>OY728140.1:1464886265-1467847265 GCA_963277665.1 Viscum album | reverse complement strand
CAAACTTAAAACAAACAAAAAACAAACCCTTTACCCCACTAAACAAAAAACATAAAACAGGCCCTTTACGCCCTGCACTAAACAAACTCCACTAAACAGGCCATTTATGTTGTATGAAGTGTAGAAAAAAAAATACATAAAACAAACAAAGGGTTCGGTACTCCAACAGAAATAACTCTATTTTATCCAAAATAAAAACATCAAACATAAAATAAAAATAGGAAGAACACTAAAAATAAGGTAACACTTTATAATTTGATGTTTAGAAATAAAAATTTGATTGATTAAAGAAAGATCTTCGGCTGAAAGGTGTTTCATGACTAAAAATATGTTTGGAGGAGGTATGGATTAGGTCTGTAATCGGACTGACTCGGAGGTGGGGCGCTGGGAATTTTGGGGAAAACATTCCCAATGGTTTTTAAAAACGATTGGGAAAGATTCCCTTTACAAATGGTTTATCAAAACCATTGGTATACCTTAATGAAAATAGTTTGTTACCAATGGTTTTAGCAAACCGTTGGGAAATCATAGAAATATATACACATTTCCAATAGTTTGAACAAACCATCGGAAAATGTTGCTTCTTTTACACTATAGCAACAATTTCCTCAAACCGTTGCTATAGTACTGTTGGGAAAACACCATGTTCCAGTAGTGTTCTCATGTATGATTATTCATTATGATGAAAACATGTGCATAACTAAAGATGGATCATTACGATGACCACTAATAAACACTGACTTTATTCTCATATAGATACTTCGTATCAACTAAAAACACTTTTTAATACATCAATAAAATCCCATATCATTAAAAACCTCCTTGAATAACACTTTGGAAGAATAAAAACATTTGAAAATTCTTTAAAGTATTTCTTAGTATCATCAACTCATTAGACCAATGATCCCATGTCTGGTGAATTTATCAGTGTCATACCACATATAATGAATATCCTGGTGATTCATTTTTATCATCGATCTAATGAGTCAGCACCACTTCTTGAGAAATAATAAATATTTTTTTCTTTTTCACTTGACCAAATTTAGAGAGAACAAAGTATGACTTATTTTTCTCTTGAACCAATAGAAATACAATTCAATATGATGGAAAATTTTTACTACATTTTTATCTTCATTTGGTTGATCTGTCTCCGAATCCTTTTGATGGATTATTTTTTCCAAAATATTCAAACTTTATTGAACATTATGACTTCGATAATACTATGAATATGATACATAAAGGATACTAATAATATAAAATGAATTTGTGTTAGAATTAATTATTATAAATCAGTGTCGTTAGTGATTTCTTTACTCCAAAAATATCAATCTTCTAGCCTTCTAATATTGTCACTCTGATGATTCTCATATCAATGATCTACATCCCTCTTTGTTCGGTGTGCCTTACACTAGTAATAAGTATCCATAATACTTCACATCATATTCTCCTCTCTTACACAAAATCCAACTTGTATTGTGACTTATTCAAGATTTATCATAACTCCATGACTAGAAAATAATAATAAGATTTAATAAAAGAAAGTTATATTTCTTTACAACCTTTTGGTATCACTCTGCATCTTCTAGGGCCGATTTTTCCTAATACTGATTCCCAACATTCTATGACTTATCATAAAATTATCATTCTAATTTCCTGGATCTGTTGACTCATTCCAATGGTCTGGATCTGATTCTCATGAAGATGAATAGATCCGATTCTCATACTAATGTATGGATCCGATTGAAAAAATTCCACAGACCCTTCTTCTATCATAAGTTCCATTAACTTCTAAACATCATCCATATATTATCTATTGAAAACAAATACAACAAAAAATAAATTTGGTCACAACACTTAAGAGATCAATAACACTTTGGTAGGGATTTATATAGGTATAAGGATAGTAAATTCATTACAAATGGGTTTTTATTGAAGAGGATTGGGAGGTTTTGTGTCTCTTTATTGCACAATAGAGGGGAACTCTTTATTAATTTCTAAACTTAGGTTTTCGTCACTAAATTATAACATAATTAAAACCACAAACATTAACATGTATTTTTCCAATGTTTTCTTTCATGTAGGATATTTAGGAATATTTTATAAGTCCATGAACCAAAAATATTAAAATAATAGCATTTGTGATGTGGATGTGAGTCATGTTCATAAAGAATTGATTTAAAACCTTATAATATAGTATAGGCTTTTGTGGATTCATAAAAGGTTAATATAATAAATAAAATAAATTAAAAAAATTATTTCCAAGGGTAAATATTTATTTTGTTGTGGATTAATTTTATAGCATTTATTACATCACTTTTGGTCCATTATGATGTCATACTACAATCTATATATTTTTTCTATATTTAATTTTTACCCAAAAACTCAACTATCTTCCAAAATTATGAAAGATTCATCATTAGTTAAGTTTGATATGATGATTTCAAAAATAATATTTATTTTATCAGAATAATTCTCCAAATATTTTATTTTTCACTTTTAAATAGAAATCCTTATTTACTAGAAAATACTTGTTTTTATGAAAATAACAATTTTATGACCCTTATAAATATTAAATTGGACTTCATTATATTATAATTTTTATATAAATAAATATTATTTTAAAATATTATTATATTAAAGTAATATTTATTTCAAAATTCTTTATTTTTTTTAAAATAGTATTAAATTCATATATTTTCAAAAAAATACAATTTTGGTATCTTCATATCAAAATCTAATTTTCATCAATTCATATATAATTGCATATGTAAAGTAATAATGAAATGGGAAAATCATAATGATTTTGTGTATTACAAAAAAACATCAAAATTAATACAACTAGGTCAAGATACATAACCCCTTATTACACTATCATACGCCCTAAGGTAATGGTGTAAGATGAGTCCACTTTCTTGGGGTGGTTTACATAACCTTTTTTGGGTCATGATCTCGATAATCTTGAATCTCTTTCATAAATGGTTTCATTTATGTTATAGTTGTTTAATTACAACAAGATATTCTTCAAGGGAAAATACTATTGCACCATCTCCCTTGAAATCTTAGATAATTGGGCTTCATAGGGTACAATACATCTAGTCAAGGCCATCACTTCTTTCATTTGTTTCAATAATAATTTTTCAAAACACTTAATATACACTAATATTAATTAACAATATACAATGAATATAATATCAATGGCTAGGACTTAATTTTTTTTAAAATTGTCAGACTATTTTATAATAGTCAAAAACAACTAAATTAGTACATGTGTTTTCTATAACTATCTTTCTTAATACACTATTTATTCATTCAAAATGGGAATTTAATTTATAAAAGTTTAGATCATTTCACTATTGAACCCTTATTTCTACATTAATCACTTACAATGTCATTATTGAATGTTGTGTTTGACATGTTTGAACTCCCACCACCCTTTACCTTTTCTTCTATTGACATGATACTAGCCTATGTAAATATTGATCTTCTAGTGTAACTTTCCAAAAATTTCAATTCTTCTATTAACAAGATTCTTTGTATAGTTTTTTGGAGGAGGAAAAAATGAAAATTTGGTAGTGCTCCCATCCCAATGCATATTGTAATATCTCAAGTCCTTAATCAAAGAAAAGATGCTGGAATAATTCATAGGGGATTACATGGATCTCCTTTTATAAACTATTTATGTTAAATAAATTAGAAATTACAAGTAATTTCAAGTGTTACAAAGGATCTATTGAGTATTCTATAATATTTCCATGAACAAATAGATCAATATAAACAAATTTGTTACAACTAAATTGAATTCAGGGATCTCAGGCTATGGTGATGTCTTTAAGGACTTGAGTGGGGTAGTTCAAGGGTGTTGCTATGATACATGTGGTGAAGAATTTAAAACTATATTTGAGATGCGGGTGGTAATTTTTGGATTGAAATTGGTGATAAATAAGTAGTGGAATCAGTTAAAGGAATTTGACTCTAGATAACTTATCTAGACAATTGGAGTTAGAGGAATATTGATAATAAGTAGTGGAATCAGTTAAAACATAACTTCCATTCCTTAATAATTGATGTGGGATTTATGTAAAAAATCCAATCCATGCCTAAGATGACATCAAATTCAACCGAAGGAAGATTGATAATATTTTCAAGAAGAAAATTCCAACAAAATTTAACTAGAGAGAAATAAAAGAATCAAGATACAATCATCATACCAGTAGGGGTATTTACTGATAATTCCACGTCTAATTTTTTTTGTGGAATCTTAACACCCTCATAAAATTCATTTGATATGAAAGAGTGAGTAGATCATAAATCAAATATTAAAGTAGAAGTTCAATAGTGGATGGTAAGTGTACCTTTAATCATGTCATTATTGCACCCCTAATTAGAAATAAATTTCATGTGATTTACCTTTTTCCCTCAACTTAAAATGTTATTGGCATAGATCATCATCATCAACCCTTAGGTTTGGGCAGTGGTTATCACAATTCCCATTTTCCTTACACTTGTTGCACTGAATCGTGGGAGGTGCATTATGTGCCACTTTTCCCCATTTGCAATGTAAGCTAACCTCTTCCCATTACTTTGGAAATAAAATTCCTGATTGAATTATATTCCATACTTAAAACATTTATTATACACCTTAAGGAAATTTCCTCCTTGCTTATTCCCACAGTTAGAGCATAAGGGAAAGATCACCTTCATTTCTTCATGGTTTTTAGATTTTCTT
This sequence comes from Viscum album, assembly GCA_963277665.1. Lineage (NCBI taxonomy): Eukaryota > Viridiplantae > Streptophyta > Magnoliopsida > Santalales > Viscaceae > Viscum > Viscum album. The sequence goes on along the minus strand of OY728140.1, from coordinate 1,467,842,539 downwards.
TTAAACATAATATTCCTCTTCTTTTCAAAACCATGAGATTGATATGTGACTCCAACCTTGATTACAAAACAAAAAATATCTCCATAGATACTAAAGTATCTTATGTACAATGTCCTTCTGGGACATGAATTTAAGACACTAAAGAATCTATCAACTTTACTTTTAGGTTGGATGATAATTTATGAAGCATACCTCAAAAGTCTATTGAAATTAGCATCATAGGTAATAATAGATTCATCATCACTTTGGTTAAAATCAAGGAACTCTTTCTTAATCTTAGTAAAAACAATACCAGGAATGTAATTATTGAAAAATTAGTTCCTGAACTTGTCCCAATCCATGGATTTAGTCTCATCTTTCTACTTCGTATTCTTGATAGAGTCCACCAATGGTCAACTTATACTTCCAACTAATAGAAATACCAAATTACATTCTCATGCTTCGAAAACAAGAGAATGGATCAGATCATTTTAGTAATACTGATCAATTTTTCAAAAAAAATGTGGATCGTAAGACCATCTGAATGAAGGTGGACGTTGCCTCATAAAAGACTCAACAAAATGTTGTTCCATGATTTTCTCAATTGGAATTCCACAAGGATTCATAACATGAGAAATTTGTGTGAGTGTAGAAACAAGGATTTTCATTCCACGTCCCACAACATTCAGTTTCTCAAGAAGACAATCATTTAATTGTCCATCACAATCACTGTTAACACAGTTCATTTAGGTTCTAACCACTGACTAAAAGGAAAAATCATAGAGTGAGACATAATTATCATATTTATGAACCACATAATCATGAAAAGTCACTTATAGGATATCTAAATTATGACACCTTCCTTAATATATGGAACCTTAGGATTATCCTAGGTTATTAATAGGAAACTTATATTTAAATCCTTCATGATGGTTAATGAAGTGTTTTTGAATTACCAAAGCATATCTCATGGGATTGTCAAACCAAGTGTGCAGCAAAGCCCATTGTCATGTACTAGATTACCCAGAGTCTGGACCAGAATAAATTTTTAGAGTTGTTACCCCTAGGTACATCTATGTCAGACCCACATCTACTTGTTATATCCACACATGGATGTGTTTCTAGGAAACAACTCACTCTATCCTTACAAAAACTCAATGACATTTTCTTGTACTTTTACTTATACTTATACTTATACCTAGACATGAATTTAGGATTCTCACTAATGTTTTCTCATCCTATCTACCAAAGGATAACCAATCCTTTACTCTGATACAACTATAGTAACCATCTATCTTTATACATTAATTTTACATAACTTTTTTGGAATACTTTTGACGCTCCTTTCGTCACAGAAACTAAATATCGGAAAAGGGGAATATATGAGCACAAAGTTATTCAACAATTGAAGAAAACATCAAAAAATTGACAAAGGGATGAACAAGGAAAACTTTTCCCATAGGTCGTGCAAGTTCTTTCATGGTCGTGCAAGTGGACTTGCGTGACGCAACTTGGCGCACAAGTGACTTGCGCGACCTAAGTGATAACCGCCCGGAAACCGCCCAGGGTCTTCTCCTGCCTATAAATAGAGCCTGTGGGCCCCCCATTCGAGAGGAGCTTTTTTCAGAAACTCGGATTGAATCTCTTGAAGCCCAAGTCTCTTATCAAAGCTTCCAGAACACTTCTAAGGTAATTTCTTACCTAGAATGGAAGATCTAAAGAGAGGGAGTAAGTCCTAAGTGTTGAAACTCATCAACACTTGCGCGCCTGAGTGGTCAGCCCTTAAGGGAAGTGGTCAGACTTGCGCGCCTCCTTATTCCTTCGATAGAACTTGCGCGTCCCTTTTTTGGAAGAACCTCAAGAGGATTTTAAACGCTATAATGAAGAGTCGCTCAAGTATCACAAATGCTGGTTGAATATCGCTCAAGTACCCACCATGTCGCACAGGTATACCTGCGCGACCAATACTTGCGCGCCGCCGCAGTACCTGCGCACATTCCAAGACTTGCATGCCCCTTCCTTTTCGGGTGACTTTTTTTCCCATTTCACCTTTCTTAAGCCATTACACCATTCCTTTTAAAGATTCAGTCTTCAAGACACTCTTCAAATCCATTTATGGCTTGATTTCATGATTTGACTTCCTTATTTGAAAGGAATTCTGTGGAATATCTCTCAAAACCTAGTGATTTAAATATCTTTATGTCACCAAATATGGAGATTTCATTCATTCAACCTCATCCTTTAAGATGAGAGAATCCTTAAACCTGGGTCTCCTTTTCAGGAATAAGTCCCAGTCATAATCATGGGCTTCCTTTTCAGGAGTAAGACCCAAGTCCCCTAACCTAGGCCTCCTTTTCAGGAATAAGTCCCAGTCATAATTATGGGCATCCTCTTTATGAGTAAGCCCCAAGTCCCTTAGTTTTTTGGGCATACTCTTTAGGAGTAAGCCCCAAGTCCCTTAATTTTCTCTTTAACCAGTCCTAATTTATGTTTGATCTGGGATTCCTTCTAAGGAGTAAAACCCAGTTATCAATCCTCTCTTAATTTGGGTTTCCTTTTCAGGAATAAGTCCCAAGTTAGAGTATTCAAATCTCCATGAAGCACATATACCTTTATGGACCCTGTTCCTGGATTTTCTCCCTAAAGTAAATCCTAACCTTCATTTATCTGGGCAGTCATACATACATAAGCCCCAAACCATTTCTTATGATTACATCTTTCATGGCCCAATTGTCTATTTTATTACCAATACCTCTTGTTTCTCACACCGAGCATGACTCACGTGATCTTAGAGGATAAAAGTAATTATGACATCCTTCTTTGAGCCATCAATCATAAACATCATACTCCCTCGTTCGAACTACGTGGGTTCTGATTCCTTTTCCAAAGCAAAGGATACGTAGGTAGACCATTTATGGGTTCGATCCCAACTCTGAAATAACTCATGTCCTTCTGAATGACAATAAACTTCAAGTGCCCCACTGAGTGGCTTTAAAACCAGCCTGGTCATCATAATGACCAAGAGACTTTTATATAAATGTTTTGAAGGTTACCATTGACCAAGAATCTCCAAATAGATATAAATGATTCTCTATTGATGAAGAACCTCGAATACATATAAAAGATTCTCTAAATTTCTTACATATTTAATCATTGATTGTTAAACTGAAGGAAAGTTCATTTTTTACTTGGTAATGTAATAAGGATTCACGAACATAACTTAAATCTATAAAGAGAGTCCCAGAATAGACAATAATTCTCCTCAAAAAGGTGTGATGAGTCCGACCTCCCATCCTCTTGACCAACAAAAATTCCTAAGCCTCATCAGTTCACAAACTAATGAAGCGCCTACCTTTGGAATGTAGGTCCAAGTGGATGTGGAATCATTGGGTGTTTCCGGTTCTACGAACAAACCCGTTAGATACCGATCAGAACGTTTGAATCTCCCATCCTAGAGGTCATCCCCGAATTCCGAGGGAAACAAAAAATGGTGAACCCGACGTGAAACCTTAACCAAGTTAAAATGATGTTTCACCTATTTGTTAAGCCCCTATTTAAAATTCAATAAGAGGGCTAACAAAAACAATCATTGACATGTGTGCTCATCCAAAGGATGAAGTGGCCGAATTTTATCTTGATTACGTCTGTTATATCAAACAGGCACTCTTTTCCAAGATCTTCTATATTTCTATAATGGCTGCTCTCAAATTCACATCTGTGAATACTGCTGCTGCAAATACCACTGCTGCTATTCCTACTAGATCGCCATCCGCTCTGAGGATGACATCACCTACTCATCGTCTTCAACGCTGGGTATCAAATGCGCTAGTTAAGGAGTACCGTCAACACGATACCATCCCAACTCTGGAGGCTACCCGACAGGCCCTCCAAGAAAACAACTCACACAGGTCGTCCGGACAACGACGACCAGTGATTAAGAGGCAGGCGGTGCTGACTACCGTCTCCAACCGTTTCGGGTCGTTATCCCCGGAACGCAATTTCCATTCACTCCCTTACTCTAAGGAAGTTAATGAGTAGGTTCCTCAGGGCCTTAATTCAAAAAGACAAGAGTCCTTCCCGAGGGCTCCCATCGACAATCGCCACCAGACTCGTGCGGCAGTGCGCCCTCAACATGATGAGGGTACCGACTCCAGGAATTCAGATCAGGTTCCTCGAACCCGAGCAGGCAAGACGAACCGCCAGAGACAGAATCCGGTTAACAATGGGCAGGTTTTCATCCCTGCCATCTCCGGAGAAGTCCACCAACCTAACTTGGTGGCGAACAATGAACATGCACACACACATGTCCGTTTTAAATCTGCTATCCAACAGACTCGTCTGGCAACATCAAGCCAATCCCGCCAGGCAATTCCGGAGGAGTACTATAGGCAGGAACATACACCTGCTTATACATCATCAGTTAGTCAGCAGGCTCGCCTGACTACATATGATGGATCTCGTCAACCGCGTTTGGCGAAGTGTAATCAGCAGGCACATACACCTGCTAGTACTAATCAAGACAACCAACAGTCTCTCTTGGTAGCGCATGGAGAAGTCAGTCGAAAAGCTCCGACGACAAACAGGAGGCAGACTCAAATCTCTGCCTCAACACTTGAGTACTGTCAGGATTCACTGACAAGAAAAGGAGGATAGGAGCACGCACATACGCCTACTCCAAGCCCGGAATGGATGTATATCCCCGTTCCGACAGCTGAAGTCACCAAACATATTTTGTCAATGGTGAAAGAGTAGAAGAAAATTCCTGCTCATATTCTGGATGCTTTCCAGGATATCATAACAGCTTCAACATCATCTCAGGGAAAGACACATAAATCTATCCCTAGCAGTGGAGTGACACATCAACGATTCACTCCAGAACAGACAGACACATCTATTCCAGTCCAAGAGGGTTATGAGGCATACTCCCCCATATCATACGGACAACCAAGTCAGGAACATACACCTGATTTGAGTGGAGATCGTCAGCCTAACCTGACCATCTTTCCTGATCAGGCACATACACCTGCTCAGAGTGACCACTTTCGTCAATAAGTGGTTTCCAAAGAGAGTAAGAAGGAATCTAAGAAAAATATCCACCCAGCACAGTCAAGATATCAAAGGCCAATCTGTAACAAGGCCTTGCTCGATGCTGGAGTTCTTGAATCCCTCAGACATTTATCTGTTGGAATTCAAGATTCTACTCCCTCAGTTCCCAATAACGGGAACAGTAATTCTGAAAGTCTTCAACAGACACTTCCTCATGAAGGCTTGCTTCATGAAAATTCGGTCAATCTTGAAGTTTCTTCTTCAGATGAGAGCCACAAGAACCCTCTGTGTGGTCAGAAGACCAAGGAGCAAGAGATCTCATCTTTTGCTGTAACCCATTATGGTGGTCCTCCCCATGATGATGAATTTCTCTGCGAAAGTCTTCTCCGCAGTAGTGATTCGCATTGCCTGGAAAATACTCCAGTGGACAATGTAGTGCCGAGAAAGCCCTCTTATCTTGAGGAACTTTCAAATGCGAAACCAGTCATATCTGATGCTTTATCTCTAACAAGTGAAATACTTTCTCAATCAGAAGATAGCGCAAGGTGTAGGTCATTCTCCGAACCACCCCTAAGTCATGCATCTTCTAGTTTGATCAATGATCTCTCTACCAATCTTGTTGAATATGATGAAGCAACAAGGAAACACCAAATATGGTAAAAAAAAGGTAGAAGAATCTTCATTTAATGATAAAGAGGAAATGCTGAACATGAGGAAAAAAATGGTGAAAAGTGAGGTACCAGTCATGTTTTTGCCTTTGGCTGACTCCCAGTATGACATTTCAAAGATGTTGACAGAAGATGGAGTCCATGATATTAATCTCAACATATGGAAAACTCTTTATCAATTGAAGAAGAAGGTATTATCTTATGATGAATATGAAAATCATCTTAAGATAATAGAAGGGCTACAACGTCAGATTGATTTGGCATCTCTATCAGTCTCTCGGTATCCGAAGGCTGAAAAGAAACAGAGAACCCTTCAAAGTTCATGCCTTGGCGTACTAAGAAAATTGCGTTAGTTAATTGCCAATGATCCATATGGTGTTCATATCAGAGGATGGGGTGTTCACGGAGTATTACATTTCACAGTTCTTTCTAGTCAGCAATGCCCGCCGAAAATGGTCACATGCAATGTTATTGCCCATGGCCGGCCATAGTCAATGGTCTTTGTTCATAATCAAAAGCTTTCTCAAGAACAGGCTTCAACTAGTTCCTCTCAAAATCAAGCATATAGAGAACAAGTTGTTGAATTTCTCCTACATCAAGCAGGTGAGAATATTGCACAAGCCTCTCGTATGGAGCAAACACATCATCATATGACAGAAGTTTAAGAAATCATCCAACGGTCTGTTAAACCATGTGATAAAAGTGGATACAGGCTAATGCATCTAGCTAATTTCCGAACTAAGATTTGCAAGATCAAGAGAGATTTTAAGAATGTCTCAGACATAGCATGTCAAGAGCCACCCCAGCTTGTCAGACTGGAGACTCCTTTAACCCAACCCTCAGAGTCAACAAATGGGATTCGAGGAGTTGAGCGGAAGCAGTTGGAACATCCCCAGTTCTCGAGACTGGGGACTCTTTCAAATCATCAATCCCCTTCTCAGAGAATATCGGTCTTTTCTCGATTGGGGAAGAAGCCCCAAGAGGAACGAAGAGCCAAATTATTAGGATATTCCCTCCAAGTTATAGCTCGTTAAGAAGTTCCTAAAATATTAAATCAATAAAAGGAAATGTCTCATCAAAGACATGAAATAAGACAATATCACAGAAATGTTGATAGAAGGGATGCGATGCATTATACATCGATCAATGTCATCAATGCCGTTGTTACTAATCCACCAGAGGAGACTCACTCAGGGGACTCAGATGAAGAGCGTCCTGCTCAAGAAAATGTATGCGCCGATACAAATGAAGAAGGTGTGCGTACACGAAGTCAAAGGATTACTCAGAACCTAGGTAATCCAATTCCTTCTCTCCAAAAAGTATCCAACAAAGGGAGGGGAAAGAATCAGGTTACATATCTTTCCTCTGGAGAAGGTCAATCGCTCTCGTTAGAGAAAAGGTTTGCACAACAAGAGGAAGAAATTAAAGAATTAAGAAGGTTGAATGCAGAACTACTTCAGAGTAGTCTTCTTCTTAAGAATGCTGAAGTCCGACAGCCGAAGGAATTTTTTATAACTACTGAGATGGATCAAGAATATCCTCCTTTATTAGTACACCCTCAGAGGTCTAATCCTACGGGTCGAACGCAACAACGGTTGGCAGTGCTACCATCAGTTGCAGCACCAATCACCACATCTGTCCAAACTCCATTCATTGCACCTACCCAAGACCAAATTCAACCTGATGTTTCTCAAAAGTAAATAATTACAATTGAGTCATTAACAACTCGTTTAGAAACTATGGAAGGGAAACGTGTGCAAGTTCAATCAGAAAAGAAAGTTTACCCTGAATGGGTAGATTCAATTTCTTCTCCATCTAGTTTTGGAAACCCTGTTTTCCCTACTTTTAATGGATCAGGCGACCCTGAACAACATTTGATGCATTACGTGTCTTGTTGCGATCCTATGATAGGAACTCCAGAGCAACAAGAAGCAGTGAAACTCAGATGCTTCATGCAAACCTTTCAAGGACCAGCTTTTTTCTGGTATACAAGCTTGCAATCCCGGTCAATCATCAGATGGGAGGATCTTCGTCAAAAATTCCTTCTTCAGTTCAACTCAACTTTACCAAAAATGAAAGTTTTCAATCTTACAAACTGCAAGCAAAGAGATAATGAAAGAGTCTCTGATTTCATTTCTCGCTGGAAGGGATTAACGTATTCCCCGAGTTTAGAACTCCCTCAGGAAGAGCTGTTGCCAATCTGTGTGGCAAATTTGCGTGACGAATTACGCACGCCATTGATCCCTGTGAAATACACAGGAGGGTTTCGAGACCTTACTTCAATCGCTCAGTAGATTGAAGATTCCATTATACCGGCTAAGGTTAAATCTCGTGTAATTCCATCAGCTTCAGGAAGGAGAATAGGTAAAGTAGAAACTGCTACAGTTATGCTTAAACAAGCACCTGTACCTATTACTACTTCAAAACCTTCATCTTCTCGAAGGGCTCCACCTCCTGAATGCCAACAACAAAGGCCGTTTCGTCCAATTGATCAAAGAGATCAACAACGAAAACAATTTGAGGATTTGAAGAGTAAAACATACTCTTTCTGAAATGAGCAAGTTCCTGGTTACTTCATTTTTAGCTCTAGAAAATAATTTGGTTCAATTACCAGTGCCCAAGAGACCAAACAAGGAAGGAGATGAAGACCGTCCCAATTATTTTCCCTTTCATCAAATGTTGGGGCATCCCATCCAGGAGTGTTTTGTCTTTAAAGACCTCCTGCAAAAGATGGTCGACTTGGGACATGTCAAGTTGAAAGGTTCTTCGACTCATATAGCATGTGTTAATGCTACAGTTCCAGAGGAGGAAGGTGAATGGCAAGAAGTCGAAAGCAGAAATGCACAGAAGTATGATGATTGGATGGTCAGAAAGACAATCAACCGGACTCCTTCCATTTTGCGAACACAATTAAAGAAACCAATTGTGTCTTTTGCCATGAATATTGCGGTAAAACCCTCTTTGTCAGAGGGAAAATCCTCAAAGAAACGGTTTGATTCAAAGAAGAAAAAATAATCAGAAGAAGATGAGTATGTGTCAAAGCCTAAATTGTCTTTGACTATGGCAGAATTTATGCCATCTACTTCAAAACCACGGACACCGCCCCATCAAACGGCACAGCCTAAACAGGCTAGTCAGGCAAAGACTTTATTAGACGAAGAGTTAATCTTCAGTTCTGTTAATATGATTCAATTAATAGATCCGTATTCGAGTCAAAATTTCAATTTTGATGAGCCTGAATTCCTTGTATCAAATAAGGGAATCCGAGGAAGTTCCCGAGGTTCAGGATACAGGGGAAGACGTGGATCTTTCCGAAGCCACTACTCCAATTCTACCCCTGCTAGCACTGTGTACACAACAGAAACTCGTGGTAGATCCCTTCACCGAGCTAAAAAATAACAAACAGGTTTTTCTGCTAATAGCCAACTCAGTCTTGGCACAGTTATTTTAGAAGACCGATTGAAGGCTCCATCTTCTTTATCTTAGCATGTAAATGGATCTTATTGGTCTAATCTTCCAAAACCAAGGATGTTTCCAACTTCTATCCCAATACAAGATGCATCAGCTTCCAAAGCATCTGCTTCCAAGGTATCTGCTAAACCGCATATTCTTGTTGGGAAACGTAGACCTTTAGATAAAATGTATGATATATTGAAACACTTGGCCCATGTACCAGCCAAGTTATCAATTTTGGATGCTTTGAATCTACCAAAAGATCTTCGGGAAGCACTCATCGAATCTTTGTCAAGTCCTTAGGAGTTTGAAGCTGAAATTGCTGCAGCTGAAGTCTATCACATAGAGAATAATCCTAAAGAATGCCATGCAATGATATCTTTTACTGATAAAGATGAAGATGATGTTGTTCATGGGCACATAAAACCTCTGTACTTATCTGGTAAAGTCAACGGTGTAGATATTCGAAGAGCTTTCATTGACAATGGTTCAGGAGTCAACCTCATGCCCATTCGTACACTTCGTCGATTGGGCCTCACGGAATCTGATTTTTCTCCTTCAACCATGATGTTACAAGGATATGATAAAAATGAACAAGAACCACTGGGCGACGTTACACTCAGAACTCAGTTTGGAAATCTTGTATCCAATTCAGATTTCATGATTGTTGACCAAGACTCAGCTTTCAACGCCTTTCTTGGAAGACCCTGGCTACATCAGCATGCAGTTATCCCTTCATCAAACCATCAATGTCTCAAATACTGTTTCAATGGTCAAGTTGGAACATTGTATGGTGATAAGACCCCGTTTAAGACATGTGAGTCTCAATACATTGAGGCAGAATTTTATCACATGAAGGGAAGAGAAAAATCTACAATAAAGGAAATTACCAAAGTTAATGCTCCATAAGGTTTGGAGAAAATTCCAATAAATCCATTTACACATGTGAGTACAGATTATGTGTTACCTATCAGTCAAATTGAAAAAATAGGCCCAAATCAAAATACTCTTATGGAAAGATTCATAATGTCAATTATGGCAATTGAGCCAGACAACATGGGAGAAATTGGTAACCTACCAAACAGTGATGAAAGCACAAGTGGTGACGTCTTCATTTCATCTGCTGAAATCCTATAGGTCTATACTTCGCCAATCAGGCCATAAGAATTTATATCAAGGTCGGAGGTGAATAATGATGTCAATTCTCAATCCATCATCTCCTCTTTATTTCCCAAAGAAGGCCCTTTATCATCAATAGGGTCAGAAATGGAAGCTTCTTCTTCAAAATGTGCAAATTTTGACATCTCTTCTGGTCATGAAAATTTCATTTTGCCATCTAATATGCAAGTAGAAATAGAAGAAATATCACATGATGAAGAGGAAGAGGAAGATCTTAGAGATGCTCCTCCAGCATTTGAAAAAGGTATCTCTACCACTGTGGATGAACTCAGAGAAATAAATCTGGGTACAGAGAAAGATCCACGCCCCACTTTAATTAGTGCGGCCATGACCCTTGAAGAGAAATAAATGTATACTTCTTTTATAAAGAAAAATAAAGATATTTTTTCTTGGAACTATACAGAAATGCCTGGGCTTGATCCTGATATTGCTACTCATGATTTGGGTTTACCAAAAGAACATCGAGGATTTAAGCAAGCCGCGAGAAGAACACACCCAACATATGCTTCCAAAATTGAAGCTGAAGTGGATAAGCTGATCAAAGATAACATCATCAGAGAAGTTCGGTATCCCAAGTTGTTGGCTAATATTGTCCCTGTAATGAAGAAGAACAGACAAATTAGGGTTTGCATCGATTTCAGAGATCTTAATCGGTATTGTCCTAAAGATGATTTCGCAGTTCCGATTACAGAACTCTTAATTGATGAAACCACTGGCTATGAAGTACTTTCCTTCATGGATGGATATTCAGGATATAATCAGATCTGAATGGCCCTAGAAGATGAGGAATCTATATCCTTCAGAGCCCCTCAAGGTGTGTTTTGTTACCGGGTGATGCCCTTTGGTTTAAAGAATGCAGGTGCAACATATCAACGCACCATGCATCGTATCTTCAAACCATTCTTAGGGAAGTTTGTTGAATGAAATGTAGATGATTTGGTGGTTAAATCCAAACAACATTCTAATCACTTGGCTGATTTGGATGTCATATTCCACAAGCTTCGACAACATAATTTGAAAATGAACCCCTTAAAATGTGCTTTTGGGGTAACCTCAGGAAAATTCCTCGGCTTTGTTTTACGCCATCGTGGTATTGAAGTCGATCCTGAGAAGACCAAATCAATCCTTGGTATGTCACCTCCTCAGAATTTGAAAGAATTAAGAGGACTTCAAGGACACTTATCCAATATTCGGCGTTTCATCGCCAATTTGGCAGGCAAAAGTTTACCCTTTACCAAATTGTTGAAGAAAGGAGTAACTTACCAGTGGAATGAAGAATGTCAAGAAGCATTTGATTTTCTCAAGAATTACCCCTTGAGTCCACCAGTACTCATGCCACCTGTTGAAGGTAGACCACTTATCCTCTATGTGACAGCTCTAGAGCGATCATTGGGTGCCTTTCTCGCTCAAAAGAATGATGTTGGGAATGAAAATAGTCTCTACTATCTCAGTATAGCTATGCTTGAAGCAGAAACCCGGTATTCAAGTATTGAGAAGTGCTGCCTGGCATTAATCATTACATTTTTGAAACTGAGACACTACCTGCAACATCACGAGGTCCAATTGGTATCTCGCAATAATCCGCTCAAATTCATCCTTAGTCATCCAATGATTACAGGGCGTCTAGCAAGGTGGGCAGTTATTTTGCAGCAGTTCGACATTCAGTATGTATCTTAAAAGGCAATAAAGGGCCAAGCTCTGGCTGATTTCCTGACTGAACATCCTTCAGTGGAAGACACGTCTTCAGATATTGAACTCCCTGGTGAGGAAGTTTTTTCTATTCAAGAGTGTCCTCAAACATGGGAAATGTATTTTGATGGTGCTTCCAGAAGTCCAACAGGGAAGAAAATGGAAAATCCTAAATTCAACAAAGTTGGTTTAGGAATTGTACTCATTTCTCCAGATAAGGCATTGTTACCTTATTCCTTTTTATTGTGGGAAGGTGGTACCAATAACGAAGCCGAATACCAAGCTCTTATCACAGGCTTGGAGTTAGCACTTATAGCACAAGTGAATCACATAAATGTGAAAGGTGATTCAGACCTGGTAATCAAACAAGTTAATGGGGATTATGCCAACATAAAAGAAGAGTTAATCCCTTTGTATGATTACGTCAGAAAGTTAATGGCAGAATTCCCTTTAGAACTGACATTTTCTTATGTCCCATGATCACAAAATGCTCAAGCTGATGCACTGGATAATATAGCCACAACTCTATCAGATCCAAATCGGGACGAGACAACCATCAGTATTGCCCACTGTTGTGCAATATCACCTTATGTTCAAGCCAGAACAGAAGAAATTAATAGAATTAGGCCCATTCTTGAACCGTATGGTCATACTACAGGATGGATGTCCCCTATCAGGGAATACCTTCAAAATGGAACACTTCCACCTGATAGAGCTGAGAAAGAACAAATCCGGTGACGTGTGGTCAATTTTACTCTTTATGATGGCCAAAACCACCTAGAGAAAATTCTCTACAAATGTGGTTTTGATGGAGTTCTGTTCAGATGCATTGATGGTGAAGAGACAATGGCTATCATGAAAGAAGTACATGGGGGAGTCTGTGGTGCCCACCAGTCTGGACATAGATTGTCTGATCAAATTTGAAGGCTTGGATACTTTTGTCCTTAAATGATACAAGATTGTGTTGATTTCACAAAGAAGTTTAATTCATGTCAAGTACATGGCTATGTCATTCATCAACCTCCAGAGTTGCTTCATGAAGCTAAATACTCATGGCCATTTTCTACATGGGGAATGGATGTGGTGGGACCTTACCCTTCAGCTACGGCCTAGCAGTTTAAGTACATTCTTACTGCTACTCATTTCTTTTCCAAATGGGCAGAGGTAGTACCTCTCAAAGAATTCAGTTCTAAATGCATTGTTAGATTCATCAAGTCTAACATCATTACTAGATTTGGTGTCCCTCATACCATATTAACAGACAACGGCACCAACTTCTGTTCTTCTGAGGTGAAGAAATTGTATCAAGAATACAACATTAAATCCAACCATTCATCTCGGTATCATGCGGCGGCCAATGGCCAAATAGAAGCCTTTAACAAGACTCTTTCAAATATACTGCAAAATATGGTGGATAAAGATAAGAGGTCATGGCCTGATAAACTCTTTCATGCTTTATGGGCTTATCGGACTACCACCTGCAATGCAACGTGGTCAACTCCATATTTGTTGGTATATGGAACAGAAGCAGTCTTGCCAATTGAAGTTCAATTTCCCTCACTCAGAGTATCCATTTGTGATCAGTTATCTACAAATGAGCAATCCCAAAATTGATTGAATGAATTGGAACGGTTAGATGAGAAAAGATTGTGCACTTTTCACCACTTGGAAATCTATCAGAATCGAATAGTACGAGCTTTTAACAAAAAAGTTCGTCTTTGTTCATTCAATCAGGGAGAATTGGTATTAGTTCTCAGAACTCAAATGATAACAGGAAAGAAACCTCCCAAGCTTGAGCCAAAATTGGAAGGACCTTATTCAATACATAGGGTCTACTCCAATGGAGCTTATTCATTAATCTCGATGGATGGAGAACTCATTACTACCCCAACTAATGCCAGATTTTTGAAGAAATATTTTGTATAAACTACAAAATATTCATAATATGTCCCCGCAACATGAAACTAAACTGTGCAGCACCAGTTCTTCCTTGCTATATGACGTTAAAATATACATCAATGGTCTAGTATGACCTTAAACTGCAACTTCGTCCCACACGACGTTAAACTATGAAAAATTTCCCTAAAAGGTCCTGTATGACTTTAAACTACACCATGGTCCTATATGACTTTAAACTACACCATCCATGGTCCATACATATGACCCTAAACTATTTGAAAGTCCCTTATGTCCAGAAATCCGTTAAACTACAAAATCATCAAAGGTCCTGTATGGCCTTAAAACAACACCACCGTCCAACAAGACATTAAACTGCACCATCGACGGTCCATTTATATGACCTTAAACTATTCGACCTTTTGTCCAACATGACACTAAACTATAGAAAAAATCCCCAATGCGTCCAACATGACTTAAATGGTGTGTTATTTTGTCCTTACGACATGACATTAAACTGCACAGTACCCCTTTTTGTCCAACATGACGTTAAACTGTATTTTCCCCGTCGTCCTAACTACATGACGCTAAACTATACAGAATGTCCTTGATATGTCCTACATGACATTAAACTGTATTTTGTCCCTTCTACATGACATTAAACTGTGCAACACCAATAGTCCTAACTGCAAGTCTTTAAACTACATAGTCCCTTTATATGTCCTACATGACATTAAACTATGCATCGTTAAGGATGTTGTTACCTCTTGTTTCTCACACCGAGTATGACTCACATGAGCTTAGAGAAAACCTCAACCATAACTCTCTCTTTGGGCCGCTAACCATGTGTATGTCCCAACAACATTTTTATTAGATCGTTGTCCCCAAGAACAACTTGATCATTAATTCATTCTTTAATTGAACTACACGGACTTTGATCCTTTCCCTCCAGGCTGGGTATGTAGGCAACCTCCCAGGGTTCAAGCCCAAAAACAATCTATTCACATCGGTTCACCACCATCTCATATGATGTTGATTCGTGAAACTGCCCCTAGAATCAATATCTTTACATTGATTCACTTTCGTCCTTGTTATATGACGTTAAACTATGCAACACTTTTGTCTAGTACGACAATAAACTACAATACTCTTTGATTTCCTCATTTGAGAGAGAACTGTTATTGACATTGATTTTTCAATCATTTTTCATTTCAAAAGACTACGTGCATACATGGTAATGCCTAATTTTTTTATCTCAGGTTAAACCATCATTGCACTAAAGTCCCATTTCACCCTTCACATGTACGAACCAAATTTGTACAAAGGGTAGTTCTAGAACTACGTGGGCTTGATTCCCATCCTTATGGGATACGTAGGAATGTTCGAGTATCCCTCGAATCCAGCCCTAAGTCTTTTGGGCATAACCCCAAATTTCACTTTCAGTCCCTTGGCTGAAAAGTCCTCATGAAAACACACACTGTGTATTCATTATTATGGTCCGAACTCTATGACCCTAAACTAAGATCTCTCATATTTTCGTCCTGCACGACGTTAAACTGCATTTCATGAACTACGTATGGCTTGATTCTCATTCTCATGAGATATATAGTGAAGTCCAAAATTTCAATTCATGACCCAGCCACAAAATGATGATGGTTATCATTGACCTATGTATCTCTATATACATTGGGCGATACCCATCTTTATGTGTTATAATCCTAAACCTTAAATATTTTCATATCTTCATAACCCTTTTCATGACTCTTAGTCACAAAAATGTCAAACTTCTGAGAATTATTTTGCCTGACTATGCAGTACGTGCCCATAGGTGGCCTTGCATAAACAGTCCACATAACAGACTTGTTAGCCAAAAGATACTATTTTATTTAACTATGCAGCCAATGCCCTTAGGTGACCCTGCATAATTCAACCCCCTAACGAGTTTGTTAAATGATGGTAACTTCATTCTTGGGAAGAATGCCTCTTTTGTCCTTATTTGTCTTAAACGACAGTATGTAGGGATCCACAAAAAAAATAGCCATCCTTAACATATTTGTACCATATCATTTTTCATGATCTGAAAGTATTCAAGTCTATGGTTTATTCTTCTTCCCAACATTTGGGCCAGACCTTCGTAGGAGTGATATTCATCCAGTTCTTCGATAATCTTGTCTAGAAATATCTTCTCCATATTCAAGTACCTCTTTCCATACAGAAAACTCTATACTTTTGAAAATTTGAATCTCCATAAACTTTCACTGGCTTTTAGCACTAAGAATGTAAATTTCTTAGAGTTTTTTTTGCCTGACTATGTAGCACGTTCCCATAGGTGGCCTTGCATAAACAGTCTACATAACAGACTTGTCAGCCGATAGATGCTATTTATTTGACCATGTAGCCAATGCCCTTAGATGGCCCTAAAAAATTCAACCCCCTAACGGGTTTTGTTAAATAATAGTAACTTCATTCTTGGAAACTACTTCTTCTAATGACTTTTAGCTCTTTTTCATATCATTCCTCGGATTCAAATATTCTTAAGCCATAGTTTACATATTTTCTCTCATACTTGAGTATTGTAATATGTTTTCAGATAAAATTTCAAGGAATTGAATCAATTTTAATCCATTTCGGTCAAATCTATTTTCGACCTTAAACATTAGCCCCTTTATGTCCAGTATGCATGAATTTAAATTGCCCACAAAAGACAAAGGAACTCTGAATAAAAGTCAATTTCCATCTCACTAAATATACATTTTTGTATGATTTAGGTAATATTGAGCAATTAAAAGGTTCAAAGTTTGTAGGGTTATTTGTAATAATCCTAGTAAAAATCAAACTATGCTTACTCGGCCCATTGGTTTAAGTAAATTTGAAGCAGGTAGTGAGAGAATGCACGTACAAATAAGTGAAAGTGAAAGTGTTTTTCGTTGATGCACAAGAGTTAGAAGGACATCCACAGACTGGAGTCTCTTCTCTTTTTCAAGAATTACAAGAGGCTTTCAACATAACACTTCATTTGATTTACGGCATCCCGAGCTTCCTCAGCAACCACTTTGAATTCATTCATTCAACTGGATGCAATAAGAGATGCAGTGATACTAGCTCTTCTCGGAACAAATTGTAAAAGGATGTTCTTGAGTGTGGTTTGAGAAAATTTTCTGCTGATCAAAGAGTGACTCTGTTTCTGTCCAAGTGAATTGGAAGATGGATACATGGATTTGAGAATGGAGCATTGGAAGTAAAGAGCCATTTGGAGAGAATACTCTTTTCAGATATTTCTCTAATGCCATGTTTGTCTCCTCTCCGCCAATTGGTAGTGGAAAAAATTTCAGCCCATGGGTTTGCCATTTTCATATCTGCAAGGAAATGACATAGAGGAAGAACTTGAAAGTTCACACCATTGTTGTTGCTCTTAATGCACAGCATAACCGAAATAGAGGAGTAGCAGTGCAGCTGCATCTCAGGTGTATAATTGTTTTCATTTGGAACATTGACTCCTTGCAGATGACCATGACCACACAATGGTAGATGGATGCTCTGTGGAAAATTAGGATGATATTTCTTCAAGTACTTATCCAAATCTGGGAGAGTGCTATTGCAGATATCATAGTAATCATGGCCAATGATGTTCATCATGTCATCAATCCGCTTTCTAGCCAGTCCATCAGCCATTCCAATTCCCTTGGGAACCACTGAATCTGCACAAAAGATGAATAAACTAACCCTTAAATGGGTTTATTTTTCTTAAAATTTGTGAAGAAATTTTGAAAAAATGGCTATGGAATTAAGGCGTGCAAGTCTAAACATGGCGAGAAAGTATTCGTGTGCCGCGCTAGTGTTTGACACGCAAGTGTAAACCATGCAAGTACAAATACCTTTACAATAGCGAGACATCCAGGAAAACATTGGAAAATAGAGCAACTTGCGCGGCTAAGATAACCTGCGCGACGAGAGCTCGAGAAGTTTCAAGTCTAGGAATCCAGATGCTTTGTACGGAGGTGAGGCCATGTATTTATAGGCCAGGAGGCCTATCTGTGCGCCGTATACAGTGCACTCAAAGCCTGCGCGACGCAAACTTACGCGCCGCCCTCTGTGCCCTGAAGACTTGCGCGCCCCCTTTTCCTTTGGATGTATTCGATTTCCTCAGAGTCAAATCCTCTATTTCTCTCCGGATCCAACTCTGAGGGGGGACTTTTGTTTATGCTCCTTTCGTCACAGAATCTAAAGATCAGAAAAGGTGAATATATGAGCACAAAGTGATTCAACCCTTGAAGAAAACATCAAAAAATTGACAAAGGTATGAATGAGGGAAACCTTGCCCATAGGCCGCGCAAGTTCCTTCATGGTCGCGCAAGTGGACTTGCGCGACGTAACTTGGCGCGGAAGTGACTTGCGCGACCTAAGTGATAACCGCCCGGTAACTGCCCAGGGTCTTCTCCTGCCCATAAATAGACCCTGTGGGCCCCCCATTCGAGAGGATCTTTTTTCAGAAACTCGGATTGAAGTTCCCGACGCCCAAGTCTCTTCTCAAAGCTTCTGGAACACTTCTAAGGTAATTTCTTACCTAGAACGGAAGATCTAAAGAGAGGGAGTAAGGCTTAAGTGTTGAAACTCATCAAAACTTGCGCGCCTGAGTGGTCAGCCCTTAAGGGAAGTGGTCACACTTGCGCACCGCCTTATTCCTTCGATAGAACTTGCGCGTCCCTTTTTTGGAAGAACCTCAAGAGGATTTTAAAGGCTGTAATGAAGAGTCACTCAAGAATCTCAAATACTGGTTGAATATCGCTCAAGTGCCCACCATGTCGCGCAGGTATACCTGCGCGACCAATACTTGCACGCCGCCGCAGTACCTGCGCGCCTTCCACGACTTGCGCGCCCCTTCCTTTATGGGTGCCTTTTTTTCCCATTTCACCCCTCTTAAGACATCACACCTTTACTTTTTAAGATTCAGTCTTCAAGACACTCTTCAAATCCATTTATGGCTTGATTTCTTGATTTGACTTCCTTATTTGAAAGGAATTCTGTGGAATATCTCTCAAAACCTAGTGATTTAAATATCTTTATGTCACCAAATATGGAGAGTTCATTCATTAAACCTCATCCTTTAGGATGAGAGAATCCTTAAACCTGGGTCTCCTTTTCAGGAATAAGTCCCAGTCATAATCATGGGCTTCCTTTTCAGGAGTAATCCCCAAGTCCCCTAACCTAGGCCTCCTTTTCAAGAATAAGTCCCAGTCATAATTATGGGAATCCTCTTTAGGATTAAGCCCCAAGTCCCTTAATTTTTTGGGAATCCTCTTTAGGAGTAAGCCCCAAGTCCCTTAGTTTTCTCTTTAACTAGTCCTAATTTACGTTTGATCTAGGATTACTTCTCAGGAGTAAAACCCAGTTAGCAATCCTCTCCTAATTTGGGTTTCCTTTTCAGGAATAAGTCCCAAGTTAGAGTATTCAAATCTCCATGAAGCACATATACCTTTATGGACCCTGTTCCTGTATTTTCTACCTAAAGTAAATCCTAACCTTCATTTATCTGGGCAGTCATACATACATAATCCCCAAACCATTTCTTATGATTACATCATTCATGGCCCAATTGTCTATTTTATTACCAATACCTCTTGTTTCTCACACCGAGCATGACTCACATGATCTTAGAGGATAAAAGTAATTATGACATCCTTCTTTGAGCCATCAATCATAAACATCATACTCCCTCGTTCGAACTACGTGGGTTCTGATTCCTTTTCCAAAACAAAGGATATATAGGTAGCCCATCTATGGGTTCGATCCCAACTCTGAAATAATTCATGTCCTTATAAATGACAATAAACTTCAAGTGCCCCACTGAGTGGCTTTAAAACCAGCCTGGTCATCATAATGACCAAGAGACTTTTATATAAATGTTTTGAAGGTTACCATTGACCAAGAATCTCTAAATAGATATAAATGATTCTCTATTGATGAAGAACCTCAAATACATATAAAAGATTCTCTAAATTTCTTACATATTTAATCATTTATTGTTAAACTGAAGGAAAGCTCATTTTTTACTTGGTAATGTAATAAGGATTCACGAACAAAACTTAAATCTATAAAGAGAGTCCCGGAATAGACAATAATTCCCCTCAAAAAGGTGTGATGTGTCTGACCTCCCATCCTCTCGACCAATGCAAATTCCTAAGCCTCATCAGTTCACAAACTAATGAAGCGCCTACCTTTGGAAAGTAGGTCCAAGTGGATGTGGAATCATTTGATGTTTCCGGTTCTACGAACAAACCCGTTAGAAACCGATCAGAACATTTGAATCTCCCATCCAGGAGGTCATCCCCGAATTCCGAGGGGCTTGGGGCTTACTCCTAAAGAGGATGCCCATAATTATGACTGGGAGTTATTCCTGAAAAGGAGGCCTAGGTTAGGGGACTTGGGGCTTACTCCTGAAAAGGAAGCCCATGATTATGACTGGGACTTATTCCTAAAAAGGAGACCCAGGTTTAAGGATTCTCTCATCTTAAAGGATGAGGTTGAATGAATTAACTCTCAATATTTGGTGACATAAAGATATTTAAATCACTAGGTTTTGAGAGATATTCCACATAATTCCTTTCAAATAAGGATGTAAAATCAATAAATCAATCCATAAATGGATTTGAAGAGTGTCTTGAAGACTGAATCTAAAAAAGGAAAGGTGTAATGGCTTAAGAGGGGTGAAATGGGCAAAAAAGGCACCCAAAAAGGAAGGGGCGCACAAGTCTTGGAAGGCGCGCAGGTACTGCGGCAGCGTGCAATTATTGGTCGCGCAGGTATACCTGCGCGACATGGTGGGTACTTGAGCGATATTCAACCAGCATTTGAGATACTTGAGCAACTCTTCATTACAACCTTTAAAATCCCCTTGAGGTTCTTCCAAAAAAGGGACGCGGAAGTTCTATCGAAGGAATAAGGTGGCACACAAGTGTGACCACTTCCCTTAAGGGCTGACCACTCAGGCGCGCAAGTGTTGATGAGCTTCAACACTTAGGCCTTACTCCCTCTCTTTAGATCTTCCGTTCTAGGTAAGAAATTACCTTATAAGTGTTCCAGAATCTTTGAGAAGAGACTTGGGCATCGGGTGCTTTAATCCGAGTTTCTGGAAAAAGATCCTCTCGAATGGGGGGCCCACATGGTCTATTTATAGGCAGGAGAAGACCCTGGGCGGTTACCGGGCGGTTAACACTTAGGTCGCACAAGTTACTTGCGCCCCAAGTTGCGTCGCGCAAGTCCACTTGCGCGACCAAGAAGGAACTTGCGCGGCCTATGGGCAAAGTTTTCCTTGTTCATCCCTTTGTCAAATTTTTGATGTTTTCTTCAAAGGTTGAATCACTTTGTGCTCATATATTCCCCTTTTCCAATCTTTAGATTCTGTGACGAAAGGAGCGTCATAAAATACTTAAAACATCATACAAATATATGTCTAAAGACCGTACTAGTCTAGTGCATTTGGAAACATGGAAACATAAAGACTGATACATAAGTGAGCTACATTATCTTTGACTAGGTTATTCTTGAATATCACCCTTCTTAGACACTTAAAAAATAATACATATCTTCATAACATGGAGAAGGATACATAAATAGGGATGATCTCAAATTCTCAATAACGGTAAAATGGGGGATATATAAGAATAATCATGAGAATAAGAGTCTGAGAACATTATCTTTAAAATAGAAGATCATACCCTTAGTATCAAAGATCATATACATGAAACATTTCATAAACATTAGTTGTTTATAAGACATTAACCATAATGAAATAAAGAACCTTATCCAGGAAATCATAATATAGGAATAAAACATGGAATTTTCAGAGACACATAATCATATAATATGATATCTATAGTATTAAAGGAATCACTACCAAGACCATATCAGTAGTATGGTCTCACTAACCATACCATCTTGGTAGTTATGGTTCACTCCCATGGCCATCTTAGTAGAATGAGTTCACTCCTCATACCATCTTGATAGTAATGGTTCACTCCAATGACCATATTAGTATTAAAGGTTCATTCCCAAGACCATATTATTCTATCTCATGAGATATAAATCATTATCCAATGCATTGGAGGTAAATATAGGTCCCACCCATCTCTTAGTGAAATCATAAATACATGTTCCAAAAGATCATTAAAAATAATATCAAAACCCATTAAATGACATGGGTATCATAAACTTGTAATCATATCATAACCTATGGAAAATTATGTAGGTTTTATAATCATTTCATCATAAGAATAACATTTTAAAAGAAGCGGGTTTCAAAATCATACAACCCATGAAAAAGAAACAGGTTTCACAAACATCATGGAATGAAAACATAATCCATTAAGAGAAAGAATGTGAATGTAACAATTGAATAATTTTCTTAAAGAGGAATGATAAACACCAAATAATGTCATCTTTTATGGGAAATAATTTTTAAAGATATTTTAAAAACATTTATGAATGAAAATATCTTTTCTTATGAGAAAATGATTTGTAAAACATAAAACCGTATGAAAAAACAATTTCATTGAAACTTTTCTGAAAAAATATATTGGAAGATTTGAAAACAATAAAACATTCTAAAAATAATTTTTCTATTAAAATTATCTTCATGTATCATTTGAAAACATTGTTTTTGAAATAAAACAGACTTCCGATCAAAGAGAGAAATATAGTCATATTTTTCTTAAAAACATTTTCTTAATTATCATAAGCACCAAAGAGTGGAACAATAGAACTGATATATGTATATATATTTAATAAATATAGTATAATGAAACTCATGAGTTTTATTGAGATATAGATCATAATATGTCCTAAAAAATCATAATCATTAATAATCTCAAAAAGCAATTAGATTATTTCAATAAACTCTTACCACTTGGATACTTGGGATCATACTGTCCATCTAAGAAAATATAATTAAATGAAGCTTAAAATAAAATTAAAATATTGATATATATTATATATCCTATAAAATTTAAGTATATACACCTTGAAAAAAATTTATGTGCATAACAAAACATGAGTCTTAAAGAAGGAAAACTGAGACAAAACTAGTTTACCGAGATTAAAAATTTTGAAACCTAAACCCATGATAGAAAGATAATAAAATGGATATTTAAATACCCATAAATTTAATTATAATAATAATTTAATACATCTATTGGTGTTATAAAAACCACAAAAAAATTAATGATTGGTGAATGCAGAATGTATCTCACAGAAATAAAAAGTTTGATAAAAATCTCCTTTTCTTGCATCTTAACTCTCATAGTACTCATTAAAACCACATATATAATAAATATAAATTTATTATAAATATTATAAAGAACCATATTATTATATATAATAACATATATGATTTTTTCATGACCTTATATTACCCTCTACCTAACAATCCTATGTTATGTTTTTAGTTTGGGTAATAACCTCTTTGTTCTTCACATGTGTCTTAATCAGTTATATCATAGTTAAATACACCTATATCATGATTTATGAATTTAAACCATGATATAAATATTATTTATATTAATTATATGTTTATTATAATAATATATATAATATATAAGTATGAAATGGAATACACCATTCATGGAGACAATAAGTCGTACGTTTGAATGAACGTTATTTCTATTTTTATTGTTGTATTGAATGAAATAAGGTAAATGACATATGTATATATATAAAAATATATATACTTATTATAGTAGAATTATTATATAATATATATCATATAATTTCACTAAACACATACTTAATACATTCTATTTAGTGTGTGAATGAGTCACATTGCTTTGAGGGGATTGTAGTCCACACTTCCTCAAATGAAATTATCATATTTACATGAAAATGGAAAGTAAAAATATATGTGTTTTAAAAGTAGTAAAGAATATTAAATTAATGATAAATATAATATATTACATATATAAATATTCTCCATAATAATTACCACCATGAGAGGTGGTAAAATAAAAATGAACAATCATCATTTAGTGAGCCAGTAGTTCACCGTACACATAAACAGTATGTTTGTTACCCATTAGATGGAAGTTTGTGTAAGTGTAGGATGAAAACATAGAATAACAAATACTATTATATTTAAGATACTTTATTTATAAAACTATGGAATAATGAGAGTTGAGGGGGTGGAGAGAGAAAATAAATGAAAGGAGCTTGAGAGAAGATGTTACCTCTTAATCGAACAACTCCTTTTGGTTCATGCCAAAAGGCTTCATTGGATTTTATTTTGAACAAGGTGTGGCTTATAGTAAGAAGATAGGGATGTTGGGAATTTTATTTCTCAGATCTTGACTGAACCTAAGTGGTTTTATAGGTGTGAATAAGTGGGATAAGAGTTGTCCTTTTATTGGGAAGGGAAAGGATACAATTGGCATTTTTGAAAAGAAGTTAGGTGTACATATGTTTTTACCAAAAAATTCATAAAAAACCAAAGAAACTAAATAATTGAAGGTTAATGGACGAATAATTTTTATAAAATGGGTGTTTGACATGTTTATAGGCCGTTTTGGGTCATAAATTTAAGGTTAACTTAATTTTTCTTCTAATCGTTGTAATTAATTTTAATCACTTTCACTAATATTTTTTGTTAAAAACTATGTTAAAATTATTATAAATTATAAATTATTGTGATTAATAATGGGGAATCAATTTTTAATACTTCTAATCACATAATTGGTAGAAAATAATTTAAAATTAACCCTGTAGTCTGGTCGACATTGCAGGTTTTTAAAGTAATAACATTAAAAAGTTTGCTAAGTTTTTATACCCATGTTTAAAGATAAATTGATCTAAATTAACTAAATTTTATTAATTGATAAAAATATTATAAAATTAAACTTTTAAACCAATTAAAAATATAATTTAAACTTATAAATAAATTAGATGAAAAAATAGTTTTGAATTAAAATCTTGTATTTTTCACTATTCATCCAAAAATGATGTTTCTTATAAAAATACAAAATATTTACCCTAAGATAATTTTGACAATAAAAATTAAAAAATAAGATTTATTTTTATCAAATAAAATTTCAAAAGTTTAGTAAAATTAATATTATTATCTTTTACAGAAATATATTAAAAGCAGTTTATTTGAGAAAATGGTATTTTTAAACAGATAAGGAATTTACTAAAAATTATATATTTCATTGTTAATATTTATTATTTATATAAAACAATTATAAAAAATATTTTAAGATTAGTTATTACTATTTATATAACTATTTTTAATGGATTTATTATTTTCTCATTTAAATATTTATAACTATAAAATGATGTTTTGTAGAAGCCTCAGTGTTGCGTGTAACGTACGCCAAGTCAGTGTTGCGTTTATCATACACCAAGTCAGTGTTGCATGTAATGTATGATGAATATATTTTCTATGTATCACACATTGAGTTGGTGTCATGTAACATACACCAAGTTAATGTCGTTTGAAATGAATGTTTGACTTATTTCAATGCAAGAAATAAATGAAAATTTAATTCATTCAAGAAAAAAAAGGTCCAAAAAAACTCAGTGTGTTACACACCCAATCTAAAATAAAAGTAATAACCAACTATTAGATAAAATTAAATTCTAGTAATAAAAGGAACCAACACTCTAATCAAACCCAACTTTCAAATCTATCCCAAGATGAAAAACAATAATAATATAATAAGCCCATTTAACTGAAACAACACTTCTGACTCTATAGGTGCCTACTATATATCAACTTAAACACTAATCACATAAATAAATATTAATTAAATATTACATTCTATTAAAATCCATTCTTGAGGTACTTTATATCATATTAATTTTAATTCTACATTTACATGGCATTACCGTCTTCATCTCTCTTCCCATTGACACATATAAGTTCCACATAACATATTCGACACAATGAAATAGTATATACATAAGATTTAGTATAATATCATAAATTCATAAAAATATAATATATATAATATATATGTATAATGGATAGTATAATAATGAATCAAATTCATCATTATATAGTCTCTATCATCATTCTTTATTCCATTTCTCAATTCCATTTCCAAAAATATTTCCCCATTCCCCATTGATTGTAATATCAGTAGATTACATAATGTTCAAAATATCACAACATAATTAAATTAAACTATAATTTTTTTTAAAGAAAATAAATATAGAAATCTAGATCAAGGAACTATAATAGAAATGCATAGTAAATTTAATCAATGTATAATGTATAAGTATATAACAAACCCTTCCCCTAGACCAAATAAATTTCACAAATCTTGAGGAAAGAGTTTGATAATAAAATGAATAAGTAAATAAGACCCATAAAAAGAAACTATATAATCCTAAAGTATATGGGTGTTTCTTCAAAGGTTTAATTAGTACAAATGGTCATGAATTATTTTTCCTAATGAGAAGGGTTTTAATCAAAGGGAATAACGGTAAATACAATCATTCATTTTAAAGGGTTAACAAATGAATATATTTTGTATGATTGGATTCAAAGGGATACCAAACCATTATCTTTATGATCAATATGTTAAATTATATTGTTTCAAAATATTTAAAGTAATATATATTCTAGAATATAGATGAAAGGCTTATAAATACCTAAAATCAAATAAGCTAATCAATTCCACACAAAGAGAACCAAATTTGAGCACTATTGAATCTATGAGAAGATTCTCAAACCTAATTCAGGTCAATATAAGTCAAAAAAATCCACTAGTATCATAATTAATCACTAAGAAACCTACCATCTAAGAGGAATAATAATAACAAATAAAATATATGAGAAAGACACCTCTAACGGAAGGAGAAACAAGTTTCAAAATTAGGGCTTCAAGATCCATGAAAAGAACATCTTATAGTCAGAAGAAGAATCCCCTTAGGTTTCGTAGATATCAAGAGAAAATAAGGAGATCAATATAGATAGGGAAAATGAGGTATGAATTTATAAATAAATTTTAATTACGTCCACTATAATGTGGGGACTTTTAAAACATTCATAAAGGTTGTAGTCAATGTTAGATATGAAACACTAAAAATTTAAACACTATATCTCCCCCTTTCTCAGATTCTATTTTGAACACATTAAAATTAGGTTGAGAAATACCATGACATACCCCACATTACCATTTCAAATAAGGTTCTCCTGCCTTTACCATGGTATGTTTCATGATATTAGACTCCCCATATTGAACTCTTGACAATAACCATAAATCAACCCGTCCATTTGACTCGTTGGGTATAATCCAAATTTATGTTTTATGTATTAAACGACCACCATTACATTACCATGGTGCATTATACCTAGGAATACACCAATGATCCTACTATGAAATATAAGAACTACAGCTTACATTTCCAATGTACCTACAAAAACTAAACCATGCCACAAAAAAACTACTACTATCAATATGGGGGTTTTGGCATTCCTTGTTTCCCATAGGAATTTCAATATGATTCTCCAGGTATTTATTCTCCCCCAAATATCCATCTCTAAAGCATGATGGCCTATGCAAACCACAATATAAAGAGGTAAAAAAATAATATGTAAGGGTTACTCACATAAAGGTCACTCTGTACAAGGGGTGATATGCATGGGTTATCAATAAGCATGTAAGGATTTTTCTTATCCAAAATTACAAAATGTAATGGTCAAACATGGGGACTAAAAGAGGTATTATACCCCTAAAAATTTCAAAAAGGACTCCAATTAACCTCACCCAATCACCATAATTACCAAAACACCTAAATAAATGTTATAGAAAACAAAATAGAATGGAATAATCACAAAATAACTAACTTCTATGTTATCATCCTAGAAAAAGCTTATACCATGGTCATAGCCCCAAAACGTTCTCCACCACAGCCTCCAAAATGAGTTTTTTAGACCTATGAAAACAAAAACTCAACTTGATGCATATGAAATACCATAAGAACTCTCCCAATACTTATAACACCTAGAATACAAAAATTAAAGTAATAAGAAAAATTCTGGTTCTTACATAATAACTATAACATGGAAATAATGATGATGATAAATAGTAGTTAGATAAATGAATTAAAACCTAAAAAAATAACTTACTATATCATAGGGGTCCATAATTGATGCATCTAATTTGAACAATGATGTTGGAATATGATATGACCGATATAGGGAAACCATGATTCTCATCGCTACAAATGATATGATTCAGGGTATACAACCTATATACAAAATTTTTGTTTTACTAGACTGTTCTATGGGAAGGGGTATACTATAGTCAGGGTACAACACCCATCCCATTCTACCATACACATCATCTACTTCTATATATCTTTAAAATTTATATAACCTTAATATATGTACATCCCCCTTTAATAATGTTCATCATCAATCAAAATAATAACCATACTTATGAAAACATTACAATTAAAGAAACATCATGCTCGATATATCAAAATATAGATACACTTATTTATAATACATTACCCATAATGTCAATAAATTTTTTTTTACTGATTTATATAATCATGGAATATTATATGAGTAATACCAGAATACTATATCAAGAATCCTAAATGACTTTAATATATATAATCTAAATAGGCAGCATGTTATAGAATATCACCCCCACTGGGTGTTTTAGTAACAAGTTATATTAACATAATTTATGCCATAGATGACATTCCAAGATCTAATCAATCCTAAATAAAGAGGGTACTAAACATGGTAAGGTTGTAACAAGTGTGTACTAGTGATAAAAATGGTGAAAATCTAAGTATAGTATTATTCATAACCAATACATACCGAGAGACTCTGGAAAATAGATCTATATACAGAACTAAAGATGAGTTAAAGAATTTATTTAAATGTAATGTACCTTTCAAGATATGTTTTTCATCCTTAAAACACAATTTAGTAAAAAATTTCTTTTATAGAAATGTGTCCACAATTAAGGTAGAAATTTTATCATATTAATAAATACAAACTTATGTTTCGTTGAATTAAGTACTTTATTTGTAATAGATAAGAGTTTAATGTATATAAATAAATGGGTGGTTTTGTAAATCCAACCCACATGTTAAAGGATTTGAATAAACCAATACAAAATTTAATAAATTATCAAAAATAAACATTGATTTATTATCTAAAAGAATTAATATTTTATTCAAGAAACAACATGGTTTAATAAACAAAATATCAGATGGAACCATATAATTTACTTCAACAAAACTATACCAACTACCACCTCTCCATTGATGCAATTCTTAACCATGGTTAAGTTTGGATAATTTACTTGTAACTCATTCAGGTTGTGGTAATAATAAGTGAAATCTTTAGAAAACATGAATAAATCATGGAATATTAAGCATAGTTGGATCTTGATCTAACTTTTTAATTTTTAATTCTTATGGTTATATCATATTCAAGATATAAATGGAAGTAGGAATATCATGAAATACACCAATTAGATCCTATTATCAAAATAGAAATCTATAACACATCTAGGCATTAATTCATATAAATGAATGCTTGAAATTGTCTAAAAAGGCTATAAAAATGCTCCAAAATTCATTAAAAATGTAATATAAAGAAACAATACACGCTTGGAAAACATCATAAAATAAGTCCAAAAAATTCATTCCATGAAAACAAGTTAGGATAACACAACTATGAATTTACCATAAGAAAATTAATTCAAAGTTTTAATTTGAAAATTAAAATAAAATAAGTATATTAAAACTATTAAAACATTTCACACCAAGACACCTTTGAAAAAACATTAACATATTATATTAAAATACCACTTAAAACCATTCATTCTTAACATATGAAAATAATGAGTAGGAATTATTACAAATTTTGGAACACAAATAGTAGAATATACCGAACATAGCCTAGAAATTCTCCAAAATGTTAAAAACACTATAACATAATTAATAGAAATATTAAACAATCAATGGACTTAAATTAAAACTAAAAAATTCCATAAAAATCCTTAAATTCATTAGATAAAATTCTATAAATTATAAATTCAAAATAAATGTTATCTATAATCAAAGAACTACATAATAATAATAACGGGATAAGTGATCCACTCAAAAAATAATCTCAAAACATAATAGCCTTAATCCCCAATTAAATATAACTAACAATCATCTAATTCTAACCTATAAATCAGGAAATACCCAATGGTAAACATATATCAGTATTATAACATCAAAACATCAAAAAATGGGAGGAGATGAATTAGGATTTGTTTTAGATAATGGAGAAGGAAGCCCTTATCCATGATATGATTTCATCATGCTTTTTTAAAATTAAAAAAATCTATAGATAAGACAAAAATAAATAGAGGATAAAGATAAAAGAGTGAGCTAGTATTATAACCCCTCAGAACCTTATTTGGAGGTTGATAATGAAACAATAATTGTACTAACACAACATACCAAATCACCATCTAATTGTCCTGTCATCAAAACCAAACCCCATAATTAATACAAAAATTATATATCCATATCTAAATCATCATTATCCTTTTGAAACACAACCTCAATCAATTGAAACTGATAACATCAAATAATATGATCCAAATAACACATCATATCAAATATCAATTCACACTAGATACAATTATCATAACCATGAATAAACAATATTTAATAATAAAGCAATATGATGGTAAAATAAAACTATTATCATCACTACATCTTAACCAATTAATATATTTATTTTTTAAATTACTAATCAGATAACATAATTCATCCTTCAATCATTTAATAACCTCATTAAGTATCTCTTAAGATTTATATCCATAACAACCCAACCATATTTTTAACTACATCAGCTTCTACCACATTCTTATTTTAACCAATACATGTATTTCTATTTAAATTATTTAATTTGTCATAATGTCATATTTTTTATTCATTTTATTTAATTACTCCAGTTATATATTCATTTATTTAATTTTAAATATCATCTCTTTATTTCAAACAACTATAATATACACCTCAGAACCTATTAAATACCTAAAAATAACCTCACTCAAATCCTAATTCGAAAAATATCCAACTCTAACACATAAAATCACCCAACCCCATCCAAAAAACATTATTATATAACTTAATTATGTTTTAAAATCTCACAAACCCTACCCATTAAGCACAACCAACATCACCAACTTAGTAAGAAACACAAGACCACCTCCTCAAATGGACCTATAAATTCTAACTATTCAACCCAAAGTCAAAGCATAAATCTAGGAATGTGAAAGACTTATAAGGTATAAAACACACAAAAATAGTCCAAAAAACACTCACTATCTCACTTAAAGATTATTTTGACCTTAGCAACATACCAAAAATGTATGCAAAGAATTATAATTTTAATCATAAACTAAACTATAAATATATCTCAAGGAACTAACACAAATAACTATAATAATTAAAATGAAACATCAGTACTCTAAATTCAAATGGTATACTGATCTAATAATTTACCTTGCTCAGCCATATTATTATTTTTGTTCAATTGTTTTATCATTACAGATTCTATCAGATGAATTTTATCCCAAGATTTACATATTCACTAATTTATTCATCTTACTTTTCATTTATATAAATGATTTATAAAAAAACTAACCTATAAACACAATATATATATATATACCACATAATAATTAAATAAACATAGTGTAATGAATGTTTTATTTAATATAATTATATTTTTATATTCATCCCAAGATCATATTTTCTATTAAATAGCTTATATAGTGACTACAAAATCATGGAATAACAATCTTATACTAATTATAAAATTTTATGAAATTAAGTGGAGGAATTATAAAAAATAATTCATTATTATATAATACTAAATAGAAAATAGATAAATAAGGAAACATACAATATCCACTTCCCCTAGACTAAAACTCACAACACTGATCTAAAGAGAATAATATGATACTATAAATTCATAAAGTACATAACAATCCATCCCACCAACCTATCCACCTCCACCAAGACTAAGGGAAGATTAAGAACACACTATGTTGATGATTTATCTCGAAATTCTAGATATGGTTGGGTCATCAAAGGTTATTATGGTAAAATGAAGCGGACACAACTTAAGAAATTAAAAGAGAGGGTTCCAATCAATGGAAAGGTTGTTAAATTTTTTTATGAGACCAACATAAGGGGTTCCAATCATTAGGTTCAGTGGAACTAATATTTGAGAGACTTTAGGATCATCAAGGGTAATTTAGTGGATTATATAAGATAAAATAAAGTCTTATAAATTCTTTAACTCAATGAAGTTAAGAAATTTAAAGCCGAGATAAGCATAACATACATTAATATTACATAATTGTATATGAATATTCAATAAATTTTACAATAATACATGCATGATAATTGTAAAAGGGTAGTTTCTTTAAAGACCAGATATATAATCAAGTTATTTCATGAAATATATTAAACATTTTCCATAAATCTATTCTCACATAGTGCCATTCTAAGAAATATCCTAGTTAAAAATATTTTTTTATTACCTAGGGAAATGGAAACATAAAAAAGGGTGAGATTAGATGCCCAGTATGTGTAAAAATTGAAGATATCACTCAAAGATAATAAGCAATAATAACATAAGAGAATCATACCCAGAATATCATAGATCATAACATATAGGTTATGGAATAAACTTATTCATAACATGAAATACGGAATTGAAACAAAACCATTATCATGATCCATGAAAGACATAACATAACCATGTGGCATAATATACTAATATAGCATAAATATAATCATTTAAAATTATAACATTATATACCTTGAATCACAACTAGAATACCATATCATAATGTATTAAGAATCATCACTAGCATCCTATATCATTATGGATTAGTCAACATTACCAGAATCCCTTAGTATAATAGATCAAACATTATCACTAGCATCCCTTAGAATATTGAATTATGCATCATTTCCAGTATTCATTAGCATATTGGATTAAAAGTTATTACTAGCATGCTTTTATAATTTCATGAGATAAAACAATTTCACTTGATACAGTATAGGGATACAACAAACCCACCCATAGTAGAATAATAAACCATATATATGTGTGCCATAAGAACATAAAATTCCTGATTCCATCATCATATTATTAACCTGTGCATAGAAATGGGTTTCATGAGAACTTTAATAATGATTCATCATAACTAATCTAGTGAAAAAATGTGGACGGTATCATTATATCACATCCTCATTGAATCATAACAATCCTTAAAATATATTTACATAGATACAAATACTTTTATAAATGTATTTGAAATACACTTTGTAAAACAAGGAAAAATATCCTTTTGATTTTGTAATATTTGACAACTAAAAATTACTAAAACAATGGGAAAAACATAATCTTTGAAAATAAATGGAAAAACATAAATTAATCTTAAAAACAAATCACAATCATGAAGGCTGGACAATCTATTAATTTTGTAAACATTAAAAAATATTCTTTTCACAATATTATAATGTCAAATATAACCTGTATGGAAAACATTGTAAAAATTACCATTAAAAACATTTAAAATAAAGTCTAATATGGTTGAAAATTAATTTTAAAAATAATTTTTTAAAATAAAAGAACATTCTTTATTCATTTTAAATAATATGGATATGAAAGAAAAGTATTCCCGACTAAAACTAATAAATAAGTTCATTTTTTCTTAAAAATATTATTTTGATCAAACTGAGAACCAATGAGTGGGAAATATAAATAAAAATTAAAAAAAGAATAAATAAATTTAGGAGAAGAAAATATATGGGTTTTAATCCAGAAATAACAAATAATTATCTATAATGGAAATTTAAACCTAAACAATACTGACAAAAAGTGAGATTATAACAAAAACCATCACCTTAAGTATTGACTTGATTCACACATGATTTAACCTCTAGTATAATAAATTTTTATTTATTATCAATATATATAACAATAATAGTCGTACTTATCTCACTATATATGATTTATTTATAAATTTCAATGACCAATTTATTAATAATTCTCTATTAAAAACAATATTTTGGGTGTAAATTATTTCTATCTAATGATGATATACAATACTAAAGATCAACTCGGTATTTAATTCCTATTGAATACTTATACATAACATTGAGGTAAACCTTATATCCCGATCAAATATAATTGAAATTTTGACTCCAAGTATCCATACTACTATCATATTTTATATCTAAGAAATTTGATCATGTGAAAAATATTCATTGATAAAAATGAATTGAGTTGACTATATATGGGGATTGGATATAACCTAAATGGTGGTATGGAATGTAAATTTCTTGTTTAGTTTGATGATGAAATCCATTATGATTTATTAAAATTTCCATTCTGGTGTTGTTAATGGTTTCACCATCCTTTTAGAGTTATATCACTATACCTTAACTTGATTAAATAACATGAAATGGGATACATACTTTGAAATACCCCTATTCACATTATCCCTTTGATATCTTTATACTTGTCCGTATTCCCAAAATAGATAGAGAATGATCATCTATGTACTTTATCCAATAACTATTTCTTTAATTATAGTATTGATGGGACACATACCAGATTCCTAAATCAGATTATTCTATTATTTTCATAGTAGAATTTAGGAATATTTCATGACATATTTTTCAGTTCCAAATCCTCCTTATACACCTCTTAAATCTTTATATAAATATATAGTTTAATATTTAACCGAGTAAGATATGATTTATTACCTTCTAGAATGATTTCATGATAAAACCATGTAAAACAAATAAATATTATATCACTTTCAATCCTTATCATGGAAAATATAGCGTAGTCCTTCCAAATAAAATCATTAGATACCTTATTCTACTTCCCAGGGTGGTAATGTATTGGGTATTCATAATCTTTAATCAACACTAAGAATATCCTTTTGTGAATATTCATCTCTTTTTGTGTGAATATATACTAAAAGATATTATTGTTAATATATATATATATATATTACACATTTCACCATATAGATAATTTCAATATATTATCAATGAAAAAATTAATTATACTAGATCTAAATCACGAGCTTGGTAATTCTTCTCATGAATCTTCAATTAACATGAACAATACACTACTACCATGTCATTTTTAATTAGAAAACAACCTGGACGCATCTTTTATGGATCACTATATATTAAAAACCCTTATCCACTATAGGGTAGTGTAAGAACAGGTGTATTAACTAACCTTCTTATTACCTCTTTGAAATCTTATTCACATTCATCAATCTAATAGAACATGACTCCCTTCAGAGTCAAATTGGTTAATAGATTTGATAGTAATGAAAACTTTATCACAAATCATTGGTAATATCCAAGGAATCCAAAAATACTCTAGTTATTGGTCATTATGGTTGGTATTGGATATTCATCAATAACTTTTTACTTTAATTTACCCAGTGATATTCCATTATTTGTAATTACATAGGGAAATAATGATAGTTTTTATTGCCAAAATTCACATTTTCTAAATTATAGATATATTTTCTCCTTTATTAAAGTATTAAAAACAATCCAAAAATGATCTTTATTCTATACATTGATCTTGAAATATATAATAATATAATATATTAAGACTACCATAAATTAATCAAGGTAATATCTAAATAATCCATTCTTTAGATCCATGAAGAGAGTCGGTGAAATGGTAATTCCAAAAAGAATCACTATAAATTTATTATGTCCATACCTCACGTGGAAGGTTTTATTGGGAATTACATCCCTTTTTACCCTTAATTTATGATACACAAAACAAATTTCATTATTTGAAAAGTACTGATTTCCATGCAATTTATTAAATAAATCATCAATACATGGTAGGGGTGATTAGCCACTAAATGAGGATAATATTCATTGTTAATATACATAATATTCATGTTATTTATTATTCATAAACACCATTTTAGTGCATTTTACACTTTAAACATCATTTCACAATATGATTGTAATACCTTCTTAAAATGCACTATTATGTGGTACATTTTTTAACATCATTTGAAGTACCCAATGATTCATCTAATTTTAAGGAATCTAATTATACATATTTTAATTTTATATTCCTTTGAACTGGATATTCACTTCAATATGAACATTTTTCATTTAAGGATCAATGAAAGATTCATAAAGGATGATGGAGATATTTGGAAATGAAAGGAAGCAATTTTGGAGAAGGCAGATTGGACACCAGACCGCTGATGAGAATTTGGGGCCCCACATATATGCCCAATGAATCCCATATTTCGTGGGATTCTAGAAGACATTTATAGGAACAAATCACTCTTTAGTATACAATGCTAATTCGGAATCCATGGTGTCCATTTAGGCGTCCCAAGTTAGATATAAAATTATGGACCAGTTTCTGCGGCCCAGAAAAACATCCCACTAATATGATCATATCTCGTAATACACAACTCCAAATGGGCCCAAATTTTACAGGCTGTTTGAAGAAATCTTGGGATCCATTTTATTTTTCTATGGAACACTCTGTTTCGGCCATATATAAGGTCTTACAAGGGCGTCTTCTCAGTGAAGGAAATCTAGATGCCACCTCGGGTAAAGGTTGGAAAAATCAACTCTCCCTTACTTTCCACCCACCTATGGCCTGCCACAATGAATTGGGGAGATGTGGAATGTTGGAGGCTCAACCCAAGGGCTCAAAAATTCCTCATTAAGGCAGTGGTGTTGGAGTATTGAAGGATATTTGGTGCTTGGTTTCATTGTAGTGTTATGCTGCCGCTTTGTGTTTGTAATCGCATTTCATTCTCATTTATGTTGTTTAATTCACCA
Source organism: Viscum album (assembly GCA_963277665.1). NCBI lineage: Eukaryota > Viridiplantae > Streptophyta > Magnoliopsida > Santalales > Viscaceae > Viscum > Viscum album. The sequence continues at coordinate 1,467,805,739 of OY728140.1, read as the reverse complement.
TAGTTTCTTAATAAAAGTTCTTCATTTAATCTTATTCTGTTATTCTACTTATCATTTTGATACCTTTGGTTCAAGGTGTGAATTTATTCACACCATACCTTGGGATATTTTTCACACAAAGGTGGAGTGATCATTTTCTTTTTATTTTTTTCTTTACTTCTTCAATTCCTCCCTCATGAGTCTACTTCCCGCTTCCATTGAAACCATGGGATCAATGGAGGGATAACCCACTTATGGGTTGACCAAAGGGATTAGCAAGGGGATGGATTCAATGTTATTTATCACACCATTAATGTATAATCACTTCTTTAATTGATATTTTTATTTGATGATTTTTAAACTCCATCGTCCTTGTTGAATTTAAGGCCACACACTTCATGTGCTAATATGAACCTTTACCTTGAAGTGCTCAAAAATTTGATCCTTCAAGTCTATAGGTGATTAGTATTAAAGGTTGTAGGCATTATACTAGTAAGTTATGATGTTGTTTTATCTCCTTAAATGAACCCACCTCAAATATAAGAAATTGAAATGATTGAAAAAGAAATAGATCCACTCCACCCCGATCAATAACCTAGGATCAACTCATTCTTCTAAATTGAATTCATTTAAGTCTCTTAGATTTCCTTGAAACCCATCTAAAATCAACCCAAGTTGGAAACTTCATATCCAAAAGCAGTCCATAGAATGTACGTGTCTATAGGTTACTTCCTAGGTCTCTGAGGATTCGACAACCCAAGCTAAACTACAAGGACCGTCCGACCTTCTTCTCTTGGGTAAATTTGAGCGTGAATCAAATTTTGGCACCGTTTCCGGGGACCTATGTAAGTTATCTTAGAAATTATCATCATTTTTTTCATCCCTCTTCTATGTTCTCACCCCCTCACTACTATGGAAAACCATTTTGAACAAATCCAAACATGGGGAAGCTCTCCTTACTCTGATCACTCCACACCAAGTGTGATGTACAACGACAATCCTAATTTCTATTGGTGGGATCATCAACAACCTAATGAACCACAATGTTTTTACTCCGATGATCCAAAAAACATCCCTATATATAATGAGTTTCAATCCTCACAAATCCAATATGAACACCCTCCTATGAAATTCCAACAACTTAATTATCCACCTGAAATTGAACATCTTTCTAAACCCCTTACCCATCATGATCCACAACTATTAATTAAAAAATTGTTTTAAAAAATGGAGATAATGAATTTTGAGGTTTCATCATTGAGATTAGAACTACAAAGCATTAATACTTTTGAGGAACCCATCCCTACACAAACTGTCCCTTCCATAACCTTATGTGAAGTGTCTAGTTTCCCACAAACCTCTCATGAATTTACTGAAGAGAAAACCTTGGGATTTGGGGAAGATGAGGAGTATAAAGGAATATTTAATGGGTGTTTAAATCAAGAGGAAACTGATTTTTTGTATTTACAAGATGGAAATTTGACATCATGTATTGAGTATCTTGAATATTGCCCCATTGCTAATTTTTCTGAACAAAACATTTCTGACCCATTGGGAGAAATTACAAAATTTGAGTCCATACCCATTCTAGACACTGATCGTTCAAATTTGGTGGTTGAATCCTCTATTCATAAGGAACCAATTTTGTTGAGAAATTTGGAAAATGAAACTGAGTTGGATTCAAAATCTCGACCTGTGTCTGGATGTACTATCCAACCCGAGATAAAAATTATTATCCTTCCTTCCCCACTCAAATATCCCTTCATAGGGTATAACCATGACCTTTCAGTTGTAATTCATTCTTCTATTGAAACAATAAAATTTGGGTTGATCCTCGATGTCATAGAAAAAACAATAGAGGAAACTTGATCAACCATTTTTGAAATTACTCGGATTTTCCCACTCATTGTAGTACAGAGGTTTGTTCAACACACAAATTCTAAACAAAGAATAAATCTCAATAATTTAGAAGTAGAGAAATATTGGGTCCTTATAATGTTGAAAATTGGTATCGGGTAAGTTAGTGGGGTTCAAGTCGGGCTAGCAACATTAAACAAAGCACTGCATGGGAGGAAACCCATGGTTTTCATGTTTTCAATCTTTTTGGAATAATTTTTTATTAATAATTTTGATATTTAAAAAAAATATTGACTATTGATATGTTCTTCTATTTAGAGTATGGATGGGTACGAAAGGGTAGCACCATATTCATCAGTGTCACATGGTGTGACCCTTGAGTAATGCCTTACCCAGAAATTTAAAAGAAGATAATGTATCATTAGTTTTTTTAATGTGTTTGTAGGTTAAAATAAAAATACAAAATAAAAAAAATAATAATAATAATAAAAAGGGACACGTTGTGGGTCGTGGGGAAAACCCTATCACAACATGCAAAGCCGCAAGGATTCAAACCCGGGACCGAAGGGAGACAGGGGCGCGCGCTTACAACTAACCTATGACTTTTTGTGATTCCTTATTCTATAATTTTTATATATATACTTATACTTTACTTTATTTATTATATATATATATTGTTTTGTATTGTTTTGTTTTGTTTTTGTTTTTTTCTACTAAGGAACTCTGCAAGTGACTTGGATATCAAAGGATTAAAAGGGAGCAACAAGAATTTCAACTTCAACCACCAGGTGACATCATTCCATGATCCTCATTTTCAATTTCCTTTTTGAACTTTCATTCTCTACCTCTACCCCCTTTTGAATTTTCTTTTCTTTAAACTCTATGGATAGTGTTGTTTTAAGATGTGGTGGATAAAATAAAAAAATGATTTTGTGTAAAAAAATGAATGATTTGAAAAAAAAAGTGTAAATGGAAGGAAAAATTCTTTTAACATTGAACATGGTAATACACATTGCACACTTTGAAACTGAATATAAAATAATTTAGCATGCCCTGATTCTGATTTTAATCCTTGTATAATTTCATGATCACAGATTTTGGAAAGTGTGGCTATCCAATGTGATATTTCATCATTTATATTTTCATCCAAATAAACAAAATCACAATGCACGCCCTTTGGATAGTAGTGTATTAGTTTGAGTTCATGGGGTCCCCCAAATAAATAGCATAGGTTTGGTGATCATTTTAGTTTTAATATGAGTATTCAATAAAAAAATTAAAAAATAATAATAATAAATTTGTGCGTAGAGCAATAAAATGACCTAATGTGTGGATTTCGGTACTTGCAGATCGTGACTCCATAGTTGTCTGGCCCAGAGCTAGTAATGTTATCTCTATTTTTGGTAATTTGAATTTGTTTTTGATGTAGTTTACTCAAGATGATGCCCGAGTATGTGGAATTAACTTTGTGACCTAAGGTCTTTGAGACTAGGATTCATAGAAAAAGTCTTGCTACATGGGATGACTCTTTTTAGTGCAATTTCAATTACCATGGTAAAATAGCAAAAAAAAAAAAAACAAAAAAAAAAACAAAACAAAAACAAAAACAAAACAAAAAAACAAAAAAAATTAATACAATAAAAAAACATTGAATAATCATTTTAATATTGAAATATGATTCCACCTAGAGCTTCCATCATTTCCCCCTTGAATAAAGATGAACCCCCATGTCTATTGTGATGGACAACACATCCCCATACTTAATTTCTATTAGATGAAATATGGAAATGAATTTGAACAAAGGAATGGGATTGGGATTGGGATCTGCTTATGAAACAATCTTGTATTAAAATATTTTTATGGTTTTCATGATTATTTGGTATAAGGGTTTTTGGTGATCATTGTGTATTAAAATGTTTTTGGAAAAGGGAATTTGAATTCCATATTGTTGAGATATATTTTTCTCGGGAATAGAAAAACTCATGTTGGGGGTGTGATTAGCCACTAAATGAGGCTAATATTCATTTTTTAATATACATAATATTTATGTTCTTTGTTATTCATAAACACCATTTTAGTTCATTTTACACTTTGAACATCATTTCACATTATGATTGTAATACCTTCTTAAAATGCACTATTATGTGGTACATTTTTGAACATCATTTGAAGTACCCAATGATTCATCTAATTTTAAGGAATATAATTATAAATATTTTAATTTGATATTATTTTGAACTGGATATTCACTTAAATATGAACATTTTTAATTAAAGGATCAATGAAAGATTCAAAAAGGATGATGGAGATATTTGGAAATAAAAGGAAGCAATTCTAGAGAAGGTAGATTGGACACCAGACCACTGATGAGAATGTGGGGCCCAACATACAGGCCCAATGAATCCCAAATTTCTTGGGATTCTATAAGACATGAATCAGAACAAATCACTCTTCAGGATCCAATGCTAATTATCCCTCCATGGTTTCTATTTAGGCGGCCCAAGTTAGAGATAAAATTCTGGGACAGATTCTGGTGCCCAGAAAAACAACCCACTAATATGATCATATCTCGGAATTCACAACTCCTATTTTGGCCCACATGTTATAGGCGGTTATAAGACCTCTGGGGCTCCATTTTATTTCTTCTATGGCCCACTCTAATTTTCCCATCTAGAAGGTCTTCCAAGCGTGTATGTTCGGTGAAAGAAAGGTGGCTGCCACCTCGGGTTAAGGGTGGAAAAATCATCTCTCCCTTACTTTCCACCCACCTATGGCCTACCACAATTAATTGAGGAGACTTGAATTGTTTGAGGCTCGTCCCAAGGGCTAAAAAATGCCTATTTAAAGCAGTGCTCTTAGAGGATTTAAGGATCTTTGGTGCTTGGTTTCATTGTAGTGTTATGCTGCCGCTTTGTGTTTGTAATCACATTTCTTTCTCATGTAAGTTTTTTAATTCACCTTAGTTTCTTAATAAAAGTTATTCTTTTACTCTTATTCTATTCTTCTAATTATCATGTTGATACCGTTGGTTCAAGGTGTGAATTTATTCACACCATACCTTGTGATATTTACCACACAATGGTGGAGTGATCATTTTCTTTTTATTGTTTTCTTTACTTCTTCAATTCCTCCCTCATGAGTCTACTTCCCACTTACATTGAAACCATGGGATCAATGGAGGGATAACCCACTTATGGGTTGATCCAAGGGAGTAGAAAGGGGTTTTATTGGAGGTTATTTATCACACCATTAATTTATAATCACTTCTTTAATTGAGATTTCTGTTTGATGATTTTTAAACTCCATCTTCCTTGTTGAATTTAAGGCCACACACTTCATGTGCTAAAACGAACCTTTACCTTGAACTGCTCAAAACATTGATCTTTCAAGTGTAAAGGTGATTAATATTAAAGGGTGTAGGCATTAAACCAGTAAGTGATGATGTTGTTTTATCTCCTTAAATAAACCCATATCAAATATAAGAAATTTAAATCATTGAAAAGGAAATACCTCCAATCCACCCCGAGCAATAACCTAGGATCAACTCATTCTTTTAAATTGAATTCATTTAAATCTCTTAGAGTTCCTTTAAACTAATATAAAATCAACCCAAGTTGTACAGATCATATCCAAAAATAGTCCATAGAATTTACGTGTCTATAGGTTACTTCTTAGGTCTTTGAGGATTCGACAACCCAAGATAAACTACAAGGACCGTCCTACCTTCTTCTCTTGGGTAAATTTGAGCGTGAATAAAGGGGATACTTATTATTGATCATAATATTTTTACAGTATCTATAATTAAAATATATGTGAATTAACTCATATTTCTTCTTAATAAATAGAAACTATAAACCCCATTGTGAAGTATTAGGTTTTATTATTTCCTTATCAAAATTATCCTTGAGTTACTTCTTCCATTGTCACAACTCAATCAGGTCTATTCAATGAAGAGTTTTTGAAAATAGTGTAGCACTAGGAATGAGTTATATTTAAAACTCAACTTTCAAATTTATGGAATACTAGGATATTATTTAGGAAATACATCATCATATTTTCTATAATTAATCATATATTCAATTTTGAGTTTCTCCCCAACCGTTGGAGATAAATATCCCTCATGTATTGGTAGTAAGACCCGTATAATGGAAGTCATTTCTATTAGAAGTTCATGTTTATACTCTCATTGATAGATTTCCATAGGTTGATTAAGAATATCCAACGTGACTTCCCTTCCTTGGAAATTCATATGGGATCTATGTAGAGAGAGCCAATGAATTCCAAAAATCACATCAAATTCGACTAAAGAAAGAATACCCAGATTTGTGACAAGCACATTCACACAAAATTCTATTATAGAGGAGATATAAACTTGAGATTTACCCATCATAACATTAGTATTTATCAATAATAAATCAATATTTAACCATTTAGGTGGTGAATTAATACACTTAGCAAATTCTACAGATATAAAAATATTAGGCAGATCCATAATCAAATAAGGAATTTGTAGTTCTAGAATATATGATATGGATAACTTTTTCTGTGTCATTTTCATGACCCACTTGAAAAGATCTGATTTCATAGGATTTGATTTTTTTACATTGGGTTAGGTGGTTGCTGGCTATTATTATACACATTATCCCTTGGATTAGACTATTTATTCGAATAATTCCTCAACTCCTAGAATTTGAAACATTGAATTTCATTAGTTGTAACCTTATTATTCTATATTGTTTTGTTTGGGATTTTTATATTTCTTCACAAATTAAAAACTTGATGGACAGCTTTTCTATATGTAAAGAAACATTTTTACCCTTTTATACATATCCGAAATTGCTTTTTTCCTCATTATTAGCATATATGTAGCTGAGTTTTCTTTCCTTCATGTGATCCATTATTTGATTTCCCTTAAAATTCCATCTTCCTTTTCTTATATCCAAAATTATAATACTATTGAGAATTATAGCTTCTATTTCCACCTTGAGAGAACGTAAAATTATTTATTCATTTATATTATAATATCTTATGGATAATTCATTTTGGAGACTTGGTTTTAATCAACTAAATAACTGATCTATTTTATTTGAAGGCTGATGATACAATCATAAGTGTGCATTACAAGCCTTATAAATTTTTCATCAATGGTACTGATGGATTCATCATCCTTTTTCTTTAGCTATTGAAATTCCCTCTCTATTTTAGTATGAACAGTTTTATAAAAATACTCATTGAGAAATTCCATCTTAAACTTCTCCCGTTACATGGAGTTGATTTCTTCCTCTTCCCTTATTTTCTTGATGGAAATCCACTACTGACCAGACTCACCATCAAAGTGATAAGTGGATAAAACAACCTTCTCTTGATCTGACAATTGGAGGATGGAAAATATCCTTTCTATATCATTGATCTATTTTTAGAAAATAATAGATTGAGAGAACAACAAAAATAAGGTGGACATTGCTTCATTATAGAATCTATGGCATGTTTCTTCTTCCTTTGTGAATTTGGAAGTTCAACATGGTTAATATTATTATTCATTAATTACTGGAATTGGGAAAAAATTAACATGAGATTTTTTATTCTAGATCCCATGACACTTTGTTTCTCATGAGGGAATTCATTTAACTTCCATTCAAATCAATTTTAACCTGATTTTTTTTCTAGTTCCAACCATTGACTAAAACCAAAAAGGTTATTTTAAGTACTTGAGAAACAATAATTAGAGTGATCAGTCTCTTAATAATAAATTCAATCATGAAATGTCCTAAATTTTTACTCCTTTAATTCAACATATGATAGTATATGTTAATACTATATTAATTTTGGTTCAACATTGGTTTTTTTATGTTACATCCTCATAATATTCATAACCTAATCTCTAAAATAACATAAACCCTTCATTGATACCAACTAAGGTGACCTAGTCATAAAATACATACTTATTACATCATTTTATATGAGTATTCAATAATTTTCACAATAATAAAAACCTAATAACTATAAAGGTTTAGTTTCATTTAAGAATAGATACATAATCAAATTATTTCATGAAAGATATTTAATATATTCAATACAGTTCTTCTCACATAAAACCATTCATAGGAATAACATAATTAAAACTATTCTTCACAACTTAAGGAAATTGATACAAATGAAAAGGTGAGTTCAAATTTTTAGTAAGGGTAAACATGATTGATGTCACTCAAAGATCATAAGTTAGAAAAATATAACTATAATAGTATGGGAATATAATAAAGTTAATAATATAATATAATAATACCTAGAATAATATAACTCAAAACTTATGTTTTATTGAATAAAAATTATAATAACATGAAATTTTGTTTCAAAACAAAAGCATTGTCATGAGCTATGAAAAAAATAACATAACCATAGAGAATAACATAATTATATAGCATAAAAAATAATAGGAAATAATAACATTTTTGATCAGATATCATTACTAGAATCCCATAACATAATGGATCCTGAATCATCTCCAAAATTCTATATCACAATGGATCAGGTAGAATTGATAGAATCCCATAGTATAATGAATAATAAATTATTACTCAGATCCCTTAGTATATTAGATCATGCATTATGATCATCATCCCTTAGTATATAGGATTAGGCATCATTACTAGCATCCTTTAGTAATGTCATGAGATATAACACCTTTATCTAATGCATTGAAGGGATATAATGTACCCAACCATAATATAATTATAAACTATATATATGTGTTCCATAAGAACATAAAATTCACGATTCCATCATCACATAATTATCTTTTTAAAAGAAATATTTTTCACCAGAACATTCATAATGCATCATCACAAGCCATTTGGAGAAAGAATGTGGGTGATATCATTAGAGAATATCCCTAGTAAAGTGTAAAAATCCATAAAAAGATTCTGATATAAATGAAAAATAATTTTATAATACCATGTGGAATATTCTATGAAAAACATCAAAAAATATTCCTTTATTATGGTTACTCTTTAAAACTACAAATTCCTAGAACAATGGGAATAATATTTTCTTTGAAAAATAATAGGAACATGTAATGGAATCTTAAAAACATATAAAAATCATGAAATAATAAAAATATTTTCATTTGATAAATGTTAAAAAAATATTCTTTTCACACATTTAAAACAATTCAAATATAACCTGTATGAAAAACATTGTAAAATTTCATTCTAAAAAAATTTAAAACATAGTAAAAAAGGTTGAAATTGAATTTTCAAAATCATTTGATAATATAAAATAATATTCATGAATCATTTTATATAATATATAAATAGAATAAAAATATTCTATACAATAAATGATAAATAAGGATGTTTGTTTCTTAAAAAAATTCTTTTTTTCTTTTGAGTACCAAGAAGGGGGAAATAAAATGAATACATTGAAACACTAGAATTAAAAAAAGAGAAGAAAATAGGTGGGGTTTATTTATAGAATATATAATCTCCCAAAATTTAAATTAAAACATAAATAATTTCAATAAAAATTTAGATTTTAATATAAACCTTTTGTAATATCCTAAACCAAATCATTTGGTTTGAGATGGAATGCCACATAACCTTAGGAATTCATCCTCGTATGACAGAGGCTACCAAATGGTAGTGAGTGTCTCAAGTGGATTCATGGGTAGACTATACCCTACAATAAAATTCAAAATAACAATAAATAACCAAGCATGTTACAATATACAAATGGAGTAAGTGAAAACCATAAACATACTAAAAATGTGAATAAATGTGGAAACAATAGTATACAAACTCAAAAGTTAAAAAAATAATAGATGATCACCCACTAAGATGATAATATACATGAAGGGAACAAAATAAAAGTACAAGAGGCTCTGTAACTCCAAGTCTCTCCTTATCCTGGTCTCTATAATTGTAGCAATCAATCTCACTGATTGGTTAAAACATGGGACTCAACCCAATTTTTACCCACAACAAGTGAGGGTTGATTGTGTACCCAAGATCTATGACTGCCTGATAAGGGTGTGAGTAAAAATAACTAAGACACCACCATTGTGGTTTTGTATATGATCGGAAAATGTAGTGTATGTGCATGTGATAAGAATAGTTATGCAACAAACAACAACACATAAATTACGGAAGAATAACATATAATCACCAAAGAATATGAAAACAACAAACAACCATATGTCGAGCAGTTTTTTGCTAATAAATCCCCCATAATCTCTAGTTGTACCTTCATTGGCTCTATTCCAAAATGAAATCCAATTATCCACCTAACAAATCCATCCCTCGATGGGATATTCCAACATATTTTTGACAGATACCCTTATGGGATAGTCCATGCATGTCTACCACTACACCTGACATTCCCACCTTAGTGAGGGATTATCCTTGAGGCTCATCTTGTATGCTCAACTAAATAATAAAGAACAATAACACATGAAATACAAGATAAAAATGAAAAATCATATGTCCCGTCAAATCAATAAAGTATCATAATAATCACAATCCACATGTAAGATACACAATCACATGTATTATAGGTCCACACAAACACACCATGTGATAAATAATAAATTATAGGTCTCATAGGACACACACACACACACCTTGTGATTGACATCAAACATGGGTCTCAAAGTCCACACACACATACACACACCATGTGATCAAACATCAAAAAAATGTCTAATAAAAGAATTCGATTTCTAAAACCTAACCAATCAAACCTAGTTGATCGGAAGATAAGAAATAAGTAAGAGGAAAAGGTCCAATGTGTCTCTTGGAACCATATCATTTTGTTGAGTATATTTATTTAAATAGATATGATAAGAAATTTATTAATTATTTAATAATTTCACTAGTTATCTCATTTTAATTGATCACACCAATGAATTAAAATATAATTTTGGGGTTCTATTTAGTTTCTAGGTGTTACAAGAGTCTAAAGGTCAACCATCCAAGGGAATCTTGACTACATACCACATTCTAATAGACTAAGAATACACCTTAGTATCATGTACATGGAAACAATTACCTCAAAAGAATCTAACTCAAAACCAATAAAGGCTTAATAAATAGGTTTGAGTTATCCAAGTCCATTATGCCTCTATCAATCACCATGAGTTTCTATATCAAGACCAAGCATTACAATTAATTAATTATAACTCAATTATAAATAATTAAATTATTATAAGGAAGCTCACATTAAAATGTGAAAGGAATACATGATAAAACACTTACTGGATATTGTCTCCTAGTTAGAACCTCAACCAACATTCCATGGAATGTTTTAAACATCCTTATTACTTCATTCTAGTAAAAACCCATATCGTACAACAGCAGAAAAAACCCAATTTAATATAATTAAATTATAAATTATAGACTAATTCAATCGATTGATGCACCTTCACAACAACAAAATGTGATAAAATATGGAAATCATCTCAGGTTCTCCACTACCTAATCTTGGTGATAACCCCATTGAAAATGGTCAATTCTACCATAATTAGGTGGATGAAATGGGGGAACAACAATGCAGATGAAGGAAGGATGAAGATCCTTACCTCTAATGCCCTCAAATAAAATGTGGAACTTCCCCAATAAAGAATAAACGAGGGAGGTAAAATCTATCCTAGACCTCCTATACACATCCATTTCTTCCAAAGAAAATGGGGTGCTAAGATCCTCTTAAAGAAAATTTATAACAAATATGTTGGACACATTTCACAGCCAGACTCTTATCATTATTCTAGGAAAATTTTGGCTCTAATCCCTGACCCCACTTTAATTTAATAAAACCTCTAGAGCCAACTCATGGACCAATTTCACATTATGAATACCCTAATCATTACATGAATGGGTTTTTGTAGAAATATTTAGTAGTATTAGGCGCCCTACCACTCCTCCAATGGCTTCTCAAACCCCCCGAGTCATCACCCAAGCCTTGTAACCCATTCCAAGACACCATCTTGGAAAAATTAAAACTCTCAAAAATTAATTCTGATTTTTAATTATCAAAATGAACCAACCAAAAAAAACTGACTGTTCAAACATCCCTATGAAATTACAACAGTTAATGATGTGGTTCATTACAATCTCCCTACAATAGCACTTATTTTCCTTGAGAAGTTGTAGTAGCATGTGAATAATATCTACTGATATGCCATGATCATCATTCACAAGGATTTACATACATTACATCCATGAATACCAAACTCATTACTTAATGAACATGCTCATACCCAAACATCCATCACACTCTTTCAACATAAATTTCCAGGCATTAAGAACTAAGAACCAAGAAAAGAGATAACTATTATCCAAACTGCGAGACCACGATCACCAAAACCATCCAAATAAATACACCATAGTGTCTTCCATTGATTCCTCATGAATCATCAAGATGTTACCCACCATAGGAATCACTATAAGAAAGATGATTTTGGTAGTCCAACGACATGAATAGTGTGGTTCAGTTCCATTATGCTCAATCAAACACAACATACAATTTAAAAGTCAACACCCAAACCTCATTCTCAGTTCCGAGATGAACTAATGAGTTACTAATAACTAATGAAACTTGAACAACCAGACCTTTCATGAAATTCCCCAACCAATTTCAAAACCACATCTGTACTTGATATGATAGCATCAATATGGTTTCTACCCAACATATTTAGGTTCACGTGAAAACACCAGTAAGTTTCATTCCTAACAAATACCTACAAAGATATCCAAAATCAATAATAGATGCTCTATGAATCCACTGATCACGATAACTTAAGAATTATAGGCACCGTTGAATCCATCTGACATCCATGTTGAAGTATGATTAGAATTAAAAGTAGGTTTCTCTATTTGGTTCACCAACCACATACCGTAACAACTAAGATATCAATCGTGTATCATCACACCAATGATCTAAATCTCTGTAATTTGAAACAAATTTCCTTATGAGTCCAAATCCCAGATATGGTCTCCATCTAGAACTATGTCTAACTCAAAATAATGCATTAAACATGGAACCATATACTCTTGGTCCATAACACATTGGTATCTGGAGTTAACTTGATCATTCAATGGCTAGTCTTATGCATTAACACAACCATTACCACAAGGGTTATCATTTCATATGATATAGGTTGACTCTCACCACCATAGGACAATGATTATATCGGTATACCCGAACCACAACTATTTATCACTGAACATGATGACTAAACATGATGATAAAAACATACCCAATTTAAAAGCAAGAACAAAGAACTCCACACACCTAGATTTACTTGAATTCCGTCCACTATATCCAATGATCCATTATCATCATACAATATATTATCTAATTGCGTAGGCATGAGTTATGAATTTTGACCCGGGCAGATATTGTCTCCCCTTGAAAGCTGATACATTGAGCCATGACATTTCCATCAATGAAAAACTTTGGTGGACAGAAAAATGGTACCCCAATCCATAGATTATGTCATCCCCTCCATGTAGACATCTCCACACATAGTAAACACTAGGTTTCCAAGCCCTACAAACTTCATTCCAAACACATTGGTTGTTAATAGAAAGGGTGAACTTGATCCAAAAAATGTCACTGACCTACTAACACTATCTATTCTAGGTTAATCAATACAACATGAAGTTTTTCAATGGTTTTATCACCACCCACTCCATCAATTCAACAAACCCTATAGGTAACCATCGAATGAACCCTCATGCATCAAGGATTTCTCAACGAAGAAATATAATACCACTCACTTCTTAATGTAGAGTAATTAAACCATGAGTCAGGAACCTGAAAGTTGGAATCACATTCCCCTTTAGTTTTCCACACCATAAGGTGCCTACTTCACCAAACCCAACCACTCACAGTGCTCCACTCTAAAAAATAAAAGTCTTTTCTATCGAGTTTCACCATACAACATATGACACATGAGTGTTAGTTCAAGCCACTAAGCATCCACCCACTATCCATCCCTCATAGGTCTGACCACCTAGGATCATCACTCATCACTCAATGAGAGTTTCATTCCAAACCAATGGGTTATGTAACCCTTTATACTACAATCAATTATACAAGCATCAGAGTATTCCAAAACCCCACCTTGTATCATGAGTACTATCACTTATGGTTCTCCATACTGCCGAGTTTCAAGGAAAAATGAATGAACTTAATTTTATATTTTCAAAGTATACTTACATGAACATGGAATTATTTTCAATGAAACCCCCCAATAAGATATTAACCTTAATTACCCATTTATAAGGAGTATCCCCCCTCAGGTTACCTTCATGCAACCAGAGACATCAGCTCACTAGTAAAAAGGGTCAAATTTATTAAGACAAAAGGTCTTACACAAAACCCACACAATGTTAATTACTAAGATAGTTAATGCCCATAAATGACCTAAAAAGGAACATTGCACAACTCATACCTAGAATGAATTAATTATTGTCACTATCATCATCACTGTTTTCATTACTATCATTATCACTATCATCACCCAGGTGCATCACACCATAGTATTACATGGCTTTTTATCAAAAGTAAACATTCACAGTTTTCCATCTAAAATAATTTCACCTAGAACTCATATGTGCAATCAAATTAGATGTTATTGAATCTAATCAGCTGAATACTCCATCGTTAGTATAGTAACACACAAGCAGTATATATGTCATATGAATTATATGTGAAAAATCTGATTCATGAAACAACTCTCACTAATACAACATAGATTCAAATACATATGAAATAACAAACCATAAAATCCATGTGCACCACATGAGGTGAAATCATATAAAACTATAACAACAAAAACCAAGAACATCAATCCTATTCCTAATTAACCTCGAATTCCCTTATAAATAGTGTCCACGACGCACCATATTGAGTTTCATCATAATATCCAACACATTACTATGTAAACTATCTTAAAAATCCCCAAAATAAGAAAAAAATACCCCTCTAATTCCATTTTATAACATTCCAAACCGAATCATCTTGTCTCATAAGGCTACACACGCACACTATGTGATCAAGAATTAAATATAGGTCTCATGGGCTACAAACCCACACACACCATATGATCAACATCAAACATATGTATCACATGACATACACACACACACAAAAATACATGATCAAACATAAAATATCGGTATAGTAGAATAATTAGATAGGAAAATCCTAACCAGTGAAAACTTGTACATCAATGACCATAAAACAAGACAACACACAAGGTCCAACATGTAACATGGAACATTGTTAGTTTATTAGGTGTATTCATTTAATTAGTTAAGATAATAAATTAATTTTCTAATTAAGCATGGAACTAATTATCTCATTTTAATTGATCAGACCAATTAATTAAAATATCTAATTAAAATATCTTATTGGAATTCAATTATGTTTCTAGGAATTATAGGAGTCTCATGGTCAACCACCCAAGGGTGGAGTCCCCACAAATCACATGACAATAGACTAATCATATACCTTAGGATCATGTAAACGGAAAAAAATACATCAAAACAATCAAAATCCCAACCAATAAAGGCATTGCATCTTAGTCCAAGTAATCAATGTTCAATGAACCTCTATCGAAACCATAAGTTTCTATGTCACACCCACGAATTTCAATTAATTCATTATGAATCAATTAAAAATAATTAAATTATTATAATGAAACTAAAATTAAAAATAGAAAATAATAGAAGATAAAATAATTAATGGATATCATCACTTAGATTGAATTTTAACCAACCATCCATGGAAGGTCAGGAATACACTATTAACTTTATTCTAGGAAAAATACCTATCATGTGGTAACATAATAACAGCTAATTTATCCTAATTAAAAAATAAATACTATAATAATTTACCTAGGAAATTTAACTTCATAAAAATAATGAAAAAAGACATGAAAACCTCACATTGGGTTCTCATATATACAAGATGAGAAAAAAATCCATTGTAAATGATCTATTCCACAATACTTTGTTGGGTTGATGAAAATCCCTAAAATGAAAACACCTGAAATAAGGAACAATGAGGGAAAATAAATTCATAAGTAGAGAGGAAGAATATATTTAATTTTAAATATAACTAGTAACAGTTAGTACTGATCAAATTAGAGGATAAATGAAGGAGGGATTCTTTATTTGATCATTTTCATATGTGTTTTGTACTTCCAAATAAGGTGGGGGGTAAGCCCCTCTTTAAGAAAATTTAAAAAAATAGGATCGACACATTTCATGGTGTGATGCCTACCATCACACCTTAAAAAGTATGTCACCACACCCCAATAAAATTTTATCATATTTAAACCTCATATTACACCCTATGAACTACGTTCACATCTTGAATACCCTAATCACAAGGTGAATGGGTTGTTGTAGCCCTTTTCAGTAGTCTTGGGCCCCAGACCACTCCTCTGGTGGCCTCCTGAACCCCCTGGTCATCACTCAAGCCTTAAACCCCATCTAAAAACACTATATTGGGACATTAAAACTCTCATTATTTTTTTTCCAATTTATGTTTCTAAAAAAACCATCCAATAAAATTGAATGTTCAGGATTCCTCGGGAAATTCCAACCCGTAACGACACGAGCCATTACACCCTTACCTCAAGTCCTGATTATCTTTGTACATATTCTAACCTCATTTATAATAAATATATATTCACTATAAATATATATAAAAACAATATTATTACTTATATTAATATATATGATCCATTCATAATTTTCAATCACCTGTTTATTAATAATTCTCCACTAAAGGAAACATTCTTGGTGTTAATTGTCTCCTTTTTCATGCATGTTTTAGTTTAGTGATTCTGATCCTTAAAGCTTGGTTTTAGTTTCATTATCATTAAGAAATTAAATTTTACATAAATATTATTTTTATTCATTATATAAAAAATTTCAAAATCCCTATAATCTAGTGATTAAAAAACTTACATCCCTTCATGAAGAGAGAAATCCATACGTATAGACAACTGACCTTTATATTTTCCAATGAATGGGAATAAAAGAAGGTAAATAATAATTCATTTTTTAAAAATTAATGATTATATCATAAATATAATATATATTTATGAAATATATCATCAAAACATACCATGTGTGGCGATGATGAAAAACGAAACATGTTTCTTCATGGAGAGGGTAGTTCGTACGTAAGGATGAGAAACACTTTCATTTTTCATTGGATGTAAATGAGATAAAAAATGGAGGTAAAATTAACATAAAAATTTAAAATATATTAAATATATTTTTTTCATCATATTAATATAGTTATATAATAAATTTATGATGTTTAAGATAGAAATAAACATGAAATAAATTAGTAAATACAAGTACCTTTCCTTTGAGTATCTTCCTTTAGATTACACCTTAAGCCTCCATAGGATGGTATTTTTGTGATAAAAGGAACTATAGGATGTGGGGATGAAATTTTGGATGATATTTAAGAAGATACTGTGTGAGATATAGTGTTCAATGTGTGTGAATAAGTGAGAAGAGTATGTGCCCTTTAATAAGTGTGGGATGTGGCACCCTTATAAATATTAATAATAATTAAATATATTTAATATAATTGTCAAGGTAAAGTGGAAAAATGAATAAATTTCTAAGCTAAGTGCATTTGAGGTAAAAATAAATTCAACTAATAAGACAAGGATAAGGTTTTTTAATATTTTAAACCTTATCCCTCAGTTTAGTCCCTTTTAAGTCATTTTATCCTTTTTCTTGATGACTTAATTTTTACTGTGTTAACTATATATTGTGAATAAAAATAAAATTGAACTTTACTGAAAATTTGAGCATGATAATTAAATATATTAAATATATTTTATCATATTAAATTAACAAATGTGTACGAAATTAATTCTAATATACCTGCAAAAAACGTATAAAAACCATTTTTAGAAAATTTTATTTTTTAGCATAAAAATGATTTTAATATAAATAATTTCCAAGTAAAAACCATTAGATGAATGTTAATATATTTTATTTAATATACTATTTAAATATATATTTAAAATAATTCATATATATTGATTAATTAAATTTATTAAGATAAATACATTACACATAATTAAAATAGCATTCTGAAAATTACCTCTTTCATCCTTAAAATGATTTTATCTTCATTTATACCCAATTAATAATAATTGTAAAAAATATTATTACGTTTTTTATATAAATTATCAATATATTTCATCATTTATCATTATCTATTAATATATAATATGTATAAAATATTATTCTTGAAAAAATAGGTCTTATATGATTTTATTCTTATCATTAAAATTTCAGTACTTATTTCCTAAGCATTAATCAATATATTTTTATTAAGTAAAATCTTTACACATAAATTTGGTAATGTCATTACTCTTATTCATAACTACTAATTTAAGAACTATGTTATAATGGTCACTTTTAATAATAAAATATATCGTGGTTCGTATAAGCTCAGTGTTGTGTGTAAAGAATGCTATCAAATACTTTAGATTTAATTGAACGGGAAATATATTAAAAAGTCATGGGCTCTTAAATATTACATATATAGATAATTGAATATGAGAATCAATCGATCCTTGTGAAGTTACCTCAAACTTGTAACATTGAATTCATCACTAAATCATTACCCATAAACCACCACAACTAATCACAATCACTACTTCTACCCTTCTGGTAGAAGGAAAAGAAGAAGGAACATGGAATGATAAAATAAATAAATAGGTAATCAGTAATATAAAATATAAGTTCATTGATATTACTTAGACACCAAAAAACAATAAAAATATATCCCAATACTACATTGTTATTAGGATGAACAACCCATGCCAAACCAAAGAACCCCTATAATTTATAATAAAAATTCATTTGCCTAGAATCATGGTGTAATAGACAGAATTACGACATGATGGGTATCTTTAAAACATGCAGTTGAGGATAAAAATGTGATCCTACGTAGAACTACCCCTTTTAAATATTATTAAACTATTTTAAATTCAATATAACCAATGGATGTAATGAAATAATAACCATCACTACCCTAAAACATATGAATTACATAAAATCATGGAACATACCTCATACATCCATATTAGAATTGATCAACCTATACCAAGACCACTGCATAGACTATACACCATGGTTTAATTTACTTTGAGAATATATAACCAATGAATTAATTAAACATGGATTGATAACCCAACACCTATTATGATGATGCAATTGATCCCCTTGTGAAATGGAAAATGGAATACTCTTTTGTCTCAAGGTATCTAAATGAATTAACCTTACATAAGATTAAACTAAACCTATATAAAACCTTAAATGGAGTGATTATAAATTCTAAGAAATAATGAAATATATAAAATTAATCCAAAGGATCATGTAAACAAACTTCATTACATAATATAATACATTACATTACAATAAAAAAATCCCCACTAAATGGGTAATCTTTTAACTATCACAACTTTAATCCCACACTACAACGAAAAATCCATGATGTGATATTAAATTTATGGAATGATTTCTCATTAAACCATCCAAACTTATCCTCTCACCCCAATACTGCTACCATATGCCATGAAATCTATTTAAATATGAAAAAATAATGAAATGTCAAGGAAATTCAGGGCCCTTGTATTGGCTCACAAAAAACTGTTTATTACAAAAGGGCATTAATCAAATTAAATTTAGATTTATTAAACTAAACTTTTCTAAAAAGGTGTGACATAGTGGAAGTCCAGGGTTAAACCCACAGAGACATGTTCTAGGAAAACAACTTAGTGGTAAGAACCTTTTGGAAGGGAATCCTCATTACCAATCTATTTTTTTTGGGATTTAATAAACATAGTAGTTTTGGATTAATTAAAATTGGAAGGAAATTTCTAGGGTTAATATTATGGTATCAAAAAAATATTCATCCTAAATATAGCTTAGGATCGACTTATGGCATTGGCTACAAAGCAGTGAAAAAAGCACCAATTGATATTGTTCTAACTAATTGGATCTACATAAGTTGAAAACTACACAATTTTACATATATAGTTGAAATACTAATCCTAAGAGTCTTGTATTCTAGGAAAAAATATTCATAGGGTGTTAGTCCTACCCTAATAAACTTCAATTAGGTTATTTTTAATTTAAAATAAACATCTGATGGTCAGGGACGTTTCAAAAGAAACCAGATTAAAAATTGTTTTAAGAAAAATTAGTAGCCATAAGGATATCAAGTTTTGATTCAGATATTAATTAGGTAGAATACTCCCCAAATCTTAACTCTTAACCCTAATAAGATTAGCTTCACATTGTGTAATTGAATGAAATTAGAGAAAAAATTAGTAATATTCTTTACATGAAAAATTGAAAAATTAAATCTAAGCAATCCACAATTGAAGTCATGTAATATCAAGTAAATATTAACTTAAACAAAGAATAAATGAAGAAAGAAATAAAAATTGACATTAAATTGTAATTGTTATTGGATTCATACATCAGAATAGAAAAAAAACAAGTCATGAAAATAAAATTAGGGACAAAGGATGATGTGAAATTATAAAATAAAGAAATAAAAATAGACGGGAATGAAATCGAAAATCAATTGGAAAATAAAGGAAGAAAAGTGTTTTGGTGTCTCATTTTATTTTATGTGCATTGGGTTAGATCAAAATATATAGACCTTAATCACTACACAGTATGTAAATGGTTCACATCATGCAGATGATCTAAGTGGATTATACATTGATACTTTTATGACATGTACTTGAATTAAACACTGTGTACTTTAGATCCTCATTAATCTCAAAATATTTTGGATCTCATGTATTTCATGTATTGAATCATTGGAGATAATTAGGTCTCGAACTCCGCACATCATGTATTGAGTTTATACCATGTAATTTCATCAGTTTTGAAATTCGAGTCTTTCACAATGTGTACACTTGATTCCAATTGTCTACATGGTTCACACATTGTATTTGGGATTCACAATATAGAATTTGGCTGGAAGGTTGTGTAAAACCCCAAGATTTTGAAAATAAATTTAATATTGAATTTATAAAAAACTATGTCTATACAAGAATCAATTTTTTATAACCTATACAGTAAACATAAAATTTCCACCTCTATGATTTGGATTTTGAAAAATCATCATACACGGTTATGTTCAGTAAGATATTTAGAGTCTGATAAGATAAACACAACTTTTGGTGAATAGTAACATACCCTTGTGAATAGTAACATACTGTTCTGAATAGTTATGAATAGTAAATTGGAAAAAATAGAAACTTCATCCATGAATGTATACAATTTAGAAAACGTAAAGGTGGAAAACATTCATAGTATAAGTATTGGTATTTTTGTATGACATAAATATTTTAATTAATTTTTTTGATTAATTTAATTATTTAAAATGGAAATTTATTTTCATAAAATTTAATCAAAATTTTTTATTTTATTTTCTTATGGTTATAAGATAATTTTATGGTACCTTGATTAATTTTTCACGGTGTTATAAAACGAGCTGTAGTTTTAATGTTGTTTTTTTAAAGAAAGTAAGATTTTATTTAAAAATTAAATTAAAAATAATTAAAAAATTATTTACCAAAAATGGATTTAATTTTTTAATTCTACACGTAAAAAAATGGTAATGGTGACGTTTTGGGAGTTTTCTAAAATAGTTGAATTTTTCATAAATAGTAAAAATACAGTTTTGAGTTTTCGGTATGTTTAATGACATCGTAATGATGTAATACTTAATATAAGATTCTGGTAGACTTTTTTATAGTAAAATATGATGTGAGGTGTCCCAATTGGCTAATGCCATGTGCATATACCTTGGTAAAGCCCATGGTTTTACAAAAACCACTAGTGAGGTGTCTCTTAAAATTAATAGAAAACTCCCTCTCATTTACTTTAAATTCCCACTCATTACATTATTTTATTTCATTCCAAACTCATCATCCCAAAATAAATGGTATTTTAACCTCCCCATTACTCATCTCAAGGTTTCCTAAATCCCCCAAGGTTCCAACCTTAACGTTTTAGTAGTTACTCTACAAGGTAAGAGAATTCTCAACTTCTCTTTTCCCATCCAAGTTATCTTTTATGTTGTATGTATTTCATGTTTTCATACCATGTTCTTATTTTTTTATTATTATGTACCTATATTATTTTATTATTCTTTTATGAATGAGTCAACTATATCACCTCTCTTTTTAATGTTTTCTAAAATCATGTCGCATAATTGTTATGCTCCAGAATTTTCATCTCAAAATCACTCTCTTTTTCAAGCACTCTTATTATATTATTTTATTTTAATTTAAATTGGTTTATGAAAGAATGTATCATTAAATATTACATTTACTATCTATATTATGTAATAATTACGATAAATTTCTTTTTTATATCATAAAAATATTTTATGAAATTTTATGCGACGCCATTATGCTGCCGAATTTTCGTAAGGGATTTCTAATTTTTTTTTATTTTGAGTTCCTTATTTTTCTTTCCTCTCCTAATTTCTTACAAATTTTTTTATTAATATAGTATCTTACATGTACTATAATGTTGTCATGATAAAATAATAATTCTTCATAATCTCTCCTTTCCCATTCTTTTATACTAAAAATAGAAACACCATCGAGGATGTGCAAATTTACCACATTCAAGGGCAATGGGTTTTAAATTTATATTACCATCATTAATTCTGGTCACGAAACCAATATTATAGTTGAACCAGACTATAATATATGTATTATTTCTCATCTATGGTTTTGGAATATTTTTTTACACATTATTTTTATTTATAAATTAAAATTAGATCTTTGTGTTCAAAAAACCGCCAATTAACCCAAACGGTTATCATTAAATAATTTATATAATGATCCATATTCACTCCAAGTAGCCAAATGAAATTTACAACCATGTAACCTTCATTATGTTCACTAATAACATATAACTTCCATTCTGGATAGTAATCATCATTTTACATAATTCTACATTCATGTATATAAGTATACTGATCTTGAATCAAATAGACCCAAACAAAGAAATTGAACATATTAACCCATAAAAAAGGAAATGAATGAAAATAATATGGTTAAAATAAATCAGTTACATGTATAATAGTTTGTGGTAATATTAATTGATGAATTTAATTTGGTTATCCAGGACACTAAGACCAAGTGAAGAACAGCCCCAGAGTTAAGGTAAGGCTTTCTTCATGCCACTTCCATTTTTGTGAGATATTACGTATTCACTAATACTAATTGTGTATGGTATATGTATACCACCATTGATGTTTCATGTCATGAATCTATTTATTTTCATTATATTCAATGTATCATTTAAGGATTATTAATTTTGGGTCATATGATTCTGTCGATTACAAAGTTGTAAGTACTTTCTACCAAAACCTCCATTTTTATTCTGTGTGCTCTTATTCTATACTCACCTCAACAATTTTATTATTTATTAAAACATACTAATCATAAATTCTCTGTGAATGTTTTATATATTTTTACCAACCCGAATCCTACTTTCATTTATAGGGATATATATTTTTTTAAAATCATCTTTCAAAGATTCTTCCTGAAATACAAGCTCGATTCAAGGAACTTCTCAGATTCTTACCTATTTTTAAGTTGATGTTATAATCTGTTTTAATACATATTTATCTTTCTAAAATCAAAAATTCTAAAGTGAAAAATCTATTTGGGTTCATTTCTGGTTTTATTAAAGTAAACATGCCTTTGCGATTTAAAAACTCTTTTAAGAATTCCTTAAACAACACTAAAATGTTTTATTTCTAAAGCTTCTTTAAGAACTCTTATTAAATTTTTTCACCTAAATAAGACTTTATTGAATACTCAAATATAATTTCAATTACTTTACCTTTTATTTTATGGGATATATATGTTCATATTCTAATTTCATGAAAATTACAAATGATTTTCCAAAAGCACTCTTCTTTCTAAAGTAAAAAGGATTTTTCTCATCTCACTTTATCTTTTATAAGATATATTCCATGTTCACAACATTATTATTAATTGGGGTGTATGTACTAAAATTTGGTATATCATATCAATATTATCTTTATTCTAATTATATTCTAATGATTTGAATGTTTCAAGGTGGTACGAGACACTTTGGAATGTATAAGGATTATTTACTCAAGAATTTTTCAACGGTATCATTTAAAAGTATCTTCATCTATGTCAACATCCTTTTTTTAATAATGTACTTAATTGAGTTTTAAATCATATGATATCATATACCATATTTAATTGAATGTTTTATGATTATTTTGACTATGGATGTGCTACCTTGATACCATTCACCACATTATTCTGAATGGTTAGTGTTTATTTTCAATTATTTGGGAAAGTTATTTTAATTTCATATGATAGTTTAGATATGAATGTATATGCTGATTATGTTCACCCTGTTCATATGAGGAATGCATTGGACTTATTAAGTGTCGAATGGGTCCTGTTATAACCCCTCGGTGCATCAGTAGGTCTCATGAGACAAACTAGGTCATGGCAAGAGGCTTCGATAAAATGGTTATTTATAGTCTTGGAACAAGGATTTGATGGTATAGTTATGATGTACGACATATGAATTTACATCAATTTGAAAATATAATTGAAATCTAATGTGGTTATTCCACTACTTGAATACCCATGATTATGCTTTATTATGAAATTATTTATTCAACACTTATTCCTTCCATAATGTGTTCAAGTCTCTATTTAGAAGCATGTGTTTTTATTTATTAACCATGCGTAATGTTTATGTTTATGATATCTTCCACTATATTTATTACACTTACTGAGCATCTGAGCTCACCCATTTCTTATGTTTCATGTTCTCAGAACATGAATAAGTTTATTATGAATAAACTATAGAGATAAAATTTGAGTTGTGGATGTTCCAAATAAAACTTATATGTTGTATTTATTTTCAAGTTGTAATGTTGATCCTATGTATGTATCTGGTTTTCAAAAACTAATAAACTACTCACTCCTTTAGGATTTTATTCTTTGTAATCTTGCTAATTTATTAAAATAATGCACCAACTCTGGGAAACTGGGTTTGGGGCATTACAGCTAGTATCAAAGGATGTTTTGTAGAAAACATGGCAACTTGATTTAGAAAATATAGATTAGGGAAAAACCCCTAAGATAGTGTATTATGATAAAAATACAATAATA
Source organism: Viscum album (assembly GCA_963277665.1). Classification (NCBI taxonomy): domain Eukaryota; kingdom Viridiplantae; phylum Streptophyta; class Magnoliopsida; order Santalales; family Viscaceae; genus Viscum; species Viscum album. The sequence goes on along the minus strand of OY728140.1, from coordinate 1,467,780,652 downwards.
TACTTGTATTTTGGTAAGAAATAGATTATGTGAATTTTTATAAGAAAATAAATCCTTGTCTGGATACTAGAAGTGGACATCGTTCTAGAACAAATGTATCTAGGAGTGAAGAATTCGACAAGGAGTTTCAGGCTTGACCTGGGGTATCCTGGTACACAACAACGACCCTTACTATGCACCTAGTTCGACAATCCCAGGGGATATGCTTAGGATAATTCACATTTTATTTACCCACCATTATAAAGGATTTATTCCCCCAAAGTAACCAAAGAATATGGTTTTATGATTTAAGATGCATAAATTTATGCTATGTGCTATACCATGTTTAGAGTTATAGATCGTTCATAAATCTATGAGCTAATATTTAATATGAAATTGATAATAAATGACACCTAGTAGAAGGAATGATAACTTCACCATTGAACGTGATGCGAAGAGTAAGAAGGATCATATATATAATGTTTTTAAACCATCTTTTCAAAGAAAGATTGTCTCCCATGTATCCTCATTATATAAGTAAATAATATCACGTGTTAACAAGGTATGAAAATACTTCTCTGAGTCCTATGGCTTTGAAGGGAAGAAAAAGAATAAGAGGATCGTAGGAAAAAACATGGATAAATGGAATAAGTGAAAGATGTATTTTCCCACATGTGATAGTTGTGGAAGGAAACACTTTGGTATATGATTGAGAGGAAAATGAGTTTGCTTCAAGTGTGGAGAAAAAGACCACCATGATCATAATTTCAAGACATGGAAAGAATTTTCCTATATTCAATGCTTCAAATGCAAGGAGATGGGACACTATGAAAATAAATGTCCCAAGTATCAAAGGAATATACCCGAAATGATGATTTTGGATAATGATCAAGTTATGATGCAACCACAGATGAAGTAGAATGATTAATATGCCTAGTCAAGAATCATGTCGTTTGAATATTTTGACAATAATGTAATGGTTGTAAGAATTTTGAGATATATAAGGATTGTACTAAAATCATATTTCAATAATTATTTTAGGTCATATGATGAATGATTCAAAGGAGGTGTGATTCAGTATAAAGTTAAAATTTTAGAAAAAAAACATGATTGAGGGAAAGACAACCCTTAATATATATCTGATGTTGAGATTATGATGAGTAAATGATTGATTCAGATAAGCACTGACTACCTTGGAACAAATTATTGACTTTTCAAGAAGTGGTCTATGTTTTCATAGATGGATTTTACAATAATTTTGTATTTAATGAATAAATCCAATAACATGTATCTTACTTAAGGAATACAAAAGAATTCATGTTTCCAATATGGGTTTTATGGTAATTCTTGTTATTAACATATTTCAAGAGGACATATGATGAATTTATTCACATGTTTGGAATGTGAATTTTAGAGATTCTTCTTGTTGGTTCAGGGTTAATGATATGTTCATCAGGGAAACTTAGAGACCTTCATTATAATGTGTTGAATAATTATATTTTGGAATTTTTAGCCATTTACGAAATGGTTTAAGTTGATCATTATATAGCGTTTTAGAGTTTAATGTCACTACATGATGGTCTAATTATTCTTCCATAACCACATTGTCCAATTAGAATGAATTATTTATTTTAGTAACAGATTCATTTCCCTTTCCACTTATTAAGAGTTTTTTTAACCATATTTGAGATATGGGTTTCCCATAAGGGAATTTTCATGTAATAACCATTAACTCTCGAAGTTCAATTTCAAATTTCAAGAATAAAATTTTTGTAAGGAGGGAATAATGTAATACCCAAATATTTTGAAAATAAATTTAATATTTAATTCATAAAAAACTAAGTCTCTCCAAGAAACACTTTATTATAACCTATTTAGTAATCATATATTTTCCACCTCTATGATTTGAATTTCGAAAATCTATCACACACAGTTTCATTTAGGAAGATATTTAGAGTCTAATAAGACAAAAATATTTTTTAGTGAATAGTAACATTCCACTGTGAACAGTAACATACCCTTATGAATATTGATGAATAGTAATTAATAGTAAATTGTAGAAAAAATAGAAACTTTACCCATTAATGAATAAATACAATTTAGACATCATAAATGGGAAACAACGATCATAATATAAGTATTGGTATTTTTTAATGGCATAAATATTTTGATTAAAATATTTTGATTAATTTAATAATTTAAAATGAAAATTCATTTTCACTAAATGTAATCACAAATTGTTAATCTATTGTCATATGGTTATAAGATAATTTGGTGGGACCTTGATTAATTTCTCAAGGTGTTATAAAATGAGTTATAGTTTTAAAGTTGTTTTTTCAGAATAAATTAATATTTTAATTAAAAATTAAATTAAAAATATTTAAAAAATTTATTTTCCAAAAATGGATTTCATTTTTTAATTCTACATGTCGAATAATGTTTAGGGTGAATTTTGTGGATTTTTTTAAAATACTTGATTTTTTTGAGAAAAGTAAAAATACAGTTTTGAGTTTTTAGTATATTTAATGAAATCATAATGATATAATAATTAATATAAAATGATGATAGAATTTTTTACAGTAACATATGATTTTAGTTCTAACATGTGGCTAATACCATGGTAAAATACCATTGTCAAGCCCATGTTTTTTTAAAAACCACTAATGTGGTGTCCCTTTAAATTAATAACAAATTCCCTCTCATTTACTATAAATACACACTCATTCCTTCGTTTTCATCCATTCCAAAATCATAAACCTAGATGATCTGGTATTTTTACCTCCCTAGTAGTCCTCCCAAGGTGTAATAAATCCCCCAAGGTCCCAACCTTCATGTTTTGGGATTTACTCTATAAGGTAAGAGAAATCTCAACTTTTTTTCCCATCCATGTTTTCTATTATGTGGTATATATTTTAAGTATTAATACCATGTTATTATTTACATATTATTCTATACCTATAGTATTATATGATTATTTTATGAATTATTGACCCTTATCACCTCTCTTTTTAATGTTTTCTAAACTGATGTTGCATATCCATTATGCTACAGAATTTTTGTCTCAAAATATCTCTCTTTTTCAAGCACTCTTATTATGTTATTATATATTAATTTAAATTTGTTTATGTAGGGATATGTAATTCCATATAACCCTTAATATCCATATTATTTAATAATAATGAGAAAACCCATTTTTCTTTCATCAAAATATTTTATGAAATTTTTAGCGATGTCGTTGGGCTACCGAATTTTCGTAAGGAATTTCTCAACTTTTCTTTTTTTTTGAGTTCCTTTCTTCTTTATTTCCTCTCCTAATTTATTTCAAATGTTGTGATGAATCCATTATCTTACATGTAATGGAATTTTTTAATTATAATGGAATAATTCTACATTGTCTCTCCTTTACGATTCTATTGTACTAAATATAAAAACACCACCGGAGATGTGCTAATTTACCACATTCAAGGATGATGGGTTTTCAATTTCTATTACCCTATTCAATTTTGGTCATGAAACCATTCATATGGTTCAAACATACTATAATATATTTATTATATCTCATATATGATTCTGGAATCTTTTTGTACACATTTTTGGATTTATAAATCGAAATTTGTTCGTTGTGTTCAAAAAACCACCAATTAACCCAAACAGTTATCATTGAATAATTTATATAATGATTATTCTTAAAATGAAGAAAAAAATTGAAATTTACAAACATGTAAACTTAATTATGTTTAATAATAACATATAAATTCAATTCTAAACAAAAATCCTCATTTTACCTGATTCTCTGCTAATGTATATAAGTATACCGATCATGCAACAAACGGACCCAAACAAAGAAATTGAAACTATTAACCCATAAAAAAGGCAATTAATTAACATAATTAGGTTATAATAAATCAATTACAGGTATAAGAGGTTTTTTAAATATTAATTAATGAATTTAATTTGGTTATCCAGGACACTAAGACCAAGTTAAGAACACCCTCAGACATAAGGTAAGGGTTTCTTCATCTCACTTTCATTTTTGTGAGATATTACATATTCACTACTACTACTTTTGTATGGTGTATGTATACTAAAATTGATTTCTCATATCATGAATCTATTTATTTTCATGATTTTCAATTTATCATTTAATTATTATTAATTTTGGGGCATACAATTCCATTGATTACAAAGTTGTAAGTACTTTCTACCAGAACCTCCATTTTCATTCAGGTTGCTCTTATTCTTTACTCACCTCAATGATGTTATTATTTGTTATTATTTACTCTTCATAAATTATGTGTGAATTTTATATATATGTGTTCCAACTGAAATACTACTTTCATTTATGGGTAGTTATATTTTTTTAAAAGGATCATTCAAATATTCTTCCTGAAATACAAGCTTGATTTAAGGAACTTATCAAGTTTCTACCTATATTAAAGTTCTCTCTATAATCTGTTTTAAGACATATTTATATTTATAAAATCATTAATTTTTAAGTGAAAATTAATTTTGGTCCATTTCTATTTTTATGAAAGCAAACATGCCTTTGCACTTTAAGATCTCTTTTAAGAATTCCTTAAACCGCACTAAAAATGTTAATTTCTAAAGATTCTTTAAAAACTACTTTTAAATTATATCACCTCAATAAGACTTTATTTAAGCCTAAAATATAATTTCAATGACCGTACATTTTTTTTCTAGGATATCAACGTTCAAAATCTTATTTCATAAAAATTACAAATGATTTTCCAAAAGAACTCTTCTTTCTAAAGTAAAAAGGATTTTCTCATCTCATTTTGACTTTTATGAGATATATTCCATGTTCACAACATTATTCTTAATTGTGGTGTATGTACTAACCTTTGATATATAATATCATGATTCCTCTTTTTCTCATGATATTATAAGGGATTATGATTTGAATGTTTCAAGGTGGTATGAGACACTTTAAAATATTTAAAGATTATTTCCTTAAGAATTTCTCAGTGGTCTCATTTAAATGTATCTTCATCTATGTCAAAGTCCATTGTTTAATCTTGTAATTCATTGAGTTTTATCATCTATGATATCATATACCATATTTAATTGAATGATTTATGATTATTTTGACTATGTATGTGCTATCTTGACACCATTAACCATATTATTCTAAATGGTTAGTGTTTATTTTAAATGATTTGGGAAAGTTATTTACATTTAATATGTTCATTTGATATGAATGTATATGTTGATTTTATTCACCCATTTCATATGATGAAATCATTGGACTTAGTAAGTGTCAGTTTGCGCCTGCTATAACCCCTTAGTGCATCGGTATATCTCATGAGACAAACTAGGTCATGGCACGAGGCCTTGACAAAAGGGTTATTTATGGTATTGGCACAAGTTTTTTAAAGTATGGTTACGATGTCCGGAATATGCATTTACCTAATTATGAAAAAAAAATTATAGTTCATACAGTTATTCGACTAGTAGAATACCCCTGATGATTATTTATTATGGCATTATTTATTCAACTCTTATTAATTCCATAATGATTTCAACTTATCTATTTAATGGCTTGTTTTTTTAGTTATTCACCATGCCTAATGTTTATGTTTATGATATCTTATACTATATTGATTACCCTTACTGAGCATCTGAGCCCACCCATTTCTTATATTTCATTTTCTCAAGACATGAATAATTTTATTTTGAATGACCTCTAGGGATAAACTTAGAGTTATGGATGATCCCAATAAAACATATATGTTGTATGTATTTTATAGTTGTAATGTTGAACCTATGTATGTATCTGGTTTTCCAAAAGAACTAAACTACTCAGTCCTTCAGGATTTGATTCCTTGTAATCATGAAAATGTATTAAAATAATGCACCGACTCTGGGAAACTGGGGTTGGGGAATTATAGTTGGTATCAAATTAAGTTTAGTAGAAAACATGGAAACTAGATTTAGAAAACTTATATTAGGGAAACAAACCCCTAAGATAGTCTGTGAGGATAAACAAACAATAACATCCTGGTATTTTTGTAAGTAATAGATTATGTGGATCTTTCTAAGAAAATATGTCCCTGTATAGATAATACATGTGGATGTCATTCTGGCATAGATATATCTAGGAGTGAAAACTCGAAAAAGGAGTTTTGGCCTTGACCCGGGTTATCGAAGTACACGACAACATGCCTTACTACGCACCTGGCTTGAAACCCCTGGGGATATGCTTAGGATAATTCACATTTTATTTACCCGCCATTATGAAGGATTTATTCCCCCAATGTAACCAAAGAATATAGTTCTAGCATTTATGATGCATAAATTTATGCTATGTGTTATACCATGTTTAGAGTAATAGAGAGTTCATAATTTTATAAGCTAATATATAATATGGAATTGATTATAAATGGATCTTATTTTAAGTAATGATAACTTCACTAATGAATGTGATGATAAGAGTAATAAGGATCATATCTCTAATGGTCTTAAACTATCTTTTCTATGAAGGATTGTCTCCCAAGTATCCTCATCATATGAGAAAATAATATCATGTGTTAACAAGGTATGTAAAGACTTCTATGAGTACTATGTCTTTTAAGGGAAGAAAAATAAGAAGAGGATGGTAGGGAAAACATGGATAATGGGAAGAAGGGAAAGATGTATTTTCCCACATGTGAGAATTGTGGAAGGAAACACCTTGGTATATGATTGAGTGGAAGAGGAGTTTTCTTCATGTGTGGAGAAAAAGGCCACCATGATCATAATTTATAGACAAAGAAATAATTTTCCTATATTCAATGCTTCAACTACAAGGAGATACGACACTATATGAATCAATGTCCATAGAATCAAAGTAATATACCCCAAATGATGATTTTGTATAATGTTCAAGTTATGATGCTACTACAGATGATGTAAAATGATTAATATGCCTAGTCAAGAATCATGTAATTTTAATATTTTGATATTAATGTACTGATTATAAGAATTATGAAATATATAAGGATTGTACTATAGTATTATTTCATTAAGTATTTTAGATCGTATGATGAATGATACAAATGAAAAATGATTGAGTAGAAAGTTAAATTTTTTAGAAAAAAACATGATCGATGGAAATACAAAACATAATATATATATGATGTTTAGATAGTGATGAGGAAATGATTGATTCAGATAAGTACTGACTACCTTGGAACTAATTACTGACTTTTAGAGAAGTGGTCTATTCTATCATCGATGGAGTTTACAAAAATTTTGGATTTAATTAATATATCCAACAACTTGTATTTTACTTAAGAAACATGAAAGAATGCTTGTTTCTAATATGGTTTTTGTGGCAATTTATGTTATTACCATATTTCAAGAAAATAAATGATGAAGTTATTCACATGTTCGGAATGTTAATTTTAGTTATGATTCTTTTTTATTAAGGGTTAATGATAATTTCATCATGAAAATTTAGAGAACTTATTTATAATGTGTTAAATCTTTATATTTTGGAATTTTTAACCATTTACAAAATGGTTTAAGTTTATCATTTCATGGGGTTTTAGAGTTTAATGTCACTACATGATGGTCTGGTTATGATTCTCTGACCACATTGTCCAATTAGAATGTTTTGTTTATTTTAGTAACCAATGAATTTCCCTTTCCTTTTATTAAGAGCTTATTTTAACTATATTCCTGATGTGGTTTTCCCTCAAGGGAATTATCAAGTATCAACCATTAACTCTTGAAGCTCAATTTCAAACTTATAGAACAAAATTTTTTTAAGGAGGGGATAATGTAGCATCCCAAGATTTTGAAAATAAATTTAATATTGAATTCATAAATAATAAGACTCTACAATCACCTATTTGTTTAACCTATCCAGTAAACATATATTTTTCACCAATATGATTTGAATTTTGAAAAACTGTCAGACACGGTTGCGTTCAGTAAGATATTTAGAGTCCGAAAAGACAAACATAATTTTTCATGAATAGTAACATACCCTTGTGAATAGTAACATACCCTTATGAATAGTAGTTAATATTAAATTGAACAAAAAATAGAAACATCACCCATGAATGTGTAAATATAATTTAGACAGCTTAAAAGTGAAAAAACGACCATAGTATAAGTATTATTTTTTTATGACATAAATATATTAATTAAATTTTTTTAATTAATTTAATAATTTAAAATGGAAATTGATTTTCATAAAATGTAATAAAATTTTTTACTTTATGTTCTTATAGTTATATGTTAATTTTATGGGACCTAGATTAATTTCTCAAGGAGTTATAGAAGGATTGATAGTTTGAATGTTGTTTTTTGGAATAAATTTAGATTTTATTTAAAAATTAAATTAAAAATATTTATAAAATTATTTTACAAAAATGTATTTTATTTTTTAATTCCACATGTTGAAAAATAGATAGGGTGAAGTTTTGGGATTTTCTAAAATACATGAATTTTTCGTGAATAATAAAAATATTGTTTTGAGTTTTCGGTATGTTTGATGATATCAAAATGATGTTATAATTAATATAAAATTATGGTCAACATTTGTATTGTAAAATATGATGTGAGGTGTACCAAGTGGATAATACCATGGGAAAGCCCATGGTTTTTCAAAAACCACTAATGAGGTGTCCCTTAAAATTAATAAAAAACCCCCATCACATTTAATATAAATACCCACTCATTCCTTTGTTTTCATTCATTACAAACACATTATAATATATGATATTGTAGTTTTACCTCTATAGTATTCCTCATAAGGTGTAATAAATACCCCAAGTTCCCAACTTTCATGTTCTAGGAGTTACTCTACAAGGTAAGAGGATTCCTAACTTCTCTTTTCCCATCCAAGTTCTCTTTTATTTGTTATATATTTCATGTTTTCATACCATGTTCTTATTTTTATATTATTTTTTCTCTCTAATATTTTATTATTCGTTTATAAATGAGTGAACCCTTTCACATATCTTTTTAATGTTTTCAAAAACCATGTTTCATAGCCGGCATGATGCCTAATATTCGTCACTAAATCTCTCTCTTTTTGAAGCACTCTTATTATGATATTATCTTTTAATTTAAATTGGTTTATACTGAGATAAATCATTGCATAAAACCCTTAATTTACATATTATATACTATATATGAGAAACCCCTTTTTCCTATCATCAAAATATTTTATTAAATTTTAAGCAACATCGTTTGGCTGTTGAATTTTCGTAAGGTATTTCTCAAATTTTCATTTATTTGTAGTTCCTTTATTTTTCATTCCTATTCTACATTATTCCAAATGTTGTGATGAATCCATTATCTTACATGTACTATAATTTTTTCCAAATAAAGGAATAATTCCTCATCATCTCTCCTTTCCCACTATTTTATACTAAAAATGAAAACACCATCCAAGATGAGATAATTTTCCACATTCAAGGATGATGGGTTTTCAATTTCTATTACCATCTTCAATTATGGTCATGAAACGATTATTCTGGTTGAAACAGACTATAATATATGTATTATGTCTTATCTATGGTTCTAGAATCTTTTTTTACACATTTTGTTGATTTATGAAGATAAATTAGTTCATTGTGTTCAGAAAACCACCAATTAACCCAAACAGTTATCATTTAATAATTTATATAATGATTCATATTCACTCCAAGTAACCAATTGAAATTTAAAACCATGTAACCTTTATTATGTTAACTAAAAAAATATAACTTTTATTATGGACAATCATTCTCATTTTACATGATTCTCCGTTCATGTATATAAGTATACCAATCATGAATGAAACGAACCCGAGCAAAGAAATTAATCCTCTTATCCCATAAAAAGGCCATTAATAAACTTAATATGTTTATAATAAATCAATTAAACGTAGAATATGTTATTTAAAAATTAATTAATGAATTTAATTTGGTTATCCAGGACACTAAGACCAAGTGAAGTACACCCTCATACTTAAAGTAAGGGTTTCTTCATCTCACTTCCATTTTTGTGAGATATTACATATTAACTAATAATACTAGTGTATGGTGTCTGTATACATCCATTTATGTTTCATATCATGAATTTATTTATTTTCATGATATAAAATGTATCATTTAATGGTTATTAATTTTTGAGCATATGATTCTGTTGATTATAATGTTGTAAGTACTTTCTACCAGAACCTCCATTTTCATTTGGGCTTTTCTTATTCTATACTCACCTTAATTATGTTCTTATTTATTCTTATTTACACCTCATATTTTTTTGTGAATTTTCTATATATGTTTACCAACCTGAATTCTACTTTCATTTATGGGGATTAATATTTTTTTAAAAGGATCTTTCAAAAATTCTTCCTGAAATACAGGCATGATTCAAGGAACTTCTCAGATTCTTACCTATTTTGAAGTTCACTATATAATCCATTTTAAGACATATTTATCTTCATAACATCAAAAAAATTAAATTGGATAATATATTTTTGTTAATTTTTGATTTTATTAAAGCAAGCATTCCTTTTCACATTAAAATCACTTTTAAGAATTCCTTAAACCACACTAAAATGTTTTATTTCTAAAGCTTCTTTTAAAACACTTTTTAAATTATTTCACCATAATAAGACTTTATCTAAGACTCAAATATAATTTCAATGAAATTACCTTTTATGTTTTGGGATATACATGTTCACAATATTTTTTCATGAAAATTACAACTGATTTTCCAAAAGAACTTATATTTCCAAAGTAAAAAAGGTTTATTATCATCTCACTTTATCTTTAATGAGATATATTACATGTTCAAAACATAATTATTACTTTGGGTTTATGTACTTACATTTGTTATATCATATCAATATTCTAATTATTCTTATGATATTCTAAGGGATTATGATTTGAATGTTTCAAGGTGGTATGATACACTTTGGAATGTTTAAGGATTATTTCCTCATGAATTTTTCAATGGTATCATTTAAAAGTATCTTCATATAATTTACCATCCTTTATTGAATCTTGTAATTAATTGAGGTTTATCTCTTATAATACCATATACCATATTTCATTGAATGGTTAATGATTAGTTTGACTATGGATGTGTTATCTTGATACAATTCACCATATTAATCCGAATGGTTAGTGTTTATTTTCAATGATTTGGGAAAGTTATTTACATTTTATGTGTTAGTTTTAATATGAATGTATATTTTTATTATGTTCACCCCTTTCATATGAGGAATTCATTAGATTTAGTATGTATTGTGTGGGGCCCACTATATCTCCTCGATGCATCGATAGGTCTCATGAGACAAACTAGGTCATGGCATGAGGCCTTGAAAAAATGGTTATTTATGGCCTTGGCATGAGGCCTTGATGGTCTGGTTATGATGTCTGGAATACACATTTTCCTAATTATGAAAATAATATTGATAGTTAATTTTGTTATTCTACTAGTAGAATACCCATTATTATGATTTATTATGGAATTATTTATTCAACTCTTATTCCTTCCATAATGTGTTCATGTTCTCTATTTAAAGGCACGTGTTTTTAGTTATTCACCATGCCTAATGTTTTTGTTGATGATATATTTCACTGTATTGCTTACCCTTACTGAGAATCTGATCTCACCATTTCTTATGTTTTATTTTTTTAGGAAATGAAGAATTTTATTATGAATGACCTGTAGGGATAAACTTAGAGTTGTGGATGTTCCCAATAAAACATATATGTATTTATTTTTAAGTTGTAAATTTGAATTTATGTTGGTATATGTTTTTCCAAAAATACTAAACTACTTGGTCTTTAGGGATTTTATTCATTGTAACCATGCCAATGTATTGAAATAATGCACCGACTCCAGGAACTTGGGTTGTAGTGTTAAGGTTTTTTGTCTAAGGTGTACATTTCATGTACTAAGAAATCATGATGTGTAAGGTTGATTTTTCTGATATTTCACCGGGTACTCCTTTAGATTTTGAGTTATTAATTCCTAATAAAAAAGATAAAAACCTAGTGTAATATCAAATAAATCATTATAAAAAATTAATGAAATTTATTCAAGGGATGTATATGATTTTAGATTATCATATTACCCCACAGTTGAATAATTGAGTGTACTTAAGAAAAAATCATCTCAACAGGGATTCCAAAAGAATCAATTTTTAAATAAGAAACATTAATCACCACCTGGAAAATAAAACTAAATGTAAGTAGAGAAATCAATTCCTCATGAATAAATCCTTCTGAGAAAATCAGTCATGTCTAATAGTTTAATTCTTTATTTAGATTCTTTCTTCTTTTAATAAAAATTTTATAACAATTCCTCAGAATCTATACCCACTTTTCAATTTATGTCACAATTAATTTTCTCTCTTAACTTAAGGTAAAATAAATTTTGAGTTATGCTCATACCCTGAATAGTTGGTCCTAACCATATGATTGCATTAATTCTATAATCTCTGCTTCATAATGAAAAATATGAAATTAACCATGATGGATCTAATAATAAGGCTGAAATGGATATGAGGGTGAGTTTAGGTAGAAAGATAGTGAAAATAAAGGTAAAATGGTGGGTAATATCTATAGTATAATGAATGATAATCATGAGTAGTGTAATGAAGTAACTCCTCCTACACAAAATTCCATGCTCCAAACAGTTCAAAGTGGGTCTATGAATATGTTAAGAAAGAATAACGAATGTAACTTGTCCCTTTATATTTTTAATTCAATTTTATTTATTTTATGAAAATCATGACTAGGCTAGATCTCACATCCATTACCTAACCATATATGATCCATCATAACATTTATCATTTTAGTAATAGAGATTTTTAACCTTCTTAATACACTACCTGATTTTTTTTATATTTTTTTCCAACGGACCAGGTTAAGCATAGAAAAAGTCAAAAAAGGAATCATAAACAAATTCATTACAATCTTGTGAAAATTACACCATATATCTCCTCATTATCAAACTTCCTGTTTATGGAAAAGATGAAAAATACACCACACTTGTTCCAAATAAAATCATGCATGATACCAAGAGTATGGTTGGAATATATAATAGGCTCTAAATGGATCTACCTTAATAAGGTTATTCATGTATAATAATAGTTAAATAAGTGTAGATGAACTAGTGGGTCTCTAGAAAACTAGCTCAAAAAAAGCTTCTCAATAATTTTAACAGTGTTTTTATTCAATCATATCCATAATACAATTCCAATGGAAGTTTTGATAGGATTCCATGAACTAAATATCTCTCAAGAAACATAATCAAAAAATAATATAAAAATGTGCCATAGAATCATATCCGGAATGCGAGTATAAAAAATTATCTGACAATCACCTAGGGAATAATATCTAGTAATAATTCAATCAGAATAAAGTGAAAGAATATAGAAGTTGAATTAAATTACTCAACATAGAAATCATGATAAAAATATAAATGGGAATAAAAATTGATTTAAAAAATATCCAAACAAAATTTATCTTTTATTTAAATGGTTCTAATGATCTTCCAAGTTTAAAGAGTTAGATTACTGAAAAATGTCACCTAGAAAAGTGAAAATAGAAATTAATCGAAGTGTAGAAATAGTAAAGCGTTGTAATGACTCCCCCACACTTAAAATGATACAGTTTTTTCACTATTATAGAATAATATGTGGGAGGTTTTTAAATTTAAGCCTATTAAAAAATAATGTTTCAAATTTTGAATTTAATTTAAGGAATTGAGAGCTCCCTATATTGAATGTCTTGAGATTGCACCACGATTCAATATTTTATTTAATTCTTACACCACTATTTTAAACTGATTTTTTTTATTATAAATCACAATTATTATGAAAAGTGAACTTATCTTTTATTAAAGAAATTTATTTTTATAATTGTTAAAACCTGAAATTTTACATGTTTTTATGATTTAACTGTAGGAGGAGGTGAATTGGGGGATCCAAAATGAAGTTGAAGAAAAATGTGCCAAAATGTATAGAAGCCCATAATCACTTTTCCACTATTTTTCAAGTTTTGTGAAATACATGAATCCAAATTGGATTATTTATTTATCTAATCTAAAAATATATGGGATAAAATTTATCTCCAGACACCTAATCTAAATTCATCCATCTGGTGGCCCAACAAAAAAAAATTTCCTAGGGAACCGAATCTGTATGAAGTTAAAAGTTTGGTTTGATATTCTGAATATATATCCCATTCTAGGTGTGCAATGGCCAAAAAAATTTATACAGTTATATTAAATGTTCCTTAAAAATAATATTCTCTTTTTTCCAAGTCTATTTAATTCCATTTAAAAATCCAAAACCGAGATACAATTGGTATCTTGAAAACAAGGTTCCCAAAACCACTTCCCATTTGGCTATAAAAGGGAACCATGGGAAGCTCATTTGCAAGTTCAAACAGGAGGCAATGTGATTCTATTTTGGAGTCCAAAAGGAGTAATATAATCCATTTTGGGGTTTTTTATCTCTTTATACTCATAGGGTGTGTTGAAATGAAGTAGGATATCCACCTGAGTTTCCTCCTCCTCTCGATGTCGGCCTAAAATGTGGGAGTTCATCATGAGGGAGGTACACACATGTCAAGGGAGTTATGATTATTATATTAGCCATTGGTTTTGATTAAACTGGGTGTTAAAACATTTAATTATACTTATCTTACATTATTTCACATTTTAATGCTTGTTTTGATGAATGTGATTTATATGCTCTTAATTTCATATAGATTGGTGTGAGGTTTTGAGTGTGTGACTTGTGTTGTTTCGATTGAACAACACAAGAATAATTTTAATACCAAATTTATTGAGATTTAAATATTATTTGGAATCTATTATTCCATTCATAATTTCCATACTTTGGTAAAATGATTTTTATGTCAAGGTTTGGTTCTTCAAGCATTGATATTAAAGCTTAGGGATTAATTGGGAGTCCAATTAATTTCAACCAATGAATTACTCCAAACATGAATGAATATATAAGAAAAATGAACTTAAAATGTGTGTAGTGAAATCAAAATAACCCCTTTATCTTATATTTTTCAAAATCCACTCGTTTTTTCAACCATTAAACTCATTAAAATAAGTTATTCCTTAAAAATGTTTTTAAAACAACCCATATTTTAGTAATTTTTATTAAAAATACACACTTAAAACATCCAATGATCGTTGATAGGTTAGATAGGGTCTCAAAAATGCTATAAATAACCTTTGAAAACATGATCAATTTTTCATTTATTGAAATTTGTTTCAAATTTTGGCATCATTCCCGGGGAGTGCTTTTTCTTAATGTGTGTTTTTTTTATAAAAATATTTTTATTTGGTAATTATTTTTTCTCGCTTCTTTTCTTCCATAATTTTTATGTTGATTTAAAAAATCATCATTTTTTTTCCTTTTGTAAGAAGTGATATTTAATATAGTAACTTCTTCTTTTCAAACACGAACTAGAGTGGATCTCGCATAATCGACACCGAGAAGAACCAAACGATGCATTAAAGGATGACACAAAAAACTTCAACACACTTCCTGATCCTTCTCCTTCTTCTAAAACCAACATAAAAAATAAAAGAGAAATGCATAAAATGGATGAAAATTATCAAAAAATAAATGAAATAGCCTCAGATGATGTAAATATTAATCCCGCGTACATTCAAAATACATGGAGAGGAAGCAAATTTTGAGGTTAAATCCAATTTAATTCACTTATTACTATGGTTCCATGGACTTATGGGAGAAGATATACATAATAACTTTAAATAATTTTACACTTTTTTCCAACATTAAAAATTTACTACTGTTGATGAAAAATAAATAAATCATAGATAATACCCTTTTACATTAGAAGACACTGGAAAGTAATGGATATATAATGCTAATTCCCTAATTTGAGGTTAGGCAGACATGAAACAACTTTTTCAAGAAAAATATTCCCCAGAATCTCAAACTACAATATTAAGGAAATAAATTTATGGGATAATAAAATAAAAAGGGGAAAAACTTTATGAATATGGGGAATAATTTAAGAGGATTTGTTTGAGTTTCCTACACCACCAAATAAGTGATCAAAATTTAATAAAATATTTTTATTAAGGATTAATTCCTATTATTAAAAAAAATATTTATGCTACTACAGGTGGTGAGATAGTTGATAGAACCCCAATAAATAAAAGAACCCTCACTGAGAACATGGCGCAGAACACTCAACAATTCATTTCAGAATCCAGTGTATCCATTTGAGGTGTCCACGAGACGCATTGTTTCTAGTTTGAGAAGAAGGTGGACACAAAGTTTGACGAGGTAAGTACCCTTCTATGAAAACATGATCATTCCCATGGGAAATCCTAATCTCCTCCTCCAATCCATTGTGGTATCTATTCTTATGACACCCACTATTGTAACCAATTCCCTCAACTAAGAGAAGATTTAGATATTTTTGAGACAATATATCCAGGATAAACCTATTACTAACCCATTATTAAAGATCCATAATATCCATCCAACCCTGGGTGGAAACAAAACTAAGACTATAGGAAAGGTGGGTAGTCAAATCAACATCAACAACCATGGAAAAAATCAACGCAGAGTAGTCACCCACCACCACCACCCAAAATTACTCAACCACCAGAAATTCCATCACAACCACCCCTCCAAAACATGAGCATTGCCTAGAGTACATGATGAAATAAATTAATGAAAATAACCTCCAATTCTAAAAAATCACCCAAGCTTCCATACAAGACCGAGAACCCCTATTAGGCTAACTTGTTAACTCAGTGGGGGATATCCAAACTCATAGGTAGGTTAAACTACCCTATCAACCACTAGTCAACCCTAGTGGTAAGAGAAATGTTAGTTCCATCACCTGTCATTATGGAAACCCACTTAAAATCTAAATGAAACCTCTATCAGTGTCATCCCATCCTGAGGAAACCACCATCCTGACAACTGAGAATGGTCCAATATAGAAAAAACCTTATCCTAAGAAAAATACCACAAAAGGAAGAAGTGTGTATGTTGAAAAGTATCTTATTACAACCATTCCACTTACATTTCCCAAAAGGTATAACCACGTAAGAAAAAATAAAAATAACTTGATGAATAAATATTGGAAACATTCAAAAAAGTATAGGTTAACATCCCATTGATTGATGTAGTGACGAAAATTCCATGATATGACATGTTTCTAAAGGATATGTGTACACACATAAGGAGAATTAAAGGTGATGAGAAGTTGATATTGGGTATAAAGAACACATAATTTATTGATCCATCACTTTCCACCAAATAAAATTATCTTGGAACATTCTCGATTATGTGCACTATAGGGGAGTATCTATTTTCCAATGCTATTATTGATTTGGGTGATTCTATAAGTTTGATTCCTCGATTCATTTTATATTCATTGTAGGTTGGGGAACTAAATACCAATGTATTTTTTGTTCAACTACTAAATCCAAGTATAACACACCCTGCTGGTGTGTTAGAGGATGTTCTTGTGAGGGTGAAAATTTTAAATTTTCTTACTGATTTTTATGTCCTTAAAATAAAAGATGATAAGATGAATAAATGTGAACCAATTATGATTGGGTGGCCTTTCTTGAAAATGGAAATAAATATTGTTAATTTATTTAATGGTACATTATCTGTGGATTTTGGTGGGGAAATTATCCACATCAACATCCTTGATTCCATGAGGAACCCCTTAGAAGAATATTCCCCTATTTCATTTAATTAATTTAATGTACTCCCTTTCCCATAAAAAATCATTTCTTTCCCATAATACCATTAATGAGTTTTAATTATTGATATAAATTATATTTAATGAATCATTCATTGAGTTTTGTAGTGGTCTAGGAAAATGTAATGCATTATCATTAACTGATGATTTCTTGACCACTGAGGATCCTATGAACATTGATAGTACAAATCATCTAATAAAATATTATTCCATATCTAGGGATGTTACTATTAATCATTTATATGATATAAGTGACGTCCCACTTTAATTTTCAGTCCCTATACATGTTTAACATTTATTGTAGGGAGTACAAGAGGAGATCAAAGTGGATTTTCTAGAGGAAACTGAGACATAAGATGCCTAAATTGAAAGGGACGACGTTGATGATGATTAATCATGTTTTAATTTTATTCTAATATAATTATAATATTATTTTTCCTATGTTATCATTGATTTATTATACCTAAATAATGAAATTAAGAATGAAGAAGTGGTTGTGCAAGTGGAAACCAAGAAAGGGGAGGTCTCATTCTTTGTCCTACCCCTTCCAGGTAAGATGTATATAATTACAATGGGGGTGTATTCAGCACAATATAACCATGGAGTCCTAAAAAATAAGGAAGAATTGAAATATGGAAAATATAAGTTCTGGTGGTTCCTCTCAAAGAAACTCCACACACCATCTGATTGGGGATAACCCACTATAACTACCCATCTCACGGTAGTCAAAACCTAGGGCTCACTTGAAGGATTAATCCAAGATCTATCCTTATTTTCATTCAATTAATCATTATATTTCTATTTTATTTTATTTTAATAAATTTCTTATGTTAAATTCTCTAAATTTTCCTGTAGGTTTTTTACTTTGCAACATTTAAGATATTAACTCAAAATTACACTACTAATAAGTCTGGTCATACTTCTCCTTTACAGTTACTTGATTTCTATGATTAAATTAAAAAAAATATTTTCATGTAATATATACTTGAATATAGTGAGTACACTATACACTTTAGGTGTGGGGGATGAGTATATTCTTTATTTATTCAATAATTTTAATCATCTTTCTTCTTTTTCTCATTTTCTCTTCCCAAATGGTATTTTTACCTTCCCTTCCACATTCTATAGTACATTCATGGTTAGGATTTTCATTATATTTCATATTTTTATCTTTTTTTCCAACTTAATATTTTATCCTCCCTCCATTTCCCCCCTCAATTTTTTCAAGGATGTTCATTTTTTATGCTCACATAACAATTTAAATTCTTAGAAATACATGTGTAATTTTCCTATTTCAAGATGTTTTAATATTTAAAAAGAATTCACTGATGAAATGTGTATTTTATCATTAATTTAACATTATGGTATTACTTTTTCTAGTAAATTTGTTGTTTTTTTTTGATATTAATGGTTATAACATTTTGAAACCTTTGAAAATAATGGTGCCCTTTGTGTGAGTTGTTTATGGGAAAACTATGTCACATAATAATATCCACACATCTTTACACCCAACCATGAAGTGTGATTTTTTATTACTCGGTAGATGGTAAATATAAGTTTGGTTAATATTTATCAGCTTTCAAAATAATATTTTCCATACATTAATTCCTTAATCGATATTTTTTATTATTATATTGGAATGACCTATGAATTTTTAACAATTATTTCACTATTGTACGCCCTAAAAAAAGAAAAAAAATTAGGCTGTGTATTATGCAGGTTAAAAACCAATCTTCATAATCTTTTTATCTTGTTATAACTATTATAATTAGTGTGACGGGGAGATCAAACACGGGTTAAATGATGAGTGTGATGTTTTTTTCAAGTTAAAAATTTGAAATAAATAAATAAATAAGGGGAGTGTTGAAATGTAAATCATATGGGGATATCTATTCTGGGAGCTTAAGGTTTGAATTTTTATAATTCTTAAGTGAGTGGGTCTTGAAATTTTATTGCAAAAGATATAGGGTAGGTTCGGTGGACAAAATTATTTAAGAATATTTTTTATATAACCTATATTTATTGGATATAAATATGAAATAATATCATGAAATGGTTTTCACACACACATGTGAAGAGTTAGTGACATTTTTTAATTTTTAATTATTTACTCAAATTGGTATGATTCATCTCGTTGAATTTAATTCTGATACAATTTATGGGACATATTTTTCCATGATCACTGAGAATAGATCCTTGGTGTGACTTTTTCATTGATCAAATTAATAAAAAGAATACAATTTTTAATGAATGTTAAATATTTATGATGTTAGTAGTATATCCAAGATTTTTTTGGGAAATGTCACTTTACTTGATAGTTAATTTTTTTAGGAGCGGGGGTGTGATTTCACCATGATTCACTATTTTATTTCGCCCTTTAACCATTGTATTAAATTGATTTATAATGTAAATTATGATTATTATAACAAGTTTATATTCAGTTTTAATTCAATAATATTATTTTTATCACTATTAAAAAAATAAATTTTACCGGGTTATATGATTTCATTGTAGGAAGAGGTGATTTGGAGGATCTATATTGAAGCTAAATAAAAATGGGCCAAACTTCATGGAATCCCATGAAGAATTTTCCAATGTTTTTCATGTTTTGTTTAATATGTTAATCCAAATGGGATGAAATTTTCTAATATAATATAAAACATATTTTTATAAAACTCATCATAGGACACCCAATACTAATTCATCCATATAGTATCCAAACTGAATTTATATATCCAGGGAATTGAATTCAAAAATATTCTAGTGTTTGGTTTGGTATTCTAACTATATATCCTATTATAGATGTCCAATGGATTCCAAATGTGAAATGGTGACATTAAAGATAATGTAAAACTACTCATATATTTTATCCATGTATATATAATTACATTTACCAACCCAAAAAATGAGATACAATTGGTATCTTGAAAATTGGGTGCCCAAAAACCACTTCCCTTTTGGGTTATAAAGGGGAACCATGGGAAAATCATTTTAATGTTTGACCAGGAGGAAAAGTGCAACTATTTTGGATTCCAAAATGAGTCCTATAATCTATTTGGATGTTCTAGAGCTCACTATCCTCATATGGAGGGATAAAATGAATAAATAGATCCACTCTAGTTTCCTCCTCTATATATTGGGCTAAACGGTGGGAATTCGTTGTGATGGACATACACACATGTTAGGGGATTTCCAATGCTTATTTTATCTACTAGTTTGGAGTAAATTTTATGTTAAAACATTTCATTACATGTATCTTGTAATATTTTATATTTTAATTCCTGTTTTGATGCATGTGATTAACATGCTCTTAATTTATAAGTAATCAGTGTGAGGTTTTGAGTGTGTGACTTATGTTATTCCAATTGGATAGTAGAAGAATCATTTTCTTATAAAATTTCTTGAGTTTTCAATCTTCTTTGGAATCTATTATTCCATGCATGAGTTATGGACCTTTTAAATATGATTATTAAGTCATGGTTGGATTCTTCAGGCACTGATATAAAATCCTAGGAATTAATTGAGATTCAAATTAATTTGAACCAAATAATTACTCTCAATATGAATTAATATCAAATATAAATGAACATGAAATGTTTGTATTGAAATAAAAATGATCCATTTATCTCATATTCATTAAAATAAACATGTTCTTTAACTATTAAACTCTTTAAATTATGGTATTTTATTAATACTGTTTTCAAAACCACACTCTCTTTTAGTAAATTTTATTAAAAATACACACTTTAAATATCCAATGCTCACTGAGAGATGACATGAGGTCGGCCATAAGATATAAATTCTCTTTAAAAATCATAATCAATTTTATGTTTCATGAAAATGTGTTCATTATTACATGGTAAAAATTTTGGGATATTGATTTTGAATTGGGATACCTACAAAAAATATTAGAAAAAAACTACACTATTTAATCCATTACTCTATAGGGGTTAGGTAATATAGAAGCAGAAAAATTGGTAGGTTAAAAAAGTAAATGGTAGGATAAAATAGTCATATAGTTTCATTAACGGGCTATAAGGATTTTTGGGATGAAATATGGATAGAAAATTAAAGAAAAAGAAAACAAAGTTATTAATAACACAAATAAATTAAAGGAAACAAAAAATACCGGTTGCCTCTCATAAGGCACTAACAATGATGTCATCATCTAGATGGTTGGAGAAAAGAATCAGTCAAAATCCAAATCATGGTCACACCCTTCAAGAAATGGTTCTTGATAAATTTTTAGTCTCTTCCCATTAACCTTAAATGGTGGTCCTCCACCATGATGAATTTCAATTCCCCCATAGGGGAACACTTTGATAATAATACCAGGACCTAACCATCAGGCTTTTAGCTTCATAGGGAATAGTTCCAATATGGAATTATAAATTATATATTTATCCCTTTGTGTGAATATTAATTATGAAATTCATTGGATATTCTAATCATTCATTTATTCATTACAAATATTATCATTTTCAAAATCATACCTTTTAATTTCTTCTAGGACGTCAATTTGTAGAATTATTTCATGCCCTGACTGTTGATCACCAAATTTAGTTTCTTAACAACTCAATAAGAGTGATTATATAATTCAAATGGCAATTGACATGACTTAACATAAATAATATGCAACAAATTAGTGTCGATGGGTGTTTTATACACCATGCGATATGCCCAAAGTGCATCATACAATTTGAGACTTCAATCCATTCTACTCATATCCACTATCTTTTGAAAAATTTGTTTAATATCCCTGTTATAAAATTCATCCTGCCCACTTATTTGTGACTGGTAGGGATTTCTAGTGATATAATGGATTCCATACTTTCTAATAAATCCATTACCAACATTATTTGAAAAATGAGTTCCCCAATCATTAATCAATAATCGGTGAAATACAAATCATGAGAAGTTGTTTTTTCTTAAGAATTTCATGACCATCATAATTGTGTCATGGGTGGTGTCCTTAACTTATACCCACATCGAAACATAATCCATGATTACTAGGATGTAAAATTTGTCAAGGAAATTTTGGAATGGACCCATAAAATCGATTCCCCTTACATCGAAAGTTTCAACTTCTAGAATGGGATTCTGGTGCATTTTTTATTTTTCAAATGGCACATGTCCATTGGAACTAATCACATTTTTGAATGAAAATACTTGCATCCCGATGGGGTTTTTTCTAGAAAAGTGTATGTTTTAAGATTATTACCATAGTGTGTTTAGGCCCATGATGTCCTCTATTTGTAAATGCGTTAAACATCTCATGTATGATTTCAACTTTATCTTCTAGGATTAAATTTTGCATTAAGACATTAACATATGCTTAAACAATATAGGATCATACCTATAATATTGTGAGGCCTCAACCAAGAATATCTACATTTTCGGTATGATTAGTGGGGATAAATGATTCCTTTTGAAAGAATGATTTCAATATAAAAAAACCACGGTTGGCCTTGTGTATTTATATTAAACATTGTTTTATCCAGAAATTTCTCCCAAATATGTAGATTATCATCATCTATAGTTCAGGGTGGTGAGAGTATGGATATGTCACTAACAATAACGTTCTCAGTTCCTCCTATATCCTTGATTATTATATCAAATTCTGGAAGAAGTAGGATCCACTATATCAACTACAGTTTGGAATCATTTTTACTCAATAGGTAATTGAGTGATGTATGATCAGTAAAGAGCACTACGTTGAAAAAACATAGTATAAGAGTTTTTTTGTAAAATTCATAGGCAACTACCAATAGTTCCTTTTTAGTGGTAATGAAATTGATCGGAGCATCATTTAGTGTATGAATTATATAATGAATGGGATTTAAGACACATCCGAACCACTATCCTAAAACAATACCAATAGGGAAATTGCTGGTTTTACACATCAACTCAAATTCATTTTCCCAATACTATGAAATAATGATTAGAGTGACCACCATACTATTATTTAATGTTTTTATGGCCACCAAAAATATTTAGTGAACTTAAAATGTTTGTCCTTTTATAAGAGGTGATTAAATGGATGAGATTTTTTTTTAAATTCTCATGTGAAACAAAAATAAAATACTTCATAGATTAGATAACCCCTTATGCCTTTTATAGTTTTGGTATCTAGAATGTCATTAATAAATCTCATTTTAACTAGATATAATTCAATGAATTTAATTTTATATTTTATGTCTGTGGACTATGCCTGCAAAGACTATAAAGTTATATTTTTCTCCATTTAATACTTGTAATTTTTCTTCATAGTATTACAAGACCAAATCCAAATTACGTGATAGAGTTCTAAGGATATTACATTAACCAATAAATCATTCATAAAGATATATAGGAATTTTCTTCCAAAAAATTAATTATATGTGTCATGCATAGTTGAAAAATCACCAGTATGTAGCGCATTACTAATGACATTAATCTATAGGTGAAGGTTCCAAAAGGACATGCAAAAGTAGATTTAGAGTAATATTCTAAATCTATTTCAATTTAATTGTACCCGAATTATCCATGCAATAAACAATATAATTAATTCCCATATAGTCTTCTCGTCATTTGACCCATGTATTGAAAAGGGAAAAGATCGATTCAGGTTTCCATGATGACGTTTCTATAGTCAATGTATACTCTCTATTCAGTAATGGTTTGAGTTGAGATTAACTCCCCTTCATTGTTTTTAACAAATTTAAATATGCCTTTCTTTGGGATGACTTATAGAGAAATCACCAACTCATAATAAAAGTTTGAAAAAAATTATTTGAGCATCTAGAATCCTCATTAATTACTTTTTTAATACTTAGTTTACATAATGGATAAGTTATACTTGGGGTTGAAATTTGGTCTTAGAACCTACTTCCAATAAAATATTATGTGTTTATATCATAGGGATAATACATTTTACATTATCCACTCTTAAAGAAATTTAATTTTTCTGCCTTTTCAAGTCATCAATAAGTGTTTATTCTTGTACTTGAGTCAGTTCTGAGCTAATAATGACTATAAGTGAAACTACAATCTCTAAGAATGAGTACTTTGGGTTTCTTAGAATAGGTTCAATTCTATCATCGACGATCTGATGACTGAGGGTATGAATGGTTGGATGATATCCCTTGTTAGAGTTTCATTATAATTTATGCCCACATAGTTACTAAATTGATCTTCATCCAGATACTATGTCTCTCTGTTATCTTTCATGTTTATATAATCAACTTTCCCATCAGTAAAAAATATGTCTTGATAGTGAAATGAGTCATTACATTGCTTGTCTGATTTGAACATTAACTCTTCATCACCAAATTTGAATATTAGTCTTCCATTATTAACATTAATCAATTCATTCCTAGTGGGTATAAATGGTCTCCATAGTATGATAGTAACATCACCCAATTCCTATATATCCAAGACAAGGAAATCCATAGTAAAGATGTATTTTCCAACATTGACTAAGATATCCACATGAAGTATTTGAGGGTACTTGATTGATCAATCAGCCATATTATGGTATACTCTTATAGGTTTTAATTATTTGATACCCAATTTTTAGAAGAAACTCTTAGATATGAGATATATAATTGTGCTAAGATCACATAAGGCCCTTCTATAATTTCACATCCCTATAGTATAGGGAGTCCAAAAACTAACGGGGTATTACATATTAAGAGGTATCTTCTGCTAAAAAACAATGGATAATTTTTCATTTAAGTATAAGACTCATTGGTCATCCATATTAATCATAATTGAGAAAATGTCTTTCAAAAAATTTTAATACGTTGGAATTTGAGAAATTACTTCTTATAAAGGGAATGTTGATGTGAAATTATTTAAAAATTTATAATTTTTTTTATTGTTTCTCCCTTTTAGCTTGTCTCATTCTCCTTGGAAAGGGAAGTGGGGTTTCTTAATCTATTGGTTCCACATAGAATTCTTATTTTTTAGGTTTTTGTTTAATTAGAGTTTTATCAGTTTTCTTTGATTCTTGATTTCTCTCTTGGCCATCATTAGTTGTGCTATAATCATCATGTTCACTGATGATTGAAGTAAAATGATTAGGTTCTTTTGGATATTTTTCATCATATCTAAATGGATGTTGAAAATTCAACATTTTTACATGTTTAATAATCATATGGCTATCTTTCTATCGCATACGATATATGGTATTACTGGTACAAGTACCTGATAATTGGCAAAATAGGGTCCTTGAGATTTATCCCACTTGGTGCACAAGGTTTCAGAGGGAATACCTTTGATATTTTATTTCAGCATCTTGGTTTATCATCCGCTAATCTTCTTTCTATATGAAGGAAGTAATCATGTTTTTAATATTATACTTAATATGATGGGCTTGTTATGGTGGTCTTAGAAAATCTTGTAGGAATTAATGTTATTGGGAAGTTGGAAAATATAGAGATCTAAAGGTATATGATTGTTGATGATATTGTTGATGTGGCCTAGGAGGTGGAACATGAGGTGGGAACCCATTTGGTCCCTGATTCCATTGTGGTAATTTTCCACAAATATGTTGATAATAATCATGGTTTGGTTGTTTTGGATATTTATATGGTCTCTACTAATAGTATTGTTGATAGTACTGTGGGGGTTATAAAAACTGCTGATTTTGTTGATTTAAATTAACATAATTAAAATGTTAGATTTGAGTCTCTTTTATACCTAACCTATAATCTTGATAGGGGTGTGGACCTCCATAGATCCCTCAACACTGGATTTCTATAACAGTAGTAGGTGGGGGTGGTGGTGGAGAAGATAGGTGAAAAGATTCCAACTTCTTGTAAGTGACCTCTACTTGGGCCACTAGGTGGGTATTCTCTTCGACCTACTGAATTCCATGATAAGGAGGTCCTCTATCTCTCATCCATAGACTATAATTCTATGAAATATCACCTAACGATGATCTACTAACTTCAAGTGTCTTTAGAATGATCCCACCTTTAGCGGTAGTATCCACAACTGTGCGGGTGATGGGTTGGAGTCCATGGTAGAAAGTTTGGAACTAAAACCACACATTGAGTCTGTGATGTGGAAACTAGTGGGTAAGCTCTTTGAAGTGGTCCCATGCTACCTAGTATAATTATCCATATGCCTGATTGAAATTTTGAATCTCATTTTTGAGATTCTAGGTTCAGAACTATGGGAAATATTTAATGAGAAATTTATTAGCTAAATTTTCCCAAGTTGTTATGGACTCCTGAGATTCATTATTAATCCAATCGCTGACTGTTTCATGAAAGGATAATGGGAATAATTTTTATCTAATGGCATCAGTTCAAATTACTAGGTTTATAAAGGTATCCAAATACTCTAAGAAATTGTATATATAACCATGAGTGTCTTCGCTTTTATGTAAACTAAATTTCCCCATGTTCTAGATTATATAAATGATTCCAGGTTTATTCTTGAATGAGTGTGCCTAAATAGCTGAGAACATAATTTTGGGTGAAACAACCCCAATAGATGGTAATTCGTAATCCATTTTGGTGTAATGGTCACACATCCTGAAGATCAGGTGGTGTATATTGTGAATTATATGGGTGTGGTAATGAAATATCATTTCATTAATCCATTATGAATTGTCAGTGAGCATCAATAGATCTATCGATCCCAGAATAAAAAATATTTTTTCCTTGTGTGTCCAAGCTTGTTAAATGTGTTAAGAGACCCTCATGCATGCACTAGGATGAAAGAATGTGGACATGGGTTCTATATCATAAAAAAAATTTATAAAATGAAAATGGGGGAAAAAGAAGAGGGGGGAGGGTATGTTAATTCAAGGTTTATTCCAAATAATACTATTCCAAAGTACACCTATCTCTGAAAACAATGCCAAAATTTTTTAGGACGGCATAATATCATTTATTAATAATGAAATGGATCATGTTATATTAATATTTACCAAACTACACTTGGATACAATAGAATAACATAATGGTAGTTCAGGTTTGAACCCACAGAGAGAACTTACATGCAAGAAACCCAACAATAAGGACCTTTTGAAAGGTAATCTGCATGATCATTTTCTTTTGTTTGGGTTTACTAAATTAAGTAGATTTATATTAATTTAAATTTCAAGGAAGGGTTCTATGTCAACTTCATGGTATCGGTAAAATATTAATCTTTATTCTATCTTGGGATAGACCTATGGCATATGCTGAAAGAGGTGAAAAGGAAAAAAACTGATCTTGGTCTAACCAAACAGGATCTACCTAAGCTAGAAACTACTCCTTATTATAGAGATAGTTGAATTAATAAGAGTAGGAATCTTGGATTCTAGGAAGAAATAATTACATGGTATTGGTCCTACTCATCTAAAAATCAGTTAGGTTAATAATCCTTTCAACTGAACCTTTGATGACCAAGGTAGTTGAAAAATAAATAATATTGACAACTATTTTATACCAAATTACTAGACATATGGTTACCAAGTTTTGATTATGTTACTCATTAGGTTTAATCCTCCCCTACCCTTAACACCTACCCCTAATAGAATTAGTTTTTCAGGAAGTATTTGAATGAAAGAAGTGAAATAGTTCACAACATACTTTATAGAAAAATATACAACCTAAATTGAAGCAATCCACAACTAATAAAATGAAATATCAATTATATACTAACTTTAATGAATAAAAAATGAATAAATCAGTGGTAATTATTATTGAATGAGAATTGAAATTAGATTTTGGCATCGTAAACACAAACAAATAATGAAATGGTATTAAAGCCTAAATAACAGGAAAGGGATTGATTGAAATATTAAAAAAATTAAATCAAAATCGAAAGGAATAAAAATAAGAAATAAATATAAAATAAAGGAAGAAAATAGTTTTGTAATCTTCGTATATGTTCTATATGTCTAGGTATCTAAAATAATATAGACCCTGATGAGTACGAAACATGTAAATGGTTCACATTGTGTAGGTACTTTAAGTGGATTCTGCATCGATACTTTTACGACATGTACGTGACTTGCATGTTGTGCACTTTATATCTACATTAATACTTGAATATTTTAGATATTGTGGATTTCAAAGATTGAATTTTCTACAGAAATTATGTTTTAATACTTTCAATTTTTGTATTGAGTTCACACTATGTATCTTCATCAGATTCAAAATTCATGTATTTCATGAAGTGTACTCTGGATTCAAATCATGTATTTGTTTCACAACATGTATTTGGGATTCATGGCATGGAATTCAACTAGAAGGTTGTCTATTTGAGGAGTAAATGTTGTGTACTTAGAATTCATAATGTTTAAGGTTGATTTTCCTGATCTTTCATCATGCCCTCCCATCATTCTTGAGTTTTTAATTCCTATGAAAACACATAAAAACACAACGTAATATCAAATAAATGATGATAAAAAATTAATTACATGTATCCAATGTATGTATATGAATTCATCATATCACCCTTATATTAGATACCTATAAAAAATTCTCATAATTGAGAATCAAAATAAACATATTGAGAATAGAAAATAACCTAATTAAAGGATTGGGAAACCTTTTTCTTTACATTAAATACCACCAAATGATTCTCATCATTGACAATCTAAAAAAACAAAACAAAAAGGCCCAAATCATATCATCCATGAGAAGATACGTCTCTAATAGAATGTATATAATACCAACACTCTCTATGAAATATTTAGTATATAACTCCAACTCTCTTTCAATAATATAACTTCTATAAATATTACAACTCCAAGAAATACCTATTAAATAGGAACATAACTATTATGAAAGACTACAAAAAGAACTAACCACCCTGACAACACTAACCAATACCCCGGAAATTCCCCACTTCTTAAGCCATAACTGACTCTCTAACAAAGAATTATAAGGATATTAAACTTAAGGCATTCATTTTGTAGGTGTACCATAGCATTAGAACTTACAACATTCATCTCTATTATCCAAAATAATCAATATGGAACTTTAATATAACCTTATATTATAGAAAATCATCTCTCTAAGATCTCTATATGATCCATCATATCTTCCTAAAATTTCAAATAATAGGCTACAACTTATTATGGAATCATTGTATTTATGTTAAACATGAAATTCTATGCTTTTTGTTCTTTTCTTGTTAGAAAACATGGGAACTTACTAATTAGAACTAAGAAATTATTTCCAATTCTATGAAAACTATTGTCCCCCTGATGGATCTACTCAATATATATTATTTGGATATTCATCTGTATATGATAAATAAAATTAATCTTGAATATTTCATGAAATTGTCCTTATGAAATCCCTTTTGGGTCTCCACAGTTCATTTTACATCATCTTTGAGCCACTTTCCAAAACAACAAAATCACAAAAAAAACTCATAATTGATTTGAAGTCCATACCAACTTAAGGGAAAATTAAATATATTTTAACCACTCCTCATCCTCATGGATAGATTCTCTACCAAGGGAAATTTAGTACTTTTTACCATCAAAGAATCAACAATGTTTCATCCCAAAATTCTTCTTTTTTTCTTCCCTCACTTAAGATCTTGATGATTTTTTAGTGATGTAATTCAATTTAACATAAAACAACTAGGTTAGAGCATAACACAAGAATCATAAAAATACTATAATGAATATCATATCATGTAAAAAAACACATCCATTAACCAAACATTCCCATCACTATAAACCCATCATATCAATACTTCCTTTACACATCATAGCCACATCATCACCCCACACAACCAATCAACATACCTTTTACCACAACACCTTCTTGCTTAATATCCATTCATTCCCATCTACCCCATTCACCATATATCATCATATAAAAATTATATTAGAAATTTAAATGAAAATATAACAATAATCCATTTCACAAAAACTTACAAAAGCACAACCAATCAATTACCATATTATCCAAACATGCCTATTCAAGAAAACAAATTATCAACACATAAACTATGAAGACAATTATTATCAAAATAACACACAATATTAAACCATCATTAGAAGAAAAATATCATGGGATGTATACATGGAATATTCTTATCCAATGTTTTCATAATAACCACATGGTTATAATACCCAAATCATAATACTTACATCGTACTAATTTTCTTAAAACATCATGGAATGATTCTTTAAACTACCATAATATTATAACATGCATTTCGTTAATGATTAATACTTAAATAAAACATGGAATAATTACCATATAATATAATCTAAATATTAACTTTAATGCATAATTCTTATGATAGTATAAACAATAATCAACATGTCATATATCCTACAAAACTGTCATAACTTCTCGAAAATTTAGACTTTTCTTGAAAAACCCATTTATATAGGCCATATTAATTTTTTTGAAGGGAAAAATTACTTAAATATTTTTATGTTATATGTATTAGGAATATTTCACAAAATTTTATTATATTGCACATATTAAGTAACATGAATTCATAAATCCCTACAAAATTCCTAAACTATTGGTTTGGGTTAATGCATAGAATTATAATGGATATAAAAAACATTTTCATATAACACATGATATTAAAAATTTTCAAAAATATATTATATTAATTAACAAGTAATCATTAAGGGTATTATTTTAATGACACGAACTTTTTTGAAAGATAATTATTTCTATAAAATGTGTGTTATATTATTTTATACACAAAAATACTATATCCCATTAATAATGAAGTGAGTATAAATGGAAATGTTACCATTGAGTTTATAAAATTATATAATTGTCAGTAAATAACACCATTGGTAAATTTGATCATTGGAAACAATACTCTTGATAATAATATTAACTTTATAATTAGTGTTTATTAGTGGAAAGGACAAAATGAAAATTATTGCAGAAAGAGAATAGATGTCCTAAACTAGAAGATTTGTGTCATAGAAAGCCAATTTATCAGAACATGGGAGGGATTTAGTGCACTAGGATTAACTTTTGTCCAATCCCAACACCGATCTTTAATAAGTGCGGCTTGAACAAATTCACCTACAAGATAAGTTCAAGTTAGTGGAAATTACCACTTGAGCGATGTTAGCCGAGC
The DNA here is from genome assembly GCA_963277665.1 of Viscum album. Lineage (NCBI taxonomy): Eukaryota > Viridiplantae > Streptophyta > Magnoliopsida > Santalales > Viscaceae > Viscum > Viscum album. The sequence continues at coordinate 1,467,748,880 of OY728140.1, read as the reverse complement.
CAGCCCATGATTCTATCACCATCGCAAAAATCACCCTTAGGTCATATAGGGGTGATATAATAGGGTATTATTCAAGGACCTAGTTACTTAAAGTTCAATACCTTTTTATAAATTAAATTTTTATTCCATCATTTCCGTTTAAGACTAGTTTTTCTTAATAAAATTGAGATAGAATATGATAAAATGAATTTTCAAATAGAAATTTAACTTTTCAGAAAGATATAATTAATACAATAAAATAATTTATTATGAATAATGTTTATTTTAATGAACTAATATAACTAAAACACTCATATTTAAAATTAGATGATAAAATAAATTTATTTTACTATGAATTTTCGATCTGATTTTTTTTATTAAATAAGGTTTTTATATTTAAAATTTAAAATTATTATATTTAGAGATTTAATATGATAAAAATAAATATTATTTTTTAAATCATAACATTGAAATTAGTTCATTTTTAATTTATTATAATTTTCTAAAATACTTTATTTTTCATGAATAATAAAAACACAGTTTGAGTATTTCGGTTTGTCTAATGACTTCATAATTATGTCATAATGATGTAATAACTAATCAAACACCACCAAATACACAAAATATATTATTTTAATATATTTTAATAAATTTCCAAATAAATAATTTACTTTCCAAATTCTGAAATGGAGTGATTAACTTTAACAATTTTATTTAATAAAAACTTTAATTTTCCTTGCCATAATAAGTAATATAAAATTTTGGTCGACTCTTGTGGTATAAAATGAAATAAAATCTGATCCAAGTGTCTAATAGTACGGAAACATATCATGTTAATGCCCATGGTTTTTCATTTTCCACTACCTAGGTGTCCAAAGTCATTACTTAGAAATTAAAAAAAAAATTCCCCACATTTTCTATAAATAACCACCCATTTATTCATTTACCTTAACTCCCAATTCATACAACACAAATATATGATAGTTTTACCTATAAAAATTCCTCAAAATACATCCTCATTTACACATGGTCCCAATATTAGAGTTTTAGGAGTTATTCTTCATGGTAAGGGAAATATACTTCTTTTCTCTTCATTTTAAGAAACTGTTTTTATATATATCTTATGAATTTTATATAAAATATTTATTATTTATTATTTATTAATTAACATACAAATTATATTTTATAAATGGTATACCTCAATCAAAAATATATTTACCCTTTTTTTAAAAAAATGTTTTATACCCGTTATGCTACCGATTTTACTTCAAAAAATATATTTATTCTCCTCAAGAAATTCACTTTTCTTTTCTTTATGTGAATAACCAAACCTATTAATTTTCCTTGGTTATTCACTAATATTTAAAAATTATTTATTGGATTATATTATTGACATACATAAAACCATCATTCTCTTTCCATGGTTTAAAAATGACAAAAAGATCATATCTTTATGTACTTTTATCATATCCCAATTTATATATAAAACTAATTTATTTTATTCTCCATGGGTTATTTATGAAATGTTTAATTATGATATATGTGGATCATATTAATCAATTAATGTTATGGTTTCTCCCTGATATCACTCCAATTCATTAGGTGAAGAATTTAATCTCTAGAGATGAGAAGTTTTATGATACCATGGCGAATAGCCTTGGTTATATTTATGACACATTGGAGACAAAATTTGGTGATATTCTTATAAATGTATCATTCAAATGTTATATCCACATTTAAAAGGTATGATTCATGTTAATATTATTATGATTATTGTAATGACCCGTAAAAATCAAGGGAAATTTTTCTTAATTTGACTTGTGATTTTAAAAGAACGCGGTTTCTGACGGTACTTGATTTCGAGGCCCGGTGTGCCCGGAATTTCTATCCGAATATTAGCTCGGGTATGTTCAGTGAACGAATGAGCGGGGTTTTCTAACTTTTGAACTGGTGCTCAGAATCAAATTCCGAGGGCACCGATGAATTCGCAGCGCCGGTATTTGCTTAGGAACACCTTTTCTGGAGTTGCGTTTTCATGGGAGGAGTTATTAAAAAATTTTGGAAGATAAAAATAAAAATTGAGTTACAATTTTTATTTCTTTTAAGTGGTTTATCCATTGAATGGATGTTGGGGTAACCACCCAACTTCCCATGGGAGGTTATGAGAGTGGTGGGGCCCACACGAACCCCACCCCTTTATCTTCCCTAACCTTCCATAACCCTACTTTAATTAAGTCAACTTGAGTTAATTAATTGAGGGAATTAATTCAAATTTTGAAATTCAAATGCTTAAGTTATGTTAATACAATAAGTGATGAACATATAACATTTTGGTTGGGAATATTGTTGTGTGAGTCTTTGGAGAAAAGTTGAGGAGCTTGAAGAACTTCTTCTTCTTCGACGAAGAACGCGAAGAACGCGAAGAATGCCGGATTCCTCGGAGATCGATGACGCAACACCGACGAATCATTTCTCCGCGACACGACTCTCTCTTTCTGCGACAAACCCTCGCTCAATGAATTCAATGAGGTAGGGGTTTTATGTGTATTTTTTTCGTGAATTCTTCCGTCATCTATACTCATTCAGTTGGAATGCTTGCTATCATTTAACAGGAGGGGGCCGAACCACACAAACACAGCCAGCCCTCCTACCTTATTATTTTTGTATTGTTGCGGTTCGAAGGAATGTGACGCATTGCCGTCGCACTGCACGGAAACGAGCGACAAGGATGCGCGACACCGTCGCGCCGTGCATTTGAAAATCGAACCAAGCCGCGACGCCGTCGCGCCGCGCCAGAAAAACCCGAAGACCCCCCGGCCGGAGTGGGGCCGCGACGGAGGGGCGTGGCACCGTCGTGCCACGCCGGAAGAACCAAGGCTGCGGCCATAGATAGCGGCGGAGCAGGGGAACCAGCCGCTGGTGTTAGAGCAGGGGGACCAGCCCTTGCCGGTACCGCGGTGGCAATAGCCGGCCGGCCAGACAGGGAAGAGCCGGGGTTTGCGACCCCCGGCTGGCCCGCATGAGCGGCCCCATAATGGGGTCCGTGGTTAAGAAATAGGGGGAAGGCGCCCCCCCCCCCCATCCACTCGGCCGAACGACCGATCCACCTTGCTGGTGCCAGCACGCCGGGCCGCTAAGCTGGACCGAGCCCAGGCCGGGCCGGGCCGGGCCGCGCCAGCTGGGCCGGGCCACAGCCAAATGATCCGGACCTGGTCCCTGGACGGGTCGACCCGGTTCGGGCTGACCCAGAGGGTATCGGGTCTGGTCGGACCGGGCCCGAACACCCAAATACCGGACCTCTCACGGTCTTTTGCCCATAACTTGGGCTGTAGACCTCCGATTGACGCACCGTCAGCTACGATGAGATCCTTGGATCGAGACGGTAATTTCGGTATATTACACTCAGGGTTTCGGAGAACTTTGGGTTCGGCCGGGTTGGTTCGTACACGAAACCAACCAGGCCCTCGGAGCAGAAACACTTATAACTTGAGCTCCAGACGTCTGATTGACGTGCTGTCGACTTTGATGGATCCCTCTTAGTGAAACAGAACTTTTGGCTTACTCCGCTCGAGGTTTGGACACAGTTGGAGTATGGTCAGGTTCGTTTTGACTTAAAAACCAACCGGGCCCCTGGGACAAAAAAGCCAATAACTCTCAGACCGAGCGTCCGATCGACGCACTGTCTGTCGGGTTGAGTTCCTGTTGACGATACGGAACTTTTGGATACATCAAATCCGGACTATGTGTCAGTTGATGTATCAGCCCCTCGGCTTGTGGAGCGGACCCTCCCGAACGAGCTTTCTGTGTACGGGAACCCTAGAGCTAGCTGCGACTGTGACGACGATGATGACTATACAGAAATCCTCCGTGGATTCAACGGCGACGACTATAGCACTCAGCAATCCTATGTGGATCAGTGCTACCGATCTTGTGTGGGTCAGATTCTGTGTGGGTCAGCGCTCAGCAGTCCAGTGTGGGACAGTGCTTACAGATCCTGTGTGGGTCCGATCCTGTGTGGGTCATTACGGGGGTTAGTTACCTATCGATCCTCTGTGGGTCATTGTGGGGGTTAGTAACCTATGGATCCTTTGTGGGTCATTGCGAGTGTTAGTACCTATCGATACTTTGTGGATCCGACAGCTTAGATGAATCAGTGTCAATATCTGATCATCTCTATCGTCTTACGAAGAAGTATACCTGTGTGAGCTGAATCTTGAATTTCAATCCTATCTTCGATAAGATTGACTTGATATCCTATGTGGATTACGTTTTTCTTTCCTATGTGGAATGGGTTGTGTTTTTCTGTGTGGACTGGGTTGTACTTGGGCTCGGATGTTGGAGCCGAATGAGAATTGATGACTTAGGCATATGTATGGGCATATACCTAAGAAGTGTCAGATGTTAATTCGTGATTGCATCGTTCCTTTGTGGATTATCCTTTTTGGATTCTAGGAGACCTTCGAGGGTTTCGGGGTCCCTACTGAGTAGATTATACTCGCCCCTGCATAGGCTATGCCCGCACTACGTTGTGTTGGTTGTAGACGACGGACATCGCTGATCATGGTTGAGGCACGAGGAGCAGGACGGTACACGGAGGTGGACCACTGGGTGGGGCATACTCAGAGCGGACGGTAGGACCCGAGGAGCTATGGAGGCTATCTGTACCCACCCTTCAGGTGGGACTTCCAGTGGATGGCTCGATGCTGAGGCTTTACTTTTTAGTTGTTGTACTCTCTTTTTAGTTGTACTTTACTTTCAGTTGGGTTTGTATTCTTGCAAAATTACTTTTCCGCACTTACAGTTGTACCCAGTTTTACTTAGTGTTTACTTCTACTGCTTGCTTGCTCTATGGTGTTTGTTTACTTTACAAAGGAAATTCCTTCCCTTTTTATCAGGAATTACGCCTTGGTGCTAGTCGCCAGCCCCTAGCCTATAGAAGGCGGGCTTGGGTTAGCCACAGCACGGGCCCCGAGGATGGGTCGTGACAAATTGGTATCAGAGGAGTTCGGTTCTACCGCAGAACTTTGGACTCCGATCTTTCATCTATGTGAAGAAATAGTGTTGAGCGTATTGGGTGTGGTTATCAGTCCAGGGAGTCCAGTGTTGGTGTGGCGGCCGACGTATCCATAAATCAGGACCCTGACTTCTGATTTCCGACTTAATACACGAAAACATTTATTGCATGTGTGACTCATGTTTTCATTGTGATTACTTTATGTCAGCTCACCTGGTATACTGTTTCACCTTGGTGCACCTGTTTCTTTTCCGGATGGCCCCACGATGGCAGCCAGTTCGGGTTCCGAGAGTTGTGTGTGACGACAACCCACCGAGCGACGAGGCCTCGGTACAAGGCCCTTTGATAGTAGAGGCAACGACGGTACCGCTACCCGCTGAGCCACCAATGCTACCAGCCGCAGACGATGCATGTCGCCTTAGTGCACTGCACGAGTTTCATCACCAGTGACTACCCTGGTTCCTTGGGGAGACGGACCCTCAGGCAGCCTAGGATTGGCTGGAGGCATTTGTGCGAGTTTTAAATTTAGTGAGGACACTAGCGGACCTCATGGTGATCCTCGCAGTGAGCCTACTGAATGTGGTAGTAGGCAGATGGTGGAGCATGATGCTCCAAGTGCACGAAGAGGAATCTCTCCCCTGGACGGACTTTGAGATCCTCTTCCGCTAGGAGTTCGTCCCAGCCACCCTCCGTGCAGTGCGCATCTAGGAGCTTCTTCAACTACTGCAGGGCATCTTGACGGTCGCCCAGTACTCGGCGAGATTTACCGATCTCTCGAGCTATTCGACAGACATGGTACGGGACCCATTCTTCAGAGCCCGGACCTTTAAGCATGGATTGAGGAAGGAGATCAGGGCATTTGTGATCTCCCTCAGCATTCTGACACAGGAAGGGGTACTGGAGAGAGCCCTTCTGATCGAGAGATTCCTTGCTGAGCCTTCATCAGTAGCGAGACCTACCGCAGGGCGGCAGATAGAAGAGTCTTCTACAGCAGGCAGTCGACGGATTACACATGAGACCAGGAAGACCCAACCCTCAGGAAGATGACCTCAAGTCAATGGCTCAGTATTGAAAGGCACACAGCGCGAAGCCAGTCTTTCGAGAGGTAGACAGTGCTACGCATGGGACGCGCAGGGCCACATGGCTCGGGACTGCCCGACCTGCTGTGCAGAGGAGCAGCAGACGGTTGAGGGACCACCCAGGCAGAGGCAGAGGGTCGACCGTGGCGGTCCACAGGGATTAGGTAGATGAGGTAGATGAGTTGGCCGAGCACCAGGTGGTGGGTGACGCTTTGAGACTCTACCACCACCACCACCTGGAGGTCCACCCTGACCACAGGGAGCTGGCGGGCAGAGACAGGCACAGCTTCAGGCAGCGGAGGCTATGACCACGGTGCGCCCGAGATGATTTGAGGTACTATCTGTGTCTATTACAACCTTGCGGCAGTTCTTATAGACACAGGAGCGAGTCATTCTTTCATAGCCGCTGCCCTTGTTCGGAGCTCGGAGATTCCGAAAGAGACGTTGGCTCGATCCTTATGGCTAGAGACTCCTACGGGAGCAGACTCGACGATTACACACTGGTTCCGGAAGTGTGAGCTTACTCTAGGAGGTGAGAGCTTTGGTTGGGATCTTCTAGTAGCAGTGTCGAGGACTTACGATGTCATCTTGGTCATGGATTGGTTATCTACAGTCCATGCTTAGATTAACTGTAATAGGCACAAGTTGCGGTGTGTACGCACCGACGAGAGCATGTTCACCTTCACCGGTGAGAAGGGAGCCTTCACAGCACAGGATTGGCTCTCTCATAGGAGAGGAGAGCCCATCACTCATCAGTTGGATAGCCTCATCCTAGGAGTAGTTGACGTGCGGAGTCCGGGTTTTCCTGCAGCGGTGGATCAGTATGCGGCCGTTTTTCCCGACGACATTCCAGGACTACCTCTTCACAGAGAGGTATAATTTTAAATTGACCTGTACCTTTGGACAGCCCCGATATCCACTCCAGCATATCGGATGGCCCCCGCTGAGCTTCGAGATATATGGGTACAGTTGGAGGAGTTGCAGTGTAAGGGATTCATCTGACCCAGTGTTTCACCTTGGGCTTCCCTGATATTGTTCACCAAGAAGGCGGACGAGATCTTGCGAATTTGTGTCGAATATCGTCGCCTGAACCGGGTGACTGTGAGGAACAAGTATCCGCTACCGAGGATTGATGACCTCTTCGATCAGCTCAAGGGATCACGGTGGTTCTCGAAGATAGACCTCAGGTCAGGCTATCATCAGCTCAGAGTTCGGGATGAGGACATGCAGAAGACGACCATCAGATGTCGGTATGGCCACTATGAGTTCTTGGTTATGCCATTCGGCGTAACCAATGCTCCATTATTGTTCATGGCCCTCATGAACAGGATATTTCAGCCATACCTCGATCGATTTGTCGTGGTCTTCATCGACGACATTTTTATTTACTCGACGACTGAGGAGGAGCACGCCTACCACTTACGGGTTGTACTAGACACACTCCGAGAGCACCAACATTATGGAATTCTCTTGAAGATTCATTTCTGGATACGAGAGGTCCACTTCTTGGGACACGTCATCTCTGAAGTGGTAGTTGCGGTGGATCCTGCAAAGATCGAGGCAGTGCTAGCTTGGGAGCCACCCAGGAGCATGAAGGAGGTGCGGAGTTTCTTGGGACTAACTGGGTACTACCAGAGATTTGTTCCAAACTTCTCCAGAGTTGCGACACCACTCTCAGCTTTTTCGAAGAAGGGGAAACCCTTTGTGTGGTCAGAAAAATGTCAACAGAGCTTCCAGGAGCTGAGATAGAGATTGACCAGCGTGCCTATCATAAGGTTGACGGAGGAGGGAGTTGGGTACGTAGTTTACTGCGATGCATCAGGGACCAGACTCGGATGTGTCCTGATGTAGGAGCAGGCCGTGATAGCCTTTGGATCACGTCAGTTGAGGCATAATAAGCATAACTACGCTACCCATGACCTGGAGTTAGCAGCAGTTGTCTTCGCTCTAAAGATGTGGCGACACTATCTAATGGGCGAGCGCTTTACAGTCTATTTTGACCACCAGAGTCTCAGGTACATCTTCTCACAGAAGGACCTGAACCTGAGACAGCTGCGATGGCTTGATTTCCTCCAGGACTATGACTTTGAGATAGTTTATAGTCCTAGAAAGGGGAACATGATAGCTGATTCTCTCAGCAGGAGGACGATAATTCAGCTACTCAGAGAGGTGACCGAGCAACTAGCCGCTTTGCAGATATCCTTCATGGATAGAGATGGAGCAATCTTCCTTCAGTAAATCACAGTCACTCCTCCACTACTGCAGCGGGCCAGAGAGGCACAGCGTGGGGACACCGACTGTGAGACGTGGTGTGCGCAGATATCCTCAGGATAGGCACCTGATGGTTTTTCCTTAGGAGGAGAGCACGATGTCCTTTTCAGAGGAAGTACCTTGGTACTAGTTGCTTTACTAGAGGAGGTGTTGAGAGAGTTTCACACTTCCCCTTTGGTGGTACATCCTAGAGTGGCAAAGATGTACCAGGGCCTCAGACGACAACACTGGTGGCCGGGCATCAAGAAGGTTGTGGCAGAGTTCGTTTCTTGATGCCTCACCTACCAGCAGGTGAAGGTAGAACACCAGGTACCAGCAGGCTTGGTACATTCCTTGGAGGTCCCGGAGTGGAAGTGGGACAGGATATCTATGGACTTTGTGACTGGACTTTCACACACTTCCAGAGGTCACGACTCCATTTGTGTGATTGTCGACCGACTCACCAAGTCTGCTCACTTCTTACCCATCAGAGAGCAGGGCTCAGTGGAGAGCGTGGGATGTCTCTAAGTTCAGGAGATTCTGTAGCTTCATGGTGTGACATCATCTATCATCTCCGATCGAGATGCTCGCTTTACTTCCCGACATTGGAAAGGGTTACAGGAGGCATTCAGGACGCAGCTACGTCTGAGTACCGCCTTTCACCCTCAGATAGATGGTCAGACGGAGAGGACCATTCAGACTCTCGAGGACATTCTCCGTGCATGTGTCCTCAACTTTGGTCGCAGCTGGGAGGACCACCTACCCTTGGTGGAGTTCACGTACAACAACAGCTACCACTCCACCATCGGGATGGCACCATACAAGGAATTGTACGGCCGAGGTTGGAGGTCACCTCTGTGCTGGACAGACCCTGGGGAGTCAGCACTTGTGGGACCAGAGACGGTCCAGGCCACGACAGAGAAGGTCCAGGTCATTCAGGAGGCGGAGGCCACTGGAGTTCGAGGATGGCGACCACGTCTTCTTGCGGTTCTCACCTCGACGTGGTATACAAAGATTTGGCCGAGGTGGCAAGTTATCTCCACGCTTTATCGGACCATTCCAGGTCCTCAGCAAGATTGGCGAGGTGGATTATCGCCTGGCTCAACCACCTCAGTTGCACCGAGTGCACGACGTCTTCCACGTATCTCTGCTGAGGAGATATTTGCACAACCTGACACATATCATTGACCATGGGGAGATGGACATAGATGATGGGGAGACTTTTGCGAATGTCCCAATGGAGATCGAGGACCGACATGAGTGGGTCCAACGTGGACGGTCGATTCCTCTAGTGTGCATCAGATGGCAGCACGGGAACCTCTAGGAGAGCACTTGGGAGTGGGAGGCTCATATGTGTGCACAGTACCCACATTTGTTCCCCTAGTATTTTGATGTATCTTTACGGGGATGTAAAGCCCTAAGGTGGGAGTAATGTAAAGATCCGTAAAATTCAAGGGAAATTTTTTCTTAATTTTCTTTTGGATTTTACATGAATGCGGTCTCTGACGGTACTTGATTCCGAGGCCCGGTGTGCCCGGAATTTCTATCCGAAGTTTAGCTCGGGTAAGTTCAGTGAACGAACGAGCGGGTTTGTCTAACTTTTAAACCGGTGCTCGGAATCAAATTCGGAGGGAACCGATGAATTCGCAACGCCAGTATTTGCTTAGGAACACCTTTTCTGGAGTTGCGTTTTCACGGGAGGAGTTGTTAAAAATTTGTGGAAGATAAAAATAAAAATTGAGTTACAATTTTTAATTCTTTTAAGTGGTTAATCCATTGAGTGGAAGTTAGGGTAACCACCCAACTTCCCATGGGAGGTTATGAGAGTGGTGGGGCACACACGAACCACACCCCTTCATCTTCCCTAACCCTCCTTTAATTAAGTCAAGTTGAGTTAATTAGTTGAGTGAATTAATTCAACTTTTGAAATTCAAATTCTTAAGTTATGTTAATAAAATAAGTGATGAACTTATTTTATTTTGGTTGGGAATCGTATTGTGTGAGTCTTTGGAGAAAAGTTGAGGAGCATGAAGAACTTCTTCTTCATCTTCGATGAAGTACGCGAAGAATGCGAAGAACACTGGATTCCTCAGAGATCGATGATGTGCCACCGATGAATCATTTCTCCATGACACGACTCTCTCTTTCCGCGATGAACCCTAGCTCAACAAATTCAACGAGGTTGGGGTTTTATGTGTAATTTTTTTCGTGAATTCTTCTGTCATCTATCCTCGTTCAATTGGTCCTCTTACTATTGTTTAACGTGAGGGGGATAGACCACACAAACACGGCCGAAACTCCTCCCTTATTATTTTTGTGTTGTTGCGGTTTGAAGGAATGTGAGGCAGTGCCATCACACCGCGCAGAAACGAGAAGCAACGATGCGCGGCGCCATCGCGCTGCGCATTTGAAAATCGAACCAAGCCGCGGCGCCGTCGCGCTGCGCCAGAAAATCCCGAAGAAAACGTGGCCGGAGTGGGGCTGCGATGGAGGGGTGCGGTGTCGTCGCGCCGCGCCGGACAAACCAAGGCAGCGGCGGAGCATGGGAGTCGGGGACCGGTTCTGGGCCGCCGACGTCGGAGCAGGGGGACCGACACTTTCCGGTCCCGTGGCGGCAATAGCCGGCCGACCGCAACAGGCCGGCCGGATAGGGAAGAGCCGTGGGTTACGACCCCCGGCTGGCCAGCATGAGCATCCCTATAATGTGGGCTGTGGTTACGAAAGGGGGGGCAGGTGCCCCCCCCCCCCCCCATCCCATCTGCTCGGCCGAACGGCTGAGCGACCTGGCTGGCGCCAGCACGCCGGGCCGACTGCCCAGGCCGGTCCTCCAGGCCGGGCCGCCATGCCGGGCTGCGCCAGCCGGGCCGGGCCATGCCCAAGTGGGCTGGACCCATACCCGAGACGGTTTTCCCCGGTTAGGGCCGACCCAGGGGTGTCGGGCCGGGTCGGACCGGGCCGGAACCCCCTTATACCGGACCTCTCACAGTCCTTTTCCCAAAACATGTGCTACAGACCTCCGATCGATGCACCGTCAGCTATGATGCGATCCTTGGATCGAGATAGTCATTTCTGTATATTAAAATCAGGGTTTCAGAGAACTTTGGGTTCGGCCAGGTTGGTTAGTACACAAAACCAACCGGGCCCTCTGAGCAGAAACACTTATAACTTGAGCTCCAGACGTCCGATTGACGTGACGTTGACTTTGATGGATCCCTCTTAGTGAGACAGACCTTTTGGATTACTCCGCTTGAGGTTTGGACGCAGTTGGAGTATGGTCGGGTTGGTTTTGACTTAAAAACCAACCGATCCACTTGGACGAAAAACCCAATAACTCTCAGACCGAGTGTCCGATCGACGCGCCGTCTGTCGCGTTGAGTTCATATTGACAATACAGAACTTTTGGATACATCAACTCTTGTCTATGATTCAGTTGATGTATCAACCCCTCGGCTCGTGGAGCGGACCCTCCCGAACGAGCTTGCTATATGTGGGAACCCTAGAGCTGGCTGCGACTGGGACGACGATGACGAATGTACAGAAATTTTCCATGGATTCGATGGTAACGACTACAGCACTCAGCGATCCTACGTAGATCAGTGCTACCGATCCTATGTGGGTCAGATCCTATGTGGGTCAGCGGTCCTATGTGGGCCAGCGCCTACAGAACCTGTGTGGGTCTGATCCTGTGTGGGTCATTGCGGGGGTGAGTTACCTATCGATGTTTTGTAGGTCACTGCGGGGGTTAGTTACCTATCGATCCTTTGTGGGTCATTGCGGGGGTTAGTACATATCGATCCTATGTGGGTCCGATGGCTTAGATGAATCAGTGGCAATATCTAATCATCTCTATCGTCTTACGAAGAAGTATACCTGTGTGAGCTGAATCTTGACTTTCATTCCTATCTTCGATAATATTGACTTGATATCATGTGTGGATTACGTTTTTCTTTCCTGTGTGGAATGGGTTGGGTTTTCCTGTGTAGACTGGGTTGTACTTGGGCTCGGATGTTGGATCCGAACGAGAATTGATGACTTAGGCATATATATGGACATATACCTAAGAAGTGTCAGATGTTACTTCGTGATTGTCTCTTTCCTTTGTGGATTATCCTTTGTGGATTCTGGGAGACCTTCAGGGGTCTCGGAGTCCCTAATGAGTAGCTTATACTCACCCTTGCACGGGCTATGCCCACACTACGTTGTGTTGGTTGTAGATGATGGACAACTCTGATCGTGGAAGAGGCACGAGGACCAGGACGGTACCCAGAGGTGGACCTCTGGGCGGGACGTACTCAGAGCGGACGACGGGACCTGAGGAGCTATGGAGGATATCTGTACCCACCCTTCAGGTGGGACTTCCAGTGGATGGCTCGATGCTGTGGCTTTACTTTTCAGTTGTTGTACTCTCTTTTCAGTTGTACTTGACTTTCAGTTGGGTTTGTATTCTAGACCACTTACTTTTCTGCACTTATAGTTTTACCCAGTTTTACTTAGTGTTTACTTCTACTTCTTGCTTGCTATGTGGTGTTTGTTTACTTTACAAAGGAAATTCCTTCCCTTCTTATCGGAAATTACTCCTCGGTGATAGTCTCCATCCCCTGGCCTATGGAAGGAAGGCTTAGGGTAGTCACTGCACGGGCCCCGAGGACAGGTCGTGACAATTATCCTCTTCCTCATGCCTTTATAATATTTCTCATGTTCTTATTGAAATTTCTCAAGATCAAATGTAATCTATTTCTCTTTCTTTCCCTTACTGAGTTATATGATCTCCCCTTACTTTGATATATGTCCCTAGGTTATGAGTTTCAGAAGAAGTACTTATGATGAACCAATGAATATGACTTTTAAGTTTTTCAGAATAATGTTTTATGTTTTCTTATATTATGTGCCTTTTTTCCAAGAAAATAATCTTTAAAAGATCTTTTGCTTGTATACTGTAATGTAATGTTAAGTAATAAAAAAGTGGCATGTCATAGATGTTATCAACGGATGGTTTAGTTATTTGTGGAAATTGGGATTTTAAATCATTAGTAAGAACCATAGGGATAATTTAAAATATAGGAAAACATTCTTTTATTTTTGTGAAATATTAAGTAACTGGTTTCAGAACAAAGAAATACCTATCTGGATATGAATAAGTGGATGTGGCTATAGAATAGATATATATAGAGGTAAAACCTGAAAACACCACATTGATCCAGACTCAAACGGGAACAAGTGAATGAAAATAAGCCTTACCTCACTCCTAGTTTGACACTCCCAAGGTATATGTCTGGTTAATCACAAGATTTTTATGAACCATTATGAAGGATTTATAGAAAATGAAATTGTTTTTAAAGAATAAAATATTTAAGCATGGTGTTTTAAGGAATTAAAATTAATTTAGAATTATAATATTCATATTATAAAGTTGTTTCTCACTACGGTTTTATTTTTTTGGAAAATTGAGTTAAATATGAGAAACTACGTAAATGGTGAACACAACAGACTAGGCATTGAGGTCTCTTTGATGGAAGCCAGAATAGGAAATTTCATGAGGATGATGAATCAACTAACTATAATTATGATCAATAACTTGAATCAATTTGAGAGACTGGATTCACCTAGGAGGGAAAAATTTCCATTGAGTCCTTTATGCATTGGTAGCATCCTTCTTTTAGTGGATATACTGACCTATTGATTGTTAAACAATAGATAAGCTCTATAGAAAAGATATTTTATATACTATATTGTTTGGAACAGGAGAAATTCATGATGGATATGTACCTCTAATAGGGAGATGCTGATTAGTGGTGGAAACTAATTTAAAACATGAAGCCAAAAAGGGAGATTAAATTTATAGAGTGGTAATAGTTTAGGGTATCCTTTTATAAAAAATCCCCCATTCGATGTGAACGAATATAGGGAAGGAATTCCTAGAGATGAAGCAGAGAGAAAATAAATCTGTGGGAAGAAATGAGATATACTTTATAAAGCTTTCTCGCTACACCTCCATCCTTTTCATGGATCCTAATGGAAAGTTTGATATTTTTTTGGTGGAATAAGACAACATCTATGGATGAATATTTCAAATCAGGACTATGAAAGCTACAAGGTGATAGTGGGAAGTGATATAAAGGTTTAAATGGAGTTTGAAGAGATACAATTGTCTCATAAATTAAATTCAAATAAGAGAAAAATAGAGCCAATATTGGGGAGTACCCTTAATCATAGAAGATAAGGAAATAAATTGGAACTTTACACATGAAACAAAGGTCGGAAGAAATAGTTGGCTAACTGATTTCTTGGGAGAAGGAAATGTTATAAGTGTGGAAGAGATGTCCATATTTCTTGAAATTTTTGTAGTGAGGTGAAGCATCAACTTCTCAACACTGATGAAAAAAGTAAGATGGCGAAAACCCAACATGATGTCTACTACTTCAAGTGTCGATATCTTGGGTAATTTTATAATAATTTTACATATATAATGTTATTAGAGGAGAATCGCCATAAACATAAGAATAGGCAAAGGGAGAAATGTAATGATTTTTCTATCACAAAAAATGAATTTGAATCTCTAAATGATGTGGTGTAAGGTACTCTCACTGTTCTACTAAATCTAGTAAAAACACTATTTAATTTTGGTTCTACGCATTCCTTTAGTTCCTCTAAGTTTAAATTAATAAAGAATAAATACCAGAACTACTAAAATTAGAGTTTTCAGTAAATATTCCTAGAAATATTATCCAAGAATAAAAATTTTATATAAACTCTAGTACTCACTTTAGTGATCACAATCTCATGACAAATCTAGTAGTCATTCCTATGATAGAATTTAACATTTTAATATTTATGGACTTTATCTCAATGAATAATTCTAATATTTACTATAGAAGTAAGAAAATATCAATAATATTGAATGGAAAACCTATAATTGTTTTCAAAGGAGAGATATCTCAACTTGAGATTTGTCTAAAAACACCTCCCATAGCCTTATTTATGGAGATTTTTTGTGAAAATAAAGAAGGAAATGAAAGTAGAGGAATAGAAAATGTCCCCATAATTTAGGAATACATTAACATATTTTATGAGGAGTTACCTAGACCTCCTATAGAAAGAGAGGTATAGTTCACTATTATACTCATTCCTAGATTATAGACTATATCAAAGAACCTATATATGATGGAAAATTTATAGCTGGAGGAATTAAATAAATAGTTTCAAAATATTTTGGAGAAGGTGTTTATCTAAAAAAAGGTGTCTCCTTAGGAACCAACCATTTTATTTGTGGAGAATAATGATGAATCGATGTGGCAATGAATTTATTATAGAGAAATTAAATGAATCACAGTGAAGAATAAGTACCATCTTCTAAGAATTAATGATTTATTTGACCAGTTTTGTGGGTCTCAATTCTTATCCAAGATTGATCTTATATCTAGTTATCACTAATTGATGGTGATGAAATAATATATTCCAAATACCACCTTCCTATCATGGTATGGGAATTATGAGTTTATTTTTATGCCCTTTGTATTAACTAATTCACCTTCTATATTTATGGATTTGATGAATATAGTCTTTAAAGACTACCATGAAAACTTTGTGGTACTTTTATTGATGATATTATGATATATTACAAAATTCGCGAGGATTATAAGGATAATATAAGGGTTATAATGAAAACATTGAGGAAGGAGAGAATATTTGGAAAGTTTACAATATGTGAATTTCTTCTACAAAAATTTTATTTCATGGGGAACATTGTAACTAATGAAGGAATCTCAGTTGACCCTGAAAAGAAAAAGGTTGTGGTTGAGTGGCCTCATCCTACAATAGTAACTGGTATTTCTTGTTTCCTTGGTTTAGAAAGATATTATAGGAAGTTTGTGAAAAAATATTGAATTTATAATCCACTAACCATGTTAACTCAAAAAGGGGAAAGTTTATCTGGAAAAATGAGTATGAAGAATGTTTCCAAGTGTTAGTGAAGAGACTGGTTACTGAACCCATGTTAACTCTACCCTATATCAAAGACGAATTCATTATTTTTAGTGATGCATCTCTGAAAGGGATTGGGTTCATCCTCATGGAAAATGAAAAGTTTATTTCTTATGCATCTCAATAGTTGAATCCATATGAGAATAATTATCCTACACATGACATGGATATGGAAACATTTGTTGTTTCTATGAAGATATTGAGGAACTATCTTTATGGGGAGAAATATTATATATACATAAACCACCAATGTTTGAAGTATATTTTCACCCAAAATTAATTGAACATGAGATAGATGAGACTGTTGGAACTTCTTAAATACTTTGATTGTCTGATCCATTATCACCCTGAAAGAGGAAACAAATTCACTGATACATTAAGTAAGAAAGAAATTGTTGTTCCGGTAATGATGAGGATTCAAGGAGATCCTTTGGTCAAAGACCAAGTAATAATGGACATGGGAATTATAATGGAAAAAACAACATCAACCCTATACCAAATTGTTTCTCAACCACAATTACTAGAGAAGATCAAGAAATCTCAAAGAGAATATCCTTTTTTTTTCAAAGAAGATAGAGGCTGTGAAGAATGGGATGTTTCTTGAGTTAAATATTGATTAAGAAGGTGTAAAAAAATTTCATACAAGTCCGTGTGTTCTATATATTTAAAAAATAAATAAAGATATGGTGGATGAATCTCATAGATCTATATTCTTTATACATCTTGGAAGAAGTAAAATATATAGGGATCTTCGTGATAATTATTGGTGGGATAACATGAAAAGGGAGATTCATGACTACACTACAAAGTGCACAGTGTGTCACCAAGTAAAGGTAGAGAGATAACTTACTAAATGGGTATTGAAAACAATAGTCATACCAGCATGTTAGTGGGACAATATAACTATGAAATTTGTCCCCGATCTCCCAAAAACATCCAAAGGAAACAATGCAATATGAGTTATAGTGGATCATATCACTATTATTACCCATTTTATCTCTATTTGGGAAGAATTATCTCCTAAAAAACATTCCATGATTTATGAAAAGAAAGTGTTGATGTTGCATGAAGTGACACTTTCTATCATTTCAAATCATGATCCACGGGTCACATCAAAATTCATGAGAAGTATTCAACATGATCTAACTACTAAATTGAATTAAAATACTACAGATCAACCTCAAACCGATGTCCAATCTAAAAGGACTATTTAAAAACTCAAGGAAATGCTAAGAATATGAACAATGAAATTTGAAGGTGGATGTGATCAACATATTCCCTTAGTTGAGTTCTCATATAACAAAAGCTTTCATTCGAGTATTCAAATGTTACCCTATGAAGCTATATATGGGAAGTGATATTGAAATCCTACTTGTTGGGATGAAGTTGGTGAGATAAAGCTTATTTGGCATGATATTGTTTAAGATATAACAAAAATGTTTCATGATATCCTATAACAAATAATGGTTTCTCAGTGTTAGTAGAAGAGCATTGTGTACAATCGTTGAAAAAACATGAAGTTTGATGTTGGTGACAAATCCTTCTTTTGAATTTCACCATGGATAAGATTCATGTGATTTAAGATGAATGGGATGCTCATCCCCATGTATATTGGACCCTATGATATCCTTAATTTCATAGGATCAATGTCATATCAGCTTTAACTCCGTCCAAATATAGCTCACGTTCATGATTTATTACACATATCTTTCTTGAGGAAGAACATACCTGTCCCTTAACATTTATTGAATCTTGAGGTGCTACAACTGGAACCTGACCTCTCTTATGAGGAGCATTTGATGGAGATGTTGGACTATAGAGACAAGGTTCTATGAAAAAAGACTACCCACCTCATCAAAGTGTTGTATAGGAACCATAAATATGGGAACTAGATGAAATATCTTGGTAAAAGTACCCACACCTTTTCTCAACCAAGGGAACAATTTGAAATTTCATGGATTAAATTTATAAAGTGGGGAAGAATGAAACAAACAAATTTTTTTTAATGATAATTGTTTCCTGAAAATGTAGGTTATATTATTTTATACACAACAGAACTATATCACATTAATAATGAAGTTAGATTAAATTGAAATGTGATCATCATGTTTTGACCATCATATGACCATTAGTCAATTATGAACATTGGTCAATTATGACCATTGGTTAATATTACTATTGGAAACTATACTCTTGATAATAATTTTAACATTATAATTAGTTTTTATAAGTAGAAATGAAGAAGGATAATTAATATTGAAAGGAGAAAAAATGGCCTCAACCAGTTGAGTTGTTCTGTATGAAGCCCATTTGTTAGAACACGGGTGGGAGGTAGTGTCATTGGGATTATCTCTTTACCAATCCCATTCTGAGATTCAAAAAAATGATTCTTTAATGAAACATCTTATGGGAGAAGTTCATGGTAGTGGAAATTACCACTCATGCAATATTAAACGAGCCACCCCATGAGTCTATCACCATCGCACACCTCACACTTAGGTTGTATGTATTATTAGGGGTTATATTTCAAGGAACTAGTTCTTAAATTACAATACCTTTGTATAAATAAAATATTTATTCCATCATTTTTATTTTTAGAATAGTTTTGATTAATCAAAATGAGATGGAATATGATAAATTGATTTTTTGGAAAACAATTATACTTTTTAGGAAAGATATAAGTATTATAAAAAAATAAATTATTATTAATAATTTTTATTTTAAAGAAATAATAATATTAACAAAAATATTATTTAAAAATAAATAATAAAATAGTTTTATTTTTTTTCCAGTGTAAACAATTTCACTATACATTTTCAATCAGCTATTATTTTTAATAAATAAGGATTATTATATTTAAAAGTAAAAATTATCATATATAGAGAATTATTATGAGAAAATAAATATAATTTTTGAAATCAAAATGTTGAAATTAGGTTAGATTGAATTTATGATAATTTCTAAAAATACTTTAATTTTCCATGAATAGTAAAAATATAGTTTGAGTTTTTCGGTATATTTAATGATTTCATAATTTTTTAATAAATATTTTATAACTAATTAAAAAAAATAATGAATTAGAATATTTTATTTTATTAATATCAATTATTTTAATATATTTTAATCAATTTCAAAATATATACTTTACATTACAAATTCAAAAATGGATTCTTTAACTTCAAAATTATTATTTTATAAAAACATTAATTTTCCTTAAAAAAATTAGTAATATAAAGTTATAGTCAGATATTGTGGGTTAAAATGGCAAAAAATATGCTCTAAGTGTCCAATACTTTAGGAAAATATTATGGTCATGTCCAGGGTTTTTCATTTACCACTACCTAGGTTTCCAAACCCTTTATTTAGAAATTAATATACTAAACCCCAACTTTTGTTATAAATACCCACCCATATCATCATTTAATTTCAATCCCAATTCATCTTACACTAAGATCTTATAATATTACCTCCCAATGTGTAATCAATCCCCCAAGGTCCCAATATTTGAGTTTTAGGAGTTACTCTTCATGGTAAGGGAAATATCCCTCTTTTCTCTTTGTTTCAAGAACCACTTTTTGAATATGTCTTCTAAATGTTATGGTAAATATTTATTATTTCATTTTTATTCATTATGTTAATTATAAATACTGTTTTATCAATGGGATACCTCTATTACCTTTCTTTTTATCTATTTCTAAAACCATGTTTTATTCCCCTTATGCTGTCAATTTTACTTCTCAAATTTTTTTCTCTTCTCCTCAAGAAAGTAACTTTTATATTTTTTATTTGAATATAAAAAACCACTTTATTTTCAAAGTGTATTCACTAAGATATAAAAATGATTTATTTTATTATACTAATTACATACATAAAACCTACATTCCCTTTCCGTGGGTTATAAATGACAGAGATGTTTTCTTTAAGAACATTTGAAAAACGTCATGTTTTTATATGAAACCCATTTGTTTTATTATATATGGGTTATTTATAAATTTTTTTTTATTATCTATGTGGCTCACATTTATTAAGACATGTGGAAAGTATTCTCTGATAGCTCTTAAATGCATTGGGTAATGAATTCAATCTATAGAGATGATATGTTTGATGATACCTTGGTGAATAACCTTGATAATTTTTATGACTCTCTAGTAAAAAACCTTGGTGATATGCTTATGAATGTATCATATAAATATTGTAGTCACATTTCTAAGTTATTATTCATTTTATTATTATTATTATGATATTCCTCTTTCTTATTCCAATCTGATAGTCCTTATGTTATTATTCATATATCTCAAGATCACATGTAATTTTTTCTTTTTTTTCCTTTACATATCAATATGCTCACCCATTCCTTTTATGTATGTCCCCAAGTTATGAGTTTCAGTAAATGTTCTTTTGATGAACCAATGAAAAATCCTTTCATGTTTTTTATAATAATGATTTCTTTTTTCTTGTATTATGTACATTTTTTTAAGAGAAACTAATATTTAAAATATCCTTTGTTTGTAGAATGTATTGTAATGTTATGTAATAAAAAGGTGGGATGCCATATTATTAATCAAGAAAGCGTCTCGAAAATTTATTCGTGGTTATAATTATATTTTATCCATGCTTCATTATCATAAAAAACAATACATTTTGTTCCAAAAATGACACTATAAGTTAACTAATTAACATTTAATTTTTAAATTATAAAACTAAATATGGAATATAATTGAAATAAAATCTGTCATGTCCTTATTTTTTATAAAATCATGTTTAAAAAAGCATGGAATAATTTATTAAAAATTAATTCTATATTTTTATGATGACTATAAATATATATTCTAGTATAAATAGACACACTAACACAATCATGATTCAAAATTTTAACTTAAATACAACCTATGATAACGACGGATTCACTATTTCTAAACTTCATACCCAGTAATTAGTGAATTTTTTACCTAAACATGATCAGTAAACTATAAGGGTCCCTGCATTAGATCACTAGGTGCCCCAATTACCTTTTTCCTACTCAGAATCATCTTCATATATCTCATGTTATGTTTAAATATCACCATTTCCCAAAAATAACCATGAAATCATCACCTGAAAAAAATATCCAAATCCATCCTATCAATTAACCAAAATCTATGATACCACCTTTTCATGACCGGCCCTCATTGGAAGATTTCCTAGATTTGAAATAGATACAAGTGTAACCCCTGAATACTACCACCAATAGGAAATGGGTTGATGACTAACATTAAGGGTATCTATCACACATATGAGAGGCACTACCCACTCATTTCACAGTAAAATAATGTCAAACCACTAATCAAATCTATATAGATAAATTGAAAAACAATACTTCCCATTACAAAATCATTACTACAAGGAAACTTATATAATACATCCATAGACAATGTAAGGACAACTTCCTAAAAGCTTCACTTCAGCTACTCAAATAAAAAAATTCCTAACATTGAACTAACATGAAAAACAAATTAAAAAAGCGTTATAGGGGTGAGCACTTGATCATACTCGATAGGATCATAATTCTAAAAAATTCTGTATCTATGTGAAATAAAATTACTCAGTTATACATGTGTAAAATAAACTAAATATAGGTAATGATTGAATCAAAAACATGTTCTAGATAAACAATCACATATAGGGAGAAAATATACCATATGAGGATATTGCAATCTTTATTATTAATTGCATTCCCAGTTAGAATATCCTTATTTCAAAAAAATATATCCATCAGTTACTAAGGTAAAATATCATTATTATATAATAAGAAAAAGGTCCCAAAAACTACAAATGGTCTTACCTAATAGTTTATATGGTATTCCAACTGAGACCAGTAATGATCTAGTAGGACAACCCCTCGCTAAATAATCTTGAAGTAGATAATGAAACAATAATCATACCATCATAATATCTTTAATTATCATCTAACTATTATATAATCAACACTAAACTTCATCACTATAACTACAACTATATCACCATCTATTCTATATCAATGTCCTTGTAAAACATAACCTTGAACCATTAGATTCCATAACAAAGAATCATTTTATCCAAACAATACATTATATCAAATATTAATCCACCCAGATATAATAATCAAAACCACAAATAGAAAATATTTAATAATAAAATAACATTATGCCAAATAAGAAACTATTATAATCACTACCAATTATCCAATTACTATATTTTTTCATTACATTACTACTCATATAACATAATTCATTCTGTTATCTTCAAAAAATATATTAAGATTTATATCCACAAATAACCAACCCTTGATTTCATTAGATCATTATTTATCACATTTATATTTAAACTAATACCAGAATAACATTTAATTTATTAAATTTAGCTTAAAATTATATTAATTAGTCATTTAGTTTAATAATTCAACATATATATTCATTTGGTTAATTTTAAACATCAACGTACAACTTTGAACAACTATAACTTGTAACACACATCCTACAAAGTACCTAGAAACAAAACCACTAAAACCTCCCAAATCCAGAACTTAATGTAACCCAAGTATCTCTTAGTAATACTCCTACATAATCTCATTCAATTCTAGTATATTTCAAACCTTATCCATTATGTACAACCAACAACATCACCCTCAAAATAAAAACTAGAAAACCTCCTCTAAAGGACCTATAAATTGTCACTACTCAAACGAAAATCAAATCATCACTCCTAGAAAGGAAAATACTTATGAATCAATGAACACAAATAAAGATACTAATAAAAACACTCACTATCTCACCAAAATAATATAACTGTACCAAGCCAAACTTACAATACTAAGTCAAAAGACCTTGAATTCTAATCATAAACCATCCCCATAAATATATATCATATAGATGAATCACAACAACTTTAATAATTATAGAGACATCCAAAAAATTTGGGAGCATAAAAATTTTAAAAGAAGTATGGGAGAGTAGGTTGGGTTGTACATGTGGAATGGAAAGGATGAGGTGGGTGATTGATTTTACATATTTTTAATAAAATTTATAAATAAATTTTTATTTTTAATGCAATAATTGGTTATATGTAACCTGGTGGTCCACTGACCTTGTGTTGGATAACACTCATCCATTTGTGGCTATCTAGGGTCCTACCTCTCCAATATAAAGGACAACCATGTTCTTTATACCTCATACTAAGTACCCAATATGGTTTTCTATAATTTTCAATAACACCACTACTCCCTTATTTTTCCTAAATTTTTTATTTTTAATTTAATTCTACAAACATTAGTGTAGTCCTACAAAATGTAAATATAGTGGTGTCAAAAACTAAACCCAGATATTAACTATAAATTTAGGTTCCTTAAAAACTCCCCACAATACCATTTTTTATCTTTGGGAAGTTTTACTGATAACCCTCAACAAAATGCTCTAGTTATCTAGACCTCATATCCACCTTTAACTCTAATTTGTTTACACATACCAATCATTCCCTAAAGGGTTATCTTGATTTTTAATTTCTTTCATCATGGAAGATTATACATTAAGTGTGTTAACTGATAATTCATCATATTACCCACCTTTAAATCCCCAAATTGACCACATACTCTGATGCTTAAAAAATTATTTCATTAATAGAGAACAATTAAAATAGGAATTATTCATTAATCAATTGATTGATGACATCAAAACAAAAAATGGATATTTCTAGTTTATAACAGATCATTTTACACTTATAAATACACATTAGAATATTTTTATCATATGCATCGAAAATTAATAGTCACCTCATTGAAAATCTATCTTTCATGTGATGAATCATTCTGTTGGAAATATCATTACACTTCCCATGTGAGCACTAAAATTCTTTATTTGATGAATTACACTAGATTTATTATCTAACTAAATATATATTATTTACTAAACATAATAATTTATCTCCAACATCAAATTCAACCTATACATCAGGCATATCTCTATTAACTATTCCCAATTTACCCACTTATATCCATGAATCAAAGTGAAACGTCAACCACCATATGAGAGGTTTTTTAAAACATGATTCCCTTGAAATTCACTATAATCAACCTATAAGAGGGGATTAATTATTGAGTAATAAATTTTATACTCCCAAACATAAGATTTCCCTTTTCCATATTCAATGAACACTATCCTAGTAAAAATACATCACTCATAGCAAGACATTTCATTAATCCAATAATCCAATCATGTGGTCATTGCTTTAGAATTTAAGGTCATTGTAGTGCATTTTTCTATAAGATTCCACAATCAAATAAAACCTATTATTAATAACTTTATCTTTTTAAATAGGATTATTACATCATTTTTAAGAAAAACAACACAAGTATATTACAATCCATAACAGAAAGGCTTAGTATATTGGGAAAATTATGTTTATATATCACATTTACATAATAAAACAAAAAAATTATATAAATCCTTCTAAATTATTCCCCAAAAATATATAATGTTATTCTTAGTATATTTCACCACCTTGGGACATACATTAATTAAAGGGTGAGATAAAATATTGGAAAGGGGTGGAATAAAATGGAAGGAACCTGAGACATGAATCAATATAAAACACTAGTGAGAATAATCACCATCATCATAACATAAGAAAAGGATTATCATAATAAGAATGAATGAATCATTTAGAAAAGGCATGTAATGTGGTATATGCTTAATAATGAAACAGTATAACATAGTGTTCAAATAAGATACCTAAGTTGTGAATAAATCTAGGATCAAGTTCACACATAACATTTGTGTAAAAACCATGACATCATAATTATAAAAAATATTATCATCATGTTCATTCAAAATGTAAAAAAGTTCATGAGATATACCTCATTACAAAATGATTTATATGTATGTATAATTTTGGTCCCACCCTTCACATCATAAAATGATCATAGTCATGCTTGAAACATAGAAAGAAAGCATATAAAATCATACAAATTAGAGAAACCCATATAAAATGGAATGGGTTTCACATTTCAATGAATAACAATTTTCGTTCCCAAAAGAAAAATAGAAAAAAAATCATTGGACATTAAATTTTTTCATACAAGATTACTATTCCGAGCGAGAAGAATAAATAATTCAAGAATAATCAAGGATATTTTTTTAAAAAATAAAATTCCTTTTTTGATATCAATAAGGTGGATTTAAAATAATATATATGATATAGAAATATATATATCTCTATAAAATGAAATACAAATGGGTGGAAGGAAATAATAAATGTATTTGAGATTAATCCACACTTTAAAAAATGAGATATAGGTCAAAATCCAAAAACAAAAGAGCTGGGTTCAAGAAACCCCTTACCTCAGATCCTGATTTTTTTTTCATTGATTTAGTTTTTAAAATTAATAAAAAATTACAACCCACTATACAATAAATAAAACTCTTATAGAAGGATTTTTCCAATGATCAATCTCTGTACAAAAGTGTGTCCTTGTAATAAAACCAATGTTTATTTTATAAGAAGTATATAAAGAATTAAAAAATTATAATTGTAATGTTATATAATTCACATATGATAAATTGTTTTGTTAATTAATAAATATATTAATAATATTATCATTTATACTACTAATTATATTATTAATTATGATATTTTCAATTATATTATTAACTATTAATTATAATATTAATTAATAATTATATTATGAATTATAAATTACATTGTTAATTAATAATCTAGATAAATTTTATTGTTAATTATCGAATATATTATTGCTATTATAAATTACTAGTTATCTTAAATACTTAAATAGTTTTAAATAATTATATCATTAATGATAATATAGAAAATGAATTATGGATTTTTTTCCTAAAGTATCAAGACAATCCGAGCTCATTTTCTCGGTCTTGGCTATGTGGATTGTGTTTTAAACCAAAGTGACACTTTTATATTGAGAACAAAAAAATTAGTTCATATTTGACACATAATGTATTAGATTGATGCATGTATAATTATTTCACATCAAAAATGAATTATTGATAATGGTACAATGTTATGAAGACAAACCGATCTCGTTTTCTTATTTTTGGCAATGTGAATCATGTTTTACACTAAAATGACACTTTTATATTAAAAACAAGAACTCTGATTCATACCTACCATATCATCTGTTGATTGATGCATATTCAATTCCTACATGTTAGAAATGAATTATGGTATTTTTACAAATGTATCAAGAAAATATGACCCTGTTTACTCAGTTTTGGCCATGTTAATTGTTTTTTAAACTATAATGATACTTTTATATTAAAAAAACTCTCTTCGAGTCATAACAGCCAAATATTATATCATATTGATGTGAGGTAAATTAATATATGTCAAAACTGAATAATGGACCATTTTACTAAATTATCAAGACAATTAGATCTTGTCTTCTTAGTTTTGGCCATGTGATGTGTGTTTTAGAGTTAAATGATACTTTTTATTTAAAAAAATTCACGTTGAGTCATACCAACCACATCTTTTGTCAGATTGATATACGATCTATTCGTATACACCAAAAATAAATTATGAATAATTTTTATAATGATTAAATATAATATAATATTTCTGGTTCATTTTTGTATATGTGAATGGCATTTTAGACTAAAATGAATTTTTTATTGAGAACCAGCACTTGGAGTCCTATTGGGCATATCTTGTGTCTAATTGATGTGAAGTCAATTAAAATACATGAAAAATGATTTAGAGATAATTTTATTAATGTATTATTCAATATTATCTCGTTTTCCTAGTTTTAGATATGTAACACATTTTTTATATTCAATGAAACTTTTAAATGTAAAAACACACACTTTGAGTCATATCGGCCATATCATGTGTCAGATTGAGATGATTTTTATTCCTAAACATTAAAAACGAATTATGAATCATTTCCTAACGTATCGAGATAATATGATATTTTTTTCTTAGTTTTGTATATGTGGCTCTTTTTTAGAGGAAAATGACATTTTTAATGTGAAAACATGATATTTGAGTAATACGGGTCACATAGTGTGTCAGATCGATGTGCAGTCAATTATTCCCAATCAAAAATAAAATTTTTATTTTTTTAATAAATTATAAATAAAATTTATTTTTTATTGGTTTTGATATCTAAATCGCATTTTATACTAAAATGGTCCTATTATATTGAAAACATGAACATTAAGTCATACTAGCTACGTCATGTGTCAGATTGACATGTAATTGATTTATACATGTCAAAGATAAATTATGGATAATTTTCCTAATGTTTGAATACAATTCAGGATTTTTTTCTTGATGTTATAATGTTCTGTATGTTTTAAGCTAGAATTATAGTTTTTTATTAAAATCACACATTTTGAGTTATACCAGATACATCATGTATTAGATTGATGTGAAATAAATTCTTACATGCCAAAAATGAATTATTTATTTTTTCCTAAAGAATCTAGATAATCGAAGATTGTTTTATCAGTTTTTTCTATGCGATCTTTATTTTAGACTAAAATGACACTTTTATATTGATAACATGCACTTTGAGGAATACTTTCCACATTGTGTGTCAGATTGATGTGAAATAAATTCCTATAAATTATAAGTGAAATAAGGATAGTTTTAGTAAATTATAAAGATAATCTGATCCCATTTCATGGTTTTGGATATGTGATGTGTGTTTTAGAGTGATATGAAACTTTCAATGTGAAAACACACATTTTGAGTTATACATATCTTAGTATGTATAAAATTAATGTACGGTTGAATACAACAAATCAAAAATGAATTGTATATCATTTTACTAAAGTATTAAGACTATATGATATTGTTTTTGTGGGTTTGGCTTTGTGAATTGTGTTTTAGAAAAAAATGTCACTTTTATTTTAAAAACAAGAACTTTGAGTCCTACCGACCATGTAGTGTGTCAGATTTAAATTATGTTGATTCCTACATGTGAAAAATGAATTATGGATAATTTCCATAAAGTATAAATATAATTTGATGTTTTTTCATGATTTGGGAAACGTGGAAAAAAATTTAGAGTAAAATTACACTTTTAATATGAAAACAAACACTTTGAGTCATACTGACCACATTATGCATTGTATTAACCTGTGATAAATTCCTAAATTCCAAAATAAATTAGGGATTATTTTAATAAATTATCAAGAAAATCCTATATTTTTCCCATTTTTGATTGTGTGGATAACTTTCTAGAATAAAATAAATTGTTTTATTTTGAACATGCACTTAGAGTCCTATCTGGAACATCATGTGTCAAATTGATGCATGGTTGGTTCCTACACATCAAAAATAAATTATGGATTATTTTTCGAATGTATTAATATAATACAATCTTGTTTTTTGGTTTTGGATATGTGAAAAGTGTTTTAGGGTAAAATGTCAATTTTTTAATGTGAAAATAGACAATTTGAGTCATACTGGTGACAACTTGTGTTGAATTGACATTTAGTCAATTCCTACACATCAAAAAATGAATTATGAATCATTTTCCTAAAGTATCAAAATAATTTGAGTTTTTTACTTTGTTTTGGCTATGCGATGCACGTTTCTGAGTGAAAAGACACTTTTAATGTGAAAACACGCACTTTTAGTCATAATAGACACATCATATGTAAAATTGGCATGTGGTGGATTACTACACCTCAATGATAAATTATTGATCTTCTTCATAACGTATCAAGATAATCTAAGATTTTTTTATAGGTTTTGGATATGTGATGAATTGTTTACAGTAAAATGAAACTTTTTAATGTGAAAACATGAATTTTTATCCATTCTAGCCACCTCTTTTTGGCTTAATGTGAGTTTGATTCCTAAAAACCAAAAATGAATTATGAACTATTTTCCATGATTTAGAATATATTTATGTATCACCCTATTATAATAATGTTCTCATTAAAACAGAAACTAAAATGTATAATTTAAAGATTATCTACAAAATATTGACTGATGTGTATTTAAAATTCAAAATGTACATAATGTGTGGTCAATTATTTATAAATACATGCATTTTATCTAAACAATAGACATTCAGGGTATCAAAATTGAGTGTGATGAGTATACATTTTTTTTTCTAAAAAACATACAAAAATACTTAATAAAAAAATAGAAAACATATTTTATATGATTATATTGTAGAGTTTTTCCTATTTACTATAGAAATCAAGAGATATATTTCGCCTATTATTTTAATTTCAAATGCCACACTTTGTTGAATGTTTTGTTTAAATTTATTCCATTTACAAATAAACTTCTAGCATTGAAATGATAGTAGTATTAACGAGTCCAAAATTTAATTTGTAGGGTTTTCTATGTTTGTAGTAGAAATATATACACCAGTAGAATATATGAATATTTATTAACTATAATGAATATAGTAGGTCATTTGTTGGACAAATAGATTCTGAAAATATAACTCATGTATGCATTAATAGTTGAGACTCCTAACTATTAAATCTTGATAATTTTATTTATACTCTTGTGACAAATCATGTCTATACCATCCTCTCTAAATATTTATTCTTCATTTTCAATGACGGTCACATTTCCATATTTGAATGTTTTATTCACATGAAATTGTAATTTCAATTATGTGGTAGTTAAACTAGTTTGGTAAAGGTTCTCTTAGAAGGTAATTTTGATTTGTTGGTTGATATATGTAATGTCCCAGTTTTGGAAGCTACCTGTTGAACCCCTTACCTAGTTGGTCACATGGCCTCAATCACATTTCCCTGAATTCCAAAGGCTGCAGACTAACAATGAGGGCCTTGGGTGTGATAGTGGGGAAACTATGCCCTCATTGGCTGAGTAACACAGTGAAAATAAAACAGATAACAATAGTATAAGATGTAATAATACCATATAACAATAAATAGTGGAAGACTGTAAGTAATAACTACTGAGAATATATATATATATATATTTAGATATATATGATTTATGATACATATTTCAAGGAAAGAAACTAAAAAAGTCACAATGCTAGAATACAATACTATTCCAAAGTACAAGGAAAATCAAGTAAATAGCTCCACAGCATCGCAAGCCACATCCTGGACCCATGCTCTTCAGCTTCAAAGTAGTCAAGTACATGAATAAGAATGGAGGTTTCCCTTATCTAGAATAACAAAAATATAATCTGTTTGGGCCTAAAATAATGACCCAAATTAGGTGTGAGATGAATCCCAGTAGGCAACCACCCAAAGATCTGTGCCTAACAGTTAGTGAATATATATGGCAGGTAATAAACAAGAATAAGCAGTAAACAAGGAAGTAATAAACAACAAACAATCCTACAGTTTCAATTGCATTCAATTTAATATATCAAGTAAGTAGATAATCACAAATAGGTAACCCTATGGGAATTACACATTGTCTAACCCCCCTGATTTAATCAAAACAAACATAAGCAACCCTATGGGAAGTACACATAGTCTAACCCCTCTTGTTAAGCTCTCGAAAAGACTCTATGAGGAAGAAATCACCATCAATTCCCCCTATGATCTCGTATCAGTAACTAATAGGCACTGTGAGGAATCACTCAATGTCTAATTCCACCGGATTCCCATATCGAGGAAACTATAGACACTCTGAGGGAGAACAAATTCTATCCCTCCTATGGTCTCACAACGTAATAGTAAACAAACACTTTGGAGAAGCCCCCAATATCCATTCTCTCTATGGTCTACTACACCATGTTCTCACGTACCTGTGTAAGTCAGTCATGCATAAATGATATATGTATTCCAAAGTAAACCTCAAGAACTACTTGGCTAAATAGTCTACAAAATCTCTCAACATGTCAGATAATAATCCCTCCATCATAACAATACTAGGCCTAGAAGGGAAAGCAGCCTAATAGGAAAGCTAGACCAGATGATCAAAACAAGTAAACATGGAAAAAACATCCATAGCAAGGAAAAGTTAACACTATTCACAACAATTAAACTCTATCCCAAAAAACAAGGTATAATAGGCAATAATAGGGCTAAAAACCATAAACACCCAATACCCCAAACAAGGGTATTGGGAACTTTTGCACTTATAACTCAAATAATAACTACAGAAAGGAACAAAACACCTACATTTGTGTTGTACATATGATATACATGAACCTCAATCCTTGAATTTCCATAGAACGTTGTAGATCTACAAAAATGTTAAAAAAATTCAACTGAGGATAACTCATGAAAGAGGAGAAATCAAGAGTTGAGGCTCTAGAAGAAGGAATAGAATACCATTGCGATTCCAACGTAATTGATAGTAGTAAAATCATAGAACGAATGACGATTCAGGGGATCTGTGAAGATCTAGTTGTCTCATTCACTCTCGGATGAGATAGGTCAAAAAGAATATGGTTATGTCCATCAGACATGACCCTGGTCCATTTAATGAAATAAAAAGAAAGTACACGACGTGTACTTGCCTTTTTTGGCCTCCGCTTTAGGCAGTCTCCAGGTCACGACACACGGCCATGTACTTGAACATTATATGACCAGTACACTATCACCTGTGGAAACTGGGTACATGACATGTACTTATAATTACACGACGTGTACTCCAAAAATTTGCAGAAACTTCTCTTTTTCTCGAAAATAACCAGAAAATAAGTGCATACCTGAAAAGAAGATTCAGGTTCTTAAGAACTTCTCTACTTAATGAAATTTGTCCCCTAATTTTCTTAGCAAGGCGATGTAGAAGAAGAAACTTCAAACAACTCCGGCCACTGTGATTGTACATTGGCCTCCCTCTCCTGGGTTTCATCCTGTACTTGACCATGTTTGCATAGCACTTGTACTAGAGGATCAAACCGACCACAGAGAACCTTCACTCTGCGATCAAAAATTTGGATAAGATACTCTTAAAATGATTCATCCACCTCTAGCTTGACATCCTCAGGTGGAAAGAGATGAGAGATGTCTAAGCAGTAATGCAAAAAATGAGAAATATGAAAGACGTTGTGCGTAGCCCAGTACCACTGAGGTAACTACAACCAATAGGAAACCAGCCCGACTCTTTACAAAACCTCAAACAGACCAACACATCTCGACGAAAGCTTACCCTATCTCCTAATCCTCATGTGTCCCAACCTCAGTGTGACACACAAGAAAACCTGATCTCCGGCCTCTAACTCCAGAGGTCATCTCCATCGATCAACATAAGACTTCTATCGTGACTGATCTGTAGCCATCCTCTTCTGAATCAACTCTATCTTCTTTGTGGTCTCTTGGACCAGACGAGGTCCCATCATAAATTTCTATCATGACTCCAACCAATATAAGGGTGATCACCATGGTATACCATACAAAGCCTTATAAGGTTCCATTTGAATAGTTTCTTGATAACTATTATTGTAGGAAAACTCCATAAAAGGTATATACCTCTCCCAAGAACCTCCAAACATCAGGATTCATGCTTGAAGCATTTCTTCAAGAACCTGAATCGTACACTTGGACATGCCATCTGTCTGGTGGTGGTAAGTTGTACTCAAAAGTACCAGTGTACCCAAGGCCTGCTATATCACCTGATAGACCCGAGAATTAAAATGGGAATCCCTTTCTGAAACAATGGAGTGTGGAACTCCATGTAAACGTACAATATTTTGTATGTACAACCTTCCCAGCTCATCAACACTGAAGGTACCCTTGATAGGCAAGAAGCGAGAAACCTTTGTGAGTCTGTCAATGACAACCCATAATGCATTATTCCCTCATGGAGACCTTGGAAAACCTTCCATGAAATCCATCACGAAATCATTCCACTTCCACTTAGGAATGTGTAATTTCTGCAAAATAAATGCTGGTCTATGATGTTATACCTTGACCTACTGACAGGTGGAACACCTCATGATGAAACCAACAACATCTCCCTTCATACCTAGCCACCAATACTGATGGTGAAGATCATGATACATATTGGTGACACCAGGACGAACATCCCAAACTAAGTAATGAAAGTCCCTCATCAGCTCATCTCATATGTATACTGATACGCATACACGCCCATAAAAATTCAAGATCTCATTCTCGACTATGGTCCATCCAGGAATAGGGTCCTCTCCTGAGACACTCTCCCATAGGACAAGGCCTTCAGAATCAGAGAGCATTATCATTCATACTCGATCAAGAAGAGTAGAGGTAACAAATACAAAAGAAAGAAATGTTTTCCCCTATCTATCATGCCCTCTAAATTCATCTCAGAGAATATATCGATTAGTTTCCACTCACTGAAGTGCCTCCTGAACTACTTGTATCTGAGTCCTCTTACTCAATGCATCAGCTACTACATTGCCTTTCCCAGGCATGTAGGCATGTTCAAAATCAAAAGACTGAAGGTACTCAACCCACCTTCACTGTGTCAGATTTAGATCATGTTGAGTGAAGATATACTTGAGAAATTTTTGGTTAGTGAAAACCCCAAAATGATCTCCTAGAAGTTAATGCCTCCAATAATGTAAAGCATGAACAAATGCAGCCAGATCGAGATCATGCATCGGGTAATTTCTATCATGTGGCCTCAACTGCCAAGACCTGTACCCAACAACTCCTTCCCCCTGCATAACAACTACTCCCAGCCCGATACCTAATGAATCACAGTACACAATATAGCTCTTTCCCGTCTCTGGAAATACTAGTATCAGTGCTGAATTCAACCTCCCTTTAATATCCATAAAGGATGACTGACAAGAATCTAACCACAAGTTCTTTACACCCTTCTTATTTAGGCCCATCAGTGGTACTTCTAAGTGTGAAAAATTATGTACGAAAAATCTGTAGTAAACCACCATCCCTAGAAAACTTTGTAACTCAAAGATGTTATTCATTTTCTCCCGGGAAACTACTACTCTCACTTTCTCTTTCTATACTGATACTCCTATCTCTGAGATATCATGACCTAAGAAGTGAATCAGGTCCATCCGAAATTGACATTTTTAGATATTAGGATATAATTGATTCTCTCTCAATGTACTCAAAAAGATCTCAAGATGGGTGGAATGGTCATGTCGAGTGTGAGATTACACCAAGATCTCATTTACAAAGTCGACCAAGAAAGAATCCAAGTATTGATAGAACACTCTTTTCATCAGTTCCATGAATACTGTAGGTACGTTTGTTAGACCGAACGACATAACCACATACTCATATTGAACATACATGCTCTAGAAGGCTGTAAGAGGTATATTAGATAGTCTAATGTGGAACTGATGGTAACCAGATGTCAAGTCAATCTTCGATAACACCTAGGATCCTCGAAGATAATCAAGGAGATCATCAATCAGTGGAAAGGGATATTAGTTATTGACCGTCAACTGGTTCAACTTCTGATAATCCACACAAGATCTGAGGGTACTGTCTGCCTTCTTTGAAAATTGGATAGGCGGACCCCATGGAGAAGTACTGGGACAGATGAAAACTTTTGCCTGCAACTCCTGCAACAGTTTCTTGAGCTCTTATAACTCTGGTTTAGCCATCTTATAAGGATGAATGGATAGCAGTTCCACTCCTGGAACAAGCTAAATAGAAAATTACACCTCTCTATTTAGAGGAAAAACTCAAAAGTCCTCTGGAAAGACATCCCTGAAATGATCCACCACTTGAGGAAAGTCCAACTGTGAAGTCCTATGGTCATCATGATATAAACTAGAAAACTGGGCTATAACATTACTCAACCCATGATGCTCAATTCCTATTCTGCTTTCCTAGACATCCCATTCTCCCTTATAAAGAAATGATTCACCCTCTGATGATGTGAAACTCACCCTATGGCAATTGCAATCAACAACTGCCTAGAAGGGAACTAACAAGTCCATTATGAGAATGACGCCATAGCCTGTCATCTCTAAGACATAGAGGTTCCATAAGAAGTGACACCCACCAACATCGAGAGGTAACACCTTGAACTAACATACACTAGCCGTTCTTATCCCCAATAGAGTTTCTAACGTCAATAAATCAGAAGAAAAAAATATACAGAGCCCAAGGATCTCCACAACTGCAAAAAATATAAAGATATGGAAAGCCCCTGTATTGAAAAGTGCAGAAGCTAAAACTAAGGAAACTAGGATCGTACCTCGAACTGTAGAGGGTTTGAGATCCTAATCTTGTTGGTTCTGCTCCACTACAAAAGTCTGACCTGCACTACAACCCTACAACCCCGCCTAACCACCATGAGCTGATCCACCCTACTGTCGCTGATAGCCTAGAGACTGGCTACCATGAACACAACCTCCACCTCCGCCTAAACAACCAGACGAACTCCAGTTCCCAGACTAATAAGAAACTAGTGGTGCTTCTCCTGAATATGGAGTCATAGAAGAACACCTATCACCAACCGCTGGTGAGAAAAAATGACAGTTGTGCTGAAGATGACCCATTTTCATCAAGAATTGTACTGCAATCGATCTCTCAGTCAATCTGGCCTTGTATGGCCACTCTTCCTAAACATGTAGCACACCACCTGACTACCATAAAATGTCTCTCACATTTTTGGATCTCCATACATAGACTTCATGTGGAACTTCTTTCTATTATTAGGAGGGATACCAACTCCAGATGATGAGCTGGCCTAGCTCACAACTTCAGAATCCCTCATATTTCTTTCCATGATTAGAGAATGATTGATTATATAATTGATGGAAGTCAGCCAAAATATATTAACTAGGAATCGGATTTCATGCCTAAGACCATCCTAAAACTTCCTTGCCTAGAATAACTCATCACCTCCTAGGATGGGGTATCGTATTGGTAACTAATAGGCACTCTGAGGAAGCACTCAACATCTAATTCCCCCTCTGGCCCATATTGAGGAAACTACAGACACTCTAAGGGAGCACAAAGTCCATCCCCATATGGTCTTGCAACGTAAAAGTAAACATGCACAATGGAGAAGCCCTCAACATCCATTCTCCTTATGGTCTACTACACCAGGTTCTCACAACTATGTGTAAGTAATTCATTCCCAAACGATATGTGGTTGTCAATGTAAACCTCAAGAACTTCTTGGAAAAACAGTTTACAACATCTCACATCATGTCAGATAATAATCACTTCATCCTAACAACACTAAGCCTGGAAGGCAAAGTAGCCAAATATGCAAGCTAGAACAATT
Source organism: Viscum album (assembly GCA_963277665.1). Taxonomy (NCBI): domain Eukaryota; kingdom Viridiplantae; phylum Streptophyta; class Magnoliopsida; order Santalales; family Viscaceae; genus Viscum; species Viscum album. Next base: position 1,467,712,436 of record OY728140.1, on the reverse strand, counting down.
GGTCAATGAAAGAAAACATGGGAAAAACATCCATAACATGTCAAAGTTAACCCTATTCACAACAATTAACTTCTTTCCAAACAAACAAGGCATAGCATACAATAACATGGATAACACAATAAACACGCAATACCCCGAACAAGGGTATTGGAAAATTTTGAACATATAACTCAAATAATAACTACGGAAAAGGCACAAACCACCTACCTCGACATTGTATGGGCGATATAGATGAACCTCAAGCCTTGAATATCTCTAGAACTACATATATCTATAAAAATGATAAAAAGGTTCAACTGAGGATAACTAATGAAAGAGGAGAAATTAAGAGATGAGGATATAGAAGGAGGAGATCTTACTATGGTGATTCCAAAGCAATTGACGATGGTCAAATCAGAAAATGGATGGAGAGTCGGGGGCTCAGTGAAGATATGACAATCTCGTTCGCTCCTGGACAATATAGGTCAAGAAGAAGATGGTTCTGTCCATCAGACGCAACCCTGATCCATTTAATGAAACAAAATGAAATTACACAATGTGTTCTTTAAAAGTACACAATGTGTACTTGCCTTTTCTGGCCTCCGCTTTAGGTAGTCTCCAAGTCACCAAACACAACCATGTACTCAGCTGTTACATGACTAGTACACGGTCACCCACGACAATTGGGCACATGATGTGTACTTATAATTACATGGTGTGTACTCATGAAATATACAGAAACTCCCCTTTTTTCTCAAAAATAGATGGAAAAAAATACATGCATGAAAAGAGGATCCGGGTTTTTTACAATCTACTATATTTTACTGATCCTATATTTCATTTCCCATTTTTTTCTATCTATAATACTATACCTCTTTTCAGATATTTTTTAAAAAACTATTAAATAATTTTCATTTATAAATAATTGTAAAGGACATTCCTCGTTATATCCACGTATCTTTATAATATTAAATGACCATTCAATGAAAGTTACAATAACATTATCGACTATTTTGACATCCAGATCATTAAGAGGTACAAACATTCAGCCCTTGGCCTGTGAGCTACTTCAATCCCCACTCTCACATGATTGTTTTTGAATTATTTATTATGTAGCATGTGTCATTATATACTATACATTATAACCCTTGCAAAAAGGTGATGAGTGGGTGTTGATATATATAAATCAGATATAATGTCACCCTATATAATTTTATTAATATAATGTTATCAACAATCATTTGATTCACATTTAAGAGAAAGTGTTAGGAAAAAATTGATTACATTGGGTAATATGGGTGGTTGAGGGGAATGGAAAACCTTAACGCTAGTTGGGTGTTTTACATCATGTATTGATCATTGTTCTACTATTGGTTCTGATTGAACCTTTTACCTATACTTATATTCCAAACCATTCTATGAAATAATATACTTTAAAGAAACTATTTGTGCATGTATTCCATTAATTATCTCATATATATATTCTTGTGACTTTGTTTTATCAAAATATACTTGAGGTGAAACTCCAAAACCTTCACCTCTTACATGACCATATTGTTCTGGCCATGTCAAAGTTAATGAAATTGGTTATTCTTGAAGTACAATTGACAATGATTCTTGTGTATAAAACATAAAAAAAACATGAATATAAATAACAATATTTCTATGTAATAATGTTTTAATTAATAAAATATTACTACTAAGTCATACTTAGACATGATTCCCAAGCCGCTTGTGTGTTTTTATATACTTTTCCTCCTTTATTTACATAATCCTCCTTCTATAGTACAAGATATGGTATGGAAGTGGATTTTGATTCTTATTTATAGACTATATATAAACAAAGTAACATATGTTGTTTTATATAACATAAAACTTTTACTATATATTTAAAACATATACTATTATATTTTCAAGTAAAGAATACCCTATCCTTACTTTATGGTAGGGGAACATTGGTTTTGATGCACACTACTTATTTTCATCACCTTTTCATTGTTTCGTAAATTAATAGTATTGAATCAAAGTGGATAAAATAAATAATTTAAAATAAAATATTATCAATTACAATAAACATAAATTTATTCTTAATCATGGTGAATAATAAAATATTTACATGTTTCTTAGTTTATAATGTGTTCAAACATATCTAATGCATGGGGGTTTATTTTCCCTCCAACACCCCTGAGATGCTTCTTGTCAAAAGTGTCTGAATGAATCTATCCACTTTTCTAGTTATAATTAATGGAATTTTTTTAAGATAATAATCTTAAATAAATTAAATATGTAAGGAATAAGGAAAACTAAATTAAAGTTTCATTATATATATTTGTTTGGTAAAATAGAGGAAGTATATCATACCATTACCCAAATATAACCCCAGATGATTGTCCTTAATATAGGAATAACATTGTGAACATATTTTTATCAACATACACATTCATTCAAGTTGTGACTCTAATGAAACTAATGAACATTGACTTGTTGGGGTTAATAAGTTTGTTGTGTTGATTCTATCCAATCCCACATTGCATAAATTTACTTATTGGAAAATAAATTTAGTTAATATAATGATGATATGCCACTCTTTTATTTCATCCACATGTTGTTGATCCTCTAATAATTTCTTAATTTTAGAATTGATAGTGTGTTCATCTATAGGATTGGTAGCATTATCATATGAATAAGTCATTATCTATATGAGTTGTTAAAAATTTAATTTAAATTATATAAATGAAATAACGAAACCATAATTTTATGGGGAAAATCATTATATATTAAAAAACCTTAAACCTATTTATTGAACTCTCATTTTATTATTTAATGGATGAAGGTATATTTCTTTCTTATTGAGTATCCAAAACCACTCCTTGTGGTAACCACTAATGTACAAGAAACTATCTACTTTGCGATAATCGTTAAATTATTGTTATCACACAATGAAAGGGTCATCCTCAATTGGATATTTATCTTACCCTATAGTTGTTTTATTATATAAAAAAATATTTGAAGAATTTCTATTTATAGGATCTAGGAAATAAAATACTTTCACTACCCATGACTCCATTATGAGTGGTCTTTCCTTATACCCTTAAATATACAAATTCACCTTCAGAGAGCCCGATTCGACGAGTTTAACTGTACTCATGTTTCCAACCCATTTGCAATGGAAAATTATCATTTGAAATAACATAGAATCAAAATTGTATATTATCTTGATAATATCAGAGTATGAAATATTCAAATAAATTATATTTATATCCTTGGAACCAAATACACGCATCACTTTGACCACAATTGTAACTCCAAAATTTTTCATTGTAATGTGTTAATCTTATTCCTTCATATAGAACGTATAAGCTTTATAAGATAATATATTTACACTATATACTCTATCTATAAATTTATTTCATTTATAAATTTAATAGGGATTTTCAGATAATTACTTATAAATATGATATTCAAACCATCAAAGAAGTTATTTATTATGTTCATTTTTTATCCATATTTCATCCCTTGATATATTAAAATTTGTAAATATTATATTTATTTATTTAAGATATGGACAATCCTCCATACTATTATTTATAATAGAAATGTGGGCTTACTCCTACTCTATAATGGTAATTATAACAACATATATTTTATAAATCCCTTCTCTCATAAGGTGTCCACTATGATGATATTTTTGGGAGAAAAATTCTATCAAAATTCTATAGGTAATTGGTAAAAATTTTAATAGCTTCAACAAAAATATATCACTCTACAATATATGTTTCTAACCAACTTGAATTCTTGATTTACTCATTCAAAATATTCATATACCATTGAATGGAGTACATCAATATGTAAGGCACATAACCACATAGTTGAATATATAACCAATTGAACCATGAGGTTGAATATTATTTTATATAATTATAGTGGTTAAAACATCTCCAATTCACGTAATATGACTGCAAATTCATTTTTCTTTATTGGAAAAATTGTTCGATCTATAACTTTATAGTATATAGATTTGAAAAATAAGAAGAGTTTGGTTAATATTTGGAAAACATTTTTAGGTATAGTGAAACATATTTCTACCTTAATTAAATATTTTATAAATACATGCCCCTAATTTTTTTTAGTCATTTTATCTAGAAATTATTCATTGAAATGGAATTCTTGAAATTTTATAAATACCCCTTTAGAACCTTTACATCATTTAAAAAGTTAAAAATGGATATCTATCTTGTCTGGATAGAGTGTAAACTGTACGTGGAAGAACCATTAATCTTTCACCCATCAATGGATATGGTGTTGTAACTTGTTTTTTATTTCCATCGAATGATATGGTCTAGGATCAATATTTATGTCCTCAAGGTAAATATTTGTGATTTCCTAAAAACAAAATATTTAATTAATGTTTCATCCTAACTGGGTGTATACCTTCATTTAAAATTGGACAACCCAAGATTACTTTAATTCTATAGTTTCACGAATTTCTACAAGCAAGAAAGCTAATTACCATCCCATAATATATGTATCTTAATTTTAACTCTTCACTTATATGAGTGTAATAAAATGAAACACATGTTTCCCACATCAATTTTATATTTTCAATCAATGGATCCAAATAGAAATCAATATAATTACTAGGTTTTTTGGTCTAGATATAAGTAGAGACAACATAATGTATATGTGGTTTATGAATAACCACAATGATATGTTATAATATACCAACATAACTATCCATATACTTTGAGTACTACATTATACACCAAAAGTATCCCATATATAGATAATGGAAAACATAGGTTTCGAGGCTTGTTTTCTAATTCAAGATACTCATAATCAATTTTCCTCCACTAAGGAGAGTCCAATGGGTGCAGTAGTTTGTTATCTTCAATTCCTGTATTTATGTTCCATGTAAATTACCTTGCGGTTTCCTAACATCCATATAGTCATTTAAACAATATAATGATTAGAATGTACCATACAACTTTTAAAGGTCTTTATTCATCTTTCTTGTATCGATCCACGCCACACTTATTATTATTTTTGAGTGATTCATGGTCCATATGAAACAATATACAATAAATTGGGAAGGGAAATATTTTTCAGAGATCTTACCCATATAACAAATTATTCTTTTATAATAATATGTTTCATAAGGAATCTCATTTTCTTCTAGTAATATATCATTAAATTGACTGAGTAGTTTTTTAAATCTGGTACGACTCCACCCACTTCCAACTTTCAAATTATATAACTTCAATACAGATGAAAATGTTGTATATTTAGTAAACAAGTATAAAATTATCTCTTTTCATATCTATTTAACCTTTCAAAAAAAATTAGGAAATCAATAAATTTATCTTCAGTTGTCACTTTCATTTCCTCCATACAATATCCATCATCATTTAAAATTGTATTCATATGAAATGAACCAAAAATCATAGTATCATTCCTATTAGTATTTAAATTTAGTATTCCCCCATGTTTAGTCAACCATTTATAGCTTTAGTCTATTCTATAACAAATAAAATATTCTTCCAACTCCTATAGATGAATTCTTCATGAATAAGAAGAACCTAAACATAGATAAATAATTTGAGAAGTGTTGTATGTGTGATCTATTGAAAAGTTGAGGAACTCTTTAAGTGTTTAATCATAATCATTTTTGATATGATTAACATCCATCCATTTTCAATTCATATCCATCCAATTCAGTTGAAAAATATTTATTTTATAAAAAAAATAAATTGATACACACAACGTTTACATATAATATATACATACATTGATATATAATCAAAGTATTAGATTTTGAGAGTAAATATATAATTATGTATATGTGTGTATTTAAAAATATTATTGTATAAATAAAGAAATACTATGTTTTAAAAATTAAAAAAGAATAAAAATAAAAGGATAAAGTTACTGATACTTTTATTAATTTTTATTATTTTCTAAATAAAAAATCTGTACTCACTTTAGAAACTCAAGGAAGAAATGAAAAAATATTGCAGTGAAAAAGGATAGAAAATTATAGTTTTATCAAGAAATAATGTAATATCATTATAATAAATAATTTTATAATGATGCAGTTTAATTACTCTACACTTTATAAATTTAGTTACCTGTAGTTTTTTTATAAACAGTTGAGGATTGAGGGCCTCTTTATTGATGAAATTTAAAAGGTGTAAGAGGAACATACCAAGTCATATCATTCAAAAAAACAATTAGGTGAGAAGTAGAGATCAAATAACTCATGATCTGGTGCTCGTATTGTGGTGAGGGAGTCACCCACTCTGACCACAAGGAAGTCCTAATATTCTCAATGTTTTGGCATTCAGCTATAGTCCACCTCCATAATCTGATTGTTCATCATCATTTCTTTTCCAATGAGTGTATGATCAATTTTTTTGTACTCATTTATCATTTCTTATAGAGTAAATAAAATCAAAAGAGTTTCATGTTTTCACTTTATAGTGAAATTTGTTCATGGATTGAACATAAGCTATATCAGAAAGAGAAGAATAAATAACTTATGCATCACAACTATCTTTTTCATCCTTAGAAGCTAAATGGTAGGTGGCAGTAGGAATGGAGACCCCCATAACTTGTTTGTTTATAGAAGAAATAACATGTTGAATTTAATGGAGAGGAGAGGTAATGTATTGATGAACATGGGTCTTTTTTCCATTAGTATAATGGTCTGCTATATCAAAAACCCCCTGCCCTAATAAGAAGTAGAACCAGAACCATACCGAGCTAGTGAGGTAGTACCACTGTTATGAATAGTGTAAGACATCGAGTGTTTGCTGCAAGAGACAAAAACTCCGAACTCCCCGCCCTACTCAGAAGGAGAATCCAAATCATCACCTTGATAGTCCATTGAAATTGATTTAGATCCTCTATTTTATTCAATAGGAGAAGCACATGGAGGTATCTTTCGGCAAGATTCAGCAATTCCGTTTCCATCGAAAATAGGTAATAATTTCTTACCTTGAGTATCCATTAAATGCACGCCACTATCCAATTTAGGAGCACTAGTACTGGGATTATACTTTCCTTCAATATCAGATTCATGAACCAAAATAGGAGAAGAAATATTCCAAGCCTTACCTAGAGTATTCTCCCATGAAGTGGAGGGATTCATGGGAGTAGGTTTCACTAAGTTAGCCATGATTGTTTTTGACTTTCCTTTTGGAGCATTGGCATCATCCATTTTACATTCCTATCACAAGTTAAAATCCACTTCATCCATAACTGATACCTATTTTGCAGCTCTACTGTAAAAATAATCCACCTCATAATGTTCATTCAAAATTATTTTATATAAATTATATCTAAAGAAGCCAATTGTACAAGGCATATTTTCTACATCAAAGAAATCATCCCATGACTTTTTTGATATAGGTTTTTCTTTAAATATATCATCTACCTAAAGGAGGTAAGTATCCTAATATTTAGTTTTATCAATAGGGGTAAGCTACTTATTTATGATTTCAAATTCAGTCTTTTTCTCTAAATGGGGGGGGGGGGGCTTCTTCAATTTTTTGAGTTAGAGACAAAGATGGAGCAACAAAATCTTGATCCTTGGGCAATACTACTGCAGGAAGATCATTTGCATTCTTTAGTCTTCTTCGACAGTGAGTTATGTCATGTCCTTTAGTATCGCAGTTGGAATAGGTAGTGATGTCCCTAAAAACATCAATAGAGTGACCCAATACGCCACATGAGTCAGAGAATGGTGGGATTTTTTTATACTCAATTTGTAAACATTCCTCGTCTTGAGGAATGGATAGGATCATTTTTTGAATCTGAGAAGATTTGAGATCAATTGCAAGAAGTACTCTAGTATTATTTCCAAAACTCACACTCTCATTAGCCATGTCCATTCTAATTAGGACTCCTATTACTGAATTAATGTCAAATAGTATCTCGGGGTGCCAAAGAACCCAATTTAAATAAAACATTTTCTCCCAAACATGGGCATAATTTTCCTTAAAGTCATTTAAGATAAAGTTCAAACTCCAATTATGGATTCTCAAAATCATTGGTCTCAAATTCACTGACCCCGCACACCATGCTCTTCCCTTAAACTCCGTAGAGGGGAAAAGAACATGGAAAAATCTCAACCAAGTGAAATTCTTTTGAAATATGTGAAACCCCAAATAGAAGAAAGATGAGAAACCACGTCATTTTTTTACAGTTTCATATCTTTTGAAAGAGAATTGCGAGCAATGAAAGAAAATTTTTATGGATCCATTCACTCATAAATTTCTCCTTCCAAGGACAAGACATGTGATGTATCTCTTTTGAAGATAATTCTATATGATACCAGTTCTTTTATTAGTTCAAAAAAATTGTATGAGAAGTCGGAGAAAGAAGAGAAGCTGACCGATGCACTCCCATCTTGCTTCATTTAAATTTAATTTAATTTATTATATATTTTTTAATATATAAATTATTAAATATATACATAAACACTCATAACAAAAAACGTTCGGATTGATTTCAATGGTATCCCTACATTAAAAAATACCAAGAAGAGAGGAAACTATAGAGATCCAAATTGAAAACCCATAGAATCTAAGTAAATAATTTATTAGCACCCACTATAAAATATTATTGAAAAGGGGGATTAAAATATTGGGTTTCAAAGATCAATTATAGGGAAGAAGAACTAAAAATTGGGAAACAATGTATGTTCGATTAAAAATGTGTAAAAATAATCATATAACTTCTTCTTTTTGGAGGGTCGATTCATCCATGAATTTTAAGGGGGAGCGACGATAGATGTCGAGTTTTGTGAGAGGTTGAACAATGTGAGTGAGTGGAGTTTTTTGTTAGGGTTGATTTTAAAAGGCTGGAATGCAATTTATCAGTACATTTTCAAAGCGTCGATAAAAAATGTTTAAAATAAATTTTAAAAAATATTAAATAGATATATATTAAAAATTAATAAATTATAAAAAAGTAAATAATAATTAACATTATTAATGAAAAAATAATATTAAATTCATGAATGTTAAAAATAGGTGACATTTAATAATTACAAATGAATGGACTTAAAAAATATTTAAAATATCAATAATTTTTATTAAATATATAAATATTTAAAAAATTAATAATGAATATATATTAAAATAAAAACGAATGCATATTAATTATTCTCATTACAAACAAATTAAAAAAAATTAAATTTTAATGAATAAAATTTTTAGAATAATTATTTATGAATAAATATTTTGGAATAAATATTTTTGAATAAATATTTAAATTGAATAAATTAAAAAATATTAAACAAAAAAATATTTATAATGGAAAAATATTAAAAAAGTAAAAAATAATTAACATTATCAATGAATAAAAATTATTAAATGAATTATTGTTAAAAAAGGATGAAATTTAATAATTAAAGAAATAAATAGATTGTAAAATTATTAAACCATGAATAAATATTATTAATTATATATATTATAAAAATTTTAAATTTAATATATGTTAAAATGAAAATGAATACATTTTAATTATATAAAATACAACGATATTAAAATCATTTAATCATAATGAATAAACATGTATAAATAAATATTAAAAATGCATAAAATTACAAAAAAAATATGAAATGAATAAATTAAAAAAATATTTTGAAATAATTAATATTATTAATGAATAAATAATATTAAAAATGAATAAATTAGAAAAAATATTTAAAAGTAATAAATATCATATATAAAATTAAACTATAAAAAACAAATAACATTTACCATTTAAAAATGTAGTATATGATATATATTATGTTAATAAATTAGATTCTAAAATGAATATTAAAAATTTGAATAAATTATAAGAAAATTTTGTGTATGTGTGTGTGTTTCCTTATAAAATTGAATTAATTATATATATGTGTGTATGAAATTAATATAATCATATATAACACTATTTTGATATATTTCAAACTCAAAAAATGATATTTATAAAATATGTTATTAAACATCTATCGATACTAATTAGTCAATATTTTCAATTAATATAAATATTTCTTTATTTTATAAATCATTTTCACTAAATATATGACTTATTAAGCGTAAATATATATTTTTTATTATATGAATAACATTTATTGAAATATTATAAATTGACACACACACAAAAATAAATAAATAAATAAATAAATAAATAAATAATTAAATAAATAAATATATATCAATATGAATATATTTCTATATTAATAATATTAAATATAATAATGATTCAGTATTGGTAATAAAATATTAAAAAAGTAATTTATAAATTATTAAACAAATAAATACTAAAAATGAATAAATTATAAAAAAAGTAAAAAATACATAACAATTTTAATGAATGAATAATACAAAATGAATGAATGTTAAAAATGAGTGAAATTTAATTAGAAATTAATTGACTGAAAAGTTATTATAAAAGTATAAGTCTTATTAAATATTTAGATTTTTAAAAATAAAAATTAATATATATTAAATTGAAATTGAATACATATATTAATTATGAAAATGAAAACTATTTTAAAAAAAAATTAATTTTAATCAATCAATATGTATAAAAAAAATTAAAAATGAATAAAATTATAAAAATAATAAAGAAATAAAAATAAAAAATGAATAGATTAAGAAAATATAAAAAAATTTATTAATGGAATAAATAATAATAAAAATGTATAATTTAAATATTAAAAAATAAATAGTATATAATATAGAAAAATATAAAAAATGAATAAAATATAATAATTAATGCCACAATATATTAAATATTAAGTATTAATAGATAAAAATCTAAAATAATAATAGTAAAAAAAATTATTTGTGTATGTGTGTTTATATAAAATTTATTTAATTATATATATATATATATCTGTGTGTGTATTTTTGTGTGTGTGAAATTAATGTATCACATATTAAGTGTAAATAAATATTTAGTCAATATTTTTAATTAATAATTGATAATTATTATTTGATATATATGTCAAATAGAAAGAACAAATGAAATTGACATAAAGATGTTTTTAAATGTATATTAATATAATGTAGCTAATATTTTTTTATTAATATTAATTTTTAATTAAATTATAATCCATTACTACTAAATATATGTCATTTTAAGTGTAAATAAATATTTAGTATTATGTAAATAATATTTAAGACAATTATATATATATATATATATCAATATATTTATATATTAATACATGTTTTTTTATAATATAAAAAACATTTCTTTAATAAAATATAACTTTTAACAGAGCTAATAAAGAACAGATAAAGACCTTCCACTATCCGTGTTAAAAAAGAGCTAACAAAGTGGAATTTTTGTTAGCATTTTTTATGCTAATAAATAAACCATTTATGAGTGGTTTTAGCTAACACTGATAAAGACTCCCCAGTCATTAGTGCCTTTATCTAGTGGTATTAAAAGGCAGTGCTCAATATCATGAGTTTTATATTAGTGCTAAAAGTATATTAATAACATTAAAATAATGATAATATGAAATTTAATTAATTTTATTCCATTTGGGATAGAAGATTATTGAAGGGCTGAGGAAGAGAAGATAAAAATGAAAGGAAAAGATGAAGGAATCCTTCCACTATGGTGTTAACCATTTCCTACCACCCTTAACTACATGAATGCATGAATTTATATAACTCTAGAACATTCTTAATGATTCTAAGGGGTCGTTAGACGGAATTTATATTTAGTTTTAGATTTGAGAAGAGGGAGGGAAGTCGTTTTCCAAGAGGCGGGAGGGAGTATTTATACTTGAGGAGAGGGGTATTTTTGGGGTAAAATATTTTTTAAAATATAATTTTCTGGGAAAACCTTATAAAAATAATATTTTTGATATTATAAATCATATATTAATAAAATATAATTATTTTTTTGGCTTTTAAACCATGAAACCACTGATTTATGAATTTATACAAAACAAAATGGAAAAAATGAAAAATTATTTCTGTAATGGAATACTTTATATTTATAGGCCTTGGAATTTTTTTTTATTCTTAGAAAATTTGTTGATTATTTTTCAAATACTTATTTATATCATTAATCTAGTTTTGAGTCCAGATTACCAACTTAAGAGTTATTAATTCATTATTAAATCACTGCTATGTCATAAAACATGCTCTATTTTAAAAAACTATTTTTACAATTCACTTAAAAATTGAATTTTCTCAGAAAATAATAAACAATAAAAACTCAGTAAATTTTGACACACTGATTCCAAAAATAAATTAAATTTTATCAAAATATTTTTCTATCTTGGTTAATTTTAATCACTAAAATAAAAATTCCATTTTTTACCAAATACCCTTTTTCAAAATTACACCTACACCTTCTTGGAGTTTTTAATCTTGATATTTATTTTATGGTATTATAATGTTTTTATAATATTAAATTATTTATGGTAAATATTATTTATATATATTTTTAGTATTTTGAGGTTGATTTACTTTTCCAACATCCATTTTATTATTCATAATAATCAAATTACTATTCAAATATTCATAATACTATTCCAATGATCATATTAACTCATATAAATACTTCTAAATTAGTTCAATCATCATTAAACATAATTATTTTCAAGGATCTATATTCTTCAATTATAAAATTTTAATAGTATTTGTAATGGTATATTTCTTTTTTATAGGGTTGTTTATGAGTTTAATAATCTTAGGAGAACTAAATGATTAAAAAATTCATATTCATGTAGTTTTATTTATTTATAATTATTTTCCCATTGTAATATTTTCAATTTTCTGGACTATATATATTTTATAAATGTGTTTTTATTAATTAATAAAATAAATCACTTTGTGTTTCATTTGTTTTATATTATACTAGATACATAAATATGTCACATACATTTTTATTTAGAAGGAATTTTCCATTTATAAAATTCATGGTCGTTACATTATTCTCCCTTTAATAAATTTCACACTTGAAATTTAAACATGTATCTTCAGTTGAGAATAGGTTAGGGTACTTCTTTCTTATTTCATCCTTAGGTTCCCATGTTTCTTATTTATACTCGTGAATTCACCAATGCACTTTAATGTGGTGAGTTGTCCTATTGCATAGAAATTTATCTCTACAGTCTAAGTTCTTCACTCTCAACTCCAAATAAAAGAGGTCATGTTCTAGTTTTACTACCTATATATTCAATATAAGTGAAGGATTAGGCATGTACTTACTTAGGAGACATATGTGGAACACCTCATGAACTTGAGCCATATTTGGCAGAAGTGCTAGTTGATAGGCCATCGCTCCTATACAATCGAGAATCACAAATGGGCTAATATACCTTTGGATGAGATTTCCCTTCCTTCTAGACCGAATTAATCTTTTACAATGTTATATTCAATTTTATTTTTTTATCCAACTTCAAACAATAATTCTCTTCGATGATTTTCATGATAGCTCTTTTGTCACCTTTGAGAGACTTTAATGTGTTGCTGAAAAACGTGAACCTTCTCTGTCATTTATATATAGGATTAGATCCCTGAATATTTCATCCAAAAAATTTATCAAAAATATTTAGGAGTTCTACATCACATCCCATACAAGTTAACATAATGGGAGATTTGAATAATCAAATGGAAGTTGTTGTTTTATAAGAATTAAACCAATGGAAGATGTTGATTCCATCATCCTTTTAATTTCAATAAGAAATCTCTCAGTATATCGTTAAGTGTTGAATTGGTATTCTTATATTGACCATAAACATAAGGGTGATAATCCATATTGAATTTCAATTTAGTATTTAGATAATGATGAAAATATCTATTGATTTAGAGGTGAACCTTGGATCACGACCAGATATGACCGATAATTGTGCCCATATAGGGTCACCACTTCTTTTATATATATCTTGGGAAGTTGGTCATTAAATAAATATCCTTGAATAGTCATTAAGTGGGAAGTTTTGGAGAGTTAATCCACCACAACCCATATAACATTACTTCCTTTTGATGTATATATAATATTAGTGAAAAATTACTTGGTGATGTTTCCCCATTTACAAATGGGTATGGGTAATGGTTGCAAAATCCCTTTGGAATTTTGTCACTTTAAATTAACTTACTTACATACTAATCGCATTTAGATGTACTCAACAATATATTTATTTATTTTGTACCACTATAATTTATCTTGAATATCACCATATATCTTGGTACTTCTTATATGGTTATAGAAAGATGAGATAAATGCTTTATCCCTCATCTCATTCTTTCTCTCATGTGATAATGTCACATAGAGTCCAGTCTCAAACCAAATGAAAAAAATCATTATTGATGATGGATTTGGGAATATTATCTTTATTTTCTTCTATCACCATCTTTTTAAGTTCTAAATATCCCTTTGTGAATCCGTAATGTTCTCTTGGATAGATGGTTGGGAAATCATTTGAGAAAGATATGATGTATTTCCCACTATTATGATTTACAGATCTATCCTTTGCATATCCATGGAGATAGGTTCATTCTAAATCATCATCGTGGATAGAGTAGGAGGATATTTTCTACTATGAAATTAGCTACCTTATTCACATTTATAGAATGGTAGTGAATTGGGTAATAGTTGACCTTGCTTAATTCATATCATCATCATTATTGAATATTGAGATTTTTATGTGTGAATATATACTTTAGACTTCTATGATCTATATATAATCACACTTCTCTCCATATAGATAATCACTCTAAATTATCAATGTAAAGATCACAACTACAAAGTCCAAACCATGCATCAAGTAGTTCTATTCATTAATCTTTAACAATTGTGAGGTATAAGCTATCACTTTATCATTTTCCATGAGTATACAACCCAATCCTTTCATTAAAGCATCACTATATTTCATATACCCTTCAACAATAAAGGGTAACATGACTGTAGGTGCAATGACTATCATTTTCTATATCCATGAATATTTCCTCATATTATTCAATCTATATATAATTTCACAATTTTCATGTTAACATAGTTAGTGAGATAGAAAATAATTAAATTTTTCTCACAAATCATCGGTAGTATATAGATAATCCAAGAATAATATGGATCTACATGATGCTTGAGGGTATGGGACATTCATGAATTACCTATTTCATTGATGGGTCTACAATAATTCCCTCAAATGTGATAATATACACTAATAATATGACTTTATAATTTTATAGTCACACTTGTTGAATTAATTATATACCACAACTTTTTATAAAGTCTTCATCAAAATACTAAGATGATCTTCATATTCCCTATTTCTCTTAGAATAAATGATAATGTTGTCGATAAATACTTCTAAAAAACTTTAAAGGTAGAATTTAAAGTATTTATTCATCAGGTCTATGATTATTAAAGAAAAATTAGTAAGTCTTAATGGAATCCATATGAAATCATAGTGTCCATATATCATAAATAATTTTTCTTCAGAATATCATACCTCTTTAAAATTTACTAATGATATCTGGAATAAAAGTATACCTTTGAGATGTATTGAGATCATAAATATTGATTGACTAGGTAATAAATCCGTGGAATGTGATACCTTTTCTTTTTGGTGATTCTGTTGAGCTCTCAATAATAGATACAGAACTGCATAAATTTATTCTTCTTCTTGATAAAGATAATTGATGCACTCTAGGGTGATAAACTTAGTCATATGAACCCTTTTTCCAAATTCTCTTACAAGAAATTATTTAAATCATATATTTCAATCATTACTATCCTATAAGTTATTTTAGAGATAGAATTGGATCTGGGTATAAGTTCTATTGATAAATTTACCTTATGATATAAGGTAATTCAATGAAAATATTTGATGAATAAATAAATATTTTCCCCCATAATAGGAAGTTCTTCAAGCATAGTTCTTTCCTTTAACATTACTATTTATGGAAAATAAGCTTCTTTAATGGGCTCAACACCCACACCATTGAGGGATTTTTAAATATAGATTCATGATATTCCTTTTATTTTTATAGGATCATGGGATGGTCCAAGATATATAATGATGTTTACTTTTCCAAAACGTTTATGCGAGATCTATGTAATGGGATTCAATCCATGCCAAGTATAACATCAAATTCCAAAAAAGATATAATTATAATATTTTATGGAAGAATATTCCCATAGACAATAACTAAGGAAGAGCCCAACCCTTAGTTAACAATGATTTTACTGCAATTTGTTTTCATAGATATTCTAATTTCAAGGAATGAATAAGGTGATTCAATAGTTCTAGAAAACATAAATGATATTGTGTAATATATAGAACTTAAATCAAATAAAACTTTTTCCATTATTGAGTTAATTGAATGTATACCTTATATGACTTTATTTTCATGCTCTACTATAGTGGTAATTATGGAGTAAGCTTTATCTTTGTCCCTCATCATTGATGGTTTCTAAAGTTGATTACACTTTAAAACCCTTGTTTTAATTTACTGGATTTCATAGTACCCTTACCCCTTATAGTATAATATTTGAACCATGGTTATTTTATTGAGTAGTGACCTTCTTTTCCTCTATCATGTTGGTTATATTATTCAGGTACCTTAGATATTTATGATCTTTATGGCCTTCTCTATTACACTTGAATCATTTCCTTATTTATTTTATGTAATTTTCATGATTCTTCTTTCCACTTCTTTGACACGTGGTTGATTGGATCTTCTTTCCTCCATTCTCATTTGATCCTTTATTTATTTTCCCCATGCACATGAGACCATTATACAAATTACATCTCTTCTTTGAGAGTACATCAAACCAATTCATCATAACACCCAAAGTCTTATATGAAAAGAAAATTTCAGAGATGTGGTTTTAAACCACCAATGAATTAAAATATTTTATTATCATTATTTATAACAAAATCCAATACATACCTTTAAATACTTGTGAAATTTTCTTCATAAATCATGAAAAATTCACCGTAATTTTTCTTAAGATCTCGAAATGTATGTAAATAATTCACAAATAATTTTTTTTTCATGTGAAAATAAATTCTAAAGTCTCCTCATATGGAATTTATAATTTTATTCTAGATAATATTTTACTGAAACACTTCCCAAACATAACTTCTAGGATCATATGATTCAATATTTTCTAATGTTAAATGAAAAAATTACTTTAGATATATATCCTTTATAATAGTTTTTAAATACCACGTAATCAATAAAATAATATCCCCCATAAGTATCAAACCATATTTTCAGGGTGATTACACTATGGTGTATTTGGTTTAGAGCCTTCATCCACTTGTTTTTATCCAAACAAACATTTTACTACTAGAAAGACACACACTTAATAATTTCACAAAATGTGAGTATGTTTTCCTTGTATTTATAATTATCCATAGGGTTTTCATTAATATTTTATATTCCTATGTCCCAAAATTATGTAAACCTTGCTCTAATATGAATTATGGAAAACTACCCTTTAAAACTTGATTATTACATTAAATTTATGTTAAATAAGGTAATAATATTAAAATCTAGAATAAAAGGTATAATATCTTGGGAAAATTATGTTTATACAAAAATTTTACATAATAAATATTAAAAATTATTTAAATCCTTGTTTATTGTGCTTCTAAAAGATATTAAGTTCTCATTAGTACATATAACCACTCAAGGAAATAAAAGAAAGAAAGAGTGAGATAAAATCCTTGTAAAAAGAGGAATAAAAGGGATGTAACATGGGATATAAATCTATATAGAACTTGAGTGAGAAAAACCATAATCATCATAACATAGAAAAGGGTTCATCATTGTAATATTATAGGTTTTACTATGACTTATGGGTAGTTTTGTGTTCCGTTTAAATGGTTGTTTATGGCCCAATGTATGTCCCCTATGATATCATGGGTGTATCAGGGGTGTATGGGGCTTGTTCAATTCATGGATCTAGGAATTTTGGAAAAAAGGAAAGCCACATGGTTATAAGAAATTTTGTTTGGTAGGATGCACGATAACTCTTATTCATAAGAGGTGGTACATGACTCTGTAAAGATGGTCACAGTTTAAGAATATTGTGTCAATAGAGGTTCACATATGTGATATTTGGTTCAGACACTTTATAGTATCTTGATAAATAGTTTTTTCATGGTTAGACAAATTTTACCCACTAACCATGCGAATTTCCCCATTAAGATAGTGGAGGTAAGATGATTGAAGCACATTTTAGCCAACCGTGTCACCAAAATGTGAAACCTATTATTTTTGGGTGAAATATAAATTTTCCATTGAAAATATTTAAAACATAAATTTATTCAATTTCTCATCCATTGGAAAACATCACACACTTGTGATCTCATTTGAATGAAAATTAAAATGAATGTTATTAATTTCATTGGATTCACAACGATGAGTATTCTGTTCTTCTTGTACTGATATTTATACATATTGGTATCGATGGAGTAATTTTGTTGCAAGATAATATGAACTATTTAAAATTTCTTCATACATTATTCATTTTTTTCTAATTTGGATTGAATTAATAGCTAATACTATATGATAACTCTACTATGGACCTACAGTAGGTGGGCTATACCTTAACCTTGGGGTTTAGTGATTTATATGCCTAGTTGCCATTATGATGTGAACCATACTTTCAGAAATCACCCCAATAATTAATTGGATAATTTAATTGAATGAATTGGAACCTTTTTAAGTTTCAATTGAGTATCTTTTAGATAGTTGGAGGTTTTTTACCAACCTAGGCCACCCCATGGGGTATTCCATTTTGTATATTCCCTTTCTTGTAACACCCATGGGATGTGTGTGTGTGCTTTCTGTATTCTTTATTAGAGGAATCTTTGTTATAAATGAATTGAATTGATTTATTAAGAGACAATTTTCCTCCCATTTCATGTTATACATGATAAGAATTGTTTTAATGTTTAAATGGGAATTGTAATATGTGTTGGATGAACTCATAGTATGAAATGATAAATTTATTTAATGATGAATGTTTCTATATGAATCCATGGGTGTGATACCCCATGGGTAATGATAGTGGTAGTGGATGCCTTGGATGAGATTTCTCCTTGGATCTGGTTTCTATGGGATGCTATGGGCCTTAATACCCCTTGGACCTCACTTGTTTGATCTCACATTGGACACGGTCAATTGACATGCTCCTAGAACCCAATTCAATGTCTAATTGATGTTCCATTGAGTTAATCCTCTGATTTGATAAAGATGGCATGTTTCACTACACCTTGGATCTAGCCTTCTGGGTTCTAAAACTTATGATTATATGGCTTGGATATGGAAACCGTGACACTTTTCGTTAGACATTGTGGCCATGTATGATATGATATAAAGGTTATATAGTGTGTCCAAAGATGATATGTGATACTATGTATATTACATGACCATGATAATTATTTTTGTTTCTATTATAGCTACATTGTAATAGAATTTGGACCCCCTTGTTTTGTAGGGAACCTAATTTGGCTAGATAGATTCACCTTAATTATTTTACAAATTACTTGAGAACTTGTTTCATTTATGTTATACCTGTGATATACAATGCATATTTCTTAGCTTGTATTGAAAAACTGAGAATTTTTATAGACACTGTAGGTAGTAAACAACCAGTATTTTATCTCATGCCCTGTCTCGAGACACTATTGGGTACCCAGACAGACTATATATATATATAGAAAGGGATAGGGGAAAGCGCTCATGCTTGATTTGTGCCATGCTTAGGAGCATGGGGTAATATGACTGAGCTGAGGATCATGATGCAAGTAGTTATAGTCTTTTGGTATTTTTATAATTTGTATACGTGTACTATACATATGCTTATATCCAAGTTTTGGATTCTTTGTAGAGACATGAAATTATCGTCATTTTATATGAGAATTCTTTTTTGGAAATGTTTATAAATTTTTATCTTTGATATTTATATTTTGTCTAAATGATGCACTACTTCCTCTATTGAGTGATATGTTTACTACCATTGTGATACACTCTGATACGAGGGAATAGTCTCCCCACGGACACACCCTTGGCCCTCACTACTAGTTATCAGCCTTTGGAATTCAGGGAGATGCCCTAGAGGCAATGTGACCCACTAGATTGGGAAACTGTTCAGTGGCATCCGAGTCCGGATGTTACAAAGTGGTATCATAAGATGTTTGTTTTTCTTCCCTTTGTATTTTGAGACAATAGACAGGGTTAGGAAGGAGTTGGTATTTAGTAATGAGCTATTCTATAGAGTATCTAACCCATGTATGGGAAAATAAAAATTTCCTAGAATTGATTTTTTTCTCAATTTTTTTATATTAAAATTGATTTGATTCCACCATTGAGTGATGTAATTGAATTTTGAAATTATCATTGATATGATTAAGGGTTATATTTCTTTAAAACTAGAAAAATGTGGCTATTCATATGATACGTCATTTTATGCACATATTAAAATTCACATTCTATGTATTATGCCATGAAATATAGGAGGCATTTCATGATTGAATGACTTGGGGGTATGTTCCTTGTGTGATATAACTTTTTAATTTGAAGGATATTTTGTATAGGTAACTGAGAAAACATGGTTGGTACTTAGAGTAACTATCTTAACCTAAATATTGTTTTCTTAATTAGGCTAGAAAAGACACCCTAAGCGGTCAGCTATAGAACATTGAGTCATGGACCGTTAGTCGCATGGATCATAACATGTTATAGTATGAATTAAGTGGATGGAATATTTTAGTTCATGAGCTATATGGGACCTTATAGCTCAAAATTGAAATACCTTTTGGTTCAACCATTTAAATGATAAATATAAAATAAATATAAATTCAAATGAAAATTTGAATTGTTGAATAGAGAACATGACCTTGAACTAATGTTTATATGGGATTAGGGAGTGTATCTAGTGATCTTACGGCAATTTTCTTCTACCCATTCCTGGATTTAGGAGAAGGTAGAGGAGATGACTTGTTTATATAAAGGTTTTGACCTATGCTACTATATTATCTATGAACTTCTCATTATCGATCTTTTATGAGATGTGTGTTTGGAATTATAGAATCATACCACCATGAATAAATCCAATCATATGGTAGGAGGGTAGTGACGACCATGATTTGGAGGTAGTATACCATGGGATACCAATGGGTCCTCTAACTGTGACAACTGTGGAACCAACATTTTTTCTCAACATAGGTGATGAGGAACAATTTTGAGAGGATTTTCTATGCTATTTAAAGACTTGTCAAGGAGCACCATAACCTAAATTATATATGGTTGAGCTAACACATGTGTTCTAGTTTTATAATCCTCCAACATTTATCAGGGATGGTAGTTCACTACCTGCTGAGATGTGGATTGAGATATGTTTTGACCTTATAAAATTTGGAGATACCTCCAAAAAGGTGTGTAAAACTTTCAACTTACATGTTTTGAGGATTATTAAAGTATTGGTGGGATGTTTTGAACCATGATGATTGGATGTGAGAAATAATTAGGGATGCTTTCTAAGCTAGGTTCTATGATTAATTCTTCCATGAGATTCTGAGAGTAGAGTGGGCCAGTGAGTTTATTCATCTTGAGTTGGGCGCCATGATAGTTATGGAGTATTCAGTATGATTTACAGAGTTGCAATGTTTTGTGCCTATGTACCTTGTGATGAACTATCAAGGGTGAGACACTTTGAGGAAGGTCTCATACATATAATTTTATCATATTATATTCTACTATATTATAAAGATAGCCAATCAAGTGTTGATTATAGAACAAATATTGCGGGAAATGGGGGAGAAGAGAAGGGAAATTTAGCCTCTCGTCCTAGTGGGTTTTCTTATAGTGGAAGGAAGCGGTGTTTTGAGGCTTCCCATGATATGGGAAACATCTAGTATGTTAGTGTTGGTAGATGATTTTCCTATCATTAGTGTGGTAGATGAAGACATGTGAGAAATTAGTGTGATCATGACCCAGTCGAGTTCTGAGATTGTGGAAGGATATGCCATGTACAAAAATTTTCCAAGACAATTCCTCGAACTATTAGTGGAATGGGGCCAGCTTTGACTCTAGGTTCAAGAGTGGGTTTCATCGATCCATGTCAAGATGAATTTGAAGAGGTACCGATCGATGAGGTCGAGGTGGTGGTTGTGTTCATGGTAGCCAGACACTAGTTTTACCTAGGAAATAGAGTGGGATTACTTTTGGTAAGTGAAGTTATTTCACAGGGTCATGGCTATGACCAAATCTATTATGTACAGCCTACACCTGAGGAGAAGAGACCTGAGACATCTATTGTTATAGGAATGATCATAATAGTGTCTTCCCTTGTATCTTATCTATTTGATATAGATACATCACATAATTTTATATCTGTACCCATGGTGGTGATCATTGGGCTTATGGTTCATTTTTTAGGGCTTTATGACACTCGATATACTGTTGGGGATTAGAATGGGTATTGTATGAAATTTTAGGGAGACCCCCCTCAATATTGGTGGGTTCCACTTAATGTGGAGTCTTTATTCATTAATATTATATTGTTTTACATTATACTTAGAATGGACCTGATAGTTACATATCGAGTTCACGTTGATTTATATCACCGGAGGGTGACATTAACATCACCATAGGGTTGAGGGTTTTATTAAAATGGTGAATTTGATGTCCAGGTGATCCAAGATAGACCAAATAATCCTGGAATGGGTGGGATTATAGCATATATTGCTAGTTTATATCTAGATGAGTAGGGAGGACATTAAAAATAATTCCATTTATTTGTCGATTGTTTTAAGGAAATTTTCCTAGATGACTTTTCTAGTTTACCTCAAAAAAGTGAGGTTGATTTCTCCATCGATCTAGTTACAAGAGCTACAATGATATCCATTCTTCCATAAAAGATGACCGTGATGGATTTGTAGGATCTCAAGAGGATGTTAGATGATTTGAAGGAAAATGGATTTATTCGACATAATACTTCTTAGTGGGGTTTTTAGATGATATTTTCAAAAAAGGAGAATAGTTCCCTTATGATATGTGTGGATTATTGAAAATTAATCCCGTTGAAGGTTAAGAACTGATATCCCATACCATGGATAATTGACTATTTGGATAATCTTTGAGGAGATCAAGTGTTCTCAAAGATTGATTTGATATCTAGATATCATTAGGTGTGTGTTTGACCTACATACATACCTTATACAACATTTTATAGTTGGTATGATCTATATTACTATCTGTTCATGATGTTTAGTCTCAAACACATGAAAAAAGTTTTCATGACACCAGTGAACCAAGTTTCACATCATTATTTGGATTAATTTGTGGTGGTATTTATGGATGTTATATTGGTTTATTCTCACAATAAACATGACCATAACAAACATCTTGAGACTATTTTGGATACACTGAGATAACATGAAGATAAACTCACAAAGATACACTTCTATACGGATACTATTCACTTATTGGGTTATATTAACTCAGAGAAAGGAGTATTAATTATCAAGAGAATGTGTGAGCTTTGGTTTATTGGGAGCATCCTAAGAATGTCTTTGAACTCTGAAGTTTCTTTGGGATAACAGGATACTACAGGTGTTTCATATCATACTTATCATGCTTTTTAAATCCATTGAAATGCTTGACTAAGAAGGGTGTGATGTTTGTATGGACAAATATCTACGAGGTAGCATTTCAGGATTTGAAAGGGATATTGAATTCAATGTTTGTCTGAGTTCTTCAAAAGTATGGAAGAAGCTACACCGTGTATTGTGATGCATTAAGTATCGAGATAGGATCAATTTTAATATAGGGGATAGATTCATGGAATAATGGTATATATAGTAAAATCCTCATGAGAATAATTACCCAACACATGATCTTGAGTAGGATGTAGTTGTTCATGCTTTGCGCTATTGGAGACATTATTTATTGGAAGGTAATTTTGTGGTGTACACAGAACACAAAAGACTAAAGTAAATATTTAGACAACATGATCAGAATATGAAGAATCGATGGTTTATTGAGTATATATAGTCTTTTGACTTCAAGATTTCCTATATGCATTGAAAGGGAAATGTAGTGGATGATGCACTGGGTAGAAGGAATCAGATATATAAATCTTAGTATTCCAGTAGTGAGAGGGAGATTATTTATTTATTCTCAGAGATGTAGTTGGAGGTGTAGGACAGTCATGGAAAAACTTTTATATCATCATTAGTTATGACATATAACCTTCTATATAGAGTGAGGATGAGGAAACTAATGGATTTAGAGAACGCAGTCCTATGTGAGAGTGTGGAAGGAGAGGACCCAACTCCTGGTAAGACTATTAGTGAGGGAGAGATCTTGTGTATCCATAGTTTTTCTTGGGTTATAATATACATATGTGTGGTGATGATGTGGGAGTTTCAAGGCCCAGTTTGGGTGGTAAATCCCAAAATTAAAAATATGTGTTGTGATTTACATCACTATTATTGGTGGATGGGTATAAAATTTAAGGCTGTTGGTTTTGTTTTGAGGTGTTCCACTTATCACCAACTGAAGGCATAACATCAGTGACTAGACAGACTTTTAAAATAGTTACCCATTTCTGAGTAGAAATGGGGTTATTTCATGATTAGTTTCATTAATGTTATGCCAAGGTCACCTCGAGGTAGTTATTATATTTGGATTTTTATTGATAGGCTCAATAAGGTATCTCATTTCCTACCTATTAGGGATACCTTTAGTGTAAATGAGCTTGGGAGGTTGTATATCTATGAGATAGTGAAACTTTATGGGGTCCCTCATACTATCATTTCAGATAGGGATTCCCAGTTGACATCTCATTTATTCTAGAGTTTGCAGAGGGCCTTGGGCACACTAGTGATTATGAGAATATCATACCACCCTCAAACTAATGTCCATTAAGATCATAATATATAGGTACTTGTGGAAATTATGTGGGAATGTTTCCTAAATTTAGTGGGATCTTAAGAGAGGTATACACCCTCAGTTAAGTTCACCTACAATAATAACTATTAGAAATCTGTACAGATGGAAAATTTTGAGTCTTTATACTATAGGCCATGCCTATCACCCCCGTGATAGTTAGTGGTGGGAGAAGTATTCTTACTGGGACCACATCTTGTGAAGGAGACTTATAAGCTGGTCCAGTTGATCAGAAAGTGGATGGATACTTCAAAATATTGATAAACATATTATACTAATTATTATTGAAAACATTTAGAGTTTTAGTTGAGGGTTCAAATATTTTTTACATATCTCACCAAGGCGGGTACATAGACATATTAATAGGTAGAGTATGATTTTAATGGGATATGTTAGGATATTTGAGATTCTAGAGAGCGTAGGGTTGGTAGCCTATCATCTGTAGTTACCTTAGAGGTACTGATCCATGAATAATGTCTTCCATGTAACTCAACTTTATCATTATCACTCAGACTCATATAACACTATATATACAGAATATTGGAGATATAAGTTGATGTGTCCTTTGAGGAGCATCCAATTCATATCATTGATATGAGAACAAATGTTCTCTGAGGCCAGAAAATTCCATTAGTATGAGTTCTATGGAAACATGACCATTTACAAGAAAATAATTGTGATAATAGGGATGATGTATGTGCTCAGTGACCAGAGTTATTCTTAAGTGATTCTTGACCACCCTTGAGAGGGAAATTTGTAGAAAAATTACTTTAATGGGGGAATATTGTAGGATCCTAGGTTTTCTTATGAGGCATGATTTGTTTTGATTTCCGTTTAAATGATTTTTACAGACTAATGTAAGTACCAAATGTGATCATGGATGTATCAGGGGTGTATAGGTTTTGTTTAATCCAAAATTATATCTTTTTGAAAAAACAGGGTACGCTACACAGTTAGAAGAAACCATGTGGGGAAGTCCATGTGGTCACTCCTAACTGTGTGAGGTGGGTCCTGGCCTTTTTCTAGAGTTGTAAAGTTTAAGAAAATGTGAATATGGAGGAGCATGTTTGTGTGATTTATTATAGACCTTAAATGGTGGGATGAGATACAATTTGTGC
Source organism: Viscum album (assembly GCA_963277665.1). Classification (NCBI taxonomy): domain Eukaryota; kingdom Viridiplantae; phylum Streptophyta; class Magnoliopsida; order Santalales; family Viscaceae; genus Viscum; species Viscum album. The sequence continues at coordinate 1,467,686,407 of OY728140.1, read as the reverse complement.
ACATTTAGTTAGACCATGAAAACTAACCATATGAGGTGCCCCTAAAGACATTGGATGGCATATAGTTGATGCCCAGTTTTGCCAACCGTGCAGCAAATCCATGAGACCTAGTATTCTAGGGTGAAATTAAAAATTTTCCCTCAATTTTTTTAAAAACTAAAACTATTATATTTTTCTTCCATTGGATAGAATAAAACCCTTAATAACTCATTTGAAGATAAATTTATAGCATTTTATTCCAATTCTACATCTGAATTCAGAATTGATCACCGTCAGTCTCATTGGATTTGCAAAAATGAGTAATACATTCTAATTTTCTGATTATTTTTTATTTTTTTTTGTCAAAAGATTTGTTTATGTGAATGATGATATGAACTATTTTCATTATCTTCATCCATTATTCATTTTTATTTGGATCTGGATTGAATTAGAAGAAGTTACTGGAGGAGAACTCTAGTACGAACCTATAATATGTGGTCTATACATTATCCTTGGGGTTTGGTTATTTATATGCCTAGTTTTTATTGTGATGTGAACTACAATTTTTAGTTTCACCCTAATAATTAATTGGATAATTTAATTGAATGAATTGTAACATTTTTAGGTTTCCCGTGATTAACTTTGAAATAATTGGTGGTTGTTTCCCAACCTAGGCTGGCCCTGGGGTGTGCCATTTAGTATATTCCCTTTGGTGTACCACCCATGGGGTGTGTGTTTGATTTCAAAGATAGAGGAAGTATAGTTATAAATTAATTGAATATAATTGATTAAATTAGAGATGGTTTGCCTCCTTTTCCATGTTATACATGATGAGAATTGTTTAATTGTTTAAATGTGATTTTTTATACGAGTTGGATGAACTCATGGTATAAAATTATAAATGAATTTAATGATGAATGTTTCCATAGGACACCATGTGTCATGATAGCTATAGTGGATTCCTTGGATGAGATTTATCTTTGGTTCTTGATTCCTTAAGATGACTTCATCCTTGCTATCCCTTGGATCTGGATTATTAGGGATCAGAGTGGACATGGTATATTGACATGTTACTTAGAACACATTCCAAGTCTAACTAAGTTTTCATAATGATTCTAATAGGACTTGAAAAGGATGCCTTAGTTCACTGTACCCTTGATTTGGCCCTGCGGGGTCTGATGCTTCTGATTAGATGGCTCGATCATGGAAATTATGGCACTTATTGTTTTACGAAATGAACATGGTTGATATGTTGAGTCAATAAGGTTTTCCTTATGAATTTTCCATTCCTTCATACTTGGGGGAGATTTTTAAGTCATTAAGGCTATCCTTATGACTTTACCATTCCTCTTGTTTTGAAAATCACAAACACCTTATCTCAAGGAAAGTCTCCTTTTACCCTGTGTTTTACTTCTATAAGGAAAATTTTCATCTCCCAAAGAAATTTATCCTTACTATGTTTGGTTGTCCATATCATAATTATTCTAAGTGTAAAATTTGGTTTGAAGAAAAAACCTCGGAATCCTATAAATACATAGATAAGAAGCATTCTATTCTAGGATCCGAATTCTCAGAATTCTGGTTGTGAACTCTTTTGAGTTCTGACTCCGAATTCTGACTAAGAATTCTGGTTACGAACTCTTCTGAGTTCTGACTCTGAATTCTGAACCAGAATTCTGGATACGAACTTTCTGAGTTCTGACTTAGAATTCTGAATACGAATTTTGGATACGAACTTTCTGAGTTCTGACTCCAATTATGAATTAGAATTCTGGATATGAACTTTCTATGTTCTGACACCGAAATATGAATACGAATTCTGGATATGAATTTTATGAGTTCTGACTCCGAATTCTAAATACGAATTTTGGTTACGAACTTCTCTATGTTCTGACTCCGAGTTCTTTGTATTCAGAATCTGAACACTTATGAGTTCTGACTCCGAATTCTCATGAACTCTGACTCTGATCTTTTTGAGTTCAGGTTCCGAATTCTTATGAATCGATATTCCAAATTTCTTTGAAATTAAGACTCTAAGAATTCTATAGAATTTAGGTTCTAAATTCCTTGAAAACAAAATCTGAATATCCTTGTATTATAGACTTCGAATTCAATTTTGGTTAGTCTCCAAACATTAATTTTCTTACGCTTTTAATACTAGACTTAAGTTATGTAACCACATTTTTCTTACACCTATTTTGTTATAAAACTATGTCATGCTTTCAGTTACTCACTAACTGTTGTTTGAGTGACACGTGTACAAGTCCCTCCGAAATTCAAGGAAAAATATGACTGTTAGAGAAGGGATCCAACCATTGAATCTGTGACTATAAATAGGAGATCATTTGAAAAGAGCTTAATACTATTCTATGACTCTAGAGACTACATGCTGTTGAAGTAATTTCTAGAGAGAGACTTTCGTTGATTTTTGCGTACTGATCTACTTGTTCAGCTTTTCTTCGTGAAACTCCAAATGTTGCTGAGTACATTCGAGGGCTTCTGGGGATTGGAAGACATATGTGCCTACAACCATGAAGTTGATGGATTCCTTGCTAAGGAAGATAGAGGTTCCAACTACCTTGAAGTTGGTGGCTTACAAGGATAGCAAGAAAGACTCCGATCTTCATATCGAGGTCTTACCCTGGTGTGGGTAAGAAATAATTTCTTGAGAGTATAAATCAAGGGACCTTTATCCATGTTTTTTGGATACCCTTCTCTTTGGGTTAAAAGATTCACTACTTGTTAATTTCTTTGTGACATGTTTTCCACTGCATTTTTATTGTTGAGGAAAGTATAACTATATTATACTTCCTTATACTCATACTCTGATTTATTTAGATTCTCTATGCTTTAAGGTAGAATATTCATCTTTGTAAACTTTCATTAAGTTTCATTTCTGAAATCACTTTTCTAGAATTTCTTTCTCAGAATCATATTTCCTGATTTAAGAAAGTTTATAGATCTAGTGGTTTTGTGAATTACCTTGTTTAACCTTGTTAAACATAACCATATTTAAAATTTACAAAAGATTTTTTAAAGTATACAATTCACCCCCCTCTTGTATTTGAGAATATCATCCTTACATATTCGATCCTAAAATTGGTATCGGAGAAAATTACCTCTAAATTAATCTCCTGATTAGATTTAGAAGAGATTTCTTTTCGGAATCAGTTTTTTAGATTCGTATAGTTCGGATTAATTTTTTATTAGAGATACTATTGCTCTATATTTTCATTTCTTAAGAATATTCTCCTTGTTTAAAAACATTTTCTATTAATATGTTTTTGTGGAAAGAATTTTCTTTATGACGGATGGAATCAATGTTGGTTCCATGGAAAATCTCAATCCAACTAGACCACCTATCTTTGATGGAAATGATTATGAATATTGGAGAGATCATATGAATAATTTTATTATTAATACTAGTGTTGACAATGTTTTTATGCTTATTAGTGGATATAAAATCGCTGACAAGGAATTTAGTACCTTTACTAATCAAGAAAAGCATGAATATCAACTGAATTATAAGGTACACAATACTTTACTTTTTTCTATGACTAGAAACATATATATCCAAATTTCATCTTGTGAAGCAGAAAATTCTCTATTGAAGAAACTTGAAGTTACTCACTTTGGAACTTCCCAAGTTATTGAAACAAGATGATCTATGCTTAGAGATGGATATCATGGTTTTAATTTTCCTTATGGAGAACTGATATGTAAGGTGAAAAAAAGGTTCATGACTATTGTAAATAGTTTACAATCAATGGGTGAGAAAGGATTAGATGAATATTCTCTTGTTGATAAGATCATAGACATCATTCCCAATGAGTGGAAATCAAATAGGACTGCAATAGATGAGAATAGAAAGGTTACTAAGATTACTCTTGATGAATTGTTTGGAACTCGTCTTTAGTCTAAGACTAGAATGAAGAGAGATACTGATAATGTAAAGAAGAAGAATGGAAATGGAAGTGTTGCTTTTACTACAACTTCTAATCATATGAAAACCAAGACTCCTGAGAGAGTTACCAGATACAAATATATGAAAGTTATTATCAAATCCAAATCTAGTGGAAGTGAATCCTCAGAAAATGAATGAACAAATATTTCTCTAAGTATGAAAAAGAAAAAAGGATGTAGGAACTTTCAATATAGATATAATAAAAAGGAAAGGAAAGACAAGAAAGATTCAAAAGTCACGTGTTATGAATGCAAGAGAGATGGATATATAAGGCCTGATTATCCCATGCTTAAGAGAAAATAAATAAAGGAAAATAATTCTAAAAGAAATAGAAATAAGTATTACAAGGATAAAGCTAAGAAAGTATTGAAAGATAATGACACTTGGAGTGCCAGTGGTGGTGACTCTTCTGATGAATCTTCATATTATGAATCCTCTGGACAGAAGAATCATGGTCTAATAGCCAGATTACCTATTAAAAATCATTATTTATTGGATAAGGTACACAGTGCTGAATCTATGACCAATATATATTTTACTTCTAATGATAGTAAATACTATAACTCTTCGGAGGAAGAATCCTCTTCTGATGAAGATAATACTTTACCTACCTATACAGAAGTTTCTAGGTTTTCCAAACTTCTTGAGATTGAGAATTCAAAACACATGAAAAAGATTGATAAGGAAAATTCTAGGAATACTATTTTTACGAAGGAAATATCAGATCTTTATAAATATCTTGATAAGAAAAATGTTTATTTTGAAATTCTTTCAAAAAATCTCGATGAGTAAATTATGAGAAGAATAAACATTCCAAAGATCTAGAAAATGCAATTTATAAGAAAAATGTTTTCGAGCCTAGCTCTAGTTTAAAATCAAATGTTTTAGAAGATAAGAACTTGGTTATCAAACTCAAATCCAAAATATTTTCCTTGAGTAAGTGTTTTTCAAACTTTACCTTAGGTAAGGAAAATTTTGATAAAATGTATTCCCAAATTTGACCTCTAAGGAATAGTTCTGGTTTTGGTTTTACTAGTTCTAAACTTGTTTTTAGTAACAAATATTTTGTTCCACAAGTGCTTCTTTTTGCACTATGTGTCAGTGTGGTGTGCACTGGGAAAATAATTGTTCTCTAAACAAAAACTAGCATTTAGGATTTCATAAAGCCCATTTTTCTAAGAAGATGTGGGTCCCAAAAATTTTTATTTCTAAAAATTCAGAATACAAGCATGTTTGGATTCTGAAAATATAACTTTTTATTAATTTTAGGAAAATATAGAAACTACCAACAGAAATACATGGTGCATAGATAGTGTATGTTCCCGACATTTGACGAGAAACAAAAACTACTTTGAAAAGATTATCAAGATGAATGAAGGAAAATTAACTTTCGGAGATAACTCTCAAAGAGAAATTATTGGTATATGTAACATTGTTATTCTTGGAAAAACATTGATTTTAAATGTTTTATTTGTTAATGGTATTAATCAAAACCTCATTATAATAATCCAATTATGTGATGAAGGCTACCTTGTGAATTTTAAGAATGAAAAGTGCATAGTACATAATTACAAGGAAGAGTTTATTAATTTTTCCCATAGGCAAGAGAATGATTACACACTAAACATATAAGACCTTAGGAGCCAAGACTCACCTTGCCTTAGTTCAATGGAAGATCACTCTTGGTTATGTCATTTAAGGTTAGGTCACTATAACCTTAGAAACATATGCAAACATTCTACGAAAAGATTAGTTAAGGATCTACCAGAGCTTAGATTTTATTCTTTAAACGTTTGTAAACCTTGTCAATATTGAAATAAACATAAATCATGTTTTAAAATAGTCAGTGAAGTATCAAATACTGATGCATTAAAGCTAGTGAATATGGATATTTTTGATCCAACACAAACTGGAAGCATTGGGGGAAAGTATTATGTATTTGTCTTGGTTGATGATTACACTAGATTTACGTGGGTCTATTTTCTAGCAAAGAAATCTGAAGATTTTTCATATTTAAAAAGTTTTAGAGCCCAAGTTAAAAATGAGAAAAACCTCCCATTGAAAACTATTCATAGTGATCCTGGAGGAGAATTTCAAAATTCTGATTTTGAAACTTTTTGTAATAAAAAAGGCATTACTCATAACTTCTCAGCACCCAAAACACCTCAACAAAATGGTGTTGTTGAAAGAAGAAATAGAATTCTTCAAGAGATAACTAGAACCATGTTGAGTGAGTATTTTGTAGCCAAACATTTATGGGCTGAAGCTATAAGTACTTCTTGTTATACTATAAATCGAGTTTTGATTAGATCTTTTCTTAATAAAAATCCTTATGAATTATGGAATGGAAGAAAACCATGGATTTCCCTATTTAAGGATTTTGGTTACAAGGTATTAATTTTGAATTATAAATATAATCTATATAAATTTGCACAATAATCTGATGAAGGAATTTTATTAGGCTACTCCACAACTTCTAATGCATATATAGTTTTCAATAAAAACACTAGCACTGTAAAAGAGATAGTACATGTTAAATTTAATGAAACTGATCCTTTTGTTTTTAAACAACCCTACCTACATCTTCAAAAGTTTTTTCAAAAAATGATTATCAACCTTTGATAGAAGATCCCTCTGATAAGGAAAATGTTCAAGAAGATACTATTTAAACCTTCACCGCATAATATTTTCTACCCTATATTGATGAACAGGTTTTACAAAACCCAAATCAGTTGTTTCTAAAGAATCATCCTAGTGATAACATCATTGGTGATGTAAATCAGCCTTTGATAACTAGAAGTTATTTAATAAATGAAGTAGAACATCTAGCATTCCTTTCCCAATTAGAACAAAAAATCACTGATGAGGCTTTAGGTGATGATGATTGGATTAAAGCTATGCAAGATAAACTAAATAAATTCGAAAGAAATAAAGTCTGGACCTTGGTTGAAAGATATAAGGAAACTTATGTTATTGGAGTAAAATGAGTCTTCAGAAATAAGTGTGATGAAAATGGAATCGTTGTAAGAAATAAAGATAGATTAGTTGCTAAAGGATATAATCAACAAGAAGGAATAGACTATGAAGAAACCTATGCTCCAGTAGCGAGACTTGAATCTATTCATATCCTACTTGCCTTTGCAGCATTATTAAATTTAAAACTTTTCAAATGGATGTGAAATGTGATTTCCTTAATGGTTATGTTCATGAGGAAGTTTTTGTTGAACAACCTCCTAGTTTTGAAGATACAAAACATATTGATCTTGTTTTTAGACTTAAAAATCTTTGTATGGTTTTAACCCTCGAACTTGGTATGATATACTTATAATATTTTTGATTCAAAATAACTATGTTAAGGGAAATGCATATCCAACCCTTTTTATAAGGAAAGATAAGAAAAATGTTCTGATTGTTCAAATTTATGTTGATGACATTATATTTGGTTCAACTCAACAATCTTCAACCGATTCCTTTGAAAATCTAATGAAATCTGAGTTTGAAATGAGTATTATCAAGAGTTAACCTTTTTCCTCAGTTTTCAAATCTCATAAAAACTAGAAGGAATCTATATATCTCAACACAAGTATATTAAATATCTTCTTAAAAAGTATGGATATGACAACAATAAAAGTATAATTACTCCCATTAGTACCTTAAACCCACTTGATCTTGATGAAGCTAGGAAACCAGTAGATCAAACATCTTTTAGAGGTATGATAGGAATTTTACTTTACTTGATATCTAGTCATCCAGACATAATTTTTTTAGTATTCTTATGTGCAAGATATTAATCCAACCCTAAGGAATATCATTTAAAGGTAGTGAAAAGATTTTTTCTCTACTTAAAGGGAACCATAGATTTAGGACACTTTTATTCTTCTGGAAATGATTTTGTTTTGAAAAGTATTTCAGATGATGACTTTGGTGGATATAGAATGGATAGAAAGAGTACATCTAGAAAATTTTATTTCTTAAGAGATTCATTAGTTTCTTGGTCTTGAAATAAGAAATAATCAGTATCACTCCCCACTACTGAAGCTGAATATGTAGCAGCTGGAAGTTGCTGTGCCCAAGTATTGTGGATGCAACACACACTCACAGAATATGGTATGAGTTTTACCAAAACACAAATTTTGTGTGATAATACAAGTTCCATTGCCCTAAGTAAAAACCGTACACATCAATCCAGTGAAAAGAAAATATATATTAGGCATCACTTTCTTAGGGATCACACACAAAAAGGAGATATCATTCCTCAGTTTATCGAAACACAAGATCAACTTGCTGATATTTTCACAAAATCATTACCCTCTAATAGATTTGAATACCTTAAGAAGAAGTTAGGAAGGATAACTATAAGGTAATATTCCTTGATTAACTTCTTGTTACACCAATATAATTACAGTAATAAACTCCCTTTCATAGGGGGAGGACATTTGTTTGTTAGTTTCTCAAAATTTTCATAATGAAAATTTTAGTATTTAGTTTTTCATAATTTTTCATAATGAAAATTTTCGTATTTAGTTTTTCAAAATTTTCGTAATGAAGAATTTCGTATTTAGTTTTTCAAAATTTTTTTAATGAAAATTTTCGTATTTAGTTTTTCAAAATTTTTGTAATAAAATTTTTTGAATTTAGTTTTTCAAAATTTTTCATAATGAAATTTTTGTAGTTAGTTTTTCAAAAAATTTCATAATGAAATTTTCGTAGTTAGTTTTTCAAATTTTTTGAAATAGAATATTTTATAGTTAGTTTTTTAAAAAATATCATAACGAAAATTATCATAGTTAGTTTTTGGAGTTTTTATAATGATAATTTTTCGTACATGAAATTTTCGTAATAGAAATATTTGTTCTCAAATTTTCGTAGTGGAATTTTGGTACTCAAATTTTTTTTGCAATAAAATTTTCGACCTTAGATTTTTCGTAATAATATTTTCATAGTCAAATTTGTTTTAATCTGAAGTTATTCAAGAAGAATATCACCTATTACGAATAATCATCCTAGAAATTCGAAAGTTATGATTTCCTTCTTAAGTTTTCATTTTCATTATTTCATTGTTGTTAGATTCCATTGTTTTAAAATTTCTGAAATTCAAGTTTCCTTAAATCCGAATTTTTTACATTAAAAAACCTCAAAAGATCGGATTCACCCAAATTTTCCTTGCGGCTATCATTTCAACCGTCAAATCAGATCAAAAATTTTCTCAGCCATTAGATTGAAATGGGAAGATGAAAGGTCACTTCCATCAACTATATAAAGGACCCCCAAAGTGTTGTCCCACATCCATTTTCAAGCTCTCGCGTGTTGAAGTTCTTCCCCCTTTCATAAGCCCGTTCTGAATCTCCCAGTGTTCCTCCAATCTGAATGTCTGTAGAAGACTCTTTTAAAGATATGTCTACTATGAATCCAATCTCCAATTGTCAAGTGTACAGATAAGGGTTGGTCCATACGAACTTTTTCAAATATGATTCTATTATTTCTAAGAATATCAGGTTTAATTAATGGGATAGCATGTGCATATCAAAGCCAGGAAATCAAGACTTGGTTTATCTGGATTTTTTATAGAATTTTATGAGTCAGTTTCTTTCTTTATGGAAGATAGTAGGGAAAATGTTTCTTTAACGAGTTTTGGAAAAACATATAAACTCTCATACACCAAGGATGGTAGCTTGGAGGAATTATCTTATGAAGGGGAAGCTGAGTTTTTCTCTCACAAACTACTGGATGTTCAAGGAATTTTTATTAAGGTGAATATTTGGAATTTCTTGGACTATCAGATTTCATGACCAAAAATATTTCTCACATATTTGTCAACAACGAGATCCTGTAGTTATAGGTTCATGGTTTTTTCGTACCGTGAAAAGGAGATACAGACACCTTAAAGAAAAGTGACTTATATATCTTGGATTTCATGGTAAATCTAGAGAAAATCAATTTAATGAGGAATATTCTCATTATGATAGAGAATATCAAAAATGGTAATTTGAGAGCTCAGATTATTATGTATCTTTCCTTACTTTCAAATCTGATAGTTCAGTGTCTTGAATCATTCAAGATCCCTTGCAGTTCCAATCCAAGAAATTGTAATGTTATGCTTGTAAGTGATGACACTTTGAAAAGAATGAATATGGGATTTCCTAAGGAGTCATGAGAGTTGTAGGATCTTCTAGTGGAAGAGGGAGAATTCATTCCGAAAAATGATGAAAAAGCTGAACCATCAAAGAAGGTTGGAATGAAAAGGAAGACGAAGGAAGTGGAAGTAGAAGGTAACACTCGTAAATCTAAGGAAGTCCAATCCACACCTCATAAACCCAAGAAGCATAAATCCTCCCAAGATGTGGTTATAAAAAATGGAGGGAGGATAAGAAAAATAGAAAAGAAGGGGAGCCACAGTTCAATTTAGATCCTACTGAGGCTAAGGCCTTGAAAGAATCAACTGCCGAAGAGCTTGAGAAGTAAGCCAAAGAGAAGAAACTTAAGAAGAAAATGTCAGAGGCCAAGATTGTGCAATATCTTTTGAAGGATACTGAAGTAGCATCTGAGAATATTCCAACGCCACAATATTTCTTGACAGAGCCTTTACCTGAGACTCCAGGGAAGAATTTCTTCACCCAGGAAAAAGCTAAAGAAAAACTTATTTAAGAAGTGGAAGTAGTGGAAGAAGTGGAAGAGGTGGAAGAAAAAGAAGAAGAATAAGGGAGTGGTGACACATGTTATCCTATAAAGAAAGTTGAGGATTATCAAGACAAAGGAACCCCATCCAAAAAATTGTAACTCCGGACTTATGAAGATGAATCCTCTAAGCTTGTCACTCCAGAGAAGGATGAAAAGAAGGGTGAAGAGGAAGGTGATGAAGAAGTTGATACATTTTCTTAAGAAGAATGTATAAATCATGATTTTATTCATCCCGAGGATGCTGAGGCAAGAACATAGAAAGAATAGGTTGATAAAGATAGAGTTGTGCAGCTGTCTGATAGTGATCATGAATCTCTTGATGAGGAAGCCATAGCGAGAATTGGTAAGGGTAAACAATTGTTGGTTGATACTCCTAGAAAATCAACAGTGAAGAAAAAATCGGTTACTGGAAATTTAAAGAGAAAGCTTGTTGAGTTAGAAAAAAAAGCCTCACCAAGTAGAGTCTTGGATTCTGAATCATCTTCGGTTGGTCATGATTTTGTTGAACAATCCTTGAAGAAGCTTGTCGAATCAATTCTGACTTTTTCAAGCATAGATTCTAGATTCCTGATGCTTCAACATTATCTTAATCAGAAATCAGATTCAGTGTCCATGGTGGTGGAATAGTGTGTCAAGGTGTAATCAGATTTCAAAACTTTACTCATAGGCTACGAAGCTCATAGAAAATATTGTAAGAATATATCTAGCTGGTCAGAGAGGTCAATTCAAGAAATGAGTGAGCTTGATCAAATTCAAGAAGATGTCAAGGAAGATTTTGATACTGAAGACACCAAAATCAATGATCTTACAAACATCTTTAAGGAAAAGCTAAATCTAGAACAAAATACTCAGATTCAAGAGGTGAAAGACTTGAATGGGAAGTTGAACTATGTAGCTCAAAGCTAGAAGAGGGAAAGAGATCTCCAGATAGAGTTTGAAGAGAATCTTGTAAAGCAAGATGAGTTGCTGAAGGCTCAAGAATAAGTTCCTAAGTCTCAGGAAGAGAGAATCAAAGATCTAGTGAAGAAATCTGAGGAATATCACAAGGATTCAAAAATATGAAGACTATAGTCAATAAGATGATGCCCAAGTAAAAAGAAGAAAAATAGATTCAAATCCGATATTTTTTTTTGTATTTTTTTTCATGTACAAATTCTTCCAATTATAATGAAATTGTTGTTTTCTTGTTTTTGTTGGTTGTTTGTACTAATATTTCAGGTACCATATTTTTTACCATTCCCTCAAAATCTTTTTGAAAATCACAAAGGGGAGAAGGAAAAAGAATTCTAAAAGGTAGAAGGAAAAATAATTCTATGTAAAGAAGAAATATCCCTATGTAAGGGGGAGTTTATCTAAGGGGGAGTTCTCATTATGAAGATTTCCACATTCAAATGAAAAACCTCATTCCGGAAATCTAGAATACAATCCTTAGTGTTCCAAAGCCTAAGGGGGAGTTATTCGTATTCATCTTTTCTAATGTGAAAAGGGAGATAATTATTATTTGAAAATTCTAGAAAAAATTTTCTAAGTCCTTTTATTCTTTTTCATAAGGATGTTGGTGCTTTCCAAAAAGGGGGAGATTGTTGAGTGAATAAGGTTTCCCATATGAATTTTCAATTCCTTCATACTTGGGGGATATTGTTAAGAAAATAAGGTTTTCCTTATGACTATACCATTCCTCTTGTTTTGAAAATCACAAACACCTTATCTCAAATAAAAATCTCCTTTTACCCTGTGTTTTACTTCTATAAGGAAAAATTTCCTCTTCCAAGGAAATTTATCCTCACCATGTTTCGTTGTCCATATAATAATTTTACTAAGTATAAAATTTGGTTTGAAACCAAAACATTTGGATCCTATAAATAAATAGATAAGAAGAATTTTGTTCTAGGATCCGAATTCTCAGAATTCTGGTTACGAACTCTTCTGAGTTCTGACTCAGAATTCTAACTAAGAATTCAGGTTACGAACTCTTTTGAGTTCTGACACTGAATTCGAAATCAGAATTTTTGATACGAAATTTATGAGTTATGACTCTGAATAGTGAATAAAAATTCTAGATATGAAATTTCTGATTCCTGACTCAGAATTCTGAATCAGAATTCTGGATATGATCTTTTTGAGTTTTGAATCTGAATTCTGAATACAAATTCTGGATACAAACTTTCTAATTTCTGACTCCGAATTCGGAATATGAGTTTTGGTTACGAACTTCTCTAAGTTCTTACTCCGAGTTCTTTGTATTCATACTAATTAATCATATGAGTTCTGACTCCGAATTACCATGAACTCTAACTCCGAACTTTGTGAGTTCAGGTTCCAAATTCATATGAATCCAGATTCCAAATTTCCTTGAAATTCAGACTCTGGAATTCTATAGAATTCAGGTTCTGAATTCCTTGAAAAAAGAATCTGAATATCCTTGTATTATAGACTCCAAATTCAATTTTTGTTAGACTCCAAACTTTCATTTTCTTACACTCTGAATATTAAAATTTAGTTATGTAACTATATTTTTCTTACACCTATTTTGTTATAAAACAATGTCGTGCTTTCAGTTACTCACTAACCATTGTTTGAGTGAAACATGTACATGTCCCTCCGAAATTCAAGGAACAATATGACCGTTGGAGGAGGGAGACAACTGTTGAAGCCGTTCCTATAAATAGGAGATCATTGGAAAAGATCTCAATACTGTTCTATGACTCTAGAGACTACATGTTGTTGATGTGATTTCTAGAGATAGAGTTTCATTGATTTATACGTATTGAACTACTTGTTTATCTTTGCTTCATGCGATTCCGAATGTTGCTGAGTACATTCGAGGGCTTCCGGGGATAGGAAGACAGAGGTGCTGACTACCTTGAAGTTGAGGACTTCTTTACTAAGGAAGACAGAGGTTCCAACTACCTTGAAGTTGAGGGCATGCAGGGATAGCAAGACAGACTCTGATCTTCGTATCGAGGGCATACCCTGGTGTGGGTAAGACAGACTTCCTTGAAAGTATAAATCAAGGGACCTTTATCCAAGGTTGTTGGATACCCTTCTCATTGGGTTAAAAGATTCACTATTCGTTACATGATTTGTTACAAGTTTTCTGCTATATTTGTATTGTTGAGGAAAGTATAACTATCTTATACTTCCTTATACTCATACTCTGATTTAGCTAGATTCTATACGCTTTAAGGTATAATCTTCTTCTTTGTAATATTTCATGAAGTTTCATTTCCGGAATCACTTTTCCGGAATTACTTTCTCGAAATCATATTTCCCGATTCATGTTAGTTTATAGATCTAGAGGTTTTGTGAATTACCTTGTTTAACCTTGTTAAAAATAACCATTTTTAAAAGTTCCAAAAGAATTTTTAAAGTATACAATTCACCCCCCTCTTGTATTTGAGCATCTCATACTTACATATTCGATCCTACATGATATGATATACAGATTATACAACATGTCCATGAATGGTAAGATATATTATGTATACGACATTCCCGTTATGTTTATTTCTATTTTCATTATAGCCATATTGTTGTTGGAGCATGACCCCCTTGTTTTATAGGGATCCATATTTGGCTAGATGAACTCACTTGACTTGTTTTACATATTCCATGGGAATTTTTTTCATTTCTATTATACCTATGATATATATTTCACACTGCTTAGCTTGTATTGTATAGACCAGGCTTTTCATAGAAACTGTGGGTGGTGGATTAATTGAATTTTATCCCACACCCTATCTTAGTCTACCTTTGGGTACTCGGATAGACTATATGGGTATATGTAGGGACTGATAAAGTTTCCCATATTATGATGCTTGATTTGTGTCATGCTTAGGAGAAGGGGAGAACAATACCGTACTATTCTCGTGATCCTATCTAGGATAGTCTTTTGGTATTTTTTGGTATTTTGATACATCTATTGTAATATTCTTTTTTGGTATTTTGATACATCTATTGTAATATTCTTCTAGGATAGTCTTTTGTGTCATGCTTAGAATTGTTTATAATTTCTAAGGTAAACAAAGTAATAGTTATATTTTCTACATTATGAATCATATCTTGAAAAATATAATAATTTTAATAATTTAGAACCATGACAACAATAAATTTATAAATTTATTCAAAAGGAATGCAGAAAAATAAAAAGACATTTCTTTACTGGAATACCATTATTTTTTATGCATTGGAAAATAATTTTTAGGTTTGAAAATTTTGTTTATTATTAATAAAAACACATTTAACTTATTAAATTAGTTTTTATTCAATATAATTAATTCAATATTTCTTATCTAATTATTATGACATTACTATATCGTAAAATATAAGATTTATAAAAAATGTATTTGTACTATTCTCTTAAGCATGTATTTTTCTCAGAAATTTATCAAAATCCACTGAAATATAATTTTGATGTGATGATTCCAAAAATAAAATATATTTTATTTAAAAAAATTTTTATTTGGGTTGATTTTAATTATTAACATAAAAACTATGGCTTTTAACAAGTACACTTTGTCAAAATTACACTGACACATTCTTAGAGATTTAGAAATTATATTTATTTTATGGATTTATTATTTTTATATTTTATTAAATTATTAATGGTAAATATTTTTTATAAGATATTTTACTATTTTTTGGCCAATTTACTATACCCACAGTCATGTTACTATTCATACTTACATATTACTGTTCCATCTATCATATTACAATTCCAATTATCATTTTACCACTTATAAATACCTCTTAATTCCATAATTTATGTTTCTTCTCATTTCTTATCAAGGTAATACATAATTTATTTATAAAATAATGATTATATTAAAAATGTTATGTTTCTTTTTTATAGTTTTGTTTTTGAGTGTTATAATTCAAAGGGATCAAAATAATCCATATTTTCTTATTATTTTAATTTTTTATAATTTATTTTTCCAACATAGTATTTTCAGTTTTCATGGGTATATCTATTCTATAAATGTAATGATATAAATTAATGAAATAAAAAATTATGTTTTTCATGTGATTGATACTATACGATATTTATAAATATGATGCACACAAGATTATTGAGGAGAAAATTTTGAATTTATAAAATTCTAGTTCGTTACACTACTGAACAAATACTCATGTCATGACAGACGCTTGACATATATTTTACATAAATAAAATATATCATATCATGAAAACCCTATATTTTCACTTATAAATTCATTATTTTAAAGTATAACTCAAAAATTGGTGATCTCCAGCATCTACCATATGACAACCACAATCAATCCTACTATATAACTCATGCCTTAATTTGATAAGTCCTATATTTTTTATAGAAAATTTCATATTATACCACATTCAAAGAATACATTTGGTTATCTATATCATTTTGTCCATATATACTTCATCCTTCCATATTATAAACATGTTGAATGGTGCCTCCCTTTGAGCCAAAGAGGTGAAAGACTACCCCAATGAATGGAATTAGAATTGTCTTTATAATGTTCACCCACACACTTTTACTTCTATCCAATTATCACCTCAATTTAAAATCTTAATGAGGTAAAGTAACTTTTAAATAAAATTCCAATACTATCATGAATACTTTAGAGAGGGTATCATGGAAAAATAATAATATAAATACTAATAATATATCATTAATTCACTTATAAAATTATAAATCCTTCTTGGAAACATTTTTTTGATGGTTGATGTGAAGAATTTTTCTTAAACTTAGAAGTGTGCACTACCACTGATTCTACATGATTTTAGAGTTTTTTAAACTCCATAAACATTCTTGAGTGCAATTATGGCTAGGTATAATTTCATAAAAAATATATACATGAGGCTTGTCAAATATAATATTCCACCATTAATTTCTACCACCATATTTTTCTGCCATCCACATTCCTTACCTTTAAACATAGAAACCTAGAATTACGCCAATAAATACCTCTATGTTATGATCAATTGGAACATTAATGGGATATTCTTAATAAAATTTTTAGTATAGTTTAATACTAATTCACCTCCCATGGTTTAGTAATAAAAGACATAAATATCATGTATGGATCGAGTTACAGAGACCAGAAATTAAATTTTTTATAATTCATAAAATCATATGGATTTTTATCTAAGAAGGGAGTAATTAAAATATTAGTTATTCTTATAATAAATTATTAATAGTTTTATTTTATTTAGGATGATATTTTTACCCTTGTTTAGTATTTTTGTAATTTTATGAGGTGTATAATGTTTCCATAAATGTTGATTGTCTATAGAAATTTTATTATTTATTTATGTAATTTATTATTATTTGGAATATATTTATAAAATTAATAATGTTGTATTAATGTGAGATATTTTATATGGTTCTAATGATGTAGATATAGTATAGAAATTGAAGCAATATGTTTTATTTTGGTGACATGTTATATTAGAGAATTTAGAGGGCTAATTATATGTAAAGACAATAATAGACTTTTTGGGTGACTACACATGGAAATTATGGGTGAGAGAATTAAATTAATTGAAAGGCATGGAATTAATTTACCGTTGGTTCTATTTAATTTATATTTCCTATTTTATATATTATCCTAAGGTACTGATCCTTGGTGACAACATCATGGTGGATTGAGATAGAGGATAATTACAAATGTAATTGAAAATTGTTGATAAAATTAATATTTTAAATTTATATGAAATGAATAATTTTAATGGTGGTTGATTAATATTAAATTATAGGAATAATTATTCTTTTTAAATATTTTAAATGATTTGATATATCAATTTGTATATTATTATGGAAATTGAATAATGATGATAATCGAATACAAAAATAGATAAGAAATATAATTCCTCAATAATATAATTTGAAAATAAATTATAATAGTATTTTAGAAATAGAAAATATATAAATATAAAATAAATAAAATAAATAAATTATGGAAATACATGGATTGATATAAGAATTTTTTTATTATATATGGGAATCGATAAAGGGTGAAATTATAATAAAGATATTGAGGAAAATATATTCTATGAATTTAGAATTTGAATTTTTATAAATTGAGATGTGATAATGGTTTGAATTTTCCAAAAATATGAATATAGTGAAAATATTTAAGAGTAAATTGAGATATTATGATATGTGAAATTGAAGATTTGGTATTTACTAGTGTTTATTATTAATGTGTGAATTATTTAATATGTTCTTTATGGTTAATATGGTTGTGTATTTATATCATTAATAATTACGAAATATTTTTCAAGTCCACAAATTTAACATTGATCACAAAATGATGAAAATACATAAAATATTCCTTAGAGGAAAGAGGGTTGAAATATATAAATATTTGCAACATCTGTGAAAATTATCCATGAGGATCATCCTAGACACACGAAAATTGTGTATACGAGCTTGTTATGGCTGTGGATGAAGTGGAAGAGAGTTACAAAAGGTACCATCCATATAGGCACAAGGTCATGACACATTCTTGGAATTGATAACTTTTTCAACAATTTTCATGAGTAAAATTTATTTCTACACAGGTCCTACAACTTTATCAAGGCATCTTTCCATACAAAATATGAATCATATAGCCTGGTTAATAGGGGACAGATTAATAATGGGATGATTTGATGTTGGGGTTGGAACCTAAATTTAAAATTATTTCCAACATAACCTATATAGTGTGAATATATGTAGTTAATAATGTGTAATGTCATATTAGGTGATGTGGTTTGTTTGAAATGGGTTACTATTATATACTGGTAATGTGATAATGATGTGGAGACTTTTTTATTCCTAGGATATAATGAATTTTAATAACATAGTATGATTATAATTCCTAGGATTTTATTTGTGAATAACATAGTTGGGATCATAGTACATGTATGTGATTGTATTCCCTAAAACCATTATATGTGCGGTGGAATAAGAATAAGGATAAAAAGATATTGGGGGGTCTAAATTAATTTGGTTATAGTGACAGTGATGCAGAAGTTATGAATAGTTATGTGGAAGTGGTTGATGATGATGATTTATAATGATAATGATATTAAATATGGTTTAAATGATATGTCTATCCATATTGGTTTTACGATGTGTGATGATGATGATGTATGTTGTGTAGGGAAGAGTCCCTAAGTGTGGACACTCGGTAATAAATTAAGAGTCTCCAGTGGGTGGATAGTACCTATTCATTGTGGGTTGTATTGGGGAGAGTCCTCGAGGGTAGGCCCTTAGAAAACCAATGAGACTTTAAATGCTTGGGAAATGACCTAATAAATAAATAAATATATTCAATTAGTTATCAATTGATGGATAGATACATTGAAGTGGTGATATACATAGAGATTTTATTATAGGTGGACAACTAATTATTAGTGGAAATGTTCTTAGAAAATTCCCTATGGGTAGATAACTACATAGTAGTGGTTACATGGTCAATAAGTTCCCTAAGGGTGGATATCTTCTAGGTGGTAGTGAAAACTATTGTGCTCCGTGGAAGTGAAAAACTATAAGAGGATATTTTAGTGAGGTCCTTAAGCAGAGACAAATGATCAATTTGAATATAGATATATGGTGGATGATTTATAGTAGTGGTTATGTCTTAATATGTGGTGAGAAAGTTTTATGGTTTGGAAGGTGAGATGTTTATGTGGTAAAAAATATAATAGGTTTGAAAGGATGATTTTTGTGATATTATATTTAGTTAACTGTTTTGTTTTATTTATTCCATACGTAAACAATTCAGTATACTTAATTCACATGAACTTGAGATATTTCTGCTGAGAAACCCAATGAGTATATTTATATGCTCACCCTTACTTTATATATTGTGTATTTAATATTACCAGGGTTTATTTTTTGGTAGTGTTGGAAGACTTTAGATCTGGATATGGAATACATTTGGTGATGGTGAATAAATTATACTTTGCTTAATTTATAAAAGAGATAATTTATTTTTGGTTTATTTTATATTTTAAGATATTATTTTATGACATTATATTCATTGATATACATAATTCAGATATTATTTTTTAAAAAAAGAATTATTTATACTATATTGATGTGTATTTTTCATTTATAAATATTAATGTCTTCTATATATGTGTATTGATATACCCATGGTGTTAGTTACAAACTTGTGATCTAATAAAGTTTGAATTTGGGGGCCACATTATAACTCTTTTACAACATATGTGGAGCCCTAACGAACATGGGTCATGATAAAATGTTTCAAGTGTGAGTTTTTTAGGATGGATCTTAGAGTAGGCACTGGTGCGAATGGAATTGGTTGTAAGTTAATAGTATTTCTTGAACATAGTATATAAAGTAGACCAAAGGTGCCAACTTGGAATAAAATGGACCCTTGTGATCTATGTGAGGACACTATAACATAAAAATAAATACATATGGAATAATATGCTAAATATAGGGTACCTTGATCGATTTGAATTTTCTAATCATATAATTTTATGTCATAATGTTTGTGTACGTGTTGTCATTTTTTTCTATTTTCATGTAGAGGTGAATGATGTGGAGGTTTGGATAGAAGTTAATTGTATATATATCCTTATTTTGAGGTTTTTTATTGAAGTATGAGGTTTATATAAATATTAAAGATATTTATCATTGTTTGTAAAAGGTTTATATGGATTATCAGCTAATTGATATAGAAGATGAGCACTATATTTCTTTAATTGTGTATTTTTTATATGGTTTGTCACATCAGTGGAACATGCTATGTTTGGGTGACTGTGATATAACTATAATATAATAGAATTATTTTTTAGAGTATTTCTAGAATTATTTATTATCATATATTCTTCAACCTAAAAGGCAGTAGATTCATTGGTGATATGGTATATAAGCTATTCTATTTAGAAGTGTGGTGTGTAGTTTATAGATTTTATGTGATATTATCTTGAATTTAAGATTAATTAGAATTTGAGAGCTAATAATTTCTATAAATATTTGTGGCATGAGATACAGAGATGGATAAGAATATTTTCTATGAATTAATTTATTGATATATTGTAAAAGAGTGAGATGAATGAGAATATTTTGTTAAGAGAATGATTTTTCCTTGGGATTACCAAATAAGAAATTTCTCAGAATGGATGTAGAGTTGAATTTTCTAAATTTTCAACAAAAAAAATAAATGTTCATGTGTGTTCACTGGAGTTTATTAATCTAGTTGGAGGCTATATAAGGTTGTAGAAGGTGTGTGAATGTGATTTAGTTATGAGGAGAGATTGGTTCTATTAGAACATAGTATTATTATTGATTAATCTATATGATGTTATCATTTGGATGTATTAATTATAATATATATAGTCAAGTGTCTATTTTTATCAATGAAGGGAGATTTAAATTGGTTTTGAATTAGTTTTTTTTTAAGAAAGCGGTTTCCATTTAGGTTTTAGAAATATTGATCCATAGATTATTACATATCAGTTAGTGAGATTGATAATTTTTATATATTATGTGAATATGGAAATGTATACTAATGTTTTGATAGATTAGGTTTATGTGTTCCTGTATTAGGTTACATTTTTACCTTTAAGGTAAGAGATTAATTTTGGGATTGATTTATATCCATGTGTTTCACCTAATACTATAGAATCTTATCATATGAGTTCTATGAAACATTGTTAATTGAGGATTTATCTTTATGTGATTCAATAGCGTGGTTTTATTCAGTGTAATATGTCACTATGGGTTATGATAAAATTATTTAAAAAGAATATATATAAGAGATTGATATTTTTTATAGATTACCAGTGGATAAATCTAATGATGATAAATAATTTATATATGAATACAAGGATTTTATTATATTTTTTACAAGTTTAAAGGGGGGGTTATTTTTCTAAAAGTGATTTATGATCTATATGTAATAATGTGAGAGTTAAAGATGAATGCATACCAAAGATATATTTTTGGGTTAAAGGGGGATGTTTTAGTTGGTAGTGATTCTATTTGAGTTATAAATACATTAAAAGAGTTGATGGGGATTTCTATTTGAGTGTTATAAACTTATATTAGTAATTTTATTATTGCATTTATTGTGTATATCTTTGTATATTATAAGATAAAATAATATCAGTTTAATCTTATCTAGATGGTATTAATGGGATCATGAGATGTGTGGAAAAATGTTTAAGTGCTAGTTTTAGACAAGATATGCGTATTCCTAGGATTATGTTATTCCATGCATTATATAGTAGTGGATTAAATGAATACTAAGGTAATTATTGGTGGATAAAACTTTATTTTTAGAGTCTTATAGTGAAAATTCACAGCTGATGAATAATTAATTGAATGTGGTGGATTTGTTTGTATCTATTCACCTTGGCTATATGGTGGTTGGTAAGGGAGAATGTGCATATCACATTTTGGTGACATATTGGTTGGTTTGGTCGGTAGATGATTCTTAGTTGGGAGATCCCAAGGTAAAAGTACATAGATATTGTATTGTGAATGGTGATTATTTTGATGGTTGGGTTGAGTATGAGAAACATCAAGTGTTATTCTATGAAGAGTTTTTTGTTATAGTATGTTTGAATTTGTTTTTAATGAGTCCCATGATTCATTGTTGGATGTTTATATAGGTTTTACAATGATTAATCACACTTTAAATGGGTGATGAATATTCCATGTGTTTTGAGGATGATAGTATCTAATTGATATTCTCATTTCAAATCATAAATCTGGAAGGTATTGTAACATGCCTTCAATACCTTGTTATAACCTAGCACTGTATTCAACCACATACTAATGGTCAAACTAAGAGGATGATTCTCACATTGGACGATATGTTGTGGGAATCTATTTTATATTTTTACGGACTACAGTCAAATCATTTATCATTAGTGTATTTCCTTAAAATAATATTTTTCAATTCTCTATTAGGATGGAACATTATGAGGCATTGTATGATTGACTTTACCATTCGTCGATATTCTAGGTAAGGGTTGGTGAGGCCATTATAGTTAAGACAGATTTGGTATTAGATATGGTAGAATTTGTGAAATTTATTCAAGATCACATCAAGACTACTCCATGTAGAAAAAAAATCTAATGTGGACTGAATGTGGGGACTAATTGAGTATTTGATTAGAGATTACTTGTTTTTTAGTTTCTCCTCAGGGTGGGTAGTGATGTTTTTGAAAGGGAAGTGAATTTTTACCAAGATTTATTAACTATTATGAGGCATAATATAATTTTTTAGTCGTATATTGTCATTTTATGTTTCCTCCAAGATTGGAAAAGGTTTATGACATGATTTTTGTGTAATTGATTCATATATAATATCTTTATTCTTTACTTGTGATTGATATGGGTGATTATTCTATTAAATAGGATATAAAATTTATTGATACCCTATGAAAATTAAAAATATTAGAGAAAAATTCTAGTAAGAATTGTTTACTAGCTTAGAGTAATTCATACAAAATATTAATTATTTTAAGTAGTCCATAGTATTTTGAAATATTTGAAATTTTATGTAAATGATAAAATTTGAATAATTTTGTATGTGTTTGTTTCACTTTTATGATTATGTTTGAATTATTTAAAGGATGAAAAAGTTAAAAAAAGGTGTTTAATTTGGAGACTAAAAAATTTAAATATTTGTGGGTAAATTAAAATTTTGGATTTTTTGATGAGTAGGGTAAAAAGATAATTTCTGTGATTTGCCCAATGAATTTTTTAGTGCATTGTAGGATTAATGGCATGTCGTTTACCCTTGGGACATAGTTTGGTAGATTTTTGAGGTGTTTATATTTTCTAAAATTATCAGGTATAGGTTGAAATTATATAATTTATTTAGTTAAGTAATTCATTTTTTATGGATTAATTTTATAAAATATTTAATGTTGTAATATTGTGAAATATTCTATTTGGTGGCGATGATGGGTATAAAATAGAAAAAGGGGATCCAAATTTTTTAGGATGGTAAAAACAAGTAAGATTATTAAGTGTGTTAATTAAATATAATGATAATGAAAGACTTTATTAGTGGTTAAACATAGGCATTGTGGGAGAAATAGTTATAGTATTAAAATGGCTGGTAAATAATTTCTCACCAGTGAAATTTTATTTAGAAATTCTATTTTTTCTATTATATTACGAGATAGATACTTGGTGGTGGTGCCCTAGAGGATCAATATAGAGGGTATAAAAGGTTTTGATGAATGGCCAGTGTATATTAACTATGTAATGACCGTAATTTTTATAAATAGAATTCCCTTTTCATTTTTATTAAATGTATTATTCTATAATATGGTTATAAAAAACAGAAGAACTAATTTTTTCTCATTGTGACCATTGGATTTAATTGAACATTAATAATCATTACCATTGATAATATAACCATTGAACAATGATAACATGATTACTAGAAATATAAGGTTTTAAAAAATCCAATTGTCACAGAAAAAGGAAGTGATGGCCTCAACCTGTAGGATCATACCCTATGAAGCCCATTTTTTAGAGCTTCCAAGGTAGGTAGCATTTCTAGGATTTTCCATAGACTAAGACCAATATGGTATCCGATAACATAAGCATAAGTGAAAGCATTACAAGAGAAGATCAAGCTCATAGAGATCATGACCCAAACTATGTTTGTCGAACCACCCCATGGAAGTCCCACCATCACACACCTTACCCTTGAAGAGTTTACTAGTGTATTAAATTGATTTGTAACAATACCATAGAAATATGAGTATATATATTATTTTTTATAATAATGAATATATTTCCATCTTATTATTGTTACTTTATAAATTATTTTTATTTTGATTCAGTAAAAACAAATAGTATTTTTTGTTAATATTAAAATATAAGGAAGTTATCTATTTTGATAAATTAATGGATTTTTGAAATAAATAATATTTTATAAAAATATTAATATTAAATAAATTTTATTAAATATAAATTATTATATAATTTTTATGAAGTCAAATGAAATTTTTATAAGGGTTCAAAAAAATGTTATTATCAAAAACAGTCATTTTCAATAAATGTTACTCTTTATTTTAAATGTGAAAATTATCATATTTTGAAAATTATTCAGATAAAATTAAAATTAATTTTGGAATCAAGATGTCATAATTATCCAATGGTTAATTTTTCATAATTTTCTTAGATAGTTGAATTTTTAGGTAAAAATTAAATAATGTACAAATATACTTTGTGTTTTATGACATCAAAATGACCAAAAATTTATGTAATAAGTAATATATATGGGACAAATTAACATATATAATTTTTACCTTTAATATAATTAAATTTTATGTTTATTTTATTTATTTTGAAATTCCATTATAAATCCTCCAAGACTTATGATATATTTTAAGATTTTCAAATAATTTATTTAAGAGTATGACTCACCTCCACATCACCAAGGGTAGTATTTTAATAATTTTGGACATTTCACTCCTAAAATAATGAAACACACTCCCCTTTGGTAGAAACAATGGGAATAAAACATGGTATGGCTTGTGGTTTTGATTATTTTGTTATGTAGATTCCAAAACCAAAATAATAAACAACCCCCCTCATTTCTTGTATAATCACACCAAATATTCCATTTATATTCACTAAAACACATTATATTACGTAAAAAATATTACTTAAACTCCCTATAGTCCTCCCAATTCACCCCAAGCTTTCATGAAGCCCCTCCTAAGCCTTTGTAGTCACACAGTCAAGTAAGGGATCTTCCAATATCCTCTTTTATCAAGCACTCCTTTTATGTTATGTATTTTAAATTTAATTCCCTTAAAATGGGATACGATATTAGACATTACCATTAATTTTCATTTTATGTATAAAATATGATATATTCCTTTCACTCTCATCAATCCTCCCATGATCTTTTATGTACACCTATTACCATGTTCAAATTTCGTAAGGAATGTTTTTTCTATTAATGTCTCTTCATTACCTTATGCATTATATTTCCAAATTTAAAATGTTTGGATATGATTTTCTATGTACCTAATACTTCCCATTTTATTTACAAATAATTATAGACAACCTTATCTCTCATAAAATATTTTAATGAATTTTTTAGGAAACACCGTTATACTGCCAAAATTTCACTATGATTTTCCAGGAAAAAAATTGTGTTATAGATACCATACCCATTATTCTATCTTGGGTATTCAACATTATTCCATATAATTAATTATTAGGGACATTCATGTATGTATTAAATATTCCTTGATTATGGAAAAAATTATATGGATGAATGAATCTATGTTGAATGATCTATGTGGAACACTTAATCCGGGAAATTAAATTATTGTGATGGGTGTACCCCGATAGTTCTCTAATGATTTGAGTAATGGTAAGTGTCATGATACGTCATGTTGGGATATGGTTTTACCTAATTCATTTATGGAAATATTTCCACCATGAATTCTTGGCGGCTTATCCTTGACCTATGTTTATGATTCAGTGTTTTATGTTATTTCCACATTTACTATGTGATGATTATCATGCTATATCATGCCTTATTATTCATTTTCATTTTCAACCTCATTGATATGGAAATTTTATAACATTTATCACATATTGTATGTTTATATTATTACTAGGATTTATAGATCACGCATTTCTTATGTATGTACCCATGTTATCCCATGTGGTTTTAAGTTCATTGGAATATTATGATAATGTCAAGGAAGTGTTCAATAATGTTTTTTATTCCATGTTATTATTTTTCATGTAATGTACCTTATTCCCAAATATAATATACATATCAATATTTTTGGTTGTATTAAGTTTAATTTTATGTAAGAAAACATGTATTAAAGTGTAATAAAGTGTAGTGTTGTTATAGTTGGTATCATAGAAAATGTTTTGTTATTTTTGGGATTAGGATTAGAGAACTCTAGATAAATCCTTATGGATAATACTAAGTATAAGAAAACATACCTAAATTTATTTAAGTATAGAGTAATTGGTTTACCATGAAAATAAATCCCTATATAGTTACTCTAATTAGACGTGCTTCTAACATAGATGTACCTAGGAGTAGCAACTCTGACAAGGTGTTCCAGGCTTGACTCGGGGAAACCTAGAACATAACAATATGCCCTACTATACAACCGGTTTGACACTCACAGGGGATATTATTTGGTAAATTTATAATATCTTTAAAAATTATTTTTAGGGGAACAAAATGAACCCCCATAATAATATATTTTAGGAAATATATCATGGATAACATAGATTTAAACCTAAAAATTCATAAGTTTAGAAAATACATGTAATTTATAAGTTATCCCTTTTAATGTAATTAAATTCTCCTTTACGAGTTTAATAATTTAAAATTACTAATCTCTAATTTTATATTTGATAAAGTAGAACTAGAATAAAAAATTTAAAGGTAGTGTTATTTTCCAAAGTTATACACATTCCTTCATATCTCAAAAGTTTAGTATAACTATCTAAACACCACCACAAAGTATGGAAGTAGGGATGTTGGTGAAAATGGAAAATGGGGAAATTATTTCATCCCATGTATATAACCCCCAAATCAAATTTTGTGGAATAAAATTCCCATAAAACCTTTTCATACTCCCTTTGGTGAAATTTTATGCAATTATGGGCATGTATTATATTTCCTTGTATAGAGCCAACATAAATTGTCAAGAGAAGGAAATCACTCTCTATATGGAGAATCGACATCAAATTCATTACATGTGAAAGGAAGTGGATGAAGCTTCTTTAACACCACCATCTCGAGAATGGATATTAATTCCCAATGAGAAAGTGTATATATCTCAAATTACTGAATATAAGGAAATGATCATCCTTGAAGACATGCCTATTGGGAGGGAATATATTGTGGTGTTTCTTGAGGAATTTCCTAGTCTTCCTCCTAGTAGGGCGGTTATATTTTTAGTCAAGATTATACCTGGGCTATTTTTAATATCTAATACCCAATATAATATGGCTTCTATGGAACATAAAGAGATAAATAAACAACTATAGGGGAATCTGGATAAAGGGTTTATATTCCCAAGTGATTCACTATGGGGCACACCAGTCCTCTTAGTCAAGAAGAAGGATGGGCCAATTCACCTTTTCATTGATTATCGTGAGCTCAAAAAGATCACGATAATGAACTAGTATCCTCTTCCACATATTGATGAATTTTTTGATCATCTACATGGATAAAAATACTTCTCCAAGGAGGATATTTGGTTGGGATATTGTAATGTAAGGGTGAAGAAGGAAGATGTACCCAAGACCACTTTTCGTAAAATGAAAGGGAACTATGAGTTAATAGTTATTCAATTCAGACTCAATAATTCTATAGAAATATTTATGGATTTGATGAATATATTATTTAGATATTAACTCAAAAAAATTGTATTATTTATTGATGATATTCTAACATATTCCAAAATCAAGGAGGAGTGTGAGGAGAATTTGAACACTATGCTAAACACCTTAAGAGAGGAGAAGCTTTTTTCCAAGTACAACAAGTGTTAGTTTTGGTCGAAGGATTTCTCATTATTGGGGCATATCAATACAATAAATGGGATATCTATAGATTCTTCAGTGAAATAAAAACAATAAAAATACTGAAGAGGACAATATCTATGACATATATCCATAGTTTCCTTTGGTTATCTGTGTATTATAACTTATTTTTGAGAAATTTCTAGAAATTGTCAAACCCTCTTACCAAGATAGCTCAGAAGGGAGTCATGTTTTCTTGTAATGATGAATGTGAAAAAATATTAATGAAGTTAAAATGGTGGATTATCACTGACCATGTTCTCACACTACCCACAAGTGGTGAACTTTATATTGTATTTAACCATGCTTCGAAAATGGGATTGAGATATGTGTTAATGGAGAATAAAAAAATAGTTGCCTATACCATAAGGAAGTTGAAAATACATGAGAAAACAAATCCCACATATGATCTGGAGTTGATATCAGTGGTCTTCAATTTAAAAATTTGGTAGCATTATATCATTGGGGAGAAGTGTGAAACATATACGGATTACACAAGTATCAAATATATATTCACACAAAAGTGTTGAATATGTGACAATGAATATGTTTAGAGTTGATCAAGGACTATAAATACTCAATTAAATAACATCCTAGGAAATCGAACAAAGTGGTGTATGCTCTATGTAGAAAAGATAATTTTTTTTATCATTAATGAGTATTGAGAAGGATCCAATCTTTATAGAATTGAAGGGGACAAACATGGGAATCATAAATGAAATAACATTATAAATCCTTTAAGAAATTATTTATCAACTATCTCTTTTGGAAAAGGGTAAAGTATTCTAAAAAATATGATGTGATAATTCATAAGAAAGTGGAAACTATAAATAATGTAAATACTCTAGGTTCAATGTTAATAAAGAAGTAATTGTGGGACTTGGTTCAAGACTATGTGTCCCATAAAATAATAAGTTTAATAAGGAACTATTGGATGATGCACATAATTTATCTTTCTCCATTATCCCATGAATCACAGTGTTGTATCAAGAAATATGAGACCTCTAATAGTGGGGAAACATGTAGAAAGTGTTTTTTGAATATACATGAAATTTTCTAATATGCTAGTAATTGAAGGATGAAATGCATAAGTCAAAGGGGATTATGGAACCATTTCCCATGCCAACATGGAAATTGGAAAAAATCACCATGGACATTGTTTTGGGAAGCCTCGTTGGGGAAGGTGCTCTGTCTTGGTTCAGGTTTTGCGGAGTCGATTCTGTTGGAGTTGGTGCTGTGGTTTCTATGGATCAGGGTGCGGCAGAGGATGGCTTTGTATTTCCAATTCTGCTTTCTTCACCATCCGTTGTAGATGTCTTGTCCATCTCACATTGCATGGAGGGGGAGAACTCCATTCGGTGTTTGCTATGGGTTTGTGGATTTGGGCTTGTGTCGATGGTCGCACTGGAGGGTGATCGAGGAAGCTGGTATGAGGTTTTCACAACTTTTCCTTTGTTCATGTTCCTTAGTTCGTGTCTTCTCAGATTTCGCTTTGGTGGTTTCGAATCACGCTGTTATGGTTTTTGGTTTTAATGTTTGAATTGGTTTGAGTTGTTGATGCCATGTGTGTGGTGGTTGAAGTCGTGAAGTTGTGTAACTTTTAATGGTGATGTCTTGAAATGGTGAATTGTTGAAGAGGTGGTGTGGTTAAGTGGTGATGGGATGTAGTTGTCTTGGTTTCTCACTTTTTTCCTCAAAAGTGTTTTCATAATAAAAAATTAATTTCCAGCAAGAGGAATTATAACTGGATCAACTTTCATATTTATACATCATAGAAGTGGTGAGGATACATGGAGCATCACTACTGATGGTGTCTAATTTAGATCTAAGATTAACCTCTATGTTTTGGAAAATTCTCAATCATGCTCTAAACATTGAGTGCAGTTCAATAAAACTTATCCCCCAAAAAATTATGGCCAATATGAGTGGAGTATGAAAATACTAGAGTACATACTGAGATCATGTCAATTAACTTCAAATGAGGATGAGACCAACATTTTTCTGAAGTTGATTTCTCTTATAAAAGCAGTTATCATTTGACAGTCCAAATGGCTCCCTATGAAGCCCTTTATGGGAAGAGGTGCATAATACCGACAATTAGGGATAAAATTGGGGAAAAAACTTATAGGTCCTAAAATGGTCAAACAAATAGTGGATAAGGTTTAGACAATTCAGCAACGCATCAAGGCTCCTTAGAGTCGACAAAAGAGATATGTTGGCAATCCTCAACGATCCCTATAATTTTATGTTGGAGACATGGTTTTCCGCTTTATATCTATATGAAAGAATGTGGTGAGATTTAGGAATAAGGAAATCATATTCCATGGTACATCAACCTTTTGAGATCCATGATCAAATCAGAGTGGTGTCCTATCGAATAGCACACCCACTAAACCTATATCAAGTACATGATGTATTTAACGTATCTCTATTGATAAAGTACATACCAAACCCATCACACGTACTCAATTTAGATTTGGTAGAATTAGAGAATTATCTTTACTATGAGGATAATCTTGTAACGATCTTAGATTATAGATAAAAATTTCAACGAAATAAGATTATTCCCCTAGTCAATGTTTTGTGGAGAAACCAAAAGTTTGAAGAAGAAATGTGGGAACCAGAGGAAGTTATGAAGAAGATTTACCCTAATCTATCTTAGTGTGTTAAAAGAAAATTTGTAGGAATATATTTATTAAGAGGGGGAAGATTGTAACGACCTGTACTATTATTAATAAAACAACCATTGAATTTTTACTAAATGTATTATTATATAACATGGTTATAAAAAATACATGAACTTATTTTGTCTCATTATTCACATTATATTTAATTTACTATTAATAATCATTACCATTTATAATATAGTCATTGAACATTGATCAAATGATTGTTATAAATATAGGGTTTTAACAAATCCAATTGTCACAAACAAGGGGAGTAATGGACCCAAACAGTAGAATCATACCATCTGAATCCCATTTATAAGAACTATAGAGGGAGATATAATTTATTGGATTTTACGTAGACTAATCCCAAGTTGAGATAAAATAACTTAATCAAGAGTGAAATCATTTACAGGAGAAGTTCAAGCTCATTGAGATTGTGGCCTAGACAATGTTCACCAAACTGACCCATAAAAGTCCCACCATCGTTCACCTTACTCTTAAGGAATTTGCTATTGTATTAAAGGGATATAAAAAAGACCATAGAAATATGAGTATGTATATTATTTTTTATATAATAATAAATATATTTATATCCAATTATTTCAACTTTATAAATACTTTTTTATTTTGATTCATTAAATCACAAATAGTATTTTTTGTTAATATAAATAATAATTAAGATATTATTTTGATAAATTAATAGATTTTTGGAATAAATAAAATTTTAATAAAATATTACTATTAAATATAATTTATTAAAAATAAATGGTCATATTTTTGTTCTGAATTCAATTGTAATTTTTGTAAGGGTTTCAAAAAATGTTATTGTAAAAAACAAACATTTTCCATAAATGTCAATTTTTATTTTAAAAGTAAAAAATCACATATTTAGTAAATTATTTTGATAAAATGAATATTAGTTTTTGAATCATGACATCAAAAAAATCCAATAGTGAATTCTTCATATTTCTCAGAGGCAATCAAATTTTTAAGTATAAATTTGATACCATATAAACATCCTTTGTGTTTTATGACATCACAATGACCCAAAAGTGATGTAATAAGTAATATAAATGGGATAAAAGACCAAATATATTTTTTAAAATTAAAATAATGTTATTTTAGGTTTATTTTATTTATTTTTAATATTCATTATGAATTCTCAAAGACTTATAATATGTTTTCGGATTTTAAAATAATTTCTTTAAGAGTGTGACTCAACTACATATCACCAATGAAAATATTTTAGTAATTATAGACTATAACCTCCTAAAATAATAAAAACATTACTATTTATAAGAAACCATAGGAAAAACCCATGTAAAAATTAGTGGTTTTCATTATTTTCTTATGTAGAGTCTAAAACCAAAATAATAAAGACACCCCCACCATTTATTATATAAACCCACACAAGATCCCATTTTAATTCACTAAAACTCCTTGGAGAACATAAAATATCTTATATACACTCCCTAGAGTCCAACCAAGGTTCCCCATGATTTTAAGAAGCCCCTCCCAAGCCTTTGGAGTCACACACTCAAGTAAGGGATCTTCCACACTCCTCTTTTATCAAGCACTACTTTTATGTTATGTCTTTTACTTTCCATTAACTTATGATGGGATATGATACTCCATATTACTATTACTATCCATTTTATTTGTAAATTATGAGACCTTCCATTCACTCTCATTAAACCTCCCATGACCCTTTATTTAAATCCATTACCATGTCGAAATTTCGTAAGGATTGTTTTCTCTATTCATGTTTCATAATCACCTTATTCCTTATATTTACAAATTTCAAGTGATGGGATATGATTTTGCATTTCCCTAACACTTACCATTTTATTTAAAAATAACAGGAGACCTATTTTTCTCTCATCAACCATTTTTATGAACCTTTTAGTAACATCGTTATGCTGCTGAAATTTCACCATGATTTTTAATGTCAAAACAATTGTGTAGTGTATACCATACACATTATTCTATCATGAGTTTTCACCATTATGCCCATATACATATTTATTGGGTACTTACATGTATGTATTCCACATTCCTTGATTTTGGAAAATATTTTGTTGATGAATGAATCTATGTCGTATGATCTATGTGGAACACTTAAGCATGGGAAAGAAATTATTATGATTGGTGCGCCTAGATATCTCTCTAATTCATTGGGTAATGTTTAGTATCATGATACATCATGTTATGATAGGGGTTTACCTAGATCCTTTGTGTGATATTTTCCACCATGAAGTCTTGTTGGTTTATCAATGACCTATGTTCATGATTCAGTTTTTAGGTTGTTTCCACATTTCCCATGTTATTATTATCATGCTATATCACGCCTTATTATTCATGTTCCTTTTTTTTCAAGTTGATATTCCTATTCTATAAAATTTATCAATTATTCCATGTTTATTCTCTTACTAGGATCTATAACTCACTCATTTGTTATGTATGTACCCAGGTTATCCCATGAAGTTTTTAGTTTGTTAGAATAGTATGATCATGCCAAGGAACTATTCAAAATTGTTTTTTATCCCATGGTATAACTTGTTATGTATTGTACCTAGTCTCGAAAGACACTAGACATATCAAAATATTGCGTTGTATTAAGTGTAATTTTATCTAATAAAAAAATTATTGATGTGTACTAAAGAGTTGGGTTGTTATAAGATATACAATAAGAGTTGTGTTTATCATGGAATAATGTTTGGGGACTCAAAATTATCATTTATTTAATATCTTTATTAATCTATCATGCTTATAATCTACATGATTGGCAGATAATTTATAATAATATGATAATATAAACATATGGTTAATTTTATCTAGATATTATAGATTAACGAGAATATGTTAAATTTATATTAACATGAATAATTCTAAGGATTATTTATGAATATGAAATTTGAGTAATAATTAGCCTCATTTAATAAGTGAAATTAGATAAGTTCTGAATGGGTCGATCATCACTAGAATTAACCGATTAAGATAATATAATGTGGAAATATATGAGAAATATAATTATAAAATAATAAATATTGAAAATAAAGATGGAAGTAGATTATTGGTTAAATAATAATGAAAATTATATATGAAAGAGAAAAATATGTAATAAATATTCATTAATAATATTTAGAATGATATAATAACTGGTGAATTATTGAAGGGAATCAAAATACAATTGAATTAGAACATGAATCTGGAGAAAATATTTTTTTGGAATATAGAATTTGAATTAATATTAAATTGAGGTGGATTGTTAGTGGAGTTTTTACATGATGAATATTATGGAATTATTTAAAAGAAAATAGATATATTATGATATGTGAAATTTATGATTTGGTGTTCATTAAGGTCTATGAATTATGTGAAAATTATTTTATACGTTATTTATGGTGTAAATTGATATGGATTTCAATTATGAATAACTATAAAATATTTGTTAAGTCATTAAATTTAGCATTGATCCTAAAAAATTAAAATACATAAAAAATAAATGAAATGATAGAGGGGTGATAATAATGATTATTTTCTCAAACCATGCCAATTCAACATAGGGTCCATTCCAAACACAAGGAAATTTGATAGAAGAGTTTTTGGTGCTTGGGGATAAAGTGATAGAGAGTCACATAGGTTTCATTCCATATTGGCGTGGAATCATGCTATATTCTAGAGATGGAGAAATTTTCTTCATTTGTTACACAAGGAAGTATAATTTGTATATGGAACACACCACTTTGATTGAAGATCATGAGATATATTAAAGTTTCCATAACCAGTTTCAAATTAGATACGTTGAAAGTGGGATGAGTTGTTAGTGGTTCTATAATCCAAATTTAAGATAAAAAACTCGATAACTACTTTACTGTAAAAATATAGTGTTGAAAAGGAGAAATGGTATAATAAGTGATTTGACTTATTTGAAATGTGATTTTTGTAATATTTTGTCTACATGATGATGTTGTAGAAACTCGTCTATTCTAAATATACGAGGAATGTTAATAAAGAGGTGTTATTATACTCTATAATATCAAAATATTAGTAGAATTATGTGGTATCATGGTATATTTATGTTTTATGATTACATTCACTAAGACCACTGTATATGTGGTGGCCTATTTGGGATAATACATATATTGGGGGGGGGGGTCTTAACCAACTTATTATATGTGATATTGTTATAGAAGCGCTGACTACTCATGTGGAAGTGGTTAATGATGATGACGTATGATAAAGATAATTCTAAAGATGGTGCGGATGATATGGTTATCCATGGTGGATCTATGTTGTGTGGTAAATATGATTATGTTTAAGGATAAGATAATCCCTAAGAGTAGAAAGTGGGAGTTCTTGAGTATATATATCTCCTTAGATAATGGTGGGTGTGGTATGGAAAGTTAATAATCTGGGAATCTGAAAAACTAGTGAGAGTCCTTATTGTTAGATAATGGTCTAAACAACATATTTATACATTCAATGATCTTCCTATTAGAGGATAATAAATTGGTAATTTTCATGTACTTATCATGTACCCTAAGTGTTGATAGCTATTTGGTAGTGGTTGTGTTCTTAGAGACTTTCCTTTAGGTGGATAACTACATAGTTGTGGTGAGGTGTTTAGAATTTTCCCTATGAGTTGATAGATTCTAGGTCGTAGTGATATCTAGTGAGGACTATATGGGTGAAAAAAATATATAAGGATATTACAGTGACATCCCCATGGGTTGATTGCTAATTAGTTTTGATATATATGGATAATAGTTTATATTTATTTTCTGTTATGTGATGATATGTGGTAATAAAGTATTATTGTTTGGAATGTGAGATTATTATATGGTATGGAAGAAAAGAGTTTTTCATGGTTTAATTTTGGGATATACTTATTATTTAATTATTTTTTGTTTATTTATAAAATTGATATATTAGTATACTTCATTAGACACATGAAACTTTCAAGGATGAACCTATTTATTATATTCATATAATCACCGCTAATTTATATATAAATTTTTATGATTTTAAATACTAGGTTAGTGGTAGTCTCAGGTAACCTTATCTCTAGAGATAGGTGACTTGTTAGTGGTTGTGGTTTCATTATACCTTTTTAATTTATAGAGTGAACGTTTGAATTTTGGATGATTTGGTATTTTTGGATTAACGTTTATGATATTTAATTCCTTAATGTACATTTTTCAAGTTTCATAGTTCGAAAATGAGTTATTTATATCATGGTGATATAGAGTATTCATAGATATAGGGTAATTACTAATATATATATATATATATGTCTTAAAAATACTAGGTGTTAGTTCCCAACAAATGGCCTATTGAAAGTAGGATTCCAGGGTCATAGTCTAGCTTTTTTCCTCTTAGGTTGAGTCCTAGTAAGGATGGATTATGACATAAATTCATCTAAATTATCCTTCTATAAATATACTATAAAAATAATGGAATAATAAAATATTACTCCCCACAAAGTATAATTATACTAACATGAAAAATATCAAAATATGCCTAATTTTTTCCATTCATCATCAATATAGATATTTTCATTCAGTCATCACCCAAAAAAAGTATGGTTTTATCTCAAAAGATTATTTTGTATGACATATAAATCAAGGTTCTATTAGAATTTAAAATTAAAGCATGAAATTTTCACCCTAACCCATGGGTTATTCCCTATGCATATACAAAATATAACATAATTCATTATCCTTTACTCATAATCTAAAATCTCATTTCAAATCAAAACATTTTCATGGGGAATTTATGTAAAAATACTTACTATAAAAACTCACTTAAGGTCAAAACATGACTACTCACTCTCTCCTAACCATCATAAGAGGGAAAAATAACCTAAGCGTCAAAATATTTAATAGTGTAACACCCTAAAATATTAGTTGAAAAGAATAATAAGCTCCATATATTTCTTAACATGCAATATTGAGCTTCAAGCAATTGTGATATTTGATAGAAATATAAATATTTAAATGTGAATATTATAAACAAGGCATTAAATTCGATGTTATGAATATATGAAATTGTATTACAAAATATTTTTATAATATTCCAAAACAATTAAAATATATTTATTAATTCTTTGGAAATAGGAACTCAATTTTTAGTGAAGTCAATTGATGCTTTAAAAATATATTTTCTAAAAAAATGGGCTTCATTTCATTTTATTTGAGGAAATTATAGTTAGTTTATAAAATTATTTGAAACTTTATTGGATTTAATGAATCTAATTTATTAAATCAGAATTTCAATTTTTTATCAAGGGGTTTTTTTTTAATTTTCTAAAAATATTTATTTTTTAGTGAATAGTAAGAAATATCGTTTTTTATAAAATTATCATTTATTTTCATAATATAAATTAATTTAAAATTCTCATAAAATTATTAATTTGACAGTAAATTGAAAAAATTCAAATTTAAATAAAACCAATGAAATTAATTTCATTAGAACCATCATTATACTTGATTTTTTATAAGATCATTTTTGGACTTAAAAACACTTTTTCTAAAAATTGATTTCTGGAGAACAATATGTTTTTATCTTAATATATTAAATAAATATATATTAAATAAATATATTAATTTAATTTGTATATTATATTTTCAATGTAATGTTTTAACATTTATTTTATGGTTTTTACTAGGTATGGAATAAGAATAAATCTATTTATATGCTTATAAATACATTTTTTCAAAAATATATTTTTATTGTGTTTTGAAAACTTATTTCAAAATATTTTTTAAAAAAATTATAGAAATTTAATTTTATAAAATGGATACCATATTTAATATCAACATGATAAAATTTATTAATGAGGTCACCTTCTTTTTTTGTTCATAATGAATAGTAAAAATAATAAATTTTTTGTTACCACAGTTAAGGTTAAAACGATTATGTCGGGTGGGTTAGTCTAAGATATAATAAACATATTTACATATAATCATGTATAAATAATATTTAATAGATATATTTAAACCATATATAATATCCACTCAAAATATTATCCATTTGGAAGAATTTTTATTTAGTATTACTTTATTATATATTAATCTTTTGAAAAATTCCAAGTGTGACATCTCCCTCCATTGTAAAGAACCACCACCCCTTTTCTATTATACAAACAAAAATATCATATTATATATAAAAATACCTAAAAAATTACGTTAATAAAATCCATACCCATATCTTATAGGACCTATTATTATCATAATACGATCCTTTCATGGATTAAAGTGCATTCCTAGGGAGGTCTCTCAATGAAGAGGTATAACACTTAACCGAATACATTCAATTTTTTTCAACCTTATATAAATATATTACATCCATTATAAAAAAATTAATTAAAAAAATTAATTATTATTATTATTATGGATCATATTTTTCAATCTTTTTCCATCGAAAGAGAAATAAAAGTATAGCTTGTGCATACATGTGGAAAATTTATTCCATGTAAGGATATGAATCATTTTCCTTAACCATATTTAATATTTGTTTATTATGATAGATTTAATATTCATATATTACATTTATGAAATAATTATGCTACTAGGATTATAATAACTTATATAAATTCTTACCATCCCCTCTTTGGATAGATGACAACGCCACCTGTGCGTACATGTGGACTACCACCTCCATGAAGTGGTGTGATTTGTTTTCCATTTCTGATTTACATGGATTGTAATAAGCATATATTTAAAGAATATTTATGATATAAGAATTATTATTTAAATTTGAATTATTAATAACCTTTCTTCATTTCTATCCATCGAAAAGTAGAAACATCACTTGTTTGTACATGGGGACTACCGTTACCACGAAGTGATCCAATTAATTTTAATCAGAACATTATATAAATGGTTATAAAAACATATATACTAATTAAATATTATAATTATGTCCTGATTTATATTTTTAAATTTTATAAATGGATAATATATGATATTTTATGTATGTAATTTTTTATTTTATAGAATTATAATAAATTTAAATTTATTAAAAAGGTGGTTAGAGTGCTTACAAAGTAAGTTAGACTCAGGGTAAGGGTTATTTGTCTCAATATTGTTTCATAAAGACATGATTGATGTTATGAAACCACTTATGTTTATGAGGTTCATACACTACCCCTTTGAAAATTTATATAATTAATATAATTATGTAAATAATATTTAATGTTTTATTTGATGTTATATTTTAATGGTTCTTATGATTCAAAAGTTACCAAAGCTGTAAGTGAATTATATTTTAATGTAATTTTAATCAAGATTTTTTATGATTGAATTTTTAGTTAATGAAATTATATGATTATTATATTATAAATATATTTAATTTTATTATAATATATTTATTCTTATAATTTTTATTTATTAGTACCTTTTTCTCTCTTTGGTAATTAAAATTACCAAAAAACGTTTTTTAAAAAAATTAGACCTTATTTTCTTTTTGGTCGATGATCTTTTGTTTCCTTGTTGATGCTCTTAAATATTGTGTTATGAAATTCATTAACTGTAATTTAAATTTTTTAAAAAGTTAATTTTAACTACCTTTAAATTTTGTAGAAAGGTTTAAAAATGATTTTTTTAAAATAATTATATTCCAAATAAGTCATTTTTGACTTCTTACAAATGTTTAATAGGAATGTTTTATTTTGAAATATATGACATGAATTAATTTTCCCACTATCGTGAAAATTGTTTTCTAAGGTGATTTGTTTACAATTCTCATTGTTTTTTATATTTGTTTTCTCAATCTTATTGTAATTTTTAGTTAAAGTTTTTTCGAAAGAAAAGGATATTTTATAACATCTTTAAAGAACGTTTTGAATGATATTTTATGGGTATTTTTCATCTATTTCATCATGGATTATGGATTATTATTCTTCATAGGGTATATGATCTTTTAATAAAATAAAATATATTTATCTGCATTGACTATGTTGATTATTATTTAAGGATGATTCTATACAACCCATTTACATACAATAGGTTAATTATGTTTTGATGAAATATGTGTGAAACTATTTATTTTCCTAGGGTTATGTTTTGATAAAATGATAGAAGGACACCCATTTTATTTCCATGGGTTATGATATAAAGAATTTATAAATTTTTTTATGAATTTTTTTCACATTTATGGTATATGGTTATGTTGGTTGGTCCTTATATCCCTCCAAAGAATTGGGTAAAGATGAAAAACTCCAGAGAAAACTATGTTATACAAAAAGTTGATTTAATTTTCATGATATTAAATTTGTAACTAATTTAATATCCATATGTTTATGCAGGGAACTAGTTTTAATTTATATAAGATTATACATTGACATACTTTCTTGTCCATAAGTTAATGTGAGGATAATATTTCATGTTTATAACTTAATGAGTGAACCTATTACTATATATACATGTTCACAATATTAAAAGATTATATTTGGGACACATTTCTATGTTTAAAATATTCTCTCGTGGACCATAATTTAT
This sequence comes from Viscum album, assembly GCA_963277665.1. Taxonomy (NCBI): domain Eukaryota; kingdom Viridiplantae; phylum Streptophyta; class Magnoliopsida; order Santalales; family Viscaceae; genus Viscum; species Viscum album. The sequence continues at coordinate 1,467,646,069 of OY728140.1, read as the reverse complement.
TATTGATTATTGATCTCTCTTACGACTTTTGTCATTTATTATGAAAAATGCTTATATTGTGACCCAAGATTAAATATTTTCAATTAATTTTTCAATACTTACTTATGTTATTACTATGTTTTCATACCATTATGATCATGTATTATCATTGATAGATATCACATTTATTTACCCTTACAGAGTATCTTAGTTCACCCTTTATTATATATTTTTCACCTGGATATGAGGAATGTTTTTATGCATGACATGTCTAATAAGGGTTTTAGTTTTCAAGAACTAAGTTAGAGATGATATAGATAATTAATACAATTTTTTATGTATCCAATTATCCAAAGACATTATAACATTATATTGTTAGAATATATCATAATGTTACGTAACAAATATTCATCTAATAAGATGTAATATTTATATATGAAAAGTGTATGTCACCTCAATTGGTATCATAGGTGGGTTTAGTTAATATTTTGAGATTAGATTTAGATAAATTTGGTGAAAATCGGTAGGACAATCTTACGTATAGGATAAAATCATAAAGTCTTGTTAAGTATAGATTATGTGGTTTCCCTAGTAAAACATCCCTATATTGATAGTACAAGTGGGTGTGGTTTTGGTATAGATATATCTTGGAGTAATAAACCCGAAAAAGGTTTGTCGAGTATATGATGACCATCATTCTGATTCATGGTGTATTAGAACTTATTTCACACCAAGTTAGACACTCTCTAGGGATATTCTTGGGTTAATTCACATTTTATTTATAGACCAATATGATGGATTTTAATAAATAATGACCATGGAAGACCTAGGTTAAACATAGTGTGTCTTAGATAGAAAAAAGGTTTCATGATTTAGAAAACCTATAAATGATTTTTCATGATTATGTAGTCTATCACTATTGTAATGGCCCGAACCTCTTCGGTCCATTACATTGTAAACTTTTGGTGTTGGAGGTGTTCCGGGAGGTCAAGGGGACTTATCCCTAACACTTTTCCAATTTTACAGTTCTGTGAACAGTGTTTCCAGTTTTATGAACAGTTACATATCAGTCTCACAGATCGGTCAGACAGATCGGTCTCACAGATCAGTCTGACAGATCGGTCTGACAGATCAGTCTCACAGATCAGTCTCACAGATCGGTCTGACAGATCGGTCTCACAGATCGGTTTGACAGATCGGTCTGACAGATCGGTCGGACAGATCCATCTGACAGATCGGTCTGACAGATTGGTCTGACAGATCGGTTTGACAGGTCGGCCTCACAGATCGGTCTGACAAATCAGTCTCACAGATCGGTTTCACAGATCAGTCTGACAGATCGTTCTGACAGATCGGTTTCACAGATCGGTCTGACAGATCGGTTTCATGTACAGTAATAGTGGTTGAACAGTGTTTCCAGATTCCTACAGTTTTGCCCCTTTTGACATTTCCTTTTCCGTAAAATACATTTAAAGCTTTATTTTAAGGGCTCTTAAGGTCGTTTCAAAGGCCATAAATCCTATATTAATTATTCATATGGCTTGGAATGTTTTACTTGGTCAAACCGCATGGGTTAATGCGATCCACTTTTAATGGAGAATTAAGCGCATCTTAAACCGTCTCCCCATTAAATCTTCAAAAGGGACAAGTTATCATTCCCCGTTGTTCTTATTCTTTGTTCTCAGCTATGAGATGCTAGAACCATTCAATCCATTTCAAAGGATTTTCACAATCAAACCCTACTCCTCCGATTGGTTTTGTTCTTTTTTGAATGCAACCAAGCTCTGTCAGTGAATCTTCTATATAAGGTATGTTTTATCGATGTTCCTTTGGGGATCATCTTCTATTATTCTTCTTTCAATATTATAGCATGTAATCTCCATGCTTCTAAAGGGTTTTTTCTTGGGGTTTGGTTGGTACTATCGTACCGTGGAATCCTCGGGTGGATGCAGTTGTCGCGAGAGGTGGATTTTGACCCATTGTGTTGATAAAGAATGTCAAGAACTCTTCAAGGTAGGGGATTCGTGGCTTCTCTAATTGTTTATGTGAAATCGTACAGTTATCATGATTTAGCCCTTTGTATCACAATGAAATTGACCTAATTAAATAATTGAACCAAAAAAATAAATTTGTATCGCTCGTATGCTACTGCCTCATGTTTTTCTAGATAGTGTGATAGCTATGCTTGCTTTGATTAGTTTTTTGTTCTTGATGGAAATTGATAAATAACATAAACCCAGAAATAATTGATAATTAATTGGCTAATGATAAAGAGGAATGTAATTGAATCCGGTTGTTTCCATTGTTGTAATTGTTCTAATTTTATGTTAATCAAATTTGCATTGTAAGCATGTTAAATCTTTTGTGATAGCTAACTGAATAGGATTCCTGGAATTGGAACCTATGAATTGCATTTGTTAATTCAAGAGGGATTAAATAACTTTTTTTTGATAGAAGATAATTCCTGATAGGGTCTTGAGTTACCCTCTTGCTTGTAAGGCCGAATGCCTTGTGGTTTGTAGCCATGAGTGCTCATTTTGTATGAAGGTTGGATGCCTTGTTAAAGGGCCAAGAGCCCATTTGATGTGATGATTGTTTTCCTACCGATTGTGCTGTGATGTGAGCTTGGATGGCTATTGTGATGTGTGGAGGCAGGGATCCCTTGTGGTTGTGGCATCGGATGGCGCCTAGAGTGGCGAGATGCATCGGTTTATGCATATGGGTGTCGGAGAGGACAACAAGGATGATGGTATGGGTTGGATGTGATGGATGGATGTTGGTGGTTTTGTTTGGTTGTTATCTTCTTTACTTTTCCCCACTGCTCAAGGCAGCTGGTCTTGGTCACCCCTCTTTCTAAAGAGGTGAAGACACGTGAGGTATGCCATGTGATTTCAGTGTTTAGCCTCTCGAGGGAGAATGGGTCTATGCTCTTACTATAAGTGGTAATGACTTGATGGGTAGTATATCTACTCACCGTGTTGAGCCCCCTTGTGTTAAGTAGCCTAGGATTCTTTTCTAGAATTCCTGGGAATATGGGAAAGTAATTTCGGTAATGAAATATTGATTAAATGGTGTTAACCCATGGGGTTGGAATTCGCTGGAACTTAATGAAGTGGTGGTAATTTGAAAAAAATGGAATGTGGACTTTGGGTGTGATGAAAACGATGCTGAATGTGGGTTGTTCATGGTTAATTAATGTTTACAGAATTAATTAACATACAGTGGAACTGATAAAAAGATAATGAAGTAATATAATAAAGCCCTTCAAGTGGTTGTGTTCTTATAGGATACCTAGTCTTAGAATTAGCATCCTGGAGTCTGAGAGACGTTAGCTGCAATTGTGTCTATGACTAGGTAATGCCCATAGTGTGGTTGTGAGTTATATATATTCTATAATTTTTGTGTTTCTATATGCTACTCCACCTAGTCGGTAAGGGAAACTGACAACACGGGGATTCTGAGCCCTAGGGGGGGGGGTGTTTTCCCCAACATTCTGATGGGAGGTTGAATGGCTGACTACCCCCTTTGGCCCCGCTCTCTTCTCTTAGTAGATACTTGTGCCTTTGGTGCAGCGGTTAGTTTTCCCCATATATCTGTGTAGAGGGCTATAATGTCTTGTGGTTATTCACACACATATATTCTGGATATAGTATCTTATGGACTACTATAGCTGTAACGTGTATAGGCTGTGATGGCTTGAGGATCCTTACTCGACGTATGTGCTGTAATGGATTGAGGTATAATACCTGCCATATGATACATGTTATGCGAGCTGTGGTGGCTCCCGGAAACTACCTGGTTACTTTTGTTTTTGAGGATGGTGTGGTGCTTGGCCTAGGTGTCTACGGGAAAGCCTTTGTGGTGCACGTGGTGCAGATTGTAAAGCATAGCCCAAGTTTATATAGGAAAGTCTTTGGAGAGAGATGCACAGGACGAATGTCATTGGGGAAAAGATTCAAACCAGAGGGTAAGTAGTAGCAGGGTACCCTTGATATTATTTACTATATTCTATATTCTTGTATGCTTTACTTGGTGAGAGTAGTCATGGTGAGGTTTGAAACTTAGTATACCTGTTTAGGTGTTGAGTTAGTTTCACTTGTTGTTCACTGTGCTTTAGCATGATTTCATTACTTTTTCATAAGAGGATTCGGGGAGGATTCTACTGAGTATACTATTATACTCACCCTATGTATATATAAACTATCTTCAGGTCACTTGGAGCATGTTGGAGATCAGGCGGGTTACTACTAGCTTGTGGTTGCAGGAGCTGTTCGGGTTTGTGGTTGCTGCCGTCATTTCCTTTTCTTTTGGTTACATGTAGTTTCCCCTTTCTGTTGTAGTACTTTTGCCTGACATTACATATGTGCACTTGGGTTTTCTTTTATATTTCATTTTTGAGTTGGAGTTGATTGGTGTCTATTCTATCTCTCTCTTTAGCATGTGTTCTCTTAGAGGGTAATGTCTCCCATTTGTGTGTTACTATACCCTCGGTTCTAGTCACCATCCCAGGGCCTATTGGAGGCGGGACTCGGGGGTCATTATCTCCCTTCTCACATTGCCAGACCAAGAGGGGTACACTTTGTGGGGAGGGGGTCGTGAAAGAGTGGTATTAGATCTCTGGTTGAGGGTTAGGATGGAGATTGGAGTTAGGCACATGTGAGGTTGCATGGGTTGGTAGGGAAACTGTTTCATTTGTGTTTAGAAAGTGGGGTAAACACTGGAGACCGGCAGAGACATAGGCGTTTAGGCCCCCCTATGATCTGTTACACGGACCATTAAGTTTACGATGGCTACTAAACAAGGTGATACTGGTTGCAAGGTAGAGACCTAGGAAAGGATCGTGAATCATTATTGTTTGTGCCTGTGTTTGAATGGGTAGACCATGGGATAGGTTAACATAAAATGAACAAAAGAAAACAATAAATTAATTAATTTTGAGTCTTCCATAATCCAGGCGTAGGAGCACTAACGGCTTGTTCTTTTGCAGGTATGGCTCCAGGTCGACGTCCTCGTCAGGTTTGCGCAGAAAAAGTCCAGTAGGCCGTTCCAGCTGATCGTCACCAGGTAGAGGTTGACAATGACGACACTTGGAGGAAGACACTCTGAGATTTTCAATGTCGGAGTCTAAAGAAGTACGAGGGCTCCATTTCAGATGCAGTCACAGAAGACTTGATAGAGGAGGTCGAGATCGGCTTCAGTTCGATTCATGCTCGGAAGAAGCACTGGGTGTCCTTGGTTGTGACGATGCTGCGTGGAGCAGCGAGGCAGTGGTGACTCTTGTTCCTCAGGGATCATGAGGAGTTAGCGATATCATGGGAGGAGTTACGAGAAATGTTCAGAGTTGAGTTCCTTTCTTCGACCGCGAAGGTGTCCAGTCGTCAGGACCTTCTTACCCTTCGACAGGGGAGCTCCAGTGTTCGAGAGTTTGGAATCCGTTTTAGGAACCTTATACTATATGCTTCAGACCTGTTACCAGATGAGGAGGCCAGGGCGAGGCATTTCAATGAGGCTTTGAGTCCAGAGATCCAGCGCCAGGTCACCCCTCTTATGCTGAAGAAATATCTTGAGGTGCTGGAAAGGGCAAAGGTTGTTGAGAGGACTTTGGCCAGGACCGGATCATCATGAGAGGTGAATCGCCATGATTCCTCATGAAGTAGAGTTGTGGTCTGAGGTTCCCGGTTTTCAGGACAGAAGAGTTTCTGTTCACCTGGGGGTAGCTCCCAGCCCTTCCCATCTCGTTTCTCCAGAGGCAGCAACTCCCAGACCTATGCCAAGGGATCAGTGTTTTTTTTCTTGTGGTGGTCATGTTCATCAGTAGTGGGAGTGCCCGACTTTTCAGAGCAGTCATCGTGCACCGGGTGCTCCGCTCCAGGTTCCTCCATTGAGGCAGTTCCAGCAGAGGCAGCAACATCAGGTTGCACCAGCTTTAGATCACCAGAGGGTGGATGGGGTAGGCAGAGGAAAACCCCATGACGCTCCCTGTCCTCAGAGAGTAGAGCGCAGACGTGGTGGTGGTCTTCATCAGGCTCAGAGAGGTCATGGAGGAGGCTGTGGTCAGCTTCATGCACTAGCATTTCCAGCCACAGATGAGCCAGATGTCATTCGCGGTACCCTTTGCTAGTTTTCTACCTTGGTGTATGCCTTTTTTGATTCAGAAGCGAAACACTCCTTCATATCACCTACCCTTGTCCATGCTTTGGGACTTGAGGTTGAGAGGCTTCCAGTGCCTTTGGTGTTGACTATTCCAGTTGGAGGTCGGGCAAGTTTGTTTGATTTATGTAGAGACTGTGAGCTAGTGTTGGGGAAACACCGCTCTTGGGGAGATTTCCTATGTTTACGGATACAACCATATGATGTCATCCTCGGCATGGATTGGTTGTATTCGATGCAGGCTATTGTGGATTGAATTAAGAAGAAGGTTATCTTCTTCGGTGCGGATGGAGAGCAGGTGGTGTTTGTTGGTGAGCGAGATCCTCAGATGGGTCATAGGTAGGTTCTATCCTTATCATCCTTGATGGTTGATTAGATGTTGAGTTCTTCAGTGGTTCAGCAGTTGGCATTTCCTAGGGTCGTGGAGGAGTACCCTGATGTCTTTCCAGAAGAGGTCGTAGCATTACCCCCTCGGCGAGAGATCGAGTTTGGGATCGAGCTACAGTCAGGAGCGTCTCCTATCTCTATGTCTCCGTATAGGATGGCCCCTTCTGAGTTGCGAGAGCTATGCATTAAACTTTATGGTCTGTTTTAGTGCAGTTATGTTCATCCAAGTGTGTCACCATGGGGTGCACCAGTCTTGTTCGTGAACAAAGTTGACGACAGTTTGCAGTTGTGTGTCGATTATCGTCACTTAAACAGAGTGACAATAAAGAACTGCTATCCTCTTCTGCGGATTTATGACTTATTCGATCAACTGAAGGGTGAAAGTTGGTTCTCAAAGATCGACTTGCAGACAGGATATCATCAAATGCATGTGAAGTATGAGGATATTCCGAATACTGCTTTATGTTGTCGTCTTGGGCATTATTAGTTCGTTGTAATGCCATTTTTCCTGATGAATTCTCCAGCTGTATTCATGGGGTTGATGAACACTGTGTTCCGTGAGTTCTTGGACAAGTTTGTGGTGGTTTTCATCGATGACATCCTTGTGTACTCCACATCTGAAGATGAGAATGTAGAGCATCTACGAGCCATTTTGGGAGTTCTTCGCCAACATCAGTTGTTTGGGAAGTTGTCTAAGTGTGAGTTTTGGGCTCAAGAAGTTCTTATCTTGGGGCATGTTGTGTCCCAACAGGGAGTAGCTGTGGATCCTTCGAAGATAGAAGCAGTTGTGGCTTGGGCAGCCCTCAAGACAGTTTCAGAGGTGCGAAGTTTCCTTGGTCTCGCAGGCTACTATAGAAGGTTCATAGCCAATTTCTCGCGGGTTGGGACTCCTATGACAGCTTTGACCAGGAAGGATCAAGCATTTGTATGGACTAATCAGTGTCAGGCAGCTTTTGAGTTTCTAAAAGAGAAGTTGGTAAGTTCTCCAGTCATTTGTCTTCCACCTGAGAGAGTCTAATTTGATGTTTTCTATGATGCTTCACATCTGGGGTTAGGCTGTGTTCTCATGCCACAGAGTTCAGTTGTTTCTTATGGCTCTCAGCAGTTGCGTCCCCATGAATGCAACTATGCCACACATGATCTTGAGTTGGCAGCCATGGTTTTTTCTCTGAAGTTGTAGAGACATTAACTCATTGGCTAGCGCTTTGTGGTTTTCACTGATCATAAGAGATTTAGGAATGGTTTCTCCCAGTGTGACTTGAACCTACGACAGCGTTGGTGGATGGAGTTCTTGCCATAATATGACATTGAAATATCATATACACCTGGAAAGGGGAATTTTGTAGCTGATGCGCTGAGCCGAAAGTCACGTAGTGTTGCTTTGCATAAATCCGGTGATTCCTGGAGAGTAATGGAGGAACTTTCATCTTTGAATCTTTATATGGAAGAGGTTGGAGGTAGAGGATGTATTTTCCAGATGATAGTGTAGTTATCCCTGATGCAGAATGTGGAAGATTCCCAGTTGGGTGATCCATAGGTGGAAGTTTGGAGCGACAGAGATGTTTGTGGTGAGGCACCTGATGGTTGGTCGGAGGATGAACAACACTGAATGTTGTATCATGGAAGGCTTTTTGTTCCTTTGGAGATGCACGATACGGTTCTATTAGAGTTCCATAGTTCTCCCCTTGCAGTACATCCTGGTGTGACAACGATATACCGATCCTTGAGGAGTCAGTTTTGGTGGCCTGAGCTGAAGCGTGTGGTTGTAGAGTTTGCGTCTCAATGTTTAGTCTGCCAGAAGGTGAAGTCCGAACACCGTGTTCCTGGGGGTCTTCTCTGGCCATTATAGATTCCTCAGTGGAAGTGGGAGGACATCTCAATGGAATTTGTTACTAGTTTACCTCGATCTCCAGGAGAACATGATGCTATTTGGGTGGTAGTGGATCGTTTGACGAAATTGGCCCACTTTATAGCAATCAAGGAGTCAATCTCAGTGGAAGTATTGTCGAGGCAGTATCTAGATGAGGTAGTGAGACTTCATGGAGTCCCTAGGATGATCATTTCTGATCGAGATCCTTGTTTTTCCTCCAGGGTGTGGAGAGGTCTCCAGCATGCTTTTGGTTCTCAGCTATGCCTTATCACCTCTTTTCATCCTCAAACGGATGGTCAGATAGAGCAAACCATCCAGACTCTTGATGACATGTTGAACTCTTGTGTTCTTGACTTTGGAGGTTCATGGATGAGGAACTTACCCTTGCTTTAGTTCTCTTACAATAATAGTTTTCACTCCACCATCAGTATGGTGCTGTTTGAAGCCTTGTATGGCCGGCCTTGCCGTTCTCCATTGTGCTGGACTGGGGTCGTAGAGTCCGCAATTCTCGGACCAGAACTAGTTCATAATACAACAGAGATGGTTCAGGTGATTTGTGAGAGGATGAAGACAGCACAAGATCGTCAGAAATCATATGCGGATCAAAGGAGGAGACCCTTTGAGTTTAATGTTGGGGATCATGTGTTTCTGAAGGTGACTCCCCGTCATGGGAATTGAAGGTTTGGTCGTGGAAGTAAGCTTTCTCCCCGGTTTGTTGGGCCTTTTGAGGTGTTAGCTCGTGTTAGAGCTATGGACTATCATGTAGCACTTCCCCCACAGATGAGTCGAATACATGATGTTTTCCATGTATCATAACTCCGTCGTTATATTCATGATGACTCCCACATCATCAATTGGGGAGAGATTGATGTTGATGATGATGCATCCTTCAAGGAGTGACCTATTGAGATCCAAGACCGAATGGAGAAGGTGTTGTGTGGGTGTTCTATCCCCTTAGTTTGTGTCTTGCGGCGACACGATGGCATGAAGGAGAGTACTTGGGAACGTGAGTCACATATGCGTGTCCAGTACCCAGAGCTTTGTTAAGATGTTGTGTTGTGTTTTCATTGATCCTTTCTTTTATGTACCTTTGATGTGACGATATGCTTGAATTATTTGGATATGGATTGTGTTTTTTCTTTACTCTCGGATGTCATGGTTTTTTCCCATCTTTATAATAACACAGGGTGGTTTTCACCTGAGTGGTATCTTACGGGGTGGTTGTTCGGATCCCTATTCTCTTTAGGTTGGTTTTAAATTCTCGAGGACGAGAATGTTTTGAGAGGTATCTAATGTAATGGCCCGAACCTCTCTGGCCCATTACTTCATAAAATTTTGGTGTTGGAGGTGTTTCGGGAGGTCAAGGGGACTTATCCCCAACACTTTTCCAATTTTCCAGTTCTGTGAATATTATTTCTAGTTTTGTGAACAGTAACAGATCGGTCTGACAGATCGGTATCACAGATCGTTCTGACAGATCAGTCTCACAGATCGGTCTGACAGATCGGTATCACAGATCGGTTTGACAGATCGGTCTCACAGATCGGTCTCACAGATCGGTATGACAGATCGGTCTGACAGATTGGTATGACAGATCGGTCTAACAGAGCGGTCTCACAGAGCAGTCTGACAGATCGGTCTCACAGTTCAGTTTGACAGATCGGTGTGACAGATCAGTCTCACAGATCGGTCTGACAGATCGGTCTCACAGATTGGTCTGACAGATCAATTTCAGAGATCGGTCTAACAGATCAGTCTGACAGATCGGTTTCATAGATCGGTCTGACAGATCGGTTTCATGTACAGTAACGGTGGATGAATAGTGTTTCTAGATCCCTACAGTTTTTGCACCTTTTGACATTTACTTTGACGTAAAAAACATTTAAAGCCTTATTTTAAGGGCTCTTAAGGCTATTTCAAAATCCATAAATCCTATATTAATTATTCCTAGGGCTTGAAATGTTTTATATGGTCAAACCACGTGGGTTAATGCGATATGCTTTTAATGGAGAATTAAGCGCATCTTAAACCGTCGACCCATTAAATCATCAAAATGGACTAGTTATCATTCTCCTTTGTTCATCTTATTTGTTCTCGGCTATGAGACTCTAGAACCATTCAATCCTTTTTGAAGGAGTTTCACAATCAAACCCTACTCCTCCGATTGGTTTCGTTCTGTTTTGGATGCAACCGAGATGTGTCGGTGAATCATCTATATAAGGTACGTTTTATTGACGTTCTATTGGGGATCATCTTCTCTTGTTATTCTTTCAATATTATAGCATGTAATCTCCATGTTTCTAAAGGGGTTTTCTTGTGGTTTGGTTGGTGTTGTCGTACCGTGGCATCCTCGGGTGGATGCAGTTGTCGTGAGAAGAGGATTGTGACCCGTTGTGTGGATAAAGAACGTCAAGAACTCTTCAAGGTAGGGGATTCTTGGATTCTCTAATTTTTTATGTGCAATCATAGAGTTAACATGATTTAGCCCTTTATATCACAATGAAATTGACCTAATTAAATATTTGAACTAGATAAAGAAATTGTTATTGCTCATATGCTACTGCCTCATGTTTTTCTAGATAGTGTGATATACATGCTTGCATTGATTAGTTGTTCATTATTGATGGAAATTGATAAAGAACGTAAAGCCGAAATTAATTGATAAATAATTGGCTAAAGATAAAGATGCATGTAAAGGAATCCGATTGTTTCCATTGTTGTAGTTGTTCTAATTTTATGTTAATAAAATTTTCATAGTAATCATGTTAAATCTTTTGTGGTAGCTTACTGAATAGGATTCCTGGAATTGGAACCTACAAAATGGATCTGTTAATTCAAGAGGGATTAAAGAACTTTTTTTTTTATTAAAGATAATGCATGATAGGGTTCTTAGTTACCCTCTTTCTTGTAAGGCCGAATGCCTTGTGGTATAGAGCCATGAGTGCTCATTTTTTATGAAGGTTGGATGCCTTGTTAAAGGGCCAAGAGACCATTTGATGTGATGATTGTTTACCTGCTGCTTGAGCTGTGATGTGAGCCTGGATGGCTGTTGTGATGTGTGAAGGTAGGGAGGCCTTGTGGTTGTGGTAGCGGATGTCGCCTAGAGTGGAAAGATGCATCAGTTTATGCATATGGGTGTCGGGGAGGACACCACGGATGATGGTATGGGATAGATGTGATGGCTAGATGTTGGTGGTTTTGTTTGGTTGTTTTCTACTTTACTTTTCCCCACTGCTCAAGGCAGCTGGTCTTGCTCGCCCCTCTTCTGAAAGAGGCAAATACACGTGGGGTATTCCACATGCTTTCCGTGTTTAGCCTCTCGAGGGAGAATGGGTCTATGCCCTTACTATAGGCGTCAAAGACTCGACGAGTATCATATCTACTCACTGTATTGGGCTCCCTTGTGTTTTGTAGCATGGGTTGTTTTTCTCGAATGCCTGGGAATATGGGAAAGTAATTTATGTAATGAAAGATTGATTAAATGGTGTTAACCCATGGGGTTGGAATTCACTGGAACTTATTGAAGTGGTGGTAATTTAAAAAAAAGGGAAAGTGGACTTTGGGTGTGATGCAAACGATGCTAAATGTGGGTTTTTTATGGGTAATTAATGTTTACAGATTTAATTAACATATAGTGGAGCTGATAAAAAGAGAATTTAGTAATATAATTAATCCATTCAAGTGGTTGTGTGCTTATAGGATACCTAGTCTTAGAAGTAGCACCCCGGAGTCTGAGAGACGTTAGCTGCAGTTGTGTCTAAGACTAGGTAATGCCCGTAGTGTGGTTGTGAGTTATATATATTCTGTACTTTTTGTGTTTCTATACACTACACCACCTATTCGATAAGGGAAACTGACACCCCAGGGATTTTGAGCCCTTGGGGGTGTGTTTTCCCCAACATTCTGATGGGAGGTTGAGTGGCTGACTACCCCCTTTGGCCCCGCTCTCTTCTCTTGGTAGATACTTGTGCCTTTGTCACAACAGTTAGTTTTCCCCATATATGTGTGTAGAGGGATGTAATGGCTTGTGGTTATTCACACACATATATTCAGGATATAATATCCTATGGACTACTATAGGTGTAACATGTATAGGTTGTGATGGCTTGAGGATACTTTCTTGGCGTATGGGTTGTAATGGCTTGAAGTATAATACCCGACATATGATACACGTTTTGCGAGCTGTGGTGGATCCTGGAAACTACCTGGTTACTTTTGGTTGTGAGGATGGTGTGGTGTTTAGCCCAGGTGTCTGCGGGAAAGCCTTTGTGGTTCACGTGGTGCAGATTGTGGAGCTTAGCCCAAGTTTATACGGGCAAGCCTTTGGAGAGAGATGCACAGGACGTATGTCGTTGGGGCAAAGAGACAAACTAGTGGGGAAGTATTAGCGGGGTACCCTTGATATTCATTACTATATTCTATATTCTTGTATGTGTTACATGGTGAGAGTAGCCATAGTGAGGTTGGGAACTTAGTATACCTGTTTACGTGAAGAGTTAGTTTCACTTGTTGTTCGCTGTGCTTTAGCATTCTTTCTTTACTTTTGCATGAGAGTCTTCAGGGAGGATCCTACTGAGTATACTGTTATACTCACCCTATGTATATATAAACTATTTTTCAGGTCACTTGGAGCAGGTTGGAGATCAAGCTGGTTACTACTAGCTTGTGGTTGCAGGAGCTGTTCGGGCTTGTGGTTGCTGATGTCTTTTCCTTTTCTTTTGGGTACTTGTAGTTTCCCCTTTCTGTTACAGTACTTTTGCATGACATTATATATGTGCACTTGGGTTTTATTTTATATTTCAGTTTTGAGTTGGAGTTGGTTGGTGTCTATTCTATCTTTCTCTTCTACATGTGTTCTCTTATACGGTAATGCCTCCCATTTGTGTGTTACTATACCCTCAGTGCTAGTCGCCAACCCGGGGCCTACAGGAGGCAGGACTCAGGGGTCATTATCTCCCTTCTCACATTGCCGGCCCAAGAGGGGTACACTTTGTGAGGAGGAGGTCATGACAACTATGATAAAAATTTATCACACAGTGTTTTATGTTTTTAGTAAATATATGGAACCATAATGATTCATGTTACCAATGAATGTGACGGATAATGGAATGATTTTACTCATCATAAACTAAATTAAATTGGAGATGTAATGTGAAATCTGGTGATTATTCCTAATCACCAATTTCGTTATATGAATAACAAACTCAATTTGGGAGAATTTTTTAACACACCTAATAAGAGAAAAATAGAATTTCGTGGGAGTTTAGGTGATGAATTCTATAGAGGGAAGAAAATTTATCTTCATAGTTGTCATGTATATGTGAATAATCACCTAGGGAAATGTATCAAAGAAATAATAAGATGTTTTATATATGGAAAATAAAGTAACAGTTAATGTAATTTACAATGGAAAAGAAGAGTTTGATGGATCGAAATTAATTTCAACCTAAGGTACCATTTATAGTTCAATGTATTATGTGTGGGTAATTTGGACATTATCATATTTAATTTCCTAATCCAAGGTTTAACTTCTAGACTAAGGAAAGGGTTTTGTTATTCAAATCATTGAAGTAAAATGAATGATATATTTATGTATTTTTTATTGATAATTATATTATATAAGTTTTTTTTATCAATGATATTATGGTTATATAAATCCTAAAACATCTATGTATTATTTTATAATAGTTTTTCATTACATAATTTCAATAATATGTTGAATAGTACCTAAAAAACATGAAAAGTGATTGGCTGGAAAGGGTATATTTTTGAAAAAAGCACAAGATTTATGGATATATATCACTTAATGTATTTTTTATTTTCTTATAATAATGTTTTATTTGGATAAATAGATGATCTATATTGATAATGTAAATTGGATAGTATTGTTTACTATGGAATTGATAAATGATTTGATGATAAAGTGGTCTATGTTATCATTAATGAAGTTTGATGCATTTTTTTGGATTCATGGAATATATTTTATATTATAATATTTTATTTATAAAAAAATAATAGAGTCATTTTTTGGAAGAATATATGATTTCATTTATATCTTATATTGATTCAGGTTATTAAAATGTTTTAGGACAATATATGACCAGAGTATTCACTTTATATACTAATCTATAATGTTTGGGGATTAATTTCATGTTTAATTCTGAAATTTAGTGACGTTATTTTTAATTTTATTAGATATATTTTGGAGGAGTATTAAGGTTATGTACTTATAGAACAGTTTAAGTTAAAATTAGGTTTTTTGTTCTGGTTTTACAGATTAATGTATTATTTCACAATATAAAGATTTATCAATAATAGATATCATGTGAAAAAAATTTTGGTTTTGGTAAACATATGGAGATAGGAGAACTGGATTTTTATTATTTTATATAGATCATGATCCATTAAGAGATGATTTTATTGCTTCATCTTTAATATTTTCTTCTTATAGTAAGATGTGAATTGAAAATTGATAAAAGGACATCCAAAGGATGAAATTATTATTATGAAATAGAAAGAAATCAAGTAAGCATATTTTATTATGTTATCTATCATGATAGTAAAAGAATCCCCAAAATTTAGGAAAATGATATTGAAAAAAATAACTATCCTTTTACCTTCATTTTTGATTTATTTATGGTCTTCCCCACATTTATTTGTGCTTTTGTGGCTATTAATTTTTTTCATAATAATATTACATATCACCCTATATTAGTCCTTGGATGTAATTTTTCACCCCCATGTCTAAATTTTTACCTCACAATAATATTCGCTTTATTTGGGAATTAAATTATGTGTTATTTTAGGTAACCTATATTGTTTCCAACACTTTCACCGGGGCACACACATCTGTATATGGAGGACGCACAACTGTGGCCCAGCATTTCCGCTTTCCAAAGGTGGGTGACATCTGTCACTTATTCAGGGAATTTTTCTCCTTGATTTAAATAGGATGATGGGAAGTCATTTCATCCTTCCGTGAATTTCTCCTTGGAACTCGTTACATAGTATGGGTCTCACTTAAAGATTATGTCATGGTTTGTAAAACTCGTTCCCAGGGCCCTATCTTTGTGGACACTGGTTAATTAAGCTACTTACATCAGGACATTCCACGAGGTCTTGACATGGTAGCAACCATCGGTTAGAGTAGATGGTAACATCAGGCATGTCAGGGCATATGTGGATGTGTTGACAATGGGGAACCTATATTATTCCTCATAAGAGGGAATCTCAAGGGCACCAGACCTGAGGCATCCCATGTCAGTCATAGGGTATCTTATGCCGAAGTCATGTCTCTGAGTTTTTCCCCAGTTTCCCTTGTTTAGAACAGGGTATGTTGCAAGTTTAACGTCTTGTAGAGATATTTACGCCAAAGGCATGTCTTACAAGGTTTTCCTCAGGCATCTCATGTTTAACAAGAGGTAGTCCATGAGTTTAACATCTTTCATATATGGAATGAGGGTGACCATAATGTCCTATAGAGAAGAATCAGATCGGTACATCCCAAGGAGTGATCTCTAAGAGTGTTTACTGGGTAAATGGATCAGAACACTTCATAAGAGTATACCCAGGATGGTGTGTCCCATAAATGGAAGATATCACACTGTGAAGGCTGACCTGGACACCACTGAGGGAGGATCAGGGAGTGTGCACCCCAACGTGGGGGGCACCAAATTTAGGGGCACCAAGGTTTACCATTGGCTGGGATTGAACCTCTTGGAGGCTTTTGACGTACCCTGAAAGGGATCAAAACCCACGTAGTTCGAAGGGGTGATGAATTGGGGTGTACACAAATGGCATTGACCTAGATACACGATTGGTATTACACATGAAAAGCAGCCCATCAAAAGAGGGATACTATTGGGTGGATGGTTATGGATGTTGTGTGCGGATTATGCACAGTTAACTGCCCGGGTTCCGCAAGGAGTGACACTGGGATGAATGGAATGATCTCACCTTGATGTGACAGCATGGGTAATAATTAAGATGAATGATGGTGTGTCTAATGAATTGGTGGGTGAATGATATGGAACCTCTGTGATGGCGACAATAGTGTTGGGCTTGAGCCTCGAAGGGACTTCCTACGTATCCCCATGGAAGGGAATCAAAGTTCTCATAGTTCGGAGGGATGATGGGACAACTAAGGAGGCGACCTAGGAGAATGGATGCATGGATGGGATTTAGAGGAAATAGAACCTCCAGGTTGGGGAATGATCTTCCTGGAACACATGTGATCGAGGGATAGATAAGGATGAGACATGGGTGGTGGTCTTCAACATCATGTAGGATTTTTACGTATCCCTATGGTAGGGAATCAAAGACAACAAAGTTTATCTGACTACGAATTACTGTCGATTGGGGACTTCAATAGATTACCGCTGAATGAGGTTGAGAACGGCTTACCACTGAATGGGGTTGAAAACGTCTTACCTCTAGATGGGATTGACAACGGCTTACCGCTGGATGGTATTGACACCGTCTTATCACTAGATAGGGTTTTGACAACGTCTCAACGTTGGATAGGGTCACAATAGCTTACCACTAGATGGGGTCACAATGGCTTACCGCTAGATGGGGTCACAATGACTTACTATTGGATGGGGTCACAATGGATTATCGCTGTATGGGGTCACAACGGCCTACCACTGGATGGGCTGATAGTTTATTGTCATGCAGGAAAAAGGGGCGTACAATTTAACATCATAGAGGATGGGGGTGGACCGAAGTGAAGGGGTTTGAGACCAATGGTTGCTGGGATTGAACCCCATGGAGGTTTCCTACGTACCTTGCCTTGGAAAGGATCAAGGACCACATAGTTCAGGTTGGGTTTGGTGAACCAACATGAAGGTGGTCGAGACCAATGGTTGGTGGGCTTGAAACTCAAGGAGGCTTTCTACATACCTTTCCTTAGAAAGGATCAAAGATCACATAGTTCTGTTAGGTTTGGTGAACCATTGTGAAGGTGGTCAGGACCAATGGTCGGTGGACTTGAACCTCAGGGAGGCTTCCTATGTACCATGCCTTGGAAAGGGTCAAAGTCTACATAGTTTGAGAGTGTTTGTGGTTTACACTCTAGGATACATAGAAATGATGTCATGGTCGATGCTTACTATAAGACCACATGAGTCATACTCGGTGTGAAAAATAAGAGGCAGCAAGGACCTGACGATCATGGTGTAAAGGTGTTTCCATGAAGGGTAGTGAATGGGGCTTACGCATGGAAGACTCCCGGGTGCCCTATGGAGTGAAAATGGTTGAATGGGCATATGCATAGAAACTACCCATGTGCCACTATAGAGCGACAATGGTAGATAGAGCTTATTAAAGGAAGCTAACTATGTGCCGCTATGGATAGGAAATGGATAGGACTTACACAAGAAATCTTCCCAAAGGTTTTCCTCATGTATGGCCATGGGGGAATCCCAAATTAGTGGTGGGTTGAGGACTTCACCTATGTGCTAGTGCATAAGTGGGATAACACCAAGGTGTATTGGAATCAGTCCAAACAAAGGGATATAAAAAGTGTGAACCACATGCCTAACATTTGTAATGCAATGAGGGTGGTGTGGAGATGGAGGATAACTATTTTCCATGTTCGAAACACATCTATATCGTGTCAGCCTGAAATGGGGACAATCCAATGAGGGTCTACTACTGACCCTGTTAGAAACATAGGACCTGACTTGAAGTGTTGTCCAAAGTCTTATGGGGCTTTGGCCAAGGATAGTAGGTGAGCCGATGTGGCATGGGACCCGGCTATTAGGGGGTCCCTTCAGACATGAATGTGGATAAATATCCCAATGAAGGACATGAAAAGTGTGAGATGGAGTGATTGAATGATTGAACATATTACAACACTCTTGAAATTAAGCCACTGTAATTATTTCATTAGGAATCTTATGATTGGATCATAAGGAATCTACGATTTAAATAAATTGGTGTCATATGTTGGGCACATAGGGCGTACTACTATTTATAGTCATGTAGATATGACTATTGGAATCTTATTCTTGAAGCATAATCCATCTCTTGTTTGGAGAAAGATGCATCCTATGTTTGGAATATAGGGTGTACTATAGTTTATAGTCATGTTGATAGGACTATTGACATCTTATGATTGGAGCATAATGCATACCTTGTTTGCAGCAAGAGATATTCTATGTTTGGAACATACGGTGCACTATAGTTTATAGTCATGTAGATAGAAATGTTGGAATCTTATGCTTGGAGAGTAATGCATCTCTCGTATAAAGCAAGAGGCATCCTATTTTTGTCAAAAAAGGTGTACTACAGTTTATAGTCATTTATAGAGGACTGTGGGAATCTTATGCTTAGAGCATAAGGCATCTCTCATATAGAGCAAGAGGCATCCTATGTTTGGCACATAGGGTGTACTACAATTTATAGTCATGTAGAGAGGATTGTGGGCATCATATGCTTAGAGCATAAGGCATCTCTAGTATACAGAAAGAGGCATGCTATGTTTGGCACATAGGGTGTACTACAGTTTACAGTCATGTAGAGAGAACTATTGGCATCTTATGCATGGAGCATAAGGCATCTCACGTATAGAGCAAGAGGCATCCTATGTTTGGCACATAGGGTGTACTACATTTTATAGTCGTGTATAGAGGACTGTGGGCATATTATGCTTGGTGCATAAGGAATCTCTCTTATAGAGCAAGAGGCATCCTATGTTTGGAACATAAGGTGTACTACAGTTTATAGTCATTTAGAGAGGACTGTGGGAATCTTATGCTTGGAGGATAAGGCATCTCTCGTATATATCAAGATACATCCTATGTTTGGCACATAGGGTGTACTATAGTTTATAGTCATTTAGAGAGGACTGTGGGAATCTTATGCTTGCAGCATAAAGTATCTCTCATATAAAGCAAGAGGCATCCTATGTTTGGCACATAGGGTGTACTACAGTTTATAGTCATTTAGAGAGGACTGTGGGAATCTAATTCTTGGATCACGAGGAATATATCGTATAGAGCAAGAGGCATCCTATGTTTGGAACATAGGGTGTACTACAACTTATAGTCTTGTAGAGAGGAATGTGGGAATCTTATGCTTAGAGCATATGGCATATCTCGTATAGAGAAAGAGGCATCCTATGTTTGGCCAATAGGGTGTACTACAATTTATAGTCATGTAGAGAGGACATTGGGAATCTTATTCTTGGAGAATAAGGCATCTCTGGTATAGAGCAAGAGGCATCCTATGTTTTTCACATAGAGTGTACTACAATTTATAGTCAGGTAGAGAGGAATTCTATGAATAAGGAGCCTAGTAATGGTTAGTGTTTGGACTTACGCAAGGGCGTCCATTTCTGGTTCAACCTGGTATAGAAGCCATGTGATGGAGTGTGGATGAGTTACTTGAACTCAGGGTACTCGAGGGGGTTTGATGACGTGAATCTCAACTCATGACATGGTAAATGGAAGAAGAGAAATATGATGACTCAATGTGTTCCATGGTGTGTAGAGGAGTATCTCAAATCATGGTATCCCATAGGTGGAAGGTGGCTGCTCATAAGGGCACAATGGAAATTGTCGACATCCTGGCCTAAAAAGTTCGCAGTATGACTCTCCATTTTTCATGGGGGTCAGAGATGGTAGCGGAGGGACCAGCTCGGAGTGGTATGGACCAACGAGCACGGGCATGGGCACTGTTGCGTGTAAGATGGCCTACGCACAGGATGGGCTACACGAAATATTGGACTGGGCGGCAGGATGGAAGGTCTGTGCACAAGATAGAAGGATTGCGCACAAGAGGGAAGGTCTATGCGCAAGACGAAAGGGTTCTTTGCAAGAGGGAAGGGTTACACGCAAAAGGGGTGGGTTACATGCATGATTGGACTGGGCAGCATAGGTGCGCAAATGATTCAGCACCTTGGTATTGTTTCACACAACATTGAATTCTTGCATGTATGATTGGAATTTTTCATGCAAGATTGGATGTTTTGCGTGCAATCATGGAATCTTGTGCGCACCTGATTTAGGTAGAAAATATGCCAGGCGAGAATCAAAACACTGTGGCCCCGTACGAAAGAGGACCCATATGGGACTTTTCATGAAAGATCTCACATGGTGGGTTCCAATCGTCTGAATGGTCATGAAAGAGGGAGTATTTTGCGCAGTAGAGCAGTGGCCATCCTCCGGAGAGATCCCTCGAGGAGTGGTGGGCTGCACTTGTATTTATTGGCGAACCCGGGAGTTATTGCGCGTAAGATTTTGGGCATGAAAGTAATATTAAGATCACCCTACATCAGGTGCGCATGAAAAGGGGGATTTGAATTCTCATTGGGCATGTAATAATCTTACGCACAGATGCTAATCTTTCGCGCACTTCTCAAAACTTGTGATCACCTTCCTTAGATGTTTTTCGTGTGGCCTGGGTGGAGGATGGCCTCTCATTGGGCGCATAAATGGTTTTCACAACATGTTGCTTGAAATATTTTGCTGTTTCATGCAAGATTCCATTAATGCATGCAAAACAAACATTCTTGCATGCAAGATTTCAATTCTTGTGTAAAAACCATACTTTCCCCCAAAATCTTCACATATGGCCATTTCCAGCAGCCTAACTTCGAATGACCATAACTTTTGATCCGTAACTCTGTTCAGCCACCACGACCAGTCAAATAGAAGCTTGGAGAATGAGATATGCTCTGGGATCATCTATGGAAGCATTTGGTGAATTAATTATACACGTTTTCTAGTTCTAACATATATTTTTATCATATCACCTTTTCAAATGAATTTTTATTATCCCTTTGTATGATGTGGGTTTTCAACAAAGGTATTTTGAAATATTCAAACATTGATATCTGAGATAAAACAATGATGATTCAATTTATTTAAGTTTGAGATAATTTAACATCATTAAAATTTAGTTTAAAATAATAAAAATATTGATAGCTTTCTTAACATTCAATATTGAGCTTTATGCAAATTTTGATATTATATAGAAATATTATTTAAATGTGACTGTTATAACCTAGACAATGAATTAAAGTTTATGAATACGAGTAAATAAATAATATATATATATATATATAATGGTCATACTAAATAAAAATTTATTGATCAATTATTATGAAATAAGAAATCAATTTTTAGTGAATTAATTTTATGTTTCATAAATATGTTTTTTTTAAATGAATTTTATTATATCATGTGCTTGAAAATTATAGAAACTATCTACAATATCTAGATATTAATATTTTATAAAATTAATATCACTTTTCAAATCATCATTTAAATATTTTTTAAGTTTTATTTTTGGGATTTTTCGAAAAATATTAATTTCTCAGTGGATAATAAAATAAAATTATTTTTATAAAACTATCATTTCTTTTCTTTAAATAAAAAAAATTTAAAATTATAATAATGTTTTAAATTTTATAATGAATTAAAATAAGTATAATTTCATTATAAATAATATAATTAATTAAATATTAATCATAATTATAGTTGATTTTGGTATAAGATCATATTTGGGATTAAAAACACTTTTTCTAAAAATGGTTTTTATATACACAATTTATTTTTGTTTTAATTAAATATATATATATATATTATTTATTTTAATTAAATATATATTTTATATTCAATAAAAAATTTTAATATTAATTTCATGATTTTTATGGGTATGTAATAAAAAGACATCTATTTTTATGCTTAATAATTTTTTTTTCAAAAAAGGTTTTTCATTGCATTTTTTACATTTATTTAAAATTTATTTTATAAAGTTTATAGATATTTAATTTGAAAATTTGATTTTATATTTGGAAATATTATTTTAATATTTATTTATTTTTCTACTTTTATTTTTTTAAATGGACAGTAAATAAAATTAAAAATTTGTTACTATGGTTAAGTTTAAAATGAGTTTACCGGGTAGGTTAATATAAGTGATAAGGGTGATATTTAAATATAATAATGTGTAATAAATATTTTATGGAAATATTTAGACCCTATATCATCTATTATTTGGATATTATTCATTTTGAGGCATTTGGGTAGTGTATGAAGTTATTATATTTTAACATTCTGAAAAAATCTAAGTGCGTCTTCTCTCTCTCTTATAAAAGGATGCCACATCTCCTCCATTATATATAATTAAATAGAATATTATATTAGAAAACACCTACCCAAATTCTTCCTTATAAACATACCATGCATTATGTCATCCTTTTTATCAAAATACTATCCTTTCAAGCGATAAAGTGTAATCCAAAGGAAGTATCTCAATGAATAGGTATAAATCTTAACTGAGTACTTTAAATTTTATTTCTTCATCAACCTTATAAAAATTTATGGTATCCAATATAAAAGAATTAATTATGTATATTAAATATACTAAATTATTATTATTATTATGGGTCAACTATTTCCACTCCTTTTCTATCAAATGGGAAATGAAAGTATCGCTTGTGTGTATGTGTTCCCTACCACCTTCACATAACAATATGAATTGTTTTCTATCAACATATTTCAAGGATGATTATTATGAAGGATTTGATGTTTATATATGATATTTAGGAAATATATTTTCAAATATAATTATTATAACTTTTCTATCTTATTACCATCCTATAACTTTGAAGATGATAACGTCGCTTGTGATTTCATGGAAACTACCACATCCACAAAGTGATGTGATTTTTTTTCATTTTATATTTATATTTATGGTAATAAATAAATATTTAATGAATATATATATATATATCATATTTATTATATAATAATGATTTTATACTGGTTAATTATTATGTAACTTTCATTTTTACATCCATTAAAAAGTGGAAACATCACAAATATGTATATAATGACTATCATCTCAATAAAGTGATGTAATTAATTTTTCATCACAAATTTATATGACTCGTTATAATATTGTTTTTAATGATTAAATATGATAATTATTTTATTATTAATATTATAGATATTATAAAACCATGATCTCAGTAAAATTATTAAAAGTGTTAAACCAAAATATTCGCAAGTAATTGAATAGTTAACACCTGAAAATGTCAATTTTAATAAAGAATTATTAATAAAAGGATGTTTTAATGTCCTAAGTGGATCATATATAATATTATAATAATATAAATGGGTTTTCAAATAATTATTATAAATTTATATTTATTATACAGGTAAGAGTGATTATGAATGATGTTGGGCTCGAGGTAAGGCTTCTTCATCTCAATATTGTTTTGTTGCGATATGTTTGATGTTGTACACCTACATATAATTATGAGGTGTATATAGTATCAAATTTAAATATTATATCATAAATATCCATATTTTTATAATATTTAATGTTTTATTTGAATTTATTCTTTCATGGGGATTACAATTCAAAAATTACCAAAGTGGTATGGGATTTATGTTTCAATATGATTTTAATTAGGATTCATTATGCTTGAATTCCAATTGAGGTAAATTATATGATATGTATATAAAAATACTCTATAATTTTATTATAAAGTTGAAATTCCATGAATTTATTTCTATTATTACTTCTTTACTCTCTTTGATACTTAAAATGACTGAAAAATGTTTTTAAAGAAAATTTGACCTTATTTACTTTTTGGTCAATGAAAATTTCATTCCATGTCCATGATCATCAAAATTATTTTATAAAAGTTCATACTTATATATTAAATATTTAAAAATTTTAAAATTCACTAACTCTTAATTTATTTACAAATATTTAAAAATGAATCTTTTAAAAGAAACATTTTTCTAAACAAGTCATTTTTAATTATTAATTAAGGTGTAAAAGGAATGTTTTATTTTAAATTATACAACATGAATGGATTTTGACACTATCATAAATATTCACTACTTTTAATCTTCATTCAAATGTTTGATTGGTTATTTTTAAATAAAATGATTTTCTTAATATTTTGGGAATTTTTATTTAATATTTTATGAAAAGAAAAGGATATTTTCTAATATTTTAAAATAATGTTTTGAATGATATTTTGAAGGTATTTTTGGTCTATCTGAACATCAAATATGGATTCTTATACTTCAAAAGGTAGATTTTAACATCCCATATGGGAACCACTAATTACGATCCCCGAGTTGGTTCACCACATGACCTCAAACATGCCTCCCTGTATACCAGAGGATGATGAAATGCAGTGAGGTTCTATAGAGGTATGATGGGGAGACTATACCTACTTATTAGAGTGACACAATGAAACAAAATAATAATGAAAAAATATACCAATATAAATGGAAAATGGAATAACATTTGAAAAGCACCAACAATGAACAAAGTGTAATATGATACCACAATGAAATGTACACTCAACATGTTAGGCAGTCATACAAATAACACCTCCAATAACAAAACTATAAAAATATCCCAAACACGAACTCGAGCCCCAACTGGGTCTTGATATCCCATACTCCCACCCATCAACTCAGTAATAAACCATCTAGGATGTCCTTATCATGAACCTATATATGAATACAAGTAGCAGCTTCTTGGGTACCCAAGATCCAGGGCAGCCTATGTAGGGTGTGAGTAAAACTCATTAGGCCACCACCAACAGTGTCTAAAGAAATAACAAGTATAAAAAACAATATTTGACGATATATAAGGAATGGTATACAAGGAATTATTAACCAATTTTCTCTTTTAAAAATTAATTAATTAACCACTTTGGTTCCTTGGTTCCACTGTGCCACCCTTACCAACTAAACCAGATTCGGCCATTCCAAAAGTCTATGTCACATCCCAAGAGGGTAAAAATATTTAAGGCATAGGGTAATTTATTTATCAATTCCACTTAAACTAACATAATATGGACCATAAGTTGAAATATCCATAACATTTAACACATCAGTGCTCCTAGAGAATCAGTTTGGAAAAACCCATGGATAAGGAGCCTCAGTCCATCATCCAAATCACATAATACCTCAGTGGGCCTAGAGAATCAGTCTGGAAAATACCAATGATTATAATAATCAGTACATAATTTAAATAATACCGTTATTCATATCTTTAAAGGTTCACTATCAATTTCCAATTTGTTAAAAACAAATATCCCAAAGTCCAACTCAATTGGAATTTTCAGTATAATAAACATTAAGGATATTCAAACCCATTTAATAACATCAACATGACCCTTTAACAATTTCTCATTTTACAATAATTTTCCATCATTAATCAATGTCCTAATGGACCTTTAAAACCAAATAATGGCTTAAATAAAAACCAACCCTTTACCCATGTCATAAAACACCAAGACCAACTACTCATTTAAAATCAAATTGAAGACACCCTTAAACCATGGGTATTCCTTTATGAAAAAATTAACCATTCATTGAGGCCTTTATTTCAATTTACAACAATTTAAAAGATCCATTAATGCATTTTTTTAAAAGGGGAACCACACCCCCATTTCAAACCATCATTTTAAATCTAATAAGAAACCCATTTTTCAAATCACTTTGAGGTCAAAACCTCCTTTTTAAAACATTACCAACTTTTAAAACATCATTTTCCTTCATTGAAATCCCCATATGGATCAAAATCTAAAAAACATAATTTAAACCATTTCCAAATTCGACCTAGGAATTTTACATAGGCTAGCATATAAAAATTTCATCCATGCCTTTAACCATTCCCATTTACCATGTAACAAATCCTATCCATTCATCGTCATAATTTACCTATCTCAAAATTTACCAATTCATTTCACAATTTCAAACTGTTTGGAATACCCTATAATTAGCCCTAGGTCCTGTTTAAAACCATAAATGGACCTAATGGGGTCCATAAATGGTTTCACACATCAATTTAACTCCCAATTTACATTACATAGATAAATACATAAAAACATAGAAAGAATGTCAATTGGAACAACTACGTGTATATATTGAAAAATAAATAATATGGTAAAAATATTATAGGGAAACTTCCTCAAGTTCATAGAGAATACCTCATCCAAACACAGTCCTTGATTCGAAATAAAATGAACTAAAACAGTAAAGAAAAAAGGACCCTGTAAGAATATGGTTCATGATCTTTAAAACGAGGGGAGACAAAAAAAACCATCTTCTATAAAATGGAAGGAAATAGAGTTGAAGACTTACTTAGTGATTTTATTTTCACTAAATGACACTCCAAATGACTGAGAATTAAGGGATATTTATCCTCGGATAGGGGGAGAGCTCATAGTTTTCACCCTATGCCCAAATGGACGGAAGGCCATATTTTTATTGATTTTTGATAACCCCCCTTTCACGGGATGAGGGGGAACCCTTACAAGGACCGTAGGCTCAGAGATTACATGACCCGTAGGTCTTCAGAAATATATAGACTATACTTGGAACTCATCTTCATAGCTTCTTCATCATGATATCATATCTCCACCTTCGCATGGATGTTCAGATGGGCTTCCCGTTCAAGAACAAGCTGGTCCCAATGGCAATGTAATTCCCTCTCTTTTCGAAAAATCCTCTTAGCTTATACTTTGGTGAATGTGCCTTCTCTGAATCCCCATATGGATTCTACTCCCTGTAGAGTCTGTCTAAGAATTAAGCACAATTTCAAGTGGCCCAAAGGGCTTGAGGTGGCTCAATGGCCTTGAGGTGGCCCGAAGGACTTGATGTGGCCCGAAGGCCTAGAGGTGGTCTGAAAGTCGAACTAGCCCAAAGGCCTTGGGTGGACCGAAGACCTTAAAGGACCTGAGTCCCAAACCGGTGACCCGAAATCCCAAACAGATGAATAGTTATAGATGATATAGTTAATTGAGAAACATGTTTTTTCTTAACAGTTGCATGGTTTGAAAAACCTTGTGGTGACTATGCACTTGCAACAACCCAAGGGGACGAGACCACATAGTCTTCTAGAAGCACTCTTATGGTTTTAAAAACCATGGAGAATCTGTGCACCCACCACTATCAATTGGGGATTTAGGTCACATGTTTTCTCATACCCAACCACATAGTTTTGGAGAACCATGTGTAAATCATTCTCCCAACATAGTGAGTTCCATTTACCATTTTTATATGTTTAGAACCCCTAGGAAACCCCTGAGACCATTAATACTCCTGGTAAACATTGAATTGACCATATATAATGGAGTTATCTTTAAATATTATATGAAAATGAACCCCTCCCAACACTTGGACCTTATAACCTCTACACCATATAAGATATTATCCTCAAGATACACTTTTAAAAATTACGAAATCCATAAGGAAAAAGTGTTGGTACACTAGGCCCATAGAACAACATCCCTCTCCCATGTTTTCCTTCTAAATACAACCTTGATAGCACAAAACTATGATAAAAATATGGTCCTTCCTCATAAAACATTCATTTTGACTGCAACAAAAGTCATATTCTTCTCAAAGGACAAATCAGTCTCAAGATCAACATCATAAAGTTTCACCACATAAGAAATATCTAGTTAATACCACTAGAATTTCTATATAACAAAAGCCTTGATAAATGATCTAAACCACTATAGGAGATCCAATCTGGATACCACAAGTCTGATACTTCTCAAAAACTCAAAGATCCCAACACAGCTAGAGTCACTTGAAAAAATATACAATTATCCCAACACATCTGCTGAACTATGTTGTTCCACAAATTAAGTCACAATGGCCTCATTACATATCCTAACACCTGTAAAACACTGTTCACCTCATCATCTAACCACTTTCCTACTATGGAACCTCCACCATATGCTTGATTTTAAAACCACTGACTTCTGGTGTTTGGAACCTACACCATAAAAAAACACCACTAGTTTCTTGAAATCACACTTCCATAACATACCTAGTGTGTTTCCCAAATCACCATGACCAAACATCCATTATAACACCATACAACACAACATACAACCTTACCAAATAATGCTAATAGAAATTGATGCATACCTTTCATCCATCCATGAACTTGGAAAGATGCATTTTTTAAGAACCTATCTCTATTCCCAAAATGCATCCTCCATTTCCAATACATCATGCCAAATGTGATTTTCAACTGGATACAACTGCTTTATTCACAACTCTGGTTTGGGAAATCCCTGATCGACTCTTCCTAAAAATTCTCAACTGCCACTTTCGGCAGGTTTCTACTTTACCAAACCACGATACCTTCTATCATAATGTATATCACCACCTTAAAAATTCTCATAAAATATCTTATACCCAAAATCTAGTGAAATTAAAATATTAAAGCATGAATTTCTCTCCAAACATTCATCATGATCTACTAAACCCACAAACACGTCTTCAATAAAAACTTCCCATATTGATTTTAGAACCACCCCGAGCCTGGAGCCAATGCTCAGCTCAATCAACCACCGCATAAAACCATTTTAATTCTCCACACAATTGAAAACCCACTATAATTAGGGTTATAAACCCATTAATAACATGTCACTCCCTTCCATAAGAGTGTGGTTGTCACCATTTTACTCAAGCACTACAATCTTCCATGGATCAAACTCTAATAACTTTCAAAAGATGGAAGTGGGCATGAATATCTCACCATCACATGAGTAAAAAAAAATTGTTAAACATCATCCATTACCATATTTTAAGAATGAAAAATTTATAAATTTAAAACTTTCTAACCCCCACTTGAACCTTAATCAAATATGGATTTGGTGAACCTCCCACCACAAGGCTTCACTTAACCTACTCCAAGTGCACAACCATTAAGAAGGTCCTTTATATAACTAAAAGAAAACATTTTATTATCTTGGAATATATCAACTTATATCCTAGTGTACTAAAGATGATGTTAAGACATTAGTATTGATCATCTTTAATATGAGATTACACTAAGATTCATTGACAAATACCACCAAAACTGATTCAATCCAAATATCACCTCTCACTACAGGGACAACTTTACCCACAAGTAATTCTTGAGACGCATCTCCTAAAAACGTCTCACCAACACCTAGACATAAATATTTGGGGGGGATATTCAAAAAATACTCATCACCACCTCATAACTCTCTACCAAAAAGTTGTGACCCAAAATTCCCTTTGTCGCTACTCTCACTACACCACTCAATCTCTTCCAGTATAATCCTGGTGATTCACAACGGAAAAAATGACCCATCACACTAATCCAAAAACAATGGTCTCATGCATAAACAATTAATTCCACTTTTATTTCATGTAAAATGATAGGCACTTACTCCCAAGCCACCTATTCACATGTTCCAAAGGAAATCATGCATCTCAACCACGTGTCCAATATCCAAACCACATAAAAAAACCTCAAGATCACACTCATTACTATAATAATTCAATGAACCAAACACCAGATACCATAATTATTACATCATTAGAACTTTTTCTAAATACTCACTCATTCAACTATCCATGAATCATGGATTTTCAGCCTCATCAAATTTGGGGAATATTTAGTGTTCTCATTTAATAACTCCACCCTTTCACATATCAGGTCGAACAACATGACTATCCATTATATTTGGTTTCATTACTAGATCATAAGCATCTATACATGATCAAGTTACCATTAACTTGTATCTTCAATAGAAATCTAACCCTGTTTATCGCATCAAACATTAACAAAAAATTCGGTTCATTCCCCAAAATGATTCTTCCCTTCTAAAACAATCTTACAACCAACCACAAGAAATAATGTTCTTCCCTTGTAACAAAACCAATGGCATGAAAATTCATTTTATAGAAACTCGATGGAACTTACCATGAATAAATTCAAGCTTTAAAGAATCCACCTAGGCTACACATTCCAAAAAACCCACAATACTAGGATAACCTCCCTTGAGGTTACCCTCAATTTCCCAAAACCAATGATTTTTTCATTTATTCTAATAGGAAAATCCTGTACTAGTAAGAAATATATGTGTGTCACTATAAAAATTCCAAAACATTTACTTGTGCCTTATACACCCAAATGAACTAGAAACCCACCTGACCCCACTCATGGGTATCCCTCAAAAGTCAAATAGAAAAATCTCCCAAAACTATAGTTGATCTAGAAAAGGGAACTAGATCTCCATTTAATCCATAAACATAAAAAAATTTCATTTCTCCTGGTTGGTACTCCTACAATAGATCCAAAAAACATGATGTGTAACACATCAAGAAAACCACTTACCATACTGACAACACCAAGAACCAGGACACTCATTTCAGTGTCCATTAAAAAACCCTTAGAGTCACAACCATAAGGGTTATCACGTCCACCTTACTAGAAACACCACCCAACCTCTTGATCAAAGCCTATCCAAATGAATCACAAGTAACATACCACTAACCAGCCCACAAAAACTCACCAATGGCTCACAACCCATAAACCAAGGTCTCAAAACTAAGAAACTCTCACTTCCCAAACCACTCGTACATAGGTTTTGATCACAACACTTGGGATACCCACACTAGGGTACATAAATTTAACATCATTACACATTACCGTTTAATTAAATTTACCTTTCAAAAAATCTAGAAATTACATTTCAAAACATTTGATTTAACAACATTTCAAAAAAAGAAATTCCAAATGACCTATAAATAACATGTAACATACAGATGACCGATCACTCCTATATACCTCGCATGATGTCTAAACACTCACAAACCATATCTTTATATATTGGCCTAAGATAAAAAAATAATAAATTAGTAACATTACATCAATTTATACCACTTGTGGTAGAAATTTAAATCAATGGTAGAATCATGAAACTAAACATCAATCCCCACCCTTGGAAACCTACCTTTTCCCCACATATGGGGTTGTAGTTACCCAACCACAAGCTCATTACCAATACCCAAAAAAATAAAAGTCTCCTATATAACATTCCAAAATAGTAATATAAAATATTACACCAGTGATACAACTTTGTGACATTCCATCTCTGGAGACACTAATATGGTGCCCTCAGATGGATCACCACATGACTCAGATGAGACTCCCCGTATACCAAAGGATTCTGACTATAAGTTAGGGTCTATATAGGTGTGATGTGGAGATTATAACCACATATCAGAGTAATAAAAAAGTGAAAAATATTAACAAACAAAAAAAACTAATATAAATGTAAAATAGAATAGCATACAACAAGTTCCAATAATAAACCATGTGTAATGTGATACTATAATGAAATGCGTGCTCTACATGTCAGGTAGAACTAAACATAACAGATGAAATACCAAAAATATAAAATATCCTAAACACAGAAATTATTGGAAACCCATTCATGAAATACCACACACCAATACATCATCTCTGGAAAAAACCAACCACTTGGTCCTTTTCTTAAATGTGTGCCTGAAAACAAGTAGAAGTTGTTTGGGCACCCAAGTGCCATGGAATCCTGAACAAGGTGAGAGTACATCTCTGTAGGCCACCAAAAATGGTGTCTAAATCAATAATTGTCTAAAATTATATATATATAGATATATAACGAATGAAACATAAGGAATTAGTAGCCATGTTTCCCTTTTAACAATTTATTAATCAACCACTTATGTTCTTTTATTCCACTATGTCACCCAAACCAACCAAACCTTCTTCTGCCATACTATAAGTCTGTGTCACATTAAAAGAAGGGTAAAAAAAATTAATTTGTAGGTAAATTCATTAATCAAATCCCTTTAACCCGATATTCCCTAGAGTATCAGTCCATGTATCCAAACCGTGAAAGATATCATCAGGCTAAGAGAATCAGTCTATCCAAACCCATGGATAAGAAAATTTAGTACTACATCTAAATCACATAATAAATTGGTGGTCCACGATCATTTGGTTAGAAGAACCAAATTATGAGGATAATCAGTCCATCATCCAAATGAAACCATTATTCATATATTTCCAGTTTCACTATCAATGATTAGTTTACGAACACACGATTTCCAAAGGTCCAACATACATGAACATTTCAATACAATAAACATTAAGGTTATTCAAACCTATTTAATAAAATTTACATACCCCTTTAACTATTTATCAATTTTCAATTTTATCACATAACATACCATGGTCCCAACATACCTTTAAAAACAAAACACAGGTCAAATAAAACCCAACCCTTTCCTCATGTCATAAAACAAAAAAACTAATTACTATTTTGAAATCATATTTAATACACACTATAAAACATGGGTCTTTCTATTTGAATAAATAAACCATTACCCAAGTCAATCATTTCCATTTATAGACATCTAAAATAGCCATGAATTCTTTTTTTTTACAAAAGGGGAACCACATCCCCATTTCAAATCATCATTTGAAATCTAATAATAAACCTCGTTTTCAAATCACTTTGAGGTAAAAAAAATCATTTTTAAAACATTTCCCTCTTTAAACACATAATTTTACGTAATTTAAAATGACAATTGGATCAAAATATAAAAAACATCACTTAAACCATTTCAAAATACCCCTACAAATTTCACATAATCCAGAATATAATTATTTCAATCACCCCTTTAAACATGACCGGATACCAAGTAGAAATATCTACATATTAACCAACATAATTTCCACATCTCATTGTTTTCCAATTCATTTCCCCCATTTTAAAGGGTTTGGAATAACCCATAGGTAACCTTATGTTCAGCCTCAAACCAACAATTTACCCAATAGGGTCTATTAAGGGTATCACACCTTAATTCATGGGCCAAATTAAATTCCTTATCCAAATAGATAAAAACATAGCAAGTGAGAGAATTATAAAAACTATGTACACATATTTAAACATCAAAAATATGGGAAAAATATTATTAACCACTATCCTTAGGCTCATAGAAAAACCATCATCCATCCTCAGGTCTTTATTTAAAATAAAATTTCCTAAAAAACCAAGGTGATGAACCCCTTAGAAATAGGGTTCTTGAGCTATGGAAAGAGAGGATACAACCAACAAAGAATCCTATAAAAAAAGGAAGGTAATGGAGTTAAATAATTACCTATAGATTCAATTCTTAGTAAATGACACTTTAAATTTCTATAAATAGAGGGAGATTTATCCTTATATTGGGATAGAGATCTTGGTTTACACCCTAGGATGATGAGGGTTGAATGAGAGAGAAAATCATGGGATAAATATTTAGGATTAGGAGTGAATATGGTATATTATTCTATTTTAATGAGACATGTGATTCAGCCACAATTTTTTCAAAACCATACACCAACCATGTAGTTCCCTCTATACAAGAGTAAACCAAGCTCTGTGTTTTTCCTTCAAACCTATACGGTTTGAAAAATTGTGTGGTGTTCTTGTGCTCACTGTTATCTAAGGAAACTAGGGTGCACAGTCTCCTAGAGGCACCCGTACTATTTGAAAAACCATGTGGAAGCCGTGCGCCCACCATTTTCTAAGTGGGATCTAATCCATATAGTTTCCTCTAGACACTCACATGGTTTTGAAAAAATGTGTGGAAAAAATGATACATGCACAATGAGCACCCCTTTTCCCTTTCCTTGTATCCTAATCCCCTTAAACCTTCCCTAATCCCAGGAAACATTCCAATAACCATATCTTAAGGATTTCCATTAATCTATTAAATGAAAACAAACCCCATCAAAAACCAATACCTTACATATATGATCTTATAATACCACACACTTTCATTATTTGGATAGCCTATGATAATGATGATTTAAGGATGATTATAAGAAACTTGTTTCTTTCCTATGGGTTAATTAAATTTCAATAAAATATTTCGAAAACCTATTTATTTTCCATAGGTTATCATATAATTAAATAATGGTAAAAATCCATTTTATTTCCATGGGTTGTGATATAATGAATTGATGAATGTTTTTTATGATTTATGGAACATTTATTGTTATGTGATGGGTGGGTCTTTTATATCTCTTCAATGCATTGGGTAAATATGAAATAATAATAAGATAACTATAATATGCATGAACCTGATTTCATGTTCACAATATTATTCATGGACATAATTACATGTCTATAAGTTTATTCATGGAACGTTTTTTCATTTTGATTAGATTATGAAAGGACTTGGTTTTATGTCCATAAGATAATTTGTGGACCTGATTTGATGTATTAACATAATAAGTAAAATTGTTACTATTTTATACATAGACAATGATAAAATATTACGTTTGTTTTACATTACTTTGTTTATTATATGCTCTCATGGATTATTATTTATTACTTATGATCCAACACTCTTATTACGTTTGTTCTACATTACTATTTTATACATGATCATGTATGATAATTGATTTATATTTTCTATTTTTACCATTATTGATTATCTGAGGTCATCCTTTATTATGTTCTCTTTTCCCCGGGATATGGAAGAGTTTTTAAGTATGATATATCTAAGAAGGGTTCTGGCTATGAAGAACTAAATGAGAGATGATATAGATCATTTATACTACACCTTTTTTGTATTTATGTTTCTAATGTCACTAAACCATTATAGTTATGGAATGTATCATAATATTATGTATTGAATATCCATCTAACATGATGTGATATTTTTGTATGAAAATTATTGGTTTCATCATATTGTATCCTTGATGTTTATTAAATTCTATCCAAGTGAAATGATATATGAATATTAAGTCTTACTACCCACTTTACTCAAACTATTATAAGTCATATCACATCAATCATTGGACCAAATTTTTAGTAAATGAGGATAGAAATCCCACTGATCCAACTAGTTTTCTATCTACCATATCACACAAGCATTGTATGTTCTTTCACTCAATATATACTCCTGGAAATATATATGTATAAAAAATAACTTGACTATACATAGTACACATGTAATAAAATATTTGGGCAACAATTTACATGATTACACTCACATATTACTTAAGGAATATCAAATTAATGAATTAGTAATAGAGATCTCTTTCATACCTGTGTATCTACATACCCATATTACCAACTCTAGGATTGATCATTGTCACACCTAGGTGTATATTAAAATTATATAACTATCACTTGATAGGAATCAAAAAATTCATCATAGTAAGGTTTAAGTAATTCATGCATCAATAATA
The DNA here is from genome assembly GCA_963277665.1 of Viscum album. Classification (NCBI taxonomy): domain Eukaryota; kingdom Viridiplantae; phylum Streptophyta; class Magnoliopsida; order Santalales; family Viscaceae; genus Viscum; species Viscum album. Next base: position 1,467,610,635 of record OY728140.1, on the reverse strand, counting down.
ATTTATTCATGAAAACTTTTGATAAGTTATTTTTAATTATTTAATTAACCAATCCCCATTTTTATCACCATTTTCAAAAAACACACAAGCATGAACATGCCATCTGAATATATATAACATTAATGATATATTTATTCATGTATATTTTTTACAAATTACAAGAATAAAAAAATAAATCAATTCTGTAAATATCATACTCTAAAAAAAATTATTTAAAACCTTTTAATGGAATAACCACAATCCAAACACATAGGTAACATGAATTTCTACCCATAATAATGTTTTTAGGAACACAAATTACTTTCATATAAAATTCATACCAACCAATATTAATCTAAAAATACCTAAATAATTAAAATAAATAAAATAGGCTCTTTGATACCTTTTTGTAATGTCCTATCCCCATTACCCATCCATTATAATAAGCTAAATTTCAACATAACCTCTTGTGAAACTCTACATATGTCAAAAGTTTTTGACTAGTGGAAAATATCATGTGATATACCATTGAGAGATTATACCATAAATGATATAACCAAACACCAATAGTATAACAAGATAGACAACAATATAAAAGTGGAATTTAAACCATAATAAATAACATACAACAATCTATAAAAGAAATCACAATACATATCCTATAATTCATATATTAGAAGAACACCTCCCAATGGGTTGATAATATACATAGTATAAAAAAGGGATAAAAAAGGAAGAGAAATTGGTATATAACACATCATCCTAACCTTGTTACCATCTACACAACCCCATAAAGCATCTTCATATCTCTCTCATGTACTAGGGTCCGAGCATTGACCTTCATTCCAATAAAAATATTAGACCTCTATTGAGGTGAACATGTAGCATGTGAGTATAAAACACAGTATTTTACCATCAAATATAACTTAATGTAATCGGAAATATATATTTTTATTCAGGTATAATATGAAATAAAAACACTATAGAAATAAATGAATCACATATTTCTTATATCATTGTATTATCTTATAGCTATTCTAATGATTGAAATTCACTATATCGACCTAATCTAGTAAATGAGAACATAAATATATTGTACTCAAAGGTTATATTTTCATGTAATATATAGTATAATTTAATTAACCTCAATTAAAATATAGTGTAAAAAATTATGTTAGGTCAATATGGTAGGCTCATGTATCCTTAATCAGCCTACAATACAGGACATAGTAGTAAGATTGATATGGTTTAATTGGTTATAGTCTTGGTGAACATGCATTATAGGGAAATACTAATTATAATGATTTATAGAAATTTTAGATAGCCTCAATCATCCTAGAGATCCTGGAAATAATAATATAAATAATATGATATGCTTGGATAATCTCAATTAACCTCGGGGGCACGGATATACAATTTAGAATAAAATGATTGTCTCAAATGACCACAGTCAACCTGTAAATGAGTTTAAGGAAACACTTGTAAGATAAATATGATAGGATTAGTTATCCTTGGACCACATATCAAAGAGTTTAAGGAAATACTAATAATTATAATCTGGTATGTGGGACTGTTAGGTTAGAAGTAAAATATACATGGAACAACACAACGAAACAAACATTCCCTAAAAAAACCATCAAATGTCATGTTTCAAAAATTATATCCCCCAAATTAAATCTCATCCATATTAATAGTGGGTATAATATCTAAATTATAACCTATTAAGTGAGATGAGGTCTTTATAAATTAGCATATCCTTTTTATACTAATGTTTTTGATACTAACAAAATACTTGGAAATGCACTAGAAAATCCCTGTATATACTATTCATCATGTTCAACATGATAATCAATATAAAATTTGTAAAAACACCTTTAACAACTACCTATATACTTATTATACACAAACCCTAATGATGAACCGTGCATCACAAAATCCATCAACTATTTTACTCATAGAATAAATATCATTAAGATCATTCATGAATTTAAATGACTTAAACAACAAGGTCCAATCACAATCCAAGAATCACCCTTCTAATCAAGTTAACCTACATTAAACTAATCATTGAGAAACCATCGGTTAAAAATAAATATCCCACTACTCGTATAGAGAGGCTATACATAATCATATAGGACTTTATGAGGTCTACTAAGTCCAATATAATATAAAATTCCAATCATGGGCTATTAACTTGATTCCAACAAAAGAATCCAATTTAAAATAATAATAAGATAACTGTATAATTATGGAATCAATCATAAATAAAATCTATCATGACTCTAATAATAATTACCCATTCACTTATAAGCACCCGACCTCTATATTTACCATTTCAATTCTTCACACATGCTTACCTAATATTGGACAAAACACAACAAATGAAAAATAATACAGAGAAGAGGAAAATAATAATGAATACCTAAATACTGATAATATGATTTAAATCATACATACTCACTTGTTAAATCAATATAAATCAACTAAAATCCAAGAATATAAAAAATATCCCCAATTTGAGGGATTTAAGATAGGGTAGCAGTAAACAGTGAAGGAAAATAAAAATAATATAATTTATGAGGTTAAAATTTATTATATAAGATAGATTTAGTAAAAAAATTATAATACAATAAGAAATAATATATTTGGGTCACTTGTGATGGAAAACAATTATGGGAGAATATAGTAGGCCATGCAGCTAAAATAGAATGGGGAAGGAGATAAAATGTTTTAAAATTATTTTAATAAAATTTATAAATGAAATAAATTTTATGAAAATTAATAATAGTTCTTGGTGGTGTATTAACCTCCTTGTGGATGAAATAATATCATTTAAATGGGATTTTATTATCTAAAAAACCAAATAGAATATAAATATTTACATGTTTTACTTTTAAGATGAATAGATACATCTTTGACATGGAATGGTGTCATTCATTTCGACACACTAGAGTCAACAAATGGATTATAATGAGTAGATTTTTATCCTTGAACTGCTATGTATACACATTTATCCGGAAAAGTATGATTTTCTAATATAAAATACTAGATAATTATATAAAATATATAGTAATAAATATCTTTCAACCTAAAAAATTCACTATTAATTATGTTTCACAACTTATTTTTTCTTTATCACTAAAAATATAAAATTTAGTAACCAAAAAATTCTTCTAGAACCCATAGAACTTAATTAATCTTTTACAAGGAGATCATAAAGTATAAATGAATCCTTGACCATAAAATAATAAGAACAAACTTAGAAACCCATAGAAAACCAACGTATTACATCTTCTTTAAATCAATATTTCGATCATCAAAATCAAAGTTTTCCAAAATTAAGAGCCAACTATAATAAATATATAGCCAAATTTATACTTATTTTGGTTTAATTTATTTCTCTCTTAAATCTCCACTCACTCATAGTCATTCAATAATTATTGGTACTAAATATGGTAGAAACACATTATTCAATTTTATTAATTTTTTAATTTTAAATTAAAATTATAATAACTAACTTCAAATTATAAATTTAACTATTTCGATTTGATCCTTAAAATAAAAAGGAACTTTAATTAAAACATGATATAGTCTAGTGACATAAAAGTCTGAGTATGAGTGGCTCATGCATCAAGAAAAATCCACATAATCAAAATCTATTGAATCTATATTTCATAATATACTATAGTGTGTTGTGGAGAAACCACAATATTTTTTTCTAGAACCAATAAATTGATTTTAAACGAAATTTTAAACATGACTAATCTTTTGAATATATGGTGTTTTCAATTCCCATTTTCCCACTTTAATCCAAACAAATATTACCACTTCAATATGTTTTAGAGAACAATAATATCATCTATAATCAACTATGACCATGATGACTTCACCATAAAGTAATAAAATTTCCCATTTTTCATACTTCAGTTGTAAGATGAATAATAATTATTTTTCAATCAGAATCACAAGTTTTTTGAATCTTAACATGATCAAATCAACATGACTACTATATGGGTTAGGTCCCAAATTGAGAACTAAAATTTTCTAAAAAATATCACAAGTCAAGATATTTTCCTTGTAAATTATAATCCATTTTTAAGAGACACATTCCTTAGTGTGTTCTAGTCAACGCCATGGCATAAAATTATTTTATTGACTTCAAACATTTTAAAACACCATGATTAAACTAAAATCTCAATGAACACATTTCATATCTTCATGAGGATTTTCACCTAATATGAAATACATGAATTCATTTGAGTTTTAATTTTAAATATATATTGATAAAAAATTGAACACATACATCATCAATCACATAAAATTTATCTTTATTAGACATTAATCTCCCCATTTTATGATGAAATCAACTTTTAGGAAAACCATATTCCTCAAACATATATCTACCCATAATAATGACCCCCTTTAAAATTTTCTATCAACTAAACAGACTTATATAACCACAAAAACATATTAATAAATACTAATTCAATAATTATAAGATTTTATGGGGGAATTTAATGTAGGAAACATGAATAATGTATAATAATATCAAATTTTTTCCATAATAGAAACTTATATTCACTTCCAAACATCCTCTCAAAATTCATTCCACAACTTATTTATTATCATAAACTATATAAATATATTTAAAAATATTTTTATACACACATACTCAAAAAAAGTCAAAATAGTTCATACAAAAATCGAAAAATATTTTTAAATAATAGATTTAGACACATACAAACCACATGTGTACTATAAACTCAAAATTTTACTATTTGAGAAAATCTACCAAAATATATAATTTCCTTTAAAATGGGACTTATATACCATTAGTAAAATATATATCACTGTATATTTTTTTCTATATTTCTTCCCCATTGAAAAAATTCAAACAAAAAGTAAGATAAGGGATAGAACACCATACCATAGCATTGATAATTCACAGGTCAAACTCCAATAATGAACATAAATATCTAAAATGAATCCTTTGGTTGTGGTGTAGTACAAAAATCTACCAATTATTTTTTTTTAATATACTCAATATTTATGATTCATTCATCTAACATATCCATGATAGAAAGGTACAGAATATAAATTTGTTTAAATAAATAAATTTTAACTCAATTTCTCAAAATATTAATTTCACATTGATTATCAGAGTGAACCAACAAGGGTAACTTCAATTCTCCATTTTAATTCAACTTTCTACAGAAAAACCAATTTATTTTAATAAAATTCTCAATTTTCATCTTTCAAACCAACTCCCAATTAAATATCTCATTAATATGATCAAATTATTAATTCAATGAATGAATCTATTATTGATACTTAAATTATTTATTCACATTCGTTGAGACGTATTAATAAAAAATTGAGGTGTGAGATGTTTTTGTCAGAGTCCTCATAGTTTTAATTTATTGTCCATAATCACTAATGATTCTCTAGACCTCCAATCACTTACTTAACATTGAATGGGCCAAATTAATTATTTCTTCATCAACGGATATAGTTGAACATATATATATTTATCTTTCCCATCACTTATAACTTCCACACTTCAAAAATTGTCTACCTGATGTTCCGTAAATTATTCATCCTTATTGGCTACTTTAGATAGTATTATATTTTATTTACACCCATTAAATTATTTTTCAAAAAAATTTACATTAGTAGTATCAAACAATTTTCAATATTCCTGGTTGTATTAGAGATATACTCATCCATTTAGTGAATATCCTTAGAAAATTCCTTCAACTCCTCTTTACTCAAAATGTTTCATATTTAAACTATTAAATTTGATGATGAAAGGGTTAATGAATATCATATAATTAATTAACCATTGGTACTTTGTATATTTCATCACTTAATGTCACATTGTAGTTTAAATTATATATACATTTTTTATAACATTGTATCATTATCCAAATTTACTACCTCAAAAAGAAATTAGAAGTACTATGTTTTGACAACATGAATTGATAAATATCAATCAAACACTGATTCTTCCGCTTAGCAACACCATTTTATTGTGGTGTATATAGTTTATTATAATCATTATGAATCCCATGATTCTATGGATGCTCTTCATACTTTTCACTTTTATATTAAAATACATTATCCAAATAGCACCTCTTTAAGGAATAATCACATTTCTTTCTTACACATTTCTTAACACACTTAAACCTAAAAAATGATTTAGATTTGTGATTAATGATAATGATAGATGTGATATAAGTAAATTCATAAATTAATGAGATGAATTATTTATCACTATCTATTTATTTTTCCCTAGTAGTCCATAAATATTTGAAACTAAAATTTAAAATGGATAATTTGATTAAATATATCCAATTTTATGTGAAAAAATAACAATATTTACCTTTTTATAAATAACACATTTCTAATTCCTTTATCTTTTAAAAAATATAAAATCATAAATATTGTATCCTGGAGTCAAATATTATTTCTATTTTTCCCATTGTTTTTAAGTTGTCTCTTCAAAAACACATTCAACCCAACATATTTAAGTATTATAAAGTATCATCATCTTCTATATAAAAACCTTTTTATTTATTCAATTATTATAAAGTCATAACACATACATAATTTAGTTCATTAACTATATATCCAACTTTTAAAATATCCATTTATTTTATTCATCTCATTGTTAAGAAAAATATGCAAGGTCATGTTTCAAACCACCAACAAAGAAAGTAAACATAAAAATTATTCTCTTATATTTATTTTTTATGAGAAAATCCATTTTATTTTTAGTTATATTTTTAGAAACAATCCTCATGTTCATTTTTTAGTTTTTTATTGATAAAGAATGGTTTAAATCCTCTAAAAGACTCATGAAATCATTATGACGTGACATTATAATTATAGATGGGTTTTATTTATTGTCAACAGTTATTAAAAATAATTTAACATTTTAGATATTGATTTTGATCTTTTTAGAATGTTCATAAGATGGTATAGGAAGATTTTAGTTGAAGTCTAGAGATTTGATAAGTATTGGGATTCTTATACGGTTGGCATGTATCATGTAAGGTTGATTCATAAATCATGAAAGGTTGATATAGATGACCAAATTTATATAACTACATATCATAAAGTTTATGTGTAACACCCAAAAATTTCAGAAAATATTTCTCTTTAAATAATTTTATTTCTCTATTATCTTGAGTTACATGCAACACCGAGTTTAAACAAAATGAGATACAATATTAATATATTATTATGTAATTTGAAAATTTTAACCAGGATATTAAATTATATGGTAATAATATGATAAATAATTTATTAAATAGATATAACTGTTAAAATCATTATAAATATATTGATAAATTCTCAGTAAATAATCAATCATTAAATAGTAATGTTATTTTATGCTCCTAAAATACGTCATCTTCAAAAACGATTATATTAATTTTTGTGAGAAAATATGATAATTAATTTATATAAATTTAAGAAATTTTATTCAGTAAAACTATTTTCATTTTCGGAATCAACATATAAAGTTATCTTAGGGTTAAATTTTCGGATTGTTTTTCTAAAAAGATTGATTTTTTAGGGAAAAGTTGAAAGTGCTGAATTTTATTGAAACCTATTTTTTTTATGAAACACTAAAAAAGTTCCAGATTTTTTTTAAAATATTTTCAAAATAAAATTAGTTCTATTGTATTATTAAAAATCTAATAATGTTTATTCGAATCAATTTTATGTTTTTATTTGGTATAAAAATATTTTTATACTTAAAAGGAATATTTCTAAAATTAGATTTTCATTGAATTTTATGGGTTTATATTAAAATTAATTTATAACGATTATATGAACTTAATTTACTGAAATTTAATTTATTTTTGGTTTATATATTAAAATTTATACTACTATTATTTTATTGATATTTTTATGAAGAAGTTAGATTTTTGGTGAATAGTAAACAATACAGTTTTTTATGAAATATGGTATCTTTTATGATATCTCCAAGGTATAAAAATGAAATAAATAAATTATTAAACATATAAAATGACAAAAATATATAGAAAATATTAAAAATATCATAAGTAATTATATTAAAAAAATTAAATTATAATATATTCTCTGATAAATATGATAATTATTTTCAAGGAAAACGTAGAGCTTGAGCAGTATTGGAAAAGTCAAAATTGGTACCCTAAAAAATATTTGAGATGGAATAAGTAATTTACTAAAATAATTATTAAATATTATGTATTTGTAATATTCTTACAGTTATAAAATAATTTTTGAGTTATATAACAAGTGTTATATCCAAATGCTTATGTAAAGTCATGAAAAAAATAACATAATAAATAATTTATCATGACATAAATATGGGTTGAAATACATATTGAATGAATATAAATTAATATTATGATAATAATAAACTTATTATTATGATGGTAATTTATATATAATTTTTAGATATTAAATAAAAACCTTAAATTCCATCATAACACCGACACAACATATATTTTATTAATAGAAAAATAAAATAAACGATCTTAAAAATAATAAAACTAATATAATTCGAAATAGTTAATTTTTTTATAAATTTTATAGATATATATAAAATTATAGAGAGTTTTTGTAGAAATTTATTCTAAATCTGTCTTTATATTTATGTATTTAATGTCAAATTAAATGAATAGTGTCAAAATTGACATTAATGATATTTTATCAAAATAAAATTTTATTAAATTATTTAGAAATTATAAAAATCATGAAAGTGGAAAATTAGGATAATATATGGTAAAAAATATCATAAATTGGAAATTTATGGTCCAATTTTCATCTTATATGTAAATAATTACAACATTTAATATTGAACAACTTGTTACCATAGTTAAAATTAAAATTGGTTAACTAAGGGTTAATCAAAATCACAAGGTATAAAATGACCCAAAAACAAATCTAAATTATATTGTATGATTGGATTATTACTATATAATATCTTCTATTCGAATACCTTAAATTGGTTAGGCATTTTTAATTAGAATGAATTTATTATAATTTAATCTTTTGAGAAATCCTTAAAATGCCCCTGACCTCATTTATAAAAGGAAACATCTTTTTTCACTTACTCACACAAATTTGAGCCATATATATCAAAAAAATTATTATTATTTATCTTATAAACGTTCTTATAAACATTATATAGGTTTTGGTCATCCCAAAAGACCAACCCTAGGGCCCTTTATAGTTGATTTAAATGAATCGTTCCAAAGAAGAGGTAATTGTCGTAACCAATCACTCTCTCTTATACTCTTACTTACCTCCTCTAAGTATATGTTATTAACAATTAATTATCATAAAAATTGTAAAATGTTATTTTGTTTATGAAAAAACCAATATAAATTCTCTTTCTCATAAAATGAGAAGTTAAAGTATCGCTTGTGCTCACGTATGACTTACCATCTCCACAGTGATATAATTAATTTTTCATCACCATATTTTATTTATTGTTATTATGATGGGTTTAATATTAATATATGATATTTATAAAAAATTATTATTATTTAATTATAATTTCATTCCTATATTATTATCATCAAATCCTTTAGAAAAAGATAATGTCGCTCGTGCGTATATGTGGACTGCCACATCCATGAAGTGATGTGATTTTTTTCGTTAATATTTTAATTGGTTGGTAATGAGTATGGGTTTTATGAATATATATGATATATACTATCTAATAATTACCATATAAAGGTTAATTAGAATTAGACATTGATTTTTTCTATCTATCAAAAAATGGAAACAATGTTCATGTGTACGTACAGTATATCGTCTCCATGAATAATTTAAATCATTTTTCTATATCTAACATTTATGAAGGAGTAAAAAATGTATATAATTAATTAAAATTATATATATGTAATTATTACAATTATTTATACGATGCAACCATTATCTAAATACAATGACCAAAACTACCGCACCAGAACATACATGAAAAATGAAGTAGATATAACTTGAAAAAGTGATTTTAATAAATAAGTGTTAAAAAATGGGGGATAAAAGGTTTTAAGGAAATAATAAATGGTATTATATATATTAATATTGCCATATAATATTATAATAATTCTATATTTATTATATATGAGCTTCCAATGTGTATGAAAGAAGACGGACTTAAGGTAAGAGATTTTCATCTCACTTTTATTTCTGTGAGACACATAGCTTATACACCACTTGTTTATTATTTAGTGGTGTATGTACTACACATGAATATATTTTATGATTATTATAATTATAATTGTTGGATATAAATATCCATATTAGTTTTTTTCTTTCATTGGTCATTAGATTCAAAAGATACAAAAGTGGTAAGGGGTTTGATGTCAAAATCTCATTGTTTATCAATATTAATTATGACTATGCCTCTGATGATGAAATATAATGATAAAACACTCGAAAAACATATTTATTATATTATAATACTGTTATTTATTTAAAATAAACATTTTCCTTTTATTTTACTCACCTTATGCACAAAATATTCCAAAAATATGTTTCTTGAGAAAATTGACTTTATTTCTCTTTTCAACTAAATTTTTTTCTTCTATATACATATTTAATAATTTTATTTAAATAAGTAAATTACTATTATAAAATTATTCTGAAATTCATTTTTACCAGTTTTTTAATCTTTATAAAATGGTTTGAATGAAAATGTATTTCTATTTCCAAATGAGGTACTTTGTGACTTTTCAAAAAAATTTATGGAAGTAATTTTTTTCAACATATATGGAATGAATTGATTTTACCACCATGATGAATAATATTTTATTTAAATATTAATTTAAAATTTTACAAGGTTCTTTTCAAAGAATTTTTTTACTTTATAATTACATAGTTTCTTTTGATGAATTTATTTCCAAATGGAAAGGTCTATTTCCTCAATAATTATTCCATGTGATCATTCAAAATCGTTTTACATATAATATAAAATCCTTAAATGTTACATAATATTTACTATAAATATTATTCAAGGATACAACACTTATTATTTATATATATGTTTTATGTTTATGGTGGTAAGATATTTATGAAAGATGTTCCCTTTTCTACGGGTTATACTTTGATGAAATGTTTATGAAATCCATTTCTTTTCTTTAGTTTGGTTATGATTAATGTTTTATGATATTATGGCACACATATGTATCATTTTATTTATATGATATTTGGTACATATATTTATATATAATGCATTGGGTAAACATGGATAACTCATGAGGTAAATATGCTATTTGTGAATCTGATTTCAGGTTCCCAATGAATGTATAGACCTAGATTTTATGTCTATAAGTGTATGCATGGAGTTGAATTTAATATCTATAAGATCATGTGGGGACCTAGTTTCATCTGCCTAAGTTTATGCGAGGGCTTGACTTCATTTCCTTGACGTAATGAGTGAACCTGTTTCTATATATACATGTTTATAAAGTTATAAGTTTATGTATATTCCCAAATTCTATGATTTATGCCAACATTATGCTCTCATATATCATGTTTTTAGATTCCTTTATTATTGATGTCTTATAAACTACCAAGCCTAATGAGCTGACTCAATACTTTGATATATTATATGATGTGTATTGTTTTCAAATGTTAGGGTCATGTTCTCATACCATTCTTATCATGTTATTATTTTATGATAATTGATATATCCTTTATTTATCTTTTTTAGAATCTATTCACAAAATTTATTTTGTTTCCTTTCCCTAGTTTATGAATAAAGGTACAAGTATGATATTTCTAAGAAGGGATATAGTTATGAAGAACTTATTAGGAGGTAATTTATATCTTTTATGAATGATATGATTATGTACCCATGCTTCTAAAGGCAATAGACCTATATGATTATAGTGTGGATCTATATGTTATATAATGAATATTCATCTATTATGATGTGATATATATGTGTATAATGTTTGGGCCTCTATAGTTGGTATCAGAGTAAGTTTCAGTTATCCCTCAGAAACTAGGATGATATATAGTTAGTGAGAACCCTAGGGATATATCTAAGTGTTGGATAAAATCCTAATGTTTTGTTAATTATTATGAATGAAATATGTTAAACCTAAAGTATGATAAAATAATGTCTCATGATTTAGACATCCTTTAAATAAATTTCCATGATTAAGTGGTTTCCCACTATGATTATTATTTCTCACATTATACATTATAGTTTTAGTCAATGGATAAAACCAAAAGAAATCATGTTAATGTTAAATGTTATGGTTAATGGAATGACTGTCCTCATGAGAAACTAATTAAAATAAGAGATGGAATGTGAAACTTTGTGGTTATTCCAAATTATCTATCACGTTATATGATTAAAAATATTTACTTTTTGAGTTTTCTGACTCACCTAACAAGAAAAACAAGGAGTTTTATAAAGACTATAGAGGAAGTTAGATTCATATTCCAACATGTACATAATATTGTAAGAAGCACTCATATAAATTTATTTTAGGAACATGAAATTGTTTTGAGTGTAGAAAATAAAGAAAAAAATCATTTAATTTTATAGGAAAAATTAAAATATCATTTTACAAAATGGATGAGATTAATGGTCTCTCTAAGGCGTCTTAGATGGTTGAATGTTTTAAATGAGGACATTATTAGAGTTATGAAAATCAATTTCCTAGCAGTAAAGCTCGAGAATAAAATCAGCATGGTTGTATGATCAATTGTTTTACCAATGATAATGAAGAGACTAAAAATGATGTATGAATGGTATGGGGTATTTTAAGAGTATTTCTTATGATAAAATATAGAATCATGATTAAATTGAAGTTAGCGAATCTTAATACATAATTCACATTTCATATTATAAGAAATAAGTATTAGGGAATAAGATTATGATTCCTTGTTTATGGTTTACAAAGTAAGTTTTATGATTAAAGTGTTTTTTTATTTGGATTCAAGAATTATGTTTTCTATGTGTCATAATAATAAAATTATGGTTATAAAAATCATGAAACATCTAATGATTATTATGTTGTAGTTTTCTGTTAAATATTTGAAAATCTATTTTGAATGGTACTAATAACAAAGAAAAACGATATAGTAGTAAGGTGTTATTTTTTGAGAACACGTGAATAAGGGAAAGATAAAATGTAATATTTTTATTATATTGTGTTCATATTTTTTATTTTGGATAAATATATGATTAACATTGATAGTTTTGTGACCTTGAAATTGATCAGTTGGTGTCAAGGTAGTTTATTTCATCTTTGATGATGTTTATTTAATTTTTAGATTTATGGAATATATTAAATAGTTTATGAACTTATTTAATGAATAAAGATAATGTTAATTTTTCAATATATACATTTTTTTGTGAGGTTAACTTAAAATTTATAGAAGCCATCAGGGGTTTATAAGTTTAATGTTTATCATAAGTTCAACGAAATAAAAACCTCATTTTAATATTTTATTTTATGAGATTTTGAAGAGATTTGATACTTTTATGAAGCATTATGATGAATAATATATTTAGGATTAAATAAATCATTGGGTTTGTTAAATGATTTTTTGTTATGTTAATTACGGTATATTGGATTGTGGGTTATAGATAATCTTGATGGTTAAAAATGGTTTCATTTAAACGGTGATATTTTCATTTATATTTACAATAAATTTAATTATTACCTTTTATATTAGTATCTAAATTTGATTCGTGATATTTTGTTAAATTTTACTTTATAAAAAGATTATATAGTGATTTATCATAGTGGTTAATGATATTTTTTAGATATTCCATGGAGTTGAGGTATATATAACCCTTAGGTTTGGAAATTAAATTAACATGGAAAATTATAGGAGAAGAATTAAATTAAAATTTTGAAGATATTTTTTTAAGGGTATGACATATCCTTTGAGTTTAAAATATTATTTAATGTTGAAGTTAATGTGGTAATTTTGGATGTATAGTTATTTATATAAATGATCAAAGTGGAACCTTTGTTGTTATTCTAGAAAATTTTGGAGTTAAATTAATTATGTTAAGGATTATTAATTTTTAAAAATAACTTTTACTAACCATTTATTGTTTCATTTAATTCCAAAATATAAGAGGAATATCTCAATATAATTTTTTGATCCATTAAAAGATGATTTTAGTGCTTCAAGAGTAAAATAATTCAACTTGAATACTCATCATTTGGATAAAAAATGATATTTTGGTGGAAATTGATTAAAGGATGTAATTATACTTGTAAATTAAGTATATTTAATTTTTTTTATTATTTTTTACGTTAAAGTAATGCCCAAATATAATAAAACTATCTTAAGAATAAAAGTTGTCCCATTCAATTTTGATGAATTGATGGTCTTTTTACCACTCACTAGTTCATGGTTTTGTTATTGTTACCTTTCTATAGAAAATGTTATCTATCACTCTCTATTACTCATTTAGAATTATTTTTCTCTTCCATGTTCATATTTTCACTTCCAACTAATGTTCACTTATTTGGAAACCATTTTTTAGTGACATTTATACTTCCCTTTCCCTCTTTTTTAAGGGGATGTTTTATTAACCCTTTGTAAAATGTGGGTTTTTAAAAAATGAGGTTTAAAATATTAACCCTTTAAATATTGAGTACAAGTTCAAATTTTGAGGCTGAAATTTTTTAAATAGAGGGATAATGTAAAACCTAAAGATTTTAGAAAATATTTTTCTTTAAATAATTTGGTTTTTTGATATCCGGCGTTATACGCAACACTGAGTTTAAACAAACCATGATACACTATTAACACATTATTATTTAATGTGAAAGTTATAAAAAATCCATTAAATTGTTCGGTATGAATATTAATAACCAATTTAAAAAATATAGATAAATTTTCTACTCAATATAAATATACAGATAAATTATTAGTAAATAATCACCCAATTTGAAGTAATCTTATTTTATGCTTCAGAAATACATTTTTTTAAAAATAAATATATTTTTATATTTTTGTGAGAAAACATTATAACTTATTTCTGTAACTTCTAAAAGTATTATTTAACAAAAATAATCACATTTTCTAATTCATCATATAATAATTATCTTAGGATTAATTTTTTATATTTTTTTGAAAATATTTTTTTGAGAAAAGTGAGCTCATAGGATCCTGAAATATTAAAAAAAAGTTACACAAGTCTGAAAGAGGGGATTTTACATTTTCCCCATTGAGATATAAGGAGAATATTACCAGCAAGGGTAAAAGAGAGAATGCCAACCTCATCAGAAACTTCTTTGGTTGCAAGGTTGTCTGTGAGTTGATTTGCTTCGTGGAAGATATGAATAATAATATAGTTCATTGAAGACAGTGTTCTGAGATCATTGGACCATTTTTCATATCAACCTCCATGAATGGTATGTCTGTCCCAGTCTGAAAATATTGAATTTTTGGTGAATAGGGAAAACTAATGAATTTTATTGAAAAATGTATCTTTTTTTCAAACATTGAAAAATTACCACTTTGATTTTAAAATGGTTTCAAAGTAAAATTAGTTATATTATATTATTAATAACCTATTTATTTTTCTTATCATTAATTTTATTGTTTAATTTTGTACAAAAACATTTTAATACTTAATAAAGCATTTTTTCTAAAATTTGATTTTCATTGAATTTTTTGAATTTATAATAAAATTACTTTCTATCACTAATAGGAATTGAATTTGATGAAATATAATTGATTTTAGGTTTTATAAAGTCAAATTTAACTTAGTATAATTTTTTTTACTTTTTATGAAGAAGTTAAATTTCTGATGAATAGTATGAAATAAAATTTTTATGAAATACAATATTTTTTAGGATATTGTCAAGATATGAAAAAATATAAAATTTTTTATGAAAAATATGGAATGAATTTATTATGTTAAAATGATAAAAATATCATCCAAAAATAATTAAAAAATATAAATTATAATTTATTCCATGATAATCATGAAAATCATTTTTGGTGCCGATGTGGAGCATGTGCAGCGTTGGAAAAGTCAAATTTGGTTCCCTAAAGAAATTATTTGAGATTGAATAGTTCTTTTAGAGAAATTGTTTTCAAATATTAAATATTAAATATTTCTTTTAGGTTTATAAATTAATTTTGGGATTATATAAAAAGTTCCTTATCCAAATGCTTGTGTTATGCTATTTTAATGCCGCAAATATCAAAATATTATATTAATTAAGTTATCATGACATAGATATGAGTCAAAATAAATATTTAACTAATATAAATTTTTATTTTGACCATAATATACATATATTTATGGTGTAAATTTATTGATATTTTTTATTTATTAAATAAATACCTTAAATACTTTCATAATGTAGGCATAACATTTATTTAATTAATCAAAAAAATAAAATGAATGATTTTAATAAGAAAAAAACTAATAAAATTTGAAATAAATACTGCTTACCATAAATTTTATAGATTTATATTAAATTTTATGGAGGTTTTAAGGGATTATATTATAAATCCACCTTTTTTGGATGTATTTAAATTCAAATTAAATGAACAGTGCCAAAGTTGATATTAATGACATTTTATCAACACATATTTTATTAAATAATTTAAAAATTATAAAAATCATGAAATTGTACAGTTAGGATAATATATGTTAAAAAATATCATAAATAGGGCTTTTATGTTCTAATTTTCACCTTATAAGTAAAAAATTGTAACCATAAATATTGAAAAAGTTGTTAGAGTAGTTAAAGTAAAAACTGGTTAATTATGGGTTAATCAAAATGACAGGGTTTAGAATGACACCAAAACATGTTTAACTTCTATTTGTTGATTATATTACAACCCTATAATATATATTATTTTAATAATTTACCATTTGGGGAACTTTTCCCTTAGAATTAATTTATTATAATTTAACCTTTTTTGAGATTCCAAAAGTGCCCCTCAACTCAATTATAAATGGGAACCTCCTCCATCACTTATTCTCACCAAATTGAGCCTTATAGATGAAGAAAAATAAAATAATTTATCTTTTAAAATTCACTATACATATTGTAGTGGTTTTAGTCTTCCCAAAAGACCATCCCTAGATCCTTTTACAGGAGATCTAAAGGAGTCATTTTAAAGAAGAGGTAATTTTCTTAACTGATCACATTCTTTTCTACTTTTCTTCATCTCCTATAAATATTTTGTATTTATCATAAAATAATATAATTATTAGCATAAATATTATCAATGTTTATTATGATTATTAAAACACTCTTATACACCCTATTTTTCATAAAATTATAAGTGGAAGTTTTTCTTACGCGTACGTATGGTTTACCATCTCCACGTAGCGATACAATCAAATTTTCATCACCATATTTTATTGATGTATATTATGATGGGTTTAATATTTATATATGATATTAATCAAAATATTATACTTTTTTAATGATAATATTATGTCTTCCATCTTACCATCTTGTCCTTTTTCAAATGATAACGTCTCTCATGCGTATATATGGAGTACCACCTCTACAAAGTGATGTGATTTTTATTTCATTTATATTTTACTTAGATGGTAATGATGATAAATTTTATGAATATATATGATATATATTATATAATAATGATCCTATAACGGTTATATTGTATTTACCTTTATTTTATTATAGCTATTGAAAAATGAAAATATCGTTCATATGTACGTACAACCAACCATCTCCATGAATAGTGTAATTCATTTTTCTATCTCTAAATTTTATTAATGGCTCTTAAAATGTATATAATGAATATATATAATATTTACATCATGATTAAAATTGTGGATATGATAGGACTATGATCAAAATACAAGGAAAAAAACTACATCACCAGAATATACATGAATAACGAAGCAGATATCACCAGGAATAGTGATTTAAGTAAAGAAGAGTTAACAAGAGGGTGATAAAAGATTATATGTAAAAAATATATGTTATAATATATATTTTAATGGTGATTTAATATTTTTGTAAATATATATATATATATATATATATATATATATATATATATTATACAGGAAGATCCAATGTGTATGAAGGAAGTCAGACCAAAGGTAATTGATTTTCGTCTCACATTTATTTCTATGAGGCATATGTCTTATGACCCCAAATGACCCGAAGGCCTTATTTTTATTGATTTTTGATAACCCTCCTTTTAAGGGATGAAGGGTAACCCTTACAAGGCCCGTATGATTAGATATTACATGACCCATAGGTCTTAGGAAATATTCATACAAAAACTACATAAAACTGCTCCTCCCCAGCCTCTCTATTGTGATGTTATCTCTCCACCTTCACATGGATTGTTCAACTCGTCTTCCCATTAATGCACAGGCTGGTCCCGATGGCAATTCCATACCCTCTATTTCTAAAAAATCCTCTTAGATTCTAATCTAGTGAATGAACCTACTCTAAATCCTCATCTAGAGTCTACTTCTTATAGAGTCTCTTTGGTCATTAATCACAATTTCTGGTGGCCTAAAGACCTTGAGGTGGCACTAAAGTCTTGAGGTGGCCTATAGGCCTTGAGGTGGCCCAAAATATTTAATATCCTGAATTCCATGGGTGGCCCGAAGGTCTTAAAGGACCGAAGGGCCAAACAGGTGGCTCTAAAGCCCAAATAGATGAATAGTTTCGTCTGTTATAGTACCGAACAATACCTGCTACAACATTGCTACAATACAAACTACAGTGTAACTACAATGAACTCAGAACTTTGTCTCTTCCCTGTTTTAAACTCGGGTCTCTTGGATGCACTTGCCATGTCCTCACCAATTGGGTTGAGGCTCATGTGCACACATGTCTTATAAACAACTAATTTGTTTTTTTGGTATACATACTACTTGAAAATGTATTTTATGATTATTTGAAAGAATATTATGTGATATAAATATCCATATATAATTATTTATTTCATAGGGGTTATGATTAAAAAGATACCAAAGTGTTATGGGGTATTATGTCACAATCACATTATTTATCGAGATTGATTTTGACTATGCCTCCAATGTTGAAATATTATAATATAACACTCAAAAAAACTTATTATTTTTCTTATACATTTTTTATTTATTTAAAATTCATCTTTTAATTTCATTTTCTTCATGTTATGTACTAAAGAGACCAAAAATTAGTTTTTCAGGAAAATGACTTCACTTCTCTTTTTGGTTGAATTTTTTTTCTTTCCATATGATTATTTTATAAAATGTTTTAAATAAGGTTTATAATATTATAATATGTCTTTTAAATTAATTTTTATCCATATTTTAATTTTTATAACATGGTTTGAATGGAGACATTATTTTATTTTCCAAATTAGGTACTTTGTGACTTTTATAACATAAGTATAGAAGAAATGTTTTCTTAACTTATAAATCATTAAGAGAATTTCCCCCCATCATGAATAATATTTTCATTGAATATTACTTTACAATTTTACAAATTTATTTTCAAGGAAATTTTTTTTCCATTATAATTTCATAGCTTCTTTTAAATCTATTATTTCAAAATGGATAAGTTATTTTCTTTATTAATTATTTTAAGTGATCTTTCAAAATAATTTTCCATACAATATGACATCCTTTGATGTTAGATTAGATTAACTAAGAATATGATCTAAGGATACCATCATCATTATCTCTCTATATGGTTGGTGTTTTTGAAGAAAAAATGTTGATGAAATCAATTCCCTTTTACATAGTTTACACTTTGATGAAATGTTTGTAAAATCAATTTATTTTTATTAGTTTTGAGATGATTAATGGTTTATGAACTTTTGAAAAAAAATATGTATGATCTTATCTACATGATTTTTGAGACTTAAAACTCACTCCAATGGATATGGTAAATATGGATAACTCATGATGTAAATATGTTATGTGTGAACCTGATTTCATGTTCAAAATTTTAGACATAGAACCAGATTTTATGTCCATAAGATTATGTGGGAACCTATCATTCATGTTCATAATATCAAGCATGGTCCTATATTTATGTCAATAAGTTTATATATGGTACATATTTCATTTCCTTAACTTAATGAGTGAAAATTATTTTATTTATACATGTTTATAAAGTTATAATTTTATTTGTATGCCACAATTCTATTTCTTATGCCAATGTTATGATCTCATAACACATATTCATTGATTCCTTTAATATTCATATCATATAAAATACCATGATTTATTCCACAAAAAATGATTATAATCTATGATATTCAAGGTATGGGTTTTAAATGTTAATCTCATGCTCACATACCCCTTTTCTTATTTTATGCTTATATGATCATTTTTATATCCTTTATTTATTCTTAATAGGCATCTGATTTAACCATTTCTTATATTTCTTTTCCCCAGGTTATAAAGAAAGGTAGTAGTATGATATGTATAAGAAGGGTTATAGTTATGTAGAACATAATGGTAGATTATGTGGAGTTTTAATGAATTGTTTTTTTATGTGTCCAAATTTACAAAGGTAGTATACCTATAAAATTATTTCATTGATCATTATATTATGTAATGAATAGTCCTATATCATGATGTTATATCTATGTAAAAGATTAGGGGTCAATAAATTATAAAATACTTACTAAAGTTGAGTTTTTTATTGTATGTTTGATAGACTATCACCTTTAAGGTTGGTTTAGTTTCTTTTACGGTTCAGACACTTTGTAATGTTAAGTAGGGACTTCATAAGGTTTCATACTTGTGAGAATTTCTATGAATTTATTGAATTTTATATTATAATGGAAATAAAATCAGATGATTAATAAATTAAATTTCATTAATTTAAATATCATGAAAATAATTTTTATCAAAGCCTATTTTAGTGATAAGAATATGGAATTAAGATAAAATGATGGGAATTTAATTTCCCTAGACATGAGAAAATTCAAAATTTCATAAATCTAGAAATCATATGTGAAAATTAATGTGATTTTCATGAGTTTTATAAATATGATTAAATATTTATGGTGATTATTGAATGAGTTAAGA
Organism: Viscum album; assembly: GCA_963277665.1. NCBI lineage: Eukaryota > Viridiplantae > Streptophyta > Magnoliopsida > Santalales > Viscaceae > Viscum > Viscum album. The sequence goes on along the minus strand of OY728140.1, from coordinate 1,467,589,625 downwards.
GGGTATTGATGCGTTTAAATTTTATTTTAGAGGATCCTAATGAATATGTACATGTTTCATGGGAAACTATCACACTTCAAAAGGATGATCCATGATTGAAGTGTTGTAGCTTTATAATTTTAATACATTACTTGAAGAATGTTGGAATGTGGATGTTGCAGAGATACTCAAAGAAGAATAACCTTGATCGTTGTGGAATAAATATCCTAATGATATTTTTTTCTATAAGAAAAATTAGTGAAATTATAAATAAAAAGAGGAATGGAACTTCTACCTTTTTACATTAGACAACAATTTAGGAAAAGAAAAATGGGAACATGGGAGATATAACATAATGTTACTTTTTTTTGGTATTCCTAAACCCCTATTTGAAATCATTCTTTAGTTGGGTTTCATTATGGGGTTTTTGTGTAAAATTCTAAAAATTTTGGATGTTTTTGAGCTATTTCATAGTTGTCACACAATTTTTCCAAATCGTGCACCCTGTTAAAGAAAACTATGCAGTCCAAGGCCATGGGAATTTCCATGGATGGCACATGGTTTACAAATGATGCTACCTATTAAAAGAAACAATTTAGGTCATTTAAAACAAGTTCATGACTTGGTAATTGTTTTCCTAAACCATGTTCCTTTTCCCCAAAAAATTTGCAAATGAGATTTTATTTTATCAAAAATTTTGTTAAAATTTTCTAAACCCCTCTTTTAGGTGAAAAATGGACTGGTATGACCTAGAATCTATTTCTCTCATCATTATATCTCCTAAAAAGGTCTTTTAGACCCTAAAATCCATCCTAGAAGTGATCTGAAGCTTTAGGAACACCCTCTAATCTTCTCTCCATCAGTTTCCTCATCCTGATATCATTATCCCACAATTTATATTCTTTTATATAGTGTTCCATGGATACCTATATTGTTTAGTGGATCTAATAACCACTATTTTGGATCTAAAACTTGGTTTAATTCATTGGTCCCTATTTTCATCATTGTTCTTTGTATTTTTCCATTTATAGATTTCTGATTCTAGATCCATTGATCCTGAGGTTGGTGGTGCCAATACAAGGCCCAAATCATAATAACCCTAAATTTATTTGCTGAATTTCAATTTTTAGAAAATGAATTGATTTATTTTTATTAAATGTATTTCAATTGGTTTGTTGAAAAAAAATCAATTCCATTGAATTGGGGGTTTTAAAAAAAAGGGTTCTGGCATGAAATTGGAAAACACCCAATTCCATTAAATTAGGGTGTGTTTATAGAAGATTGTTGAAATGTAAATTGTTTAAATTAAATTCTTTTTTAATGGAAATTGGTTTCAATTAACTTTTGGAATTTAATTATGGAAAATTTAATTGATTGAAAATTATGAAAAAACCCAATTCCATTGAATTGGGGGATTGTGATGAAATTGATGAAATTGTTTGAAAATTAAAATTTGGAATTTAATTATGAAATTGGATTGAGAAATTGAATATTGAATTTGATTCAAATAAATATTTGTGAAAATGGTTTCAAATTGTTTTGATATTAAACTTATGGTTTTATCTTGGATAAAAAAGGTTTTTTTTACTAAAAACCTTGTATGGGTTTTAAAGGGTAAATTCAAATATTTGAAGTGTAGAAAGGGATTTAATTGTATTTTAATCATTCTTTAAATAAATTTCCCATATATTTTTTGTATTAGTGGACATGAAATCCTTAATCATTAGTGAGTTATTTGGATGACACATTACAATTTACAATGTTTTAAAACATCGTACTAGAACATCATATCCCTTCAGTAATGGTGATGATTCCTCATTAGCATTGGTTCAATGGGACGTATATACATATTTGTTATTTCATAGTGTTGGGTCCCTATATCTATGAACTATCATACCATATTAAGTATATGACCATGTTTCTCACTTGTTTTTATGCCAAATTAATATATGATAATGTTATAAACCATTTTCATACCTTATGATTTATATATACTATTTTATAAGAATGTGTTTATTTGATCCATTTGAGAAAAGTGCCCTTTTTGTAAAGCATCCCATTTTTTAAAGTTAATTCCATTGTTTGAAAAACAATTTCCATCATTTGAAATGTTATGAATTAATTTCTAATGCATTTCCTTATATTGAATTTTAAATCATGAAATTCTAAAATATGTTTTTGAAATGGAAACCCTATTTATTAGAAAATTGAAAAAAAATTCATTGTTAATTTGATATTTAATTATTATTATTGAATCTTTGGGTGAAATCCTATTGGGTTGTGGATCACACCATACTTTCACCTTCAGGTGTTTTTAGATTTCTTCTTTTCATGGTCATGAAAGATAACGATATCACTTGGAGGCTGTTCTAGTTGTTGATTTGGGGACATGGTGAGTTATGTCTGAGTTAGGACATGGGTTGTTTTTCCAATTTCTTGGTACTTAGTTATAGTGCTTTGGGTTGTCATACCTATTAAAATTTTGGTAAATTACTTCCATCTATGTTTTTTTGTATGCATACTGATTCATTATCTTAATTCTTAATTTTTTGTTTAAAATTTGTTCCCACCTTTCCTGTGTATGACGTCAGGTGCTAGTAGCCTACCCTTGGGGATTAGGAACACCCTTTGGGTTATGTCAGTGTCGTATCAGTTATCGGGTTACCAGGGCCCCTGGGATGGTTCATGACAAAGTGGTGTTTGAGGGTTAGGTTGAACTTCCAGTCTTCAAGTCCATATGTAACATGAAATCTTGTCGAGACTTAAGAAGTAGTTGTGATTTAGTTTCTATACACTTATCACCACAATGAACCTTATTTATATAGGGGTGGTTAGGGATAATATTATTGTGGATTAGTTATAATATTTTCCCTACTTTTGATTTGGATATAATTAAAATACAAATATTATTATTCTATATATTGGGATTAATTTCCCTTATTTTTATGTTTGAGTGTAACCAAATTTATTCCTTGGTGTATTCTGATGTTGCATTGCATCATTCCACTGATAATATGTTATAATTGTTTCTAAGAGGAAGCTACTACTGAACCTCAGTGAGTGAATATTGTTTTAGATCCAAAATATGGTAGAGTGGATCTTATGCACTATCCATGATCTGGGACGGGAACACCTCTAGTTCCTATTCGAGCTCCAACTATGGAAACATTGAGGGATTTTCTCAATATTTATTCTCAATAGTTCATTATCTAGAATCCAGAATTATTCAAAGGATAAAGTGATAATCAAAAAGTTGAGTAATGGTTGAGAAGAATGGAGTTCTTGTTTGGGTTCTTAGACACCCCTGATGAAATCAAGGTAATGTGTGCCACTATCAAGCTGAATGTACCAAGCATGAGATGCTGGGACATGATGCTGACAATGAAGAAACATGAGGGATTAGAGTGGAAAGACATCAAGGTTATTTTAATTGAATATTTCTTTCCAATGTCAATGTTGTTGGAAAAGTACACAACATTTTTAAAACATGAGAAGGCTGACATGACCATGATTGAGTTTGAAAACCATTTTTCTGAGATTATGCATTTCAAACATGAGTTTTTATAAAATGAGAATATGAAGGCTGAAAGGTTTGATTTTGTAATTCTTTAGGATATTTTTTCTTAGGTTTTCGTGTTGAATCTTCTTTCTTAGGATAATGTTCTAGATATAACGCTTATTATTGAAATGGACCTAGCTATAAAGATTGTGTTATTAGGAGATTCTTTCTCCCCTAGTGGAAACCTGAATTACTCTAAGGGATAGAAGAATTGTGATGATTCTTGTTGTGTTTCTCGATAGTAGGGTCATTCTAGACCTCCTCTAGTGACTGGAAGTGTTACTTTAGTTTTTTTACAAATGTGGAAAGTTTGGGCATTCAAAGAGGTTTTTCATATATGCACCCTTGAAATGTGGCTCTTTTGGAAACTCGACTCACTTACAGAGGATCTATTATGTTTCATTCACTCCATATAGGGGTACTAGATCATCTGCACTCTCTAGAACTATAGCATAATCAGATACATTATGTGAAGAAGGGTTATAGCCATAGGCGTTTGAAATGAAGCTTATTCACACAGGGGAAGAGTCTATAAGGGAAAAAGATATGAGCCCAATGACTGTGAGAGGTACCATTACTATAGATTCTTCATTAGTTACTAGTCTATTTTATATGGTTTCTTCTCATTCATTTATCTCAACTTGTATTGCTGACATTTTAAATCTTCCTATAGAGATGTTATCTTGTGCAATGGATATTACAACACCCCTTAGTACAAAGATATAGTAGAGTCTTTGTATCCACACATGTGTTTTTTATCTCTTATATGTAAATCATTCTTGGAGTTTTTTGGTTCTATATATAAAACCTATTGATGTTATTTTTGGGATTAATTGGCTCATTGATAATAAATTCTGGACTGATTATTATCATCAATGGGTCTCCTTTACTACACTTGATGGTGTGTTCCATGTCTTTCATGGAGAATGATACCCAAGGTATAATAGATATGAACCTTCTTATATAGAGTTGGGGATAGTAATATTGGTGTTTGCATTTGATATATAGTGGGAATATTTGTATGGTGATCTCCTTGACGTCATCGTCGAGTTTCCTGACAATTTTCTTTTTGAATTGTCAATTTTTCTACTGATAAAGGTGTAGAGTTTTCCATTGAATTAAAGCCCAGTACTCAACTAATATCTATTACCTATTACCACATGGCACTAGATGAATTAATAGATTTGACGTCTCAATTCGAAAATATTATTGACAAAGGATTTATATGCCTAATCAAGTCACATTAGGTGGCACTAATTCTCTATTCCTAGAAGGATGATGGTTCACTTATCCAATGTGTTGATTAAAAAATGATCAATCAAGTTACGGTAATGAAAAAGTATCATTTTCCAGGGATTGATGATCTATTTGATTAGTTGAATAAGGATAAGTGGTTCTCATTTCAACCTTCGATCTAGTTAACATTATTATATGATAACATATTCTAACATTCAAAAAAACTATCATTCAGAATATGTATTGTCATTATGGGTACCTTTTCATTACCTTTCATCTATCCAATATGCCTACAACTTTCATGGATTTAATGAACATTATTTTCCATGAGTATCTTGATACCTTTGTGGAAGTATTTTTGGATGTCATCCTTGCTTACTCTATATTTTAAGAGGATTATTTACATCATCTGAGAACAATTCTGATCTTTTTGAGAAATCAATGAATTTATTCCAAGCTTTAAAAAGGATATTTTTGGATTAGGGAAGTAAAATTATTTGGGTATGTGGTTTCAGAACATGGTCTTTCAATTTATCTGGAAAAGGTGAATGTTTTTATGACATGAGAACAACCATTAAATGTTTTCGAGATTCATATCTTCTTTGGACTAACTGGGTATTATCATCGGTTTGTTAAGGACTTCTAAAAGTTCGCTTCTTTGATTACTACTATAACTCAAAAGGGAGTAAAGTTTTTGTGGAATTATAAATGTTAGATTTGTTTTTTTGGTCTATAATTTCTTTTTATTACTGCTCTGGTGTCAATTATTCCAGAGGCCAGGTAGGGATATGTGGTGCTTTGTGATGCATCAGGTTCAGTTTCGCGGTGCACTCTTATGCATGGTGAACATTTTGTCACCTATGAATCTCTTAAGCTTAGTCTACATGATAATAATTATCCAAACCATGACTTTTAAGTTGTAGCTGTGATGCACATACTTAAAAGTTATAGAAATTACCTTTACATAGAATGGTTTACCATGTATTCTAACCACAAGAGTTTGAGTTATATCTTTTCTAAAAGAATTTAAATATCTACTAGAGTCATTGGGTGAAATACAAAAAATATTTCAACATAAAAATTTACTAGAACCTGGGAAAATGGAATGTCATTGAAGATGCTCTGAGTTGGAAACTTCATACCCAGGTAGTGAAAGAATCACTAGAAGAGTGGAAATGGATGGATCTATTTCCATAATCTCAAATTTGTGCCTAGTAATTATGGGATGATGTTTCCTTTTAATGTTTTTAGTTGAAATCTAATTTCTTAAAATTGATTATTCCGGAAAATCATCATGATGATGAGTTCTGTAGCATTAGAGACTCTCTTAATGGTGGTGTGACTGTGCTTGATTGGTCATTCTCTAAAGAGGGAACCCTATGCTTTTGAGACCATTTTGTGTTCCCATCTTTGAAAAGGAACAATGTAATGAGGTATTTACATAGTTCCTAGTGGGATATGAACCCAAGATCCATGAAGATGTTCTATGATATGTGGAGGATGTTCTGGTGGCCATGTATGAGATGAGACATTTCTGAGCTTGTCTCTCATTTCGATATGTGCCAGTAGGAAAATGCTAATCACTAGAAGCCTTTGTGTTTGATAGAAACATACAGTTCCTACTTGTATGTAGGATGATATCTTTATGGACTTTCTGTTTGGGTTTACATGTACCTAGAAAAATAAGAATGTGATACAGGTTGTGGTTGACATACTGACCAAGTCAGCACAAATTATACCCATTCCCAATACAAAAAAATGAGGATTCTGGAAATATATATATATAATAGATTGCTCGTTTTCATGGATTTACATATGTTATAGTATCTAATAAGGATCCTTGGTTCACTTTTCATTTTTGGAGAGGACATTAGAAGGCACAACGATATCATGACCATTTGATTATGACATAACATCTGCAGTCGGATGTCTAGACAGAAAGAGCTATACAGATTCTTGAGGATATGATTCACAGTTATGTTATCAAATTTGATGGGTCTTGGGATGATCAATTGATCATGTTTGATTTCTATTATAAAAATAGTTACCATTCTGTGATTCAAATGGATCCTTTTATGGCCTTGTATAGACGCCCTTGCAAATCTCCATTGTGTGGGTTAGAGATTGGTGAATGTTCCTTGGTTGGACTGAGCTTATTCCAAGAGATGAAATGAAATATTTAGTTAATTTTCATTGTATTTTCATTGAATAGATATGATATAAGTCTTATGTTGATCATCTTCATAGATATTTTGAATTCTCAGTAGGTGACCAGGTGTTGTTGAATGTTTTACCTCGGCTGGGTCATCAAAGGCTTGGGAGGAAATGGAATATTGATCCTCAATTTTGGGACCTTTTTATGTTTTTGAGTAGGCGGGGAAAGTTGATTACCATTTATAAATACTATTGTAGATGAAGTAGAAACATAACGTGTGCCATGTATCGTAGCTTAGAAAGTGCCTATCTTATCCATCTCATGTTCTGAGCTGGAGTGATCTTGCGGTCTAACCTTATTTATCCATGACTGAATGGCTAGAAAATAAAGATGATTATGAAACCTAGGTAATTAATTAGAGGAAGATAAATTTGTTTCGTGTTCTATGGAAGCATGGTTCTGACAATAATGAGATGTGGGAAAGGAAGGCACTTATGAGAGAGAAGTGGCCTCATCTTTTATGAATGGAAGCTTCTTTATAGGCTTTCAGGGGATAGAAAATTTCTATTATAGGTAGGTTGTAACATCATATTACTATTTAAATGTATTATTAAACCCATAATTAAAATCATGTTTTTTTTGGGTTTTTTGGGTGTCTTCATGTGAAATTCTGCAAATATTGGATGTTTTTGGGCTAGTTTACAGATGGAGCGTGGTTTTCCCAAACTATGCACCATACTTGAGAAAACTATGAAACTTAAGGAAGTGTACTTTTTTGTGGTTAGTTAATGGTTGAAAAATAATACTCCAAATTTTGGAAACCATGTATTCTATTTAAAATAGGTTCACAACTTGTGCACAATTTGTCTAAATCATGTGCATTTTCCTATGAAAACATGCGGAAGCGATTTTAAGCAATTTACATTTTTATCAAAATTTACTGAACACCTATTTTATGCTCTGATAGACCAGTACAACCTAGAAGTAATTTCTACCATCCTTGGAGCTATTAAGATAGATTTTAGTCTCCTATGACCCATCTCCAATGCAATCCGAAGCTTAAGGAACTCTCTTCGATCTTTTCTCAGTTAGTTTCCTCATCCCAATCTCATTCTCCTGTGATCTCTCTTATTCTCGACAGGGTTCCATGGATCTCTGTATTGTTTCTTATATCTAATACCCACTTTTTTGGATTTAAACCTACGTTGGATTCATATATCCTTTTTTTCATCGTTCTCCATTGAAGTATTCATTTATGACTTTTTGATTCAAGATCTATTGATTCTAATGTAGGTGGTTTTGTTATGATGGACAAGTCTTATTAGCCCTAAATTTATTTGTTGAAGTTAAATTTATTGAATTTATTGGATTTATTTTATTTTTATTAAATTTCATTCAATTAATTTTTGGGGAAAACTCAATTCCATTTAATTAGTGTTAAAAAAGGGGGTTTGGTATGCAATTGGAAACCCACAATACCATTGAATTTGGGTGTGTTTATAGAAGTTTGTGGAAATTTAAATTGTTCAATTTAAATTATGAATTTTATTTAATTTATTTTCAACTAATTTTTGTAACTTAATTGTGGAAAATTGATTTGATGGAAAATTACTAGAAAACATCAATTCCAATGAATTGGGGTTTTGTGATGAAATTGAAATAATTGTTAAAAAAATTGTTTAATTTAATTATGAAATTGGATTGTAAAATTGAATGGTGAATTGGTTTCAAATCCCAATATGTGAAAATGGATTCAAATGGTTTTGATAGAAACATTACAGGTTTGTCTTAGTGAAAAGCATGTTTTTTTATTAAAAACCACTTATGGTTTTGAAAAAGGAAATTTTCATATTTTCAATGGATAATGTGATTTAAATATTTTTTAAGAAGTCTTAAAGTAAATTTCCCATCATTGTATTGTTATTAGATCATATTAAAGCCTTATTTAGTTAGTGAGTTATTTGGAAGACACTTTTTGATTTCTAATGTTCTAATACATAATATCAACACATCATGTCGCTTAAGTGATAGTGATGAGTCCTATTTTTCCGTGGTTCAAAGGGTCGTATGTACATATTTTCCATTTCACTGTGTCGGGTCCCTATAGCCTAGAACTATCCTACCTTATTAAGAATATGACCATGTTAATTTCTTGTTTATATTTCAAATGAATATATTCCATTGTTATAAATTATTTTACTAGAATTATGATTTATATACACTATTTTATATATTAATGTTTTTATTTAATCCATTTTTGAAAAGTTCCATTTGTGTAAAGCAGCCCTTTATTTAATGGTAATTACATCATTTGAAACGTATTTTCATAATTTTAAATGAGAATCCTAAATTTATAAAGTATTTGAATTTTTTGAATTGTAAATAATGATTTTTTTAAATATGCTTTTGAAATTATAAACCTATATATTTGAAAATAGAAAGAACATTTTTGGTTTATTTGATATTAGAATATTCTTATGGAATCATTAGGTGAAATCTTATAGGGATTTGGATCACACCATAATTGTGACTTAAGGTGTTTATATATTACATCCTTATAGGGTCTATCAAGGGGAAAGGATCACATGGAGGTGATTTTAGTTTTTGATCCATATAATTGGTGAATTGTGTTCTCATTTGGACTTTAGGAGTATTTCTTGTTTTCTATTACTTGGTAGTAGTAATTTGGGATATTATACCTGTTTAAATTCTAGTACATTACTCCTAGTTGATTTTATTTTTTATGCATACTGATTCACTATATTGATTTCAAATTTTTCATGGAAAATTAATTCCCACATTCTTTGTGTATGAGTGTTGGTTCTAGTCTTCGAGAACGCCCTTCAAGCTATTTCAGGGTCAAATCGTTTATTGGGATACCAGGGTAACTAGGATGGTTCATGATAGGAGACACTGACTACCCTTGGGGAATCATTAAATTCCTATGGGGCAATAGAATTTGAATAAAATATAAATCACAAACAAGATAACTAAAAAAGTGCGACATTTGGAAAGTATTAGTGTCTAAACCATTAAGAGAGTATATATGCTCTATATTAATTCTAATATTTGAAACTGTGATTGATTGATTGATTGGAAAGAGGGAAAAATTGTATTAGAAATAGGGTGTTAAATCAAATTGTTAGATATGCTAGGTTTATTAATTTTTATGTTTCAGTGCTAGGGATTTGATTGATTTGGGTTTTATTCATGTTTAGTGTCAGAATTGGGTATGTAGGGATCCTTATTATGGGTACCCTACACAAATCATGTCATTTCACAACTGGAATGGTAATCTATTTGGTTAAATCACAGAAATAGGTTGCCCAAAAACCTATCTAAATATAAATGACCTTGATTTCATAATAGTCATACACAAACTAAGTAAATTAATTTATGTAATAAAATAAAACTCCCCAACTCACAATGCAATGGTCTTGAAATTGAAAATAAAATAGAATTGTAATTTATAAAAATAGTTACAACCATCCAAAACATGGATAAAAATATATATAATCATGAAAAACACATCCCCCTATATAAACAACAACCAACATAAATAAAACTACTCACTCATGCTATAAATAATGAGAACTAGAATCATGGATACCTGAGGAAGACTGGCGGTAATGAATGATGGAGAAGCATGGATTTGGATTGTACGTTCCAGACTCTGGTAGTGGTCATCTGTAAGGTTCTCCCTAGGATCCTCCCTGGTATCCTCTAAAGTGGGATGCTAGAGTGAGTATAAATAAAATTTCCATGTAAAAACAATATCATCTAATATAATAATTATATCTTTTCCAACAGGATCACAAAATTTAATTGTTACACAACATGAAATGTGTTATGTTGGTGGAATCTCAAAATATTCTTCAGTTCTAAAAGTTACACCTTAAATATTGACTTCATGGCATGTAATGGATTTTCACTGTGTGAATATTCTCATTTATTATAATGAGTTCCATTGATGGATTTTCCTTCAACGAACTCAAATAGTATACTATTTACAAGACATTTAAATATATTGTACTAGGTTTTATAGTTACTTAAAATCCTTGTGATTTACTCTTATGGATTCGATATTCTAGTTTCACACTACGTCACATAATGTGATTGATCTAAGTTTATTTTATGCATTTAAAGCAGCTATTTTTTTCCTTTTCCAAATACTTGTTGACTCCTCCAACAAATTACTAAAAAATTTAAACAATAATAGAATTGTCAAGATTAATAATTTATTTATTGAAATTGATGTAGTATAACACCAAAAATTGTATTAAAAAAATACACTTTCCAAACACACACAAAAAAATTGTATATAAAAATAAAAATTGAATTTCATAAAACCAAATTCATTGTGAAATACATTAGATAAAAATATAGAAAAATTAGAATTATTTTCATATGTATGAATAAAAAAAGATGCAGTAATTCTAAGGAGTAAAACCTTATAGAAATATTTATTTCCTTATTATTTTATTCTATTCATGTGTGACAGAGGATGTAATTTTCTTATTTGAGTAGATTATATCCAAAAAAGTCATATATTTTGATTTTAAAATTAAACAACATATTAAAATACATATCCATTGTTTCACCCCAATCATTAGAGAAAAACATAGTAAATTCATTTAGTATTAGATTGTCGTTCCTATGTTATATTGAATCATGTGTTTATGATAGAAAATTTTAATTATATTAATAGTAAAAGAGTGTGTACCTTTATTTATAAGAACATTCATAGTTAGAAGAATATTATTTTCCCTATATTTTATCCCTTGGATTATAAGTCATATATGTAGTCATTTGATATTTTATACCCATTTAAATATATATTCCAATTTCATTTTATAATCACTTAAATATGGAGGTTAATGAATAATCTCATAATGAAACTATTTTTTCTTTTTTAGAAATGGTTTACACTGAAGTCACGGGACTTCAGATTTCTAATAAAATATGGGATAAGTTAGAAATCAATTTTGAAGGTAATGTAAAATTGAAGCAGGAAAAATTATATATTTGGATAATCTAATTTTAAGATATAAAAATGGAGAATGAAGAAAAAACTAAGGAATAAATAAAAAGGGTCAATGAAACTGTTTGTAATATCTTAGGGTTGGGTGAAATGATGGAAGAAAATACAATTTTTGAAAAAAATTATTAGTAATTTTCCAAATATTTTTAAACTTAAAAATAATCACTTAACGATATAGAGGGTATTTCCCTTGATGAATTACATAATATTATCATTTCTTATGAAATGGAAAAAATACCATCCTTTAAGAAAATGATATATGATTAAATGAAATCTAAGGCTATAAGAACGGTGAAAATATAATAATTAAATAATTTAAATTTGAGTGAATATAAGGATGAAGAGGAGGTTGAATACTATTAAAGAATAATTTCACTTATAACAAAGAAGTTGATGGAGAGAAAGATCAAGAGTCAATTAAATTTTTAACCAATTGGTTACAAATACAATTGAATTAGAAACTATTCTATAATCTATCCAAATAATAATGGTGAAGATTGTGTATTAAAATAATAAAATGACAATCCTAAAAGAATGAAATGGGATAGATTTTTAAAATAACTAAAATAAGTTAGAGCAAGGTAGAGTAAATTCTTTAGAAACATGAGATGAAATTTGGTGAGAAAATGGGGGGAACTGACCTATCATCTAGGATTTAATCAGAAGTTGAATTTGGTATTACATTTATAAATTTCATGGATCATGTTGAAAAATCATTTGATACCTCAAATTATAAGGAATAAAAATTAAAAGTAATAAAGATATAAATCATGATAAAAGATAAATTAAGAATATTATCTTGAGAATAACACCAAGATAATAATAAAAATAGACTGTTGATGAAACAAAATAATATTATAACCAAATATAAGTGTGAATATGTCAAGAAATATGTATCTTAATTTGATGAAATTAATAATGTCAAATTAAATTCACTGAATGTGAAAAATTAGTAAAGGATATTGAAACCAAAATTTATCTAAAAAAGAATTGTTATCAAAGGAACATTTAAGTGTATTTTTTATGAGAATAAAAAAATAAAATTTTATGATGATTTAAAAAAATTGAAATCATTTATAAATCCATGAAAGTAGTTTAGGGAACTTTCTTAATAAATATATTTTAATCTTTACTAGAAAAATCTATTTATAATACTATTTTAACTAATAGTGAAAGTTTAAACTCAAAATATTATCAATATGGACCATGAAAAGTGGGTATCACCATTCAACCATAATAATATAAGAATTAAGGAACTCAATTAGATCATATACTCCTAAACATAAACAAGTTCAGAGCAAATTACTGCAATAATAATAGAAATATAGTCTTATGTTTTTTAGAAAAAACATTATGATCCTAGAAGATTTATATTTCAAGGATATTACTAATTTTTTAGAGAATTTGGTTATAAAGACTATTAATTTTGGTATAATATTTCACTACCTATAAATCAAAATTAATCCAAGGGGAGTTATTTAGAGGATACGAAATCAGAGTATCAAGGTATGAATGTTTGGACAATAAATGTCTTTAGTCATCCTAAAACAAATTGGTTTGAGTGTCTTGAATATATCTACGGTAGGTGGGATCAATATGACCATTATTTAGAAGTGTTTATAACAGTGTTACCTAGATATAATGCCTCTGGTGAGAAAGGTAAGGGAGTTCAAAAGGCCAAGGAGGAAAAATCATATTGAGTTAAATTTACATTCAAATCAACCGAAGAACCAAGGAACATATTTTTATTGTTGGTGTTATTACCATATGAGGGGTGACACTATGATTCTGAATAATAATAATAAGAATCATTAAGGGGGAAAATCAATTTTAAAAATGAATTTTCATGAAAAGTCATTGGAGAGGATAATTTTAAATAGAATCTCAAAAATTTAAATTAAATTATTTTTATATGGGGAAATACTAAATTGTAACATATAAGGTGTTATTAAACTCTTTGATAATCGATATGGGGTTGTATTTATGAAGGAAACGTAAAACATTAAAATAATAATATATGAAATGATCTTCCCCCAATGGAAACAGAATAAATAACAATCTATTTCATATAAGAAGTCTCAAATACTCTTGTTATATTGGTGAAAAATTGAAGACATTTTATAGTATATAATTATTGGTTATCTTTCAAAAATAAATCTAAGAAAAATCCAAAAGCACGATGTTTTGCAAGATTTTTGGAACTTAAAAAAAGAATTTTTATTCATTATTCTTATAAAAAGGTAAATATTCTTTTTATTAGACCACTATATCTCATTAACACATACTTATGTGGTCCCATGATACAAAATTATAACATAGGTTATTTGTTTTTTCATAACACCCTGATATTTTAAATTACCTTTCCCTTTAAAAACCAATGTGTCGAATAACTTTCTTCACACAGAACACTAAACCAAAAACAACCATCGAAAATTATACAAACATTATAATGTATCCAATAATTTCATGGATTAAAATATAGTTAACCACTGGGATAAATATATTTAAAAGTAAATATCATTTTTTAGTGTTTCTAGATAACTAATAAAATCCACATATGGTTAAATTGTATTTTTATCTATAATTATCTACTTGTGCCCTTTATTTTAAGAAAAAAAATATATCATAGAGAAGTTATGTCATTTATATTAATAAAATATATTTTTAGATGAATTTAATATTAACACTAATTTTATTATCAATTTAAGGAAAACAATAATAGGAATAGATAGTACTTTTAAAAGTTAATTTCCATGAAAAATAATTCTTCATTATATTTAATAATTTTAATTAAAATTTATATTAATAAATTTTAGAATTTTAATTTTAAAAAAATTAACATCATTTTTGATTTATAATATCAATATTAGTTTAAGAATAATTTTTGGTATTTTTTAAAAATAATTGATTTCTAGGTGAATAGTGAAAAATAACGATTTTTCTAAAATCATAACTTTTATGATGTTATTATAATACAAGACTGGATTAAATGTTTTTGAATTTTTTTATATAAAATAAATATTTATAAATTATAATAAATCATGTAATATTACTATGATTTACTTAAAAAATCCATGTCTACTGTTTTGGAAACATAAAGTAATATTTCCCTCTAAAAACAGTTTTATTCCCCTATGCTTTCATCAATAAATAAAATTAAATATAAAAAATGGATTCAATATTTTAGATCAACTTTACGATATTATTTAATAAGATAAATTTATTTTTGGGAATAGAAGTCTGATTCTTATGATTAAATTTAAGGACAATGATAATGGTAAAAATATTATTTTCAAGAAATGTTTTATTAACATTCTATATTTTTTATCTAATAAAATAAATTAATCACTTAGCAAAAAAGATTTTAGTATAAATTATTAAATTATATAGAAATATATTATCAAACATTCGTTTATTAATCAATACTAAATTTGACAAGGAACACTTAATTATGAAAAAATCTCTTTTTCTACAAATTGTTTTCTATATATTCGCTATATAAATTTAAAAGTTAATTTCATATTTTTTTAAATAGAATTAGGTTTATATGGATATTAAATTTGGGTTTTCTAATATAGATATTTGTTAATATGGGATAACTTTTATTTTGTAATAAAATATAAATTACATAGTTAAAAACTTGTTACCAAAGTAAAAAACCAAAATAGTAAAATGTAAAAATCTAATGGTAAATATAAAAAAGTTTAAAAAATATGTGTAAATTATTTATCAAGTATTTTTAGACCCAATATAACACAAATTTCTATTATTTATCACTTGTAGATTCTTTTTCCCATGAATAGTGTAATGTAGTCATTGAAAAAGTCAAGGGTATTTAGAAAGGTGTCATTTTCTTCTATTATAAAAGGGGACATTTCCACCCATTCATTCCACACCCATTCCTTAGAAAAAATTCTTTAAAATATTATTTTTTTTCAAAATATAATCTTATCCCAATTTTATTATCCTGTTCTCTTAATTATTTAGTATATTCACTTTATTTCCAAGGATACTTTCATGATAAATTTCAGGGTATGAATGTGGGTATTACATACACTATACATTTTCTTCTTAATATTTATCTTCCAAACCTACCCTAACCATATTATTATAATTACCTAAATATCATTAGTATTATTATGTGTCATTATATTATTATTAAAACATTATTTATACACTTTTATCCACTTATAAAAACAGGATAATGTAAATTGTGTGTTGTAAGGACTACTGCCTCTACGATGAAATGTTTTTAATTTTTCATATTTATTTTCATTATTTATTCAATCAACATGAGAATATGATTCAAAAAATTCAATAAATATATATAATTTCATTATTATTATATTATAATGTCATTTTAATCTTCTTTAACTGTACTCATCCTTTGAGATATAACGTGTTTATGTTTAAAAGGATTAACCACCAACAGAAATAACGATATAAAACTCTATCTTGGATGACTCTCGGAACTTATATTCTCATATTATTATAATTAAATTATCATATAATTATTTTTTTATTCTGTAATTATTATATTATGTATTTAACATACAATTATAATATTATTTTAGATCACTAAAATTATCAAATTAAACATACAATGATTCAATTCTCATTTAATCATTAGGAAAAAAATATAATAAAAAAATATAATATGATAATAAATGGTATATATAAAATTAAATACAAAATAATAAGGTTAATATGAAGTTATCTAATAAACCCAATTTTATTATTCAAGAAGTTTGGTACATGTGCAGAACAAATTAGGAAGAAGGTAAGTGTTTCAATCTAAATTAGTCCTCATTGAAGCATGTTTTTATCTTATGCACCAATATTAATTTTAAAAGTAAAACATATTCATTCGTGATTTATAATATAATAAATTAATATTTAACTTGGAATCTTCACTTCAATTCATTCTTTTATTTTTGTGGGCAATTATTGACGTCTACCCAAAAATATAGGGTTCTTTTATAACTCAAAATTATTTCATGAGTTATATTGGTTCTCCTTGAGTTTAATATTTCATATAATATGGTATATCCTATTTATATCTTGGAAGATCACTCTTGATTCAAATATTCCTTATTGACGAGTTCTATTCATTCTTGAAAAATCAATCTTGTTATGAATAATTTTCATCCTCTTAAATGATGGGTTCCCCTACCTTTTCAAAATTAACCATCCCACTAATGTTTTAATTTTTAAATGGAAACCTAATTAAGTTCTATCTCATGTGAACTAAGCAGTTCAATTCCCCGTTTTCCAAAATAATTTTTTATTATGTTATTTTTATGATGTGGAATTTCTGTAATGGTTTTTTAAAAACATAAAATGAGAACCTTATGATTTCTTATTTCATGATAAGTGTCACCTCAATAATATTTTTTCCTCCATGAATAGATTTTTTAAAGATTCATTATTTTATTAAATACCATTATAGTTAAATTATGTTCAAAATTTGAAATTATAAAACATTTATTTTCTTAAAATATCTTATGATTATTTCGAAAAGCATCACCCCTGTATTTCATTTTTATTCTTACTTATCCTTGATCATTCTGATGAATTTTCTTTAATTGGAACTCAATTTTTAATACCAAAGTTTCTTTATCAAAACATGAACATAAAAAAATTTATAATTCCTTCTTCTATAAAGAATAACTTTGATATTTCTATCGATTTTTCTTTGAAACAAGAGTATGAAACTTGGTTATTTCTCATGGGTTTCATCATGCCAATGCTTTGTGTATATATTTTTTCAATAATTTAGAACAAATATTATTGTATGTATTGTTATTTTAATTATTTTATGTGTTTTCGTGGAATTATATTACAACCCATAATTCTATCAATGGAATTTTCCATCTGATTATATAGATGTGTTATATTTAGTAATCACGTACAACACATGATAAGAACAACAACATTTTATAACAGTAACATGGACATTAAATTTAGAGAATAATTATAGAAATTATAATTGAAAGTATTAAAATTGGGGAAAAATATAAAATATGAACATAATAATATTATAAAAATTTTGATATACTGAATCCGTCAGAATAATTGCACTCGCGAATAATACTTTTGAAATAAAGTAAAATATTATTAATGAAATATACAATTTGAAAATGAAAATATATAACCTTGATAGAAAATATAAGGGAATTAATAGTGAAACAAAATGAGGCATTTATATTAAGTAGGAACCCATATAGACATTACAAATATGATAGTTGTAATAGTAATTTTACTGTTAGAATAGTAACATGATTTTGGAATAGTAATATAACTGTTAGGAATATTAACCCAACTATTAGAATAGTATCGTCACCTATAGAAGTGTAAAATAAAATTTACATATCATATAAAATGAAAATATGAAATTTTTGAACCATGGTATATGTAAATTAATGTTTTAAAAATGATAAATTAAGTTTTTATATTTTTATTAAACATTAATGTTTTAATTTAAATTGTAAAATTAATATAGTGATTTAAAATAAAATTTGTTTCCATAAGATGGATTTATAAATTAAAATTATGTTTTATAATAATTATAATATAATTTTATGAGACCGTAAGTGATTCTTCAAAGGGTTAGAAAATTGATCATAATATTAAAATTGGTATTTTTTTAATAACTAAGGATTTTATTTAAAATTAAAATTTTCATATTTATAAAATTATTTTCATAAAATGGTTTTCATTTTTTCATCCTAAACATTAAAAAATTGTTATAGTGTTTTCTTTAATTTTTCTAAAGTAGTTAAATTTTTGTGAGTAGTTAAATATTGAAAAATATGATATTTACCATTATAAGCTATATACATGAATTTTTGAGTCATTGATGATGTCAGGGACCATTATCTCATACTCTGGTGCAACATTTACAGTATATAGTCACTATAATCAATACTATTTGTAGTTTTGATCCAAAATAATAAACTAATGAATATAATATTCAAAAAATACCCTCCAACACCCCTTTTCCTTACAACTTACATGGACTAAATCTAGTCAACTTTATGAAAAAATATCTTCTCAATCCTCTCCCCCACATCCTAGTGCTTTTAGTAACATTAAAGGAAAAATTAAACATTCCTTTATGGTTTATTTAAAGGAGATGAAATTTAGTAGGTTATATTCTCAATTTTTCACTTTTGAATTCATTTCTTCTTCCACCATATCCTCACATCCCTCATCCAAAACAACATAATGGATTCAATAAAAAAAATATACTATAATATTATTGTGTTAATAGAATATTAATCTGATACTCTCCATTCTTTAGATACTAAAATGAAAATATTATTTATAATATTGTTGGTTCACCGCCTCCATGAAAAAAAGTATTTTTCTCCACTGCCTTCAAGGCTGGTCATAAAAATATTATTAGGGTTAAAAAGATGATAATAATTATAATAAAACTTCTTTAATGTTATATAATGTTTTAATGGTTATTTAAATAAATAAAACAAATTTAGTTCGTGATGGTCGGTAAATATGCATAAATAAACTATGTAAATAAAATTAACATATTTATTAAAAGAATCACCACTATATCATAACGCAGAGGATTATTTGGGTCCATTTAAATTTATATAATTCATTTAATACAATTAAATTACACTTATATAATTTTTTTCCCACTATACAAGAACATCAACAATTACACACAAGTGCTCTGACCTTGGAACTATGGAACGAACACTCAGGAAATCATGAAATTAGTCTTTTTATCTTGATGAAATGGATATAAATGAACATAATAAAATTACTATAAATAAAATATGAGTTTAAAATTTTATTAATTAAGTAATTAATGAATCTAATTTGATTATATATGTTGTTAAGTGAAAGTGCAGAATGATTCTAGAACATAAGGTAATGGATCCCGCCGAATAACACTTTTTCGTGGGGTTATGACCTTTATATCATTATATCAAATTATATCACTTTTAAATGTTATGAAATTATTCTAAATTATGTATATATGTCCCTAACATGTATAAATATCTTATTAAACCATTATTTTATGGGTTAATACATTTCTTATGTTTATTTCTCAAAATAATTCTTTATTAAATATACTTTGATTATGATATGTTCCAAGATTATGCAACCCAATTCTCTCCAAGGGTAATTATTATATTTATTCCTTATGATTGATTTCATTTTGTAGAAAACATAAGATTATACATGTTATAATGGGTGCAATGAGAGAGTGATATAATTCATTGGGTAATGTTTTGTCCCATGAGACGTTGTGTGTGGGATTAGGGAGTGAACCTAATTCATGATGGGACTTTGCCCATCATGATATGTTTTCTCAATGGTTAGTCTTAAATATTATTTATTTCATATTATATGTTTCTAAAATATACATATAATTCCACAATCTTATGATTCCATTATCTTTATGTTATCATTTGATATGAGTATTCATGACCCATGCATCTTTATGATATCATGTTATGTATTTTTATTGATATGTTATACTTCTCCATAATGTTTATTCCCTTTAATGGGTTGTATTTCCCTTCCATTTATTTTTTGTGTTACAAATGATATCTTATATAGTTCTATGAGCTCAAAGTAATTTCAGAGATTATAATGGATATTATAATAAATTTTTATTTTAGATTCATGTTGTTATTTTATGTACCTAAACTTAGAAAGACACTAGGCCTTACAAACCTTTAATTTTATTTAATTGATATTTATGCTAAAAATCATGTAATAATATGTGTAAAAGGCTTGGGTTTTTATTGTTAGTATTAGAATAATGTATAATTATTTTTTGGGATTAGAACTAGAATAATTTGTGAGAAACATAGGGATAATTCTAGGGATAGTAGAATATAATGGAATTTTCATGAATTATAGAGTGTCTGGATTCTATTAAATTACATCCCTCTCTAGATAATTAATGTAGATGTGTATTTGGAATATTTATACCTTGGGGTTACAACCTTGAAAACGGAACATTGGGTATTAATTCAATCATTACCTAGTTAACAATAAAGAGGCCTTTCAACACACCAAGTTTAAAACTCTTGGAGGATATGTTTTAGAGAACTCAAAGACACTTTTTAAACCATTATAAAGGCCTTGAATGGATTGTTAGGTTATACAACCAAATAGAATACATTTCAGTGGAAAACATATATTGAAACCTAGACACTCATAAGTTTAGATAAAATCATTTATAATGTTTTCCTTGCATGTTCATAGTTTTCCTATTTACATAATTTATAGTTTTTGAATTCTCATCTGTTTTTTAATTTCATTAATAGTGGGAAATATAAGGTGCCATGAGAACAATCAACATAATCGAAAATGTGATAATTTCTTTACCGATATCTCTAAACTTTTTAGAGTATGATATAAGGACTTTATGGTAGTATTGGATTATATGAATCTGTGTATGAATGATAAATTTAATAATTTAGAACAACCTTCTTCTCTTTTGGATGATAAAGTTTCAATTGAGTCCTTTATATGTAAAAATAATCCAAAATTTAGTGGGTATTATAACAATCTTATCTTGGAATAATGGATTAACTCTATTGAGAAGATATTATCTATCCATTAATGATTAGAATAACATAAAGTCACATTAGCTACCTATCATCTTGAAGGGGAATCCAATCAGTGGTGGAAATTAATCGATAAAATGATATCCAAAGAGGAAATAAATTCTATAGAATGAGAAGGATTTTAAAAAGGATTTTTCAATATATATTTTAAACGAATTATCCTTATTAAAATGTATGGGTTCTTCTTCAGTCTAAAAGAAAGGAAGATGATTCTATAAAGGATTATGAGGAAAACATCACAATGATTTCACAACATGCCTCTAGATTCATCATCAATACTTAAAGTAAGTTATTCCATTTCATTAATGGTTTAAATCCAAGTATATTAAAAGATTTTGTGATTAGAGACTCTGAAAACTGTGAAGATACTGTCAGTTATTCTCTTAATGCTGATATGAGGACTGGTGACTCTCAATGGTCTTATAGTTATGGAGATAAAAAGAATAAAAATGAGTATAATTTAGGAGGAAAATGGATAAGTCTTAAGGAGGCAATAAAAATCAACTTCCGACATGTTAAAAATATTATAATGAGCGTCCCAAAAACCGTCTCAAGGGGACTAGAAGATGGTTAAAATTTAAAAAAATGGGTATAAAGATATACAAATTTGTGGAGAGATGAAGAAACCCACTATTGCAGGAAAAGAAAAAAAGGTTTAGATAAAAACCCAACATGTGGTGTAGTGTTTCAACTATAAGGAACACTCTTATTATGAAAAACAATTCCCTAAGCAAGGATTTGTTAAAGACAATCAATGAAAATGACCTCTAAATCCTAGAGGAAAATGAAGGGAATATGCTATCACTATGTGATGGGAAAAAATACCTCAAGGTATCATTGAAGCATTTTTGAGGTGATTGTGTTTGTTGACAAAGTAGACATCTGTGATGTGATTGTTGACATAGAAAACCATGAAATACAAGTTTCTTGACAAAGGGGGTTTCTTTGTGGCATGTTGAGTTTAAGGGATGTGGTTAACGAACCATATTTGATTCAATATTGTCAACAAAGGAATGGATGATCTGGAGGTGGTAAAAAAAGAGCAGATACAAGGTGGCACCGTTTTCCAGTGTTTGCCAAATTTTTGGGCCTAAACATCGATAAATGGAGAAAAATGGTTTTGGAAAAGGGACTTGAACGCCATTGTCCTAATGGAGTGGAAAGTTTCATGCCATATGATTTTCAAGACCAGAACATCAAAATATGGAAAAGGGATAAGGGAAAGCTAATTTTTAGGGATGGTCGCGCAAGTGACTTGCGCAGCAGAGACATGCGCATCGAAACTTGCACGCCGAGAGGAGACTTGCATTCCATCATATAGGGTGTCCAAATTACAATAAATAGAGGTCTAACCCTCCTCATTCGGTATGAGTTAAACAATTAAAGAAAACCAGAGCTCCCGCCGTGCAGGTGTGGTGGTCTTGAAAGTTGTGGTGTGGTCATGCAAGTAGAGGTCGCACACCAGTTGATTGTTGCGCGTCCAGAGTGGTTTGGGTAAGAAAGGAAGGGAGTCACCGAATCTTTGAGTTGATGAAGGGGGTGTCGATCAAGTGGTTTGGTGACACTTATGCGCCATGTTTTGAAGAAGCGCGACAGTTGGTGGTTGCATGCCAATATTGGTTTGGGCGTAAAAGGGTGTGATTCATGCAAGTTTTGAATTGCAGAAGCTAGTGTCGCACAAGTGGTCGAGGTGAAATTGCACGCCAGTTATAACTTTCACACCAAGACTTGCAAGCCGGCTTAGAGAAAGGCGCCAGTAATGGTTGAAGCATAATATTGATTCAGGGCTGCGTGAAAGATGGAAGATTGCCCGATAACTTCAGTGCAAAGTGAGATTCATATACAGGTGAAAGTTGGAATTCAAAAACACATCTACATAAAACAGAGGATGTATTCATTAGTTATAATGAAGTGACCTACAGTTCTATAAACTTTTAGTGGATCCTTTCCAGAGAAGTGAGCAAAGGAGGAGGAAGAAGGTGATCCTCTCCACCGGAAGTGAGCCAGATAGAGAGAAACACGGAGTGACCCTTGGTAAAGCAGTGATCTAACCCTAAACCTTGTAAAGGCAGTGAGCCTGGAAATAGAAGTGATTTATCCCAAACATTGTAAACAGCAATGCACTTTTAGTGGATTTGAAACATCAAAACATTACCAGTGTATGCTCCTTGGACATAGCCCAGTGAGGGTGAACCATGTAAAAATCATTGTGTCCTATGCATGCTTTACTTTCTGTTTATACTGTGAATCAAAAAATATAGAGAAGGGTGTTTTTCTTAATATAGAAACAAGATCAGAACGGTATTTAATTTTAATTAGTCATACCCTGATTCACCCCCCTCTCAGGGTATTCAGCCTTGTGGACCTAACACTATGGCTGAGGTTGATCTTGAGAATGATGTTGTGAAAGGTACAATATTTATTCATTCAAGAATAGTGAACATACAATTTGATTCATGTTATATTCATTCTTTCATATCTTGAAAGTTTAGAAATACTAGTCAAACACCACCTCAAAACATGGTGTTACCTATGAGAAATAAAAATAGATAATGTTTTTCGTCCAAACTATATAACTTATCTTTATTCAATTTTTATTGACTGAACCTACCAAAAAATCTTGTCCTACGTCAATTATTAGAGTTGATTCTACATTGGGCATGGAAGAGAGAATTATATAATTCTAACATTAACCTCTGGTAGAGAGAGATAAATCTTCACATATCGAGTCATCCTATGATTTTGTACAAGTGTAAGGAGGATAATTAATATCGTTTGGAATATTTATCTAGGTTTTAGATATTACTGACTTATTAGTAAGAATATATTTCTCAAATGACTGAGAAAAATGAGAAAAACTTGCTCAAATACATGACCATTGTGAGGGATTATACTGATCTTTTCTTTGAAAAGGTTCATGGTCTTCATCCTAACCGGTAGGTTGAGTTATAAATTGAAATTATACCTAGATCATTTGCCATATCCAAAAATCCTATAGAATGACCACCATTGAGTTAGAAGAACTAAATAAGAACTTATGAAAGATTCTATGTAATGTTTTTGTACACCTGAGTGCTTCACCATGGGGTGTGCCGGTTCGTTTCATCAAGTTAAAGGATGGGTCAATTCCCTCTTCATTTATTATTGTGAACTAAATAAAACCCTGAAAAAGAACATGTATCCATTTCCATGTTTATGTGATTTTTTTATCAACTACATGGCCCCCAATATTTATCTAAGGTGTACCTTCAGTCAGGATATCACTGATTCAAGGTGAAGAACAAGGATATTCCCAAGACCTCCATTTGAAAGAGATACAGACACTACAATCTCTTAGTGATTCCCTTCAGAATCAATATTTATCCCAAAATATTCATGAACATAATTAATATAGTCTTTAGTTTTTACCTTGAATTTTTATAGCAGTCTTCATATATTATATTCTAATATACTCTATAAGCAAGGAGGATTTTGAGGAGTATTTGAATATTGTTTTATAGACTTAGATAATGTATAAGCTATATGGAAATTACAATAAATGTTAGTATTGGATGGTGTAAATATCATTCATTGGTTATGTTATCATATGTTAAGGGATATTTGTAGACCATCATATTATAAAGGTGATTAGGAAGTGGCCGAGACTTACATCTATAATTAAGATGCATAGTTTCATTAGTCTAGATAGGTATTAAATATGATTTTTAAGGAACATTTATTCATTGTCCAACTTGATAACCAAGATGACTTAAAAGGGAAAAATGATTTTTGGGATTGATGACTGAGAAGAGTGAAAAAAGGTATTGAAAAATTCTATTATCAATAAAATATTCCTAACACTTCCCATAAGTGGGTAAATTTTCATGGTTTACAGAGATACAACGAAAAAAGGTATTGGGTTTTTTACTAATATAGAATGATAAATTGATAGCCTATTTCTCAAGGTTGTTCAAATTTCTTGACTATAAATACCCAACACATGATCTAGAGTTTACTGTAGTGATCTTCATGTTTAAAATTCAATGTAATCATCTATATGGGTAAATTTTTAAAAAATATACATATAATAGGAGCCAAAAATTTATATTAACATTTAAGAAGATTAATATGTGCCAATGAATATCATTAGAGATGATTAATGACAATTATTTATTAATCAACTAACATCTTTTGAAAGAAAATAAAATAGATGATTATTTAACTAGAAAGGATATGACAACCTTATCAATGATGATAGTTGAGAAGGATCCAATCTTTTTAGACATTCAAAGGATGTACACGGTGATCATAAAATAAAGAGCATCATATTTCTTTTCTCAAATGTTCTCTAAACCATACATTATATAGAAGATAAAGGATGCTCTAAGAGATGATGTATAGATATAGAAGATGGTGGAAGCTATAATAAAAGGTAAATATTTAATGTAAAAAATTGATGAAGAATGAGTTTTAATATTTGGGTCATTACAATGTATACCATAAAATTTTGAGATAAAGAAGGAGTTGTTGAAGGATTAACTTATCTCAACATTATCTAACTACTGAGGGAGTATAAGGACATATTAAGATATAAAAGAGCACTATTGGTGGGATACATATGAAAAAAGATATCACAGAACATACATCAAAGTTCTTGTTATGTCAACAAGTGAGGTTGAAAGGGAAATGTCTAATGGGATGATTTAACTATTACCCATACCAACATGTAAATTAGAAAATATCACCATTGAATTTTTAAATGATCTTCTAAATAAATCTATAGGAAATAATACTATATGGGTTGGGGTGCATCATCTTAAAAATATTTTTCATTTATTTTCAATTCAAGGGGACATCTCACTTGATCAACTTGAAGAATAAACATTATAAAAGTGGTGAGGGTTAATTGAACACCAATATCAATTATTTCTAATTGAGATCCTAGATTAACATTCATGTTTTGGAAGACTCTCCAACATGATCTAATCACCTAGTTGAACTTAAACATAGCTTTTAAACCTAAAAATAATGTCCAATATGGGTGGCCTATCCAGACATTGAAATACATTTTGAGAGAATGTTTTTGGACTTAATAGGAGGATGAGATCAACATCTTAATATAGTCAAGTTCTTATACAATATATTTTTTACCCAAAAATATAAATGGATCTAAATGAATACCACTATGGGAAGATATGTAGGACACCTATGTGATGGGATTAATTTGGAAAACATTTGTATTTGGGTCCTAAAATTTTAGATTAAATTCTATAAAAGGTAAATAACATTCAGAAAACCATTAGGGATACACAAAGTCAGTATTAAATCTCTGATAAAAATCAGTAATAAGACCTAGAGTTTGATGTCAGAGATATGTTTTCTCTTCCACATATATATCTGGAAGAGAGTCCTGAGATTTGTGAATAAGGGTATTCTATGTCCCATATTCGTTTCCCCTTTAGGATTCTTGATCACATAAAAGTTGTGTTATATCAACTAGAACTTCCACCTTCACATTCTCAAGTTCTGGACATGTTTTATGTATCCCTCTGAAGGAAGTAAATACAAGATCCCTCATATTTACTAAATTAAAATGTGTTATCGATGGAAAATTATCTCTATTATAGGGAGTAGATGGTGAAGATATTGGATGTAGAGATAAAGATATATGAACCATGAAAATTCACCAACTCAAATTACTATGGTGAAACCAAAAATATGAGGAAGTGATGTGAGAACATGATAAATCCATAATGATTAATTACCCTAACATGGTCTCACCTAATAATGTAAAATGAAAATTTTAGGGTGAAGGTTCTTAAGCGGGAATAGTGTAATGGACTATAGTTATATCAATGTAATTTACACTATGATTATATAAATGTGTCATATTTAGTATGAAAATACACCACATGATAAAAAGATTACATTTTATTAAAAAAAATTAAAATTACATTTAAATAGTAAATATGGAAATAATAATTTAATGTTTTACAATGAAAAAAATATAATAACAATTGGAAAATTTATATAAGATGGATCCCCCAAAATCATCACACACATGAACAAAACTGTAGAAATGAAGAATAATATTTATAATGAAATATTCATTTTGAAAATGAATATATATAACCTTTACATACAATAAAAGTGAAATAATAATGAATGAAATATGAAGAATTTATAGAATGTGAGAACCCATCTGACCTTTAGAAGTATGACTGCTGGAATAGTAATCTGACTATTGGAATAGTAACATGACCTCCTAAATAGTAATATAACCATTATGAATATTAAGAAAACCATTAAAATAGCATCCTCACCTATAGAAGTGTAAAATTATATTTATATATCTTATAAAATAAATATATGATATATTTAAAATATGTTATAAGTTAATAAATGTTTTAAAAATGATATATTAAGTGTTTGTGTTTTTCTAAAACATAAATGTTTTAATTTATTTTCTATAATAAATTTAGATATTTAAAATAAATTTTATATCCATAATGTGGATTTATAAATTAATATTATTTTTTATTATAATGATAATATATTTTTATGAGACCATAATTGATTTCTCATGGGGTCAAAAAATTGATCATAATATTAAATTTGATGTTTTTATAAAAATGAGGATTTTATTTAAAATATAAATTTCTCAAATTTAGAAAATTATTCTCATAATATGGATTTCATTTTTTAATCAACATATTGAAAATTGGTTAGAATTATTATTTTTAGTTTTCTAAAATAATTGAATTTTTGGTGAATAGTGAAATATGGTAAAATATAGTATTTAACATTATAAGATAAATACATAAAATTTTGAGTAATGGTTGGTGTAATAATCCATTAAATCAGAATCACATGAACCATTTACTATATATTTTTACAATTATCAATACTATTTTTTATTGATCCAAAATAATAATCTAATGAATGTAATATTCAAAAACCTATCTCCCCCTTATAAATACCACCCCTCAACACCCCTTATAGTGACAAATTATACGCCATGGGGATTGAAAAATTCTACCAAAATATCTTCTGTATTCCTTCCCTCAAGTCTTAGTTATTCTAGTCTCATAAAAAGATCAATTCGATATGCCTTATATAGTATTTAAAGGAGACGATGTTTAAGAGGTAATATTCTTAATTTACCTCTTTCAAATTTATTTCTTCTTATACCTTATCCTCACCTCCCTCATCAAACAAAAAATAATGAGTCCAATATAATAAATAAAATATAATTTTATTATATTAATATAATATCCTTTATATACCCTCCCTTATTTATATTATAGAATGGAATTATTCTTTACAATATGGTTAATTCACCACATTCATGAACAACACACTTAATTTTTATCTACCACCTTCCAAGATGATTGTAAAAATATTATTATGAATAAATATAAGGATAATAATTATAATATAACGTATTTATTGTTTTTGGATTTTTATAATGATCATTTAACAAAATATAATGAAAATAATTTGCGCTGTTAGAAAATTTGCCTAAATGAACAATCCGAATAATGTAAACACTTTAATTAGAATAATTAACCCTATATCATAACAAAAGGGACATTTGGTAACATTTAAATTATTTTAAGGTCATGAATACCATTTAATAACACCTTTTTAATTTTATTCCTATTTGAAAATAACATCAATAATTATAAACAATTGATCCGACTATGGAACCAAAAAAAAACTCTCAGAAAAATGATGTTTGTCATTAAATCATGATGAAATGGCTGTAAATGAAGATAATAAAATAAAAATGAATAAAAGAAAATATAAATGGTTATTAATTAAGTAATTAATTGATCTAATATGATTATAAAATATGTTAAGTTCAAGACTATAATGATTTTTGAATAAATGTTAAGGGGTCTCTCTGAACCACATTTTTCTTGGGGTTATGACCTTTATCCTTTTATCTCAATTTCAATCTCTAGTTAATGTTATATAATGATTATAAATTATATATATATGTCTCTCACATATAAAAAGATTTTATTATCCCTTCTTCTTATGGGGAAATACACTCCTTATGTTCATTCCTCAAACACATTATTTATGAAATATCATTTGATTATGATATGAGGCAAGATTATGAAACCCATTTCTTTCCATAGGTAATTACAATGTTTATGTATTATGATTGATTTCTTTTTTCAGATCACATTATCTTTTACATATTTTTTTTTCTACACCCATATAGTTCTAAAATTCATTGGGTGGTGTTTTTTTATCTCACAAGACATTATGGATGGGATTAGAGAGTGAAACTAATAAATGATGGGACATTGTCCACTATGTGATGTTGTCTCAGTAGTTAGAATTGCAATATGTTTATATGGTATTATATATTACATTTATATTCCTATGATTCCATGATTTTATGAGTCCATGGTATTTAAGTAATTCTTGCATATGATTATTCATGTCATGTATTGGGCTCAATTCGCTACATAGCACCAAGAGCTCCTCCCCATACACTAGAGTATACCAACTAGTAGTGAGGGCCTAAGGTGTGTCTATGGGTATAATATTCACTCAATATATAGATTAACACAGTATTATAATAATAAATAGGTAAACAAAATAATCAAAATAGTGGTCAACTAATGAAGAAAAAAAGATAAAACCTTGATAATATAAATAGAATCAGGAATAATAACCATAACTGTATAAAAAATGATGTTAATGTCATGATGCTTTTACTAATGAAATGGAAATACAGGGTAGAAGGAATATATAAAATACATTTATATCAAAAAAAATTCCGTAAAATATTTCAAATAGCATTATTATCCTAGGCTCAGATCTGTGCTAAAAGATCCCAAGAAATAAGAAAATCAAGCATCCATGACCAAAAACTTTCCCTTATCCATACCTGAATCTATGAATTTTTTCTAGATTCTAATCAGAATCTCGCATAGGGTTTGAGATATACTCAATAGTCCACTACAAATGGTGTATAAAACAATTCCATCCTATGTATATAAATGGAAAATTTTCATGTATACTAACTAGAAATTGAATAAAATATTCTAAATGATGACCACATCAGGCTCAAGCTCCTCATGAGACACTCAATCCACCATCCCTGATTTAGCCTAACACATAAGATTCTGAATGGGTGGCCTTTTATTGGTCAGGGTTTATGAATATAACCAAGTTTTCTTTGTAGTAGAAATATATAATGTGGGACTCAAGTTATAACCATGGAATCTAAGAAGTGATAATAGGATGGTATGACCCATGGTGAAACTGAGGTATCTTTGACCATAGGATGTCAATAAAGAACACAACTATAAATCATAAAGCCTAAATATTGGGGGTTATGTGTAATATATGGGGTAAAACCTTTTAATCCTACTATAAAAGTGTCAAACCAAGTCCATGGAACACATCCATAGTAAATACACAGCTAAACATAATTACAGCCCAATGATAGAATCCAAGGCATTATGTGTCCGAGGACATCAAGAAAAATACAAGGAGTGTATCAAAGTTATAATAATTTATAGATATTAATTTAATTAAACATTAGTACTACACTTATAAATTCATGTACTAATATGAAAATGATTAAATTCCAAGGTGGGTATCTCCCTTGGAAACCATCTCAATGAATCATGGGGTATAATCAGAGTGCTCAATGAACTCCTATAGGAATCCAAGAATGGATGAAGTCTGACAACATACTTAATAAGAAAAGGTCTCTAGTAATGATGGGAACCTTTTATATATTAATTACTTCATTTTCTATGTAATAACCCTGTCATTTTAATCACTTTATTTTGTTCAATGCATTATCCTTTTTCATTTGTAATTGAAAATGTTTTGAAGGAGGTTACATAACACTAAACCATCATTAAAATTCAATAAATAATATGAAACATCTTTCAATATCATAATTCAATTGTTAATATATTTAGATTAATTAAATTCATCAGTGTAAGTCAAACCAAACACATTATAGGGGTGCTTTAGTTAATAACACACAAGTAGTCACATAAGAATATACATGGTGCACATAAGGGTGGATTATACTGAGGTAATTAACCTCGAATGATAACTGAGGGTATATTAAGGATATTAGGTGTCAAATTAGGGAAACAATTTAAGTAATATTGATTTTAGGGTCAATTCATAGGTAATTATGACATATGGCACAACAATAAAAATATATAACGATAATTGAGGGAAAGTTATAAACCACCTACACAAGAATGGTTGAAAAACACACATCCAATATGAACTTCAAATGTTGGATAGACTTGAAGAGAACATAGAAAAATAAAAATCCCTAGAAATAGGGAATATAATCATTCATGGAAATAATGCTGGAAATAGTGAGATAATCTAAGAAAGGAAGGTAATATATTTATGTGCATACCGATATGCTTCCAATGTAATGAACGAAAATATGATGGGAGTCCAGACGAGGAAGAGGATTCAAATACTATCTTAAATCCTTGGATGATCTCCAACAAAGGAGGGATTTCATTCCTAGAATGAATAATAAAGAGTAATTAAGAAATATAAATTTTCAATGGAAAAAGGGCTTATTTTACCAATTTTTAAAGGGGGTTCAATGTTTGGCCACATAGTTGGACAAATAGTGCACCTATCTTTCACCAATGTTGCCTAAGGGAACCAAAACCTCACACGATTAGGTGAAAAGCTAGAAAAACCATGCAATAACATTTCATTTAAACATTGAAATATGACTGTATCTTCTCACATGGGAATTCAACCTACCTTGCATGGGTTTTAAAATATTGAACCCCCTCTTATTGGGCTTCATGGTTGAGACACATGGTTACTTATAACCATGTTGCAACAATGTTCTTCAAAATATTTTTAAAAAAACTAGTTCATTGGGATTTTAACAAGAATTATACACTCCTGGAAAAACCATAACTTCCTTAGTAACTTATATAAGGATAAATATAAAGATTAAAACTGAATCATAAAGGATTAATATAATAAAATAAATGTTTGGATTTTATAACCTCAACCACTTAAGACAAATTTTCATTGAGTTATCTTTTTGAGTGTAGTAAGGCATAATCTGGGAATAAATATGGACACTTATTTCAAACACTAGCCTCCATATCCTAGGTTTAGACCTGTATAAAGTTAGGATGCCATAGCACTGAGACTAAAATAACTGACCCGAACTGGAGATCTATCATGCTCTGATAAAAAATGTGTATATGACGCGCCTCAAAATAAGCTTCAAATTCATGTTTAACTTCATCCACATCACTATCATGATTTGGGTCATAATGATATCAGTGAATATGTGATAGATGAAATATGTCATGTGTAGCTCAGTACCTTAGAAGTAACTACAATTGATAGGCTACTAAACTGAATAACCCCAATACCACAAAAGACCCAACAAATCAAGGATCCAACTTCCCTTATTTTTGAATCCATCGATGACCCGTCCTAGTTGAAACCTATAATAAATCATGTTCCCCAACCTCAAAATTTAGAGGTCATTAAAAAGGATTGGCATAATTATTTTCTAGACAAAGTAAATTAGATGTTTTTCTTGATAAGATATACTTATATATTTCCTAAATCGGATGATGTCCTAGAAACACAATCTATGTCATGTCTAACCAGAATAGGGGTGACTAATATAGTTTTACATATACGGCCTCACAAGGATCTATATGTATCATCTTCTGAAATATTTATTATAATTGAAATCAGTTATAGGTAGGTGATTTTCTCGAGAACCTCCAAAATCAAGGATTCATACTCTAAGCATAACCACTAACACCTATATTGTGTGCTCAAATTGGGTTTCTGTTTAAGGGTGGAATACTATACTCAAAATCACATATGAACCCAATTTCCTATTCAAATCTTTCTAAAACTAAATATCCTTCCAAGTTCATCCACTAAAAAGGTCTCATTAATTGGTAGAAAGTGTGTGACCTTTATCATTGTGTCACTGATCACCCATACTTTATTACTACCCAATGGGTATATTGGTAATCATATCACAAAATCCAGAGTGACATCATCCCATTTCCACTTTATTATGGTTAATTACTATAAAATCCATGCCAGTCACTGGTGTTATGCCTTCACTTGCTGACAGATTGATCACCGAGCGAACCTATCATCTATCTTTTCATCCGCATCCACCAATTCTATAGGCATATGTGATTATATATATTTTTAATCCTGAGGTCTGCCTCCCAAATATAAGCATGATATTATTGTATCAATTCCTCTGAAATATCTCCATGAACCCATGTATTTCCATTAATACGCAATATACCATCCCTTTTAATGATCCAACCTGAGGACATGTCCATTCCTGAAACACTCACCATTAGGACTAAGAATTTAGGGTCTAAAAGTCTCCTCATATTCAAACTATCTATAAGTGAATATATCACTACTAAAACTATAATTATAGGATGACCTCTATGTACATTTTATAAAATAGGGCCATTAACATTCACTCACTACTAGCCTCCTAAACATCCTTTTCTTGAGTCATACGAATCAAGTCATCAGCCAAAACATTTACCTTCCCATGCATATAATCATATAAAAAAGTGAAGGACATCAAGTATTCAATCCAAATTCTCTTCCTGAGCTTCAAGATTCACTCTGTGAAGATGTATTTGAGGATCTTGTGGTCTATAAAAACCACAAAACACTCTCCTAGTATTTAATGCCTCCAACAACGCAATGTGTGAACTATAAATTCTATCTCTAGGTTTTGTGTAGTGTAACTTTAATCATGAGGCCTCAATTTATGAATATTTTAGACCACAAATATATCATCATACATCGGAGATCTTTTAACTCGATGCTTAACATATCATAATAAATTGTATAGCTTCTTCCCAACTCTGGTAGAATCTGAATCAGAGGTAAATTCAACCTTCCTTTAAGCTCCTAAAATGATTCTACATAGGCCTAATAACATAAATAATAACACCCTTTTTAGTCAATACCATAATAGTCACTTCTATTCATGAGATTTCTGGAATAAAATTCTTATAATAGCTATATAATCCCCAGAATCCTTATATATCAAAAAAAATTAGGATAGTCTCAAGAAACCATAACCCTCAACTTATAAGGGTCAATAAATATTCATGGCTCTGAGATAATTTGGCCCATGAATTGAAACATGTCATTCCAAAAGTGGAATTAAATGGTCTTTGTATACATTTGGTGCTCTCTTAGGGTATTCAGTATGTTATTAAGAAGTTTGGAATGGTTTATTCATGTATGAGAATACAACATGATTTCATCCATGAAGACTACCACAAATGAATCCATATTCATGTGGATGAACTAATTCATCAAATCCATACCAATAGTGGGCACATTCATTAAACTGAGTAGAATAACCAAATACTCATAAATTCCATATCTTTTCAAAATGCTATATGGGGTATTTATGAAGGCCTAACTCATACCACAAGATATCCTGACCTCAATTTGATTTTCAAGAAAACTTAATCTTTCCAGTTTTGGTAAAATAGGTCTTTTATATGTTGTAGGGGATACAAATTCTGGATCATAATCTGATTATGTTTCAAATAATCCATGAAAATCTATAGGGTTACATATTTCTTATTGTAAAGAAGCATTGGAGAAACCCAAGGATAAGTACTAGGTTGTATAAACCTCTTAGATTCTAGTTCTTCTAATTTATTCATGATTTATTGAAGCTTTATATGTTCTATCATATAAGGAGAGACAGATACCGATGTTGATCTTTAAACAATATCAAAAATAAACTATACCTATATCTTAGGAGTTAGACTGGAGAATTCAACAGGGAAGACATCCTTGAATCTTTTCACAACTATAGGTAAGTTGGTTCATCTCATTTACCAATCATTTAGAAGAAGAATATAAATCTAGGCCATCACTCCTCCAAGGCCATGATGATTAGGTCCAACTCATCTAGTGAGGACATCCCATTCACCGTTTTCCACATATCCACTTTCCTTTAGTGATAAAAATGATACTAACTAGTGATAAAAATCAATAGAGGAATGATATGTAACCAACCAGTCCATCAAAATAATGACACCAAATCCCATTTTCTTGGTGAAAATGTGGTCCCATATGAAGTGATATGTGTTAATAATAAGGGGGAATTATTTGATTTTATTTATAATTTCAATCTATATTCCCAAAAAATTATTTAGAGTCATCAATCTACAAAAATACTAAATTTGGAGGCATGTATCACCATTATAGTCATGGAGATAAAATAATGCGAATCACCTATATAAAAAATGCAAGATACTAACGTAGATACTTCCAGGATCATACCTGAATCTATAGAAGGCCTAGAACCCTTCTCTATAAGAATAGGTTGTACATCGTATATCTGTCCTGATCTAAAACCCTATGATTAAACATTACTACCAGGAGTGAATCCACTCATCTAGAACTACATATAGAAACTTTGGCCTCCTCCAACACATACCCCACCACAACTTATACATTTGAGTCAAAAGTAATACTTTCTATTTTTCCATTCCTTATTCTTGAAAATAAAAAACACTTTAACACTTACTTGAAATTATATTAGAATAAATTTATGTATCCCAAGTGTTTTAGATTTTTTTAAAATATACTTTTAAAATAAATATAAAAATGATTCTAATATAAAACAATATACACTTTTATTATTAAATATAGTCTACTGGACTAACACTGGGTCTAGTACATCGGACTCACTAGTGTTTTAGCCAATGGTTAGACAAAATTTATACATATTAGAAAATTTTAATTCATAACCATTAGACTGATATAAGATACAATCCATCAAATTAACTATTTTTCAGTTCATCAAATTGAAAAACAATAGTATAGTCTATTGGACTATCCAAAAGTTTATAATCAGAGTAATTGGAATTGTTTCTACCAGATAAAATCCATAATAACATTGTAATGGTGATAATCAAAATGAAAACATATAGAAACATTTTTCTAATATGTAAAGTGAAGAACATCCGAGGCCATTTTCAACCGACTATGTGAATCATGAAAAATATGACCATTGGAGGAATAGCTATAAATATGTGTGAATTCAAGGAGTTGGGAGTTGATGAATTTTCAACTGAACATATATTAAGATCACTCTACCTGAACATATTGTGATTACACTATTTCATCTTTCAAAAAATTTTAGTTCTAAGGAATCCATGTCAGGATTGTAAATTCCATAGAACATTTTGGTTTTTTATTCATGTGTATGATTGAATTTTAGATCAATGGATTTAAAGGATAGGAAAATAGGTGAATATGATCCATTATAATAAGTTATTTTAGGCTAGGAAGATAGAGACATACAAATCCTCTTATCAAGGGATTGCATGGCATTAGAAGATAAATATATTCTGATCATTGTATTGATGGAATTCATGGTAAGGAAAGACATTCCATTAGAAATAGATCTAAAATTGTAGATATCTTAAGTCATGATTTTAAAACTCCCTAATTCCAATGTTTAAAGATTAGTATTACCTAATAAAGAATGCAATTCATTCTCAATTTATTATAAGATTTGGTTTTACCTATTTCTAAATGTTTATATTCCTTTATTAATTTATATTTAGATATAGTTTTTTAGTAATATTAATAATAATTATTTTATTAGACTATCTATGATACCGATAAAAACTATGATATATTGAACAATTTCTAGATCCAATATATATACTTTGATGAAGAAAATAATTCTGAGTCAGATCATTTGACTAAATAGGTTTTTTTGTCTACTTTAAAATTTTAAATTATAATTCCATCCACCTCTTATAGACATTGTATAATCTTATGATCCAAAAATTGGTATCATGTCAGGTGTTACAACTATACTTTCTGAGTTTTTCATTTTTTTATCAACTAGACGCTATTAAGTATTATTATAGAATAATTTTTTATAAATTTATTTTACACTATTGTGTTTTGTAGAAAAAGAGTTTCTATTTGAAAAAGATGGAAGGTTTGAATGCTGATACTCTATAAAATCTAAATCCATGTAGACCACCAATATTTTAAAGGGAATGATTATCAATACTAGAGGGATAAAGTGAAAACATTTTTACCAATACTAGTGTGGATGGAATTGTCCTATTGACTAGAAACTAAAATATTCTAGATAAAGAAGTAAAAACCATTAAAAATCAAGAAAAAATATAATATGAATTGAATTATATAGTAAGTAATACTTTTTTTGTATTCTATGACTTGAAGAGTCTATAGTCAGATTTCTTCATGTGAAGAAACTAATAATATTTGGATGAAGTTAGATATAACTCACTTTGGAACATCTAGATTCATTGAGACTAGATGATCTATGCTTAGAACTAATTATCAAGATTTCTTGTTTTCTACCTGGTGGGTCATTTTCTAAGATTCACCAATGGTTTAAGACAATTATAAACAATTTAAAATCTCATGGAGAGAAATATCTTTAAGATAGTATTTTAGTTGAAAAATTATTTAGATTATTCCAAATTAACGATAATATCAGGGAAAAACTTCGGTTGATATAGGAAGGATGAAAAATCATACATTAAATGATCTTATTTCAACCCTTATATAGTACGAGGGTAAACTGAAAAGGGATGTAGAAAAGATGAAAAATAAAAATGGAGGAGTTTATTTTTCAACTACATATAATGTTACTATTAAAGATAAATCTACTAGTAATGTTATGAAATATTATATAAAGAATAATTTTATTATTGAATCAGATACTAGTTCATTAAAATAGAAAGGAAATGAGCTGGATAATCTTTCTAAATTGATGAAAAAGAATAGGGGAAAGAAACATTTTCAATGTAGATATAAAAATATTCAAATGGATAAATGTGATGAGAAATAACCTTCTGATGTTTTTTTCTATGAGTGTAATAAGTACGGTCATATCATAACATATTCTCCTAATCTTAAAAGGAAGGATACGAAAGAAAAAACTCTGATTGAATTTCTAAGAATTATTATCAACAATGGAGTAAGAAGAGTCTAAAACCTTCAAAAACATGGACTAAAAGTGGAAGAGATAAATCTTTTGATAATTCATAGGAAAATTAAAATTACAAATATAAAAATATTGGGTTATATTTAAAAAATACCAAAGGAAAAAAATTCTATATAACTATGGTAACTATTTCCCAATATTTTTCAAACCTTAATTTAAATGATAATTACCCTAATAACAATGATAAGAATAATTCAATATCTTCATATGATGATTATTATTCATATAGTGAAGATAATAATAGTATACCTAGTTATTAAGAATTATATTCATTTACAAAATTACATGAAAACAAAAATTGTAATGTATCAAAATAACATGAAAATGAAAAATAAAAACATGTGAAATAAAATTCAATAATTTATAGTCTAACTATTTTAATATTATATATTTCTAAATAACTTGATAAATCTATTTTTTTATGTTATTATTAAAAATTATCATGAAAAATATATATTTTAGAAAACTAATTTACAATGTGTTATTGTAAAACATAATTCAAATATATTTTCTAATGAGGATAAAAATTTAGTTGTAAAGCTAGAATCCAAAATTTATAGATGAAGAAATTTCTTTCTAGTTTACCAATGGAAATGGAAACTTTGATAAAATTTATAAAAAAATTATAGGTCATAAATATATTTATTAAATGGGTTTTAAAAATATAAATCCTATTTTTAGTAACAACTACTTTATTGTAAAAATTTCTCCATTTTGCGGAATGTTTGAAGGTGGTGGACATTAGAAGAATAAATTTTCATTAAATTATGTTCAAAATCTTATTTTTCATAAATCATAATTTTCAAAATATTCAAAATTTACTCAACTTAATATTGTTAAAAAATATAGATTTCAAAGATTTTTCTTTTTGATAATACTGGACCAAGAATGTTTTGGTTCAAAAACAAAAATGTTTTTTAGGAATATAAAAAATGTACTAGTAACAAAAAAAATTTGTATATAGATTGTTGTTATTACATACATATGATTGGAAATAATGATTTCTTTAAGAATATTATAAACATAAAAGGAAGTAAATTTACTTTTATAGATAACTCTCTTGGATACATCATTGGTATAGGTAATATTGTTATTATTAGAAAAGTATTAATTTCAAATGTTCTATTATTCATAGGTCTTAAGAATAACCTTATAAGTTTATATAAATTATGTGATGAGATTTATCTTGGGAACTTTAGGAATTAAAAATGTATTATTCATAGTTCAAAATATGACATTATTCTTTTTCCCAATCAATATGAGAATGGCAACACATTAAACTTAGAGTGCCTCAGAAGCAAAGATTTACCTTGTCTTAGATTAATGGAATATCAATCTTGGTTATGAATTAGAATATTATGACACTAAAATATTAGAACATTATAATGTTTTCATAACAAAACACTTGTTAATGATCTATTAGAATATTGGTTTGATACTTCTAATGTTTTTGATCCTTATCAATTCGAAAAGCAACATAAGTTAAGATTTTAGTCTATTAGTGACGTTTCAAATTCTAATTCATTAGATTTATTTCACATATACTTATTTATTCCTAAAAAAACTAAAATTATTGGTGTAAAATATTGTGTATATGTTTTAGTTAATAATTACACTACCTATAATTGGTTCTATTTTCTAGAAAATAGATTTGAAAATTTTAGTTATCTTAGAACATTCATAGCTAGATTTAAAAATGATAAAAATATCTTCTTGGTAACTATTTATACTGACAATGATGGAGTGTTTTTAGATTCATATATTGAACTTTTTTGTAATATAAATGTTAATATACATAAAATTTTGATACCTAGAACTCTATAAAAAAATTAAGTAGTTGAAATAGGAAATAGAATTATTCAAGAGACTACTAGAACCATGTTGAGTGAATACATAGTTGCAAATTTTTTTTTGAGAAAAAACATTTAATATGATCTTATATACAATAATTTTTTAATAATACCTTTTTGTAATAGAAATTTATATGTGTTGCGGATTGAAATGAAAGCAAAAATTTATTACATCAATGTTTTTGAATACAATTTAATTTTTCTAAATACTAAAGATAACTTACATAAACTTACATCAAAATCCGTTGAAGGAATATTTTTGAGGTTATTGTAAAACTAATAATGATTATAGAGTTTTTAATTAGAATACAAGTACTATTAAAAAATTAGTATATATTAGATT
Source organism: Viscum album (assembly GCA_963277665.1). Taxonomy (NCBI): domain Eukaryota; kingdom Viridiplantae; phylum Streptophyta; class Magnoliopsida; order Santalales; family Viscaceae; genus Viscum; species Viscum album. The sequence continues at coordinate 1,467,548,801 of OY728140.1, read as the reverse complement.
TGACGAAACTGGTCCTTTTGTTTTCGTACAACCTCAACGTACATCTTCACATATTATTTCAAAAATTGATTTTCAACTTATGTTATGAGGATCTTCTCATGAGAGAAAAAATGAAGAATATATTTATGAAGATATACCTCAATAGAATTTTTAACCTTTTATTAATGAAAAAAGTTTTGTAAACGCAAGAAATCAGTTATTTCGTAGGAATCATCCAAGTGAAAATATCATTACTGATATAGATCAACTGTTTAGAACTAAAAGTTCTTTGTGAAATGAAATTGAACATCTTGAATTTTTTTCATAGTTTAAATCCAAGACTCTTGATGATTCTTTTGGTGATGAATATTAGATAAAATATTTGTAAGATGAACTCAATTGAGTTTTAAATAATTCAAGATTTTACTTTTGTTGAATGACCTTAAGACACTTCTATAATTGGAGTAAAATGGGTCTTTCAGAACAAATGTGATAAAAATGGAATAATAGTTATAAACTAAGCTAGGATTTTTTCCTAAGGGTTATAATCAACCAGAAGGAATATAATATGAAGAAACTTATGCTCTGGTAGCTAGACATGAAGTTATATGAATACTTATAGAAAATATAGCATTTATAAATTTCAAACTATTTCAAATGGATGTAAAGTGTGATTTCATTAATGTTTAGGTAAATGATGAATTTTATTTAGATCATCCCCTGGGTTTTGAAAACACAACACATCCAAAAAATGTTTTTAAACTTACTAAGTCACTTTAAAAACATAAAAAAACTCTTAAATCCTTCTATAATAGGTTATCTGGAATTTTCTTACAAATAATTTTTGTTAAGGGAGATTCTAATCCAACACTTTTTATAGAATAAGTTAAAAAAATATTATGATTGTGAAAATATTTTTTGATGATATTATATTTTGATCAACTAAAAAGTCTTTAATAGATTCGTTTTTGGATCTTAAGAAGTCTGATTTTTAAATGAGCATGATGGGTGAGTTAACATATTTTTAAGGTTTTTAAATTTCTTAAATTCAGAAAGGAACTTTTATATATCAACATAAGTGTACAAAATATATTCTTAATAAATTCATATATGAAAATACTAAAAGTATTACTACTCTTATCCGAAACTGAAATACTTTTAATTTTAATCATTCTAGAAAACCAGTTGATCCAAAGATATTTATTGGAATGATTGGAAGTTTAATTTAATTAATGTCTATTCATCCAGATTTCATGTTTATTTTATGATTACATGATAGATATCAAGAAAATATAAAACATACCCATCTTAAAGCTATAAAAAAATTTCATTATATTAAGGTACCTATGGATTTAGGTTTATTATACTTTTCTTGAAAGGATTTTTGGTTAATTTTTTTTGGATGTAGACTTTGGATGATGTAGAATGGATAGAAAAAGTACGTATAGAACATTTATTTTCTAAGGAAATGATTTACTCTTTTTTGGTCTTCTAATACACCACACTTAGTATCAATTTTCACTATTGAAGCTGAATTTGTGGTAGCTATAATTTGTTGTGCTCAAGTGTTGTGAATGCAACACACTCACTAACTATGGAATGAGTTTTAATAAAACTTAAATATTGTGTGATAAATCAAGTAATATTGTTTTACGTGATAACCTAAAACATCACACAAAATCTATGCACATAGATATATGAAACCATTTCCTTTGGGATCAAACACATAAAAGTGATATAATTTTATAATTTATTAAAATGCAAGAAAATCTTGATAATATTTTTAATAAACCACTTTGTTAAGATTGATTTGGATATATTAAATAAAATATATGAATGATCAATATAAAATGATCATTTATATCTACTTCATGTTTAAAAATCTCCTTACATTACTATATTCCTTCTCAAATGGGGGAGTATATATGTTTTATTTTTATAAATACTTGTTTTTTTCTAAAACAAATTATATTTTTTAGTTATTATAATTTCTTTTTGAATAAAAATACTTGATAAGGTTTTTCTAGAATCAACAATATTTACATCACATTTTCAGAATAAAAATTTTCTTTCAAAACATGTTCCAACCAATAATTTTATTATAAATTTTATCAAATTAAAATTTAATTATAAAAAAAGAATAATATATTACTAATACCGAGAGAATATTTCTACTCCAAAAGGTATAATTCTAATATTTTATGTTTATGTAATTTTACATTACTTTTATTTTTCAATGTTTTCTTACAAGTTATTTATGTTTTACATACATTAATTTTTTACAAACATAAGTGTTTCTATAATCATATTATTTTTTACTTCTATGATTAGTTTTTCAAAAAAGTTAAGAATTAAGAGTTTTTTTAAATCATTCGTGGATTAAATCTCAATCATCAGATCAATTTTTAGTTTATAATATGAGTTGTTCATTTTTAGGAATATTAACCATGAATAATCTGCCTATATATAAGGGTGGCACACCCATTTCCCCACATCAGCCTTTTGGTATTCCTTATCAAATATCGGCACCTGTTTAATTCCTTTGTACGATAATTTTTCATTTATCTAATCAGATTATAGAATATTATATCTAGCACCTGTTTGAATCTGATGGCCTGTACAGAAGAATTTATAAAGAAAAAAGTTATTATAGAAAGATAGATCTAGAAAACATTGTATAAAAATATGATTACTTATTGAAAAGAGTTATTAAGTTTCAATGATGGGAGAAGTTAAGCATTGAGAAATATTATTTTGACTTTTACTATCCAAAGATAGTTATATAATTCTATTATTCAGTAGAATTCAATAAGGAAGATGAAACTGAAGTAGTTGTATTCAATCTATTTGGTGAATGTTAGAAATACACATATCAACATGTTTCTGACTTAGTGGAATTAAAGTTGGATAGTAAAGTATACCAACCATCACACAAGCTTCAAGATAAGTTTGGTAGTTTTGATAAGTCAAGATAAGATGCATTTCTATTTACTTCCTTGAAAAATGTCATAAAATATTTCATGTTACTCCAGATGTTAGAGTGGATACCTTTTTAATAAAAAGGTACCTAATACCAACAATGGGATATAATGATATTCTCAAAGATTTTGATATCTTTGTATTATACATTATCATTAACTTTTGACAGATTAAACTTGTGACGTTTTTGTTTATCTCTATAGAATATATTAAAATATATATATATGATGTTACTTATTCAATTTTTTTGTTGTTTCATAACAAAATGTTAGTGAACTGCATTACTGTTTTTCAAATTAAGAATCAATCATATGACTTGAGAGAAAATGTTTCCCTCATAAGATAGGAAACAATGTCCCAGATGATTCTCTTTTTCAATTCAAAGTTGAAGAAATTCATAGATAAATTAGTCAAATCCACATCTGATGCTGAAATAGTCAAATAAAAAGAAGACTTGAAAGAAAAAATAATGGAAAATTCTTCACCTCCAAAATTAAAGAAAAGAAAAATGGAAATTCCTAATGAGGAATTTAAGAAGCATGCAGCTCATAAGGAATTGTAGAAACTAGGGGATCCCATTTTCAGATGAGACAAAGAAAAATTTCTAGCCTTAAATATTAAAATAGGCGATGAATTTAAATAGGAAGACACCAATAAGAAAAAAAATATAACATGATGTTAAGATGATGGAGAAATTTATTAATGATGTATAAAGAGATTCTGTGAATCCACGGATTTTAGTATGTCATATATCAGTTGTACAAATAGTTCTAGGGTTGCGAACTATTCCTCATACTGATCAAATAATTCTTTATTATAGGTTATAATTTTTATAAAATTCTATTTTTCTAGTGTTTATTGAGAAAGGAAATAGAAAATAGGTTATGGAAGATGTTTAAGATAAAACTTTAGTTGAAGAATTAGTTCATACATCAGTTCATAAGATAATGGAGAAGAACAAAAACTAGTAAAAAAGGATGGTAAAGGAGTTATAAGAACTAAAATTAATTTATAAATAAAACTAGAAGATGAAGAATAATAAGATGTAGAATATGAATAATAAGAAACATAAACAAGGGAAGAAACAAAGGAAGAAACAAAGGAAGATAAAAGTTCATCAGAATCATCTTCAATATCTACTATGATATCATCCTAGTGAGATAAGAATAAGGCATTATATATTAAATTTGATGTAAAATATTCATCTAAAGAATAATTTTAATCTAAATATTCACATACTAGAGTATCATACAAGGATAATAATGATAAATAGGTTAATATTATAAATGTTTTTAAGGAATAAATAGTTAAAGTAAAATAAAATTCAGATATTAGACCCTCTCAACAGCTCATTTTAGGGGATACATTAGAGTCAAATGACTCATTTTCAATTAAAGAACATAAGAGTATAGATTACATCTATTAGACATTGAAAAAAATAACCAGTCAAAGTATTTTATTCTTAATATTTAGGAACATTGTAAGAAATTTAAGAATCGTCTGAATGAAAAATCATAATCATTGAAATTATTAGTAGAATATGTGATATAGAATGATGAAAAAATCAAAACATTCTAAGGAAAGACCAAGGAACATGAGATATTATTCAATCCAATGGTAATATGGATAAGTAAAGTTTCTATTGATGTAAAGGATCATAATAATCACCTTGCCGAAGTCAAGAAAATTTCTATTAACATTGATGATTAATTTCACATGTTTTCAACTGATTTATTAGGTAGAGTAAATCATGTTTAACTATTATAATATATGAAAGACAATCCAAATGAGTAATTAAAATAATTAAAATAAGAAATTCGGATTCTCAAAGTTGATAATATCAAGTTCAGGTTATTTGAAAAATATTCTCTCAAATTAAAGGAATAAAATAAAGAAGATTGGTGAATAAGTCCTAACTTTGAAGACATAAAATTTGATATATTTTGTTATGAAGGAAAGGATAAAAAATATTGAATATATAAATTCTGATTCTAAGAATGACAAGGAATATTTTAAGAAGATAAAGTCCATTATTATGAAATTGTATAAGAAGGAATGGCTTATTTAATAAACTTGTAATTTTATAATATATTTCAATCATTTTTAATGAATTTTAGTTGGAATGACTAATTATCTAAATATATATTTTTATGAATGTTTTCAAATTTTTTTGGATGAATGTTATTTCTTTTATATCTTGTATTAATAGATAATTTAAAAACAATTATTTCATATTGTTTTTATAACATTACAGGATATTATATTACTTTCCCGATTCCTGTTTGTAAATCACAAAGGGGTAGAACATTAGGAGAATTTGTTTAAATGGAATTTTTTATCTAAAGGGGAGGAATTAGTTCCCAGGGAGAGATCTATCTAAAGAAGATAATTATTTAAGGGGAAAATCCAAAGTAATATTTCCTATCAGATGAATAATTTTGAAAAGAAATAAAATTCATCAACCTAGGGGGAGTTAAGATATGATATGTGAAAATATTTTTGTAATGATTCAATTTTATGCTCATAAAAGAACAAAGTGTTGTAGTTTTTTTAATGTTAACAGTTTTTAATTTTTCAGGTTATGTTTTGTGCTTTCCAAAATTGAGCATATTATTGAGTCAAAATTTATACTTTCTACTTTTCCATTCCTTATTATTGAAAATTAAAAACACATTAACACTTTGTTAATATTTTATTTTACTAAAATTATACATCCCATGTGTTGTAGAATGTCTTTTTTTATAGAACACACTTTTCCACCCAACATAAAAATGTTTATAATATAAAATGAATATAAATGTTTAATATTCAATGTAATCGATTGGACTAATAATGCATTATGTATATCAAATTGACTAGTGTTTTGACCAGTTTTTAGAATACTTTTATATCTATTAGACTGAACAAAGTCATAACCATTGGACTAAAAATAGTTTTGATCCATCATATTAATCTTTTTTTAGTTCATCAGTTTGAAAAACAATAATAGTTTCTATTAGAATGTCTTGATGTTTATAAGAAGTGTAATTGGGATTTTTTCTATCAAAAAGAATCCATAATAGCATTATTAGGGTGCTAACCAAAACTATATCAGATGGAAACATTTTTGTGAGCTTTAAAGTGAATAACATCAAATGAAATTTCACCAAACTAAGAGAATCATGAAAAGTATAATTATTAGAGAAATTATTATAAATATGAGTGCATTTTAGGAGCAAGTAGATGATGAATTTTCAACTCAAAATATTTGAAGATATATATTACTGGACATCTTGTTCTCACAATTTTTAATATATTTTAGAGTTTTAGTTATAAGTAAACAAGGTGAGTATTTTATGTTCCTTAACAAAGTATTGATTTTTTATTCTTGTCCCCATTTGAGTTTTAGATCAAGGGCTTCTAGGGATATGAAGATAAGAGAATATGATATATTGGATCAAGGTATTATAGGTATGGGAAGATAGAGACATACAAATAATTATATTGAGGGATTCTAGGAGATTGTAATATAGAGACATTCCAATCATTGTATTGAGGTATTTCATGGTATGTAAAGATTGACATTTAAATTTAAATCTAAAACTGTGGATATATTATGTCAGTATTTTTGACATCCTTAACTATTATGGTTAAACAGTAGAATTATTTTATAAATCTTGTATGTAATTATTACTTTATTATAGATTTTTCTTATTTTTTCTAAAATTTTACTTTAATCTTTGAACTTATATTAGAATTTATTTTTTACTTTTCTTCCTAATAATTGTTTTATCAGACTATCTATAAGAATGATTAAAAAGTTGATTTATCAGGGGTCTTTTGTGATTGATATATATATTTTGATAGATGTATGAATTATAAATCTAATCTTTTTTACTAAATAGTTTTTTTTGTATTTTTTTATATATTTAAACAAAAATTCACCCCCTCTTGTATCCATTGTATAATCTTACGATCCATCATGTATATCCAGTGGAAGTCCAACATCCAACATGGCATGAACCTACTGATCCTTTTTTAGATGGTAGAGATGGTATGGATAATCTTCCACTAGGAACATATGTAATGGTCTGAAAAACCCTTTGAAGATTCCTCTTTTGGCTATAGTCTCGACATTCAACTGGGTCTCAGTCACATAGAGGATTTACATGACCTTTATTTCCACACTTATGGCATACAAAAAAACTACCCATGTGGATACTCTGGCTTCCACTACTCTATTGAGAACCCTCCAAATGATGTTTCTTTCCATCAGAATAACTACTACCCACTTCAGTGTTAAACCACTATTCTATGTATAGTCATCTTCCCTCAATTATACTTAGTGATTAGGGATTTGTTCAAAATCCCCAAAATAAAATTCAAATAGAATACAGTTACCTGAGAAAATACGGTGTAAATGATCCCATATAAAAAGTGTGTCACTCTATAATGATCATCACAAACTGAAGAAGGTGAAAAATGATGAATCTTAGTAAAGCAAGCGGAATAATCCATAATTAAAAGATATCCTTATTCCATGTATATAAATTTCTTATCTCTGTCATATCTCAGTGTCTCTAAAAAGAAATAGTTAAGGAACATATCCTAAAAATATCTCCATACTATATCCCGATAGTGGAATTCCTTGGTAATAACACACCACAAGTGATTGGTAAAACCATATAAGATATAATCATAATGCTTGAAACTCCCCTATGAAGGCATCTCTAGATGCTCAAATATATAAAAAATGACCTAAATTCATGTCAAAGTATCATGGGGGCCACCATGCCTCCTAAAAGTAGGTAGATGCTACTATTGTAACTCTCATGCTATCTCTTACATAGTAAGGAAAGGTTGTAGGGCTCCTTGTATAGTATACACAATATGTAGGAAACCCTACCAAAAAATGAGCATCATCAGTGAATTCAGGTATAATAAGCGGTGTTGTAGGTTGGACTGCTAGTTGGTTATGTCCCACTACATCTGAATCATGTCTATGTCCACTTTCCTAGTGATCGACCCATGGCCTTCATTAAGGCATATATCTAAAATTTCCAAGAACATAACTCAAAACTCGATAAGAAGCGATTTGAAGATTATAATGATGAAATATTTGCATAAGGGTTCAACACTGAATTCATAATTGCACAACTATTCAAAATCAAAGGTTAGTATATTGGTTAGATTAAAAGTTTTAATCATAGGGGTTCCAGTATATGAGGTTTCAATTAAATGTTACCGGGGAAAACTCCCTTTATGTTGTAATTTCCATCCCACTTTAAAAACAATCAGTTCTATTTAAATTTTGAATTTAATAGTTCATAAGTGATTGTATATGTATATAATTATATATCAAGGTCTATTTTGATGTTTCTTTCATTCAAAAGTTTTAAATTCATACACTTTATAATTTTTAAATGGCACTACATGTAATCATACCTGTAATTTTATAAGGGTGAAATTTTATGGATCACCATACCCAATTTATAGAGGCACACACACACATTAAATTGAAATTTGAATCCACATAATTGTAACAAAAAAATTATTCATCTCGTTAAACCAATGTTCCACAACTAAGAAAAACTATAATTGTATTATTAATGTTCTTCTATCAAGATATATTAGAAAAGATGGTTTTTGTTGATGTAATAACTTTAATTAATCAAATTATTTTATTCCTATAAGAAACTTTATCACAACTCAAATATCACTATTAAGGATTTAAATATATATAGCAAGAAATGCATTTAGTAAGTAAATATGGTGTGGAATAATGTAGGACATATCAATCCTCATGTTCCTATAATGATGCATGATACACTACCTTATTTCCATACTAGGACAATGATAAAGATAAAATCCACATTAATAATAAAATTTAAAATTCCTATGCATCACCTAAAAGTGGAATCAGTATAACCATAATAGGTATAATCCAAAACAAAAATTAAAATTCCATTCAATTTGTATTTTTCCATGTACTTGGGTTACCTGCTCCCAGGAACAGTCTCGTTACCAAATTTTGACATGGAATAATCTCCTATCCACCATCCCCAATAGTAAAACAAGAAAAAGTAATCCTTTAATACCACTTAATTATATCCCTTAGTTACCTCATATGTAACTAAACATGGTTGGCCACAAGGCCTTTAGTGTACCTCCTTATACGCTAGAGGCTTCAGAATAGAAACGAGGGCCTAGGGTTTTTCAATGGGAAGGCTATACCCTGTCGACTAAGTGTAGTGCCTTGGAATAATAATAAACATGTAAGAAGTGGAAGCATAGTAATGACATACTAAATTAATAGAAAAGATAACATATAGATAGTAAAAATATATTGAGCAATAATAACTTGAACTATATACAAAATTATGTCGATGCGATGATTCTTTACAAAGTAAACCGACATACATGGAAATAGGCATACATATAATAATTTATATAAAAAAGGATAGATCGAAAAAAACTATCTCTAATAGAATTGTGGGCCTAATCTCAATCATATGATTCAATATCCCATGATATAATTGAATCAATCATCCATGACTGGTAACTTCTCCTTATCCCTACCTGTATCCATGAAGTATGTTTGGGTACCAATAAGTGGTCCAAACATGGTGTGAGATATTATCAATAGTCTACCACCAAAAATATCTATAACAAGTAATGTATATGTATATAAATATAATGTGTACAAGTATAATAATAATTAATGGAATAAAATTCATGAAATAATAACCATTTCTGGTTCGATCTCCTCATGAGATGTTCATATAGCCATACCTGATTTAGTATAATCTGAAAGAGTTTAAATTGGTGACCATTAAATGTTTAGGTTCTTAGAATAAATCTAAGGTATCTATGTAAAATCAAGATATAAATTAGTATGAAAGGAGTACTGATGGACTCTATATAGTGACAATAGGATGGTAGGAAATATGATGACACCACGACACATCCTTGACCTTTGGAGGTCAATCCAATACACAACTATAAATCATGCAGCCTAGCTATAGGTGTCTATGTATAATCAAAGGGATACACCATTGGAATTACATTGGAAAAGTTCCAAACTGAGTCCATGGAACATGTCTATATTAAATCCTGGTCTAAGAATGACTAGATCCCAAGGAGATAATCCAAGGGAACACTTGTCCAAGGACATCAAAAAAAATCTAAGGACTATATACAAAGAATTATAATTTGTTATATAAATAGAATGAATTGTTGGTACTAATCTGAGGCATTCATGTACTAATTATAGAAAAACATAATTCCAAGGTGGGTATCTCCCTTGGAAATCAGCTCAATTAATTAGGGCAGTATCCTTTGAGTTCTTATGGAAGTCCATTGAGAATCCAGGGATGGATCAAGTATAACCACTAATTTAATAGAAAAAATTTACATTGTAATGATTGGAACCTTTCATTTATTAATTACTTCATTGACCATGTAATAACCATGACAATTTAATAACTTTATTCAATTCCATCTAATATATATTTCTTTTATAATTGAAAAAGGTTTACATAAGGTGTCATTCCACTAAAACCTCATCAAAATTCCATAAACTAAGTGAACATGATTTCCATATCATAATTAAATAGTTCATCTATTTAGATTAATTTATTTATTTTGTGGAAATCAAACCAATCACACTAAAGGCATTTTGTGTTTAATAATACAAAAATTTTCAAATGGGCATATATAAGATGCACCCAACGAGTGGATCATGTTGAGAATAATGACCTCCAACGATATCAATAGGTTTATTAAAGTGTTTGGGTGTGAAAATAAGAAAAAAAATTAAGTAAATATTAATTTTAGGGGTTTTGTGTGGATAATTTTGACATGCAACACAACATCTAAAAGATTATGAGAATTGATGGAAAGTTATATACCACCTACCTTATGGTGGTTGGTAAACCCTAATTTAATAGCAACTTATGATTTAAGATAGAACGATGAAAAAAGGAAAACGGAAACATCAATGGAAATATAGAATCTCAGCTTATAAAGAAATAATGACTAAGATATAGAGATAAACCGAGAAAGGAAGATGAAATATAGAAATACTTATTGATACAGTTCTAACATGATGAACGATGGCCTGATCTGAGTCTAGATGAGGGAGAACATTCAAATCCAATCTTGAAGCCATGGAGGATATGTAAGGGAAGAGGTATGTTGAGTATGGAATGAAGAAGATTAAGGGGTTATTAAATATAAATTATCTAGTGAAAATGGAATATTTTACCCATTTTAAAGGGGGAACGTTGTTTGGAAACATGGTTGGCCAAACTGTGCACCAAATATGCACTAAAAAATTCCAAGGGAACCATACCTATTATGGTTAGGATAACAGTTAGATATACTATGAGCTAACTATTCATTTAAAAAATATAATATGCCTTATTTTTCATGCATGTTCATGCAACCTACCTTTCATGATTTTTAAAAACATTCACCTTCTCAAAAAGGGTGACATGATTGACCTTCATGGTTTCTTCTAATTGGCACCAACCATTTGCCACAAAATAATCTTCCAAAAGTTATAGATTGAAACGTTGAATAATATTTGAATGATCTTGAAACCACTATAACATCAATTGGAATTTACATAAAGATAAAACTAAAGATTATAACTGAAACTTAATGGGTTCATACCGAGAAATAAAATTCCTTATATTAAAATTCATAAGCCTTTATTATTTATGATATCATGTTATTCCTTTTGATGGAAATTTTATGATTCTCCCTCATGTTTATTCCCTTAATGAGATTTATATCTCACCGCTTTATTTAATGTATTCCCCAATATATCCTATTGAATTTTAGGAGCACAAAGGGATTTAGGATATCATAATAGAGATTTAAAAAAAGAAGGTATATTTTAGTTTCATGTTGTTGTTTTTTTTACATAGTCTTCCATAGACACTAGCTATTTCAATCATTTAGTTGTATTTAATGGATTTTTTTGTTAAAAATCATGTAATAATTTGTGTAAAAGCCTTGGGTCTATATAAATTATATATATATAAAATTAATTGGTTAAAACATTATATTTCATAAGATGTTATGTATGGGATTATGGAGTGAACCTAATCCACATGAGAATTTTTATACTGTGTTAATGGGAATAATTATTGAACCCTATACACAATGGTACATTGTCTACTATTTTTATGGGAATGAAGAGTAAAGCCAATCCACTATGATACATTTTCCACTATGATAGTATTATAAGTGAAACATTACATATTCTTATGATTTCATGTGTTATGTTGATGCCACATATTCTATGATTCCATGATCAAATGATATCATTTACTTATGTCATGTTTCCATTATTATGATCATCCTCATGGTTTTATTGGTATGAATTATATATTTTATTTCCATGTTCCTTTATTTCATTCTCTAATCTATATTTTTATCTTCTAATTACTTATGATCTTTGATTGTTATTGATTATGCTCACCCTTACTACGAATTTGATCTCACTCATTTTCCATCATTCCCTTTACTCGGTTATGAAGATAATTATAACATATAACAAAGTTATAGAATGGGTTATATAAGTGTTTCATTATGTATAAAGGCTCATAATTTTATAAAATACGTTTATTATATAACTGGTCATAAAATACCCTAAACTAGAAGTTTATCTAAGTTATGTGATATTATTGTGAGATGTAATGTTAAAACTATGGTAATGATGTAAAATAATGACATTTTTAGCTCATGTTATAATAGTTGGTATTGGAGAAGTGTTTAGTTATTTTTTTGGAGTATGTACATTATGTTTTGGGATTGGTATTAAAGAAATTTAGTGAAAGAACTATGATAATTCAAATCATAAAACAACATCCTGAAAATTTGGTAAAGTTCATATTTTTTAGTTTTCCTAGAAAAATAATATTTTTCAAGATACCAAAAGTGATTGGAGGCTTGCGAACAATTGTACCTAGGTATAATAAACTGAAAAAGTAAATGTTGAGTGTAAAATAAATTTTCACCTGGTGCATGATAAATAATGATTACTTCCCTCATGGTTTGATAGTATCGGGGGATAATATTTGGTAAATAAAATTATATTTATCATTAATTATGAAGGATATATTATGTTATGATATTAGGTTAAGGATTATGAGAGAACTAAACCTAAAGAAATGAATATTGAACATAGAGTGATTTTGGTTGAGTTAATAATAAAATGTGATAGTTTTAAAGAGGTTCAAATTTCGGCGTTGTAGTTTTTTATATGATCATTTATGATCATTCTCTTATGATGTTAATTTTTCATCACTCACATTAAAACCTATTAGGTGTAGAAATGGTTGAATCCTGAAGGAACCAAGATAAATGTGGATGGAAAGAACAAATAGAAGATTTTCACAATGATGAGTCTAACTGGATAAATGTTATAGTAAGAAATTATATGATCATGCAAAAACAAGATTTAAAAATTAATAATAAAAACATGGAGTTGGTTTATTTTCCATACACACCAAATAAGATAAGGATAGTATCTCATGGAATTTGGTGATGAAGTGGATTATGTAAAGAATATTTGATTTCCATTTTGTAAAAAATGTCAGAAAATGAAACTCTAGTAATGTATTAAAGGAACTATAATATATATTATCCATGTTAAAGGAGGTAACAGATATAAAAATACCTAGGGAAAATTAAGCATTTAATTAACATGATGGGGAAAAATAAAGTTCTTCTTATAGATCCACTAGAAATAAAATGTTTTAGATGTGAGAAATTTAAGCATTATGTAAGCCAGTGCATGAATCCAAGGGACTAAGATAAAACATGACACCTATCCTAGACAATGGGAATAATTAAAATTCAATAAAAATACTATTAGTTATGTTTATGTTGATAATTAAGTGGTTCTAGGTACACTTATTCTTCATTATAGATTTATAGGTGTATTATGTCATGTAAGCTTTCAATAACTCTTAATTGTTAAAATAAAAAAAATTGGTAGAATTAATTTGTTCTGGGAATATTAATATTATTTAATAATTGTGGGATTATTATTCATGATATTCATGTTTTAATTATTTTAGACAATTTTAATGTGACTTTGGGAATTGATTTTTCTCTTTACATATATCTAATATTATTTGTTAAAATATATAAAAACAATTTCATATAAACCTAGGATATTCTATCAATTCAAGGATTATTATTAAAAATATTTATAAACAAATTATATAATGTAGGTATTGATAAACAATAATGATAGAAACCTTACAAAAATGGTTATATAAAAACTAATACATAGGATTAATCCTATTCTGATGAAAATAATATGTTCTCAAATTTGTTTGGTTGATATCTCTGTATATATTATATCTTAATTCTTGTAATCCTTTTATTAACACTTATATATTTATATTATTATATGATAATAAATATTTATTGGATGAAATTTATTTAATGGGGGAATAATGTTTCACTATGATATTTTAAATTACGTTTCCCTTTACAAATTAATGTGTTCAAAATCATGCATCACACACAACACCAAACCAAAAAAAATGAAAAAACATTATATAAGAATTATAATACAGATATTTATTTGGTGGGTATAAATATATGTAACCACTTTATGATATATATATATATAAATAAATATCATCTTTTTTAGTGTATCTAGATAACTAATAAGATCACTTTATCGTTAAAAGTATATTTTTTCTAAAATTATCTTTTTATGTGATTTATTTTATGATTATAAATATATTATAGATATGTTATATTATTGATATGAATAATCTATATTTATCAATTAATAATATATAAAAAATAATTTTATTAGTACTAGATAGAAAATAAAAATAGGAATGGTTAATACTTTGAAAATTTATTTTTCAATAAAAATAGATTTCATTACATTTTAAAATATTATTTAAATGTTAATTTATTAAATTATTTAATTTTAACATGAAAAATGAAATTAATTTTTGGGTTTATAACATCAATATTTTCTTAAAATTAATCTTTTTGAAATAAATGTTTTTTCATATGACGTGTGAAAATACTGTTTTTTACCTCAATTTTTATGAAATTATTATAATAAAAGAATGAAATAAATGTATTTGATTTTATTTGTAATATATATTTTAATAAGGTAAAATAAATATTTTTAAAATAGTATTTTTTATTTATAAAACCCATGATTACTGTTTTTCAAACTGATGTAATATTTACGCTAAAAATTGTTTTATTTTACTTTGTAAAAAATTCTTTTTGATCATTTTTATAAATTAAATAACAAAATTGGATTTTATATTTTAGATCCAAATGATAATATTAGTTAACAATTATGATTTTTTTCGACATTAATGTGTGGTAACTAATATTAAAGTTAATGACCATGATAATGGTAAAGTTTTCATTTTCAAGAATTGTTTTATTAACATCATGTAATTTTTATCTAATTAAATAAATTAATAACTTATAAATGATGATAAAAATATAATTTATAAAACTAAATATAAACATACTAACACACATTAATTTAGTAATCAATAAAAAAAATCTGTAGGAACACATAATTGTGAAAAGAACTTTTTTATACAATTTTTTTATTTATATTAAATATTTAAATTAAAAATTTAATTTTACATAATTTATAAATAGAATTAAGTTATATGGATATTAAATTTAGGTAGATAAAATTATTATTTGGTAATATTTTTTACATAATATTTTTTAATAGAACATAAATTACTTACTTAAAAACTAGTTACAAAGGTAAAAAACAAAATGACACAACGTAAAAATCTAATGGTACATAACTGAAAACATGAGCGAGAATCATTGGTTAAGGATTTATAGACTCAATATCAGCCCAAAATCCATTATTTAAAACTTTTCGAGTCTTTGAAACTTTGATAGTGTAAAGATATCATTGAAGAAGTTGAGATTACTCATAAACGTGACCATTTCATTCCAAATAAAAGGTGACACTTACACCCATTCATGCCTCACTAGTTTATTATAATTTATTATTTCAAATGTAATATTTATTTCATTATATAACCCTATATAAATTTAATAATTCTATGGTCTCAATTATTTTTCATAAGCTCTTAATTTATAATGAGACTTTCAAGAGAAAGTTCTTGGTATCAAAGTGAGTATTACTTACTCCTTAACTATGTTAATAATATTTATCATCGCAAACTATAATAAAAATGATATTATAATTAATTGTTATTTTATTAATTTAAAATCAATTATTTACTCCTTTTCATCTATATAGAAAATCAAAAGAGTGTTAATTGTGATTTTTTGCGGACTACTAACACCATAAAGTAACATTTTTCTGTTTTCATCTTGATTTTCATTATTTATAAAAAACACTTAAAATATGATTAATAAAGTTAATAAATCAAAATAATATCATTATTCTTGTTTTATAATGATATTATACACTTTCTTAACCATACTCACCCATCAAGATATATCAAGTTCATGTTTGTGTCAGTTTAACCACCAGCATAAATAATGATATAAAACACTATCATGGATGACTAAGAGAAATTAAATATTAATATTAATATAATTTTATAATAAATTAATGACTATTTTTTAGTTTTTAATTTTTTTATTAAATGTTTGACTTCTTTTTAAAATATCATCGTTGATCGCTAAAATTACTGAAATAAGCCATCACTAATTCAAATTTTATGAAAACATAAGAAAAAAATATAATAAATAAAAATAATATGATAATAAATAGAGAATATTAAATTAAAAAAAATAATCAGGTTCCTATGATTGTATCTAATAAAATTAATTTTATTATTTAGGAAGTTAGGAAAATGGAGAGAATGAATCAGGAACAAGGTAAGGGTTTCTATCTCAATCACCCTTCATTGAGGCATGCTTAGATATTATTCACCAATATTCATTTTTATAGTATAAATAATATCCCCTAATATATAATATCATAAATTATTGTTTAACATGGAAACTTTACTTCTATTCATTCTCTTCATTGTCCTTTGTAATGATTTTTGTTTTACCTAAAATATATGTATCTTCCATAACCCAATCTACTTTCTTGATTTATAATTATTCTACTTGAGTATCATATTTTATTTCATATATTATAACCTATATCTATCATTTTAGATAATTCCTGATTCTAATATTTATTTTTGATGAGTTTTATTTCTTATTGAAAATGCATCTATGTTTAGAATAATTTCCATCCTCTTAAATGAAGGGTTCCCCTCATTTTACATAATTTCCCTTCTCTATAATGTTCTACTTTTTAATTAGAAACCTAATTATGTTTTACCTCATGTGAAATTCATTTTTTCATTCCCATATTTTCAAAATCAAGTTTTATTATGTTTTTTTTATGATGTGGGATTTCAGAAATTGTTTTTAAACATAAAACGGGAACTATCAGATTTATGTTTTCCTGATAGGTGTCACCTATATAAAATGTTTCTTTTCAATGTGAATATATTTTAAAAACCTTGTTATTTTTTGTAAAACCATCGTAGTTAATTTTTTCTATAATGGAAAATTTAATTTAATTCCTTCCTTAAAATATCCCATTCTCATTTTGAAAAGCATCACCTATACAGTTCATTTTTATTATTTCTTGTCCATGGTAATTATTTTACATTTCAATAAATTAGAACTAAATTTTCAAGACCTATGTTTCATTAATAATATATTAACATAAAAGAAGATTTAATTATTTTCCCTCTTGGTAATCCTTATAAGATAGCTTTATATTTTTCTTTGAGACAAGATTGTAAACCCTTATCATTTATCATGTGTTTTATCATGCCTATACTTTTTGTGTATACTCTTTCCCTCACACAACACACATATATGTACATATTATTATTTTAATTATATGACTTGTTGGACCATAATTATATAGCCCTAAAATTCATTGGGAAATTATTTATATCACATGAGTTGTTATTTTTGGGATTAGGGTGCGATCATAATCCATCATGGTACATTTTCACTAGGTTTATGGGAATGAAGAGTAACCCCAATCCACATTGGGACTCTATACACTATGTTTATGGGAATGTAGAGTGAACTCAATCCCCCATTTGATTCTATCCACTATATTAGTCTTGTTATTGATCCTTAACTTATTATTATGATGTCATATCTTATGTTGTTGCCACATTTTCGATTTTTACATGATCATAAAATATAATTTCCTTAAGTCATGTTTCCATGATTAAGGTCATCCAATTGGTTTTATTGGGTATGAAATTTAAATTTTATATTTATGATACATTCTTATATTCTATTACCCATAAATTTGTCTTTTTATCACTTATAATATTTGAATTTATCAATTAGTATTACCCTTATTTAGCATTTAATATCAACCCTTTATTATGTTTCTCTTCACCAAGTCATAAAGATTAGTATAACTTATGAGAATATTATTTAAGGGGGTTTAAAATTGTTTTATTATGTATAATAGTTCATAAGTTTGTAAAATAAGATGTCTATGTAATTAAGACTCAAAGACACTAAACCAAAATGTTCTCTATGTTATGTGATATTATAATGAGATGTAATGTTTAAATTATTGTAATAGTGTGAAATAAAGATATATTTAGCTCATAGATATAATAATTTCATATTTTTTATTGACGATTACACTCAAATTACTAAAATAATGTTCATAAATAACAAGTAAAAAGATATTGATATGTTTAAAATTATAAGAAGATAAGTTAAAAAAGAGTTAGACTCTAAATAAAAAAGTGAGATATGATATCGAAATTAAATATACATGGGAAAATATTGAAATTTATCTGTATAAATATAAAATAAAAAAAATTATCACACCATATGAACCAAAAAAATTGTGTTTTTGAAAGGAAAAAAATAGAAGTATTGTTGATATGGGTAAGAAATTTCTAACTGAATATAAGATCTCAAAATATTTCTGGTGAGAAGCTGTGTGTAATATAGTACACAAGTAGAATAGATGTCTGTTGATATCTACAACAAATTTTACACCACATTACATGTAGTATAAAAATAATCCAGCTATAAAATAATTTAACTTATTTTGTAGTACCATCTTTATAAAGCTCAAGAATTGAAATCTAATAACTTGAGAGGAAAATGAATATAAAGGTGTCTTTAAAGGCTACCCATCAAATGGTGGTAGGTATAGATGTGGGAACAAGAGATTTACAATGATTTTTACTATGTTTATATCAAAATAGGTGAAAATTAGTGTAAATGAGATCATATGTTTATACTAGATGATAATATTAATGATAGTTGTGAGAAATTTTTTGAAAATCAAAATAGAGAACATACTGAAGATAAGAATATTAAAGTAAAAAATGAATCATATCAGACCAATGATGAAGGGAGTGATGAAAATTATAGACTCATGAATTATAGGATGTAGAAACATTTTTATTCTGAGAATATTATTGTAAATCAAGAGTCACAAGTCCAAAGTATATAGTAACTGAGAATAGATAACCAAACCACTCTTATTTCATAGGTTCAACCACAAATTGTAGCTGAAGTTTTTCATATTAAATATTGGATACAATTTATGTGTTATGAAATAGATCATATTAATAAGATATTAAATTGGGAGATAGATCCAAGTGCTTAGAATAAAACTATAGTTATAACTAAGTGGGTATTTTGAAACAAACCAAATGAAGATGGTGTTGTGAAAATAAATAAGTCTAGTTTGTTATGCAATGTATACTTTCAATTATAAGGCATTGAATTTCAAGAAACCTTTTAACTAGTAGCATGATTGGATACCATAAGAATGTTTATGGAAATGGTTTCAAAAAACCACTATAAATGATATTAAATGGATTTGAAATCGGAGATTTTGGAAGGTTAAATTGAAGAACAAGTGGCCATTGAATGACATTATGGTTTAGTTCTTTATTTTGATGGAAGTGTGGTGTATAGAATTAAAAGTACTTTGTATAGATTAAAATATTCCCACAGAGCCTAGTATCTACAATTATATTGTTTTCCTAAAAATATGATTTTTAGAAAAGGGAAAGTTGATAGTAATTTTTTTATAAAGTATATTTTTATAGGTACATTTATTTTCATAATATATGTTGATGATATAATTTTTTTTGGAAAATAGTTCCTTTGTGAGGTAATTTATGAATATATGAAAAATAACTTTTAAATGTATATTCTATGAGAAATGACATAATTTAATTTATTATAGATTAAATATGGAAATGAATATATATTTTTATACTAAGAAAAATATACTTGATGATTATTGAAAACATTTGTTATAGATGAGTCAAGAGATGTTTCAAATCCCATTTCAGTTTTAACAAAACTGTGAAAATATGAGGATGACAACAGGGTTGACTATAAGAATTTTAGAAGAGTAATTAGAAGCATGTCATATTTAAAATTTTCTTAACTTGATATATCTCATTCTATGTCTTTATGTGTCAAATGTTTTTAAGGGATTAATAGATGCTAATGGATAAAAGGATGCTAAGATATGTAAAAAACACATTGAAGTACAGTATATTGTATAGAACTAGTGTATATTTTATATTTATGGTATTCATGGATGTTGTTTGGGATGTTTATTACATTAATTAATGAAAAAATTTTAGTTGAAATTTCATTATTGGTGAGGGTTATGTATGATGGTATGAAAAAAAGCATAAATTAGTGGCATTTAGCATAGTTAGAGAGGAGTATGTGGTTTCTATAAATACTCGTACAAAAATTTTATAGATGCATGTATAACAATAATATTTTCATATTAACAATGAGAGACACTAAGGAAAATTTGTGATAATTTAAGTGATATATCCCTATAAAAGAACACATTATAGTACTATATATATATATTCATATTGATATTAGGTATTATTTCATTAAATAAAGGGAGTCTAATAGAGATATCAAATTAGAATATATTTTTAACAAGAATAATATTTTAGATATCTTAAAAATATTTATACCAAGAGAGAGGTTTAAATCGTTAATTAAAAAACTCCATGTTCAGTTCTCTCCTCTCACCCAAATATGTGTATAAAATTCCCCCATTGGATTTAGATTTAATTGAAAACGGGGAGAGAAATTACTCAACCCTTAGCACCATGTGATAAAATTTTAGTCAATTTGGTAGTGTTTCTTAATCTAAGGGAGAGTGTGATCATTATAAGGATGTTTGAATATGTAACGTCCCGGTTCCAAGTGGTGCTCATAGGTGACCCATACCCGGTTGGTCACATGGCCTCTTGTTAATTTTCCCAAACTCTGGTGGCCGATGAATAGCAACAAGGGACTTGGGTATGATAGTGCAGAAACTAGGTGCTCGTTGGCAGAGTAACACAATAGAAATAAATTGATATTAAATTATGGAAGTAGTAATAACATGAAGTAGGTAAAAAGAGGAAGACTGAAAAAATAAACAACTAGATAGCATATAGAAATGATGCACGATACATATGTCAAGGAAAATAGCCAAACAAGTCATAATGCTGGAATACAGTACTAAACCAATGTACAAGAAAAAAAAGCAACTCTAATAGCATCGCTAGCCTTATCTTGGTCCCATGCTCTCCAAATCTATAGTACTCAAGTACCAGACAAAGAAGGGCACTTTCCCTTATCTATACCTACAACAATATAATCTGTTTGGTCCAAAAATCATGTCCCAAATAGGGTGTGTGACAAATTCCAGTAGGCAACCACCGAAATATTTATGCCTAACAGTCAGTGAATATATATGGGAGGAAATAGGAAAGATGGAGTAATAAACAAATAATTACTCAAAAGTTAATAGTCCTATAGTTCAATTACGTTCATTTACATTTTTCCAATATTCAACCAAACAAAAACAAGCCACCCTCTGAGAAGTTCTCATAGCCCGTTCCCTCTATTTTAACCAAATAGTCTCAAGTAACCCTCTGGGTAAGTTCTCACATCGTTATCCCTTTGGTTCAACTGATATAAGAATATAACAACCTCCTGGGTAAGCTCAAATATTATTGCCCCTTTGGTCTCATTCAAATAATGACTCTCTAAGGAATCACTCACCGCCAATTCCCCCTATAGAATTTTAATGATAAACTATAGATACTCTGAGGAAGAACTCAACGTCAATTCCCCCTATGGTCTCATAACAGAAACTATAGACACTCTGGGGGAGCACTCAACGTCAACCCCTCTATGGCCTCATAAAATCATAAATAATAATACACACTCTGGGGAAGCCCTCAATGTCAATTCCCCCAATGGTCACACTACACAAGGTTCCCACAACACTGTGTAAAGCAATTGTGCACACTAATATTCAACAGCCAAATTAAACCTAAAATTACTACTTGACTAAAAAGCTACAAGGCATACCACAACATCAGATAATATCACTCTATCCTAAAATTCTAGGCATGTAAAACAAGAACCCTAACAAGAAATTGTAGACCCAACAACCAAAATAAAATTAATATGTTAAAACACATCCATTACATGGAAAAATAATCCTATTTACCAACAAGATCCCTAACACAAGAAAACTAGCATAACAGGCTTGAATAGGGTTAAAATCCCTAAACACGCAATACCCCAATCTAGGTTATTGGGTAGTTTTGAACAAAATATTCAAAGACTAACTATGTAAAGGAAGAAACCACCTACCCTTACATTGTACGATCGATATACTCAGGCGTTGGACCTTTAATCGACCTAGAATGAAGTAGATCTACAAAAATGTCCAAAATTTTCAACCAAAGATATCTCACGGGAGAGGGGAAATCAAGAGATGAATCTCTAGAAGAAGGAATAACTCATTGTGGTGATTCAAACAAAATCGATTTCATTTGAATCAAAGAATAGACGATGGGTCAGGGGCTTAGAGAAGATTCGTCAGCTTAAGCCACTCCTGGATGAGACAATACGAGAAGAAGGGTGTTTTTCCAATTAGACGTGACCTCAGTCTGATATAACAATTAGAAAAAATGTACCAAACTTGTATTTTAAAAGTACATGGCGTGTATATGCCTTTACCGGGCCACTGATTTAGGTGGTATCCTAGTCACCCACACAGCCTTGTACTCGTCCGTTACATGGCCATTATATGATCACCCATGGGAAATAGGTACATGGAGTGTAATCCAGAGTACAGGGAATATACTCCATAAATTTTTAGATTGTCCTATTTTTCTAAAAAACAAATGAAAAGAAAAATTCATACCTGAAAATAAGGCCCAGGTTCTTACAAACTTCCCCCCTTAAAGAAATTATCCCATGAATTCCCCTAGAAAGGTAGCATATAATAAGAGTCCTCAAATAGCTTAGGCCACTACGATAGTAGATCAGCCTCCCTCCCCCAAGTCTCATTATGTACTCACCCTTTCTTTGATAGCACTCATACCAGAGGAACAAACTAACCACATTGAACCCCTGCACTACAATCAACAATCAGAATAGGATGCTCCTCAAATGATGTGTCCCTATCTAGCTCAACCTCCTAGGGTTGAACAACATGATATGGGTCTAAGAAGTAATACTATTGAGGAGAAACATAGAAGACGTCGTGCATATCCCGATACCCTTGAGGTACCTGCAAATGATAAGAAACTTGCCAGACACTCTCCAAAACCTCAAATGGTTCAACCTATCTCGACGAAATATTTCCCTATCTCTTAATCCTCTTATTCCCCAACCTCGGTGTGACACGATGAAAAACCTGATCTCCGACCTCAAAATCTCGAGGTCATCTCTTTCAATCAATATATGACTTTTGTCGTGACAATGCAGTAGCCATCTTCTTCTGAATCAACTCCACCTTCTCTGTAGTCTCTTGAACAAGATGAGGTCCCATCATAGTTTCCTATCCTCCCCCCAGCCAGCATAGGGGTGATCTACATGGTCTACCATACAAAGCCTCATAATCTTCCATCTGAATAGTTTCTTGAAAACTATTATTGTAAGAAAATCCAAAAGAGGTATGTGCTTCTCCCAAGAACCTATTAAATCTTGGAAGCATTCTCAATGCATTTCCTCTAGCACCTGTATCGTACGCTCGTACTGGCCATATTTCCGGGGATTGTAAGTTATAATCAGAAGTACTTGTGTACACAAATCCCTCTATAGTACCTAGCAGACCCAAGAATTCAAATGGGCATCTTTGTAAAAAAAATGGAGTTTGGAACCACATGTATATGTTTAATCTTTCAGATGTACATCTTTCTCAACTTCTCAACACTGATGGTCTCCTTTATTGGCAAGAAGTGAGAAACCTTCATGTGTTTTTCAACAATAACCCAAACTGCATCGTTCCCACAAGGTGAACTTGGTAAAACTATCACGAAGTCCATCGTGACATCCTTCCATATTAAATCAGAAATGGGTAATCGGTAAAAAAATCCCTACTAGTGGCCGATGATCCACCTTCACCTACTAAGAGGTGGAACACCTCATGTGAAACCCAACAATATCTCTCTTCATACCTGGCCACCAAAACTGATGGTGAAAATCTCGATACATCTTGATGACTCCAGGATAAACTGCCCATGTTGAGGAATGAAAGTCCCGCATTAGCTCCTCACGTATGTCTTCTGACACCCATATGGTCCCTTGAAAGTGAAAGATATTATCCTCTCCCACTGTCCATCCAGGAATAAGGTCCACTCCTGACACACTTCCTATAAGACTAGGCCTTAAAAATATTATAGTTGATTCATTCGCACTTGATCAAGTAGAGTCGACGTAACAAATATAGAAGAAAGAAATGTCTGCCCCTGTTTTTCGTTCACCTCAAAATTCATCTTAGAGAACAGAGTCATGAGCTTCCACTCACAGCTGGCCTCCCAAACATCCTGTAACTAAGTCCTCCTACTCAAATCATCAGCCACTACGTTTCCTTTCCCAGGAATGTAGGAGAGCTCAAAATTAAAACATTGAAGGTACTCAACCCACCTTCTCTATCTCAGATTCAGATCGGGCTGAGTAAATATTTACTTGAGACTTTTGTGGTCGGTGAAAACCAAAAAATTCTCTCCCAACAGATAATGTATCTAACAGCGTATAACATGAACAAATGTAGCCAACTTGAAAACGTGTATTTGGTAATTCCTCTCATGTGGCCTCAACTGCATAGACCTGTATGCAAAAACTCTTTCTACCTGTAGAATAACTACTCTCATCTTAATACCACATGTATGATAGTAAATTGTACAGATCTTGTACAACTCTGGAAATACTAGTATCGGTGCAGAAGTCAACCTTCCAGCAGTGGAATCTCTACCTTAGAAAAGTCATATATGAAACATCTATAGTAACTATTCAGTCCTAAGTAACTTTATAACTCAAATATGTTCTTCACCTAATCCTAGGAAACTACTGATCTCACTTTTTATGGGTCCACTGACACTCTTGTCTCTAAGATGACATGATCCAAGAATTGAACTTGCTGCATCCAAAAGTGGAATTTTGAGAGCTTATCATATAACTAATTCTATCTTAGTGTACTTAAAATGATCTCAATATGTGTGGAATGGTCATGTCGATTGTGAGAGTACACCAAGATATCATCTAAAAAACCACCAAAAAGGAATCCAAGTATGGATGGAACACTTGGTTCATCAGTGCCATGAAAATTGTTGGCACGTTCGTGAGACCAAACGACATAACCACGTTCTCGTATAGACCATACCTATTTCAAAAAGATATAATAGGTATATCAAATGGTCTAACGTGAAACTTATTATAAATGGTTATCAATTCCATCTTCGAGAACACTCGGTCTCCTCGAATCTGATAAAAGAGATCATCAATCCTTGACAAGGGATATCGGTTCTTGACCGTCAACTGGTTCAAATTCCAATTACCCACACAAATTTTGAGGGTACTGTCTGCTTTCATCGCAAATAGGACAAGAGAACCCCACAGAGAAGTACTGGGTCAGATGAAACCCTTTTCCAGCAACTCCCCTAAATACTTGTTGAGATCCTATAACTCTACTATAGCCATCCTATAAGGAGTAATACACACTAGTGCCGCTCTTGGAACAACATAAATAGAAAATTCCACCTCTTACCCTGAAGGAAAACCTAAAAATTCCTCTGGAAAGAAATCCCTGAAACGTTCCACCACTAGGGGAAAGTCCAACTGTGAGTTCCCCTGGTCATCCAGATATAGAATAGAAATCTAGGCTATAACCCCTCCCAACCCATGATTCTTAGGTCCTTCTCTTCTTGCATGGACATCCCATTCGCCCTTATGTAAGAAACAACTACCCTTTTGTGATGTGAAACTCACCCTATGGTGATAGAAGTAAACAATAGCCTAGAAGGGAACTAACTGGTCCATCCTGAGAATGAAATCATATCCAGTCATCTCTAATACATAGAGGTCCCTTAAGAAGTGACACCCACCAACCTCAAGAGGGAACCTCTTACACTGACCTACAATAGTCATTCTTATACCCAAAAAAGTTTCCATCTTCAAAACATTTGTAGTTGTAAAGATAAAAAACCCAAGTCTCTCTACAACAAAAACAAATAAAAAACTATGTGAAGTCCCAATATCAAAAAGTGTAGAAGATAAAAATGAGGCAACTAGGATCGTAACTCAAGCTGTAGAGGGTATGGGATCCATCTCTTACTGAGTCTGCTTCACTGCAAATGTCTGGCCTGTATCGCGACCCTGTGACCCTTCTTGACTACCATGAGCTAATCAACCCTATTATCACTGAAAGCCTGCCGACTTGCTTCAACGGACATGACCTCCACCTTGGAATGAAAGGCCAGAAGAACATTATTTCCCAGACTAATGAGAAACTGGTGGTGTTTCTCTGGAACGAGGTGTCATTGATGAACCCCTATCATCAGCTTTCGGTGAGAAAAAATGAAAGAACTGATAAAGATGGCCCATCTTGCCGCAAGATGGGAACTCCACTGGGTCTCTCGGGCAATGTGGCCTCGTATGCCCACCCTTCCCACACTAGTAGCATACCACATGGCTACCTAAAGGTGTATCTCACCTACTCGGATATCTACATGTAGAATTCCTGTGGCGCTTCCTACTATCAGCTGGAGAACCACTAACTCTAGATGTCGAACATCCCCAGCCCATAGATCTAGAATCACTTAGGTTGTGCTCTGTGATCAACACCAAGTTTACTATAGAAGATATGGTCATCAACCTGAAGTTGTTCACATGAGATAAAATTTCATGCCTGAGACAATCCTCAAACTTCCATGCCAGGAATGACTCATCCCCTCCTAGGATGGGAGTGAAGTGCTGTAGCTCTATGAAGTGAGAAGAATACTCCATGATTGAAAGAGTACCCTACTCCAGACTCATGAACTCTCAGACTCGATCATCCCTTAAAGTATTTTTGTATAAGTAATCATAGAAGGTATGACGAAACTCATCCCAAACCATACCCTGATGGCCTCCCGCATGCGAGATCACATCCCACCATCTCTTGGTGGAGTCCTAAAGTATATACATAGCGAGCTTCACCCTACTCTCTGGAGGCCTCTCCAAATACTTGAATATCGACATCATGGATTGTAGCCATGACTCTGCAGCCTAAGGTCCTCTATCCTTAGAGAAAGTAGAAGGATGCTACTGTTGAAAGACCTAAGACAATTCTTCCATAGATAGTGTAGGAGGTCGTACTCCTCAGAAAGTCTGCATGTACCTTAAAATTCCCTCTCAGAACTGTGCATCGACACCTGTTTCTGGGATAATGGATGCTTCAAAGACGAGAAGACTAGAGGATCTTCTAGAAGTTATTGATCTTCCATGTCTAATGTCTGTTCACTTCCCTATAACTAGCATAAAACCAGAGGATGTCTTGGTGGCATGGATTTTCAATGTCAAACACACACTGTAGATCATGATTAATGAGAACTGAAAGATGAAGTTCAAGAAATAACATGAGAAAACAATCAATCAAGTTTTTCCAAATAGGGATACATGGCGTGTTTGAACCATACATAACATGTTCATTTAATCCTTCACATGGGCGTGTACTCATGAAAAACCTGGTTGTCTAACACCCTATACCCATGATGTGTTTTCCTAAGACATGGAATGTAATTGAATTGTTTTCCCCTGACCGAGTTATTCTACATGACTAACCCACACAGTTCTCCAAAAACAAGACAACATGGTGTGTTCTCCTTGAAAAAAACGTATACTAATTATGTTTCAAATGCCCATGTCAACAGACACACAGTCAGAGACATGGTTGACTCTACATGACATGTTTGTGCTATACACAACGTGTACTAGAAGTATTTCATCCTCCCACGTCATTGGTCACACAGCTGGGAACATGGTCTTCACAAATGGTGTGTATGTTTGGTACACGGTGTGTTCCACCAAAGATTTCCCAGCCTTGTGTCTCTAGCCACACATCCTGTGACATGGTTAGAGACTACACAGCATGTACACACAGTACATGGTGTGTACTTAGGAAAAATATTTCCTTCCTGAATAGAAGGATAAATGGTGTGTATTTAGCAATAAACACCATGTATTCCAGGTTTTTCTAGATAGTAAGCCTCATAAACTACTCCAGAACCTAAAAAACACTAAAAAGAACAATAAAGTTCCAAATTCTGATCTGTGAGGGGCCATACTCCTTATGAATCAAATCACGGAATCATATAAATTTCATATAGATGGAATATCAATGCAATGATCCATCACATTCGGATCCATGAGGGCCCATAACACCTCATGAACCTATTTTTTGTGTTCATTCAAAAAAAAACCTTACATATTAGTAATAACCTTATAAATAGTAGGTATTCTATCAAGGTATCTATCACCACGACATGCATATCTATCACAATGTCTATCACAACTACATGCAATCAGTAATGCACCATAAGTGGAATGACAAGAATGCAAGACATGTGATCTCTATCAAGTGCCTATATGATGCATGAGATGGAATACCCTCATCTCATTTTTTTTTCAACAGAAATATATCCTCAATAATATCAATAATAACTGGATAATACATGTGAGTCATCCAACGGTGAAATCAAATCAACTGTAATAATTGAAAAACCAGAAAATTGCAATAATCAAGGTAAATTGGGGTTTTCATGTACACGAGTTAGCTACTCTTGGGAACAACTTATTAATAAGTACCTACTCATTCATATCAAAGGCTATAGAATCCAAATAGTAATTTAAGAAGAAATCAACTACGTCCATGATACAACTTTGTAATGTACCGGTTCTGGGTGCTGGCAAGAGGTGCCCCGTACTCGGTTGGTCACACGGCTTCAAGTGAATTTCCCCAAACACCAGATACTGACAACTAGAAGAGAGGTCCTTGAGAGTGATAGTGGGGAAACTATGCCCTCATTCGTAGAGTAACATAGTATAAATAAATAGATATTCAATAGCTAAAGTAGTAATAACATACAATAGTTAAACAAAGAAAGACTTAAATAAATAAACAATAGGATAACATATAAAAATTATTTATGATACATATTTCTAGGAAAATAGATAAAAAATTCACAATGCTGGAATACTGTACTAAACCAATGTATTTGGAAAAACAAAGAAACTCCAATAGCATCACAAACCCCATATTGTCTCCATCCTCTCCAACTCCACAGTAGTCATGTACATGACATAGAAGGGCACATTCCCTTATCTATACCTGTAATAAAATAATCTGTTTGGTCCTAAACGAATGGCCCAAATAGGGCGTGAGATGAATCCCAGTAGGAAACCACCCAAAGATCTTGTTTCTAACAGTTAGTGAACATATATAGAAGAGAGTCGGAAAAATGAAGCAATAAAACAGGAAGTACTAAAAAATTAACAGTCCTACAGTTCAATTACATTCAATTACATTTGTCAAATATTCAACCAAAAGAAAACAAGCCACCCACTAGGTAGTTCCCATAGCCCATCCCCTCTGGTTTAACCAATCAGTCTCAAGTAACCCTCTGGGTATGTTCTGACATCCTAAACCCTCTAGTTCAACTGATACATCAATATAAAGACCTACTGGGTAATCTCACACGGTATAACCACTTTGGTCTCATTTAAAAATAGACACTCTGAGGAAGAACTCCCCATCAATTCCCCCTATTAATTTTTAACGATAAACTACGGACACTCTAAGGAAGCACAAAATGTCAATTCCCCCTGAGGTCTTATAACTGTAACTATAGACACTCTGAGGTAGCACTCAACATCAATCCCCTCTTTGGTCTTGTAGAGTCATAAAGAATAATAGACACTCTAGGGAATCCCTCAATGTCAATTCCCCCTATGGTCTCACAACACCAGGTTCCCAAATCCTTGTGTAAAGCAATCATGCACAATGATGTTCTGCAGGAAAAGTAAACCTAAAAGTACTACTTGGATAAAAATCTACAAGGCATACCACAACATCAGATAATATCACTCCATCCTAAAATACTAGGCATGGAAAACAAACATCCTAATAGGAAATTCTAGACCCAACGACCAAAATCAAATCAATATGGGAAAACACATCCATAGCATGTGAAAATAACCCTATTTACAAAAAAGAGCCCAAAATCGAGCAAACTAGCATAACAAGCATCAACATGGTAAAAATCCCTAAACATGAAATACCATAGTCTAGGGTATTGGGAAATTTTGTACAAAATATTCAAAGAATAACTATAGAAAGGCACAAACTACCAACCTCGAGGTTATAGAATTGATATACTCTGGCCTTGGCCCTTGAATCGACCTAGAACACAGTATATCTACAAAAACATCAAAACAATTCAACCAACGATATCTCATGAGAGAGTATAAATCAATAGATGACTTACTAAATTAAGGAAGAACTCATCGTGATGATTTTGACACAAGAAATGACACTTGAATCGGAGAACGGACAGCGGATCGGGAGTTCAAAGAAGATTCGTTGGCTTTGGTCGCTCCTGGATGAGGCGAGCTGAGAAGAAAGGTGTTATTCAAATTAGACGTAACCCCGGTCCGATATAACAATTAAAAGTAAATGTACATGGAATGTCTTTTAAAATCACACGATGTGTATATGCCTTTATCGGGCCCTGATATAGGCATTCTCCTGGTCATCCCACACGACCATGTACTCAACCGTTACACGTCTAGTATATAGTCACCCATCGAAGCTGTGTACATGGAGTGTACTACAGAGTACAAAATGTGTACTTCACGGTACATAATGTGTACTCCATAAATTTCTAGATTCTCCTCTTTTTCTCAAAAACATTAGAAAAGAAAAACTCATACCTAAAAAAAGGTCTGTGTTCTTATAGAATGAATATATGTTGATAATGATCAATGGGGTATATATATTAAAGTGAATAATATAAGTGTTCATTAAGAAGTATGCATTGAAGGGGAGGTCATCTATGTCACATGACCATAATTGTTTGACACTAAGGGATGTAAATATCTAAAAAATACTAAATTATCCATTAGTGTTTTTCAAGACAAGTATTATTAAGTAAAGTATATTATTTTATGAATATTATTAAATTTTAGAATTATAAAAATAATTGAGTGATGTTTACTTGAGATGAATATGGTTTCCAAAAAATCCATTGGAACAGGTTAGAAAATTTTTTTGAAATTAATTTCCACATTATCTTTTATCTTTAGTAGAGTATTTAAATTCAATTTTATAGAAAAATGATCCTCATATAACATAGTCTTTGAAAAAAAATATCCTAATTATTTTTCAAAAAACTAGCGGCTGGCATCACTCAAAACTCATGAGAATACTGTGATATTCAAACCCTATAGCTACTTGATACTGTTCCAGTATCTAGAATGTGAATATATGTTCTGAAAAAATAATACAAAAAACTTGTGTTCAACTCATATTCTTATTTATTATTCTCCTTATTTAGACTTTATCTAAATAATATAATCTAGGAGTAATTTTTCTTATACTTAAATATAAGGTGTTTATTCATCTTTTGAAGAGTATCAGGTCATCTTTATTCTTCTTTGGGTTCTTGGTTATTATCTCAGTTACCAAATCTAAATCACTATAATATATTTAACCATTTTACATATTATAAATAAATAACTCAATAAATAACTCAACAATATCAAACATTATTCAAAATAATTAATAAATAAATGTATTTTTGAATTCCACAAAACCCATCTACTAAACAAATCACCTAATTTAACTGGAAATAATTCAATTCCAATCCTCTTCATTTTTACCATAGAGTAAATTACCATGTCATATCACAAATCATACAATCATAGAATATTTAAAAACACCCTATAATATCTATATAAATAGTTGTATCTAATTATTTTAACTCCATATTAAAAAATAATCCTCAGACTAACATTATAAAAATAATTTCTTGATATTTTCCATCAATAGTTTTAGTTAGTCCATCACGATCATTTTTTAATTAAAAATAATGTAAACTTAAAAAAATATTACCCAATATAATTTTTCAGAATAAAAAACTTGAATCACATCTTCAATGTGATGTTTTAATAATTGAATTTCCAAGGAAGGTGTTGCCTAACTGACAAGGGAGAATAAATTAGAAGAGAGATATTTTTATAATTTCATTAAATTTATATTATTTATTTGTTTTATGGAATTTAGGTATGTATATATAATTATAAAGGGGTTTTGACCTTAAAGAATCAAATCAAACTATAATCTTTTGATTTACACCATAAATCCAAAACCTACATAATGGTGAGGACCCAATGAGTATTTTGTTCATGGTTGTTAGATTAATTTATGGTTTTCACCATTAATGGAGAAGAATACACCATAAAGATAGAATATTCATAGTGAAGAAGAGTATTGTCCCATAATTTAGAGTCATTTAATTTTTTTTTCTCTATTTTGAGGTAATTGTGTCATCAAAGGTTGGTGCACCATGTCACAAAAGCTGAAGTTACATTTTAAAAATGATATTTTTCCAAAATATTAATAATGATGTGTATAATGCTATAATTTAGATTGGAAGAATAGAATATGTCATGATAGTACATTTCACGTCATGATTGTGGTGAAATGGTAGAATTTCTAGTTTTGAATTTCTAATCACTCTAGAACGAACATGATATCAAAATAGGAATTGGTTTACTAAAAGCTTGTACACCATGTTAGATGAAGTGTCTAATAAATTTAAATAAAAATTAAAGAAAATAAATATTCACATTAGATTAATGTAAATATATTCCTATAAAAAGGGAGAGGAAGATCATATTTTTTTCCGATTGAGTGTAGAATTATAGAACAGAGAGTACTAGAAACTGAGAGAGAAGTAAAAGTATTCTAGTGGATCTATAATTGATATTTTTGGAGACTCATTAAGTGGATGAGGGGAAGGTTATTTTTACACATAAATTTTCAATTCTCAATATTTTTTAATGAATGATCAAGGTGTAATTTGGAGATGTAGTGACTTATTTTTAGGTGAAGAGAACAATGATTTATCAACATATTATAAGGTTGATAAACCTAGAGAGTTAGTGAAAGAAATTTAAATTTATAAAAAACACGTAATATTCATACTAAATTTTCTTATATTGGTACATCATTGAGTATACTCCTTGGTTGTATCCTAGTATGGGTGAGCCAAGTGAAATTACTTATGTCTCCCTTATATGACTTTTTCTCCCATAATCACTATGATTTATTTAAGTGTATATTTTTAATAATAGAACAAGATCATTATGAAGGTTTATTTTTTAAAATTGTTATACATTGATTTATCCCCCTATTAGTGTTTATTTCTTTTATGTTACCAAAAATTTGTATCTGGGTGGTAGGTTATATATTAGAGATTTCTCTTATTTGAAGAAATGGTGGTGATTTTCAATAAAAAAATTATAATATTTGATTGGAATTACATTCAAATTTTAAATAATCAGATTCAATATAGCTTCAATCCATTGGGAAGGGATTTATTCATAGATACCATAAATAGGATCATGGTCAGGATTTAATGTAGATAATTATTAAAAAAATATTATAAAAGGATATATTTCGTTTCCAAATGAATGATTTTATTAATGGAATCTTTGACAAATACAATTTACATGATATTTATGAATTTTAAATCCTTATACATCACATGAGAAGAGAATGTAAACATCAATGAAGGTGACTTGAATGTGTGTGGTGCTCAATAATATATTCTATAAAACATGTATGAGTGTTTTAGGATAAACCTAAATGAATATATTGATTAATTATTTTATATGGTGAATGTGATTATGAAGGAAACGCATAGAATAATATAAATCGTCAATGATATCAAAATTATGAAGAAACTTTATAGAATATTAACACCCCATTATAATATGAATGTTATAGTTCTTGAGTAAAAGGATTCAAATGAGTTTAAAATGGATAATATTTTTAGTATTCACTTTTCATATGAGATAAGAACTAATGATGATGTCCAATGGAAGAAGGAGAAATATCATGAAGTGATATTCATGGTGACAAATAAAACATTGAAGGAATATGATCTAAAATAATTAGAGGTTGATGAAGCCATTCCAGTGCATTATAAAAAAATGAAATTGGGGAAAATGAAATCTTAGGAGGAAATTCCATACACAAGATTTTAGTATAAAATGGTTGGGAACCTTATTAGAAAGATCCCCAAGAATATAAGAGTAAATAAATATGAATAAGTATCCTTGAGAAAATAATCAAATGATGTGAAAGATAAGTTCAGTATAAATTAATATTTCGTTAAAAATTAAATATTATTTCATAATGGGAAAGAAAAATAAATTAAAAGATATTAAGGATTGAAAATACCTCAATGAATAAGATCTTGTTTTTGTAATAGAAAAACCACCAATCGGGGAGTATAAATATGGTAAATATGAAAAATTTTAGTGTCCATTTGACCTTAAAGTGTATTTAGAGGCTATAATTAAAGTGATATATGTTTATAATGTTAAAATTATGAAACCCAATGGATTTTTTTCATGTTAAAAAACACTATATATAGTGTAAATGGAATAAAAAGCTAAGTCAAAGGGTGATATTGAATAAATTAATTCTTAAAATTCATAAAATGTAGATAAATTCATTGTGATCAGGATCAATGTGGTAGTGTTGGACCAAATCAATGATATATTGAAATATTTAGTGAAAAATACAGTCAAATAGATTAAGCAGTTTAGATAATAATGCATCAAATATTATTAAATGACAAAGGGTAATGGAAGATCCATGACTCCAGTGATGACACAGATAAGTTCAATTTTGGAAGTTATATTGAATGTAATGTGAAAAGAATAGATATCTAATAAATAAATTGGTTAACTACCTCCAACAAAAAAAATTTATATCAAATGAAAATAATTAAATTTTGCGATTTGTCAATTAAAAAAGTGATCATGATTAAAGAAAAAAATTAAAGTACTCACACCATAAAGGGAGATTGACATGGGAGAAACCCAAAAACTTACTAGAGTAATATTGAGCACCTATAAAAACATACCATGTATTTGAATTTATTATTTTGGAGAGATTTGGAAAAAAAGTGTGTTCTATAACTAAAATGTATTTCATGGGACATGATAAATAGAGTTAGCCAAGTAGAATTCAATATCATTTGTTTGTTAATTACTATTATTAATTTTTGGTGTAAATGGTACATACACAAATATATGAATTCTTATCACAGAGGTGATGGAATTTGTTAATGAATACTCAAATTAGAAGAGGATATTGGCTTAAGGAGTCATCAAGTAACCTGAAAACACTAAATTTATTCACATATTTGCATGATAAGAAATAACCATAATATTTGGCGGAGGAACATGCATACCAGTCACTACTGAATTTGAATAAGAAGACTTCTGTCAAGAAGAAAAGGGTTGATAAGGTTACCATTTTTTAGATTTATTAAAATCAATGGATTCAGTAAACATTTGGATCCTTGAAAATGTATTCAAATCCCATTTTATAGGAACTAAGGATCATGTTATGGGTATTATTAATGACATAAAAGGTTTCACTCCATTTATAATAAATGTGGTATTGAATATCATTATCTCTTAGAAAGATAAAATTATAGGCATATGAATAAAAAAATGGATGTATTGGATGTTGAAGGCCTTGAAAAAAATCTACTAGGTATAAGATTATTGTGCGAGTTGGGGAATGAAATTAAATTTAGAAACAAAACATATATTTCTAAAGGAAATTAGATTTAAATTTTTATATATGTGAAATTCATAAAAGGGGATATCTACCACATCAGTGGAAATTAATACATGTTTTTTATGAAAAATGAAGATGAGAACTTGATATTGAATAAACCAATTGTTTTCATGGACAAAATATCCTTATAAGAGTTTGTAAATCATTAAAAAAATCATGATATCCCTAAATATCCATGAAATCATAGTTACTTGTGTGGGATATATAAATTGAATGTTCATTTAGAAGAGTTATATGATAAAAGAGAATAACTAAATGTATTTTCAGAAATTATTTCATATTAATGTTTGTAAGTTGATATCCCTAATATATATATTAATGGAAAGAGGTATTATATTATATTTATTGAAAAATATTTATATGATGGAATGAAAGATGGTGATCACTCACAATTATGAAGTTTTTAATTTCATTAAAAATTATAGTGAATTTATGAATAAATTACTTCAATTCAAAATTTTAAAATTATAGGCTGACAATGGAATGAATTTAAATAATAAAAATTATAGTATTATCTTGAAAATCATGGGATAAGGCACCAGGTATCAATATTAATATGTATTCTAAAAAATATTATAGTTTAATGCAGAACCAGATAATAAAAAATATATATTGAATGATATTAATTGAGAATGACCATCTGAAGAAAATTTAGAAAGAAGAGGACGTGTTTCTGGTTTACATCACAAATATATCATTATTGTGCCCAGGTAAAGAAAATAAGTCACACAAGATGTGTTGTAGGATAAAAACTATATTAATGTAGTTTAGGATCTCTAGAAGTAAATATTTAATTTTTAACAAGAATAATAATATAAATAAATTTAAATATTATTAAGATAATGTAATATTTCATTAATACTCATCCAAGAGAAAGTGGTATATATGTTTCAACAATTTGTTGAAAAAAATTTAAAATCCAAGAAGCCACTACGTAAAAAATGAGGAAAATTATCACTATAGGGGAGTGTGTAGTGTGTAAGTGGGATTTTCCTCATTTGAGTTGTTCAAAATGGATCAGAAGAAAGTACTATGCTATGGTTTATGGCATGGTGTTGGTTATCTCTTCTTTTAAAATGGATGAAATTAACAATAAGTTTTATAGGGGATATGCATGTATGAATGGGAAATCATGTGTGATATTAATGGGGGGTCAAAAATAAATTTTGATTTTATTAATCTCTAGAAAAAACCCTCATTATTTCTTATACCACTATGGTACATAGATAGAAATCTTCTACATGAATGTTGGGAGACTCTCCTCTTTTCATAATTTATTCCTCAATATTGCGGCTGGATGAACTGTTGAAGATAGGTGCATTATATGCTATATTACTTATTCAAATAACATGAAGTATTATGATATCTAAGTTTAGTTATTTTATATTATAATGAAAAATTATGTACAAACCTCTTGAATATATTTAATAAGGGTATTTTTTAGAAAGATAACCTTTGGTGTGTGTGAACTTATCATGGGAATGAGATTTTCATGTATCCATACTACATTGAATAGGACCTTATTGATTCAGACATAGATTCCATTCAATCTTGGTCACATTGGGTACCTCTACTAAGTAATATCTTGGGTTATAGGAATAGGCGTTCTTCTAAAAAAAGTTTCTATTCTACGGATTCTTTTTGACAGGAGATACAATTGACACATGGAATGGTTTGACATTATACGTATTTGTTTCATAACATGGTTATTTCCACTGTTTGGTTTAAATATAAGTGTTAATGAGTTTAAGATATTTTATTACTCTTTATATATATATATATAAATTTTGATATATCTTATTCTTTTATTAATGGTATGTGTGGGAATTCTCAGGTGGATTTCATACTTGGATGTATAATCACCCACTGCATATTCACTTTTATGCATATGTTTAAACATTATATCATGGTATTGGTAATGGAAAGGTCTATTAATTTACAATAATATCACCTTAATTCACTAGTCATTGTTTCTGTAGGATAGAGCTTGGGGTTAATCTTGGTTTAAAGTAGTGTATAGATATAAAGTTGACTCTTAGGTATTCATCAAGTCATTTGTATTTGTGGACCCTTTCAGTTGTATTTTTTACATGAAATACCTAGTTCATATTTTTTTTATAAAATTAAGATGGCTAGTTTCCTATCATGGATTATGTCTATTCATTTTGTACCATTTTGTTTGTATATTATAGGTTATGTCATTTATAAGGGAAAATCATCCCCCAATGATTTGATATACCATTGGAATTTATTAATAGCCTTTAGTTTCTATGCATTGAAACTATGGTTAGTGGATCCTCAGTCCCTCCCATGTCAATGGTTTTTGGACTAAGATATTATAAATGGTTTTATTATGGTATAGTTCATCATTTTGGATGGTAGGTTTGGAGATAATATGCACTAAGACTTGAAAAATGTTGTATTAAAATCATAGTTAACCTATTTATTTTTAACATCATGTTACCAATTTTTTCTATGTAAAAAAGTGTACTAAACAACTTATAGGTTTGTCATCACCTCATTATCATGGGTTTAGCCAATGATACTTGGGTATCATGAATTAGTGAGAGGCTTACCACTAGGACATGAACATTGAATTAATATTTTATTATTATTGATTTGAAACGTTGATAATATAATTTTCTTAATGTCTACTGAATGTGGAAAACCTATCACTAGAGTATTGATTGTGAGTGAGTGGATATTTTTTCTATGGATATAGTAAAATACCACATATCACGAGATTTAGAAATTATCAAGAGGGGGATTCCATTAATGTGGTCCTACCTGAACCAAAACTGAACCAATGACCCATTTATAGCATTATCTATGTTTTAAAGGTGTCAAAAAGTGAAATTTGACCAATGAAACATTTTATGTGGATAACTAATTATAATTATCAAAATAAAAACATACCTATTTTTCAGGGAGACTTATGAACTAAGAAATATAATGAATGTCTTTGATAGATGAAGTAGATCATTAATTTTTTTTATACCATAAAAAATAAAAGTAAATCTTGAAGTGTATATGCTAGAAGGACTGGAATAGAAATGGTGGGGACTAATTGTACAATTAAATATTGACCAAGGTCTCACATGGGAGGGATCATAAGACGTTTTTTAATAATTTTTTTGCATACTTTCCATGTACTAAGAATGATATGTTACATTAATCTAAATTGAGTAGATATCTCATTTAATGAATGTGGATCTCAATTTAGGTACTTAACTAGGTTTTCTCAGAAAATAAAAATTAGTGATTTTCTTAAAGAAATAATTTTAGTGTTGGGAATATAAATAGAAATTAAATATAGGGTATTGATGTTATGCACTAAATATTACATAGACATGGTAAATTAGATGATGCTGGAAGAAAAAGGAATTACTGAGAACCTTAGTGGTGGTAACACCTTTTTATATCCATGAATAGGTGGATGATATGGTGGTATATAAGAATAATAGGGAAATCTACATCCAATGTAATAAAGAACTTGATAACCAATCTCCAAGTTCAGTTTCTCTTCCTCTATTAATTACAAAGCAACATGGTTGCTTCTGGTGTGGT
Source organism: Viscum album (assembly GCA_963277665.1). Lineage (NCBI taxonomy): Eukaryota > Viridiplantae > Streptophyta > Magnoliopsida > Santalales > Viscaceae > Viscum > Viscum album. The sequence goes on along the minus strand of OY728140.1, from coordinate 1,467,509,038 downwards.
TCTTTGGACCACCTTAAGATGGAATGTTCCAAAACACTTTGGATGTTCCATAACTATGACTTAATGGGGATCCTCAACTGTTTTTGTATCTATCCTCCAAATTCCAATAGTAGAAGAATTTTAAATTTAACTAATTCCTAGAATTAATCATATGTATGGTCTCATTAATGTTGATTTATTTTGTAGCATCGAATTACTGACAGCTTTGCGAAGCATAGTAATCCATAGTTAATAAAGAACTAGTTTCCTTGAGGATATGATGTATGATTCTTCTTAATTATAATTTAATTTAATTATTTCCTCGCATAAGTTCCTTATACTCTTGTAATTATTCACATATATTGTATCAATTTATGTTATATATGGAGATGATGTTTCATGTCCTGATAATCAAGACTCCAATAATGCAATGAGAGTGTAGGGGATTTGAGTGTACAACATGTTCTATCCCCATTGATGAAATATAGTTTCTTTAAGAGTTCACTCTCTTATAAATGGAAAATTTTTATCTTATTTTGGGGATGTAATGGTCATTAGCATTGAAATATTATATTTATTTCTATTCACAATGGGTTTATTTCATATACCTTGATGGATATTTTCATCTTCTTAGAGGATATTAGGATATAAATACTAGGAGGGAAGGGCCTTCAGTGATAATAGTAAGAACCGTATCATATTAGTTTGAAACCATGAACTTTGGATATATTGACATAATCCCATATAATGATCCTCTTACAATAGTGGATCAAAACCCCAATGATTTTACAAAATAATTTTTAGGGCTCCCACCTGAAGAAGAAGTATATTTTTGTCATCGACCTACTACAATGAATGAGTTCAACTTCACTTCATTCATATATATCAGAACAAATAGAATTTTTGGAGATAGAAGTCATGTTAGAATAAATATGATGAAAATACCTTATTAGATGATGTGAATCACCTTATTCCACTCCATTATTGTATGGAAATAAGGTATATAGTACTCTCAAACAATGCATTGATTATCATAAAATGAATCAAGTTATAGTAAGTAATTGACATCCTCTCCCTTGAATTATTGATCTATTTGATCAATTAAAGGAATATAAATGGTTCTTAAAGATTGATATATGATCATGGTACTACACACTCTATGTTAGAAAGGAAAATGACTGAAATTAGATCGATACTCCACGATCTAGTAGTAAAAATTTAAACTTTATATATTGGCTTTGATACCAACTCAAGAGGCCCCGTTTTAACCATCCACAATTAAAAAAAATAAGATACTGAATCACTTATACACTCAAGACCTTTTTTGGTTTGGATCTCAAGATAATTAATAAAAACAATTCTCAAAAAACCTTATATCCTTCCCATCCAGTGAACATTTTTTCCATTATATCCATATTTTGTTATTACATAATATGTCTTCAACATATCTTATAAAATTATCCACACATGATACCCTTCTAGATATATAATTTGTATTACTAATTTTATAACTTGTGTAAATTGAAATTTTAAAAGGGTTAGCTCAAATCCTAAACAAGGGCAGTGTACAATGAATGATCTCAGAGTGAATTAATCTTAAGAAATATGGTGGAGTAAAATAATAAATCAATGTTCTATATAATCCATAATTTGAGTATTAAATATAACTATATATAACATAACAAAGTAAATAATTACACAACCATCAATAAATTTATTTATATTGATGAAATTCATAATGTTATACATCTTAATATTACCTTCATGGCCTCATCCAAGACGTCATTCACATCTTTATGGCCTTAGTAAATACATCTTTCATTCCATCAAGACCTCGACTAAGAAATATTTCACTATATAGGATGAATTACACCAACAGATACCCATTCTTTCTTATATAATGAGACCCTACCTAATTAATCAAGGGTATTTCATGGACCCAACCTATAACATACACATTTCTAATTAATTCATAAAAAAATACATAATCAGTATTCCAAATCATTCAATATGTATTCATATTGAATCAAGTATACTAAATTCAGATAATTTCCTATTAAATATTCAATATTCCTTAAAAAGTCAATACATCTCCATATATAATTATAAAATATCACAGGTAAACATCTAGACTTTATCATCTCTAGTAAAAGGGATTTATCACTGATATAGAAGCATTGATAATGTGAACAATTTAAAATGGATAGATTAAATAGTGCTCATAAATAGAATTGATAAAGGCCTCTTTAACCAGTGATAAAAAAGAGCTAATCGGGGGGTATTTTAGTTTTAACCACTTACCAGTACACATTTTATGAGCACTTTCCACCCCCTTTATCAACAATTCCCACTAACCCAGGTGCCCCCCTTTATTTGCGCTTTATATAATTCCGCCCTTCTATGCGTATCCCTACCTTTAGCGAGTTTCGTTCCTGATACCACCACCTCTTACACCCACACATTTTTCACTCCCATATATTGTTTTGTTCTATATTTTATGATATATATATATATATAATATGATTTTTGTGTGTGTATGTGTGTGTTTATAAATAAATACATACATACATACATACATACATACATACATATATATATATATATATATGTTATTGTGTGTGTTTTTGTGTGTGTGTGTTTATTAATTTGTGGTTTATATATTTATAAATATATTTTATATATAAATATGTTTATATATTTATGTATAAAATTAATTTGTTATGTGTGAATATATACAAAAAGTATATATTTTTATATATTTGATTATAAATAATAAAAAATTAAAAAAAATACATAAAATTTAAAAACCATAATATCAATTTAAATTTCATTCATGGGAATAAATTCATTCTCCACCAAAAAAAAATCAAATAAAACCCCATTAAATGAGGTTGAAATTCCATCAAATGTTATGAGATCAGGATTCCCTGACTAAAATACCAGTTTTTAAGGCATTGTGGGTCTTTTTTTAGCCACTAAAAATGTAAATAGTGGTTTTCAAAGTCACCTTTGTGTACATATCCAAGAAGGATTCTATTTGATATGTGGTAGATCTCATACGGACACCCGGATCAAAATTTAAGGTTGTTTGAAGTTAGAGTCACATTTTCAAATTATCTTATCTCGTTGATCAATTCATTTAAATATCATGTCATCAAATTGTTATTAAATAACTATTAATCTATAATAACTTGAAAACTATTAATTAATATTTTTACTGTATTTTATAAGCCATTTTTACTAAATATCTTATATATTGAGTGTAAAAACCTATTTATACATATCTAAAACATATATAAAAATATATATTTTATATTTATATAAATATAAATGTATTTACATATTAATATGTTATTTTTAATGAAATATAGTTTTTTATATGAAACACATCCTTTATTGATGCAGGTGAAAAATCATTAATAAAAGGGGGACTTTATCAGCTCTTGTAAAAAAGAATTGATAAATCCCCCTATCAATTTTTTTTAGTAGCATTGATAAAGTCCCCCATTTATGATAACTTTTTAAAGTGTTGATAAATATAATCTTTATGATTTCTTTTATCTAGCACTGGATGAACCTAGTTTTGCAGTAGTGTATATAGAAAATTAAAGTTTTATTAGTCAATAACTAAACTATATTTCTTGATGAACACCCTTTAATCATATATATATATATATGAAAGGGTATTCAAACCATATAGAATAATGAGTATAAGGTTAATTGAATACTATAAATATTGTAAAATAAATTGAATTGACCTAAAATATACAATTACTTCATTAGAAATGAAGTTGTTACAATAAAAAAAATCTTCTTGAAAATATAGAGGAAAATGGAATCGAAGCTTTTAAGAAGAATTTCCTTTAAATCATTGGTAATTTTGATGAAATTACAAATATAGAAGAAATTTTAAAAATTATTTTTTTGGATATTTCAAGAATAATCATAAAACCTTATTTCGAAAATAATTTACAATAATGGAATCTTGAAAATAAACTATACTTAAATAAGAAAATTTTGATTTGAAGATAAAAATATACCTAAGTAAAACATAATCCCCTTTCAAATTGTTTTAAAAAATAATATAGTTTTATTTTGAAATATTAATATAATAATGGTAATATATATTAATTAGTATAACCATTGAAAACTAGAATTGAAAAAAATCTTGAATAATATTCATGATGGTGGGACAATATGTTCATGATATTTTTTTTGAAAATTAGGTACTTTTCATACTTTTGTAAATAATGTTAAAAAAAGAATCCTTTGGATTTTTTTAAAAAAATTCCTTTAATTTTATTTAATAGAAACTAAAAGTTAATATTATTTTACCACCGGAAATAATTTGAGTGTATAAAATAATTTTCATGAAATAAAATAAATAATGTGGGTATAGAAGAGAAAAGTTCTTGACTAAAAATGAGAAATACAGTCATATTTTAATATAAACCTTAATTAAGAGGTTTTGTATACCAAATATAGTGAAAATGTAAATAATACATAAAATAAATATAAGTAACTATAGTATATGAAAATATATGGGTTTTAGAATACAAATAACACAAAATTATCCCAAATTTTAATTGAAACATAAAAAATTACGATAAAAGTGAGTTTGTAAAATAAACTCTTAAAAATATTATTACAATTGAATATAAACATATTGAAAGATATAGATTTAATTAGAAAATTATTTTACATTCTTTAAAATATAATAATGATAAATTAATCCAAATAGACAGTACAAGTACTATATTCAAAAAATGGTTTTATAATACGAAACAAGTCTTAGAGAAGGATATTTGAGATGATAAAACCTTACCATGGATTCTTTCTTAGTCAGAAATGATCTAACAAGCTTGTGTAAAAAATAGATTAATTTTAAATATATATATAAGAACCATATTTATATTCATAATACTATATAATATTCACTTATAATTTCTTATTAACCTCTTAATAATAATTCTTTGTTAAAACCAATATTTTTGCATTAAATATTAAGATTTCACTACAATTTTCTATTCATAGGTTCTACCCCTTTCACCATGGTCATTATTTAGAAATATATAAAATGGTTATGGAGGTATATAGTTTTTTTTTATAAAATTAGGTAGTTACATGGATAATTTATGTAAATTATGGTGATGATTTGTATGGAAATACAAAAAATCTATTTTTTAAAAAAATTCCAATTTCATAAAAAGAATTGATTTTATAAATGAATATAAGTGTGAATATCCCTATTATACGACTTTATTAGTGTTATAAATGTTATATTTATTCATTAAATCCATTTATAGAACCATCCATTCCAAAAAGTGATAAAAAATGAAATATGTTGTCTATGGAGGTCAAAATATGTACATACCCACATGTGAAATTTTTATTTTTTAACACACGGTGAGGAGGTGGATGATAGTTGGTTCATAAACATGATAAAATTTATGTAAATTAATTATACTAATTTTATTATGTTTAGTTGGTTATGAAAGACTTCTAGGAGGTGGAAGATGAAATAAAATTGAATGATCATGGTTAAGACGATTACCTCTACCTTAGGTATCCTCCATTGGATCTATCTTTAAGCCTTATCAGGTTCGTATTTTGGTGAGAGAATATATTATAGGTCATGTATAAAGGTTTTTTGAAATTTTTTTTCTGAATAATGTTTTATATAATGTTTTCAATAACGGTTGAGAAGAGAGGGGGTGAGGAGAACCATTTCTAGGTGAGAGGAGTGTCACCTTTGTAAATACTCAAAACATTAAAATAATATAAAGTCATTTTCAAGGGAAAGTAGGAAAAATGGAAAAAATTTCAAATTTAGTATAAGTTATTATCTAAATACAAACATCCAATTATTTTTTTAACCAGATTTATTTTTATTTAAAGCTTCATCCCCTAGTTTAAACACATATTTAACCCTTTTATCCTTTATGGTGGTGACTAAATTTTACTATAGTAACATTATTTTTTGACTAAAAATGAAATGCTTATTATTGAATAATCTGAATATTGTAATAAAAAATATGAAATACATTTTACCTGATTGAATTTATATATATGGTAAAAGTTGATTTTAATTTAAGTATGCAAAATACAGTGAAGAATTATATTTTATAAAAAATGCCTTTTTAATAATACAAATGGATTTCACCAAATAATATATATATTATATAACCATGAAATTATTTGGATTATAATAAATAAAAGGTGATTTACGTGAAATTAAAACTAATTTAAAACTGACTCTAACATGATAATTACATAATAAAGAAGAAGGATAAAAAAATTATTCCTTTTCAAATGTTATATCTTAATAAATAAATTCATATTTAGTCTACAAAAATGGTTTCATAAAATTTTATGTCATTCTTATATAACAAGATATTCATCAAGATATTTATTTAATGTAATTCTCACAAAAATCTTGTGGTGTTACATTTTCATCACTTTAATAAATTTCATTCTTAATTTTTAAATTTATTATAAGCATAATGTATGTATCCTAACAAAGGTATAGTCTGATATGTCGATTTTATCTTTTTACCAATACCTAAGTTACCAATAAGAATCTTAGAATTTCTTAATTAAATTTTTCTAAAACCAAATATATATCATTATAATACTCATACTTTTGAATCTGTTTCCAAACCATCTAATATGTTTCAATTAGTTTTACACCACTTATTTACATTATATTCTAAATGTTAAGTAACCATGATGAATTTTCCGTACCTAATATAATAAAATCAACTTTTAATGTATCATAAGTTCCAAGAAACAATGAAAAATTATTCCTCCATTCTTTATCCATTTACGAAAACTAAAACTATTTACAAAAGATAAGATAATACTCAATATGAATAAATATCATGTGAAGAAGTTATACATTGATCTCTCCATCCTCAATAATAAAACCCAATTTTTAACATAAATTAACCAATAATTACTAAACATAAAATTTATAAAAATATGGTTGACAAAATTTATAGTCTAAATAAATTTCCTAATAACCATAAGTATTATATAAAAAATAAATAGTCCTCAATAATAATTAAAATAACCCTAAAAATAAATGTAATCTATGAACTAAAAATATATATAAATCCATTGAAAAATATCTTGAATCAACATGAAATAAAATTAATATATAATCCTCAAGGTTATCCCTACCTCTCAACTTATATTACAAATATCAATTAACCCATTGTTCCCATTAACTATAAATACTCCAAAATAGAATCTATAGTAACATATTAAAATCATTCATAATTGTTAAAATATGTATATATATATAAAATTATTGGGAGTAAAATTTCATCAAAATAATACACACTACAAAGACAAAGGATTGAATGGTAGGCCATATCCCCCCAAGGGATAACCCACCCAACCACCTGCTTTATTACATGATAAATATTTGGCCCAAAGGCCAAGTGGGCATATAACCCATTACATGGCCTGTAGGGCCGAAATGTTGGGTCGAGTACCATTATTTTAATATTACCACTATAATACCTTGGATGATAAAGTAATTTTATAGTACCACCACCAATAAGTTTCTGAACATTAAATCACATAATAACCTAAAGGGTTATCTATACGTCAATCATATCCCATAATCTCATTAATCACATTAAGATATAGTCACATAATACCTAAAAAGAGTATCTATGAATTTGGTCTTATAATAAACCATAAACTTATTAACCCATTATGGTATCCAAAATTATTAAATTATTTTCATATTATAATATTGTAACCTCTTAATGTTATGTAAACCCTAATTCTATTTAAACTAGGATTCCCTAGACTCATCATCTTCCATCTTGTGCTAAAAATATATACATTACATATTGGATTTGATATGAACTCTAGAGACCCAATTTCAATGATCAATAATTACAACATCAAAACAAAATATTGATTATCTTACATAGAAAATTCCATTTATGTTTATAGATATAGATAATTGAAAGAAAATTAACATAAAACCCCATGACTTTCTCATAAAATTGAAATATTTCCCATTTTACCCATATTTTCTTACTCTATAATAAGAATTCAATATATCCCAAAAAATTACACAAACATTATACCCATAAATATATATAATATTTATTTTTCTTCTTAATAAACTAGGGATATTAAAACATAAGAAGGGTGAGCTCAAATTCACAGTAAGTTTTGGGTATAATGCAAGCATGTATAGAGAATGAAACTTGAGTAATGTAACATAGTAAAAAATAAATAAATTTAGCATATAATAAATAACTAGAGTATGAAATATATCCATTTATAATATATTGAAGTAAACAATTACACGAGAATAAATAACTATCTTCATGGCGATGAAATGTACAATTACAGATATCTTAATCTTAACATCAAGGCCTTAGTAAAGACACAATTCTTATCATCAAGGCCTCAACCAAGACATATTCTATACCATCAAGGCCTCAGTAAAGAAATATTTCATTGTATGGGATGGATTATACAAGGATATACCCATATTTGTTTTCTAATTAGACCTTAACCTATGCATCTAGGGTCTCTAACAAAACCTAACCATCACTTGCACATGTCTAATGCATTCATCATAAACAAAAAATAAACAATATTCATTATCAATCAATATGTATCCGTATTCAATAAATTATACAAAATATCATTGATTCCCTATTAAATATTCAATATTCCTTTAACAATAAATACATATCCATATTGAATTATAAAATATAAAAATTATCAATATATTTCATGTCAATAAATTAATTATCATTTTTGATGAACACCCTTTAATGTAATTTATGCATCAAAGGGTCTTCACATAGTATATAATAACAATTATAATTTATTTTTTATACTAAAAAAATGTATAATGAATCCATGATAATAAAGACCATGAAAGTTAAAGAGAATATAAATTCATTTGAAATGGAGGTGTGGAAATAAGGGCCAATATTTAGTAAAATAGAGTGTAAAATAGAAGAGAAATTTTGAAAATGAATTTCCATTAAATATTTTTTATCTTTTTCATAGAAAAGAAACTATAAGTAAAATTAAAAATTATTCTCAAAATATATAAATAGAAAATTTAAAATATAATTTTTAAAATAATTTACATTAATATAACTTTGAAATTAAATTATACATAATTAAAAAAATGTGGAGAAAAATTAAGAATTTATATAAGTGGAATGAAATCACTTTTCAAAATTTTTAATAAAATAATATCTATATATTTTTAAAAATTAAAAGTATAATAAGAATATTTACTTCTTTGGAAACCAATATAAAATTTTAAATTAAGATAAATCATTAATAATGTCCATGACATTAGAAAATTCCATTCATGTGAAAAATATTAAAAATTGAGTCATTCCATTTTTTTTAAGGAAATTCAATAATGAATTGTGCAAAAAAAATTTAAAAAAAGATTCATTTTAAAAATTTTAAATGAAATTAAAATTAAACAAATAGACAATAAAAAATCATTATATTACAGAAAATAACTTTATTGAAACAAATTAAATAATATGGATATATAAGGGAAATTTTGTTGAACAAAAAAGGGAAATAAGTTCAACTTTTTATTATAAACATTTTTCGGTGATTTAATGTACCAAAGAGAGTAAAAATGAAAAATAATACTTAAAATAACTATAAAAACTAAATAATCATAAATATATGGGGTTTATAAGATAAATAACATATAATTTCCCAAATGGATGTTCAATCATATATAATCCCTAAAAACGATAGATTGTGAAACAAACCCATACAAATATTATAACAATTGAATCAAAACTTATTAAAAGTGAGAAATGGAAATTGAATTCTAATTAAAATTATTAAAAATATAATCATTAAAAATTATTCCAAATAGGTAGTACATACACCATATACACAATAAATGGGCATATAATACGAAACATGTCTTAAAGAAGTCAATTTGAGACGATAAGTCATTACAATGGATTCCGGCATAGTCGGACACACTCTAATATAATTGTATAATAAATTTAGATTTACAATAAATATATATCAAAATAATATTAATATTTATCATATTGTATACTATTCACTTATAACTTATTTTTATTCACTTAGAAACAATTATTTGATCAAATAAATATATTTGTGTTAATTATTTAGTTTTCCATGCATGTTTCGATTCAACAATCATGTCATTAAACTTTGTGATGGTTTAATCATCACCAGAATATTTATTATGTTTTATATAATTTTTTTCAATAGTTCCATATTTATATGGTAACTTTATGAAATTTAGGTTGATGATTTACATGGAAAGCATAAAAATATCATTTTTTAAAAATTTCAATTCCATAATGAGAGTTTATTTTATTTTTAATAAAAAATATATTTATCCATTATAAAAGCTTAATAATGTTATGAATATCATATTTTTACAAAAAAATTAATTTTTAAAACCATTCATATTAGGCGGTGATGGAAAATGAATTTTTTTGTTCGTGGAGGTAGTAGTCTGCACGTACACATATGTGACATTATAATTTTCTAATGAATATAGGGGAATTAAATATTGGTTGTTCCATATAAATATTAAATTTATTTAAAATAATGATAAAAGTGTTATTATGTTAAAGTGTTTATATTATATTTATAATATTTAGATGATGAAATAAACTTGAATGAACTCCATAAATATAATTATCTTATTTTTAGGTATCATCAATTGGATCTCTCCTTAATTCATCTTGGTTTGGTATTTTTGTGCAAAAAGAACCTATATGTTTTAGATAAGGGTTTTGGGAAGGTATTTTAGAATATCTTGGTCAATATAAAGTGCTATAATAGTGTATACAAGTGATGGGATTAGGGGCTCCTTTTATAGGTGAGATGAGTGGCACCATTGTAAATACTCTACAATTTTAAATAATATAAATATAGTTTTAAGGGAGCGTGGATCCAAATGAAATTTATTTTTAATAAATTATAAAATATGTTAAACATACATTAACATAATAAAATTTAAAAAAGATGTTTTTATATTTAAATATTTATCCCTTATTTTAAATCTCTCTTTAACCCTTTTGACCTTTATCGTGGTCACTAACATTTAATATGGTAACATAATTTTATGAATACATATGGAATATAACTAATTAAATAACTTGAATATTTTGATTCAAATTATGGAATCCATTTTAAATTATTAAATTTCTATAATTGGTAAAAAATTATTTTTTTATAAGTATGAAAGATGAAACAAAAAATGGTCTAAAAATGTATTTTAAGTATTAAAATATATTTACTCTAAAATCATGTATAAAATTGGTTATAATGACATTAATTAGATTATAATAAAACTAAAATGATTTATGTGACTTTAAAAATAACAAATAATTTATTATGGACTTGTAATTACTTATTTAAAGAAAATGCTCCAAAATAGATATTTTATTAGAATAAAACATTACATCGTTTATATAGTGACGCCAATTTTTTATACATTAACATTACGTAACACTTTAAAAACACTTAAAACATTGCAAAAATAGTCACACAAAGACCGTACTAGTATGGTGACTTTAATTACATAGACACGTAAACACTGATGCATGATTGAGATGCATTATCTCCCACTAGGTTCTCCAAGACTAAAACCCCTCTTAAAAATAAAATACATATGATATATCTTCATAACATGGGGATGGAAAGATAAAAATAGGTGAGATAAGATGTTCAATAATAGTAAAAAAGGGAGATATGTAAGCATAAACATGTGAATTAGTGTTTGATATTGTTGATCATAATATTAGAGGATCATACCCCATATATCAAAGATCATAAAAATAAATCATCGAATAAAGGTTATCAGTTCATAATCCTTGAATCACATGGAAATTAAGATCATAAATAATTAGAAAATAACATATGGGTAAGACATAGAATTTTTGGAAGCACATAAGTATATAAAATGATTTCCATAGCAGTCATGACATCTCTTTGAAGGCCAAATTAATAGTATGGGTTCACTACCCTTGCCATATTAGCAGTCTTGGTTCACTCCTATAGTCATATTAGTAGTATGGGTTCACTCCCCTTTCCATCTTGGCGGTAATGGTTCACTCCAATGGCTATCTTAGTAGCCAGGGTTCACTCTTAAGACCATCTTAGTATTTCTCCTGAGATAAATACTTACCAAATGTATGGGATTGAGATATAGATCCCACCTATATCATAATTAAATCATATATAAAAATCCCATAACATCATAAAAAATCATATAATAACCCATGAAATGAAATTGGTTTCATAAACATGTAATAATATATTAACATGTGTAAAAATACATGTTTCATAATCATTTCATCAAATCATAACCCCAAAAAAAAGTGGGTTTCATAAAAATATAACCCTTGAAATAGAAACAAAGTTTATAAAAATATAACCTTTGAAAGAGAATGGATTTTTTAAACATCATTTCATAACTTGTAAACCATTAATGGAAATATTATGAATGGATCTTTTGGATCATTTCCTAAAAATTCATGAGTAACATCAATGAATCTCATCTTAGATGGAAAATAATTTTAAAAGATCATTTACAACAATTTATTAAGGAAAATATACTTTCTTATTTGAAAATATATAATTAAAAAAAAGACCTTTTGAAATCCATCTTATTTTAAAATAATCTTAAAAACTTATAAAGAGTCTAGAAAATTTTTGTAAACATTTTTTCATAAAATCTTATAAAAGATGAGTAAAAAAAAGTTATAACCTTAATCATTGAAAACACTTTAAAATTTTATAAACAATTATTTATAATATTTTTAAAACTTGTTATAGAAACATTATTTTAAATCTTATAATGAAATCATGAAATAATTTAAATCAATTCCTTCGAAAATAATATTTTAAAAAATATAAATGATTTTTTGAAAATCATTATTTAAGTTTTAAATATTTTGTTGAAAACCCTTTTCCTTTGAAATATTTTAAAAATCATAAAATATAATGAATATTTGAAAAAACAATTCTTTAAATTTTTTTTTTATAAATTTACAAAGTAATATTTGAAGAGATGACAGTTATGACTGCAGGTAAGTCTGTGTATGGTCAACATTCCTTTTATACAATAAAATTTTAGAAAGGTTTCTTTATCCGTAAATTACAAGAAGTTTCATTTTAAAACAATTTTTTAAAAGTTAAAACATGGTTAAAAATTTAATTTTAACATCATATAATAATACAAAAACATTTTTGAAACTATTTTTAGAAACATGGTTTTGAAATAACAAATTTTTCCGTCAAAAGGGAGAAATAGGTTCACATTTTTATTAAAAAAAATTCTTAATTTTCATACATACCAAAGATTTTAAAAATGGTTACTTTACATGGATATATCATGAATAACTATAGGGTAAAAAAATTCATGAGGGTTCTTTATATATAGACCATAATAATTTATTAATAAACAATCTCGATAAATGATGAGATTATGTCAACAAACCATCACCACCTTGGTACCTTTAAATCATAGCCCAAATGAAAGAATAAAAATTTATGATGATTAAAATATCATTAAAATAATTATATTCATTATATTCATGTAAAATGTAGTATATACCCCTCTTAGAAAAATATAGCTGCATAACATGGCATGTGTCTCAAAGAAGGAAAAATGAGACACAATTACATTATCAATTTGGTAACTTTTGAAACTTAAACCACATGAAATAAAGATCATAAAATTGATATGCAAATATCCAAAAATTTAATTATAATAATCATGTATTAGATAAATTGTAATTAAATAAATAACATATAAGAAATAGTATGTGTACATGTCTTATGCCTCACAAAAATTAAAAATGTGATGGGAAAAATCCTTATATTGTGTCTGACATGCCATATATATCATTATCTTCCTGAACAACAAACATATGTTAATTAATTACTTTATTCACAAAATTTTTCATTTTTATCATTTATTTTACTTCACTTATCACCATTTTTTATATAACTATTTAAACAATTAAAAGGTGGGTGTTTTGACTGAATTCAGTTCATGTGTCAAAAACAATGTTGGTAAATTGACTATAGTCAAATGGGTCATTATATAATCATATAAAAAATATAAATAATGACATAATTTTGATATTTATACATTAACTATAATTTTAAAATGTTTCATTAATTATGGTTATTAAAAATGAACTAACATTATAGTCATAGAGATTGTAGGACAAACGTACACATGAGAAACATTCCAATTTCTCACCAATATTTACAGAAAGAAGGTAAGAAAAAATATATCTTTCTAGAAGTATAATTATATAATAAATAAAATTATATTTAATAATATATAATTATTTTCATGTAAAAGTAATTACATTACGTCGAGGATCCGATAGTCCAGACGTCCACGATCGATGTTATCACTTTTTAATTGTGAAATGGGTAGTAAAGAAAATTATATTTTATACCTCTAGAAAAATAACTATGTCATGAATATAAAATATATGTTTTTTATGTGTCATATTTTTAATTAAAATAATTCCTAAAACATTCCATGTATTGTGTGAACGTATCACATCTCGTTGAGGATGTGATAGTCCACACGTCCCCAAACTATGTTATTTTATTAAAAAAAGATGGAAAGTATAAAGGTATGTGTTATAAAACAATTAAATAATCATAAATACATAATAAATATAATATATATAATATAAACACTGAATATACATCATAAGTTTCAACCATTAAAGGTGGTAATGTAAAAATAAACAATCATCATTTCGTGAGGAGGCAATTTGTCAAACACATAAAAAGTATTTTTGTTACCCATTATATAAATGTGTGTGTATGTGTTGGTTGAACCCTTAGCCTAAGATAATATCATTATATTTAGGATAATATTTTGGTTTTATATGCCTGAAATAATAATATTATGGGGGTGAATAATGGAAATAAAACTAAAGAGTTTGAAGAATCTTTTTTGGGTAACTCGTTTTGGTTTTCAACAAAGGGCTTCATTGGATGGATTTATGATGAAGAGGATGATTTTAGGATAAGGGGATGTATGTTTAGTATCTATTTTTTATATTTTATTTGAGAAAATTTGTCTCAATAAATGTAACTAACTGGGAGGAGATGAGGCCTTTTTATATTGGAGGAGGAGTGACACTCTTGTAAATTTGGAAAAGGAAATTACATCCATGTTTTCCCATTGAAAGTGGATCAAATAATTGAAAAAATTATATCCAAGGGAGTATAGTAAGGAAATATGGATATAAAATTGTTTTTGGATAATTTTCTAGTTCATTTTTTTCAAATATTATGGTTTAATCTATTGTTAATCATAATTTCACTTTAATAATTTTAATTAATTTAACTTATATTCACTAATATTTTTCCTCGAAAAATAAGATGTACATTATAGAAATTATAAATCATGATTATTAAAAATATGAAATATATATTTGTAAATTATAATAACATATGTTGAAGAAGTTAATTTAAATTTAATTCCACATACGGGATTGTAATGGAGGTTTTTAATGTATAAATATTCAAAATGTTTTTATGTTTTTATATTCAATTTCAATGTGGAATTGATTCCCGTGACCTAAATTGGAGGATTTGATAAATATTTTATGTAATGTGAATTTAAAACATAATTAAAATATAATTTAATACTACAAATAATTAATCCAAAAAAACAGTTTGGTATTAAAATTAAGTATTTTTCACTATTCATTTAAATATGATGCTTCATAGATAAATTCCAAAAATTAACCCTAAGCTAATATTTATGTTTCAATTTCAATTATAAAGTTTATTTTTATATTTAATATTTATAAATATTCCAAAAATTGGATTTAAATTATGTTATCCATTAAAAGGTGGTAAAAGTGCCTTTATAAAAATATTGATTTTATACAAAATATTGAGTTTGTTCTTATCTTATGATTATCAAATGTATTGCATCAATATCAAAAATATTTAATAGAATTTATAAAATATAGATTCTATCAATATAATTCTTTTATATTAATTTATTTATTTTATTAGTATAAGACATATTTGTGGGTATAAGAATAGTTTTTATAAAAATATTTCCATTATATTCAATTGGTCATTATATCCATTTATAATTAATTTATATCCTATTAAATAATTTTTTATTATGTTTAAACCACATATTTTCAAAATTATTTAATAATATTTATAACATATAATTTAACTACTAGTTTTTGACTTATTATATTAAATAATAATATTATAATTATATATTATTATTCAGTAAAACTTGGTAATGAGTGTAACACAAGTTATTGAGGAAAATAATTATTTCATGAGATGCATGAATTCTTGGAATAATGTTCATTTTATGCTATATATAATATATAAAATATATTTTAAATAATAAATATATTGTAAATTCTCAGGATATTATATCCCCTTACGCATTTGGTGTTGCGCATATCACAAGCTTAACATGGTGTTGCGTTTAACACAATTTAAACATAGATATTTCATATAAAAAAAGATATATTTAGTGTTTTTTGAAATGAAAAACCAAAAAAAAAGATTCAAAAAGAATTCACAAAATCTTTGGGTGTTACAGGTTCCACATTATCAAACATTGGATTCAAAATCCAACATAATAGTATTAATTTTTTAATTTAAATATATAAACACATATTTAGTATAGAAAAAAAGGTTAATAAAATTTTAATTCACTCATACATCATGATGATTTCATAAAAGTGACAATATATATATAAATACTATTTTCACTATTCATCAAAAAAATCCATTATTTCAAAAAAATCATAAAAATTCACCCTAATATAATTTGGAATATTTGAATTAAAAAATAAATTTTGGCTCATAAAATTAAAAATTTATAATGCATAAATATAAATATTAAATGATAATAAAAAATATAAAGAAAACCCAATTTTATATAATATGGCCTTTTTAATCTTTATGTGTTATTATCCTTATTTTATATTAATTTCCACTAAGTGTTGATTTCTTTGTTTTCAAAATAAATTTTTTTACTTATAGACTATTGAATTTCAATTTAATAAAATATTACTAAATTTAGTTTCGTGCTGCATATATCAAAAGTTTTTCAACAATATATTTATTTATAGTAATTCCTACCAAAATCACTTCATGTTATAGAGAATATTTAAAATACATATTTTAAGAGTCATTATGGCCATTATGAGATCTTAGTTATGATATTTGGTAATATGAATACACCACCAGTCTTAATGGAACTGATTGACTATATCTTTTATAAGTTTATGGACTCATTTTCGATGGTGTTTTAAGACATTTTCATGTATTCTCGAAACAAAAGTGATCATCCGAGACACATAGATATTCTGATGAGTACATTTCAAGAAAAATAACTCTATGAAAAAATATATAACTATTACTTTATATATAATAACATTTATTATTTAGACATCTCATATAAAGAAAGTCATATTAGTCAGTCATGAGAAAATTGAGGTTGTCATCTCATGGTAGGAACCTAAAAATGTCCTTAAGATACAAATAATCTTAGGTTTAGTAGGATACCATTGATTTTTTTATTATTTATTTTTTTCTTAATGTTTTATTGAATTAAACCACTAGGGTATTCTATTCATATATATTAATGACTCTTAGAAATCTTTTTAATAGCTTAAGGATCAACTTAATTCAACCCCAATTGTAGTTTTTTAGAATTAGGTATGGGGTACAAAATCTATTGTGCTAAATTTAGATCTATATTGGGATATGTTTTTATACCTGTAGATGAATTCATATTCTAATACTCATGAAATGTTTATGAACATGGAATGAACTATCAAACACATGATCCGGAACTAGTGTTCATGATCCATGCCCTAAAAAATGTAACCACTATCTCTTTTTGAAGTTGTTCAAAATATTAACTAATCATAAAATATTTAAATTCATATTTTATAGATGTATTTAAGTGTAATGTAGTGAAGTCAGAGAGAATATCACCCGATATTTGACTATGAATTAGTCTACATGTCCGAGAATTGAAATTTAGTATTGGATGCATAGAGTCATATATCCTATAATCAAGTGGTCAATGAAGCACATAATCAAAGTAAAATAATTGGGGTAGTCAATGACATGAACATTGAGTGTATGTAATAGAATCATGTCCTCAAACTCTTTCCAGGAACACTTAAAGATGACTTGGTGGAACAAGTGAAGGAAGATAAATAGTAGTACCCTAATTTCCTATCATTATTATAAATTGTAATGGTGGGGAGATCATGAATTAATAGATGATGGATGGTAAATCTATATTGTTCTTCCAAGATTGTATGTTAGTTCTTTTTTTATCTTTAGGAATAATTCCATATGATTATCATCATTTGAAAGGGATATCCAATCAGGTATTCAAAACATTATACATATAATGAATAACCATTTTTGGCAGTCAGACATGAAGTAAAGGGTATCCTAGTATTACATAATATTCCTATAAATTTAGAAATTAATGAATTAACATAAATGAATAACTAACATGTTACAATATCTACACATTCTCATGTTAAAATAGGATTATTTTTCTTTTTATTTTGTCCCTAGATTACAAAACATTCTTCCGAATCACGATTCTGTTAGGGTGACTGTTTTTCAACCTATGAAGTCAACACACTTCATTCTAGTCAGAGGAAAGAATTTTATTGATGAGTTTGAAGGGATATTTATTTTATTGGTGGATAAGTTTAATAGGGTACCGGTTTTAATTGTATTTAATCAAGACCCTAGATTTACCTCATGATTCTAGTGGTCTCTGCAATAATCACTAGGTACATAGTTGACCATGAGCATATATTAATACCCTAAAACTAATGGGTGGTCTATGTGTACAATTCAGAATTTGGAGGAGAGTCTAAGAGCATATGTGATGGACATTGGTGGTTCATGGGAGGATCATTTTCTATTATTGGATTATTAATATAATAACATTTATCATTCATCAAAACATATGGACCCATTTGAATCATTTTACATATGACCATATCAGTCTTCACTTTTTTGGGTAGAGATTGAAAAAACCTCCATAACCAGACCCCATCATGTCCATGAAACAATAGGTAAATTATATATGATTATAAAATATAATGAAATGGCCAAAATACATTACAAGTCATACATGGATCACTACCGTCTCCCTTTATCATTTTATGTGGCTGATAATTATTTCTTGTGAGTATCTCTAAGGATAAGGCCATGATGACTGAGTAATAAGGTAGATCTAGATCCTCTATTTGTGGGGTCGTTTGAGATTCTAGAGTGTACTGGGGAAGGGGCCTATTATCTAGTTGGACCACTAAGATTCAGTTCATTCCATACTGTTTTCCAAATATATCAACTAAAGAAGTATGATCTAGTTCTGAAACATGTGATTTGGTGTGATTATGTGACACTTGATTGGGATATGTTAATCATTAAAAGTCGGATACATGTTATGGATAGGTGTGAAAAGACCCTTTAATCTCGGTGTATCTATTCGACGTGTGTATTATGAAAAAACGGTCTCATTTAACAAGAGACTTGGGAACATGATATGCTTATATAAGACCAATGGTCAAAACTTCTCCAATATAACACCAACCTATTTCATTTAAAGGAAATAATACCCAATGGTGGGAAGAATGTGAAATACTTGGTTTAAGGAACTTTAATATTTTCCTTCTTTTACGTTTTCTCTCAAATTTCAGAAATTTCAGGATTTTTGGATGGTTTCTTAGTTCAAAAATGGATCTAGAGATTTCAAATGTCTGTGATTTTCTAATTCTAAGACTAACGGAGGGGTAAAACTCATATAAGAGTTTTATGAGTCATATAAAGGTACTCCCTATCTAGAATAAGGGTATCCAACTTCATGTGAGTCTATATTTTATAAGTGTGAATTTCATCCACCATCTATGAGGGTATTAATGTCAGGGTCATTATATAAGGGTCTTCAAGTCAATATTATTTTTAGAACTCATATAAGGTGGAGAAATTCAGGTTGGTTTTGTGGTTTTGAGTGCATCACGACCAGTGAATTGGAAATGTTTTTCATTTCTATTCATGTTTTGGTTGGGAAGGGTTACATATGTGAAACAAGGGGTCCACTACACCATGTAAGGTGGATTGAGGGATCGGGTTAAGTTTGGGTGGGCTCTTACATGTGGTCCGGAAATGAAGAATGGTGAATCACGATGTTGTGGTCTAAGGTATGATGGGTCAACAAAGTTAATTTATTTCATCATACACCATGGTAATTAATTTAGGGGAGTATATAGTAGATGGGAGGGATCAACCTAGTCGAAGCTATTCAAAAGGGCATGGGAAAATCACCATGTCTTTGTTCGTGGAGTGATGTTAGTCATCTTATTTTCTGAAATTTTAGAAAAAACTGATTAGTATTGGGGAGGATATTCACACATGAATAAAAAACCATGTACAATATTATTTTAGGGAATTAAAAAAATATTTGACTTTATTAATCCCCATAAAAACTCTAATTCATTATCAGGTTTCTTGGGTTCATAGATGAGGATATTCCATAGGTATGTTTGGTTAATATCATATTTCTAGAAGTTATCCCAAATTTTTATGGTCAAAAGAATGGTTGAAGGTAGGTGGATTCTCTGTAACAATACTTATTCAAATAAAATAAAGGATTATGATATCTATGTTAAGTGATTTTTTAAAAAATAAGAAACATTTAGACAATTATCTTAAATATATTGATACTAGTTATTTTTTAAAGAAAACTTTAGATGTGTGTGAACTAGACATGTCCATGAGATTAGGTGTGTTTATACCACGTTGAAAGGGAACTTAATGATTTGAACTTGGTTTTCATTCCATTTAGGGAATATTGGGTTAATCCACTTTGTGCTAGATTGGGTTAATGGAATATTGGTTCCGCTCATGATTTGGGTATTTTCTATGGAATCCATTTGATGGTGGGTTCATTGGATGTAAAGAATGGTTATACATGGAAGATATTGGGTGTATAATATAGTTATATACACCGTTTGGTTTCAATATATGTGTTATTGAGTGTTATATAGTTTATTCCTCTTGTTTATATATATATATTTATTTATTTTGACCTAACTTGTGTCTTATTGGTGTTTGTGGGAAGTCACTAGTGGATTTTCTATTGGGGTTTATACTAAAACTTACATATGCACTTTCGTGCATATGAAGACCTTTTTTATCATTATATAAGAAAGGGAAATATCTCTTATTTTGAAACTACTCACTATTTTAGGAGGATTGAACTTGGTGTTAGTCATGGAAAAGAGTATAGTCCCATTCCATAGTTAGCACCTAGATCTTATTTGAGTGGTTTGGGTTTATGGATACTTTTAGTTGTACTATTTAGACTGTGTCCCTTATTACTATTTTTTTCTAATGTTTAGTTAGCTGGTTTTATAAAATGCATCATTTCAATTTATTTAATACTATTTAGGTTTTATTTTATAGTCTATGTAATGTATACGGGTAAATCCCCCCCCATGGATTTCATATAAACTTTATATTTATTTCCAGACTTTGGTCTCTAGGATATGCATCTATAGTTAGTGTCTCCTTGGTCTTATCCAACCAAATGGGTTTATATAATGATGTTACATTTATTGTTTTTTCTTATGGACCTTATGATCTTTTTAAATGATTTTAAACATTCATAATGTGTTCTTTTCCATTAAAATTTATTAAATAAATGTTTTATTTTAAAAAAGTTGTTATTGTTATATGTATTTGAGGATTTCAATGGATGACAAATAGATACTTTTTTGGAATGAATCTAAAACTTACTTTAAACTTTTAATTTAAAAATTCATTAACTGATTTTATTATTAAAGGTTATACCTTAGGTGTGGGGATGATATCTTCAGGGATTTTTTTTACACACACCTGTTATATTATATGATTAGTACATATTCTAATTTGAAGCATTAGATGATATCTGGATTTAGGTTTGATGGTGGCGGTAAGTGAAGATTCTTCAATTGAGTGTGTTAATGGGTTTTAGAGGTGGTTTTTTTCTATTTTTTATTTTATCTCATCTATTGTATTAGATAACCCGACCTTTTCTCTATATTTTGGATCTTAATATAGTTTCATTTTTTGTGTTTTTCTATTTTTATTGTTTTATGTATCATTTCACATGTTGTTTATAATTATTGTTCTATTATTGGATTGTTGTTTAATTTTAAAACTATTTATTTCCATGGAGTGGCCTTCAAAGGTATATAATTGAAATGATGGATTTTTGGTTGGAAGTGGATTGTTTGTTTGATTATTATTTTTTGGGAAAACAATTTCCCACAAAAGTATGATTTGATTCTTAATGATGGTTTCCAATATGTGGGGATCATATATTCCCTTCAAACCAGTTCACATGCAATCATGGGGACCTTGGTTAGTTTATGAAAATATAATCTTCACCTTTCATTTCCACCATCCCATTTTTACCATTCAATCAAACCTTATGGTTTAACCTTTAATTGTATATCATTTTAGTTCCACCATTCTATTTCAACTCTCTAGTTCAACATTCTAGTATCTAAAATACTGGTTTCCCCATATATTATCCAAATTCATTTTCCATCGTCCATTTTATACATTTTGGTTTAACCATTTTGTTTAACCTTTTACTATCCACCATTTTTTCCACCTTATAATTACAATAACCCAATTTTCAGCTTTATATTTAAACCATACAACTCAAACTTATAGTTATCACCATCCTGGTCCCATTATATAGATACCAGCTTATGTTTCAATGATCTAATGGTCATTAGTTAATTTCCACATTTTTTCACTATTTTTTTCTACTTTACAGTTCACCCTTTCACTTACCATTTTAGTTTCCACCATATTATTTATAACTTTTATTCAATCATCATGTTTCCACTATTTATTTTAAACCATTAAATTTATAATATTTGGCTTTTGACTTATTTTTTTTCTTTGTGTATCAAATTTTATTTTTCATCATCCACTTTACATGATTTATTTAATATGTTATATTTTATACCTTCCTTTTTTTATAAAAATATTCAAAGAAAAATAATGTAAAAAGAAAAAAATATACACAATTCTATGAAATATATTAAGAAAATATTGTATATTTTACGATATATATTCTCTATAGAGTATAAAAATATATTGAAATTTTCAAGGAAGATAGGAGAATGAGAATTAAATAAAAATAGTGACAAAGGGGTTAATTTTACCATTAATAGATAAAATAATAGATAAAGGTCATCTTTATCAGCACTAAAAAATCACATATAAATGATAACCCTTTGTCAGTTCTTTTTTATTACTGATTGAGTGTTAAAAACAAACTCAGGATTACTGAAAAAATTACTCAAACAAGATCTTTACAAGGCCATAAGGTAATATCCAATTCATATGGATTGGAAAATTGTTCCTAGGTCTAAAGAATGCATACTTGAGAATAATTTACCCCTTATAAGAAACATATATGTAAGCATCAATAGCTACCAAGAATATGTCTTGACCTTTTTATACATTATACATATATTAATATCAAATAAATTGAAATAAAATTTAAACAATACAAATAGGGAAAAATAGAAATAAATAAGTAGATCAACTAAAATAAATAAAGAATAAAGAATATATAATATGGATGGAATAAAGTAAAAATTAATGTAAATAATTTGGATAGATGAAATGGATGATATAACAACATAGTAAAAATAAAACCAAAAAAATCTCAAATAAAACATTTATGTGAACCTTGATTACTCACCACAAATGATCTGACTAAAATAAAAACCTTGGAATATGAAATAAACCTAGATAACTACATACACACATGTACACTAGTGTTCATGTAGGGTGTGAGTGAAAAATTCCCATTATAACTAACTAAAGAATTATATTGAACTCCATTCATAATACTTCTCATAAATTCTAGTATAAATATATGATAAAAAAATATGCTTTCATGTTTAAATGATCATGCATAATTGTAACAAGCAACATATATTATGAATTTCCCTTTTAAAAACCACAAAATAAGACTTTCAAAAAATGAGGCATATCTAGATTAAAATCATAAGAGGTAAAACCAAATGATAAATAAAATATTTATTTTAAAATTTCCTTCAAATAATGAAATGAATAATTTAAAAATATCTAAAACAACCCACACCACTTATTCCCCTTCTTTCCTAAAAATAATTTTCTAAATTCTATTTAGAAAAAAAATCACTTCAATTTATAAAACCCAAAATTTAAAATAGTTTTAGAAAAAAAATTGAATTAAATAAGTACATAATCAGAATCAATACAACAATCTTGGGTAGATGGATATAAAATAATCAAGGTTGGAATGACCAAACAATATGTAAACATGATCAAATTATAGCCAATATATTCAAATTATTCATGGAACTGAATCCCCTAAAATAATACCGAATGGTGACTAAGAATAATTGGAAAATACCTAGTCCCTAATATGAATGGTACGTGAATTAGATCATAAGATTACTCACTTATTCCCTATGTGAAACTTGAACATACATGTTGCCATTAACTTTGGTCTTTATGAGTACTGTAAGACAACCCCTATGAGTGTGAAACTTCTCTAGGGCACTAGCCAGTGTGCACACACCAATATAGAAAATAACCCATGAAAAAATTATACTTAGATACCTAGGATCCCATGATATTAATCGCTAGAGGAGAGTAGATAACAATACATGAGGCTATCACATATGTAAAAAATATTAAAATACGTTTTAAATAATCCCCATCTCATCTCTTACACCCACACAAGAAACATCCCATTTAAATTCATCAAATAAAAAACATAAAAGGTAAATTATACAAAAAATTATCTTAGGTGCATAATATAAATACAAGTACAAAAAATAAGGGTATCAAATTATTATCTCCTAATCATGAAATAATTCATTTATAATTTCAAACTCTAATTTCTAAACTATCTTCGAATGCTAAGCGACATTTCCTTCCATAAAATTTCACTCTAAAAAATCCTTTGGAATAATCATTTTAAATTAAATTTATATAATTTTTTAAATAATTTATAAAAAAAACACATAAAAATAAATTTTAACACTAAGGATCCATACAACCCATTTCACATGGGCTTAACACACAACTTTTTGAGGAAACAAATTTACATGGAATCATAAAATCCTTTCTTTAAAATTTAACTAGCACCAAGAACACCATTAAAATCTATATTTCATTTTCAAAATACACTTTGGAATTTTAGAAAATAGTTTCAATGAAAAGACATACAATATAGAATCTATACTTAAAAACCCATAAAATAGATTTTAAGAAAACTATGAAAACCATTGTGAAAAAAATTGAAAACCCATTATGTTATCACATATAACCTTAATTTCATATGAAATAAATTTAAAATAGTCAAACATTACATGAAATGTATTATAATGTAGATTCTATAGACCCACTTACAACCATCAAGAGGAAATAGATATAAACACGATGATTTTGATGGGGAGGGACAAACCAAAAAATGAAATGTATTATACAGACTCTAAAAACTGTATACATCATTAAATCCACCATGAACCCTAATCCCAACATGCGTAGTTGTTAGGTTTTATAATAGATAGAAAATGTAGTAGAGTGGGTTAAAATATGAGATAATGAGATAAAATAGGAAGCAAAAAAGAGAATACTACAAGGAATATTTTTCAAATCGATGAGAGGAGGTCAAAAAATTCAAGATTAAGGGTGGAGGAGCTTCGCATATTACACCCTAGTATTGGTCAAATGAAATAATGGAACAAGGAAGGATTTGTTCCATAAATCTTTATTGGATAAAAAATAAAATTTATAGTTCTATTTAAACAGGGAAGAACACAAGGTTATGATGTAATGTTTGTTAAACCATGATGATAATTTATAGTGGGTAGTGTACACGCCTAGTATATTAACTCAGTTTTACAAATCATGTTCCAAAAATTAAAAAATTATTAAAAACTATACCATTGTGCATGCGATACAAGCACAGTTTCCACTAATTTCTTGTAAGACGTTAACCGGTACTCCAAGAATAAAAGGACCCACACCGTTTACCCCAAAAGCCTCATAGTTTGGGATAAATCATGTGTTTCTCATGCAAACTAACTATGTGCTAATAAAATTAAGTGAAAATTTATCACAAAATCAAAACTTCTCAAAACCAACTATTATAAAAAATATATACCATCATATAAAATCATGGAATACATATAAGACCCTCTTATCATAAGAGATAATATAAATATAAGAGTAATAGTCCTAACTAATTTGATAACCCAACATTGGATTATTATTCAAACCTACCCTAATAAAACTACATGGTTCACAAATAAACCCTCTATATAAACACCATCCCATAATATTTCAAGATGCAGATCCAACATAATACCATGTAAATAAACAAAACCTCTACATATTCAATGTTTATTAGACCCAAAAATAGAAACAATAACACCCCTAAGGATCAACACCCAACCTTTACTAAATACTTTAATGGGATTATTACATTAAAATAACAAAGAACATGAACCCGCCTAATTCAGTCTATTGAATCAAATCAAGGAGTACTAATATAAACTAAGGGGTAACATCCAATTAAAAATTCAAAAAAAATGAGAAAATCAGATTCAACCCCCATTCCTTTTAACCCATATCTCTTTATTATGGAGTCCCAAAACTCATTTCAATGGGAAATATTTGACAAATATTTAAAATTTAAACACCACTTTTAGAAAAATAAGTCAAATAATTCTACCAAATGAAATTATAGAACAAATATCAATGTTCCAGATACAAAAAATTCTAAAATCACCCACCATTAATCACACATGAATGGTAAAAATATACATGAACCATAAAAATTGGTTTTAATAACCACGTCACTTATTTAATATACACAACCCAATAAAATATTATTAATGTTAATATTTTATTTCAAAACACCTCACCATTTAAAACATTTTAAAAAATATCATAATGTTTATTTTAGAACCATCCATTCTTAGAAACATTCCCCTTGGGAGGTAAAAAAGAATTTACAAATAAATCATCAACAAGTTTTAAAATTCAAAACATTTTCACGATTTCACAATGAAATAAAATGTTTATAAAAAATATTCATAAAAAATTAATTTTGATAAGATCTATAAGAACTCATTATAAACCACTTTTTTCATAAAATTCAATTTTCACAACCAAAATAAATTTCAACATAATCAAAATGAAAAAACCACATAAAAACCCACAACCAAAATCTAATCAGAAAATGTCAACATATCACAATATCTACCTCGATTATTTTTCCAATATCATGCATACCTTAAGAAACATCCATAAATCAAGTGGATTAAATAATGATTCCAAAAATGATGCAAAACTATGCTTGAATTGGTATTTTCTGTTGATGGCCCATGTTACCATCATTAAACAATTCAAAAAACATGTCTAAAATAATGTACTTAGCCACTTTATAGGTTGTTAGGATATTCAAGTCAATATCAGACCTCTAATTCATTTTTATATTTTCATACCAAAATTACAAGAAAAAAACACCCAAGGTAACTCATATAATACCAAAAATATCAAAATACCACCCCTATAACCTTATTCAAATAAAAATAATCCAAACAGAATATAAATCTTAATTTCCCATGGAAACATGAGTGTTGTCATGAAATCATGTGATCGAGAACCTACGCATGAGTAATCTATGGAGTCTTGATGGCAATCCTGGTCTCTATTATTCCTTGACACACCAAAATAATAAGTGTGTGATTCAAAAAACATGGATATATTAAGAACCTTGCCTATGTTACCATTTGTAATTAACTGGCCTAGGACAGCCCATCACATCACCCTGCCCATCTTTCCTCCAATCTTGAAATGAATTCCCGATCCCAATAGGCCTGAAACTAGTGTCTGGGTCTCAAGATTATACACTTTGAAATGGTTTCACCCTTGTAATATATATATATATATATGTGTGTATAATAAAAATACAAGAATATGGCGTAGCCTGTCTAGACATTGGACATCCATTCATATCAAATAAGAAAAAACAAAATATAAATATCATAAATATGGAAAATTAGAAATATAAAACCAGCTCAAGTAAAATAAATAAAGCATCCAACTTAAATAATAATTTCATAATGAAAAAAATAGAAATTAAATATATTTAGTGGTCAAAATGACATGTGGTCACTATCCACAACCACACATCCAACTATAGACCAATATGAGTATTCATTAGAAATAAAGACATTGGATATTAAAATAAAACTAGATAATTTCATATATAGACATACATCAATGTGAATGTAAGAAATGTGAAAATGTGAATAGTAGGATCTCAAAAAGGATTATGTATAATTACCTTTATAAGAAAACTATGAAATTATAGTTTGAACACAATATATAAAAATAGGTTTTTAAGTTTAAATGATCACTAAAAAATGTAACAAGAAATAAAATCTATGAATTTATCTTTTTAAACCACAAAATAAGACTTTTAAAAAATGAGTCATGTTGGGTTTAAAATCATTAGTTTCAAACCCAAATGAAAAAAAATTTAAAATTTAAAATTTACATCCAACCATGAAAATAAATCTTTTAAAACATCTGAAATAATACCCACCCATTTCCTCGCTTATATCCCAAAAATAATTTCCCAAATACCATTTATAAAACTATTCTCACTTTACTTTATAAAACAAAACATTTAAAAAGATGAAAAAATTAAAGTAAATACAAACATAATCAGAATTGAGTACAACCATTAGAGTAAATAAGATATTAAGAGATCAAATTTTTAATAACCAAAAAATAGTGTCAATGTCTCAAATCAAGGAAAGAGTATGAAAACATGTAATGGAATTGAATCACCTAAAATAATCTCTTATAAGAACTAAGAATCATTGTATACTCCATAAGATATAGCATGAATTGTATAGTAATTTCCCATTAGATCACTCATTAGTTTTCTATGTGAAACCATAAAATCCATCTCATCTTCCCTTTTGTACCCATAAAATAATAAAAAACAACACTATGAGGGAGAACATTTCCAAAGGAATTAGCTGGTGTGCACAAACTAAGATAGTGTATCATGCATCCGAACCTCCTACATAGCATCTAGGATCCTATAATATCAATCAGTAGATGTGACAAAGAAATAAGGAACCATTAAATCACATAAATCATTAATATTAAATAATGTTTAAATAAACCACATCTCACCTTCTACACCTTCATAAAAATATACCCTTTTAATTCATCGAAGAGATCACATAATAATGGATCATTATGAAACATTCTCTTTAATAAAATAATATAAATATAAGTACAATGAAAAAGGGGATTTAATAAGGGTCTCACTATAATTCATCAGCCTTAAACATTACATAATCTTGAGTTATATCATGAATTCACATTGAGGATCTTTTCATGTTTAGAGCATTAAAAAAATTAAGCCATAACTTTTACATAACAACTAAAATTTACTAAGTTGACTCTTCTAATCAATATCAATTTTTTTCACAAAATAAAACTATTTAAATAAAACAAGAATACTTTTCTTGATACAAGTATTATTGAATTATTATTTTCTCTTACACTTCCTTATACCCTAAGAAAAAGATTTCAAAAACATGGGATGAGCATAAAAATATCAATAAGGGATATAAAAATAAGGAATAAAATTGTTAGTCCATGAATATTTAAAAACTGTGAAATTTTTTTCACAAAATCGTACTTGTCACCAGTAAAACATAAACTACTTATATTACATAATGTAATATTACAATTACTACAAAACATAATAGAAATCATAATACCTAAATGTAACTTGGGTCATCCATATAATAATTAAATTGTTGCTTTCACAACTACATTGGGACTAAACTTCATGGTTACGTTTAGAATACCCATCATAGTATATTCCGTAAGTCTATTAGGATAAACCGTATCATTTGCCTCTATCATGTTACCCAATGCATTGGAGATCAATCACGGGCTCACCCGCCCTAGGTTTATCACCGAACCACCAGTATTTGTTCTATCACGTAACCACCCATCAAATATCCAAGTACCATTACATAATCATAACACATAAAATATTTAAAGTTTCAAAATTTCACTCTTCAATCATAGTAAATCAATTCTTGATTTCAATATATTTAATCCACATCCAAAACCATTTAAAACATTTAATAAGGATATTTTTTTATCAAATTTTCATATACCACTATGAAACTTTTAAATGAAATTAAAATTTAAAAAATTTAATTTTCATATAAATAAATCCTTAAAAACATTTTAAAAATGTGGAAATTAATGAGAAATATTTAAAAGAATAAATATTTAAAACATTTAAAGGGATATTTTAGTTAAAGAGTCTCTTAACACTTGAGAGACACATAAATAAAAATTATTAAATAGTTACATCAAAGAAAAAATTAAATACAATGAGAATATATAAATTCATGATATAAAATGTCAAAAGGGTTGTATACACTCCTAATAGGACATCAAAGGTGCACAATATTATGATATGCCTTAATGAAAGAAAATTGAGATATAGTCCCTTACAAAGATCATATCATTATATTAAGGATAAATCAATGAACTAAATATTCATGGAAAATATAAATAAACCCAATATAATTAGATATTATGTGTAAAAAAATCTGAGTTCAATCACACATATTCTTGGAAAAACAAAACCAATGATAAGGATATTTAACTCAATGAATGAATATTGTGTTATGATTTACCTTACAATGTTCGTATAAATGAAGTAAAAATTTATCAATGGGGTTATTATGTGAATAAATATTATATCCACCCAAAGGTAAGTTGAAATTAAAAAATAAATAAAAAAAATTATTTCACACATAATGTTGGCATAATATAATCAACGATGTATGCGTAAACCCCAATGAGTATAAATTGAGTTTAGAAATTACCTTACAAAGATTGTTTTTTAATAAAATAGATCAATTATGTGTATTATTAACTATAAACACACATAAATCATGTACAAAAAATAGGATATCAAATTTTATTTCTCACATAATCATAGAACGACATAATCAAGAAGTATAAGATTAAACCAAAGAATGAAAATTCAGTTAAGATGTTCCCTTACCTTGAGTCCGACTAATCTCATTCATTCATTAATTTCATAAATAATAAAATTTGGTTAATTTATAATTTTTTGAGAAACTTTTTAATTTATTTTATTATTTTTTTTCAATTATTACTATGATATAAAAATTATTTAATTATTTAAGTTTCTTATCGGTTGTTTTGTTGATATTCAGTACTTGAGTCGAAAATGAACTTATTTTGATATAACTTGTCCATGTAGTCAAAATTATTTCATCTCCATAATATTATTAATGATTTAAATATCATATACATCCAGTATATATTTATTTATAATATTCCATAATATTTGGAGATAGGAAATGAAATGTACCTTATATGGATACAGTAGGCCATACGTACGCATGAATACTACTTTTATTTTTTTGTCATCCTAATGGAATGAAAACTAAATGATAAATTTGTATTATAAAATTCCATTAAAATATCTATTTTTTATATATTACATAATTTCATTAATTACATCCTTTATACATTCCATGTATGGCATGAACGAGTTAAATTACTTTGAGGTGGTAGTAGTCCACACTTCCTCAAATGAAATTATCAAATTAAAAAATTATGGAAAGCATAAAGTTATGTTGTAATTAAAAATTACAGAAGAATATAGACAATAAAAATAATATATATATCATTTATAAATAAATTTCCATCATAATGGCCACCATGATAGGTGATAGAAGAAAATCAAGCAATCATCGATTCGTGAGGCAGTAGTTTGCTGACAAAGAAACATTATGTTCGTATCCATTACATTGAGGTGTGTGTAAGTTTATTTTTAATACTTCTCATAAAAACACCATAGTATATTTAGGATTCGGGTGTTGTTATGTAGACATATAATAATAAGAGCATAGGGAGTGGAGAATAAAAATAAAGGAAATGAGTTTGAGAGAAGACACAACCTCAAAATCGGGTAACTCCATTTGATTTGAGCCAAAATGCTTTCTTGAATTGCCTTCATCCAGAGGTAGGGATTCTTAGAATAAGGGAGGGATGTTGGGATATTCTTTGAGTAGAATTTGGAAAATATAAGGGGCTTTAGAGGTCATGCCACAATGTTTGAATTTATTTATTTTCTATTATTTTTGGGCTCC
The DNA here is from genome assembly GCA_963277665.1 of Viscum album. Lineage (NCBI taxonomy): Eukaryota > Viridiplantae > Streptophyta > Magnoliopsida > Santalales > Viscaceae > Viscum > Viscum album. Next base: position 1,467,476,675 of record OY728140.1, on the reverse strand, counting down.
GCATTCTCGCGTCAAGGATCAGGCTGGGTCCCGATGTTAAAATTTCTAACGTTTAATGTTCATGGTGGGTTTCAGACCCATTCACGGGCACTGTGTTGTTAAAAATGACCATGGGGTCACCCCAGGTGCTTGTGCGGGTGCCCAAGCGGACCCTGTTGAGGTGTGCAATTCTACATGCACGTTTTCTTTAGGTCGTGTGATGAACGTGCAGGTACCTGATTTTCATAATTTGATAATTAAATGTATTATGTATTAAAAATAATGGTTGTTGACAATAATTATATTATGTTGTAATTATTATTATTTTTATTATTATTAATATTATTATTCTGTTATTATTATTATTATCAATATTAATAATATTACAGATATTATTATTACTAATATAATAGAATGAAAAGAAAACCTAGATCTACCCCCAAGCCCGATGCACCCCCCCCCTCTTTCACCCCGTGTGGTACCCCCTTTCCCTAATCCTCCACATGCGCGAGCCTCCCCCTCTGCAGATCTTCCTTACACCAGCCCAGCGGCCGCCGCCGCCTCCACCTCACCCAGATGACCTCTGCCTTCCGACCCCACACAACGCCCCAACCCCATGCCTGAAGCTGATCCCACTCACCCGGGCCCTCAGCCTCGTCCCCTCCATCTCTCCCATCCAGCCTCCCATCCCGGTAGTGCCACCCCCCAGGTTCACCAGCACCCCCTCAACACCCCTTCCGACCTCTTACTCATGCCCCGGCCTCCCGCAGTTCGACCAGCCCACCTCCAGTTTCTAGCAGACCCTGTGCTTCCTCTTGCACCGATCCTCTCCCCTATTGCCTGAACTTCTCTCTAGCACACAACCCCCCGCCATTTGGTTACGTTCTGTAGCCTTTTTTGAGTTTTTTCCTTCCAGAGGGTATATGATTTGTTTGGGGTATTTTTTTAATATCTATCTGGTTCGAATTCTTTTTCAGGGTCTATTTTTAGTTCACGTATGGTGGTTTTGGCTTCCCAAAGGTGCGGTTGCGGTGCGAACGAGGTTTCACCCCATTTTCGGGTCGTCTATTAACGTTCTAGGTAGGTTTTTCCGTGTATATCTTTTGATTGATGAATTAAATTGTGAATTCAATTATTTTTAGCATGTTTATTTATTAGTTTGTGTGTTGCGAATTTTGTTTGGTTTGATATTTTATATACATTTAATTTTTTAGTAACATGTTTATGCTTTATGCATGCATTTTTCTGTGAAAACCCTTATCGAGCTTTTTATTAGTGTTTTATAAACTGTGTAGATAGTTCGTTAGAATGTGAAAGGGGCACATTTTGTGTTTTTGGATGTGTTTCATATGTAAACTCTTGTTGTTCCACTTAAGATTATTTTATAAGTTGTGCAGATGGTTTATTAAATTATATAGAGGTTTTCAATCATATTTTAATATGGTGTTTGTGTATGGTTGGTTTTAAAAGAGGATTTTGGGTCCGTTTTGGGTGTAAAAGCCTTGTGGAACTTCTTTAATTTGTTTTACAAATTATTCTAATTGTTTATTAAATTGTGTAAAAAATGAGAAACATGTTTGGGATAGGTTTTGTCTATGTTTGGTTTAAAAATATGATTTAAGTGTTTTTGTATAACACCATGTGGTATTTCATGAAATTGTTTTATAAACTTCCAAATGAATTGCTGAATAATTTGGATGCGGAAAATTTGTTTTTGAAAATTTGTTTATGCGCACGCTCTTTTAAATGTATTTTTCAACATTTCATGCACTTCTATCCAGTTTTTCACACTAATGTTTTTTTTAAATGACATGTAGAATCTTTAAAATGATTAGTAAGATGTTTTGGAGTTTTGTGGTTTTTTTAAACACTTTGCAGATTTTTAAAGTAGTTTAATAAGTAATGTTGATGGCATGAGTTGTGTTTTGAAAACATGCTGAGTTGATTCTTTTGTGTTGTTTGTTCATTTGGTTTGTTCTAAGTCAGTGGTTATGCATTATCAGTTGTTTTTCATTTGTCGTAGAGTATTAGAGAGGAAAACCCGCGATACTGCGGTCTTCGGCTTGTGCATGTTTGGGCATCTGTGCGAGGCATGACGCGCCTTTGTGTTTGGACAGCGAGCCGAGGATGGTCCCCCACTACACTAGCCTTTAAATTTAGAATTTATTAATTGCTTGATATTTTATTAATTCTAATTAATGAGAAATAATATAAGATAATTAATTTTAAAATTATTATTTAGTTTAAAAAGAGCCGTTTATTTTATACACAACACTTGAAATATTTTCTTGACGAGCGGATACCTAGTAGTGAAAGAATGACCATTTAGATTTTAAACATAATTCACAGAATTTTAAATGTAGTTCTTTTTTATTGATAAATTATTGATTTTGAAGCACAAACATGTGTTTTGGTTCACTTGATAAATAAGGATTTTCCTTAAAATTTGTGAAGGCCCATTTGGCACATTAATAAAATTGATTGTTTTGGAAAACTCTCTTTGGGGAGACTTAGGGGTGATCTTTGGTGTACGTTGACGGTATGATTTGTGTGTGATGCTTGTGCTACTTGATTGAAATTGTGGACTCACCCCTTTCCTATTTATTATATGTGTTAACATGGGAACCTGGCATAATAATTGAATCTTCTGAGAATGATTGCTGCACTTGTTTAGATTACGCACTGGCTAGTGACCCTTATTATATATGACACTATACTTGGGGATTGGGCCCCTTGGTTAGGCCATGTAGGGAAACACCAGGCTTTAGGTTGTTATGACGTCATCGAGAGTAGGCATGCCTTCAGGATGAGTCACATGTATGGTATGTTCTAGATTGTTCACGAGCTCCTAGGTTCGAACCATGTTTTCTTTATTTTTTATTTTTATGTAGAGGATGATTGAGAGGTATAGTTCGGTTGCTAGCCCATATGTTCCACTTCTTTTCCATTTCCCTTCGTGTGTGTTATGTGTTGTGTGCGGTTCTCCATTTGAATAAAAAATGAAATTTGAATTTCTAACTTGGTCACAGAAATGTTTTTAAAATGAAATTCACATGTTCCTTTCAAGCATTAAACTTGTTTTTTTAAATTAAAAAGGGAAATAGACTATTACTTGTCTTAGAAATGGAAGTGTGTGTGTGGAAACCTATTTTTTGTATAATTTAGTTCAAACCTAGAATTAGTAAATTTTTTTATTTAAAGGTAGTGCATTGGGAATAGTTTGTTGGGCACGCCTACAGAGTTTTAATACTCATGCCTATAGTGTTTTCTTGTTTTTTAGTTGTGTTGTAGGTTTTACTTGAGCTTGCTCACCGTGGGCCAGAGTTGGTTGTTGACTGGTGAGCGACTCTCGAAGTCATGACGATTTTTGGTCATGGCCAGGTTAGTTTGCTATTGTTGGTTGTTCCTCAATTTTCATGTCATTTATTTTCATTCCGTTATTATACATTATCCGCTGATTTACTTGTCTTTCATTTATGGTCCAACTAGTTTCCTCTTGTTTAGTTTTGATGCTCGGCACTAGTTTCCAGCCAGTGGGGATCAAGAACGCCCATCAGGACTTGCCACAGGCCGGCTCAGGTGACCAGTTTAGGGTCAACCTGGGTTGGCTCGTGACAAAATGGTATCAAAAGAGGCATTTGTTATTTGGGGTGTCTGGTATATGGAGATTAGGACTGTCGAGACTTGAGAGGTAAGTATGAGAAGGATGTAATGAACCCTCACCTCTTTCGAACCTCCAGCCGCAAGGGGTAGTCCGGAAACTGAGTCCTCGTTTCGTTGTGATTTTCTTTTGATTGAGGGATGACAATGGAAGAAAACCGATGTTACATTGTGATTTTACATGGATTAGTGACCCATGTGGAGTCCGCGTACTCGGTTTAAGTTATTCCTAGTCATTGATGATTACTTGGGTCATGGCCCACTAACATTTCTATAGGTTAAGCATGAATACTAGTCCCTATCTTCAGTGATTTGATGCAAGTTGTGTATTTTCTCAGTTTTTGTGGGTGTTAGTTCACTTTTGAAAATGAAAATGGGGGTTTTAAATGAGAACATTTTCTTTTAAATGTATTTAAATTTGTGAAAGGGAGTTTTAAAAGTGAAATCTCTTGGCCTAAAAATCCGGTGGTCGCTTAAAATTGGTAGAGATATGGTTTGGGTGCAACCTCAAGTACTCTTTATGAACGTTTTCACATGTGAGGGAATGCATGAGAAGTGCGTGTTGGTGCATATGGATGAATGCGGACTAAGACACGTGCAACGGTTCATGGGATTACTGGGTTGTGAACTTCGAATTAAAATCTTGAACTTGTTTTTAAAAAGTGATTTTAATAAAGGGAAAATGATTTTTCGAAATTGAGATTGGTTTGAAAAGTGGGTTTGGTATGTGAAAAAGGTACTTGAAAGAAGTCGGTTTTAAAATATAAAATACGAAGGGGTTTTAGAAAAAGGATTTTTTTGGTAGTTTTTGGATTTTGTTGTTCTTCTTTGAGCTGGTTTTTTTCGGATGATGGTGCTTTCAATGATATTGCTTTGATTTGATATCGGTTTTGGTTTAGTGTTTTATATGTTGTTAAGAAAATGCTGTTCATAATGGTCCCCAGTGTTTCTCATAAGTCATGCCCAGTCCTTGGTCCTTCTTTGACATTGCCTATCCTTCATGGTTATTGGGGTCTGTTAGAAGTAGTAGAATGACATGAAGGGGTCAAGCGTGTCTTAAGGGTTTTGGGAACTCCCAAAGTTTGTCAGAGTGCGTGCTGTTTTGGGTATGTTTGATGGTCCAGATCTAGACGAATTATAGTTGTTCGCCCATCCATCACTTCAAGTTGAGATGACGTGGGATGTTTTTAAATCCGTCTTCGTTCGATGGTTTATACCTGAAGAGGTGAAGATAAAGAAAAGGGAAGAGCTTGTGCATATTCAATAAGGCCAACAAATGGTGAAGGAATATGTTGACCATTTCAAGGAACTTGTTTCCTTTTCTCCAAAGGTAGCATCAATGGATTTGATGAATACTTCTCTCTTCATAGGGGGTCTTCGTCCATGGATCAAGAAGCATGTACTCCCTTTAGAGGGCCATTGTTTCGAGAAACTGGTGGATGAGGCATTCTTAGATGAGTGGGTATTCTAACTGAAGATTTTCAGAAATCCAGTGTATCTGGTCGATCGAAAATGTTCCCATTCAGCGACCAGGGTGTGCCAGAGGAACCAGTTGCTAAAGAGTTGTCTTTAGTGGTTCTAGATTGTAGTTCATGGGACTGTTCAGTGGTGTGCCACCGGTGTGGCTAGTTCGGGTACGTGAAGTTGTCATGTCGCATCCCTCCGAAGACGTGCCACGGTTGCTGATGTTTGGGTCATCTAGAGAAGTTCTACAGGAAACATCACTTGAAGAAGACATTGTGACCAAAGGATTCTAGTGCCTGACTGTGAGGCAGGAGATGATTCAACCATCAGAGCCCCAGCCACAAGTATTGGGGTGAATCTCGCACGCAGTTAGGTGTTGTCAGGTGTGTGAAGCCTCAGTTAGGGTTTCATTTTTCGTGTTCCATGTTGGTGGTGGAACATTTAATGTCATTTTGTTCTTCTTATTATACTGTAAAAGTCTTGAAGTGGTTGAAAGTTCATTATTTTTTCGTGGAGTTATGAAGAACATTCTCTATTGTAATCTAAACAGTTTTGTTTGTCAGGTCAGGGTTTTCTGAGTTGTGTGTTTTTCTTAAGAGTGTGATTGACCCTTGTATGTGTCAATCTTGGTTTAGCGGTTTTTTTGGAGATGTAACTGCATTCGGAGGAGTCCAGTCTTGCAGTTATGCTCGGGTTTACTACTTGGGTTAATTCCTACTCGAATGTTTTTCTCTAGTGTTCAGGATTTCTTTGGTCCAAGTCAAGAGTTCCAGGTTTTGGCAGAGGTGTTGTTACACTCATGATATAGAGGTTAGTCTAGATCAGTTGGGAGTTTTCGCGTCGCCCCCCCCCCCCCCCCTCGTGGGGTTGTATGTTTTGGTGTTAGAATTTTCAAAATAGTTGAGTTCTTGTGGTGGGGAGAACCCTCTTTTGTTCTCTTATTCTCTTATGTTGTGGTTTCATGTGGTTTTATTTGGGCATGGATTCTTGTTTGGTCCATCATTCAGCTGGGTGACTTTATGGGGGTAGAAGGTGTCTGTGGTGGAAATAATTGTCATGCCCCGATGTTTAAATTTATTTTTGTTTTATTATTTTTGGGCTCTGCATTCTCGTGTCAAGAATCAGGATGGGTCCCGATGATAAAATTTCTAACGTTTAATGTTCTTGGTGGGTTTCAGACCTGTGCACGGGCACACCGTGGTTAGAAATGATCGTGGGGTCACCCCAGTTGTTTGTGCGGGTGCCCAAGAGGACCGCATTGAGGCGTGCAATTCTGTGTGCACGCTTTCTTTAGGCCGTTAGATAAGCGTGCAGGTACCCGATTTTCATAATTTGATAATAAAATGTATTATGTTTTAAAAATAATGTTTGCTGATAATAATGATATTATGTGGTAATTATTATTATTATTAATTGTATTATTATTAATATTATTATTCTGGTATAATTATTATTATCAATATTATTAATATTATAGATATTATTATTATTAATATAATAGAATGAATAAAAAACCTTGATCTACCAGCAAGAATGAAGCACCCACCCCCCTCTTTCACCCCGTGTGGCACCCCCTTTCCCTCGGCCTCCACCTATGTGAGCTGCCCCCTTCGAAGCTCTTCCTTGCACTAGCCCAGCGGTCACCGCTGCCTCCGCCTCACCCAGCCGACCTCAACCTGCCGACCCCACACTACGCCCCAACCCCCCTACCTGCAGTCGATCCTGCTCACCCAGGCCCTCGGCCTCGCCACCTCCGGATCACCGAACTGGCCTCCCATCCAGGCAGTGCCACCACCCACCTTCACCGGTGCCCCCTAGACACCCTGACCGACCTCCTACTCGTGCCCCGGCCTCCGGTGGTCCGACCAGCCCACCTCTAGTTTCTAGCAAACCCTGCTCCACCTCTTGCACTGATCTTCCCCTGTTGTCTGACCTTCTCTCCGGAAAACAAACCCCGCATTCAGTTAACTTAATTAGCCATATTTTGAGTTTTTTTACTTTCGGAGGGTATATGATTCGTTCGGGGTCTTTGTTTAATATCTATTTGGTTCGAATTCTTGTTTAGGGTCTATTTTCAGTTCGCGTATGGTGGTTTTGGCTTCCCGCAGGTGTGGTTGCTATGTGAACATGGTTTTTCACCATTTTCATGTGGTCCATCAATGATCAAGTTAGGTGTTTCTACATATAACTTTTGTTCAATGAATTAATTTGTGAGTTCAATTATTTTTATCATGTTTCTTATTAGTTTTCTTGTCGTGAATTTGGTTTTGATTGATATTTAATATAAATTTTATTTGTTAGTAGCATGTTTATGCGTTATGCATGCCTTTTCCTATGAAAACCCTTGTTGAGATTTTTATTAGTGTTTTATAAACCATGTAGATGGTTCGTTAGAACGTGCAAGAGGTGAATTTTATGTTTTTGGATGTGTTTCCTATGTAAACATTTTTTGTGCCACTTACGATTATTTTAAAAGTTCTTCAGTTGGTTTATTAAATTACATAGAGGTTTCAAATCCTGTTTTAATTTGGTGTTTGTGTACGGTTGGTTTTATTAGAGGATTTTGGGTACGTTTTTGATGTAAAAGCCACGTGGAACTTCATGAATTTGTTTTATAAATTATTCTTAATAGTTTATTAAATTGTGTATGAAATGAGAAACATGTTTGGGATAGGTTTTGTGTGTTTTTGGTTTAAAAATATGATAAAAGTGTTTTGGTATAACACCTTGTGGTATTTAATGGAATTGTTTTATAAATTTTCAAATGATTTGCTAAATAATTTGGATACTTTAAATTTGGTTTTGAAAATGTGTTTAGGTGGATGCGCTTTTAAATGTAGTTTTCAACGTGTCGTGTTCTTTTGTCCGGTTTTTCACACTAGTGTTTTATTGAAATGACATGTCAGATATTTAAAATGATTAGTAAGATATTTTGGAATTGTGTGGTTTTTGTAAACACTTTTTTGGATTTTTAAAGAGGTTTAATAACTAATTTTGATGGTGCAAGTTGTGTTTTGGAAACATTCTGAGATTATTATTTTGCGATGTTTGTTCATTAGGTTTGTTCTATGTTAGTGGTTATGGGTTATCAGTTGTTTTTCATTTGTCACAGCACATTAGCGGGGAAAACCCGCGATACTGCAGTCGTCGGCTTGTGCATGTTTGTGCGTCTGTGGGAGGCGTGACGCACATTTGTGTTTGGACAGAGAGCTGAGGTTGGTCCCCCACTGCACACGCCTTTAAATTCAAAATTTATTTATTGCTTGACATTTTATTAATTTTAATTACAGAGGAACAATATAAGATAATTAATTTTAAAATGATTATTCTGTGTAAAAAGAGCTGTTTATTTTATACATGACACTTGAAGTATTTTCTTGATGAGCGGACACCGAGTAGTGAAAGAATGGCCGTTGAGATTTTAATCATATTTCGTGGAATTTTAAATGTAGTTCTAGTTTATTGATAAATGATTTATTTTGAATAACAAAAAAGTGTTTTGGTTCACTTGAGAAATAATGATTTTCCTAAAAATTGTTGAAGGCCCATTTGGAACTTTAATAAAATAGATTATTTTGGAAAACTCTCTTTGGGGTGACTTAGGGGTGATCATTGGTGTACGTTGACTGCATGATTTGTGTGTGATGCTTGTGCTACTTGATTGAATTTGTTGAATCACCCCTTTCCTATTTATTATATGTGTTGACATGGGAACCTGACATAGTAAGTGAATCTTTTGAGAATGATTGCTGCACTAGTTTAGATTACGCACTGGCTAGCAGCCCTTAGTACGGATGACACTCTACTAGGGGATTGGGCCCCTTGGTTAGGCCATGTAGGGAAACACCGGGATTTTGGGAATTATGATGTCATCAAGAGTAGGTATTATTTTAAAATGAGTCACATGTATGGTATGTTTTGGATTGTTCAAATTCTCCTAGGTTCTTCCCATGTTTTCTTTAGTGTTTATTTTTATGTGGCGGATGATTGAGAGGTCTAGTTCGATTGTTGACCCCTGTGTGCCACTTCTTTTCCATTGCCCTTCGTGTGTGTTGTGTGTTGTGTGTGGGTTTAAATTTTACTAACAACTAAAATTTGAATTTCTAACTTGGTCGCAGAAAAGTTTTTAAAATGAAATGCACCTGTTCTTTTCAAACATTAAACTTTTTTTTTAGATTAAAAAGGGAAATGGACTGTTACATGTGTTAGAAATGGAAGTGTGTGTGTGGAAACCCATATTTTGTATAATTTATTTCCAACCTAGAATTAGTAAATTTCTTTATTTAATGTTAGTTCATTAGTAATAGTTTGTTGTCCACGCCTACTGAGTTTTAATACTCACGACTATTGTGTTTTCCTGTTTTTAATTGTGTTGTAGGATTGACTTGAGCTTTCTCGCCATGGGCGAGAGTTGGTTGTGCACTGGTGAGCGACTCTCGGATTCACGAGGAGTTTTTTCAGGGTTAGGTTAGTTTTCTATTGTTGGTTGTTCCTCATTTTTAATTTCATTTATTTTCCTTGGGTTATTTTACTTTTCCACTGCTTTACAAGTCTTTCTTTTATGGTCCAAATCATTCCCTCTTGTTTAGTTTTGATGACCGACAGTAGTTGACAGCCCATGGGGATTGAGAACACCCCTCAGGCCTTACCGCGGGCTGACTCAAGTTACCAGTTTAGGGTCAACCTGAGTTGGTTTGTGAAATTAGAAGTGTGATTATGTGGGTAGAGGTGGTGGAATTTTATAATATGGAGGAGGGGAACTTTAGGAATGTCTTGAAATATTATTTTATTATAAAACGATTTTCAATTTCAAATGGTCCCAAACTAATTTATTTCAAATTTTATATTCTTTGGTGTAAAAAAACTTCCAAACAATATGATTTAGACAATTTAAGGTCACAAATATAACCTTATCTTTTTTCTTTAACCCTTAGTTAAAAACATTAACTCTTACCACCTCTTCTTACATTTTCTTAATATATGGTTACTATAGTTACTATAAAATTTTAATAGAAAAAATTATCTCATTAATGAAATTGGTAAATTTATATAAAACCATCATCTAAATATTGATTTTTTGGACTACTATATCATTTAATAAAAATGTATTTGTTTCAAAAACTCATTTATGTCAATTTTGACACTAATTAGTAATTAATTTTTGTTAAATTCATAACAACATCATAACTTAGAAAAAAAAGAATTAAATCAAAGATAATAGGTCATAATAATTCATAAAATTATTATATTACATCAAAACATTCAAATTATATTTATTTTAATATTTATAATATCATTTATTTTAATCTTTCATTAAAAAGGTTATCACTGCGTCATCATTGTGCCATCAATAAATTTATTTATTTAAGGTCCAAATTTTTTCAATAAAATACCATTATGTTGGAAATATATTTAGACTTATAATGACAATTTATAGATGAAGATATCACTTATATAACCCCATATACGTTTTTAGTAAAACATACATGTTTATGTTATATTTCTATTTACATTAAATTAATTATTATAACTTGTCATTATCACACCCAAGTGGCACCATGGGGTCCCTAAATAGACCCAAGGATTCTAATGTTGGGAAATGTCTCATATAATAGGATTAGGATATGTTTTATGGTAGTTTAAAATTATTATAATATAATTTTTACCCTTATTTACCATATTTTCGCTTTAACCATAGCAAAAAATAATTACTAAAGTTACTATTCATAATGTCCAAAAATAAAAGGTACCTATTTATAAAATTTGGATTTGTAAATTTCAATTGTGGAATCGATTTTTCCAAATTCAAAACACATATGTTTCATAAATTAATTTAAAATTAATTCTTATTTTCAAAACCAAATAGCATGTTTTTAAGAAGTAAAAACTATCAAAATATTGACATGTGTTTATGTCCAATTTTAGTGTTAAATTACTTATAATGATGAAAATTGGATATAATGATAAAAACATAGTCCAATTAATATTTAAACCAAATTAAAATAAAAATTTAACTATATAAATAAATTAGATGAAAATAGAGTTTTGAATGAAAATTTCATATATTTAACTATTCATTAAAAAATGAAATTTATCAGAAAATTACCATAAATTTAACCAATGTAAATGTACATGTGCCGATTCTCTATAAGAAGTTCAATTTTTCAAATAAAACATATAAAAGTAAAAAAACAATATTTAATACGGGATCTTATTCAAAATGCAGTAAAACAAACTTTTAAAATTATTATAGTATTTTATGCTTAAAATTTGATTCATTCTCATTTTAAGCATAAAAACATTATTAGATAAATGTAAAACAATTTAAAAAACATGTATAATCATATATTAGTTAGATATATTCATTCCCACAAATATAATGGATAGGAATAAAATACCATTTAAAATAATAATAATAATATATTATTTTTTGTTATAACTCAACATTGTGTGCCACTTAAGATTTCGTAATAACCTATTGTTATATGTCAGGTAAGCTATCAAGAAAAGTTTCCTATTTAATTATAAATTAATATCTTATTCATAACTATTAATTTTTATGAAAACGAATTATTCTATAAATACCAGGGACGTCACACTTTCAATCATGCAATAATTCATTCATAAAATTTCAAACAGGCCTCTCCAAACTAGATTAGAATATTAAGAAAATTTTCCATCAATAAAATGCCACTCTGAAGCATCATTTGAAACTGAGACATTTGATGTTACTTTTATACCCAATTAAAAAAATCTTTTTCTAAAAAAGAATTTAAAATTAACTTAATGTCTAATAATTTATAAAAACCATTTCACATGAGCTCAACAAACAACTTGTTTAGAAAACAATTATTTGAATCATAAAATTCCTTATTTAGAAATCAACCAGTTCCCATCACTACTTTGAAACAATCATTTCCCTTTAAATATACACATAGATATTTTTGAAAACACTTGTCTACACAATAGTTCAAATTAGAAACCATTCTTATAAACCTATAAAAATATTATTTAAGGAATGCATGAAAACCATGGTAAAACTAATTAGAAACCCATTATGGTGTCACATATACCATTTATTTCATAATAAAGAAATTAAAAACACTCAAGTATTATGTGAAATTTAATATAAGGAATATTTTATATAAATAACTTCATTATTCAAGTTAAAATGAATTCCAATGCATTAATTTTGATGGTGAACATGAAACCAATCAAGGAAATAGAATCTTTACTGTAATACCCTATGTCCACATGATTTGTAGGAATTTATAAATATTTTTAATTTTTTTACTAAGCATGTTATTTTGAAAATTGTGATGCGTATTTCAGTTCTCAGTGTTGAGATGTCTCAATAAGTGTTATTTGAATGTGGTTCAAGACTTATATTGTGGTGCAGGTGCTCAAAGGAGAATTAGAGATGGTTCTGGTGACCCAGGGGATGAATTTACACTATTGTAGCCATTCACATAATGACCAACCATTTTTCCCTGACCCATAGGGGTATTAACATAAATTAGAATGAATGAGGGGTTTAGACCTCTACCAAATGTATTACACAGTGTGAACCATACTTGACACCATAATTGGAGATTATTTATTTGGTTCCCATGTGATTTAGAAAATTAACTATGGGTTTATTCCATGAAGTACTCAGGGGGTACACACTTTATGTCATGAACATCATGTTCACATTTTGAATAGTTTTTGTTTGTATTTTTTATAAAAGGGTGGTTTTTTCCTTTTATTATTAGGTATATTGGGTTTTTTGGGGGACTAAAGGCCAAAGTTGAGGTTGTTTTTGGTCAGTGATCCTATTCATTTCTCTCACTCATTTACCCTTTGATCTGAAGTGTTTTCATAGATATTTTAATGTCTATTGATGTATGTATCGCTTTATTTTTCTATTTGTTTTTATGTCCCTTCATCACCTTTGATTTCATTATGGTTTTATTTTAGGGTTTATCATTAGTTCCAATAATTTATAGTGTAATCAACTATTAACAATGGATAATTCATATATATGGGATATAATACATCCTAATATAGTATTTTTATGTTGTTTCACAAAATTTCGATCTTGATATGTCATCGTTTGAGTTTCCTCAAGGGTATTCCAGAATTAGTTGAAATTAGAGGCTGATTTGGTGTTTCTTGCTATGTATTTTTATAGTTATGATGTATAGAGTATATCATGGGACTTCTATGGGTGGGTGGTTATATTTTTGGTGCGAAAAGGTTACTCGATGATTTATTCAGTGATTATACCCAATTACATTAAAATGTATAATTAATTTTTATAGTTTAATTAACAATAAATGATTATAATTAATAAAATTGGATGATTTGTCATGATATAGGGCCTTGTGATGATGGTTGATGTCCGAGTAGACCTAGGAAATCTAATCTAAGTGGTTTCTTATGATCATTTAAAGGCAATTACTTCATTATTGAGGCATGAGGTCCCTTACACATACATGTATGAAATTTTCATTCATTTTTATATTTTATAATGTGATATAAGGTATTTATTAGAAGGGAGATTAACCATTATAATTTAGAAAAAAAAAATTAATTTTAATTTTAAATTCTTATGTTTGAAATGAAGAAAGTGACATGTTCACGATGGACTTCCTGTGAAATTTAGATTACTTGGACTTCAATGGTCATGGAAATGATTATTATTATACAACTTTTGACACACCGAACCTATTCAGTTTTGAATTGACTGATTAAATGTAATGGACTTAGAATAGGAGCCTCATATACATATTCATATAGGAGAGTGTTGGTTTGGGACAATTGGAGTATATAAGCCACATGATAACCTAGAGATTCCTTAAAATCATTGGGTTCTCTGAGAAAAGCATGTGATGAGTAATCCTTTTCCTTTGGGATGTGGGTACCTTGGAAGGTATTCCTTGGGTTGATTTTAGATAGGTTGTGTGTGTAGACCAATTTTAGATTTCCAATAATGTGAGATGGACCTTGGGTAATCTTCAGAGACCAATTCTAGTGAGACATACCCTTTGTGGCTAGTGAGACTATATTGTGAACATTATAATGTGAAGGGGTGTTATGACCTCTAAGTGATGGGCTCAAACCTGAGTGATAGAAATAAGTTAAATAAACCTAGGAAGAGTGTTTTAAAAGTGGTGTGACATAGGGGACTTGATGGGTGACCCAATTATATGTTGACTATAGAGAGTGCGTGTGTGGGAATAGATTGTGTTGATTGCTGGTGTCACCTTAGAACATATATCCAGGATGTATGCCAAATGAGGTTGTGGTGCGTCTAAAATTATATGATTTAGGTGTGATACACTACGCACCAATATGTATTGAGATAGACTATATTCCTTGGATGTTTTCCTTATGTCTAGCCTTCATTCCTAATTTCAGTTTAGAACACCTTGGACATGGTACATAGATTCAGATGTGATAGGGTTTGAAATTCTTCGAACATGGTCGTTGTATTCGAGTACTCTACTATTTTGAATACCTTTAAAATAATACAAGGATTAGTTATGATATAATTTCATAATTAATTGGACACAACTGTTGGATTCAAATGTGATATAGTTAGTAATTTGTTAGACATGATCCTTCAATTCATATTTCATAAAGTTTAGAAAGACTTGAAAATATTACATGTATTTAGATTTGATGTGGTTTATAATTCTTTATACACACTCCTTGGATGCATATGTAATTTTATTTTTATTTCCTTATACAATCTCTTTGGAATCAGGGTAAAGGATACAAACCTCCTAGGTGGACTCTAGGTATGATTTATATTTCTTGTGACATGCTTCTGGGAATTGGATATTGAGATTTATGATACTGGATTTGACAGAACACGATCCTAGGAAATATCAATGGGACCTATTTTGTTTTACATGATTATATTACATGATAAATGTAACTCTATTATAGACCAAAATTGGTTTGGATCAATACCACGTGTCATGCTAGAACATTAGGGATGACAATGATTATTTATTTATTCTTAAGAATTTTTTTTATTCTATTGAGCACATCACATATGTACACTACTTTTACTATTTATTTATAGGACCTCATTGGTATTTCCCTACCGGTTTTTACTCACACCCTTCTCATGTGTCCATGGTACATTGGTACCTAATCATACTTTACTAATCACATTCTTAGGTTGGGTAGAGACCATGAGTTGATTGATTGAGTGAGATATCTTTGAAGAGATTATAATGCTGGATGAGACAAGGTCTTAGGATTATAGAAAATTATTAGTCTCTTATATTATTTTAGTGTTTATATGTTATTATCCTAGTGGGTGATTAATGTTATTGTATTCTAAAATAACCATGAGTCTATATAACTAATTACTTATGCATTTCATTTTATATATAATGTTATGCTTATTTCATCCATGTAATTGGATGGATTTGTAGGGATTATTTTTAGTTATATTTTGATTTTATTTCAAAATTTGATATGTGGGTATATTATCTTCTTGGTAATTCCCTATAACCCCGCTATTAGTTGGAATAATATATCATATGGGGTAGGGTGCCAGAAGTTCTAGTGGAATCTCTAGTCTAGACACTAATGAGTGGTTCCAATCTAAGTATATTATAAAGTGGTTTTACAGTTTTTTTCACTAATATCATAGAATTTAAATTATTTTATTGTCTTACTATTTCTGAGGATAGCAGACAGGTGACATAGGAATGTGTTAGAGCTTGTGATGGATATCGAACAGGTGCACTGTGAACATCTTTTCGGGTAATAGGCTTTGTTACCATAGGGTATTTTTTATACTTGGTTTTCATATTAAAATTATATGATTTCACCTAGAGTGACACACATTAGATTTTATTTTTATGATTTATGGGTTTTTAGTTTTTGGCCTGTTGGAAAGAGGTCATGTTCATATATCATTCATGGCTCATTTGAATCACATGAAATACATCTACTTGTCTATGATTGATATTATCAATGATACAAGGTTCAATGTTTTAATTTTTTAGTAATAAATTATAAATTATTTTACCATATCACTTGGTAGCATCATTTTACTTATCTGGACCACAATATCTGTTTATTTTGATGTAAATTCATACATATATAGTATATGAAGCACTTTGATGATGAATATGTAGTCCCACAGTCTAGGATATGTATAGTGACCAGGTAGGTTGGATAAGCATTTGACATGTTAGTGATGAACCCCAGTAGATGATTATGGTACTGGTTTAGGAATAAAAAAGGTACACTTATTTAATGCATCAAAAACAACCTATATGGTGTTTTCACATAAAGATTATTAGTGTCATTATAATTATTTGGAAAACATGTCAATGGTATAATTGAAATTTATAGAGGTAGGGATATTTCATTATAAATATTTGATGAAAAATGAGAACGGGATCCTTGGGATATTAGCTCCCATATGTAGATCCTCAGTGAGGATTAGCCTTATATCATGATTCTTGAGGGGTATCCTTCCATGTGGATGCCCAGTGAGAGTAACTCACTAATCAGGCTGATGAGTTGGAATGTGCTGCCTGATATGTATTTGAGAACACTATATTTCATGTTTAGAAAATGATTTTTTTTGTGAGGATTGAGACAAGTGTAGAGAGGCATGCCCGTGAGTTGTGACTTATGGATGATATGACCTATGGGTTAAGTAAATGATTATATTTCTTTGATATATGTATCATAATATTAGTAATTTTTTTATGGTTGAAATGAGAAGTGATAAATGAGGGAAACCTAAGAGGAATGTTATCCCAATATTGTGAGTTCCATAGAGACAAGAATCATGGATAAATGCTTTAGGTTGAGATAAATTTATGGAGTTGATATATGGTATGGGGTATATGTTTGGTGATTCCTTAGATTATAATGAATGTTAAATAATAGGGGTACTCATGATATTTTAGGTTTGACACTCATAGGAGGGATGCTCTGTTGAGTAAATAGGTGGGTTTTCCTAGGATCGATTAGATGATCATTCATGTGTGTGTGGGTAAACTGGAATTACAAGTCATTTTCAATTAAAATAGCTCATGGATCTGGTGTTTTCAGATGGTTTGATAATGTGTGACTCATAGGAGTGTACACCAGTTTGGTTTAGTTGATATAGATATTGTATGCGTTGATTATATGTGGTGACAATTTGATATGAGAATCTGTGATCAGTCATTTTTGTGAAAAGATAAAACATTTTTAATGATATTATCATAGGCTTGGTGATCCTAGGAATTGGATGAAATTGAGGAGTTTCTTCTCTGTGATTAAAGTGACACTATGAATGAATGGTGTCAATATTAATAGGATGGGTGAGCATGGATAAAGATGAATGAATTTCATATGATGATGAAACACATCATGGATGCGATTTAGGATAACTATAAAGAAAATTTATTGTGGGGAGTGAACTATTGGTTGTTGGAGGGTGTGGACGTATTTATAATTATAATTTCAATAGGTTCTAAGGATTAAACTTACATGATCTAGGGATGAGTGGTTGTCGATGATTCATGTTTATGATCAGTTATGAGTGGGGTGATCTTGTCCAATCACTATGTGTGGTAATGGATGGAGTAATGACTATAGGGGAATGAACCTTGTGTGTGTAGGTTTGTGGGTGTAATTACAACATCCATTGTATAGTCAATGTAGAATTTAGATATCAGTGAGAAGGTAAATCTTATTATATCAGGTTTCATGGATAATACCATATACAAGATTAAAATGATATATTGGATGGAGTCCATGTATTGGAATCAGGATCGAGGTGGTTTTTGATGTTATCTAAAAATGAGTTGGATCGATGGTGAATTTATTATAAGGTGAGAGAATAATGGTTGTTGTCGGTGATTTTTTTAGGATCAAACCACATGATTACACTAAGAGTCACTTTTACACATTTGTGGGGTTTCTAATGAATCTCATGATTCCATTAGAGTTTTAGGTATCATGAATGGATGATGAGATAGTGTGTTAGTAGGTGTGAATTAGTGTATTTATGAATGGTTTTACAAATGTTGTATGATCAGTGTTTTCATTTTTAGTTGGGTATTGTAAAATTGGAACCACACCAAGCAAATTGATGGACCATAGGAATGCCTTTTAGTAAGTTACCCCAATGGTGGGGAGAACTATGGAATGGATTTTTACCTTGTGGGTGGAGTCTTATGTTGGGGAGAATCACAAGTTAGATGATAAATTGGTTGATGAAATTATGGTGTTTTAGGATAGATGGGTGCAACAATGTATTGTCTCAATGTTTTAGTGATGGTTATAAGTGGTGGATCATCTCTTGATAAATTATTTGCATTATGGTTAGAGTTACACAGAGTAATATCATTCTTCATTTGGGGGTGGTGTAAAGACCCTGACCCTAGTTGCCCAAAGGAGGTGGTTACATTATTAAATTTTCATTAGATACATGGTATCACATCCGGAGGGACTGGATAATATTTTAGTATTATAAACCTATATATGTACTTGAGACTCACATTATATTTGAAAAAATAAAAATAAAATATTGGAAGGGTAAATAATATGAATCATTGAACTCATTCAGTGATTAAATCACCATATCCCGAGGAAAGGAAATATTAGAAATGGGTGAGTTTAGATGCTCAGTAATGGTTCACATATGGTGGAAGCTATTAAGAATAAATAATTAATATTCAATATGACTGTGTAAATATCTAAGAACACATTCCATTTAATCAATAACTTGTGTAGGATGAATAATATTGAAAGAATAATGGATGATGAAATACTGCCATATAAATAATCAAATGATCTTGAAACATATCCGTGGATATCATAACTAATAAAATAATCTCATGGAAATCAATAACTAATATTATAATGAATGATTTTATAATGTTAGACATCCGAAATAGATCATCATGTCCTCATGACGAGATATCTTATATAAATGGGGAAGGCCTCAAATAAATACCCAAGATACATTGTCTCATGAGACATACCGATGAATAGAGGGGTTATAACAGGCCTATACCATCACTTAGTCAAATTCATTCATCATATGAGATGAGTGAAACCAAATCAAATTAAAAACTCATATTTGAAAACTAGCATACCAAATGTTAATAACTTCCCAAATCAAAAAAATAATAATCATAAACAATCCAGAGTAATATAGAAAATGGTATCAAAATAGTACATCCCTAGTCAAACTAATCATAAACGATCCATATAAATAATTTGGATGGTATCATTATATTATATCATCATCATCATAATATTCAATAAAGGATGTTGACAATGATGAAAATAAATTAAAAAGACCACTAAAAATTTATTGCGGAAAATATCCTTTTCACTTTGAAATGATTTATTTAAGGTATAAAATAGTTTCAAAATATTTTTTAAAAATGTTTATTTTAAAATAATATTAAAAAATTGAAGAATAATATCCAATGAAACTAGTGGTCATTACTGTGGGTGACTTCATACATGCCATATATGTTAAAAAACATTCCTTTCACACTTTCGTAACAAGGTTAAAAGGTAATTCATTTAGAAAATAAGTAGAAGATTCATTTCAACAAATTTTTTAAAAATTCAAACATGAATAAAAAATATATTTAAAAAATCATCTGTATAGTTATGAAAATATTCTTGTATGTACTTTTATAAAATATAAATATTGAATAAAAAGTCTTTCGATCGAAGGGAGAAATAAATAATATTATATTAAAATTATTTTCATATAATTTCAAGTATCAAATAATTAAAAATGGAAATATTAATTAAAAAGTTCATTAATAACTAGTTTATAATAAAATTTATTGGTTTTAATATTAAATATCAAACAATACTTCTAGTGGAGACTTAAAAATAAATAATCCCAAATAATATTGAGATTGTGAAATCAATACTTACCACTTTGGTATTTTTTTGAATCATAACCCCCATAAAATAATTAAATTCAAATGAAACATTAAATTCCTTTAATATAAAGATATTCATTATATAACTTATCAAAGGGGTTGAATATAATCCATAAAACGTATGGTTAAGAACTGTACATCTTCCTTGGATAACCTATTTAGGTTTATAACAAATCCATCCTAGAATGGTTTTATGATCAATATCAGGGCTCTAGGATGTGAGTAGTGATGTAATAAAATATTTGGGTAGATATTGGCAGAACCAATGTGATTTTGATGTGTGAATAAGCTAGGAGAGTGGGTGTCGTTTTATAAGTTTGGGGGAAAACACTTGGAATTTTTTAAAAAAATAAATTATTCCCATGTTTTACACAACAAAAATTGATCCAAAATATATCATGAAAAAAATTATATTATATAAGGTCTATATATTTCCCTAAAATATAAATTAGACATGTTTTAGCATCATTTTAACCATTATATATTTTTAACCCTTCGGTAAATATATTTTAGCCTTAACCTTGATAACATATTTTTAATGTTTTTACTATACATTATGACAAAGAATTAAGTTGATATTATTATAGAATATTAATTTTCATTAATTAAAATATAGAATCTATTTTACCATATTCAATTCAAAAAATTGGGAAAATTTAATTTAGAAATTAACCCACAGAATCGATGAAAAATAAATGTTCTGAAGAAAATGTTTTCATAAGTATAAAAAGTTTTTATAAAAAAATTGAACATATAATTGATTCCAATTAATTAAATCAAAATTAGACTTGTAAATTATTTAAGAGAAAAATTGGTTTCAAATAAAAATTAGTACGTTTCAGTATTAATCGAAGAATTAATCCTATAAAAAATTTATAAAAAACTACTCTAATATAATGCCAAAATAATTATTTAAAAAACTAATTTCATTTTTTTGAAATATATTTTCTAAAATTGTTAGGAATTAATCTCAAAATAGGTTTTCAAAATGGGACGAACCATCTTTCTAGAAAAAAATAATTTTAATAATAAAACTAGATTTATTCTTCTCTCATGTATATTAAAATATTTATATGAATGATAAAATATTTTTTAAATGAGAAATATTTTATTTTCATTAAAATAATTCCCAAATAAGGATTAATTTAATTTATTAAGATAAAAACATAATGTGCGCTTAATTTTTTTTCAAAAAATTGTTTATCTTTCTTATAAATGGTTTTTATATTCCTTTATAATCAATTAATAAATAATAAATTTATTTATACATTCATAAACCATATAATTTTCTTAATTTAGTTATTCATATTCAAACCCACCAATGTAATAGCTAAGTTATAATAATATACTATTTTATGGTACTTTTAGACTTGGGGTTTCATGTATCGTATGATTTCAATGATATTAAATATAAAAAAAATATTATCGTATATTATGAGGGCGTTAAATTCCCCCCAACTTCAATAAATTACATTCTTGTAATTTAAACTTTTGAATTAAAAAAAGGGTTTTCTATTTGAAAAATACTTTTCCTGAAATCCCACATTATTAAAAGGGTTAATAAAACTTCCTCTTGATAAAAGAGAAATAAATATAAGAATTTAATTTTGAATAAAACATAACTAGGTTTTATAATAGGTGAACATTAGTGGGATGTGAAAATATATACATGGATAATGTACAAATAATTATGGTGAGTGATACATATCATTCATCATAAGAAAATTAATGATCATGAAAAAGTTAACAACCACCAAACCATAAATATATGATTCATAGAAAGACCATTGAATCATTGGAAATTAACATAAATGTATAGTGTTTTTATTTGAATATCATATTATTATAGTTCAGGGATTATTTTTTTGTTAATATACTTACTTGATATCTTACTATTTCATAAGAAAAATTTCTTCCTTTGGGTGTTCTTCATTGAATTCTCACTCTCTATCCTACTCTTATGAATATTCATGATGATTTTCTCATTCCTAAAAAATAAATCTAACTTTTAACAAATCATAATATCCATAAAATAATGACAAAACATTCCTCTTATCTCATTATATTTTCCAAAACCCAATTTTTATCAAATGTTATCCAATAATACATTAATATCTAATAACAAAAATGTAAAAAATAATCTATATCATAAATATTTAACCATAACACTCCTCTAAAATATGTATGACAAAATTCAATGTCTAAAAATTTAGTAGGAAGGTTACTAAATTTCCAAAATCAAATAAAAATTACCAAATGAAATAATGTGTCTCTTAATGTTATATAAAAAATATGTGAATACCTTTACCATTATAAAAACTTTATAAAAACATGAATACTTTAAAAAATTATTTTTTTCCATATTACCTAAAAAAATGTTATATTATTGACTGTATTAGATAAATCGAAAAGTGAAATAAATCTAGAAAAAATAACATAAACCATCGAATAACTAACCAATTTCATGGTCACTAATTCTATCCTATAAACATATTTTTGTCACTATTATCTCAACATTGGGAACACAGTAAGGGTTATCTTACCTTAATCATTTGTTTTTCAGAAATATCAACTTTTCACTGAATCTATTTTCTTGGTCATCTGTAACATTCAACATATGTTTTCAAATCCATATAGAAATATTAATGCATGTAAAACCCTTACACGGTTCATGATTTTTATAACAATAATATCATTAATAAAATAATCCAAAACATTAATTCTTGAATCTAAACACACAATCACTTTAATCATTCAACATTTAATATAAAAATATTATATGTTTGAACATGAACCCTTAGATTGTTTTGAGGTATATTCAATTAATGCTCGGGGAATTCATTTACATAATGTGACATCCCTTTATATTTGTAACATTGACCACTTGTGGTCCCTTTATTTTCCTTTAATTCATGTTCTGAATTTCTTTTCTCTCCATACTCGAAGAAAACTCTTATTTCCATCATGAAATTACCAAGGTGTTTCTTTCCATAATTATCCCATATGTAAAAATCATTCTTTCCCTTCTCCCCCTTATTCATTTTTTATATCTTATCCCCTTATATCTTTATTTAATTAAAATCCATAGGATTTGAAGAATTATTTTCCTATATTGATATCACATGATACTCCATCCTTATATGATGATAATGTTTTGATAGTTCCCTGCGAAGGAATAGATTAATCCCTTCAAAGATTCAATTAATATCACTCTTAGGATTATGTATGTAGTCTATAATATGTATTTTTTACCTTGTAAAGTTAGATTCATACTTAGGAAAAATTTCCTCTAAATTTTTTCTTAATCTCAATAATTTTCTCTCCATATATACACCTTGTTAGTGAGAAGAATATTTTTCCAAGAAGTGTAACTTAAAATCATCCATTCTAGGCTTGTCTTTTTCTCCTCATCCTTATTTTTTTGAATCTATAAACACTATTGATATAAATATATTAAGAGATGATAAAAAACTAAGAAACCCTTATCCCTTTTATTACAACCCAAATTAGGAACTATTTTCTCAAAGGAACTTATCCATTACTCCTCTACAAATAGATTTTTAGTCCCATTAAATGATATAGGTCGTTGACACATGAAGTGGTCTAACATTATTACATCATATTATAGATTAGTAGTTTACTTTATATAGAAATTTTATTGTTCATAACTCATGTCATCTTCTGCAATATGGTTATAATTGGATCAGTTCTAGCTACAGCTCCAGATCATGCTTCATTATCTTCCTCAGGAAGAAAATAACTACATGAAAAATATTCATTGATAAGTTTCCATTCCTTCTTCTCGAAATAATTTCTGAACAATGATATACACGATATTAAAATATTACATTATGAAACATAATATATAATCCATATATTAGTGAAACTATTAACATAAATTGAAAATTTTATGCATATATAATCTCATAATCATAATCATAGTTTATTTGTGAATGTTTTCATATCACTAAAAAAATTTAAACCATTTATAATGATTTATAAATAAAATGGGAATTATCCCAAGCATATCCCTCAGGAGTGTCAAATATGGTGTTTATCAAGGATTGTTATGGCGAACCAGGTGATGATTGAGTTAAAGACCAGTGTTCCCTTTTCAGATTTATTACCCTAGTTATAACTATTCTGTATCCAAATCTAATTTTAGTATCAATAAATAGATGTATTGCTAGAAAATCAACATTATCTATACCTTACCAAAACATTAGGATTTTATCTTATACTTGGACTTATCCTTAGAGAACTTCATAGAGCTATATTATCTAATATATGTTTTGTTAAATATATTTATCTAGGTTTCTAGTAAATTTAATATGTTACAAATTATAAATACCCCAACTCTATTAGCCCAACATCGGTGGTCACTTTTTTACATTGGCACTAGATATATGTTATCACATTATAGAGGACCGAATAATTTAATAGTCTTGTAAAACTAGATACATACATAAATCTCACATTAAATTAGAAAACATAAAAATAAAACATAGTAAGAATAAATAATCTATAACATTAAACTCATTTAGATATTACTTCTTCATATCATTGGGAAAAGAAACTTAAGAATGGGGTGAGATCAGATGCTCAGTAAGGGTATTTGTATAAAGAAGCTAACATGAATGAATAAGGTTTAATCAATATAGAAAGTTAAATATTTGGAAACAAATTACATTCAATCAATACCTTGAGCATAAAGAATAATATGGAAAGAATAAATGATAATCAAATTATTCCATAAAAACAATTACATGATATTGAAAATTATCCATGGATATAAAAACTAATAAAATAATAACATGGGTAACAACCCTATATTTTATTAGATATTTTTTTAATTTCATTGATGTCTTGTGTTGTATGGTACACCAAGATTAGCTTGCACTATGGACAACACCATATTAGATGGCAGCATACGCAACAATATACATGGCTTGTGATGCACACAATTTCAATTATTGTGATATAATTGGTTTAACAGAACACTGAGTATATAATTTGTTCAATGTATAAATAAAATATGTTTTTATTAGGTTATACGCAACACTAAAGGAAGATTTCACTACACGAAACGCTGACATGGCTTGCATTACACGCAAGAGCGACCTTCCTCGATAGCATGCTTGGTACACAATACTGAGTTTCATAAACAATGATATATTATTAAAATATTATATAAACGAGCCATTATGAATATTATATAACATTAGAATTCCTTTTACACATGATATGAGAACAAAATAATTTTTTTTCGGATAAAAGAAGTAATTTTTAAAAAATAATGTAGTATATGGCTGTTTGATGGAACACCCATTTTAAATATAGATTTTGACACTTTTATAAGTTAAATTTAATAATACAGTATTCTTATTTTTAAGATGGAAATCAAAATTTTATTTGGATAAATTTTTAATATTTTTCTGAATACTTTTATATTTTGATGAATAGTGAAAATATGCTAAATTTTAATTGAAAATAACTTTTGTTCATCAAAATAATTCATAGGGTTAAAATATATTATTGAATTGTTTTATATTATAAATATCATATATTTTTTATATTTTAAGATAATTTAAGTAATTTTCAATAATTTTACATTGAATTCATATGTAAAAACATTTCAATATTTTGCAATGTTTTAAACAAAAAACCATTTTTTCGACAACAGGATTAATTTTAAAATAATTGTTGTAAATTCTATGTTTTGAATTTGGAAAAATTTATTTTATATTTGGAATCATGAATTGTTGATTTTTTAAATAGGTACCTTTTATTTTAAGACATTATAAATATTAACTTCAATAATTATTTAATTTACCATTGTTAAAGTGTAAGTCATGAAAATAATGGTAAAAAAATATTATAATATTAAACTACCATAAAACATTAGCTAATAATATTGGATAATATAATTATGACCATGGGCTTAATTGGGTCGATTTTGTGACCCCATGGATTAACATGGATGTGAAAATGACATTTTACAAGAATTAATTTAATGTAAAGATAATTATAATCTAAACATATATCTTTTACTAGTTCAATTTTAATATGGGGCTACATAATATATCTCTATGTATATAAATAGTAATTTGAAATATAAAAAAATTTCCTATATCATGGTATTTTATTTATTTTTTCTATTCATTATATAACTATATTTATCTATGACACAATTAGAATGTAATGACTACCTCATTAATGAAAGATTCAAGTAAATGAATTTATAAATATTAAAATAAATTTAAATTGAATATTTTGATTCCATACACAAATTTTATGGTTGAAATTGACATATTAATGATAAATAAATGCCTTTAGTTATAATTGATAAAGTTGTTATGAATTTTTAATAAACTTCATGTATGAAAACTATCCAAAATTGACAAAATTCAAAACATAAAACATAAAATAGTTTATTAAATGATATTAAATTATTAAAAATATAATATTAAAAAAAATGGTTAATATAAGTCCAAATATATAATAAATAACTATCACGACCTGACCCTACCCGGGCTTGAGTCGCAACTACCCCATTCCCGCCTCCATAGGCCAGGGGCGGGCGACAAGCGCCGAAGGTTAAACAACTCGGGGAGGCCTTTTCCTAAGTACATGTACACACACACATGGAGCACACTCAATGAAAAAGTGCAGAGCAAAAGAAAATACAAGTAAAGAAAAGGGAAACTGTTATAAATAAACCATAAATGTGCAACGACCTCTAAATTGTACAAGAAGAAGCATAAGGTAACTGAAAAAAAAAATGAAAAAACACACGCCCAACCAGAAAAGTGCTACAACTCGGAAATAGGTAAACAAAAAGGAAAACAGCTAGAAGGGTCCCCCACCTAGAACCCGACTCCGACCACTGCACGCAGTCTACGCTCTTGAACTCCTAAGCTCCACTAAAGTCACGACCAGCCTGTATGTCGTCTGCAAGGGCACACCAAGTGCAGGTAATTCCCAAGAAGGGTTGAGTATAAAAATACCCAGTAGGATACCCCGAAGGCTCGAGGTAGCAACAAAGGAGGTACCGAAGGGGGAGCAGTAGAGTGAATAGGGAATAGTAATAGAATACAACAAGGAGTGCAGTAAAGAGTAACAGCGGAGAGTCCAGCTCAACCCAACAATAGAAAGGAGAGACTTGTCCAGGCACAAGGAGTTGGAAACAGTGAGATGGTGAACTTATCGTCGAGTCTTCTCTACCTATAGCAAGAGAGTAGACTCATCCCACAATGAGAAGCTAGACAGGGAAAGCACGTGGCATACCCCACACATCCTCGCCTCTTCTAGAGGGAGAGTAACCGAGCCCAAAAAGTGGGTACTGAAACAAGGTATATACATATTCATATACTCTAACAAGAATCCCGAACAAGATTTTAAGGGTATCTCCATCCCATAGCTCAGCCCAAGAAATGAGTCTCCATCAATCCCAGAAGTAAACCATCGATGCCCAGCATCCCGCACATCTGCCCCGAACTACAAGTCAAGGGGCTAAAACCACCGCACCTTGACACTATCCGCTTTGGGTGGCACTGACTCACCCACACGGTTTTAGGTCGCGTCCTAAGGACACATCTCAGTGGCGGAAAATCTCCTCGTACTTGAGAGTTCTAAGGGAACTTCAAACCACAACTCGTCACTACCCCACAGTTGAGAGGAATCCTCAATGTCGATAGGCGACACCCTTCCCAGCCCCGCTGGAGGGTCCCCAAAAGTCGATGGGTTCCTACTATAGGTAGACTCTTCCAGAGTCGACTGGTGCCACACTGCCCAGTCCCATAATAGGGTAAACCACTAGAGAGAGACCCGGCTAAAGTCGTCGATGGGACCACTGCCCAGCCCAGATGTAGGTAACCCAACATCGGGGACCACTACCCTGCCCAGCTCGAGGTAAGCCCAACATCGCGGACCACAGCCCAGCCCAGCTGGAGGTAAGCCCAACATCGGGGACCACTGCCCAGCCCTGCTGGAGGTAAGCTCGGCATCGGGGACCACTACCCAACCTAGTTGGAGGTAAGCCCAGAACCGCTCTGGCCATCCCTGCAAGATGGTACTGCTCAGTGAACATCGCTGTACTGGCCATCCCTGCTAGATGGTACAACTGGTGAGCCCTTCTCGGAACAACCTCAGCCCTGCTGGAAACAGCCTCAGCCCTACTGGAAACAACCTCCTGGGTAGAGGATCGGTGCCCGCATAAAGTATTGGTCAAACCAAATCCACAAGAACTCTACCAAGGAACACAGAGGAATGGAAGAAACTCCCTAGGCCTCTCAGGGCGATCATGCTCCAATCCGCTGAGTCACTGTCGAAGCGGACTGAGACAACTCATCCCAGAATGTGGGAAAACACCCACGATGTACGAGCACACGTAGTCGTAAATGGTGCTGCAGTCCGGTGAAAGGGGCATGGTACTGAAACCCCTTAGAGCTGAAGAAACAGAGGAACTGAAACCATCTATGCCAGCCAAAACCATCGAGAACAGAACCAGGGGAAAAATTCAACCCTGCTGGTCAAACAAACAAGCACCAAGCTAGGGGAAGACTCAACCTTGCTGGTCAACAAACAAGACCAGAGGAACCCTCAACGTCACGAGAGTTCAAAAGTACGCAAAGCAGAACACGACATGCACATGGGGCCCACACAATGTGTGTCCCCAAGTCAATGCCAATAGAGTGCACAAACGTTCTAAGGTACAAACAACCACATGTACCTCCAAGCGTTCTCGTATACTCCCCGAGTATACCACATTCTTGCCCAAAGGATATCGTGCACACGACACCCAATGTCAACACAAAGACGTAACATAAAAACTCCAACCAGCCACCTCAATGGATGAGGCACAACCAACCACATCTCTTCAATCATTTGCATCACTCACACGGGAGTGCACGTGATCACACGCCAAGGGTCCTCTACAAACATGGTAGAAGAACCGCCACCGGGGCACCTTTCATATTTCCAAATTTAATGAGATCGCGTATGAGGCTCTGTACAACCAAACGGATCGTACCGTTGTAATCCTCACAAAAAAACATGCAAGATAGACTACATACTTTCCTCATACGGATATCCGACAGAAAAGACACCAACACCGCCTCACGCCCGAACGATGTCCCGTGATCCTGAGCCTTGGCCCCGAAAATAGTCGTGTGCATTGCACCACTATGATCTCCTAGGGAAAACATGCCAAAAATATTTCTCACTTGAGCGCAACAGATATCCGAGGAAAAAGATGCATTCTGGCGCACCGCACACGAGCGCTGCTTCGTGGGACCCACAACCTGGTCCCGAAACACAATGAACGGATCACACCATTGCGATCCTCTTGAAAAAGTACACAAGTTTGACTAATTACTTGTCCAAAACGGACACCCGGTGATAATGCTGAAAACCACTGTTAACTCTCGAAATGGCCCTCGCGGGGCCCGCACTAGTGTGTGGAATTAGAGCGGGAAGACTGCACCAAATCGATGCCCTAAAAAACACCCAACATCGGCTTCTCGTACACCCCGGACGGACACCTGATGAAAAAGTTACAAAACACTGCACACAGCTCAAAAGACGGGCCTTGGGGCCCAATCCTCAACTCTAGTTTCGATGCCCGAAACCACGCTGGAAAAGACTGCCTCAGCACCAGGGTCCCAACGCAACTGACGGCGCTTAAAACGGACGTCAGACACGTCCGCGCCATCCAAAACAAGATCCCCCAGAAAAAAATCAATTCTCTTAAAGACGTGTCGGGCCTCTGCGGCCCTCGTGTCAGAAATTAAAAATACCCAAAAGCAACTCAAAGCGTTCCCCTCAAAGCAAGGTCCGCGCTGCCGCTGACGGCACACAAAACGGACACATGTAGCTCAAGATACGGGCGTCCGAAGTTGGAGGGGAAAACCCCTTAGGCCGGACCGGCCCGGTCCGGCCGGTCCGCCAAGCCGCGGGTCCGGTCCACTCCGCCGCGACCCGCTGCCACTGACCGGCCGATTGGGCCGGTCCTTCCATGCAGAGACCCACCTATGGAGGGTCTTGGTCTGGCTGCAGGGTAGCAAGGCATGACCCCGGTCTTCGCTCCGCGCCACGGAGCGACTCCGCCTGGCGCCCACTCCCCGCCCGCGAGCCCCAGAAGACACCGAAGCCCCCCTGCCTCCCTCGGTCGCCCGTGCCTTGCTGCGCCCGGCCGACGCCCCTGGCTGCCTCTTCTGCTGAAGGCCGCAACGCCCCCAGCTCACCTAGCGGCTTCACCTCGCCCCGAAGCCAGCCGCTGCCAAAGCCACCCGCGCACCGCCGTCTTGGCCTGCCGCCTCCTCGAACCGCCAGAAACCTGCCGGAAACTTCAAAACCCGCAAAATTCGATGAGCATTTGCGATCTGCTCGGATCTCAGAATTTAGATCTAAAACAAGTGTCAGAAAGAGCATAAAAACTACTATGCATTCATGGTCTTTGATTCGATGATCAAACAACAATCGACACATATAATTGAGGTTGAAAAAAGGTTTGGAAATTAAAACGCAACCAAAACCTTCCACCTCTTGGGCGTTGCCCAGAGCTTGACGGAGAGTCCGCCACCGCGCCGCCCCTTGCAGGAGCTTCCTCACCGGAGTAGAGGAGGATAGGAGGAGGTCTTGAGGAAGAGGAGGTGGTTCTACTAGGTGAGGGGGTTTGAGGAAGAAGAAGGGGAAGAAGGGTGGGGTGTTTAAGTAGGAAACACTTAAACCCCCCACCCGTAGGCCATGTACCCGAACTTCCGACAGGGTCAGGATTAAGCCTCCCCTAGGATAAAAACCATGATCTGAGTGCAACAGCTGGCTTGAAATTTTAATCTGAGGACCCATTAAAAAAATATTAACCTCAACGCCTGAGGCCGCCAAATTATGAAAACTCCCCTGGGGCCATTTTCCACAGATAGCCCGCGCCCACGAAACTTATACCCCTCCTAGGGTAAAAGGCACACTCTGAACTCAACAGTGCCCTCATTTTCCCAATCCGAGCCACCGTTTACGAGATACTTGAGTCTAACCATTAAACATATAAATTAATTATTTAATTTATCCATTCCACGCTCCGATAGCGAGCGAGGGGTCCAAACTTCCCGCACCGACAAGTTTAATGTCATTCCTAGAGTAAACACCCCATTCCGGACCCATCCATACACTCATAACTCTGATACTAAACTATTTTTAGGAGTTATCCAATTTATTTTGTGTTCCCAGTGTGAACACACTGACAATTTAATTCTGGCCACTCCAGGGATCGGAATCGCACGTCGTCTGAGGGCGCTGCCCTGGAATAATATCAAGAATGTTCCAAAGTCTTTCGTTGCAAAAATAGGGTTCTTACAATATCTTTATTGGTTATTTTGACATAATATGGTAATTAAATTAACCTAGAATATCCAAATAACATGACATCATAGTAAGATTAAAAAGGTTGAAATATGGGTAAACCCCAAAAGAAAAGGATAATAAAATATTCAAAACATGTTAAAAAAATATTGGATGATGGGTATGAAAACCAAAATCATTTTATATTCTAATTAAATAATCATTGGATGATTTTTACTTGAAATTTAATTTATAATAAATTAATATTTTGAAGAGTTTCTTCAATTTCCCCTCTCTTCCTTTATAAAAGGGAACCTCCTCCATCTCTTATTCACTGAAATTTGAGCCTTCATGCTTGGACAAACCCATATCAGTTTTCTTCTAAACATCCATAGTTACAGTATAGGGGTTCTGGTCTTCTAAAAAGTCCAACTGTAGTTCCTTATGATTAAATTTAAAGGAGGCCCGTTGAGGAAGAGGTAATCTCTTCTAACGATTCAATCAAATTTATTTTTTCTTCTACTTCTATTTAATTGGTTGTTTCATTATAAATTAATAATATAAGTATCAATAATATAATTATATGTTATTATAAATATGAAAAAAATAATATTTTACCTTTAATCCATCGTATGAAAAAAAAGAAATCATCACGTGTGCGTACGTACTGATTACTGTCTCCACATTATGGTGTAATCTATTTTTCACCACCACCTTACATGGATGGGTATAATGGATTAAATAATAACTATAAATGATTATTATAACAAGATAATAATTATGATATATTATACACCATTCAATTCAATACTGTTCAATAACTATGTAAATGATTTCGTAGCTTGTGAGTACATATGGCTTACCATCTCCATGACGTGATGAGATTAATTATCCACATTTACCATTAAAGATAGATTATAAAGTATATATAATAAATAATCCTGAAATATATGAAATAATAATTATAATTTATTTAAAAATATATATGTCATTTACTTACTTCCATTCAATTTAATAAGTAAACAAAGACAACGTTCATGCGTACGTACAACCTACAGTCTCCATTAACGGTGTATTACATTCCATTTATAGATATATTATATATATTTATATAACGAATATATATGATATATAAATTATTTTTTACATTCTTAACGTAATAAAATCATGATATATGTAATGATATTAAGAACAAAAAGTCCAAACACATACGATAAATGAAACTATTATTACCCAAAACGTTGCTTTAACATGGAATTGGAAAATGAACAGGTAATATAAAGTTATAAGAGAATCATATATTATATAACATATATTATTATGGTTTTGTTACAAGTTATTAATATTTTTTAAACCCACTGTACAGGTGTTTCAGACACATATATAAGAAATCAGACCTATGGTAAGGGATAATTTTTCAATCTTATTTTTACCTGAGATTGTTTATAAATAAGTATTTTCTGGGGATATATTTATCATCCATGTTATTATTTTATAAACATGTTTTCATAAAATGTTTTATATTCTTCTATATATGTCTAATTCAATTTTTACCCATTTTGGACTTTTACTACATGGTATGGAAGGATTTTTTCTTTTTATTACCATACGAGTTACTTTTTGACTTTTCCGGTAAAAGTACTTGGAGAATGTTTTGTATATTATACAATATGAAAAGATTTTTAAATCTTATTAATGCCTTATTTCCATTATTCATCCTATACAATATTTCAAGTTTATTTTTAACAAAATTATTTTCTTTTAAAATTGCAAGGAATTTGGAGAATAGAAAATGTTTTTGAAGAAGAAAGGATATTTTCCTCGAGAACTAAGTTCAAGTGTTTTATCAAAATTAATTTTCATCTAAGATAGAACTATTTAAATATTTTTATGTTATTATCCCTATTATTAATCTAATTATATTTTTTTTGAAGTTGAAATGGTATTTTATATCGATTATGTTATGATGGAATGATGTTTAAGAACCCACTTTATTTCATGTGTTATGCTATGATGAATGATTTATGTTTTTATGGCACATGTAAGAATGATTTCAATATGATATTGGTGGGATATATATCTCTCTCCAATGAATTGGGTAATGATTTAGATCTCATTATATATACATGATTGAAATGAAAAGTAAATTTGGTTCAATAATACATGGCTGGAATGAAAACTAAACCTGGTTCAGTAATGGACTTTGTCCACTATAATAGTATAGGCAGTAATACCTTGGATACTATGGAAATAATAATATGTACTTATTAGTTTTCCACAATTACATGTTTTATTCCAATTCTATTCTATCATGTTTAATGTTATTTTATGATCTAGGCCTTACGTACAACCAAGATTTATTTCATGACTCAAGATTTTGATGTTTAAACTTTATATTGATGTTTTGATATTCAAATGTATATGATTTGTATTATTTTCTCCATGTTTAACCTTACTGAGAATTTGATCTCACAATTTTTATTTTCTATTTTCCCCAAGATATAAATAATGGTTTTAGGTAGGAAACCAAAATCAGAAGATCTTTCTGGGAGATGTCTAAGATATTTAACCATGATTAGAAGATTATGTTCCGAGTTTACAAAAACAAAAAACTAATACAATATTTGGGTGTATGTTTTTCTGTCATGTATTAAGTATTCCAAAAAATTAATGTAATTTCCAAGTACTTCATTCTTGGGTCTCTATAGTTGGTATCTGAGAAAATGATGTATGAATGAATCTAATCCTGGAGAACTCTCATGTGTGAGCATTTAACGAAGCATGGCTCTCCACCCAAGGGCTTCATAGTGAAATAGCTGCCACTGGGGATGGTGGTGTGTCCCACCCAGGGTGTGTATCTATACACGGAGGGCTTTAATATGTATCAATTCTAGTCCACTAGAAATATTTCCATACAACTACAGTTGGTATCCGAGCGAAGGATTAATTACCCTTTGGAATCAGGGATGTGAAGACTTCGAAGAGATCCCTAGAGATATTTCTATGGTATGTATTGGGATTCCCCTAAGGTTATCTATAAGTATAGTATACAATCATAAAATTATGGTAATGATCATGAATAACCTAGGATTAAACCTAATATGTTATATATTGAAATTACTCTCCTATGATATGTTGTTTTCTGAGTATGATTTTTTCCTCTCAGACTATTATTTTTGGGTTTTAGATGATGGTTGGAACCCAAAGGAACCATGTTAAAGTACAATGCACTAGGAAATATAATGATTGTACTCCTGGACAACCAAATTTTATAGGAGACGAAATGATGAATCTTATTTCTATATTAACACAATATATAAATCGTTCTGGACTCCCAAATGAGTAGAGAAGGAAGAAACACTCTATTGAGTCCTTTATGAGGCAATTTCCACCTTCTGTCAGTGGGTCTTCTAATCCACATGTTACATAACAGTGGACCAGTACCATTGAAATTAAATTTTACATCATTTGTTGTTCGGAACATGAACAGATCATTTTGGTTGTCTATGGTTTAGAAGGTGAAGCAGACTAGGGGTGGACTCTAATTAAGAATACAAGGCAACAAGATGAAATTGAATCCATGGAATGGGATGAGTTAAATAACTTGTTTTTTGATAAGTACTTCCCTTATATTCTTCTAAAAAAAATAAAAAATTAGTTCCTTGAGCTTAAGAAAATGGATGATTAATCTATTGGTACATTCGAGGACAATTTTACAAGACATGCAAAGTATGATTTTAGATTTATCATCCAACATGAAATTAAATCTGATAGATTCTTCAGTGCCTTAAAACCATTTATTAGAAGGGAATTATCTATCATAGACTTCAGTAGCTATGAAGAGATTGTGTGTTGTGCTGTCAAGGTAGTACTGGAAGTTGCGGTTACATGTCCATCTCATGGTTTTGGCAAGAAACGAATGATTGAGTTCAAGGGAATATCTCAAAACAATGGTTAAAATAAGACAAAAGTTTCCATATACTAAAATTGTGGAAATAAGCATGGTGGAGATTGTCTTAAAGGGACTAGAAAATGTTTCATGTGTGGAAAAGAATGTCATCGAGCAATTGTGTTCCAAAGTAATGGGAAAAAGTTTTCTAATGATGTGAATAGAGAAAAGGCTACATAAAATGCACCACCAACACTTCAATGCTACAAGTACAAGGAAATAAGGCATTATACTAACTAATACCACAATAAAAGGTTTAATGATGATCGACATCAACAACATTTTAAGGAAAAAGACAAAGGGAATTTAAATGTGATAAATATTGTTGATGCTGTGGATGACAACGAAGTACTGGAATGATTATGTGTTTATGTAATGAGATTTCAAAATAGTGTGGTGCAATCTCATTTATAGTATTATAGAATATTAGAATATCTATGTATTGGTATATTATGGTTTTCCATAATTATGTGGTACCAATAACCACGAAAAGAGATTGAAATAT
Source organism: Viscum album (assembly GCA_963277665.1). Taxonomy (NCBI): domain Eukaryota; kingdom Viridiplantae; phylum Streptophyta; class Magnoliopsida; order Santalales; family Viscaceae; genus Viscum; species Viscum album. The sequence continues at coordinate 1,467,440,857 of OY728140.1, read as the reverse complement.
TTTTGGAAAGAAGATGATATGAACATAATGAAGGGATAAGAAGAAAATAATATATTTGATAGTATTAATGAGATCACAAATGAAAAAAGGATAATGTGATATCATAGTTTGTGTATATATAAATTTCATATTTTGTATATATAAATAGTTAATTTTGATAGAATGTGTGTTGTCACTATGGTTCTATGGTAATTTATGATACTATAATATTTCAAGAGTTTAGATACCCGAGCCTTTTACATATAACATTTCATTATTTAAAGCACAATTAATCATCAGAGTACAAGCCAAGGATCGTTAAGTCTAATGTCTTGGAAGACTAGGTACATATAAGATAAAACATGGGGCTAAAAAAAACATCTCTATTTAATCTCTATAATGAGCTCTGAACTTCCTTTGAGCCCTTACATCTGCATAGGGTACCCTGGGGAACACATGAACAAAAGGATGGGCTAAAAGTTCCCAGTAAGGGAATGACCATAAGGATACATCTCAAGCACATGAGTTAAGAGGCATGCCATAATTATATCCAAAGCATGAAACTTATGAAATCATTTAATATAAGCATGGGTTTATATAATAATGGAATCATATAAATGTGGTAGAATCATAAATCATATCTTTAGTACGGTTCAAGTCTAACTACTAATCCTGCTTCCCATTTTAGTACGGGTCAAGGATACCGACAATCCCATTTCACATCACATCTCACGAGACTTATCTTTACCCAATGCATTGGAGTGCTATCTGGGTGAACCCATCTCAACATATTCATGAATATCCTTACCATATAAATATTATTACCACATATACAATCATGCATATTCAACCATACACAAACATAAGGGTACCCATGAAAAGAATTGGATACCTGAATCATGACATCAATCATAACCAATGGGGGTATCATGAAAGTGTCCATATAAATAAAATAATTATAAATATATGGACTTTAATAGTGTAAAATAGGCATATAACATGGTAAGTTGTGTCAAACATAAATTACAACATATTAGAAATGTATTTTAGAAACATTAGCATTAAAACATTTTTGTGCGGTTTTCAGAAAAACACTCTAGAGCTTCTCAAATAGAAAAGAGGACATTGTTTTATATAAAACCAGAATTGAACCAATAAGGTTTTAATAATAAAAATAATGATTTGATAAATACAATGGTGTTTTAAAACCTAGGATAGAGTCCACTTGAAATTTGGGTAAAAATTTGGGAAGCCCCTTAAAATAGGTTGGCTTATCGGAATGTTCTAAGGAGGGAATCTTTCAAAATCATGTATATCCCCAATAGAATGTGATGAAAGGGTCTTGATATAAGAATATTGTACAACTAACCAGAAGTAGTAAGACTCACATAGATAGATAAGATAACACCATTTTGGAACAAAGATTAGGCCACCTGAAATAACAAAGAAGGTTTGGGTAGAATTCGTTACGATTTTATCGGCATGGTGACGAGTGTGACCAAGAGGGTTTGATGAGAGATAAATGGGGTTTCTAATCAGTTATAAATCTAGAAGGAAGTACGGGGAGGTTCTTTAACATAACCCATAATTTTCTAGTACACATAAAAAGGCAAAGTATAGAGGACAATCTTGATTAAGAGAGGAAAGGAAAGGATCCCTTACCTCAAATCTGGCGGTGTTCTCCACTTGTTATTAATGACCTGAATAAACAAATTAGAAATATTTATTCATAATTTCATAACCACTTCTATATGTAATTGATTTATTATAACAATTTTTAGTTCATTAAAATCCATTTTTATTAGTCATAAGGTTCAATTTCATTGTTCGGGCTCGTTTGTTTACTTGGCTTTAAAAGATCGGTTCACTTATATTCTAGATTGGATTATATGAAAGATGAAAGTGGTTTTCTAGAATTGATGTTAAATTCTTTAGTTCATATCCATTATATTACATGGTTTTAATTTTAATTTGGTTACTTAGAGTTATGTTGAATTATTACATATATAACCTTAGTTATAACTGTTTTTGTTATTCAATGGGATTGATTACTAAGAATGTGTTTTGATTTATAAATTAATTCCACTTGAAACAAAGGATTATAGTAACAAAAATAGGATATATTACATATATAATAATCTGGTTTAACCATATAAAAAATGGTTTCATGACCAGAATTACAGATAATAATAGAAATTGATAAATCGTTGTCCTTGAATGTGCTAAATTAGCACATCTCAAACAGTGCATTCATTTATTTCAAATAACGGGGGGGGGGGGGGAAGAGGGGATAATTAAATATACCACTAGCATGAATAAATTCCATTACATGTATGTTACTGGATTAATCATACTATTATGGTGAAAGGAGGTGAAGAAAGAAAATAAAAAGAAAAGAACTTAAAAGAAAAGTATAAATTTGGAAAGAAGAATTTACCTCTGGAAACTTCCTCCTTTGAGAACCTCTTAAGGGGAGAGGTTTTAGTATTTTGAGGAGTCTGAGAGCTTTTGAACATGGGGGAGGAACTTGGGGAGTGCTTTGGGAAGAATTTAGAGAAGTCTTGGAGCTTGAGAGGAGTAGAGAGAAGAGGGAGTGAAGGGGGGTTTTATAGTGGAGGAGAGGTGGGATTTCATGATATAATAATCATTAATTTATTATTTATTCCAAAGAAAAAGAATAGTAAGTATTCCATGACCAATAATAGTGATTTTATCATGTGATCCTGAACCAAGTGGTAATACATCAGTAGAGCATCATCCATGACTCAATTAGTCCATTATTTAGCATTTATTGTAAATTATCAGATTCTACTATTCATAAAAAATTCAAGTATTTCAGAAAAATCCCAAAAATTCACCCTAACCATTTTTTGACGTGTATATTCCAAAAATGAATTCCATTTTGCAGAAATAATTTTCTAAATTTGATTATTTTAATATTTAATTAAAATAATAATTTATTATCAAAACTAGTTTTAAAACATTCATTAACTCATTCTAAAATATAGGTATATTATACTTCCAACATGAATATTATTTCTATAAAACCATAGGTGAGGTTACTATTCATCAGGGTATATCAATATTCATAAGTGTGTGTTACTATTCATTAGGGTAGGTTACTATTCACCGAATTTTTTTTGTTTTATTAGACTCCAAAAAACATCTTGAACACAACTGTGTATGTCAGATTTTCAAAATTTAAAACACAGAAGTGACAAACTTATGTTTAAAGGTCACTTATTACTTAGTAGTTGATTATTATGTGATTTATATGAATTATATATAAGAAGGGAATTTCCATTAAAAAACATTGGGTCATTACATTCTCCCCCCCTTATAAAATTTCACCCTCGAAATTGCGTTTTACATACTAAGACAAAAACAAGTGCAGGTACTTTTCCTTCATTTATTCCTCCAATTCCCATGTTTCTTCCTCAAAGTTATGGTTCCTCCACAACACCATGACAAGATTGGTTGTCTTGTTTCAAAGAACCTTATTTCTCCAATCCATAATCTTTAATAGTTTCTCCTCATAGGAGAGATCATCTTCCTGCTGCACCACCTCTGAGTTTAGTACATTAGAGGGATCAGGTATGTAATTCTTCAAGAGTGATACGTGAAAAACATCATGAACTCAATCCATATTCAGTGGAAGTGAAAGTCTATAGGCCACGGCTCCTATGCGGTCAAGGATCTCAAAGGGGCCAATATACTTTGGGCTTAGCTTCCCTTTCTTCACGAATCACATGACAATCTTCCATGTAGATATTCGAAGGAAGACATTATCTCCAACGTCGAACTCAAATTCCCTTCGATGGTGTCAAAATAGCTATTTTTCTGACTTTGAGTAGATTTGATGGGTTTCTAGATGACTTGAACCATCTCTGTCATCTCTTGAATAAGATCGGGTCCAACTAGCTTTCTTTCTCCAACTTCATCCCAACAGGTTGGAGTTCTACATCGCTTTTCATATAGAGCTTCATATGGATCCATATGAATACTTGAGTGGATTATATTTTTGTTTGAGGACTTATCTAATGGGAGATGTTGATCTCATCCACCTTTGAATTCTAGAGAGAAATCCTTAAGCATATCTTCAAGCGTCTGAATAGTTCTTTCAGACTGTCCATCAGTTTGGGGGAGATAGGTTGTGATGAAATTTAATTTAGTACTCAAAGAATGCTGAAGGATCCTCTAGAATTTATATGTGAACCTTGGATCACAGTCAGAGACAATTGAGAGTGGAAGACCGTGCAGCCTAAAAACTTTTTTCACATATAACATTGCAAGTTGTTCAAGTGATAGATCTTCACGAATAGCGAGGAAATAAGATGTCTTGGTGAGTCGGTCAACCAAAACCCATATCACATTATTTCCCTTAAAAATCTTCGGGAGTCCTGTGACAAAGTCTATAGTAACATTTTCACATTTCCACATGGGTATAGGCAATGGCTGCATCATACCTTTGGTCTTTTGTCGCTCAGCTTTAACTTTTTGACATACCAAGCACCTTGATATATAATCCAGAATCTCCTTCTTCATGTTATCCCACCAAAAGTGTTCTAGTAGATCACGGTACATTTTGGTACTCCCAGGATGGATAGATAAGGTCGAGCTATTTGGATCATTCAATAGCTCCTTCTTTATCTCTAGAAGAGATGGTACAAATAATCGTGTCCCAAATCTTACAACTCCTTCCGCATCAATTTTGAAATCGGAGGATTTCCCATTTTTAAATGCTTACAAACTTTTCTGAATTTCCACATCCTTTCTTTGAGCAACCTTTATTTTCTCCATGAGGGATGGTTGAGAAATCATTTGAGAAAGGATTGTTGATGTCCCTCCATTAACTACTCCCATGTCCATACTTTGAAAATCCAAGAAGATCAGGTCCTTTTCAATTCTCATCATTGATAAAGATGCATGATCCTTTCTACTTAGGGCATCTGCCACCTTGTTTCCCAAACATGTATGGTAGTGGATTGAGAAGTCATAATCCTTGATGAGATCTATCCAACTTCGCTGGTGCATGTTATGCTATTTTTGTGTGAATATATATTTGAGACTCTTGTGGTCAGTATATATCTCACTTTTTTCCCCATAGAGATAATGCCGCCAAATTTTCAATGAAAAGATCATAACCACTAACTCCAGATCATGCGTGGGATATTTTTTCTCATGGATTTTCAGTTTCCTTGAGGCATAGGCTATCACTTTATCATTTTTCATAATCACACAACCTAAGAATCTCTTAAAAGCATCACTATACACCATAAAGAGTTCTCCACATGAAGGGAGTCTGAGTACCGGCGCAGTGATAAGCCTCTTTTTCAACTCCTTGAAATAGTCTTCACATTCCTGTGTCCAGACGAACTTTACTCCCTTCTATGTCAGCTTGGTCATTGGGTTTGACCATTGTTAAAAGGTCTTCACGAATCATTGATAATACCTAGCTAGACCTAAAAAGCTATGGATCTCCATTATAGAAGTTGGCCTCGGCCACTCTACAATTGCCTTCGTCTTGGAAGGGTCCATATATATCCCTTTCCTGGTGATAACATGACCCAGGATTGATACTTCCTCCATCCAGAACTCACATTTACTATAATTTTCTTACAACTTCTCCCTTCGCAAAGACTTTAACACAGTTTCCAAATGATCCTCATGTTCCTCTTTGCTCATGGAGTATATCAGAATATCATCAATAAAGACCCCCACAAATTTGTCGAGGTAATCTCTAATGAATATATTAATTAAATCTATGAAAATTTCTGGAGCATTAGTGAGTCCTAAGGGCATCACTATGAACTCATAGTGTCCGTACCTCATTCGAAAGGCCGTCTTGGGAATATCTTCTTTCCTCACCTTTAGTTGGTGATATCCCGACTGAAGGTCCACCTTAGAGAAATAACTGGCCCCCCCGAAGCTGATCGAACAAGTCATCTATCCATGGAAGGGGATTCTTGTTCTTTATAGTGATTTTATTGAGATCACGATAATAAATGCCGAGGCACATTGATCTATCCTTCTTATTGATAAAGACAACAGGAGCACCCCACGGTGAAGCACTCAGCCGTATAAAACCCTTCTCCATATTCTCCTGTAACTTCTTCTTCAGCTCTTATAGCTCTACTGTGGCCATTCTGTAAGGTGTCTTTGAGATTGGTAGAGATCCAGGGATAAGTTCAATCGAGAATTCAACCTCTCGGTTAGGGGGAATACCAGGAAACTATTTTGGGAATACATCAGTGTAATCCCTCACGATGGGCATGTCTTCAAGCATGATTCTCTCCTCTGTCTCAATCATTTGAGCTAGGTATGCATGCTCATAAGGAAGAAATATCCAAACTTGAGACGAAGATTCTATAGGAGACTCATCTTTCTCCTTGCATTTGTAAAGAATCAGAGGATTCTTCGGGATGTGAAGAGTAATCTCCCTTTCCAGGCAGTTGATGTTGGCCTTGCACAAAGATAGCCAATACATGCACAAGATAGCGATAAACTCCACTAAAGGAAGTGTGAAAAGATTTTATGGGAGGTTCAGTCCACAAACATTAACTGAGGAGGAATTATAAACCATGGATTCCATAACTTCCCCATTCACTATTCTCACAGATAACTTTTCCTCCAAATTTTGGGGTGGTGTTTGAATAGTTCTACTAAACCTTCAAGATTTGAAAGAATGCATAGAACCAGAATCAAAAAGTACGTTCTCTATTATTGAATTAATATCACGCTTATTTTTCACCACATCGTTTTTCAGCTCCACCTCAGCAGTAGTGATAGAATAAGCCCTTCCTTTTTCCCTTGGAGGTTGTTGTTCATTGCCTCCGACAACCCTCGGCTTAGGGCAATTGTTCGCATAATTCCCAAGCTCCTTACAGTTAAAACACTACACTGCAGGATGAGTTTTGATCTGAACCTTCCGTTATTCTCCAACATTAGCGGGACTTTTCATATCCCTTTGGCATTTCTTGGCCAAATGACCAAAATTTCGGCATTTGAAGCAATTCTTGGTTCCCTTCAGACAGTTACTAAGATGCTTCTACCCACAATTTTTGCAAAGGAGAAATTTGGGATTCTTTCCATCATGGGATTCTTTGGACAGACCACTCATGTTGTTTTCTATCTTCTGCTTCTTTAACTAGGCCCATGAGATCAATGAGAGTCTCCAATATCCATTTCATCCTTGAGGGCACAACCTTCAATCTCCTCATAGCTGTCGAATTCTCTAATTTCCAACAATTTTCATAGATTCGGCTTTATTCTGCTAAAGAAGTGATCCACCTTGCTTTTGGTGTTCATGACGACGCCAGAGTTGTACCTTGAAAGACTTGTAAAGTTTTATTCATACACCATGATGCAATCATATTCCTTCTGCTTTAGTCTAAGGAACTTTCTTTCCATCTTGAGATGGAGGGTTCACGGAAAATATTTGTTGAAAAACATCCTCTTGAATTCCTCCAAATCTATGGAATCAATTTCCTCTTGGGACTTCGTATTCTTGATCAGTGTCCACCACTGATTAGCTTCCCCATCAAAATGATAGACTGAAAGTACAACATTCTCTTCTTCCAAGAACTGGAGGACAAAGAAAGTCATTTCAATAGAGTTAATCCATTGTTCTGTGAGGAGGGGATCAGAAGACCTGCTAAACATGGGAGTCGTTTTCCGCCTGAAGGATTCTACAACAACATGCTCTTTCCTTGGAGGAAGGGGACGTTCCACCTGATTCATGTTAATATTCATAACTCAATCTAGCTGAGAAAGTACTGTCATAAAGTTTTGAGCACCCGCTTCCATCACATCAGGCATTCATTTTGGGTAATCATCACATTTCCTATCACATTGGTTGTTGTAATGTGTTCTTATATTTCCCAATATTAACTAATAAAAAGAATGTATAATTATAGGTCTTGAATACTTAACTATTGAGCATAAAAAATAAAACTTCAAACATTAATGGATAAACTTAGAAAGAATAAGTACATCCTATCTTGTGATTCCTTAGGTTTATATCTAAGTTATCCTCGATCTATTTCTTATCTTATATACATAGGGGGTTTTTTCCCGTAGTAATGGTTTTTACTAAGCTCATGAATCTAATAAAAAATATCCCCCGGTAGTGTTGTAACCAAGAGTGCAGCAAGTCATGTTGTCATGCACCAATTCCTATTCGAGTCTAGCTCAAAGAGGTGTTTTCGGGTTCTACCCCTAGACAGATTTGTTCCAGAGACACCTCTACCTGCTCGTATCTAGATAGGGATGTATGTTCTTGATAAACCACTTACTCTATACTCACCAAAAGTTAGGACTATTTTCTTATACTTAGTCTCATCCTTAAGGTTCTCACTGAGTTTCTCTATTCCTAATCTCCAAAAATAACTATACCATCCTCTGATACCAACTATAGTGACCCGGGCATTTTACATATAACATTTCACTAATTTAAGAATAATTAATCATCAGAGTACAATCCAAGGATCGTTAAGTCTAGTGTCTTGGAAGACTAGGTACATATAAGATAAAACATGGGGCTAAAAAACACTTCTTTATTTAATCTCCATAATGAGCTCATAACTTCCTTTGAGCCCTTACATCTGCATAGGGTACCCTGGGGAACACATGAACAAAGGGATGAGCTAAAAATGCCCAGTAAGGGAATTAACATAATGATACAGCTCAAGCACATGAGTTAAGAGTCATGACATAGTGATATCCAAATCATGAAACTAATGAAATCATTTAATATAAGCATGGGATCATATAATCATGGAATCATATAAATGTGGCAGAATCATAAATCATATCTTTAGTATAGGTCAAGGCAAACTGCAAATCCCATTTCCCATTTTAGTATGGGTAAAGGCTAACCGCCAACCCCGTTTCACATCACATCTCATAAGACTTATCCTAACCCAATGCATTGGAGCGCTATCTGGGTGAACCCATATCAACATATTCATTAATATCCTTTCCACATTAATATTCTTACCACATATACAATCATTCATATTCAACCATACACAAACATACGGGTACCCATGAAAAGAATTGGGTACCTCAATCATGACATCAATCATAACCAATGGGCATATCATGAAAGAGTCCATATAAAAAAATAATTAGAAATAAATGGACGTTAATAGGGTAAAATAGTCATATAACATGTTATTAAGTGTCAAACATAAGTGAAAACATAATAGAAACGTATTTTAAAAACATTAGCATTAAAACATTTTTTGTGCGATTTTAAGGAAAACACTCTAGAGCTTCTCAAATAGAAAATGGGAAATTATTTTATATAAAACTGTAATTGAACCAAGAAGGTTCTAATAATAAAAATTGTGATATTATAATTACAATGGTGCTTTAAAACATAGGATAGAGTACACTTGAAATTTGGGTAAAAATTTGGGAAGTCCCCTTAAAACAGGTTGGCTTATCGGAATGTTGTGAGGAGGGAATCTTTCAAAATCATGTATATCCCCAAAAGAATGTGATGAAAGGGTATTGATATAAGAATATTTTAAAACTAAGCATAATTCATAAGACTCACATATATAGATAATATAACACCATTTTTAAAGAAATATAAGGCAACCCGAAAGAACAAAGAAGGTTCGGGTAGAATTCATTATGATTTTATCAGCATGGTGTCGGGTGTGACAAAGAGGGTTTTATGAGAGGGAAATGGGGTTTATAATCACTTATAAATCCATAAGTAAGTATTGTGGAGGTTCTTAAACATACTCCATAATTTAATAGTATACATAAAAAGGCAAAGTATAGAGGACAATCTTGATTAAGAGAGAAAAGTATAGGATCCCTTACCTCAAATCTGGGGGTGTTCTCCACTTGTTATTAATGACCTGAATAAACAAATTTGGATTATTAATTCATAAGTCCATAACCCCTTATATATGTAATTGATTTCTTATAATCCTTTTTATTTCATTCAAATCCATTTTTATTAGTTATAAGTTTCAATTTCATTGTTTGGGATTGTTTGTTTACTTGGATTTAAAAGATAGGTTCACTTATATTCAAGTTTGGATTATATAAAAGATGAAAGTGGTTGCATAGAATTGAAGTGACATTATTTAGTTCATATACAGTAGATTACATGGTTTTAATTTTAATTAGTTTACTTAGAGTGATGTTGAATTATTACAAATATAACCTTAGTGAAAACTATTTTTGTTATTCAGTGGGTTTGATTACAAAAAATGTGTTTTGATTCATAACTTAATTCCACATGAAACAAAGGATTACAGAACCAAAAATAGGATATATTACATATATAATAATCCAGTTCAACCATAGCACAAATGGTCTCTTGAACAAAATTAAATATAAAAATAGAAATTGATAAACTGTTGTCCTTGAATGTGCTAAATTAGCACATCTCAAATGGTGCTTTCATTTCTTTCAAATAATAGAGGGGAAAAGAGAGGGTATAATGAAAAATAAAACTAGCCTGAAGACATTCCCGTACATATATGTTACTAGATTTATCATACTATTATGGTGAGGGAGGTGTGGAATGAAATTAAAAGGAAAAGAACTTAAAAGAGAAGAATAAACTTGGAAAGAGGAATTTACCTCTTAAGACTTCATCCTTTGAGAACCTCTTAAGGGGAGAGGTTTTAGTATTTTGAGGAGGCTAAGAGATTTTGGACATGGGGGAGGACCTTGGGGAGAGTTTTTGGGAGAATTTAGAGAAGGATGGGATCTTTAGAGGAGTGTAGAGAAGAGGGAGTGAGGGGGGGGGGGGTTATAGTGGAGGAGAGGAGGGATTTCATGATATAATAATCATTAATTTATTATTTATTCCCAAGACAAAGAATAGTAAGTATTACATGTCCAAGAATAGTGGTTTTATCATGTGATACCGAATCAAGTGGGATTACGTCAGCATAGCATCATCGATGACTCAATTAATCCATTATTTATCATTTATTGTAAATTATCGGATTCTACTATTCATAAAAAATTCAAGTATTTCAGAAAAATCCAAAAAATTCATCCTAACCATTTTTCGACCTGTAGAATCCAAAAATGAAGTGCATTTTTCAAAAAAAATGTAAAAATTTGATTATTTTAATATTTATTTAAATTAATAATTTATTATCATAACCAGTTTTAAAACATTCATTAACTCATTCTAAAATATAGGTATATTGTACTTCCAACTGGAATATTACTTCTATTCCACCATAGGTGAGGATACTTTTCAATAGGGTATATCACTATTAATAAGGGTAAGTTAATATTAATTAGGTTAGGTTACTATTCACCAAAAATTATTTGTGTTTTATTAGACTCTAAATAACATCTTGGAAACAACCGTGTATGTTAGATTTTCAAAATTCAAAACATAGAAGTGAAAAACTTAAGTTTAAAGGTCACTTATTACATAGTAGTTCATTATTATGTGATTTTATGACATAAATATAGAAGGTAATTTCCATTTAAAAACATTGGGTTGTTACAAACAGAATACATGATTAATGTATTTTGATGTTTGAAATGTGACAATTAAGAACTACCAAATGAGATTTGGGAGACAAATGCTATGTAGATTTAGTTCACCTACTTCTAATTTTTTTTGGGAGGATTTTAATGTTATCCATTTTTGGATAATATAAGTTATTTTCCTTATTATGTTTGGTAGATTAATGTATTATCTCACTATAGGTGGACTTATGCTTATTTGATAACATGTTCAAAACTATTTATTGTGATAGATGGAATGACCTATCTTCTTATTTCATGATCTACAAACACTTCATGAATGACAAATTCAACTCTATTTTTTAAAATTATAGATGAATTAGAAATTGTTCCAGGCATGACCAATGATAAAATTTTACTGAAATCACGTATTTCTTCTCATGTTCTTCATCTTTAGGAAAAAAATCTTGGAAGAAAAAAATGTTTTCCTTGTAATTTATTATCTGATGTATCAGATGATCCCATAAATCATTGTAGAATTATGGATTTCTGGTAGTTAACTTTATCTAAACCATATTTTCAATGACTATCCTCCAGAACATGATGGTAATATTTCTCTTCCATATTCATATTTTCACTTTCTTCCTATGTTCTCTAATTTGGAAACAAAGTTAATAGTTATTTTGGGTAACTATTATGTTTCCAACATTTCTTTTTGAAAAGATGTTTTTTGTATTACCTTTTACAATGTGGGTTTATATGAAAGAAAATTTTAATTAGAAACACATTTATAATCCCAACAAATTTTGGGGGAGAAATGCATTTTAAGGGGGGTAAAATGTAACACCCTGAGATTTTATGAGATATATCCTTTTTAATTTCAATGATGTCTTTTTTTGTATGCCACACCATGATTCGCTTGTAGTATACACAAAAATATACTTGGATTTGTTGAACACAATTTCAAGTTCTTTTGATAGAATTAATTTCATGATATAATGAGTATAGATTTTTTTCAATGTATAAATGAACTAAGTTTGGATTATGTTATTCGCAACACCAAAGTAAGCTTGCACTACACACAACACTGACATGGCTTGCGTTATATGCAAACGAGACCTTCCTTGATAACTTGTGTGGTACGCAATACCAAGTTTTACTAAACAATGATTTATTATTAGAATATTATATAAACAAGACATTATAAATATTATATAACATTATCATTAATCTTACACATTATATGATAACAAAATAAATTTTTCAGATAAAATATGTATTTAAAAAAATACAGTTTTTTGGCCGTTTGATGGTTCTCCCATTTTAAATCTAGTTATGAAACTTTTATATGTTATATTTGACATGATAAACTTATTATTTTTAATAGGGTAATAAAACTTTACATTGGATAAATTTTTAATATTTTTCTGATAACATTCATATTTCTATGAAATGTGAAAAAATGATAAATTTTAATTGAAAACAACTTTTTTCATCAAAATAATTTATATGGTTAGAATATATTTTTGAATGGTTTTAAAGTATAACTAGATTATATTTTTATAGTTTAATAAAATTTACTTATTGTAATAAATTTTACATTGAATTCATATGTAAAAAACATTTCAATATTTTGCAATGTTTTAAACAAACACCCATTTTTTCCAAAACATGATTATTTTTAAATTAAATACTGTAAATTCTGTGTTTTTAATTTAGAAAAATGGATTCCATATTTGGAATCAATAGGTTAATATTTTATAAATATATATCTTTTATTTTTAGACATTATGAATAGTAACTTCAGTAATTATTTTATTTACCATGGCTAAAGGATAAATCTGGTAAATAAGGGTAAAAAAATAATATTTTAATATTTAACTACCATAACACATGCCATAATCCTATTGGATGAGAAATTGAAAACAATATTCATCCTTGGGGCGATTTTGGGACCCCATGGATTCACTTGGATGTAAAAATGACATTTTATAAGAATTAATTTAAAGTAAAGATAATTATAACCTAATCATATATCTTTTAGTAATTCGGTTCTAATAGGTGGTTATATAACAGATTTAAATGCCTATAAATAGTAATTATAAACTTGAAAATATTTCCTATAGCATGGTTTTTTTTTATAATTTTAGAAATTAGATAAATATATTTATTTATGACACAATTATGATGTGGTGATTACCTCATTAATGAAAGATTCAAATACATGAATTTATAAATATTTAAATAAATTTAATTTGAACATTTTTATTCCATCAATGAATTTTCGAGATGAAATTGAAATATTAGGGTAAATCTTTTTGATATAAATAATAAAGTTTTCATGAATTTTTTTAAAAAATTCAACTATGAATAGTGTCCAAAATTGACAAAAATCATAACATAAAATATAAAATAGTTTATTAAATGATATTAAATTCCAAAAAAATATATGATTAGGTAAACTAGTTAATATATGTCCATATATAGTGTAAATAACATTCTTTTGGCTGTTTTTACATAATATGGTAATTACATTAACCCATAATGTGTAAACAACATGATATCACGGTAAGATTAAAAAGTGTAAAACAAGGGTAAAACCAATAAGATAAGGATAAAAAAATATTCAAAACATGTCAAACAATTATTTCATGATTGGTATTAGAACCAAAATCATATTATTTTCTAATTAAATATGTTCAGGGAGATTTTTTGTCAAAATATATTTTATAATAAATTAAAATTTTGAAGAGTTTCCTAAAGTTCTCCACTCATCTCTTATAAAGGGAACCTCCTCCCTCTATTTTTCACTCAATTTGGAGCCTTAAAATATGTCCAACCCCTGCCAATATCCCTTAAAAACTTCCCTTGTTTAATGATAGAGGTGATGGTCTTCTCAAAATACCAACTCTAGTTCCCTAAGAAGAAATTTAAAGGACGTCTGTCAAGGAATAGGTAATCTCTTCTACCGATTCTTTAGAATTTATTTTTTCTTATAGATCATCTTATTTAGTTGTTTCATTATAATGTAAAAACATCAATACCACTAATATACTGATATTTTATTATAAATATGAAACAACCCTATTTCACCTTTTATCCATCATACGAAAAATGAAATCACCGCGTGTGCGTACGTAAAAATTAATATCTCCACACCGTGGTGTTATATGTTTTTCACCACCACCTTACATGGATGGGTATAATGGTGTAAATAATAACTATATATAATTATTATAACTTAATACTAATCATGATATATTATACACCATCCACATTAATACCGTTCAACAATTATGGGTACAATATCGTCGCTCGTGCGTATGCACCACTTACCGTCTCCACGACGCGATGAGATTAATTCTTCATGTTAACCATTCATGAATAATTATAATGTATATATAATAAATAATCATGAAATATATGAAATAATAATTCTAAAGTATATATATATATATGCAATTTACTTACTTCCATTCAATTTAATAAGTAAACGAAAAAGCGTTCACGTGTACGTACGACCTACTGTCTCCATGAATTGTATATTCCATTCCATTTGTTGATCTATTTTATATATTTATATACGAAATTTATATGATTTATAAATAATTTTTTTCATTTTGGATTTAATTAATTCATGATCTATTTAATAATATAAATAATAACAAGTCCAAACATGTACGATAAATTAAACAACTATTACCCAAAACATTACTTTAACATGTAATTGACTAATTAATATGTAATATAATGTTGTAAGTGAATAATATATTATAAAATAAATATTATTATAGTTCTTTTTCAAGTTAATAATATTTTTAAACCCACTATATAGGTGTTTCCGACACATACCTAAGAAATCAGACCTAAGGTAAGGGATAATTTTGAAATCTCATTTTTATATGAGATTGTTTATGCGTGAGTATTTTCTTGGGATATATTTATCATCCATGTCCATGTTTTATAAATATGTTTTCATAAAATATTCAATATTCTTAAAAATATGGTTCAATTCATTTTTTCAATTTTTGACTTTCACTACATGGTATGGAAGGAATTTTTTTGTTTACCATACGAGGTACTTTTTGACTTTTCTGGTAATAGTATGAGAAGAATATTCTTTTAACTTATACGGCGTGAATAAATTCTACATCTTATTAACTCCTTTTTTCCATGAATCATACTCTATAATATTTCATGTTTTTTTCAACTAAATTATTTTATTTTAAAATTTCAAGGATAATTGAGAAAAGAAAATGTTTTTGAAGAAGAAAAAATATTTTTTTGAAGAACAAAGTTCAAGTGGTTTATAAAACTTAATTTCTATATAAGATGACACGCTTTAAATAGTTTAATGTTTTTATCCCTATTGTTACTCTAATTTGATGGTGTTAATGATGAAATGGTCTTTTATATGGATTATATTATGATGTAATGAGGTTTAAGAAACCCATTTTATTTCATGGGTTATGCTATGATGAATGATTTATATTTTTGTGCAACATGTAAGAATGATTTGAATATGAGATGGGTGGGACCAATATCTCCCTCTAATTAATTGGGTATATATTTATATCTCCTGAGATATTCATGAGGATAACTAAAAGTAAATCTGGTTCAGTAATACATGGCAGGAACGACAAGTAAACCCGATTCAGTAATGGACATTTTCCACTATGATGGTCTTGGCAACAATGCCTTGGCTACTTTGGAAATCATAATATGTGCTTATTAATTTTCAAAAATTACATGTTTTATTTTAATGATATTCTATCGTGTTTAATGTTCCTTTATTATCTATTCCTTACACAATGCCAAGATTTATTCCATGACTCAAAATTTTGATGTTTAAGCATTATGTTCTTGTTTTTACGTTCAAATGTATATGGTTAGTTATATTTTCTTCATGTTTAACCTTAATGAGCATTTGAGATCATCATTTTTATGATTTAATTTTCACAGGATATAAATAAAGGTTTTATGTATAAAAATAGAAGGGAAATATCTTTATGGGAGATGTTGATGATCTTTCACCATGATTGGAAGATTATGTTTTGAGTTTCCAAATAAACTAAACTAATACGGTATTTGGGTGTCTATTTTTTTCATTATTAAGTATTCTAAAGTAGTAATGTAATTTCCATGTATATCTTTCATCGGTATATACAACATGGGTATCAATAAATAATATCATAATTAGTGAATAAACAATATTGGACATCCTCAATATAACGTCAGGGCCTCGTACCAAGATATCATACATAAGTGTGTATAGTCTCGACCAAATACCCGAGATAGTTTGTCTCATCAGACATGATGATTCATAGATTGGATAAAGCTGGCCTCTCCCATAACATAATAAGTCTAATTCATTTCTCATATTAAATGGGTGAAACATAGTCAATATAAAAATTCATATTAAAAAATTATTATATAAAATTTTAATAATTTACATAATTAATAAATAAAACCTTAAACCATCCAGAGTAATTTCGATAATGGTATCAAAATAGTACATCCTCATTCAAACTGAACATAAACCTTCTAGATAAATAATGAATATTTTATCATCAAATTATATCATCAACATAAGATTCAACCAAGGATGTTTACATAGATTAAAATACTATAAAAAGATCATTGGAAAATTTCATGAGGAAAATACCCTTTTCACTTTGAAATCACTTATTAAATGTATATGATATTTTAGAAATATTAAAGAAAAAATATATTTGATAATGATAGGTGTGAGTTGTAAATTTTCATATTTTTATATATTGTTCATTGAAAATACCCCTCATTATAGTTTAATTACAAGGTAAATTGCTATTTAATTAGACATTATTAGATTAGAACTTAATTAGAACATGGATTTAAACATGGAATTTATTGATAAATACATCTTTTGATTTAAATTTTGAAGACAATAATTTATTTTAGGGCGTATTTTAATACTACACTAACCAAGGATTTGAACTTTTGCAGCGTGAAAAATTAAAAATCCCAAAGAGTGACCATGACATCCACTATCACTAAGATTACCATAGCTATTGATTGTATGATACCCCCTTGTTGAACCTACAATATCTTAGAAGTAATAGTGACCATTCCTTAAGCCTACCATTAGCACTGATCATGGTCACCTGACCATCTTACCACACCCTATTTTCATAGTAGGAGTATCTATTGTGAGTACCGACTACCGACCATGTGAGCTAATAAAATATGAAAAGGAAATAATAGATAACTGTATAAACAATTTTATTAACTATTCCACAACTCTCATGGTAGGCATACCTACCATTAACCACCTTCTCAAAATACAACTTTTGGTCAGGACACTAATCATGAAATTCTTGGTAAGAATGCATACCACAAGCCTCACCAAACCTATAATACCTATTCATTCCCTACATCCATTAACCAAACTATGTATCCTCATATCCCAATGATTAGAAACCCTTCAATTCATACTTTTTGGTTTCTAGAGGACAACATGTACTTTAAAAAATAGATACTTCCACCATTTACGGACCTCCAACCCGAGGAATAACTGGGGAAAACCTGCCTTGTTGACACCACCTCCAGCTTCCGCCCATTAATTTGGGAGATTTATTAAGTGTAAATAATTTTCCAAGAGATTCATTAAATTAATATACTCTAATTTTATCACCACTTTGATTAATGGATAAATCCATCTGAGCGAACCATGAGTGAAGTCACCATTCCTGTAAAACATTTGAGGGATCCCCAGTACTCTATTCTGTCATGAAGGAAAATTTTAATTATCTACCCTATAACCACAAAAATAAAGACCTGGAACACATGGAAATCTAAAAAATATGTGGGAACATCATTATCCATGAAATTTTAATAAATAATATCTAACATTAAATAAAATTGTTGTTGGGTGCGAGCTATGAGTATGTGTTGAGTAGAAAGAACTAGCATACATTGAATATTTTGCACCACTAACAAGGAAATAGTTGTCCTTTAATAGCTAATGATGGGATAATCTGATTACATATTCTAGATAAAGTGACATCTAATGGATCAAATAATTCCTCTGAGGAACTATAAAAAATAGCAAGGTGCATAATTAAAATCACATGCACACATTACTTTACCAACTACTGTGAAGCACTGGATTATTACACCCTGAAAAGAGAAACTAGGACCAACCTTGGAAATTGAAATTACCTACTAAAATTACAAAAATAAAATAATAATTATGTGCCCCTCACATGGATAGATGTTTCCCATCATCTATAAAAGGATTTCATTTAGAAGGAGATAAGGGGACTCAATTGGGAAGAATGTAGAGAATTTACTCTATAAATTACCATCTAAAACTCTTCTATAATTTAATTTTTTTGGAATACACCAATGATGGAACATTAAAATTATTATCGTCCAGCCAAGGAGAATCTCATCACCCACTATTACTTTAAGGATTTTATGCACAAGACACTTGGATTAAATCCAATTCCTAAAATTAAAGATAGTGATGGTAATTTAAGTGTAATTTCTTATATCCAAATACAAGGATATATAAGGTTTAGGAATACAATGATCATTGTGTTTCTTTATCTGAACCAAAATTTCATTATTTAGGTAATCAGTTTGATTCAATTGATGAGGGGATAATTATAAATCAATTTAATAATGATGAAAAAGGTGAGTGAAGAGATAATCCAAGGTTGTACCACGAATTCCCTAATATGATTTCAAAACCAAACCAGTTTTATTTTTTTCCTCTTTAAAAACTAAACCCAAAAAACAATATTTAAACACACTTATAGCATATACTTCTCTGGATACAATCAGAGTCCCAGTTTTACTGCATTTTTATGATTATAAAATTTTGTTTTTTTGAGCACCCCATAACCAGATCTCATCAAACCTGGCACCAATGTTTAGAAACATAACTATTTTGTTTAATTGTTTATAAAAACATTTCTTAATTGACCATGTTGAGTTCTTCCCACCAAATTTGTGTTGATTAATATATTGAAAGAATTGTTTTGTCCAAAATCAAAACTTAAAGAAATATAGAATAATAAGAAAATGATTTTTCCACCATTCCATTAGATGATTATCCCTATCCAATTTCATCCTCCCCAAAATCCTTAACATAAATTAATGATATGGAAGGAGATCTATATAATGTTAATAGAACATTGAAAAAAATATGTGCACCCAACATCAATATGAACAATTAACAATTATAATTAAATGATCAACAAGACTGTGAACTCAAACTGTAATGATTTTTATATTGTCTATGTGTCATGAGATATATAGAGAATATCCAAATAATAACTTAAAGTAGCTAAGGATGTTTGTAATGGATTTAGAACTAGAGGAGTCACTAAGTATCAAATCAGTTGAAAGGTTTTCCCCTTCTCACTTGAAGGAGTATCCATGGAGTGGATCTACAAACTTCACCCAAGAGAAGTCATCTCATGGGGAGAGAAATATAAGGTGTTTCTCTAGAAATTAAATTTTGCATCAAGAAGTGTCCAACAATGAAAATAAATGAAAGTAATCAAATAATTAATTTTATAGACTCTTTATGAGTTTTGGGAGATATTCAAGAAGTTAGTCACCTCCTTCCTACATCATCCATATGAATAAAATCACTTATTTGTAATTTTCTTCCAAGGGATGATGGATAATTACTGAAACCTACATGGTGATTCTTTAGGTGGGGAAGTAATTGATTAATCATCAACTGGGGTTTAAGAACACATTGAAATGATCTCCCAAAATTCTAAAAATTTAGAAACCAAAACTCCAACTAGAGGAGTTCATGATGTAAAATTTTCCAACTCTAATTTATTAGAAAATTGAAATTAAGAACTAACATCCCTTGTGATATAATTATCTATGAATAAAGTATTATAATCATCATTTACCACACCCCAAAGGTCCTACCAACTTTGCAAATCCTATGTAAATTTTACATGTGGATTCCCTAAAATTTAAGAAATTGACAGTTATGATGAAATTTTCAATTAAAAATTATATAATCAACCAAGTAGAAACCAAGGATATAGAGAATTCCCCACTCACTAATTTGGAGTTGGAATCTAGCAGACTCAAAGACCAATATTTCAATAGACTTCTCAAAAGCCTTTTCAAATACTTCTTTTCCAAAGATAAAATTTCTAACCATGTATAAGATGACAGCAAAGAAACCCACAATAACCATCCATGAATGATAAGTTGATACAAGTAATATAATCTAAAAATAATCAGTACACCACCCTCACTACTTATGGGTCATAATAAAAATAATTAAAAGGAAAATTTGTCTAACTCATGACCACCCTGAATAATAAGGTAAACCAAGGAACCATAAATCTTCCAACATATAAAATTCTAAATTGAAAATCAAATTTCATTTCTATTACCTGAGATTTGGAAAATAACTAGATGATAGTATAAGATCTCCCCAAGAAATTAAAAAATGGAAGTGTGAAACATCAATCATCCGAAGAGGCTACACAAGTAAAAGAACTTAAGAAAGTGGCCAATAAGGAACCATCAAAAGACAAAAGAGAGATCATGGGTGATTTAAAACGACCCTCTTACATATAATAATGAAATAACCATGAAAAACTTAGGATGGATCATTATTACAATATATTCTGGAAGTTTTTATAAAATTAGAAATCGATAACCCCCTGATGGAAGAAATTTGACATATTCAAAGGTATGAAAAATTAATTAAGTATATGTGCATTGGTAGAAGGATATTAAATTAAAATGAAGTGGTGAGACTAGGTAAGAATGTTTCTAATTTTATTACCCCTAAATTTTCTAAAAATACTAGGATCCAAGTACATTTTTTATACCCTTCACAATTGGTAATATTAATTTTTACAATGTATTTTGTTACTTGGGAGCATCAATTAATCTAGTGACTTATTGTATATAATATTATTTAAAAATGGGAGAACATAAACCTACCCATTTTTTTAAATATTTCAAATAGAGCCTCTACCTACTCAGTAGGAGTCCTTGATGATATCTTGGTATGTGTAAAAGTTTACATATTTCATATTGACTTACAGTTTCTCAACATTTAAGAAGGAGAATGTTTATATTATCCTCAAATTATTCTAGGATGACCCTTTCTAAAAATAGCTAAAACCATCATAAATGTAAATGAAGACACCCTGCTTAAGAAATATGTGGACAAATAGTGGATTTCAATATACTAAATTCAATGAAACATTCATATAATGAACATTTGGATTTAAAATTAAAATATTTTGAACCCAACGTTTCTTCTAGGGAATAAACTGAAATGTTTTATGACATAATAATACTATGAAAATATTTGGAAATAGCCAACTTACTGGATACATATATTTTTGAAAATGAACATAACTTGGAGACAATTTCAAGTACAAATTAATTTGAAGAAATTGATGACAATTATTATGTTGAGATACTAAACAAATGATACTACTATTCATTATTTTCATTTGAAGGTGGAAAAAATAGATAATAGTGAAATGAAAACATCTCTAGAAAATACCTTTAAATTAAAACATAAATTTCTTCCCTGGAATTTGAAATACTCCATTTTGAAAGAAGTATAAGAAACTACTAGTCATTATTTCAAATAATTTTGAACCTGATCTTGAGATCCAACTGCTAAAAATCCTACAAAATAATATTAAATCCATTGGATTGACATTTGGGGATATTACAAGAATAATCATTACCACATTCATGCACTAAGTTTTTTTAGAATAAGGATATATGTTTGTAAGATAACCTCATATAAGATATAACCCAACTCTCATAGAGGTATCCAAAAAAGATTTCGAATGAATTTTAAAAGATGTAATAATTTATCCCTTTTCAGAATCGAAATGGGTGAGCCCCATTAAATATGTTTTAAAGAAAATTGGTTAATTTTTTTTGAAAATGGAAACAATGAATTAGTACCAACCGATATCCAAGATAGTATGAGAGTTTTTATAAAATAAATAGAACTAAACAATGTAACTAGAAAAGTCCATTTCCTAGTAATCTTTTTAGACCAAATGCTAGAAATATAGAAGGAAAATGACCTTATTTCTTCCTTGATGGGTTTTTTGGATATTTTTACATTCAAATATCTCTTAATGACCAGGAAAATTGCACCTTTACATGCCCCTTAGGTACATTTCCCAACCAAAGTATTCCTTTTGGTCTCTATAATGCCCCATGTACCTTTTAAATTTTCATGGTATGTATGTTTTCATATCTTATAGAAAATTGTTTATAAATATTCCTTGATGATTTCAATGTTTACGGTACTAGATATCACAATTTTTGTGGGAGTTTGGAAAAGTTATTAAAATGATATTTTGAGAAATAACTAGTTTTGAATTTTGAAAATTTATATTTTATGGTTAAAAAAGTAAATGTAACGGGCATTTTAATTTCTAAGGATTTAATGTCGACAATGAAAAAGTGAATTTCATTTAAGAATTACCTTCCCTCTAACACTATCTTAAATATTAGATAATTTTTAGTACATAATGGGTTTTATAAAAGATTCATCAGGGAATTTGGACGAAATTATTTAACCCTAAATAATTTACTCAAGAAATAAACAGACTTTGTATTTTGGTGAATCATGTAGGAAAACAATTGTTAAATTGAAAGAATTTTTAACCACTCCCCCCATCATCTACCCACCATATTGGAGTCACCCATTTGAGATAAATTATGATTCATCCAATAGAGCTATATATTTTGTGTTGTCTCAATAGATTGGTAGGCTTCTACAAGTGATAACCTACATCTCACAAACCCTAGACACTACCCAGATCATCTACACCACAACAAAGATGGATTTATTTTCTATTATTGTATATTTGAAAAAAGAATTATACTTATATTTTAATAAGTAAGGTGATTATTTATTATAATCATGAATCATTAAGATATTTGATAAATAAGGAATGTTCCAAGCCCAGAATAGTAAGATATGTATTGTTGATGCAAGAGTTTGAACATGATGTTAAAGACATAAAGGGATATGAAAATATAATATTTGACCACAAGGGTAGACTACCTCACACAATCGAGGTATAACTAGTCTTGAAGACTATCCTAGATGATTCTTTCCATGGTGATAAATTGTAAAGCATGGCTCCAATGCCCTAGTATGATGATATAATGAATATTATGGTCACGATCAAGGAAAATTCCTTCTTCTTTAAGAACTAAACTACCAAATTAAAAATGAAATCCAAACACTATGTTTGGGATAACCCTAATTTATGGAAAATTTGTAATGATAAAATCATTAGAAGATGTACTCCCTAGGAAGAAATACATTTTTTAGATTCGTTTATCCATACACTTGAATGTGGATTATATTGTGATCCTAAAATAACTACTAGAATTTTTTTAGAAGATATATTGTTTTGGCTAACCAGTTTTAGAAACTCTTATGATTTTTTTAAAAAAATCCCAAAATTTTGGTTTATTGGTGGAATTTTAAAAAGAAATAATCCCCGTAAAATATTTTATTTTTTGTGAAATTTTTTATGTTTTGGAAATTTAATTTATTGTCTCATTTTCCATGTTATTTAGATTTTACTATATATTATTATTAGTATAATATGTTTCTAAATGGATTGATTCCAAATCAACTTGGGATGATAACTGAAAACTATAATTTCATTCCTTAAATCAAATATATTTTGTATGTTTAAAATACTCCAAGATTTGGTTAGTGACCAAGGAAACCATTTTAATCATAATAATATTTAATTCATTATGAGAAAATATGGAGTACACCATAAAACATCTAATACCAACCACCCACAGAAAGAAAGAATGGAAGAGGTTTCCAATAGAGAGGTTAAGAGGATCATAGATAAAATAGTACAAACCAATTACAAATACTAGAGTAAGAAGATATATGATGCACTATAGTCATATAAAACTTCCTACAAAACCACATTAGGTATGTCTCTTATCCAAATTGTTCATGTCAAAAATTTCCACTTTCATGTTGAGCTAAAGTAAAAATACTGTTGTGATATTATATGAGTAAACCTAGAATTTAGAAAGCTTGTAGACAAAATGAAATTACAATTAACAAATCTTAAGGAATTAAAGAGAGAGGAATATGATAAATTGCTACTGTAAAAGGAGAAAACAAAATCTTACCATATAAAGTTGAACTAAAAAAGATAATTTCAATTTAGATAGAAATTATATATATTTTCATTAATGTTGATACTCTTATTATGTAAGTGACATTCCAGATGGATTGTGCCATATACAGTAATTAACACTTTCACATTGGGTGAAATTTATATTGTAAAAAATATTTAAAAAAAATTCATTCAAATTGTATAGAAAATAACTAATGTAGTACTAGGATAACTTTTGGAAATAAACTGAAGAGGATTTGGGACACCTTCATGATACAGAAAATTAAGCAAGGCCAGGTTTTAGCTTTGCATCATTTTTTTCTTCAATTTTATTTAATTGAAATACCTTCCTAAAAAATTGAATACTGAAATTAAACTAGGACAGTAATAGAACCATGTGTAGGGAAAGATATCAGTCATCATTTTTAATTAAATAGATACAATTTTACTTGAAAATATTGTACTATACATTACACTTTTTTATAATTCTTAGTTTTGATTTTTTAACCATTTTCTATAACTTCACAGCTACCCTACCAAGTATAAAATTACCATTCTATAGTTAATGTAATTCATGGGTTCTAAAACCGTAAGACATTAAATAATTGTTGAGAAAATTTGTCACTACATTAATGAATGTTTTGTTTTAGAATTAAGATATGGAGTATGAGTTAAAATATTTTGGTGGAATTAATTTTTAACTTTAAGTCATAAAAATTTGGATCATAATTAAATTAACTAGACCTCTGTGAGACAAACACCTTATAAAGACAACTTAAATTAAAATTCTATATATCCTTTGAACCAGGAATAAAAATAGGAAATTGGGAACCCACAATGGATCTCAGATACAAGTTCATTCGGTGTGTTTTAATATTTATATAATTCCATCTAAATAAGTTCTCTACATAGTGCATTTAACATAAATATGGTTGGGAAAAATAGTTTCAAATATAGGGACATGTAAAAAATGAGTCTATTTTTGCGAGGTGAATATTGAACCGATAAAAAACGGTCCATTGACTTATACCACATCTATTTATGTTGTATTAATGAAGAGGGAAATCAAATTGTGGTTTAAGAAAATTAAGAAAGAAGAATGAATAATGGTGATTTTTTATAAAAAATATTCCCCTTAAATATAATTTGATCCACTCTTGATCTGAATACGTCATTAATTAATGTAAGGTAGTGACTTGATTCACCTTTGACGCATGATATTTATCACATTGAAAGAATGTATTTTTTGTTTAAAATATTTATATTAAATTTATATTTAAGTAGGATGAACAATATTTTTTTGTTTTTGAAATAAATTGAGATAAATTAAATATTTAATAGGAGTAAAATGGTTGAAGTCTGGGGGAGTTATGTGAACTATAAATTTCTATATTTTAATTTATTATTCATTGAAAATACCCCTCATTGTTGTTTAATTTCTAGGTAAATAACAATTTCGGTTGACTTTATTCAATTATAAATTACTATAACATGGACTAAAATATGGTATTTATTGATAAATACATCTTTTTTTAATTTGAAAGACAATTATTTAATTTATGTGGGATTTTAATACTAAACTAAGAAAGGATGTGAACTTTTGCTGGGTGGAAAATTAAAAAGTCTATGGAGTGACCATGACATCCACAATCACTAGGCTTACCATAGGTTCTAACCATATACTACCCCTTCTTAATCCTACTGTCTCATGGTGGGAATGGTGACCGTGCCTTAATACTTCCATAATCACTATTCATGGTCACCTGACCACTTTACCTCACTCTGTTGTCATAAAAGGCATACATACCATGACTTCCAATAGCTAACCATGTGAGCTAAAATGAATTTGAAAAGGAAAGAAGTGATGAACACGTGAATAATATTATTATCTTTTACAACACTTTTAGAGTAGGAATATGTACTATGAAATCCAATTCTAAAAAAACATCATACATTATAGTAAATTATAGTGAAATTTATAGTAATCAAGCCAACTACAAGTTTCACCTACCTAGCGTGCCTCTTCCTTCTCTATAGCCATAAATAGAACCAGAACCTCCTCCTCTCATAAATATCATGAACCCTTCAATGCATACTTTTTTAGTTCTAGAGGCTAGTATCTACTCAAACAACCGGCAGATGCCATCCCTATTTATGAACCATCGCCCAAAGAAAGAATATGGAGCAACCAACCCTACTAACGCCACCTTTGGATACCAAACCTAAATTTTAGAATTAAATGAAGGGGAACTACTTTTCCTAGAGATTAATAGAAATAATTTTCTCTAATTTATACACCCCTTATACTAAGGGAGAGATCCATCTGGGTGCACCATGAGTGAAGCGGCCCTACCCATGCAGCTTCTAGGGGACCCCTACTACTCAATTCCATCATGTTGGAAAATTCATCTTATTGAAATTAGATACAAATGAAAAATGATCAGTCAACCTTGGTAAATTGGAGAATGTAAGGGAACAACATTATCCAATTCATTTAAAGAAATCATCTCCACCATTAAATAAAATTTCTATTTGGTGGGAGATCTAAGTACATAGTTAGAAGAAGGAAGCAATATCTAGAGAAGCTACAAGACCACTAAAAAGGAGACAATTTTACTTCACCTAATAATGATGGGATAATCAAAGTGCAGATTCCATCTGAAGTGACCTCTCATGGGTAAAATAATTATTCTGAGGTTGTGTGTGAAATATCATTGCCCATAATTAAAATCCCATGCCCACATTACATTACCCACAACTCTAGAGCTTTACATTATTCCACCCCCAAAAGAATAATTATAATGGACCACAAAAAGTGAACCTAATCACTTAAATTCTTGAAATAAAATAAGAAGATTGTGCCTCTCAAGTGAAGAGAAGTTTCCAATAATCTATAAAAGGAATTCAAGTAGGAGGATATAAGGGGAATCCAATAGGACAAAGGAGGAGAACATACTCTGGAAGGTTTCCATCCAAAACCCTTTTTTAATTTAATTATCCTTTGGAATATTACGGTGATAGCACATTAAAACCCATGCAATTTATGTAAAGATAATCTCCTCACCCATATTTATAAATTATAACATATTAAGCAACTAAATCCGATGTAGAATTTACTAGTATTGATAGCATAGATCTATACTAAATTATTTCCTTTAAATTATTGTGATTAATTTTGGGATTTCACACACAAGTCACATGGATTAAATCTACAACATGCGTTATGATATAGTATAGGTAATATAGGGGTAAATTTTGATGTCTAGTTACCATCCAAGGTAGGGGAGAGGAATATAGAGATTATTAGGTTTCATTATCTAAACTTAAATTTCCTAATTTAAGTAATAATTATGATTCAATTGATTAGTAGATAATTAGAAATCAATTTAATAATGATTAAATAGGTGAGTGAGGAGATAATCCAAGGGTGAACCAATAATTCCATACTTTTGTTTCAAAACTAACACAATTTTATTCTCTTTTATTTTAAAAACTAAACCCATAAAATAATATTTAAACACACTTATAACACTTACTTCTTTGAATATAATAAAAGGCCCACTTTTATTTCATTTTTATGAGGTTACAAATTTATTTTTTGAGCACCATGGGACATGATATCATCAATAACCATGTAAAATTTTAAAAAAGTATTCATATAAACGAGTGTTCAGGATGGTGGATAATTCTATACATTTTGTATAACTTAAAAACCATTTAGTTTGCACTATTTTAAAAAAGATAAAAGGTAATTCATTATGAAATGATAGGAATATTCTTTTGAAACCATTTTGAAAGAATTAAAACATGGGAAAAAATGATTTTAATAAATCATTTGGATAATGATGAAATTTTTTATTCCAATATTTTTATAAAAAACAAATAATGATAAAAAATGACTTTCCAACGAAGAGAGATATAAAATTGGATTTTCTTAAAAATAATTCTCAATATTTTTAAATAGAAAAGAGAATAAAATGGTTGATTAACATGAAAATTTCTTGAATAAACATAGGAGAATAAAATATATTGCTTTTAATATAGAAAAATCATACAATACTCCCAATGGATGTATAAACTTAAACAATCTTGAATAACGATGAGATTATGAAATAAACTATTACCAAATTGGTAACTATTGAATCACAACCCCGATGAAATTAATAACATAAAATTAAACATTAAATACCATGAATATAAATATATCAATGATATAAAATTTCAAATATTAAGTATATACACCAAATTAAGGAAATAAGTGGTGAATATGGCATATGTCTCATGAAAGTAAAAGTTAGATGGGAAACCCTTATCTCAGGTCTCATTTCAGGTGTACATGTTCAAACCTCTTATATAATAAATATATATTTATTATAAATATATAATATAATTATAAAAAATATATAATATCCTATATTATTTACATATAACTTTTTATCACCCATTTATTAACAATTAATTATCAAAAACACTATTTTCAGTGATAACTAGATTGTTTTTTGTGTATGTTTTGGTACAGTAGTTTTGGTCTCTGTTCTTTGATCATGGTTCCATCATATATATAAATTTAAAAATGATTTAAATATTATATATATTCAATATAAATTTATTTATAGTAATCCATAAATTTTATTGATATAAAAATGAATTACACCATTCATGGAGATGGTAGGTCATACGTACGCATGAATGATGTTTCCATTTTTTAACGCATGGAAATAAAGGTAAGTAATAATTAAAAATTTCAAAATAATAATTATATATAAATATAATATATTAATTAAATATATCCTTGTTAAAATCCATGAAAAAATAAAATGAAAAATGTTTCACTTCATTTCGTGGAGGCAGTAGTCCACACGTCCGCTCAAGAGACACTATCATTTTTAAATGAATTGGATGTTAAAAAGGTATATGTGATATTATAAATATAAAAGTATAATTATTTAATAAATATCATATATATATACTATATATTATTCATTATATCCATCCATGGGAGGTTGATAAGGAAAATGAATTACATTAGTTCACATGGTAGTAGTCCCGTCTAACACAATATCAATGGATTTTTTCACATTTTAAGTAACATGGGATGGATATATGTTATTAAATTAATATAAAATTATCTAAATATATTTAATATATTATTTTATTATTTTATAATAATTTTTAGAATATTTTTGTGATTTATAAGATGAAATATAATGGAAATTCATGGTTAAGAACTATACCTCTTCTCCTGACAACCACCTTAGTTTTAGACCTAAATCTTTGAAATAATAATTTTTTTATAAGAAAGGGACACTAGGTAATGGGTGTGAATTTAGTAAAAGGATTTGGTCATGTTTTGGATGAACCAAATGGATATTTATGTGAGAATAGAAGAGGATAGGGGTGTCCTTTTATATGAAGGGGGAAAACACAAATAGAATTTTTGAAAAGAATAAATTATAACCACACATTGTACACCCCAAATGGTTAAAAAATGCACAATTAATGAACCTTAGATGATATAAGGTTTAAATATTTCCATAAAATATAAATTTTAAAGATTTTAATGTCATTTTAACTCTTATAGTTTTAGTTCAACCCTTAGTAAATCTGTTCTATCCTTATCAATGATAACATATTTTTATTATATTTAAAATTAATTATTACCAAAACATTTGTTTAACTTATTATTTAATATTAATTATTCTTATTATAAATATTTAATATATTTTATCAAATTCATTTTACATAATAAGAAGAATATAATTTAAAATTAAAACAATAGGCGTGATGAAAAGAGGCTATCCAAAGAAAAAATTTTCATAAGTATACACAGCTTTTTTAATCAAAATCAAACATATACTTGATTGAAATGAAATTAAGTAGATTAATTAATATATAATAAAACTAATTTTTCTTTGAAAACAATTTTAAAATATTATTTAACTTGTAAATTCTTTAAGCAAAAAGGTATTGTTCAATAAAAATCTGTTTTTTTCTATTCATAGAAAAATTAATAATTTAAGAAAATTATACACTATTCACTCTAAGATAATTATGAAATTGTGAGTTAAAATATTATGTTCATTTTTTATAATAAGTGTTAAAAAATCAGTAAAAATTAATTTTAATAGAATTTCACAAAACAGAATGAAACCGTTTTTTTTTGGAAAAATATTGTTTTAAGCATAAAAATGGACTTATTCATATCTCACAAATATTAAAATATTTGATGAATGAAAAAAAACATTTTATTAAATATAAAACATATAAATTTAATTAAAATCATTCAATAATATTTATTAATTAAATTTATTAGGATAAAAAATCTTTGCGTGACAAAAAATAGTTTTTCATAAAAACATTTCATTTACTCCCAAATGAATTTTATTTTTATTTATAATCAACTAATAACCACTAAATTTATTTATACATAAATAAACCTTAAAATATTCTTAATTTAGTTAGTACTATTTATACACATCAATTTAATGTCTAGGTTATAAATATTTACAATTTTATTGTTCTATTAGATTCAGGGTTGTGTGTATCATAAGCTAAATAAGTGATTAAATTTAAAAATAAATATATTATAAAGTGTTGGGGTGTCAAAAATGGGATGTTGTAAATTGATAATTATTTAGTGAATGATATTGGTTGGTTTTAATGGTTTATGGTCCATTGTAACTTCTTAGGGATGCAAATTTCTTTGGTCGGAAAATTATAATACCCCATGTCTATATCGTTTGTGAGAATTCAGGATGATTTGGGATTATTGTTTTATTGAGAGTCTAATTTTGAAAATATAGATTTTGAGTTCAATTAAGGGTATTTTGAATTATCAAAATATGTTTTTTAGGCTAGTTTTTAGACCTGATTGTTGGTATGGGTTCTTTGGCGAGAATCGTAGAGGGCTCGATTGACTCGGGGGGGGGGGGGGGTGAATTTAATCAACTATAACCTTTCATGTCATGTCCCATAGGGGTCACACCATGAATGGGGATGGCCATAGGGAAAGACCCTATTTCTCCACACAAAATGAATTATGCCATACATCCTGAATTGAGTTTTTTGGAGGGGTGCTTAGGTGATTTAGTCTATAAACATGGGGTTCACACCATGAAAATTTTGGGGGAAGACCCTTTATGCCGTGAACCTCTATTCACTTGATGAATGGGTGTTGGGTGTGTGGTATATAAAAAGGGGGAGTTTTTCAATTTATTAGCAAGGATTACATGTTTTCTGGACTAATGGGTCATGATGAGTCCATTTTTTCAGAACTCCCCCTCCCCTCTATATCCCATTTATCTTCAATACAGGGTGTTTTCTTAGAAATTTTACAACTATAGTGTTATGTATATCCTCTCTCTTCCTTTTTTTTATTTTCAACCTATTGTTTCATGACATTTTTATTTCTGAGTTTGGATCTATTTCCAAAAATTATTGTGGAATAGTCTAATAACTATTGGTATTTCATATGGATTGGTGATAGAATTTTCTGAGGTGGTATTTACATGTCTCCACACATTTTTCTGATAGAGGTATGTCACCATATGAAATTTTTTATGTTTTTTCCTATATTAGATGACATTAAATTTTTTTTTGGTTTTTGTTTCTATGGTTTTTTCAAAATAAGGGTTCAATAGGACATTGTGGGCCTTCTAGAGGTGGTCAGTTATTGTTATAGTAAGACGAGGACACTCTATAAGTTATTCAATGACTCTTCCAAATAAGTTTATATTGAAAATTGAATTGTGATTTTTTATTTAATTATGAATTATTATAATTAATTATATTTGATATTTTGGTGTCATTTTGGTCCTCATGATTATGGGAGATGGATAGATATACTTGGGAAAGACTATACGAGAGGTATCTGGTGGTGATTCACAGGGAATAACTATGTTATTGGAGTAGGTAGACCCTTAAGAATACCCCTAAGGTTTTTTATTTCAATTATATATGTTTTCATGTGATATTTAGTTTCCCTACTGAGGTATATTGTTCTTTCTAATTTAAGTAAAATGTTTATTTTTAATAGTGAAGTTCCTATATAAGAAATTAACGAAGACCGAAGGCCACAATGGAACTTGTGTACCAACAAAATAACTTGAACATCGATAAATGTGGACTATATTAGCATTATAGGCCTTGAGACACTTGGTCCCTAGTGGAGTGTGAATAGACTAATTGAATATAATGCACCATGTGTATGAGCCTTAGAATCCTCTTTGTAGAAAATCTTTTTGGATTGGGGTGATTGGCCCATGTAGGCCATGTGGAACCTTGAGATACCTTATATACATTGGGATAGTTGAGATGAGAATAGAATGTGTGATCCATTACATTTTGGATATGATTACCTAGGAGTGTATTACTTACATAAATTTTTGATATGTTGAGTGAGTGGACCAGTCTGAGATAGCATAGAAAGTGAAATGGAAATTGTCCCATCATTGAAGGCCAATTCTAGTGAGACTTTACCTTTGAGTCAAGTGAGAACCTGATACAAACATTATGATTTTGAGGGACATTATTGCATCTAAGTGATGGTCTAGTAACTGAATGATAAATGTGGGACAGAGAAATCCAGGAAGGGTTTTTTGGTAGTGGTGTGACGTAAGGGACCCCAGTGGGTGCCCATGTGATATATTGACCTTAGAGAAGGTTTGTGTGAGAGAATATACTAATGATTTTTGGTGTCAAATTA
Organism: Viscum album; assembly: GCA_963277665.1. Taxonomy (NCBI): domain Eukaryota; kingdom Viridiplantae; phylum Streptophyta; class Magnoliopsida; order Santalales; family Viscaceae; genus Viscum; species Viscum album. Next base: position 1,467,407,539 of record OY728140.1, on the reverse strand, counting down.
GAACTGAGATTCACGATGTGATCATAATGAGGCTTTTTTGACTGTAAAATGTAGTGATTTATGTTGGACTCACTTACCATCAAGATGTGTTGAGATAAATGGGATTCCATGGATGCATTCATTGGATCCGACCTTCATTCCTGACATTAGTTTGGAATACCATAGACATAGTCCTCAAATTCGGATGTGATATTTTTTTTTAATTCTATGGAAGAAAAAATTGGATAATAATGTTATAATATTTTCAATACCATTAAAATTATTTAGTGATTCATTATGATATCAGTATGGAATTCCTTGGACAAAATCCTTGGATTCAAATGTGATATGGTTTTGAATTCCATGAACGCAATCCATGTATTCAAATGTGATATGGTTTGTGATTCCATTTACATGCTCATTATATTCTAATTTGATACATTATAGATTTTCTTGGACATTATCATTAGAAAGGGTGTTAGGGATGCGGCCCTCCCATATTCCCTCTAGGATTTATTTGGATTTCCTAGGACATGATCATTGGAATCGGGTGTTGTGACTAATGTTACTTAATTTACATGGAATTTCTCATAGGAATTGAACATGGTCCTAATATTATTTATTATAATAGCAGGGCTATCTCAAAGACACTCTAAAACTATTATAAGTAGGTTTGGGTTGATCATGGGTGTCATGTTAGATCCTGAGGATTGAAAGTGTTTATTTATTTATTCTAATATAGTTGTGAATTATTTATTCTTTTAAAAATATAAAACCTATAAACATCATTTATTTGTTATATCTATGAAAATTTTGGTGGTTCCCTACAGAGTTATACTCACACCCTTCTCAGGTTTCCATGGCATTTGGGTACCTGATCATACTTCTCTAATAGCTAGTTTAGTTTATATAGAGGCCTAAAGTTGCTTGGTGAAGCAAGACAGCTTAAATGGGATTGGTGTACTGGATGAGGTGAGTCTTAAGGATAGTCGTAGATCCTTTGTGTTTTTTTGTATATTTGATCATCTTAGTTAGATATTAATATTTTTATATTATATAATGATGGTGAGTCTATATATCTTCTTACTTAAATGTTTCATTTGATATAGCATTTTATTTTTATTTCTTTGACATAATATGATGGATGTTTATGGATGATGGATTGGTATTATTTTGATATTATTATGCACTCTAAAATGGGGGAATAATCTTCCCATGGTAACAATCTAGACCCCCACCCCTTTTCAAAATCATCTGGTTTTTGGGGCGGTGCATCCAAGGTCCTAGTTGCATATTTTTTCCGGACATTAATGAGTGGAGTTAGGTCGGGTGTGTTACAAACACACCCTATGAACCCAAATCCATATACATAAATTTATAATGAATCTTAAACCCAACTCACACTATAGATAAGGTTCTTGGGAGAATTTAAATTAAGGGGAGAGTGTGAGAGGATAATATAATGAGAGAAAATAGGAAAGGGGAAGGATAATAACTTGAAATTAATGAGAGGAGATAAAAAAAGATGAAGTGAGTAGAAGCACCCATTTACACCCCTAGGTTTATTTGAATTTATAGAGAGATAAATGAGGTATTTAAGTCTTAACACATGATGAGGGTAAATTAGAATTCTAGGTTTTATTAAAACTTGGAATCTCACACTTCATATTTTGATAAAAAAAATTACCAACCATTCCACTAACATTGGAAAAGAAAAACACATTCCCATAGTTTGGATGTATGGATTAATAAATCATGTGCCAAAGGTGAGAAAAAACCCACTATTAAAAACTACATAATTCTGCATGGTCTACCCATACTATTTAATCTAACTATGTGCAAGTCATACACTAGTACTCTAAGAAAAAATAGACCTACATGGTTCAACATAGAAGCATCATTGTTTGGAACAAACCATGTCCTTCCCTTGTAGACTAACCATATGCTAAAAAATGAACTAGAAAGCCACTTTCATATGACTTCCCACAATATTACCCCTTAATAATGAAATTTAAGACATGAGACAATGGACAAATTCCAAAAAATTCAAAATTTCACATTGATATCACCAAAATTTAAATTACCCATAAAGTTGTAATGACCCATGTTTTAATATAAAGATAAATTCCAAGTGAATTTGAACATTTGCGTCTATCAGATGATCTATTTTTGAAACTGATATTGAAAATGAAATTATGAGAGTCGGAACACATCAATATGTTATTTTTGGATTTGGGTAATGGTTCAAGAGGTTTCTTGGGTGTCGTGGGGTGTTTCTCATGTACCAGGTTCTAGAATACATAGGCATGGGTGATCTGAATAAAGAACATGGTTTTTATTAAATGGTGCACCCTTCAACCAAAAACCATGTGTATGTAATAAAGGAGGCAATATTCCCCACATGGTTTGTACATGGTTTACTGAAACTATGTGCCTAGCCCACACAGTTAGTGCCAAATGGGTAGTACGCTTTCACTATTCATCACATGATTGGTGTACAGTTTGTTTAACGGTGAGACCCAAACCATGTGATCTGTTTTTAAAAAAAATTAAATTAATTATAATCTGAATTAAATAAAAATAAATCCTACCTATCTCTCCTACCCAACTATATATCACACGACAGACCCCCTAGTCCTCTCCTTGTCCGCATGCGACAGCCGTCTCGACCTCCTCTCCTCTCCCCTATTTTCACCGGATTTCTTCATGATTCCCATTGGATCATTATATGCTTGATCAATAGTTCCACCTTATTCATTTTTTCAAGTAGTTTTTCTTCTCCTCATCACCTAATTTTCTTTTTTTCCAAAATATAGAGTTAGACTTCACTGTATTATTTTGTCTTATTCCATTGTTATGGTGTGCAGTGTGTCTCCTAGGACCTCTTGATGCATGTTTTCAAATCCACATCTAAAGGTAAGGCACTTCAGTTCATTTTAATTTCTTATCACTACTTGAGTTAGGCTATTATTCTACTTAGTTTTTAGCACTTTTTCTTTTTTGGGTCCTTTGCTGATTTAGGGTCCCTAGTAATTTTTTTTGTGTATTTCATTCTTCCTTGAGGTTGGTAAGAGTCTCCAGAGTCAAATACAACATACCTATGTATAGATTTGTAGGAATATATATATATATATATATATGTTTCCCTATTATATATATTCTCCCATAGAATAATGAATATATATATTGGGGACAGTTTTTCATATATATATATATATATATGAAAAATGCATATGTGTGTAAGTGTAAAAAGGTATATGAATTTATAAGCATATGCGTAAGGATCCCCTTGTAAATATTTATGGCCTTGAGAATATATACATATGGTATATGTGTATTTATGTATATTCAAAGGTTAATATTCTTGGAGGTGGGAAGGGGAAACATCGAGTGGTCACTGATTTGAACATCAAGTGCCAAAGTGTTCGGATTTACCTTCTTCTTCTTGAGGTAGGATCCCATTCCATTGCCCATAAAATTTAAGAATTCATTAATATATCTATTTTAGAACTTTCCTTGGTTATTAATTAGTGTCATATGAGTTTTATAATAAATGTTTCTTTAGATGAATTGAAACATGCCTTGGAATGGATGCATAAATATACTAAATAGATTGTTTAAAGAATAATATCTTGTTTTTATAATAAAACACCTCAATGATGGTATGATGTCTTTTAAGATAAGATGTAATGATAAGTTATTTAAATAAGACTTGGTTTATTTTTTGGAGTTTTTCTTATACCAATGTGTTAGAGCTTAATAAGTGTCATTTTGTACTTGGCCTCTCTTGTTATACTTAAATGAAATTTCCCCCTTTTTAATTGAGTATTAAATGAAACCCAAGAAACGTCATAGGTATTTAGACCTCTTATAGTTGGAATTTCCTAAGTAAGGAATTTCCTTATTTCCAATGCCACAACCCAAGTGACCCTTTGATTTTTCTGAATGAATTTTTATTTTTTAGAAAAATTGGATGGGTGTTTAAGTGAATTGGAAATGTAAGATTTTTTCCCTTATCTAAATCAATTGGTTTAATTAAATTCTATTGCTTATATTGGTTGCAATACCAAAATTTGTTTATTCTTTATGTTAAATGCTTCTTTGAATTGTAATTCGTTTTTTATAATTAAACTTGAAAAAAGGAAAATATGATAGGTATTACCTCATGTGTTATTTTTAAAACATGAATGTGTCTTAATTATACTTAATTCTTGGGAAATTATGTTACACAATAGGTAATTACTCATGTGAAAAATTACAATTAGGATTATGCCACATTTATATATATATGGGATGGATAAGAAAGATAGATGGGAGGTAATTCTCCATGCTAGATATACATATAATGATCCATTAGAGTGGATATGATATGATGGTAAGGGTTCAGTTGAGTATCGTGATACCACCCTCCCATACATCGGGTGTTGAGCATGACATCTCACATAATTGATATGATTTGAGTAACGGGATGAGGCACCACGTTCAATGATTAGAGTATTTCCATGGAGGCTCACTCTCCACACTGAGTAGTGTAAAATGATGTCTCTCAATCTATAGGGATGTAGGTAATTTTCCCTATTTCTTGAGCTTTTAGGCTTGTTTAGACTAGTTACGGATGTTTGAGTTACACCCCTGTCCAGCTAGAAACTAGTATTCCTGGTATATGTCCATTAGGCATTTTCACACAATTGGTTCATATTGGTGTATTAAATATATAACTAATATATATATATATACTAGTCATACATTCTTTCTGGAAATGACCCGAACTAGGTAGAGTCGACCACGTGTTTGATTGGAACCAGAGATGACCTGTGTCATTATTTCAGTACCATTTTTTTATTTCATATTACCAGAACACTTCTTAATTTATATTTCATGGAATGGAATGGGATAGAAATAATGGGTGCCAACCTATTGAGATTTTTTCTCAAACTTTTCTTGGGCACCATTGGTGCCCGAGTATATTTTAATGTCTATATGTGTAGATAAAGGGAAGCAATTGACATCCATTATTTGATTCAAAGTACTTGGATGATGTTAGGGTAGATGATCGAGCTAGTTCTTGAGAATATCATGTATGTAGTCATTAGAAAATTATTCATTTACTATATTGTATTTAATATTGTAATTCTTACTTATTATCCTTATAGAATCATTTTTCATACATGCATTGTTTTAAATTAGCGTTTAACACTTTTATTCAGTTGATTATTATTATTATTTTTCTCCTTATCTTTATTTAATTACTTCTTCTACTATTGTATATTGTTTCCTATTGATTGTACCATTTTACTATTTTTAAAAGAGGGTATAGTCTCCCCACCATCACCTCCTGAGACCCTCATTACCAGTCAATGACCTATGTTATATTAGAAGATGTTCTTGAGTCCATGTGACCCATCGGTCCGACTACCATGTTAGGGGAAATTCTGGACAAGATGTTACAAAGTGGTATCGAAGACTTATTTTTATTTTTTATTACTATTTTGGGAGGGTATATAGGAGACTATGAATGTTTTGGAACTTAGTAAATATCTTTGTTTGGGATTGATCATTCGACCAATAGGGAAATGACCAAGTGTCCAGGGATGGGATTGTTTTTCATGTTGTTTTCTATTACTATTGATTATGATTTCACCTTGAATGAACATTTACTTTACATTGTGTATTGATTTAGGAATTTATGGTATTTTTTCACAACCTGGTATGGAATGGAAGAATCCTTCCATGCATCAAAATTGGAACATAGAAATTAACATATCAACAGATTTCATGCCATATTATTTCAATTGTAGAGTTGTATACTGATTTGAATTATGTTTCTTGAATGTTAGGGCATGTTTTATATTTTCTAGAAAACTAGTTTTTATTCTATGTTAGGTATTCAAGTAACATTCTTAGTTTTTACCTTCTTAGGTATTGATTTCTCATTTCTGCTTGTATATGCCATGTTACCTGCCTATTTAGAATATCTACGTTATGTTATGTTGTGTGATTATTAGCATGATTATCAGTGTTTTATAGGTTTTATAACATGTCTGGTGTTGTTTTACTATGTAAATGGTTTCATGGGATAAATATATGGGTTGTGATTAAATGGTAACCAATTTTCAATTATAACGTGAATAAGTGCATTATAATTGGGAAAATGTAACCCACATACTAGAACCATGTTTTAGATTTATGCATGTTGATAATTCTTTGTAAAAATGTTAAGGATGATAAAGTAAAATGTTATAATTTTAAATGGGTTTCAATTAAATGGGATCTAAACTACAATTTATAAAGTGTATGAGTACTTTATAGATTGGGTTGGTAGAAACCAATGTCATCAAACTTTTTTATGTGACCATGTTATGTTCTAAAATGGTTATGAATGTAAAATAAGTTTAATTATAACATATAATTAATTGGTTAAATAACTAAATGACAAATTGAGCCTAAGTAGGCCAGTTGGGGCATGTTTCTTCTGAGATGACCTGTTTGGGTGGTTGTAACTTCTAATCCTATTATGAAACTATTATTAGGCTGAATTCTCATAAACCATGGTTGGAATAATGATACCCTCATAGGTTTCCTTATTTGTTATAATTTTAAAATTAAGTTTCTAGTAAATCTATGAAATATGAATGGATGTAAAAAAATGTTAAATTTTTCAAAAGGATATTTTATATGAATTTTCTATAATGTCTGGTGCCTTATTTTAAATATTTTATTTTTCAAATATTAAATTTGAATAAATTCAAATATTTTAAAATGCAACCCAAGGTGATGTCCTTTTTTAAACCATCATGTATGGTTAGTGAAAAATCCCCCTTGAGTTTCCATGGAACAAAACTGTAGGTTTTTTCCAAAGGCTTCCTACCCTTTAATAAATGACATAAATGATACGATTTTGAGTCTAGAGAATTTTCTGTTAGTGTGACCAAGTGATAGGGTTGATGTTCATGCTTTTTATGGGGCTAGACCATGGTAGGTAGCATACTTAGAACTAACATTCTTCTCTGAATCTCAGAGTTTTCTGATGTTTTGTGTCATCTAGGTGTTGTTGTCCATAGAAGGACTCTTAGCTTCTAAATGCAACACTTTTCTAGTTGTATACTCATGGTATCCTTGACCCTTTTTATAGGAATGATCTTTGATTAATTATCGATTTCAGTAGGTTATACATGATAGGGTGATGTTTGGGCTTCATCTGAAGTCTCGTGACAATTTCTTTTTCCACAGTGATGGATGGATTATTATGTCGTTATCTCAGTTAATTCTATTGTACAATCCATATTATACTTAGATTAATTGGGATGATAAGTATATGGATAGTATTCATGATGTTATGGTTTCTTTTTTAATCTCAGTGTAGTGTGCATTGATATACACGACATTCATCAACTTACTAAATAATGTACTGAGCTGATTGAGTTTGGTGAAATCACTGAGCCTTGGGCTGTTGATTAGTACATGGGTCATGTTATCTATAGAGTGAACTAAGTATTAAATGAATCAATTTTGTTTCAATGATCTGGAGGAAATTCTAGAGACTCGATTGTTTTGAAATTCCAATTGTTTTCATTTTGGTTTAGGTTTTTGTTTTCAAGTTAGATTCTTTTTTGTGTGATCGTGGATTAGAGGAGTGTCACAAATGCATTTAAGGTGAATCTAAATATAGTTTAATTTTGATCGGATGGTCTGTCTCTATTCATTAGATGAATAGGAGACTCATAAGGCAGGTATCATCATATTGGTTCTTGGTAATGAGTGTCCATAAAATTATTAAGAGAACAACCTATAAATTTCTTTTTTTGAAATGGTCAGTCATTCATGAATTTTCTTGAGTCATGAATGTTTTGAATTATGTTAGTTCTTACTCAGAATAATGATGTTGAAATGGTTCGTTATGTATGTAACCGTTGATAAGCACCATTGGTCTTGAGTATGCTTCTGTGGTAAATCTTGTACGATCATGGGATGCCTCGAATGGTAAAGTCATGTGGTTTGCATGATGACCTGTCAATGGGCGAAGCTGAGCTTCTTTCCAAGAGGTCAACCACTATTGGTTAGAATACCCTTATTCTTGGTAATAATTGATATATTATTTGTATATTTTTCTATGTGAGGATCATGCCCCATATCTTGACGTCATTGTTGATGCACTAAGAGGGACCCGGTCTTACACCAAACTAATATTTTAAACATTGTTGGACTTGAAATGAAATTTTTATCAGAATTTGGTGTTGGATGTGTGGTTATTATTAATGAATAGTTAGTATTTAGTGGTAATTTGGTTCCCAATAAGGAACACCTTGGATGGGCTCTTGTAAACAATGTGTTCTATTCTTTGAATCTATTTCCTAGTTGATGCAGCTATTGGCTTAGTTAATGTTCTGACGTGGATGCATTCTCTTGTTACAACATCACACTTATAATAATGTAGTATTGACTAATTGGGTAAAGTTTATTGGGATCTAGATTATTGAATCCAAGGTTTTCCTAGACATGTATTCAGGTTCAAAGGTGATGTTTAAGGCTAACGATTATAGTGGTATGGATTAGGGTTACACCTTTTTCTTGATGAGGAAAAAAATTTAATGGTTAGATGGTGATATGATTGAGGAACATCATCAAAATTCAGTTATGGACTTTGGTGGACGTTGTCATTATAAACACAAGATTACATAGAGAAATTTGTTACAGTCCTGTTGTAATATGCTGGTTATCTAAGCCAAGCATTTGAAAATAGTCAGCCTGAGTAGATCGGATTGTATCATTCTTTCTATTGTTTACAGTTGGTGGGGAACCATTTTAAACAACTTTCTAGGATAATATTAGTTTCATGTAATGTTCAGACATAAATTTCATTGAAATATTCTGTGAATAGTATTGGTTAGGTCAATCGTGATCCATCATTTTCTTTCAGTGAGGTCTCTGTTATGACCATGAACATAATCAGGTTCACTTGGTTAAGTAAATTACTAAGAAGTGTCGGTAAAATAATTAAGAGAGTTATTTGTTGGAAATTATAATAGTGGAGGTGTTGTGGTTTAGAAAACCCCCATCTTTTATAATGATAAGACCTATAGAGAGGGGAACTAATGGCCTGATGCTCTAAAATGCGAGAATAGGATCATTTATCTTGTTGTGAAGGCACAAGTAAGCACTATTTAAGTGTTTTAATAATAAATAAATCATTGGATCAGGTCTTAATGACTTAATTGATGTGCTCTTATGATGTTCTTGGAGGTTCATTGGGAGTTTGGAAATAAAATGTGATAGTGTGAATGAGACATTACAACCATAGTAGGTCAAGTGATGTTTTCATATTTCCATATGGATTCTTAGGGATGAGAATTTATAAGGTTGTGAGGATGTATTGATCCATGTTTTGAGAGAAGGTGAAATTCCAAGGAAATTTAAACATTTGTGTTTACTAAATCAGATGTTTTTGGAACCAAGATTCAGAATATAATTATGGGGTTAGACCAAATTAATAAGTTATTTTTTGGACATTTTTGTAGTATCAAGAGGTGTCATGAGTGTCTCATCAACTTTTGGGAGCACCGAGTTCTAGAAAACCAAGGTTTTAATGCTCTAAATAGGGTGTAAGGTTTTTATAACACCTTGCGACCCTTAGTAGAAAAATGTATAGTTTAAATAAAGTAATATAAATTCCCTACATAGTTTGCGTACAATTTACCAAAACCTTTCACATATCCTGCACATTTAGTGACAAATGAATAGTATGCTTGGACTATTCAATGCACATTTAGCACACAATTTGGATAACCATGCGACCCAAACCGTGCGATGTGTTTTTTTAAAAAAATAAATTAATTAAAATCAAAATAATTAAAATAAAACATTATATCTCCCATACACACTCTATAATGAGAAACACACCCCCACACCCCCATAGGACTCTCCTTGGCCACACATGACACCCTTCTCACTCTCCTCTCCTCAAACCATATTACTCCATAATTTTTCTTGATTCTTGATAGATCCTCTGAGGTAAGATATCCTACACTATCTTCTTTTTTTATTGGGTTTTCTTCTCCCTGTCACTTGACTTCAATTAAAAAAAACTCCAGGGTTAGGTTTGAATTTTTTTTAATATTATTCTATTGTTAGAGCATGTGGTGTGTCTCCCATGACCTTTTAGTTCATGTTTCGGCATCTTCTGCCTAAGTTGAGGTGATTTGGTCAATTTTGGTTTGTCTTCACTACATGAGGCCTGATTTTCTTTTGATGTTTTTAGCACTTTTTCTTCTTGTTCCATTGGTGATTTAGGGTCCCTAGTAATATTTGTAGTGTGATTTGTTCATAATTGAGGCAGGTTTGAGTCACTAGTGTCAAGGAAAACATACCTATATATGAATAGGTAGACATATATACATGTACATGACCCCATTATATATATATTCTCCCATGGAAGCAGGAATATATATTGGGGAAAGGTATTCGTATGTAAATATATGAAAAATTTGTATATGTGAAAGTGTAAATGGGTATATTCAAATATAGACATATACATAAAGATCCCCTTGTAAATATTCTTTCCCATGTGAATATGTACATAGGGTCTTGGTTTCCTTATGTATGTGAATAGGTTCATATACTCAGAGGTGGGAAAGAGAAACATCAAGTGGTTGCTGGTGAAAACATCCAGTGCAAAAGTGTTTTCTTTTCCCTTCTTCTTCTTGTAGTAGGATCCATTTCCATTTCCCTATAAATTTAAGATTGAATTAATAGATCTCTTTTAGCACCTTCCTTGGTTATTAATTAGTAATGTATGAATTTTAGACTAAATACTTATTTTGATGAATTTAACCATATCTTGGAATGAATTATAAAATATGATAAATGTATTGTTTAAATTAAAATATGATGTTCTTATAATAAAACCCCTCGATGGAGGTGCAATGTTTTCTTTGATAAAAAGTAATGATTAGTTATTCATATCATGCTTGGTTTATTATGTGGGGGTTTTTCCCTTCATGTATGAGATTAATAAGTGGCATGTTGTACATGGAATCTCTTGTTGTTATTAAATGACTATTCCCCATTTTTTAATTATTATTAAATGAAACCTAGGAACTTATTAGGTATTTGGCCTGCTTATAATTGTAATTTCTCAAGAAAGAAATTGCCTTGTTTCACATGATATCTCGCAAATGACCCTTTGAGATTTATGATTGATTTTTCTAGGTTTTGGTAAATTGGATGGATGTTTAAGTGAAGTGGTAAATGCATGATGTTTTACCTTTTCTAAATTAATTGGTTTAATTAAATTATATCGTCTATAAGGGTGGTAAGACCACACATTTGTTTATGATTTATGTTAAATGTTTATTTGAATTGTAATGCTCTTTTTATAATTAAACTTGAAAGAAGGAACATATAAGAGGTATTTCCTCCTATGTTTTGTTTAAAACGTGAATGTACATTAATTATACATAAAGGATGGTTAAATATGTTACATGAGAGGAAATTACTTATGTTAAAAATTACAAGTATGATTTTCCCCATATATATATATGGACTAGATAAGAAAGATTTATGAGATGTAATGCCCCATGTAAACTATAACTATAACGCACCTTTATAGAGTCTGTGATATAATGGAAAGGGTTAAGTTGAGTATGGTGATACCACACTCTCTTACATCGGGTGTTGAGCATGACATCTTGCACCAGTGATATGATATGGGCCATGGGATGAGGCGCCACATTCAATGATTATAGTGTTTCCATGGTAGATCACTAACCATAACAAGTGATATAGAACGAGGTCCCTCTCTCTAAATGTATTTAGTGAATGTACCATATTTCTTTAGCTTTTAGGCATGTTTAAACTGGTTATGGATGCCTGAGTTACACCCCGATCTAGCCACCGACTAGTATTCTAGATATATGGAACTTAGAAATCCACTCACTCTTCATTCATATATATCAATGCAATATATACCTATGATATATATATATATATATATTACCAAATATATATAGTTACCAGAAAGAAATTATTTTAAGTAGTGAGAAGACTTAGGTACAGTTGTCTAAGTGTCTCATTAAAAGCTGATCCATCCTGTGTTATTATTTCAGTATTGTTTTATTATTTCATATTACATTCACACTACTTTATTTATATTGCATAGAATGAAATGGAATATACACCATGGGTGACAGCCTATTGAGATTTTATCTCACACTCTGCTCGACCTCCATTGGTACCCAAATAGAATTTATACATTTAGGTGTTGATTGAGGGAAAAAATAGCTTCTAATGTTTGAATCATAGTACTATGATAGAGTTGGGGAAGAATACCAAGATGGTACTCAACAAATCTCATGATATAGTCATTAGGTAATTATTATTTTACTAAATTTTATTGCTTATTGTAATTCTTACTATCTGTCTTTTTAGAATCATCTATCATATAGAAATTGTTATAAATTGGCATTTTCCACATTTATGCTGTTTATGATTATTATTCTTTCACTCCTTGTTTTTATTTATATACTACTTATACTATTGTATGTAATTTCATATTGATTTTTCCATTTTTTTACTCTAATATAAGGGTATAGTCTTCGCACTATCACCTCCTCACCCCATCGCTGCTAGTTAGTAGCCTATAGTGTATAGGGAGATGCACTTGAGGCCATGTGAACCATCGGTACAACTATAATTTTAGTTGTATGTCAGGCTGTGGCATTACAATAACAATAGAAATTATGAAATAACACTTACATGGGATTTTCATAACAAGGTTACCCTTTGTCAATGCTTTATTTAATGATGATAAAGGATGACATTTATCAATTTTTTTCACTGACAAAGGTTACCATATATAAAACGTTTTATATATACATATTAATATATTCTTAAATATTTTTTATATAAAAATAAATATATTTCTGTATAAATAAAATTTCTTAATATTTCATTTTATCATTTATACTCTTCACTATAATATATTTAAATTCAATATATATAATTCAAAATATATATACATTCATATATATATCTATATGTGTTCATATTTAAATATATAAATTTATATTCATGGTATAAAATTTGTAATATACATATATATTAATAATTATATATTTGTTCATATATATATATTTATATATATTGACACATACATGTAAATATAAATAAATATATAAATACATTAAATGTGGTTTGTTTTTAAATTTTTTACATATTTATATTAATATTATTATAATTTATAATATATATGTATTTAAAATATAATTATATTTATAATTATGTGTGTGTGCGTGTTTTCATATATATATATATATATGTATATGAATATATTAAAATATAAACATACATATAAATTATATATTTAAAAATAGGATTCATGTTAAAATGAAAAATTATTATGATTATTATTTTAATAATATATATATATATTATCAAATTTATATGAATTAATAAATACATTTAGTAATTTATTTTACTACATTAAATAATGTATATATAAATTTAATATATATAAATTTCATTTAAATATTATAAATATATAAGTGAACATATTTTTTTTTAAGTATACATATATGTAATTTGTAAATAAAAATAAATATATATTTATATGGTCGTTGGTGTTGTGTTGAAAATCCTTAATTTGGGATGAAAAGTTCTTGGATTGTGACAAAGGAAAAAAGTGAAAAATAATTGGGGGCCAATACATATGTGTTTATCAAATATGTATTTATGTATTTATGTATGTATGTATGTATGTATGTATGTATGTATTTATGTATGTATGTATGTATGTATGTATATATGTATGTATGTGTGTATGTTCATTTGCATGTATAAATGAATGAATGAATGTGTTCATTTGTGTGTGTGTTTACAACTATGTTTGTATGAATATATGTATGAATTTATGTATGAATGTATGTATGTACATCTATGTGTATGTATATGTATTCGTATGGAAGTTTGTGTATGTACATGCATGAGGGGGTACGTGTCATTGAAGTTTGAGACCTATAACTAACTTTTCAGGTATTTGTTTACATGTTTTTATTATTAATCAAATTTTCTTATCATGTAATGAGTGTTCTTATACATAACATTTGTGTATGATAAAGTTCTTAGAAAATTTTTTTCACCAAAACGTCATATTAGTTTCCGCCTATCATGAGAAATAGGAGTTTTCACGATAGTATTCATGATTTTATATTCAATTCCTGGAAGATATCATTTTATGATATATAAATGATATTAGCTACTAAGGGTGGATACTCACCATAAAATGAGTCAACCTATCATGGTGTACACCCTTAGTAATTTTAAGTGCACGATATTATGAGAATCGACCTTCCAATAGAGAATCCACATTTTCATGCATTATATGTCTCTATTTTGGAATGTGTGTTTTAGTCATTGGATGTTAAAATTTTAATTAATGAATATCATGACTTTCTTAATTTGACATAGTAAATAAAAATTTCATGAAATATGATCATGGAGAGGTAGGATACATTGGGTGCGTCATGAGTGATATTCTATTAATAGATAATGCAATAAAGGAATTATCTCTTCTATCCCTAGATGGAAGTTGATATCTCTGGCCCATTGATTGGCATGTAACAACCTAGATAAATCCGTGGACATGGTGTTCAGTGGGCGTGTTCATTTCTAGAAATCAAAATCAAGAGACATTGAGAACATATGTTGATTCCACCAAATTCAACCTTCTTGATTTGATATATCATATAAAAGGGATTATATTACATGGTAAGAATTCATAGGAGGTTGAATTTCATTGAAACATTAACTGATTTCTCTATGGGTTACATGGAGTGTTGGTAGATTCTAACCTTGTTCATTAGGCATCTATTCCTAATTCCCTTGAGAAATATGGCTAGATATTTACACACAAAGTGTATCCAAAATCTCTATTAAATCCAACATTTTAATTTAACATGTTAAAATAAATAATATTATTTCAGATTTGGTGGATCATTATAATTTATTCACAAGTTATTTATTAGAATAATTGAGTTAAATAATAATAATAAATATTTGTTTACATGGTTTGAAGAATATTATATTTTTATATTTATTGATAAATAACATTGTGAAAATTATTAAATAAATAGTAATTATTCAAGGTTCAGTAAATACCAAGGAGGATAATCTATTTGAGCTTAATGATCTAGTTGGACATGGTATAAATGATATTTATTTATATATTATTCAAACAATTTCACATTTCATGTGACAAATAATAATAATATTATTATTATTTTTGAATATTGGTTAAACTAACAATTTTAGATCCTAAAAAGTATTTGGGTGAAAGTTTCCAAACCTAAACCTACCATAATAAATGTCTACTTACATCATTTTCCATAAAGAAACTCATTGTGAAAAATACATATATCAAGGAGCTCTATCAATCCCAAGAGAGAGATCAAGATATATAGAGTTCTCTTCTCCCACCTCTATCATGCCTTTTAGGGAACACCAAGATTTATTCATTATTTAGGAAGAATTATTCTACAATAAACCATGAATAACATAATTAATCAGGATCGGTTGTGCTAACACCCAAAAATTCTATAAATATTCTCAATGATTTTGGTGCACATGTGGATCACTTGTAGTAGGATTTGACACTTGGAACCTACAACGCAATAATGGTTTGATGAGATATAGTCAACCAAATCATCAATGAATAGATAATTACAAGTTAAGGTTAATTCTATTTCTACATGTAAATTAATTATAAATTACTTATGAAGATTCCCATTATTCTGGTTCCATTATTTATATAGTCAAGTACTCATTGATTTAAATTTGTTGGGCATGACATTATATATAATGTAAAACAACATTTTTATTATGTTAAGACTAAAATCCTAGTTTTTAGGCCATACAGGCACTTCTGCTGTGCCCAAAACCTAAAATTGGTGTCATAGGTGTCACATGTTTAATTTATAACTATTTATTATTAATTTATTTTTTTCTTTCATTTTTGTTTTCATTTAATTCAGATCAACTCATTATTAATATTCAACTATTTTTATATCTTTCCATTATTCATTCTCAATAAAATAACCAAAAAATGGTTAATATTAAAATAAATAAACATCTAAAAACATCATTTATAGGTTAAATGTGTTTTGGCTGCATTGCACAAGAGTACATGGTGTTTCCCACCCAACTAAATGCCATGTACACATGTATATCATGAAAGAATTGGATCTATGATTTAATAAAATCTGATCATTTTGTGTATCTAGATAGGCTAGCACAAGATTTGAAGAACACCACACCATGTAACCATTGAACATGACAAGAAGTCCGCATTTTCTCACATCTAATAACATTATGGTCCCATTGTGTTGTGTATCAGATACATGTCACTGGGGATAATAATTAACACAAATTTTAAAAAAGATCTATGTAATATGGATATCATTTAATATAGATCGATCTCATTCACATTTAGTAAGACGCCCAGTTCCTAGACATGTTCTACAAACATAGGTAGAAGACACTATACACCAGGTAACCAAGTACAAGCCATGTAGTCTATTGCAAACAATGTCCTCAATTTTATATAGATATATGAATTAAATATATAATTAAAATAATTTACATGTGTTCTATGTGTCATTTATTTTATATTAAACACCATATTATCAGATTGATAACTGTATATTGAATCAATTTTCATGTTATATTTCTTGATTTCCATGCAGAGTAGCCTCCAAGTACACATTTTTACATCATTAAATTTAAAGATAATTGTTTATTTATTTTTTTAAAATTATGGTTGATTGTAATTTAAATATTTTTTGATATAAATAAGTTTACTTGAATTAATTGGGTTAATTCTTGGCATTTTATCTTAATGAGAAAATTGAATCGAAGTAATTGAAAACATGATTGAAAATTTATGATCATTCCATTTTGTGTGGATGATCATGATATTAGATAAGAACTATGTATGTTATTGGTTTATTTAAATCTACTAAGATAAAATTAAAATTTTATTCCCTTTATTTCATCCCAATTTCCTCATTATGTAATGGAATTCATGTTAATGGATTCGTTTATGTAAAACCCCTCTATCCAATCCATTAGATCCCCTCACCCTTGTCTAAGTAAAATATTATGTACATATGGATATACCAAGTGAGAGGAGTTGGTCTCAGTCTAGGATTTGAGATGAAACCAAACAATTAGATACATTAAATCCAAGGGTGAATCCTGCAACAACAACCAATCTATAGTTTAATGTGTTTCCCCCCTAGGGTCGAGGTCTAGTTTATTATCTGCAAGATAAAATAACTGTTATAGAATTTCAAGATCATGCCACTTATATATAATTTATTTTTGTTTCATGTTTGAAAATTTATTTTTTCGGATGCAACATGGTCACATAATAAATGAATTGACAAACATCCATGATGGAATAAAATAGAACCACATTATCTGTAAATTTTACCAGACAAGGTTAATCACTTAACCAATATCTAGTTAATATTAACAAGGAATGTGAAAATATAAAATAATGTTTTACACATGAGGATAAACAATCATAAAAATAAAATATTATATTGGTATATTCTTTCATTAATTATATTTGAATTGACATTGTAGCTTGAAGTTCTCGATTAGCCCAAGTTGTGGTGCTTTTAATTATCTTGGAAATTTTAGCTTGATGTTTTTGGTTGACCTAACTTGGTTCACATCAAGGGTTTACTTCCCTAGTAGTAATTTTTGTAGCTAAGAGGAAATGGTTGGGGAAATATTTAACCACAATTTTGGGACATGGGAGTCCACTAAATGTTTCAAGGAACTATGAGTTAATACTGTTAGAAAGTTACGCCTACCAAAAACACTTTAAATACCTTTTCAAACCCAAGTTTGGGTTATGAGAAAAGGAGAATAGATCAGTGAAACAAAAATATCTATTGTAATAATATATTCCAAAACTAATGGTGAGGGATATTAGGTTTCAAAAAAACTGAGAGATATTAATGGAATTTAATTTAAATTTAGTAATGTGTCTTGGTAAACATGTAATTTACTAATTATCTTCTCTTAATTTATAGAAATGTAAAATCAAATGAATTTGAAAATATCACTGTGATCCATACTATATAAGGATAAAATTATCACTATAATGAATTTATAGTAATTTTATAGTTGATTATGCATTATACAACTTCATGAATATAAATTATATGTGATGGAAACCCAACCACTTGTGTCACCTTCT
This sequence comes from Viscum album, assembly GCA_963277665.1. Lineage (NCBI taxonomy): Eukaryota > Viridiplantae > Streptophyta > Magnoliopsida > Santalales > Viscaceae > Viscum > Viscum album. The sequence continues at coordinate 1,467,389,301 of OY728140.1, read as the reverse complement.
AAATAGGCTAGTGATGAAGAAGCATATCTCTAACTAAATCATGTGTAAGATGAAATGGATGAACAATGTTTCATATTATTTTCCCAGAATATTTATCTTATAAATAAATATAATGATATGGATGTGTATAGATTCATTTCTCACCTTTGATATCTATATCAAGAAAAGGCAATATCAGAGAGATATGAGATCTCTAGTGCACTATTCATTTGAATGTTTAGAGATTCGATTTCCACTGGGCCTTATATTGTCATGATGGATATATAAAATTCTTAGACATCTTGGGTTTTAATATCCCTGACGAGTTTCACACAGATCTCATTATGTCCTCATTAGCTAAAAACTTATCCAATTTTATAATGAATTATAATTTGAGAAATAGTAAAAAGACACTATAAAAACTTCTTAATATTTTTCACCAAGTTCATAAAGTCATGGGGTAGGAAAAACCCATGGTCCTTATGGTGAATAAGAATTTTATGAACCAGGAAAAGGGACTGAATAATCATTTTATGTATAAATATCTAGATTACTATCCTTATAATAAGAAAAATATCCAGAGATAGTGAATGGAATAAGATGTAGTATGATTTACATGTAGAACAGATGGACATTGGAAGAGGAATTTTACCCCACCCTAGAATAATGGGGAATATTTAATGTTTTCAGTTTCTAATTCAAAATTTCTATATCTACAGTTTGGGTATTGGATACTGCATTTGGTGCTCACATTTGTATCTAAATATAGGAACCAAGAATATTTTGTAAGATTTACAATGGAGATGTGGATCTGTAGTCTTCCAATAAATTTAGGGTTTCTAGTCTAGAAAATTTATATTACCATCAAAAATTTCCATCAAGATTTATTTTATTTTTAATGAATTATTATTATGTTCCTAGTGATACAATTTCTTTTTTATTTTTTATTTGGATATATTGATTTTTTGCTTTGCAAATAAGAGTTATATACTTTTATGGATACATAATAGGATATGTTATGAAACAATTAAATAATGATCTTTATGTATTAAATTATGAAAAACAAATATTCTAAATTGATTAAAAAAGAATATGGGAACCTCATATAAAACCCATTTTTAAAATCACCATGTTGGTCACATAAATGATAAGCATTTGAAAAATCTTAATCAATATGGTAATTTAGAATATTTTGAGAATGAACCACTTGGAATATTTCATTATTGTTTATATGGAAAGAAAACCAAACCACCATTTGGTGTTCAAGGTGAAAGGGATACAAAACGTCTATAATTGGTACACACTAATGTGTGTAGACCTTTTCAAGTAGAATATATAGGCGTATTATCATACATTAGGATTTTTAATCATGGCATATGTAGGTATGGTTATTTCAACATGATGAGGTATATGTCTAAAACCAATGATAAGTTCACGGAGTTCGGGAATTATTTTAATAATAGACTTGTTATGAAGATAAATAAATGTTTATCATATCGAGGTGGTGAATATATTAACCAAGGGTCTATCAATTTTATATGGGACTATGGGATTCTATATCAACTCATTCCACTTTTTAAACCATTGGTTAATGGTGTAGTAAAAGGAGTAATTGTATATTTTTGTACATGGTAAGGTAGAGGATGAGTCACACAAGTCATCAATTATCCTTTTGAAAATTTACTTTACTCATGACAATATACTTACTAAACTGAGTACTAAATAATGTGGAAACAAATATTCCCTTTGATTTATGGAGTGAAAAGAAACCCACTTTTTCAAATGTTCATAAATAAGATTGTAGGGATTTTTTAAGTATGTCTCAATCAAAAAATTATCACCCTAAGTCAAAAAGTGTATATTTAGAGTGTATCATAAGGGAATTAGGTGATATTATCTATACAACCCTTCAGATAAAAAAATAATCATCATAAGAGATTCCATATTTCATTAGAGTAATAGTGTCTTTAAAGAGGATAGTGGGAGAAAAATTGACTTTGATAATATATATTATAAAAAGACACAAGATTTGATACATGAATAGATTCCATGGGTCCCCATAGAAGAAAATTTTCCTGAAACACATGTATTACATTCGAGCAATATAGAGGTAAGAGGACAAGAGAGATATTGTTTTATAGTCACTAATGATGGTGGATAATTATTGGTCAGAAATTATGATCATATATCCTATAAAAAGGTAGTAGAGATCTTAAAATATACAAGATAACTTGAATCCAAGAATTTTGAAATGGATTCCATGTATCAAAACTAAGTTTGTTTATGATCGATCCACCAATTGTTGTTAAACATTCTTGGTGTAACTACGTATTCAAGTGAAGGTTGGAAATGAAAGGTAAACTAAATACCTATGAAACATGGCTAGTGGAAAACGTTTTTAGACAACATCAATGAATTCACTATTAGAAAACCATTTATCCTGTTGAAATGTTTAAATCCATTAGAATTTTTTATTCAATAACAGTTTATGAAGAAAATAAGATTTGGAAAATGGGTATGAAAACTTATTTCCTTAATAATAACATTCAATGGGATGTGTACATGACCCATCTAGAAGTTTTTGTGACTCCAAAAAATTCCCAAAATGACGTAAAGTTGTTGAGATCCATTTATGTATTGAATCAATCATCTAGGTCATGAAACATTTAGATCAATCAAGTCATAAAAGAATTTAGTTTCATTTAGAATGAATGTGATCCATGTGTTTACAAGAGGTTTAGTGAGGTTCTGATAGTTTTCATAGTAGTGTATGTTTATGACATATTACTAATTGTAAATGAGATACCCACCATATAAGATATTAAAGTTGGTTGAGAAAAATCATATCCAAGAAGGAATGGGGTAAAGAAGCCTACATTTTATGGATAAATACCACTTGTGAAAGATCAAATATGCTTCGTGGGCTAAGTCAAAGAATATACATTGACCAAATATTGAATAGGTTTAGTATAGAATAATCTAATATGGTATTGGTTCCAATGTCACATTGTATACATCATTCCAAGAAAAGTTTTCCTCAGACCCAAGGGGAAAAAGAGATAATGAATAAGATCCCATATGCTTCTATGATAAGATATATCAAGTAATTAGGTTATGTATAAGGCTTGAAATTTCCTATACAATGAGTATAGTAGGTAGATGTCAAGTAGTTTTAGGTGAACAACATTGGACTGATGTTAAGGATATCTTCATGTATATGCAGAAAACTAAGGATATATTCCTAGTGTGTGTAGGATATGAAGAGCTAGTAATCATGGGTTATATATATTATATATTTTATATAGTTCGTAATGTTCTGAAGTCAATTTCATGATATTTATTTTATCTCAATAGAGGATATGTGAGTTGGAAGTGTTCAATGTAACCAGTTTTCATCGATTCTACAGTGGGTTACAAGTATATTGTGGCTTCTCATGTTGTCAATGAAGTAGTATCAATTAACTAAATTTTCCATGATATTTAAGTATTTCCTAGCATTCAAGAACCTATTATATTTTATTAGGATAGCACTATAGTGGTAGCCTTCTCAAAGGCCCAGGTCACACTAAAGGATAATGAACATACATCAGAAGTTTCATCTCTTGAGGGTTTTTACTCAATGAGGTGATGTTATAGTGAACATATTATCCATGTAAGAAAATGTAGTGGACCCCTTGATAATGGTTTCATCTTAGCAGAGTATTGAGTATCATGTGAGAGCTAGTGGACAAAAATTTGTTATCTGTTGGCACTAGTTTATGTGGGCTTCCTTTAGATTTAGAACCACACAATCGAAATTATTAGTTCTTGATTACATGTTTTTATTATTAATTCTGTTTTTTATCACATAATTAATTTTACTCTATATTAAATTTGTATGTGATAACTTCTTAAGAATATATGTCACACTAAAATTTCATAGTAGTAGCTTCTATGATAAGAACAAAGAGGTTCCATGATACAATTCTTGAATATATATTTTACAGAAGAATGGTATTATTTGAGAGGACATAGATTACACATTCAATCAAGGGTGGAGACTCATAGGAATTTTACGCAATCTCTTATAATAAATGTCCTTGGTAATTTCTAGTGCAAGAAATTATGAAAACAAATACTCTAATAGGAAATCCAAATTTTCATATGTCATTATATGTTCCTATTTCTTTACATTTTTATTTATCCTTGGAATTCAATATTATCATTAATGGATATAATGACTTGCATAATTTTATGTATTGATGAAAAACATGATAGAATATTCTCATGGTGAGGTAGGATAAGATGGGTGCGTCACTTGTGATATCATATTAATGGTTAATGTGAGAAAGCGTTTATCTATTCTATAAAATGATGTAAGTTAATATATCATTCCATTTTATGGGAATGTAACTACCAAGATAAATCAATGGTCATGATGTTTAGTGGGTGATTTCATTTATAGAAATCCGATGAAAGAGACATCAAGAAGATAGGTTTATTTCCTTGATATGAAACCTTATTGATTTTTGATATCATGATAAAGTGATTATTTTATATGGTAAGTGTTCATAGGAGGATTAATTTCATTAAAACATTGCATTCCATCTACATGGGTTCCTTGGCATGTTTCTAGATGTTAAACTTATACTTTAGGTGGTTATTCCAAATTCCACTGAGAAGGATATATATTGGGCCACACACTAAGTGTATCATCAATATTAGTTAAGTTAAATTATTGAATTTAACAATTTAGAATCAATATTTTTTTATATTGGTAGATTTTAAAGATTTAATCAAAATTTATTTGAATGAATAAATAATATAAATAATAATAATTATTATTTTTTGAGGTTTGCTGAATATAATATTTATTATATTTACCAATGAATAATGTGATGGTATTTATTAAATAAATATTAATTATTCAATGTTTAGTAAATATTGAGGAGGATATGTAGACTGAGCTTAATGTCCCAGTTGGAAATTATATAAATGATATACATTTAAATATTTTTAAAATAGTTTCACATGTTATGTGTCTACAAATAATATCTATATTATTATTATTGGATATGTGTTCAAATAATAATTATATAATCGGTATACTTATTTTTTCATATTTTGAACCCTAAACCTACCATAATAAATATCTTGTTTTATCACGCTCTGTAATGAAACTCATTATACACAATGAAAAGATCAAGTAGGTTTTTCGAGACCTAGAGAGAAATCAGGTGATCTAGGGTGATCTTATCTCCTCCACTCTCAACAAATTTATTGAACACCTAGAATTATTCATTCAATAAGAATAAATTTATTGTATTTAATCACGAACAATAGATGCAATCAGGATCTACTGTGCCAGAACCTAACGATTCTAAGATGTTGTTTAGAGATTACAATGTAGAAGTTGATCAATCCCAGTGGTATTTCATACTTATATCATATAGGTCAATGATTATTCAATGACATTTAGTCAACTAGATCACAAACAAAGATGTAATTACAAGTTATGGTAATTTTCTATCTACTCATAAATTAATTATAAATTACATGTGAAGATCCTCCTCCTTCAACTTCTAGTATTTATCTTGTAATGTAATATTGGATTTAAATATATTGTTCTTGTTATTATTCATCATGTAAAATAATGGTTTTTATAAATTAATATCAAAATATGTGTTTGCCTTTCCATATAAGAAATTATATTGCACATAGATCATGTGTGGGGGGGGGGGTCTCTTTGTGTGTGTTTTTCATATGTATTATTTGTTTGTGTTTATATTTTTATGTGCATGTGTATTTGTATTTGTATGCATGTGTATGTGTGTATATGTATATATATGTATGTGTATGTATGCGTATGTGTCTATGAATATATGTGTATTTGTGAGTGTGGAATGAGATTAATTTGATCATATCCACTAGGGTTTATTTGTGTGGATCTGGGTTATAGTTAGTGTCTCACAACCACATATGTGGGGTACTTTCCTATCTATAGAAGATTCAAATATATAAATATCTCTATTTTGAGTATGGAAAAATACCAGTATTGTGATTCCTTTTGTGGATTCCATGGGTATGAGGACAAACAATGCACATCAAAGGAGGAAGATAGTGAAGGCGACTTTGTGATGCAGTATTGTCCCTAGATTCAGAAAGAAAATATTGGGTACTAATTTTTACCAGAGTCAGAGCGTTATTGGGATAGGGATAGAATCACTAAGGCCCTATGTGTGAAATATTTTCTTCACTATGATAAGGTCATATTATTGGGACCAATGGTCTTCCTTAAATACCACTTTGATCATGTGTGGTTGAAGGGTTTATAGGGGAAAGCTACCCAAATTATTTCTTTTGAATATGATAATACCATTGAATACTAGGATAATATTTCTACAATGATGTCCATTCCTCCAGTTTTAATTACTTTAACATTTTATGGTAATCTTAAATCCCCCTCTAATCCAAAACTAACATATTCCATCCCACCAGATCATAAAAATCACCCAATTTTTTACCCATCCCTACATCCCATCCTAAAAGGTGAGTATTATAATGAATCTTATGATGTATGTACCTAAAAATCAACAGATATAGTGGTAAAAAGAAAGAGGAGACAGTGACAATGTATTCATTTATATAGAACTCAACAACTCTAAAATATATATATATATTTGCTCCACAGATTAACGGGTGATATCCTAAAATGTTGAAATCGGAAAAGGATGGATCCTTTCTAAAAATTTCAAAGGTAAAGGGTAGGTTAAACAAAACCCAACCATATTAATAAATAAACCAAGATGGAACTGTCATTTGCATGGAAACCCAAGAACAATTTGGAAATTCTATCACTGATGTGATAAAAGTATCTCAGGCATGGTTTTCTTATTTGAAACCATGTTAGAAATAAGTGACATGATTTTAGTCAAAGCCAAAATAGAGTTTTATGGTTTTTTACCATTTTTTAATAATGTCACTAGGGTGGAATTTTCCTTATATGGAAGGAATAGGTTGACATTAGGGTTAAATGATTTTCATCAAATCACATTGCAACATTTATACATCAGTCATATACTCCAACCTAGTAATTCAATAGTTTTTATTGTTTCCCTCTAAAAAGGATAAATGGAAATCCTATGAGCTTCTCAAATCCCTATAAGAGAGTTTACCAAGACCTCTCCTAATTAGTGGGGATCTCAATGAAATTATGATCCAAAATGAGAAGAGTTGGTTTTCAGCAATTCATTCATGTCGATGATGAAATTATCATAGGTTGCTAAGACTGTGGGTCTATCCAAGATGGGATACTCAGGTAAGCCATTCATGTAGATTCATGAGAAATATAAAACTACTAGTATTTTGGATCATCTTGATATATTTCTATTATTTCCTAAATGGAATAATATTTATAATTTTTTCTATGTTTTTTATCTTTCTCTGTCCGTGTCAAATCACTTGCCTCTTCACATAAACTCTTAACAGGGTTATGTAGACCCAAAATTGAAAACACCTTTTTATTTGAAAGTTTCTAGGCTAAGGATAGGGTTTGTTAAGAGGTTATATGATCATCATAGATTATGTGGTGATGATATAGGAAGTATTGAGTATAATCATCACCATTTAACCCATGATATTGTTGATGATAAAATTTTGATGTCTCTCAAACAAATATACTCAAAAAAATCCTAAAGACTTGATGAATTCCATGAATTGTTATTAAAAAATATAAGATCATTATGGGGCATGATATTTAAAGTCTTATAAAACCCCATTATATTTGTAATTATATTTTTTTCCCATTAATGAAACTTTAATTACCCTTATTCCCATGATTAAAAAAACTTATTCGGTATCGAAATCCATACCCATTAATTTTTGGGATGTTATTTACAAAATATTCTCAATGATCATGGTAAAATCATTGTGTATTTGGTTACCTTACATTATATCTAAGAATTAGAGTGTTATTGTTCCCAGTAGGATCATTTCTGATAATTCCACTATCTCTAAAAAAATCATTCCATGAAAATGTCCTATATAGCTAAAAGAGGTGTTATGGAATGTAAATTAAAAAATAAATAAGCCTATGATACACTATAATGGTATTATATACAACTTTTAATGATGAAATTAGGCTTATATTCTATGTGGATTGTGGTTATTATGAAATATTCCACTTTAATCTCATTTGACATAAAAACTAATGGTGTCCTTTCTCAAAGATTTCCCCCACTAAGAGCCTTCAATAGGGGACCGTCTTTCGCATTTCCTCTTTATTATGGTGGCTGAAGTTTTATATATTCATGTTTTATTAGAAGACAATGAAAATGTTATTCATTAAATGAACGGTTTTTTAGGTTTCACCAATTTCTTATCTATTATTTGCTTTTTTTATTTTTTTAAGGTTTACTCTTGTATAATGTTCTTTTTTTGGTCATATTGTTTATAGGTATGAGATGACATCTATACCTTTAGTTAATCTATGTAAATCTAAAATTTCAATTCATTCAAGTGTTTCTTTAATTAGAAAGGCAACATAACTAAATATTTATGAATCAAAGTGGTTGATAAGCATCACAAGTAACAAGGGATCCCCACTATTTTTAACCACTCTAAAAAATAGGTTTTTTCATGAATTTTGGATAGGGTTAAAAAAATTAGGAATAGACTTTTAAAAGTAGGTATAAAGTGGGTAAGGAAAATCTTATTAATATTATGGATCATTCAATATCAAAAAATTTTATATCCCTTTTTAAAATCCCTGGTTTTAATGATTCACATCATCATTTTGTCCTTTCCAATTTTTGGTGAGACCTTGATAATGGGAGGAATAAAACCCATTAGATGGAATAAGGGAAGATCTAACTTCCTAAATAATATGGAGGAATCAGATATTGGGATATACATCACTTCAAAATGATCTTCCTTCCATGAATGTTTAGTGACTAATATGGAAACCTCACTCTTTTTGTGATGGGGTCCTTTGGGAAAAATACTTTCCCCACTCAGAATTCAATAGGGTAGCCTTAGACTCCCACCCCACATTTTTATGGATATGATCAGGGTGATTTACATGAGAAGAATAATATGGGATTTAATGGAGTATTTGAGACAAGACCAAAATTTTTATTTGAAAGGGCCCATGGATGGTTGATAGAGGGGGATTAAGGTGAACTCTCCTATGGTCCTTGGTTTGGAAGATGAAACTATGCTTTACCTTTTTAACATGGAGAGCTATGATTGGTGTGCGAAAAAGTTTCTCTCCTAGTTTATTGAGTGATATAAGAGTATCATCATTAGTATCCATGGAATCAGGTACCTGTGTCCAGATATTCTTTTTTGGGGTAAAGAATAGTATTGTTCAAACCCAATTAAAGTCATCTATAAATTGGAAAATGAGTTGCCAACCATGGAGGATGGTGAGCTTTGGAATATTCTTTGGAAACTATTGGTTACACCGAAGGTATGATATGATTGGTGGAAAACATGTTCTCGTATTCTTTTATTAATGTATTTCATTATATTTCAACATGTTATAGATGATCTAACTTTCCCTCTCTATATGGTTGCATTTGAGTCTTCTATGCAATCTATTATCAATTGACTTAGGGATAAGGCTATTTGGTATGCTTGGAATAAAAACTCTGATAATGTTTTTGGATATGGTGCATGGTTTAGTTGTGTTGTTGATAAAGTGGGATTCCTTCCTCCCTATAGGGACCGTGAGTTTTCTATGTACAGTCTCCTAGATGATCTTGGTTAGATGAAATGAATTTATCTTTAATCAGCTAGAAAGACCTAGTTTGTCCTATATTGATCAGGCTTCTTCATGGTTGGACATCTGCAAATGAAATGATAAAAAATACATAAACACAACATTGAGTCTTAGTTTAGGAATATGGCTCCATCCTCCAATAATATTTTTTAAGATAAATACGGACATGTCTCTTTCTAGTGGATTCTCAATCAGTGTTGGTGTAATTGTTCGAGATTCTCTTGGCTCACTTATTATGGCATTCCAAAAATATTTTCGTATTGAATAGACACCACAAGGGGTAGAATCTCATGTATTTATTTCCATACTAGAATTTTCTATCAAAAGGGGATGTAATTTAATCATTTTATAATTGGATTGCATTACCATTCTCAATGTTATTTCTTCGCCAGAATGCGGTCTTCAACTGTTTAGTTTTTTCTCATGAAGATTCACTCCTTCGACCATCTATTCATGGAATGTCCATTCCCTTTCACAAAAATAGAGTGGAATAGAGATTCTCACCAGTTTACGACCCATGGCCATTTTGGTGATTCAAATGTTTGGTTTGATGATTGGCTGATTTGGGTGACATCTCATGTATTTCCTGATCTTCAATATTCTAATTAAATCTATTTTTTTCTTCAAAAAAAAATTATTTAAAACATGAATGTTTATTTATAGTTATACATGTGCATTTTTATAGTACAATATATATGTATAATGACCTATATTTTTTATTCTTTTATAATTATATAATAAAATATTTATAGTGATATAAACTATATAAATAAATGTTAATATATTAAATATAGTTTATATATAAATTTATAAATTTATATTCACATATATTTACAAAATACATGTATATATTGATAATTATACGTGTGTTATATATATATATATAAATATGATTATATATTATAATGTATATAAATAGGTAAATAAATATATTTACATATTTTTACATATAAAATGCATATTTAAAAATATAATTCACATATATATATACATATAAATATTGATATTAATATTTTTTTTATTTAAATAACTATATAATTATTTTTTTTCTATTTTAATTGGTAATTTATTGTAAAAATTGTGTATTTAACAGAAATATATTATGTGTATTTATTTTTATTATTTTTTGTAATTTACTTAAATAATATTATTTATTCATATTTTTTAATATTGTTGTAATTTATTCATTTATATTCATTAAAATTTAATAAAGTTTGATATTATATCATTTAAAATTATTTATTCATTTTAATTATATATTTATTTTTAATAATTTGTAATTTATTTAATATTTTAATATTTATTTGTAAATTTTACTTTTTTATTATTTAATAATTTTAATATCTTTGTAATTTAAAACATTTTTTTCATTAAATATATTTAAAAATTAATCCTTTTTGGATTTTATGAATTTATATATTTATACAATTCTTATTTATGAATTTTTATTATTAATTTATTTTAAATCTATTGAATAAAATGTACTTTTCAATATATACATATTTTTTATTTGAATATATACTCAATATTAAATTTTTTGTTGTAATTTTTCTATTTAATAACACTTATTCATTTTCATTTATATTTATGTAAATTATTTATTTTTACTTACTCAATTTTATTTATTTATAGTATTTATTAATTTAGTATTATTTATTCAAATTAAATAATTATTGAATTTTAATATTTTTTAGAATTTATTCATTTATTAATATTTATTTATACATTTCTAATTAATTTTTAAATTGTATAATTAAAATTTATTCTGTTTTATCTTATAATATTTTATTTAAATATTTATATAATTATTATATATTAATTTTTAAGGAGGTTTTTTTTAATTTTTTATATAAATGTAATTTTTAGTATTTATTCATTTAATAATCTGGAAAATTTGTATATTTTTTAATATTTATTTATATGTTTTATTTATATGAAATTAATATTTTTATATGTCTGAAATTTATATCCTTAATATTTAATGTTTTGTAATTCATTTAAGTTATTTATGAGTATAAAATTATAATGATTTTATCTATGCTACATTTGGTGCTAATAAAAAACATTTATCAGTGAATTTTTGTTTAGTTTTAATAAAGGATTTTTTTATAATCTATTTCCTTTAAATGATAAAAGAGAAACTTTATTAGAGCTAACAGTGAATTTTTTAAAAACAGCCTTATCAGTGATTATTATTTTTGCACTCATAAAAGATTCCTTTATTAGCACCTTTAGTTAGAAAGGATAATTTTATTTCCAACTTTCAAAAAACCCAATCTTATCATGATTTTATCATTGCACCATTCAAGATCTCATGAAACTGAATATTTGAAGAATATGAATTCAATTTTTTTGTATGATTTGACACTCAAAACTGAAGGTATGATAACCATAACTCGTTTTTAATGATTTATCAAGCGATATTCCATTAGTTTTTCATGAATTTTTTCATTTATTATCATATGTTAACGTCCTCAATTACAAACATTAATCTTCTACTTTTTTGATAGGTAAGTGGTTGTAGGTGTTCTTATTTTTCATGTCTTGGGTGGGTTTGTCCTTCTTCTTTAAATATTTCTTATATTATATATGATTTCATATGTTTCCTACCCTGAAAACTGTTCTAGGACTTTGTTTTTTGGTTTTTTTTGGTTATTATTCCTCTGAGTGTTGGTTAGTGTTGATAAACAGTGATCTTGGGGTATGTCTACTTCTAATAATGCTGGATTTTTTGTTTTTTGAGTAGGATATATACTTAAATATCCCTTTTCTAGTCTCCATTAGTTTCATGAAATCCATGGATATTTCATCTCATTTCTTCACAAGTATAAAGAAATGCACTAATATCTATAAATCAATATGAATAAAAAGACAAGTTTACTGTAACTAATAATTAAATAATATTACTTATAATCATGTATTGAAGGAGTAAAATAGTTCCACTAAATGATATATTTATTACAATATATAATGGAGACAGAAAAATCACAACACCATAGCTTATTTTTTTAGTTCACTAATAATGATTACATCAAATTCAAAAGTTAAATTTTCATTTCAATCATTTTAGAATCACATTATTCATGAATTTTTATAAATTCAATGGTGAAGAATATTTAAAAAAATTTCACTCCACCTGTCATTTCATAGAAATAATTTAATAATGCTATTACTAATTTTTCAATTCACTTAACTCACACAAATAATTAAATCATTACTAGATAACCCATTTCAAATCAAATCACCCAATTAAACATCAATGAATAGATTATATTCCCTACTTTACACTAAGAAAAAAGTTTGTATGAAAAGTGATGACTTAATTCCAACCAAAACATAGTATTTATTATATGTTTACATTTTTTATTGTGTTATAAAACATAGTATTTATATCTATTTTTTATATAGATTTTATATTTATGTATTATAATTTATAATTATCATTTATAATGTTATACAATACATAGTTAATTTTTTTTAAAAATGTTGTATTATACCGTTTATGTATTTTTTTAGAAAATATGAATATTGTTTAACCAAATAGGATGGATTTGAATAAAAAAAATTTATAGACATCGATTGTAAAAAAAAGAGTATGGATATGGGGTTAATGTGTTCATCAAGCTTTCACCAGAAACTATATAGATCGAAGTAATAAATTTAAGACTAAACACAAGGAAGAATGAAATATAGTGGGATATTGGTTTAACATTAGTGTTTATGGATTATATAATAATATTAAAAATATATTTAATGATAGTGATAACACGAAGGTTTATGGATCATCTGATAATATTACAAGTGTAAATAATAATAGAGACCATGTTGAGGAAATGACAATATCAGTTGAAGATGAACTTCAGGATTGTCAAAAGATGTTTCAAAAGTTAAAGAGATGTGAAAAGATGTCATTGTATTTTTTTTGTACTGAAGGTACAAATTTTTTTTCCTAGCCGATGCTATATAATTTGAAATATAGAAATAGATGGGTTGATACTGACTTTACAAAACTACTTTCCCTCAAGAATGTTCTGTTTCTAAAAGATAATTAACTTCATTTTTGAACATATGATTCTAAATGAATGATATTTTCAATGTGTTTGGTCCCTAAAAGATAAAACACCTATCTAAATGACTATATATTATTTCTGAAGGTCCATGAATCACATAAAAATTTTCCAATTTATGGTGCGACATGATAAAGGAATTTTGAATCAAGTCCTTCAAAAGCTGTCTACTACTTTCTAAGAATATTATAGTTTAGAAACCTATATAGAAGTGAGCTAACTTCAGTGTAACTGATGTTGCATATATATAATAGGATTCAATTTGGAGACGTTTTTACTAAGAAAACTATCCCTATTAACATAACATTGATCACGAGTATACTAAATTTGGAAATGAGCCAAGAAACCTCAATCTTGCACTATATATAGATCGAATGAATAATTTTGGTATACAAAGTATAACTTACAATACTTGTCTGATTATGTTGGTAAATTATAACTTTCTATAATGGTTATGCATTAAGAACAAATATATTGCGATGTGTTTGTATATATCAGGACCCACACAATTGAGGAATAATATTGATGTTTATTTTTATCCATTGATCGAATATCAGAAATTAATGGTTGATCCATGTGTTATTTTTTATGATTCACATTGAAATGATGATTTTACATTAAGAGTCATATTGTATGGGATGATAAATGATTTTCCTAATTATGAAAATTTTTCATTGAATAACATTAATGGAATGATCGGATTCCTCATTTGTGAAGAAGGTATACGCTTAATTAGGTTGAAAAGTTATTTGATGAATTTGTTTTTTGGAAATCACAAATTTTTGACCTGGTGATATAAATAAAAATCGTTGATAACATCATTAGATTATAATTATAAAGAAGGTATAAGACCACATATATTAAAAGGTGATCAACATTTTGATAAATTAAAGGATATTTTAACCACTTTTGGTAACACAATTTTGAAGAATATTATGAAAATGATGTGGATAGTGGTTAGTTTTTCCTAAATTACCGAAATGGAATTATTTATACTTAATTTTTTTTTTGATGTCATGCATATTGAAAATAATTTATGGGATTGTTTATATAACATCACTAAATTGACCCAGCTAAACAAAGGATGGAATTAAGGCTAGTTTGAACATGGTTAACCTGGGGATAAGTGGAAATTTTATGCCAATGAATATTGAAAGGCATAATTTTATTCCTCAAGAAGTTTAAACTCTTTCAAGACTAGAGATATTTTAGTTTTGTAACTTCTTGAATGGTTTAAATATTGAAGAGGGATATTCATAAAAAAATAATGAATGTAATGTCAATGAATTATTTGATGTTAAAGAAACTAAAATCACAAGGTTTTAATATTATGATTCAAGATTTAATATTTACTAATTTAGGAGGAATTATTTATAATAATTTAGGACAATCATTAATCAAGAATTTAATTTTTTGAAGCTATATGTAGTAATGTTATAGACATGGAAAACATTCTAACTATAGAAAAGGGAATTATTTTCATATTAAATGAATTATAGATGCTCTTCTCTCCATAATTCTTTAATATAGTGTTTCTCTTGATGGTTCTATTTGTTAGAGAGATTCGACTATTTGGTCCTATACATTGAGGATGGACCCACCCCTTTAATTTTTATATGAAAATTTTATAAGGGTAAGTTAAAAATCTAATTAATCCAAAATGTTATATTATAGAGTGATATAATATTGAAGAAACCATTGAGTTCTATGTTGACTAACAATTTAATTTTGATATCATTGGTCTCAAAAAATATCATCCCTATGACTTCCTTGTGGGTGAAGGAATTTATGGATGAGATGTTGTCATAATTACGATTATAGAGTGGGATCAGGCTCACCTTTACATTTTATGTAATACTATAAAGGTTGTTCCATATGTTTAAACCCAAAATGAATTATTATGCATTAGAATCCCTCAAGGACTAATATATGGATATTAAATAAAAATAATCATATTCTTATAGGATGGTTTCAAGAATATATTTTTAACGAGTAAACTAAAAATATAAATTAAATTTTATAATGGATTTGATGGAAATCTGGATGACCACGTGTAGATGTATTTTCTTACCATTGTTATGTATTTAATAGTTATTTATTATATAAAAAGTCATTGTATAAACATTGTGTGATGAAAAATTTTAGAGTTACTCATATGGTAAAAGTGATACATACATCTAGTACAAATGAATGAAATCCAATTTACAAAAATATATTATAATTTGGAATTATTGAACAAATATGGGATTTGGATTATAAAAAATTCCAAGTGATTATTTTTCGACGCAAATGGGTTGATATCAATAGATAATTTAAAATTAATGATTTGGGATTCATGGAAAAAAATTTAGGTAGGGAGGGGTATAAGTATTAACTGGTCATAATGGAATCAAATGTATTTTATATCTGAGGTATTTCAAATAGAAATGAGTCAATTTTTTTTTTCTACTAAAACCATTATTGGGTAAAATTAAAATTTCGTTGAGGATATATATTTAATCTATATGTCTTGATCATTTTAAGGTGGTCAAAATATTTATGTTCTCTTGTATGTTAGATGTAACCACAATTAAGGGATTTGGATAGTCGATGTAGGGGCCAAATCCATTTAAACGTTAATGAAAAAATAGAGAGTTCAATGATCAAGTTAATTTTTTTAATATGAAATGTGGTACCACATAAAATAATGTTTTCACTAATACATTTATGTAATAAAAATTAAATTTTTAACCAATTTTGTAGATATTGGATTATATAAATGTTATTACTACAAATCTTAAGGAACAAAATGTCTCTCCACATAATGATGCTACCAATCCTAAAGAATAATATAATGAGAATGTTTAAATTGACGAAATTGAATTTGATGAATAACCTACAGTTGGGAAAATACATGAGCATTATGGTGTGACAATCATAATAAAAAATATTAAGGTGAGAAGCAAAGGCCTGAAATACAAGGTTATATTGAGAACATGCTTCTAGCCTATTGACACTAAAAATTCCATATTAATTAGTTACATTGGGGATACTACTATAAAGCATGAGTTAATCAATATAGATACATGACATGCTATTTTCCTTTCATTGAGGACCATAATATGGGAGGACATTACGGTATCATTATAAAATTCCTTCTCTTTTTTATTGAAAATCAAAATAATGAAACATTGATTTACTCTTCATTGTCCCTCATAGAGTATATTTGTATTATATTATTAATGAATGTAATTAATATTAATGGTATTTGGAAAGTCTTATAGATATTTTCAAACACTTAATGAGAATAAAAATCTCAAGGATTTTTAGGGGAAGTTAAATCACCATCCACACACATAATAACCAAAGAAACATTGAATGCTTTAATTGGTCATCATGAAGATGAATGATTTTAGTCACAATCTAATTGGTAATATTTTATATTAAATTATGTTTATTTATCTATTTGATTCAACATTTTCAATCTAGGAAACAATAAAGGCGTGTTGAAAAAAAGTAGCATGTATCGAAACCAACATACCTGTACCGTAAACCATGTATATAGTATGACTCAATTGAATAAATGGTTTTTATTTTAAATCAATATAAGTACTCTTATTTGATATGAAATAACAACATAAAGATATTACTTATATATATAGATTAATTAAAATATAATGCCACATCCACCCCACATTACCTTTTACTGAACGGGGCCTTTGTTTTTAAAAAAGGAAAAATAGTAGATCGAAAAACACAATGTGTATGAGAATCAAGTGTAAAAATGACATAATATAATTTTTTATTCCATAAATAAGTATTACATAATAATTAATACTTATTTTCTTATATTTTTTATAATTCACTGAGATGATAATCATGATAAGTTATACCCAACGAACAATTCATTTTAGTATCCAAATAGCATGGATGCCTCAGAGGTGTGAGTTTTTTAGTTTCACCTTGAATAAATTTTGAAAACCTAAGTAATATCGGATAGAGATAAGAAAATAGATGACTTGAAGACAAAAATAGATTCTCTAAAATAAAAAGTCAAATAACTATTTAAATTGTTAGATATTTTTATAGGAATTGATCAAAGAGAATAAAAGATACATTAGAAATCATTATATGAATAGCCACTCTAATATATTTGAGGATAGAAATTCCCCTAAAAGGAACACATTACCTAAGGTAATAAAAATATTCATAAATATTTTTGAAAAATTTTAATTAGACAAAAATTGATACCATTTATATACTAAAATTCCCTAGGTTGAAATTTATTGCAATTTATATCTATCAGCACCCACTCATCACCTTTTTATGAGGGGTAAACTGTACAATATACAAGGAGATATTCCAAAAAAACAACAAAAAAAATATCACATGAGAGTATGGATTCATGTATATTATTATGCCCTTAATGATCTAGATTCCCATACTCTTAATATTTCCATTGGAACATTCATAGCATGTCTGTCTAATCTTATAATGATTTAATATTATAATGAGGCATGTACTTTCAAATTTATTTTATATGAAAAACATTTAACAAATAATAAAATATTCTCAAATTGAGGTATGTTATTAGAGATGAGGAAACATAATGGGAAATAAAATGTCGATTTAAAATTTTATAGATGATCAACTAATAAATCAGAAAACATCTTGATATTTACTTTACCCCACTAATTTCACCATCACATATATTTAAATTACATGTTCATGAGAATATGAAATTAAATGATCATAATATGGTATGTATTAAACTTAAAGAACCAATTTATAGAGGGGAAATTATAAACATGATTTTTTATGAGAGTGTGAATGAAATTATAAACATAAATGACAGGGAGTCTCAGCTGTGAATGTATATATGAGGTACATTTTCATAAAATGTCTGTGTGATAATTGATATACTATATTAATTACTTTCAAATTAAATTAATATTTTTTACACACATATATATAAATACTATGTGAATAGAAACCCATATGAATAAAAATTTGTACTCATTAGTCCTTACATCATTTCTATATAAGAATTTAAAATGAGATAAGTGAAGGGTAAAACTCTCCAATATAATCATATAAAATATATATTCAAATTTTCATTACATATTACGTTTTTTTCTAGGAAGCATTGGATGATCATTATAGTCATTTTGGATATTGAAAATATTTTTTTTGCATACAAAGCATTGATTTCCAATAAAACAACAATACATGATGTCGTGTATCAATTTTTAATACACTAAATTCATCATTTTGAATATATATATATATATATATATATATATATTTATATTCCTTATATTATGTTCCAATAAGTATTATGTTATGCTAATATACTATTTACTTATCATTGAAATCCTGGTATCAAGACAACCAATGTGAATAAAGAGCATATACATTACTTAAACTAAACAAGTATTAGGGTATATATAATAATATTTCACTATAAAATCATATATCCAAAATATTACATATTTTTCTCAATTTTTTTAAAATAGATTACAGATAATGATTATAATTATCATATTTGTAAATTTATGGATGATATTTTATTCCATGAACAAACTAGCATACTCATAGAGGTATTTTTGAAGGTACATGTGATTTTATATAAAATATTTATTTATGATTTATTTATCTATATTTTTCTTATATTACCAAAATAGATTAAAATCTATTTATTCTAAATATTAATGTGATTTTTTAAGAAATGAGTTGGTAGAATAGATGGTATTAAAATTTTTTCAAACATAAAAAAGTGATTTACTATCTTGTTTTTAATTTATATATTTCAAAGATATAATGAAAAGTTAGTTTATCCAATAATTGATTATTTAATTTTTTTACCATTTTGTCTCTTATATATTTAGTTGATTTTTTATCATTTTTATCAAATAATTATTTAATTAATTTTTCAAAAAACCATGAATATCTGATTTACTACTAATTTTTCTCTAAGAATTTTGTGCATATTAAGAGCACAAAAAAATTTCATATAAATTTAATGTTCATTCTTGAATGATAAAATCATTTTCATAGAGAAGATCCCTAAAATCATAAGGGAAATGATTAGTTTAAATGAAGGGTGTTTCAAAATATATAGTTATATTATCTTTTAAAAATGACTCTTGACTCTGTATAGAGGCCTTTTATGATCTTTATAAGAAAAAAATGCCTCAAGAAAAATAAATTATCAATAAAGGATTCAGAGAGGATAATACAATGAAATTTTTTTTAATGTTATGAACATGTATATGTTTGTTCTTTATTTTATTTGTTTATATTTAGTAGTAATGAAAATAATTACCTTTTGGGTCCAAGACCTTCTAATAATATGTTGGTGAGAGAAATCTATTTTTTTAATAAGAAAAAATTATTGAATCTACTATAATATGTGAGTTGGGAATGAAACTATCACTATTATCAATTTATGTCTTCTCTCTTTTGGGTACTTTTATATATTTATCCCCATACCCTTCATGATTTTCCAAAACTATTTGAGGTAATTAATTCACTAAAAGTAATATTTTAGTTCACAATGAGTTCCATAAACTGATCATACACACTATGAATGTATTAATACTTAAAATTATCTATAATTAATTTTTAAAGTTTATGAATTAAGAAGAACATAAATCCTACACATGGTGTGGCTATTGTGACTAAAAATGCATTTCTTCAATTTAAAAGTTATATTCTATTATAAAACACATATCATATACTAAAAAATGATATAATTCTATTAGATTGTCTTGATAATTTATGAAAATGATATTATAGTAATTTTATACCTATAGAAAGTAACCACATTTAAATTTGATACATGGTGTGTCCAGTATGACTGATAATTCATGTTTTAATTTAAAAATGAAATTTTAGTTCCCAATATGCTATATAGTCAAAACTGATAAAATTCAATCGATTTTATATACTATTTTAATAAAATGATTGATAATTCATTTAGGATATATATGAATTAAAATCATGTAAAAATAAAAAATAGTGTATATGAAATAAATGAAACCACATTTTTTCATTAAAAAGTGAAATTTTAGACCAAGAACACATCACAAACTCAAAAGCTATAAAATATTCTAAAATTTGATTTATAGTTTAAGATCATTATTTTTTTAATTTATAATGTGTAGTAATTAACCACACATAAATCTAACACATAATATGGTCATATTGATTAAAAGCATGTGTTTTATATATAAAATTTACAATTTAATCTACGACACACATCACATACTCTAATATGGGAAAATGTTTTTGATTGTCTTTATACATTAATATAGTGATCTATGATTAATTATATATATATAATAATAAACTAAATATTAATTGGGTACACTATGTGTCTAACATGTGTGATAGTGTGTTATTTCATTTAAAAATAATATTTTAATTCAAAACATGTGTCAGATAGTTAAAATAGATAAAACACACTCATATTTTACTAATATATTTTGAAAATTTCTTCAATTAATTTGTGAAATGTTGGAATTAACCTCACATCAATTTGTCACATGGTGTAACCAATATGACAAAAAGTGTGTGTTTTCATTTTAAATTGATATTTTAATTCAAAATGAATGTCACATACTAAAAATTGGGAAAACATTCTCTAATAGAATTTAAAATTTAGTAAAATTATCAATAATTATTTTTTATATGTAGAAATTAATCGTTCCTCTGTTCGATGCACGGTGTGGTCAGACTGATTGAAAGTGCATGTTTTTAGTTAAAATGTGTAATTTTAATCTAAAATTCATGTCAAATGTTCCTAACCAAGAAATTGAGCTCGTATAATTTTAATAATTTACTATAAATTATTTGATATTATTTTTTACATATTGTAATTAACCTCAAGTCAATATGATACATGGTGTGGTCAGTACGATTAATAGTGTGTGTTTTCATATAAAAATAACATTTTAGATCTAACTAAGTGTTATATACAGAAAACCCATCAAAAAATCATATTATTCTAATATTAGTATTCTATAGTCAATAATTAATTTTTGATGCGTAGGAATTAACCACACATAAATCTAACACACAATGTGGTTGACATGACTTAAAGTGTGTGTTTCCATTTAAAAATGACATTTTAATTAAAATATAAGGAACATACTCAAAACCAATGAAACATTCTCTCATTCCTTATTACTTTAGTAAAATTTTCAATAATTCAATATTATTGTGTAAGAATTAACCACACATCATTTTGACACACTGTGTGGTTGGGTTGAATTAGAGTGTGTATTTTTAGTTTAAAAGTAACATACTTGTCAATAATGTGTGTCATATACTAAAAAATGTGAAAATGTGCTTGTATTTCCAAGATATTTTATTAATATGAAATGTGATTCATTTATGATATATAGAAATTATCTTATTATCAATTCAGTACATGGTGTGTCTGGTATGGTTGAAAGTCAAAATATTCATTTAAAAATGACAATTTCATTGAAAATGACTGTCATATACTAAGAAAGAATAAAATAAACTCAAAATGACTATATATATTATTGAAAATATTGATCATTAATTTTCTATATTTAGGAATTAAACTCAAATCAATCTGACACACAATGTCGCTAGATTAACTAAAAGTGAGTGTTTCGAATATAAAAGTGTAATTTTAGTCTAAAATTTTTCCACATACTCAAAATCAATAAAACATGATCATATTGTCATGATAAATTAGAGAAATGAACTTTAGTTCATTTTTGACATGGAGGAATTATCCAAAAGTAAATGAGATACACAGTATGTCCAGTATGGCCGATAGGGTTTGTTTCCATTTAAAAGTGAAATTTTATGTCAACACGTGTTTTATATACTCAAAACTAAGAAAATACACTTATATTGTCCTTATATTTTATGATAAATTTTTATTATTTATTTTCGAGTTATATGAATTATCCACATGTCAATTGGATACACGATGTGACTAGTATGACTAAAAGTGTTTGTCTTCATTAATAAGAAACCTTTTAATTCAAACACAAGTCACATACTCAAAATTGAGGAAATGTTCTCCAATTTCCTTGATAATTTAAGGAGATTATAGATAATTCATTTTTGATGAGTATTAAATAACTACATGTCAATCTAACACACAGTGTGTCCTTATTGACTAGAAGTTTGTATTTTCGATTTTATAGTGACATTTTAGTTTAAAATGTTAGTCATTTACTCAAAATATAGTAAATGTGTTCATATTGTATTGATACATTAGTAAACTGATATTTAATTCATTTTTTTTGTTTATTAATTAACCTCCCGTGAATCAGATACACGATGTGGTTAGTATGATTGATAGGGCATGTTTTCATTTAAAGATGAACTTTTTGTTAAAAACGTGTGTCACATACACAAAACCAAAAAAATGCACTCACAATATCTTGATACTTTAGGAAAAATATTTTCAATTTATTTTTGATTTATAATATTTAATTACATGTCATTTTGATACATGGTGTGCATCGATTCACTAAAAATGCATATTTAAAGTTTTAAAGTGACATCTTAGTCTAAAACATAGGTCACATACTCAAAACTGAAAAAATATAGTTATATTATCTTGATAATTTATGAAAATTACCTACGATTCATTTGTTATCTGTATGAATTAACTTCAAGTTAATTTGGTATACAATTTTGTTTGTATGATTGATAGTGCATTTGTTTCATTTAAAAATGACATTTTAGTTGAAAATATGTGTTACATACATAAAACCATTAAAATAAACTTGAATTATCCTTATTTTTTTTTAAAATATGTATATCATGATCTTTGTGGGTGGTACTTAATAACAAATATATCTAACACACAATGTGGCTGTAATATTTGAAAGTTCATTTTAAAGTGACATTTTAGTTCAAATACACACCAAAAACTAAAAAAACACACTCAAATTACCTTGATAGTTCATGAAAATTATCAATAATTCATTTTTGATCTGTAGGAGTTGAACACACTTAAATATGACACATGATTTGGCATTGGAAGTTCATATTTGTAATTTAAAATTGATAGTTTAGTCTAAAACATATGTCACATACTCAAAACTGAGAAATTTCAATCATATTGTCTTGATACTTTATTAAAATGATATGTGATTCATTTATTTCATGTTCGAATTATCCTCAAGTTAAATTGATACACAGTGTGGCTGGTATAGTAAATAGTGCATGATTATATTTAGAAATGATGTTTTAGTTAAAAAATGTGCAATACAAACTCAAAAATTGAGAAAACATATTCATAATGTCTCTATATTTTAGTATAATTATCTATTATTCATTTTTGACTAATATGAATTAACCACACATAAATCATTCACCTGGTGTGGATGTATTAACTACAAGTTATTATTTTAAGTTTAACTGAGACATTTTAGTATAAATTTCACATCACATACTAGAACTAAGAAAAAATGATCATATATTTTTCATATATTAAGAAAATTATTCATGTTTCGTTTTTATGTGTATTAATTAACCTCAAGTAAATCTGACACACAGTGTGACTGGTATAACTAATAGTGCGTTTTTCTTTTAAAAATGACATTTTATTTCTAGATGTGGATTACAAACTCACAATCGATAAAATTCCCTCACATTGTAATGATATTTTGTGGAAGATATCAATAATTAATTTGTGACGTTTTTAATTAAACATACATAAATTTAAAAAAAACAAGTCATTTTTGACAAAAAGTGTGTGCTTTCACTTTAAAAGTTCCATTTTCATCAAAAACATGTTTCACATACTCCAAAATAAGAAAATAAATTTTAACTATCTTTATACTTTATAAAAATAATATGTGATTCATTGTTTTCAAATAGTAATTAACCTCATGTAAATATAAGACATTGTGTGATTGGTGTGATTTATAGTGCATGTTTTCATTTTAAAATGGAATTTTAGTTTCAAACATTCTTTACATACTCAAAACTGAGCAAACAAACTCATTTTTGCTTCTAATTTTTTGAAAATTATTGAGAGTTTATTTATAACATGTAGGAATTATGTTAATTTCAATCTTACACATCTGTATCTGATATGACTGAAAGTGAATATTTTCATAAAAAATTTACATTTTAGTTCAAACACGTATCACATGCTCGAAATTGAGAATGAATTCTTGAATTGTATTGTTACTTTAGGAAAATGATCAAAAATTATTTTTTGGACATTTAATAATTAACCACATGTAAATATGACACATAGTGTGGTCAAATAGACTAGGAGTTAATGTTTTCATTTTAAAAGATACATTTTTGTCTAAAATGTGCATCACAAAGTCAAAATCAAACGAATGTGATCACATTATCTTAATAATTTAGAAAAATAACATTTTATTAGTTTTTGACATATATTAATAAAGCTCAAGTCAATATGATATGTGATGTAATCAGTATGACTGATAGTACGTGTTTTCATTTAAAAATAACATTTTGATTCAAAACATGCATTACATACTCAAAATGGACAAAATGTAATCGAATTATCTTGATATTTTAGGAAAAAACATCAATAATTCATTTCTGATGTTTTGGATTTATCCAAACATTAATATGACACAAAACATATCCTATTTCACTAAATGTGCATATTTTCAATTTAAAAGTAACATTTTAGACGGTAAAACTGATCAAATACTCAAAACGAATAAGATGTTCTTGAATTTTTTGTTTGATACTTTAGGAAAATGATATGAAATTCATTTCTGATGTGTAGGAATTAATCTAAAGTCAATATACTGCACCCTGTGACCGGTATGACTGATATTGTGTGTTTTCATTTAGAAAATGAATTTATTTCTTCATAGTATTAATAACATAAGTATTATTTTTATTACAGGTATTGTCCTCCTTTTTAAGCTATAAAAAGTCGTAATATTCATACATAAATATTACATCTCAGAAGAAAAATACACATTACATAACATAATGATCCATTATATAATTGTTTAGGTCTAGTACCTTTGATAACCTGGATATATTAAAAAATGTTTCATAAGTGAAGTACATCATCTCCAAATAATTTATTCATAACTAGAACCTTTATTAGATATATCATACTTAATAAATTTCTACAAAAATTGGGTAATGAAAATATAATAAAGGGTGAGCTTAAATGCTCAGTAAGGGTAAGAAAGGGATATATCCATATAACTTGAGCATGTGGGTTTGAAAACATGAGAATAAAATTTGAAAACCATACCCTTAATATCATAGATAATAAACTTGAGTCATGGAATAAATACTGGATGTTCAAAATGCATGAATCATAATGGAATCGAAGAACACGAGCGACGAGGAAATAAAATTAGTATAAGAAATATATTTTTGGCACATACACAATAATATATAATCATTTCCTTATTATTCAAGGATAATTGTCAATGTTATTATAGTTGATTTGGTTTACTCACCAAACCATCGTATTAGTCAAGGTTCACTCCCAGGACTATCATAGTGAATAGAGTAAGTTACTAAACTGCATTCACTATTCTATCTAATCATGTTTATCTCATGAGATAACAATTTTATTTGAAATGTTTTTTTTCCAAAGTCAAAGGAAAAATTCAAATTTATTTGTTAAAATATAAATTTAGAAAATTCTAAAAGATGAGATTATTTTAAAATATTTTTCATAATGTGAAATAAAATTAGTAGGAATGTCATCCAATTCGATGATGTCCTAGTTGATTCAATTGTTTTCAAGTCCATCCAAAACCACATTCAGTTCATGATAGGCATGAGTGATGATGTAGTTGATGTCTCAGAAAAGTGAAGGAAATCCATCCATCAAGTTGTAATTGGCCACCCAAGATGCACTACGTCATTCCAGATTGCTTGTATGATGGTGGTTGAATCACTTTCAATAATAATATTGTTCCACCCATGTTTCCTCGATATGGTGATGGAATCGATAACCCTTAATATTTATTATTGTACAGATGTGGAAAATCCACAATTGTCATAGAATAATTTGATGATATTCCCCATATAATTCACATAAATCACCCTATAGCCCATGGGTCCCATGTTTCATTTATATTCTCCATGAACATGCACAATAATCTAGCCTCGGATAATTTCATTCTAGAGAAACTCAAAAGAGTGTATATGCTGAAATTAAACTCCATCAACCCCAAGGATCTGTAGGATACCAAAGACAGCAACATGTTTTTACAGTTTCCTTTTTTTGGATTGATGTATCTTCTCAAATATAAATGAGGATCCTCACCCACCAAACATTTAAACTCAATGAGCTATTTTTATGAATAAAATCATTTATATCATACCAAATCAAATGGATGAACACAAAAATATAATCTAATAAAATATTCTTGATTTATTAAGAGGCATATATAACTGCACAATTCTGAATCATGAGATATTAATCTTCACTCAATGAATTGGAGGGAGATATAGGTCCCACCTGTCATGTAATGAAAATTAAAAATATGTGTAATATAAGAAAATAATACATTCCTCATATCAGAACCCAAAAAAAGAAATCGGTTTCATAAACATTTTATCATATCACAATTCATGGAAATGAAACAGGTTTCATAATCATTTCATCATAGCATAACTTATTAAAAAGAAATGAGTTTCATAATCATTTCATCATTTCATCATTTCATAACCCATGGAAAAGGGATTGGATTCCCAAAAGTATTTTCAAAATAAATACATACTATCCCTATAAATAGTAATTATGGTATCATTGGATCA
The DNA here is from genome assembly GCA_963277665.1 of Viscum album. Lineage (NCBI taxonomy): Eukaryota > Viridiplantae > Streptophyta > Magnoliopsida > Santalales > Viscaceae > Viscum > Viscum album. The sequence continues at coordinate 1,467,361,734 of OY728140.1, read as the reverse complement.
TATCCATAATAATTCTTTAGTAATTTCAAAGGATGACATCTTCGATTGAAAATGATTTTGAAACAAATCTCTAGAACATTTTTTGAGGAAAATAAACTTTTCACTTTCAAATAACTCATTTAAAGTATAATTTTCTTTTCAAATATTAATGATACCATTTTTTTGAAAATAATATTAGAAAACTATAAAGGAATAATTAAATTATATAGTAGTTATGACAGTAGAAAATAGCATTCCTATTGTACACGTTAAAATGAAAATTTCTTTCACATTTTCAGAAAAAATAGTCAAAAGAGCCTTGTTTGGAAAATAATAAGAATATTATTTTTAACTAATTGTTAAAAAAAATAAAATAATGGATAAAAATATATTTTTGAATCACTGAATATTAGTAAAATCTTTAAAACATTTTTATAAAACATGTATATGGAAGAAAAAGGGGTTTCCATCAAAATGATAAATAAAGTTGATTTTTTAACATTCATTTGGAATATTGAGTACATAAAGATAAAAAATGAATGTGAAACAAGGATTATCCGTAAATAACTATAGGATAATGAAATTAATGAGTTTCTTGAATGATATTTTATAGGATTTCATCGTGGTAAACTTAATCACAAAAAACATCGATAAACAATGAGATTGTACCGTAAAACCCTTACAACTTTGGTATCATTTGAATCGTAAGTCCCATGAATCAATGAACCTTATATAGATATATAAATCCCACTTATTTTCATAAGAATAATTAAAGAAATTCATCTGTGATCATTATATATAACACATAAAAGATAAAGGTGATGAATATGAGTTGTGTCTCTTGGATATAAAAGTGAGATGAAAATATATTACAACATTTGAATCTTTTGAATCCTATGAAATATTAAATAATAACATCAAATAAATATTTAAATATCATTAAAATGAGAATATTACTAATATAACATGTCAAATGGGTAGTATATAAACTACACAAAAAGAAACCAGTGGTGAATATGGCATATGTCTAATAGAATTAAAAGAGAGACTAGAAATCCCTTACTTCGTGTCCCGACATTCTTTAGACACATTAGAAACCCTGATATAACAAATATTGGTTTTTTAAAAATATATTCCAAAACCATAATCAAATATATAATACCATATATCATTTAATTAAAACATTTTATCTTCCATTTGTTAACAATTCGTTGTTAAAATCAGTGTTTTGGGTAATAACTACTTTGTTTTTCATGTATGTTTAGGTTCAACTGTTTTGTTCATTGTACATTGAATATGGTTCCAATATATCTAGAGTTTCAATCATGATATAAATATCATATACATTAAGTATATATATATTGATATTCATCCATAAAAGTTATATATTGAAAAATGAATTACATTGTTCATGGAGACGGTAGGCCATACGTATGGATTAATGTGGTTTCCATTTTCCCAATAGATTCAATGAAAGAAAATTAAATAAAAATTCAACTTTAAAAATTATTTTTTATATTAAAGATATCATATATATTCATTAAATATCCCCTTAATACCATTAACATCAAAATAAAATGGAAAATGTATCACATCGCTTTATGGAGGTGGTAGTCCACACGTCTGCATGTGTGACATTATCATTTTCCAATGGATTGGATGGTAAGAAGGTAGATGTGATATTATAATCCCAGAAGTATAATTTTTCCATAAATATTATATCCAACCATGAGAAACAGTGATGTCAAATGAATTACATCGGTTCACGAGGTGGTAGTCCTCTATACACATGATTGATAGTTTCATTTCCCATTTGATGGAAGATAAGGTGGATATTGTTTATTAAACTAACATAATAGCGTATTTATAAGTTGGAAAGGAATCCACATGGAATCTACATGTACATTTCCAAAAATAACCCAAAATGGATAGCCAATCTAATTCCAAATGTTTTTAAATGCCCAAAAATCCAAATTTGGGATAGGATAAGGTTGAAATGTGACCAGGAAATAGGATTTAAACAAGTTTAATTGGAAACATCATACTTATATTTTTTTAAACCCACGGTAAATTCATTTTAACCTTAACCATGATAAATAATTCTTTAATGTTTTTTCTATTCATTATGACAAAAAATTAATTTGACCATAGTACATAATATTAATTCTGGTGACTCAAAATATGGAATCAATTTTACCAAATTAAATTCACATAAGTGTAATAGTATCATTTAAAATAAAACCCATAAATGTGATGAAAAATCAATTATCTAATGAAAACATTTTCATAAGTTTATAAAAAATTATATCAAAACTAGATATAGAATTGATTCTAATTAACTGAATTTGGAAAAATTATAATATAATTTAACTAATGTTCCTTTTTAAAAATAATTTAACAATATAATTTAGTTGAAAAGGTTAGGGGAAAGCCCTGTTATTTAGAAAAACAAAAAAAAAGAACCCTTTTCTACTAGGAAATGGGTGAACCCATAAAAATCTAGGCCTGTTGGCTTATAAGAATATAGCGTCAAAATTATGTGGCCCAAAATCCCGGTTGGACAGGACCCATTAAAAAACCAAATCCTATTAATTCAAAAACATAAAGCCAATATTGCAATGATTCTTCCAAAAACCCAAGTCGCAATTAACAAAACTGGACCGAGCAGCACCATACCTACCTGGCCTCCTATTGAGGCACTCAAAATAAAAATATCCCCCTGAAAAACATCATATCATTAGAGTCACTTTGTCACCCTATATCCAAACATCACCCACACTGATAGAGACTCACCTCACTGAACGATTAGATCTGAAACAAATCTAAAAGAAAAGATATGCCCTATGGGACCATTCCATCCTACTGAATCGAAACACCACCTGGACTATCATAAGACCCCAAGAGGAGAGACTACAACAGTGAAGAGAATCTACTGCCTCCTACACACTGACCCTACATGGCTGAATACCCACTCTTCTCCCTTCACCCTTTACCAATGCCAATGTAACCTGGAAAACCCCACATTTGGCCAGATCTGGATAATAATAGTGGATATGAAGTATAACTCAACCAAAACAAACCCAAATCCCACGAAAGAATGCCGATCAACCCCACCACTATTCTTTGGAGACCACCATGACATCCCAGGATCTCTGGGATGGAAGAAGAGGAAGAATTCGACTAGAAAAGTATTGAAACATGTGAGGGGGAAACCCTAGCAGGGAGGAAGCAATGCTTAGGAACATAGTCCAAGAGAAAACATAGCCAAATTATGATCTTACAATATAATTTAACTTTTTAAATACTTTTAAATGAAAATTCATTTTTCAATAAAAATAGAAATTTTCACTATTCAATTAAAAAATTAGCCTTTTCAAAAAACTCTCTAAAATTAATCCTATGATATTCTTTACATGTTTATTTCAAAATTTTAAATCATTTTATAAAATACATTTTCTAAATGTGTAAAATATTTGTTTTAAAATAAGTGCATAGAACATGAGAAAAGATTTTTTTTAGAAAAATGCATTTTATAAACATAAAAATAGATTTATTCTTATTATTTTATTAGAAAAAATATTAGATGAATGATAAAAAATTTTATTTTATATATAATATATAAATTTTATTAAATTCATTCCCCAATAGTGAAAATTTTAATATTCTTAGATAAAAATGATCATTTATATAAAAATAGTTTTTCATAAAAACATTTATTTTACATTCAATTTTTTTATTTTCCTTCCTAATCAATTGATAAGAAATAAATTTATTTTATTAATTTTTAAGATGTATATTTTTCATTATTTATGTATTCATATTAATAACCGCAAATGTAATGGATATGTTACAATGGTCTGGTTTAAATAATAATATCCATAGAATCTTGTGGGTCGCTAAAGCCCAGTGTTTCCTGTAATGCAAGCTTTCTGTGAAAATGAATTTAATTGAACAAATATTTAATATAATAGTATTGTGTTACATGAGCTTCATTGGTGTGTTTAGAAAAAAGTTTTTAAATTTTTATATATTGAAAGTGGTCCCAATGACAATGGAATATTGGGCCACCAAGTCTAATACACATTAAAGAGATTTAAATTTTTTTACAAAATGTATTGTTTATAACAAATCATACATATTAATGTAATTGTAATCTATTGAAATATTTTTAATGTCGATTTATTTATATTATTAATTTATTTTAATTTGAACTTATTTTAAATTATGTTTAAAATTAATAAATGGTTTTTGTAAAATGTTGAAAATGTTTTCTTCAAATAATGTCATTTATTAGCACTACGAACAACATTGATAAAAGTTTCCATTATAGGTGCTCCTTCTAGCACTGATAAAAGTACATTTATAAAGTATATAAAAGTATATTTTATGATAATCTATATTAGTGAAATATGAATACTATCAATGAATTGACCATTATCTAGAAATATCTTAAGAGAGATAAAATTTAAGTGAATTAAATGGGGAAAATATGATGTTATGGCCCTTTTTATAGGCCCAGAACCCATATCTTCCGAAAAAATCTATCTTGTTCATACTTGAAATTTGAAATTAAAACTTTATTACTTGATTTAAAATTCACATTGAAAGTTAAAATCCCCATATTCAACATAAAATCGTTATAAAAATATAAATATCATATCATCTATAGGGTGAACAAATAAATAATTTCTTTTATGATTTAAAATGAAAAAATTACCTTAAAAACTATATATTCTTTAAAAAAACCACAAAAAAACTCTATAAATCCCCATAATCTTAAAAGTGGGCTCTCATTCACCTTTACAATCTTGTGGAACTAAAATAATATTCTCATATTCCAAAATTCAGCAACAGAATTATAACATTGATTATTGAACTTTGTGGTAGGGTCCATGATAATAGAATTTATGTTCTAAAAGGGTAAAATACAATAGACTACTATGTGTTGTCTCCTGAAGAGAGAATTTAATTATCCAATCATCATGAATTGCCTTGTCACCTATTAATATTTCTTTTTTTTAAATAAATTAAATAATTCATGAAAAATAAATTTGCTGTGTGTGAAAATTAACCTGTAATAAATGAAATAAGAAATTGAAATTTTAAATGAAACCAAAAAATAATAATAAAATAAAATACAAGTTTTAATAGCTGAATTAGTTAATATGGGAATGTATTTAGTTGATCATTAATTATTTTGAATTGTTTAATCCATTTTTCATTTAAAAACAATATTATTTAAAATGTATGTTGTGTGATGAACAAATTTGATTTAGAGCCTCTCTAATCAAATCAAGAACTTGATTACGTTGCAAATAAATATTGAAAATCTAACTCTCCCGAGTGAGTGTTGACAGTATTTGAGAAAAAATATAAAATGGGTATAAGAAGAAAGAAAAATTAATGATAGAGAAAAGAACAAGATAAATTATTTACAATTAAATGAAATTCAAATTACAAAATAAAATAAAAGAAAAAAAATATAATAAAATATTCATTCCCGATAGGGAGATCTGCCTAGAGAAACCCATATGAGCTTCCCTTGAGAAATGAAAAATTCCAGTTCTTAGTGGCCTCCTTCCTCATTTACAGATGCTATTGATCACATCTTCTCCCTGAAATCACTCCATATAACTCATTTGGGTGAATCAAGACACCTCACCCTACAGATATTCCTTCAACCCCCAACAGAATCCTATATTTCTTTATCATTAATATGAAACATGTGGAAGGATGGTTTTTTTGTTCGACCAACATTGTCAAATGTGACTTCGAGCATCCATGTTAACATGACAAGATCCCACGGACTCTAATTGTGTGGGAAGACGTTCTAAAGAGGGAAAATAATAATAATGGTTATCACATTCATTTTTTTAAAGGGGTTGACACCTTACCATTATTCCCCCATTTAATTTGGTAAAATACTTTTAACTTATGAGAGACCAAAGTAGGGAAAGGAAAGACAATAAAAGGGAACTCCAACATTTTTCATCATCACTATCTCAAGAAACACATATTTAGCTTTGAGTGTAGTATTTTATGAGGAATTTCTCCACATATTAATGAGATAATTTCGTGAGAATTTTCTCCTTATAATTGAGAGAGATTTTATACTGTCATTTTACCATAGTGAGTTCTTTCTATTAGATAGTGGTTTTGTACACCATTCTTTTGGGGTGTATTCCACATTACATCAGCAGTTCACTTTATTTTTCACTTTTACACTTTATTTTATCTCCAAATTATTATTGCACCAAAGGGACAATTATTTTTGATCCTAAAAATTGGTATTAGAGATGAGGTTCTAGCCGATGGAAATTGTAAACTTATAATGTGTCCAAAAGGTGGTGAAATTTGAGATTGAAAATATCAATGAAATAATTTTTCATTGTGAATAATGAAGATGGAATTGGTGCAGTTAAATAATAATTTCCAACAATAAATTGAAGAAAAAGTGGTTGGTGTGACAGAGGAGAAATGGAATTAAATGGATGTTAATGCTATTACCATCATCTATTCGGCTTTGTTAGATGGGGTACTATCAACCATCGTTTAGAAAAATATGGTGAAGAAAATTTGGAATATTCTGACAATGCTATACAAGGAAATGTCACTCCAAATCAATATTTTATTAAAGAGAAATTTATAAACTCTTTGAATGGAAGAGTCATCATCGGTGACTGACCAAATTAACTCCCTCAATATAGTTTTTTCTAACCTTACGATGTTGGGATATAAAATCATGGATACTGAACGTGTAGAGATTCTACAACAATATTTTCAAGATTTGAATGATCAACGTATCATCAACCTCACCAACAATATCACAATGGATATGTTTCCCATAAAAATTTTTTCAGTTTTTATTCTCGAAGATAAAAGTTGGTGTAAGAACAAGGATGACTGATAGAAAAATTATCACTGATTGGATACTATATCAATAGAAATAGGAATAATGATGGGATATGGTTACGGTGGGTACCAAAATCAAGGCAGATATTAATCAAGAGAAATAATAATAACTTCATATGTTACAGCTGTAGTAAGAGGGGGGATATTGTAACACCCCAATCTTCAACGGTACATTTCCCTATGAATAATGCAATGACGCGCATTGTACGCGACTTCAAGATTCTAACACACCACAACCAATCAAACAAGCCGTTATGAATAGTAATACCTAATTTTTAAAATTTTAGAAATTTTATCTTTCAAAATGGACTTAATTTTTGGATTTGGAGTATCGAATTTAGCCTAAGGTGATATTTTGGTACTTTTCAGATAACTCTAATATTTTGATGAATAGTGAAAATTACTAAATTTTAATTAAAAACAACTTTTTTAATCAAAATAATTAATAGTGATAAATTAGGAATTTGAGTGGTTTAAAAGTATAATTAGAAAATATTTTTACCTTTTTATCCAATGGTGTTTATTAGAATTAATTTCACTTTGAAATTGGACATAAACAATTGTCAATCTTTTAATATATATTGTTTCTTAAAAACACGCTATTTGTTGTGAAAGCGGGAATCAATAAATTAATGAAACTTATATGTTTGGAATTTTGTAAAATAGACATCATTTTTGAATTCAGAATATCAATTATAGCTTTGGGTGAAATTTTGGCATTGTTCTGAAAAACATCAATTTTTGATGAATAGTGAAACCACTAAGTGGTAGTTAAAAAACTAAATTTTTCATAAAACTTAATTTTACTGCTTCTGTGAGTGGAATTTTGAAAATCCGAGAGACACGGTTAATATCATGGAGTAAAATTTGGTTCAATGAGATGAAAATAATTTTTTGTGAACAGTAACATTTTACATTTATTTACCACGGTTAAAAGTAAATAGGGTAATTAAGGGTAAAAATGATTTTAATATTACCCTAACACATCTCCTAATTCTATTGGACAAGTGTATCCCGACTAAAAACAACCTTAGGAATAAAAAATTATCATTTGGGTCCACTTGGATTAGATTAGGACATTTATTATTATTTAATTCAAAGAAGAGTTAAAAGAGTTAAAATCAATGATTATTTACTAATACATTTTTAATATAAGGTTAAACATATGATAAATTCAATTATAAATATTCTTTATAAAGATAAAACGGTTTCCTACATAATGATATTTTATTTATAATTTTTAGACATTAAATAATTTAATTTATTTTTGACACAATGATGATGCAGTAATTACCATAATAGTGAAAAATTAAAATAATTGATATTATAAATACCCAAATATATATAATTGGAGACTTTTATTGAATTAAACTAATTTTATAGGTTAATATGACATATTATTATTGATTTAATTGACTTTTTTAGAAGTAATAATTCTGATATGAGTTTCAGAAAAAAAAAATTATTGAATAGTGTCAAAATTGACAAAAATGTGTTTTTAAAACAAATATTATATTATTAATTGATATTAAATTCCTAAAAATCTAAGGATCTTCCAAGAGACTTATATCATGATAGGTGTATCATTAATGGACCACTTGGGGGTCTCTTGGATGTATATAGTGAGTTTATAAACCATATAATATAAAAATACAAGGAGACATTGTAAAAGTAAAACTAATTAACTAAGAGTTAATACTTAAAGATAAGGTTAATATAATGACCCAAACCTGTCTAAATTTTATTGGTTGAGTGGTATGAGGCCTATACCCACTTTAAACTTTAAATAATCCACTTTGGAGCCATTAGAGACTGAATATGAATTTATTATAAATTAATATTTCTAGCTTTTCCAAAGGTGCCCCTCACCCCTCTTATAAAAGGGCACTCCTCCTTATCATTACTTCACACCTTCAAAGCCTTTTGGATCGTCAAAACTCTGCCCAAATACTCTCTCAACTTCCCTAAATTCATTTTATAGGCCTTCCTTTAGTCAGAAATCCATCTTAAGGAGCTTTTTTGATCAAATCAAAAGGAAGAACCCGAAGAAGAGGTAATGTTTTCACCACACTTTTTCAAGTTCCTTTCTTCTTCCACTTATTCTTTCTTTGTTATTACCATTCTAAAATAATAAATCCAGTATCCTATATATACTGTGATTTCATTATAAATATGGTACAATCATATTCAGTATTCTATCCATCCTTTGAATAACATATCACCATACGTGCACGTACGACTTACCATCTCTACGTCGTGGTGTAATTGTTATTCAATAAATTATTATTTTTATGGGTATAATAATGATGTGTAATTCATGTAAATAATAAATATGACATGATAATGATTCTATATATATGATATACCATCCAATTATATATTATTTTAATATCAAAATAATGATATTGTCGCTCGTGTGTACGTACGAACTACCCTCTCCACGAACGTGATGAGATTCATTCTCCATCGTATCCATTCAAGTATAATTTTAATTTTATGATTATAAATAATGTTTTAGGACTTGATATAATTCTGGATATGAATAATATACAACCTATCCATAAAAAACACGGTTTACGTAATAAAAAATATATTGGAAAATGAGTTAGTTAACACCCGAAATGACGATAATACTAAGATATTATTAACAAATCAATGTTAAAAGATCATATATGATATAATATTAATGTAAATGATTCTTTTATAATTCAATAACAATTATTTCACCATTATTCAGGAGGTTAACCAACAGTCTACCACGGAAAAAGTACAAAGTAAGGGGTTTCTTATCTCACTTTTAATTTCATGAGAATTCCATTGTTCACCACTAATTTATTACATGTGGTGTGTGTACTACCCATGTTTGTATTAATTGTGTAATATAATTTAATTCATGTATATTTACATCATCATTGTATGATCCTTCATTCATGGGTTCATGTTTCATAAGTTACCAAATCGATAAGGGAATTTGAAATTTCAATTTCCACTCATTTGGCTTTACTCATACGTCCTTGATTATTTTACTCCAAGACTATGTGTGGAATCACTATTCCTTTGATTATTTAATAATTTCCACTACCCTTTCTGTGGATATAATTTTTATATACATAATCACTCCATTGATAAATTATCATGTCATCGGTATGAACTTGATAAGAGTAATTTTTACTCAATCTAGATTTGTTGGGATAAACATCCAATTCATTGGTGTTGTTTTTACAAGAATATGTGTGAATGTATTTTCATTGTTTTACACTGAATATCCAATCATATTTAGTGTATTATATTTGACATACATAACTATGTCGTAAATTTATCCTTCACCTAAGGATACGGCCTTTATGAGAGATTTCATCTCAATTTACATTCCATTTAGACTTTTTTGTTGTTATACACCAAATCACTTTTCTGTGGTGTATATAATGTACTTTGACATAGTATATCATGAATCCCTTTATTCTAATGATATTACAATGTTTTGATTACCTCAATTATTTGTATTCAAGTGTCTCACTTTTGTTTAGAAACTCTAACTAAAATACCATTTTTAAATGTTTTAAAGACTTATTCTTTTAAATCTTTCTCATTAATGTTCATGTTTTAAAAAATGGTTTTAAGGATTTATTTATATGGACATTAAAGTTTTAAAATTAAAACTAATTTTAAAATTTTCAAAGTTGTATGGGACACTTTGATTCAAAAATCTATTTTTAAATGGCTTCTTGAAAAATAGTGTGACTTTAAATGATTTCAAGAAAAAGGGGTATATTTCTCTCAAATAGTTTTGATGATTATTTTCATCTATGTCAATATCCTTCATTATTCTCGATTGAGGTTAATATGATACAATAAAATATTCCATATTGTATCGAATGAGTTATTCTTGACTGTGGATGTGCTATTTTTATAACATTCATGGTTTGTGGATAAAGTATTGACATTTCATATGCTAGTTTTAATACGAATGTTTGTGTTATGTTTAAAGTTGTTCATATGAGGAATGCATTGGACTCAGTAAGTGATGGGTGGAGCCCACTATAGCTCCTCGATCCATCGGTAGGTCCCATGAGACAAACTAGTGTCTTGGAACAAGGCCTTGACAAAATCTTATTTGTAGTCTTGGCACGAGGCCTTGGCTATGTGGTTATGATAGTCCGACATTATGGATTCCATCATTATGAAAGAGGTTATTATTATTTCATGTGATTTTTCGACTAGTAGAATATCCATGTGAATAAGTAAATGGAATTATTTCATTTTATCTTTGCCATATTATGCTGAAGTTCAATTTTAAAAGGCTTTTGTTTTAGTTATAAATTTATTTATGTGTTTATGCAATATATGAAATCTTCTGCTATATAGTTATCCTTACTGTGCATCTGAGCTCACCCCTTTCAATGTTTTATATTTCCTAGAATGTGAAGAAGTAATTTATGAATGACCTGCAGGGATAGTATGAGGGGATATGAAGACAAGATGTTGTTGTAGTATTTTTACCTTATGATGTAATGTAAGACTTATGAATATATCCAGTGTTTCTAAGACTACTAAACTAATCAGTCTTTCGTGACTTGATCCTTTGTGATCATGCCAATTTTATGTAATAATGAACCGACTCTGGGTATCTAGGGTCGGGGCGTTACAGTTAGTATCAGAGGAAGTTTAGTACAAACCATGGGGGCTAGATTTAGATAAACTCTGGTTAGATCACATAGACCTAAGATGAATTTTGAGGATGAGTATAGAAGAACTTCCTACAATTTTGGTATTGTAGAGATTTTGTGAGTTTTCCAAACAATACATCCTCGTCTGGATACGAGCAGGTAGAGGCGGTTCTGGCACAGATGTACCTAGGGGTAAAACCCGAAAACACCGCTTTGAGCTAGACTCGAACGGGAACTGGTGCACGAAAACGAGCCTTACTGCACTCTTGGTTATGACACTCCCGGGGGATATGATTAGGAAAATTTACATTTTCTTTAGTAACTGATTTGAAGTATTAAATATATAAGATGGGAGTAAATGAATTTGGTTAATCCTAATGTGTTTCAAATTGAGAATATGGTGACATGTTAATCTCTAAATGATTTTATGACTACTGTTACTCACACAATGCTTTCTGGTTTTCGTGAATGGCTGGATTCCAAGGAAGTCATAGTGACATTGAGAATGATGTACAAGCTGAGAATGGTGGTGGAAATGAGCAACAAAATGGAATGGTGATAGGCATAAAAGATATCGTCTTTATGCCAAATAAATTTTACAAAAACATGATCAACAATATATATATTAACCAATTCCCGGTCTCAAAAAAGAAGAGAAAGGTGATGAATGATAAGAGCTCCAGTAGTGGAGACCATGGAGAAAGGAATACTCAATTTCCATCATGCAGGAAATGTGGAAGGAGACACCCAGGAAAGTGTCTTAATGGGACAAAGAAATGATTTACATGTGGGAAGGAAGGACATAATGTGAATAATTTCCGAAGAAAAATGAAGAGTACTATGGAAGAAGATAAAAATGGTCCCAAGAGTCCATTTACAGTCATTTGCCGTAAATGTAGGGGACCTGACCATTACCCGTGTGAATTCCCTATTATATAGGATATTTTCGTGGTCAAAGAAGAACCTATGTGGAAATAAATGGTTTGAGAAATATTTAAAAAGTTTTAGTTTTCCTTGTTGATGGGTATACTTTCGAATAATTTTCTCTTGTATTTGTAACCCTGCAGTTTTGCATGTGAGAATGATATTTGAGGAATAATTATCTTTTATCTTGTGGATATAGTTATGAATAAGCATTTGTTTTTATATGAACATTGGGTTTGAGGCAATTATAAGTTATTATAATTTGGGATGAAAATGCAAGGTATGACATAACATTTGGGGTTAAATTATGTTATGGTTATTTTGAGGAATTTATCTCATTTTGATAATGTTATAAAATATAGTTTTTGAAAAGGGACAACACGCAGACCGTGTGACAACCCGTCGCATCAGACAAAGCTGTGGGAATCGAACCCACAACCAATGTGCAATTGGGATTTATCACCAACCACTGGACTACGTGATGTCCCTAGTTAGTGTGACTATTATTTTTAGTTAAATGATTTTATTGATCAATAATAGTTTGATTTGGGATGTTATGTATTATCAAATGAATACCCTTAGTATAGGAAAATGATTTGGTAATTAAGTGATAAATGTTATTTTGGAAGTTGTTCGGTTTGTTGAATGGAAAATAGAATAGTATGGGATTTTATTTGAGGAATAATGGTTGATTTTTATCTATGTTTTTATTGTGGATTTATAGTGATTTGGGTTTTTATGGAAATGATTAGGTTAATTACTTTTAAGTATGCGACTTTAAGAGTAATTAATGTCATTTGAAGATAAAATTTAACATGGAAGACTATATTCTTATATGTTTTGAGTTTCAATATTAGTTTGAATTATATTGAAGTATTTTAAGGATAATTTATTATCGAATGGTATTTATTTAACTTTGGGGTATTGATGGTTTAATTTTAGAAATTAAGATTAGTGATTTTTTCTCTCTAATGGAATATCCATTTTGGGGATCATCAGATATTATACTAACCATTTTAGTTTTGATTAATCTTTAAATACAAGGTAAATATATAGTTTATCCTACGTGGATCATGTATTTATATAGATGTTTATTCTAGCTCTTCCATTGTGACCAAGTCTTCTTGAATACTCATTGTTCAAAAAAATGAGTTAGTGGGATAAATTTATTAAAGAATGAAACTCTACTTAAAAAGTAAGTATATATCTTTATGTTATTAGTCAATATCATAAATGATTTCCTCATCCTTATGTAATATAACTTAAAACCAAAAATGTTGTCCGTTTAATTTTCCTACTAGGAGACTAAGGACCGTTTGTCCCAACACAAGTTTGTGATTTTCTTATTGTTAACTTTCTCCTGATCATGTTTTCTATCCCTCTCCATTAGAACTGAACACTTAGTTTATCGTCCATATCCATGTTTTCCAACATGGAATCATAGTATGGGTTATCTTGGGTTACCTTTATACCTCCCTTCCTTTATTTTAAAGTGATAGTTTTATTGACTCTTTTTCCGATGTGGTACATTCCATTATATTCTCAATCCCAATTATAACAAATTTCGAGGACGCAATTTATTGAAGTAGGGGAGAATGTAACACCCCAAGATTCCACAGTATGTTTCCCTTTGAATAATGCAATGACGTGCATTGTACGTGACTTCGAGATTCGAACACACCACAACCAATCAAACTAGCCATTATGAATATTAATACCTACTTTTTAAAATTTTAGAAATTTTATCTCTCAAAATGGACTTCATTTTTTGATTTGGTGTATCATATTTATCATAAGGTGAAATTTTGGTACTTTTCGGATAACTTTAATATTTTGATGAATAGTGAAAATTACTAAATTTTAATTAATTTTTTTTTAATCAAAATAGTTAATAGTGATAAATTATTAATTTGAGTGGTTTTAAAGTATAATTAGAATATATTTTTACCTTTTTATCCAATGGTGTTCATTAGAATTAATTTCACTTTGAAATTGGACATAAATAATTGTCAATCTTTTGATATATATTGTTTCTTAAAAACACGCTATTTGTTGTGACAGCGGGAATCAATTAATTAATGCAACCTATATGTTTGGAATTTTGTAAAATAGACATCATTTTTGAATTCGGAATAGCAATTATAGCTTAGGGTGAAATTTTGGCATTGTTCTGAAAAACTTCAATTTTTGATGAATAGTGAAACCTCTAAGTGGTAGTTAAAAAACAAAATTTTTCATAAAACTTAATTTTACTGTTTCTGTGAGTGGAATTTCAAAAATCCGAGAGACACGGTTAATATCAAGGAGTAAAATGTGGTTTAATGGGATGAAAATAATTTTTGGTGAATAGTAAATTTTTACTTTTATTTACCACGGTTAAAAGTAAATAGGGTAATTACGGGTAAAAATGATAATAATATTACCCTAACACATGTCCTAATTCGATTGGACAAATGTATCTCAACCAAAAACAACCTTAGTAATAAAATATTATCATTTAGGTGCACTTGGATTAGATTAGGTCATTTATTATTATTTAATTCAAAGAAGAGTTAAAAGAGTTAAAATCAAAGTTTATTTACTAAAAAATTTCTAATATAGAGTTACACATACGATAAATTCGTTTATAAATATTCATTAGTAATATAAAATGATTTCCTACATAATGATATTTTATTTATAATTTTTAGGCATTAAATGATTTAATTTATTTATGACACAATGATGATGCAGTAATTACCATAATAGTGAAAAATTAAAATAATTGATATTATAAATACACAAATAAATATAATTGGAAGACTTTTATTGAATTAAAATAGTTTTCTAGGTTAATATGACATATTAGGATTGATTTAATTGACTTTTTTCGAAGTAATCATTTGATATGAGTTTTACAAAAATCAATTATTGAATAGTGTCAAAATTGACATAAAAGAGTTTTTAAAAAAAAAATTATATTATTAATTGATATTAAATTCCTAAAATTCTAAGGTTCGGCCAATAGACTTATATCATGATAAGTGTATCATTAATGGACCACTATGGGGTCTCTTGGATGTATATAGGAAGGTTATTAAGCATATAATATAAAAATACAAAGAGACATTGTAAAAGTGAAACTAATTAACTAAGAGTTAATATATAAAGATAAGGTTAATATAATGACCCAAACCTGTCTAAATTCTATTGGTTGAGTGGTTTGCGACCTATCCTGTACTTAACCTTTATATAATCCACTTTGGAGCCATTAGAAAACGAATCTGAATTTATTATAAAAAAATATTTCTAGCTTTTCCAAAGGTGCCTCTCGCCCCTCTTATAAAAGGGCACTCCTCCTTTTCATTACTTCACACTTTCAAAGCCTTTTGGCACGGCCAAAATCTGCCCAAATACTCTCTAAACTTACCCCACTTCATCCTAGAGGCCTTCCTTTAGTCATAAAGCCAACTTAAGGAGCCCTTTTGATCAAATCAAAAGGAAGAACCCGAAGAAGAGGTAATGTTTTCACCACCCTTTTCAAGTTCCTTTCTTCTTCCACTTCTTCTTTCTTTGATATTACCATTATAAAATAATAACTCCAGTATCCTATATATACTGTGACATTATTATAAATATGTTACAATCATATTCAGTATTCTATCCATCCTTTGAATAACATGTCGCCATACGTGCGTACGTACGGCTTACCATCTCCACGTCGTGGTGTAATTGTTATTCAATAAATTATTATTTTGATGGTTATCATAATGATGTGTAATTCATGTAAATAATAAATATAACATGATAATGATTCTTTATATATGATATACCATCCAATTATATATTATTTTAATATCAAAAGAATGATATTGTCGCTCGTGTGTACGTACGTACTACCGTCTCCACGAACGTGATGAGATTCATTCTCCATCGTATCCACTCAAGTATAATACTCATTTGATGATTAAAAATAATGTTTTAGGACTTGATATAATTTTTTATATGAATAAAATACAACCTATCCATAACAAACACGGCTTACGTAACAAAGAATATAATGGAAAATTAACACCCGAAATGACGATAATACTAAGATATTATTAACAAATCAATGTTAAAAGATCATATATGATATCATATTAATGTAAATGATTCTTTTATAATTCAGTAACAATTATTTCACCATTATAAAGGAGGTAAACCTACCGTCTACCAAGGAAAAAGTACAAAGTAAGGGGTTTGTTATCTCACTTTTAATTCCGTGAGAATTCCATTGTTCACCACTAATTTAATACATGTGGTGTGTGTACTTCCCATGTTTGTATTCATTGTGTAATATACTTCAATTCATGTATATTTACATCATCATTTTATGATCCTTCTTTCATGGGTGCATGTTTCATAAGATACCAAATCGATAAGTGAATTTGAAGTTTCAATTTCCACTCATTTGGCTTTATGCATACTTCATTGATTATTTTACTCCAAGATTATGTGTGGAATCACTATTCATTTGATTATGTCATAATTTCCACTCCCCTTTCTGTGGATATACTTTTTATCCACATAATCACTCCATTGATAAATTCTCAAGTCATCGGTATGAACTTGATAAGAGTAATTTTTACTCAATCTCAATTTGTTGGGATAAACATCCAATTCATTAGTGTTGTTTTTACAAGAATATGTGTGAATGTCCTTTAATTGTTTTACACTAAATATCCAATCATATTTTGTGTATTATATTTGTCACATATAACTATGTCGTTGATTTATCCTTAACATAAGTATATGACCTTTATGATAGATTTCATCTAAAATTTACATTCCATTGAGACTTCTTTATTGTTATACACCAAATGACTATTATGTGGTGTATATAATGTACTTTGAAATAGTATATCATGAATCCCTTTATTCTCATGATATTACAATGTTTTGATTACCTCAATTATTTGTATTCAAGTGTCTCACTTTTGGTTAGAAACTCTAACTAAAATACCATTTTTAAATGTTTTAAAAACGTATTCTTCTAAATCATTCTCATTAATGTCCATGTTTTAGAAAATGGTTTTACAGATTTATTTATATGAACATTAAAGTTTTAAAATTAAAACTCATTTTAAAATTTTAAAATTGGTATGGGACACTTTTATTAAAAAATCTATTTTTAAATGGCTTCTTGACAAATAGTGTGACTTTAAATGATTTCAAGAAAAAGGGGATATTTCTCTCAAATAGTTTTGATGATTATTTTCATCTATGTCAATATCCTTCATTATTCTCAATTGAGGTTAATATGATACAATACAATCTTCCATATTGTATCAAATGAGTTATGTTTGACTGTGGATGTGCTATTTTTATACCATTCATTGTTTGTGGATAAAGTATTGGCATTTCGTATGCTAGTTTTAATACGAATGTTTATGTTATGTTTAAACCTGTTCATATGAGTAACGAATTGAACTTAGTAAGTGACGAGTGGAGCCCACTATAGATCCTCGATGCATCGGTATGTCTCATGAGAAAAACTAGTGTCTTGGCACAAGGCCTTGACAAAATCTTATTTGTAGTCTTGGCATGAGGCATTAGCTATGTAGTTATGATAGTCTGGCATTATGCATTCCATCATTATGAAAGTGGTTATTGATATTTCATGTGATTGTTCGACTAGTAGAATATCCCTGTGAATAAGTAAATGGCATTATTTCATTTTATCATTGCCATATTATGCTGAAGTTCATGTTTAAAATCCTTTTTTTAAAGGTTGGGGCCGAAGCCTCAATTTATTATTTGAAAGCAAAGACCTCATTAGACTGGGTAAAGGGAGACCCATTACATAGCCCGAAGGCCCAAGGCCAAGTGGCCTGAATACAAGGCTTGAAAGCCCATTTTTATGGCCCAAAGGACCCCTCTATGAATAGTACTGCTACAGTAGCCGCGCTGCTATAGTACCTGTTACAGTACCGCCACCGCTACAGTATCTCTTACAGTCCCTCCACCGCTATAGTGCTACCACTGCTATAGTGCCACCGCTAAAACAGTACTCGCTACAGTGCTGCTACAGTACATGGGAAATTCTCCCCTTCCAGGATTTGATCCTGGGTCTTTAGGATGCCAAGCAGGAGACCGTACCAATAGGGTACAGGCTCGTTGGAAAAAAAAGTACACTAGGTTTTCTGGCCCAAGGGGTTACAAGGAATAGGTGGGTCGTCACCCACCACCGAGCACCTCTATGTACTCCCCCAGCCGCATGCCCAGGTGTAACAGCACCCAGGCTTTCAGGCCAGTTCCACACAGGGTAGAGGGGCCCACGAGTAATTCACTGGCGTGTAGTACGTGTTGCCTTTGTGAGGACTCGAACCCGGAACCTCGACCACAGGATACCACCGCCTTGAACCAACTCACCCATGCCCCGTGGGAAAAAGTACACTGGGTTTTTAGGCCCAAGGGGTTACAAGGTATAGGTGGTCCGTCACCCACCACCGAGTGCCTCTATGTACTCCCCCAGCTGCAGGCCCAGGTGTAACGGCACCCAGGCTTTCAGGCCAGTTCCACACGGTGTAGAGGGGCACATGAGTAATTCGCTGGCGTGTAGTGCGCGTTACCTTTGCGAGGAGTCAAACCCGGAACCTCGACGACAGGACGCCACCACCTTGAACAAACTCACCCATGCCCCATGGGAAAAGTACGATGGGTTTTCAGGCCCAAGGGGTTACAAGGTATAGGTGGGCCGTCACCCACCACCGAGCGCCTCTATGTACTCCCCCTGCCGTAGGTCCAGGTGTAACGACACCCAGGCTTTAAGGCCAGTTCCACACAGGGTAGAGGGCCCCACATGTAATTCGCTGGCGTATAGTGCGCGTTGCCTTTCCGAGGACTCGAACCCGGAACCTCGATGACAGGACGCCACCGCCTTGAACCAACTCACCCATGCCCCATGGGAAAATGTACACTGGGTTTTTAGGACCAAGGGGTTACAAGGTATAGGTGGGCCGTCACCCACTACCGAGCACCTCTATGTACTCCCCCAGCCACAGGACTAGGTGTAACGACACCCAGGCTTTTAGGCCAGTTCCAGACAGGGTAGAGGGGCCCACGAGTAATTCGCAGGCGTGTAGTGCGTGTTGCCTTTGTGAGGACTCGATCCCGGAACCTCGACGACATGACGCCACTGCCTTGAACCAACTCACCGATGCCCCGTTGGCAAAATTACACTAGGTTTTCCGGCCCAAGGGGTTACAAGGTATAGGTGGGCCGTCACCCACCACTGAGCGCCTCTATGTACTTTCCCATGATGTGAAGAAGTAATTTATGAATGACCTGCAGGGATAGTATGAGGGGATATGAAGACAAGATGTTGTTGTAGTTTTTTTAAAATTATGATGTAATGTAAGACTTATGAATATATCTAGTGTTTCAAAGACTACTAAAGTAATTGGTCTTTCGAGACTCGATCCTTTGTGATCATGCCAATGTTATGTTATAATACATCAGCTCTGGGTATCTAGGGTCGGGGCGTTACAAATATTGTCAAATACTTTTGGAATAAGAAGGGTGGGGAGAAAAATACCATGTAAATGTGGAAAGTACATTTAGAAATGGGGACATACTAGTCAGCAAAGTGATGACAACTATTGAAGGTATAAAAAATCTTGAATATGGATGGATTATTGACTCTAGAGCAACATGGAACACGAACTCTCGATGGGAATGATTTTATCAATATAAAAAATCCGATAATTAACTTTTTGAACGGGTGACAATCATATATTAAATATCATTGGAGTCAGTGGAATCAAACTGAAGATGTATGATAACATAGTTCCAACCATTCAAGGAGTACGCCTTGTGTAGGGACTTAAGAAGAACATTTTGTCTTTGGTATTATTTGATGATATCAAATTCAAAACAGACACCGAGAAAGGGATCATGAAGATTTTTAAGTAATAATGTGTGATGATGAAGGAAAAAAATATCCCAAATAACATATATATACTTGTGGTTGAAATGTAGAAGGAAGAAAGGACAGTTCTCGCATCAAATACCTAGATGTGAGAATTGATAAAATTATGGTATTTTAAGATTTTCTATATATATGAATGAGTCTTGAATATTTTTTTCGGATCATAAGTTTTTTCTATGGGATTATGATGGCGTCCTTTACTTTTTTAAACATTTTGTTTTGGTTAAGAAACAGTATCTGAAGTTCGGAACGTTGATGGTGAGGAGCAAGAAGATCTTGGAGTTACTTCTTTCTGAAATTTGGAAAGCACCAGTTTTGTACCTAGTAGGATAAAGGAACATTGCATCTTTGATTGATGTCTATTATAGGAGATGTTGGGTATTTACAATCAAGAGGAAATCAGATGTATTTGAATTATTCCAAACATTCAAAGCATATAAGGAGCTTGAATCTGAAAAGAGGATCATGTGATTGAGGAATGAAGATGGTGGAGAATATATAAGTGAATAATTTCATTCAATTTTTCAATTGGAATGTATTAAGAGACAGTTCAAAGTAGAACACACTCCTCAGTAGAATGGAGTGGAAGAGTGAATGAATAGTACCATATTGAATTGAATAAGGGAAATTCTGAAGACTGTAAGAGTTATAAAGAAATTCTAGGTTAATGAGTTAAATACTACCTTCTATGTGATACATTGATCACCTTCATTTGTAATTGATCTGAAGACATCGATAGAGATGTGTACCAGTAAATCCACTAACTATTCTCAATTTCATATTTCTAGAAGTGTTGTATATATACTATTTAATGGTCAAGAAAGTACTATGTTGGAATCAAGATCCATGGAATTTATCTTCATGGGATATGTTGATGGTGTGAAGGGTATTGTTTCTGGGATCTCACTGCCAATAAACTTATCATCATCAGAGAAGTCATTTTGGCAGAAGATAAGCTGAAAATGATGATTGATAAAGATACTGAGATATAGAGTATATAAATAACAACATTCAAGGTGAAGGATGAAACAAAGGAAGAACAAATTTCCTATGAGGCATTAACAAAGCATGATGATCAAGTACCAGATGATCCTCGAATACGACGATCAAATCGAGTTAAATTATGACCCTTATGGAACTCATATTATTCCAATGGGAGAAATTTTTCACATTGCTTATTGATAAAGGATGGATATACATAATCTCTTTTATAGGTGACCTAGATTCCAGACATATCTTCAGGGATGGAGAAAATGTAGGGGGAACTTGAAGCCCTGCATAAGAATAAGACTTGGGATATTGTATTGTTACCATATGGAATGAAGGTCATTGAAAAAAATGTTTATAAAAGATTATTCAGGACATAACAAACCAAGTGGAAAGATATGGAGTGATACTAGTGGTGAAATGATTTTCTCAGAATGAAGGTATAGATTTCAAAGAAGAAATTTTCCTTGTTTCTAGACTGATGACTATTCATATTGTTCAGGTGAACTGTGATACAAACACTCTACATCTAGAGTAGCTAGATGTGAAAAAAAAAATTACATGGATATATTGATAAATAAATCTATATGCTCGGGCTATAAGGATTTTCTGATGAAGGTAAAGAGAACTTTGTTTGAAGGTTGAATAAAAATTTGTGCGGTTTCAAACAGAAATCGAGATGTTCGTATAATAATGTTGATTTCTATATCTCGAGCATTGGATAAAACATAGATAATTAAAATATATGTGCATATCTATAGGGATTATATGGTAATGATTTTCTCATTCTACTATTTTATGTGGATGAACTATTGGTTGCCTTCCCCAAAAAAGATTAAATATTAGAGATGAAGTCACATTTGGATAGGGAGTTTGATATGAAGGACTTGGGACCTACAAAAAACATTTTTGGGAAGTAGGTTTACCAATATGGGAATAATGAAAAGATTTAACAATCACAAAAGAATTATTTGAGAAATTTATTGAAGTAATTCAACATGATTGGATGTAAGAAAATTTATACCACTCTTCCAGTTAATTACATGTTTTCTTCCATGATGATTACTAGAAATAAATCAGAGAGGATGTAAATTTCCCAAGTTTCATATGCTTCAGTAGTGGGGAGTATAATGTTCACCAGGGTTTTTACTGGACCAAACATTGCTCATGTAGTGGTTGCTGTTAGTCGGTACATGGAAAATCAAGGACATGAGCATTGAAGCATGTAGCATATGATCCTAACATATATCATGGAAACCTAATATGTTGGATTATGTTATGGAGGATCATATATTTCTATCAGAGGCTTTGTTGATTCAGAATTTTTTGGTGATTCTGATCGGAGGTAATCCACTACTGGTTATATATTTAGTCTTGCAGGGGGAGTTGGGAGCTGGAAATCCATGTTACAATCTTTTGTGTCTTTATCCATAATTGAGGAAAAGTATATGTTTGCTACATATGATTAAAAAGAGGCAATTTAGATGAAAAGGTTTTTAGAAGAGATTGGGGAAAAAATAGGAGAAAATTCCATTATTTTGTAATAGTCATATTTATTTTCACATTATAAAGAATCTATATTTTCATTCCTAGACAAAGCATATCTGTATAAAATATCATTTATTTCGACATGTGGTGGAGGAAGGATGTGTGGATATGGATAAAATCCACCCTAAAGAAAATCTAGAAGATTTCCCGATGAAGGTGATTGGTTTTGATATGTTCAGATAGTGTAGATCCTCAAGTGGCCTTACAGAGACATGAGTAGTAGGTTTGGAAGTTAGAAAGGATGTGTGGTGATTTGATTGGCACATAATCAAATATTTAAGAGGGAGATATGTTTGAATACTTTATAGAGAGAGAAAATAATAATGTTGTTCACTATATTCATTTTATTCAATGAGTTTGCAACCATACCATTATTCCCCCATTTAATTTTTTAAATGATATTTAATTTAGGGGAGACTAAATGAGGGTAAGGGATGACTTTAAAAAAATTATATTCTCTAATATTCCTCATCATTGGCTTCTCATGAAACACGTATTTAGCTTTGAGTAATGTATGTTGTGAGGTTTTTCTCCACATATTCAAGAGAGAATTTATCATGTTTTTTCTTCTTAGAATTGATAGAGAGTTTTTGGCCCCAATTTTATATAGTGATATCCATTTATTTACCCATGGTTTTTATACCCTTTTAATTTGGTGGTTTTTCATGTTACATCTGGTGTTTATTTTATTTCTGCACTTTTTACATTATTTTTATCTCATAATTATCATAATACCAAAGGAACAATTATTTACGATCTTAAAATTTTGAACTCCATGTAGTATGCCTGACATTTGTATCATTCATGTATAGTGTTGGTGGTTAGGCATGTTTCAGGCCAGCTGTATCTCTTATTTATTAGCATAGATGCACGCCATGATTATTTTAATGTTAATGAAGCATGTGTGCTTAAAATAGGCCTAACACATAGACAATCTCTTTGAGATTATACTCATCCTTGGGACTATGTGGAATAATTTTGTGTTAGTTCATATTGATTACATTATATATTTTTTACATTTAATTTACATTGCATATTAAAAATCTGGAAAAAGTAAAAAACTTGAAATAAAAATTTTCTTGGTCTAATGAACTCAAAAAATTAATTAATAAATAAATAAAAAATATAATCCATTTATCCTTTTAAATTTTAATATTTCCCAAAATTTTTTTCTCCTAAAAAACAGACCATGACAAAAATATAGGCTGATGTCAAGAGTAATTTAAAAAATGAATAGATCATATAGACCATATTTTTAATCCAATATTTTTTTTAATTTAAATCATTAAAAATTTGTTCATTTCCCATAAAAATTAAAACATTATGGGGGATAAGGATTCCAAATAATATCAAATAAAATAATATAGAAAAAATCAGACTACATAACTCCACACTTATTGAGTTTTTTATTTTTTTAGTTTTTGGATTATTGTTTTTTTAATTCAATTTTATGATATTTTGAAAGATCAACCCAAAGAAGAATGAATGAGGTTCATTATTCCTTCATGGAGTGTAAGAAGCATGAACCTCATTCATGCTTCTTGATCATTCACCACATAAGAGGTGTGAACGAGGTTCATGCCTCTCTTATTATTTTTTTAACTTATATGATTATGTTATATATAAAATAATTAATTAATATTATAATTAATTGAATTGGAAATAATTATATAATAACTAAAACATAATTACTTAAAAATTAAAATAAAAACTAGTACATAAATATATATATATATATAAATACAATAATAGTTAATTAACATATTTAATATTATAAGTTATTATTAATAAAATGATTATAAGAATTAATTAATATTAATTATTATTAAGCACTTATTAATTATAACAGATAATATTAATTGTTTATTATTAATATATATTTAATATTATTAGTTAATTTTACTTTAGTTATTAATTATAAGTATATAATATTATATATTAACATATATTAATTAACATATTATTAATAATTTTTATTGTAATTATTATTAATATATTAATATATAATATACTTATATATTAGTAATTATATTATTTATTATTGATTAATAATGCATCGCAACCCCTCCTTTTATATGCTTGGGTACTTTATTTACATTGATAAAGTTTTCTGGAGCATATATTTCAATCAACGGTTCACACCATTCTAAGTAATAATAAAAATATAATTAATAAAAATATATTGTAAATATTAATTATTAACTATAATTTGAATTATTAATTATTAAATTACTAATGAAATTTAAAATATATATTATTATATTAATAATTACTGTTTATATTATTGATATAATTAGCCAAGTTGTATTGTTAATTATATATTTAATAATATAATTACTACAAAATAAGTAATTAATTAATATACTTTAGATAATTAGTGATTAAAAATGTAATTAATTTAAATTGTTATTAGTGGTTTTTTAAATAACATTCAAGTAAAGATAAATTACTTCTTAAGGACAATACCAATAATATTTCCTTGGATTATTAATTACATTAATATATTATAAAATATGTACACCTGATACATTAAACACATATAACTTTGATTTCAGTAAGAAAAATTTATGAACAAAAAGAAATCAATCACTTCATTTTGTGTCATTTTCTCAGATTCTCCTCTGTAACAGAACCGACTATGTAGATAATACACCCAAGTCATTTATATTCGTGTGTATACTCTAGAATATGAACCTCTAATGTATCATCTATTTTACCTGCCTCCACATCATTCTGTGTGACAGAGAGTGGATCCAAAGCCTCCTCACCTTTACCATTTCCTATATGGATGGAAAGTTGTTGCTAGTGAGAACACTCTCCCATTTATGAATAATATGACTATGGTGTATTATGTGTCTCTTGACCAGTGTAAAATATTAACTGAAAGACACTATAGTCTTCATTAAGCACTACAACATAATCTAAAAATGTATGTTTGGGTGAAGTATAATCACCAATATATGTCTCATGGACCTATGTATGGATATCCTATTGTTGTGGATCTTATTTAACATGAAGTGAAGGAGAATTTATATGATCATGATTTTCATGATTCTCATGTGTAAACTCATCATGTTACTCATTCATAATAGGCTCATCACCCCATGGTACTGATGGCGATATTACCTAAAGCCTTAGATATATATATTGTATAAATTATTGATTCTCATTCACAGCACTGATGGAGATATTATATAAAGCCTTATATATATATTATATAAATTATTGATTCTCATTCACATAAGGATATATTATTCTATGAAATATGCGATTGATGCAAACTGAAAAATCATTATCATTTATTTTTTTCACATAAGCTTTCATTTAAGAAACAGTTTCATAAAATGAAATGAATGGGAGTTAAATTCATTAATTCAGATGTTTCATTAAAAGTCAAGATAGTAATAAATGCATTTTAAATGTATGTATTAATGCATACACAATACATGCGTTGAAGTTCTATATAAACCCTACTAGCATATGATGGCATATTGGTGTGGATTTGGATCCTTATGCATGGATGATACCCCTTGTGTAACATCTCGGCTCAAGGGTGAATAAAACTAATGCCCCGATCTAGACTAAAACATGACCTTAATTACACCTACTTGTACACCATAGGCTACTGACTATCAGTGGGGTTCTAAATTTAAACTCTGATGAGACTATACCCCTATACCAGAGTGCACAATCAAAAGTAAATAACTAAACATCATACACATTAGAGTACACATATGGAATAAATAAACGGAAGCTAAAACATGTTGTAATAAAATGAAATTAAATAAAGACCCAATGACCATGTCATACATACAACCAACAACCCACTAGGCCGGTTACATAACATACCAATATAAAAGAAACTAAAAATATCTCTTAAGAATCACTGAGACAAACCCATTATTTTTTTTGATACCACTAAAGAAATCCTTCTCGACCAAACAGTCCTCAACAGAAGCCTCATCCCAACCTGTGCCTACAACAAACATGTGACAGCTACTTGGATACCTAAGTGAGATGGAGGCCTGAGAAGAGTGTGAGTAAAAATTAGTAGGCCCTGAAAAATGATGTCTAAATAAAAAACCATCATGTACAACAATACGTACATGAGAAATAATAACTATAGACAAGGAGTTAAATAAAACATGTTCCATTGTTTAACAATATTTAAATAAACCACATTCTCTCTTGTTTCCTTGTATTACCCAATTCTATTAAACCTACCTTTGCTAATGCCTGTCATTTGAGCCATATATCACATGGTTCATATGTTAGTAAATACGGACCCAAAATACAAGTATCCATATGAGATCTGGTATGCAAGTTTGGATTTCCCGAACTCTAGGTCAGAAGTCATAAAACAAGGAGCATCAGTCCATGTATCTAACTAGGAATTAGAACTCCTTATCTTACTATCCAAACTCTGATATGGAATTCCTTGTCCATACCACTGGATTCAGGAACATCCATGGGGCGCCTGGAGCATCATTCTTTCCCGACCAAACTTGGGGAGTGCAGCATGTATCTATATTCCCAAAACTATTAGTCACCGGTCAATAAACAAAGAGTGTTAGTCTATGTATCGAATAAGGATTTGACAGGACATGTCTGACCATACACAAATAATGTCACCTTTAATAATTCCCATTTTATTAGAAATTTATGTGGTCCATTACATTCATCATATAAACCGAATTCACAATTAAAAAATGTTATCCTTTACCCAAATACATTTTCATGAAAATTTCTTTAAACCATTTAACAATGAAACACACCCCTTTTTAGCAATTTCAATTTCCATTAAATATCACAAAATTTATCATGGTCCCAACAAACCTTTAAATCAACACATGGCACTAATATAACCAAAATCTTTTTCACATTTCACTAAACATAAGAATAATTATCTTTGTGAAACACTTTTATTCCACCACTGAAATATAGTTCTTACTCTTTGAAAATAAAAAAAGGTCCAATAACATAATTTTCCACAAAAACCATTTTAATATTCATCAAGGAATTTTCACTAAAAAGGGAAAAACATGCTCAATTCAAATAAAAATATGAAATCTAATTAAAACCCCTTTTCATAATCCACTTGGCGGTCAACAACTCATTTCAAAAAAATAGTCACTAAAAACATAAATTTCCCCCTTTGACACCCAAAACTAGGTCAAAATCCAATGCACATATTTAAAACCATATCAATATCCTCATAGTAATTTTCCTAAAAGAATATCACATATATTCATTACAAATTATCCGCTTACAACTCAATTATATCCTTTTCATGAAACAGCGCACCCCATGGGCGATTGTAGGTTTAGTCATATAAAGAATCATGGATCCAACAAGATATGTGGAAGGTATAAGGTATTAATAAAAATAAAAAACCAAATTAATAAATCCAAGGATACAAACACAAAAAACATGGACTTTAAGGAACATACTATATACACATGAAAATCATTTAACAGGACTATGTTTAAAGATCTTAGACCACCTATGTTATTTACAGAGAATTCCAAAACATTTCCAAAGAATGATGACCTTGTCAAGGCCCATCCATGCCTCAACTGAACTCCTCGAAATCCAAACGAGATCATCTTAATCATAAAATCCTAAATATCAAATAAAAATACAATAATTAATTAATTATAATAATTATAATTAATTAATGCATTAAACCCCAACTTGGTATAATGATGGAAATCTCATTGTTTCGATAAAATCTTATCAAAACTCCCATAAAATTCCATGGAAGGTCAAAAATGGACTCCAAACACAATTATCAATAAAATTCCTAAGATATTATACCATTTCAGAACTTAATTAAATTAATTCAGTTGAAAAAACCTAATAAAATTCCCCATGAACACATACAATAATTAAATTCCATGTAAGGATGTGCAGAATCTATCTCGTGATCTAATCTACCCAACCCAACTGAAAACCCCAAGAGAAACAGATGATTCCACCATCCACTGGTGGGATCATCAATAATACCTAAACTAGATATCCCAAAAAATAGAGAAGATGGAGAGGAAGGAGAAAGGGTTGTCACTAAATATTAGATCTTACCTCAAAATGCTGAAGAAACATCATAAAAAACCCCCAAAATCAATGGAGGTGGGAGGAGGAACGTGTTTGGGAACCCCCAAGTATACACAAATATAATGCAAGAGAAATGATATGGAGTGGCTAAAAATCTAAGTGGAGATTTTTTTTCATTTCCCTATTTTTAATGAAATTTGAGAATCCATAATGTTTTCAAAAACATGTAGTTGGCTCCATGAATGGCCAACCTAATCGCATTGTTTGGATGCATAGTTGGAAAAATGTGGTCCAACCGTGTTCCCCCACTATCCAACACCCATTACCTATATGGTTATACGACATAATTTTAAAAATTATGCACCAACCATGTAGTCAACACTACCTTTATTTTATGGAAAGGCATAAGGATTGTATTAGACCATGCAAAACCCAAGTTCCTTTCCTCAGACCCTCCTCAACCCCACCTGGTTTCCCATTTTCCTCACACAATTCACCCCAAACCATTCTATAATAGATAAAATAAATAGTGCATTGTTAAAATAGAACTAGAAACATCTTGAGAATCAATGTTTCACACGGTTTCTCCTAAAATGTGCACTGAAAACTATGAACCCTGAGCATAAATCTCTAATCCTTTTAAAACATATCCCAAAGACTCAAAAACTCATCCACACACTTAGGAAACCTTCTGAGAGTAATAACTAATCTCAAAACACCACTTTTATGCATTCAAATTTGTAAAACTATATTCCAAGTCTTCATTCTATATTTTCCCTTTGTGGTAATGAAAATTAAATTTCCTTCAAAAAAATTATATCCATCTTGATGTGGGAGCATAGACATTGACATGTTTCTCCATTTTATCTTCCTCATTCATATATAGTGGTACTAGAATACCATAGAAATAATTTGGATCAGTTATGAATATTAGATGATTAAGGTCCAACTAATGGATACACTATGGTGGTTGGACGATTTTT
This sequence comes from Viscum album, assembly GCA_963277665.1. NCBI lineage: Eukaryota > Viridiplantae > Streptophyta > Magnoliopsida > Santalales > Viscaceae > Viscum > Viscum album. The sequence goes on along the minus strand of OY728140.1, from coordinate 1,467,331,729 downwards.
TATCCCACTTTGTGATATCTGTAAAACTCAGTCTTAGGTGATAATGATTTGATGTATTGGATCTTCAGTGTATGGTATGCCAAATTTATTGGAATTCTTTATTTTAGTATTTTAAAATGTTTCATATTATCTTCCATGGAGATCCTCAGATTTGTTTTATAATGGATTATGTTGTTTATAATAACTATTATTTTAATCATAAAAAACATGAAAGTTTAATTTGAGGGATATATATGTTAGTTATATGAAATCATTATGGAAATGAAAATAAAATCAAAAATTAGAGTAGTGTTTTTAGGTTTTATGCAATTCTGAAAAAATGGTTTACCCTTTTGTAGTTGGGCTGCATAAAGGTAACCATGTCCTTACACATACATATATGGGTTTTGTAAGGGTCATTTGGACTTACCCTCCTGAGGATTGGTCTAGGTAATGGTCCCATGGTATACCCCTAACACATAAAGTGTTATGTAATGGTATTATACTATTTACCCTAACACGATACGCTCATAAGTAAGGGTAATCAGGGTTTTTCTAAAGTCATGTAAAGGCAGCAAAGGTTTTCCTAAGTTTATATAAAGGAAACTAATTTCTTACCCTTACATAAAACATGAAAACATAAAGGTAAATTGAGACATTCCCTTACATAAAGTGTTCACATAAAGGTAGTATCCTTTTTACCCTTACGTTGAATTAGCTATGTAAAGGTAATGTTTATATTATCTATGCACAACACATTAAATTTGAGCTACATAAATGTAAGAAGTGACATATAATTATAGAAAGGGCTCCAAAATAAGATTTCCCTCGTGCAAGCACACTACGTAAGGGTAGATATAGATTTCCTTTATGCGAAAATTAGTTCCTTAGTATGGCTAAAAAGAAAAGTTTTTCATTTTATTTGAAATTATTAAAATGTATTAATGATTTATAAAATGTTTATAGATCATTATAAAATTTAATTTACTAATATTTAATTTAAATTGAATTTAAAAATAAATTAATTAATTATAAAGCATTTATATTTAATTTAAGAAATGTTTGTGATACATTTTATCCCCAAATATTAAATGTTAATATTTATATTAATCATAAAAAAATTATATGGCATGATTTATGTTATATAAATAAAAGTGTTTATTTATAAATATTAATAAATAATTATTAAATATTTATAAATTATAAGATAAGGCTATAATATAAAATCTTTATATTTAAATTATCCATTGTTTATAAGTAATTATTTTTAATTGTTCGAAATAGCGGTGGGCTTATTTAGATTTTATTTAAGACTCCTCAAATGTGTTTTCATGATTATTATGATCAAGGTTGATAAAAAATATGATATTTTTATTATGTAAAATGTTTACATAATATAAATTGAATGCTACGTCTTGAAATTTCTGTGTTATTTTTTTTATTTTATATCAAATTATTTAGTGAAAACAAAATCCGATGGTATGTGATTCTGATGCCCGGAGTTCCCATAATGATCTGTCAAAAAAATGTTTTCCTTTAAATGGCGCCCAAGTAGTTTTCCAGAAAAAGTGGAATAAATATTTAATGGATGTCCGGATCAGAAATCCAAGGGATTTGTTGCGTTTAGGATGGCAGATTTATCCTAAGCATGACTTAAATTTAGTTGGTTCATTCCCCTAGTGAGAAACACCAAAAATGGCATAACTATAAATAAAATAATAAAATAATAATATTTTATTTTTTCAATTGTTTATAACTCACAAACAGTGACTCATATTAAAAATACGAGACAATCGCTGAACTCATGATGATATGATTTCTTTAGGAAGATACTAACATTGGTCGGGGCAGGATGTTAGTGGGAGTTAGTTTTTGGCCATAAATAAAATAAATAAGTAACATTTATTATATTGTAAAATCATTAACCTTTAAACGATAAATCAAATTGAAAATTTGAGAGTACCGTTGAGCTCTTGAGGGAGTGTTATCATTAGGTAGAGCCTACCCTCGACCAGTGCGAGTCGAGGGTGGATGTTAATAGTTTTTGAAAATTTTTTAAGGTACGTTCAGTAAACGTGCGGATGCTGAATTCTCTATTTTGAACTGGGGCTCAGATTAAAAATATGAGGGCACCATTGAATATATAGAGCTAGGATTCTCTTAAGTGAAACTTAACTTCGACCAGCAAGGGTCGGATGAAAAAGTTAATTTTTGGACTTAAAAAAAAGTAATAAAATAAGTGTTGGTTATTTTATTTTTGTTTGTGAAACTGTTGGAAAAACGGTGGTGGGACCGTAGTGCAATGACAAACTATTTAATGTCTTGACTCAAAATTTCTGTAACCACACTGTTGGGAGATTTATATGAATGTGTAACCACACCATTGAAAGAATTAAAGAGGTTCATTAATTATACTCATTAATGAACCTCGTTAATTGTGTGGTGTTTTGATCCTCTTCTCCCCTATAAATGAAGTTCAAGCATGGGTTTTTGGAACACAAGAGGGGAACCTATGACGAAGTGCTGTGATGAATTCCACAAACGTAGAATGAAGCTTCGAGCGATAGACGTTGGAGGAATCGATGTACGATGATAAGCATCGAAGAACACCTTTGGATGTGGGCACTTACTCCTCATTCAAAGCGGCTTCCAACGAACTCAAGGTAGGGGTTATATGTTTGATTCCTCCCCAGTTTACTCCATTATTGAATATTATGACCATGGGTCAGACATCCAACAAGTTGACCTACGTTTTTCTCTTTAACGCTGGAGGATAATTCATGGTTTCATTATGGGAGTTTTTATAATATAAAAATACTTCCCATGTTGTAATGATAACATGTAAGGCATATGCCAAACTAATAAGGCCCAGACCCTCCGCTGAACCTGTAATGGTTGCATTCTATGTGGGCGACTGGAAGAAGGGGCGGAGTGACAACGACATGTGGTGGGACCGATGACCGAGGGAGGTGGAAGTTGGAACCTTCCGGCCACAAAGGAATGGTGGTGCTCAAAGGCGCCGCATCAGAAAAGGGGCGTCCAACCAATGTCTGTTGTGTTGAAGTCAGGCAGTGTGATGTGGCGGCACTCCATGGTGGAAGGTTGTGGCATTTAGCCACGGTGGAAAAAGGACCCACGCCCATGGTTCTGTAGAGGTCTGGTCTGTGCAGACCGGCCAGAAGATGTGGTGCCACCTGGAACCACGACATTGAAAACACTAATGACTTCATTCTTTCGGGAGGGGAGCGGTCCCCCGCACTCTTCCACTGGGCCGAGCGATTCTGCAGCCTGGTGGGGCAGGCCCAGCCGAGTGGGCTGGGCCGAACCCATGACCCAGTGAACCGAGCCCATGGACCAGCATTTCAGACAAGGCCCAGAAAAATCAGTTCGAGCCCAGCCCCTTTGGGCCGGGCCCTGCGGGTCAGGTCGGTATAATCGTTTCAGACCGGACCAGGACCCCCTTACGACCCAGTTCCCTTAAACGAGCATATCTCCTAAACCGGCCATCTATTTGACAAACCGTCTATGGAACCGAAATCCTTTGGAAGAGACAGTCCTTTTTAGATACTCCACATGACTTTCTGAGATAGTTTTAGTATGGCTGGGTTGGATCTTACCAGAATCCAATTGGTCCCTCGACACTAAAATGCATAAAACTTTCAAACCAGATGTTTGGTTGACGAGCCGTCTGTTACGTTAGAACCCTTATGACATGGCGGATCTTTGGATAAATTGTTTGTGGAGGATCATGGCAGTTGTGGTATGACCGATAACCTAAGGAGAAGAACCAAGATGTTTTTTTAGTGAGAGTTAGGGTGGCTACTCCCTTGATGACTCAAGGCGTGGATATTCCTTACTCACGTACACATGTAGAGGCAGGACTCCCCACGTTATGAGTGCAGGTTCATTTTCCTCTGAGATGATTTTCCGATCATTGGAGTCATTACTCCCCAATTGGACTAGGGCGCAGGTCGTCCATACTTACCTCACATTAAGTCGGGTACTCCCCTACCGAGTTGGGTAATGGTCCTATATATTAGGAGTAGGTACTCCCCTGTCATCCCAGGGTGCATATCCTCCAATGCTATAACAATGTCTGAACTCCCCTACCATTCTAGGGTGCGGGTCCTCTAGCCTTGGGTCGGTACTCTCTTGACGTACTAGGGTGCGGGTCCCCCACATTGTACAAACTACCATAGTTTTACTCCCCTACCGGGTAGGGTGCGACTCCTCACATATGGAGTATGACTCCCCCATCTCTGAGTAGTGATGGGGAGTGGGTCCTTCCGGAGAGTTGGAGCAAACATAAATGTAGGAAACAATTAAAAGGAGAGGGACCCTCCACATGATGTAATCAATACCCAGGGTAGAATTTAGTACTCCCTCAACAGACTGAGGTACATACCACTTCTTACTAGGGCCACTGAGATATCATGGGTTAGACTGGAGTAGTACTACCACAACTGAACACAGTGTCATGGAGTGGGGCTCTTCACTTTGTTTCCCTTGGTCTTCCCTCAATCCCAAGACTATGACTGAAATACCTCTATTGTCAGGCACTAGAGGCAGTTCCAGCAGAATGTTTTTGATGGAAAACATCCTTTTGGACGTTCTATTATGAATGTTTGATTTGTACCTGATGAAGTACATCTCTCTAATGTGTACCACTATGTATGGATAGTTTATGGATCATGTACTCCTGATCCTTGAGTTACACTTTCATCCTTTTTTAGAAATCATGGAAATAGCTTGAGGTCGGGGCCTTCTGTTTCATTATGGATGAGACAATTATATCTAGATAACCTATGTAAATGCAATAGAATACAACTGAGAAGAGTTGAAAGTGCACAATATTTGTGTTTTAATTCATGGTTGTTTTGTGGCATTTTTCCTTGGTGGATTTCTGAGATACCATTGAGTGTCTCGGGGACCCCTACTGAGTACTGAGTTACTCACCCCTATATGGGAATTACCCGCATGTGTTATGTCTCCTATAGACGTTCGACATTTCGATAGGGGCACTTATGAATGTGGGACCGATGGACATTATGATAGTGGACATGGTGTCCTTAGACTAGGAGGGTTTAGTAGGACCAGGAATAAATGAAAAACTACTTCAGCTTCTAGTAGATTCACTACTTCAGCAATCAGGTTGGATCATCCACAGACGGTCGTCGGTGATCACTTTGTACATTTTTTTAAGTTATTTTGTTGTGATTATATATTGGCCTAGTTACACCACTCAATTCTTTACTTTCTATTGTACTCTGGTTTCTGATTACATAGTGTTCACGTTTCAGATTTTTTATTTTTGTATTTGAGTTCATGTTTGTATAGGTATCCAAGATAATGCCTCCCAGTTGTCGGTTAACGCCTTCAACTCTACTCTCCAACCCCTAGCCTTTACGAGGCGGGCTTGGGGTATGTCATGACATGGACCCCAGGAGATGGGTCATGACAAAGTAGTATCAGAGGTGGTCGGTTCTTCCTCAATGTCCAACGTTCTGTAGTTTTTTTTGTGAGAAACAGTGTTATGTGTTTTGAGTTCGGCATTCAGGCTAGGGACTCCAGTGTTGGTATAACGACTGAGGTTTCTATATACCGGGGGACGGGTTGTGACATTGAATTATAAATAGTTTATAATTTATATAATATCACATGTCTAAAAATTAAATTACACATAATGATAAATTTAAAAGACTATATTATCATGGATATAAAGTGTTTATATTACAAAAATTAAATGAATATAAAATTTTTATTTTCAAAATTTTGGAATCTCTATATTGTTAAAGATAATAATTATAAAAGGGTATATAGTTAGGATTTATTTAGGAATTGGTCAAAAATATTTATGTCATGTTTAAATATTTGAATTATTATTTTATTTCAAAATTTATTCCCTTTTATATTCATGTTTAGAAAATTAGGAAAGAAATGTTTATTTATTTGTATGATTTAGTTAAAAATGTTAAACTACATCTAGATGGAGCCTTTCATTACATGTCAAGTTATTTTAATGGATATGTTTTTTCATATACCTCGAATGTGGTTTGTAATTGATGTTATTAGATTGAATTATATTGTTGAATATAATTTTTATATATTATGTTACGATAGTTTTCATGAATTGGATTCGCTCTTGAGTAAAGTGTCCACAGGTAAAGGGACTTGGGGTCAGAAAATCTACTTTCCACATGGTCTATGAATTATATAAGAAAGTGAATGAGGTTGGATATACATCATTCTATACTAACTCTTGTAGATATTTTCAAAATCATATAATTTTAATCTTTTACATGTAGTGTTCATGTACCATATACATATGATTCATTCGTATATGTTTGAATATACTCGACTTCTATTTTTTGGTGAGAAACACAAACATGTGGGTTATGTAAAGAGTGGAATGTAAATATGGTTTAAACACATTGGTTTGGAGGAGGAAATATGATTCCAAACTATGTTAATAGAAATACTCATACATAAATGGAATATCATGAGATAAGATTGTAGGATTAAAATCCCAAGCATATAATAAGTGTGATATTCATTATAATAAATCACTTTTCAAGACCTCGATCATTCAACTTGGTATTTTTGAGCTTAGAATAAGTAACACTAAATTATCTTATGTAAAGGAAAAACTCATATGTAGATTTTTATTATTTTATAGGTATTTTAGATCTCATCATGAGTATCCCCTAATTATCATTTATTGGAATATTATCAGTGTTTCCTTTGGGTTACACTATCTTGGAATCCATATTGGTTAGAATACCAGAAGAATATAGTATATTATACTCATATGAAGGTTTGTAAAAAAAAATATACTAAACTATACAATATTAATATATGTCATGATCAATAATTTTTTTACCTGATATAGTCAAGGATTATTTACATGGTACCTTATGAAAGTCATGATAAGGATCTTGACCCAAAAATATATATGATGGACTTTAAAAGAGTTGTCATCATTTTAAAGGGAGCTCATGTAATAAAATTCTATATTAAGTGGTTAACAATTCTTGAAACTCAGATGATAAAAGATTTTGTTATATATAATATCATCACCATCATCAATATGACATTTGTGATCAATCCCTGATAAAATTAATCTTAATGAATTCTAATCATAAGAATAGGAACTTCAGAAAATTTCTTATGCCTGATTGGTGACTTCAAATTTTTTCATAAGAAAAATTCAAAGTATGAGAATAGTTTCTTCCATAGTAACTAAGTGTTGAAGTTGTTCACCAAGTGAATCTCTATTAATATGGAAGAATATAGTGATTCATTTAATGTTTCAAAGTCATTAGATAAAATATTACCAAGGTAATATTATTCTTTACTCTTGTACTCAATATGATTGGGTACATCAATATTATTCTCATATACTCAATATGATTGGGTATGAAAAATGATATTCAATATGATTAAATATGATTAAATGACTTGGTTAGACTAACAGTTTCCTTAAATCATTATTGTTTTTAAAAATCAATGAAATTATCCTAATAGAAATATAATATCACCAATATGTCTAAAAATTTTGATGTAAATATATAGAATTTTGTAAAATGATAAGAATTAAATTCTGAATTTTGTTTTCAAGTAATAGGGAAAATGATTTGTTTCAATGATAACTTATATACTACATGTTTGGATATAATCATCATAATATGTGTATCTTATCTCATTTAGATATTGATAATAAAATGTAAAACATTTTGGATTAAATAAAATGATTTGGGTTATTTTAAAACTCATGATTTATGAATTGTTCAGTTTTATAACATGATATAAGGGGAAAACATGAAATGGATTGTTCAGGTTTTGGATTTCATCCTATTTATAATTTTAGAAATGTTCCAAAAATATGATTAAATTGAAATAAAATTTACTCAACATTCTAAAGGTGTTAAGAATATAAATGAATTATTCCTGTGATGTCTAGTTTCAAAAGTACTATACACACAACAGAAGAAGGTAAAAGTTAAAATTGGAGGAAGAAAAGTATGTTGAAAAGTTCAACAATGTATCATTAGGATTCCAATCACGGTCTTTTAAATCTAGGGTTTCTTGGAAGGAATTTTAATAATTTATTATAATTGAAATATCTAAGATATACCTAAAAGAGTTTTTGAAACCACATAGAATGTTCATATAAGGAAGATATGTAACAATAATTAATTATTTTATATATAAAGTATGTGATATTGAATCAATATTCTAGAAAAATGTATTAAATATATAAGATTTTATAATCAATGAAATAATGTGTTGATCTTATAGTTAATATTCACGAGATTAAGTAAATAGTTAATAAATCGAGGATTTGAATGTCAAGGATTTTATCAAGATCAAATGAATCTATGTAAAATATTTATATCTTCATCTCATTTTAATTAAGTGATAGAAAATTTTTTTTGATTATAATAATTTGTTGGGAACAAGTATGATGAGATTAATTATATACACATGGTTTATGATTCATTAATTTCTATAACATATTTTGAGAAGTAAAAATGGTTAAAAGTGTTTTATCCAGAATCAAATGTTTATCTAAGTATTTGTTAAAATATCTGGGAATGTGTTCCCGCCACCCAACAGTGGTATATTTTAAAAAATTCATATATTAAATGAAAAATCATCCAAACACATAAAATACCATAGAGGATATAGAAATAATAGTTTATTTGTTAAATATTTCTAATAAAAGGAATTAAATTTTCTTTCATAACAAAAATTGTTTTTTTGTATCTTATCAGGATATTAAAAATAGAATATAGTGTCTTATAGTCTAATAAGAGTATGTTTATAATTTGAGAATTTGAAAATCAATGAATAAAGGATAATACCAATATTATGTTATAGTGTTTTCCACTAAAAATCCTAAAATGTATAAGATATGAGATTGTAAATAAAAATAGAAAGTGTTACATTTAGTTACCATTTAAAAAGGTGGATATCACTATTTCTTAATGGGTTATACCAGACAATGATTAATGTTTTTTTCACTAAATATCCTAAAAGATTTTAATATACGTGATAATAATGAAAAATGTAAAGAGTTACATTTAGATATCATGAAAAGTTAAAGACACTATTTCATGAATGATTACACTAAGTAAAATGAAAATTGAATTATACTTGATATCCTATAAGTGTTTAGGGTATACTGGTAAATAAAAATATAAAGAGTAACATTTTTTACCATATTAAAGTGATTTTCACTTTATCCTAAAAGAGTTTAGGAAAATTGGTAAACAAATAATTTAAGTGGTTACATTATTTCAAGGGAAATGTTTCGTGGAATAGGGTTTCAAAGATGATAATGATGAAATTTGAATGAGTTGTAAATAGAAAAAATATGTTAACATAAACAAAATTATGTTGTGATTTTAAAAGATTTCAATATGTTCAATATTTTGATCAGTAAGGAATGTGATTCTTATGTCTCAAAATTTTTTAAACTAGATTACTTAATAGATGTTTCTAACTAAAGAGTTTAGTGGGAGGGTTTTATCAGATGTCCACATAGAGATGTGACCTAGATTTAATATGAAGTAATGTGTTAACAAAATACAAAAAGTGTTGTGAACACAATGATGATCTAGTAGTTCTTCATATATGATATGATAAACCTATTATTATGTTGGTTTTTTTAAATATTATTTAATATTGTATGTATATTAAAAGGTGTCACATTAAAAGGCAACCCCCATTTTATCATTATATCACATTGTATATATAAATGTATATATAATTGTTTTTCTTTGAATTAAAAGGATAATTAACCTCTCAAATTAGGAATTTGAATTTATCTATAACCAATATTTATCACGGAGTATTATAATTTATGATGAAATTTTAAGGTTAGCATAAGAAGGATTCTTGTATAGAAATAAAAAATATGCTCAAAGGAAAAAAAGAATAGTATTATTTATGTGTGTTGGATGACCTACTAAGTATACCACATGGAGTGTCATTCAATTTAAATTTATATTATAGGGGTGAATGAATCATATTTAAGTCCCCATTTCCTATGGATGGAGAGATACCTAGAATGATAACATTCATACATTGATACCCTACTTATGGTAGTCTATATATTGACATAGCTAATATGGGGGTGGTTGGGTATATTAGTGATAATTTCATAAGTTGGAGATTAAACAATATGAGATTTATCCTCTCATATAAATATAATGATATCATGGCCCTCAATTGTGATAAACCATGGAAATGTGTGGGAACACCTAGATATTATATATATTTTTCTAGATACGGGACATATGATTTACCAATCTACAATGATGAATGACATGGGATTTATTCATTGATTAGTTGAGTGTAAAATATAATAATTGATAATGGGGGAGTTGGATATATGGGATTGACATGTTCTTTGTCCCATGACCACTATTATCTTGGAAAAATATATATAAGAATTCTTGTCTTCATATAAACCAGATTGGTGTACATTGAAATAAAGATACATGTGTCTGATAGCGATAACCACATATCCCATTATTGCATGAGTAGCACTAATTATTCTCAAGAGGCCTATCTTTTCTTACATATATAGATCCAAATATTGATATTTGTTTTTAATGATATAATGTCAGGTGTGGTTACACTTTGTGATTAAATGAATATGAATTGATTTTGAATCAGAGTACTACTCTAAAACTGATTAAGATTAAATATAAAAGTTTTTGGGATGGGTATTTAGAATGTATTTCATACGATGTGATTAATGGTGAAGTTAAATACAGATGTCCAAAAGTGGTTTCGATGATATCCGAAATTATTTTTGGACCATATTTCACAAGTAAGTGAATACAATACAATATAAGGTGACATGGAAGAAAATCTATCAAGATTTAGTGAAAGTGGTATATTGATGGATATTTTCCATAAATCCAAATAAATGTATTTATATTTGATATATATATATATATTTAATGAAAATCATGATTTTCATGAAAAGAGGAATATAGTATTTTATGCAATATGAGAATGTAGAAAAATGATAAATTGTTATTATTTATTTTTCCCACATAAGATGTCTTTTAAGAAAATGTTTCATAAAATTTAATGAATGAGAGTTATATTCATCCATTCATATGATGCGTGAATTATAAAAGGCTTTAACACATGAATTACAAATGCATAACCTAATACACACACTTCTTGAGAACTACCTCGAGTTCTATAAAAACCATACTATTATATCCTCACATATGGGTGTGGATTTGGATCTTTATTCTTGGATGATACACCATGTATTCTTCCACTCTTTCATCTTCACTCTTTGTATAATGAGGTACTAGAATACCATGGAAAGAAGATGGATCACATTCAAATTTTGGACTATTCATGTGAAACCCATAGATAAACTCCATGTTCCCTGTTACGGTGAATGATGATATTGACATAACTGATTCAAGAGACTTCTCCCAACAAATATTCCAACATCCCCCAACAACATCCTATTACTTTATCTTTCATATGTGACACATGGTTGGCTAGTTTTGTTTGTAAGATGAATCTTTATGCATCCATGTTTCTACCAGGAGATCCTATGGTCTCTAAATGAACTTCATGTATTGAACCCGAAATTTGTATCTTGCATGTAGTGCAGGTGGCTCGGACATGTGTTTTGATTTTTTATTTTGGATGGATGCAACTCAAGTTTTTTTAATGTTACTAAAACATGCCTAACTCATAAACTCCCAATCATATCATGTACTCCTCTTAGGTCCTAGTTTGATTGATATTGTGTTGGGTCATACTTTTTCCAATATAATTTTTTTCAAAATTAACATAAATTGAATATTCTTCAACTGAAAAAAAATAAAATGAAAAAAATTGTATTTTTTTCATTGAATTTGAAAAATGAATTAATCAATTAATGACAAATATGATCCATTTATCCATTTAAATTCCAAATTATCCAAAAATTAATTTCACCTAAAAAATTATTGTTATAAAAATATAGACTGATATAAAGAATAATTCAAAAATGAAAAAATAATATAAACCATATATTTAGGAAATTAAATATTTTCAATTCAATTTTAATTTATATAATTGTAAATGTGTTAATTTTTCATAAAAAATAAAAAAATATGGGGGGATTTTACAATAAAATTAAATTATTTTTTTTGAAAAATTTACTTCCATCGCTCCTCCATGCTTAAAGAGTTTTTTTAGGTTTTTGATTTTCATTTTTATTAAAAAATTCAGGTTTTTGATATTTATTATAATCATCTAAGAGATATTTTAACCTCATTCACTCATATTACTTTGGTGAAGAAGTGTGAACGGGGTTTATGCTTCCTTTTTTTAGCACAAGGATAATGAATCCCATTCATGCTTCTTGTACTTTCACAATAGATGATGCGTGAAAAAGGTTTATACATTCCTTAATTTTTTTTTATAAATTTAACTTATATTGTTTTGTTATGTATAAATAAATAAATTAGAATGTAATTAATTAAATTGATAATTACAAATATAATAAGTGAAATATAATTAATTAAATAATTACATAATAAGAAATACAAAATAGATTAAATAATTATATAAAACTAATTCATTAATAGGTAATTAATATATTTAAGATTATTGATATTAATAAAAGAAATTATAAGTTTTAATTTATATTATATATTATTTAGCTCGAATTAATTATAATATATAATATTAATTAGTCATTGTTAAATATTAATTAATAATTTTAATAAATTTTATTATATTTATTAATTATAAATATTTAATATGATATTGTAACCTATATTAATTAATATATTATTAATAATTGTTATTGCAATTATTTTTAACAAATTAATATATAATATATTTATTAATTATTAATTATATTATTTTCTATTATATATATTTGGTAGTTGGGGGTACAATTACAATGAAACTCACACACACCTCACACCTAGAGGGCCAGATAGGCAGGTCATATCCCCCCCAGGGATAACCCCACCATTAAGCCCCTTTTATTTATAATTATATATAGGAATTTGTAGACCCTCACAATGATTGGCCCTGTAGGCCCATGAAATTATAGACGAAGGCCTGAAGTAACCAGCCCATGAGGCCCTTGAAATCCCACCCATGGCCACTGCTGACAACATGTGCCACATGTGGATTTGGTCGCCTGCTTTGAACGTTGTGACCGATGAGGGAATAAATATTTTCCCCTATTATGTCCATAAACCCCACATACCACCTTCACCCTATCCACTAGTGGATATCACTATATCTACATCCAACTGTCATCTGAAGCCATCCCCAATCCCTTGGTTGGGGCCCTCCATCGTAGCCAGCCTCCGAAATAAGGGCATCATCCACCGTCATTACATCTGGTGGCTTTCTACCATGTAAGCCCGCTTCCAAGGCCCAAACTGACAAACTAAAACTGCAAGATTGTCTCTTAATGTTCAACATGGAGCACTACCAGAGGTTGCATCGACCTCCTTTATTATTGCCACGGGTCAACTTCCTTGTACCGCCAATGTTGGATCCTCACTTATCTCTCTATGAACTAGCCATCAAAGTTCCATCCTCATCATCTCTACCCACAAATATATCTTTTCATCCCCTATACTTTTATAGTATCCACCCAGAACCACATGATATTAATCACGCTAGCGTCATTTGATGCCATCACCATTAGTCACCCCAAATTTGGGCCAAATAATGCATCTGGTGGGATTTGACCCTCCATCTACTTCCCATGGGATGTAGTATTTTGGGATACCTATACCACTAAGTTATACCCCAACTATGTATTTCATAATGAAAAATGAAATATAATTAATAAATATATAATGTGAATATAATTTATAAACATTAATATGAATTATTAATAATATAATATCTAATTTTATTACAAATATAAATTATTATATTAACAATTACTATTTATATATTTAAAGTAATTAGTAATGTTTCATTTTTAATTATATATTTAATAATATAATTACTACTATATAAGTAATTAATTACTAATTTATATATAACTATTTATTAATAATAAAAATTTTAATTAGTGGTTTTTTAAATAACGTTCAAGTAATGATTAATTAATTATTAATAAATATAATAATTTTGTTACCAATTTTTAATTATGTTAAATAATTATAATATACATACAAATAATACATTAAAAACAAATATGATCGATCTCGATTGAAATTTTTTGAAAAATGAGAAATGTATCACTCTGTTCTACATTGTTGTATTGTATTCTCCTCTATGCCCCAACCTGGTTTATTGACAATAAATCAATACCAGGTATATTGATATGTATAATATGGTGTATGCACCACATGCGTATCATCTATTGTACTTACCTCAACATTATACTATGTGATAGGCGGTGGATCAAATGTATAATCACCCATACCATATCCAGGCTAGATGTAAAGTGGTTTCTAGTTATAACTCTCTCCAACATTAGAAGAAAATGACTGTTATGTAATGGTTCTCTCCAGACTGGGGTAAAATTTCCTATAAAATACACTCCAATCATTAGTTAGCACTGTACAATAATATAAAAATGTAAGATAGAATATATTATAATTACTTGTAGATAACTTGTGGACCACTGTACGGATATCTTGTGTCTATGGATTGTCTAATATTGGAAGTGGAATAATATTTCATGAATCATATTGGATATGCTCCTTTGTTACACAAATTCGCTTGGTTTATCTATGTTAGGATAATCACATATTGGCACATCAATACCAGGCTTATCACCATCAATATTTCAGGAAACATAAAGAAAACCCCATGACAAATCTCATCCATGGGAAGAATCATCTCTATCACTACTTCATGAAAATAGATCTGGCCAAATTCAACTCCCTGCTAGAGATTACATATGTGAATGAGGTGTGTGATATGATCATCATACAATAAAATATGATGAAGTTAACTAAATTGAATAAAAAATCATTTAATAGTGGGAGGAATAATTATTGTAAACTGATGATTTCCTCACTCGTGTCATGTAAGATATATAAATGAGTTCATGAAGCATTGGGGCCATAACCAAGCTAATCAGATAGATGTTTTTATGTTATTCGTCTCCCTTGTAATGAATACATATGATTTATGTCCAACATATTTATATAGCATTCATGATATCGCCTATAGTTGAAATCATAAAATCATGTAATCTTCAATGAATGAAATTTATTCAACTAACTATGTGGTGTAGGGATGGGATTATGGAATCCTAACTACCACATAACTCTATCATTATGGTGTAACTCAATGATGTGAAAATGAATAAGAGGGATAATGCATTTGTTGGTATCATGCATCACCATTTAGTAAGGTGGGATACTCCCAAGGACAAACCAAAAATATTTCATACACGAAATCCATAATATATAGAAAATTAATATGAAATTAATAAATGAAATAATTTACACTACCAAATTATAATTTTATAATATAATAAAAAAAATTCTACATCATCTGGTTGAATACCATCCAACATAATTATATAAGTGTGGACATCATATCTGGTTGTATGTAAATGTTAATGGTCTTGGCTCCACCTGAATATACCATTTTTCAATTATTATTTTTTAAAACAAATTTATAGTTTTTTTCACATAGGGAAAAATATCATTGTCTGCATGGGGTTTCCTGTAAAATATCAATAGGCAATGGTGTGCACACATGTGGAGTGAGGTGATGTATGGGATCCCATACCCCCATATAGATATGAATAAACAATCCTATATCAATTATATTATCGATGATACATGTGCTTTATATTGCTCTATATGTAAAATAATGTCATGAAGACCCCCAACAATACCACTCTGTTTGAAAAAGGTCCTTAAGTAATAGTAAGAAATCCAGATGAAACAATTTAGCATAATGATTAATGATGATCATGCCCTTAATATGTCTCAAAATATATGTGTGTGGAAATCGTTGTACTATGATCTTATTAGCCTCATCAACTAAATGATTGATGTTCTGATATATCCATGGAAATTGTATCTAACTGCCTATGAATGACCTATCATCATCTTAGACATCAATGCCCAGTAGTCTCTAAACTAAATAAAAAAATCACTAATAATTCATCCAATAATATCAACACCCTCAATAGGGAGGCCTAACATAAGATATACATCTTTATTGGTGATCATCATCTATCCTGGCGGTAGATGAAAAGTATGTTTCTTTGGAATCCATCTCTCTATAGGGGCTCTAATGAGCTGATGATTTATTAAGGTGATGTCACAAATAGCTACACCTTAGAACCCTAAATGTTGAAGATGCAAGACGATGGTAGGAGGGGGTGAAACCTGATATAAGTGGAGTGACCTGTGTATGCTTAGTGTAGAAAAAATATTCCTCTTCAAGACACGATGAGAAATATGTCCATCCTGTAAGGTGAGAAAATGAGAGTCATTCATATCCACCTTTGATATAGTCATTACAATTTATAGTTAGTGTAATTAATTTCATAAAATTATTTTTTAGTAAATAATGTTTTGATAATGATGTACATGGTTATCATTCATAAATAAGGAAAGTATTTGTTAAGAAAATAATTTACTTTGTCTGAATTTGTATCTGTTTTAATTTTTTGAATCTTAAGTTAGTGTAAGAAATTTTGTAAAATACATTATGTGGTTATATTTCATCTTTATAAAGAAAAATATAATCTTTAAGTAATTATATTTTCCAAACAAACATATTATTTAATTTTATGTTTACCATTATGATAACAATAAACTACCTCTACGCGATCTTCCATGTATTTTAAAAAACAATTATGATTCTTTGTTTCTATAATATTTTAATTCATTGACTTACTGTACAAGTATATGATATCATTAAACTAATTTATTTATTTTCAAAATATAGACACACACAAACACACATATATATTGTTCTTGGATGTTCTAAATTGTCTTAATATCATATATAATAATAAACTATTATCAAATTCAAAAATACATTTTAGATCACAAATGATATAGAATAAAAATTTTAAGGCATTAAAAATGGAAAAAGATACTATAAAATAATATTTGTACACAAAAATAAAAAATTGCATATATATAGTTAATGATTAAATGAATTAGATATCCCTCCCACCACATTAGGATAATTATTAAGATTATAACCGATATGGTGACATATACTACATCATAGTCACACTCCCCATTATTAAGGTCACTAAATCTCATTTCTTATATGAGAAAACATAGGCCTCACATAGGGAGGCAACCTGATAATATTGGAGACCAAAGTTGATTGATCAATATTCAATGTAAAATAATTAATATCATTATCATGCATCCAAGACACACTGAAATTTAAAATAAGAGTGCTTATGAGATATACTATATTGATAAAAGGTTCCCATGATAGGTTCCTTGATGCACAAGTTTTGATGACAAATGAATTGGTATACCTCAATACCTTGAAATAGCCACAACCATAGTACATATTCTTTATTAATACAACTAAAACATGTCCAATATTATCTATGAGTGGGTTATGGAACTCAATTAATTTGAAGAAACATAATACATGATAAAATATTCAAACCAGAAATGATGAGGTTTCTGTAGTATCTTATTAATGTATATTTGGAAGTTGAGAAAATAAATTATTCTCTATTACGTGCCTTGATAATATTATTGGGGCCGTTCAACCACATAATTCACACAGTGATAAGATTTCTCATTTATTAAGCCTGTGATCAATATTTTATGAACACTTTTGAGGATTCCATTTATGAACTCCACAATAATAGTGGTCATAGGACCATATCTCCTACCCCCATCATATAACATAATGTTACTAGTTCTAAGGTACTCCTTGAACCCTATTTTTGAACATGATTTGGGTTTGGTTTGTCTTAGGTCATTTTAGATGAAATTTTAAATTTTTTTGAAGATTTTGGGCTATTCATTTATGGTGCCTAATTTCCCCAAAATGTGCACCCACCCATTGCAAACTGTGCAACCCTAAAAGGTGTGGATTTCACGGTTGGTTCATGGATTAACAACATGTGTTCCCATCTAGTAGAAATCATTCACCCCAATATAGAGGCATGTGGTTAGTTCACATGAATTTCTTTAACCATGTGTTCATGCCCAACTAACTGTGAAGACAATAATATTAATTTCCAAAAATTATTTTAAAATTACCCCAACCCCTATTTGGACATCCACTCAACCCTAACTTCAGATACCACAATTTACTTGGTCTTCGGGCATCTCAATAACCCATTCTATCTCTTCTAAACGAATTTTTATGTGGATTGAAGAATGGTGGTTCTCGTTTTATCCCTCTCTATTAGGTGGATATCCTTATATTATTCCTCTTTTCTACACTCCTTATTTCCTCTATAGAGTTTGATATATCATTATGTGTTTGATGGATCTAAACTCCATTGATTGGAATATTTATTTTATGATTACTTTTGAGATCTACCTGGTATTCATTCATCATTGTCAACTCTTGTTGTGGGTTTTGTGTTACGTGATTTACATAAATAAATATAGGTGATTCTGTATTAGATTCTGTCAATTGATTAAAACATGATTTTATTGATTAGAATTAAATTTATTTAAATTGATATATGAAACCCCATATTTATGGAAATTGGAATTTAAATTGATTTGGCATGGAATTTTAGGAAAAACTATAAATTCCAATGGAATAGGAATTTGGGGAGTGATTTGAAATTAATGGGATTAATGAAATAATTTTTGAAATGATTTTTAGAAAAATGGATTAAATTGAATTGATAAAAACTGATGATTTGTTTTATTTTAAAAATGACATGAATTGATGAGAAACCAATGTTTTGGTGTTGAAAGTGTGTTGTAATTTTAAAAAGAAAAAGTGTCCAATGAAACTATAAATGGTGATTGATTTGAAATGGAATTATTTATTATTTTCTAGTTTATTTATTGATTGAGAACACATGAGCCTGGGTAGTTAGTGGTTTATTTAGGGATAGATCACTAGTTTGGTAATTAACCAATAATGGATTTAGAATAAATACTCAATCAATGATAGATAAAAAGATCCTATTCCCGATGGACCATTGATGAGTCTTATTCGTCCTAAGCCCATGGGACATGTGTACACATATTCAAAGATAAAAAATATTATAGTTTGATGATCCTATAACTAGAATCTATCATACCACGAGGTAGATGACCATGGTTCTTTTTATTATTATTTCAGTATATATATATATTCCATTAATTTTGAAACTACATCATTCATGATAGTTTATTTATATAAAATTTTTATATAAAATTCTTATTAAGGAATTGTTTGAAATTTATTCCATCATTTGAAATGACATCATGTTTTTTTTAATATGAAAAAAAATCTACATGATTTTATTTTTTAAAGTTGAAGGAATGAATTAGTTTATCATATTATAATATTATCATGTAAAATTTGGTAAAACCCTACTTGTATTTTAGTTGACACCCAACATTTTCTTTCATCCATTTGTAAACATACATCTATTTGTTTTGATCAAAGTTAAAGTGCCTCTAGGGTGAGGTGGTTGTTCTTGATCATTGGAGCATAGAGTGATGTTTCCTTTGGAATGTCAAGTTTATATTATCTACTTTTGATTACTTTTATAGTGTAATATTTGGGTTATTTTATATTGTTGTTGCTTTCTGGTACTGTCTCCCTCTAGATTTTTGAGAATATTGACATGTATCTATTTCTTTGGTTATTTTATGGAAAAATTGTGCCCTCTTTTAATTTTTATGATGATAGGTTCTAGTCACCATCCCATGGCGATTAGAAATTCCCTTCGATCTATGTCACTTCCATCTCAGGTATTAGGGTAATAGATTATCTAGGCAGGATCATTACAAAGTGGTATAAATGCTACTAGTTTAACATATTTCTTTGATGTTAGTATGCAATTTTGGATCTTTTTTCAGGACTCAGGAGGTAGTTACGATTGAGTTCCATGAGATATCTCACTATATAGAGCCTTAAGTCACCATAAGTGGTTTGAAAAAGGTTTCTTGAGGAATAATTATAGTATTTTACCTAATTTAGAGGTTAATAGGTTGAAATCCAAATCATAATAACTTATCTGATGAGATTAATTTCACAGTTTCTCTTATTTTTGTCTTGATCAGAGTCATATTTGGATATCTTAAATTTTGTTTTTTGAGGTTTTTGTAGCATAAAGAATTTGAGAAGACATGCTAATATGATCTAGGAGGAAGCTATTGAGGAACCACAATGACATAATCCTCTTGTGGACTAGAATTTTGTTTAAATTTTAGGAAATTCCATCTAAGATTTGGGAAAGGAACCTACACTCATTCCCATGCAGGATCCAGTTATGGAACCACAAATGGATGATTTTTTGAATCATTATCCATATTTCCTTCATCATAAGCCACCTAATTTACAAGGATCTAATGAGCCTCAAGAGGCTAAGTACTGGTTGAGAAAGATAGATATTCTATTTGATTTCTTGGAAACCCCCAAAGATATTAAGAAAAAATGTTCTACCTTTATGCTGGTGGGACCTAGCAGAAGATGGTGGGATTATATGGTTATGGAGAAGAATCATGAGGGATTACAGTGGAAGGACATGAAAGTTATTTTAACATTCTAGTTATATCCAGAGTTTATGGTGTTGGATAAGCCTATAAAGTTTTTCAATATCGATATGGTTGATAGGACCATGATATAATATATAAATCGATTCATCAACATTGTGCAGTTTTAGAATGAGATAGTATCAAATGAGTAGATGAAGACTTAATGGTTTGATATGGGAATTTGATATTATATTCTTTCTCAGTTTATATTGTTGAAGTTCTCTTCTTATATGAACATACTGGATATGGAGTTTATGGTTAAACATGATATGGTTGGTTTGTTAGGGTTGATGGGAATTCCTTTGTATCCTATGGTTAGTTTTTTGATTTCCCTTAATGGAAAGATAAATCATGATGAGTATTATAGTGTATCTTGATATAATGTTTCTTCTAGACCATCTGAAGTCCTTGGTATAGGTCAATTGACTTTCCTCTAGTGTTTCAAGACTAGGTATTCAATGAAGGTTTGCACGGGGCAGTTGGGATCTAAAAATCTTGTGGATTCTCATGCCACATACAAAATTTCATTTATATTATCTCTTCACAACATAGTGGAACATGATCATCATCCCAAAAAGGTACTATGATTTAATAATATGCTTCCAGAACTAATGGGTTTCATCCACAAGAATTCTTATTAATGATTATTTATATAGTGGAAGAGTATCTAGAAGAAGCTGTTACGTGTCCAACGATTGTGGGAGGTTTCATCAATATTGATTCATATTTAGTGACTAATTTATTTGATACTAGTGCATCTCTTTCATTTATATCAACCCATATTTGAACATCTTAAATATTCCAATGGATCTTTTATCTTATGTGATTGATATTACTACACCCCTCATAACGAAGAGAGAAAAGGGTGTCGATTGTTTTGATTATGTCTTCTCCTTATCATATTTCGATATTACTTAGGATTTTATAGTTATCAACATGAAACCTATTGATTTAATTTTTGGGAGGTATTAGTTTATTACTAATAATTCCCAAATATAAAAATATCTTTGATGAGTATCAAGTACCACAATTGATTGGGTTTGTTATATCTTTCAGGGAGATTGGGACTTGAGGTTGAGTAGAGTCGGACCAACTTATCCATAGTTGGGAAAATTAATATCAGTGTTTGATATTGATATAGTGAGAATCATTGAGGGATTATCTCTCTATATTATTCATCTAGTTTTATGAAATTTATCCTTTTGACTTCTCTGGTTTTCCACCAATAAGGGAAGAAATTTTTTCTTGCAGATTTTGTGTTGGGTACTCAACTGATATCTATTCCTTCTTACTAAATTGAACTATTTGAAATTAAAGAGTTAAATACCTAGTTTGGATGATCTATTAGGGAAAGTATTTATATGTTTGAATGTTTCACCTTTGGTGGGTCCTATTATCTTTTCTAAGAAATATGATGTTACACTTTTCCTATGTGTTGATTACCGAAAATTTAATTCATTTATGATAACGAACGAGTATCCATTTCCAATGATTAATGATATTTTTAAAGAATTTAATGTGGTGAATTAGTTCTTAATGATTTAGAATCGGTATGGTTATCACCAATTTAGAATAGAAGAATTTTATATTCAGAAACCCGCCTTACAAAGCAGTTATAAACATTATGAGTGACTTTTCATGCCATTTTTCCTAAGAAATGATCTTACAATCTTTAGGGATTTGAGGTATAGGATCCTCCATGGGTATCTTTACACATTCATGGTGGTATTTTTAGATGACATCATGTTTTACTTTATGTATGGGGATGATCATGTGCATCATCTGAGAGCAATTTTGGAATTATTGATTAATCACTAATTTTATGCCCAGCTATCAAAATGTGATTCTATATTTTGATTTTTATATTCTTGGGAAATGTGGTGTTGGAACATGCTATATAATTTTATCCTAAGAAGGAGATTGATTTTATGACATTGGAGAAACCATGTAATGTCTCGAGATTCAGAGATTCTTGGGATTATCAAGATATTATTACTGGTTTGTAAAGGATTTATCAAAGATGGATTATCTAATTACATCTCTCACCTAAAAGGGAATGAATTTTTCTTGGGATGTGAAATTACATAGTTATTTTTTTGAGATGAAAAATATTTTTACTAATGTACTGGTGTTGACTCTTCTAGAGGTTGGGCAAGGCTATGTGGTCTTTTATGATGCATTAGGATTGGGTTTGGGGTGTGTTATTATCCAAGGTGGTCCTTTTTTAGCCTATGGTTGTCAATAGCTTTGTCCACAAGATAAGAATTATCTAAATCCTGACCTTGAACTCATAGATATGATTCATACTCTTAAGAGTTTTTCATAATGCATTTTTAGAGAATGATTTTCCATGTATTCTAATAAAAAATCATGGGTTGTATCTTCTAAAAAAATATTTGAATCTCAACTAGAGGAATTGGGTGGAGTATCTAGAGTCCATTGACTTTGACATTTCCTAAACCTCAAGCAAAGGTAATTTTGTGGCAGATGACTTGGGAAGGAAAATTATGAACCAGTACATGAATGAATCATTGGAAGAGTGGAACTTGATGTATATTTTATCACATTGTCATATTAGATTCTATGAAATGGAGGCTGAGGTTGTTTCATCTAGTGGTTAGTTGACCTACACTCCCCTCATGATAACTCATTTAGAACAATATTTGGATGATGAGTTTAATGGAATTGGAGACCCTGTCTATGGTGAGGAGATCGTTGCTGAGTTATTGTTCTCCATTGAGGGTATTCCATGTTTTCATATTTTATTTTTTATGCAATTATCTATGAAGAAATAATTGATATAGGATTTATATAATTCTAAATGTTTTGTTCACCCAGGAACCCCAAATATGTTTTTTGGCATGAGGGATGATTTTGGTGTCCAGGCATGATACAAAACGATACTAATTTTTCCCTCTCATTGTTATAATTTTCAATAGGTCAAGGCCAAGCACTATAGACCTCTGGGTTTTCCACATCAACTTCTAGTTCCTACTTAAAAGTCGGATGATATTTATATGGAATTTTTGGTTGGATTTACCCATACCTAGAGAAATAATAATTCAATATGGACTATGATGAATACACTGACCAAATCAGACCATGTTTATCCCATTCATGATACACCCAAAGTTGAGGGGGTGAGAAATATCTACATAAATGATATTATTCATTTTCATGGAGTTCTATCTGATATAGTATCAAATAGAGATCCCAATTTTACTTCACACATTTGAAGAGGACTCAATATGAACTGGGATCTGAGGTTTGTTTGAGTATGACATTCCATCCACAAGTGAATAGGAAATCAGATAAATATATAACGATTTTTAGGATATACTTCATGCCCAAGTCCCCTATTTTGGTGGATCATGGTATTACCATTTTGGATTGGTTGAGTTTTGTTATTAAAATAGTTACTAGTCCAAAATAAGAATGTTTCTTTTGAGGCCTCTTATGGTTATCCTTGTAAATATATTTTTATTCGCTCATAGATTGGTGAATGTTCCGTAGTTGGTCCGACCTTAGTCCTAGAGACAACATCAAA
This sequence comes from Viscum album, assembly GCA_963277665.1. NCBI lineage: Eukaryota > Viridiplantae > Streptophyta > Magnoliopsida > Santalales > Viscaceae > Viscum > Viscum album. The sequence continues at coordinate 1,467,307,528 of OY728140.1, read as the reverse complement.
TATTCATTTGATTAATATTTGGATGTTAATAGAAATGAGCTGGTATAAATCTTATGTTGATCATCATCATAGACCATTGGAGTTTTCTGTTGGTGATAATGTGTTTTTGAATGTTTCACATCATTCAGGTCATCGACATCTTGGGAGGAATTGGAAGCTTGCTTCTTGTTTTGTGTGACATTTTGAGGTTATCGAGTACGTGAGAAAATTGTTTTAACATTTATCACTTCCACTCTTGTTAACATTGATACATAATATATTCATGTGTCACATATATGGAAATATAATTTTGATCATCTCATGTTCTATGCTGGGGTGATCTTGTTGTTGAGACTGATTTATCAGTGACTTTGTATCCAGTCCGAATAGTTGATTCTGAGAAAAGGTTCTTTTGGAGAGAAGATACCCTTGGTTAAAATGTTATGGAATCACATTTTTTTATTCATGAGGTGTGATAATGGGATAAATTTATGAGTTAGTAGTGGAATCATCTTTTTGATATGTAAAATTCATGACAAGGTTTCCAAGAACATAAATTTTATATGGTATAAAGGTTGTACCATCCCATTATTGGTTTTCAGGTACTCCATGACACATTATTTTGATCATTCTTTGGTTGGGGTTTTTCATGGGTGGTTTTAGGTGGAATGTGAAAAAACATTAAAAGATTATCTTCTATGCATGGTTGGTGCATGATTTTCTAAAATCATATGCCCACCTAGTGAAAACCATGAAACCCTGAATAGTGGGGGTTTTCACAATTGGAACATAGTTTGATAAACCATGCAACCACCTTGTCGAAACCATGAACCTTGGTAGAGGGGCACCTGGATAGGGGTCACTGTATTTCTAATCGTGCAACACTTTTTATCTAATAGTCTAGACAATAATTTTAATTTCAAAAAATTATTTTAAATCCCTCAAACCCCTATTTATACTCGCTGTTGACCATAAATCATGATATCATGATTTACATGGTATTGGGAGCTCTCAAGAACCCGTTTTGTCTCCTCCAATCCCATTTCTATGTGGATCTAAGCACGGAGGATCTTGTTCGATCCCTCTCTGGTAATTGGATCTCTTTTTATTCATTATATTTCGCTATCTCCCTCTTTCCTCCATAGAGTTTAATAGATCATCATGTTCTAAATGGATATAGAAAATGATGATTTGAATATTGTTTTAGGTTTTATTTTTTCGATCTATTTTCCATCATTCTTCATTAAAAAATCATGTTGAGGTGTGTTGTGTTATGTTATTACCATGATTAAAGGAAAGTGGTTCCATATTATATTGTACTAATTGGATAAACCATAATTTTCCTGATTCGATTTAAATTTCATTCAATTGATTTATGAAATCCCAATTTGATTTGAATTATATTTGAAATTGATTGGGGATGGAATTTTGGGGGAACCCCCCAATTCAAATAGAATTGGAATTTGGTGTGTGATTTGAAATTGAAGAGATTTGTGAATTGATTTTTTGAAAAATGGATTAAATGGAATTGATAAAAACCTGTGATTATTTTTTTTTTGAAAAGGGAATGAATTGATGAAATCTCAAGATTTGGGATTCAAAGTGAATTTGTATTTTAAAAGGAAATGTGGGCAATTTAACTGTGAATGGTGATTGATTTGAAATGGAATGACTTTACCTTTTTTAATTGATTGATGGTGAACTTTTCAGGATGGTTAGTTAGTGGGATATTTGTGATAAGAATGACCGTACGGTAATTCAGAAGGAATGGATTGATTATTAAAAGTCTAAAAAGAATCTATTTAGGTAGATCATAGCCCTACTAGAACGTTGACGAGTCATATTCATCCTGATCTTAAGGGACATGTCTACACATATTACATGATCCCTAATTTGAGAGTGTGGGGATTATATAACAAGAACCTATTATACCACATGGAATATGACCATAGTGATTATTTTGAATATTTATATATATATTCCATTCATTTTAAAACTACTTTATTCATGCATGTTGGTTTATATAAACTATTTTATATATAATGTCTATTAATCCATTATTTGAAATGTTTTACATAATACTAAATGAAAACAAGTTTTTAATATGTATATGTATTTCTATGACTATTTTTTTAATGTTGGAAGCATGAATTGGTTTATTAAATTTATATATTATCATGGCACACTTGGTGAGACCCAATTGCTCTTTAATCTCACACCCTACCTTTGACTTTGAGCATTTGTAGATTTCATTCTTATATGTATGGGAAATGGGAAATCACCTCTAGGAGGAGATTCTAATTCGTAATCATTGGGACTTAGAGTGATATGTACTTTAAGATGTTGATTTTATCTTGTCGACTTTGGAATACTTTGATGATGTACTTTTTTGGTTATGTGATACACATGTTTGGTTTCTGGTACTCTATCCCTTAATAGTTTTGAAGATTCTAATATATATCAATTTATTCCACTATTTTTTGTGGAAAAATCACTCTATATATTATTTTGTATGATTTTTGGTTATAGTCACAAAACCATGCAGATTGGGAATGACCTTCAAGCTATGTCAGTGTCATCTTAGGTATATGGGTACCAAGGTATTCAAAAATGTTCGTAACAATCATATTCCAATGAACATTTTTCCTTTGAAAATCACAACATATAGTCATAGAAATATTGATAAGACATTCAAATTCTTTCCATACTCTCATAAAATATTCCATGTTATGGTTCGAATGTTGAAAAAAAGACATCATTTCATTTAAATGGATAACAAAAAATATTCATATGTTAATTAATTTAAAGAATCAAACCCAATTTTATTATCATTTTTTAAATGAATCAACTTTTATATAAAATTAAATATTTCTATAAATATATCTATTTAAGTGTATATGATAACTATTAGGTTATTTCCATGAAAATTCATCACTGAAAATAGCCTCTATAATCTCTCGATGGTGATTGGATATCAAGAAAAATCCTTGACATTTCAAAAAAGAATGAATATATAGACTAATAACCAACTCTATGATTCGATGATATTCATTTATAGAATAGATTATTCAAAATGTACAGGGGAAAAATTATCATATTATAAGAACAAAATGAGTAATACATCTATATACATTCTATAAATAAAAGTTCCATCAACCTAAATGAATTGTTTGCAATAATAAAATGTGGATACATATTAACTAAATGCCCAAAATAGCCATCAAAACATCTCTTTTACCAATTATCCTAATTATAATTAGATATATACTCATCAGTTTCACGATTATAAAGAACCTAATTATTCATATACATCAATAACTTTAGTTTAAGAAAAAAAATTATGATTATTAAAAATCACCATACACTTTTAAAAATGATTTTATTTTTCCATCCATGATTTGGAATGAAAAATTATATATTTGAACAAAAATTGCACTCGTTCCCAAATGAGTGACACCAGAACATCCTAATACGTTTGTATCATCTCAATAATAATACTTAGTATAAAATATATATCTAGTATAGAATGATCTTATGATGATGTTGTGAGAACACAAGTATGTGGGACGTCTAACATAGTTATATTCCAACATGAAAAAATTATCATATATTTCATGCATGATAATTTTACATCCAAACCTGTATTTGTCAAATGAAATGAAGTATTTTTTTCCTTATTGAAGTCAGAAACCCCAAATGAAAAATGAATCTCTATGTTCTATTTCTTTACCACATTTTATAATTAAGTTGTAGTTTAAAATTCTTATCCAACATAGAAGGTGTTACCAATTGTAGAAGATGTTTTACCTTGAATTCTTCATAATTCAGTACTTGGTGTAATTACACCCCAATCAAACTCAAGTTCATGTGACAATACCTATACTAAGGAATTCAATAAGGGAGGTTCATAATCACTCCTTGGTCCTTTCCTATCTATCAAAGGAACCTCATAAGGTTCATTAACCACATCTTCTTAACCCACATCATCTCCAGTTAAATTATCAAATACTTCCTCACCAATAAAATTCCCATTTATTAAATTTGTAGAATCAATAGGAATATCTACTATAATTTTTTCCATATTCTAATCATATTATTTGTAATTAGTTTCTGTTACTAGATTCTTATGATAATACAATGATTGATAATGTTGTGACAGACTTAGTTTAATAGATGTTCTATAACATGGTTATGTATTACTTTCTCCCACCACATAAATAATTAAAATATTAATAAATAATTAAATTAGACCATTATTGTGCAATCTCTTGTAAAATGATGATGTTTACAACCAGTCATAATCATCAAGAAGAGGATAATTAATGTTATATAAATGAAAAATATATTGAATTTTTCTGTTTTGGATTAAATTAATTACATGACCATATCACAATTTTTAAAGACAATTAATCTTACTACAAAATTCATTAAAATCTATACATTTTTTCAATTTAACCACTTTCCCAGGTGGAAAACTATAGCTAAATCCCAAATAGTTATAAATTACTTCATTATTTCAATATATGGATGAAAACATGATTACCTAAAAATAAAATCTCATAAATCATTAAATATATTTCTAGAGAATAATGATATAGTTAATAATTTTTAACTTTATAACATTTAAAAAGAAATGAATTGAACTCGAGACTTTATATGGATTAGTTTATCATTAAATGGTAAAGCAAACAAAACATAGGGGGAAACTCATATAGTCTCCATTGTCTTAAATTTTATAGTCCTCTAATATACTTTTATTCGTAGTGTATAAATACAACATCAAACATAAAATCCTCCTATGAATCATCTTTTTATTAGAATAATACTCACATACTAGTGAGAGGTTCTAGGGTTTTGGGATACACAATATTTTACTATATACATTAAGGCCCTTACATTCATAGAGAATGGGATGACACACATGTCGTCAATGATGAATGAAAATGAAAATATTAAAAATTATAAAACCACATACAAATCAATTACAGTGTCAATTACAATCATAAATTTCTTAGTCATCTCAATATCAATAATCACTCAATAGTCTAAATATGTTTTTGAGGATATTTATTTTGTTCTATATACAGTAAATATTTGGTCATAATAATTTTTAAATATAATTATATATATTACTATACATTTTTTATGTAATGATTTAAGTTAAATATAAATGTTAATAGGTTTCATATTTATAATATATAAACATACATATATCCAACAATTGATTTAATAAGAAATAATATTTTTTCAATTTTAATTAATGATTATAATATTATATTATAAATTTTCCTAAAATATTATATTATAATATATATATATATATTAATATTTTGAGTATATGGTGTTTTGATATTGATACCTTTTCTATGGAATGGTGTATCGATAATACATAAACCAATGAAAACCTAGGGGTAAACTCCTGGGCCCTCCAATTTCTAGAATTTCAATTATAATGAACCAAACAACTAGGGCCTTCTTGGCCAGTGGTAATATGAGGGTGATGCATCAATCCCTCCTCTAATAGTATATAGGTTAACAACAAGCACATACTAAGAATATAATTGAAATGGGAGGCCTAATACAAAAGTACTTGTATGCACACCCACAACATGTTCCATGTAATAGTGTAGACATATAATAATATAATGAAAATATAGAGTGTATACTATACATGAAACAACCTCTAAGAGAGTATTGAAGTATCAATGTGTAGTATAAGGGAATAAAGGGATAAAATAAATAGCAAAATAGAAATGAGGTCCCAACCTGACGACAACTTGAAAATGGGAGAATGAAGAGAGACCAACTCACAATGTTGACGTATGACAACCTAACATACTCAGCTTCACCAAGAATAACTACACATCTCTAAAACCTATTCCACCAAGATCACCACAGATCTTCTTATCATCTTAAAAAGATACAACATGTGAGAGAAAATCCTACGTAGGGGTGAGTATATACATACCAATTAGGACAACAGAAAAACCACAAAGGGGGAAATATAAATATGAAACAGTCATCAAAATACATAATCAATAGGTAAATGAATATAAAGATCCAATATGTGCATAAATAATCCCAAGTGGGAGATAAATAAGATCTATATCTTCACAGGCCAACTATGAATGATGATTTGGTCTACAGCTACCAAATTCCATATCTGATGCCTAGAAATACTCTTAACTACATAATAATTGGTGTAGGTATCCCTCACCTTGGTATTGTTTTTTATAGTAATGGGGGAAAAATCGCAAGTGGACCAACCGCTCCACACTACAGCTCGAAGAGGGGGTGTGAGGGGTGCCACTCTGTAGATAGAGGATCCACACCATTTATTGTATGGGGGTGCCACTCTATAGATAGAGGACCCACACCATTTATTGTATGGGGTGCCAACTTACCAGTGTAAAGAGTATGGGGAACCCATTATATGGTGAAACATGGGGTTTCAACTCTGATATCTCTCTCATGGTCAAACATGATCACTAATATTGGACAAACATCACTGAAATAAGCATCACAGTAAACACGCCTTGTTTCATCCCTCTGATTCCAAAATGAATTCCAAAATGACATTACACGTGAAACGATGCTCTGAATATGGTAATCATGGGCCCAAATATGTGTCTGGAAAAAGGAGATACACAAGGTTAAGGTCATGGAGAAAAGTAAACAACATCTCTTGGCTGCCCCATTTCTGCCTTTGTACTGTGGATTTTGTCGCGTTTTATAAATCATGACCATGTACTTTGGATATTCCCATGTAAACTAGCCATTTGAAAGTACATGTTCATGCTTGTGTACTATATTCATGTCTGGGTATCCTTTCATGCCTAGGAACCTTCTTAGGTCCATGATCATGTACTCTAAGGGTACATTCCAAGCTACTAGTATGGGGTCACACAAAGTGCATGGGGTCATACATAGTGTATGATATTTAACTTTTCTTGAAAACCTAGAAGCCATATCCACGTGACTCAATGATGTCTGTTCATGGACTATAAGCCATGTATTTTGGGATTTTCTATAATCAGAATAGGTCCTCACGTATCTCTCCTGCACTGCCACTGCCACAACCATTTTCACCTCAAACTGCATTGCGGAGTGTGGATCTATGGCTGAATGCGGATGAACTATCCCACATGTCTTGATTTCGGCCACCCAAACTATGTACGATTCATCCTTAACATACCAACTTGTCATGTTACCTATTCTATGGATTAAGATCGATGATCCGACCTTTTATTCATGTCCCCAACACCCACATCAAACATCACATCACAATCTAATCACAAAATTCCATTCTACAACTCATTAATACACCATCTATGAATATGAAGATTTTATCACTCTAGATTATGAACAAACAATGTCGAAATCCGACCTTATTGGATAATGTTGAATAAAATGAATAATTCTGTGGGGAAATGAAAAAATGTGTGAACTATTTGTGGCTGCTTCAATCACATTAAAAATCACATAATATTGAAACCAAGATGATATCCAGGGTGAAATGAATAAAATAAATATATTGGATCATGTAATGCATGAAAATTCCTATAAAATAAAATAAGATAATAAATCATTGATTAACCAATAAAACAGGGGTGAAGATCCATAAAATAATTTTCCCAAGCTCATGTTAGGATTGATCACTAGTGAAAAATATTTCTATACCATTGTTATAGGATATATCCAAAAAATCACTGGGAAAGTCAAATCCTTTCAAGAATGATCAATGCTCTATAATAAGTTGTCATCCATCAATGATTATCCCCCTTGGATCCTATAATATCCAAGTGTTATGTGTCTCACCTTTGGGATTTTCCATAATGTGGTATATATAGAGGAGTAATTAGGTTTAGGTTATTTTCTAAATTTTATAAATTAATCATATATTATTTTAATGTTCCTACCAATGGTTGTACCCAATCAGATGCTAACCAACTTTTTTTAACTCCTAGGATAAACCCTATATTTTGAAAGAAACCATTATCCTATATTTTTTATTTGAGTTCATGAGAGATGAGAAACCCATGTATTCTGAAAATATGCAAGCCCATGCTTTCATAAATATGTTAATATTTTTAATACATTAATGTAGGGTCTTGAGATACCGAAAAAATCATTGAATCTAAAGAAAATTCCAAATATTTACATATATAGAAATATTCATAGGACTAAAAAAACAAATGAAAATTAATTAAATTATTATATTTTTAAGGACTTATTCCCTGAAAAGAACAAGACACAAAAGGGTGGGGTTACTGAGCTATTATCTTTATCAAATGTTCTAAAGACCTCTCTTATATTGTATTGTGCTACCAAATTACTTTAACCAAAGCGATGATCCATCTATGCAGGTCCCTCAACCACTGGTCCTCAATCACTATCGGGTACTCTAAAAAGGTGGCTCTATCCTCGATTTCCAGCTCACCAGAGTCAAAAATGTTTATATGGTTGTCAATTTATCTTTTTAGATATGAAACATGTAATAAATCATGTAGTTGATTCACATGTGGTGGCTAGGCCAAGTGGTAAGAAACCTCAAAAACCCTATTAAGGATCTTGAAAATCCTGATGAACCTTAGGGATATCTTTCTTCCATAGAATAATCTACACAATCCTCAATATGGGAAGACCCAAAGGAAAACATGGTCTCCCTAATCAATCTCTAAATTTCTATGACATCTATCTGCAAAATATTTCCTTCTTATCTTTGAAATCCTCATATGCATGTGGATCAACTGATCCTTCTCTGTCGTTTCCAGCTCCATCATTGGCCTAATAAGATATGTCTCAGCAAACTCTGTCTATGTATAATGGTGACCTTATGGTTCTCCTATTTAGGGCCTCAAAAAGTTCCTTGTCGATAGTAGACTGATAGCTTATATTATAGTAAAACTATACCAATGCTATGTGATCCTCCTAACTATAACATAAGTATGAAAAAAATTATCTCAAAAAATACTTCAAAACCAATATTTTCTTCTCAGTGTACCATATGTCTGGCTATGAAAAATAGAGATCATTTATAATTGGGTTTTGAAATCCTCTTATAAACCTCTCTAAAACCATGACATAAAACATGAATCATTGTTAGAGTCGATCATCTCGGGTACCCCATGAAGCTGGATGATCCCATGCACAGACAACTACCTCAAACTCTAAATTTAACTCTTCTCCCTGATGGAATGAAATTGTACCGACTTGGTAATTTGATCGACAAAAAAAAGTTAATATTGTGTCCTATCACTATCTATATAATCCCCATAAAAAATCTATCAAAATTTTATCCCACATTCATTTAGGCATATCAAAAGGTGGAATAAATTCTAATGGAACATAATTTTTTCTCTTTACATACTGACATGTGATGCACTAAGAGATGAACTCACATACACTCTGCTTCATGCCACCACACCAAAAATGATGATGAAGGTACTTGTACATATTTTACATATTAGGATGTATAAATATGGGAGAAGTGTGAAATTCAATCATCACCTCCCCTCAAAACATGACCCAAACCACTGTTCATCCTCAGAAAAGGATGGCATGCATCCCTCCTTTAGAAAATCTATCTCGAGCATCTCATAAGGATATCAGGTTAGGTAAAACCTCACAGTTTATGCCTCACAACTGGGCCTTTATCCATGATAATGATATGGTGGAGTCACCACCATCAATAGAATAAAATTTGTACCCCTCTCCTCTACCATGTCTAGCTATAATATAGATAACTTCTTAGACAACTCCTCCACTAATCAATAATATAACAACCTACTAAGGGAATTTTCGATCATGTTTCCCTTCCCCTGAGTATATACAATCTCAAAACCATTATCCTAGATGAACATAAAACAATGCATATATCTTAGGTTGAGATATATTAGATTAATGATGTACTTGATACTTTGGTGGTTTGATTAAATAAATATACACTCATCCATAAGATAATACCCTTATATATTTATGGTGAAGACTAATGCTTCCAAATCCAAGTCATAGGTCATATAATTTTTATCATGGGGTCTCAACTACCTTGAATCACAAGTATCCACCACCTTCCCATAAATAAACACCTAACTATTACTATTTATATAGGCATCAAAAGAAACCACATAATCAATACCCACCTCTAGTAGTCTTAAAATATGATACATTGTCAACCTCAACATGAAATCCTTAAAGGATCTACGACACTAGTCATTCCAGGTAAATGATTATCCTTTCCTCATCAACGCAGTCAAAGGGGTAGTACCCTAAAAAATTATTCCAGTATTTTCTTTTAGTACCCATCCAAACAAATAAAACTATGTACCTCCAACACACTCTTGGGTTCTTCACAATAAATCAGTACATCAATATTTTTCGATTCCATAGTAAAACCATGCTCATAGATTCCATTACCAATAATATGAACCTATAGAATCTAAAAGTAAAACATAAAGTGATTACCATAAATATAATGCTCTCATATTAAGTCTTGGACCATCCTAAAATTCCTTACAAGCTCAACCTATGATGTAGAGTATAGAAGAATGTCATTGATGAAGATAAAAACAAAATAGTCCAGTTTTGGATAGATTATTTGGTTCATATGATCCATGGACATTATGGGAGAATTATTGACTCCAATAGGAATCAACAAGAACTCATAATGTTAATATATATTAGAATGTGGTCATTCAAATATCATCATCACAAACCATCAACTGGTAGTAATCAGACCTGATATCAATCATTGAGAACCAACTCACACCTTTCAACTGGTCAAAAAGGGCATCAATCGTTGATAAGAAGAAAATAGTTTTGATTTTTACCTAGATTGGAGCTGATAGAAAATAATGATCCTCAAGCCCCCATCATAATTTTTCATGAAAAAAACTGGAGCTGCCTAGGGGGACACACTGGGTATAATAAAACCTTTCTCTTTAAGGTCATCCAACTTCACCCTCAACTCTTATAGATCGGTAGGGTCCGTCTGATATGATGAACAAGATATTGGTGTGGTACCAGGATGTATGTTAATAAAAAATTTAATCTAAAAACTTATAGGTAGTATTGAGATAACATCATGAAAGACGTCCATATAATCCTCTACTACTATGTAAATCCAGATGCCTGAAGATTCCACTACACTATGGGAATAACTAACCAACAGAAGGGCGGTGGGTTATAGTATATGGCTCATGAGGTGCACTCTCTCATCCATAGGATATCTATTTCCCAAAAATATAATCTTCTCTCATTTTTTGAAGGCATCTAACTCTCATATAATGAAATTATATCTTGGAATGAATCATGGAAAACTAGAATATACCCAATATGAAATCATAATGTTTCATCATAATGACTAAGAGGTCCCATGAAAAACTCTCCCCCTTGAATGACAACTTTCACCACCAAAAGATGTGTGATATATAAGAATTTCTCTCTGTAGAAACCTATAGACATAACACCTTGAATAAAGACTCAACATGAATCTCTAGCTCCCACAAAAGGTATATGAAGATAAAGGAATTACTCAAACTTATGTCTATATGTATTAGAGAAAGATTATAAAATACAGAGATCATACCTTGAATCCTTTCATGAGTATCCTAAACAGATCCCTTCATAGCATGAAACATCACATTCCATCGACCACCAGCCCTCTAATACTAGTAAGTTCCACCTGGTGGTGATGGTAGAAGAAGTTTTTAGTATCATCCTCTACCATATGCTCCTCCCTCTGGAGCTCCACCTGCTCATCTTTTATCACATCCTCCCTTAGGGCCACCCTATCCATGCCTAGAATAACCTTAATCCTAAAAATGTCCTTATCATAATGGTCCATCCACTTCCTGTCTCCCATGATTTTCACATCAGGTTGGGAAATCATGATCCATGTGACCTTTCTTATCACAAGTATAGAATCACCCCTATATCGGCTAAATAGATCCTACATGTGAAACCCATTTTGATGATTAATGTGTATGAGTCTAGGCATGAAGAGGTATCCAATGCTGAGACCTTGATGACCAACACATGTTCACGACCTCAAACAAATCATCCCCTTGATGCCCACTACAGTCTCCCACTGCCCAAAGTCCCCCTACTAAAAAAATCTCTATAACCATATCCTACTACAACAATCCATCATAAGTAAGAATATATATCAAAAACACATGAGAATGAATGTATCTAGGAAGGACCTACTCACACATCCATTCCTAAATATATCCATATTTGACCATATTGATAGGGTAATGTATAAGACTGAGAAACATCATGGTGTATTCCCAAACTAACATATCACCCTGCTACAACTCTATAATCTCCCGAATCCATATAAAGAACAAGAGTGAAGATTAATACTCATCACAGAACAACTACTCAAAGTATAACGATGAGTGCATCCCCTCATCCTGGGTATACATAATCAGACTCCACTAGAACCCTACTACTCCACAAAGGATACTGGATACAAGAACAACCATCTAATCAATCAGGTCCCAAACAAGACTAAATACTCATATCAATTACTCAAGTCAATCCCCTTCTAGTTGAGGGTTTGGCACATGATGATATAACAAACGTAATGTTCTAATCCTTCATGGATCATAATCCTAACCTTATAGACATACTGGATATCCCACACATAGTTGATCTTCCAATTAGACTACTAGGGGAAACACCTCATGAGTATGTCCATAAACTAAGGTTCCATTACTCAATTGATCATCGCCACAATCATGTATCAGCATCCTAGATTGATTCCACCATGATGGAATCATAAAATATTTCAATACGTACCATGGTTAGATGAGTATATATGGGAAGCTAACTCAATAAGGACATGAATGTCAAAATTCAAGATCCTATGTGATGTATGGACCATTTAGGTACAGTAATGGATTCCTCAACATGTCTAGTTCATAAAAATGTAGTCTGAGTCCTAGTGAATGGATACATCAGCCACCATGAAAAAACCAGTTCCCTTTTCTAAAATCTATAATCAAGACACTCTTACACCATTTCTCTATATTCCCAGCCCAATCCTTACAATAAGGTCAAAATATTAACACTTACATTGGGGAAAGACCGTCATTGATACCACATTGTCATGATATGGACCACTAGGGCCTTCCTGGATAGCGGTATGTTGACAGTGACACCCCAATCCCACCTATAATAGGCTAGGGATGGATACAATCATCTAGTTGGCATGTAAATAAAATTTTATTCTATCCCCTAAAGTATATGTACACACGAACACAACCCATCCCATGAAATAGTGCAGATATACTATAAAATTCTAAAAATCTGGAATGTAAACCATTTATGCAACAACCTCTATAAAAGAATCAATGTAAAAAAATAAAGTGTAAGATAATTAAGCGTAAAAGTAAAATCATTACCAGAAATAAGGTCACAATCTGACACCAACTGGAAAAGGGAGACTAAAGCGAGCCCAACTCACAAAATATAAGTTTGACCAATGAACACGGTAAGCTACGCTATGTATAGATATGATTCATAAAAACCTAGACCACCGTGGTCACGACCAATATTTCTATTTTCTTCATGAAACAAAAAACGTGCAGGCAAATCCCATGATGGGGTGATAATATAAATACCCAGTATGATGCACTGAAAAGCAGAAAGGGAGAAATATAAAGTTGTAATAGTCAGGTCAAACCATAAGTAAGAGGGAAACAACCCCAAGATCTAATATTATCATAAAGAAACCCAAACCGTAGGTAAAGAAGATAATTATATCCACATCCTACCTATGATGATGCGTTGGCCTACAAAACCAAAGGTCCATCTCGAATACCCAACACCACACAAAACCATACAAAAATCCATGTGGTAGGCATGTACCTCACCACTTTTTTCCCAAACCAAGGGGACACAATCTCTATTGGAGGACATGATCATAACTAGACCTCGATGACAGGGGTGGGAATTGGGATTCTGAATCAACATGTGTAAAGTGTATAGGGGACCTATTCCCTATTTTGATAGGGGTACCAACCCCAAAATCACTCTGATGATCAAACCCAATCACTAATATAGGCCAATAATCACTAAAATAGGTTTCATTCTTGAAAAAACTCATGTTGGTTCTTTGTTGTTAAAAAAAAGTCGACCATTTCATTTTACATAGAAAACATCCAAGAATATAAAAATCATAGGCCAAAATTTAAGTCTTGAAGAAGGAGATACACAAGTTTGAAGTCACATAGAGAAGTATACACTGTCTATAGGGTATACATGACATGCATTGGATACCTCAAGTCTACACATGTAATTTTTCTAGTGCTCATGTATTGTATCCCATGATTTCGTACTCTTCATGTGTCTATATACTAGACCGTTTCTATGCCCATTTACTTCTGGGGTATACAAGGAATCAACAGTACCAGGACACATGGTGTGTATGGGGTCACACAAAGCATGTGATATTTAACTTTTTCAAAAAACCAAGTCTCCATAGCCAGGGGACTACATGATATGTGTTCTTTGACTACATTCCCTGTATATAATAATTTTATATAATATGAAGAACTATTCACATACATCACTTGTGCAGCCCCCACCCCCACCATTTTTTCCTATAATCGCATTGGGGATTGTGGATCTAGGGCTGAATGCACCTGATCCATCACTGATGGCTAGATTCCAGCCACTCAAGCCACATGTGGCTCATCACTGTCATACTGTATTGTCGCATCACCTGTTCTGTGGATGAAGACCCATGATCAAACCTCCAATCCATGTCACCAACACCCAGATCCTGAATCTCATGACAATCCAATAAAAAATTACAATATTTAACTCGTTCATGCATCCTCCATTAATTTAGGGGTTCTATCACAGTCAAATCCAGTCAAATAATATTTTACTGTGACCCCATGGGATAATGATGAATAATTTGATGAACGATGAAAATAAATGATAAAAAATGAAGTGTTAACTGTCATTGGATTGTGAGATCCCATCCAATAATTACACAATGAGAAAACTATGGTGGAATATGGTGTAAAATGAATAAAATAAATATCTAGGCTCATGAGAATAATGAAAATCACCAAACAAAAAAAAAGTAGAAAAGAAATAAATTCTCAATAAATTAAAGGAGGGAGGAAATACATAAAATAACACCCCTTCCTCATGTTTGGATCAATAGTTATTGAATAACAGGTTCTAACCATCATCTTGGGTGAGATCCAGGTAATTTATTAACAAAAATGAATCCTTTTAGGAATGATCACTGCTCCATAATTCTTTTTAATCCAACAAGAATCCTCCTCCATGGATCCTTTAATATCCTGGGGTTATACAGCTATGCTAATGGATTTTCCATAATGAGGATTATATAGAGGAGTAATTCGGTTTAGGTTATTTAATAAATTAAGAAAATTAATCATTGAATTCATTTAATGCACCCTCCAATGGTTTTCATTTATTGTAAACCCAAAAACAACCATCTTTATGTTGCACCTAGGGTAAACCATGATTTCGGAAATAAACTATGATCTCATATATCTCATATGAGGTCATGATTAATTATAATACCATTTATTCCAAAAGGATGAATTCATGTGCTTTGATATATATTATCATTTTTAATATATTTATTCCAGGGTCTTATGACACCCAAAAATAGTGCCAAATATAATAAAAAATCCATATATATATGTTGAAATATTCATAGGAATACAATAATTAAACTAGATTCATTACATCAGCAAATAAGAATATTCAATCTATCATGGAATATAAATGAAACATTGACCATCAGCGCCTCCTACAAATCCTACTTTTATAATAATAATACTCACATGAAAGTGAGGGGTTCTAGGGGTTTGGGATAAATAATATATCTACTACAGACATGAAGAACCTTATATTTTTTGAGTGAGATATGACACAAAGGTCATAAATGAAGAAAGAAAATGAATTTAATACAAATTATAAAACGGCATACAAGATAATTACACATTAAATTTCAAGAATATATTTGTTATTCATATAAAAATCATTCATATCTCAATAATCGTACTAATGGTTTTCGGCATATTTATTTAGTTTTTCATACAATAAATATTTAGCAATAATACTTTTAAATATAATTATACGTATTACTATACAATTATGTATGTAGTGATATAAGTTAAATATAAATATTAACAGTTTCAATAATATATATATGTGTGTGTGTGTGTGCATATATCAAATTAATTATTTAATAAGAAATAAGATATATTTTTACATTTATTTAATTATTATAATAACATATTATAACATTACTTATAGTAATATATGATATATAATTTATATATATATTTTTTAATATTTTTAAAAAATAGTGATTTGAGCTTTTGACTTTTTCTATGGATTGGTTTATTATTTATCAATAACACAACCAAAATTTAAGGGGAATCTCTTAGAGCCTCTATTTTCTCATATTTCATTAGTCACTGATCTACTTTCAACCATAGAGTACAAATCTGACATCAAATATCAATGCATCCTACGAAGCCACTTTTTATTAAGTAATAATCACATGAAATTGAGGGGTTCAAGGGGTTTGGGATAAATAATATTTTACTATAGACACACAAACCCTTACAATCATAGAGAGAGGGATACCACACATGTTATTAATGAATAATGAAAATGAAATTATTAAAAATTATGAAACCATGTATAAAATAATTACACTGTCAATTATAATCATACATTGGTTAGTCATCACAATATTAGTAATCACTCAATACTCTTACATATTTTTTTGAAGATAATTATGTATATTTTTAATATATAATAATATTTTTTAAGATATAATAATATATATTACTAAATAGTTATGAGATTAATGATATATATATATATATATATTATTCCATAAAAAACTATATTTTATATTTAAATATGATGATTTTTATAACATATATATAATAATATTCATATAATATTAATATTTTTTAAAAATATTACTAATAATATAATTTTATAAAAAAATTACATTGAATCATTTTAATTATCTATATCAAATAACATATTTCAAACTTATTTTAATCTGAATAATATATATAATATTATATATACATATAAATATAATGAAATGTAATTATGAATATTCTAAATAATAATTATTCAGATACATTTTTATCAAAAAAAAATTCTAAATATAAATATTATTATTTTTTACATAATTATTCATAATATTATATTTCTATAATTTTAAGAAAATGTTTAGATAGAATTATTTAATTTATCTAATAATATATTTTACTTTTATTTTACTCTAATAAAAATATATATTTTTATATTTTTATATAAATATAATCATATGTAAATGTTTATATTCTAAATTTTAATTATACATATCAATTTTTGTAATTAGTTATAATTTCCTAAATATAATTAATATAATTTTCTACCTAATTACTTCTAATTCAAAAAAATATAACTAATCCTAAAACCATATTAAAATTGTCGAAATTTTTCAACATAATCTAAATAATATAAAGAAAATATAAATTAAATCACACATTCATATATTCATGCAATTTAAATAACTAAATCATGAAAACAAAATAACCAACACAATTAAAAAAATAAAGTTTTAAAATAGAAATTTTACCTTCTCAAATGATATAAATAATATCTTAAGGAAATGAGGAACCAATTTTATGGTGATTTGCTGCAAATTTGAAAGGGGGAATGAGAGAAATGGGACGGGTGACCGTTTTTTCATTTTTCTCTATAGGAAGTGTATACCCTATTCACGCATCTTGTTTGAGAGTTTTATAGGAAGTTTAAATGAGGTTCACACTTCCATTTTAGTGGGAAAATAAGCATGAATGTCATTCACAATTCCTTGATGAAGCAAGATGTGTGATTGAGGTTCACCTATATTCTAACTGATTTAGATAAATATTAAAAATATAAAATTATTTTAAAATTAATTTAAGTCCCAAATAAAAAAACACACACAACATGAAATATATGAAAAAATGAGGTCTAATTTAGACAACTTAAATAACATCTGTGAAAATTTTCAGTTTCACAAAAAATATTATCATGCTTCATTTATCAATTTATTATCAAAACAATGATCTCTCTTATCCATATGAGAATTTAACATTCAATTATGGATCATTCTTACTACATGTCATGCATCTTAATAAATTCAATATCACTCTTCACAAAAATGAATTATAATTTTTGGGTGTTACACTCACACAAGGAAAATGAATGTATCAGTATAATCATTTAAAAAATAAAACTCTCCAAAATTTTATACTTCAAAATAAAATTATTTAAGAGGTATTTTAAGTTAATTTTAGGGATTTGAGTAGGTGGTTAAGGGTTTAAAATTGGTAACAAGAGGATGTTTTTTACTAAAATAAAATACTTGATTAATCAAGTAAATCAATGAATGATATCTCACTATGTCCCATTAATTTGCGATACTCCACAGTCACTTTTTTTATACTATATCTGATCCCTAAAATAAAACAAATATTAATATTTATTCCTTATTCTCATTCTCTAATATATATATATATATTAATATTTATGTACACATTTTTCCCAATTTATTATTTTATATATACATTTTTTATATTTTTTTCAAGGATATTAGAATGATAATTGAAATAAATTGAATGTGACGCTTGATTTTTTTCAATGTCCCAAATGGTGATGAGACCACCCATACAATAAACCAAACATGCAATGCCTCCCAAAATAAATAAATAAACACACCCCCGACTCCAATGTTAAATAGTCATGAAATAAAGTAATAGTGAATGTAATAAAGGGAAAAACAATCTTAAAATGTGGATTGAACCTATAAGGCCACACATGGTAAACTAAGGTCCAAATAATGATAAATGTAAGGAGTAAGTATCAAGAAATATTTTGGCTAATTCAAGTAGTATACAAATATAATTAAGAATATTTATCAAAATCCATTGTTTGAAAAATAATAATCAAAAGTTTTGGTTAACATAAAAAATCCAATTTTTTCTTATGAATATGATTGTATTATATAAAAAATATCAAAATTACCCAAAAAACATCTCGGGATAGGAAATAAAATTTTGTTTATTTATTTATTGGAAAGAGTATAAATTTCTAATGAAAATAAATTTCATTTAAAACCCAAAATATAGTAATAACTTTTTTTATAATTTATAGATTAAAATAATGAAGTCCAATAAAAATGTCTCTATAAGTCCAAAAAATATTTTTGAAAGGACCATTTAGGATTTGTGTAACCATTGGGGTGAGTCTTTGGTCTTTCATCTTATGTTTTATTATTAAAAAAACCTTCACCTCTGGTTAGAGATAATTGACTATGCTCCGACACAACACAAGAACACCCATAGAAACATAAGAATTTACAAGGTTCACAACTTAATAAGAGTATCTAGTCGTTGACATGATTTGAAAACATTTTGAGATAAAAAATATATTAGAAAACAATAATTTTTTATTTAAAACATTCATGGTATATCCATCACATTCATTGAACTACCATCAACTAACTGTGTATATACTCCCCACACATATAATATGAAAATTTTCATTCAATGAAACAAACCTTCGCGAACAGGTTCCAATGAATTATAATTGTTCTTATTGAATTATTCACACATTCCCTTATACAAGTTAGATCTTATTTTTATACGATTTCCTTCACGAACACTAGAAATAATATTTAATATCCTATTTCTCTCTATATTTTTCATACTTTCATACACATATCACTATATCGATCAGCCAAAATTGTTGAATATATATATATATATATCATGCAATGAAATTTACCTTTAATCATTATTCATTATTCTATTATTTGTGACACCATGTAAATAAATTCAAATTCAAATTACTAGAGTTATCAAATATACACTTCACCATAACATACATAATGAACTACTTCTATAGCTGATATTAACTCCACTGCATTTTTTCTAAAATATCATATCCTCTTCACCATTTTATTAAACCTGGGTTTTCTTCCACATTAAATCAATGTGTATGTATCAATACATACATTTTACAATGATAGAATCACACCAACATCAATATTTATATTCTTCCTCATAAATACCATTTTAACTATAACTTATTGTTTATATGATAATTTTACAATACACCAAATGAAATTATCATTTATATATATATATGAATATAGTAAAATGTATCATTCTTTATACATAGTGCATATATTTACATGATATGTGAACTTCACATACCACTCATCCAATTTTAATCAGTAGAAAAAACCCATACACAAACCATTATCCTATATAGATATTAAAAAAACCAATTCACCTATGTTACTAGTTTTCCAACATGTGTAATCAATTTTACACTATGAATAATTCTTAGAAAAAGGTCATTCGGTATATGGGTTATCTTACATAACCACTTCCTCTATGTGCAGAACCAATTTTTCTCTATGACCAATTTGTATACACAACAAGGTATTCATCCATGTATATTTCTTTATATAGTAAAATCCTTGTGTTGATACTCCCCCATGCAACATAATGTTTTAGTATATATATTTGTATACATAGGAAATTTCATAGGTATAAATTTATTTACATGAAGAATTTAAGTAAATTCATATATGTGGTTCTTCCCTTCTTCAACTGGTTCTCAAAATTTATCTTCTCCACAGTACTATTGTCCACTTCTTGTTCATAAAAATATTCCATAACTATAATCTCGAAAACAATTTTTCTCAACATTTTTTCGAAATAATTTTAAGATCAAAGAGTTTTAAAATACACAAAAAATTTAAAATTGAATATTGGAAATTACACACCAAACATTTTTAGAAAACCCCCAAATTAAATTTTATCCCTCCCCCACACTTAATTGTTACAATGGCACTAGTTCTCTAAGGACCTAACCCAAGTTTCCTGAATCTGGAGACTTTTTAAATTACATTGCAAAATAAAAAAGGAATATTCATCCTAAAGTACCGAGTTTTTTATTAGTATTTGAAACAAGATGCATACATAAGTTCCACATTACATATTGAAAATAAATACAACATAGAAACTCATTTGAAAGCATCCATAACACCTGGGTTATTTCAGCATGTCATTAATAATAAAGTATTTCATGTCCTAAGAAAATGAAAATAAGAAAGGGGTGATCTCAAATGCTCAGTAATTGTAAGAAATACAACGTAAGATATCATAACATAAACCTTAGGCATAGTGAATAATTGAAAACAAATGCCTTTACAAATATTAAACATGAACACATTATGTAAGGAATATGAAATGAGTAAATAATGCCATAATAAAAAAATAATCATGGGAATTCTACTACTAGAACATCCACATGAACCATATATATTATTTTTATAATGATGGAATGCATAATTCCGGAAATCATAACCATATTGTCAAGGCCTCGTGCCAAGACCCTAAATATTCATTTTCTTATGGCCTTATTCCAAGACCAAGGCTTGTCTCAAGAGACCTACTGATGAACTGAGGGGCTGTAGTGGGCCCCACTAGACACTAACTATTTCCAATTCATTCCTAATATGAATGGAGATAAAAACAAACAACATGTACATTCATATTTAAACTAATATATGAAATTTAAATAACATTCCACAAATATTATCCATATACACCAACCATTTGGAGTAAATTGTTGAATGGTTTTAAGATATCACATCCACAATCAACACATAGGTTATGATATCATAAATCATTAACCCCATTTAAACATAAGAATCAATAAGAGTGTTGAAATGTGTAAAAATACACTTTTAAAATGGCTGAGTAATTCTTTTTATAAAAAGCCTTTTACTTGGAAAAGATGATTTATTTTGAAAAAGTATTTGTATAAAACCAGAACTGAAGTAAGATAGTATTTTCATAATTAAATCATTTATTTTAGAAAGATACTATTTACTAAAAATATATTATAGAGTTCCCTTGAATGTAGGTAAGAATTTGAGAAATTTCCTTGAATCAGGCTTGTATTTTGGAAAGAATTGTGTAAATTCCATTTAAAAATTTTCAAATCCCCATAAAATAAATATGGATTCTAGTTTTTAAACATATATTGTGTACTCAAATTTAATTTTTTATGAGTAAATAAAAATACATAAAAATTTCATTGAGCTAAGTAGACAATAAAAGTAACCAGAATGAAAATGGAGGTTCTGGTGGAAAATCCTTACCTTAAGTCCGAATGTGTTACCCTCTTGAACTTAAGGTCCTTGAACATGAAATTATACTTATTAATAACATAATTAAGAATATATTATACATTTAATTATTTTATCATAATTTTATTAAGTTCATTATGTCTTTATTATTTAGTTATAAGATTGACTTCTGTTGTTCCAGAGTGTTCGTTTTCTTGATTTTTAGAATTGGTTCACTTGTTTTTGTGTAATGAAGTTCATGAGGAATGAATGTAAATATCCAGAATTGAAATTAAAAATTATTTATAAACATAAAAAAGTTTTAATGGTAATTTATATCATTTCATTACATGGAATGAAGATTAATAATTAGATGAAATATTAATGACAACCACTTAGATTATTTTAGCTGTATTCGATTATTCGGAACTATTTTTATATTATGATTTAATATTATGTAAATATACTAGTTATTGAATATTAAATAGGTTATAGTAAATATATTAGATTTTTTTTCAACCATAAAAATGGTTTCATGGACAATAATAAATGATATATTTAAGAACAAAACTTCGTCGTCCATGAAGGTTTTAAATTGGAACCTCACAGATGATGATTTCGTTTATAAAATAAAAGGTAGGGATTGAGAATATTGACGATGGTTCTTCCATTAACATGATTTAATTAATATATATATATGATATTGGTGTAATAATTTTAAATTGGATAGATTAGGTAAGGATATAATAAGAAATGAAGACAAATTGAAATGAACCAAAATGAAAAAAGAAAGATGATTTACCTTTTGTAATAACCACCTTGATAACCTCCTTAAAGGAAGGGGTTTTAGTATTTTGGAAAAAAAAATAAGATTATTGGACGTTGGTAGTGACTAGGTAAGGTTAATGTGGTAGAACATTGATAATATTTAAGTCTTAGAGGAGTGAAGAGAGGAGGGGGGGGGGGGTTATAGTGGAGGAGAGGGGTGATTTTTGAATATATTATTCATTATTTTATTATTTCCCTCAAGAAAACAAATAGTGTTGTTTCATGTGACCCTAATAGTAATAGGTGCATTTGTGTTTGAACCAGTTTTCCTTACATCACTTATGATGTCATTAATTATGTATTTAACTGATAATTTGTATATACAATATTTTACCGTATTTCTGTATTCATCAAAAATTAAAGAATCTAAAAAAATGCAAAAAATTCACCATAATAATTTTTCGACATGTAGAATTAAAAAATCAGCTCTATTTTTCAAAAATAATTTTTTAGATATTATTAATTCAATTTTTAAATAAAATCATAGTTAATTTTAACAATAACAGTATTATATGTAAAATTAGTTTTGTATCCCATTAAAAAATTAATTAATATCTCATTATATTTTTACCTTAAGAAAATAAAATATTATTATTATTTTCTATTCATAAGGGTCATATTACTATTAATATGACTATTCATAATTGTATGTTACTATTCATTAAAAATAATGTTGGTTTTATCGGACTCCAAATGACTTACAGATCACAACTCAATATGACCGTTTTTTAAATTCAAAACATAGTATATGCAGTGTTTTGTTTAACGACTAGATTATAAAATTAGTTTTTTTGTAGGGACTCAGTGTTTCGGGCATTCAATATTTATTTTCAAGACATTGGAGTGTTTCATTCTTCCATCCTTACAAAAACTTCTTCCTCGAAATTCATAGAATGTTACCTCACAAAATGATTTGGGTAGGTCTTCAACATAAGATCCTCAGGATCGCATGTTGCCTTTTGGATTTTAGGTTTTCTCCAAAGTATCAATACAAGATGATTCATCTAATACCTCAACAGTTTTTCTTTAGTGTCTAAAGTCTTGATAGGCTCTTCACAATAAGACAGATCCAGTTCCAACTGTATACCTTCATAAGTGAGGATGTGTGTTGGATCTTGCATGTACTTTCTCAGCAATGAGACATGGAACACATTTTGTACTTTTGAAAGGCTAGGTGGAATAGCCAAATTATATGAAATAGCTCCAATTATCTCCAAAATTTCAAAAGGGCATATGTACCTTGGGCTTAGTTTCATTTTCTTTCAAAATCTTATAACACTCTTTCCGTCGAGATATTTTCAAGAATATGGGATGACCCACTTGAAATTCTATATCCTTCATTCGATTATCAGCATAACTTTTTTGTCTACTTTCTGCTGTTTTGATATGTCCTTGAATATTATTTACCATCATTGATGTTTCCTCCAAAATCTCTAGTCCCACATGCCTCCTTTCTCAAATTTCATCCCAAAAAATTATCGTACAACATCTCTTTCCATAAAATGCTTCATATGGATCCATTTAAAAACATGAATGGAAACTATTATTTTAGTAAAAATCCACTAATTGTATGTATTGATCCCACATACCATAGAAGTAAAGTGAACATGATCTCAATATTTCCTCTAAGGTTTGGATTTTCCCCTCTGATTTCATGTCAGTTTCTGGGGGGTATGTAGTACTCAATCAAAGTTCAGTATCCAAAGATTTCTAAAGACTTGTCCAGAAATTCAATGTAAATCATGGGTCATGATCAAAAACAATTGAGATGGGTTATCCATGAAGTCTCACGACTTCATTGTTATAGAGTATTTCTCAGGGTTTCAGTTGAAAATCCTTTCTGATAGCGAAGAAATGTGAAGATTTCGTAAGTTGATCCACAATTACTTGTATCACATCATTCTTCCTTGTAATTTTGTGTAATTTAGTGACAAAATCCAGGGTTACGTCATCCCATTTACATGTAGGAATCATTAAAGGATGCATGACTATTTTTGGACATTGCCTTTCGGCCTTTACTTGTTGACAGACTAAAAATCTTGATATATAATCCACAATTTCCCACTTCATGTTATCCCACCAGAAATGTTCCTTCAAATATCTATACATCTTAGTGCTACCAGGATGTATGGTAAAATTTTAACTATGGTTATCATCCAACAAATCCCTTTTTATCTCGGGTATAGATGAAACACAAAGCCTCTACCCAAATTTTAGAACACTATCTTCACACACAAAGTCTACCATCTTCCCATATTTGATAAAATTAATTTTACTTTGTAGGTTCTAATCCTCAAACTGAGAACTTTTAATCCTTTCTAATAAAGATGGTTGGGAAAATAAATGAAAAATTAATGTTGCTTAACCTTCTTCAATAATTCCCATATCCATCCTCACTAGATCAATGTACAAAGGGTCCTTGTCAATCCTCATTTTGTTGATATCCCCAAGCTTCTTCCTACTCAATGCATCAGCTACGTTGTTTGCCTTTCCTGGGTGGTATTTTATAGTACAATCATAATCCTTGAGTAGTTCAATCCATCTTCATTACCTCATGTTGAGTTATTTCTGTGAGATGATATTCTTCAGACTCTTGTGATATGTATATATCTCAAAATTTTCACCATAAAGATAATTTCCCTATATCTTTAGAGAAATGATAACCACTGTTAAATCAATTTCAAGAGTGGGATAGTTTTTCTCATTAAATTTCAACTGCATTGATGCATAGTCAATAACTCTATCATTATACATAAAGACACAACTGAGTCCTTTCTTTGATGTGTCGTTATAGATCAAAAACCCATCATTCTCTGATGGTAGGGTTTGGATCGGAGAATTCAATAATTTCTTCTTCAATTTTTTTAAACAGTCTTCACATTATTTTTTCTATATGAACATAACCCCTTTACGTGTAATCTTGGTCATTTTGTTGGATAAACAGGTGAATTTCTGAACGAAACACTGATAATAACTGGCTAAACCAATAAAACTACGTACCTCAGTTATGTTTGTTGGAGTAGTACATTCTTACATAGACATTTCCTTTGCAGGATCAATAAACATTCCCTCTTTAGAGACAATGTGGACTATAAATGAAATAGATTTAAGCCAAAAGTCACACTTTCAGATTTTCCCATATAATTCATTTCTTCTAAGAGTCTTCAGAATAGTGCGCAATTGATTTAATGATTTCATATATTTTAGATTATACAAAGATATCATTAATAAACACCACCAAAAATTCCTCAAGATATTATTTGAAAACTCTATTAATTAGATCCATGAAAACATAGGGTTCATTAGTCAGTAAATAAGGCATTAATGTAAACTCATAATGCACATACCCAGTTCGAAATGTTGTTCTTTGAATGTCTTCCTTCACCATAAGAAACTGATGATATCCATATCGAAGATCAATATTTGAAAAATATTGGGATCCATGAATTCGATCATGTAAATCATCAATGTGAGGTAGGGGACAATTTTTATTTATTATTATATAATATATCTCTCTGTAGTCATTTCACAACCTCATCGATCCATATTTATTCTTAATGAAAAGAACAGGTGATCCCCATGGAGAAACATTAGGGAGAATAAATAATTTATAATTAAAGTACTCTAGTTTTTTCTTCATATCCACTAATTCTAAAATGGCCATTATATAAGGGTTCATAGATATGGGATTTTAACCAACAAATAAATCAATGGAAATATTAATTTCCCACTATGGAGGATGGCTAGGTATATCATATGGAAAGACATCAACATATTTTTGCACAATAAATACATCCTCTCTTTGAACATTCTTTTCCTCATCGATTGTTATTTGATTCCCTTCCAAATAATTGAATTCAACAGAGCTGTAGGGGGTGGATCTTGATGAGAATTAGAGGGTGATGCTTCTAAGTTAAAGATAAGGGATTCCACATCATGGTAAAAAAATTTAACCTCCTTCATATTGTAATAAATTTTTTCCATCATGTTTTGAAATCCAATCCATACCAAGGACTATATCAAAGTGAATAATGGGTATACCAATAAAATATTTATATAAAACAAGTTTATATGAAATAATGGGGACTATCTGACACAACTTTGTTACAATGATACATCCCTTTGGAGTTTTGATTAACAACTCCCGTATTAAATAAAATTGGAAATATTTTATTTTCATGGAATACTGAGAAGATATGAAATAATGCGATGATCCAGAATCAAATAAATCATTGGATATGTTTGATCAAATGATTAAAGTACCTACCACCACTTCATTAGGAACTTCAACCTTTATAGTTGTGACCACATATTCTTGGATTTTCTCCCTTAGAATTCTTTGAGGAACATTACACCACCACTTAAGAAATTCATGTACATAATGTCCCATGTCCCTGCAATTGTAAAATTGAACATTGGTAGCCTATTTCATCCCCTTACAATCCTAATATAGGTGGCATTTTTATCTACATTTGTAATAGACTCCTATTCCCTTCAAGAAAGTGCCAGGGTGTTTCTTCAAACAATTATTATTGGATGGATGTTCAAATCTTCCCTTATTACCCATTTACTAATTTCCTTTTCCAGAGTTTTCGGCTTCCATATTCTTCTCTTTCATTCCATTAAAGTCATAAAACATAGAAAATTCCTTTTCAATATTGATAGTAATTGAGACTATATATTCATATAATGGGAAACTTTAAGAGACTAGAGCTCTATAGAGGACTCGTTTTAAACCATCAAAGAATATATCATTTTTCCCTTATATTATTTATGTATTCCACAACATGACTTTCCTTCCTTGTAATGTAGGCTTCATACTTGGAAACATTTTCATCCTCCTTCTACAT
Organism: Viscum album; assembly: GCA_963277665.1. Lineage (NCBI taxonomy): Eukaryota > Viridiplantae > Streptophyta > Magnoliopsida > Santalales > Viscaceae > Viscum > Viscum album. Next base: position 1,467,279,670 of record OY728140.1, on the reverse strand, counting down.
CAGATTCAAGATTTGTCTTTCTATATCCACTCGTTATTCACAAGGAAGGTATTTCTCTAGGAATATTTCTGTAAAGTCCATACATTCCATATATTCTTTCTCTTCATCCTCCTTTGTTTTTTGGATTAACAACCACCACTATTCCATAGATCCCTATAGATGATAAACTACCATGATGACCTTTTCTATTTATTTACATCCCAAAGGGAGAAATATCATCTCAAAGGAACTTATCCACTACTCAAATATATATGGTTTTGTAGTCCCATTGAATGATAAAGCCTGTTGTAGCATAAAGTGATCTAACAAATCTTCTCCATGTTTTGGATTAGGATGTCCCATATGAGTAAGGTTATTATTCATATCCTGAGTAAGTTGTCACAATATAGTTATAAGCTATTATCCACCAGTCATAGTACCAGAGAAAACATCATTATCTTGCATCGGAGGGAAATCCCTATATGGGATACGCGTTTTCATCTGGTTTCCATTTCTTCAACTATGCATGATTGCTAAATAATGGCATACACTAGATGATGGTATGAATCATAATGTATAATCTCAATGTAGAAATCTACTTAGCGTAAATTGGTATTCTCTATATAGCTAATCTCTTTATCATAAACATGATTTCTTTGAAGAAATAATACAATTTAAATCCTTTATGATGGATTATAATTAAAATGTGAATTATACTAAGAATATACCATGGTATTGTCAAACCAGGTGCACAGTAAGGCCCATTGTCATGTACCAGGATACCCTGAGTCATGCCTGAAACTCTTTGTTAGAGTTTTAACTCCTAGGTATATTTGTGCCAGAACCACGTCCACTTGAAGTATCTAAACAGGGATGGGGTTTCTATAAATATCCCTATAATTTATTCTTTACCAAAATATAAAGATATCCTTGTATGATTATCCTCAAACACTATCTTAGTGATTTTTTCCCTAATCAACATTTTCTAAATCTATTTTCCAAGTTCTCTATTAAACTACTTTTGATACAAACTATAAGGAACCAACCCCTATTTCCTAGATCTGGCTCCTTATTTAATTGCATTGACATATAAACAAGGAATATGCCTCTCGAAGGACCGATTACTTTAGTAGTATTGGAAACAAGATGAATACATAAGTTCAACATTACAACTTGAAAAGAAATACAACATAGAAACTCCTTTGAGAGCATCCATAACTCTTAGTTTATTTCATCCTGTCATTCATAATAAAATTCTTCATGTCCTATGAAAATGAATCTTAAGAAAGGGTTGAGATCAAACTCTCAGTAAGGGTAATAAATACAATGTATTATATCATAACATAAACATTATTCATGTTTAATAATTGAAAACACATTCCTTTACAAATAATTAACATGAACACATAATGGAAAGAATATGAGTTGAGTAAATAATACAATAATAAAACATATTCATGGGTATTCAACCTGTCGAATAACCAGATGAACCATTAGTACTATTTTCATAATAAGGAAATGCATAATGCATGACCTTATAACCATACTGTTAAGGCCTCGTGCCAAGATAATAAATAATCAATATGTCAAGTCCATATGCCAAGACCATAATTTGTCTCATGAGAACTACCAATGAACCGGGGGAATGTAGTGGGCCCCAAATGACATTTAAAATGTCTAATTCATTCTTCATATAAATGGGGATAAACATAAACAACATATACATTCATATTGAAACTAATAAATGAAATTTAAATACCTTTCCCCGAATATTAAGCACATAGACCAACCATTCGGAGTAAATTGGTGAATGGTTTAAAGATAGAAGATCTATAGTCAAAACATAGGAAATGATATCTGAAAAATTTAACCCCATTTAAACATATAAATCAAAATGTGCGTTAAAATTGTTGAAAATACTCTTTTAAAATCACTCAGTAATTCTTGTTATAAAAACCCTTTTACTTGGAAAAAAGAGTTATTTCTGGAAAAGTATTTGTTTTAAACGAGAACTGAAGTTAGATAGTATATTCATAATAAAATGAGTAATTTTAGAAAGATAATGATTTCTAAAAATATATTATAGTGTTCCCTTGAATGTGGGAATGAATTTGAGAAATTCCCTTGAATCGAGCTTCTATTTTGGAGAGTATTGAGTATGTTCCTTTAAAAAATATATAACTCCCCATAAAATTAAAATTGATTCTAGTTGGTAAACATATATAGTGAACTAAAATATAATATATGCGGATTATATAATAATACACAATAATTTCATTGAGGTAAGTTGAAAATAAAAGTAACCTGCATGAAAATGAAGGTTCGGTTGGAAAACCCTTACCTTAAGTCCGAATGTGTTCCCCTCTCGTACTTAATGTCCTAGAATATGAAATTATACTTATTAATAAATTAATTCAGAACCTATTATACATATAATTAGTTTATCATAATTTTTTTAAGTTTATTATGTCTTTATTTATTAGTTATAAGATTGAATTATGTCATTTTGGAGTGTTCATTTTCTTGATTTTTATAATCGGTTCACCTATTTTTATGTAATGGAGTTCATGAATAATGGATGTAAATCTCTAGAATTGAAATTTAAAATTATTTATTAACATAAAGAAGTGTTAATGGTCATTTATATCATTTTTTACATGCAATGAGGATGAATCATTAGATGAAATGTTAATGACAACCACTTTGATTATTTTAGCAGTATTTGATTATTTGGAACTATTTTTTTCTTATGAATTAATATTATGTACATATACTAGTTCTTGAAAATTAAATAGTTTATAATACATATATTAGACTCTGGTTCCACCATAAAATTTATTTCATGGCCAGGAATGAAGGAGAAATTGAAGAACAAAACATCATCATCCACAAAGGTTGTAGATTTGAACCTCACAGATGATGATTTAGTTCATAAAATAAAAGAGAGAGATTAAGAATATCGATGATGATTCTTCAATTAAAATGATAAAATTAAAGTATATAGATTACACTGGAGTAATCATCATCATTTGTATAGTGTAGGTTATAGAGAATAAGAAAAGAAGATAAATTGAAAATAAACTAAATGAAAAAGAAAGGTGATTTACCTTTTGTAATAACCTTCTTGAGAACCGAATTTAAGAGAAGGGTTTTTGGAATTTTTTAAATAACAAGAGCTAATTGGACGTGGGAAGTGACTAGGGAAGGGTAATTGGGAAAAAAATTTAGGATCTTCAAGGCATAGAGGAGTGAAGAGAAGAGTAAGTGAGGGGGGTCATGATTTTATGATTATATTCCTTTAACATTAAATATAGTGAATTAAGATGACCTAGTCCATGCATCAGAATAAGTAAATTCTTCAGATTATGCCAATCCAGAACATTCTAGGGATCAGTTAGATCATATGATCATCCAAGAACATGTTTTTTATATGTCTTCAAAATTATATAAAATAATTTTTTTCTGTTGTACTTTGAATTAATTATGCTTTTTCCATTTTATATTATTTAGCATAGTCTTCTAATATGTGACATGGGAACACCCATATTCAATAAACATGGAATCTTCAAACAAAAATATTGGCATATTACAATAAATAAAATTAAATGATAGGTAAAAATGTAAGCCAGTGTAAAAGTTTTATGGAAACATAAGTCAAGTACAACGATATCATTCTTATGAAACCAGTATCATAGAGGAATATAAATATTGAAATAAAGGATAAGTCCTGGATGAATATATTGTTAAAAAAATTTGTTATATTTATATCTATAATATTATTTTATTTATATGAATTAATAAGTTCTTTGAAGCATCAGTTTTACTTTCCATACAGTGAATCTATTAAGGTCGCACAGTTTATGGATATTAGAGAGTTGTGGTGATTTATAGAGATAATATTCTCATCAATTCTATATTTTTTTAATGATTCAATCCCTAACAATTTAACAATTTTAGTTTATTTTCAGGAATTTTGGATTGTTGATGTGTGTTGGGATAAAATTTTAAAGTTGCTTAATTATATAATTTTTTTCGATTGTAATGACATTGGTATTGAATTAATAACATTTAAAATATTTATGTAACTGAATTGATTATTTTTATGACTAATATTATTGAGGGATATAAATTTTTTTTATGGAAAAAGAGCTAATTCATCAATCTAAAGGCCTAATAATGTCAATCAACTTGAAAAATCATTCTGGAGGATAGAGTGGACACCATCTCTATAAAAGAAGAATATCTGAAGATACACACCTACAATTATGTTTATTCTAGATGGATTTAGAATATGGATAAAATAATTATTTTTACATTATATATCATGGAGATTTTCACTCATTAACTAACTAATTGAACTCTCAACATTGAAAGAATATTGTTGGAAGCATCATCCACAAAAAAGTATTACTTAATAATTATGAAATAAATAATATTTTACTCATTAAATTAGTATTACATTTTAAATGGATATGTGAAATGGAATTTGGAATAATCTATAAGAAGTAACATTGGCATGATTCAGAAGAGAAGTGTACTATATAGAAGAAAATATTTGGTGGACAGATTCTGGAGGGCATCTTTTCTGATTTATATTTCTCTATTTTATTCTTCTTAGTTTTGTAATGTCTTCTTATTCCCCATTTTTCTCAGTTTCCCTTAACATTGTGTGATAAAAATATAATTTATGGTGTAAGGTTTGGTTTTATTCTTTGTAATGATTGAATTCTTGGACTTAATTGAATGAAATCCATTTCTCTCTTATTTGATGTTGTTTTCAATTTCATAGAGAGGTTTTTATTATCAAGTAAAATCATATTTGTTTTTTTAGTCTGTTATTAATTTTTCTTTGTTAAATGATTATTATATCCCTAAAACAGGTTCTAATTTATATAATATTGAATATATAAGGTCTTATTGTTGATGTACTTGATTATTTTCAGTACGTGTGAAAGGGGTAGTGGATGTTCGTTATTGTTTGGGATAAACAAAACCCGATTAGGTATTTCATATGTCATTTCAAGATATTCATTGAAATTTTATTACATAATGAATTAGAACACACTAAAATAAGATCTTGGTAAGATTTTATCCCACCATGACCATTTTAATAAGGGTGTGAGGGAAAATGATAGTGCAATCACACATTAGTCAACCTAGAAGAATAGGATTGAATTAAATATAACAAGGATAACATTGAAATCGGAAAACCAACCCCTACCTGATCACCCTTCTCATATCATAGATTTCAATCACTTTATTTTCAAATTTTATTACAAAAATTTTCTTAATTTATTTCATTTTTTTATTTAAAACCAAATAATTCCAAAAACACTGCAGTTTTCATCTAATTAAAAGTGAAAAATTGTTTTGTGTTCACCCACGTTCAAGGAACAAACTAGGGGTTTTCACTATATTATACTTAGGTAATAAAAAAATATTTTCTAATTCCCCCTTATATACATGCATCAAAATGTTGCACCATTACTATAGAGGTAGTTCCATAAACTAATTTTAAATATTTTTCTCTTCTAAATTTTTTAAAACCTATTACATTGATGTTTTCAAATTATTATTTCTTTAATTCAGGGAATAATTATGTGAAAGGGAAAGAAAATATTAATATCTCACCCTTGAACCTGTAGAATGGGGTTTCTATTATTATTATACATGTGAGGTTATTTTTGAAATCAAATAATGGGGAGAATTCATTCAAATAATTCATTTCTAGCCTTATGGAGGACACAAACAAACAAATTTTCTCAGGGATGGCCTAAGAGAGAACTAAGTTTTCCCATTATTTTCAAAAAATTTATAAAGTTACCAAGGTCCATGAAGATTCTAAATTTTCATTCCTTAATTTTGCTATATATATAAATAAAATGGATGAGACTGGATACCTGCCTCTATTATTTAGAACTCAACTCCAAGACCTGTTTTCCACAGAAGAAGAGATTGAATCTTAACAAACCCGGGGAGATGGTATTTTCATGAACAAATTATCTTCTAAAATTTTCAAACTAAAATTAGTATCACCTATAATTGTATTAATTTTTTTTATTTGGTTAACACATCTATTTCATTGGTGGATCCAAAAGAAAATGAAGCTTCACCTAATGAAGAACATCTGTAGCTCCATGAACTTGTTGAAAACTTATCATAGGAAGGTCAAAGGGAGATAAAAGTGGCTTTTCCTAAAGAAAATGAGACCCATGATACTCACATTAAAAGGGATGAATTTAATATTGATTCATTATGATTTAATTATGTTCAAATATAATTACACTATGAGATTCCCTTTAATTATTCCATTTATGAACCATACCCTGAGAAATCACTTGAGAATGAAGAAGAAGTTTTGTATATATAAAATAAAAAAGAGGAGGACTTCGAAATTTTACTATCAACACCATGTTTTTTTATCTTGTTCCCATGGGGGTGTATTCTTCATACTATATACCTGGAGTCCTCAATAAAAATTAAAAAGTACATGCTCGAAAGAATAATTTTTGTTGGTTCAAAAGCTAGAAACTTCACCGACCATCAGATTGGGGATAACCAACTAGAACTGCCGATATGGAGGAAATTAAAACCAAGGACCCACTTGAGGAGTTAAACAAATATATATACATATTTACTCAATATATTTATATTCCTTTTTCTTCTAATTTTTTATGTTTTATTTTCTAACTTTTCTTGTAAGTTTTTTGTGTTCATCACATTGGAGCATAACTCATATTTCATTACTAATATGTTTGGTTGAACCTATCCATAACACTTAATTGATTTTTTTATTCAATTTCATATATTATTTCATGTTAAATCCATTTTAATGTATTATATAACTATAAAGTTTATGTGTGGGATTAAACCTTTGTAGTTTAGGATTTTAAAATTTTCTTTTGATTATAATTTTTAATTTTTTTTATTTTTTTTCATTTTTTTTTGAGTTTCTAAAACTATGAACTGGAGTGATTATCTTTTGCAATTTACTCCATGAAACTAATCTTAAATGAGTTCAGAAGATAACTTTGTTTCGTTTTCCAATATTTGGGGTATTTCATGAAAATTCTTCTGATTTTTGAATCCCATGCCATAGTTCAATATCATTATATTTGAAATTACATTCCCATGAGGCTTCTGATACCATTTTTTTCATATTCATTACATTAAGCTCACTTTTTGTGAGAAACAAGCCATGCTGGTTTTTACCAAAATTTGATTTATTCCGGTCCAAACTTGAGGGTTTTAGGTACATGTGTTTTAAATTATTTAGTAATTTCTTTGGTTTATAACCCCCATTCTAATGAAAGTACTTTTTATTATAGACATCCATGTAAATTTAATATCCTTGTAGAATTTTGAATACCTAAACATGCTATTATTTTAGACACATTAAAATCAAAATTTCTTATCCAACCTGCTCTTGAAGTGAAATTGCATGACCAAATTGAACATAACTGTGAAGGGATTTTTTTATGTTGTGGTACCTCATTTGGAGATGCATTATATCAAATAAAAAATTATGAAGATATGTGTTTGATACTAGAAAATACGTTTTATTGATTTTTTCCCTCTCTGGGGCTTTCATGATAATATATGTCGTTCCTTTCTAGAACTTCCAAAGTGGATAGATAGTTGTGCCTATCTAGGGCTTTCAATAAAAAATATTTCTGAAAAATATTGAAATTTTTTACGCCGAATTGATTAGGTTGTGGGTTGTACATGATATTTACATATATTATTAGATCTTATTTGTTGTTATGTGGAGTAATGTGGAGGACATACGTGAGAAAAATTAGAATCCTGAATTTTTTTCAAAAAGCTACAATCCCTCCTTATTCAGCCTCAGAATTTATTGAGATATAAATAGTATCAAACAAAAGCCATATAAAACCCTTAAAAAATCCTCATGATAATATCATATTCTTGAATCATATTAGGTGAATATGTATGAATTTATCAAGCCTATGGTAATCTTTTTATGAGTTTGTAAGTTAAAAGCATTATTGAAAAATTGAAATTTGTGAGATGAGAAAAAATTAATGTGAGGTGGGTTACTTCTGTGAATGGTAGGATATATTAAGTAAAATTATGTTGAATTTTTTTAATGAAGATATTTAAATAATGGTTTTTAAGGATGAATGATAACTTTTTTTATTATTGAAAAATTTTAGATCTTAGGAGTAACCATTTTGAATTTACATTGATTTAATTTTAATTCTTACATTTGTAAGATTTCATGTGATATGTATGGGAGAATTAATAGAGATAATATTTCATCATTTATATATGTTTTTAAATGATTTAATCACAAAAATATTATCAATATTAGTGTATTTTAATGAATTTTTTATTGTTGGTGTGTTTTGGGCTAAAACATGAAAATTGATTAATTCTAGAATGTTAAATGATTTTAAAAATGTTTGTTTTGTACACATAAATTTTAAAATATTGATTGATGTGATTATTTTATTATAGGATTTCTATGTTCACGGTACACATTTTTCAATCTAGAAAAATAGCTATGTCAACCATCTAAAGGCCCACATAATCAATCAATTTGGAAAATCATTATGGCCGATAGTGTGGACCCCACCTCTGTAAATCTGGAATTACATAAGATAAACACCTCCAATTAAGGTTATTCAAGGTGAATTTTGAATATGGGATGAAGGTAATTTTTTCTAATAAATTTCATGTCGTTTTCTCACTTGTTAATGACCAATTGAATTCCCAACATTAGGGGAATATGTGGGAAATCATCGACCATAAAAAGAATTATCCATTAATTATTTTCTAACCTCTATGTTATATGTCCAATTAGTTTTAAATATCATGGGGAGATAAGAAATAAAATTTATAGTTACTTATAAGAAGGTACCTAGGCATGATTCATAATAGAAGTGGGAAAAACATGATCAAACATTCGATGGACACATTTTGGAGGAAAACATTTATGGTGTTCTCTTCTCTCTTTTATTCTTCTTAGTTTTGTAATTCCTTCTTCTTCTTCATTTTTTTCAGTTACCCTTACAATGGTAGGGTAAAAATCCATGTGGTTAGGGATGTCTTGGTTTGTATTTTTGTAATTCTTGTGTTCTTAGACATAATTAAATGAATATGGTTTCCCTCATCCATGATGTTTCTTTCAACTTCATATAGTGGTTTTTTATCAAGTACGATCATATTTGGTTTTTGATTCTATTATTTAGATTTTCTTTGTTTAATGATTATTATCTCCGACAACTAGGTTCTAGTTTATATAATATTTAATATACTACGGAATAGTGTTGAAGTACATGATGACCGTTAGTACATGTGAAAGGGGTAGAGAATGTTCTTTTTTGTTTGGGATAAAAAACCCGATTAGGTATTACCTAATTAAATTGAAGATATTAATTGAATATATCATGAATAAGGAATGAGGGTAGACGAAACTATAGTCTGGTAAGGTTATCTCTCCCATCACCATTTGAACTGGGGATTGATAGGAAATGATAAGGGAATCTAACATTAATCAACTTAGCAGAAGATAATTAAATTAAATAAAACATGGATAAGATTTAAATTGGAAAACCAAACCCAACTTTGTCACCCTTCTGTTGTTATAGTTGTCCATCACAAGAGTTTCTAATTTCATTTCTTATTTTCTTAATTTATATGTTTTCTTTCGTTTCCTTCAAAACAAAAAAAAATCTAAAAACACTACATTTTTCTTCTAATAAAAAGTGAAGAATTGTTTTTGTGTACTAATATTCTAGAGACTACTCGGGGATATTCATTATACAATACATAGGTAATATAATTTTTTTACATGCCCCAAGACAGGTTCGCATGAGTGTTCAAATAATCACTAGTTATATGTTGGTTGGAAGAGTTGATTTGTTATGATTTAGGGGGTGTACCAATATTCACCAACTTTCCATTAACACAATATCATGAAATGATCACATATTGGAAAAGTAATGAGTTTATGGTATTTTTAATATTTAATTGTTTTCATTGAAAATTTAATTGTTATTAATTGTGTTTATTTTTCTAGTATGATTTGGAAGAAAACAAAATGAACAAAGATTCTATAACATATTTTCACATTTGGGGTTGACTACAATTCCTGATCATGAGAGGAATAATGCACTTTACTGTGAATAGAAACAATATCTATATTTATATTGTTACTAAAGTGGTAATTTAATTTTATTTAGATTTTAAATAAGTATAAAAACATAAATAGGCATAAAAATGATTTGAAATTCAATGAAACAATCTTAAAATAGTCCTAAAACAAACATCATTTTTCCTAATACTGAAGGCTGAATATTCCACATTAATAGAGAATGATGTAAATTATCCATTTAGTTATATTTTCATGTTTAAATTAACATTTTCTTATCCATAATCCATTTAATATAAGGATATAAATTCCCCTTTAATCTAAGTATTTTTTTAATGATTTTGTTTTATTTTAAAATTGGGAAAATATTATTCCATGTATTGGATACCAATAAATAGTTTCTTTTAAATAAATAAAACTATTATATAAATTAATTATCTGAATGATAATTAATATTGAAAATTGGTGGGTATATTCAAATGATTGCATTTCTAAATGTAATTTAGACGAGTTTTTTGTAAAATTTTATTTTAAATTAAGTTTATTTTGAGGAATAAGGTATATTTAAAATAATTTTTTTGGTGGATTTTAAATAGTAATTTTTTTTTGGTGAAACTATTTTGAATTGTATTTCAATATTGATAATTTTGGTATGAATTATATCCTAGATGTGGAATCGGTTTATCTTTTTAGGTATGATTTTTTATTTAGAGAGGTTGTGAAATCCCATGTCCTAGTGGATTAGAGTAATGGTAGAATTCCATATAACCTAAAAATACCTAACCCAAATATGAATATAATAACCTATCATAAACATTCCTAACCCAAAATGAACAAAATTAAATAACCTATAATAATATAACTAACCTAAACCTAATCAAACCAACTGCTCTAAAAAAATGAAAAAAATAACCAATTGAACAAACCAAAAGTTAAATAACACTGAAATGAAAAGAATGTCATAACCCAAAATAAACCAAACCACTAAACTCAACAATGACATTACCCAAATATGAACCAAATGACCAAACCCAAAATTAAACTATTTACATAATGCAAGATGAAGAAAATACCCTATCCAAAAAATAACTAAATAAATTTTCTCCAATAAAAAAAACCAAACCCAAAATAGAACAGTTATCTCAACCAAAAAAATAAATGATTGATCAAATGACCTCATAAAGAACAAAATAATGACCAAAAAATCCAAATGAACCAAATTATGTATCCGAAAAAAATCATAACCATAAAAAACCTAATGACCTAACCCAATATAATCCAAATAACATAACATAAAAAAGTGACAATCAAAAAATGAAAAAAATTATATAACCTAAAAATAACTAAACCAGAATGAAAAAAATTACATAACCCAAAATAACCCAAATAACCTAAACCCTAATAAAAAAAATCATTTTAACAAAAAAGTATCAAATTTCTGAATGAATGAACATAAAATTACATAACCCTGAAATGAACCAATTGACATAAACCAAAATAAATTTTTTTTACTATCTCAAATAGGAAATAACTAAAATATGTACAAAATGAATGCACCAAAAATAAAATTAACTAAATTAAAAAAATAACCTTTCCCAAAATAAACCTAATTATATAACTCAAAATAATATAACTAAAAAAAGGAAGAAAATGGTCTAACCCAAATTATCCAAAATGGTATAAGCTAAAATGATCCAAATGATCTATCTAAAAGACCAAATGGAAACATATGATAAAATATCTAACTGAAAAAAAACTCAATTACATAACTCATTAATGAAATGCACACCCTCACCCATAATGTATCAAGTGGCCAAACAAAAAAAATATGAAAGATACACTAACCAATTGACCAAATAACCAAATTACCAAACAACGAAACCAAAAATGAAAATAATGAACAAACTATTACCAATTTATTGAATAACCAAATTACATAAAACAATAATTGGACTAAAATGAACATACAAGTGGGACCCATATCATAACCATCCTTGTTATACTAATTAGTGTGTATTGATTATGTTATGACACTGATTTAATTTTCAATTAAATGTATATTTAGACGTTTCTTCATTTTAAATATTTGTTAATAGATAAAATTTTAATTAAATATAGGTTTATTAATATCAAATTATTGAATAATATATTATTATAAAAATCAATGTAATTTTTTGTAAGTAGCATTGGGCATCAAATGTTTTGTGGCTCGAGAAATTTTTTTTTCTCGAGTAGGTGGAAAATGGATGGAATTTTTGTAAATTCACATACACAAGAAAATATTGTAAGTATTTTTATTGATATTTCATATCTTAATACATAATTCATAATTACATTTTTTATATATTTTCAATAGAGTTCCCTTGATGCCATTTATAATAAAGAAGATAACAACATTGGGCCAAATGAGCATTTGAGATGGGTATTAGGTGAGGAACACGAGGGTCGAGTTTGATGTCGACCTAGAAAAATCATCATCCCCACTATTTATTGGCCCTAATCGGGTTACTCTTACAACTATTACACCATAAAGCTGAAAAAATCTTTTGCAGAAGCAGCTGATGACAAAAAAATAGCTATACTGGAGCGTGAAAGAGGTACATAGGTCGCCAAACTGTTCCTGAAAGCGATGTCAGTTATATTCCTGTCACTTCCATTATAGGATTCTAATGTTTTTTATTCATTTATATAAAAATTCAATCCATATATGATGAAATGAGTGATATTAATGAGGGTATTAGTGGTGGTCAAGGTGATGATATTTCTAGTGGTGGTCGTCATGATGATGATGATGATGATGAGGTTAGTGCTCTAGAAGATGTTGTTGGTGATTAAGATGTTGGTGATGGTGATGAAGATGAGGATGTTGGTGATGGGGATGTGTATGAGGATCTTGGTGATGGTGGATATATTGATCCCCCCGATTTTTTGAGTTAGAGGTTAGTAGATGTGTGTATGTTGTTTAATGACGTGAATTGATTAATTATGTAGATGTTTATGTGTGTTAAGTGTTTTGTGTTTGAATTTTAGGCCAGAGACTCCACTATTCATGCAACGGCTAACATATCCATATACTAGGACACTGGTCACCTAGTTTTAGACCTGGTACATAACAAATTTTTAGTTTGTAAAATAATGGTACATGCATCATATATGAATGATTTGTGGTTCCCATGTATTTATTGAGTCATAATTCAAGATATACTAATTGCAAGTGGTATAAATGGTTTGTTTCAGGATGCCTCTAGGATGTAAACCAGCTAGTAGTCAACATTATGGTCATGAAGATGATACTTTTATTGATGATTTATTAATTTAGGGACCAATCACCAGGATTTTGCATCAAGGTGATGAACCAGTCATACCACAAGTAGATAATCACATGGTAACCACATTACCAATGGATAAGGTGCATAAGATGAGTTTGATTCACGTGTTTCGGCAATATAGACTCCTCTTGCTCCGAGTTAATACTGAACCACAGGTGGTTGAGGACTGTCTTGAGGTGGTGACCTGATATTTCCTTCTATTTAAAAAACTAAAATATCATATGGTGTTCCTGGTAGTGAGCCTTCTTCATGGCTCATCATGGTGTTGGAGGGGCTTAGTGACCCAGTCTTACAATGAGGTGACTCATTCATGGAAAGAGTTAGATCACCTTTTTAGAGAGTAGTAATCAATAGTTATGTTGAGGGATGTACGTATCCATGATATTTTGCTACTTTAGTAGGGTTGCATGAAAATATCTAAGTATTCATCAATGTTTTCAAACCTTTCTAGATACTCGACTGATATGGACCGAGATCTGTTTTTCATGGCCCTAACCTTTGAGTGAGGTCAATGTAGGTACATCTGATCTGGTGAAATCTATATATGAATTATTACCTCTATTGGGGTTCTAGAGAGATCTTTTCTATTTGATAGTTTCTTGGATGAGCATTTACAGCTAACAGAGAAACCACAGATGGGCTGTCGAGGTATAGGTAGTAGTAGAAGCATGTAGGTGTGTCGGGTAAAATATGTGGAAGAGGAGTTTGTAGAGAACCATTATATGGTCTATACTTTGACATGTCACCAACAACACCCCCATATATTCCACTCCAAACTCATGGAGATAGAGGATAGGTGAGAAGACTACTACATTTAGTCAAATTTTATGACCCAGAGGCTCTGAGAAAGATTAAAGGTATTATCTATATCTTTTCGACCTCATATGCAGTACTGTTAGGCATGGGTGATACTTATTCTTTTCGAACAACCTATCTTGTTCATGACATAGAGATTTTGGTTACAAATTTAGGTTAACTCTTGCACTTGGCGACTCTTACTAGAGAAGACTCAGTGACCACAACCTTGTTCCGATTGTGCGACTTTAACTCTTTGAGGTGAGAGTTTATGTTTGAATCTCTTGGTAGTAGCATCAAAGAAATACTCTGTAATTCTTGGTATGGATTGGTTATTTATAGTTCATTCCCAGGTTAAAAATTTTAGAAGAAGGGTATGGTGTTTCCGTAATGACGGAACCATGTTCTCATATATTGTTGAAAAGGAAACCCAGGTATTGTAGGATTGACTCATACATAGGAGGGTGAAACCAATTACTCATAAGTTTTCTATCATAACTGTTGGTGAAGTGGATGTCATGAGTTTCAAATTTATACTCTGGTGGTGGAGTAGAAAGATGTATTCCTTGAAGATGTTGTAGGTTTACCTCACCACTATGTTATAAACATCTCCACTAATCTACACCTCATGAAAAACTAATATCTTTTACATCATATTGGATGGATTACATAGTTCTAAATGAGATGAGGGTTCAATTGGAGTACTATTAGAGGATAGGATTTTTTCGACCTGTTGTTTCACCCTAGGAAGCCCTTGTTTTGTTTTCCAAAAATAAAGAAGGGAGAATGAGGCTGTGCGCGGACTATCGACACTTGAACAAGGTGACTGTTAAGAAACTGTATCCACTAAGGAGGATCAATGATCTCTATGATTAATTTAGAGGGTTTTGATGGTTCTTTAATGTTGTACTCATATCAGTATATCACCAGTTGCAAGTATAGAATAAGGATATACTGAAGATGATATTTAGATTTATCTACAATCTTTTTTAGTACTTGTTAATTCCCTTTGGTGTGATGAAATCCCCAGTACTATTCATGGGATTCATGAACTGGATCTTTAATCCTTTTTTATTATTTTTTTGGTAGTCTTCATCGACAATATCATTATGTACTCAGAGTCCAAGGAGAAGCATGTGACAAACATAAAGATAGTTTTGGATGTACTTTTGGAGGACAAGATTAATGAAAAACTCTTTATGTGTTAGTTCTGTATTTAGGTGATCCACATTCTAGGACAAATTATCTCAAAGGATGCAGTGGAAGTGGACCCGACTAAGGTTTAGGCAATGTAACCATCAGATTTACCTAAGAACGCTATGGCAGGTCTTAGATTCCTTGGGTTGGCAAGATATTAACAGATATTCGTACATGATATGACTAGAGTATCAACACCTATGAAAGCATTGACTCAAATTGGATAGCCTTTCGTGTGGAAAAAGAAGTTCGATCATATTTTTTAGTAGTTAAGGTAGAGTTTGAAAAGAAGTCACATCTTGATATTTTTGTAGGAGGTTATATAGTACATAGTGTTTTGGGATTCATCAGAAACTGGTCCAAGTTGTGTTTAGATGTAGAGGAAAGCAGTAATTTCCAATTGATCAGGGAAGTTGATACTACATGATCAGAACTAAAAGACCCATGATATTATGTTTTCTTGGTAGTATTTGATTTGAAGGTGTGGAGGAATTATTAAATGGAAGAGAAGTTTATCATTTATTATGATCACAAGTTTTTTATGTATATATTATCTTATTAGGGTCTCAACATGAGATAGAGGTGGTGACCAAATCTCCTCAAATATTATTACATCACAATTTTATACACTCTTGGTAAATGGAACATGGTAGAATATTCACTTAGTAGAAGATATTTTTCTCAGTTTTTGAATGTGGCTTTAGAGAAGTCAACCTTGTTAAAATTATCCTTTTTTGAATGGAGATGGAGCATCTTACCTCCAGTCGATGGTTATCACCCCTCCAATAATGTAGTGATTCAAGGAGGCACATCTTGGGGATAAATACTATGAGACCCTACATGCTTAGATATCCATAGAGAATGAACTTGATGGATTTTCCAATGGTGGAGAGAACAATGTTCTTTTCAAATGACACATGATGGTACAAGTGACATTATGAGAATAGAAACTGAGATACATTCATAAATCTCATTTGGCGGTACATAAAAGAGTGGTAAAGATGTATCAGGACCTCCGACACTAGTTTTGATGATAATGGATGAAGAAATGAGTTTTATATTTTGTCTCTCAATGTCTTACATGTCAGAAAGTGAAGGTTGGGAACCATGTTCCAATGGGTTTGACCCAAACCCTTGAGGTGAAAGTATAAAAATGGGATGGGATATATATGGAATCTGTGATGGTATTTCCACATACGTCCATGGGTCAAGATTCCATCTCAGTGATCCTAGACCATCTCACAAAGTTTTCAGAATTATTAGATATCAAAAAACAATGTTCAATACATTGATTAGCATACCTCCACATACAAGAGATATTTTTAATACATGGAGTTCCATCTATGATTGTTTCTGATCATGATGTTGAATTTACATACCTATTTTGGAAATGATTAAAGGAGGCGTTTGGGACACAGTTATGCTTGAGAACATCATCTCACCCCAAAATTGACGGCTATACTAATCAGACCATTCATGTTCTAGATGATGTGCTATGAGATTTAATGATGGAGTTAGTTGTAGTTGGGAGTATCACCTACTATAGGTGGAGTTATCATACAATATTGGATACTATTCCACCATCCTAATGAAACCATTCAGGGATTTGTACATGAAACCCTATAGGTCGCCACTTTTCTAGACTGACATAAAAGAGTCAGTAATCAGGGTTTAAAAGATGGTGTGAGCTATAAAAAAAGGTGATGATCATCTTGAAGTGAATGAAGACTGTACATAGACATCATAATTCTTTTTATGAGAAGTGACAGAGGCCTTTGGAGTTTGAGGAAGGAGACCATGTGTTCTTATGGGTTTCTCATGGACATGGATTGTAGAGATTTTTCTAGGGTGGAAAGTTATCTCTTTGGTTCATTGGACCATTCCAGATACAATGTGAAGTTGGTGAGGTATCGTAACACTTATCTCAACAAATTTAGTTAGACTAGGTTCATGATGTCTTCCACATGTCGCAACTGAGGAGGTACATGCATGAAATATAACATGTTATCGACTGGGGAGATATGGACATCAAGGATGAATCAAATTTTACTGATTACATGGTAGAGATAGAGGATTAGTAGGATATGATCTTTCGTACGTGATTGATTAATTTAGTGTGTGTCTGGTGGTAGCACAAGAATCTAAAATAGAGCACTTGAGAGTATGAGGCTCAGATCTGTGGTCAGTACCCATGCCATTTTTAGTATCCCTTGTTTTGGTTTTCAGAGGATGTAAATCTCCATGGTGGGGATAATGTAATGTATCGTATTTTCGGTGTGTATTGTTTTTTGAATATTATATGTGTTATTATTTGGATATGGTGTTGAAATGACATGAAATTATGAGACCTGGTGTGCCTATAAAAAATTATTCAAATATATTGAAGATACTAAATAGAACATGTGCACATAATTCCTTAAAATTTAAAATAACTTGTAAAAAGGTTCCCGGATTAAAAATATGAGGGCATCGTTGAACTCATAATGCAACCTTTAACCTAGGTGATACTTAACATTAGTTAGTGTGGGTCATCTGGGGAAAAGTACTCTTGGGTGAATAAATGAATAAAATAATATGAATGAATTATTTTATTTCAAATGTTTGATGAAACAAATGGTAATTATTTAAATAGACTATTATAATGAAATCCTAGGTATATTCATATAACCTTGTAACCTTTGGGGGATCATTAAAGAGATCCTTGTGGAGTACTATTAGGATAATGATGGAGATGTTGTGAATCGAAGATCAACAAACCTCTGATTCGATGGATCATTCCAACGATCACGATGACAAATCGTTCTTCATCAGTGATCAAAAAAATTGTGGTAGGGAATGTGTTTTATTTGGATTCTTCCCCGTGACCATGTACTCCACCCCTGTTTTCATGTACTTGGGTATGTACACAGACACATGGTAGAGTACACATGTTTCTTAAAATGTGTGTACTCACCTACACAGCATGACCTCACCAATGTATATGGTTTACCCAGTGCGCTGGTGCACAAGCATGGATACATGGTTTGATTCAATGTATTTGCATAGGGTTGGAGTACATGGGTGGGACACATGATATTGGGACATGACGTGTGACCCCTCTACACAACATGTACTATCCTTCTACGCACACATAGTTTGATACCACATGCCATTTACATGGGAACGAAACATGGTCAAGGACATAGTGTGTGACCCCTAATACATGTTTTTACTCTTTAATAAATGTCTTATATTACTTTCCGTCCAAATCTTGTACAAGATTTCTTAGGGTTCTTTCCCATTACCCTTTCCATGAAGGTTGGTATGAATCATTTTCCAACTCCTAGGACAATGATACCTTCAGTAGGAATTTCTAGATAGATTTTTTGAAATCCCATTGTGAGGCCCGGTGTAGGATCCTCTATTCATCTATGTGCCCTAGGTATAGTTATGGGTATCAATGAGATAAATCCTACTTGGTGCAGATCTTATGATTAAAAGGTTAATCTAGATTGAGTATTTTGTCTAACCCCATGGCCCAGTTTTCATCCTCATAAGTGTATCATATTATCTATAGATATATCAGTGTGGTCTTCTCATACGAGACCCGACAAGTATTACCTCTCATATGGATATCATAAATTATATCAGATGCAGGAGTGTGTTCTCCTGGATGATTTATTTGTTGAATCATCAATTTTAGATTCCATGGATGTTAAACAATGATAGTTAATTATCACTAGATTGTTTGTCTCTATTGAGTATATCTGCATATTCTTTCTATATGTACTCTAGACATATATTTGTGTAGTGTGAACTGTACATCATTTTATTATATTCTCTATTCATTATCATGGCGTCCTAATATGTTTTGTCTTACTCACCCCTGCATGGACTTTTACAACATGTGTATTTTATTTTTCAAATGATCAAACTTTTGAAAGAGTCCGTGGTAGACCAGGACTAGATAGTTCTTAGTGAGACCAGATAGACTGATGTGTGTTCATGTGACTTTCAAAAAGTTTCCCAAATACATTTACTTTCATGTTGAACATGTGTTAAAAAATTCATTATGATGGTCTTTAATTTGGAAATGTTTATTTTCATTACTTCCTATCATACATTGGATACAGAATATATATGTATACATGAATAGGTTGTTCAATTATTTTTAGATTTCAGCATTTTATGGTCTTGCAGATGTGTGTGTGTACTGGTACTTAGGCAATGTCTCATATAAGAACTTAGATCTTAATTTCATGTATGTGTCATGATTTTGGGAGTTTTTCAGTAAAAAGGAAGAAATATAAAATTTTATAAACACACATTGGGTACTTATGAGTACACATCGGGTACCCAGTTCCTACTTATAGTCGTGTACTAGCCATGTAACGGCCAAGTACATGGCCATGTTGGTGACCTGGAAGACCACCTAAACAGGGGGCCGGTTGAGGCAAGTACATGACATGTACATTAAATTAACATTCTATGCCTTGAAATACTTAGGATGGCATTTGATTGATTATATGAATTTCATTTTCTATTCTTGTGAATGTTAGCCATGTAGTAGTTAGAGACCACATGTTCTTCTGTGTTATGATATGCGTTTTGTTTTTCCAATGGACTATGTGATCCTTGGACTTGGAAAAATCCAGGGGTTTCTATGTTTATTTACACCGAACCATGAATGCTTTGGTGAAGATAGAGGTATTGGCCTAGATAGCTTCCCATGACGTCATTTATGATTTATTTATAATATGTTGACCCAGGGGGTATTGACTGTGAGAGTTAGAGAGAGGTCATTTAGAAATTATTGATGCTATGTAGACCTAGGGGTATTGACCATGACAGCTACCCAAGAGCTTGTTTATCATTACTCAATGATATGTGGGACCATTGGGGTTAGAATTTGAGATCTTTACCAGAGGGTTATTATTAGATAATTAAAAGTTTTTGACGAGTCACCAAGACAAAGAAGAAGCTTGAACTTGTCCATAAATAATTGTTTAGATGGTATTCTAAGACTTTTGTTTTGATACTATTATAGAGGGGCAATATAGAGATTATGATAGATCCTGGAATTACATTATCAAAAGGGTGGAATAATTGAAAATTGTAAATGAATATAATAAAAAATTATATGATTGATTACTTTTGAGTACTTCCTAGTTTATTGATTCATTTAGCATATTTCCTATTATATATATTCAATGATAGTTAGGCATAGATATTCTAGTGATTTCATAAAGGGATTCATCTCACACCCTATTTGTGTCATAATCTTGGACCCATATAGATTATATGGTTGTAGGTATATATAAGGGAATGTGCCCTTCTTTATTTGGTATATGTTTGTTGTTGGATATGGTGAGCATGGGACTAAACCGAGGCTTTACATGCTGCTGGAGTAACGTATTTTCTATTTACCTTGATTTTAATATTTTTTTTTACTTTTTATTTTTTTCTAGATACATGTGACATGCATTATTTATATATTCTCTTATTGTTATATTACTAGCAGTCGTCTGATGTTTGAATCTTCGTTATTATTATTAGTTCTTCCATTGTTTACTATTTTTTATTCCAATGTGTATACTCTACCAATGAGGTAATAGTTTCTCCACTATCATACCTTGGCCCTTGCTACTGGTCGGAAGCCTCTCGCATTTGGGGAAATGCACATGAGGGCATGTGACCAACTGGGTACGGGGCACTCTTGGGCAGGACTCAGAACCTAGACATTACAAAGTGGTATCAGAGCAGGTTTTGTTTTCTAATTTTACTTACAATTTAGAGCCTATAAACCGGGATAGGAAGTGGTAGGTAGTTGGAAATAAGATGATTCTAGGTGCAGATAACCAGTGTATATAGAAAGGCCATGTTACCTCGAATATTGTATTTTTCGAGTTTTGTAATTGTTACAGTTGAATTGATTTCACTATTTGGTGACACAATTGTTCTGTGGTATTATGATTTATATGCTTGTGATTCTATTTATATTATATCCCGAAGATATGAGGGTATTCTATCCCATGAATTATATTTCCAGTTACTAGAGATCACCTTTCATTCATTATTGTCATGCCATTTAGGATGCATTACCGATTGCATGCTATTGTGATAGATGTTGTGCTAATAAGAATGTTGTTGCGATAGATGTTGTGATAGGATAGAAAACATTTTCATAAGATATTGGATATGTAATGTTTCATTAGGATAGATTCTAAACTTTGGCCCCTAAGGTGTTGTGGGCCCTCTTGGATCAAAATTCGATGGATCATGTTTGAACATTAATCAAATTTTTTCAAGTTATGATGTGAAAAAGGATGAAAAAATTTGATTCTCAGGGGGAGTATGGGATCCCACGGGTTAAAATGTTTTAGGTATTGGACAAAATTTAATGTATTTAAGAGTTCTGGAAGAGTTTTAGAGACATAATTTATGGAAACCCAGAGAACACGATGTGTGTTGTTATGAGCACACACCATGTGTTCTTCTATTATGGATGTAACAACATTCCTTATGTACAAGCAAAGTACCTTATGTACAGTCCATGTAGTCTTTGACCATGTGACTATCTAGGTGAGCAGAGACACGGGGTTGGGAAACATTTAGTAAAACAAGATGTGTCCAGATTGTAAGTGCCATGTTGTAAGGAATTGTGTATCTAGCCGTGTGACCCACGACATGGGTGGATGTAACATAGGTTTTAGACACTGTGTCTCATCTATGCACGATGTGGAGTTATCAACAGTTTATCCGTCTGTGTGACCAATGACACTAGTGGATGGGACATAACTGGTACACACCACGTTTAGGGTAAGCATGTTGTGTATTGTCACACCAGTAGAACCGTTTGGTTCTGGCTATGTAGAAGTACTTCTGTAGGAGGAAAAATTCAGGAACATGTCGGGTCATAGGAAGAACAGGTTGTGTGTAGTGGTGTCACATGACACAGTTTGTCTTGGGTATACTCCCATTTTAAGATTTAAAGCTAACACGTTGTGTGGTAGTTATACACGTCGTGTAACCTTGTTTTGTAAAAAATGAATGTCTTCCTTCACTTATTCCATTCATCCACATCTAAATTTTTGTCCTTGATAATATTAAACTGAGGTGTATGATTGAACTTTCTGTGTGATGAAGCCATGATGTCCTTCGGTTTTACGAAAAATACAGGGCAATGATCAGACACTAAAAATTGTAGATCAGGGACCACCAGAAGATCCTCCCATCATACCCATCTTATCACCAGCTATTATATCGGATGCATGTGTTGATGCACAAATTTGTGACAGATTTATAAGGATGATGTTGACTTTCTTGGGAGCATGAAGTCCTACCCCCAACTATGGAATAGCTGACGGTAGTGTTCCAGTAGTAGTATCCTACCTCCTTTTTAGGGGATGGAGGACCACAAGCTGCAGAGTCATGGTTCGAGGCCATGATTTATATCATTAATAATCTAGAGATGCCTCTAAAGAGGATGGTGAAGCTCACAACGTATATGCTACATGATTCGCTTAAGAGATAGTAAAATGTTTTCTCACTGGTGGGATTCCATCGAGATATATCTTAAAAAAATTTCAGAGGACCTTCTATGATTACTTCTACCCTGAGACATTTAGGGACCACTGATCCCAAGAGTTATTGAATTTGGAGAAGTGTGATCATTCAGTGATGGATAATTCATCTCATTTCACAGAGCTTCGGTGTTTCACACCTGTTCAGGGAGGTGATGAGTTATCACTAGCTAGGTGTTTTGAGGATGGTCTTAGGTATGACATCTGTTCATAGCTGAATGTTTTCAGGTTGACATCGGTGACGGCTATAGTGAATCAGGTGATTATTACTAACATCAATCTAATGGAGTAGGGAGCTATGATCCCGGGAGGTTCAACATCCAGGGCTTGTAAAAATTCATTTGATAGTAGGAAGTTCTGTACAAAGCCTTCATGAGGTAATTCTCATAGCAGGGATGTGTCTACAAGTATCTGCATGAGGTGATACCAGTGCGGGAAGAGTAGACACATGAGACCTCAGTGTCTGAGCAACCCAGTTGAGTGCCTATCTTTCAGAAAGATGGGTCATATTCAGTGTTTTTACCAGTTTGATTACTAGTAGCTAGTGAGAGGCGTTTTTTATGACTCCATTCTCAAGAGAAGGACCACCATTTTCTCATATTTTAGAGAACTGGATTTTGTCTGGTCGTTCAGGCTTAAGAGGTGGTCGTGGTTGTGGTATTCAGATGGAATGTTTTTAGTGATAGTAGGGTGGATCATCTCAAGGAAGACATGCAGGGTCACAGGGCTATAGTAGATGTCATAATTTTCCAGTGGAGTAGACCCAGTAAGAAAAGGATCTTGAACCCTCTATAGTTAAAGGTAAGATTCTAGTTGCCTTTATTTTAGCTTATATTGTTTTTGATATAGTGTCTTCCCATATTTTTATATCTATTTTTGTTGTGGAGATATTTGGGCTCTATATCACTACATATGATGATGGTATGATGCTAGAAACTTCTTTGGGGCTTAGGATGTCTACTGTACGTCAATGAAAGGAGTTCTCCATTTAGTTTAGTGGGTGTCACTTATTATGGGACAACTATGTCTTAGAGGTCACTAGTTTCGATTTCATTCTCAGAATCAACCAATTTGTCTCCTTTCATGCCTTTGTTGACTGCTATCATCATAGGGTGAGTTTCACGTCACCATAGGGTGGGTATTTCCTACATAAGTGAGAATGAGATATCGAGGTGATCAGAGTTGGACCCCAGAATCTATAGGACAACAAGATACCCTGATAGGGGAGGGGTGAATCAGGGTGTCAAATATTTCTTTTAAAGTGTCTGATCTTGTTCCCATGTTGGTAGGAATGTGCTAAACCTATATAATGGACATGAATAACAGTTAAACAATCTCATGCAAAGATACTACACAACACTTTAACATGGTTCACTACAAAGGGATATGCCCAAGAAGCATATACTGGCAGTGTTTTGATCAAACCAAAATCCACTAATCTTCACTAGTTTTGGAGTACAAGAGTTCAGACTCAGTCACTCTATGTCATACACACTACCTTTAAAATAATTTAGGGATACATTATTACATCCCTCAGAATACTTATGTCGACTCCCCCTTTCTCATTGATACGAGAAAATTCTTACTCAGTTTATTGACCATAGGTTCTCTTAAATTTTTTTATTAAAGTCTTTTTCTAATTCCAACACAAGAAACTTCTTGCATCGAAGTCCTGAATTGATGAACATTCAAGCATAGATCACACAAACTAGATATTCAAAAGCCTGTCAGAATTTTACCACTTTGATTGCACATAATACCCAAACTTGTGCATAAGATCTAGGATTTTTTGTACAAGTTGAATTTTTCACAACCAACACTTTTCACACAACCCTTATCTTTCAAGAAACTACATTAAAGTTTTTACTTGGTGTTTTCAGACTAAAGGAACATATTTCATGCAATATTAACTCTATGTAATTATTTCATGTGAAAATCCTTCACACAGCAGAGCAACTGGATTTTCATTGAGAAACTATTGTGTCTTCCATGGCGGTAGCCTCCAATTTATAGGCCTCTATGACCCTACGCGCAATATTCCGAAACCTCTTTGTTGATGAAAATAAGTTTCATTCCGAGCGCACAAAACCCCTTTTGACATATCATTGGGTGTTTATGATTCTTCCGTGCAATATCATCTTTTTCACACAATTTATGTCTTGTGCACACTATTTATATTTTCCATATTATTATGCACTGATCCCAAATTTGGACTTGAGAGAAATGTTCCAAAAACCATTAAATCTTGTGCACAATTCCCTTTTCTAAAAACACTTTTCTCTATATTCCACTTTTTGGACCTAAAAATTTGGAAAATAGTATGAACTGATGCCACCTTTAATATTGTTTCCCACTTGAACTGTATGATCCCTTTCCTGGAAAACATTCTGGACATAAAATGAGGATTGAAAAAAAAAACATTCCATACTCCATTTTTTTCATAGAATTGTTGTGGTTCCAACAGTATCATGGGTTGTGAGGAATTACATTATAGACTTCTAGTTTTTATCGGAATGACCACAGGACTTCAAAGATGGGCATTCCTCTAGTGGTCGATCATTTCAGAGATGTATTTGCAGACGAATTTTCAGGGTTACCTTCAAAGTGAGAGGTAGATTTCTCTATCAAGCATGTTCTATGAGTGGCACCAATGTGCATTCCTCCTTATAGGATGGCAACACTAGAGTTACAAGAGCTCAAAAAGAAGTTTGTGGGGTTATAGGAAAGGGGTTTCACTACTGGAAATATGACTTTTACCAACGGTTTTGGCCAAACCGTTGGTATAGTTCATTAATTTGGACCTATACCAACGGTTTGGACAAAACCGTTGGTATAGGTCACTTATATGGACCTATACCAATGGTTTTGGAAAAACCGTTGGTATAGGGGTGACCTATAGGACCTGTACTAATGTTTTTGGCCAAACCGTTGGTATAGGTCCATTATGGGGACCATATACCAACGGTTTGGCCAAACCATTGGTATAGGTCCCCCCTATACCAACAGTTTGGCCAAACCGTTGGTATAGGTCCTTCGATTTTTAATCGAATCTTCTTACCGAGAACATTATATAAATCAAAATTTAAAATAATTATAACAATACGTATATATATTTATGAAATTATGTTCACAAAAGTCATTTTAGGTTAGTGGTTAGGTCATTCAATTATTATCTAGAGGTCCTGAGATCAAATCGCACCGAATGTTTTTTTTTTTGAAATACATAAACCAACGGTTTTGAGAACTGTTAGTATAGGTTCTCATATTACTTATACCAACGGTTTTCAAAACCGTTGGTATAGGTATATACCAATGGTTTTCCCAATACCATTGGTATAGACCTATTGTCACGGCTTACATGCCAACGGTCCTCCAAACCGTTGGTATAGCCTATACCAACGGTTTGAGGGCCTATACCAATGGTTCCAAACCGTTGGTATAAGGTTTTTTTCCAGTAGTCTTTCATCCATCCCAGTAATTCACTTTAGGGTTATCCTATCTTTTTTTTGTGAAGATGGAGGATGATACCCTCAAACATTAAGTGGATTATCAGAAGAGAAATCAGTTTATAGTCAAGAGTCGATATCCCTTGCTGAGGATTGATGATCACTTTGATCTGCTTAGAAGAGCCTAGGTGTTTTCGAAGATTTAATTGAGATCCGGTTATCATCTATTGTGCATTAGGACATCATATATACAACTTTATCCATTCCGATAAGGTATGATATATATAACTATTTGGTTATTTTTTTCAGTCTCACAAATGCACATGAAGTTTTCATGGAACAGATGAACTAATTGTTCCATTTGTACTTGGATTCTTATATGGTAGTCTTTTGGGATGATATCTTGGTGTACTCGCACACTCGTCATGACTATTCCAACCATCTTGAGATCATTTTGAGTAAACTGAGATAACATCATTTATATTCTAATCTCTCGTAATGGCACTTTTGGATGGACCAAAATAACTTCATGGTTCATTTAATCTTCGAGAAATGAGTATTAGTAGATCGAGATAAAGTGAGAGTAGTAGTTTCCTAAGAGTAACTGAAAAATGTTTTTGAGGTATGGAATTTTCTAGGGTGGGATGGTTAATATAGGTTCTTTATATATGACTTCTCATGCTTAGAATTCCACTGATGGATCCGAATATGAAGGGTGAAATGTACATGTGGAATGAATCCTATGATTAAGTATTTTAGGAGATGAAAGGGATATTGAATTAAGCACTGATACTGATTTTTTAGAGCTAAGAAAGTGTTACACTATTTACTGTGATGCATCAGGTAACGGGCTGGGAGCAGTGCTTATGCATGGGGATGGTGTCGCTGCGTACGGATCTTGGCAGTTCATACCACATGAGTTGAATTACCCAATGCACGATCTCGAGTTAGTGGCAGCTGTGTATGCTTTATGTTGTTGGAGACATTATATTTTGGGAGATCATTTTTTGTTATACACTAACCACAAAAGTCTTAATTATATATTTAATCAGTGTGATCTGAATTTGAGATAGAGTATGTGGGTTGAGTATCTTCAGTCTTTTGACTTTTATCTTGCCTACTCAACAGGGAAATGCAACGATGTGGCTGATGCATTAAGCAAAAGGACTCATATACATGTAGTTCAAGAGGCCAGCCGTGAGTGGCAGCTTATGGCTATATTCTCTAAGATGCATTTGGAGGTGCATGAAAAATTGGGCCACACGTTTCTTTCTTTTATAGCTGTTACCTCAACTCTTCTAGATAGAGTGGGGATAAGGAATCTATTATATTCTAAAGTCTCAGTCCTACTAAATAATTTATCAGGTGGGGACCCTACTCCTAGGTGGATCATAGAGGACGATGAGGTCTTGCATTTGCAGGTAAGCGTGGGGGTTTCAACATATATACATGAGGAGTTGATGAGATAATTTCATTCCTAAGTTTGGGATGTTTATCATGGAATCATGAATGTGTATCAATATATACAATGTTAGTTTTGGTGGCCAGATATGAAGATGGATGTTGCTAGTTTTTTTATGATATGTTCCACCTTTCAGCATGTGAAAGTAGAGAATCAGTGACTATCATGGATTTTACATCTATTACCCATTCTTGAGTGGGAGTGGAATGAAGTTGTATTAGATTTTGTGATGGGTTTACCAAAGTCTCCTAGAGGGAATGATGTAGTTTGGGTTAATCTTTAATGACTCACGAAGTTTTCACATTTCATTTTGTTCAAGGAAACCTTTAGTATTAATGATATTGGAAGGTTGTGCATCTGATAGATTGTACCTTTGCATGTGGTTCCACACTCTATAATTTCAGATAGGGATGCCCGATTTACTTCCTGTGTCTGGAAGGGAGTACAATAGTCTTTGGGAAAATAGGTACTTATGAGTACAACTTACCATCCCTTGAAAGATTTCCAATCAGAGCACAGGATTCAGGATTTGGAGAACATGATTTGAGAATGTGTCCTCGATTTTGGGGGTCTTGGGAGAGACTCATACCCCTAGTGGTTTTTTCTTACAATAATATATTTTAAGTGACAATTCAGATGGAACCTTATCAAGATTTGTACGGTAGGCCGTTCTGATCACCCATATGTTAGATGGAGGTAAGAGGGGACGTTATGTTGGGTCCTCATCTTATCTAGGAGACCACCGAGCTGGTGGAGTTGATTTAGAAGATGATGGATAATGCACATTATCAGTATAATTATTATGTTGATTGACCTAGATGACCTATGGAGTTCATGTTAATAAATTAGGATTTCTTACATGTCACACAGAGGATGGAACAGAAGAGGATTATGACACAGGGAAAGATTTCACCAAGAAACATCATGTTGTTTGAGGTTTTCAAGAGAGTCGAGTCGGTTTCTTATCAGTTTCAATTATCTCAGAGGTATAGGGTTATGCATGATGTATTTCATGTTTCTTAACTGTAGTGTTACTTTTCAAACTCATCTCTCATTTTTCAAGCCGAGGAGGTTTATTTGGAGGTGAATATATCCTTCTAGAATAACCCTTTTCAGATTGTGAATCACAACATGAGGGTTCTCCATGGCCAGTTTGTTTTTCTAGTATGGGTGTAATGGCAACACCTGTGAGTACATGACAAGACTAGGGAGAGGGAGGTTGACGTACGATCACAGTGGCTAGAGTTGTTCATAGATTATTCTTCACCACACATGGAATGAAAATTCGTGGATGAATATCTTTAAGGGGGGATGTTTTTTAGGACCTAGATCTTATGTTCATGTATGTATCCTGAATTATGGTAATTTTTATCAAAAAAGAGGAAATGGAAAAAAAAATTAAGTACTCACCGTGTACTTTTGAGTACACACCATGTACCCAGTTTCTTTGTATAGCGGTGTAGTGGCTGTGAAATGGAAAAGTACATAGTCGTGTAGGTGACTTGGAAGGTTTCCTAAATCAGGGGTTGGTCAAGGCTTGTACATGACATGTACATTAGATAAACACTCCATGTACTTTTATTTTTATTTGATATATCGGTGCAGGGTTGCGTCACCCATCAAAAACCATCTTCTTCATCCTGTGTTTAATACAAGAGAGTGACAATATGATCATGAACTTTGAAGCCCTATGTATTCTCCATATGAGCTCTGATTGAGACGTCATCAGGTGCCTTAGATTTCCACCAGCGAGATCTCTATTTCCATAGAGCATTTCTTCCTGATTCCTCCCCTCTCGTGTGTATTTCAAGGATGATTATTCTTTCCTTTTTTATAGATCTACATCATTCCAGACCAATTAAAGGGCCTATGTTCATGAGTGTTGATTGTGCGACATCAATGTAGATGGTTTGTTCCTTTCATTGTTCATCATTGTATTATATATGATAAAAGTGTCGCATACCCACGTTGTGGTATTGACTGACTATGAAATTTATCCTATTATCTACTTGATATGGTTTAATTCAAAAAAAAATGGGTTATAGTATATGTGTAAGGTTACATGCCTTGTTTTCACGACACCCCATCGTTTCATTTCCCTAGTTTGACTATTTATGGCCATTTGGCCTATGTTGCCGATGAGGTATGCCTTGTTTCCCTGACTTGAATTTATTATTATGGATTTTGATTGATTATATGAATTTCATGTGTTATTATTATGAATTTTATCTATGTAGTTAGTATAGATAACATTTTCTTTCTTGTTATGAAATGCATACAATTTTTCCAATTGACCGTGAGATCCTTAGACCAGGAAAACTGTGGGGGATTCCATTTTTATTTACACAGAACCATGAGAGACCTGGTGTACACTATAACCAAGGGGTATTGACCGTGAGAGCTACCTAGGGGGTCATTTATGATTTATTTATGATATTTTGACCTAGGGGATATTGACCGTGGAAGATACCCAGATGTGGTTTATAAATTATTGATGGTATGTAGACCCAGGGGTATTGACTGTGAGTGCTACCTATGAGGTCATATATCATTACTCTATGTTATGAAAAACCATATGGGTTAAACCATGAGATATTTTCCAAAGGTTTGTTTTTGGATAATTGAATTATTGTGATGAGTTTCCAAGCCAAATCACAAGCTTGAACTTGGCCTTACTTGTCTATTTAGATGGTCGTCTGAGATATCTTTTTTGTTTGTATAAAAAATGGGGAATTATAGCATAGGCTAGATCTCGAGATTACGTTATCCAATGGATGAAATAATTGAAAATTTTAAGTAAATGTAATTGAAAACTATATGATTGTTTACTTTTGAGTACTTCCTAGTTTATTTCTTCATTTTTCATATTTACTGACATATATATTCATTGAAAGTTAAGAATAGATCTTTTGGTGGTTGCCTATTGGGATTCATCTCACACCCTTTTTTGGTCATTCTTTTAGAAACAAAAAAAATTATATGGTTGTATATATAGATAAGGGAAACCACCCTTCTTCATCAGAAAATATATTGCTTTTGGAGTAGGAGAGCATGGGACCAAGTTGAGGCTTGCGATGCTTCTGGAGTTACGTGTTTTCTGTTGTACTTGATTTCAATATTCTTTTCCAAAATTGCGACTTGTTCGAATACTTCCCTAGAAAAATTATACATGAATAATTTATATATTCCCTTGTTGTTATATTCATATAATTCTTCTTCTATTTTATTATTTTTTGGTATTACTGATTCTGCTATTATTTAGTATTTTTTATTCCACTTTGTATACTCTATCAATGAGAGAATAGTTTCCCCACCATTAGACCATATCCCTCACTACAAGTTAGTAGACTTTGTGGTTTTGGGAAAGGCGCTTGATGTCATGTGACCAACCTGGAAAGGGGCACCCTTGGGCAGCCCCCAAAAAGGGGATGTTACACCTCTCATGTAAGTGATATG
Organism: Viscum album; assembly: GCA_963277665.1. NCBI lineage: Eukaryota > Viridiplantae > Streptophyta > Magnoliopsida > Santalales > Viscaceae > Viscum > Viscum album. Next base: position 1,467,248,327 of record OY728140.1, on the reverse strand, counting down.
CCTACTCGGTTCTAGTCAATAACCCATGGTCTATTTCAAGTGGGCTTGGGGAGTTGTGGAACCAGCCCCACTGGGACGGATAGTGACACTATTATACTAATCCAGATGAAATTTTATGAAAATACTTGTAATTCAATCTACCAAAATTCCCAGTTTCCTTTAAATGGTATCAGAGATGATTTTTTATATAATTATTATTGAGTGCATTGATATAGGCCCAACATGATTAAAATAACATAAATCAATGCTTGTATGATCAAATTATGATAGATGGAATATTTATGGGATTTAATAACTAAAATAAATCCATATTCAACCATGGGTATTGTTCACTCATGGGTGAAAAGAAACATAAGGATCGGGGTTGGTGATTGCTTGGCTGCATCCCATGTGAAGATAAGATAGAATAAAAAAATTAGTTTATAATCAATAAAAAATATATATACTTTGGTGTGTGGCTCAAGAAACCCGCATTACATGAATACCCCCTCTAATTATCGTGAGTTTGTTATTACCTATAGCAATGAAGTGGGTACTAGACATGATATAATTTTTTTATTATTTATAGAACCCAATGTTGAGCCCCTCCTTATCTATGGACACCTAGTAGGTGTAATATCATTAATTTTTAATGATAATAAAAATAAACTTGGTAAAAAATTTATAATTATTTTTTATAAAACTATATTTTTTTTGGAAAAATCACTTAATAAATTTTGAAGCCTAGTTAAAACATTGGAATATTCTATCGATAATTTTTCGTGTTATGTAGTGAGTTATTGTGAGATTCCAAGGCCCATAAATTGTTGGCACATATAAAATAAAAATATTAAAAATATTATATTATGCACATATGATTTATAAAAAATAATTCAATATATCCCAAATGTTCCACCATATGATAAATCTAAGACCACCATTGTGTTCGAGACACATGTTTTAACCTATGAGGGCCATAATATATGTTCACATTAGAAGTTTGGCCAAATCACATGTGATGATAAGTTATTTAATTTTTTTATTATAATATATTTTAAAATAATTTAATATCTCACAAAAAATGCGTCGTATGAAAAAATTGACAGCACTGTTAGGTCTGAGATCTGAGGTTTACCCTAGGTATGGAATAAATTATGGACCCATCTGTAGATTGGTTAGGTCTCATGTGATGTTAATTTATTTAATTCTATTATTATATTATAATAAATTATTTAATTAAGAAAATAGATACAATTCATTTTTCATCCCTAAACTAGCGTAACACCCATTTTTGTCTAACATGGTGTTTTCAAAGAATCAATTTCACCAGTTTTTGGCCCATTGATAATTAAAACACCTTAATGGGAGGAATATTATGACTTAGCAATGAATTATCAGTTAAATAGTGAATTAAAACAGGTGTTTAAATTATGGGTTTTCAATGTGGTGATTTTGGGTTCTCAATGTACCAAACCATTGTATTTTCATCATTGGTGGATTTCATTGAGCCCATACTATCTCAAGACTCCAGTACATACATTTTATGTACAAGTTGTCAATCGATCTGGGTGTGTGTGTTCCTTCATCCCTACCCATGCATTATGACCATATAAGAACAAAGTGTGTTTTCTAATTTTTTATTTTATTATTCTTATTCAATTTTTTTCTTTATAAAGAAAAAAATAATGGAAAAAATTGATTGAATAATAACTTTATAATTACTAGTATTTATCAAAGATAATTGTACATGATTATTAGATATTAATTTTAAATAAAATTGTCAAAGGATAAATTTTTAAAATTATCATATAAATTATACCAGGAATTGTCAAATGATAAATATGAAGAATGGTCAAATAATAATTTCGTCAAATTAATAAAAGATAATTATGTGAAATTATAAAATGATTATTGTAATCATGTATCAATTGATAATTGCATGAGTTTTTTTAAGGGAATAATTTAGATTTTTGGAATGATAATTTCACTACATCAGATCTAATCAAGTTATGTGCCAAATTTTATCAGTGCTAAGCAGAATGAACATGTAAATGTCCCACTTTTAATAGTTCTAGATAAACACACTTATAAAGATAACTTTTATCAGTGCTACAAAAAGTGATGATAAAGGTGAATCCTTTATCTGCAGTTTTTGTTATCAGTTATAAAGGATATACTAATTAGTGATATTCTTAGCCGTAAGAAAAGTTTTTAATAATAATTTTTAATAACATATATATATAATTATTATTTTCCTATTCGAAAATAATTTTTATCTATATAAATTAATTAAAAAATTCATGTTAATAATTAATATATATTTTTTAATAATTAAAATATATATTTAATGATTTAAATTTATTTATATGCTTAAATATATATATAATTTTAAAATTATAATATTTTTTTATTAATATATATATTTATTATATTTAATATTATATATTTTTAATTTTACATAAATACTTTTTATATATATTTATTTATAATTATAATTATATAAATAAATATATATTTAAATATTTAAATGTCTTCAATGAATTTGGTTAACAAATATATGTCAAGAGATAATGTTGATATTCATGGACATGATTAGAGTTATTTATGTTCATACATGATTCGTGAGTACATATAATTTATATTATATGATCAAAAGTTTATTTCGGGACATGATTGTGGGTTGATATTTTCCAAATGTTTAGATAGCCTATATTATGTTGACACATGCATATCGTATGTATTTGTTCACTTTTAAATTGACAGCCTTCTCAATCATGTTTTCCATATATATTTAACGACTCATTTTTTATAATCTACCTTATCAGTTATGATTCATTCATGTTATAAACGTTAAATTATTATTTTCCCATTAATACATAACATATTGCAATAAATATATTTAAATATTATATATATTTATTATATTTATAATTATAAAATTTTAATTATATATAAATACCTTTTAAATGTATTTATTTATAATTATAATTATAAATACATATATATATATTTAAATAATTATAAAATTACAATAAATACATTTATTTTTAGTATATATATATAATTATATAAGCACATATATAAATATATATATTTAAAATTATAATTATAATTATATATATATATTAATAATTATAAAATTATAATAAATATATTTATTATATTTTATAAATATATATTTATCTATTACTCAAAAGGATCATGAGACAGGAAACCCTGCTCTTAAAAAAATCATTAGCAAAAAAGTTGACAAAGGGACGTAAAGAGGATGAACATGGTCAAACAATGATCCATGCCCTCGTCCATAAGGGAAAACTACTAATAAATAACATGAACATTACCATAATAATAGTTAGATTCATTATCCTCGTCAGCAGTTTATCACTCTGACCGTGTGTTCCTTTCATTGAATATCACAGAGTACGTCTCCTTGATCTTTTCTTGCTTCAGAGTGAGCTAGTTCTTAGACATGAGACCACACCCTTGTGCAATAGCCTAATCATGTCAACCACATCCTTGACAATGACCTTTTGGATGCCTAGCCAATCTCCATGATTTGGTGGTATGTTCTTCATGGTACACCCTTCTCAATATCTAGATTGTTGGTCACTATGGTTTCATATGGATACACTGTATCTAAAGAAACAACTAAAGAGCCTAACACTTCAAAATTATTAAAAGTATTGACCTTTGAATTAATATAAGATATTGGATGTTATTGGACATTGTCACCCAAAAAAACTTCTATTATGGGGTTTTTCTATTCTAAGTATCCTACCACTATAATTGCGTCAGCATCTGTGGATTCCCTTGTCCTATATAAAGAAACCTACATAGCATAATCAACTTTATTCAAAATTTCATAAAAATAGGACTATGTCCATTTCTACACAAGGGAGTCGAAGGTTTCACATTTCTAGTAGAGTGGTACACCTGAGTGGGACCATCTTATTTCCCTAGGATAAAGCACCTGGGGTCCTAGTGTTTAGTGACTGACCAGACTCACATGCATGCTCGGATTTCATACATGGTACCATTTTAAACCTATCTACCAATATTTGGATTTTAGGGGAGGATTAATTCCAAATCACCATCATTGTAGTATCATGCACAGTTTTAGAGCAATGAATCCTTTTTTATTGTAGGGAGTTCATCACCATCTTTTCCTTTCCTTTTCAATTGTATTTGAGGAGATATCTCCCCAGCAATTCTCAAAGTCAAATATACATTCATCATCATTGGTATACCTCTCTTTTTCATCTAATGTTATGTCAGCCTAAGTGATATTGGAAAAGGGAGTGACCTCAAAAAGTACTGAAGTGTTTCCAAATTGTTTCACATTCTTAGAATCATAATTATGAGGATCTAACCTACATTATAGAGTGTCTAAGACACTAACAAAATTAGACTGCACTACAGGTGCATTAACATTTTTTGCATCATGCACAAAACCATTATAGGAATTCCTATTAAGACCTTGCCCGTTCCTAGCTACACACCATGGTTCCCCTTACAACATCACGATAACAGAATGTTTAATCTTCCTTAAATTTTGAGACTGAGCCTTCTAGTAACATGTTGATTCCTCAATCCCTTGATCTGAACAAAAACCACATTCTCATGTTCTTTTAAATATTGATAACTCATGGCCAATTAAGTTGACTTCAGGAAAAAAGTGTGGACTTCACTCATATTCTATCTTTATGGAAAATTCATCTATGTCAGTAGAGAGAAATTTTGATTCTAAAATTTTGGAGTCAAGATCAACCTCTTCCATGAATTAGGAAAAGTGTCTAAATTGATAGATATCTATTTCTTTGCCCTATTTTATTTGTACACAGATTTCAAGCATGGTGTCATAATGTTTCCATAGATGCCACAAAATACAGTTGAAGCCAAAATCTCTTACCCATAATTGGATAGAGGATTTATTGATCTCTTCTAGGTTAGAGTTACTATCTCATTCTCTAATATTCATGATGACTGGTTTGAGGGATACTGAGCCATAACACTATGCTTTTTTCTTCATATCATCATTGTGGAATGAGAAATGATAGAATTACAAACTCAATGAAACAAATTTCCACATATCAAAACCAAAAATTTTATAGATCCTCACATTTAAATCCTCCAATTTCCATGATTTAGAGCCTTTAAGAAGGTTAATCCTAGCAATTATAGAGAGCGTACCCATTTGAATTCATTCTTTAATTGCATCAGAGTCCACCATGATGTGGGAACCACTTCCCTTACTTTGAATCAAACTAGTGTGTGCTTATTTATATATTAATAAATATATAGATATAAAAATATTTATAATTATTTAAAAAATATTTATAAAAAATATTTATTTATAATTGTGAGTCGACTATTTAGGTTATCTGTCAAAATAAAATGCCTTCGAGGTGAGGTCAACACCCATGAGTAAGAGATTGATAACCTCGAAACATGGGTGACAAAGGCAAAAGATAATGTTTTCGTTTTCATCTCCTACTTTATCATGACTTGATGGAGGGCCCAAATGCATGTATAACCCCACTCTTCCTTCTTTTTTTTTGTTTACAATTTTTTAAATAAATATAATGGGTATGAGTTATCTTGTAACTCATACTCGAACCTATTATGATTATAATTATAAAAATATATATGTTTTTTTAATAATTATAGAATTATAATAAATATATAAATTATATTTATAAATATATATAACTATATAAATATATTTATAAATATATACAAATATTTATAAATATATACAAATATTTATAAATATATACAAATATTTATAATTATAATTATAAGTATATATATATACTAATAATTGTAAAATTAAAATAAATATTCTTATTATATATAATTATAACATTATAAATATAATAAATATATTTATAATAATTTTATAATTATAAATAATTATTTATTTATTTATAGTTAAAAGTATAAATAAATATGTATTTATTTAAATAATTATAATATTACAAAAAATAAGTTTATTATATTTATAATTTTATAAATATATATATATATAATTAACGTATTTACTATATAAAATATTAAAATTATTAATATAATAATTATATTTATTATAATGTAATTATTATTTACATATATATATATAATTATAACTATTAGTAAATATATATTTATGTAAATAATTGTAACATTATAATAATTATATTTATTATAACTTTATTAATATATATAATTATATTAATTAATTATTAACATTATATCTTTATCAATGCTAAAAAAAGTTATGATAGAACTAGCCTTTCTCAAAACTAAAGAAATGCTGATAAAGATCACTTATATCAGTGCTTTTGATTTTGATGCGGATAAAACTAGCATTTATTAGTGATTTTTAGAAAGTGGTGATAAAATTATTCCTTGATATCATAAAAAACCCTAACATAATCTTCTATCTTTTGACTAAAAGCATTCGTGGAACCCCACCTCTGCCATCACCGCACCCCTCCTTTACTGTTGTGAACCCCACCTCTATCGCCACCACCGCCACAACTGTTGTTGCTTCCGATTTCTGCATCCTCTATCATAGAAACCTACTACTGCTGCTAAACCGCCTCCAAGAATAGGTATCCTCCCCATTGCCTTTCTTTTATCACTCACTCTCACAAAATTAATGAATTTGTTTGTCACGATACTAGTTTGATGATGTTGATTAATTACATCAATGGAAAAACACTATTAGAATTTAAGGTATTTGCAATGGGATATTTCCGACGCGATCCCATCGTAGATGAACTTTTGAAACGGGACCCTGTCACAAATAAACCGTTGCATAAAATGACGTCGCAAATAGTATTTTCTTGACGGTCCATCCCCAAAAAATACTATTTTCAATGGGAAATCATCCCATCACAAATAATTCCCCAATTATATAGATTATATATATATAAACCTTTTGTGACGGGCCTGTTACAAATAATTTTTACCGACGATCTAGTTCTCCCAACACAAATACATAATTAAAAATATATATAAACTATTTGCGAAGGGTTACCGTCACAAAAGGACACATCGCAAATACTTTAAAAAAATATTCAATAAAATTATGATAAATTAATATTAAAAAATTTATATTATTAATAGTATTAATATAAATCATATTATATTATATAATAATAATATTATTAATAATAAAAGAAAATTATATTATTATAATATAAATAATAAAATAATTATAATAATATAATAAAATTTTTATAATTATTAATATTTTTGAAAAATTAATATTATTATTATCAAAATAAAAAAAAAATAAAAAAATATCAAAATTCTCAATATTCACAAAAAATAAAAAAATAAAAAAAATAAAAAAATATTATTATTATTAGTTTTAGTAAAATAAAAAAACATTAAAAAACATAATACTATTAATAAATAAAAAAATAAAAAAATAATAATAATTAAATTATGAAGTATTCACCTAATATAAAAGATAGAAACTGTAAATAGTTAAATATTACAACAAACACTTCATTCAAATGTTTTTAACATTAAAAAAAGTCTTTGGGGGGATAGTCTTCTAGAGGAGGTGGAGAAGTTGAAGGATATGGTAGAGTAAACTCTATCCCAAAACTATTAGTCAAACATAGGAAGTTCTCCATCTGCTCGGGATGCTGCTTCCACCATCCCTAATTATTAATAATTGTTACTATTTATTACTAATTATTACTAATTATTTCTAATTTTTACTATTTATTACTATATATTAGTAATTATTTATAATTATTACTATTTATTAGTATTTATTAGTATTTATTATTAATTATTACAAATTATTACTATTTATTACTAATTATTAGTATTTATTAGTAATTATTATTATTTATTACTAATTATTAGTATTTGTTACTAATTGTTACTAATTATTAGTATTTATTAATAATTATTAGAATTTATTACTAATTATTAGTATTTATTATTATTTATTACTAATTATTATTAATTATTACTATTCATTTCTAATTATTAGTATGTATTACTAATTATTAATAATTTATGACTTATTATTACAAAATATTAGTATTTATTACTAATTATTACTATGTATTATTATTTATTACTAATTTTTACTAATTATTAGTATTTATTTCTAATTATTAGTATATATTTCTCATTTTTAGTATTTATTACTAATTATTACTAATGATTACTATTTTTTGCTAATAACTACAATTTTTTTCTAATTATTACTATTTACCACTAATTATTACTCATTACTGCAAATTGTTACTAATTAGAATTATTTATGATTAATTACTATAAATTACAGCTACTAATTACTAATTAGCACTAATTATTTATATTCATTACTAATTATCGTTAGTAATTCTTAATTACTACTAATTACTAATAATTAATACTAATAATTTAAATTTATTTTAAAAAATAAATACTAATGACAAAACAATATAAATGTAATTTAATTTCAACTAATTAACAACAATTAAAATTTAAATAAAAAAATAAATAAATATTAAAATAAATAAAATATAAATACATTTAAACTTGATCTCTTATAAGAATATATGACTTCAAAACATGTTCGTAGAAAAATTTAACTCGGGGAAATTTTGACTTTAAAATTAGAGTTTAGAGAGAGAAAGATAAAGTAGAAATTGAGAGGAATAATGAAAAAATTGATGGGGGTATATATATGTTAGATTATTCACGACAATATTATTTTTAAGGGGCATCCTGACACAAATAGTATTAATTATGATGGGTGTCCTACCACTAATAATATTATTTGCAACGGGACCCGTCGCAAATACCTTCAATCTCATTAATTACAGTCGGTGGTAAAAAGAGGTTTAGCGATGGGTCCTATTGAAAATAGTGACCTTCCAACACACTATTTACGATGGGGGCATATCCCTATCACAAATATTATTTACCGCCGATGGGTATTTTTGACGGGGAGAGGCACCCCCCATCACAAATACCCTTTTTGTGGTTTGGTGCGAAAATCGTGCTAAACCTTTTGTGATGGGATAAGTTCCCCATTGAAAATAGTCTCTTCGACGGACTATTTTTGATAGGGTCTATTCCCGTCGCAAAAGGCCATTTTTCCATAGTGAAGGTCCTAGAAATTTGAAGATGAATATGACTATATTCAGATGTTTGGAGTCTGATTTTTTAAAGGATTTCGTGAACTCTATATAATTTTTTCTCTCCAAATTAAGGGCATGTTTTTGTTGTTATTCTATAGTTTCATGTCTACAGTGTGGCTATATGGATTTCCAACAACGCTTTTTGATCATGGTTTTTGGGGACTGCATTTATTTTTATTGATGAATTGCTACAATGTGGTTCTCATTATTTGATTAAATGAATTTTCTAAGGGATCTTGTCATTTTTTTATACCAAAAATGAATTGGAAGAAAATCTTCCAATAACTTTTGAGGCTCGTTGTTATCTTGAAAGATATTTTTGAAGCATGTATCTAGTTTTTGAGATATCCAAATACATTGTTTTATACAAAACATGTGTCTAAAATGTTTGTTAGAAGTGAACACCTAATTTCATATGCATATTTTAAAAAATACACTAAATATGATAAGAGTTCAATGATGTAGAGAAGACTGTGCAATGCCATTAAAAATGTTAATGATAAAACTCTAAATAGAGGAAAATAAATTCCATGTCACTTTGAATTATAGGAAACACATCAATTTAGATTTTAAAACATAAATATGGAACTTGAGATCTTTAAGGAGAGCTAGGAACATAGCAGTGCTCATGATGAACAATTCTATATGGGATATTTATTCTCTCTTATTTTCATTCATTTGTTTATATTCAAATATGGATATTTTTTGTTTGTTATTTAATTGAAAATTATTTGTGGATAATCTCCCATGTTTTGGAATTTATTCTACTAATTTTATTTTTATCACTTCTTCATGTAATTTCATTAAATTCTAAAATTGATTGGTGATGTTTATTATTATCATTAAAATTATTTTTCACCTCTCACATATTATTTTTCCAATCTTTGGAATCAATCAGGGATATTGATTTTGAAGTTGTTTTCTTCATTTTCTATTTATTTTGGATTATTTTTGAAGTATAAATCTTGAATAATAATTATTTTTCAAGATTTATCTCATTCCAAGGGAGATAAATCTTAAAAAAATTATATGATGAGTTTTTAATAAAATTTCTTTTAATAAAAAAATCATTTAAACCAGATATCATTAATTCTATCTTTAATAATCTCAATTATCTTTCTCACTTGATGTTCTCAGTACTTGATTATACATCCTACTCTTATTGAATTTTAAAAGAATAACTATTTCTTTATCCGTTTATATCAAGAAAAAATAAAAAAACTTCACCCTCAACTTTTAGTGTTTTATTTTAAATTTTGGTTTCACCATCACAACTTATCTTCCCTATGGGTTCTCTAAATCCATTATTTTATGTTTGTCTTCATCATGAACCTACTAGATTTATAATTTCCAACACCCAATTCATCTTTAGTTAAACACCATCACCAATTTAAACTCTTTGCAACTAAATTACAATCTCTATCCCCTGAGGCTGAAAAAATAATTGAGGGAATCAAACACTACTGAGTGTGTGACATAAGTTTCACATGGACACTAGTAAATGAATTCCTTGGACTAATGAGATAGGAATTATAAGATTAAACCCAAAGGGCGGAATAAGTTAAACTATTACCCTGTAATACAGAAATAAATTTTCTATGATAATCACTAAGATGATAACATGTAAAAATGGGTAAGAAAGGTGGTAACCATAGTTGAATATGGATACATAAATTTGGTTGGGAATTTTCTAACCTCATAAATTTAATATTTATCTTTTAATCTAGGAATATTCCATGGGGTTTTTGTAAAATACATTTGTATCCTATTTTTTTCATAAAAATGATCTTCCTTATTATTTTTAATAAGGTACACCCAATTCAAATTCTCCGTTTATATCGTACAATTTCAAAAATAAAATTTTTCCCTATATTTGTCAAAAACTATCAAATTAAAATTTAACTTCCTAAAATAGATAGAAATTTATTTATATCCATAAAAATCTTTAGTTTAAAACACCTTATAAATTTAAAATTCTAGTTTACAAAAAACATTTTAAATATTGTCACTTTTTCCATTTAAACAAACATTTACTCACATCAATGTATTATATTCTTTTTTTCTTATATAACAGCCTGGATTTTCACAAAGGTATGGATGGTTTTTTTTAAAATATAATATGTTTTTTATTTGTAAATCCATTATTATATTCAAAAGCCCTATTTTTTATTATTTAAATGGTTTTCAAATAATATATCTTGTAATTTTAATATTTCAATGTTTATATTCTATAGTTGTATTTATAAATTTTTTCCACATGTTTTTTATGAACTAGGATGATAAATCATTTTCCAATCCTTCCATGTTATTTCAAGAAATTTGTGAGATCCAACATGTATTGAACATCTTTTGTGTATTTTTTTTGTTAAATATTAATATTAATGAATCAAATAGGATGGATATGAATATGAATGTATTGATTCCAAACAAATGATAAAAGAGTATAAATATTTAGTTAAATAGTTCATGTTTTTAAAATATCATGCATATATCCCTTCTCATATCCATTTTCTATTTTTACACTATTGTTATTCAAGACTTATTTGTCCAAAGGAGATAGAAGAACACTTGATCTTTCATGGAATTGATCCAAGTTATTAATGTTGTAATATACAAGGTGAAAGAGGATAATGTAGCTAGTGATATACATAACATGTTGTGTTAGGGATCATATGATATTATTACATGTGTGGACAATGAGGCAGACTATATCGAGGACCTGATTACAAATGGGAATGATGATGAAGATCGTATTGAGGAAATGAAAAAGATAGTTGAAGTTTAACTTTTTGATTTCCCAAAATTGTTTAAGAATTTAAAGATTTGTAAAAAGATTCCATTGTATATTGGTTTAACTAAATATATAATATTTTTATTCGTAATGAAGCTGTATGATTTTAAAGTAATAAATAGATGGAGTGACACCAGTTTTACCAAAATACTTTCTCCATTGAATGGTATGCTCTTAGTAGACAATGATATCCCTAGTAGAAAATATGATGCCAAATGAATGACACCTTCAATGTGTATGATCTTTGAAAGAATACATGCCTTACCAAATGACTGTATAATGTTTATCAAGGACCAAAAAAACTTAAATGATGAACAATGTGTGGTGCTTCTAGATACAAGAAAGATGAATCTAGTCCTATGAAAGTGTTATAGTACATTCAAATCATTCCAATGTTTATGTTCCAATATGGATGTTATGAGACTAAATGAAAATTGATGTTCCATATAGATACAAGAAATAAATATAGAAAACATCATAACCTAGTATAATCTCTTTAGTGGAAGAAAACTTATCATGAGAATCCTAAATTTAGAAGCAATCCAGGAAACCTTCATCATGCATTATCTACAGATGGAGTGATTCGTTTTGGATTTTAAAGAAGCGCTCATAGTACTTGGATGATTATGTGTATAAATTATAAATTTCCATTTTTGTTATGCATGAAATGAAAATACACCAGGTTATCTTTGATTATATCAGGACCAAAAAAATTGGGTAATGATATTGATGTCTAGTTGGCTCCGTTGATCAAATATTTTAAATTATTATCGGATTTAGGTGTTACAATGTAACACCAGAGATTTTATGAGAAATATTTTGTTTTTATGTATAATGTTATATAAAGGAATCTTTCACTACACACAACACTGTCTTGCCTTGCTTTACATGTAATCACGACCTTCCACGATAGCGTCTGTTGTACGCAATACTAGGTTTCACTAAACAACGATATGCCTTTAAAATATTATATAAACTAGCCGTTATGAATACTAATACCCACTTTTTGGAATTTTATAAGTTTTATTTTCAAAATGGACTTCCTTTTTGGATTCGGAATATCGAAATTAGCCTAGGGTGAATTTTTGGATTTTTTTTTGAAAACTTTCAATTTTTGATGAATAGTGAAAACAATGGGTTACTATTTAAATTCCGACTTTTTATTTAAATAATTATTTATTTTATTTAAATTTATTTTTGGTAAAAATTGATACATAATACCAATATAAGTTTAATTTAATTCATTGGAGTCATTTTATAATAGTTTTAGATATATAAAAATTTTATTGAACTTTTCACCGTCTTATAACCACCTCCTAGGAGATTTTTATAAATTTACATAAAACACAATTTTACTAATTTTGGGGGTGAAATTTCAAAAATCTGAGAGACACAGTTAATATCAAGGAGTAAAATGTGGTTCAATAAGATAAAAATAATTTTTTGTGAATAGTAACTTTTTACGTTTTCTACCACAGTTAAAAGTAAATAGGGTAATCAAGGGTAAAAATGATATTATTATCACCCTAACACATGTCCTAATTCTATTGGATAAGTTTATTTCGACAAAAAACAACCTTAGGAATAAAATATTACCATTTAGGTCCACTTGGATTAGATTAGGGCATTTAATATTATTTTATTTAAAGAGGAGTTAAAATAGTTAAAATCAATGTTTAATAACTAAAACATTTTTAATATATGGTTATAAATAAGATAAATTTGAATATAAATATTAATTAGAAATATAAAAATATTTCCTACATAATTGTATTTTATTTGTAATTTTTATACATAAAATAAGTTAATTTATTTATGACACAATGATGATGCAATAATTACCTTATTAAAGAAATATGAACATAATTGATGTCATAAATACCCAAATAAATGTAATTTGAGACTTTTTACAAATTACACTTATTTTATAGGTTAATATTACATGTTATTATTGATTTAATATACTTTTTTCTAACTAATCATGTTGTTATAAGTTTCACAAAAATCAACTACCATATAGTGTCAAAATTGACATAAAATAGTTTTTAAAACTAATATTATATTATTAATTGTTATTTTATTCCTAAAAATCTAAGAATCGGACAAATTACTTATATAAGGTTATATATATTAATAATTAACCACTCGGGGTTCGTTTGGCTTGTTATAGTTTGTGTATTAACCATATAGTGTAAGAAAATAAGAAGACACGATAAAAGTTAAATTATTTATCTTGGAGTTAAATCTAAATGATAAGGTTACAATAGTAACCTATACTTGTCTAAAATCTATTGGTTTAGTGGATTTCAACCCATAACCACCTTATCTTAGAAATAAATCAATTTGTAGCTATTAAAAACCGAATATCACTTTATTATAAAATAATAGTTTAAGTTTGTCCTGAAGTGCCCTTCTCCTCCCTTATAAAAGGTAACCTCCTCCCTCTCCACTTCACGCCACTTTGAGCATTAAAACTCGGCCAACCCCTGCCAATTTCCCTTCTCAACATCCTTAGAAACATTTTATAGGTCTTTTTCTTCTTCAAAGACCATCTTTATTACCATAAGAGGAGGTTAAAAAGAGGTGCTTCAAAGAAGAGGTAATGTCCATTACCGGTTCTTTCAACATTATTTCTTCTTCTACTTATTATTATTTAGTTGTTTCATTATTAAGTAATAAAATCAGTTTCAATCATATATGGATATGTTATTATAAATATAAAACAACCCAATTTCACCTTCTATCAATCCTACGGAAAATGAAATCACCGCGCGTGCGTACGTACGGAATACCGTCTCCACGCTGTGGTGTAATATGTTTTCCACCACCACCTTTCTTGGATGGGTATAATGGTGTAAAGGATAACTATATATGATTATTTTAAAGTGATATTTATTCTGAAATACTATACATACACTTCAATACAATTCAACGATCATGGGAATGATATCATCGCTCGTGCGTACGTACGACCTACCGTCTCCACGATGTGATGTGAGTCGTTCTACATTATCTTCAATGAATATTGATTATATAAATGAATTTAATGAATAAATATGATATATATTATGCTAATACCATTCTGTAAATGAGTTATCTATAACCTAAAAAGAATAATAAGAATTTATTCGACAAAACATGCTTAAGAACAAAAAATAAATAAACACCCGAATAACAAGTAGCAATGAAATATTACTAATAAGAAGCTAAGAATATGACCAAATATTATATCATAAAAATTATTATGATTCTTGATTAAGTCAGTGACATTATTTAAATCATTATACAAGAGGTTCAGACACTTACGAAGAAAATCAGACCTAAGGTAAGGGAAAATCTTGCAATCTCATTTTTATCCGAGATTGTTTATACTTCGGTAATTATTGGGGCATATTTATCATCCAAATACATTTTTCTTCAATATGTAATATTATTTATATCCTCCTACAATTGTTTAAATCCAATTTTACCCATTGGTTAGTTTTTAGTACAAGATATGAAATGAATCTTCTGTCATTTTTAGTACGAGGTAATTTTTGACTTTTCCGGACAAAGTACGAGAAGAATGTTTTTTTAACTTATAAAGCCTGAATGTATTTTTAGAACATTGTTTCCATGAAGCATCCTTTACAAGTTTGAAAGTTTATTTTTAATCAAATTATTTTATTTGAATATTTTAAGACATTTTAAGAAAAGAAAAATATTTTTGAAGTAGAAATAATATTTTCTTCAAGAATGGAGTGAAAGTGTTTTATCAAAATTATTTTCCATCTAAGATAATATGGTGTTCTATTTATATACTATTTTAACATTGATTTGTTTATGTTAGGATGGAATTATTTTTATGATGTCATTTTATCTTATATGTATTATGTTATGATGGCATGATGTTTAAGAATCCCATTTTTATTACATGGGTTATGCTATGATGTATGATTTATGATCTTGTGGCACACATAAGAATGGTATCATTATGAGATGGGTGGGACCTATATCTCCCTCCAATTAATTGGGTAAAGATTTATATCTCCTGAGATAGGATTGGCTGGAATTGTAGGTTAATCTAATTCAGTGAAACAGGACTGAAACGAGGAGTGAACTCGGTTCAAAAATGGACTTCGTCCACTAAGATACTCTTGGAAATGAGTCTTGACTACTAAGAAATGATTCTTTATGATTATGTGTGTATGCAAAAAATTTTCGTGTTTTAAGTAATGATTATTTGGACTACATTTCAGTACTATGATTTATCCCATGTTATGAAATTATGATCTCTTTCGCAGGTTAAGATTTCCAAAATGATATGTTGTTATAATGTGATTGATATTTCTTTTGGTTACCCTTACTGAGCATTTTGATCTCACCCTATTGTATGTTTTCTTTTCCCCAGTTCTGGTAGAAGGGTATTAAGTAGGATATTCCCTAAAGGAATACTAGATATGATGAAATAAATGGAAGACTATGTAGATGCTTTATGACTCAGTTGTTTATGTTTCTTTATTTCTAAATACACTATACCTATACGGTCCTTTCATGGTTTTGTTATATGTTGTAATAAGTGTGATTCAATTTTGAAGTAATAAAAATGTATGTAATGTATGGGTCATTATAGTTTGTATCAGAGGAAAGTTATAGTCAACCATTAGAAACTAGGATGTGAAAGCCTTAGTAAGAACCCTAAGGATATGTCTAAGTGTATTAAAAAATATTAGTGTTTTAGAAATGGCCATGAAGAATCTATGATAAGACCTTAAGTGTGAAATTTTATTCTTGATTATGTGGTTTTACTATTATAATTAGTGTTTCTCACACTATTCTCCTTGGTTTTAGTCAATGGTTGGAACCCAAAGGAACCGTGTTAATGCTGAATGCAATGGGAAATGTAATGATTGTCCCCCTGAGCAACCAAACATTATGGGAGTTGGAATGAAAAATCTTGTAGCCATGCTCACACAGCTTTCTCAAGCTATAAATCATGTAGGACTTCCAAACGAGCAAAGGAAGGAGCAACATTCTGTTGAATCCTTCATGAGGAAGTGTCCGCCCTCATTTAGTGGGTCTAATGATCCATTAGTTGCTGAACACTGGATCAGTACTACTGGAAAGATATTTTCAGTTCTTCAATGTTCTGAACATGTTAAAGTCATCTTAGTAGTATATTTTTTGGAAGTTGAAGCTAATCAATGGTGGAATATTATCAAGGATACGAGTCAAAGAGATGAGATTGAGTCCATGGAATGGGACGAGTTCAATAACATATTTTTCAATAAGTAGTTCCCTCGTATTCAACGAACAAAGATGGAGAAGGATTTTCTTGAGCTAAAGAAGAATGATGATGAATCTGTTGGTACCTACGAAGAAAATTTTACAAGACTTGGAAGGTACTCTTCTGGGATTATTATCCAACCTGAGAGTAAGATCAGTCGATTCATTAGTGGCTTAAAACTAAGTCTTTTAAGGGTGTTAGCCATAAGGGACATCAATAGTTACAAGTAAATCGTTCGATGTGCTCTCAAGGATGATATGGAGATTGGAGTAACCCATCAGTCATATGTGTTTGATAATAAGAGGAAAATGGAATTCAAAGGAAAATCTAAAGAGCACAATAAAGAGAAGATGAGTTTCCCCTTATGCTCAAAGTGTGGAAAAAAACATGGAGGGATTTGTCTTAAAGGGATAAGTAACTTTTTCAAATGTGGAAAAGAAGTTCACCGGGAATTTTAATGCCTCAATGATGGGAAGAAGATGTCTAGTGATGTGAACAAAGAAAATTCTACGCAGAGTGCACCTCCTACACATCAATGTCACAAGTCCACGGAAATGGGGAATTATGCTAATCAATGCCCTACCCCAAGGGTTGCTGATGATGATTGACGTCAAAAAACTCTTAAGGCTAAAGACAAAGGAAAGCCAAATTAAATTTCTATCAGCGATGTGGAGTACGATAATGAAGTGGTGAAAGGTACACTTACCATTCACCTTAAAGTAGAAAATGTTTTATTTGATTCTGCATCCACCCCCTCTTTTATTTATAAAGAATTTTCTAAGGTTATTGTCGTATTACCTTAATAATTAGATGTTGAGTTAGCTGTGACAACCCCTAATGGAACAATGGTCACATCAAAAGTTTACAATTCTTCTCCAATTGAAGTTTGTGGGAAAGTGCTTCCTGTAAATCTTGTGATCCTTCTTATAGTGGAATTTGATGTGATTCATGGAATGGATTGTCTTTCTTTATATGGATACCATATCAATTGCCAAATAAGGGAAGTCACATTTCATATTCCAGATCAATCTATGATCGTCTATCGATGCAAGGATGAACATAACCTTCTAGCGGAAATTTATTCCATCCTATGGGTCTTGATTCCACTAAATGAAGGTTATTTTTCTGAAATTGTTGGAGAGAAACTCATGATTAAGAATACACCAATTGTATGTGAGTTTGATGATGTCTTTCTAGAGGGATTTCTGGGTCTTCCGCCAAATCGTGAAGTTGAGTTTTCAATAGAACTCGTACCGGGTGCTTTCCCTATTTCAAACACACCTAATACAATGGACCCAATTGAGTTTCAGGAATTAAAGAAGAAAATCCAAGATAATCATGATAAGGTATTCATACACCCTAGTGAGTCACCCTTGGGAGTCCCTGTTCTGTTTGTTAAGAATAAAGAGGGATCAATGAGACTCTGCATTAATTATCGAGAACATAACAATACCACTATCAAGAACAAATATCCTCTCCCACGTATTGATAACTTATTTGACCAACTACATGGATCTCAATACTTTTCCAAGATTGATCTTTGTTCAGGGTATCATCAATTAAGCTTAAAAAAAGAGGATATACCAAAGACGACTTTTCGTACAAGGTATGGACACTATGAATTTATAGTGATTCAATTTGGTCATACTAATTCCTCTTCTATCTTGATGGATCTAACGAATAGAGTCTTTAGAGACTATATTGATCAGTTTGTGGTAGTCTTTATAGACGATATTCTTGTCTATTCCAAGAGAAAAGAATAACATGAAGATCCCTTGAGAATTTTATTAAAGACCCTGAGAAAGGATAGTCATTATGAAAAATTTAATGTGTGAATTTTGGCTTCAAAAATTTCATTTTTGGGTCAGAAAATCTCAAAAGAGGGGATATCTGTGGTTCCATAAAAAACATAGGTTATCTAAAGATAGTCGAGACCAACAACAGTAACCGAGATCCGAAGTTTTCTTGGTTTGGATTGATATTATCGATGTTTTTTGAAATATTTTTCATGATTATCTAATTCACTCTCCAGGTTGACTCGAAAAGGAGTTAAGTTTGTTTGGACAGAGGAGTGTGAAGAGAATTTCAAATAGTTAAAAAGAAGGTTATCCAGTGCACCTGTGCTCACACTACCTTGTAGTGGAGAAAGGTTTCTGATATATAGTGATGCATCCAAGAAGGGATTGGGGTGTGTTACTATGAACAATGATATGGTGATATCTTATACCTCACGACAATTGAAAATTCATGAGCAAAATTACCCAACTCATGATTTGGAGTTAGCTGCGATAATCTTTGCCTTAAATATTTAGAGGCATTATCTTTATGGTGAAAGGTGTGATATTTATACTGATCATAATAGTTTAAAGTATATTTTCACACAAAATGAGATGAATATGCGCCAAAAAAGATGGTTGGAGATGATTAAGGATTATGAATACTCAATTCATTACCACCCTGGGAAAGAAAACAAGGTGGAAGATGCATTAAGTCGACAAGACCATGCTAGCTTATCCATGATGAGGATCACAAATGATCCAATATTTATGGATTTACAAAGGATGGATCATGGAATTATAATGGAAGGGGGAAAATCTTATCTTTCTCAAATGAATGTTCAACCATCTATACATGTGAATATTAAAGAGGCACAGAAAGAAGATGTAGATTTTCAAAAGAAGGTGAGAAATGTTCCTGAATTTAACCTTGATTGTGATGAGATAACAAGGTTTAGGAATCGGGTTTGTGTTCCTCCCATCCTAGAATTAAAGAAGGAGCTACTGGATGAGGCTCATAGTTCTTCATTCTCTATTCATCCTGGAAGCACGAAGAAGTATAGGGAGTTGAACGAGTACTTCTGGTGGGATGGCATGAAAAAAGATGTTGCTGAATATGCCTCTCAATGATTGGTTTTTCAGAAAGTTAAAGCTGAGAAAAATAAGTCTAAGGGGATGTTACAACCATTACCCATAACTGAATGGAAATGGGAAAACATCCCTATGGACATTGTCACTGGACTTCCAAATACATCCAGAGGCAATAATGCTATCTGGGTTATAGTTGATCATCTTACGAAGTCAGCACACTTCATTGCTATTAAAGAATATTTCTCTCTAGATCAGCTTACCAGGATATATGTGAAAGAAGTGGTAAGATTGCATGGAGTACCACTTTCCATTATATCTGATCGGGATCTGAGGATTACCTAAATGTTTTGGCTAAGTCTTCAGCATAATCTGGATACAGAGTTGAGTTTCAGCACTACTTATCATCCTCAGACAAACGGTCAGTCTAAGAGAATAATTCAAACTCTAGAAGATATGTTAAGAGCTTGCTCTATGGATTTAAAAGGTGGTTGTGATCAAAACCTACATTTGGTGGAATTTTCTTATAATAATAGCTTTGACTACAGTATTTAGATTGGTCATTATGAATCTCCCTATGTAAAGAAATGCAGAACTCCAACTTGTTGGGATGAAGTTGGGGAAAGAAAGCTATTACGAGCTGATCTTGTTGATGAGATGGAAGAAAAGGTCCGATCTATTCAACAACACATAAGAGAAGCTCAGAGTCAACAAAAAAATTATGCTGATAACCAAAGAAAAGACCTAGATTTTGAAGTGGGTGATAAAGTGTTCTTACAAATATCTCCTTGGTAGAGAGTAATGATATTTGGAAAGAAGGGAAAGCTGAGCCCAAGGTATATTGGTCTTTTTGAAATACTAGATCGTGTTGGGATGGTAGCTTACCAATTGGAACTTCCACCGAATCTCTCTCAAGTTCACAATGTGTTCCATGTATCTCTCCTGAGAAAGTACATACCCGATACTTCACATGTACTCAGCTTATAAGTTGTACCGCTGGAGCGTGATCTTTCTTATGAAGAACAGTCGATATAGATTTTGGATCATAGAGAAAAATTCCTACGGAACAAGACCACTCGCTTTGTGAAAGTTTTATGGAGGAACCACCAATTAGAAGAAGCTACATGTGAACTTGAGGAGATGACGAGGGAGAGGTATTCTCATCTGTTTGTTAAAAAGTGACGAATTTTGAGGGAGAAATTCATTTTAAGTGGGGTAGAATGTAAAACCCGAGATTTTATGCGAAATATATTTTTTTTATTTATAATGTAATATAAATTAATCTTTCACTACACACAACAATGTCTTGGCTTACTTTACATGCAATCGTGACCTTCCATGATAACGTGTGTTGTACGCAATATCGGGTTTCACTAAACAACGATATTCCATTAAAATATTATATAAACTAGCTGTTATGAATAGTAATACCCACTTTTTGGAATTTCATAAATTTTATCTTTCAAAATGAACTTCATTTTTGGATTCGGAATATCGAAATTATCCTAGGGTGAATTGTTTTTATTTTTCTGAAAACATTCAAATTTTGATGAATAGTGAAAACACTTGGGTAACTATTTAAAAACCGACTTTTTATTTCAGTAATTAATTATTTTATTTATATTTGTTTTAGGTAAAAATTGATACATAATACCTATATAAGTTCAATGTAATTCATTGGATTCATTTTATAATAATTTTAGATATATAAAAATTTTATTGAACTTCTCACCGTCTTTTACCTACCTCTTAAGAGCTTTTTGCAAATTTACATAAAACTTAATTTTACCACTTTTGTGAGTAGAATTTTAAAAATCTAAGATACACGGTTAATTTCAGGGAGTAAAATGTGGTTCAATATGATACAAATAATTTTTGGTGAATAGTAACTTTATACTTTTATTTATCACGGTTAAAAGTAAATTGGGTAATTAAGGGTGAAAATGATATTATTATCACCCTAAAACATGTAAAAATTCTATTGGATAAGTTTAATTCAACCAAAAACAACATTAGTAATAAAATATAACCATTTAGGTCCACTTGGATTAGATTAGGACAGTTAATATTATTTTATTTAAAGAGGCGTTAAAATAGTTAAATTCAATGTTTAATAACTAAAACATTTTTAATATATGGGAATAAATAAGATAAATTCTACTATAAAAATTCATTAGAAAGATAAGAATATTTCCTACATAATGGTATTTTATTTGTAATTTTTAGACATAAAATAAGTTAATTTATTTATGAAACAATGATTATGCTTATTAATGAAATATGAACATTATTGATGTTATAAATACCCAAATATATTTAATTTGAGAATTTTTAAAACTTACACCAATTTTCTAGGTTAATAGGACATTTCAGTATTGATTTAATTTATTTTTTTCGAACTAATAATTCTGTTATGATTTTTAAAATAATCAATTACCAAATAGTGTCAAAATTGAAAGAAAACAGTTTTTTAAAAAAATATTAGATTATTAATTGTTATTTTATTTTTAAAAATCTAAGGTTCGGAATAATGACATATATAAGGTTATATATATTAATAATTAACCACCTGGGGTTCTTTTGGCTTGTTATAGTATGTTTATTAACCATATAGTGTAAGAAAACAAGAAGACACGGTAAAAGTTAAATTATTTAACTTAGAGTTAAATCTAAATGATAAGGTTACAATATTAACCTAAACTTGTCTAAAATATATTTGCTGAGATAATTTTTACCCATCCCTACCTTATATTATAAATAAATCAGTTTGGATCTATTATAAACCGAATAATACTTTATTATAAAATAATATTTTAAGTTTTTCCTAAAGTGCCCCTCTCCTCCCTTTTAAAAGGGCACCTCCTCCCTCTCCTCCCCACACCACTTTGAGCATCCAAGAAAGGCCAAAACCTGCGAATTTCCCTTCAAAAATTCACTAGAAACATCCTAGAGTTTATGGTCTTCTTCAAATACCATCTTTAGTGCCCTAAGAGGTGGTTAAGAGTAGGCACTTCAAAAAAGAGGTAATGTCAGTTACCGATTCTTTCAACTTTATTTCTTCTTCTACTTATTCTTATTTAGTTTTTTCATTATGAAGTAATAAAATAAGTATCACTCATATACATATATGTTATTATAAATATGAAACAACCCTATTTCACCTTCTATCCATCCTACGGAAAATGAAATCACCGCGCGTGCGTACGTACGAAATACCGTCTCCACGTCGTGGTGTAATATGTTTTCCACCACCACCTTACATGGATGGGTATAATGCTATAAAAAATAGCTATATATTATTATTTTAATGTGACATTGATTCTGAAATACTATACATACACTTAAATACAATTCAACGATCATGGGAACGATATCATCGCTCGTGCGTACGTACGACCTACAGTTTTCACGATGTTATGTGACTCGTTCTACATGATCTTCAATGAATAATGATTTATAAATGAATTGAATGAATAAATATTATATATATTACACTAATATTATTATGTAAATGATTTATCTATAACCTAAAAAAGAATAATAAGAATTTATTTGACAAAACATGCATAAGAACAAAAAAGCAATAAACACTCGAATAACAAGTAGCAATGAAATATTAATAATAAGAAGCTAAGAATATGACCATATATGATATCATAACAATGAGTATGATTCTGGAATTAGTCAATGACATTATTTAAATCATTATACAGGAGGTTCGGACCCTTACAAAGCAAATTGGACCTATGGTAAGGGAAAATCTCGCAGTCTCGTTTTTATCCGAGATTGTTTATACTTCGGTAATTACTGGGGCATATTTATCATCCACATACATGTTTCATCTATATGTAATATTATTTATATCCTTCTACAATTTTTTGAATCCAATTTTACCCATTGGTGAGTTTTTATTAAAAGATATGAAATGAATCTTTTTTTGTTTTTAGTACGCGGTACTTTTTGACATTTCCGACCAAAGTATGAGAAGAATGTTTTTTTAACTTATACATCCTGAATGGATTTTTATAACATTATTACCATGAAGCTTCCTTTTCAAGTTTTCAAGTTTATTTTTAATCAAATTCTTTTATTTTGAAATTGTATGACATTTTAATAAAGGAAAAATGTTTTTGAAGTAGAAAGGATATTTTCCTCAAGAATGGAGTTCAAGTGTTTTATCAAATTTATTTTCAATCTATGATAATATGGGGTTCTGTTTCTATCCATATTTTTACATTTATTTGTTTATGTTATGATGGAATTATTTTTATGATGTCCTTTTATCTTATATGGATAATGTTATGATGGCATGTTGTTTAAGAATCCCATTTTTATTACATGGGTTATGCTATGATGTATGATTTATGATATTATGGCACACATAAGAATTGTATAATTATGAGATGGGTGGGACCAATATATCCCTCCAATACATTGGGTAATGATTTATATCTCATGAGATAGACATGGGTGGAACGGCAGGTTAATCTGTTTCAGTGAAACAAGACTGAAATAAGGAGTGAACTCGGTTCAGAAATGGACTTTGTCCGCTAAGATTGTCTTGGAAATGAATCCTGACTACTAAGAAATGATTCTCTTTGATTATGTGTGTATTACACAAAGTTTCATGTTTTTTATGATTATTGGGACTACATTTCACTACTATGATTTATCGCATGTTATGAAATTATGATCTCTTTAGCAGGTTAAGATTTCCAAAATAATATGTTCTTATAATGTGATTGATATTTCTTCTTTTTACCCATACTAAGCATTTGATCTCACCCTTTTATATGTTTTCATTTCCCCAAGTCAGGAAGAAGGGTATTAAGTAGGATATGCCAAAAAGGTATTCTAGATACGATGAAATAAATGGGAGACAATTTAGATGTGTTATGAATCAGTTGTTTATGTTTCCCAGTTTCTAAAGACACTGTACCTATATGGTCCGTTCATGGTTTTGTTATATGTTGTAATAAGTGTGCATCAATTTTGAAGTAATAATAATGTATGCAAAGTATGGGTAATTATATACATTGTATAATGCTTATAAAACTGAAAACTTCACATTGAGATCTATGTTGTATAAAATGATAAAATACTTTTCTACTTATGAATATTTTTTAGGATATATCATTAAAGTACCTCAAGGGTGTTCTATTTATAAATAAGGTACACAATCAATTTGGTTGAAACATTCATCGAAGATCATCTTTCTAGTACATATTAGATTTAAACCTTTAAGACATAAGTATTGATCTTGGATGACATCATTCAATGCATATTTAAAATAATGTAAATAACCTTCTCCACTAGATGGTGATCATATAATTTATAAATTAAATGATTTTAACAGTAATTTTGGGAAACCATTTTTGAAAAACCTTACGAAAACTGGTCGAAGAAAAAGATCAGTTTCTTTAAATTACTATACTGTAATTTTTTATAAGATAGAAATTTTACTGATGTTATGTGTATTGAAGAAACATTATGTGATAGTTTCATGGAAAAATTGCCAAATGCACATGAAAAAACAAATTATGGAATTATCACGACTTTAGGCATGGTGGATGTGGGAATACAAGACGATTTTGTGCTAATAAAGGGGGAAAACTGACTTTATTCCTCCAACTAATTACACTCTTTCTGGGTAGGAGAGATAATAGTTTTTTATCTTATTGATTGACTTCAAGGTTCTATATGGGTATTCAACCAATATAAAGAATATCGTTTCCAAGACTAATTTAAAGTCCAATGGTATGAAATAACATGACTTCCATGTTTTGATGCAAGATCCACTTCTTCTAATTTATATTCCATTATTCCGCAAAATATATGTCATATAATAAAAGATCTCTGTTACTTTTTCAAAGTTATTTGAATCAAATTTATAGACATGGTGAATCTTAAAACTATAGAATGTGAAATTACCATCATATTTTGTGGATTAGAAATATTCTTATTGCTATAATTATTTGATATGATGGATCACATGGTGAAATAGATTTTACTATGTGGTCCTGTACACTATAGATGGATGTACCCTATTGAATGGTATATGATGATTCTGAAAGGTTATGTAAATAATAGAAGTCATACAAAGGGCTGTATTTCATATTGATATATTGTTAAGGATGTTGTCGAACTCTGTACCGACTACTTGTCTGATGTGGAAGAATTGGTCTACCAAAATCTCATCACACTGGGGGGCTTGAGGGTAAAGTAATTTCTATAAGATATGTTTCCAAAATCAAAATTAAAGATTGAGAGCAGGCCCACATTTATGTTTTGCATAATATTTTGGAGAATTCCTCATATTGTTAAACCCAAAAATAAATTATTAGGAATTTTAATCCAAAAAGGGATGATATATAGATATAATATACACATAATCCAAATTTTATAGGATGGTTTCAAGAACATATTTTTAAGGGGACAAATGAAAATCCATTATCAATTTCAGAACAACTTTGATGGCTAGATAAAAGGATAAATGTTTATGTATTATCTTAAAAAGGTTATGTAACTAATGGTTATACATTATATAAAAATGAACATGAATAATACAGTACCATGCAAATTTGGGGAGTTAAACATGTGGATGAATTAATGCATGTTTATGGTACTATGGATAGAAATACAATTTATTCATATATGTCATACTTTGGAATCATCAAATAAATATTGGGGTTGGATTATATAATATTTCATGTTTCGATTTTATTAATGCATGTTGGTTGATGATAGGAGTGTTGTTAAAATAAATGAATTCGGATTAATGGAAGTGAGTTTTAATAAGGAAGGGGAAAAATATGAACTATTTATAATGGAATCGTAGGCAGTACAAGTATTATATATTCCAGATTCCTCAAACCGAATGTGGCCAATTGTTTTTTTATCAACCAAAACCACTGAAGAGTCATTTAAAAATTCAATTAAGGATGACACTAACATTGGGATTTCACAATAATTTTTCAATGGTATCAATATAGATTTGGTTTTTGTATGTCAGAGGATACCATAATTAAAGGATTTTGATACTCGATAGAGGGGTCAAATCTCATCACCTTTTAAGAAAAGAGTTCAATAATAATGATATATATGTTTTTTGTAATATACATTGTGTTACCTCATGTTATCATCTATTCTCTACTAAATTTATGTAATATATATTAAATGTTATACCACATCTGCAGATAATGACTTCTGCATGTGATGGTGTTCCCAATCCTAAAGAAAAAACAAGTATCTCAACCTCTCGTTGCTCATAGTGTAGATGAACAATGACCTTATGCATGTTCTGGTACTCCTAATATAGAGGAACCATAGGTTACTCATCCTATTGGCACTCACAGTGAAAAGGTACAAGGAAATTATTCACACATAGATGATACTACTCTAGAGGAACAACATATTGATGATATTGAATCTATGGAAATTTCAGGTGTTGAAGAACCGACCATGTACAAAAAAAAGAGTTGTAGTTTAATGATGTTAGAAAAAAAATTAAGGAAAAAAGAAAAGGCATCAAATAAAAGATAGGATGGAATGCATGGGGCTAACATATTAACCCCAAAAGGCCGTGTTCAGTTGAAACATTCGAATCATCACTCGATAACACATGTCGATTGATGTTAATTTATGTCACCATGTTCTGATGACACTTAAGACACTTGTAACGACCCAAAGTTTCATTAATCGAAAATCCCACTTGATCTTATGAAATGTCTCTTTATATAAAATGTCTTTATAAAATGTCAACTTCTTTGGTTTTATGTGAAGAAATTTGACCATTGCTAATATATCCGTTGAATAGTGATCACATTTCTATTATAAATATAGGGCTTTAACACATCCAATTTTACTCAGAAAAAAGAAGTGATGGCCTCGTCTAGTAGAATTGATCCATAGGAAGCCCATTTGTCGGAGTTCGGAAAAGAGGTGGCATCTTTGGGCTTCTCCCTTGACCAAGCCCAAGCTGAGCTTCATCATGACAAGCTCGAATGGGACCGTCTACGGGAGAAGTGGAAGTCGATATAAATTACCACTCAAGCAATGTTATCCGAGCCACCCCAAGAGTCTGTCAACATCACACACCTTACACTTAGGTCTTATGCAGTTATTTTAAGGGGTTATATAAAAAATAAGTTGTACTATGTTCATGTACATTATTTTTGTATATAATAATGAATATAATTTCTAGTCATTTTTGATACAATGTAAGTAGTTTTTAAAGTACAAATGGTGTTTTTAGTTATTATTTAATTAAGAAATCTATTTTATTAAATTAAGGTATTTTTGAATTAAATAATAACTTAATAAAATAATAATAATATTATTAAATTAATTTTTATTTAATATAAATGATCTTATAATTTTATGAATGCAATTAAAATTTTTATTAAGGTTTGAAAGCCATTTCTGTCAAAACCCGTGAATTTTCGATAAATGTCAGTTTTTATATTAAAAGTGAAAATTACCATATTTAAAAAACTATTTAGATAAAATAAATGTTTTTTTCTGGAATCGGGATGTCGAAATTATCCAACGGTGAATTTTTCATAATTTTTTGAGACAGTCAAATTTCTGGGTATAAATTAAATACCGTTTAAATATATAATGAGTTTTATGACATCATAATGACCCAATAGTGAGGTAATAAAATTATATAATCTATATTTTCGGCAAATATATGTTTTAACATTAAAATAAGTTCATTTTGGGTTTGTTTGACTTACTTTTCAAAGAATTAATGGACCCCTCAAGACTTATTAAACACCATGTCTTTTTAAATTAATTTCCATGGGAGTGTGACTCACCTCCACATAACCAACCCTAATATTTTAAGAATTTATGACTTTTACCTTATAAAATATTCTTTTCCTCTTCCATTTAACAAAAACCATGGGCAAAAACCATGGGATTGATTGTGGTTTAGATTAATTTAATGTAAGGGGACCCAAACCTAAATAATAAAGAATTCCCTCATATTTTCATATATAAACCCACCCAAGCTCCCACTTCCTCATCACTCAATGCCCTTGGAGTTCGTCAAACCTCTACCCTAATCTCTCTAGAATCCTCCCAAGGTTCCCCAATCTCCCAAGAAGCCTCTCACAAGCCTCTCTCCAGCCTTTGTAAGCCCACTTCCAAGTAAGGGTTTTTTCTTCCTTTCTCATTTTGTCCAATTTTCATTAAGTTGTTTTTAGTTTTTAATTTCAATTATAATTGTTGGGGTATGGTTTCTCACCTCCTTAATACTTCCCTATTTATGTTTGAATGATGGGAGACCCTTTATCTTTCATTAAATGCCTCCCATATACACCTGTTACTATGCCGAAATTCTGAAAGGAACTTCTCCCTCCTCTTTTACATTCCAGCAATACTTTTGTATCATGAATGTAAATTCAATTACAATTGTTGGGACATGTATCTATATTACCTACTTACTGTCCATTACATGTAAATATGATGAGGAACCCCTTTCTCTATCATCAACCATTTTTATGAATTCTTATGTCACGCTGTTACGCTACCGAAATCGCACCGATTTTCTAAGCCAATGTCATTGTGTAGTGAATACCATGTCCATTTCTCCATCAAGGGTATTCACCTTTATGCACATTTACTTATTGATTGTAAAGTTTCATGTATAATTCCACATTACTTTATCATGGAATAAATTATTATGTTTTATGAATCAATTTTTTATGATCCTTGTGGCACACTTATGCATGATATGAAATGTTTAAGAAGGGTGTGCCATTATAGCGCTCCCATGCATTGGGTAAAGTATAGTACCATGATACGTCATGTTCAATGAGTGTTGACTCATGATAATTCAAGTGAAATGAGGGTTTACTCGTGCTTTAAGTGCAATGAGGATTTACTCATTCTCCATGTGCAATGAGCGTTGGCTCATGCTAATTCCGTGTTAAGTGTTGTTTCCACATTTCCATGTTATGATTATCATGATTTATCATGCCTTTATGTTCATGTTTCTCTTATTCTCTATTTATATGCCTATTTTCTAACAGGTATTGTACTCCTCATGTTATTCCATCTGTACTCCCTTACTAGGTTTTATATCTCACCGTTTTCCTATGCATGTCCTCAGGTTATCCCATGCAATGATATGTATGAGGGAATGTAGGGGTCATGTAAAGGATGTTTTCAATAAAGATGTTGTATTTCATGTTTCGAGTTTTTATGTAATGATCCTAAGCCCCAAATACACTAAACCTCTCGATCTTCTTTGTTGTATCAAGTGAAGTTTAATGTAATAAATCATGTTTAAGTGTGTAATAAAATTAGGTTTGTCATAGTTTGTATCAAAGGATAGGTTTAGTTATTTTCGGGATTAGGAACCCCTTGTAAAGCCTTAGAGACAATACTAAGAATAATAAAAAACTTTCTATGTTTTTGTAAGTACTGAATAAGTGGTTTATCAGAAAAAATACATCCCTGTCTGGATACGAGAAGGTAGAGGTGGCTCTGGCACAGATGTATCATAAGGGTAGAACCCGAAAACACCACTTTGTGCTAGAATTGAATAGGAACTGCTGCACGACAACGGGCCTTTCTTCACTCTTGGTTACTACACTACCGGGGGATATGTTTTGCTAAATTCAAAAGCTTAGTATGAACCCTTATTAAGGGAATTAAAAAAATACCCCTAAAATATATTTTAGAAATTAGATCATGAAAATCCTAGATTGAAGCCTATAGACTCATGAGTTAAGGAAATTAATGTTTATTTATAAGTCATCAAATTTTATCTTTGGATTACTCATTATGTGTTACCCCTAACATTCCTTTTATTCCTTCCAATGGATGGTAATAAGAGGACTCGGGATAACAATTGATGTGAAGATTAGTGTGATGACTGTACTAATGAGATACCCAATCCAATGGGAGCGGGAATCACAAACTTTGTCACGATTCTCTCTCAGCTTACTCAAGTTTTGAATAGAAACACGGGTCAAGAGGAACGTTCAACCCCCCTAAGAAAGAACAAGTTTCTATCGGGATCTTCATGAGACAAAGGCCTCCTACTTTTAGTGGATAATCTGATCCCACGATCACTGAACAATGGATCAACTCCATTGAAAAGATCTTCTCCATCTTTCAATGTTTTGAACAAGAGAAGGTTCTCCTGGCTGCTTATCATATGGAGGGTGAAGCTGATCGATGGTGGACGTTGATCAAAAATATAAAGCCTGAGGAGGATATTGAGGCGTTGGTATTGAAGGATTTTCAGAAGATGTTTTTCGATAAATATTTTCCGCGCACCCTCCGGCTTAAGTTGGAAAGGGAATTCCTTTCCCTCAAGAAAAAAGATGAAAAATCTGGTGGACCATATGAGGAAAACTTCACAAGGATTTCACGATACGCTTCCAGCTTTGTTGTTACCCCCGAATGGAAGTTTGACCGCTTCTTTGGTGGGCTGAAGCCTAGATTGCAGAAATCATTAGTGATCCGTGACTTCGATAGCTATAAGGAAATTATACGATGTGCCCTCAAGGTGGAAATGGAGATCGGAAAATCACAGGGGTATCATGGGGAAAAGAAGCGTAAGGTGGAATTCAATGCTAGTGGTCTGATGGATAAATCCAACGGTGCTAAGAAGATCCATCACCCCACTTTCCAAAAGTGTAGGAAGAAGCACCCTGGAAATTGCCTTAAGGGGACGAGGATATGCTTCAGGTGTGGAAGAGAAGTGCACCTAGCTATTAAATTTTTGGCAAGAAAGACCAATGGCTGCGACAGAGGAGAGGAACGCTCCATTCGAAACTCAACATGTTGTTCAATGCTACAAATGCAAAGTACTGGGTCATTTTGAAAATCAGTTCCCTAATCCAATGGTGTTCGGAGACAACCAACAACCTCCAAGGAAGCAGGGAAGAGCTTTTACCATCACTTCTGCCGAAGTGAACCCCGACAACGAAGTGGTGAAAGGTACGCTAGTTATTCATTCACGATTAACAAACATACTTTTTGATTCAGGTTCTACGCATTATTTTATATCCCGAAAGTTTAGTAGAACAATCCCAGCACCACCACAAATCATGGAAGTAAAGATGTCAGTGAGTACGGAAAATGGGGCAATCGTTGCTTCCCATGAATATAAGTCCTCCCCTGTTATAATCTGTTTATTGAATTTCCTAGAGAACCTTGTCATACTACCTTTGTTGGAATTTTATGAAATTCTTGGCATGGATTGACTTTCCTTATATAGAGCTGATATAAATTTTCGGGAGAGGGAAATCACACTCCATATGGAGAATCGACCCCCAATTCTTTACAAGTGTCAGGAGGAAGATGAATCTCTTTTAGCTCCATAATCTCAAGCATGGATATTACTACCCTATGATCATGCGTATCTGGCTTAGATGATTGAGTCCAAAGACGAAAACAGACTTGAAGAAATGCCTATTGTGAGGGAATTCGCTGAAGTGTTTCCCAAGGAACTGCACGGTCTTCCTCCTAGAATAGATGTTGAGTTTTCAATTGAACTAATACCTGGGGAACTACCAATATCCAAGACTCCATATAAAATGTCTATTGTTGAGCTTGAAGAGCTGAAGAAACAACTATAGGAGAATCTGGATAAAGGGTTTATACGCCCAAGTGCTTCACCATGGGGTGCACCAGTCCTCTTCATCAAGAAGAAGGATGGGTCAATGCGGCTTTGCATCGATTATCGTGAACTTAACAAAATCACAATAAAGAACAATTATCCTCTCCCAAGAATCGATGACTTGTTTGATCAGTTGTGTGGAGCACAATACTTCTCCAAGGTGGATTTGCGGTCGGGATATTATCAAGTAAGGGTGAAGAAGGAAGATGTCCCCAAGACTACTTTTCGTAAAAGATACGGGCACTATGAATTCCTAGTAATTCCGTTCAGACTCACCAATGCTCCAGAAATATTCATGGACTTGATGAATAGAGTCTTTAGAGATTACCTTGAAAAATTTGTGGTAGTCTTTATAGATGATATTCTAATATACTCCAAAACCAAGGAGGATCATGATGAGCATTTAAAAACTATGCTAGAGACTTTGCGTAAGGAGAAGCTCTATGAAAAGTACAACAACTATGAGTTATGGTTGATGGAGGTCTCATTCTTGGGCCATATCATCACAAGCAATGGGATATCTGTGGACCCCTTCAAAATATATGCAATTGAGGGATGGCCGAGTCCAACATCGGTAATCGATATCCGTAGCTTCTTGGGGTTAGTTGGATATTATCAACGACTTGTGAGAAGTTTCTCATGATTGTCCAACCCTCTTACCAAGCTAACTTGAAAGGGAGTAATGTTTTCATGGAGTGATGAATGCGAATAAAGCTTTAAAGAGTTGAAAAGGAGGCTTATCACTGCGCCCGTGCTCACTTCACCCATAAGTGGGGAACTTTTTGTTGTTTTCAGTGATGCTTCAAAGAAGGTCTTAGGCTGTGTGCTGATCCAGAATGATAAATTTATATCATATGCCTCAAGTTAATTGAAAATCCATGAGCAAAAATATCCAACGCATGATCTGGAGTTAGCGGCAGTGATCTTTGCCTTGAAAAGCTTGCAGCATTACCTCTATGGGGAGAAATGTGAGATATATACTGACCACAAGAGTCTTAAATATATATTCACACAGAAAGAGCATAATATGCACAATAGAAGATGGATAGAGCTCATCAAGGATTGTTACTGTTCAATACATTACCACCCTGGGAAAGCAAACAAGGTGGCAGATGCCCTTAGTATAAAGGACCAAACAATTCTATCAATGATGAGAATTTAGAAGGATCAAATATTCTTAGACTTGATGAAGATGGATTTGGGAATCATAAATAAGGGAACATCATCAATCCTTTCACAAATTATTGCTCAACCTTCTCTTTTGGAAAGGTTAAAGGATGCTCAAAAGGATGATGTGGGAATTCCGGAAAAAGTGGAAGCTATCAAAAAAGGTAAATCCTCAAAGTTTAATGTTAATGAAGAAGGAATTGTGAGGTTTGGGAAAAGACTATGTGTTCCATCATGTCAGGAGCTGAAGAAGGAACTTTTGGATGACACACATAGTTCAAATTTCTCTATTCACCCAGGGAGCACAAAGATGTATCGAGATCTCCGAGAAAACTGTTGGTGGGATAATATGAAGAATGATATTGTTGAATATACATCAAAGTGCCTGGTGTGTTAGCAAGTGAAAGTAGAGAGGTAGAAGTCAAATGGGATGATGCAACCATTGCTCATACCTGAATGGAAATGGGAGAGAATCACCATGGACTTTGTCACTGGACTTCCGAGGACATCCAAAGGCAACAATGCAATTTGGGTTGTTGTGGATCATCTTACAAAGACTACACACTTCATTGCTATTCGGGAGGAATTCTCTTTGGATCAACTGGCATAGATATATATCAGGGAAGTGGTAAGGTTTCATGGAGTACCACTATCTATTTTGTCTGGCCAAGATCCAAGATTCACCTCTATGTTTTGGAAGAGTCTACAACATTCTCTGAATACTGAACTGAACTTCAGTACGGCCTATCATCCTCAAACTGATGGACAATCTGAGCGAACTATCCAAACACTTGAGGATATGTTAAGAGCGTGCTCAATGGACTTTAAGGTAGGATGGGATCAACCTCTTCCTCTGGTTGAGTTCTCTTATAATAACAGTTTCCACTCAAGCATCCAAATGGCACCTTATGAAGCCCTGTATGGGAAAAGGTGCAGAACAGCAGCATGTTGGGATGAGGTCGGTGAACGTAAGCTTCTTGGACCAGAAATGGTCAAAGAAATGGTGGAGAAGGTGAAAACCATTCAGCAGCATATCAAGGCATACCAGAGTCGATAGAAAAGTTATGCAGATAACCGTTGATGAGACCTCGAGTTTTAAGTTGGAGACATGGTGTTTCTACACATATCTCCGTGGAAGAAGGTCATGAGGTTTGGAAATAAAGGGATGTTAAGTCCAAGGTACATTGGCCCCTTCGAGATTCTTGATCATGTCGGGGCTATGGCATATCTACTAGCACTTCCACCTACTATGGCCAAAGTACATGATGTCTTTCTTATATCCCTCT
This sequence comes from Viscum album, assembly GCA_963277665.1. Lineage (NCBI taxonomy): Eukaryota > Viridiplantae > Streptophyta > Magnoliopsida > Santalales > Viscaceae > Viscum > Viscum album. The sequence continues at coordinate 1,467,213,197 of OY728140.1, read as the reverse complement.
TAAGGGTGTACATACCGGACCCTTCACATGTACTCTCTTCTGAGATGGTACAATTAGAAGATGATCTTTCTTATGAGGAGCGACCAGTGAAGATCTTAGATCATAGAGAAAAAGTTCTACAAAATAGGACAATGCCCCTCGTCAAGGTGTTGTGGAGAAACCACAAGTTTGAAGAAGCAACTTGGGAATCAGAGGATATGATGAAGCTGAGTTAGCCACATTTGTTTTAGTGTGGGAAAAGGAAAATTTCAAGGGAGAAATTTCTTAAGGGGGGAATATTGTAGCGACCCAAAGTTTCATTAATGGAAAATCCCTCTTGATCTTATTAAATGTCTCTTTATATAAAATGTTTTTATAAAATGTCAACTTCTTTAATTTTATGTTAAGAATTTTGACCGTTGCTAATATAGCTGTTGAATAGTGATCACATGATTAGTATAAATATAAGGCTTTAACACATCCAATTTTACTCAGACAAAAGAAGCGATGGCCTCGTCCAGTAGAATTTCTCCGTACGAAGCCCATTTATCGCATGCCCAAGCTGAGCTTCATCATGTCAAACTCGAATGGGACCGTCTATGGGAGAAGTGGAAGTTGATAGAAATTACCACTCGAGCGATATTATCTGGGCCACCACAAGAGTCTGTCACCATCGCACACCATACCCTTAGGTCTTATGCAGCTGTTTTTAGGGGTTATGTAACAAATAAGTAATACTGTATTCATGTACATTATTTTTGTATATAATAATGAATATAATTTCTAGTCATTTTTGATATATTGTAAATATTTTTTAATGTACAAATGGTGTTTTTAGTTATTATTTAATTAAGAAATCAATTTTATTAAATTAAGGGATTTTTGATTTAAATAATATTTTAATAAAATAATATTATTATTATTAAATTAATTTTTATTAAATATAAATGATCTTATAATTTTATGAAGGCAATTGAAATTTTTATTAAGGTTTGAAATCCATTTCTGTCAAAACCCGTGAATTTTCGATAAATTTAGATTTTTATTTTAAAAGTGAAAATTACAATATTTAGAAAATTATTTAGATAAAATAAATTTTATTTCTGGAATCAGGACGTCGAAATTATCCAGCGGTGAATTTTTAATAATTTTCTGAGACAGTCAAATTTTTGGGTAAAAATTAAATACCGTTAAAATATATAATGTGTTTTATGACATCATAATGACCCAATAGTGATGTAATAAAACTTTATAATCTTTATGTTCGGCCAATATATGTTTTACCATTAAAATAAGTTGATTTTGGGTTTGTTTGACTTATATTTAAAAGCATTAATGGACTCCTCAAGACTTATTAAACACCTTGTCTTTTTAAATTAATTTCCATGGGAGTGCAACTCACCTCCACCTAAGCAACCCAAATATTTTAAGAAGATCGGACTTTGGCCATATAAAATATTGTTTTCCTCTTCCCTGTTCCAATAACCATGGTCAAAAACCATGGGATGATTTGTGGTTTGTATTAATTTAATGTAAGGGGACCCAAACCTATACAATAAATAATTCCCTCATCATTCCTATATAAACCCACCCAAGCTCCAACTTCCTCCTCACTCAAAGCCCTTGGAGTTCGTTCAACATCTACCCAAATATCTCTATAATCCTCCCAAGGTTCCTTAAACTCCCAAGAAGCCTCTCACAAGCCTCTCTCTAGCCTTTGGATGCACACTTCCATGTAAGGGTTTTTTCTTCCTTTCTCATTTTTCTGCAATTTTTTTAAGTTGTTTTTCCCTTTTAATTTCAATTATAAATGTTGGGGTATAGTTTCACACCTCCCTCATACTTCCCTCTTTATGTTTTAATGATGGGATACCCTTTATCTCTCATTAAATGCCTGTCATGTACACCCATTACTATGCCAAAATTCCGAAAGGAACTTCTCTCTCTTTTTTTGCAATACTTTTGTATCATGAATCTAAAATCAATTAAAATTGTTGGGACATGTATATATATTACCTAATTACTTTACATTAGATGTATATATGATTAGGAACCCCTTTCTCTCTCATCAACCATTTTTATGAATTTTTATGTCACGCCGTTATGCTGCCGAAATCGCACTAATTTTCTAAGACAATGTCATTGTGTAGTGAATACCATGCCCATTTCTCCATCAAGTGTATTCACCGTTATGAACATTTACATATTGATTGTAAAGTTTCATGTATGAATTCCACATTCTTTTATCGTTGAATAAATGATTATGTTTTATGAATCCATGTTTTATGATCCATGTGGCACACTTATGCATGAAATGAAATGTTTAAGAAGGGTGCACCCTTATAGCACTCCAATGCATTGGGTAAAGTATAGTATCATGATACTTCATGTGCAATGAGTTTTGAATCATGATAATTCAAGTGCAACTATGGTTTACTCGTTCTTTAAGTGCAATGAAGATTTACTCATGCTCCATGTGCAATGATCCTTGGCTCATGCTAATTCCATGTTAAGTGTTGTTGCCACATTTCCATGTTATGATTATCATTCTTTATAATGCCTTTATGTTCATGTTTCTCTTATGATATATTGATATGCCTATTGTCTAACATGTATTGTACTCCTCATGTTATCCATGTGTAATCCCTTACTGGGATTTATAGCTCACCCTTTTCTTATGCATGTTCTCAGGTTATCCCATGCAATGATAAGTACGAGGGAATGTAGTGTTCATGTAAAGAAAGTTTTCAATAAAGATGTTGTATTTCATGTTTTTATTTTTTATGTAATGATCCTAAGCCCCAAAGACACAAAACCTCTCGATATTATTTTTTGTGTCAAGTGAAGTTTTATGTAATAAATCATGTTTAAGTTTGTAATAAAAGCAGGGTTGTCATAACACTTATGTGGAAAGAGATTACGGTAACATCATGATATCATTTATATATTTTACTGAAAAAATAATAATGAAAAACTGAATTTCTCTTCATAATCGCTTATAGAGAAAATTTATAGTAGATGATTCCCATAATAAATATGTATTAATGATTTACGAAAGGATTCACATAGGCCTTAAAAAAATTCTAACAATATTTCATTCTACTGATGCCAAAGGGAAAATAAACTGCACCCACTGATTATGTATGCACACTTGATAACCCAACAATCATGGGATGAATTTACTAGATATCATGTAGATGTGTCTTTTTAGGTACATTATATCTAGTAATACATTGTTTTACAATATGTGTTTTTTCTCTGTGATAGAAAATTTCTTATTTATGAAACAACAAGTTAGTGATGAAAATATGGAATTAGTAGAAAACCAATGTACCCCTATCATAAAGCAAGAATGGAGTGCACTTCACTTGAGAAAAATTGGTACATATTTTAAATCCACCATGATACTTTTATTTGACATGAGACAACAACATAATTATGTTTCTCTGTTTATATGTAGATTAATGAATATAAATCAATATAAACATCCATCCCATGACATGTGATATAGAAGGAGGGACATGTAAATAAATATGGGATACTAATAGATTAAAACAAACAAAAAGTGTGGGAAACATTTTTTTTATGAAATAATACAAATTTGTTCTACTTTATATCACAATTACATAACAATGATTACTTATTTTACTATATTTTCTATATGACATAGTAACATGAATCATCAACACCTGTACCAGATGAAAACATATTATTGGTGGCCTTGAAGATGCCAGAACAGTGTGGTCTTGTTTGAGGTACAGGTTTTGGGGTGACACCCCAAACATATTTGGAGACAAGAATACAAGATGATGATAAAGATAATTAAATGAAATAGATGAAATAAAGAATTACTACCCTTGCACAATAATTCAAATAGTAGAGAGAGTTTGTAAAAACTGTTTTGGTGGGGAAGAAAAGAGAATAAACAACTCAAGAACAACCATTTCAGGAAGATCCCCCAACCCACTAGATTTGAGGTGATCTATTCTCATCAAGGATCTATCTTAGTCAAGAAAATCAATATTATAATAATTTTTTATTTTAAATTTGAATTATAAAAACACTGATACCTTTCTTGTACTGATATTCCACTGGGTAAAAATGTAAATGATTTATATTTATTTACACCCACACAACTTTTTGTAGCTACTGATAGAGTGGTCAATATATAGGATGATAGTCTACACAACAAAATAGTTACAATAGGTCATGTGAGAGTGTTTATTATCATACCTCACGAGTTGAGCGCCGAGCTAAATATTCCACTTGATGAAGATGATATTCATATGGTTGAATGAGTTTTTGGAACATTCATCTCATTTCCATCAATTATTGTAGAAAAACATATTGACGAGAAGTTATATATTTATAATTTATTTTTTAAGGAAAACCTTGAACAATTAATGAAAAATGGACTAAGTTGATTAATGTTATTATAAATGGAAAAAGGGAAGGGGTGAAATTAATCACTGAATCAAAACTATATAAAGGATCAACTAACAAATCAAAAAGATCTTCCAAAAGTACATTTACCCCACCCATTCCATAACCACATTTATTAACAATGAAGGTTCTTGTGGAAATAATGTTACAAAATGGAAGTATCCATAGAGTTCATTTTGTAGAAAATATGTATAGAGAGGAATGTATAGACTATATTGGTGTTGAGAATGTAAAAGAATTACTCAATTATGAATTTATAGGAACCTCAGTACAAAATGTATCCCTGAGGCATGTTTTTATGATTTTATTTCCAAAATCTGATATACTATGTTCATTATAACAAAATACATTTCTTAGGTTTGTAATGGGTAAATATCAATACCAATTGAATGGATTTCCCCATGAAAAAATTTTGAATCATTAATCCTCATGCCACCACTATAAAATAATCAAAAATAAAATAAAATAAGGATGAAGTAGTGGCATACCCATAAAAATCGTATGAAAGAAAACTTATAAATTACATACTCTTATCAATACCAATGATTAAGGGTAAAACTATATAATTTAATCATATCAAAAATATTTTCATTTCTTTCATTACATATTCCTTTTTGTGTTTTGGAAAACATTTGATGCTCATTGTGGTCAATTTGAATATTCCAGAGACTTATTTCCTAGATTGACTATATGGATACCCAATAAACATACCACCCATGATGTCGTATATATATTTTAAATACACTACATCAAATTTTTTATACCAAAACATAAGGTTATATAATTTAGATTATCTTTCAATGAGTATTATATTATAATAGGATGGTGCATTAATATTATAAGAGGGTTAAGCCTAAAAATGTTGACAAGTTCTAAAACTGAACAAGTGTTAAGGTATATTGAATAAAATGTCAGTATTCAAACACATGTCAAAATAAATTACATATTTATCTCAATGATTCAGCTGTGTCTAAAATAAGAAAATGAAAAATATTGTTGTTATTATGTTTGTAAATTTATGAAAGAGATCATTTTTCATGAACAAATTAGCATCACTGAAGAGGTATTTTCAAAGATAATTACAATTAAATTTAATATATTCATTAATACTTTGTGTATTTAAATTTTTCAGTAATAATATGATAGTAAAAAATAATCATATTCACAAGAGGATATATATTTTCTTATAAATGAATGGTAAACATACCTAATAAATGAATATACAAAAATAACATGAAGATGTGAATTTAATAAAAGTAATGGATTGTTTCATATTTATGTTAAATTTATTAATTTTTAGTATTACTCTCGTAAGAATTGTTTTCTTGTGTAGAATGATTACTTTGTTTGAGTTGTGGTGGTTTGTTCGAAGCTACTCATGCTCATGAGAGATTGGTCTTCATGGATAAAATTAAGATAATAGAAATAATGAAACAGAACAATAATGTATACAAAAATCACAAAAATGATAAATTCATAATAATTATTTAATTATGTTTTCATCATTTTATCTAATAATTTTATGTTAGTTTCCTTATCATTTTTATCAAACACATATTTTGTTTTTTCACATATGTTTACGCTTTCTATTGCATCTCTTTTTCAAGCATCGAACACTATATCGTGCCGATGTTATTTACCAGAAACCTAATTATTGATGATAGACAGAAGAGTACAAGAATATTAATTGATCATTTCAATGACTTCTCATGATATAATGAGAACATGATCTTCCCCAACTCTCTTGTATTTCAACAATGAAAATGGTTTTTTGGCTAACAAAATCGAGTCAATATGCAATGTTAATAGTTTGATAAATAAAGGCAATGGAAATTGTAATAAATTTGGTAGTTATGGTAGTTTTTTAAACTTTGGGACATGTATTAGTCATCTTATCCTCAATATAATAAATTTTTTGATATTTATGACTCATAGTGCTTCTATCCATTTAAAATTGACATAAATTTCTTTTTAAGAAGACAACTGACATACTCAAAACCCAGAAAACATACTCAAATTATTCTTAAACTTTAATAAAATGGATCATAAGTTATTTACGATATGTATGAATCAACCACACCTCAACCCAATAAATGAAGTTCTCGGTATGACTCAAATTGTCTCTTTTAATTTAAAATTGACATTAATTTTTCTAAAAATAATAACTAACACACTGAAAGTAGGGAAAACATATTCATATTGCTTTGATAATTTAAACAAATTACCTATAAGTCATTTGTGACATGTATGAGTCATCCTAAACCCAATATGATGCATGGTGTGACTAGTATGACTAAATTTGTATCAATTTATTTAAAATTGACATTAATTTACGTTAAAAGAACATGTGACATACTGAAAATCAATAAAAGAAATTCATATTGTTTTTATACATTAGGAAAACAATCCATAATTCATTTTCGATGTATAAGAATCAACTTTTCCTCAATTGGGCACATAGTGTGACCACTATAACGATAGGTGTGTCCTTTTATTTAAAATTGACATTAATTTTAGTAAAAAAGAATAAGTGACATAATAGAAACAAGGAAAATAATTTCATATTGTATTAATAATTTAGAAAATTGAACCATATTTCATTTTTTAGATGTATAAATCAACCACACCTCAATATAATGCATGGTGTGACTTGTATAATTCTATGTGTGTCTATTTATTTAAAAATGACATGAATTTTGGTAAAATGAACAAGTGACATGTTGAAAATTTTCAAAAGAAATTTCATTGTTTTGATACTTTTGTAAAATGATCCATAAGTCATTTTTGATCTGTATGAATCAATCACACATCAATAAGATGGAAAATGTCACCGTTATAACTCTAAGTGTGTCTTTTTATTTTAAATTGACATTAATTATAGTAAAAATAATAAGTTACATAGTCAAAATTGGGGAAATAAATTCATATTGTTTTCATACTTTAGTAAAATGATCCAGAAGACATTTTTGACCTATAAAAATCAACCACACCTCAATATGATGCATGACGTGACTAGTATAATTCCAACTATGTATATTTATTTAAAATATACATTTATTTTAGTAAAAATAAATAGTGAAATACTGAAAACATATAAAAACATTTGGATTATTATGACAATTCATGAAAATGATCTATATGTCATTTGTAATGTGTAGGAATCAAACTCTCCTCAAAATTATGCATGGTTTGACTGCTATAACTCTACATGTGCCGTTTTATTTAAAATTGACATTAATTTTTGTAGAAAAAATAATGACTTATTAAAATACGAGAAAACACATTCAGATTGGTTCGATACATTAGGAAAATGATCTATATGTCATTTTTTATGTATAAAAATCAACTAAAACATAATATGATGCATGATTTGACTGGTATAAATATAAATATCTCTTTTTATCTAAAATTGAAATAATTTTTAGTAAAAAAAATGTGACATACTAAGAACTATGAAAATTAATTTATATTATTTTGATAATTTAGTTTAATAATACATCAGTCTTTATTTATTGTTATGAGTTAATAACACCTCAAATGAACACATGGTGTTACATCTATGAATCTAAGTGTGCATTTTTATTTAAAATTGAGATTTATTTATGTAAAAAATGTGACATTGTAAAAAATGAGGAAACACATTCATATTATTTTGATACTTTAATAAAATGATACATGAGTCATTTTTAATTTGTAAGAATCATCCTCACCACAATTTGATGCACGATGTGACAGGTAAGAGTAAAAAGTTATGTTATCATTTTAAAATTAACATTTCAGTTGAAAATATTTCACTCACTAAAAACCTATAAAACAATTTCCAATTGTATTGATAATATTGAAAATTTATTTAGAGGTCATTTATTATGTGTATGAAATATCCTCACTTGAAAATAATGCACAATGCGATAGGTATGACTCAAAATGCATGTTTCTAGTTTGAAATAAAATTTTATTAAAAAAACACAATTGAAATACTGAAAACTAAGAAAACACGTTAGGATTGTTTTGATACTTTAGGAAAATAATCCATATGTAATTTTTAATAGGTAAAAATCAACCACACCTTAATCTGACACATGGTGTGACTGGTATTACTTTGACTATTTCATTATTTAAAATTGACATTAATTATTGTAAAAGAACAAGTGATACAATGAAAACTGAGAAAACACATTTGTATGGATTTTAGGATTTTGAAAAAAGATACATGATTCATTTGTGATATTTAAGAGTCAAAATCACCTTTATTTGACCCTCGGTATGACCTCTATTAATCCAAGCGTGTATTTGTATTTAAAATTGACATTCATTAATTTATAAAGAACAAGTGACATTCTATTAACTGAGATAACACATTCAGATTATTTTAGTACTTTAGGAAAAATATGAAAAAATAATTTTTTACGTGTATAAAACAAGTACACCTCAATACGATGCACGGTGTGATCGGTATAACTAAAAGTGTCCATTACCAGTTTAAAATCGATATTTTAATTCAAAACGCATAAATCACTATAAATAAATAAAATGAACTATGATTTACTTGATAATTTAGTAAAATGATTCATGAGTCATTTGTGATGTTTATGAAGCTGTCTCAGATCAAATTGACACAAGATACAACCTCTATGACACAAAATGTGTGTTTCAATATTGAAATTACATTTTAATAAAAAAAAATTACATAATTAAAACTAATAAAATTCAATTAGATTTTTGTTATACATTTGTAAAATGAACCATAAGTAATTTTTAATTGGTTGGAAGAAGCAGAACCTCAATTTGACTCACAGTGTGACTAGTATAACTCCAAATGTGTCATTATGTAAAATTGACATTAATTTCATTAATATATCAATTCACATACTCAAACCCGATAAAACACATTCTTATTATTTTAATATTTTAATTCAATGATCCGTCACTCATTTAGGAGGTTTATTAATCAACTTCACATCAATATGATACACAGTGTGACCATTACAACTCAAAATGTGTATTTTTTATTAAAAAAGTCGTTTTATTAATGTATTCTTTCATATTAATGATTAATTTATTTCATTATATTATTATGGATGTAGTATTTGATTTCATACATAGGTGGATTAATTTTCTCGAGTTGAGATGATTTGTTTTGCAACTAACACCCTGGGACTACATTTTTGAGAGGGGATCACGAACGTAAAAATATTAAAAATTAATGTTATTAAATATTTATTGGATAAATGTAAATGTAATTACATAAAAAATTGTTTTAAATTAATATATTAGTGTTTTTTTATTCATGATGTCAAATTTATTTCAATTAAATTATATATTTTTCATTCACAGGTTTCATTTTTTTCCTTGGCGTGCTATTATATAATGAGCACACTGCTGAAAGATATGTCTTTATCTATACTATTTCAAGAACTAATAAAGGCACCCTTGATCAGCATAATTTAAAGTGCTGATAAAGGGTGTACATTATCATCCTTGATGTTAACAATTCTTTTTTATCACGGTTAAAAGCCTATTTGAGCCCTTTTAAAAGGAATTTCTATAGTAGTGTTTATAAGAAATTATTATAATATAATCTTTAAGGATAATTTATTGAATTATTAAGGGATAATTTTATTGAATTATATAGATGACAATTACTTTGAATTATCAAACTATAATTATTAAGATTATCAAATGATAATTGCAAGATTATCAAAGAAAAATTATTAAAATTACCAAACGATAATTGCTAGATTATCAATGGATAATTATTAAAATTATCAAATTATAATTTTAATATTATCAAAGGATATTTATTAAATTTTTCTAACAACAATTTCTAGATAATTAAAGGATAATTTATTATAAATAACACAAATATAATTTTAAACGATAATTTATAATAAATGATAAAAAGATAATTATAAGGGATTTTTTAGGATAAATTACCAGAGTTGATTATAAAAATATAAATTTAAGATAAATTATAAAAACATTATTATAAATGTATAATTTATGAGAAATTATCAAAATATAATTATTAAATGATAATTTATGGGAAATTAACAAAAGATAATTATAAAAGCTCAATTTATGTGATAATATCAAGATATTATTATAAAAGGATAATTTATAATATCTAATCAAGAGATAATTATAAATGATAATTTATGAGAAATTATCAAAAGATAAATATCCTTAAGGATAAAATTGTGAGAACATGTGTTTTTCCAAAGGATAATTTCTAAATTATTCAAGAGGGAGAAAATATCATCGCATGTTGTATTTTAATGATAATTAAAAAATTATTTTGAATAGAAAAAGTATAATCGCATGTGATGTTTTATTTATTTCTGGAATTAAATAGATGATTTTTGTTCTAGGAATCCTTGGCGAAACTCAAACATTGATATGCCAACATTTACGATAAATAAGGTTACAAATAGGTGTTCTTGACCGTTGAGGTTCCAAATCCATCTATCTAACAACATAGGGTGATTTATCCTTACCATGAAATTGATAACATTGATGGAGGAGGTTACTTACATTTTAGTAATTAGTTACACATGTTTCCATAATATAATTTATGCATATAAATATTTTATGACCATGCTAGATTATAATCACATGTGGGTGTGTGGGTGGCCCTGAGAATTTTATTTTGTTTCCATGATTACATAAATCTTGTTATTCATGTTAGATTTTGATCACATGTATTGTTTTGTAGAATTACATATGATGATATGCTATGATTTCACATATATCCCACCATGCTATGTATGCTTTTGTGGTGTTGTTCTTAGAACCCAAAGTAGGTGGACCTTCACGACATATTTATCCATTAGAGGTGAAGTGCACACATTTTTCGATGATGGTGATAGGGGACCCATACACACGGTTGGGATGTGACAATTCATCATGGATTCTGTGTGATGCACTTGATGCCTAGAAAATTCCAAGGGGTAGATTTTTAGTGAATGAAATGTAGCTCTTGGTGCCTAGAGATTTCCATGAACATGAATTCCATGGTTCCTACTGTATGACGAGTTACATGATCACATGATGCGGAGTAGGATGATTTGTTTGCCTCGTGGATAATATTTTATTCCTATGACACCTTCATTATACTTCTAGATTAAATCCAATGTCGGTGTAGCCATGGTATTATGGTGGATTGGTTAGTGCACATACCACTCTATTTTGGATTGTGTGTTAATATGCTTGTTACACATTTATTATTATCATGGAATACACCCATATACATGATCAAATCATGTTATTTACACATTGGTGGTGTCCTATTGAGTATTTTACTCACACCCTAAATGATAATTTAGATGTTCTTGTAGATCTCATGCGGGATTCAGTTAAGGGAAAGGGCCCTATGATGGATCACTAAGTAGTGGAGCATGAAGATGATAACAGACTGGTGAGGACTCCATAGGATCTTTAGTTTATCCATTTATTTATGTATAGCTTTTTACACTATCTTTACTTGAAATTATTGGGGATGATTTACTTGTTTGAAATTTATTCCATATTTACATTTCCACATATTAACTATTATTATTTATTATATTATATATTGTAGATTATTAATCTTATGAAATAATACTGAGGGTATTATCTCCCCATTGATGAACTCATACCCTCCTTTCAAGTCAATATCCTCTTGCATAGGGTGGGGTGGGAATAAGGTTATGTGACCTTTCATGTTATACTTGGTGTTTTGGGTTGGGATATTACAAAAATGGTATCAGTGGACATAGATTTTTAGTATATTTTTTTCTTCTATTACCTTTCTTTGGAACATGATAGATAGGAGATGGAATTATTGGGAATCAGGAAAGGGAACTAAGCCATTGCCTATCCATCACTGGGTAGTGGACCTATGAGTTACCATGAAGTGGGGGTATCATGTTAGGCTATTTTCATTGATTAAAATCAGCTTGTTTATTGAACATGATGTTTATATATTATTTATGAGATTTCAAGTGAATTCATGTATCATAACATGACATTTAGGTTCACATTCCATATATATTCCTATTTTTTATTTCATAATAGTTTATTAATTAAATGTATTAATTTTTTCTATATATTTGGGTCAGTTTCTCCTGGTTTAATATATTTGTTTCTATGTTTTTGTGATATATATTTATTGGAATTTATTGGTTTAACTGATCATGTAGTGCTGTTACTACTTAGAAGATGACTATGACTAAAAAGTATGAAAAAAGGGTTATTGATAGGTGGGGTATACCTTGGGTTAAGGGTAGACTCCTAGTAAAACCTTATATCATTTCATACACTAGTTAAGATAAACCGTATGTGGTCCTTTAGGCTGATTAGTGTTTTTTCTAATGGCTTTGTTTCTTTTTCAAATTTTTTCATTGATGTTATAGAAGAATTCACATTGATGGAGTATAATTGGACTACATGTGAAGTGGGTCAGAAAACTTTCACAAGGAAGTGTGTTTCTACTTTACTACTAGATGTGTATGTGAATGCAGTTGAGAATGCTCTTTCGCATGCTCTATGGTTTTGGAAGTAGGGATGCGTCAACCAAAAATCTTTTTCTCAGTGCATGTCCTAGTCATAGAATTTTAAAATGATGGTATAATTTTACATGATTTTCAAATCCATAATTCTTCACCCTTCCAGAGCACTGAAGGTCTTCAGGATGTTGTAGAATTGGTTGAAATATTTTTGTGAATATTTGAACCTGTATATAATCTGATGGTTTTACAATTTAAGATGGGATTGAGAACATGTAATGTGTGCAACCCATTTCGATACCCCTATATCGTATGACACCAACTGAAGTAAACGGATTTAAGGTTGAACTAGAATACTTGGAGAGGAATGGATTCATATTACTTAGTAATTCACCATGGTATTCATCTATGTTGTTCAAATAGAAGAAATACATTAGTCTTCAGCTATGGGTTGATTACCAAGAACCGAATAAGGTCATGGTGAAGAACCGATATTCGTTTCCTAGGAGGAATGATATTTTAGATCATCTATGGGTAGCCTGGTGTTTCTCAAGTATTAATGTTTGATCGGGATATCACCATTTGTTAGTTAAGAGAATCACATTCTAAATTAAGTGTTCTGAAGTAAGTATAGACTTTATGAGTACATAGTGATGTCGTTCGGGCTAACGAAAGGACCAAAAGTGTTCATGGACCTCATAAAAAATATATTTGACCCATACATGGAATTTTCATCATAATATTTGTTGATGATATCCTCATATAATTTTTAACACTAGATAAACATTCTAGTCACCCTGATATGGTCTTGTGTATGCTTCGTGCACACATTCTTTACACCAAGATGTCAAAGCACATATTTTGGTTTAAAGAGATGATGTTATTAGGACACGTGGTGTATGAGACTAGTATATATGTAGACCCATAAAAGGTTAAGGAATTCATGTATTGTAAAGGTTCATGGAATGTTTTTAAGATTAACAGTTTTCTGGGATAGGAAAGATATCATCGATGGATTATCCAGGACATCTCCTGAATATTGACAACCATGATAGAAATGATGGAGAATGAAGTTATTTTCTAGTGGTCAGACCAATGTGATTAAGTTTTCATTTAAGTAAGGATAAGGTTGAATTAAGATTCATTATTGGCACTCCCTGAGACATAAATTGGTTATAAAGTGTACTGGGATTTAATGGGAATTGTTATGGGAGGGGTGATGATGCAAATAGGGTATGTATTAACCTATGGGTCTCATCAAATTTAACCCCATTAGAGGATATGTCCTTAAAATTAAATGGATATGGATGTTGTAGTCCACACTCTGATGTTTGGGTGACACTATCTCTTTGGTGAGATAGTTTTTTATTATTTCGTTATTAAGATATTTCTCTATATATTCACTCAAGGGGACTTAATCATGAGACAAAAGAACTGGTTTGAGTATCTATGGATTTTTGACATAGAGATGATGTATATGCCTATAAAAGTTAACTTCAATTTAGATAGTCTTATTCATATGACGCAGGATGACCAGGATCATGGTCAGTGTCTTAGAGAGGAGAAGTAAGGCATGGTGAGCTGGTTGGATGAGTGATGGATGGATTCTTCTAAGGAACATTGATCTATGACCTTTTCTCCATTAGTTATCACATCCTTAGTTATGGATTAGGTGAATATTGGTCAAAATATATACCTATAGTGTCTTGCGAAAAGGGAACAATTTGCTTGTGGTGACTGAATACTATGGCATCCCACCTTTTTAAAAGATAAATTTTCATTACATTTTACAAAACTGAGGATCTTTATGGTTTAGTGTCTTGGAAACCAGGAACTTAAAACATGAAAACATAAAACATCCTTATTAAACACTTGAAAATATTCTACTTATGTTCATCCAAGGTTCATTACTGCATCTCATAACCTGGGGACATACATCAAAAGAAAGGGTGAGAAGAAGGCCCTTTAAGGGAAACAAGGGGAAACATTTAACATTTGAACATGAGATACATCAACAATGTCATGAAAATGAACATTAAGTAATGAGAAAGAAATCATGAGGAATATCATAATAAAAATAACGTATTTCATAACTTGAATATGTGGCTAAAACATTTAATATTGACCATAATTTCTGTTTCACCAAGGTCTATACCCAAGGTGTCATTAAAAATTACCAAGGTTATTCACCAAGGCATCATTAAAAATGGTCATATCTAGAGATTAAGTCTTTACCCAATGCATTGGAGCGCTATCAGGGAGCACCCTTAATTATTCTTTATTATCATGTGATCCAAATATATCATCATCAATAATTTCATAAACAACCCTTATAGCATAAAAGAAATGGGTTTCATTTCATAGTCATAATGTTTTAAAAACTGCTTTAAAGACATGATCTTTATGTCACTTTAAACCCACAGAAAGGGAAAGAGGGTCTCATGTATGTAAATCCAAGAATTTAAAATAAAAAATTTTGGTATATATGTGAATACCACTTTATATGAAAGAGCTTTTAGTATTCACTTAATAAAATAAATTAAGTTGAGAATAAGAGAGAGACATTTTGAGACGGAAATTCTGCAGCATAACGGCTATGTTACGAGGTTTTAGAAAACATTGAAAAGAGAGGGGACATGGGTCACCCACTCATAAATGATCAATAAAATAGTAGGGGGAAAGAATATAAAGTATTTAATAACACATTAATGAAATTTGAAATATATACCATGTGAAATGAAGAACATGAAAGGAAGACAAAAATAAGATTTCTCTTATGAAAAATCGGCAGCCTAACGGCGACACTTAAACTTCAAAAAAGAGAATTGATGAGATAAAATAGGGTCTCTCGTCATATGAACATAAAATATCAGTATGATAGATATATATATATCATACCCCAACTTTAAAAAAAGAAACTTGAAAGACTTGACATGAAAGTAGAACTTTGAAAACTGAGAAAGGTGAACGAATCCCTTAAAAGTTCGGCAGCCTAACGGCGCCACTTAAACATTCTTAAAATGAATTGATGAGAGAAACATGGGGGTCTCTAATAATATGAACATGAAAAAGGGTAGTAATAGGAAAATAGAAGAACATACTGCAACATAAGATCAAGGATCGTAAATGAAATGACATAAAAGAGATTACTTGAAAAGAAAGAGAGAGGTAGGATCCTTTACCTTAAACGTAACTCTTAAAACTCAAAGGTTCAGACCTTGAGGGCTTGGGGGAACCGTGGGATGACTCATTGGGAGGTAATGAGACCATAGATTTATTGGGGGAGAGTTGGGAGTGAAAACTAAAGGAGGGAAGGGTGTGTATTTATAGGGAAAGTGAGGGGACAAGGCATTAATGGCCAAGGGACACCTCATTGGTGGTTTTGGAAAAACCATGGGCTTTCCCATGGTATTTTCCCATGGTATTGGCCACTTGGGACACCTCATACCTTATCTTACTATTAATAAGTCGACAGGATTGATTACATGCTTAATAAATCATTTAATGATGTCATTAAACACTCGTAACTTAAAAACTGTATTTTCACTATTCATCGAAAATTCAACTTTCTCAGAAAAATCCCAAAATTTCACTTTAACCAAATATCGATGCTCTGATTTCAAAAATGAACTCCATTTTATAAAAATAATTTTCTAAACATTTATAATTTAATTTTTAAATAAATAAACTATTCACCGAAAATTCATTTTTTTAGAAAAATCCCCAAAAATTACCTTAGCATAATATCAATGTTCTGAATTCAAAAATAAATTCCATTTTATAAAAATAATTTTCTAAATATTTTTAATTTAATTTTTAATTAAAAAAACAATATTCACTCGAAGAAACTAATATTTGACTAATCATTTTAACCATTTTATTGAATCACATTACTTAATCAAGGTGCCTAGATTATATTAATAATTTCTTTACGTGAGATTACTAATCCATTTTGTCACATTACTAATCCTAAACATAAAATCACTATTCATAATTTAGTATTCATCAAAAATTATGTTGATCTTATTAGACTCTAAATTTCGTACTGAACATAATTGTAGAAGACCATTTTTTGAAAATAATTACACATATTTAATTATTTAAGTTTTATATAAACATTTTTAAAATATCCTTTCTCTAAAATTCATCAAAAATATGCATACTATATTTATCCATACATTTTAAAAATCATAAACATCATCATAAGAAGAAATCAAAATTTTTATTTAAAAAAGGATTAAACAAGGCAGTTATGGTCACCTTACATAGCCCCTTATAAACCTAGCATAGGACCTAAGTTTAAGGTGTGATAAGGTGAGAGAATCTGAGGGCGGCTCAGCCAACATTGCAAGAGTAGTAATTTCGATCATTTTGAACTTCTCGAGAAGGCGATTCCGTTCTAGCTTCACAAGATGAAGTTCGGCTTGGGATTGGTCCAGAGCAAAGCCCAATGGTGCTACCTCTTTCCCAAGTTCTTTTAGATGGGATTCGATTGTTCTGAGACTTCTGGATGAGGCCATCGAATCTTCTTTCTATATTAATTAACCAATATCACTTATATTTATAAAAAACAATTGAAATGTTTAGTTTCCATCGGTCATATTGACCAATGGTCATATAATAGTCAAAACCCAACGGTTTCATTTTAATTATACTCATGTTATCAAATGAAATAGTTTTGTGGAGTATAAAAATAAAATAACACACAAAATTAGGAAACAAGATTTATTCAAAATTTCGGGATGTTATAATCTTCCCACCTTAAGAAATTGCATCCTCGAAATTTTTAAAATTGGGTTTTGAAGTTTCATTGAAAGTCTCACATCGGAATAAGAGTCAGTAAAACTATTACTTTAAAAGAAATAAAGGGAAGTTAAAAGGTCACCCGAGTTAACAAACACCAGGACTCCATGTAGGAAAACATGGACATGGAGGAGAAAACAAAGGGTCATGTTCTGAGGGAGAGTGATAGAAAACATGATTACGAGAAAGATAACCACAAGAAAATCCCAAACATATGATGTGTATAAACGGTCATTGATTACCTAGTAAGAAATGTAAACCAACAATGTTTTTGTTTTACGTTCCTTTTCATAATTTTGAGGAATTCATTTATTACATAGAACAAAAACATAAGGAAATACACCTACCTTCAAGTAGAGTTTCATCCTATAATAAGATTCTACAAAAACTAATCTTTTCTCCAAACGATGAGCATTCAAAAACACTTGATCTCATCAAAACACAAGATTCATCTTCTTGAGAGTCACGTAATCCACAAAATATTAACTATCAATTTCTTCTATCTTTAAACATTATCCCAAAAACAGAAAGGGTAAGATAAAACAACTCTTTAAAAATAAAGAATCTCATAGGAAGGGAAACTACTTTTAAATCTTCAATGTTCCGTGGTACTACCCAAAGTTCATCATAGACCATTCCCTAAATAACTGTCCATAAAATCCATCAAAATAAACCAAAATAAGATTGAAACCTAATTATAAGAATGATCACATAACATAGTCTTCCAAGATAGACATTATTGTTCATATCTAAACAACATCAACCACTCTTGTCATCTTATAACAAAAGTAACTAACCTAATCACATTTTCCCCAAGATAGGTTAATCATTTCCATATGTAACATAAGTTTCTATAAGTTCGCCATATATTCATAGATTATTCAGAATATAAGTCAACCTTTACACCTCAAAGAAAATACCGTAGTAATCTATTTACCTTGATCAAATAGGGTTCCCAAAATAGTGAACGTCTTCCAAAATAATAATAATCTTTTAATCCCCTAATCACCCTTTTTTAAGAAGAACAGCTTCACTACATCAACATGTGGTACATAACAATAGATGCTATCCTTAATGATATAAAATCATCTTAGGTAGTGAATTGGTGATCTTAGAAAACAAAAAGGATAGGCTCATAGAGAATGAACTAAAATACAACTTGACATAGAAAATATTTGCGAAGAAGTTATGTGTACTTCAGTCACCATGATCCATCTCATCATATGAGTTTCATTGTTCCCTTGTCCTCAAAAATTATTCATGTTCATCATGCTTTTTAACCATTCCAAGAGAGCATTTCCTTGGATAATTTCTAACTTCTCCACATTATGACATCGAAATGTATAAGGTACATTAGATCGAACCTTATCTCCATTCATCACATTATCCATTTTATTAAAGAAATTGGCTACTTTATGCCCTATCTTCCCACACTGAAAACATCTAATAGTTCCTTTGTGACATTCACCTTGGTTCCTCTTCCCACACTTTTTTCATGAAAGGAATTGGGTCTTCTTTCCCTTATCATCTTTACCAGATGAAAATCCATGAGAGTTTGTCTTCTTTTTCCTTGATGAATTTTGGCATTCAACTAGGTACCAATTATTAATTGTGATTTTTGATAGCTGGTTTGTCATTATCACAATATGTTCAACTTGATCTTTCGTCATCTCTATCACATTAATAGGGAAATCATCACATTTCCAATCACATTGGTTGTGGGGATATGCTCTTCCATTTCCCGCCATTAACTAAGAAAATAACGTATAATTAGGGGGCTTAAATACATAGCCAATAATCATTAAAAGGAAACATTAAGCATAGAAGGATAAACTTGTAGAAGGAAAGTATACACTAACTTGTGATCCCCTAGGTTCAAATCTAGGTTACCCATGATCATATATTATTATGTGAATCTTTATTTTATTTTATCTTTGTTCCTTTAATAATGGTTCATACTAAGCTTATGAATTGACCAAAGCATATCCCTCGAGAGTGTCATAACCAACAGTGCAGCAAGTCCCGTTGTCGTGTACCAGTTCCCATTCAAGTCTCGCTCAAAGAAGTGTTTTCGGGTTTTACCCCTTTGTACATCTGTTTCAGATCCACCTCTACCTACTCTTATCCAGACAGTGAGGTATTTTCCTGGAAATCCCTTACTCAATACTCAGAAAAATACCAGGAAGATTTCCTATATTTAAAATTTTCTATAGGGTTCTTCCTAGTGTTTTCATATCCTAATTTACACAAATAACTAAACCATCCTTTGACACCATCTATGGAATCCCAACTTTTTATAACATAACTTTTCATTACATTTTACAAAACCGAGGATCTTTAAGGTTTAGTATCATGGAAACCGGAAACATAAAACAAGAAAAAATAAAACATCTTTCCTAAACACTTGAAAGGATTATCCTTATGTTCATCCTAGTTTTATTACTGCATCTCATAACCCGGGGACATACATCAAAAGAAAGGGTGAGCAGAAGGCCCAGTACGGGAAAAAGGGGAAACATTTAACATGTGAACTTGAGATACTTCAACAATGTCATAAAAAAGAACATTAAGGCATGAGAAAGAAATCATGAGGCATATCATAATAAAAATAACGTATTTCATAACTTGAATATGTGGCTAAAAATTTTAATATTGAAAATCATTTCTGTTTCACTAAGGTCCATCCCCAAGGTGTTATTAAAAATTACAAAGGTTATTCACCAAGGCGTCGTTAAAAATGGTCATCTCTAGAGATTAAGTCCTTACCCAATGCATTGGAGAGGTATCAGGGCGCACCCTTAATATGTATTTATTATCATGTGAGACACATATATCATCATCAATAATTTCATAAACAACCGATATAGCATAAAAGAAATGGGTTTCATTTCATAATCATAACGTTTTACAAACTGCTTTAAAGACATGATCTTTATGTCACTTTAAACCCACGGAAAGGGAAAGTGGGTCTCATGTATGTAAATACCAGTATTTAAAATAGAAAATTTTTGTATATATGTGAATACCCCTTTAGAAGAATGATATTTGAGTATTCAATTAATAAAATAAATGAGTTTTAGAATAATAGAGAGACATTTTGAGACGGAAATTCTGCAGCATAACGACTATGTAATGAGGTTTTAGAAAACATTGAAAAGAGAGGGGACTATGGTCAGCCACTCATATATGATCCATAAAAATGTATCGGACAGAATATAAAGGATTTAAGAACATGGTAATGAAATTTTAAAGATATACCATATGAAATGAAGAACATGAAAGGAAGACAAAAATAAAATTTCTCTTATGAAAATTCGGCAGCCTAACGACGTCACTTAAACTTCAAAAAAATGAATTGATGAGATAAAATAGGGTCTCTCATCATATGAACATAAAATATCAGTATTATAGATATAGATATCATACCCCAACGTAATAAAAATGAACTTGAAAGACTTGACATGAAAGTAGAACTTTGAAAAATGAGAAAGGTGAACGAATCCCTTAAAAATTCGGCAGCCTAACGGCGCCAATTAAACATTCTTAAAATGAATTGATGAGAGAAAGAGGGGGGTATATCATGATATGAACATGAAAAAGGGAAGTAAAAGGAATATAAAAGAACATCCTCTAACATAAGAGAATGGAGAATAAAGTAAATGACATAAAATAGATTACTTGAAAAGAAAGAGTGAGGTAGGATCCCTTACCTTAAATGTAACTCTTAAAACTCGAAGGTTGGGACCTTGAGGGCTAGGGGGCACCTTGGGAGGACTCCTTGGGAGGTAATGAGACAAGATATTCGTTGGGGAAGAGTTGGGAGTTCAAACTAAAGGAGGGAAGGGTGGGTATTTATAGGGAAAGTGAGGGGACAAGGCATTAATGGCCAAGGGACACCTCATTGGTGGTTTTAGAAAAACCATGGTCTTGCCCATGGTATTGGCCACTTGAGAAACCTCATACCTTATATTACTATTCATAAGTCAAACATATTTATTAAATACTTAATACATCATTTATTGATGTCATTAAACACTCGTAACTTAAAAACTGTATTTTCACTATTCATCGAAAATTCAACTTTCTCAGAAAAATTCCAAAATTTGACCTTAACCAAATATCGATGCTCTGATTTAAAAAATTAACTCCATATTATAAAAATAATTTTCTAAATATTTTTAATTTAATTTATAAATAAATACACTATTCACCAAAAATCATTTTTTTAGAAAAATGCCCAAAAATTCCCTTAGCATAATATCGAGGTTCTGAAATCAAAAATAAATTCCATTTTATAAAAATAATTTTCTAAATATTTGTAATTTAATTTTTAATTAAACAACTCTATTCACCCGAAAAAACTAATACCTGACTAATCATTTATGAAATCGTTATTTAACCATTTTATTGAATCACATTACTAAATCAAGGTGCCTAGATTATATTAATAATTTCTTTACATGAGATTACAAATCCATTTTGTCACATTACTAATCCTAAGGATAAATCACTATTCATAATTTACTATTCATCAAAAATTAAGTTGATATTATTAGACTCTAAATTTTGTACTGAACATAATTATAGAAGAAAATTTTTTGAAAATCATTACACATTTTTAATTATTTAATGTTTACATAAACATTTTTAAAATATCCATTCTCTAAAATTCATCAAAAAATTGCATTCTTTATTTATCCAGACATTTGAAAATTCATAAACTTCATCAAAAGAAGAAAGACAATTATTTATTTGAAACAAAGGATTACAGAAGGCAGTTACAGTCTCCTTAAATAGCCCCTTATAACCCCAGCATTGGACCTAAGTGTATGTTGTGCTAAGGTGAGAGAATCTGAAGACGGCTCAGCCAACATTGCACGAGTAGTAATTTCTATCAGTTTGAACTTCTCGCGAAGAAAATTCCATTCTAGCTTCACAAGATGAAGTTCAGCTTGTGTTTGGTCCAGAGAAAAGCCCAGTGGTGCTACCTCCTTCCCAAGTTCCGTTAGATGGGATTTGATTGGCCCGAGACTACTGGATGAGGCCATCAAATCTTCTTTCTATATTAATTAACCATGATCAATTTTATTTAGAGACAATAATCGAAACGTTTAGTTTCCAGTGGTCATATTGACCAATGGTTATATAACAGTCAAAACCCAACGGTCTCATTTTAATTATACTCATGCTATCAAATGAAATAGTTTTGTTGAGTTTAAAAATAAAATAACACACAAAATTAGGAAACAAGATTTATTCAAAATTTTGGGGCATTACAAATACCCAGATGGTCAGTGAACAATGCCGATGCGATCATGGTATATGGGAGAGTAGTAGTCCCCACTTTTATCAATGGGGAGATGATGAGGTATTACCATACCAATTTTTGGGAAGTATATCCTAGTGTAATAAATATGTATCGTGACTTGAAGGGGAAGTTCTTGTGGAAAGGGATGAAGAGAGCCATTTCTGGTTTTGTCTCTCGATGCCTTACTGGTCAGAGGGGAAATATCGATAACCAACATATTGGTGGGTTTTTATATCCACTCTTGATACCTATTTGGAAGTGATAGTTCCCTATAATGGAATTTTTTATGGGGTTATCCATGACCCTGAGGATTCATGACACAGTCTGGGTGTTTGTTGATCAACCAACAAAGTCTTCTCACTTCTTACTAAGTAGAGAGACTCTCTCAACATAAGATATATGAAAGCCCTATGTATAAGAGATCAAAAACCCCACACGGAGTTCCCTTGAGATTTTTTCAGGATAAATAAATATGTTTTACATCATGATTTTGGTAGGTCTTATAGAAATCCCTAAGAAATTAGCTTATATTTACCACGGTGTACATGCCTCAAACTGATGGGCATCCAGAGTGTACTATACCCATATTGGAGGATATGATGTGAGATTACATTATAGATATATATAGAGCATTGAATGATCAAAAAGACTTGAATTAGTTATGATTCAATAACAATTACTATGCTTTAATTCATATGGAACCTTCTCAGGCTCTTTATGGTAGACCATGTTCATAACAACGTTTTTGTATGAGTCCAGTGAGGCAGCGATTGTGGGATGTGTTCATTCAGGAGGCCTCCAAGAGAGAGTTTATTAATGTTAAAATGTTGATCACAAATTATAGAAAACACATATCTTATTCTAAACATAGGATGGGATCACTGGAGTTCTCTCTAGGTGATCAAGTTTTATTATGAGTGACTTCTCTGTTGGGGTAGAGATGTTTGAGGAAGCAGGGGAAGCTAGAAACTTGTTTTGTGGGACCCTTTGAGATCACTGAGAAGATAGGGGTGGTGTAATATCATCTAGAACAACCTTATATAAATCAATTTATTCATGAAATGTTTGATGAGTCATAGCTTCATAGGTACATACTTGACTCAACACAAGTTATTGATTGTGAGGACGTTGAGCGAGAGATTGATGCATCTTATGGGAAGCATCCAGTGTGGATCGTAGATCGAAGTGAAAAGGTATTCGAAGAAAATATGGTACCAAAATTATAGATTCTATTGTAGCATGGATATATCCATGTGGAAATGTGGTAATGTGAGTATGATGTCCGAGGTCAATGGATTGACTTGTTCAAGAAAGACCGCTAGAGATACTTCTTGGATAATAGAAGTTAGTATAGGGGGATAATTATAATATCTTGAATTTTTAAATACAATGAATCCCCTATTTTTTTAACAATATATATATATATTTTAAATTTAAATTTTCAATAAAAAATATAAAAATAATTTTAAATTCCTCGTTAAAAACGTGGAGTATTCTATCAAATATTTTTAGTGTTAGGATTTGAGTATGTTTGAGATTCTATGGCCCATAGAACCTCGAAAAAAAAACGATCAAAATATAAAACATATTATATTGTGTGAACATGATTTATCTGAAATCACTAAATATCTCCCAAATGGAGCATCATATGAGAAATCTGAGATCACTGTGAGGATTGAGATGAAAGTTTTACCCTAGACAGGGTATATGTTTTGTGAACATGGAATGTTAGGTCAGATCACACACGATGATAAATTATATAATATTTTTTATAATATTTTTTTAAATATAATTTAATTTATCCATAATGGTTATTCATACAAAATCCATGTGCGGATGGTCAGGTTAGGGACATAGGGTTTAACCTAGGTGGGAAATAACTTTTGTTCACTTCTAGAACCTAGTCAGATATCACCTTATAGTAAGTTATTTAAAACATTTAATATGTTATTATTATTTATTTAATTATAAAATTTTAGTACTATCAATATTCTTCCCTAAACCATCAAAACATCCATTTTTAAGCATGGGGTGTTACCAAAGAATAGATTTCTTCTATTGTTGACCCATTTAATATTGAAATTCCTTAATGGGATGAATCTATTGATGCTGCAATGAATTTTCAGTTGAATAGTGGATTAAAATGGGAGTTTAAATTATAGGGTTATGAATGGATAAATTATTCATTCTCAAATAGGAAAACCACTATATTTTCATTTTTTCGATTCTGTTGAGATCAAAATATCCCAAGACTCCCTTACATGCATTTGATAGACCCATCATCGATCAAACTTTGTTTGTACGATCCTTTCTCACTAATCATGTGCTAAGACCATGGAATAAGAAGTTTTCTTTTTTATATATTTTCTATTTTACTATTCGTATTCCAATTTTCTAACAAACCACTCATGGGCCTCGTAAGAAATTGCGCGCTATATGCTAACAAACCTCTCAAGGGCCCCTCTACCCTATTAGGAACTGGCCTAAGCCCAAGGGTTGTACACCTTGGGCCTCACTGTGGATGTGTAGCGCGAAGGTGGGGAGGCCACCCCAATAACTCATTACCCAACAATACATTCGCCAATGAGATAGTACCTAAGAAGTACAGGTTTCTACTTGGCATCCAAAAGAACCAGGATCAAATCCCGGTGGGGAAAATTTTCTAGCACTGTAACAGTACTCTAACAGGCTACTATAGCAGGCACTGTAGCAGCGGAAGGAATGTAGCAGTAGTGGCACTGTAGCGGCGGAGCCACTGTAGTAGGGATTGTAGTGGCGACGGTACTGTATCATGTATAATAGCGGTTTTTACTGTAGCAGTACTGTTCATTGAGGGGTCCTTTAGGCCAAAAAATGGGCTTTTAAGCCTTCTATATAGGCCACATTGCCTTGGGACTTTGGGCTATGTAATGGGTCTCCCTATACCCACACTAAATAGGTATTTTCTGTAATAATAAATTGCGGGTTCAGCCCCACCATTAAAAAAAATAAAAGGATAAATTATTCAAATTATCAAATGATACATACCAAGAATTATCAAAGGATAATAATGAATAATTATTAAATGATAATTTCATCAAATTATCAAAATATAATTTTGTGAAATTATCAAATGATTATTTCAATCAATTATCAAAGGAAAATTGCATAAGTCTATTGAAGTAAATAATTTAGGTTTGATGATGGATAATTTATAAGAAATTATTATAATATAATCATCGATGATAATTTATAGAATTATCAAGGGATAATTTTATTAAAATATATAGACAATAATTATTTTTCATAATCAAAGGATAATTATTAAAATTATCAAATGATAATTGCTATATTATCAAAGGATGATTATTAATATTATTAAACAATACTTGAGGGATTATCAAAGGATAATTAATAAAAAATTTAAATGAGAATTTTGTTATTAT
Organism: Viscum album; assembly: GCA_963277665.1. Taxonomy (NCBI): domain Eukaryota; kingdom Viridiplantae; phylum Streptophyta; class Magnoliopsida; order Santalales; family Viscaceae; genus Viscum; species Viscum album. The sequence goes on along the minus strand of OY728140.1, from coordinate 1,467,186,756 downwards.
CAAAGGATAATTATTGAAAGTATCAAACAATAATTTATAGATAATTAAAGAATAATTTATAATAAATCACCACAATATAATTATAAAGGGTAATTTATTATAAATTATCAAAAGATAATTATAAAGGATAGTTTAGTATAAATTATCATAGCTAATTATAAAAGTATAATTTATGATGAATTATAAAAATATAAATATAAAAGGATATTTTAAGAGAAATTATCAAAATATAATTGTAAAAGGATAATTTATGTGAAATTATAAAAAGATAATTTTAAAAGGATAATTTATGAGAAGTTATCAAGTGATAATTATAACAGGATAATTTTGATAAATTAATAGAAGTTAATAATTCGTAAGGAAAATATTTCGTGAAAATGATTTTTCTTAAATAATGATTTGAGACTTATTTAGGAGAGAGAAAATATCATCACATTGGATATTTTCATGATAACTCAGAAATCATCTTGGAGAGAGAAAGTTTCATCACATTTGATATTTGACTGTTTTTTTTAAAATAACTGGTTTTAGTTCTAGGAACCCTTGATGAACCTCAAGCTTTGAAATGTTTACATTTATAATAATAAGGCTGCAAATAGGCGTTCTGGATTGTTGATGTTTCCACTATAGCAATCGAACCACATAGGGTGGTTTATTCGTACCTTGAAATTGATGAATCTAAGGTAGGAGGTTACTAATATTTTTTAGATTTGATACACATGCTGAATTAGTATAACTTGTGCGTAGACATATTTGATGACCATGAATGATTATGGTCTCATGTGTGTTTGTGTAGCCTTTAGAACATTATGTTGTTTCCATGAGTACTTATATCTTTGTATTCATGTTTGTTGTTGATCACATGTAATGTTGTGCTTTATTATGAAGTGATTTCTCATGAATCCCACTATTCATTGTGTGATCTTTTGGTATTATTATTGGAAGACAAAGCCTGTTGACTATAATGACATTTTTATCCCATATATGGGAAGTGAAAAATATTTACGATTATGGTGATGAGGGACCCATGCATAGGGTAGGTACACAGTGATGCATAATGGATGTCATGTGAGGTACTTAATGCCTAGTAGATGCTATGTGGTATGTTCTCAATTCCTAGTGAATGTATAGTTTCTCTCGATGAATTGAGAATTCAGAGAACATGAATACCTTAATGCCTAGTGTATTTTCAGTTGAACAATAACACAATTTCAAGTAGCATGATTCATTTACTTTGTGGATAATCCTTGATTATTCTGATACCTCAATTATCCTTCCAGCATATAGCTGATGCAAGTACAACCAGGGGTTTAAAATGGATTGGTTATCTCACATCCACATGGTTTTGGATTGAGTGTTACTATGACAGTTACACATTCATTTTTATTATAACATACACATGTATTCATGATCACATCATGTTAAGGAAAAATTGGTTGTTTCCTACTGAGTCTTGTATTCACACCATACTTGGGCATTTCGATTCGCTTGTAGATATCATGATAGATTTGAAAAAGGGAAATTTCCCTATGATAGACGGATGAGAATTGGAGTTTAGAGAGAGTATCAGATTGGGGTGGACTCCATATGACCCCTTATTTTTTATTTATTTATCTAATTTTTATTACAAAGATTTTTATTGCCACCTTATAGTCAGGATTATTTTTTTGACATGTATTAAATATTTACATTTCTACCTATTTACTATGATTATTTATTATATTTTTATTACTGATTATCAATCCTATGACATGGTAACGAGGGTATAGTTTACCAATTGATGGACTTAGACCCTCATTATTAGTCTACATCCAATTGTATATGAGGAGGTGTGCATTAGGTTATGTGGCCTTTTGTATTGAACCCAATGGTTCGAGTTGGGATGTAATAGTAGTGGTGTATAGCCCATCATAAACCAGTTCCCATTTGGGTTCCCTAACCTTGGTCAGCCTCGATTAGTCCAGATCCTACCCAGATTTCCCATAATGACCAAAATATTTCCTATTAATTATTTGGGGACCTGTTTCCATTTATAAATTATATAAAAAAATTAAAAAATTACAAACAAAATAAATTCAAATGACTGATATTACTTAAAATTATTCTAGGTTCCTTAGGACATAAAAATAATTAATTAAGATCATTTTAATACCATAATAATTGATTAAATATGATCTAAAGTTGAATTTTAAGAAATTTAATGTTTATTATGAAATTTAATTACATATTTACTGACCATGATCTGTGAATGTCCCATGCATATTTATTTAATTATTTATTTAATTTAATTATTATATTTGTGATTTAAAATATAATTATTGTTTATTGTTTTAATTATATGTGAATCACCCCTCAATATTTTCATGTTTAATAGTCTACATGTCCACATTTGGGTGAAAAAATTTAATTCTTACATCTTGAGTTCTCATCACCAATATCTAAGTATACATTAAATATTTAAGGATATCTAAAAGACATAGTTTGAGTCAAGAGCTGATGTGAAACAAAACAAATGAAGTGAATGAGAGTTTAATAGGCACTTGAATATGAGTCTGGAATGAATAAATGTATTTTCTGGGATCTAATTTAATCCACTAACCTCTCATTGGATTAATAAATATATAAAACTCCTTATAATGTAATTATTTATATATATTAATTTTTATGGTTAATTTTTTATTAACTGGGTTCATTGAGATCCCAAAAAATAATACACAAGAATACATAGAAATAATTACCTTTCATGGTGAATGTTTTAATTTAAATAATGTCTGAGTTGTGAGTGTGATCACTTAGAACAAGAATGTTAAATAAAATTTGATTTCATTCATTGAGATTGGGATTAAAGTCCCTCAAAGGAATATTAAGTCATTAACACATTCCATTATATAGGATTGAACAAAACCATAGTAAGTGGTTCTCTTTAGGAATAGTTGAGGGTGTCTCCTCGTACTAGGGAGTTCAAAAATGATTCATGGACTAAATTAAATAAAATAACATCTATGAAATACATATATCATTCTTAGTGAAACATTAGATTCATGTATTGAGTAATACAACATAAATATTTCTAGAATTTGGGACATTACTCAAAATTTAATGGACATACAAGATGAAGTAGTTTCATATTCCAGAATACTTCTTTTAAACTCACTGAGTAATTTTATAACAATAGATTAGACTATTAGGATGAATTTTATGGATCATTTCCACATGAATACTAATAAAACTATTTATTAAAAATATAACTGTTGAGGGATTATAGTATTTAGTAAAATAGAGGGTTGCATTAATTATTAGTAAAACTATAATTTCTATCAATCATTAATTAATATAAAAACTATAATCTATTAACATTTCATTTTGTATAAAATGGAATGTATTACCACAAAAAACCAATGACCAAATATGGAAAAATAACATTTTCTAACCGTCCCTAATTCCCAAGAGTTGTATAGTTTCTTTTACAAAGTATTATAATTTTTAATGAAATTGTATGTACGGGAGTCCCCACTACTAGATAATCCACTTCAAGAAACAAGTGATGGTGAAAATGATTTTTTTGAGAAAATCATGGATAACAAATTTAATATTTACATCATTATACTATCATCGATGTCTAATGAGTTGTGAAAGAAACATGTGGTCATGGACGGATAAAATATATTGTCTCATGTCCATAATGTTTTCAAGGATAAAGTGAATCAATAAATCAATGGTATTTTGATATCATAGATCATATATAAATTGAAATATGGAATTCAGGTTGATAATCATGTTCTCAAGGTGACAGAGTAAATTAATCGATTAGGAGAATAATGATTCAATTCAAATCATTAACATTCAATTTATCTCATACTCTCATCCTTATCACCTGTTTACTCCAGTATCAGTGAGTATTTTGAAATAAAATGTATCGATGAACTACATTAATACAACTTTGGTATGGTTTATAAATTGAATATGAACATAATTAAAGATAAATTTTATTTCTTATAGAGAAAAAGAATAATTAAAAGGTTGAATATAAAAGGAAAGTGAAACATGAAAGTACCCTTACAAATTTTCCTTTTATATAAACAAACATCAAGATTTAATGAGAGTCTATTTTCTTTTAACCTTTCATAAAAGAACATTAGAAACAAAACTATAATGTGTTTGAGAATAAGTAATAATTAGATCCTATTTTCGGTATATTCATTATTGAATGTGAAAATTATTTTCTATTTCATGGGTATTAGATAATATACATAAATAACAAATTTATAACTGACTACATGAACCAAGGAAGTTATAATGGACACATGAATTAGGATGATCTTCATGTTATTGATAGAACCCTCTAATAATGTAACTTTGAGAAGTTAGTTTATTTATAACTCTTAGTGGATATAATCTTGTATTTAAACACTATTATTATATAATATATGTACGATCACAACCTTTTGGTGGTGAATAATGAAAATTTTTCAAGTAAAATTTTACCTATTTTTTGTTTTAGCTTTGTTGGGGGTTTCATTCAAGTTGTTTTGGGTGAAATTGGATAAATTTGGAATACCAAAGGGCTATCTATAGTTATCATACAGTTAGAGAAAACCATGGGCTTTCTCCCATGAAATAATGATACCTATTTTGGAGACACATTAGGAGGCACACATTTGGTTCATGGTTTACCCAAAATGTGTAGCCTCCTTCCTCAAACTGCACATCCTCAAATAGAGTTCATTTTCATGATGGGTGCATAGTTTTTCAAACCATGTTCTATTTAGGTGAAATAATGCACCCAATTCTTGATTTCAGTACCTTAAAACATAATTCTATGTACTTTATGATAACCTATATTCATAATATTGAATATTGATAATCATTTAATCACATCATAATTGTTATTCTGTGTAACACAGTATGTGATAATGTCCTAAGAGTACATGTCACATAAAAAATTCATAGTACTTTCTCACTTTGATGAGAACCGAAAAGTACTCTAAAAACATTCATAAATATATATTCTATAACTGGATGAAATAATTTGAGGGGAAAAAATTATTTAGGCTATTAGGGGTAGAGACTCATAGGTTTTCAAGGCATCTTCAATTGATGTATTCCCTTGGTAATATCCAGTGTAGAATATTATGAGAATAAGAACTGAAAATAGGGAATCCACATTTATATATTACATTGAATTTTCCTATCTTAAAACATGTGTATTGATCCATAGACATAAATATTATTATTAATGAGTATTATAAGTCATGTACTTTGAGGTGTTGATGAAAACTCTGACGACATATGTTCCTGGTGAGGTCGGATACATTGGGGGAATCATGAGTAATATTGCATTAATGAGTAAAGGGAGGAAGGATTTTTTACCTATATTCTTTAGAATAATATTATATATTATGACCTTTTATAGAAATTATATATCCAAAATAAATCCATTGACATTGTGTTCTATGAGATAGTTTTATTTCCAAAAATTAAAAAAAATTGACATCGAGGACATAAGATGATAGAACTAGCATGCAATATTCTTGATTATAGATATCATGATAATGGTATTATATTACATAGTGAGAATTCATATGGGGTATTATGTCATTGTGTCATTAACATCATTTTCCATGGGGGCCTTGGCATGTTGTTAGATGCTAACATTGGACTTTAGGATACTTCTCTAAATTCCACTAAGAAAGAGGCCTAGAGGGTCACACACTAAGTGTATACAAAATCTATTTTAAATAATATATTATTATTAATTATTTAATATGTCAGATAATTATTAATGTCATATTTATCATATATATTATGTCACCAGTTATTAGAAAGAACATAATGTGAGCATCATAATCAATAAAAAATTATTTTCTATTTAGCAAATAAATTTTTTATTTATTTACTAAGGAATAATGCATTAATATTTATTCATTAAATAAATAGTCATTATTTATGGCCCTATAAATATTATAGATGAATGATGGACCATGTTTAATGGTCTAATAAGAAATAATATATATTTATTATTATTTGATTAAATAATATTTAATTTTAATTTTTTATTTTAGCACATGGAAAGACATAATAATATTATTATTATAGAAATTGGGATCTATAGGGATTAAATAAATATTAAATTTAACTTATGAAAATATTTATTATTATACCCTAGATTTATAAAAACCCAAGTATATTATTTTTTGAAACAAAAAATTCATTTTTTTGTGTACAACGAATCCAGATAATCCTCTTGATTGCCTAGAGACCTCCCTTATCGAAGAACTCTTCCAAGAACGAAGAGTGCTCTTCCTCCACCTCCAACTCTCATGTCTAGATATATAAAATAGAATAATTTTCAGATGATTCATGAGGAGATCAAAGATGAATAACTCAAGTGATAGGATCTATCGTGCTAGCACATATAGATTCCTATGACGACGTTCGTAGATTCATAGAACTCATGTGGATTACTACTAGAAAAAGTATTTTTTAGATTCCTACAATAAAATAATGGTACAGTGTAGATATGTTGGAAGGTCCATAAATGAAGAAATAATTTCTCACAAGGTAATTATTTAATTTCTTAATGTAATTATAAATAATATGCGAGTATCCTATGCTCTAGTTCAAGTGTTTTAACCATTTTCTATTTTCTTTGATTCAAGTGTATTGATCACAAAATTTATCATTGTTTACATATTGGATTGGTCATTTATCAAGTAAAAAAAAGGAAAGTTGGGCATGACCCATCACACACTTTCACTGCACTAGGGAATTATAAGTTATATCAGTTTGGTCACCTAATTATTTAGAATTATTTAAATATCGATGATTTATTTATGAATTTTTAATTAAGTTTTGAATATAAATTAAATTTTTCTTTAACACTAAATGAAATATATTCTTATCCCTCTTTATTTTATCATAAATATAACAAAATTTATTAATTTTATGAATGAAATAATATCGAATATCTCTTTTGGAGGTGTTGAGGAATCATTCTGTATAACACAAGATTAAATTCCATGTAACCCAGAGGTACACACCATGTACTAGTGTTAAATACACCAAGAATTAATTAGGAATTAATTAATGGTGTGTTATTTGATTATACACAGTTCATTTAATTATACATTGTCTGTTGACTAGGCCATCTTGGTGCATGGTCATCCAAAATACATGCCATGTAACTTCCATACATGGTTTTTAGTCTTTATTCACAGACGATCCATATATATTCTCATATTTCCTACCTTACGAGTAACCACGTAACTTAGAGACCACATGCCATGTATCTGATATACCCTCCATGTAATCTAATATTTTCTTTGGTATAGTTTACATTCCAAGTCCCAAGGGGAGTTACTTAAATAGAGAGTGATAAAGATACATGTCGTGTAGCTGTATTTTACACTCTCTGTACCTATAAAAAATTTAATATAATTAAAAATATTTTATTATACTATGTAAAACATATCAACATGTACTTTTTTGTGGTCATTAATTTTATAAGACACATTTTTATGCGTTTTTAATATATATATATATATGTTCTTAGTTAACATCTATGTAATGTTCATATTTTCATATATTGTTTGAGTCATATTATAGTTATTAATCTACAAGAATTGAATCATAACATGTGAGAAAGAATCATTTAATACATGGAATAATTATGTTGATTGTACACATCATGAAAGTATTTGATAAGTTATGTATGCCATGTAATTCCTTGAAATTCTAATGTGAGATCATTATATTCGATATCATGTATGACATACAACATCAAGAACACAAGGGAATATAATATCCCAATAATTTATAATATATTAACTATTTAAAATCTATTCTATATGTTTCAATGCATTAAAACACTAATCTAGATTTCATTACATGCATGAATGGACTTATTTGATAGATTGTGTTACATGCAAGATAGATTTATACAAAACAACAATATGTTATTAAATTATCATTATTTAATAAAATAAGATATAAACTAGTTGTTAAATTAGAGGGTTTGAATAGTATTAACTAACATATAAAAATATATGGTATACAAATATATAAAATTAATTCATTTTTTAAAAAATTAATTAGAAATCAATAGAATAAATAATTGAATATAAAGTGAATTTTTTTATATAAAACTATAGTTATGCTTACAAAGATGTCTTATCATAAAAAATTATATTAATTAAACTTATTGAGTAATATAAACGATATATATATATTTATTAAATCAAATATTTTTTTCATTAATTCAATAGATTTTATAGACATAAGATAAGATCAAACGTAATATTACACATAAAACTATAATTTTATAATGGATCCTTTAACACATTTTAATGGGAAACCTATTTTAATTCCAATTTCTTGAACATTTATAAATTTTATATGTAAAAATAAAAAAAATTGAAGGTGGAACATTGAAATCAGCTTAGGGTGTTTTTTGATTTTTTTCTGTGAAGTATGATTTTGTGATGAATTTTGAAACAATATTGAATTTTAATTCAAAACAACTTTTTCATCTGATTTATTTATAAGGTAAAATTATATTTTAAATTAATTTTAAAGTCATATTAGATAAATTATAAAAATATTAATATAGTTAAGTTAATTTTAATCAATATCTCAATGAATTTTGATATAAAAACATAGAATTTTTTTGAGCATTTTTACTTTAAAAACATGTTTTGTCATTCCGTTTGTAGGATTAAATTTAAATTAATTTCTGCCTCATATGTTATTGGATATTGGAAAATTTTATTTCATATTTTAAATAATAATAATTTTTAATTTATAATAATTTTACCTTATTTTTTACCAAAAATATTAGTGAAATTAATTAAAATTAATTACAATTATTAAGAGAAAAATTATCTTACCTAGGGACTAAACATTAATCATAAAGGCCAAAATGACCTAGAAAATTAAATATAATCCATATAATGGACATATTTAGACCCTATAATCCCTTATATAAAACTTTTTCCATTATTGGATACACTGGACAAGGGGAAAATGTGGGTGCAATTCCCTATTCAAAAATTTACAATAATTTCACTCCCCCTCCACTATAAAAAGGCTCTCAACCCTCCCGTTTAGTCACACCTCCAAAGACCTTTGGGTATAACCAAAAAATTATCAAATAAGATCCAAATATCACTCCCCTCATCCTAGTATCCTCCCTTTGGGGACCTCATACATCCATGTAAGACCTTTGGTGAAAACCAAAAGGTGATAACCAAAAATATTTTAACCCACTTGAGGGATCGCTTTGATTTCATTTTTTTCATCCACTAATTAATTTATTTTTATTCAATTAATGTATAAAAATATCAGTATCATCAATATACTAAGATGATTTTAGAAAAAAGTTTTTACCTGTACTTACACAAACATCGAGCTAATGGGTAACACAGTTACTATTTGTGTACGGCGAACTACCGGCTCGTGAAACGATGTCATTCATTTTTCTTTTACCAACTCTAATAGTTGGACATTATGATGGACTATTTACCTCAGGATTGTGACTTATTTGGGTAAATAATTATTTCTAAATGGTTTCCTATAGGTTTTTTGTGGAACATGTAACCCCAATTGATCTGTATCCACAGGGACCTAATTTCCAAAGGTCGATGCTCATTATGGATTTTGACAAACAATGCTTAAGAAATCACATTGGTCGAGTCGATGGGATTTCAGGATCATCACACCCTTTTCAAGGAATTCTTTCTTAATTTGTGACTCTCTTATAAATTTTTTTAATTTTCATGAATCCTTAAATTATTACCACATATGATGTTGGTTGTCCTAAATTTTTAGTCAATTATTTTACTATGTGGAAGTCATAATCATATGTATGTATTCGAGGTTCTTCATCAATGGAGATATATGTATATATATGAGGTTATCCATTAAAGGTATCCTCTTATATTGTACTTAGATTTTCTTTGGTTGTTAGTATAACAATTCTGGTTTTCTAGCCACAAAGTGAGGAACTCTGGAGGACATTCAGGTATACGAATGTCACTCTCAAGTTTATAGTAATCCAGGTAGATAATGGTAACACTAGAATTTATCATAATCTAAGGAGAAAGGATTTGTTTGGTATTGGGATCAAACCCATAAATAGACTTACTATGTATCCTTGTAAATGGAATCAGAACCCACATAGATTTGTTCCACTTAATTGGGAACATCATGCCTTACTAGGTCATGTAATGAAGACCGAACCATATTGTTTAATGTCTTGTGGCAAGGATATCAAGGTGGATGGTTCCTAGTAAAATTTTAGTATGGGATTTATACCATAACAGCCCATGGAACTTGGAAGTTATTTGAGGATCCATGTTAAATTAGACCATACTGTGGATATGGCCCAAAAGAACAGGGTTGGTTTGGGGTGTTGGGTTTGATCCTCTAGGGGGCTTCTTAAGTACTATGTTTGGATGGGTGTCAACTCCCACATAGTTATTTAGTGATGAATCGTGCCTATGGAGGACCTAAAGGGATTGTATCAAAGAGGAGTATGACCCTTTAAGATGAATGGTTGGTGGTTACTCCTAAGAAGGAAATCCCTTATGAAGGGACCATGAGGGATGTTTTTAGCCATGGTGATTTAGGGTCTTAACTCAGTGTTTATTCTTATGTACTATACCTAGATTAAGGGAATTATGAGTGTGGATTATTTCTAAAGAGTATTCCCATTGAGATAGGACCATAATAGGATTTACTAAATATATTGTATAACATGAAAAATTGTTCTTGTATTTCAATACTTTATGTGGATTGTGTGGGAATCATGATCATCACTATCAACTAATCCCACATGGGAAATACTCAGTGTGAGAAATAAGAGGAAGTGAATGATTTGACAAACCACAGACATTTTATTCTACACTATTGGGTGAGAGTTGGAGAGGATTGGATATGAGCCCTAAATAAGATTCCAATTTGAGGTTTGGTTGGGGCATAATCCAAAGGAGGATTCCCATATATGATTCAACCAGGAATAAGAGTCAGATGATGAGGTTTTATGAGTTTCATGAGGATTCTATCGACTCATATTACTATAAGAATATAAGAGAAGAATATAAACTCACAAAACATGAAAATGTCTAAGAGGTGTTTGTTGAATCATCTAATGTCAAGGAGTGTGGATGAGTATCTCAAATAATGGTTTTCCAGATGAGTATATTAAGGTTGTATGAGACACAAGTCCAAATTTTGTTGAACCAACCCAAAAATATTGTATTGTGACTATCCATTTTTTAGGAGGGTTAGTGATAGGTGTGAAGTGATTGAATCGAAGGATAGAGACTGTATCCTAGCACTAATCCTGAGAAATGGTGCGGGGGAGAAGCCACTATGGTATGGACCAGCAGGTTTGAGCAGGTGCCTTTCCAAGGTGAGTCGAGTAGCTGGGTCACAGAAATGTGTCACATAGGTTCTCATCCATGTTTGTTTATGTAGATTTCCTCCAAGGGTTCTCATAGGTAATCTTCCTATGTGCTTCTCCAAGGTGGGTTGGGTAGGTACTATTCCATGATGAGTCACGTTGGTACACTTCCCATGTGCTTCACCGATGAATGGGTTATACATGTGCTACAATGGGGGGACACACCTTAGTGAAGGAGGGCCAGGGTTGGTCTCCCATGTAGTGATGGACTACATGGAAAAGGACCCTACATAACCTGATCTATCTTGGGGATTCAAGGTTCGGGAGTTTGATCATCCTCAAAAAAATTTCTTTTGAGGTGTCTATTTATTGACCCTGGTGGACCTGCATGGATGGTCTTATGTGTATAAACCTTTGTGGATGGGCCAATGTGGATAGGCTTTCATGGAGTTCTTACAAAAAATGGATTTCATAGTTTACTTTCAATGTGATGAAACTCCATTATAAAAAAATTATATCTTTTGGGTTCCATAATGTTTGATCTGTGTGTTCGTTTGGGCACTAGGACCAATATAATCGAAGCTCTTAAAGAGATCTACACATCTTTACATGGTGAATAAACTAAATCTTCTTATAAGAAACAAAAAATAATAATTTTAATCTGTCAAATACTTTTCATTATCGATATTGTAAATCCTTATCCAACTCATGAAGGGGGGGGGGGTCTTTACACTTATCCCTCATCCTGGAGTATTCTTATAGATCGAGGAAATATATCATGCATCATCTTTTGGCATGTAGAAACATTATAATAAAACTTGATTTGTGTTCTCTAATTGAGTATCAAAACCTGAATTTTATGACAAAGTGCATGAAACACATTTTGGATGTCAATAAACACCCCCCATACACACACCATAGAATTAGATTCATTTAGAATGGGAAGAATCTTATTCTATGGTAACTGTACGTAACATTTAATCATTCCAAAATAATTTGGTAGAATTTGGAGTTATGTCAAATGTGGAAGGGTTATCTAATTTTTTCCTAATCCAAGGGGCATGGTGATAATAGTTTGACTTTTTATAGGGTCATATGGACTACCCTAAAAATATTGTGTCTTTTATTTCATCACCCTAATTATTTCCTATGCTCAATATGAGAGAGACTTAGTGGGTGAGACATGAATTTCTTTAGTCTTTACTCATTGAGTTTGTAGCCTAAATGTTTTTTCCTTTTAACTATTTATTTCCTGATATCACCTAAAAATACAAAACGTAGGTCTAATGAGTTGAGAGTCGACATTTTTCTAGAGTTCCCTTTGATGGTTTTCAGCCTTGGGGGTACTATTTATCTTTCATGTATTATGTTTAATGCCATGCATTATAGACTAATATGTATAATGTTTTAGGGAGAACAATATTGACCATTAATTTTGAAATTATAACTCAAAAAAGGCATGATTGATATGAATGTCCTAATATTTATCAGATACATCCAAGGATAATCATGTCCCTTGATTATATGGTTCCAGAATCTAAGCCAAGATATTTATGAATAGAGAATGTATCTATTGAAAATGAAGATACCACTGGTTGAAAAACCTATAATTAAGTCTATATTAAGAAATCCCAATTAGGGAATGTACTACATTGTCAAGAATTGGAATCCTTAGTCTGAGAAGCCTATTATGAGGGAAACTTATGAAATGCTAATGGGGGAATGTATTGCATAGTCAGGTAAAAGAGTTCCTAAGAATTTTGGAATTCTATTTATCTTATATGATGGATGTTTATAATGATTTGGATTTATCAAGACCAAAAGTGGTGGTTTTTCCCATAAAAGATGTTTGAGAATAAAGGAATCATTTATAACGACATAGGAAATGAATAAAAAGACACTCCTATAAGAATTTGATGTGTGAAAGAGGGTACATTTTTTAGAAAATGGATTTCTAATATTATTCTATGGAGTTTAAAGTCTTTCAATAAATATATTATACTATATAGTTTAAATTCATGTTGTAATGACATTAAATTGTGCAGTTTAATGTCATGCAACAAGGATATTATTTTTTACAGTTTAAACTCATGCATTAAGGACATTATGCTATGAAGTTTAATGTCATGCAGTAAGGACATGATGTTGGGTCATTTAATGTTATAAAGATATTAAATGATGATGTGGAGTTTAAATTAATACAGGAAGGTCATTATGTTGTGTTGTTTACAGTATTGAAATAATGAAATTTGGGGTCTATAATTTAAGGTCTCTATCTTTGACCAAAATTTTTGACGATTCTTCGATTCTTGGTAATACATATGGAAATGTGTTTTTATGTTCAAGAATAGAAATAGAATGCTGTAAGCTATGATTTTAGGATTCCAGGAAATGAAGGGTCGTATAGAAAAAGGGATTATTATATTAGAGGAGGTCTCACTCAACAACGAAGTTACCAATGGTTGAGAAACCCATTATATGGGATGTTTTATTCAAGTCCAGCTGGGGCACGTACTACATAGTAAAATAGTGGCATCATTTACCTGATACACCTATTATGTGGGAAACTCATGCAAGGCCAATCGGGTGTGTACTTCATGGTAAAGAAAAGGATATCTCAAGAATTATGACATTCTATGGTTAAATTGTGATGAAAGTTTATGGATATTATTTTTTTTCTAAGAACATGTTTTGGTCTGTGGTGAAATTACATGAATATGGAAGGGTCATTTCATGTTGTAATTTCCAAATATTTGGAGAACTAGATGCTCTACACAGGATTGACCCAAGCACATGAAGTATTGTGCCTATAGTTCTAGGTCATTCTAATAGAAATATGAGTTTATGGAAATGATGGATGGGTTGTGTTCAATTTTCCTATGATTTTTTTAGAATTCTTTGATCATATGATGGTGGATAATCTAAACCATGGTCTTGGAGACTTTCAGGTTGGGAGAAAGAAAATGGTAAAAATATTCAAAGGATGACCATTGATTTTAAATTGAGGGTTCCGACATACCATTGTCATAATATTTAATTGAAAAATGAGGCTTCTTCTAACAAAAAAGTTACCAATAGTTGATAAAACCATTTTGATTGATGTTTTATGCAAGGCCCAATGTGGAACAGCTTACATAGTCAAATAGTGGCATCCTTTGGCTGACAGACCCGTTATGGGGGGAAATTTAATCAAGGATAACTGGGGAGTGTAGTCCATGGTCATGAAAAATGAGCTATTAGGTTTTAGACATTCCACCTCTAAAATATGGGGAAGGGTTATGAAGATCTAAAAAAATTCATGATTAGGAGTATTCTAAGTGAAAATGGGAATTTGTTATCGCATAAAGGAATGATTTTACTTATACTGGCCATGAATTTGGAGTCCCTTGCACATATTTGACTCATATGTAGAAGGGGCATATGATGTTTCCTTAGTGGGTCCTCTAATGTAGAGGACCAAAAATAAAAGCTCATGCATAGATTGTTTTAATTGTATGCAGGAGAGTATAAATTTTCTTTTACCCCATGTGTGGGACTAGGATTTAAGGCATAATCTTTACAATGTATATCAATATGATGAGAATCAAGACATATGTGATTCTCTGGGTACCATTTAGTTTATTGCCATTTGACAAGGACATTAGTGTCTTGAAATAAAGAGTAATAGGAAAATGTGGCAGAACTAGCGAATAGGGACCAAGCGTCACTAACTATCTTATCGAAGAAAGAATAAATACACACATAGTTCTAATAGATTTGGGTTCATGTGTAAATTGGGAACTCATAATAGATATCCCCATGTAGATATGATTCGTACACATGAGAGTAAAAGATTTTTTATGTTGTACTATAGATGGGACTAGTATTTAAGATTATGGATTCAATACATATCTTATATGGATGATAATCAAGCCACACAGAGTTCTTTAGATTACTTACTGTTTAAAATCATATGGTAATGACAAGGTGATCCACTTGAATGAATGAAAACATTATGCATGAGCCATGGTGTCAGACCCATGAATCACTATGTATCTTATTGGGATGATAATCAAGGCTCACATAGTCCTTGATAGACTCCCTATGTAGATCTGATTTCTACACAGGAAGTAAATGGAATTTAAGATTTAATTACGATTGGACTCAAGATTACATATCTGAATGTTACTACGTAACTCAATGGGATGAGTGTCCAGACACATGCAGTACTTGAAGGTTTTCCCCTACACCAATATGAATTTGATGTGGGGAAGGGTAATGTCTATAAATTCTAGACTAATGGTTGTGCCTAAAGCATGGAGTCTAGGTATCACCCTGGATCTCATTGTAATGAGAATAAAAGCTTAAGTCTTGGCATGGTTCCTTGTGTATATCTGATTTATGTAAGGGAAAAAAGAAGGGGGATTTTCTTTTCCAAATTCATGTATGGAACCTGGATTAGATATCTGTGTGTAACTATGAATCTCATGTTGAGTCAATAAGGTTTTCCTTATGACTTTTCCATTCCGTATTGTTTTGAAAATCACAAACACCTTATCTTTAAGGAAAATTTCTTTTATAAGAAAATTTTATTTTAGAAGAAAAATTGCTTTTATAAGTGAAATTAGTTTTATAAGAAAAATTGATTTTATAAGGGAAATTGTTTTTATATGGAAAATTTCTTTTATAAGCAAAATTTCTTTTATAAGGAAAATCGCTTTTATAAGGAAAATAAATTTTATAAAGAAAATTATCCTTATCATATTTTCATTATCTATATCCATATATTTCTGAAGTATAAGAATTGGATTCATTTCTATATTCTTGGAATCGTTTAAAAAATTGATATGAAGCATTCTTTTTTAGGCTCTGAATTCTAGATGAGAACTGTAATGAAGTTCCACTCCGAATTCTGGATACAAACTCTAATAAAGATCCACTTTAAATTCTGGATACGAACTCTCATGAAGTTCGACACCGAAATCTAATAACGAATCCTGATTACGAATTCTCATTACGAATTCTGATAACGAATTCTCATTCCGAATTCTCATTCCGATTTCATCAATTAAACAGAAACTGATCATCTTTGCATTATACACTCTGAATTTATTTAGACTCCGAATATAATTTTTGGTTAGACTCTGAACATTCATTTTTCTTACACTTTTATAATTTGTCTACACTTTGACATTTTTTTTACACTCCGAATCTTCACTCCAAACTTTTTAACTAATCCTGAAATGATTTCGTACATTCTATTACACTTGTTTTGTTATAAAACGATGTTGTCTATTCCGTTATAAACTACCAGTTGGTTAAGTGACACGTGTACAGGTCCCTCCGAATTTTAAGGAAGAAATGACCATTAGAAAGGAGGCCAACCGAACCTATAAATAGGATCTCATTTGAAAGAGATCAATACACAATGAAGTTGATCGATCGAGAGACCACACGGTGCTAAGGTGATTTCTAGAAAGAGAAAGATTTTAATGCTTTGTGCGTACTGAACCGCTCGTTCATTTTTTGCTTCGTGCGACTCCGAGTGTTGGTGATTACATTCGAGGAATTCCGAGGATAGGAAGACAGAGGTGCCGACTACCTTAAAGTTCGAGGGCTTCCTTGCTGAGGAAGACAGAGGTTCCAACTACCTTGAAGTTGAGGGCATGCGGGGATAGCAAGAAAAAGATTCCGATTTTTGTATTGAGGGCTTACCCTGGTGTGGGTAAGACAGACTTGCTTGAAAGTATAAATCAAGGGACCTTTATCTAATGTTGTTGGATACCCTTTTCTTTGGGTTAAAAGACTTATATCTTGTTATTTGTAGTTTTACTACATGTTTGTTTCCTCTGCATATTGTATTGCAAGGAAGTTATAACTTTCTTATACTTCCTTACTTGTACTCTGTTTCATTTATATTCTATATGATCTAAGGTAGAATCTCATATTGTAATCTTTAGTTAAGTTTCAATTTCCGGATCCATATTTCTGGAACCTACTTTCAGAATCTCTTTCTAGTTTTAAGCAAGTACATAGAACTTGATGTTTATAACTTCATTCCTTATTCCAATTTTTTCAATTAGTGTTAGAGGTGTTGTGAATTTTCTTAGTTTATCTTTGTTAAACTTAGAACTTTCCTTATCTAAGGAAAACATAGTTATTCGTAATCAACTTTAAAGATTCCAAAGGAAATTTTTAATGTGTACAATTCAACCCCCCTCTTGTATATTGAGCATCTACATTATTATTTTGATCCCAAAATTGGTATCAGAGGAGGTCTCTAAAATACGTATACACACATTTAATTTTTTCTTGTTCATTTTCCTTTATCCTTCATACTTGCTTAGAAAGTTCTTTGGCATTCCGAACTTTATCATTCCGAACATTGTGATTAAGAACTTGTTCTACTTACAAGTTTGTGTATCCAAGGTTATTCTATGTATGGCAGGAGTCAATGTTGGTTCCATTGATAATCTAAATCCTACAAGACCACCAATCTTTGATGGTAATTACTATGAGTATTGGAGAGATCTAATGAAGACTTTTGTTATCAATACTGGAGTGGACAACTTTGTTATTCTTACTGGAGATTATAAAATTCCTGATAAAGAAGTTAGAACTTTATCTAACCCGGAAAAGCAAGAGTATCAACTCAATTATATGGTACACAATACATTACTTTGTTCAATGAATAGAAATATATATATATCCAAATTTCTTCTTGTGAAGTAGATAATTTTATCTGGAAGAAGTTAGAGGTTACACACTTTCGAACTTCTAAAGTGATTGAGACTAGGAGAGCTATGCTTACAGCTGAATACCATGGCTTCAACTTTCCTTATGGTGAACCAATTTGTGAAGTTCAACAGAGATTTATGATTATAGTCAACAATTTACAGTCTATGGGAGAGAAAGGGTTAGATGATGAAGCCCTTGTGGATAAGATAATTGATATTATGCCCAATGAGTGGGAATACAAAAGAACAACTATAGATGAGAATAGGAAGGTCACTAAAATTTCTCTTGATGATCTATTTGGAACTCT
This sequence comes from Viscum album, assembly GCA_963277665.1. Classification (NCBI taxonomy): domain Eukaryota; kingdom Viridiplantae; phylum Streptophyta; class Magnoliopsida; order Santalales; family Viscaceae; genus Viscum; species Viscum album. The sequence goes on along the minus strand of OY728140.1, from coordinate 1,467,168,331 downwards.
TCTTCAACATGAAACAAGAATGAAGAGATATGCTGACAACATCAAGGAGAAAAATGTAAATGGTATTGTTTCTTTCACAACAACATCTAATCAGATGAAAGCAAAGACTCCTGAGAGGGTAACCAGATCCAAGTCTAAAAAAGTTATTTTCCAATCCGAATCTAGTAAGAGTGAAGTCTCTGAAAATTAATTAGCAAATCTTGATCAAAGGATGAACAAGATAGCTGGACAAAGAAGTTTCCAATCAAAGTATAAGAAAAAGGAAAGGAATGATAGGAAAGATGGAGAAGTCACATGTTATGAATGCAAGAAAGCTGGACATATTAGACCATATCACCCTTTTCTCAAAAAGAAAGAAAGGAAAGAAAGGCATTCAGACAGGAACAGAAAGAAGTATTATAAAGCCAAAGATAAGAAAGTTCTGAAAGCTAGTGATACCTAGAGTTCCAGTGGTGGTGACTCTTCAGATGAATCTTCTGATTATGAATCTTCAGGATAGAAGAATCTCGGTCTTATAGCCAAACTACTTATTAACAATCATTGTTTTATGGCTAAGGTACGAAATTATGAATCATTGACCAATGCTTCTTTAAATTATAATAATAGAGAATATTATAATTCTTCAGATGAATAATCCTCTTCTGATGAAGAAAATACTTTACCTACTTATGTAGAAGTTTCTAGGTTTGCTTAACTTCTTGAAATTGAGAATTCCAAACTCAATAAAAAAACATGATAAGGCAACCTCTAGGAATGATATTCTTATGAAAGTGATATCAGATCTTTCTAAAGATCATGATAGGAAGAATGCTGATTTTGATAGTATTTCAAAAAATCTTGAGGAAGTAAGTTCTGAGAAGAATAAACACTCTAAATAATTAGAAAAATTAATTTATATGAAAAGTATCTTCAATCCTAGCTCTAGTTTTTAAAACTAATGATTTTGAGGATAAAAACTTGATTATAAAACTCAAGTCCAAAATTTTTTCGTTAAATAAGTGTTTATCAAACTTTACCCATGGTAAGGAAAATTTTGATAAATTGTATTCCCAAATACGACCTTTAAGAAATAAATCCGGATTTGGTTATACTCATGCAAAACCAATTTTTAGTAACAATTATTTTGTTCCTCAAAGTGCCCCATTTTGTACCAAGTGTCAATGTGGTGGTCACTGGGCAAAGAATTATTCCTTAATCCAAACCCAATCTCTAGGATTTCACAAAACTTATTTCTCTAAGAAGATGTGGTACCTAAAATTTTGTTATCTGGAAATATCGGATCCAAAAAAGTTTGGATTCCGAAAGTCTAATTATTTTCTTGATTTCAGGAAAAGAAAGAGAGTACCAGCAGCAACACATGGTACATGGATTGTGGATGTTCCCGACACATGACTGGTAACAAAAGCTATTTTGAAAATATTGTCAAAATGAATGGAGGAAAGGTAACTTTCGGAGATAATGATAAGGGAGAAATTGTTGGTATAGGTAATAGTGTTCTTCTTGGTAAAAACTTGATTTCAAATGTTCTTTTTGTCAAGGGTCTTAGGCATAACCTCATTTGCATAATTCAGTTATTTGATGAAGGATACCTTGTGAATTTTAGGAATGATAAGTTCTTAGTTCACAATTCCAAGGAAGAATTTATTCTCTTAGCCAATAGGCAAGATAATGTTTACAACATAAATTTAGAAGACCTCAGAAGCCAAGATTTACCTTTCCTATGTGCAATAAAAGATCATTTCTGGTTATGGAATAGAATACTAGGTCACTGTAACCTTAGGAACTTATAAGAACTCTCTAAGAAGAAACTAGTTAAGGATCTACCAGAGCTTAGATTTTATTCTTCTAACGTTTTTGATCCTTGTCAATATGGAAAGAAACATAAATCTAGTTTTAAATCAATCGGTGAAGTCTCAACAACTGATACATTACAGTTAGTGCACATGGATCTTTTTGGTCCAACACAAACTGGAAGTATTGGAGGCAAATACTATGTGTTTGTTCTAGTTGATGATTACACTAGATTTACTTGGGTTTATTTTCTATCAAATAATTCTGAAGCTTTTTCTTATTTCAAAAGATTTAGAGCTCAAGTTAAAAATGAGAAAAATCATCCATTGAAAACTATTCATAGTGATCATGGAGGAGAATTTCAAAATTCTAGTTTTGATACTTTTTGTAGTAGAAAAGGTATTACTCACAATTTTTCAGCACCTAGAACTCCTCAGCAGAATGGTGTAGTTGAAAGAAGAAATAGAATTCTTCAAGAGATAACTAGAACCATGTTGAGTGAATATTCTATAGCTTGAAATTTCCAGGCTGAAGCTGTAAGTACTGCTTGCTATACTATAAATCGAGTTTTGATTAGACCTTTTTTTAATAAAACTCTTTATGAGTTATGGAATGGTAGAAAACCAAGGCTTTTCTACTTCAAGGTTTTTGGTTGCAAACTATTCATTTTGAATACTAAAAATAATCTACATAAATTTTCACCAAAATCTGATGAAGAAATTTTCTTAGGCTACTCCACAACTTCTAAGGCATATAGAGTTTTCAATAAAAATACTTGAACTGTTGAAGAAACAGTACATGTAAAATTTGATGAGTCATATCCTTTTGTTTTTAAATCATCCAAATCTTTATCCTCAGATGTGTTTTCAAAAACTGATTGTCATCCTTTGATAGAATATCCTTCTGATAAGGAAAATGTTCAAGAAGATACTTCTAAAACATTTACCCTAGAAGATTTTCTACCCAATGTTGATGAACAGAATTTTCAAAACCCAAATCAGGTGTTTCTTAAGAATCATCAAACTGATAGTATCATTGGTGATGTAAATCAACCTGTAAGAACTAGAAGTTCCTTATGAAATGAATTAGAACATCTAGCATTTCTTTCCCAATTAGAACCAAAAAGCACTGATGAAGCTTTAGGTGATGATGATTGAATCAAAGCTATGCAAGATGAACTAAAGGAATTTTAAAGGAACAAAGTCTGGGTCTTGGTTGAAAGACCTAAGGAAACATCTGTTATTGGAGTTAAGTGGGTCTTCAGGAACAAATGTGATGAAAATGGAGTTATAGTGATAAATAAAGCTAGACTTGTTACTAAAGGCTATAATCAGCAAGAGGTAATAGACTATGAAGAATCCTATGCTCCAGTAGCTAGACTTGAATCTATCCGTATAATACTTGCCTTTGTAGCATTCTTTAATTTTAAACTTTTTCAAATGGCTGTGAAATGTGCTTTTCTTAACGGTTATGTTCAAGAAGAAGTTTTTGTTGAACAAACTCCTAGATTTGAAGATACAAAACATCTTGATCATGTTTTTAGACTTACCAAAGCTCTGTATAGTCTTAAACATGCCCCATGAGCCTGGTATGATAGACTCACTGGATTTTTTCTTCAAAATAACTATGTTAAGGTAAATGCAGATCGAACCCTATTTATAAATATAGATAAGAAAAATGTTTTGATTGTTCAAATTTATGATGATGACATCAAATTTGGTTCAACTCATCAATCTTTAACTGACTCTTTTGCAAGTCTAATGAAATCTAAGTTTGAAATGAGTATGATGTGTGAGTTAACTTTTTTCCTTGGTTTTCAAATTTCCTAAAAACCAAAATGAACAAACATATCTCAACATAATTATATTAAAGATCCTCTCAAAAAGTATGGTTATGACAATAGTAAAAGTATAAGTACTCCTATTAGTATGTCAAACTCTCTAGATCTTGATGAAGCTGGGATACCAGTAGATCAAACATCTTTTAGAGGTATGATAGGAATTTTACTTTACTTAATAGCAAGTCGACCAGACTTAATGTTCTCAGTATGCTTATGTGCAAGATATCAATCCAATCTTAAGGTGTCTCACTTAAAGGTAGTAAAAAGAATTTTTCGCTACCTTAAGGGATCCATGGATCTAGGATTATTTTATACTTCTGGAAATGATTTTGTTCTAAAAAGATTTTCCGATGCAGACTTTGGTGTATGTAGAATGGATAGAAAAATTACATCTGGAACTTGTCATTTCTTAGGAGATTCACTAGTTTCTCGGTCTTGCAAGAAGAAACATTCTGTAGCACTTTCCATTTCTGAAGCCAAATATGTAGCAGCTAGAAGTTGTTGTGCTCAAGTGTTGTGAATGTAACACACACTCACAGACTATGGCTTGAGTTTTACTAAAACTCAAATTTTGTGTGATAACACAAGTTCCATTGCCCTAAGTAATAACTCTACACATCACTCACGTGCAAAACACATAGATATTAGGCATCACTTTCATAGAGATCACACACTTAAAGGAGATATTATTCTTCAATTTATCGGAACACAAGATCAACTTGCTGATATTTTCACAAAATCTTTATCTTCTAATAGATTTGAATACATTAAACAGATGTTAGGAATGATAACCGTAAGGTAATCTTTCTTAATTAAATTTTTGTTGAAAAGGTCTCCTTTGAGTAATAAAATCATTTTCATAGGGGGAGTACTTTTGTTTTTTAGTGTTACTAAATTTTAATTTTCGTTATTTGTGTTTCAAAACTTTTTTTCTAGAGTTATAATATCTGGAATAGATGTTTTCGGAATGGAAATTTTCCGAAACTACAATTTCCAGAATGGTAATTTCTGGAACTGAATTTTTTTTTTCAGGATTGAAAATCTCTGAGTAAGAACTTCCGGAATAGAGATTTTCGGTCTACGGTTTTCATAACGAGACTTTCGTACTGAGACTTTCGTAGTAAGACTTCTGTATTGAGACATTCGTAATGACATTCTCATAATGAAATTCTTATAATAGTTTTTTTTTTATTATTTTCATACCAGGTTTTTTGCACTGAGTTTTTCGTAGTGTGTTTTGCGATCTATATATTTTTTCCCATTCTTTAGTAGTGAAGAACGATGTTACCCATTATGAATAATCCTTCTAATACAATCCTAAAGGTATGATTTCTTTACTCCTGTTTTCATAATCATACATTACTAGCTGGTATTTTCTTATATTTTGTTTTCGGATTATAGTTTTCTTAAATCTTTTTTTTATACCTCAAAAGTTCAAATTCAAGTTTTCTTGACAATTGGTTTTCAACCGACAGATCTGATCTCAGTTTTATTACAACCATTCGATCAACCGAGGAAGTTGAACTGTTATATCATTTCCTATTTAAAGGGGACCCCAAATGGTCATCCCGCATCAGTTTTTTCATGATCTTGCGTCCCAAAGCTCTGCCTCTCCATTTTAAAGTCATTTCAATCTTGAGAAATCTCCATTCCGAACTTCCCAGAAGTCTTCAGATCCGAATGTCAGTGGAAGTAGCTTCTCAATACATACCAACCTCTAAGCCGATTTCTCCGTGGGTAGTATATATAGAATGGTTGGTTCATCCTTTTTTCTTCAACAATTATGATTCTTTTATATCCAAGAACATAGTGCTTAACAGATTGGAAGATGTTGTTTTTTCTAAGCCCGGTAATCAAGATGAAGTATATTCGGAGTATCTTTTAGAGTTCTATGAGATAGTTTCCTTCTTTAAGGAAGATGGTAGGGATAAATTGTCATTTAAGTCTTATGCCAAGACTTATAAGCTTTCTTATGCCAAGACAACCATCTTGGTAGGGCTGACCTATGAAGGAGAAGCTGAGTTCATCACTCATGTTTTGCCGGATTCAAAGGTAAGTTTCGACAATGAAAAGGCTTTGAAGACTCTCGGACTGTCAGATGACAAGGCTCCGAAGATTGCTAGTCTGTATACGAATTTTTGGATTCTAGAATTATGGGTACAAGGCTTTATCGTGCCAAGAAAGGGTGATAAAGACAGTTTGAAGACAAGAGAGATCTTTATTCTATATTTTCTGATAAATCTATGGAAGATTAATCTGATGAGCCACATTCTTATTATCATTGAGAATGTTAAGAAAGGGAATCTGAGAGCTCAGATCGTAATGTATCCAGCAATAATCTCGATGTTAATAGTTCAGTCCCTTGAGTCTTTCAAGGAGGCTTGCAAGTCTAAGCCAAGAGTTTTCAAAATTATGTTGGTGAGTGATGATACCCTTGAAAGGATGAACATTGCTTTTGACAAGAAGACTGGTGAGTTCTTTGATTTTCCAGTTCAAGAAGAAGTGTTCATGAATGTTGTTGAACCTGAATCTTCTATGCCAGTGAAGAAGAGAAGGTTTAAAGAATTTGAAGTTGAAGCAGAGAATCTTAAATCTAAGAAAGTTCATTCCACACCTCCAAAACCGAAAAATAAGAAAACTTACCCAGATGAGGTAGTTTCTAAGTGGAGGGAAGTCAAAGAGAAGAGATTGCAAGGGGAGCCTTAGTTTGGCTTGGACCCTGCAGAGGCTATGTCCTTGAAGGAAAAGACAGCAGTTGAACTAGAAAAACAAGTGAAACAAAAGAAGCTTCAGAAGAAGATGTCTGAAGCTGAGATGGTTCAGACTTTATGGATGTTTATTGAGATGGCCTCCGAAAACATTCCAGTCCCGAGATCTTTTTCATTGGAATCTCTACATGAGACTCCATGAAGAAACTATGTTACTCCGGAGAAGATAAAAGCTAAGAATGTTAAGGAAGTTGAGAAGTTTGAGCAAGCGGAAGAGGATGAAGCATTTTTTGAAGGTGGTGGTGATACTGGCGATCTATTGAAGCAAGTAGGAGATTATAAGGAGACACCTTCGGAACATTTGTCACTCTGAAATTCAGAAGCTGAGTCCTCTAAGATAGTCACTCCAGGGAAGGATGAGGAAAAAGGAGAACAAGAAGTATCTTATCATGCAGAGGAAGAACATCTTCTACATGATATTGCTCAAATAGAGAATGTAGAGGAAGGTGCTCAAAAAGATATTGATAATGATGACAATGTTGTTCAAGTGTCTAATAGTGAATAGAAAACCCCAGAACAAGAATCCATTACGAAAAAGGACAAGGGAAAGAAACTTGATTTTGATACCCCAAAGTCAGTGGTTGTAAAGAGGAAGGAAGTCGGTGATTCTTCTAAGAAGAAGGATGAGAAATTTGAAGACAAAAATTCTCCAAGAAAAGTCTTGGATTCGGAGTCGTCTTCGTCGGGACATGACTTTGTTGTTCAGTCTTTAAAGAAGTTGGTGGGTTCTATCCCGACCCTCTCAAGTATTGATTCAAGATTCCAGATTCTCCAACATACTTTGAATCAGAAAACAGACTCTATATCCATGGTTATGGATAAATTTGTAGAGATGGAGGCTCAGTTCAAATATTTTTTTATCAGCTATGAATCCCACAAAAGGTCTTGTAAGAAAATGAGGAGTTGGTCGAATAAAACTGTATAAGAGATGAGGCTCTTGGATGAATTCCAAGATAATGTTAAAGATGCATTTGAGACAGAAGATAGGAAGCTAAATGATCTTACTTCTTCCATTGAAGAAAAGTTTACAGCTGAAAAGAATTTCCGGATTCAAGAAGACAAAGATCTGAATGGGAAGCTGAATTTTGTTGCTCAAAACTGGAGGAATGAAAGGGATCGTAGGATTGAGATTGAAGATAAGTTGTTAAAGTAAGAACATGTTTTTAAAGCTCAGGAAGAAAATAATGTAGCCCAGGAAGAAACGATTGAAGCTCAAAGTGCTAGAATAGTTGTGTTAGAGAAGCAAGTCGAAGAAGACCATAAAGACTTGAAGAAAATAAAGACTATTCTTAAGGGTCTTATGTCGAAGGAAAAAGATCCAAAATAGACAAATCTGATCTTTTTTTGTATCCTAGCTTCTTTGTTTTTAATATTTCAATCCTAATGAAAATCTTGCATGCTCGTCTCTTTTGTTATTGTTACTAATTTTTCAGTTACTTTGTTATATTTTCCATTCCATCAAATTCTTTTTGAAAATCACAAAGGGGGAGAAGGAAAAATAACCCTAACAAAGGGGGAAAATGAAAAAGAACCTTAACAAAGGGTGATAAAGAAAAAGAACTCTCATAGAGTTTATCTAAGGGGGATTTTTTCATTAAAGAAGACATTCTTATTCTTAATGTAATACCATTCCAGAAATCTAGAATATGATCCTTAGAGTTTCAAAGCCTAAGGTGGAGTTAGTCATATTCATCAACATCCATTAGCAAAGGGAGATAAGCCTTAAGGATTTTTTCCTTAGTCTTTCTTTTTCATAAGGATGTTTGTGCTTTTCAAAAAGGGGGAGATTGTTGAGTCAATTAGGTTTTCCTTATGACTTTTCCATTCCTTCTTTTTTTGAAAATCACAAACACATTATCTTTAAGGAAAATTTATTTTATAAGAAAAATTTATTTTATTAGAAAAATTGATTTTATTAGGGAAATTTCTTTTATAAGAAAAATTAATTTTATAAGGGAAATTGCTTTTATAAGGAAAATTGCTTTTATAAGAAAAATTTCTTTTATAAAGAAAATCGCTTTTACATGGAAAATCGCTTTTATAAAGAAAATTATCCTTATCATATTTTCATTATCTATATCCATATATTTCTTAAGTATAAGAATCAGATTCATTTCTATATTCTCAGAATCGTTTAAAACATTGATATGAAGCATTCTGTTTTAGGCTTCGAATTCTGGATGAGAACTGTAATGAAATTACACTCTGAATTCTGGATACGAACTGTAATAAAGTTCCACTCTAAATTTTGGATACAAACCCTCATGATGTTCGACACCGAAATATAATGATGAATCCTGATTACAAATTCTCATTACAAATTCTCATTGAAAATTCTCATTCCGAATTCTCATTCCAAATTCACCTATTAAACAGAATCAGATCATATTTGCTTTATACACTTCGAATGTATTCAGACTCTGAATATAATTTTTTGTTAGACTCCGAACTTTTATTTTGCTTACACTTTTATAATTTGTCTACTCTTTGACATTTTGTTTACACTCCGAATCATCACTCCAAACTTTTTAACTAATCATGAAACGATGTCATACTTTCTGTTACACTTGTTTTGTTATAAAATGATGTCATCTATTCCGTTATAATCTAACCGTTGGTTAAGTGACACGTGTACAGGTCCCACTGAATTTTAAGGAAGATATGACCATTGGAAAGGAGGCCGACCAAGACTATAAATAGGATCTCATTTGAAAGTGCTCGAGACACAATAAAGTTGATCGATCTAGAGACCACACGCTACTAAGGTGATTTCTAGAAATAGAATGCTTTTTATGCTTTGTGCGTACTGAACCGCTCGATCAAGTTTTTTCTTCCTGTGACTCCGAATGTTGATGATTACATTTGAGGACTTCCGAGGATAGGAAGACAGAGGTGCCGACTACATTAAAGTTAGAGGGCTTCCTTTCTGAGGAAGACAGAGGTTCCAACAACTTTGAAGTTGAGGGCTTGCGGGGATAGCAAGACAGAGATTCCGATTTTGGTATCGAGGGCTTACCCTGGTGTGGGTAAGACAGACTTGCTTGAAAGTATAAATCAAGGGACCTTTATCCAAGGATGTGGGATACCCTTTTCTTTAGGTTAAAAGACTTATATCTTGTTATTTGTGGTTTTACAACATGTTTGTTTCCACTACACATTGTATTATAAGGAAAGTATAACTTTCTTATACTTCCTTACTTGTACTCTGTTTCATTTATATTCTATATTCTTTAAGGTAGAATCTCATATTGTAATCTTTAGTTAAGTTTCAATTTCTGGATCCATATTTCCGAAACCTACTTTCGGAATCTCTTTCTAGTTTCAAGTAAGTACATAGAACATGAAGTTTATAACTTCATTCCTTATTCTAATTTTTTCAATTGGTGTTAGAGGTGTTGTGAATTTTCTTATTTTAACTTTGTTAAACTTAGAACTTTACTTATCTAAGGAAAACATAGTTATTCATAATCAACCTTAAAGATTTCAAAGGAAATTTTTAAAGTGTACAATTCACCCCCCTCCCTCTTGTATATTGAGCATATACATTATTATTTCTATCCTATATCTCAATGGTTTGAGAAAAAAGACAACCATAGTTCTTGGAAATGATCCCGTTGCAGGTTGGATTCATGCACATAAGGGGTGAAGGGTCTTTTTATACATTGTAGATGGACTCGAGATAGGAGATCTGGGCGTCAATACCTGTATTACTGGGGATATAATTTAAACACACATAGTTCTTGGTAAAGATCCCCATGAAGATATGATCCATACCCAATGAGTGGGGCATTATTTTAAAAACAATTATGGCTAGACTCAAGATTGGAGGTCTCGTCTCACTACATAACTCATTGGAATGAGAATCAAGCCACATGTAGTTCTTGAAATGGTTTACCACACTAGCTAAGGTTTGATGTTTGGAAGGGGGATTTAATATTGTTCAGATATGTTCTAGATTAATGGTTGGGCTCAAGACAAAAAATGGTATGCAAACCAAGCCATATGTTATGGAGGAGTTCCTAGTATAGATTCAGTTCATGCATAGTGAAACGGAAAACTGTTTCCTTAAGGTTGTGGTTGGTCCTGAGATTGGGGGTCTATGCATCACTACATATCTCAATAGGATAAGAATCAATCCATGTGTATTTGTTGACAAACAATAGATCTAATCGTCATGCGGTAATGACGTGGGTCACGTAACGTGAAAGAAACATTACAGCTGGGCCAAGGGATAAGTCCTAGGTGTCACTGCATATCTTTTCAGGGAAATAATCAAGCCACCCAAAGTTATTGATAATTATTAATAGGTAGTTCTAATCCCAAAACATGGATAAATGGGGCTCAAGTTCCACTAGGGCGTGAAAATGATGTGAGTGTGGTTTACACATGGAAGTTACTCAAATTTTGAGGGAACTCAAGGAGTGTCTACTCATGGTCTCTTGGATATTTCGTAATTTCAAACAATGTAGACATTAATCACATAGATTTAGGTCATGTTGTAAGGAAAAATGGTGCTATGAAGTGTAACATATTTTAGTTAGGACAACATGTCTTGCAATTTATCGTCATACGATAAGGACGATGATGATATACAATTTGACATCATGCATAATGGATAAAAATAGTTCTATGTAGTTTAATGTATTATATCTAATACAAACATTGTGTGATTACAAAATTTTCATATAAAGAAAAAATACATTGGTTGGATTTGTAGTGAGTTATTTATCCATTGTGAACAAGGAATAATCTCTATTATAGTGGACCTTAAGTATGGAGTAAGGTCCCTCCAACATTGGCTCAAGCATTGGAGGTTTATTTGAATGTATCAACTATGTCCTAAGAACCATTGCCAATTCTCCTTAGATGAATTAAATAATATGAACCTTCTTGTTAAAGTCCCATTATATTTTCCTTTGATAGACCCCCAAGTGATGCAAGGTGTGCAATCAATTTTCATCCAGTCATTCTAGTTCATCTAGTCAATTATAGGATTGCTCATCTATGTATAGTAGGTCAAAAATTGAAAAACATAGTGATGGAAACTGATCCTCAATAGGAATGACTACATCTATTCCATAGACAAATGAGTATGGGGTTTCCCGCATTCTAGTATAATTGGTAGTTTGATAAGTCTATAAATTATTTATGATCTTGTGAGGCCAAGATTTCTTATATTTATTGACAATATTCCAGAGTATATTCGACAGGGTCTTGTTAAAAACCTCTATATGTCCATTTGCAGTGGTAGGATAGCAGGATGAATGGTTGGATTTTATATTGTATTTCTGATATAACTTATCAACCAAAATAGAATAGAAATTGGTGTCATTTTCTGTCAAATTAGTATGAGGGACACCAATTTTAGAAATGATGTCTTCTTTTAGAAAGATAAGAAGTTTTTTTCTCTAACTTCTTTGAGAGGTATTTACTTATCCCATTTAAAGAAAAACAAATAAGCATCAGTAAGGATATAGTTAAACTTCTTAGTCGTAGATAAGGGATATATTCCAAGAATATCAATTCCCCGTGTGTAAAATTACTAGGAGTATTTATATTTATATAGAAACTCTGGGGGTTGATGGATGAAATTTTTATGCACTTGGTAGGGGTGCCACATCTTAGTGAATTATGTGTAATCCTACATCATTGAAGTCCAAAAGTATCCAATCCTTCAGATTTGATTAGAATACCTATACAATAAGTGGCTGGCACCACATTCACCTACTTGTATTTCTTCCATAAAATCCACATTATCTTCTCCATTAAAACACTTGAGAAGGACTCCATTAAAGATTCACTATTAGTGGTCTTTCTTGTGATTTGGGCAATCATAAAAAGTGAAATTAGCCACTTTTTGCTAGTTCTGTTCTCCTCAAAACCTATCTGTTGGACGTACTCCATCATGCATATATTACAAGATGGGTCTCATCCATCCCATGGTAAGAATATATGGATCAGGGATGAGACTGATTTCATTGATTTATTCTTATCAAATCTGATCATAAGGATAAACCATTCAATGATGGGAAATACTTATGACTATTTCATTCTGATTTGGATATTCCAATGTTGTAGATGCATTTTCCAACACATCTTCTAGAAAGGTATTTTATCATGGCATGTGAGAAAATGTTGGATATGAGGGAAAATCTACCATAAAACCACATACATAATCACATAGTGGAATTATACCCTCTTTTTGATTTCCTAATCCCAGTTGATGTTCTTTATTATCAATTATGAATCACCCTTCACCTCTAGGTTCTTCACCCGTACATGGAGTGATAATTCTAGTATGGCAATGAGATCATGATATTATGCCTTATTATTAGTACCACATTTTGATAACAAGATGGAGTATAACAACACTACCTTATCTAGAGAGATAATAACAATTTTCAACCCATCTTTGTTGATCATCAGTTCTTTCATTTTCATTCACGTTGGACTCTTAGAAGCACCAATAAAATAGATTTCCCATATTCCAAGGATATCCAGAATAGAAAATATTTCATTATCAGGTAGTTCAATATTTAATAAATTCATATATTTATATATATGGGTTCTCAGCACAGAAATCTTCTAAGGCCTGACCATTCAGTACTATATAAGGCACAAACAGTATATCGAACTACTAAAAAATAACTACCCACCATGAGAGGCACCCTATTATCATAGGATGATGGAGGATGAATTTTAGATGGTTATTGTGAGAAACCATGTGGATTTCATGATGAAGCTAATAGTACCTCAACTTATGAGTTGAAAATATTTACACTAGGCAGCACTTCTCAATATCTAAATATTGAGTGTCTTTGTCGAGGATGGTTCAAATGAGATAATAAAGGTTTTTTTTCATTCCTAGCATTAATATTATTTACGATAAAAGCACCTAGGGATCGCTCCAAGGCTATCATGTATATAATTAGAGGGTTTCCTTAAATACGTGTCAAAAAACTAGTGGTATTAAGAGTCATTTCTTAAGGGAATAAAATTATTCTTGAAATTCATTGGTCCACTTATAAGTAACCCCTTTCTTCATCGATTTTTTTAAGGGTAAACACATTCCCATGAGATTAGATATGAAGCACTGCATGTAGGCCTAGATTCCTTGAAGTCATTTGAACCCTTTCATGTTTCTATGAGGTGAAATTATATGGATATATATTTAGTCTTCTTAGGTTCAACTTTGATACCATGATGGCATAAAATGTATCCCATACATTTTTCTATGGTTACCCCAAATAAACATTTCAAGGGGATCATCTTCAGATTATGTTGTTGAAGCATGCTGAATATAGTCTCCAAGTAAGCTATGTGGTCAGCACGTAACCAATAATTTACTACAATGTCATCAAGATAACATTTGACAAACATTCCCAATAAGGGTTAGACGATGTGATGCATAACATGTTGGTTTTTAGAACCAGCATTCATCAAGCCAAAGGTAATTACCTGATAATATAATACGCCTTGAGAGGATATGAATGTTGTCGATTATTCATCTTATAGGGACATCTAGAGTGGACTGTACCTAGAGTTTCCATCCATGAAAAAGAGGGCCTGATAACCGGTTGTTTCATCAATAAGGATCTTTTTAAATGGAAACAGTATGTCATCCTTGATAAAATTATGGTTTAGATCTCTAAAATTGATGCAAACTATAATTTACGTGTTCTTATTTTGCACAATGAAAAAGTTGGATAGAAATTTTGGATATTGTACCTCTCGGATGAATTCATCTTTGTGTATTTTTTCCACAATAGCCCCAATATTGGTGGCATGAGTCAGGTGTTCCCTTCTTAAAGCGTTCATGTAACCCTGATGATCTTCGAGAAAACCCAAATGATGGGTTCCACCTTGGGGAAATTGCCAGAACTCACTATATAATTCTTGGAAAATAGATCCTGGTAATTCTTTAGTTATGAGGTGCATTCCTTTTATTATTTTGGATTGAAGTCCTTACTAATTAGAGTTTGGCGTGTATCTTCTTTTGTACATAGATTTATTTTGTTGGGGTTTATCCATGGTGGTAGAGATCCCTTCCTCAAATGATGTAGGGGTGTCCATGAGATATTATTCTTCTTCCACATCCTATTTCTCATGCTCTAGTATTTTTTATTATCCTTGGGGAGGAAACGATAAATAAATTTGTTGAATGAATGATGGGAGTTTCCATTTGGACACCTGAAGGATGAGGCAATAATTTCTGGCTCACTTACTAGCATGCATCCTTCTTGGAGTCCTAAAGGGAAAACAAGGGGCTAAGAATGAGTCTCTTCACTTTATCCAATATTCATGATGGATTATAATAGTTTGAATCATAGGAATGGGATTTTTTTAACTCAATGGATAGAATAATGACATTTAAGTTCCAGATTTATTTATCATTTGGAGGGCTGATAACCTCTTCAGCGCCATTTGTCTCAACATTCATGATTGAAATTATGGAAGCTACTGAATGAAAAATGTTAATTTTGGCCCACCCATTTAATTTTTTTAATAGGTATCATCTAATCTGAGTTTTCATTCTTGAAAGGGTTAGATTCAATCATCTCCAAGCCTTTGGGGCATTAAATCGGGCAGCGTCTTTAGACATTGATTTCTTACCTTCACTATGATATTACCCTACATCGATGTATTGTGTTTCAAAATATTTTAACAGGGCTTTGTCACCATAAAATGTCCCAATTTGACCATTGATAAAATATTTGGGACATTGGTGTAATGAAGAGGGAATGGTTGCATGTTCATGTAGACAAGGTCTTCTCACCAGAACATTGAATGTTGTATCCTGTCAGACCACCATGAACATTAAGTTGGACATAAGATCTCCAAATTGAGTTCTATGTGTGATCTTACTGAGAGGTTCTGGCCCATTATTGTTATAACACCGTAACATCAGAGTGGAAGGAGAAAAGTCAGATTCATTGAGACCTAGTTGATGAAATGTCCAGACTGGGATGAGGTTGACTCATGAGCCATTTGCAATGAATGGTCATTGGATTTCAATGTCAATTAGGAAGAAAAATATATACAAGGGTCTGAAATGTCCATGTATGATAATATTCATATCTTTTTCAGTGAAGGAAATAACCATATGGAATCTTGTAGGATCATTATCTTCATGATATAATTTAGCAGCCGTGTCATCAACTTCAAATTCTTAAGGGCATGAGAATGCCTCAATGTGTGCTTCCAAGAGATTTTTTTGATACAATCAGAGCATATAGAATTGATAAGTTAGTCAAAACATGGACTAACTATTTCAATACATCCTATTTTTGGTCCAAAAGACTATGATTTATGGAGGGAATATTCTATTTTAAATGAACTTTTGGAGCTGATGTTCCTAATGTAGATGGTTCATTCCTTGGGGAAAGAGTTGGAAGTGCTCTTGTTTATTGTGGATTTTTCTGGCTAGTTCTTCCTACCAACTGAGGAGGTGGTGCAATATCCTCTAAATGATCATCTAAGACAACTATTTCGGGTAATACCCTTTCAAATGTGGAGGAAGAACTCCCTTGTTCCTATTGATATTGTTGAAGATCCTTCCCATGGGTTTCATCATTATAGAAGGTTTAATTGGAGGATTCGTTGAGGTATTGGATCCTATCATGATAGCTCCTTATTCAGTATCATCAATATTGCTGATTTATTCCCCTAGTTCCCCAATCAAGTGTAGGAAAATTAGTTTGACAATAAAAATCACCATTTTTATAGGGATCTGTTAAGTGAATAACATCAACATAACAAAATATAAACTACTCATCTGATGAATATTTTTCCTAGAGAGGGGGTTGACTTTTTTTACCATTTTGTGGGGAGGTTCACACAAGTTTAATATGGTTGTATTAATCTTTTCTATGGTCATGGAAAATATTTTCCTTGGGATCAGTTCATATTCTTTGTTTTAGTCCATATCCTTTCATCCGTATCACTTCTTTGTGGAAGGTAATTTAAGTGATGGGGATTTTAATGATGTTGTCATTGTTTTAGTAGAAACATCAGGAGGCATAATTAGCTATTTAAAATGTGTTCATAGAATGATATGAGTCTGATTGATCATTTTTTGACCAATAATTAAATGAAAATTTGAGTATTATTCCTATTAACTTTTTTAACTATTAAACCTCATCAGTATTGGTAACAAAAATGTATGTTACTTGGGATGGTAAATTTTTCAACTTCACTTTCCCAGAATACACCATCTCATATAAGTGGTCCTTAAAACAAAACACTCCTGGATGTGATGCCCCAAAATTTTATGGAAGGGGAAATAGTTTGATATTCTTTGTCACCGTCTTTGTTAGGATTCTTCAGCTTTTGAAAACAAGACTATGTTATTTTCCAATGATGAGATGAAGTAACTGGGGACTTGGTCCTTCAAAAAGGAATATATTTGTTTTTTCAACCCCTCAAACTACTTTTGTCTCTAATATCTTTGATCATCATTACTAGTAGGTCATTGTTGTCGATTCTCAAGAGGTAGAACCCTATAGTATGATGTAGGATTTGATGTATGAGTGGGTAAAGGGGTCTACTTATGTGTAACTATAGAGGCCTATGAATTTTTCTATTATCATTACCTAAGATGATGGGATTACCTCAAACATAGCTTTGGTCACCGTGATAGAGTCTTATAGTTGTTGAGATATTGGGGCCATATCCTAAATCCCTCCTGTGTATTTCACATGGATCAACTGTGTGAATAAATCATCATAGAGATTTGCTACACATATTGGAAACAACTCTTATCTAGAGTCTGGTAGGTTCATGGAGTATGTCAATAATTTATACTAAGAAATGATGTCCTAATATCTTTCATTCTCTCTTTATGTAATTTTTAATATCAAATACTGTAGTCTTCTGCATCATTGAGATGAACTGGAAGAGAAACTTCTCATAGAGATATTCCCATCCAGTGATCGATCGAGACTAAAAAGTCATGTAATATATAAAGGATTCCCCTTGTAGGGACTACATAAAGCATATGAGTTTCATTACTTCTAACTCCTCAGGTGTCCCCATCATGTAATCAAATATATAGATGAAATGTTTAATGTGCCACTCCTTATATCTCGAGATATAACAAATTTGAAATGTTGGATTATTAAATTTTGGTGGGGGGGGGGGGGATTTAGATAAACCCATTCAGGGTAAGCCTTATTTTCTGCCTATACTAGAGCACATATTATTTATATAATATCTAATTGAGTCATTAATGACTCAATGGTTTTTATATGATTTATAGGAATGTTCGAATGAGGTAGGACAAAAATAGGTGTGACGGCTGGAGACTGAATGGGTGCAGTGAGTGGAAAGACCACTTCTGGTGGCACCGCTTGTAAATTCCATGGGTAACCAATTTGGGTATCTTAAAAATGATTTTTTTACCATGTTTGGGTTTTGACCCAATGGAGAGAATTATTGATCTGTTTTTGCAAGATTCAATTATATTAGTAGTTGATGTCACACGTTGAGTGGATATTCCCAGTATACCTCATTTTCTGTGGAAACCCTCTTGGATATGGTGTTCCAACTTAGAGTATGAGTCAAGGGACTTCCTATGGAGCATATATGGTAGGCATATTACCTCGTAGTAACTCTACATTGAGTCTTCTCAACTATATTATTTACACATCTTTCTGATAAAATATTTCCTCTAAAAAAGGGATTGGCCTTCTTTGGGGTGGGGGGGGGGGGGTGAGACATGGTATGACCCATACCTTTTATCAAATTATTTTCCTTTAAAAAGGTGGAGGTGGATTATTTGAGGGGAAGAAAAAATTTGAGAGAGACTCTTGTTTTTGGTATGTACACATTTTGCATTCATTTCAGTGTGAACCGTCTCATGAACATATACTTCTTCCTCATAATCCTATGAATTAGTCTTATGTTCTAGAGGGTCGTTAATGAAAAAATAGATGAAGTTAATATTTTAATAGTGAATCATATGAATTTGTTGAAATTTCTACGAGATCTCCTTCTGTTACACCTTCCATGAGACCTGTCCTCTTCTTTGATAATACCTCAAGAATTTTTTGATGGAAAATGTCCTGAATGTAATCCCAAAAGTGTTAATTCATATGTGTTCCAATTGAATGTAACAGATGAAGGTATGAGAAAAAATTGAGAGGATTCACTCGATGAATTATTCCCTAATTGTTAGAAGGCTGGTGCTCTAAGAGGATATTGTTGTGGTGAAAAAGCCCCCAACTCTAATGGATGGGGTTGTTATGGTTCTTCCATCGCAACCCTTCGGGCTTGGTTGGCTAATCATGATGGTTGGAATAAAAAACCCCCTAGCCCTATGGGTTGGGATCAATCTTGAACTTCTATGTCTGATATTATCGTATCATATATTATGATGTTATAGATTCTGGTCCAAACATGGGTTGGTGCATTATTTGTAACTCACTTCAATCACATGTTTTGGAAGACTGTTGATCTATTTCTAAATTTGTTTCTATCTGATGGCTAACATCCTCTAAGTGGGATTCATTCTAAATGTTCTCAAATTATTGATGCAAGAGTGTCTTGATATCTTACTCTCTTCTGGCCTAACATCAGTGAGAGTATTCCTAGGCCTATTATTGATAAGAATATCTTTGGTCCTGAATAGATTCCATTTTTTGTATCCATCCTAGATATATGACATTGCATGATACCACCCTTGGGTGATATTTTCTGGATTGGGAGCATAGTGAAATGAAATTCTCCACGTACACCTCATACATATATTTGAACAACCATATAGGGTATCTACAATCATCTTTCCCAACATCATTAATTCATCAAGGCTTGTACATTGATGGGCTCCTAGAGTATCTAGATCTTTGGATTTTGGGAATCCATGGAGATTTCGAGTTAATTTGTGGATGTAATGCTTCTATTACCCTAACGTGTGCTTGATACTAATCATAGGGTAAAACCTAGGGTTTTAGGGGATGAATAGTTTTACATATGTTGAGGCATATTTCATGAATACAATCTTCCACCAACACCTATGGAATTCTATGTTGACAGGTTTATAATGTATAGATTATGATCGGTACATCATATATAGCCATCTATTTCCTAATGTTTATAAGATAGTATTTGTCTCTCAAATGACGTTCCTCCACCTAGTCTAACTAGATTGGATGATTCATGATTGTTTTTTCACAAGAAATGGGATCACTTGGGATTTACTCTACTATAATAGATGGATAATGACCAAGGGAGGATCAGAGAATGACTATCACCTTAGGTTGTCTTTTGTTTGATAAAGGATTTCACCTATCAATGATAAGGATTCATACAGGAATGGCCTTGTATTATCATTTGACTCGTGATAAAAGGGATTTCTCATTAATACATTTTCAATTGGAGAATCATTTTTACAATGAGAATAACTAATAGAGATAAGAATTTTATAGAAACCTCCATCATGGGTAGGATCATCATGGTGGATTATAGTAATGAGAACAACCTCTTAATCCATGTTCTATTGTACACATTAAGGTTGTCATGGATTTTATCAAAATATAGGCTCCCAAGATTGACCGAATTATTTCCATGGAGAAATCCATCATGGTGAAGTGTCTGATGATGACTATAAAAATTACTACTACAACTCCCATAATTTGGTAATGGGAGGAGGATCTTGAGCTACAATAGATAAACACATAATGTGTTCAAGAACAATAGAATTAATTGAATCCTGATCATTGAAAGGATCATTATTTGCCAACTGTGATTAATGATACTTCTTATTGGGTGTCTTCTTACAAGATGTTGGGTACAATTGATGGGAGAAGTGTTCATCATGAACATGTGTTTTTACTACCATGGAGTGGACATTGGAATAAGATGACTACCTCTGATTGGAATAGATATATGTTATCGAATCAATAGTCTATATATTATGGTGGGTGGGGGGTCCCCATGACCCCTCTTGGATGGGAATTGAAAAATTGTGTCTGGAAGAAGGTGTTATTCTCATTTAACACTCCATTTGTAGGGGATGAGTTTGAGGGCCTATCTGGTGGCCTCCTTGGTCGAGATCATACTGTTCGAATGATACCCATAAACTTGTGTATTAGAAACCAAGTGTTGAAGTTGCTGAGTTGGTGATGGATTCTTTTCTGTGGATGAGTATCCATTGTGAGTAGCATTCGAGGCATTCATATGTGTAAACCCGAAAGAAGCTATAGGATTGAAGGGAGTTCAGGAAGGAAGTACTTGTATATTTGAAATATCAAAATAATGAACTATGAAAAAGTAGAATATTCTTGTATGAACACATGTGTGATTGATTACCTTTTCCTGCCATATTTTATCAAAATATATGGGCCTAAAATATGGGAAACACTATCATATTGGTAAAGGATTTACACCAAGTTCACCATATTTTATTTCCCTAAGAAATGTTATTTTTTTGGGAAATAATTATTTCTGAATAGTTTCCAAAGGGTTTTTATGTGGAACCATAAACACTGAATGATTATATATCCATAGGGAATTACATTCCAAAGGAAGCCTATCCTTAGGTATTTTGACCCATGATTCTTAAGAACTCACACTGGGTCAAGAGGATGAGAGGTCAAGATCATCACATCCTTTGGGTGGAATTACTGCCTACTATGAGACTCTCTTATATATTTAACATTTTTGACAAATACATAATTAATTCCAATGTATGATGTGGAATATCCAAAATTAGAAATTAATTATTATCATATTATGAATTTAGAATCATCTTTATGTATGCAAGGTTCTTCATCAATGGAGATATATGTATGTATCTAAGGTTCTCTATTGACGGTATCATCTTATATACAACTTAGATATTATTTGGTTGTTATTAGGCCGATTCTGGTTTTCTAGAAACATAGTGAGGCAATCTAGAATTTATTGTCATCTAGGTAGATGAATATCACTATGGGGTTTATAGTCATCCTGGTAGATGAAGGTCACTATATAATTTATCATTATCTAGGGAGATAAGTTTTTTTTGATGTTTAGATCGATCCCATAAATGGGATTCTTACTTATCCTTGTGAAAGGAATCAAATCCCATGTATTTCAGTGCCACTTAATGGGTCACATCATACCTTTTAAGGTTGTGTGATTAGGACCCAACTATACAATTTAACATCTTGTGGAAAGGACATCGATGACGATAGTTCCTAGTAAAAGTTTAGTGTGGGAGTTATGTTGAAACATCCCATGGAACATGGAAGGGATACAAGTCTCTAAGTTAAATTAGACCCTATTGGGGATACGACCAAGAGGAACAGTGTTGGTTAGGGGTGTTGGGTTTGAACCTCATGGAGGCTTCTTAAGTATCCCATTTAGATGGGAATCAAATCCCACATTGTATATTGGTGAGGACACAAGCCAATAGTGGCCCTCAAGGGTATGCCTCACAAGAGTGTATGGCCCTTGGAGATGATAGGTTGGGGTTATAGCTAAGAAGGATATCCACTATTAATAGACCATGAGGGATGTTTTAAATCATGGTTATTTAGGGGATTAACTCAGTTTTTTTCTTAATGGGGATACCCAGATTAAGGGAATTTTGTTTAGGGATTATTCTTGAAGATGATACCAATTGAGCTCAAACCCAAAGTGGGTTCCCAAAGTATCCTTGTTAATAGGAATTAGAGTTCTCATAGTTCAAAATTTCATGTAGATTGTGTGGGAATCATGATTATAACTAAACTCTAAGGATATATAAGTC
Source organism: Viscum album (assembly GCA_963277665.1). Lineage (NCBI taxonomy): Eukaryota > Viridiplantae > Streptophyta > Magnoliopsida > Santalales > Viscaceae > Viscum > Viscum album. Next base: position 1,467,146,202 of record OY728140.1, on the reverse strand, counting down.
ATGCTCGATGTGAGAAATAAGAGGAAGAAGAATATTTTACAAACCACACACTTTTCCTCTTCCATTGGTGGATGAGTGTTGTGAAGGATTGGGTCTTAATCCTAAAGAGGAGAACCATTTGAGGTTTGTTTGGGGATTAATCTTAAGGAGGATTCCCATTTATGATTCAACATGGCATTGTAGTTAGGTGATGAGGTTTTATGATTTTCTTGGGTATTGTATTGACACAAGTTACTCAATGAATCCAAGAGGATAATCTCCACTTGAAACATGCGAAAAGGACCGAGAGGAGTACATCGACTTAAGGAATTTCATGTAGTGTGGAGGATTTTCTCAAATTATAGTATTACAAAAGAGGCTGTTAAGGACATATATTATTCAAGACAAAATTTTCTCGACCCAGACATAAAAGTTCATGGTTTAACTATTAATTTTTCATGTGGGTTAGTTACAGGTGCGAAGGGAACGGCCCAGAGGACCAAGACCGTAGCTCAGCACTAAACCTTAGTGTGGGTGTAGGGGTGAAGCCCCTGTGGTATGGAACAATAGGTTTGTGATGACACATTTCCATGGTGGGCCACACATATGGGTATCATAAGTGCTCATCCAAGTTGGGTTGTGTAGGTACTCTTCCAAGGTTGATAACATAAGTATTCATCCCAGGTGCTTCACCCAGGTGGGTGGTGTATGTACTCTATCGATATGGATCATATAGGTACTCCATTTAGGTGTTACACCTTGGTATTATTCTCTAGGGTATGGTTCAACCAGGTGCATGAATGGGGGTATCTCATTAGTTATGGCAGGCCATGGGTTGTTTCCAATGTTATGATGGACTAATTGGGCGAATGACCTGTATGACCAGAGCCATTTCCGGGATTCACAGTCTGGGAGTTTGGTCACCCTCTAAAAATTTGAGGTTGAGGGGTATATTTATAGACACTATTGGACCTTCACATATCGGTCTATGTGGATATGATTTCATGGATGGGCCTATGCTGATGGGCATTCATGGAGGGCCTCTGTGAATGGCTTGCACAATTTACTTGTTCAGTGACAACATTCCTTTATAAAATGTTTTCATCTTTCGAGTGCTAAAAAATTTGATTTCTAGGTCCGTTTGGGCTCAATGACCAGTCAAATCAGATCTCTAGAAGAAATCTACACATCCAGATATGGTGAATACACATAATATTCTAGAAAGAAATTACAAATTTTTCATTTTAATCTGTTGACACCTTTTCATCATCGATCATGGAAATCCAAAACAAACTACTGAAGGTGGGGTATTTCCACTTATACCTCATTCTGAATAATTCTTCTAGAACATATAAATTTAACCTACATATTCATCCATCGTGTAGACACATTTTACTCAAACATTACATTTTTTGTCTAATTAAGGACCACATAATGAATTTTGCAGAAAAGTGCATGAAACACGTTTTGTGAGGTCAACATGGACAGAATACTTTTCAAAGATATATATGATATCTATGATTTATTTATGATTCACTAATTTTTATATATTACACACCTTAATTCCTTCCATTTTGTGGGAATATGTTAACATTGTTTGTGGAAGTGTGCACTACCAACTCCACAATGCGATGTGATTCATTCAAGCTTTACATGAAATATATAAAGGATAGTTTTCATAAAAATTTGTGAAATATATAACATATATATTATAATGGAATTATAATATACATATATATCATTTACTTTTCATTATTCTACTGTGAAAAGGAAATTGATGTAGTGGTCATCTGTACGTAGGGCATACCGTATCCATGAACGACGCATTTAATTTTATATCTCTTAATATTATGGATTATTATAAATACATATATACTAAATATATAAGATTTCAAAATCATGTTTCAAATTTTGGAGTTGATAAAACCATGATGTAACTAACAAGAATAACAATTAACAAGTAAAAACATACTAGAAAACTAGGAAATTTACACCAGAAAATAGTGTAAATAATGAATTATTATTAACCCACAGGTAATAAGAAATTATAAAAAGATAATATATGATATTATAAATTTTATAATTATTCTATTATAATTTATTTACATGTTTGAAACTACTATAAATTAATTTTAATTACGTTCACCTAAAATGAAACACAAGGTAAGGGATTCTTGTATCACATTTCTTTCCATGAGACATACACCCTTTTCAACTCTTATTTTGTTTATGTGGTGTATATACCGACCCTATAGTATTTTATATCACCAATACATTTATGTTCATGGTATTTAGAGTTTCATTTGAAATTATTTATTTCATGGGGATTATAATTTAATAGATACCATGTGTTAATGAATTTCATATACCGATTCCTTTTCATTGGGATATATTACCTCCTCATTGTCATTAATATTCTACAATTATGTGTTTAATAACATTTAATATGTATTGTTTATTTTAACTTTTGTTATATTTATTTACATTTTAAACACACAATCTATTCAATTATTTATTCTCACATCAATGTCATGACCTGTTCAAGGTTTTACTTCCCAATATCATTTTATTCGAGACTGTTTACACATGAATTTACATTAGAGGAAATTATTATATCATTGCTAAATAAAAATATTATTTTTATTTTAATCCATTTATTCATGAGCTTATTCAAGTAATATTTCTATTTTCCACTCTTTGGTAGTCAAAATGTTTTTATGAAAACCCAACATTATTTCCCTCTTTAGTTGGAGAACCTATTTTTTTCTAAAACCATATTTTCTGAAAACTATATACAAAATGTTATAACATTTACAAAATTACTTATTAAATAAATTTTTACCCTTATTATATTTTCAAATGTTTTCAAAGCAATATTCTTGTCTCTTTTTGAGCAAGGTACTCTTATAACCTTTTTACCTAGAAATATGAATATTCTTTTTACGTTTTATTACAAGTAAAAATTTACCTTCCATAAATTTTTCACAGATTTATTTTAATGTTTGAAAACTTTCTTTTTAAATATTTTTTTAAATGTAATTTTCAATGAAATTGATTTTAAAATGTTATTCAAAATAAAAAGGATATTTTCTTCAAAAATGTTTTTAAAAGATCTTTTTATAGTATTTCTATTTAGCAATGACAACAAATATTTATTTTTACCCCACTTGGAATATGTTTTATTGATACTACCCTTATACTTCCTTTGCATGGTTTGTGATTTCTTTTACTCAGGATAGAATTGAAATTCACTACCTTGATTCCTATTAGTCCCTTAGAATTATTAAATATCCTAGGATCATTAAAAATTGAATTTATCCTCATTATCTATGTAATTTATCATGGATATGTTTATTTCCTAAACCATATTGAATTTTTTCATACAGTGTTTACTTTAATAGTTATTTGATTGACTGGGGAAATATTGATAGATATGTATCTTTTTCTTGGTATATATATTTTATAAGGAATTTTTTAAATTTATGTTGATTATTTGATATATGATGAATTATTTGGACACCCACTTTATGGTTTGGGGACCAGTTAATGTAATCCATTTCGATTGGGGCCCATTTGGATTAATCCCCACAATGCATCAATTGTCTCATGAGATGAAATCAGTTGGTAAAAAACCTTTCGAGTTTGTTCCCAATTAAAATAGATGACTTTATACCCATAGATTTAAATAGATCATGAGAATAGATTTTGACAGTAAAGGTTTCATGTTTCTGTGAAACATGAATTCAAATAATTAAAAAATTCCTTCATTGAGAATTCATTTATTTTTGTTATCCAAGGGCTTAAAATTAACTTTTTTGTTGAATAAAGAGAGAAGAAAAAAAAGATGAGATGAAAACAACACGAATCATGGTGGCCTAAAATGGTACATTACAAGGGATTCATTAATAATAACTTGGTTGTAATTCTTCGGAATGGAACCAATGTGGTTGTAGATAATGATATCCTCATTATCTCTCCCTTCACGGGCCAACATGTCGGGTGAAAATTTTCCTTCGTACCAAACACATGTGATAGATAAGCCTTGATTGATATAACTCCTACAAAGCCTCACTAAACAGCATAAATCCCATATAGGTTCATACTTACATTGGATAAAGGGGAAATATACAGTGAAGTTTGATTCAATAATCTCCACCATAATGTTGAAGCGGTTGCACAACATTAGACTCGGGTGTATGGCCCAAACTTCCACACCCAAGGATAAGCCCGTGACATAAAAGGTGTTGAAGCCAAAGATGACAGAGCCATTTGCATCGTTGACCAATATATCACCCCTCATCTCTACATTAGTGAAGGAACCATCTATGTTGAGCTTTAAACCACAACAAGGTTGTAACCACCTTACCCATTTTCCCTAGTTGCTGGAGCTCAGGCTTGTAAAAGAGGGATGCCTGGGGAGATTCCTTCTAAAGGAGGGATATCCCTCACAGTTCTGAAATAGTTGTCTTAGCTCGAGCACGAGGGAACAAGTCATCACTAGGAGATAAATTTTTTAATTCTTCATGCCTTCTATATCCTTGTTTATTGTCTCCCAGATATTCAATCAAGTAGCCACTACAATGGTTGCACAAATTTTTCTTTCAATATCCAACGATCCAAAATCCCAAAACCAACTCATGTAGTTATATTGAAATGAATTCTCTTTTCATTCAATGTATAGATTAGATTTCAAGAAGTACCATAGGTTCCTTTCCCATTCACTGTGCACAAAAATATGGTCTGATGACTCCATTTTCGGGCTGCTGGGACAATGACAATGGGACACCATGCTCACTCCTCTACATTGTATGTTCTTGCCTATCAAAAGGTCCCTATAGAGATTTATCCAGAAAGAAAATTCAATTTGGTGGGAATCCCGTTACACCAGTGGTTTGAGGGAAGATCATACCACTACCTTTGCACTTGGACAGTGTTTTTAAAACAGTTGTAGGAGAATTTACCAGAAGCTAATCCAGTGAAACAACAATGATCTGACTTATCCACCAGGAGAACGATTTAAAATATATTCCTCTATGATGTGTTGAGAATTGAATCCATCATACCATGATGAGAGATTTCCTCCTTGAAGGTGATGGCTGACACATGGAATCTAGGAAAGAAAATAATATTCCCAGCCCAATTCTCATTCCAGATACTGATATCACCTCTCCCAATAAACCGGCAGGACTGAGTTTGAAGGCTGAGCAGATGTGAAAGAATGTATTTCATGAGGTTGGAATGGATCCTCCTGTTCCTTGTCCATTCCTCCCATTTCTCCTCATTTCTATTTTTGATGAACCGTTCCCATAACGAGGACCCTTTGATGTTTAACCTTGCAATCCAAGTCTTCATAGATTGCATGGATACAACCACACTATGTATGCATACACCTCATTCTTCAACTTGTTTTTTCATATGGCTCCCATAGGCCTAGTGGAATCTCCCCAACTAGTTAGTATCCCATAAGAATGCCATAATGGTGTTTTTAGTCTTTTAAATCATACATTTTTGCGGCTTGATAATCTAAATCACATGCACGAGAATCAAATTGAGTAAACTCTTAATGAGGGTGACTATACCTCCAAAGGAGAGTTACTTATTCTTCCAATTTCATATCATGCTTGTCATAAGATTCATGACATCATCAAATAGGCTCCTTTTGATTCACCAATAAGATATTGGAGCTCCAAGGTAAGTCATTATATGGGGGCCCTGATGCATTCTTAAAATATCATGGATCGTATTCCATCGCCTCCTAGAGAATTTGTTAAAAATGAAAACCTTTCTCTTCTGAGAGTTGATGAGTCGAATACTTTTCTGCCGATAGGCCTCCATGATACCCATGAGGTTTTGGAGCGACCTACACCTACCATTAGTAGAAATTAATATATCATCAGTGAACATCATGCGATAGTTTGAGTTTTCCTCATATTTAGAATCAAATGGCCTGATCCTTTCAGCCTCTAAACTGGAGTGAAAATTAGATGAGAGGGAATATTATTCCATAAAAAGAAGGGAGACATGGGGCCCCGTTTCCTCACACCTCTTATTTTTTTAAAGAATCCAAACCCCTTTCCCATGTGAGAGAATGAAAGCGAAGGGGAAGAGAAACACCTGATGAAAATATCACATAACTTTTCTTGAAATCCAAATTTCCTCATACCCTAAAGGATGAAACCCCAGTGAAGTCTTTCTTAATCATTTTCCATGTAAACATGGATAATCACATTAGACCCCACCATCATTTTTTTAATGTCTCTGAACAATTATTTGGAAACACCAACTGCCCCATGAATGCTTCATCATTTCACATACCCATGATGTTCGATGGAGAACTATCTTGGGACGATGTTTCTCAATCTTTTGGAGAGGAAGCTAGAGAGAATTTTTTAAGAAAAATTACATAGTCATATTGGCTTGTACTGGGAAATTCTAGTTGGTTCCTTGAACATGGGGATGAGCACCAATCTTGAGGTGAAAACTCCCCTAGGTAAATATACCCCCCCTAAAAAAGTCCTACACTACCTGAACCACCTGATTCTTTACAAAGTCCCACATTGTAACATTAAAAGAACCAGGAAACCCATCTGGTCGAAGAGCACTATCATGTTTTAAACCGAAGGTAGCCTCTCTAACCTCGTCCTCCTTCGGGATTTCCTCAAGGGCCACATTGTATGTGCTCCCCACCAATTTTTTGTATTCTACAAATGAAATTATTCCCCTCTATTACTAGATGAATAATTCCCATTCTTAGGATCCAATAGATCATCAAAGAGTGTCTGGAAATGATTTAAATATAGGTTCCTTACAACATCAATGTTCTAGGTGAAGGACCCATATTCCAGCTTTATGTTGATACTTTCATTCATACTTTTTTTCATTCAAATAAGAATGTAAATAGAAGGTGTTTCTATCCCCTTACCTCAGCCAAAGGGACCGTGATCTATCCTGATATAACCTTTCCTTTTTGAGGGTCTTCTATGACAGTAGGGAGAGTTTTTCATTCAACCGGGCAAAGATGTTGTCATCCCACACTTCCAGAAGAGACTCTTCATGTTTTTCAATGTCCATATTGAGGTCATCCAAAAAGGATTCCTCAGTATGGTTGTTGTATAGCCCATCCAAGATGCACCTTTTGAGCTAATGAAGTCGATACTATAGGCTATCCGATGCATTTCCATCGTCTTCATCCACCTAGGATGCCTTCGTCATTTGGATAAATCCCTCCCTCTTGTGCCATCCAACCAATTAATAAAAATAACACTACTAAAAAAGGGATCTCTTCAACATGAACAATAGGGGAGTAGGATTGGATAAGGATCTATTTAAATGGGAAACAGAGGCCTTTTTGAAGGAATCAATCCATTGAATATTCGATAGGCACCTATTTAGTCATCTTTAAATGTGGTTAATCAATTTACAGTTGTTTTCCATGATAATTGGTTACTAATAAACCCCATATCCATGAGCCCAAAAGAATCCATGTAGTGATGGAAGTAATGAAATGTCTTTGTGAAGCCCCCACTCCTCTTTTATTTTTTGACACCACAACAAATGTGTTACAGTCTCCCCCAACAAACCTTGTTTTGTTCTTGGATTGAAAGCTATCCAATTGTTGCCAAAGAGTTATCCTATCAGAGGAGTCACAAATCATGTAGACAAAGGTGAAGAAGATACCAAAACCACTACAATCAATTATAGTATAGATTCATAGGGTCGAGAAATAAAAAAGCTATACCCCCACCCTTGATTCTAGGATACCCAGATATAGACATTACCTAGTAGGGCATGCTAATGTTATCGGAATCCCACCATATTTCCAAATAGGGCCATATGACAGACCACCTTCTTGAGTTCAATAATGACCTCCATTGAAGAAATATGATGCTTGACTTCCAAGGAAACATATTCACTTTTCTCATGAGACCCCAAACCACTCTTGTTACATATGAGAAATTAAATCAATCTTAAAATAGATGGGAGTTATCATGGATGAGAGACACTGAACTAATAGAACACTAGGATAGAAAAGATTCTCTAGCTCGGGAGAGAGTGATCGGCCCAGGGGACAAGCTGGTTTACATTCGAGACCAAGGGATGATGGGTTTGGATGCCAAGGGGGAACCCAATTTCGACTCATCTGAGATATCCTCTATGAATGCGAAGCGGTTTTGTTCTTTGAGAGAGGTAGGAGTTACACATAGTGGGGAATCACATGAGCACAAAGAGATAATTTCCTTTATTACTGGAGAGTTCAGAGCCTCAAAAACAATCTTAAATACCCCTTTTTGTATATCAGGTCAGACCGTTGGACCTTGAACTATAGAGGTCTTCAGAACCTCCCTAGGTTGCTTCGAAGAGAAAGATTCAAGACCTGAGAAAGCATGCACCAATTCTTGACAAGAATCCAACATACTAATCCCCGGAGATGCAGGGAGTGGAGAAAAAACTTCCTGCGATAGAGAGGGGGTAGGCGAGCATAGACTCGTGCACGATGGAGAATGATAGTCAACCGTTTCTGGATCATGAAAGGGTTGAGGAATATGGGACCCATTAACAAAATAAGGTCTACTAAAATTCAAATTTGAAAAAACCATGTCCTCCCACGGGTCTCCACCACACCGTGACCCAGACAACATTGGTGGAGTGACGGAAGGAACAGGATCCAACCACCCCAAGGAAAGACGAGTCCCTAATGCAAGGCTAGCCCCCAACGAGCAACCTGGGACACTGCTGACCACTAGACTTTTATAGAACCTTCTGTGCCAAAACTCCATCAAGTGTCCCTAAATCCTTCACAACTCGAAATATCTAGGTGGCGACTGGTAATTAATAAATTTCCACCAGTTGAGGTGATCACTAGCCTTGACCAAGGAACATGCTGGAAAATGAAAGGGGAGTATCATCTCTACACATATATGAGGGCTACCAATATCCTGAAGGTGGAGAGTATCATCATCCATGCAAAGGAATGATCCCACCACATCTCCAATGTTCTGATGGATGACTGGGTTTCAAAACAGTATTGGGAGGTTGGGGAGGTTAATCAACACTTCCACCATACATGTATCTTTTCTATAGTGGGATTCCAATGACCATCATGATAAATAGAAGAGTCAACCCCCATAGCGACGCCCCACTCTTGTCCAGACATTAACACAATATTCCCTACTCCATATATGGATACAAAAATCATACCTAGAGAGAGAAGAAGCAGTTTCTATATGGATGAGGACTCAAGAGCCCAAAAGATCCTTGATGGTCTCTAGTAGGAATTTGTCTCAGCCAAACCATGCCAGCAGCATTAAATAATGGAAGGCGATATCATCTTCTTGTTCCCCGTCCGAGAGCTCAACCACCAAGAAGCCATCCAATAATGAAGAAGCTCTCTGTGATATAAAAATTGTAGGAATGGAAGGGATATTGGTCACTGGAGTTGGAGGAAGATCACCCAAGAGAAACACGCCCTTGATGGAGGCCATCTCATGAATTATACTCAACTATCCATGGGATTATTGCTTTGAAATTATCTATGGATTCACTTTCATTATTAGTTTATTGATTAAATGGAATGGGTTTTTAGTTTTAAATCATTCCCTATTGATTTTTTAATCCAATTTTTTAAATGGAATGTTTTTTTAGTTATATACCTTTCAATATTTTTTATGCACTTCTTTCTCAGTTTATTCATTACAAGGAATGTTTCTTCATTTATTACCTTGCTATATTTACTATTCTCATCGATTATTTGTTTCTTCCACTATACATTACCCTTATTGAGCATTTGAGTTATCCTTTATTTGGTTTATTTTCCACAATAATCCATGAAGTATACTAAGAAATATATTCAAGGATATTCTATGTGGGAGTATAGAAATCCCTAGAAAGAAAACAAATGTTGTAATTAGTGTATTATTTTGTAATACAAAAAACTGGTATGTATCTAGTTTACCAAGAATCATAAAATATTTGGTCTTTTGAGATTTGATACCATATAATAATACCAATGTAATGGTATTAGACACTAGCTCCATGCTTAATGGGTTCCGGTCTCTATATTCCATTGCTCACAAGAGTAATCAAAATATGCGTATAATACATGTTTTCTAGATCTGAATAGGTTTTCACTACATTGAATCCATGGTAAATTTATATAGACTGTTAATTTTAAATAAATTTATTTAATTTGCTTAAAATTATTATTGATAATAATATCAAAAAAATTCATAATGGTTGATCGTGAGATTATACAAATATTTTTGTATGTTTTTGGTTTCATTTAATTTATTATTAAATTAAATTATTGGATTGAGTATCATATATCATCTCATTATGCAAGGGATAGTGTTCCCATGGTGTCTCTTATGTAATCCCCTTACCCTCACATGTGTGTGAGTAAAATCATATGTAATGGATGGATATTCTAACATAGTATAAAAGGTTCATTTTTGGAATGGTGGTGAAACCATTCTAAGAAAGATGCATAGGTGGATAGGTAGAAATATTCCATACAAACCTTATTTGGGTCATGGTGTTTTCCCATTAGGTCGACGGTTAGTTTATCATCTTCCAGATAAACTAACATGTAATAAAAGATCATGATCATATCGCATTATTATTTTATTTTATATGATGTTGCATGGCTATTTCATTGTTAATTTTTGTTCGTAATCACATTAATTAATGAATTAACAATCATATAAGATAGAACTAAAGTAAATTGTATTATGCATAAATATTATCTACGAAATTGTTATTCACTTATATAAATCCACTTAATATTACCAAGAATATAATAAATATAATAATTGTAAATTTATTTATATAAATATAAAACCCCTGATTAATATATATTAAGTCAGTATACACTTCCACTAATTCATTAAAATCCAAACATAGTACAATGTTCTTTAATGACCAATGTTGGGGTTCTTTCAACAATCGGGGAATGCTAACACGAAGTTTGAGGTTGAGTTATCCTATTTAACATCAAGGGATAATTTCCAATGTAGGACTTCATGTAACTAAGAGGCAAGGGTTGAGTAAATATAATTTTAGTATTTAAGGATGGGTGAGTCCACTCAACAGATCAAGTAACTTTGAGTTAATATGGTTCAAATTTGGAATGCCTAATTAAAACCATTCAAGTTTCTTGAACAACCAATGTTGGGGTAATTATAAGGGGAATATGGATCCTTTTCACTATAATTCCAAGCAAAAAGATATTTCCCAGCCAATGTTGATGAAAATTGGGTTCTGATAAAATAGTGGGATATTAATAAATTTTATATTAATTTAAATTTTAGCAACTAAATTACCAAAATTCTTCTCATTGTATTTTTAAAAACAATAATAACATGACTAAATTCATATCACTTAGATCTATAGATGACAAAGAAAACCTTTTCACTAGTAAAAATTTCTAAGAGTGTAAAAAGAATTTATGTGTTATCTTTTACCATAAAAGGAAATTTTATGTGAAGGAAGAACCTATTCATGACACACATAGTAATGAGGCTAGTGATAAAATGCTAATTAAATATGAAAAAAAATTGAATGATTCTAAAAATGTTCAGTCTTTCATGCTATCATCCATGACCAATATGTTTTTTTAAGAAACATGGGGACATGGATGTGTATAACATGATGTCTCAAGATTGGGATATATATCAAAAGAAGGTGACACAAGAGATATACGAATCCTTCAATTAATTATTTAGAAAAAATCTTGGAGATTATGTGCTAGATGTGCCTCATGTAGTCAAGATTAATGGATAAATTGAACTCTTAGACATATTATGGATTAAATTCCTAGAGGATTTACAAGAATATGTCAAACATTAATCACTACCCAAGACCATCATAAATTTGGTTGTCAATTATATTGTGAGAAATAATGTGATGAGTATTTCATAACATATTACATTGATTCACTAAGTAAATAAGGACATAAGGTATGAATAACCCACGGTCTTTATAGGGAATATGAAAAGGAATAACAATGTTAAGGGGCCCAAGGAAAATAACAAGTCTAAAGATTCTATGTATTTTCCTTCCAAAAATAGAATGATCTAGAGGTAGGTTAAATAAATGGAGATAATTTGTTTTTCATGTGGTAAGAAAGGTCACTGGTAGAAGAACTACACCCAAAATCATGGGTAAGATAATGGTTTGTTTTTATTAATTGTAATATTTAAATGTCTAAACATTGGAAATTAGATACAACCTATGGTTCCCATATCTATATCCAGATGCTCTAACAAAGTAGATTCCAAAATATTTCTAGTGGAGAGGTGGATTAGAGAGATGCTAATGGTGGGAGGTTGGATACTCAAGCCATCAGATAATACTAACATTCATTGACAATAAGAATGATATTTGTCTTAAAGGATTGTTATTATATACCAATGTTTACCATTAAAATAATTTATATATCATTCCATGATTTAGATGGAATTATTTTCATGTTTTGAAATAAAAGTTTTTTCTTTTATAAAGACAACACATGTTATGGTATAAATTATTTAAATAATGATAAATATGTTTTATATTATGAAAACCAAGTATTGGAAATAGATATTAAATCATGTTCACATGATTCATATAATACATAGATATGACATCACCATATTAGTCATATAAATGATAAGTGTTTGAAAATTGTCTATCAATATGTTTATTTGGTCTATTCTGATCTAAAACCACATGAAATATTCCTTAATTTTTACAAGGAAAAATGAACAAACCACCATTCATTGGACATCGTGGAAGGGACCTAGAGATTCTAGGATTGGTGCACACTAATGTGTGTGGACAATTTCCAGTATAATATATAGGTGGGTATTATTACTTTATACTTTTTTCTAATGACTTTAGTAGATATGTAAATATATACCTGATGATGTATAAGTACTAATCCTTTATGAAATTTAATGAATTTAAGAATGAAATAGAGAATCAACTTGGATATAATATAAAGAAACTTTGATCTTATAGATGTGGTGATTATCTTATCCAAAAGTTCTTCTAATTTCAATAGGAGTTTGGGATTCAATCTTAACTCACTCCACAAAACACACAACAGTGGAATGCTATTAGTGAAAGTAGGAACCGTACCTTGTTAGAAATGTTAATTTAGATGATGATTCATGCAGATATTCCATTATATTTTTTGAGATATACATTACAAACTATGACATATCCATTAAACTGAGTACCAAATAAAGTAGTAAATAGAATTACCTATGTGTATTAGTGTGGAAATAGAACTATTTTGTTGCATACATGTGTATTGGGGTTTGAATAATTTTTCAAGGCCTATCAGCTAAAAAACTAGCACCTTGGGGAACAAAGTTTATCTTTATAGGATATCCTAAAGAAAAAACGGGATACTACCTACAAAACCCCTCATAAAAGACTCTGACTATCACATGAAAATCCATATTTTATGTGAGGGAGCACATCCTCGAAAAGTATAGTGGGAGAAAGACTGAATTAAATGAAGTTGATGCTCAAGATACAAAAGAGTTTGTAGAGAAACAAATTCCACATGTCCGCATGGAAGATGTAGTTCCTAAAACACAATTATTTCATAAGAGAACAAGAGATGTAAGAGAATCATATGTATATGGTTTTCTTGTCACTGAATATGGTGAATCATTATTTGTTGAAAATTATGAACCTATATCCTAAAAAGAGGTAGTATATATCCCAAAAGATTCATGATGGAAGGAATACATGAATTATGAAATGGATTCAATGTATCAGAACCATGTTTATGCTCTATTTGATGCACTAGTTGATGTAAAGCTTGTATGGTGAAAATGGTTATTCAAGAAAAAACATGACATGGAAGGTAAAGAAAATAAATATAAAGAATGGATAGTGGATAATGTTTTTAAAGTAAAATAAGTTATATAATTTAATGAAAACATTTCACTAGTTTCCATGTATAAATCCATAAAATTCTACTTTATATAACATCTTTCCATGAATATAAAATTTGGTAGATGGATGTAAAAACTAATTAACTTAATGGGAACCTTTATGAAGATTTATATATGGAATAAATACAAGGGTTTGGGACTCCATGGTATTCGAAAACGATTTTTATTTATAGAGATTCATTAATGGATTAAATAAAGCATCGAGGCCATGGAAAATTAGACTTGATGATGCTATAAAAAATTTGGTTTCATTAAGACTGAATGTGAACCATGTGTCTATAATTGTTTTAATGGGAATGATGTATATATCCTAGTATTATATTTTGATGAATTATTACTTATTGTAAATGACTTACCAGTTATACAGTCTATTAAGGACTTGTTAAACAAGTGTTTCTCCATGAAAGACAAACATGAAGTAACCTATATTCTAGAGATTAAGATAATTTTTGATAGATCCCAAAGTCTTCTTGGACTAATTTGAAGTACATATATTGACAAGATACTACATATATTTAGTATGGAACTATCCATGAGGGGATTGGTTCTAGTGTCACATGATATATATCTTTATAAGAAAATGGGTCCTCATGCACTACATGATAAATAGATAATGAAAATGTTCCTATATTCTTCAAGGATAGGATCAATCATGTATTCCATTCTATATAATATAATTTACATTTCTTTTGCATTAAGAATAGTATGTAGATAACAAGAAGATTTAGGATAACAGTATTTGTCTACAGTTAAGGATGTCCTCAAGTATCTAAGAATAACTAAGGATATAATACCGGTGTTTGGAGAACACACAGATATTTTCATCAGGGGTTATATTGATGAAATTTTTGTAATAGATCATAATGATCTAAAGCCACAATTATTATTTGTTTTGAGTATCAACAGAAGAGATGTGAGATGGAAATGTTCAAAGCATCCATTTTCCCTAATTCTATAGTCGATTCCATGTATATAATGTCATATGATTCCTTATAAGAATCCATTTCTATATAATAATTTTTTCAAGATAATTATATGGTATATATCAGTGAATACCCAGTCACATTTTATTGTGATAATACTATAGTAGTGGCTCTTGAAAAAGATCCATGGTTAAACCAAAAGATAACGAACATAAACATGAACTATCACCTCTTAATGGATTTTCTCTCAGGGGTGAAGTAAACTTAAAGAAGAGTTTCCATGTAAAAAATGTGGAAGACCCCTTTTCTAATGTCCACTCTTAGTAGAATCATGAGTATCATTTGAGAGAAAGCAAACTAAAAGTTGTTACCAGTTGGAACAAGTGAAAGTGGGAGTATGTTAGATTTGGTTCCCTAGAACCTATATCTTTACACTTTATTATAACTAATATAAATTTGTTTGAATATTAATAAACTTCTTATCGCATTATGATTTTTCTTATTTATAAAATATTATGTGATGATTTCATAAGGGTAACAATCAAACTAAAGGGTCAAAGTAGTTCCCCACTATGATGAGAACCCAGAAGTTACATGATAATATTCATAGATATATTTTCTATAGTCGGATGAAATTGTTTGGTTGAAATAAATGATTTAGGATATCAGGGGTGTAGACTCATAAGACAGTGAGGCATTTTCTCATGGTGTATTCCCATAGTAATATCCAGTATAGGATATTATGAGTATGAGACCTACAAGTAGGAAATCCACATTTATATGTTTCATTGGGTGTTCCTATTTATGGACATGTCTATTGATCCTCAGACAATAAGATTACTAATAATAATAATAATTATAAGTTTTGTACTTTAATGAATTTATGAAAACCATGATGCCCTATGTTCATGGTGAGGTATGATACGTTGGGTGAGTCATGAGTAATATTATATTAATGAATAATTCAAGTAAGGATTTATATCTTTTGTTCTTTAACATACAATGATATTTCATGCCATTTTATGGAATTGATATAGCCTATATAAATACATGGAAAAGGTGTTTTATAGGTATGTTATATTTCTAGTAATTCAAAGAGAAATACATCGATCACATTGGTTGATTGCACTTTCATGAAACCTACTTGATTAGAGATGTCATGATAAATGGATTATGTTATACAGTGAGAATTCTTATGATTCATTATGTCGTTGAAACATTATCTTATTTATCTATGGTATCCTTTTCTCATTTCTAGACTCTATCTTTGGACTTTAGGTTGTTTTTTCAAATGCCAATGAGAAAGTGTCTTAGAGGGTCACACGGTATATAAAATCCCATGTGAACAAATAATATAAAATTTTCATATTTATTAATATTTTTGAATTAAATTATAATTTTAGATAATGGAGATGTTTTGTTCGATGGTGTACCTGACACAGAACATTGGGTTTCTCTGAAATCTCATGTTGCACACAAGGTAGAGTCAAATTGAAAAATAATAATATAATATTATTTTAAATGGTAGTTAACGCCTTGCCATTATATTGGTGGGAATGAACAGAACTAACTAAAATATGATTACACATGTTTTTTAAATGTTTTTACATTTATCCAATAAAATTAAGAGGCTTAAAATGAGAATAAATCCAATTTTATGGATAAATACTCTAATAGTTTTAAAAGGTAGTTTTATCGCCTTTTAATGAAGAACCCATTTTAAAACAAGTTTTCGTAACTTTTATATGTTTCATTTGACAAAATAAAATTCTTCTTCAGTATCAGGATATCAAATTTTACTATGGGTAAATTTTTGGTATATTTTCTAATAAAGTACATTTTTTAATGAATAGTGGAAAACACTGCGTAGTAGTTAAAAAACTGAATTTTTCATTTAAATGAAATTTTATTGCTTTGGGTAATTAAATTTCAAAAATATGACATATATGGTTGTCATTAGTTATTAAAATCTTGTTCAATAGCATGAAAATAAATTTTTCTAAATAATAACTTTTAATTTTTATTTACCACGATTAAAGGTAATTCAAGGTAAAAATAATATTATAATAATATAAAATTACCATATAACTTTTTCTAACCATTTTGGATGAGTCATGGATGACCAATAAAATCTTTGTGTAGATATTTTGGCCTTTGGAAGCTTCTTGGGTATGGTAATTAGATTAATGACTTTTTATTTAATGTAAAAATAAAAATATCATAAACAGATACTGTTTTTGAAAAAATAATTTTAATGTGGGGTAATATAATTGATATATATAAATATAAATAGTCATTATAAATATAAAAAGATTTAAAACATCATGGAAGTTTATTTATAATTTTTAGACATCAAATAACTAAATTTATTTATGACACAATGATGATGTAATGATTACCTCATAAATGAATTTTTTAAATAAATGAGATTATAAATATTAAAATAAATATATATTAAAACTTTTTATGCCATACATGAATTTTATGGATGATTATTACTAGTTATATTTGAATTAATTATGATTTTTCAAATTGATCAAGTTGTTGTGGATTTTTAAAAATTCATGATATGAATAGTATAAAAATTGACATAAACGTGTTTTTAAATCAATTAATATTTTATTCCTAAAAATATATGATTCGGTGAACGGTAATATATAATGTTAAAAATTTCATTACTAATCGATTTTGGGTCTCTTGGAATTTTATAGTAAATATATTAACCATATAATATGAATATATAAGAAGACATGGTAAAAGATAAATAAGTTAACAAAGGGTTAAATAAAAAAGATAAGGATTAAAAGATATCCAAAACCTGTCCAATTCGTATTTGAATATTTTATTTCGACCTATATTCCTCTTATATTATAATTTAATGAGTTTTGGACATTCTAAAACCAAAAATCATTTGACAATAAAATAATACTTTCGAACTTTCCTAAAGAGCCCCCCTCCCCCTTATAAAAGGATACCACCTCTAACCCATTACTCACACATCTAAAGCCCATTGGCTCATCCAAACACTGCCAAAATAAGCTCCCAACATCCCCATATAATACCTAGAAGCCTTCCTTTGGGCATAAGGCATTCTAATAAATCCATTTGGATCTAACCAGAGGGAGTTACCCGATTTAAAGGTAACGTCTTCTGTCATGTTATTTTCTTTTATTTTACTTCTCCAACCACCTAAACACTCTTTATTACTTTATTTTAAAACAACACAAGTATCTTAAATATACTAGGTTGTTTTTATTAGAAGTATTAAAACTAAACTTTTACACACCTCTATCAAATGGATACAAATATACTGTTTCTATGGATGAAAAACTGCATCCTCACGAAATGATGATTATTCAATTATATCATAACGCCTCTCATGGTGGACATAATGATGGAAATGTATTTATATGTGATACATATTATATTTATATTGTCTCTATTCTTCTGTATTTTTCATTTATAGAATACCTTTATGGTTTCCATAATGGGTAAATATGATAATTTAATTCGAGGAAGTGCAGACTACCCCCCTCAAAGTGATATGACTCGTTCATGCTATTCGTGGAACAAACAAAGGATTTAGTTAATAAAATTATATATGATATTACACTAGAAATGTAATATAACTATGGATCATTTTGTTTTTAATCCTTTAAATATGAAAAATAATTGAAAGTATCATTCATGCATACGTACAGCTTACCGTCTCCTTGAATGGTGCATTTCATTTTTATATCCAAATGTTATAGACTATTATAAAGACATATATACAAGATATATATGATATATATAATATATATGATATATAAATCATTAATATCATTATAGAGATAATGTAATTTTGACCACATGGGAATTTTTAATTATAACAAGTTCATTTTTTACTCAAGTTCTGAACATTGACAAAATGTCGGATGTTAACTAAAATAATTAACTAATTGTTATAGAAAGGTAATAAGTGACATATAACTAATAATAAACATTAAATATGTTCATAATAAAGTAGAAATTAACTTATGTTTATTATTTAGGAAATCAAATAATGAACGCTTCAAGTCGGACACGAGGTATGAGACTACATCTCAATCTCCTTTCATTGAGGCATGTTTTGATAATATACACCTCCTTATTTTAAATGGTGTATAATAAACCCTATTGAATTTTACTTTCATTCAAATATAATATTTTGTTATGAATCATTTTACTAAATAACAAAAAAAAAATTAATGTATGTGGTGACAACAAACTCTCCACCACCGTAATCATTATTTGATATTTGGCTTCTTCTATGAGACTTAATGTTTTTAAAAGGAAAAGAGATACCTTATTTCTCAATTTGGGTGTTTTCATATTGAAAATGGTTTTTAAATATATTGAGTATTTCTAATGATTTCTTGTGATTTCAGAAAGAATTTTTATAAGTAAAATTTTGATATTTGAAATATTTTATATATTATGATTATATAATGGTACTTCAAAATAATATGGGTGGTTATGTGATAAACCAAATAACAGGTGGTTCTATTATAAACCAAGGATGGGTGGATACATTATAACCTCCAATTAATTGGGTATAGAAGTCGGCCGTATGATAATTCCATTTATTGATATGTGTGGAAGTTGACCATATGGTTATTCCATTTTAGTATGCCTATGTCCCAAGTTACATTTATATGTTATGTGTTCTTTATATAAGTTTTATGGTAATATTTTGGTTACAAAAGGGTGAGAATTGAGATTTTTTTTTCAGTGAATAGTATTTTCTACTTCATAAAGGTGAAAAGTATTACTTATGATAAATTATTCATGGTTAACTTTTTTACTTTGAAAAAATAATAGATTTCTATCATTGTGTATCCCTTGCTGAGTTTTTTACGCTTATCCCATGTTTTTGAATTATTTTTCACATGACATAAAGTGGAATAGGGTCAAGGATGGGATTGATTAAAATTAATGATGATTAAAACATGGAACTATACATGTTTATTTTTTTAAAACTTTTTAATTTATGAAAAAATGGAAACTGAGTATAATTGTCTACATGTAATATTCAAGCTGTTATGTATAAGTTATGACCTAATTCTATAAATTTATAAAATAGAAAATATCCACAATGTAAATTATTAACTTACTTCAATAATATGTAATGTTTAAGGCTGGGGCCTTATAGTCTGTATCATAAGTTCGTTCAGACAACATTATGAGTTAGGGTATTGTTAATTTAATAAAAATAAATTAATTTATGGTATGATTAAAATATATATCATTTACATACTACAATTTTTCTTTTCCTAATATATTTCTGTGTTTAGAATGGTTTTCCATAGAAGAAACAGGGAAGCAGTTCTGGGAAGGCATACAGAAGAGAATAAATTTTCAAATCAGCATCCTGATATGGTTGGAATCAAAGCAGAACAGTTTGTTATTGTAATGGTACAGTGGACTTAGGAATTAAATGGTGGTAATATCCATGTAAGAGATCCACCAGATCAAATCCAGAGGAATATTTCTATAGTGTATCATTTAATGAGGCAATGTCCCACACCATTCAGTGGATCATTTGACCCTATTCACATTGAAGGGTGAATCAAAGCACTTGAAAAGATTTTTGATGTCATGTGTTGTACAGAAAATAAAAATGTTAGTCATTATATTTATCATTTTTAAGGAGAATCCGATCAGTGGTGGTCGATGGTTAAAAATATTAAGGATAGTGAGGAGATTGATGCTCTTTTTTGGGAAGAAATCAAAGGTATACTTCTTGAGAAGTATTTTCCTAAGGTAGTTCTACTTAGGATGGAAAAAAACAATTCTTATAATTGAGGTAGGAGGATGACTCAGTGGATGCTTATGAATACATTTTCACTCGACTAGTAATTTATGCTATAAATTTCATCTGATATCTTGATAGTAAGATAAATCTACTTTACACAGCACCGAAACCGCGATATCGAAGAGCATTAGCATCTCGTGAATTCAAATGATATTAGAAACTTTTTAGATATTCTATGAATGTAGAAATTGATCTTTTTGATGATTTGGTATTCTAAGAGGGAAAGGAAAAAAAGTTGTCTAGTTGGCATCAATAAAGGAAAGAATTCATCAATGAATCCTAGAGATAAGAAAATTAAATTTCCATCCTCTGAAAAGTTTGGTAAAAAGAATCCTAGGGAATGTTTATCAATGTCTTGGAGGATCTTCATGTGTGGTAAGACTGGTCATATTTCTCGTAACTGTATGGAATATGATCAAGAAGGAAATGAAATGCCAACAGTAAGATGTTTTAGTTGCAATGAGTTTGGGCATTATGCCAATGTGTGTCCAACGTTGGTTAACTAGGGTGGAAACCTGACAGATCAAAAGTAGAAAGGTTGGGAAAAATATATTTCTGCTACAATGGTTGATGTGGGACAAATAAAAGTGGTGTATGCACTAGGGATCTTAGTATTTTTCTATGATTGACTTGAGGTCTGGGTACCATCAGTTGAAAGTAAACGAAGTATAAATTCTGAAAACCACGTTTCATACTAGATATGACAATTAGGGATTTGTAGTTATGTCTTTGGAGATAAAAAATACAGTTTCTATATTCATGGATCTTGTGAATATAATTTTTGGTTATTCCTTGGATATGTTTTTGGTGGTTTCCTAATGAAGAATGATCAGACAATTTGTTACTCTTCATGTTAGTTGAAAACTTTCATGTGTTAAATTACCCTACAAATGACTTAGAATTAACTATAGTTGTTTTTTACATTAAAAATTTGGAGGCATCATCTGTATGGAGTAAAATGTGAAATATATACTGGCCACAAAAAACTAATATATATATTTATTCAGAAGGAATTAAACATGATGCATAGGAGATGGTTAGAATTAATCAATGATTATGATTTCACATTTCATTACCAAATAGGAAAAAATAAATAGGATGGTACATTGAGTCGAAAAAGTAATGCAATAATAAAATAGTTATGTTTGGAACAAGATCCTTTGATTAACGATTTGATGAACTTTGGGATAGATGTTTTTGGTGAAGGAAATTCATCTATTTTGTTTCATGTGATAGTGAAATAATATCTAGAAGATAGAAAAAATAAAGAATAGAAAGATGACAAAGAGTTGTAAAAAAAGGTACAATTGGTTCATAATTCTATGTTACCTGAGATTAACATTAATAAAGATTGTGTTTTGAGGTTTGGAAATGTAACGCCCCGACCCCAGCTACCCAGAGTCGGTGCATTACTTCGTAACATTGGCATGATCACAAAAGATCAAGTCTTGAAAGACCGATTAGTTTAGTAGCCTTGGAAACACTAGATACATTCATAAATGTTACATTACAACATAACATGAAAAAATACAATAACAAAGTCTTCATAGTCCACACTCATATCCTCTTCTGACTATCCATGCAGGTCATTCCTAAAATGCTTCTTCACATCCTGGAAAATATTAAAATATTGAAAGGGGTGAGCTCAGATTCTCAGTAAGGATAACAATATAGCGGAAGCATTCATCAATAAACATAAACATTTAAGGCAATGTATAACTAAAACAAAAGCCTTTTAAACTTGAACTTCAACTTAATATGGCAAAATTAAAATGAGATAATGCCATTCACTTCTTCAAATGGATATTCTACTGGTCGAATAATCACATGCAATATCAATAACCACTTTCATAATGATGGAATGCATAATGCTAGACTATCATAACCACGTAGCCAAGGCCTCGTACCAAGACCACAAATAAAATTTTGTCAAGGCCTCGTTCCAAGACACTAGTTTGTCTCATGAGACCTGCCGATGCATCGAGGAGCTATAGCGGGCTCCACCCGTCACTTATTAAGTCTAATGCATTCATCATATGAATAGGTTTAAACATATCATAAACCATAACATAATCGTATCACATAAAACATGAATAAAAGAAACATAACATTTCCACATTTCAATCACAAGATATCAATACAACACATTGATATAATAAAAAAGCATTCAAAACCATTTTCAATACCAAAATAAAAGAAAGTTAAAACTTTGTATTTATTTTTCAATAAAAAAATGATGGCTTGTAGAGGAATCCGAAACACAAATAATGGTCACGGCGGTGGAGAAGTCATTGTCGCCGCATAAGTACGAAAATAAAAACATTCACTTTTTGTCGTTTAGTAAAACGCTTCGTATAAAAAAGATTCCTTTTGAGTAAACGTAAAAGTCAAAGGGGTTTATACACCGTATAAAAGAAAGTTGTTTATAAAACCAAATATGTCTCAATGAAAGGGGATTGAAACGAAGTCCTTTACAAAGATAATTTTTTTAAATAAAATAGATCTATTATGTGTATACACTATAATTACACATAATGAAAGTACAACTACAAGATAGGACATAATAATATCATGACGTAATTTGAAAGTAGGAGATTAACCCAAAGAATAGAAATTGCGTTAAGAAGTTCCCTTACCTTGTGTCCGACTTGATTCGACCGTTCTTTAACCTCCTGAATAATAAACTGGAGTTAATATCTACCATTTTCAATTTCATTATCCTTTTTATATCACTTATTACAATGTTATGAACATTATTTAATTATTTAAGTTAATAACGGTCGTTTTGTCAATTTTTGGTACTTGAGTCAACAATAAACTCCTTATAATTACAAGTTTTTTATGTGGTAGAATATCAATTATCTCCAGAATTATATTCATTATTTAGATGTCATATATATCATATATATCCAGTATATACATTCATTCATAATATTACGTAACATTTATAGGTAAGAAATGAAATGCACAATTCATGGAGACGGTAAGCCGTACGTACGCATGAACGCTACTTTCATTTATATTTCGTATTTAATGGAATTAAATCATAATTATATAAAGGTATAATATAGTTCCAGTATAATATCATATATAATATCATTTACTCCATCCTTTATACATCCCACATATGGCATTAAAGATTCACATCACTTTGAGGGGGCGGTAGTCCGCACTTCCTAAAATGAAATTATCGCGTTTACCCATAATGGAAATCATAAAGTATGGCATAAATGAGAAATACAGAAGCATAAGGAAAACATAAACATATTATATATCATATATAAATATAGTGACATCTTAATGGCCGTGTTTGAAGGTGTTATATGAGTGTTGAACAATCATCGTTTCGTGAGGCAGAAATTCGCCATCCACAGAAACCGTATGTTCTTTAACCATTAGATGTAGGTGTGTGTAATTGTCGCTCTAATAAATATTATAACAACATCCTAGTATATTGAGGATACTGTTTTTGTTACAAAAGAAATGAATAAAAAGATTTTAGGGGGTTGGATAAGAAAAATAAAACAAAACAACATTAGAGAAGACATTACCTCAAAATCAGGTAACTCTTTTTGATTTGAGCCAAAGGCTTCCTTGGGAAGAGTTATGCCCAAAGTGAGGCTTCTAAGAGTAATATGGGGAATTTGGGAGAGTATTTGGGCAGAGGTTGGCCGAGCCAAATGGCTTGAAAGTGTGAATGAGGTGGTAGAGGTGGGGGCCTTTTATAAGAGGAGAGGAGGGGCACTCTTGGAAAGTAAAGAAAAGTCACTTTATTATAAAATGATTTTAGGATTTTAGAGGACCCACACTTATATAATTAGAGGATAAGGTGATAAGGGTTATAAATCCACCCATCCAATAGGTTTTTGACATGTTTAGGTCTTAGATATTACATTATATTGCCATTTTATTTAAATCGTTAAATAATGAGGTCATCGCTGCATCATCATGATGTCATAAATAATTTAATTTATTTAATGTCTAAAAATTATAAAAAAAATACTATGATGTATGAAATACTTTTAGCTTCCCAATTAATATTTATACTATAAATAATGTCTTGTATATCCCCAGGTAAATTTTTTTTAGAAAAACATTTCATGCTTGTGTCATTTTTTACTTTAACATTAAATAAAAGGTATTTATGGAATTTTCCAACTAAAGTGGCTCCATGGGGTCCCCAAGTTGACCCATGGATTGTCTTGGTCGGACATGACACATCCAATGAGGGTAGGACATGTTTCAATATCATCTCATATTATTAAAACATTATTTTTACCTTAAACTACACTAATTACCTCTAATCGCGATTATGAACATAAAAGTTACTATTCACCAAAAAATTATTTTAATCTCATTCAACCACATTTTACATATTAATGACAACCATTTATTTCGGATTTTTTAAAATCAAACCACAGAAGTGGTAATATTTCATTTAAACGAAAAATCAGTTTTTTAACTACCACTTAGTGGTTTCACTATTCATCAAAAATTGAAGTTTTTCAGAACAATGCCAAAATTTCACCCTAAGCTATAATTGATATTCCGAATTCAAAAATGGTGTCTATTTTATGAAATTCCAAACATATAAGTTTCATTAATTAATTTTATAATTAATTCCCATTGTCACAACAAATAGCGTGTTTTTAAGAAACAATATATATCAAAAGATTCACAATTGTTTATGTCCAATTTCAAAGTGAAATTAATTCTAATGAACACCATTGGATAAAATGGTAAAAATATATTATAATTATACTTTAAAACCTCTCAATAGTATAACTTATCACTATAAATTATTTTGATTAAAAAAAAGTTGTATTATGTATTTTTCACTATTCATAAAAAATTTGGAAGTTCTCAGAAAATTACAAAAAAATCAACATAGGATGATTTCAATTTTTAGAATACAAAAATGAAGTCCATTTTTAAATATAAAATTTCTATAAATTTAAAAAGTGCTTATTACTATTCATAACGGCTACTTTGATTAGTTGCGGTGTGGTAGAACTCGAAGTTGCGTACAATTCAAGCTATTGCATTATTGAATGCGAAGCATATCATGGAAGCTCGGGGTGTTACATTCTCCCCTCCTTCAATAAATTGTGTCCTCGCAATTTGAAATTTTTCTTTGAAAATAAAAGGTTGAAAAGATAAAATACCTTTGTGGAAAACCCACATCGGAAATAAGATTAATAAAATCTATCCTTAATAAGGGGGAAAGGTAAATGAAAAAGTCACCACCCAATTATGATCTCGATTAGAAGAACATTGGTGGCAATTAGAGACATATAATTGGAAGAAAAACGTAAATATTTGTAGGGAGTGATTGAGGTCATCAATCACAATCAACTGTCAAATTGAGGGCCTTAAAGCCTTCAATCTAGGTTGATTTAAAATATCATCAGTTCAACAAGACATAAGGTATTAGGATAACACATTTTTTTTTAATATCCCTTTACTAAAGTTTAAGAATTAATTTATTCATTGAATAAGAAATAGGTATATATATATTTATGCTTGACAATTAGAGTTTCAACCTTCAACTCATCTTTCACTCAAAAAGATAATAGAACTCAAAAATATTATAATTATCCTAATTGTATAAGGTTCCAAATGTTAATACATATCATTTAGATTAGTAAAATTATTTTGTAATAACCAGGGACTTCCTGTAGGCTAGTGGTATGAAATAAAGGCCTGTCGCACTATGGTTGTGGGTTTGATTCCTGCAGCTTTGTCCGACGCGACGGGTTATGCCCCACCCTA
This sequence comes from Viscum album, assembly GCA_963277665.1. Taxonomy (NCBI): domain Eukaryota; kingdom Viridiplantae; phylum Streptophyta; class Magnoliopsida; order Santalales; family Viscaceae; genus Viscum; species Viscum album. The sequence goes on along the minus strand of OY728140.1, from coordinate 1,467,119,746 downwards.
CAGGTTGACCTTTTCCTAAAACTATAGTATTATATTATTCCAAAAATAATCTTCATAAATTTTTTAACCTTAAACAATATTATCCAAATATCAACTTAATCCACTCCAACCTTTATAGTTATCCAAAATACCTCTGTCCAGACTTTTTCTAAATGGTCTCTTAATTCCAAAATCAATTTATCAGATTCCCCAAACAAAGTAAAGTTTCTCTTATTGTCACATACTAAAAATATAATTACCTTCATCATTTTAAAACCTTATTGAAATCAACAAGTACTGCAGTACAATCCTTATATATATATCACATTATTCTAATAACCAGAATTTAATCCATGAGTCTAAAAGCACCAATACATTAGTTATTCTGTTTCAACTGTAGTAACAGCATAAGATTTTCCTTGATCCCTTGGCCTTTTCTGAGGTAATTTTCCCTGACGCTTAGGACATTCATTTGCATAATGCCCCATTTCCCTACAATTGTAGCATTCAACATTGATAGCCTCTTTATTTCCCTTGCAATCACGCGCCTGGTGACCTTTTTACCCACATTTATAATAAACTCCCATTCCTTTTAGGCAAGTACTAGGGTGATTCTTCCCACAATTATCACATAATGGAAAATCCTTCTTTCCCTTTTTCCATTTACTTGTCTCTTGTTCCACCGTTCTCTTCTTCTCTTGCTTTACTTTGTTGTCATAAGACTTAGAGAATTCCTTTTTTTTCTTGATAGAACACGAGACAATATCTTCGTATGTTGAGAAAGATTGTGATACTAATGCTCGAAGGAGAAAAGGTTTTAACCCATCAAAGAAACAATCAATATTACTTATTGGGTTACGTATATAATCTGCAGCATGCCTCGCTAACCTTGTAAAGTTGGCCTCATACTTTGCGACATTCTCATCCTCCTTTTATCTCAGACTCAAAAATTGTCTTTCCATATCTGCTCGATGGTCATGAGGATAGTGTTTTTCTAGTAAAATCTCTTTGAACTCCTTCCATTATATATTCTATACGTCATCATCTTCCTTTGTGTTTTGAATCAGCGACCACCACTGATCGGCATCTCAAGTGAGGCGGTAAACTGCCATGAAAACCTTCTCCCTTTCGCTACTCCCCAAGGCATGGAATATTTTCTCTAAGGAGTTTATCCATTACTCAGCTACTAATGGATTTGTACCCCCATTAAATGTTGGCAGTTGTTGCCTCATGAAGCGGTCTAACATTGATCCTCCACGTTGTGGATCAGGATGATCCATACGAGTAAAGTTATTATTCATAACTTGAGTGAGTTGTCCCAGTATGGTAATAAGTTTATCAGCACCAGTTGTATCTCCAGATCCACAATAATTATCTTGAGCAGGAGGGCAATCCTTACACGGAGTGGGTGCATTGATACAGTTTCCATTCCTTCCACTAGGCGCCATTTCTATACAATGGCATAAACTAGATTAGTTTATGAACCAAAATACATAATTCCATACTTATAAAATACTTAACATAAATTGAACTATTTATGGATATAATCCATAATCATAAAAAGGTTTTCTTTGAGGAAGTATATACTCATAATCGTTCATAGTGGATTGTAAAGAAAAGGAGAATTATCATAAGCATATCCCACGGGAGTGTCGTAACCAAGAGTGCAGCAAGGCCCGTTGTCATGCACCAGTTCCCATTCGAGTCTAGCTCAAAGCGGTGTTTTCGGGTTTTACCCCAAGGTACATCTGTGCTAAATCCGCCTCTACCTGCTCGTATCCAGACAGGGATTTATTGCTCGGAAAACTCACAAAATCTCTACAATAACAAAATTCTAGGAAGATCTTATATACTAATCCTCAATGTCTATATTTGGGCTATGTGCTCTAATCAGATTTTATCTAAATCTAGCTTCCAAGGTTAGTAATAAACTGCCTCTGATACCAACTTTAACGCCCCGACCCCAGCTACCCAGAGTAGGTGCATTACTTCGTAACATTGGCATGATCACAAAAGATTAAGTCTCGAAAGACTGACTAGTCTAGTAGCCACGGAAACACTAGATACATTCATAAATGTTAAATTACAACATAACGTGAAAAACTACAATAACAAAACCTTCATAGTCCACACTCATATCCTCTTATGACTATCCCTGCAGGTCATTCCTAAAATACTTCTTCACATCCTGGAAAATATTAAAACATTGAAAGGGGTGAGCTCAGATGCTCAGTAAGGACAACAATATAGCGGAAGCTTTCATCAATAAACATAAACATTTAATGCAATGTATAACTAAAACAAAATCCATTTAAACTTGAACTTCAACATAATATGGAGAAATTAAAATGAGATAATTCCATTCACTTCTTCACATGGATATTCTACTGGTCGAATAATCACAGGCAATATCAATAACCACTTTCATAATGAAGGAATGCATAATGCCAGACTATCATAACCACGTAGCAAAGGCCTTGTGCCAAGAACACAAATAATATTTTGTCAAGGCCTCGTGCCAAGACACTAGTTTGTCTCATGAGACCTGCCGATGAATCGAGGAGCTATAGCGGGCTCCACCCGTCACTTATAAAGTCCAATGCATTCCTCATATGAATAGGTTTAAACATATCATAAACCATAACATAATCATATCACATAAAACATGCATAAAGGAAACATAAAATTTCCATATTTCAATCACAAGATATCAATACAACACATTGATATAATAAAAAATCTTTCAAAACCATTTTCAATGCCAAAATAAAATAAAGTTAAAACTTTTTATTTATTTTTCATTAAAAAAATGATGGCTTGTAGAGGAAGATGAAACTCAAATAATGGTCACGACGGCAGAGAAGTCATTTTTGCCGCATAAGTATGGAAAGAAAATCATTCCCTTTTTGTCGTTTAGTAAAACTCTTCGTATAAAAAAGTTTCCTTTTGAATAAACGTAAAAGTCAAAGGGGTTTATACACCGTATAAAAGAAAGTTGTGTATAAAACCAAATATGCCGCAATGAAAGGGGATTGAAACGAAGTCCTTTAAAAAGATTATTTTTTTAAATAAAATAGATCTATTATGTGTATACACTATAATTACACATAAAGAATGTACAACTACAAGATAGGATATAATAATATCATGACGTAATTTGAAAGTAGGAGATTAACCCAAAGAATAGAAATTGGGTTAAGAAGTTCCCTTACATTATGTCCGACTTGATTCGTCCATTCTTTAACCTCCCGAATAATAAACTAGAGTTAATATCTACCATTTTCAATTTCATTATCCTTTTTATATCACTTATTACAATGTTATGAACATTATTTAATTATTTAATTTAATAACGGTCGTTTTGTCGATTTTTGGTACTTGAGTCAACAATAAACTTCTTATAATTACAAGTTGTTTATGTGGTAGAATACCCATTATCTCCAGAATTATATTCATGATTTAGATGTCATATATATCATATATATCCATTATATACATTCATTCATAATATTACGTAACATTTAGAGGTAAGAAATGAAATGCACCGTTCATGGAGACGGTAAGCCGTACGTACGCATGAACGCTACTTTCATCTCTATTTTGTATTTAATGGAATGAAATCATAATTATATAAAGGTATAATATAGTTACAGTATAATATCATATATAATATCATTTACTCCATCCTTTATACATCCCACATATGGCATTAACGATTCATATCACTTTGAGAGGCGGTAGTCCGCACTTTCTAAAATGAAATTATCATGTTTACCCATAATGGAAATCATAAAGTATGCCATAAATGAGAAATACAGAAGCATAAGGAAAACATAAACATATTATATATCATATATAAATATAGTGACATCTTAATGGCCACCTTTGAAGGTGTTATATGAGTGTTGAACAATCATCGTTTCGTGAGGCAGAAATTCGCCATCCACAGAAACTGTATGTTCTTTAACCATTAGATGTAGGTGTGTGTAATTTTAGCTCGAATCCTTCTTATAAAAACATCCTAGTATATTGAGGATACTGGTGTTGTTACATAAGAAATGAATAAAAATAGTTTAGGGTGTTGGAGAAGAAAAATAAAACAAAACAACATTAGAGAAGACATTACCTCGAAATCGGGTAACTCTTTTTGATTTGAGCCAAAGGCTTCCTTGGGAAGAGTTCTGCCCAAATTGAGGCTTCTAGGAGTAATATGGGGATGTTGGGAGAGTATTTGGGCAGAGGATGGCCGAGCCAAATGGCTTGAAAGTGTGAATGAGGTGGGGGCCTTTTATAAGAGGAGAGGAGGGGCACTCTTGGAAGGTAAAGAAAAGTCACTTTATTATAAAATGAGTTTCGGATTTTAGAGGTCCCACACTTATATAATTCAAGGCTAAGGTGATAAGGGTTCTAACTCCACCCATCCAATAGGTTTTGGACATGTTTAGGTCTTAGATATTACATTATATTTCCATTTTATTTAAATCGTTAAATAATGAGGTCATCGCTGCATCATCATGATGTCATAAATAATTTAATTTATTTAATGTCTAAAAATTATAAAAAAAATACTATGATGTAGGAAATATTTTTTTCTTAACAATTACTATTTATAGTCTAAAATATGACTTGTATAACCCCATGTAAAATTTTTTTTAGTAAAACATTTCATATTTGTGTCATTTTTTACTTTAACATTAAATAAAAGGTATTTATGTCATTTTCCAACTAAAGTGGCTCCATGGGGTCCACAAGTTGACCCATGGATTGTCTTGGTCTGCCATTTCACATTCAATGAGGGTAGGACATGTGTCAAGCTCATCTCATATTATTAAAACATTATTTTTACCATAAACTACACTAATTACCTCTAATCGCGTTTAAGAACATAAAAGTTACTATTCACCAAAAAATTATTTTAATCTCATTGAACCACATTTTAATTATTAATGAAAACCATGTATGTCGGATTTTTGAAAATCAAACCACAGAAGTGGGAATATTTCATTTAAACGAAAAATCAGTTTTTTAACTACCACTTAGTGGTTTCACTATTCAAAAAAAATTGAAGTTTTTCAGAAAAATGCCAAAATTTCACCCTAAGATATAATTGATATTCCGAATTAAAAAATGAGATCTATTTTATGAAATTCGAAACATATAAGTTGAAATAATTAATTTTATAATTAATTCCCACTGTCACAACAAGTAGCATGTTTTTAAGAAACAATATATATCAAAAGATTGACAATTGTTTATGTCCAATTTCAAAGTGAAATTAATTCTAATTAAAAAAATTAGATAAAATGGTAAAAATATATTCTAATTATACTTTAAAACCACTCAATAGTATAACTTATCACTATAAATTATTTTGATTAAAATAAAGTTGTTTTAAGTATTTTTCACTATTCATAAAAATTTGGAAGTTCTCAGAAAATTACAAAAAATTAAACATAGGCTAATTTCAATATTAGGAATACAAAAATGAAGTCCATTTTGAAATATAAAATTTCTATAAATTTAAAAATTGGTTATTACTATTCATAACGGCTACTTTGATTAGTTGCGGTGTGTTAGAACTCGAAGTTGCGTACAATGCAAGATATTGCATTATTGAATGTGAAGCGTATCATGGAAGCTCGTGGTGTTACATGAAATAGGTTATATGTTCTTTGTGATTCACAGTTGAAGAAAGAGTTATTATTTGAATATCATAGTTCTCTATTTTTAGTTTATCACGATAGTAATAAGATGTAAAAAGATCTTTGGGAGTATTACTGGTGAGATGGAATGAAAAGAGATATTGTTGAATTTAATGTGATTTTTTTAAATTGTCAATAGGTTAAAGTAGAGTGATAGTTGAAAAATGGGATGTTTCATCCTTTACAAGTGCTAGAGTGGAAATGGGAAAATGTTTCCATGGATTTCATAGTCGGATTACAAAATACTTTTTTTGGTAACAATGCAATCTAGGTTATTGTTGATCTATTGACAAAATATGCCCATTTTCTTCCTATTCAAGATATTATGTCTCTAGATCAACTTTATTGATTGAATATTAAAAAGATAGAAATATTAAATGGAGTTATCCTCTCCATTGTATTTGATCATGAACTGAGGTTCACATCTAACTTTTGGAAAGTCCTTTATAAGACATTGGGTACTGAATTAAATTTTAGTATAGAATTTCATCCACAATCAGATGGGAATTCTGAAAAAAAAATATAACATTTGAGGATATGTTATGTCCTTATTCACTAGATTACCACTGAAGTTGGGACCAACATATTTCTTTGGTTGAGTTTTCTTATAATAACAGTTTTCATTTCAGTATACCGATGGCACCATTTGAGGCATTATATGGTAAGCATTGTTGAGCTCTAGCTTTTGGGGATGATGTAGGTGAAAGGAAACTAAAGGGACCGGAAATGGTAGAAGATATGGTAGAGAATGTTCATTTGATATAGAAACACATGAGTACAACTCAAATATGGAATAAAGGTTATGTAGATAATAGAAGGATGGATATTACTTTTGAGGTAAGTGATCATGTCTTTCTCAAAGTTTCTTCTTGGAAAAGTGTGATGCATTTTGGTAAGAAGGGAAAGATGTTTCTAAGGTTCATTGGACCCTATGAATCCAAGATAATGTTAGATCAGTTGCCTATAGAGTGGGTTTACCTCCAAGTTTGTCCCATGCACACAATGTTTTTCATGTTTAAATGTTGAGAAGTTATATACTGGATCCATCTCATGTTTTGAGTCCATAGGTAGTTCAGTTGGAAGAAAATATTTTTTATGAGGAACAACCAATCTGGATTCTTGACCGAAGAGAGAATGTGTTTTGGAATAAGGTAATTCATCAAGTAAAGATTTTGTGATAAAAACCATATGGTTGAAGAGGCAACATGGGAATATGAAAATGATATGAGGGATAAATACCTCTATTTATTTGATAAGTTAATAGAATTGTGGGGACGAAATTCCTAAAAGGGGGAAAGATGTAACAACCCAGGTAAATAAAGAATATTAAATTTTCATATTTAATAATAATTTTGAATTAAATATTAATTATACTTAAAGGGGATTCTATTTTAGATGGTGTACCCGATACACAATAATGAGTTTTTCTGAAATCTCATGTTGCACACAAGGTTGAGTCAAACTGAAAAATAATAATATAATATTATTTTAAATGGTAGTTAACACCTAGACATTGTATTAGAAGGAAAGAACATAACTAACAAAAATATGATTATAAATGTTTTTTAAATGTTTTTACATTTACCCAATAAAATCTAGATGCTTAAAATGATAAAAAAAAAATTTAAGGAGAAATACTCTAACAGTTTTAAAAGTTACTTTTACTACCTTTTGTTGGAGAACCCCTTTTAAATTTTTTTTTCGTCAATTTTATAAGTGGAATTTGAAAAAATAAAATTCTTCTTTAGTATCGGGATTTCAAATTATATATTGGGTAAATTTTTTGAATTTTTCTGATAAAGTTCATTTTTTAATGAATAGTAAAAACACTATATAGTAGTTAAAAACCGACTTTTTCATTTAAATGATATTTTACTACTTCACTGAATTGAATTTAAAAAATAAGACATATATGGTTGTCATTAGTAAGTAAAATGTTGTTCAATAGGATGAAAATAATTTTTGTTGAATAATAACTTTTGATTTTTATTTACCACGGTTAAAGGTAAAATTAGGTATTTCGAGGTAAAAATAATTTTATAATAATATAAAATTACCATAACACTTGTCCTAAGCTTATTGGATGATTCATGGACGACTAATAAAAAATCCTTGGGTAGAACTTTTTTCCTTTGAAAGCCACTTGGGTATGATAATTACATTAATAACTTTTTATTTAAAGTAAAATAAAAATATCATAAACACGTATTGTGTTGCTAGAACAATTTTAATGTGGGGTTATATAATTGATATATATGACTATAAATAGTTATTAGAAATGTGAAATTATTTAATACATAATGGTTGTTTATTTATAATTTTTAGACATCAAATAACTAAATTTACTTATGACACAATGATGATGTAATGATTACATCATTACTGAATGTTTTAAATAAACAGGAATATAAATAGTAAAATAAATTTATTTTGAAAATTTCTATGAAATAAATGAATTTATGGATTATTATGAATTGTTAACTTTTAATTAATAAAGTTTCTTCTAATTGATCAAGTTGTGTTGTTTTTTATAAATTCATGACATGAATAGTATAAAAATTGACATAAATGAGATTTTAAATCAATTAATATTTTCATCCTAAAAATCTATGATTTGGAAAATTGACATATATGATGTTAAAAATGTCATTAATGATCCATTTTGGGTCTCTTTTAATTTTATAGTAAATATGATAACCATATAGTATGAATACAAAAGAAGACATGGTAATGGTTAAATAATTTAACAAAGGGTTAAATAAAAAAGATAAGGATTAAAAAATATCCAATATCTATAAATTTATTATTGCATGATTTTATTTAAACATATATTCATATTATCATCGAATTTAATGATTTGTGGACCTTTTGAAATTGAAAATCATTTTACAATAAAATAATACATTCAAACATTCCTAAAGTGCCCCTCCCCCTTATAAAAGGACACCAACTCTAACCCATTAATCACACCTCTCGAGAACTTTGGCCCATCCAAACACTACCAAAATGAGATCCCAACATACCTATATTCCACTTAGAAGCCTTAAATTGGGAAGAACGAATTTCAATAATGCATTTTGTGTCGATCCAAAGGGATTTACCCGATTTAAAGGTAACGTCCTATCTCAAGTTCTTTTCTTTTATTTTCTTCCTACAAACCATAAACTATATTTATTCCATTATTTTATAACAAAACCATTTTCTTCAATATACTAGGATGTTTCTGTGAGAAATATTAGAAGTAAAATTCCTCACACCTTCATCTAATGGATATGAACACACTGTTTTTGTGGAAGGTGAACTAATGCCTCCTGAAACAAGGATTGTTCAATTATCATCCACCGCCTATCATGGTGGCTATTATGATGGCACTGAATATAGATGTGATATATATTATATTTATATTGCCTCTATGATTCTTTATTTTTCATTTATATCATACATTTATGATTTCTGTAATGGTTAATACGATAATTTCATTTGAGGAAGTGTGGACTACCGCCCCCTAAAAGTGATCTGATTCGTTAAAGCCATAAGCTGAACAAATAAAGGATAGAGTTAATAAAATTATATATGATATTAGACTGGAATTATAATATAACTATGTATCATTTATTTTTCATTCCATTAAATGTGACAAATAATTTAATGTTGTGTTAATGCGTACATACGTCTTACAATCTCCATTAAAGATGCTTTTCATTTCATATATCCAAATGTTATGGAGTATTATAAATATATATATACAGGATATATATGATATATATGATAACCAAATCATTAATATAATTATGTAGATAATGTAATTTTTACTACATTTACAATTTTTAATTATATCAATGTTCATTTCTGACTCATGTTCCGAACATCGACAAAATGTACGATATGAACTCAAATAATTCACTAATTGTTATAGAAAGGTAATAAGTGACATAAAAAAGAATAATAAAATTAAAAAAATTTCATTATAAAGTATAAATTAAAGTATGTTTATTATTCAGGAAATTAAAGAATGAATCAGTCATGTCGGACACGAGGTAATGGACTTCGTCTCAATCTCCATTCATTGAGGCATGTTTTGATAATATACACCTTTTTCTTTTACATGGTGAATAATAAACACCTTTTACATTTACTTCCATTAAAATGGAATATTATTACTATGTATCATTTTACTAAATAACCAAAATAATTTTTTTATCGTATGCGGTGTCAATGACCTCTCCACCATAGTAATCATTTTTGATATTTGGCTTCCTCTATAAGATTAAATGTTTTTAAAAGGAAAAGAGATCCTTTATTTCCCATTCTGGGTGTTTTCATATTGAAAATGGTTTTTGAAATATATTTATTATCTCAAATGATTTCTTGTGATTGAAAATGAATTCTTATTAGTGAAATATTGATATTTTTTATATTTTATATATTATGGTTATATAATGGTACTTGGACATTTTATGGGTGGTTACGTGATAAACCAAATGATGGGTGGTTCCGTGATAAACCATGGATGGGTTGTTACGTTATAACCTCCAATTCATTGTGTATGGATGTCATCCTTATGGCTATTCAAAGTAGTTATATGTGTGGAAGTCGACCATATGGTTATTCCATTTCTGTATGTTTATGTCCCAAGTTACCTTTATATGTTATGTGTTCATTCTTTGGGATTTATGGAAATATTTTGGTTACAGAAGGAAAGAAATCATATTTTATTCATTAAAGAGTTTTTACTACTTCATAAAGGTGAAAAGTATTACTTATGATAAAGTATTCATTTTTTACATGGTGTATTGAAAAACTAACAGTTTTCCTTCTTTGTGTATCCATTAATGTGCTTTGTATGCTCATTCCATGATTTTGAGATGTTTTACACAGGACATAAAGTGGAATAGCGTGAAGGATGGGATGAAGGAAATGGCAGGATGATTAAAACATAGATCTAAATATATTTTTTTATTTTAAGAGTTTTTATTGTATGAAAAAATTGAAGCTGAGTAGAAGTGTCGATATGTAATATTCAAGTTGTTATGTATAATTTATGACCTAATTCTCTAAATATCTAAACCTGAAAAGATCCTCAATATGAATTATTAACTTAATTAAAGATTATGTAATTCTTAAGGCTAGGTCCTTGTATGCTAAGTGTATCCATAATCATTTTTAAATAATATATTATTATTTAATATTTAAAAATTTAAATAAATATTATCCTCAAACATGGTTTCATAATTATTCATGCTTTCTTGATTGCAAATATTCTGTCACCAGTTATTCAAGGGAATAGAATTAGATCATAATATTTAATAAATATTTATTTTTTCTTTAGTGAATATAATATTTATTTATTTCTTAGTGAATAATGCAATATTCATTATTTATTAAATAAATAGTTACTTTTCAAATCACGATAAATATTGTGGAGTAATGGAGGAACAAGTTTAATAGTATGATGAGAAATAATATATATTGCATATTTTTTTATAAAATAATATTTAATTTTAATTTATGAGTTTAGCACATATTGAGAAATAATAATAATATTTTTATTATAAAATTGTGGTTCCATAGGGATTAAATAAATATTAAAGTTAACTTTTAGAAATATTTATTTCCAAACCCGAGTAGTATATATAACCAATTATATTATTTTTCAAAAGATCTAATACATTTGTTTTGTTATGCAAAAAAAATCAGTTGAATTATAATGAATCCTTATAGATCTCTCTTATCCAAGAATTCTCACAAAAAACAGGGAGAGAAATTCCTCCTCTACCCACTCTTGAGTCAAGATGGATAAAATATATTAATTTAGAATCAATTATTGAGGCTATCAAAGGAGAATGATGCAACCTCTATGATTCACTATAATAACACCAGGAGATTTCTATGACAGCGTTCGGAGATTCATAGAATTAGTATAGATCATAGCTAGAGAGAATATGTTCTTGATTCCTACAACGTAATGATGGTACAACATAGATCTATTTTCATATCCATAAAAAAATAAATAATTTCAATCCATGGAATTATTTAATTTCTTAAATTAATTATAAATAATATGTGATGATCCTGTTCTCTGGTTATGTCATTTTATTCATTTTCAATTTTATTTGATTAAATTCAATTGATCATGATGTTTATCATCGATTAAATCTCATATTGAATATCGATCATGAAAAAAATGAAAAATTGGACGTGACCCATCGAACGGTTCCTCTACACTCAGAACCTACACCCATAAATTGTGGTGTAGGGTTTAGCTTCACGGTTTTTTAAAACCATGAACCTCAGCCTAGGACACCGCTCATATGTGTTTTAATCCTCCTAAAAATTTAATTAAAATACCTAAAACCCCCTATTTTCTTCCCCATTGAACTCGTCTCGTCCTAAACATATTTTCCTTCTATTTTGGAGGCTCCCTAGATGATTCTATGGATCCAAAAACCCTTTTCATAGCGAAGTGGATAACTGATTGAAGGATTGACTCTCCTATGGTTTGTAATCTCATCCATATTTGATTTCCACTCCTGTGCATATCAATTTCCCAATGATTTGGAATGGCTTTTTTTATATTGGTGATTGTTTAGATACATGTTTTTGTGGTTATATTTCATTGTATACTGGTCCTAGGTTTTGATCCTAGATCTCTTCTTTCATTATGGTTTTGACCGTTCAACATTAAATTGGGGATTCTAATTTTTGGTGAGTTCACCAATGATCATGAGGTAGGCTGGATAATTATCTAATACCATAGACTTCATTATGATTTCATGTATGTAATTTTGAAATTTCAATTTCCTTGTTGGGAAATTACATTCTAAATTGAATTAATTAATTTATTTCCCATATGGTGGTGAAATCCTTCAAGGGTCACATCAAACCTATTGTTGATTTATAGACTAGACTTGATGGAAACTTATGGGGTGTGATGGTATAATTGAAATAATGAATTATTAATGTTTCATGATTGATAAATAGTAAATAATGAACATGGTTTATTTATGAATTTGTAAAATTTGTTGATTAATTGTGTATGGAAATGGTTGATAAATGGGTTGGGAACATGGAACCATTAGATTTGATTATTGTGAATGAGTTGTGGGATAGGTACTATACCTCCATATAACCATTGTATACTAAAATGACTCTCTATCCCCCCATGATATATATTTATTTCATACGATCACATATTTTTGGTTCATGGACTACAACTCCAAATAACCATGGAGTCCCAGGCTGCTGTTCTAGGACCCTATTGATTGAATGAAAATTTAACATTAAATAATTAATTAAAACCCATGATATTATAAAATGTGGTATCTCTTTAGTTGATGGTTTGGATTCTATCATGGGATACTACCTATATTATTTGTTTGAGTGTCACTATGAACCCGATAATTATGTGATTAATTAAAGAATAATTTAACATGAGAAATATTTATTTTATCATTTTTAATATATTCTATATACAACTATATACACTTATATTGAATGAATATTGATTTAAATGAAAATGGTGGTGGCCTACTGAGTTTTATTCACAACCTACTCGTGATTACTGATCATTACATGAACGAACTTTATGTTTGTAGAACAGAAAAAGGGAAATATCCCTATGTTATGTAGAGGAGTTGGGATTTGGGAGGGAGCATGGACGAGGGAACTAGAAATGTTGTCAGGATCCTCTTAAGAGTTTTTAGTGTGTCCTTATTTTGGGAATTAATTTGAAACATGACACACATATGGAAAGACATATTTATCACTTTAGTTTATGGTAATTTATCCATGTTTTGAGATTATTGTGTGATAATTTTCTGGATTGACTATGGCATTATCCTGGTTATTATTTATTATCATTTGGCCCTTGTTTAATTATTTTATAATATTGATATTATTTGTTGAAGATGGAATAATCTCCCCACATTACATATTAGACCTTCACTGCTAGTCGGCAGCCTATGACGTATGAGGAGGCATGCCTGAGGCCATGTAACTAATCGGCTCGGGGCACCAACATGTGGCACCCTGGTCAGGATATAACAAAGTGGTATAAAATGAGTTTTATTTTCTTTCTTTGCTATTACTATTAGGGAAAAGTAGATAAGAGACTATGATGAGTCATGAAATTGTGATTAGCTCAAGGATGAGAGTATCTAACCAATGTACATGGGAAAACCCAAATACCCAAAGTGGTATTATTGTTCACGAAGTTTTCTATTACAATTGAATGTTATTTCACATTGATTATTTTATTATGTTGTGATATTATTTTGATGATATTTCACTTCATGGCCTAATATGCAATGGGAGTTGTGTATTCATTATCATGTGTCACCCAAAACTTCCATGGTATGCTTCTCTTTGAATAATATGATAGCGTGTGTTGTACGAAACATCGAGTTCTAACACACCACAACCAATCAAACTAGCCGTTATGAATAGTAACAACCAATTTTTAAAATTGTATACATTTTATCCTTCAAAAATGTCTTTATTTTTGGATTCGGAATATCGAAATTAGCTTAGGGTGATTTTTTGGTACTTTTCTGATAACTTTCATATTTTGATGAATAGTGAAAATTACTAAATTTTAATTAAACACAAATTTTTTAATAAAAATTATTAGTAGTGATAAATAATGAATTTGAATGGTTTGTAAGTATAATAAGATTATATTGTTATCATTTAATACAATGTAGGTCATTATTAGTAATTTCACATTTAAATTTGACATAAACAAGTGTCAGTCTTTTGATAGTTATTATTTTATAAAAACACACTTTTTGTTTTGACAACGAGAATTAATTTTAATTTACTTTTTTTTGTTTATGTGTTTTGAATTTGGGAAAATGTATCTTATATTTGGAATCAGAAGGACCAAATTTTATATATAGGTATTTTTTATTTTTAGACATTTGGAATATTTACTTCAGTAAATATTTTATTTATCGTGGTTAAAGAGGTAAATTCAGTCAATAAGGTCAAAAAATAAAATTATAATAATATTAAATTTCCCTAAAACATGTCCTAAAGCTATTGGATGATACATGTCGGACCATGGGCATCCTTGGGTCTATTTTGGGACCCCAAGGAGCCACCTGGGAGTGATAATGACATTTTATATTAAATAATTTAAAGTAAAGAGAAAAATAACAAAAGGAAATATCTTTTAATAAAAAAATTTATATGAGATTATATAATTGATCTATACAACTATAAAAGATCATTATAAATCTAAAAATATTTCCTACATCAGGATATTTTATTTCTAATTTTTAGAAATAATATAATTATATTTATATATGACAAAATAATGATGTAGTATTTTCCTTATTAATGATACAATCAAATAAATGATATTATAAATACTAAAATAAATATAATTTTAAAGTTTTAATGCCATAAAAAAATTTAATAGGTGACTATGAATTTTTACTGTTGATTAAATGTATTTAGGTTTAAGTAATAATGTTTTTATGACTTTAACAAAAATCAATTGTTAAATAATCCCAAAATTGACATAAATGACCTTATAAATAAAACACAATATTATTGAATGATATAATAATTCTAAAAATCTAAGGTTCTTCCAAAAGACTTATATAATGATATTTTTATAATTAAAGAACCACTTTGGCTTATCTAGGAATTTTATAGTAATTTTATTAACCATATAATATAAAAATACAAAGAGGCGTGGTAAATGTCAAACTATTTAACTAAGAATTAAATATAAAAGATAAGTTTAATATAGTGACCAAAACCTATCTAAAACCAATTTATTGAGTGGTTTTAGAAGAATTCCCACTTTATTCTTTAAATAATTCATTTTGGAGCCATTAGAAACCGAAAATTATTTTATTATAAAATAATATTTCTAGCTTTTCCTAAGGTGCCCCTCACCCCTCTTATAATATGGCACTCCCCTTCTCTCTAATTCACAACTTAAAAGCCTTTTGGATCAGACAAACCCTATAAAAATACTCTCTCAACTATTATCCCTTCATCCTAGATGCCTTAAATTAGTCAAAAAGCCAACCTATGGATCCCTTTTGATCAAATCAAAAGGAAGAACCTGAAGAAGAAGTAATATTTCATCACCTCTTTCAAGTTCCTTTATTCTTTCACGTCCTCTTTCTTTTTTATTTACATTATAAAATAATAACTCCAGTATATTCTATATACTTTGATTTTATTATAAATATGGTAAAACCATATTCAATATCTTGACCATCCTTTGAATGACATGTCACCATACGTGCGTACGTACGGCTTACCGTCTCCACGTCGTGGTGTAATTGTTATTCAATACATTATTATTTGCATTGGTATAATAATGATGTGTAATTGTTGTAAATAATAAATATAACATGATAATTATTCTGTATATATGATATAAATTTCCAATTATATATTATTTTAATATCAAAAGAATGATATTGTCGCTCGTGCGTACGTACGGATTACCGTCTCCACGAACGCGATGAGTTTCATTCCCCATCGTATCCATTCAAGACCAATTATCATTAGATGATTAAAGATAATGTTTAAATACTTAATATCATTCTGAATATGAATAAGACACATCCTATCCATAACAAACATTACTTAAGTAACAAATAATACAAAGGAAAATGAATCAGTTAACACCTGTAACGACGATAATACTAATATATTATTAACAAAACAATGTTAAAAGATAATATATGATATCATATTAATTTATATGAATGTTTTATAATTTAATATCAATTATTTCACTATTATACAAGAGGTTAACCTACACTCGACCAAGGAAAAGTTCAAGTTAATGGTTAATTTCCCAATCTCTTTTTTATCCGAGGTTGTTTTTATGTAAGTATCTACGGGGACCACTTTATCATCCACATCCATGTTTCCTAAAAATGTATTCCAAAAAAATTTAACTATTTAATAGACTATAGTTTAATGTAATTAATTCCATTTTTTTATATTTTATAAAATGGTTTGAAAGTAATCTTTCCTTCATTTTCCAAACAAGGTACCTTATGACCTTTTCGAAAAAATTAGGGTAAGAATGTAGTTCAACTTATATGGCGGGTTCAACTATTTTCTGCTGTTATAACATCATCAAAGATTCCCTTACATGCTTATTAAAATATTTTGAAAATAAATGTTTTCTTTATAATTATTTTACTCTTAAATTATTTCAAAATAGAATGATATATTTCTCTAAAAAGGTTTTTATTTCATCCATGTCAACATACTTTGTTGGATTTTAAACTTGTTTGAAGTTGATTCATTATGATACCAAACATCTATATTTTAATGAAGTTTGTTTTGATATGTTTGAATGTGGATGTGTTATTTTTACACCATTCATGGTTTTTGGATAATGTATTGAAATTTCATAAGCTAGTCTAAATACAAATGTTTATGTTATGTTTAAACCTTTTTAATATGAGGAATTCATTGGACATAGTATGTGACGGGTGGAGCCCTCTATAGCTCCTAGATGCATCGATAGGTCTCATCAGACAAACTAGTGTCTTGAAACAAGGCCTTGACCAAATCTTATTTGTAGTATTGGCACAAGGCCTTGACTATATGGTTATAAATGTCTGGAATTATGCATTCCATCATTATGAAGGTGGCTATTGATATTGCATGTGATTATTCGACTAGTAGAATATCCATGTGAGTATGTAAATGGAATTATTTTGATTTATATTTTCTATTTTATTATGATTCTTATGTTGAAAAGGCTTTTGTTTTAGTTCTATACATTTCCTTACATGTTTACGCTTATTGATGAATGTTTCCGCTATATTGGTATCCTTACTGAGCATCTGTGCTCACCCCTTTCTATGATTTATTTTTCCTAGGATGTGAAGACATATACTATGACTGACCTGTAGGGATAGTCTATGGGATATCTGTGTTTTCCGTGGAAATAATTTTGTTTTATATTTCCATTTTATGATGTAATGTAAACCTTATGAATGTATCTAGTACTTCCAAGGCTACAAAACTAATCGGTCTTTCGAGACTTGATCTTTTGTGATCATACCAATGTTATGAAATAATGCACTGACTCTGGGTAACTAGGGTTAGGGTGTTATAGTTGGTATCATATAATGTTTGGTACAAAACGTGGAAGCTAGATTTAGATAAAATCTTATTAGAGAACATATCCCTAAGATAGACTTTGAGGATTATTATAGAAGAACTTCCTAGAATTTTGGTATTGTATAGATTTAGTGAGTTTTTCCAAGAAATTCATCCCTCTATGGATATGAGTAGGTAGAGCCAGCTCTGGCATAGATTTACCTTGGGGTAAAACCCAAAAACACCACTTTGAGCTAGACTCAAACGAGAACTGGTGCATGACAACGAGACTTGCTGCACTCTTGGTTTCGACACTCCCGAGGGATATGATTAGGATAATTCTCAATTTCATTACAAACCATTATTAAGGGTTTATGAGTATATACTTATTCAAGAATTTTTTTTTGATTATGGATTATATCCATAAATAGTTCAAGTTATGTTAAGTGTTTTAAATGTTTGGAATTATGTATTTCGATTCATAAACTAATCTCGTTTATGCGATTGATTAGAAATGGATCCTAGAAGAAGTAATGGAAACTGTATCAATGCACATGCTCCATGTAGGGATTTCTCTCCTGCTCAAGATAATTATAGTGGAGCTGGTGATGCAACTGGTGCTGATCAACTAATCACCATACTGGGACAACTCACTCAAGTTATAAATAATAACCTTACTCGTATGGAGAATCCTGATCCACAGCGTGGAGGATCAATATTATATCACATCATGAGGCAAAAAACAACATCATTCAATGGGGGTACAAATCCACTGGTATGTGAGAAATGGATAAATTCCTTACAGAAAGTATTTCATGCCTTGGGGAGTAGTTAAAGGAAAAAAGTTGTCATGGAAGTTTACCGCCTCACTGGAGAAGCTGATCAATGGTGGTCATTGATTCAAAACACAAAGGAAGATGATGACGTTTCAAATATGGAATGTAAGGAGTTTAATTATCTTTTCTTGAAAAAAAAATTCATTCCTCGTGACCATCGAGCGGATATGGAAAGACAATTTCTTGAGTCTGAGGCAAAAGGATGATGAGAATGTTGCAAAGTATGAAGCTAACATTACAATGTTAGTGAGGCATGTTGTAGATTATATACATATCACAAGAAGTAAGATTGATCATTTATTTGATAGTTTAAAACCATTTCTCTATCAAGCATTAGTCTCAAAATACTTCTCATCGTATGAAGATATTCTCTCCTATGCTATTAAGACTAAAAAAGAATTCTCTAATTCTTAGGACTTTAAAGAAAATAAAGAGAAGGGGATATCTTTTGAACACTATAGAAAAGGAAATAAGGGGTTGATGGGAAAAGATGAATATCCATCCTGAAGTAAGCGTGGGAAGAAACACCCTCGTAGTTTCCTGAAGGGAATGGGAGTCTGTTAAAAGTGTGGTGAGAAAGGCCACCAAGCTCGTGATTGCAAGGGGAAGAAAGAGGCTGTCAATGTTGAATGCCACAATTGTACATAAAGGGGCCATTATGCAAATTAATTTCCTAAGAATCAGGGGAACTTACCCCAGAAAAGTCCAAGGGATCAAGGCCAAGATTATGCTATCACTGCTACTGAGGTTAAAGCTTCGAAAGATGTAGTGGCACGTAATTTAAAGGTTTCCTCAAGTTTATCCAATGATTTATTTTATTCTAGATCATCACATTGTTTCATATCTTCTGAGTTTGCTAAGAAAATTAGATATTTCCAATTTGATTTAACAAGGGATTTGTCTGTCAGAACTATTAAGGGAAGTATCATTGCAACATTGTTTATTGAATCAGTCCCCATTAATGTATATAAATGTTCTCTATCTGCAGATCTCATCATCATAACCATGATTGAATTTTATATAATCCTCGGTATGGATAGGATTTCATACCATGATGAAAATATTTATTGTACGAAGAAGGAGGTTACTATTTTGGATGATGATGATAAAGAAAACCTTATCTTTAGGGCATAATTGTAACCATCTATTTCATATCTAGATCCACCCCCAGTAGCTCAAATAAATTCAATTATTGGGGAGAAAAATAATGAAATAATTGTTGGTGAGGAAAGGAATGTTCAAGTAGAGGATGTACATATTGTGAAAGAATATGTTGATGTGTTTCCATATGACTTACCTGGACATCCTCCAGAACGAGAAATTGAGTTTTCCATTGATTTAAAACATAGATCAAGGCCAATATCAAAGACCCCTTATAGATTGGCCATAGTGGAAATAATAGAACTAAAGAAACAACTAGAGGAATTGAGTAATAACAGATTTATTCCCCCTAGTGTTTCTCCATGGGGAGCCCTTGTTCTTTTGGATAAGAAGAATGATGGATCTATGAGGTTGTGCATTGACTACAGGGAGATAAAAATGCTATAACAATAATGAATAAGTATCCCCTACCTTACATTTATGATTTATTCGAACAACTTCATGGAGCTCAATACTTTTCAATGATTGACCTTAGATCTGGATATCATCAGTTGTGTGTGAAGAAGGAACACATTTCGAAAACAGTATTTTGAACCAGGTACGAGCATTACGAGTTTACAGTAATGCCTTTTTGATTGACTAATGCACCCTTTGTATTCACAGATCTAATGAATAGAGTTTTCAAGTAATATCTTGATGGAATTGTAATGGTATTTATTGATGATATCTTGGAATACTTCCAAATCTATGAAGATCATGAAAATCACTGGCGCATTATTCTAAAGACTCCTAGAAGACATTAATTATATGGGGTGTTTAGAAAGTGTGAATTATGGCTTCATGAGATTTCTTTTCTTAGCTATATTGTCTCTAAGGATTGAATCTATGTGGATCCTTCATAGACAAAGGCAATCCAAGAATGGCCAGCACCGATTAATATAACCGAGGTATGTAGTTTTATTAGATTAGCAGGTTATTATCAGTGTTTCGTCAAGAATGTTTCTTGATTGGATAACCCATTAACCAAGGTTGCATGTAAAAATGTTAAATTTGTTTGGACAAAAGAGTCTGAAGAATTTTTGAATAACTGAAGAGAATATTAGTCAATGCTTTTATATTGACTCTACCATTTAGGAATGATGGGATTGTTATTTATAGTGATGCATCAAAGAAAGGAATTGGTTGTGTGATTATAAAAGATGATAAGGTTATTTTCTATGCATCATGACAGCTAAAGATTCATGAAAATAACCTTCCTACTCATGATCTTGAGTTAGCACCTGTAATATTTTTTTATGATATGGAGACATTATCTCTATGGTAAAAAATGTGAGATTTATACTGATCTAAATATTTTGAAGTATATTTTCTCAAAAAAATAACTGAACATGTGTCAAAGATGATGGCTTGAACTACTAAAGGATTATGATTGAACGATACACTACCACCTGGGGAAGGAAAATAATGTGCCAGATGCTTTTACTTGAAAATATTATGGATTTTTGAACAAGATGAGAGTAGAAATGGATCCAATTCTCATAGATCTAGTAAATATGGATATGGGAATAACCATGGAAGGTGGATCATCAATAATTTTTCAAATTGTTTCTAAACCATCAATACTAGAAAGGATAAAGAGTTCTCAGACCGGTGATGAAGAGTTTCAAAAGAAGATTAATGCTGCGAATAACAGGAGATTGAGTGACTTCGTATATGAAGCTGGAAATTTGAAATTTGGGAAGATGCTTTGTGTTCCTGATATACTTGATATAAAAAGGGTATTGTTGGATGATGCTCATAGTTCCAATTTATCTATACACCCTGGGAGCAACAAAATGTATAGATATTTGAAGGAACATTTTTGGTGGGACAACATGAAGAGGGGGATTGCTGAATTTGTGTCAATATATATGGGTTTTCAACAATTGAATGCTGGAAGGGAACAACCTAGAGGAGTCTTTCAACCTCTTCCAATACCTAAGTGGAAATGGGATAATATTACGATGGACTTTGTCATGAGACTACCAAAGACTCCATGAAGGAATGATACAATTTGGGTCATTATTGGTCGTCTTACCAAATCAGAACCTTTTCTTGGTATAAGAGAAGATTTACCACTTGAACGTCTAGAAAGACTATATATTAATGAATATGTGAGACTTCATGGAGTACAAATATCGATTGTTTTTTATCGTGATCTATGTTTTACATCATGATTCTGGAAAAGTATTTAGAAAGCCCTAGATATTGAACTTCTTTTGAGAACTACCTACCACCCTCAAGCTGATGGACAATCAGAATGGGCTATTCAAACCATAAAAGACATGTTGAGATCTTTCTAACTTGAATTTCAAGGTATATGGGATAAATATTTACTTATGGTATAATTTTCCTATAATAGTAGATTCTATTAAAGTATTCATATGGCACCATATGAAGCGTTCTACAGAAACAGATTTCGCACACCAACCTGTTGGGATGTTGTTGGTGAATGAAAACTCGTAGGCCCAGAACTTTTGGAGGAAATGATAGAAAAGCTGATGGTAATACAAAACCACATTAAAGTAGGTCAAAGTAGGCAGAAGATCTAAGCAGGTAATCGAAGGAAGGATTTGGAATTTCAGGTAGGAGATCATGTTTTCATGAAGGTATCTGCATTGAAGGATGTTATACGTTTCGGTGTCAAGGGAAAATTGAGTCCTAGGTACATGATACCTTTTGAAATTATAGAACAAATTGGGGCTGTAGCTTACCATTTAGCAATGCCACCAAGTCTCTATAAAGTTCATGATGTGTTCCACGTATCACTGTTGAGAAAATACATGCCTGAACCAATACATGTACTCGCCTATGAGGAATTAAAACTGAAACCCAATCTGCCTTATTGCGAAGTGGCTTTCAAGGATCTTTATACAAGAGAACAAGTTCTGAGATACCAGACCACTCGTCTAGTAAATATTCTATGTAGAAATCATCATATGGAAGAGGCAACGTGGGAACCCGATGAACTTATGATGAAGAACCACCCGAGTATTTTTACAAAGTAATACTCTATAAATTTTGAGGATGAAATTATTTGAAGGAGGGGAGAATGTAACACCCCAATCTTTCACAGTACACTTCTCTTTGAATAATACAATAGCGTGTGTTGTACGCAACATCGAGTTCTAACACATCACAACCAATCAAACTATCTGTTATGAATACTAATACCCACTTTTTGAAATTTTATAAATTTTATCTTTCAAAATGGACTTCATTTTTGGATTTTTAATATCAAAATTATATTAGAGTGAATTTTTGGTACTTTTCTGACAACTTTCATATTTTGATGAATAGTGAAAATTACTAAATTTTAATTAAAAACAACTTTTTTAATCAAAATAATTAATAGTGATAAATTACACATTTGAAAGGTTTGGAAGTATAATTAGATTATATTTTTATTATTTAAGATGATTTAGGTCATTATTAGTAATTTCACATTTACATTTGACATAAACAAGTGTCAATCTTTTGATAGTTATTATTTCATAAAAACACATTTTTTGTTTTGACAATGGGAATTAAATTTAAATTTATTTTTTCCACTTGTATATTTTGAATTTTGAAAAATTAATCCCATATTTGGAATCTAGAGGTTAAAATTTTCTATGTAGGTAACTTTTATTTTTAGACATTTTGAATATTTACTTCAGTAAATATTTTATTTACCGTGGTTAAAGGTGTAAATCCAGTAAATAAGGTTAAAAAATAATATTATAATAATATTAAATTTCCCTAACACAAGTCCTAACCCTATTGACTAATTAATTTAGGACCATGGGCATCCTTGGGTCAATTTTTGGACCCATGGAGCCACTTGAGAGTGATAATGACATTTTATATTAAATAATCTAATGTAAAGACAAAAATAACAAAAGAAAATATCTTTTAATAAAAAAAACTTTTATATGAGATTATATAATTGATCTATTTGAATATAAATACTAATTAGAAATCCAAAATGATTTACTATATTAGGATATTTTATTTATAATTTTTAGACATAAAATAAATATATTTATATATGACATAATAATGATACATTATTTTTCTTATTAATGAAACTATCAAATAAATGATATCATAAATACTAAAATAAATATAATTTGAATGTTTTGATGCCATTAACAAATTTTATAGGTGACTATGAAATTTTAGGTTTTATTAAATTCGTTTTGTTTGATGTAATAATGTTGTTAGGACTTTACAAATATCAATTATAAAATAGTCTAAAAATTGACATAAATGAGTTTAAAAATAAAATAAAATATTATTGGATGATATAATAATCCTAAATATCTAATGATAGGCCAAAAGACATATATAATGATATGTGTGACATTAATTAACCACTTGAGGTTCTCTTAGAAGTTTATAGTATGTTTATTAACCATATAATATAAAAATACAAAGAGGCATGGTAAATGTAAAAATATTTAACTAAGAATTAAATCTAAATGATAAGGTTAATATAGTGACCCAAAACTGTATAAAAACAATTGGATCAGTGGTTTTAGACCCACTACCACCTTTTCCTTTAAATTATTTATTTTTTGGCCATTATAAACAGAAAATTGTTTTATTATAAAATAATATTTCTAGATTTTCCTATGGTTCCCGTCACCACTCCTATAAAAGGGAACTCCCCCTTATCTCTAATTCACACCTTAAAATAACTTTGGATCAGAAAAACCCTGACCATATACCCTCTGAACTATACTCCCTTCATCATAGAGTCTGTCTTTTAGTCAGAAGGCAAAGCTATAGAGCCCTTTCGATCAAATCAAAATGAAGAACCTGAATAAGAGGTAAATATTTCATCACCTCTTTCAAGTTATTTTCTTCTTCCACTTCCTCTTACTTTGTTACTTACATTATAAAATAATAAATCTAGTATCATATATATAATATGAGGTTATTATAAATATGTTACAACCATATTCATTATTATATCCTTCTTATTTATGACATGTCACCATACGTGCGTACGTACGACTTACCATCTCCACGTCCTGGTGTAATTCTTATTCAATATATTATTATTTTGATCGGTATAATAATGATGTGTAATATATTTAAATAATATATATAACATGATAATGATTCTTTATATATGATATAACATCCAATTATATATTGTCTTAATATCAAAATAATGACAGTGTCGCTCGTGCGTACATACGGATTACCTTATCCACGAACGCGATGAGATTCATTCCCCATCGTATCCCTTCAAGACTGATTTTCATTAGATAATTAAAGATAATTTTTAAAGACATAATAAAATTATGAATATGAATAAGATAAATCCTATCCATAATAAACATTATTTCCGTATCAAATCATAAAAAGGAAAATGAATCAGTTAACACCCGAAATGATGATAATACTAAGATATTACTAACAAAGCAATGTTAAAATATAATATATGATATAATATTAAAGTATATGACTCTTGTATAATTTTATAACAATTATTTAACCATTATATAGGCGGTTAACTTACCCTCGACCAAGGAAATGTACATGGTAATGTTTAATTTCACAATCTCTTTATTATCCGAGGTTGTTTTTACGTAAGTATCTGCTGGGACCTCTTTATCAACCACATCCAAGTTTCTAAAAAATGTATTCCAAAACATTGTTACTATTTACTAGACTATGTTTTAAAGTCATATATACCCTTTTTTAAATTTTTATAAAATGGTTTGAAAGGAATCTTTCCATCATTTTCCAAACAAGGTACCTTATGACCTTTTCGACAAAATTAGGGTAAGAATGTTTCTTTAACTTATAC
The DNA here is from genome assembly GCA_963277665.1 of Viscum album. NCBI lineage: Eukaryota > Viridiplantae > Streptophyta > Magnoliopsida > Santalales > Viscaceae > Viscum > Viscum album. The sequence goes on along the minus strand of OY728140.1, from coordinate 1,467,094,196 downwards.
AGCAGGTGCGGCTATTTTACGCTGTTATAACATCGTCCAAGTTTCCATTACATTCTTATAAGAATATTTTCAAAATAAATTATTTCTTCATAATTATGTGACTCTAAAATTATTTCAAAATAGAATGAGATATTTCTCTAAAATGGTTTGTATTTCATCTATGTCAACATCCTTTAATGGATTTTCAACTAGTTTGACGCTAATTTATTATGATACAAAACTTCAATATTTTATTGACAGTTTTGTGATATGTTTGAATGTGGATGTGTTATTTTTAGACCATTCATGGTTTATGGATAAAGTATTGACATTTCGTACGCTAGTCTTAATACAAATGTTTATGTTATGTTTAAATCTTTTCACATGAGGAATGCATTGGACTTAATAAGTGACGGGTGGAGCCCAATATATCTCCTCGATGCATCGGTAGGTCTCATGAGACAAAATAGTGTCTTGGTAAAATGCCTTGGAAAAATCTTATTTGTAGTCTTGGCACAAGGCCTGGACTATGTGGTTATGAATGTCTGGCATTATGCATTCCATCAATATAAAAGTGGCTATTGATATTTCATGTTATTATTTGACTAGTAGAATATCCATTTGAGTAAGTAAATGGAATTATTTTGATTTATATTTTCCATATTATGATGATGTTTATGTTGAAAAGGATATTGTTTTAGTACTATACATTACCTAAAATGTTTATGCTTATTTATGAAAGTTTCCGCTATTTGGTTATCCTTACTGATCAACTGAGCTCACCCCTTTCTATGTTTTATTTTTCCCAGGATGCGAAGAAGTATATTATGACTGACCTTTAGGGATAGTCTATGGGATCTTAGTGTTTTCCATGGATACAATGTTGTTCTAGATTTACATTTTATGATGTAATGTAATCCTTATGAATGTATCTAGTATATCTAAGTCTACTAAACTAATCGGTATTTAGAGACTTGATCTTTTGGGATCATTCCAATGTTATATAATAATGTACCGAATCTGGTTAACTATGGCCAGGTCATTACACATCATCTAAGGTACTCAGGATTTCATGTTGCAGACATTATTTTAGGCACGAATAGAAAAGATGGTTTCAAGAGATTTGTTGGAATTAAAATTATTTTCATTGTTTGAGTAAATTTAAGAAAAATGATTCCAAATAATAAAATTAAATGGTTAAAATTCTTCTAATTTTGGTAATTTTAAATGGATAAAACGGGTTTCTAATGAGAATAATTTAATTTTGAAATCATTTCAACCGATTTTTTCCTTATCCCTAGTGAGGGGTGGTTGAGGTTAGTGATATAGATTCATTTTTGGCCTTGTGGTGGAATATAGGGATGAATTATTATATCCATACCTGAATCCCTCTAATGTAATTATGTTAATGATGTGTTATGTTTCATAATACACACATTTGGAATTATTGAGACATACCTCATGGATGATGCTTAATGATAGGATGGTAGACAGACATGGCTCAAAATTTTCCACCAACAGTGGAACCTAAGGCCGTAATAGTTTTCAGTGAAGGGTCAAGAGAGTAGTTTCATGAGAAATATTCTCATTTAATTCATTTTAAATAGAGTGACTTAGGGAAGGCTGTATGGAATATGTATACACTGACATGGGAGTTCCAGTTGTAGTACCCTCTAACATTTACCGTAGAGGGTGGGATTGAGGCAGATGGGTTCTAGAATGAGTCTATCAAGATGATAATTGACCATTTAGAGACACATTCTGAGAAAATAGACATGTTTTAAACTTATATGTTATGTGTTTAAGAGAAACATTGGTGGAAAAATCAATCTCAATTTGATCAGCTATATGGTATGGTATGGAAGGACTTCCAGGAGCTGTTCTTTGATCACATTTACCTTGAGATTCTAAAGAAGTATAGGGAGGCATGGCTTATGTAGTTGACCTAGGGGAGTATGTATGTGATGGAATATGATGGTAACTTTATTGATTTGAAGTTCTTTGTGTTATCGTTGGAAGGAGATAAATAATCTCTGATGAAAAATTTTCAGGATGGGGTTAAATGTGAGATTAAGTCTAAGGTTATTATATTTTGGATGAATAAGTTTTATGAGTTGTTGAATTGGGATCTCATTTAATAGGGGAACATGATGGGTGATTATAGCTAAATACGGGTGGCTTTTACATGATGACCATCATTTATTTTTATGAGAGTATGGAGCATTTCTATGAGAATTTCAATCAAGGAAATGGAAAATAGAGTATCTAGGGAGAAGAATCAGAAACAAAGTGAAGTAACTGAGTATACTTCCACAAGTGTGGTAGGTTGGGTTACTTTTGAATCTATTGTCCCTGAACACTGATATGTTATTGATCATGTGGAATGATTGAGGAATATACACCTGTTTTGTAAAAACCCTCATCCATTGTGTAATGATAGAGGATCCCTAAAGAGTCAGAGTACTGGAAGGGGATCTTTTATGCCATACTAGTTCGGGTTTTTTAGTTCTTATAAAAATGGTGGTCAAGATAGTAGACATTTTACATTAGGGATAGAGTGTCTATATCATCATAGGGTTGTATCATAGTGGATTTAGACTATAACACAATGAAGAGGGGTATAACAATTTTTTACAGTTTTGTCTGAACATGTGGATAGAGAGGTTGGGCCCTTGATAGTCAGAGATCCTATTTTTATATCTTATACACATTCTAGTGAATTATTTGATATCTTATCCTCTCATTATTTTATATCTACTCAACTTGTGAATGGTTTGAGTCTGACAGTGTAGGTTGTGAGTGGGATTATGGCGATTGACACACTTTTGGGAGTGTGTTTGAGGGACATCTATTTGTGCAAGGTATTTTGTCTAAATATTTGTGAGTATTGTTTTTCATGGAATCAATAAATCATTGAAATGTTGGGTTTTAACTTTATTTTGGTAATGTAATGGATGGTATCATAATGAAACCATATCAATTTTAACTATAAGAGAGTGACCTTTATGTCTCCGAAGGGTAACAATCATTAGTATCATGGGTAATGTGATATCCAGGTAGGTTGTGTAGTGAAAATTAATCATCTACTTGGGAGATATCATTGCCTATTTTTTGATACATTTTCGAGATGAATGGGGTTTGAAGCATGTTGCCTTTCCACCCATTATGGACTGGTTCTGAGATTAGTTTCCTGAGGAAATCATAGGGCTGCCACCCAAGAGGTAGTATGAGTTTTTAATTTGGTAATTCCTAGAGTTGAAAAGTTTCAATTCCACCTTATATAATATAACCAATACATATTCATGAGCTAAATATTCAATTGGAATAATTTATGAATAATGTACTCATCCATCTAAGTATTTCACTTTGGGATACTTTAGTTTTGTCTTCTAAGAAGGATGATGGCAAATTTAACTTTTATTTTGTTTACTGGATGAAGAAATGGATGAGAGTGAAGATCCAGTATCATCTTCTGTGTATCAAATATCTTTTTGACTAGTTGAGAGGATCTTGTGATTTCTCTAATATTGACTTGAGGTCTGGGTATCATCAGTTGAGTGTTAGATCTTCTGACATTCAATATAATAGTTTTAGAAGCTAGTATGGACTATATCTGTTTTTTCATAATGATGATTGGGATGATTAATACTCCACCTATGTTTATGGAGTTGATGAATTGAATATCCCCCCTATACCTAGATCAATTTGTGGTTGTTTTGGGGGATAAAATCTTGGTGCACTCCAAGACTCATGAAAATCATTCCCAAAATATTGAAATCATCCTAAGTATACTAAGACATAAGTATCTATATTCCATGATATTAAGGGAAAATTATAGATTGGAAAGGTACATTTCTCGGGCCATGTCATCTTATGTGAAGGTGTGTTAGTGGACCTAGAGAAGGTCCATGTAGTTTTTTTTAGAGATTCCCTTGAATGTATTTGATATACTTAGATTTTTTGGTTTAGAGTATTATTATCAATGGTTCATCCAAGACTTTTTTCTTTTGGTTTCACTTTTTTAAGGCTTGAGAAAGAAGAGGATAACGTTTGAATGGTCTGGATCATGTTAGAATTACTTCCAAGATTTGATGAAGCATTTTACTACCAAACCGATTCTGATACTACCTAAGACAGGTGAGGAGTATACTGTGTATAGAGATGCATCCATAGTTTGAATTGGAGCTGTGTTTATTAATATAGATCTATTTGTGGCATTAGGGTCATGATAGTTGATGCCACATAAATTAAATTAATATATGAAAGATCTTGAGTTTTCTACGGTGATTTATTTCTTAATGTTTTGGTGTCATTATTAGTTGTGAAAAAATGTCACATAGTATATAACCCAAAAAAGTTTTAAATACATATTTTTCACAGTGATATTTAATTCTTTGATAGTGGATATGGGTGAGAATATGAAATATTTTGATTTTGGATGGAATATATTCCTAGGAAGGGAAACCGTGTTACTAAATCTTTAAACAAGATGATATAGACCTAGGAAGTTAAGGAGTCTAGTTCTGAATGAAATATGATGAATTTTATTATTGAGATGCATATTGAGGTTCATCAGGGCTAGGATAAGATGAACATAATATCCTTATCGGCTGATTCCACACTTCTAAGATGGATTATAGAGATACAATACGAAGAACTGTAGAGTTTGGAATTGAGGTAAATCCTTGAAGGTGGGGATTCACCTTCTAAATTGACTATAGATGAGGATGATATTATCTATGTCTGAAACCGTGTTATTGTTTCTATTTGTATGTGTTAGGAGATAACACATGATTTTCATGCCTTGAATTGGGAGCTGAATTTTGGTATGGCGATAACATACCATGACCTACATCGATAGTATTAGTGGCCATGTATGAAAGATGAAATTTCATGGTTCATACCACGATGATACACCTGTTAGAAGGTGATGTCCGGGCATCAACAAGCTTATGGTTTTTTAAATATGTTTCCCATGCTAGAATGTATGTTGGATGATGTTAACATTTACTTCATGGAAGGTATTCCAATTATTCCTTAAATTAATAATGATGTTATAGGGGTTATTGTGGACCGATTGACACAAGAAGTCCATTTCTTTCCCATATGAGAGACTTTCACTATGGATTCATTGGGGGGATATTTATGTTTGAGAGATATTCCATTTGAATGGGGTATCATGGATTTTTGTATCATATTATGATCCTCACTTTAGTTCATTATTCTAGAAGTGATTACAAATGTTTTTTTGGTATACAACTCTTTTTGAGTATTTATTTCCATCCAAAGATAGACATGTAGTCTGAAATTACTATTCAAGTTCTTGAGGACATGCTAAGAGTGTGTTTCCTAGGTGATACTTGGATGAAGAAATTGAAATTCATTGAGTTCCCCTATTAAAATAATTACCATGAGGCTATTCAGATGGCACTGTATGAGGCTCTTTTTGGTAGTCCATGAAAATCATCTCTATGTTGGATGGAGTCAAGGGAGTTTGAGTTGTTGGGACCAAGTCCCATTAAGTATAAATCAAAGTAGGTCTATTGGACTTGGAAACATATAGAGAAAACTCATAGATGAATATTTAATATGTTGATCAACATCATAGAACCCTTGAGTATATAGTGTGTTCTAATGTATTCCTCTAGGTGTCTCCAAGATTGGGTCACCATATGATACGAACGTATGGAATGTTGACACCTTGTTTGTTGGACCATTTGAGATTGTGAAGAGTATTAGACTGTTGACATACCTATTGGCTATTCTACATACATATAGTTCTATGTAGATATTTTTTATGTTTCACATCTTCTTTAGTATCACCCCAACCCTTCTCATGTTATTGATGTTGATGATGTTGAGCATAATGATGAATCTTTCTTTAAGGATCACCCACTTTTTATTGAGGATCATTGTGAGAAGGTGTTGTGGGTGATGATCATTCCATTGGTCTGAGTGCTATGGAAGCATGAACATGATTAGATGGAAATATAAGAGAGATAAAATGATATTAAGGATTAGTGTATCAACCTTTTTTAGTCATAAACTAATATATTCTTGAGAGTATATCTTGAGGATGAGCTGTTATAAGGTATAGAGATTGTAAGATCCTGACCTTTATAGAGATCATTCATACACACTTTTAGGTAATATTTTACCCATGTTTTGGGTATACCTTAGTTGGGTTTTTCATTGGGGTTATTTCAGGTGAATTTAGAGAAATCTGGATGCTAAAAGGGTTGTTCATGTTTGGTGAAAGGTTAGGAGAAACTGTGTCGTTTTCCCCAAGAAACCATGCACCCACTTTTAGATACTTAAGAGGTGGCACACAGTTTGGAATAACCATCCAGTACCCTCCCCAAACTATGGTCCCTCAAAAATAGGGTATTTTCATGGTGGGTGCACGGTTTTTCAAACTGTGAAACACTTTTGGGAAACTATGAACCCCCTAAGTATATGCGCACAATTAACACGAATGGTTTTGAAAACCCTTCTCTTCAATATAAGAAACCATTCATGCAGGTTTTAAATCGCTTGGAAATTATATTAATATTCTTAAACCCCCTATTTTTATCCTCATTATCCTTTACTTGACCAAAACATATTTTCCATAATTTTTTGAGGCTCCTGAAAGGATTCCATGGCTCCAAAAACCCTTTTCTTGGTGGATTAAAGATCTTTATTGAAGGATCGACTCCCATATGGAATGTAATACCTTTCCCATTTAACTTCCTCTCTCTCTTAACACTTTTTCCTAATGATGAGGCATATATTTTCCACTATTGTATTTGGTTTAGATATAGGTTTTTATGGTTGTGATTAACTAGATTTTATTTTTAGGTTTAGATCTAAGATCTATTCCTTCATTGTGGTTTTGACCATTCAACATCAAATTGGGGGTTTTGATTTCGTGAGAATCCTTCAATGATGTGGTGGTCATTGGTATAATTTTCAAATCCCTTGGTCTTGATTATTATTTCATGCATGTAATTGTCTCATTACAATTTTTACATTTTGAAATTTTATTGTAAATTTAATAAATTGATTGATTTCCCATGTGATTATGATATCCATCACGAGTCCCATTAGACCCATTGATGATTTATATATCAGACTTGATGGAGACCAAGGGGGTGTACCAATATAATTGAAATTTTAAATTTTAAATTTACCAAAATTGATAAATGATAAATTGTGAACTTGTTTTAAATATGAATTCAAGAAATTAATGGATTAATTAAGTATAGAAATGGTTGATAAATGGGTTGTCAATGTGGAACCATGATATGTTATATTTATAAATGAGTTTTGGGAAAAGTAATGGTACTAACAATATGAATAGGGTTCTAGGATACTATTGTAGGACCCCTGATATATATAAATAAATATATATATTTCATGGGATCAATAAGTTTTCAGATAGGGATTGTTACTCTTAATACCCAAGGGGTGACATACTATTTCTCTAGGACCCCATTATTTTAATGTGAATTTTTAATTAAATGATTGATGAAATCCCATGATATTGTGAAATGTGGTATCCATTTGGTGTACGGTTTAGACTCTAACATGGGTATAATTAGGCATTATTGGTCCATGTGTCATCATGAACTCACTAATTATGTGGTTAATTAAGGAATAATTTAATGTGATAACTTTTTATTTTTTTCATTTATAATTTATTTTTATAAAAATATTTACCCTGATGTAGAATAGATATTTCTTTATAAACCGTTGGATGTGGCCTACTAATCTATAATCACACCCTACTCATGTTTCTAGATCGGTAACCGAATCAACTTCAATTTTACAATATAGGATAAGGGAAATAGCCCTATGATAGATGGATGAGTTGGGATTCAAGATATAGAATGATTGAGGGAACCATATATGATATTGTGTCCCACATGGGTGTTGTTAGTGTGTAATTATCTTGGGTTATAAATTTCCACTATACACAAGTATGGGATGACATATTTATTTCTTTGGTTTATAGTCATTTGTCCATTTTTCGGATTATTGTTTGATGTTTGTCTTTACAGATTATGGTATTATCTAAGTTATTTATTGATATCATTTTTGAATTGTTTAATTATTTTCCACCATTGATATTATTTGATAACGAGGGTAAAGTGTTATCATGTTACATATTATACCCTCACATCTAGTCTACAAGATCTAGCATATAGAGAGGTGTACTTGAGGTCATTTAACTAACTATCTTGGGGCACCGACATGTGTCAGTCATGTCGGGACATGACAATATGTGTCACCAAAAAATTGAACTAGTGTTAATTTTAGGAACAATGAAATTTTATTTTATGTTAGAAATATATATTTTATGATACAAAAATCTTAATTAATAGTATTAGTATACATGAATCAAATATATCTTTTATAAATAATTAATGATGAATATAAAATGTGAGACTTAATAAAACCTAGTTGTCTAAATTTTATTCTTGGCCAAGTAAATCCATATCCAAATGTCAACCCAATAAAAAAAATAAAATTTAGACTCCTTATAAGTTAAAAATCATATGTATTCTACATGATTGATTATTAGGTTAAAAATTGACCAAGGAACTGTTTAACATTAAAGGTGATAAAACAAAAAAACTTGTAAAACTAGTTTAACAAGATATGTGTGATCTATTTTATGTAGAATATAAGGTTATATTTATAAAATTTATGATATTGTTTATTAAATTGAAGTAATTTAAATGTGAATTAAACAACCTGAATGCTTTGAAGATATGGGATGCTTATTTCCAATGAGCTAATGAATATCTTATCCAAGAATTTATTAATAATGAAAATATAGAATAGGGTAATTCATGAAGTTGCATTTACTTATACACACCATAGTTACGATATTAGTAAAAGGAGGATCGATGACGAGTCTTATATGTCTTGAAAAATAATTAATTTTCTTTTTAAGGCATGATTAAAAAATAGAGGTGATTTACCACTAACCATTTTCCAACAATAATAAAAAATGGGTATCAAATTATTTATCATGTGAAGGAAACTATTATGTCACAAAACATGTGTTTATATGTAAAGTGATTGTTAAGGCTATGTCAATAACCACACTTTCATCAAGAAAAAGAGTATGTATCTTAAGAAATTATGCAATTTTTTTAAGGATACTGCATAAATAACTAATATAGAAAATATATAATCAAATGAAATACTGAAACAATTCATAAGGTTTAAAATCCATATTTGTGATAGTGAGAGAAATGTTGACTAGGATAAACTCAAGGCACAAAATACACAAATAGTTGGCATAAGAAAAAGTTCCACAAAAGATCATGGAAAAGGAATAACGTAAAGACAAATAGTATATAGAAAAGTTAATATTATAGTGGTGGTTTTATATTCAACACGATAGTTGCTATATTATTTGATAGTGATAATGATTCCTATATGTATAAGTAAGATGAAAATAGTTATGATTGAAAAGTTCACATGAATTTACAAAAATTGATTATATGTTCTAAAATTTAATTTTTTTATTATGGTAGAATTTACAATTGATGCAAAGTTGTTGATGGGTATTTTACAGAAACTATGCATTGGTTGTATAAGAAGGGTAACAATAATGATCAACTAGTTATTCCAAGTCATCATGATTATATCTATTTAAATTATAGTTGTCCTAAAAACATTTTGAATTTTTAATTTGTATATTTAATGTCAATACCAACATCCATTGAGGAATCCATATGGAAGATGTGTATGTGATGCATCCAAAAGGGGATGGTGACACCATAGACTTCGAATTATGAATGAAAGTTTTAGAGATCCAGTTATTAATTAATTCCATAATCGTGAACCTAGAATATACATTTAGAGTTATATAATTCTCGGTGTCTACAAGTGGTTATTGAGAGCAACATAGTTTTCAATGTAAGTTAATTATATAATATATGGAAAAATAATTATTATTATATCTAGTTAAGAATAGATTTAAAATAACACTCAAAATATTCACTTAATGTTGTATCCCATGTTATAGGGAATAAGATCTACTAATATAGATCTATGGGTTTCTTTTACCATGTAAAATTAAATACATTTAAAAGGTATTGAAAATAAAATTTGGGAAAATTTGAGGGAGAATTGTTTCCAATTTCAAATAGAAAAAATATATATAGAAGACAAGTATAAGACATAAGAGGAGATTACAATGGCGAGTATAACCCCATACACATCAGTGATGGATCTATAAAATTTTTCATGTTATTTACAATATTGATATTTACAAAAAATGAATTATGATAATCACATATAATATAAAATTTGAAGAACTCCATAGGAAGAAGTAAGAACTATCTAGTAGTACAATAAAAGTACATGTGATATTACCTATTATTTAGAGAGGAAGCATCACTCATTTTTATCTTGAAAACAACCATCATTTATAAATATCATATGATATTATATTAAATATAGGATAATTTAATTATTAATAGTATCTCATTAAATCCAGTGTTTCCATATATATAACTATTGGGTATATTGCGGTTTCTAATGCATCTAATAATGTATAAAATACACAATGGTTTTTCCAATTCATGTAATTATACCTAGAATGTAAATTATTATCATAATATAAATTATGATAAGCTAATGGAATTGGTATTAGATAATATATCATGGTTTTTAAAGATGATAAAAAGGGATATACTCAAAGATATCATCTCTTGAAAATTGTTAACTCAAGGAGCTGTAGTCACAACTAACATAGAATCCTTGTAATAATACACGGTAGGATCAATGACTAAATACTTGTTTTATAGGAATCATGATCTAAACATGTGAGTTCACAAATGTTTATGGTTAGTATGTTTGATTTATATGGATCACATTATGGATGACCACACTTAGATGGGGTGAATCAGTGTGGGTTTAATTTTTACCACTTTAATCTTTTATCCCTTTATTATATATATATCACTTATCCATTTCATGGATCTCTTGATGTATTCACCTGTAATTAGAAATCATGAACATAAAATATTAAAGTAGAAATGAAACTAGGATTTTTATGTGGTTCACCTCTACTATGGATGACTACTTCCTCAGGGTATAGTGGTCATTATCCCACATCCACACAAATTCTATTTTATAATTAATAAAATAATGAGAAAGAGGAATACATTAATCTAATTCTCTTAGAACCGACTAGGTACACTATAAAATTTATCTTTGATGCACAAGATGAAGGATGTCAAATTGCCCATTCTAAAGTGATCACTAGTGTAGCAAAAGTCTTATTATTTATACTCAAATAATTATGATCAACTTCCTTGTAATGAATCTATAATATAGATTCCTCCACTACACAACAATCAAAGTGATATATCATAAATGCATTAATAAATAATGGATAACACGTATTTTTCTTAAGTAAGAATTATATGAATATGATATTGAATGGGTATATCATAGTTATATTTAAACTAAAAGATAATTTGTTGATGAAAACTCAGTCACAATTTCTTCTCCATCTTTTGATCATTGACAATCTTTATGATATAATAAATTTTAGTGTCAATTTCTCAAAGTTTCTTTATTAAATCATGCATGGAATGATGAACTAAAGTGATCTCCATGAAAGTAGGATACTTTTAATGAACTTATCCAGCATTTTAACCTTACGACATAATAATATTATTCTTTATATACAATATTAATTAAATAAGTTCTATATCAAGAACCCCAAAAATCTTATTAGATTTTATTTTTAAATAATTTTTTGATTCAATGTTTTCATGTATGATGTATTTTATTCATTTACTACATGTGATGTATTTTATTCCTCCTTCATGTAATGGAACATGTAATACTTTTCCTAATAGATATATACATGGTTACTAAACCTCCTACATATTTTATCATTATAAAAATAATTTGAAAGATCTTTTTCTTTAGAAAACTAGGTTAGGCTCAAGAAACCTATGATATAACACAATCATCACACAAAATTGTGAATAAAATATGATAGTGATTTATTTACCATGAAACCCCGATGTGTTTTATGAACATATGGGGGTATGTAGTACTTTCCTTCATAGGAATAAGAAGTTAATGGTTCTTATTAATATTAAAAAAAATTCACAACACTTTCTTCAGGTAGCTGAGTGGATCACGGTTCTACTTTATATAAGAGGATGTATGAAGGGCTTAAGAAGATAATTTTTTTTTCAATGAAAAATGAGGTATATAAAGAGTTATAGCAATGTACTCTTGGCTCAGTCCTTTGATATTTATAGATGAGGATCAACTCCTTTTAACCACCTTGGATCTAGTTTTGTTTCTTTGAAATCTATTATGTCCGATAATGGTTGTGAGCCATGGAAAATATCAATATTACCAATGATATTAATATATAAAATTCTATGAACGTTTCCTTTTCTTTCAATGGTTTTTAGAATCATGGAATCACGACGTCACTTCTTATTTCACAAGATAATGTTATATATGAAAATAATCACATGAATATTCATGAACTCCATCATGATTACAGATGCCTAAATAATGCACTGTAACTCTATTTTGTATCTCGGCTACACTATAATATTTTTATGATGAGATTCACGCAAGTCTATGTTTAATTCATTATGTTGAGGTGATAAATCATTCCTCACTCCCTCTCTATTTGATCCTTGTAGATGGTCGAGATCATGAATAGTAGTGATCCTCGGTTATATCCATCACATATAGCTATCTCGAAATATTTAGAGGTCGAAGACGATACAAGGTTTTGATTAGACTAATAAGATCATTTTGATCTAATATATCTCCTAATATGAGTATCTTTTAATTATAAGGTCATAGTAACCTATACCACATGAGTCCCATATCGATGTTTTTGTATATTGGCCTCAAATTAATAAGTAAATTTGTGTTGTTATCCTGCTAGAAGTTAGTATTGGGGTCCAATATAAAACCCCCATTAGAATTTATTGATTATATCTCCTATATTTCATCAATGCCTTGCTATGTGGAACCACTTCTTTTCACCCATTCATTCTAACATAAGTTATTCTCACCCCTCCACACTATCATAATAGATGGCTATGGTTGAACCTAGTGTCAACCTTAGTAGTAGTTTCACATGGCTCCCATGACTGTTCAGTTGGATAGTCATTAGTTTTTAATAAATTCCAATATATATATATATAATAAATACTCTGTATGATATTTCCAACCAACTCCAAAAACCACTTCCTATATAGTTCTTCCTGAAAAATACAAATTCATTTTGTCTTTTTTTGTATGGGTATCAAAATTATTCATGGAAATAACTATTTTCATGGAATTTAATAAATTAATCACTTATCCTTTTGGAAATAAATATTTTTGGGATCTTATATCTTATTAAATATTCAATATAAGAAACATGGGATGTTTTAAATAATTTGAAATAAATAAGCACATATTCTTCATTCAACAAGGACAAGTTCACCAATCATCAAAGTTATATGGAAAAATTTTCAACCCCGACTTCCAATTCCATTAAGTTAATCCCTAAAAATTCTACAAGAATCACCACTTAATACAAAATATTATTTAATCTTTGGATATATTGAGGATGGGTCTAATTAAAATATTCTTTAATGTATATGAAAAATACTTTAAAAAAAATTCTTGGGAACATAAATATACATCCATGTTATTCCTATTATATATATGTTGACATTAAGTGCATCATCACTTAATAGATCATGAAAATAAAATAAAAAACAAATAGTAAGTAGGATATTAAATCTCCTTCTTTTTATTTTATTCAATATAAATAAAATATTACATGTAAATATGTTCATTTAATGTACACATATGATTTTATTCTCTCCTCATTGATCCATATCATTTTTATTTTTCTTCTCTCCCCCACATTAATAACAAATTAAATGTACTTGAGAAAGGATGGTAGCATTTATTCATTAAGAAACATGCCACCAATTATTCCACTATAATTCAACATGGGATAACCTGATGTAGAAAATAATAGGGTCTAATTTAGATATCAATGCTACCCATTTTAAATTCAATATATGATTCTAACTGATACAACCTAGTTTGTTTGTTTCATTAGAGACTATTCAACTATTTTCATATTGATAGAAATTGGTTGATACTAATTGATAAAATTTAAGTTACTTTTTTTGGATAAAACCTATTTATAGAAATATTATCAAGAATCATTCAACATGACGTTAAGGAAATCATATCAATACATATGTTAAAAACATTTAATTATACTTGGAATGTAATGTTTGTTTAGTCCTAGAACCTCTTCAATATTATTTTGTTTATATAGTTGATTCATTTAAGTTATCCCCATTAATATAATATTTTTTTTGTAAATTTTGGATAATGATGAGAGTGAAAAAACACTTATTTTATTAATGACTTTCTGAACAAATAACCTTTATATATATTAGATATTTGATGATATATATATAATACATTGGGAACTTCTCTGGAAGCTCCCCATAAAGGGATGATCTCTAAATCCACTTCATCAAGAGATATTTTTTCCATTTATTTTTATATTGAATTACAATTGATGTGAATACCAGTTTTTGTTATCTCATTAATAATGGAGTCTTCAAATTTATTAATAAAAAATGATAGATTAATCATTCTCATGATGGTTGACCTATGATAATTTTCAACAAATAATCATCTAGATATCAATAGAAAGGTCAGACTAGGATAGTGACTTACATTATGCTTGGAATGAATATTCAATATTAAATATGTGGAAATATAATTTCTTATACTTAATTATCCCCCTAAGTAGGGGAATCACCATCATTTTTCCACATAATGAACAAGGACAAAGTATATGTTAATAAGGTGGATCTCCTCTATTTCTTAGTGAGAGAAACGAGGCTGAGAATTAACTCTCAACCATAAAACCCTTTTTCTTTCACCTCTAGTTTCAGATTAACTATTTATGATTAATTTTATATATTTTTTAGTAGTCATAGATAGAATGGAATCTCCACTTTCTTAGGTAATAATTTTGTTTTGGAGTTTAATTTTTCACATAGGCTATTAAAGAACTTTCACCACTGGGTGGTTTTTTATTATTCTTTGTAATTTCTTCTTGGGATAGTGTTATGAAAAAGTAATCATCATAAACATTTCAAACCATTTCAATCCTTCAAAATATTACTTATGAGATTATTTTATTATAATTTTTTCATGACCTATCATGAAATTTTATTTGTTCATGTTGAATATTCTTCATTCCATTGGTATATGTTTTCTCATAATATTATTTAATTTCCCATCATCTATTCCTGTAAATTGGGATAATTAACAGTTTACCCTTTGGAATAAGGTAAGGATAAAATTTAAACCGACATGGATTTGTATGTGTTATTATTTCCACTTCCGTACATTTATTTTTCTCTTAGACCAGTCTTCTATATTGTGGCTTGAGTTTTCTTTTCTTCTATTTAAACGTGTTGTAAATTTAATTTATAGATATTTTATCAAAGTTATTACCAAAGGAATTATTATATATGTCCTTCAATATCTAAATACTTTTATTCTGAAATTTTCTAGTGTAATTATTGAAATATTTATACTT
Source organism: Viscum album (assembly GCA_963277665.1). Lineage (NCBI taxonomy): Eukaryota > Viridiplantae > Streptophyta > Magnoliopsida > Santalales > Viscaceae > Viscum > Viscum album. The sequence continues at coordinate 1,467,078,598 of OY728140.1, read as the reverse complement.
TCATACCTCTTAACTTTGTCCAATTCCATTGAAAATACCATAGAGGTTATTTAAAATTCTAAATCTATTTGTAATAAGATTAAAATCACATTTATTCTATGGTAAATAATTACTCTCTTATCTTATCCCCTTGATGTAGGAATACTTTAATTTTATATGATTTCATATTATACCAACAATATTATGCAGTATTACTGAACCTTTGAAGGAACTAAAAATAGCCAAAAAATCATAATATTTCTTTTTAAGTAACAAAATAACATGATTGATATGATTACTATTTATGTTTATTTTCATTTTTATGATGGTATTTTTTAGGGTAAAAAAATATTTCATAATTATGTTATTTTACTATATATGTATTGGTAAGAACATCATTCCCATTATTCATTTACTTTTTTCAGGGGTTTTGATTTTGAACCTGCACTATGCGTAGTTCTAGAATTAGATCAAACATTTTTAACAGAGATAGATCATACCTTATTCTGTGAGACTACAAGATATTGAACATTACATGATTTCAATATGTTATTAAAACTAGATAATGGTATTTTAGGATAAGGATCACCCATATAGGTCTGTGTGGCTGTGGCTCTTGTAATAATTACCAGTGATGTAATCAAGAGATCCATTAATTGAATAAGTAATATAGGTATATCAAATGGATAAATGTAAACATTGTTTAAAATTTCTCCCACACTAATTCACCCCCCCCCCCCTCAGTGTCGTCATCCCTAAGTGATCCTAACAATTAGCATCATAGAGAAGGTCACACCTCTAATCGGATTATGTCATTTAAATTTTATTAAATATTTCATATATCCTTTATTAATTCATATTGGAGTGAAAACATGTATTAGTAGTAACTATTTCAGATCATAATTCTATCTTAGTTGGAATTTGGAAGAAAAAAATAATGAATCGAATAGGAATGATGAATAAGACATCCCTCTTATGAAAAGAGGATGATGAACCATTTTCCCAATGGATTAATTCCTAGAAAATGAAGGTATACATGGAATTTTAAGATAAATTAGTTCTATTTACTACCAAATAAATGTAAAATAGTTCATCCTCAGATAATGATGAAGAGGTGTCAAATATGTTTTTCAATTTCCCAATAGAAGAACTAAACATATGTGGTAATGATCATTCCTCATTCAATGAAAACTATATAGTTTAAAGAGATTCCATGAAAGAACATATTAGCAATATTGAAGAAGAATATATAGATAGAGAGAGATAGAGAGAGAGATAATTACATTGAACTAACACAATGGGTGATCACCTATGTATATCTCACCAATTAATTTAATAACAAAAGTGATAAGATTAAAGAGCGCGAAGAAACATGCTCCGGAGTTGGGAAGGATTGGTTTGAAGAAATATTATAGAAATATAAATCCATTGAGATGATTTAAGATAAGTTCCATATCTTTGATGAAAATAACAAGGCTATCATTTATTTTAGTAATTGTAAAATTGAAATCAAATCTAACAAGATGATGGAGTTTGACACATTGGTACTAGAGAGACTTAAAATAAATTATGGGGAAGTTATAAAGATAAATATAAAATTTAATTAAAAATTGAATACATTATAGGATTATAAATTCCTCATAAAAATAATGCGTACTTAATATGATTTTAAATTTCAAAATACTGAAACTTTTCGAGTTGAGTCTTCACAACATGAAGAAAACAGAGTTATTATTATAAGAGTTATAGCCACACAGACTTGTATGTGGGATCCTTATCCTAAAATACCTTTATCTAGTTTTAATAACATATTTAAATCATCTAATGTTCAATCTATTTTAGTCTCACAAAATAAGGTATGATCTATCTCTATTAAGAATGTTTGAGCCAATTCTAGCACTACGCATAGTACATGTTCAAAATCAAAACCCGTGAGAAAATGGAATGAATAAGGGGAATTATGTTATTACAAATACATATATAGTAAAATAACATAATTTGGAAATATGTTTTCCCATAAAAATAGCTTCATAAAAATTAAAATAATCATAAATAGTAAGCATATCAATCTGGTTAGATTGTTACTTAAAAAGAAATATTATGATTTTTTTTCTATTGTTAGTTCTTTCAAAGGTTTAGTAATAATGAATTATAATGTCGGTATAATATGAAATCATATAAAATAAAAGCATTCCTACATAAAGGAGATAAAATAAGAGAGTAATTAATTACCATAGAAAAAATGGGACTTTAATCTTATTACAAATATATTTAAAATTTTAAAAAACCTCTATGGTATTTAAAATGGAATTAGACATAGTTAAGAGGTATGAAAGTATAAATATTTCAAGAATTACACCTAGAAATTTCCAAAGAAAATTATTTAGATATTGAATGAAATATATAATACTTCCATTGGAAAGAACCTTGATAAAATCTCTATAAATTAAATTTACAAGAAGTTTAAATCGAGGATAAGAAAACTCATGCCATAATATAGAAGACTGGTCAAAGAGAAAAATAAATTGACTAAAGTGGAAAAGATAACACATACCAATCCATGTGGGTTTAAATGTTATCCTTTCCTTATTCCAAATGATAAACTATCAATTATTCCAATTTATATGTATAGATGAAGGAAATTAAATAATAGTAGGAGAAAACATATACTAATGGAACGAAGAATATTCTGCATGAAGAGATAAAATTTTATGAGAGGTCATGATAAAATGATAATAAAATAATGTCATAAGTAATATTTTTAAGGTCTAATATGGTTGGAAATTATTATGATTATTTTTTTTCATAACACCATCCCAAGAAGAAATTATAAAGAATAATAAAAAAACACCCGATGGTGAAAGTGCCCTAATAGCCTACGTGAAAAATTAAACTCTAGAAAATAATTATTACTTAAGAAAGTGAAGATTCCATTATAACTATGACTACTAAAAAATATATAAAATGAATCATAAATAGTTCATCCTAAACTGGACGTGAAAGGAAAAGGGTTTTATGGTTGAGAGGTAACTCTTAACCTCGTTTCTCTCACTAAGAAATAAAGGAGATCCACCTTATTAACATATACTTTTTGTTTTTTCATTATGTGGAACAATGAAGGTGATTCCCCTATATAGGGGGATAAATATGTATAATAAATTATAATTCCACATATTTAATCTTGATTTTTCATTCCAAGCTTAATTTAAGTCACTATCTGAGTTTGGCCTTTCTGTTGATATCCAGAAGATTATTTGTTGAAAATTATCATAGCTCAACCATCATGAGAACGATCAATCTATCATTTTTTATCAATAAATTTGAAGTCTCCATAATTAAAAAGATCACAAAAACTAGTATTCACATCAATTAGAATTCAAAATAAGAATAAATGGAAAAAATATCTCTTTATGAAGTTGATTTAGAGATCATCCCTTTAGGGGGATTACCTAGAGAAGTTCCTAGTGTCATATATATATCATCAAATATTTGATATATGTAAAGGGTACATGTTCAGAAAGTCATTGATAATATGTGGGTTTTTTCCCTCTCATCATTATCCAAAATTTCCAAAAAAGATTATATTAAGGGGGATAACTTAAATGAATCAATGACATAAATAAATGAATATTGAAGAGGTTCTAGGACTGAACGAAGATAAACTTACAAGTATAATGGAATGTTTTTAATATATGTATTGATATGATTTCCTTAACTTCATGTTGAATGATTCTTGATAATATTTCTATAAATAGGTTTTATCAGACAATTTTCACTTAAATTTTATCAATTATTATCAAACAATTTCTATCAACATGAAAATAGTTGAATAGTCTCTAATGAAAAAAAACTATTATATATCATTTAGAATCATATTTTTAATTGGAAATGGGTAGAATTGATATATACATTACACCATATTATTTTCTACATATGGTTAGCCCATGTTGACTTATAGTGGAATAATTGATGGCATGTTTCTTAATGAATAAATGATACCATCCTCTCTCAAGTACATTGAATTTGTTATCAATGTGGGGGAGAGAAGAAAAAGAAAAATGTTATGGAGCAATGAGGAGATAAGAAAGTCATATGTGTAAATTAAATAAACATATTGACATTTAATTTTTTATTTCTATTAAATAAAATAAAAAAGTGGGTTATTTAATATCATACTTACTATTTTTTTCTTATTTTATTTTCATGAGCCATTATGTGATGAAGCACTTAATATCAATATATACAGAATAGGAATAACATGGATGAATATTGATGTTCCCAAGAAGTTTTGTTAAAGTATTTTTCATATGCATTAAATAATATTTTAATTAGCCTGATCCTAAATAATTTCAAATATCAAATAATTTTCTATATTAAGTGGTGATTCTTGGAGAATTTTTATCGATTAATTTAATGGAATTGGAAGTCAGGGTTGAAAATTTTTCAATATAACTCTAATGATTGGTGAACTGGTCCTTATTGAATGAAGAATATGTGTCTATTTGTTTCACATTATTTAAAACATCCTATATTTCTTATTTTGAATATTTAATAATATATAAGATCACAAAAATATTTATTTTCATAAGGATAAGTTATTAATATGTTGAATTCCATGAAAATAGTTATTTCCATGAACAGATTTTGATACCCATAAAAAAAGTGAAAATGAATTTGTATTTTTTAGAAAGAACTACGTAGGAAGAGGTTTTTGGAGTTGGTTGGAAATATCATAGAGAGTATTTACTATTTATATATGGGAATTTATTAAAAACCAATGACTATCCAACTGAACAATCATGGGAGCCATGTGAAACTACTACTAAGGTTGGCACTAGATTCCACCATAGCCATCTAGTATGATAGTGTGGAGGGGTGAGAATAGCTTATGTAAGAATGAATGGGTGAAAAGTGGTGGTTACAATCTGTAGGGTGCCAATGCAGCAGAGGAGATAGAATTAATCAATTCCAATGGGGGGTCTATATTGGACCCCAATACTCACTTCTAGCATGATAAAAACACAAATTTACTTATTAAGATGAGGCCAATAAACAAAAACATCGATATGGGACTCATGTGGTGAAAATTACTTGGCCCTTATAAGTAAAAGACACTCATATTAGTAGATCTATTAGATCAAAATGATCTAATCAGTTTGATCAAAACCTTGGATCATCTTCAACCTCCAATTCTTTGATGATAGCTATATGTGCTGGATATAACTGAGGATCACTACTATTCATGATCTCGACCATCTATAGTGATCAAATAGAGATGGAGTGAGGCATGATTGTTCACCTCAACATAATTAATGCAACATATACTTTCATGAATGTCATCATTCAAATATTATAGTGTAGTTGAGATAAAAATGGAGTTACAGTGCATTATTCAGGCATCCGTAAGCATAAGGGATGTCACGACCCATCCTCGGGGCTCGTGTCGTGACTACTCCAAGCACGCCTTCCATAGGACATGGGCTGTCGACTAGCACCAAAGTCGTAAATCCCGATAACTGGGAAGGCATTGCCTTTATAAAAGAAAACAAACACCACACAGTACAAGCGGAAGTAAAAAACTAAGTACAAAAGAAAGTGCTGAAAAGTAAATGGGCCAGAATACAAACCCAACTGAAAGTAAAGTTACAACTGGACAAAAGTACAACAGAAAAAGACAAACAGCTGGAAGAAAGGAAGCATCTCCTGGGTCATCCTCCTTGGATCCTACCTGAAGGGTAGGTACAGATAGCGCAGCTCCTAGATCGTCCACAATGCTCTCGCCCGTCAACCTCCTCCGTGTGTCATCTCGTCGTGAAGCCAACCTCCGGATACTTACTCGTCGTGTGGTCCACCTCTGGGTACTGACTCGTCATGTGGTTCACCTCCTTGTATCGTCCAGTCCTCGAACACTCGGCATCGGTCAGCACTTCCCATCGTTTGCAACCAACACAACGAGGTGCAGGCATATCCCATGCAGGGGTGAGTATAACGATACTCAGTCGGCAGCCCAAGACCCTCAAGGTCTCACTAAAACCAACATGGATAACCACAAGATGATCTCAAAAGATAACCTCTACTCAGGTATATGCCCATACATATATCTAAGTTATGAAGTAACCCATCTCAATAATGAGGAAACACAAAGATTATGAAAACAAAGGATAACCACTACCCAGGTATATGCCCATAAATATAACTAAGTTATCGAGTGACCCATCTCAATCAAGAGGTAAACACAAAGGTCATAGACTCAGATCAAACTGGGATTTTCATTATCGAACCCGTAACTGCTGAAGAGCCCCATCTCTGGAGTGTACAGTGATCCTGTCACGACTCCGAGGTACTGCTCACTAACCTAAGACTGATGAGGTACCTCTCCTGTCGAGTACTGTGGGCCTGCTGCTACAACCAAGCGCTTCCCACCATGGGTATGCCGCTACAACCAAGCGCACCCCTCATAGCCTCCATAGGTACCCATTCTGTTGAGTACCGCGGGTCTGCCGCTACCATCAAGCGCTCCTCTGCCATGGTTCTGCTGCTACAACCAAGCGCTCCCCCTCATAGCCTCCAGAGGTACACCTTCTGTTGAGTGCCATGGGTCTGCCGCTACAACCAAGCGCTCCTCCTCCATGGGTCATCCGCTACAACCAAGTGCTCCGCACTGGGCTATCAGAAACACACTGAGTCGATCGGTCAAGCAGGCATCAGGTTTCAGGCGGCTACACGGTCTCCGTTCTCCGCACGCTCATCTCCGGGAGGGTCCGCTCCACGAGCTACAGGTCGATACTCCAAGTATCTCAAAGTCCCATTAAGAAGTATCTCAAAGGACTGCCTCGTTACAGGGGTCTCAATGCAACAGACGGCGCGTCAAACGGACGCCCGGTCTGTGAGTTACTAGCCTTTTCGTCACCGGGGCCCGGTTGGTTTGATATGCAAACCAACCTGGCCGTATCTCAACTATACCCCGAACTCTCATAGGGTATACTCATATGGACCGTTTCTCCACGTGATCACCAACGCCGCTGACGGTTCGTCAAACAGACATCCGGTCTGAAAGTTATCAGCTTTTCCGTTCTAGGGGCCCAGTTGGATTTCAGGTACAATCCAACCCAGCCATACTTCAACTGCATCCAAAACTCAGGAGAAGTATTCCAAAAGTTCTGTCTCATCAAGAGGGATTCAAAGAGACAGACGACGCGTCAATCGGACGCCCGGTCTGTGAGTTATTGGCTCTTTCGTTCTAGGGGCCCGATTGGTTTCTTGAGTGAACCAACCCGACCGCACTCCGACGGCATCCAAACCTCGAGAAAAGTAAGCCAAAAGTTCTGTCCCATCAAGAGGAAACCAACAACGTCGACAGCACATCAATCGGACGTCCGGAGCTCAAGAAATAACCGTTTCCGCTCTGAAGGCCTGGTTGGTTTGTATACGAACCAACCCGACCAAACCGAAAGATCCCCGAAACCTAAAGTGTAATATACCAAAACGACCCACTCGATCCAAGTATCGCATCGCAACAGATGGTGCATCGATTGAAGGTCCGTAGCCCATGTTATGGGTAAAAGACCGAAAAGGGCCGGGAAACGGGGGGTCTGGGCCCCGACCGACCCGGCCCAACCCCCTAGGTCGGCCCGAACCGGGTCGACCCGATCCGGGTCCAGGTCCGGGTCTGGCCCGGATGGTGCGGCCTGGCCCGGTCTCCGGGCGGCTCAGCCGTAACGGCCGAGAGGTGCGCAAGGGGGGGGCGCTGCCCCCTTGAATGATCTGCGGCCCCCGCGTGGGGGGCCGCCTCTCGCCAACGGACGAGGCCAGGGTGCCGCGTCCCGCCTTCACCCGTCCCGTGTGGTCGCGGGTCAGTCGGCCTGCGGCCGCGGCTTCAGCCGCGGCGGTTCTCCCCGGCGGCGCGCTGGCGGGTTGCTCCGCGGACCACCGGACGAGTTCCGGTGGTCGAAATTGCACGCCGCCTTCGCCAATGGCCCTCCTGGGGTCCGTCCTTCACTATGAGGACCTCACATCACCCGTGCAGCTTGTTTTCACGTCATCTGCCGTTCCGAACACTAAGAACAAAAAGGGCGGTGGGTTCGGACTTTTTCTTTGGTCCGCACCCACCGCGTTAGCGGTTTTAAAAGTCTCACAACAAACTGTGGGGACTTCAAAACACCTCCGCGGCCCTGACTCCACCCGTGGTTTTGTTCTGCCTCAACGGCATGGTGTGACAGCACCGCACTTCTTCGCCACGTTCTTTCTCGTTTCCGTGTGGTGTAATGGCACCACGCTGCCTTTCACGTGGCACAAAAAATTCAAACAAACAAGGGGGGAGGAGGGTCAGCCGTGTTCATGCGTTCCGACCTCCTCCCATTATTATAATAACGTACGGCCCAGTTGAAACCAAGAAAGGCGACAGATGAGATCACGATGAACCATAAAATAAACCCCCCACAACATTCCGCAACAAATTATTCCCAACCAACAAAGAAAAGGTTCGCAGAACAACTAGATAATAAGTTGATCCACGTTCTTTGTTTTCTTTAGAATGAAAGAATCAAGGGAATAAAATCGTTCTCAAAATAATTCCCTACCTCAACGTTGTCGTCGAACAAGAGTTCATTGCATAATTAACCGTCGCAGAAGAAGAGGATGGTCACAGAAGAGAAGGATCGTCGCAGAAGAAACGTCGCGGAAGGAGCGTCGTTGATTTCCGAGGATTTGGCGCTCTTCGTCGGAGATCGGTGCGTTCCTCGCATTCTTCGCGTTCTTCATCGAAGAAGAACGCTTTCCTCCAGATCCTCTCCACGCAACAAGTTCCCACAAAAATAAAATAAGAACAGTCTTATTTTATTAACGCACACTTCAACCTTTGAAATTCAAAAAGAAACAATCAATTCAATGAATTAATTGTAACGATTTAACTGCCAAAATTAATGAGGCGTTTCTTAACCAGATAAACGTACAGTTTGACTACATTAAAAGTGGGGTGTGGGTGCGTTACATAAGAAGAAAAGAAACGGTGGCTCGTGTGGGTCCCACTACACAAAATATCCTACCAAGTGGGTAGGATTTTGTGGGTCCCACATCATCCACTTAACATAGGTTAAGTGACTTAAATAAAATAAAAGATCGGTTGCACCAATTTTGTTTTATTCAATAACTTAACCCCAAAATTAAAAACCACACCTGAGAGAACACAACTCCGGAAAAGGTGTTTCTAAGCAATTACTGGCACTACGATTCCATCGGTGCCTTTAGATTTCGATTTTGAGCACCGATTCAAAAGTTAGAAAAACCCGCTCACTCGTTCACTGAACGTACCCGAGCTAAACATCAGAAATTAATTCTGGGCACACCGGGCCACAGAATCAGGTGCCCTCAGAAACTGCGTTCTTGTAAAATCCCAGAGAAAATTTAGAAAAAAATTCACTTTAATTTTACGGGTCTTTACAAGGGAGTTCATGAAAATTCATGTGATTATTTTCATATATAGCATTATCTTCTGAAATAAGATTATACATTATGATGCCATGATAATCAAAATCATTTAAAGACAAGGAAAAGTTTATAGAGTTTTATATACTAATATCATTGGTAATATTGAGATTTTCCATGACTCACTACCATTATCGGACACAATATATTTCTCAGAAACAAAATTAGATCCAAGGTTGTTAAAATGAGTTGAACCTCATCTATAAATATCAAAGGACTGAGCCAAGATTACATTGATTAAAACTCTTGATACACCTAATTTTTCATCCAAAAACAAATCATCTTCTTGAGACCTTTATACATACTCCTATATAAAGGAGAACCAGGATCCACTCAGCTACGTGAAGAAGGCATTGTGAACAATTTGATCAGCTATATGGTATGGTATGGAAGGGCTTTCAAGAGAAGTTTTTTTGATCACATGTACCTTGAGATTCTAAAGAAGGATATGGATGTATAGATTATGTAGTGTACATAGGGGAGTATGTATGTGATGGAATATTCTGGTCACTTTATTGATTTATAGTGCTTTGCTTCAGTGTTGTAAGGAGATAAAGAAACTCTGATAAAAAAATTTCAGGATGGGATTAAATGTGAGATTATGTCAAGGGTTATTATATAATGGTTGAATAAGTTTTATGAGGTGTTGAATTGGGATCTCATTTAATAGGGTAACATGATGGTGGATTCGGGTTAAATATGAGTTGATTTTATGTGATGACCATCACTTATTTTTTTGAGAGTAGGAAGCATTTATATGAGAATGTCAATCAAGGAAATGGAAAATAGAGTAGCTAGGGAGAATGATCAGTAAAATAGTGAAGTAACTGAGTATACTTCCACAAGTGTGGTAGGTTGGTTACTTTTGAATATACTGTCCCTGAACACTGATATAGTTTTGATCATGTCGAAAGATTGAGGAATCTACACCATTTTTGTAAAAACCCTCTTCCGTTGTGTAATGATAGAGGATCTAGAAAGAGTTATAGTACTGGAAGGGGATATTTTACGCCATACGAGTTAGTATGTTTGAGTTCATATAGAAATTTTGGTTTCTCTAGTATACATTTTACATTAGGGAGAGAGTGTCTATATCAACATAGTGGTGTACCATAGAGGATTTAGACTACAACACAAGGAAGAGGGGAACAACAGTTCTTTACAGTTTTTTCTGCACATGTGGATAGAGAGGATGAGCCCTTAATAGTCAGAGGTCCTTTTTATCTTATACAATTTCTAGTGAATTATTTGATATTTTATCCCCTTATTATTTTATATCGACTGAACTTGTAATCAGTTTGAGTATGACAGTGTAGGTTGTGAGTGGGATTATGGTGATTGACACACTGTTGGGAGTGTGGTTGAGGGACATCTGTTTGTGCAAGAAATGTTGTCTAAATTCTTTTGAGTATTATTTTTCTTGGAATCAATAAATCCGTTAAATTTTAGGTTTTATCTTTATTTTGGTAATAGAATGTCTGGTATAATAATGAGACCATATCAATTTTTACCATAAGAGAGTAACCTTTATGTCTCTGAAGGGTAACAATCATTAGCATCATGGGTAATGTGATATCCAAGTAGGTTGTGTAGTGATAATTAATCATCTACTAAGGAGATAACATTACCTAGTTTTCAAGACATTTTCTAGATGAATGGGGTTTTAAGCATGATGTATTTCCACGCATTATGTTCTGGTTCTGGGATATGTTTCTTGAGGAAATCCTACATGTACCACAAAAGAGGTATGATGAGTTTATAATTTGGTCATGCTTAGCGTTGAACAAGTTTCAATTCCACCATATATAATATAAAAAAACAGATTCAAGAGATGAAGATTCAACTTGAAGATTTGATGAATAATGTACTCATCAATATAAGTATTTCACTTTGGGAAACATTAGTTTAGTTTTCTAAGAAGGATGATGGTACATTTCATTTTTATGTTGTTCACTATAAGAATAAATGGATGAGAGTGAAGAAAAAATATCCTCTTTTGTCTATTGAATATCTTTTTGAAAAGTTTAGATGATCTTGTGTTTTCTCCAAGATTGACTTGAGTTCGGGGTATCCTCAGTTGGGTCTTAGATCTTATGATATACAACATTCTTTTTTTAGAAGCTAGTATGGCCTATATGTGTTTTTTCATAATGCTAATTGGGATGATGAATGCTCCTGCTATGTTTAGGGAGTTGATGAATTGAATCTTCCCCTATACCTAGATCAATTTTTGGTTGTTTTGGGGATGAAATATTGGTGCAATCCAAGAATCATGAAAATAATTCCCAACATCTTGAAATCATCCTATGTATACTAAAAGATAAGAATCTATTTTCCAAGATTTCAAGGGAAAATTATAGATTGACACGGTACATTTCTTGGTCCATGTCATCTTATGTGGAGGTGTGTTAGTGGACCTAGAGAAGGTCCATGTAGTGTTTTTTGATAGATTCCCCAGAAATTCATTGATATACTTAGTTTTTGTGGTTTTGAGGATTATTATCAAATGTTTATCTAAGACCTTACTTATTTGGTATCACTTTTTTAAGGCTTTAGAAAGAAGGGAATACTGTTTGAATGGTCTGGATCATGTTAGAATTATTTCCAAGATTTGATGAAGCGTTTTACTACCACACTGATTCTGATCCTACCTAAGACAGGTGAGGAGTATATTGTGTATATCGATGCATCTAAAGTTGTAATTGGAGCCATGTTAATGAATATAGATTTATTTGATGAATTAGGGTAATGATTGTTGATTCCCCAAAAATTTAATTAATCTATGAAAGATCTTGAGTTTTCTTTCGTGATTTATTTCTTAATTTGTGGGTGGAATTATTAGTTGGGAGAAAAGGTCACTTATTATACAACCCTCAAAATTTTTAAATACATATTTTCGCAACGATATTTAAATCTTTGATAGTGAATATGGGTGAGTATATTAACTATTTTGATTTTGGATGTAATATATGACTAGGAAGGGAAACAATGTTACTAAATATTTAAACATGATGATATAGACCTAGTAAGTTAAGGAGTATAGTTCTAAATGGAAGATGATGAATTTTATTATTGAGATGCATATTGAGGTTCATAAGGGCTAGGAAAAGATGACCATCATATCCTTATCAGTTGATTCCACACATCTGAGATGGATCAAAGAGATACAATATGAAGAACAAGAGAATTTGGAATTGAGGTAAATCCTTGAAGGCGGGGAGTCACGTTCTAAGTTGAATATAGATGAGGATGAGATCGTCTGTGTCTGAAACCATGTTTTTGTGCCTATGTTTATGTGTTAGGAGATAATTCATGATTTTTATGCCTTGATGTGTTGGTGAATTCTGGTATGGTGATAACATACCTTGACCTACATCGATAGTATTAGTGTCCATGTATGAAATATGAAATTTCAGGGTTCGTACCTTGATGATACAACTATTAGCAGGTGATGTCCGAGCATCAACGACCTTAGAGTTTTCTAAATCGGTTTCCCATTCTAGAATTTAAGTTGGATGATTTTAATATGTACTTCATGGAAGTTCTTCCAAATATTTATTAAATTAATAATGAAGTTATATGGGTTATTATGTACCGATTGACAGAAGAAGTTCATTTCTTTCTTATCTGAGAGAATTTTATAGTGGATTTATTGAGGGGATATGTATGTTCGAGAGATATTCTATTTGAATGGGGTATCATATATTATTGTTTCAGATTGTGATCCACACTTTAGTTCATTCTTCTATAAAGGATTAAAAATGGTTTTGGGTATACAAATATTTCTGAGTATGGATTTCCACCCACATATAGACAGGTAGTTCGAAAATACTATTCCAGTTCTTGAGGACATGCTGTGAGTGTGTTTCCTAGCTAGGACTTCGGTGAATAAATTTAAACTCATTGAGATCTCATATAAAAATAGTTACCATGAGACTATTCAAATGGAATCATGTGAAGGACTTTTTGGTAGTCCATGAAAATCATCACTATGTTCGATGGAGGCAAGGGAGTTTGAGTTGTTGGGACCAAGTCCCATGAAGGACAAATCAATGTATGTATAGCTGACTTGGAAACATATGGATAAAACTCAGAGAGGAAGAATTTATATGTTGATCAACAAGATAGACCCCTTGAGTTTTTAGTGAGTGTTAATTTATTCCTTCGGTTGTCTCCAAGATTGGGTCACCATATGATATGAATACAGGGAAAGTTGATAGATATGTTTATTAGACCATTTGAGATTTTAGAGAGGATTAGACTGATCAAATACCTATTGGATATTTCACACACCTATAATTCTATGCAGATATTTGTTATGTTTCACATCTTCCTTAGTATCAACCCAACCCTTATCATGTTATTGTTGTTGTTGATGTTGAGCTCAATGATGAATCTTCCTTTGAGGATCACCCAATTTTTATTGAGGATCATTGTGAGAAGGTTTTTTGGGTGATAATCATGCCATTATAATGAGTGCTATGGAAGCATGGCCATGGTTAGAAGGAAACATGAGAGAGGTAAACAAATATTCAGGATGAGTGGATCAACCTTTTTTAGTCATAAAAATATATTCTTGAGAGTATATCTCAAGGTTGTGTTGTTATAAGGTATAAAGATTTTAATATCCCGACCTTTATAAAGATGCTTTATGCACACTATCAGGTAATATTTTACCCATGTTTTGGGTATAACTTAGTTGGGTTTTTCATTGGGATTCCTTCAAGTGAATTTGTAAAAATCTGGATGCTAAAAGGGTTGTTCATGTTTTGTGAAAGGTTAGGGGAAACTATTTCATTTTCCCGAGGAAACCATGCACCCACTATTAAATTTTTAATAAGTGGAACACAGTTTAGAATAACCATCTAGTCCCCTCCCCAAACTGTAGTCCCTCAAAAAGAGTGTATTTTCATGGTGGGTTCATGGGTTTTCATACCGTCAAACACTTTGGAAAAAATGTGAACCCCCTAAGTTTATGCGCACAATTAATGCGAATGGTTTGGAAAACCCTGCTCCTCAATACAAGAAACCATGCATGCAGGTTTTAAACCACCTGGAAATTATATTAAAATACTTAAATTCCCTATTTTTATTTTCATTCTCCTTTACTTGACCAAAACATATTTTCCATCATTTTTGGAGGATACTTAAATGACTCCATGTCTCCAAAAACCCTTTTATTGGTGGATTAAAGATAGGATTGAAGGATTGAATATCCGAGGGAATGTAATTCATTTCCCATTTAATTTTTTTTATCTCCTACCACTTTTTCCTAATGAGAAGGGAACGATTTTCCACTTTTTTATTTGGTTTAGATCTAGGTTTTTATGGTTGTGTTTAACAATATTTTGTTCCTAGCTTTAGATCTAAGATCTATTCCTTCATTGCGGTTTTGACCATTCAACATCAAATTGGGGATTTTGATTAATTGAGAATCCGCCAATGATGTTCTGGTCATTGGTATAATTTTCAAATCCCATAGACTTGATTATTATATCATGCATGTAATTTTCTGATTAAAATTTTTACATTTGGAAATTTTATTGTAAATTTAATTAATTAATTGATTTCCCATGTGATTATTAAATCCATCACGGGTCCCATTAAATCCATTGATGATTTATACATTGGACTTTATAGAGACTAAGGGGGTGTACCAATATAATTTAAATGTTAAATTTTAAATTTATCAAAATTGATAAATGATAAATTATGAACTTTTTTATATATGAATTCATTAAATTTGTTGGATAATTATGTATGGAAATGGTTGATAAATGGGTTGTGAATGTGGAACCATGATATGTGATATTTATGATTGAGTTTTGGGAAAAGTAATGGTACTAAAAATATGAATAGGGTTTTAGGATAATACTATAGGACTCCTGATATATATATATATTTCATGGGATCAATGAGTTTTTAGATAGGGATTGTTACTCTTAATACCCATGGGGTGACATAATATTTCTCTAGGACCCCATTGTTTGAATGTGAATTTTGAATTAAATGATTGATGAAAACCCATGATATTGTGAAATTTGGTATCCCTTTGGTAGATAGTTTAGAACTAACATGGGGAGAATTAGGTATTATTGGTCTATGTGTCATCTTGAAATCACTAATTATGTGGTTAATTAAGGAATAATTTTATGTGATAACTTTTTATTTTTTTCATTTCTATTTTATTTTTATAATAATATGTACCATGATATTGAATAGATATTTCTTTAAAAACCATTGGATGTGGCCTACTAAGATATAATCATCCCTACTCATGTTTCTAGATCGGTACCCAAATCGACTTTAAGTTTACAAGATAGGATAAGGAAAATATCCGTATGTTAGATGGAAGATTTAGGATTCAGGATAGAGAATGAATGAGGGAACCATACATGATATTTTGACCCACATGGGTGTTGTTCGTGTGTCATTATTTGGAGTTTTAATTTGACACTATACACAAGTATATCATGACATATTTAATGCTTTGGTTTATGGTCGTTTACCCAGGTTTGGGGATTATTGTTTGATTTTTGTCTTTACTAATTATCAGACTATCCAGGTTATTTTTTATTATCATTTGGACATTCATTAATTATTTTCCAAAGTTGATCTTATTTGATAAAGAGGATAATGTTTCCTCACGTTACATATTATACCCTCACATCTTGTAGATATCCTCTAGCATATAGGGAGGTGTGCTTGAGGTCAAGTAACTATCTATCTCGGGGCACCAACATGTGTCACTCATGTCGGGACATGACAATATGTGTCCCCCCAAAATTTAACTAGTGTTAATTTTAGGCACAATGAGATTTTATTTTAAGATAGAAATATATATTTTATGATATAACATATATAATTAATAGTATTATTATACATGAATCCAATATATCTTTTATAAATAATTTATGATGAATATAAAATGTGAGACTTAATAAAACCTAGTTGTCGAAATTTGATTCGTGGTCAAGTAAATCCAGATCCAAATGTCAAACCAATACAAAAAATAAATTTTATACTCCTTATAAGCTAAAAATCATATGTATTCTACTTCATTGATTAGGTGGTTAAAAATTGACCAAGGAACCATTTAACATTAAAGGTGATAAAACCAAGAAACTTCTAAAACTAGTTCAAAAAATATGTGTGAACTATTTTAGGTAGAATATAAGGTTAAATCCATAAAATTTATGATATTTTTTAAGAAATTTATGTAATTTTAATGTGAAGTAAAGAACATTCATGGTTTAAAGATATGCAATGCTTATTTCCAATGAGCTCATGAATATCTTAACCATCACTTTATTAAATAATTAAAATATAGAACAGAGTAATTCATGATGTTTCATTTACTTATACACACCTGAGGTAAGATTTTAGTAAAAGGAGGATCGATGATGAGTCTTATAAGTCTTGAAAAATAATTAATTATCTTTTTGAGGCATGATTCAAAAATAGAGGTGATTTTCCATTATCCGTTTTCCAACTATAATAAAAAATGGGTATCAAATTATTTATCATGTGAAGGAAACTATTATGTCACAAAACAGGTGTTTATATGCAAAGTGATTATTAAGGATATGTCAATAACCACATTTTCATTAGGAAAAAGAGTATTTATCTTAGAATTTTATCCAATTTTTTTAAGATACTGCCTAAATACCTAATATTGAAAATATATAATCAAATGAAATACCGAAATTTTTTATGAGGTTTAAAATCCTTATTTCAGATAGTGAGAGAAATGTTGAATAGGATAAAATCAAGGCACAAACTACATAAAAAATTGGCATAAGAACAAGTATCACAAGAGATCATGGAAAAAGAATACTGCAACGAAACATAGTACATAGAAAAGTTAATACCAGTTTGGTGGTTTTAAATTCAACACGATAGTTGATATATTATTTGATAAGGTTAATGATTCCCATAGTTAGAAGTTAGTTGAAAGTAGTTTTTATTTACAAGTTCCCCTGAATTTAGAAAAATTGATTATATGTTATAAAATACAATTTTTTATTATGGTAGTTTTTACAATTGATGTAAAGTTGTTGGTGGTTATTTTAGAGAAACTATGCATTGGATGTATAATCATGGTACCAACAAAGAAAAACTAGTTATGCCAAGTCAACACGATTATAACTATTTGAATTCTACTCTTCATAAAAACATTTTGGATTTTTATATTGTCTATTTAATGTCAATACCACCATCTATTGAGGAAACCTTATGGAATATGTCTATCTGATGCACTTAGAAAGGGATGGTGACACCATAGAGTTCCAATTATGAATGAAAGATGTAGATATCCATTTATAGATTAATTCCCGAATCATGATCCTAGAATATTCATTTAGAGTTAAATTATTCTTGGTGTCTACAAGTGGTTACTGAGAGCACCACCGTTTTCCATGTAAATTAATTTTATAATATATTGAAAAACTATTTGTATTATTATTAATTTAGAATAGATTTAAAATAACACTCAAAAGAATCACTTAATGTTGAAACCCATGTTATAGGGAATATGATATACTAATATATATCTATGGGTTTCTTTGACCATGTCGAATTAAATAAATTTAAAAGGTATTGAAAATAAAATTTGGACAAATTTGAGGGAGAATTGTTTACAAATTGAAATGGAAAACATATCTATATAAGAAATGTATAAGACATAAAAGGATATTACAATGGCGAGTATAACTCTATACACATCAGTGATGGATCTATAAATTTGTTCATATTATGTACAATATTTATATTTCTGAAAAATGAATTATGATAATCACATATCATATAAAATTAGAAGAACTCCATAGGAAGTAATCAGAACTGTCTAGTAGTACAATAAAAGTACATGGGATATTACCTATTATTTAGATAGGAAGCATCACTCATTTTTAAGTTGAAAACATCCATTATTTATTAATATCATTTGATATTATATTAAAGATATTATAATTTAATTATTAATAGTATCTCATTGAATAAAGTGTTTCTATATATATAAATATTTGGTATATTGCAGTTTCTAAGGAAGCTAATAAAGTATAAAATACACCATGGTTTCTCCCAATTCATTTAATTATACCTAGAATGTAAATTATTATCATAACATAAATTATGATAAGATAATGACTTTGTTATTAAATAATATGTCATGGTTGTGAAAAATGATAAAAATGGATATACTAAATGATATCATCTTCTGAATATTTTTAACTCAAGGATCTGTAGTCACAACTAATAGAGAATCCATGTAATAATACATGGTAGGATCAATGACTTAATCCATATTTCATAGGAATCAAGATATGAACATGTTAGTGCACAAATGTTTACAGTAAGGCCCCAGCCTTAAACATTACATAATCTTGGTTTATTTCATGAATTCACATTGAGCATCTTTTCAGGTTTAGAGTTTTAGAGAATTAGATCATAAATCATCTATTATATTCCACCTTTAAACATGTTGGTTACATAAAATACAATATTAATTTTCTTCCACCAAAAGAATCAAATTTAAAATAAAACATGGTTTCTTTCTTGACACTTCCTAGACACTATAATCACATCATGTACTTTTCCATTGACTTGGGAAAAACATTTCAAAAACATGGGATGAGCATAAAAAGCTCAGTAAGGGATATAAAAATGCGGAAAGAAAACATTAGTCCATGTATACATAAGAATAAATGAAATCATACTTTACTCATAAAACATAATCACTTTAACATACCTAATTAAATGATAATATTTATGAATAACTCGTAGAAATCAGAAGATATAAAGGTAACTTGTGGCATTCATAACATTCTTACAAAGGGAGTAACCATCATAGTTAAATTTGGAATACCCATAATAGTATATTGACTAAATCTATTATGAGAAACCTTAGTATTTAACAACTTCATGTTACCCAATTCATTGGAGAGCTATCTCGGGCTCACCCGAACATATTTTATCATGGAACCACCCAGATTCATAAAAATGCCCAAGAACCATAACATAATCATATCATATAAAACATTCATAAAGGAAACATAAAATTTCTATATTTCAATAAAAATATATCAATAAAACACATTGATATAATAAAAAAATTATCAAAACCATTTTCAATTCCAAAATAAAATAAAATAAATACATGGTATTTATTTTTCATTTAAAAAAGTTATGGCTTGTAGAGGAAGCCGAAACTCAAATAATGGTAACGGTGGTGGAGAAGTCGTTGTCACCGCATACGTAAGACAAAAATATTCCTTTTGTCATTTAGTAAAACTCTTCATGTAAAAATATTCATTCTAAATGAAATGAAAATTAAAAAGGTTTTATTATACAACTAAAAAAATAAGGTCGTATATAAATTTATTTATGCCTCAAAGAACGGAGATTGAGACGAATTCCCCTACCTCAAGTCCGACTTGTTCTCATTCGTTCATTATATTCTTGAATAATAAACGTAGGTCAATTTATAATTACTTAACAAAATTCATTAATGTTTATTATTAAATTCATATCACATATTATCATGTTATAATAATTAGAAAATTATTTGAGTTCATATCATATGTTTTGTCGATGTTCGGTACATGAGTAAAAAATAAACTTGTTTGAAAAGAATTTCCCATGTACTTATAATTACATCATCTCCTGAATGGTATTAATGATTTAAATAACATATATATCCAGTATATATTCATTTTATACTATTCCATAACATTTTGAGATAAAAAATGAAATGCACCATTAATGGAGACGGTTGGTCGTACGTATGAATGAACGCTAATTTCATTTCTTTGTCATATTAAAGGAATTAAAACTGAATGATACATATATATATTATAATTAAAGTATAATATATATGTTATACAGGTAACATAAGTTCATTAATTACATTTTTTATAAATTCCATGTTTTGCATGAATGAGTCACATCACTTGAGGGGGCGGTAGTGCACACTTCCTTAGATGAAATTATCGCAGTACCACAAAATGAAAAGCATAACGATGTGATATAAAAATAAAATTCAGAAGAATATAGAAAATATAAATTCCATATATATCATATATAAATATGGTGACATCATAATGGCCACCCTGAATGGTGTTAAAAGAATATTGAACAATCATCATTTCGTGAGGCAGTAATTCTCCACCCACAGAAACAATATGTTCATTAACCATTAGTCGGAGGTGTGCGTAAGTATAGGAAAAATACTTATCATAACAACATCCTAGTATATTGAGGATACTGGTGTTATTATGGGATCAAATAATAATAATGTTAAGGGGAGTGAGGAAGGAAAATAAAAGGAAGAATCTCAAGAGAAGACATTACCTCTAAATCGGGTAACTCTTTTTGATTTGAGCCAAAGGATTCCTTGGAAAGTCTTCAGCACAAAGTGAGGCTTCTAGGAGTAAGAGAGGAATGTGGAGAGATAATATTAATATAGGTTGGAAAAGTCAAGGGCTTGAGAGATGTGGGTATGGGGGTTGAGGTGGGGGCCTTTTATAAGACAGAGGAGGGTAACTTATGAATGTCATGAAATGTTACTTTATTATAATATGATTTTTGAAATTTTAAGGCCCCAAAATGATATATTTTGAGTATAAGGTTATAAGGGTTCATAATACACCCATACAATAGTTTTTTGAAAAGTTTATGTCTTATAATTTACCTTATGTTTTGATTTTATTTAAATCGTTCATTAATGAGGTAATCACTGCATCATCATGGTGTCATAAATAAATTTATTTATTTAATGTATAAAAATTATAAAAAAATAATATGATGTAGGAAATATTTTTATCTCTCCAATGACTATTTATAGTCTCAGAGATAATTTATGTAAACAAAATAATTTTTTTTACATAGGATATACAAACCATTGTTAAATCTCTCTTCTTTTTAAAAATAATGTCATAAATGTCACTATCACACCCATGTGAATTCATTGGACCTCAAGTTTTGTACAAATCATCCCATGGTATGAAATGAATCAAAAAAGAGGATTTGGACACATTTTGGGGTAATTTTATATTATTATGATATAATTTTACTACCCTGAACTACCTGATTGCTAATTAATCACGATAAGTAAAGATAATTAGCGTTGTTACTGTTCATAATGTCCAAAAACAAAAGAGTATTAATTACATAATTTGGACCTTATGATTCCAAATATGGAATCCATTTTACCAAATTCCAAACACTGAATGTTAAGTATTTATTATAAAAATAATCCCTGTTGTCAAAATAAATTGCGTGTTTTTAAGAAACAATATCTATCAAAATATTGACAATTATTTATATCCAATTTCAAAGTGAAATTAATTATAATGACCACCATTGGATTAAATAGTAAAAATATATTATAATTACACAACCAATTTAAAAGATAATCTAACCATATAATTAAATTATATGAAAAAGCAGTTTTGAAGTAAAATACAGTATTTTTCAATATTCATTAAAAAATGAACATTGCCAGAAAAATACCAAACATCTATCCAAAGTAAATTTCAATGTCCCAATTATAATGAATAAGTTTATTTTGACAAATAGATTTTATAAAATTGTCAAAAGATATATTTAAAAATGGTTTTCCATCAAAAGGTGGTAAAACATTATTTTAAAAATATTAGAGTATCTTATGCTTAAGATTGGATTTATTCTCATTTTAAGCCTCAAAAACACTATCTAATTTATAAATATACATAGATCTGAAAATCTAGTACTGTTTACTTACTTGGGATGTTACATCCTTCCCCCCATTATGAAATTACATTCCTGTAATTTATTTACTTATCGAATAAGTGGGGGTATTTATCCCTCATTGAATTTTCAGATTCCCATGCTGCCTCTTCAAATATATGGTTTTTACATAGAACCTTTACTTGATGAATCACCTTATTCTAGAACCCTTTCTCCCAGGGGTCAAGAATCTAGACTGGTTGTTCCTTATAAGATAGATTCTCTTCCAGCTGAACTACCTCTCGACTCAAAACATGAGATGGATCTGGCATGTACTTCCTTAACATTAAAACATGAAAAAACATTATGTACCTGAGATAAACTCAGAGGTAATGCCACATGGTATGAAACTAATCCAACTCCCTCCAAAATTTCATATGGTCCAATGAACCTTGGACTCATCTATCCTTTCTTACCAAATCGCATCACACTTTTCCATGGTGAAACTTTGAGGAAGACATGATCACCTACCCCAAAAGATATATTCTTCCTCTTATTTTTCGCATTACTCATTCCGCCATCTCTTCTACCAATTCTGGTCCCATCAACTTCTTTTCACCAACTTCATCCCAAAAATATAGTGTTCAACACTACTTCCCATATAATGCCTCAAATGGAGCCTTCTGTATACTGGAATGAAAACTGTTATTATAAGAAAATTCAATCAATGAAAGATGTCGGTCCCAAATTCGTTGATAATACACCGAACAAGCACATAGAATATCCTCCAAGGTCTAAATTTTTCGTTCTGACTGCCCATCTGATTGAGGATGAAAAGCTATAATAAAATTTATATCAGTACCTAACGACTTCTGAAGGCTTTTACAAAAGTTATAAGTGACCATATGATCACGATTAGACACAATGGAGAGTGTAACTCAATGTAAACTGACTATCTCTTTAAGATATAATCGAAAAAGTTGATCTTGGGAAAATGTATCTCGTATAGCAAGGAAATGAGTAGATTTAGTCAAGTGATCAACAATAACCCAAACTTCATTATTACCTGGATGTGTCTTCAGTAATCCCACAAATAAGTCCATGGATATATTCTCTCATTTCCACTCTGGAGCTGGTAAAGTATAAAGAATCACTTTCGGTAACTGCCGCTCTTCTTTAACCTGTTGAAAAGGCAAACACTTCATAGTAAAATCATCAATATCCTTTTTCATTCCATCCCACCAGTAATACTCCTGAAGATCTCTATACATCTTAGTACTACCTAGATGAAGTGAAAATGGAGAACTATGGGCTTCACATAACTACTCTCTCTTCAACTGTGAATCACAAGGCACACAAAATATCTTTCCAAATCTCAAAACACAATCATTATCAATGTTTAATTCAGGTAACATACCCTTCTGAACCAGCTATATCTTTTTCTCCAACTCACTGTCTTGCTTCTATGATTGATTAATTCTGTCTGATAGAGAAGATTTCATTGATACCTGAAACAAAACAGAAGAATTTCCTACACAAAAAACATCCAAGACAAAATTCATGAAATCCTTTACTAAAGGATCATGTTCCAAATTTAACATGGTTAATGAAGAATTACTTTTTCGATTCAAAGCATCTTCCACTTTATTTTCTTTTTCTGGGTGGTAGTGAATCCTACAATCATAATCCTTGATTAATTCTATCCATCTCCTCTGTCTCATGTTTAATTCTTTCTGAGTGAATATATACTTTAAACTTTTGTGATCAGTATATATTTCACACTTTACACCAGAAAAATGATGCCACCAAATTTCTAAAATCAAAACAACAGCATCTAATTCCAAATCATGTGTAGGGTAATTTATCTCATGAGTTTTCAACTGACGTGATGCATAAGCAATTACCTGATCATTTTGCATTAGGACACTACCAAGTCCATTCAATGAAGCATCAATGTAGATAACAAACTCACCATTCCTAGAAGATAGTGCCAATACTGGGGAATTCACCAATCTTCTTTTCAATTTTTGAAAACAATCATCCCATTCTTTTGTCTAGATAAACTTAACACCCTTCCGGGTTAGCTTAGTCAATGGGATTGACAACCATGTAAAATTTTTAACAAACCATCAGTAATAGTCTTCCAAACCAAAAAAACATCGAATCTCGTTTACATTTTTCGGTCTTGGCCATTCTTCAACAACCTTTGTTTTTGCAGGATCAATAGTTATTCCATCTTTAGAAACAATGTGACCAAGGAAAAGAAAATTTTGAAACCATAACTCACACTTGCTGAATTTCCCATAAAATTTCTTTTCTTTTAAGGTTTTCAGAATAACATTAAAATGACTTTCATTATTCTCTTTACTTTTAGAAAACACCAAAATATCATTAATGAAAACAACAAAAAACTTATCCAAGAACTCATGTAAAATTCTATTCATAAGGTCCATGAAAACATTAGGTGCATTGGTTAACCCAAAAGTCATAACTACAAATTCATAATGGCAATATCTTATACGAAACGTGGTCTTCAAAATATCTTCTTCCTTTACCTTCAGTTGATGGTACCATGATCTCAAGTCAATCTTTGAAAAATACTGAGCTCCCTGGAGTTGATCAAAAAAATCACTGATATGAGGAAAATAATATTTGTTCTTAATAGTGATGTTATTCAAGGCTCTATAATCAAGGAAAAGTCTCATTGAACCATCTTTCTATTTAAAAAATAATACGGGAGCACCCCATGGTTATGTGCTAGGTCGAGTGAAAACTTTCTCTAATAAATCTTGCAATTTCTCCTTCAACTCTAAAAGATCAATTTGAGCCATTCGATAAGGAGGTTTTGAAATTGGCTTAGCATCAAGAACTAAGTCAACAGTATATTCAACTACCTGATCTGGTATTATTCCAGGCAACTCATCAGGAAAAACATCAGGATACTCATTTACCACTGGCACATCATTAATCTTAACAGTTCCTTAATTTTCAACAATATGTGCAATGTAACATTCATTTCAATCTTTTATAAGTTTCTCAGCCTCTTGATATGTTATCAACAGTAAGGGTTCATTCTTGTACACAAACTGAAATTATTTCTAAAATGAAACATCTTTAGCTCTACAGTCAATCTTAGAATGGTAAACAAAGATCCAATCCATTCCTTGGATAACATCAGACTCTACTAGAGGTAAAATAATAAGGTTTGCAAGTATATTCCTTCCACTGATAAGGATATGAAGATTATTATAAATTCTTTTTGCCTCAACATTTCCCCCAGGTGTTTTTACCACAAGTTCAGGAGTCATTTATTGAGATGGAATTCCCAATTTACTAGAAAAGTTTTCAGAGATGAAAGAATATGTAGATCCCGAATCAAAAAACTCATTGGAATAATCTAAAAAACAAACAATGTACCTGATACCACTTCATTTGATGGCCAAACATCCGCTGAAGTAGTTGCAAAGGATATCACCACACATTTCTGCTTGTAGTCTGATTGCTTTCCATCATTCGAGTTCTCTTTCAAACACTTGTTTCCATAATTAACCATCTCATTTCACTTGAAACATTTCACTAACTGTAAATCAAATTTGGTCTTACCATTACCCTGATCTTTTCCAGTGAAATCACGAGCCTTATGTCTCATCTTACCAAATCGAAAGCACTTTCCAGAATTAAAAATACCTTCCCTAGAATGATTTTTATCACATTTATCACAAACTGAAAACTTAGTTTTCTTACCATCAAAACTTTTTAAAGGATTCTTCCCTTTCTCCTGCCACCTCAGTCTCTTCCTCTATTGGTTTTCATAGAACACTTGATCATCGAAAAACTCTATTTCCAACTTCTTAGCACATTGAACAAGATTTTCATAAATATTAAACTCACGAGAAGCTAATGACCTTAGATATTTTGTCTATAATCATGTGTAAAAATGATTGATTTTACTAATAAGGTCTCTGATAAAATTTGGAGCATACCTTGCCAATGGTGTGAACTTTTCTTCATAAGTATCCACTGAGTTGTCCTCCTGCCTTAATTCCAATAATTTATTTTCCCTCCTAAGTTGAACAGCCTTATAAAAATATTTCTCAAGAAACATACCTTTGAATTCATCCCAGTCAAGAGCATCAATCTCATCAGCATCGATGATATCTTTAACGATCGACCACCACTGATTTGCTTCAACCTCCAAATGGTAAACAGCAAGACTCGCCTTTTGATTGTTTGAACACCCCATCACATCGATAATATTATCCAGTTCTTTAATCCACCCTTCAGCTAGAACAGGGTCAGATGATCCTCTAAATGATGTGGGATGTTTCCATATGAAATGTTCCACCACTGACATGTTCCTCTTCAGTTGATCTGGCGGATCTCGGGCATGGATACCACCACCATTTATCTCATGGTTCAAATGCACCATTACTGCAAAAGACTGTTCAGTTCCAATTCCGAACATCTCAGGATGATGATTTGGAAGGTCATTTCCTTATGTATTCCTTCCTAGCACTGCTTCCCTATTTCCTCTACGAAAAACCATTCTGAACAAACATGTCTTAGATGAAGCAACATGGTAATCTTTAATGCTATATCATTTCATTTTCACCATAATGTGTAAAAAAATATTTTTGGATAATCATTTAATAGAATTCTAACTCCTAAAGTTATCTAAACCGACCTCTGATACCTACTATAAGGCCCATGCCTTAAACATTACTTTATCATGGGTTATTTCAAGAATTCACATTGAGGATATTTTCAAGTTTATAGTTTTAGAGAATTATATCATAGATCATGAATTATATTCCACATTTAAAGAAGGTGGATACATCAAAGATAATATTCATTTTTTCCACCAAAGGAAACATATTCAAAATAAAACATGGTTTTTTCTGGAATCTTCCTTGAAAATATCATCATATCATGTACTTTTCCCTTGACCTGTGATAAAAATTTCAAAAACATTGGATGAGCATAAAAATATCAGTAAAATATATAATAATACAGAAAGAAAACATTAGTCCATGTATATATAAGAATCAATGAAATCATACTTTACTCATAATACATAATCACTTTTACATACCTCATGAGATCATAAGATTTATGAATAACTAATAGAAATAATAAGACATAAAGGTAACTTGAGGCATTCATAACATTCTTACGTAGGGAGTAACCCTCATGGTTACATTTGGAATACCCATCACAGTATATTACATAAATAGCTTTGGAGAAACCTTAGAGTTTAACTCATTCGCGTTACCCAATGCATTAGAGAGCTATCTCGAGCTCACCCTCCCTTAGTTTATCACGAAACCACCCGACTTCATAAACAATGCCCAAGAACCATAACATAATCATATCACATAAAACATGCATAAAGGAAATATAATATTTCCATATTTCAATCACAAGATATCAATACAACACATTGAAATAATCAAAAAAAATTCAATACCATTTTCAATACCAAAATAAACGAAAAGTGAAACATGGTATTTATTTTTCTTTTAAAAATGTTGTGGCTTGTAGAGGAAGCTGAAACTCAAATAATGGTCACCGCGGCGGAGAAGTCATTGTCGCTGCATAGGTAAGACAAAAACATTCCTTTTGTCATTTAGTAAAACACTTCGTGTTAAAATATTCCTTTTGAATGAAATTAATAGTCAAAAGGGTTTATTATAAAACTAATAAAATAAGGTCATATATAAATTGAAGTATGCCTCAATGAAAGGATATTGAGACGAAGTTCCTTACCTCATGTCCGACTTTTTCTCGTTCATTATTTATATTCCTGAATAATAATATTATGAAAATTTAAAATTTATTAAGGAATTTATTTAATGTTTATTATTAAATTCATATCACATATTATCATGTTATAATAATTAGTTAATTATGTGAGTTCATATCATATGTTTTGTCGATGTTCGGTACATGAGTCAAAAATGAACTTGTTTGAAAAGAGTTGACCATGTAGTTATAAGTACATCATATCCAGAATGGTATTAATGATTTAAATATCATATATATCCAGTATATATTCATTTTATTCTATTCAATATCATTTGTAGATAAAAATTGAAATGCACCATTCATGGAGACGGTAGGTCGTACGTACGCATGAACACTACTTTCATTACTTTGTTATATTAAAGGAATTAAAACTAAATGAGACATATATAATATATATGTTATATAGGTAACTTATGTTCATTAATTACATTATTTATAAATTCCAAGTTTTGAATGAATGAGCCACATCACTTGAGGGGGCGGTAGTCCACACTTCCTCAGATGAAATTATCGCAGTTCCACAACATTAAAAGCATAATGATGTTATTTAAAAATAAAATTCAGAATATATAGAAAAAATAAATACCATATATATCATATATATAAATATGGTTACATCATAATTTCCACCATGAAATGCGTTAAGAGAATATTGAACAATCATCGTTTCGTGAGGTAGTAATTCGCCAGCCACAAAAACTGTATGTTCTTTAACCATTATACGGAGGTGTGTGTAAGTGTAGGTATAATACATATCATAAAAACATCATAGAATATTGAGGATACTGGTCTAATTATGGGATCAAATAATAATAATTTTATGGGGAGTTAAGAAGGAAAATACAAGGAAGAAACTCGAGAGAATACATTACCTCTAAATCGGGTAACTCTTTTTGATTTGAGCCAAAGACATCCTTGGAAAGACTTATTCACAAAGTGATTCTTATAGGAGTAAAATAGGTGTGTGGAGATATAATATTAGTAGATTTTTGATGAGCCAAGGGTTTGAGAGGTGTGGGTATGGGGGTAGAGGTGGAATCCTTTTATAAGAGGGAGGAGGGTCACTTTTCGAAAGCCTTGAAATGTTACTTTATTATAAAATGATTTTAGGATTTTAAAGGCCCCATAATGATATATTTTGAGGATAAGGTGATAAGGTTTATAAATCAACCCATGAAATAGGTTTTCGAAAAGTTTAAGTCTTATATTTTACCTTATCTTTTCATTTTTTTAAATCGTTCATTAATGAGGTAATCACTGCATCATTATGGTGACATAAATAAATTTATCTATTTAATGTCTAAAAATTATAAAAAAATACCATGATGTAGGAAATATTTTTATCTTGACAATTACTATTCATATTCTAAGATATAATTTATGTAAAAAAAATTAAATTTTTTTACTTAGGATATACAATCCTTTGTTATATTTATCTTCATTTTAAAAATAATGTCATAAATGACACTATCACACCCATGTGACTCCATGGGCCCTCAAGTTATGTAAAAAGATTCCAATGGTTGGACATGAATCAAACAATAGGATTCGGATACATGTTGGGGTCATTTTATATTATTATGATGTTATTTTATTACCCTTAACTACCTGATTAATAATTAATCTCGATAATTAAAGATAATTATTGCTGTTACTGTTCATAATGTCCAAAAACACAATAATATTAATTAAATAATTTGGAACTTGTGATTACAAATATGGAATCCATTTTACCAAATTCCAAACACAGAAATTAAAGTAATTAATTTTATAATAATCATCATTGTTAAAACAAATAGCGTGTTTTTAAGAAACAATATCTATCAAAAGATTTACAATTGTTTATGTCAAATTTCAAAGTGAAATTAATTATAATGAATACCATTGGATTAAATGGAAAAAATATATTCTAATTAATGTTTAAAACCATTTAAAAAGATAAGCTAACCATATAATTAAATTAGAAGAAAATGCAGTTTTGAAGTAAAATGTTGTATTTTTCACTGTTCATTAAAAAATGAAAATTGTCAGAAAAATACAAAAATTTATTAAAAGTAAATTTAAATGTCCCAATTCTAAAGAATAAGTTTATTTTGACAAATAGAGCTTATAAAATTGTCAAAAAGTATATTTAAAAATGTTTTTCCATCAAAAGGTGGTAAAACAATCTTTTAAAAATATTAGATTATTCTATGCCTAAGATTGGATTTATTCTCATTTCAAGCCTCTAAAACACTATCTAATTCATAAATAGACATAGATATTAAAATCTATTAATATTTACATAATTTTGGATGTTAAATTTATGGTTATTAAGTTTGACCTATAAGGATCACATTATGGATGACCACACTTGGATGGGGTGAATCAGTGTGGGTTGAATTTTACCACATTAAACTTTTATCCTTTTATTATACCTATATCACTTATTAATTAAATGTATCTCTTGTTGTCTTCACCTTTAATTAGAAATCATGAACATAAAATATTAAAGAAGAAATGAAACAAGGATTTTTATGTGGTTCGCATCCACTTTGGATGGCTACATCTTGAGGGTACAGTGGTCATTATGCCACATCCACACAAATTCAATTTTATACTTAATAAAATAATGAGAAAGATGAATATATTAAACTGATTCTCTTATAAATAACTAGGTACACTATAAAATTTATCTTTGAAGGACAAGATGAAGGATGTCGACCTGCCCATTCCAAATTGATCACTAGTGTAGCACAAGTCTTATTATTTATACTCAGATAATTATGATCAACTTCTTTACAAAGAATCAATAATACAGATGCCTCCAGTACACAACAATTAAAGTGATATCTCATAAATGGATTAATAAATAATGGATACCACATATTTTTCTTTTGTAAGAATGATGTGAATATGATATTGAATGAATATATCATTGTTATATTTAAACTAAAAGATAATTTGTAGATGAAAACTCAGTCACAATTTCTTCTCTATCTTTTGATCATTGACATTCTTTATGATATAATAAATTGTAGTGTCAATTTCTCAAAGTGCAACTAAAAAATCATGCATGGACTGATGAACTCAAATGATCTTCATGCAAGTAGGATACTTTTAATGCACTTATCTAGCATTTTACCCTTACCACATAATAATATTATTCTTTATATACTATATTAATTAAATATATTTAGTATCAAGAACCACAAAAATATAATTAGATTTTATTTCTAAATAATTGGTTGATTCAATGTTTTCATGTATGATGTATTTCTTTCATATACCTGATGTAACATAGTTTAGTCCTCCTTCATGTAATGGATCATGTAAGACTTAGCGTAATTGATATATACATGGTTACCAAAACTCCTACATATTACATCATTATAAAAATAATTTAAAAGATATTATTCTTTATGAAACTAGGTTAGGCTCGAGAAACCTATGATATAACACTATCATCACACAATAATGTGAATAAACTATAATAGTGGGTTATTTATCCTGAAACCCTGATGTGTTTTATGATCATATGGGGGTGTGCAGTACTTTCTTTCACAGGAATAAGAAGTTCATGGTTCTTATTAATATAATTTTTTTTTCACAACACCTTCTTCACGTAGCTGAGTGGATCACGGTTCTCCTTTATATAGGAGGATGTATGAAGGGCTCAAGAAGATGATTTGTTTTTCAATGAAAAATAAGTTATATCAAAATATTTCATCAATATACTCTTGGATCTGTTCGTTGATATTTATAGATGAGGTTCAACTCCTTTTAACCACCTTGTATATTATTTTGTTTCTAAGAAATCTATTTTATCCGATAATGTTAGTGAGTCTTGTAAAATCTCAATATTACCAATGATATTAGTATATAAAACTCTATGAACGTTTCATTATCTTTCTATGATTTTGAGAATAATGGCATCACAACGTAGCTTCTTATTTCACAAGATAATGCTACATATGAAAATAATCACATGAATTTTCATGAACTCCCTCATGCTTAAAGATGCCTAAATAATACACTGTAACTACATTTTGTATCTCAGCTACACTATAATATTTGAATGATGACATTCATGCATGTTTATATTTCATTCATTGTGTTGAGGTGATCAATCATGCCTCACTCCCTCTCTGTTTTATCACTATAGATGGTCGACATCATGATTAGTAGTGATCCTCAGTTATATCTAGCACATATAGCTATCATCAAAGATTTGGAGGTTGAAGAGGATCGGAGATTTTGATCAAACTGATCAGATCATTTTGATCTAATAGATCTCTTAAGATGAGTATATTTTAATTGTAAGGGGGTAGTAATCTGTACCACATGAGTCCCATATCGACGTTTTTGTTTATTGGCCTCAACTTAATATGTAAATTTGTGTTGTTATCCTGGTAGAAGTGAGTATTGAGGTCCAATATAGAACCCCCATTGGAATTGATTGATTATATATCCTCTACTGCATTGGCTCCTTGCATTGTGGAACCACCAATTTTCACCCATTAATTCTTACATAAGCTATTCTCACCCCTCCACACTATCATACTAGATGGCTATGGTCAAACCTAGTACCAACCTTAGTAGTAGTTTCAAATGGCTCCCATGACTGTTCAGTTGGATAGGAATTGGTTTTTAATAAATTCTCATATATATATATATATAGTAAATACTCTGTATGATATTTCCAACCAACTCCAAAAACCACTTCCAACATAGTTCTTCCTAAAAAATACAAATTCATTTTGTCTTTTTTTGTAAGGGTACCAAAATCTATTCATGGAAATAACTATTTTCATGGAATTCAACAAATTAATCACTTATTCTTATGCAAATAATTTTTTTTGTGATATTATATCTTATTAAATATTCAATATAAGAAACATGGGATGTTTAAAATAATGTGAAATAAATAAGCACATATTCTTCTTTCAACGAGGACCAATTCACCAATCATCAGAGTTATATTGAATATCTTTCAACCCTGACTTCCAATCCCATTAAATTAATCCATAAAAATTCTCCAAGAATCACCACTTAATTCAAAACATTATTTGATCCTCGTAATTATTGAGTATGGGGATAAT
Organism: Viscum album; assembly: GCA_963277665.1. NCBI lineage: Eukaryota > Viridiplantae > Streptophyta > Magnoliopsida > Santalales > Viscaceae > Viscum > Viscum album. The sequence continues at coordinate 1,467,045,545 of OY728140.1, read as the reverse complement.
TAAAATATTATTTAATGCATATGAAAAATACTTTAACAAACATTCTTGGGAACTTCAATATATATCCATGATCTTCCTATTCTGTACATATTGACATTAATTGCTTCATAACTTACTAGCTCATGAAAATAAAATAAAAAATAAATAGTAAGTCGGATATTAAATGTCCATATTTTTATTTTATTCAATAAAAATAGAAAATTACATGTCAATATCTTCATTTAATTTACACATATGATTTTCTTCTCTCCCCATTGTTCCGTATCATTTTTCTTTTTCTTCTCTACCCCACATTGATAACAAATTCAATGTACTTGAGAGAGGATGGTATCACTTATTCATTAAGAAACATGCCACCGATTATTCTACTATAAGTAAATATGGGACAACCCGATGTGGAAAATAATAGGGTCAAATTTAGATATCAAGGCTACCCATTTTCAATTAAAAATATGATTCTAACTGATATATCATAGTTTTTTTCTTTCATTAGAGACTATTCAACTATTCTCATGTTGATAGAAATTGGTTGACACTAATTGATAAAATTTATGTTAAATTTGTTTGATAAAAACTTTATATAAAAATATTATCAAGAATAATTAAACATGATGTTAAGGAAATCATATCAATACATAGATTAAAAACATTCAATTATACCAAGAATTTTATGTTCGTTCAGTACTAGAAACTCTACAATACTCTTTCATTTTTGTCGTTCATTCATTTATGTTATCCTCATTAATATAATATTTTTTGGAAATTTTGGATAATGATGAGAGATAAAACACATATATATTATCAATGACTTTCTGAACATGTACCCTTTAGATATATTAGATATTTAGTGATGATATATATAAGACACTAGATACTTCTCTGGATGCTCCCCCTAAAGGGATGATCTAAAAATCCACTTCATCAAGAGATATTTTTTCCATTTATTCTTATTTTTAATTCCAATTGATGTGAATACCAGTTTTTGTGATCTCATTAATAATGGAGTCTTTAAATTTAGTGATAAAAAATTATTGATTGATCGTTCTCATGATGGTTGACCTATGATAATTTTCAACAAATAAACTTTTAGATATCAACAGAAAGGTCAAACTAGGATAACGACTTGCATTAAACTTGGTATGAATATTCAAGATTAAATATGTGTATATATAATTTCTTATACTTAGTTATCTCGCAATGTAGGGGAATAACCTTCAATTTTCCACATAATGAACAAACACAAAGTATATGTTAATAAGGTGGATCTCCTCTATTTCATAGTGAGACAAACGAGGTTGAGAATTACCTCTCAAGCATAAAACCCTTTTCCTTTCACCTCTAGTTTAGGATGAACTATTTATGATTCATTTTATATATTTTTTAGAAGTCATAGTTAGAATGGAATCTCCACTTTCTTAAGTAATAATTATTTTTTGGAGTTTGATTTTTTACGTAGGCTATTAAGGAACTTTCACAACCGGGTTGTTTTTTTATTATTCTTTATAATTTCTTCTTGGGATGGTGTTATGAAAAAGAAGTAATAATAAATATTTCCAACCATATCAAACCATCAAAATAGTAATTATGAGATTATTTTATTATCATTTTTTCATGACCTCTCATGAAATTTTATTTTGTCATGTAGAATATTCTTTGTTCCATTAATATATGTTTTCTCCTACTATTTTTTAATTTTCCTTCATCTATCCACATAAATTTGGATAACTAACATTTTTTCATTTAGAATAAGGAATGGAAAACATTTAAACACGCATGGATTGGTAGGTGTTATATTTTCAACTTTAGCCCATTTATTTTTCTTATAGACCAGTCTTCTCTATTGTATATTGATTTTTCTTATCTTCTATTTAAACTTCTTGTAAATTTAATTTATAGAGATGTTATCAAGGTTTTTTACAAATGAAGTATTATATATGGCCTTAAATATCCAAATAATTTTCTTCTGAAATTTTCTTATGTAATTATTAAAATATTAATACTTTCATATCTCTTAACTATGTCCAATTCCATTGAAAATACCATAGAGGTTATTTAAAATTTTAAATCTTTTTGTAATAATATTAAAATCCCATTTCTTTTATGGTCATTAATTACTCACTTATTTTATCCTGTTGATGTGGGAATCCTTGTATTTTATATGATTTCATATTATACCAACAACATTATGCACTATTACTAAACCTTTTAAAGAAATAACAATAGCAAAAAAATCTTAATATTTCTTTTTAAATAACAATCTAACCTGATTGATACGCTTGTTATTTATGTTTCTTTTCATTTTTATGAAGTTATTTTTTAGGGGGAAAACTTATTTCATAATTATGATACTTTTCTATATATTTATTGATAAGAACTTCATTCCCCTTATTCAATCACTTTTTCATGGGTTTTGATTTTGAACTTGCACTATGCATAGTGCTAGAATTAGCTCAAACATTCTAAAAGGAGATAGATCATACCTTATTCGGTAAGAATACAAGAGATTGAAAATTAAATGATTTCAATATGTTATTAAAACTAGATAATGGTATTTTAGGATAAGGATCCCCCATACAAGTCTGTGTTGCTGCAGCTCTTATAATAACAACTCTTTTTTCTGCATGTTGTGAAGACTGAACTCGAACATTTTCATTATTTTTCAATTTGAAATCTTATTAAGTAAACATTATATTTCTGTGGAATTTATCATCCTCTAATGGATTTAATTTTAATTTACATTTTATTTTTATCTCCATATCTTTTACATAATCCATTTTAAGTCTCTCCAGAACCAATGTGTCAAACTCCTTGGTCTTGTTATTTTTTATTTCAATTTTACAATTCCTAAAATAAATGATAGCCTTTTATTTTATTCAAATATATGGAACTTATCTTAATATCGATCAATGGATTTATATTTCTTTAATATTTCTTCAAACCAATCATTCCCAAATCTGGAGCATGTTTCTTTGAACTCCTTGATCTTCTCACTTTTTTTATTAAATTCTTTGATGATATATACATAGGTGATCACCCATTGTGGTAGTTAAATATCATTATATCTCTATATCTCTATATTTTTCATCAATATTGGTGATATGTTCTTGCACGGACTCTCTTTGAACTTTATATTTTACATTGAATGAGGAATGATCTTTACCACCTATGTTTGGTTATTCTATTATAAATTTAAAATACATTTTTGATACTTCTTCATCATTATCTGAGACTGAACTATTTTCCATTTATATAGTAGTAAATTTAACTAATTAATCTTAAAATTCCATGTATAAATTTTATTTCATAGAATTAATCTATTAGGAAAATGGTTCATCATCCTCTTTTTATAAGAGGGATGTATTATTCATCATGCATAATCCATTCATTATTTTGTTCTTCAAAATCACAACTAAGATAGAATTATGATCATAAATAGTTACTACTCATGCATGTTTTCACTCCAATATGAATAAGAAAGGATATATCAAATATTTAATAAAATTCAAATGACATAATCCGATTAGAGGTGCGACCTTCCCTATGATTCTAATTGTTAGGATCACTTTAGGGATGACAACACCAAGGAGGGGGGAGTGAATTAGTGTGGGATAAATTTTAAACAATGTAAACATTTATCCATTTGCTCTAACTATATTACTTCTTCTACTTTTGATCTTTCAAAAAATATGGTATAATAAATTACATTATATGTTTCTCAAAGTTTCTTCATATATTCATGCATGGAACGAACAACTCAACTAATCATCATTAAAGTATAATACTTTTCACGTTCTTATCAACTTTATTAAACTTATCTGATAAGAATATTATTCTATATGTACTATATTAATTCAATTTAATTTAGTCTCAAGAACACCAAACTTATACTTAGATTTTCCTTCCAAACAATTGTTTATTTAAATTTTGTTATGTATGGTGGATTACATACATGTTCTTCAAGAATTGTATTTGAATTATCCTACATGTAATGGGACATTGAATCCTTCATCTAACATATATATGCATAGTTCCTCAAACATATGATTATGTTGTCTTAAAATTTTTTTTATAAAAGATATCATTCTTCACAAAATTAGGTTAGCTAAACAATAACTGTGAATAATTATTTCCCCAAAATATTGTGAATACAATTTGATAGTGGTTTTCTTCTTCACACAACCCTCATGTGTTCCATAAATAGATGAGACTATATGATACTTTCCATCATGCGGAAAAAAATATAATGATTTGTCTTCACTCAAAAAACCGTGTTCACAACACCTTATTCATATAGATGAGTGGATCCTGGTTCTCCTTCATGTAAGAGGGTACGTGAAGGGCTCAAGAAGATTCTATGTTTTTTAGAGAAAAATGAGTTCTCTTAAGAATTTTCAACAGCGTTCTCTCAACTTGGTTCTTTGATAATTGTAGACGAGGTCTTAGGTCATTAGACCGAATCAAATATGGATTTTATTTTAAGAAAAATGGACTATCCAAAATTTCCATCGAGTCACATTTGATTTCAACATTACCAATGATTTCAGTATATCAATCTCCACGTGTCTTTCCTTATCTTTTGATGATGATGTGAATCATGACACCATCACGTAGATTCTTCCTTCGTGAGATTATACTACATTTGATAATAATCACATGAATCATCAAAAATACCCTCAAGATTTTAGTAACCTAAATAATTCACCGTAACATTGTTTTTTTGGACAGACTATAATATATGAATAATATCATACATTTAATACAGTGATTCTTTCATGGTGTCGAGGTGATCAATCATTCCATGATATCTCTCAGTTTGATCACTATAAATGGCCTTGTCCATGAAAAATAGAGATCACTGGTTTTATCTATTATTCACTTCCATAATTGGACATTGGGAGGATAAAGATGATAAAAGTATTTGATCAGACAACTCAGATTAATTTAATAGTAAGGATCTCCTTATATGTATACCTTTTAATGATGGAGGAATAGTGATGTGTGCCACATGAATATTACAACAATGTTTCCATTTTGGACACTTTTTAATAAATAAATCTATTTCATTATCCATCCATAAGTGATTACTAGGGTCCTCTCCCAAACCCCTACTGGTATCAACTCTTGTGGGCTCATCAATAGTGTCTACACAAGGGTTCTGCGGATGGATTGTTTATTATTTGTAAGGAGAAAAAAATTTATCAATGAAATTTATCCAATCTTATAGTAATTTAATGTATTATAAATCACATAAAATTACTTATAAACCATAATAAAAGCTTTATAAATGAATAATTAATTAAATAAGAAGTATTTATAGAAGTTAAGGATCCAATACTAATGAAATAGTAACTAGACCTTAGGAATAGTAATATGCCCATAATGAATAGAAAACTAGACAAATGAATAAAAGACTCACCCATGAAAATATAAATTAAATTTAGGAATATTATGAGTGAAAATATCTTATAATTATATCATAGTATATGTAAATAAATCTATTAAAAATTATTAATTAAGTGTTGGTATTTTTATAGGCCATAAATATTTAGGTTGAATTTATTGAAAAATTTAATAATTTAAAAGATTTGTTTTTCTTTAATCTATTCATAATTTAATATTTTGATGGCTTATGATTTTAATATAATATTATGAGACCTTAATTAATTTTTCAAACTATTATAAAATTAGTGATAATTTTAAAATCTATATTTTCCAAATAAATGATGATTTTAACTAAAAAATATTTTAATCATATTTATAAAATTATTTTCATAAAATTGAGTACATTTTTAAATTTAAAACATTGAAATGGCTGGGGTCAATTCATGGTTTTTTCTGATATAATTGAATTTCTGTGAACAGTAAAATAGGGTAATTTGTGGTATATATACATTATTAGATAAATAAAATATTAATTTAGTCATCACTGATGTAAAAACCATTGGATTGGACTTTCATGATCTAATTAATGTATTTAGTCTCAAGAATCAACACTGTTTCATGTCTTGAACAAAATAATAAACTAATCAATTAAATAATGAGAAAACACTCCTCTCCTCTACTATAAATACCACCTCTCTTCCCCTATTCTCCTCACACCTATCAAGCTTTATCCTTGTCTAAATTCGTTGCAAACCTCTCCACAAGTATATCTTATATTTACATGAGCTCTTGGTCTCATCAAAATATCTAAACTATTTCCCTAAGGAGGTACTCAAAGAGGATAAATCCAAGATGTAAAATCCTCTTCCTTTTCTTTTAATTTCTTTTTAATTTCATTTCCTTTCTTCTCTTATACTCAATTTCTATAATCCATAAAGAACGATAACTCTAGTATGTTTTAAAAATGGGTATTATATAATTGTAATGTTATACCAATCAATAAACTCATCCCTCTCTCTCTTTTATAATAAAAATCAAATCACTGACCGTGAGGTGTTAATTTACCAATATCATGGGAAAGGCACATTCAGTCTCCTATAACACATTCTAGGATGTTAATTAATCATTATAATGGTTTAAAAATATTGTAAAATTTTTTTTATAACCCACTTTATGTTATGTAACTAAAATTTATATATAATACTAAATGATAAAACAAAATGATTTTGTTGTGATTGAAAAACTGCAAAAATTAACCTAAAATGGTCATCATTAATTTTTATCTAATGAATAATCCTCATTCCATAAAAAAATATTTATAAGGATATTAAAACTTATGAAATTTCATTAATAATATATAATAACAATTCTTTATATTTATCCACATTTTACATGAACTTCCATTCAGGTATACAAGTGAATCAAGCTTGAAAAACATGAAAATGAAAGCCCCCAAATGATGAAATTAAACTCTTTAAATCATCTAAAAGACCATAAATGTACTTAATAAAACAATAATAAATAAAATCAATGAATAAAGGTTCTCTATTTATTAATTAATCAATCTAATGTTATTATATATGATATTAATGTGAAGGAAGCAATCAGAGTCAATATAAGGGCAATTATTTAACCCAACTCTCTTTCTTTTTGTTTTCCCTATTTCAACCAATATTCAGTATGTATATCCCTCAAATATCATTTATTAATAATTATCTCTTATATTATATGATATAAATGTTTTCTAATTTAGTTTATTATAAACACATGTTTTTTTTAAATAACTCTTCATTCAAAAACACACCTTTTACTTCTTGAGTTTGTTAGTTCTACACTCAAGATTGATGATTCAAGTATGTAATTTCCTCTTTTATTTGGTAACCAAAATTTTTTGAATGTACAATTATGAAATTAAATCCATTCCTTTCCATGTGTTTTTTTATTTTCATGATTAATATATTTTCTATGTGGCATGCATAACAATGTAAATGTTATGATGTGACAAATGCACACGAAATTATATAGCGCAATGTAAATATTATGATGTGACGGGTGTACCGAGAATTATATAGATCGCAAATTAGTTGGATATTTTAATTTATCTAATGAAAAAAGTGAATTATTCATTAACATGATGCTATATTTGTTCACAACATTGTGTGGTAGTAGACCACTATGACATGATGTTTCATTTTTATGCATTGCCACATTCCATTCCTATTTTTAATGATCTCTCTCATGATTATGATCCAATGCCTATGAAATGATGATAATTATTATTCTAACCCAATGTTATATTGTTTCAAATTCTTATCTATAATCTTATTGGGATTTTATCTCACCCCTTTTTGATGTATATGCTCAGGTGGTTTCATGTAATAAGGATAATTCAATGTATAAAAAGAAGCATGAGAAGAATGAATTAAAAAAAGTTTGTGTTTTATTTGGAAATTTTTTATGGTCCTATTTTTTCCAATACAATAAAAATTTTGGATACTCATTGTTAAATGATTTTATGTTTTTTTTTAAAATATGTAATGTGATCTGTAGGAAAAAGCAGTGTCACTATAGTTGGTGTCAAAGGACAATTTAGTAGATTTTTAAATTTGGATTAGAGAACCTTAGTAAAAAACCTTATTATCAGACTAAGTATAAGTAAGAACATAAGAATATTTATTTTAGAAAATTATAAATAAATGGATCCCATAAGATATGCCTTTAGACTTAAATGAACAATTTAATATACTATTTAGGACTTGTGGACTTGTGTTTTGTTCAAGTGTTTTCTATTTTGGAAAATTATGGGAACTAGGAGGAACCCAAACAACAACCCATGTGAGAGAAAATTTATATATTACATGAATGATATCCCCAAAACCTAGGGAGGTGGAGTTAAAAATTTCATGGAGATTCCTACCCAGCTGTCTTAGCTTATGAATAATAACCAAAATAAATTGGAACACCTTGCTTCACCAAAAAGGGAGAAACTAGATATTTATTACTTTATGTGGAAATTACCACCAACAAATTGGGGGTCTTCAAATACACCAGTCAAGGAATAGTGGGTCAACTCAATGGATAAGATCTTTTCTTTACATCATTGTTCCATGAAATAGAAAGTGACTCTGGTCATTTATCGTCTAGATGGAGAAGTCCACCAATGGTGGGTGTCGATTATGAACACCAAGATGAGGGAAGAAATTGAATAGATGGAGTGGGAACACATTAAGAAAATGTTTATTATCAATTATTTATATTGAAATATCCATAAAATATAGAGATATAATTCATAGATGTGAAAAAAAAGAAATGAGAATATGTCATGACCTAAGAAGAAAATTTCACAATGCTTAAAAGGAGATAATTACGTTTTATTATCAATAATGATATAAAAATTGATAGATTTTTTAGTGGGTTTAAACAACACATTTGAAAGTATATTTCAATTAGAGACATTGGGAGTTTTAAAGAGGTTTTTTGGTGTTCTCTAAAAGTGGAGAGGGAGTTTGGAGAATCGTCTCTTAGCTATGGGGATAAGAAACAAATGATGGAGTTTCATGAAGGAGGTTTTAATGAGAATAGTGGAAAGAATAATCAGCCACCCACATGTCAGAAATGTTGGAAGAACCATCATGGGAAATATCTCAAGGGTATAGTGAAATGATTCAAGTGTGTGAGAGAAGGCCACCAAGCTCGTGAATGTTGAAAAGACATGAGGAAGTAGGACAATGTGGGGGCAGAAAGGAGAGAAACACCCATAGTCCAAAGCAAAAATTATAAGGAGGAAAAGAACTATGAAATCTAGTGCACTAAACCTCGAGTCCCTGAGTAATCAGTATTTGTAGACACCAAATACAAAGGATCTAGGAAAGACTTATTCCATATTTATTGTGAGAGTGGAGCAAGAAAATGAAGTCATACAAGGTACACATTTTATTCACTCAAGAATAGAAAAAGTATTATTTGATTCTGGTTCTACAAATTCCATTATATTTTTTAAGTTAACTTGAATTATTTATTCAATTCAATAATAACTTAATGTAGATATATCAGTAAAAACACTAAGTGGTGAAATCATTGCAACCCAAGTTTTGTACTCTTCTCCTTTGGGCATATATGGGAGTATTCTTCTAGTGAATTTCCTAATGCTTCCCTTGGTGGAATTAGAGGCTATACTAGGGATGGATTGGATATTGTTATATAGATATCATATAAACTATCAGGAAAAGTAAATATCTTTTACAATTAGAACCATCCCATGGTCCTCTACAAATAAAAGCCATATCATGAATATCCTTTTGAAATTCCATCAACAGTGTGGCTGTTGATTCCCTGGGAATAAGCATACCTCACTCAAATGGTTGAGTCAAAGGAAGTTATCAACACTGAGGAAATTCCATCATGATAGAATACAATGATTTATATCCTAAAGAGTTACCCGAACACCCCCAAGATCACGAGGTAATTTTCCCAATGGAACTCATACTCAGAGCTACTCTTATCTAAAAATGTCTATATAGGATGGCCCTAATTGAACTGTCGGATTTAAATAAATAGTTTTAAGATAATTTGGATAAAGGGTTCATATTCCCTAGTGCATCACCATGGGCTACGCTAGTGCTCCTTTTCAAGAAGAAGGATGAATCAATGTGGTTGTTTATAGATTATAGGGAACTCAATAAGATAAACATAATTAACATGTATCATATTCTAAGTATTGATGATTTGTTTGATCAGCTACAAGCATCTCAATCCTTCATAAAAGTGGATCGTTATTCTGGATATCATCAGATAAAGGTAAAGAAGGAATGATATTCAGAAGGCTACCTTTCATACAATGTATGGGCACTACAAGTTTCTATCAATGCCCTTTAGACTCACTAATTCCCAATAAGTCTTCATTGATTTGATCAATAGAGTACTTAAGCGTTACGATGATAAATGTTTGGTGGTTTTTATCGATGATATTTTCATCTACTCTAAGTGAAATGAGTAACATTAAGAACATATAAGGTTTGTGTTGGAGACATTATGGTAGGAGACGTTGTACGCCATGTTCAACATGTGTTAATTTTTTATGTAGTACATCACATTATTTGGAAATGGGATCACAAGTGAAGGAATTTCTTTGGACCCTTCAAAAATACAGGAAATTGAGGAATTTCCTAGAACCTCTAATGTCGTGAAAATCCACAGTTTTATTAAAATAGAAGGATACTATTGAGGTTTTATGAGAATTTTTTCCTGATTTTCATGAATGTTAACAATGTTAACAAAGAAAGGGGTAACATATGTATAGATGGAAGAGTGTGAGGAAAGCTTCATAGAGTGAAGGAGAAGGTTGATCACTACACCAATACTCACAATACCAAAAAGTGGAGACAATTTTGTGATATAAAGTGATTCATCAAAGAATAGTTTTTTTGTAACCGTGAAAAATGAAAATGTGATAGCCTATGCCTCACGATAGATCAATCATAAGAACTACCCGACACATGATTTAGAGCTAAAAACTATGATTTTTTCATTTAAAATATGGCATCACTACCTCTATGATGAGAAGTGTGACATATATAATGATCACAAGAGCCTAAAGTATATATTCTCACAAAAGGATCTCAACATGAGTTAAAGGGGATGGTTAGAGATAATCAAAGACTACGATTCACCTATTTTTTAAATTTCAGAATGGAGAACAACGTAGCTAATACACTTTGTAGAAAAGAACCCACTACTCTATCCATGTTGAGGATTGATAAAGACCATATCTTCTTGGACATGCAAAGGATGGATTTGGAAATATTAATGGTAGGGAATAAATCCTAAATTTCCTAATTGATTTAAAACCCATATATCCAATAGAATATTAAATAAGTGCAAAGAGATGATCCATAGTTACAAAAGAAGGTGAATGGTGTAATGGAAGGAAAATATTAAGGCATCCATATTGATGATTATGGTGTGATTCATTTTGGAATTAGGATTTTTGTGACTTCAACACTTGTGATAAAGAAAGAGATATTATAAAATGTGCATAGCTCAACATTATTTATCCATCATGGGTGAAACAATATATATCTTGATCAATGAGAACACCTCAAGTGGGACAACAAGAAGAATTAGATTGTTGAGTATATCTTAAGGTGCTTGATATGCTAGCAAGTTAACCCTAACAGAAAGATTCCCAAAGGGACGATGCAACCATTTTTTATACCCATGTGGAAATAAGAGAATGTCACTTTGGAATTTATCATGGGTCTCCCGAATACATCCAAAGGAAGTAATGTGATATGGTTTATAGTGGACCAACAAACCAAGGCAACCTACATTATTATTATTCAAGATGATCTCTCACTTAAAAAACATTATATGATATATGTGAACGATGTGGTGATACTCCAAGGAGTCCCACACTCATGGGTCATTGATCATGATCCAAGTTTCACATCTAAATTCTAGAGAGGTCTTAAACATGATTTGAGTACTGAATTAAATTTCAGCTTGACCTAATTCCCCCAAACTGATGGCCAATCTAAAAGGACTATTTAGTCACTCAAAGATATGCTAAGAGACACATTTTTACAGATAAAATGTCGATGGGATTAGAGTTTCTCATTGGTTGATTACTAATTAAAAAATAGATTCCACATAGGTATTCATACGGATACATATGAAGATCTATATAGAAAGGTATGTATAACTCAAGCCAATTAAGATGAAGTTTGTGAAAGGAATTTAGATGGACCTAGTCTTGTGCACGATATGATAGATAAGGTTCAAGAAATCTAGAAACATATCAAAGAAACTCAAAGTCAAAAAAAGTGTTTTGTTGACAATCATTTAAGGGATCTGGAGTTCGATGTTGGAGACAAATGAATCCTTCAAATATCACCATGGAAGAGAGTAATGTGGTTTGGAATGAAAGGGATGCTAAGACCAAGGTACATTTTCCCCTTCTAGATCCTTGATCACATAGGAGTCATGACCTATCTCCTTTAAATTCCACATCATATGGCTCATGGTTATGATGTTCTCCATGTATCGCTCCTCAAAAAGTACATACTTGATCCCATGCATGTACTAAACTCAGAGGTGGTACAGCGGGAAGATGATATCTGTTATGAGGGGTAGCTAGTAAAGATTCTTGAAAGGGGAGATAAGTTATTACACAACAAGAAAACCCACCTTGTCAAACTATTTTAGAGGAACCATAAGTATAATGATTCATCATGGGAACCAGAGGAGAAATTTAAGGATAAGTACCCTGACTAGGTTAAGTAAAATGAAATTTCAAGGGTGAAATTTCAAAATGGGCGAAAAATGTAATGACCCAAACATTTATCAAAGGAATTTCTCCTTTATAATGATAATGTGAAGTGGTATAAATCACATAAAATTACATAGAAACTATATTGAAATATTTATATATGAATAATTAATAATGTAATATTTACTTCTAGAAGTTAAGGATCCAATACAGATGGAATAGTAACTTGACCTTAGGAATAGTAATATGGCCCTTATGAATAGTAAACCGTCCAAATGAATAGTATCCTCGCCCCTAGAAGTATAAATAAAAATTAGGCATCTTATGAGTGAAAATATGATATAGTTATTTCATAATATAAGTAAGTAAATATTATATAAAATATTAATAATGTTTAAAAATTCTTATAGGTCATAAATATTTAATTAAATATTATGAATATTTTAATAATTTAATATAAAAATTGTTTATATAAAATATATAAATAAATTAATGTTTTTATTTATTATGATTTTGTGATAATTTTTTGAGAAATTAAGTAAATTTTCCAATTGTTATAAATGAGTTATAATTTTAAAATATGTATATTCCAAGTAAATAGTGGTTTTAAAAAAATATTAAATTACTTAAATTTAAAAAAATTATTGTCATAAAATTGAGTTCATTTTTTTAATTCTACATATTATAAAATGTTTAGGGTAAATTTTTGGGATTTTTATGAAATAATTTATTTTTTAGTGAATAGTAAAATACGGTAATTCACAATATATATATATTATGAGCTAAAAAAACTATTCATTCAGTCATATTGGATATAAGTACAATTGGTTCAAAATAAAATGATCTATTTACTTTATTTAGTCTCAGGAATCAACACTATTTCTCGTATTGAGAAAAATAATAAACTAATGAATTAAATAATGAGAAAATACACCTCTCCTCCACTATAAATACCACCCATCACCCCCTATTCTCCTCACAACTCTGAAGCTTTGATACTAGTATAAATTATTCTGAAACCTCTCACAAATACCGTATCCCCTTTATATGATCTATCTCTATCATAAAAATACAAAAAAGTTTTCCCCAATGAGGTTCTCAAGGAGAATAAATCCAAGAGGTAAAATCTTATTCATTTTCTTTTAATTTATTTTCAAGTTCATTTCCTTTCTTATCTTCTCATTACCAAACATAATAAAAATGTAATGATAAATCCAATATGATTTATATACTGGAATAATATCATGTGAACAGTATAATCATCGTTAAACCCCCCCTCTCTTTATACTAAAAAATGAAAGTGTGGCCCCATGATGTGTCAATTTACCGACATCATGGGAAATAAACTTTCATTATCATTTACCTTCTTCAAGGATGTTAATGAAACCATTTTAATGGTTTAAACATATTGTAACATTTATTTTACAACCCACATTATGTGTTGGAACTAATATTTTTACATAATATGAAATTTTATAACCAACTGAGTTTGATGTGACTAAAAAACCATCAAATTTAATCTAAAATGATCATGATTAATTTTTATCTAATGATTCATCCTCATTCCATATAGAAAAATTTACATATAATAACATTAAATATTGAATGATATAATTAATATGATATAATCACAATTCTGGATATGTATCAACATTTTACTTGAACTTCCATTCTTGTATAAAAGTGAGAAGATCATGAAAACCACGAAAATAAATGCTCTTGAATGATGAAATTAAACTACATAACTCATCCAAAATCCAATAAATTAACTTAATAAAACCATAAAGAATCAAATTCACGTATAAGAGGTTTTTCATTTTTTTAATTAATGAATCTGGTGTGATTATAAATGATATTACAATGAAGGAATCATCCAGACATAAGGTAAGGTGAATTCTTAAACCCAACACAATTTTTTTGGTTTTCCCTATTTCACCCCATTTTCAGAATGTATATCCCTTAAATATAATTTATTATTCATTATATTTCATTTTATAGGATATACATGTTCTATACTAGAGTTTATGAAAAACATAATTTTTTCCAAAGGAACTATTCTTTCAAAAAACACACCTCTTACTTCCCGATATTGTTTCTTCTTCACATAAGGTTGGTTATTCAAGTATGGTATTCCCCCTTTCATTTTGGAACCTAAATTTGACGAATGTATGCTTATGAAATGACATCCATTCATTTAAACGGTTTATTTAATGTTAATGATTAATTTATGTTCTATGTATCATGCATAATAATTTAAATGTTATAATTTGATGGGTGCGCCCATAATTTTATAGAGAAGTGTAAATTTATGATGTGACCGGTGCATTTAGAATTAAATAGAACCCCAATTAAAGGGGTAATGTGATTTATCTCTTTAGAAAAGTGAAATGTGCATGAACATGATTCTATCATTTTTCACAGCCATGTGTTGTATTTGAACACTAAGAAATGATGTTTCATTTTTATGCATTTCCACATTCCCTGCATTTTCAAAATGATTAGTCTCATGATTATGATCATATTAATATGAAATGATGATAATGATTATTCTAACCCAATGTTATATTGTTTCATGTTCCTATCTATTCTCTTAGTGGGATTTTATCTTACCAGTTTTTGATGTATATCCTTAGGTGATTACATGCACTAAGGATAATTATAAGGGCCAATAAGAGGATAGATAAGAAAGAATTAAATAATTGTCTATGTTTTATTGTTTAAGTGTTATATATATTCATATGTTTTGAAATAAACTAACCTTTTGGATCCTTAATTTTTAATGATTTTATATTATTCATAATTAAAATGATTTAATAAGATATGTAAGAAGAAGCTAGGTTACTATATTGGCCATTTAATTTTAATAAATCCACATACATATACTTAGTTAATAATAAGTATGACACTTCCAAAAAACCCCAAAACATCTTAAAAAATAGTTATTCTTGAAAAATGAAAATTCATTTTCTATTTTTTTCTGGCTATTAATATCTCTCCATGTGAATAAATATGTAATTGGCTATCAAAAAAAATTTCACTTCTTTAAAAATAACATTTTTTCATGATCTTATGTACTTTTCAATATTAAATATAAAAAACATCTGAAGTTATAAACAATGTGAAACACATTAGCACATGTTCTTTAATTAATAAAGACCAGTTCATCAATCTTCATTGTTACATGGATAATTTTTCAAATATGACATCCATTTTCATTAAATTATTCCATAACAAATATCAATGAATCACTACTTCATCCAAAATATGATATGATCTTTTAACTCCATGAGGATGGATCTTCATAAAATCTTATTTTAATAATAGAAAAAATCCTTCATAGAAAATTATTGGGAACCTCAATTTACTTCTAAGTTGAAATTACACTTCATTACATGTTGAAATTTATTGGTTCATCACTAACTAAGTAAGGGGAAAAAATATGTCACAAACAAAATATAGATATTTAGTCTATAGTGCATGTGGGAGTTTTGTGAAACTAGGTTCCTTTGAATTAAATTGAATGGAAAATTTCTATTACTATATAATTTATAAAAATAATTATGCATGATTTTTACTTATCATAATATTATTAAAACTTACCTGTAAACCATTTACATTATGACTTCCTTGCATTATTGTTCATATCAACATGATATAGAAGTTCCCAAATATAATGAGAACCTTTAGATACCCTTATATGAATATTAAAAATAATTTCTATTGTCTAAATACATCATAATGACTAGACATAGATTATGTTATAATATCAGGTTATGGGGACTCATAATATTTTATATGCCTTCTCATAAATTTCTCACTTAGTGATATTGAGAATTGGATATCATGAGGACTAACCAGTCAATAGGAACAAAAATTGATTTAGGTGTCATTGGTTGTTCTTATCTTGAAACACATGTATTAGTCAATAATATTGATATCATTATAAGTGTGTACCATTTTATCACATACTTTGATTCAATATAATAACCCAGAGATTTATGTTTGTGGGAAAGTATCTTGTGTTGGGTTTGTTATTGGTAATATGAAATTGATTAAATGATCACGACATGATTTTTCACTTAAAAAAGGAAGATATAACTCAATTATAATTTTCAAGGATAGAATTACCATTACTAAATGCTTGGACATGGTAGATGATGTAAATTTCATCCTATAAATTCATGAAATATAAAGCAATGATGGATGATGACACAAAGTGTGAATCATCATTTATGATATATTATGAGAAAAAGAGATTATATTAAACATAGTGTGTTAATAGGATGTTTACATAGTTATGACTTATACTTATCACCTTAGGGTTCATGATGTGTTACTAGATACCTTTCTTGATCTATGTGTATGATTCACTGCTATTAAGATATGGGCCAAGAGGGTTACACCCAAAATGTATCCATAAGCTAAAAATGAATATATGCTTTGGAAAAAATGGTCCCACATGGTGGGGCCTATAAACATATGATAATGAACAATTGAAAATGAAATAATTCAATTATATTATTGGGGTTTTAATAATAGTAATTGAATTCATTTCTCAGGGTATTCATTAGTTATTTAATTATAATATTTTATATGAGATAATATTATTTTTCAAATGAATGTAACAATTTCTAGTTTCATTGAATAATTTAGATATCAAAAATTTTAGTAAATGGTCTCATTTTGTCATATAACATATTAATAATTACATATTATAGAGATAAATAATTTATGATACTTATGATGAGTTCACTAAGTCCTAAGCATGTTTTGGGGTAATTTTGAAGGTTGATTTTTCATAGATAAATAGTCA
This sequence comes from Viscum album, assembly GCA_963277665.1. Classification (NCBI taxonomy): domain Eukaryota; kingdom Viridiplantae; phylum Streptophyta; class Magnoliopsida; order Santalales; family Viscaceae; genus Viscum; species Viscum album. The sequence goes on along the minus strand of OY728140.1, from coordinate 1,467,028,083 downwards.
AAATTTATGGAAACATGAAACCAAGTAAAAATATATATTTCAGAAAACAAATATTAGTGTCCATCCCTATACATGAGTTATAGAGAGAGAAGCCCAAAGAATAACTAGGATGGTTCTATCCCACTTCCTCAGATCTTGTCTATGTTCTTCACGAAATCGAAGGGATATTATAAAGAGAATAAATTTCCCACACTAGTACCAAAGAATAAAAGAAGAATAATCAATGAGTTATTGTTCATGTGTGTTTGATATAGAGCGATCCTCATTGGGTTACTTTCATATATTACATGCAAATGATGTGCAGATGATGTCAGTGTTGACGAATAAAAAATATACCGTTTATGGTTTTGTTCTATTTTTTATTCATAATTACATTATTTTTTACAATACCAATGAGATAATACAGTTATAAATATATTGGATTATATTTTATTACGACAACCAAGATGATTATTTTAAATTACCAATAATTCACTCTTCCACTGTGCCTGATTTCCTTCAATGTAGCTCTGTGAGAATGAGTTAGGTCACATGGAAGACGACCCATTATTGATATAATAGATATAAAGGAACACGAACCATTAAGGAATGATGAATTCAAATTAATATGAAAATTTTAAGAAGATTTCATAGTGGATATGGATCTCTGAGGAAGAAACTAGGACATGTACATGGGTTACCTATATGGTTTTGGGTCACTAATAGATCATCAAGGTGATATCAATAATGAGGGAATGATCAGGGATTACAAAAAATTGGAGGCCCTGGGGCCTGATTGAGAGTGGGATGGATACTTATGGTTGTTACACATATGGTTACCAGAGATGTCAGACCTAGTATGTAACTTAGATGAAGGTTTTTTTTTCAAGGATTATACCTTTCAGGACATTATCACTAGTTCATGGAGTTGAAAAAATAGAGCCAATGGGTACCCAGATAGACTAGATGCTAGATACGGGGAAACCAAGTTTGTAAACCTGATCCAATGGAGATTTTACAAGTATAACTTAAATGTGGACCATAATTATCAAGTGAGCACATCATTGTGACCACCATACGGGCCCTGTTAGATAAAGAGGATTTCTCAGAAGATTATTTTTAGGAGAATAAATGACCAAAGGGATGAATGCTGCTATGCAAGGCTCAATCATGTATCTTAGGAGGCCATGGATGATGTCTCACTTGATTAGTAATTTCAAGGTTTTAAACATAGAAAATGAAATTTAAAAAGGTCATTTGGATGATTACAACCCTAGTATAGGACCTAGATTAATAAAATGATGTAAAATAAAGCCATTTTCCCATAATTTAGTTTCTTTATTATGAAAACCTACATAGGTAATATTCTTCACAGTCAAAGAGCATTGGGATGAGGTAAAACTTTACTTGGTGAAGCCTCATTTTTTTGATTTTTTTGTGTTATATGAATGAAAAAATAATGGAATTTAACGATTATTGTTTGAGAATCATTTTTCGTGAACTTATTTTTGCGAACTATGTTAATTTTATTATATTTCTAAGAATCATCATGATTCTTTATAAATAAAATGATCTTTTGGTTATTATTCATGTAAGGTACCTATGAAGGATCTTCAAGGTTGTGCTTTGAAAAAATAGATCCGTGGAGGATATTTGAATTTAGTCTATATAAATGAGCTGTAAGGTTTTTTATTTATTATCTCCCCAGATTTGTCTCAGAAATTAAATATGATATTTTTTCTTGAGTAATGTGGTTTCTAAGAGGGAGTAGTTTTCATTCAATAATTTGAACAATTCTTAAATACAAGATCATATTTTCCCATATTAGTGTTCCAGGTATTTATTGGAAATCTATTCCCAACTAGGAATTTGTATAGGAATATGGTTACTATAGAAGGCTATAAAACCACATATGGATCTTATATTATGACAATAATTGAATCCATAATTTATATATTAATTTCACGAGCATAAAGAAACCATGTCCACAAATAAAAAACTATCTTTCATTGGTGAAGAATGATTCAACCCTAAATTGAGTAACCTAGACCCAGTGTTTACATTATTAAATTGGAAAATTTAAAATGGATAAAACCATGATGGATCTATTAGTTTAGTAATCTAGAGAGACTATATACATATATGATATATATATTACTTCAGAAAAATAAAACATTTCATGAAAAACTAAATTTCAACCTTGAATATTATTCAATTATTCCTTATTTATATCCTAGAGAACGTAAAACATATAAATGATGATCTCAAACACTCAGAAAAGAAAAGTGTACAATAAAAGATATCATGAGTGGATAAGGAATTAACAATATGAATGATCGTATAATCAATACATATGAAATTAATAAAAAACATGATAATCAAAATACATCCATAGAAAATGTTAACATAATAATCACATAGACAATATGAACAAAAATCATAATAAAGGAAATGTATAATGGTGGATATTCATGATCATACCATCATGGCCTCAACTAATATATCGTGAATATTATACTGAAGGCCTTTCCCAAAAAACATTCATTTTAACGGTATGTATACAAGAAGTACCAAAATAATGTGGAAACATGTTTTTTCACATGAGGCTTATCGATGCATCGAAGGGATATTTATAACCAGGCCCCAATCATAAATTTTTTTGTCCAATTCATTCCACACATATTGAATGATCAATACAATTCATTTAAAATACATGTTATAAATAAATTAATGTCAACATTGAATCAAGAATATTGAATATTTCCCTAATCAATGAAATAAATTATTTAATAATATTTCATTAATTAACATCATTTGTTTAAATTGTATAAAATTAAGAAATATAAAAGTATTAGGAATGATAATGAATATATCTAAAATATTACAAATTTGGATTGAAGGATAGAAATAATTTCTAATGAATAATCGATAGTAATAGATTTAATGATCAGAAGAAATTTAATGATCTCAAAATAAGGTATAAAACATAAAGTAGTAAAGGTTGATAAGATACTATAAATTTATTAGAAATGAAAGTTTGAATTAACATAAATTATTTTGAAAATTATAGAGTAAATATTAAAATGGAATTTTTAAAAATTACTTTCCTTAAAAATTTTATAATTTTTTTATAAAAATTAAAGTATAAGTAATTTCTAAAATTGTTTTCAAACTCTTAAGAAACACGTTTATATTTTAAAATAAATTCTAAAAATTATATAATATTGGAAAAAATATTTTCTTTAATAAAACATGTAAAATTATAGAAGAAGATAAATTGTGAATAATAAATATGGAGTTGTGAAAAACTATTTATACTGTATATAATAAAAATGAAAATTCTTTTTAAACTTTTGTAAAAATTCAATTTTTTTGAAAACATTAAAAACATTACTTTATAAAAATTGGAAATAAATTCAAATATTATTGAAAATTAATTTATAAAACCAATGGTGAATATAAAATAATAATCATGAAATATTTTAGAAAATATCAATATGAAAAAAAAATTCATAAATAAAAATGATAAAGAAGGTTAGTTTTTCTTATAAAACATTCTATTTGACTTTTATACCAAAGAGAGGAAAATATGGACTAAAAACATGGAAACCTATGAAATAATTAGAATAGAATAAAATATATTTACTTTAATATATAAAAATCTTATAATTCTTTTGATGTTATTTTAAAAAATAATTATTTGAATAATAGTGAGATCATAAAATTAACATTTATAGATTTAATAACATTTGAATCATTACCCCTTAAAGGAGAAAAATGAATTGAAAATTTAAATAACATGAATAAATATGAATTCATGATAAAATATTTAAATGGTCATATATACATCACATAAAATAAATTAGGTGTATAAAATAAAATATTTCTCAATGGAGTGGAATTGAGATGAAAAACCATTACCTTGGATTCCCTCTTACCAATATGCATTATATGTTCCTCGTTAATCAATTTAAAGTTATTAAATAAATTCTTAAGAAAATTTTTCCTCTATATTAGTTTTTAATAACTTTTTATAATCTTTTTACATCTATTTTTTGAATTGTTTTTTCTTACCTTAAACACTTAATGTTGTTTGATCAATTTCCCTAAAATTACTTTAGTATATTAACCATGGATAAAGGTGTCATGAAATAGTAAATTCATCTAAATAAGGATAATATTTTCCTTAATATAATATTTATTCATTAAATATAGTTTTAAAATCAAATATGGAAGGCATTAAAAGAGAAAATATCACATCGCTTCATGGAGGTGGTAGTCCACATGTATGCACGAGTGACGCTATAATTTTCCAATGGTTGGTTGGGTAAGAAGGTAGCTAATATGCTATATTTATATAATCATAATAATATCTTATATATCATATATATTCAGTAATTCTATATTTATATTCATGTTAGTGATTTAGTGATGAAAAATGGTACACATCGCTTCGTGGAGCTAGTAGTCCACATGTATGAATGATCAATGTTTTTATTTGACATAGAATGGAAATGAGACATAAAATCAATATATAATTAATAGGAAAAATATCAATATAGTGTATATAATAATTTAATTATTTTAAAATTTTAATTGATGATTTGGATGTGGGTTAAGATGAAAGTAACTTGAAAAATATTGGTAAGAACATGAACATCTTGTTTTGGTAATGTCCTTTGAATTACGCCTGAATCCTTCTTCGATTAGTATTTTTATAAAAACAAAAACTCTAAGATGATAAAAATATTTTTGTTATGGTATTTTAGTAGTCCTTGGTAGAGATAATTGTCTCAGTATGTGTGGAGAAGAGAGAAGAGAAGGTGACATTTTATAAGTGAGGTGGGTACATGAAATATTAATATATAATATGCATCCAACTATTTTTAAAATATTTTTCAAGGGAAATTTATTTTAATATAAGGATTATAAAGTTGAAATAAATTCAGAAAATAAAATTTAGAAATTTTTATGTGGAATTTTGAACCATATTGATTAGTTATACCCCCTTATTATCCTTTTTAACGTTAATCATGGTAATAATTTTTCCAGTCTCTAAGGGTCATGAATGTAGTATAAGAATTTCATGTGGCACAAAAATTTCCCATTAATTAAATCCAAGAACATTTAAAATTTAATTTACTTATTATTGGATTTCATGATTTTATAATTATTTCAAATTATTTTCAAAAATATTAAAAACTACTTAAATTCATTTTCAGGACTAGTCTCAAAAAATGAATTTAAATGCATCAATAAAGCCATATAATTGAAATATAAACACTTTAACCAAAAAGTAACCTTTATAATTTTTAATATAGGTCTTAGAATATCATAACTTACCCAAAAGTATTTAATTTAATTTTTTAAAGTCATTTACATGATCATTCTACTGTTTGCATAAACACTGCATTAATGTAGCGTAAACATTATAGGTTATTATACTATCACTAAAAAATAAATTAATATCATAAATATAGTTTATTATTAATCAAATTTATCATATAGATTCGTTCATATATAATTTTAATATATATCCACATCATGGAAATAGAATAATTGAAAGAGATTGACATTTTGTAATTACTCGTTTTTTATAATTATATAAAATTTATAATCACAAGAAAGTGAAAAATGCCATATTTTTGAATTTATAATTACTTTATATAAAATATAGATATAAAAAGTGATAAATTATTGTTTTTGAGAGATTTATAATCCTTATCCCAGAATTTCAACCTCGATTAACCCAGTTTATAATTTTTCATTGTTTCAATGTTTTACAATAGTTATTATTAATTATGAATAAAAATGAAATGAAACTTACTAAATAATTTGAATATACAGATTCCAAATATGGAGTATATTTTTTATTATTTAATTTCAATATGTGATAGAATTTTATTTTACAATAATTGTGAAAAATATATCGAAAATGGCTTTTATAAGAATAACTATTTTAAGCATAAAAATGATTTCATACCACAATATTTCATTATTTTGATTCCCATGTAATTAGTTGAATTATAAAAATTAAAATAAAACTTATGGAACTTAAAAAAAATAAAAGTTTAAATATAATTTTAAATTACATTATTTAATGAAAATAATTGATATTTTTTTGCAAAATTGAAAATTTTCACTATTCGTCCAAAAATGATTTCTTTGCGAAAAAAATATAAAATATATATTATATTTAAATTTACATGATTTTTAGTAAAATTATTCATATTTTTTTGAATAATATTTCAAAATGTGAAATGATTTAATCATTATTCCCATGTACAAATTAAAATAAAAACTTTTTTGAAGTATAAAATTCATTTATACAAATTAGTAACCAGCATTAAATGAATGTTAATTTATATTATTAAACATATTATCAATAAATTTCTTTAAAATCATCAAATATATTGATTAACTTAATTTATTTTAAAAAAATTCTTTGCATATAAATCAATTTTTAGTAAAATACATATTTTAATATTATACTGTCTTATTCAAAACTGAGTTCTTATTTCCTAGAAATTAGTCAATATATTTTTATTAAGTAAATTTTCTATATATATATATATTTCAAAATGAAGTTACTATTGTTCATACCCAATAATTCAAAATCTGAGTTACGAAGATCATATTTAAATAATAATACTTTAACAGAATTTCATAAATAGTTTAAGCAAGGTGTTGTGTTTATAATAATATATTATATATAGTACTTATAATGTAAAATACTATGGGTGATACATTCTCCCATCCTTATATAAATTTCATCCTCAAAATGATATATATACTTAACACATATCATGAAGTAATAATATATTTTTTCATAAATTTTAATTTATAAGTAAGGATTATGAAACTTATTATTTTATAAATTAATATTTCATAAAACATATGTTTTCTTTTATAATACTTCTACTTTTTAATGTGTTACATGAAGTAAAGCATGATAGTTAATCAACAATTTATACACACAAATTTATAGATTTGTCATATATTTCTTTACAAAAGTTAAGAAAATATACTTGATTTATTTCCTCGGATGTGATTCAATCAATTTTTGACCTCTTATTCAAAATAATGATCGAGAAAGATAAATATTTCATGCCTAAAATAATAGAATAAAAATTTAATGGATCACGTGACCCATTAAAGTATATTATTTTTCATTCTACTGAATACATTTTGAAATAAAATTCCTCAAGTTTCAAACAATTTAATAAAAAAATGGGAAGCATATATAAAAATAATATTCAATTATGTAGAACATTAATTGAATAAAAATATAAAAAAATATTACAATAACACCCAAGGTTCAACATTAATCATTACACCATAAATCTCTATAAAATTAGCTAGATTAAATTTGAATACATCAAAATAATATATCTACACTATTTTACTATAATTAATCATATATAAAAACACATAAAAAATTTAGAGGTTATATATAATGGTGAGGGTTAGCATAGTTTTAGAAAAATTAACAATTATTCCATACTTAGAGAAAATATTTCTAGGAAAATAAATATTCTAAAGCTATGATTATCACATTCTAAATTTGTAAAATAGCTTCTTTCCAATTAGGGTAAATTAATGATTCAAAAGTGACTCTAACACTCTTTGTTTCTTTTATAGTATATTGAGATAAAGTCAATAAATAGAATATTGATTTTATCAAGTAAATCATTGAATCTTTGAGTATTGGTTTGAATATTTTGTCCTGACCTGTCCTCGAGGCCTGTGTTGTGACTACCCAAATCCTGCCTTCCATAGGCCAGGGGCTGGCGACTAGCACCAAAGGCGTAATCTCGATAAAAAGGGAAGGCATTGCCTTTAATAAGTAAACAAAAACAACAGAGTATGCAACTGAAAGTAAACACTAATTAAAGCTGTATGCAAAAGAAAGTGTTGAAAGGAAAGGGGCTGGAAATACAAGCCCAATAGTAAAGTACAAACAACTGAAAAGCTATTACAACTACAGAAAGGTAAAACAACAACTACTGAGTTGTCCTCTGGGAATCCCACTTGAAGGGTGGGTACAGATGGACCTCTCAGCACCCCATGTTCATCCGTCCGCTCCGTGTATGTCTCGCCGTGTGGTCCTCCTCCGGGTACCATCCATATTTACAACTCTCTACCTCGATCAGTGATGTCCATCATCTGCAACTAACACAACAAAGTGCAGGCATAGCCCCTACAGGGGTGAGTATAACGATACTCAGTAGGGACCTCGAGACCTCCGAAGGTCTCCCAGAATCCACGAATGATTAACCACAAAAGAAAGATACAATCACGAATTAGGTGCAAAGCAGAGACTAATCAGGGAAGGATGGTTCATCATAGTCTGAGGGAGTCCAACTTTGCAGCTGACGCATTGGCTCATTGGGGTAGACCAAAGGAGACTCTGGTGGTTTATGATTGTCTCAATTCTCTTCCTGTTGAGTGTGTTAATGGGGTTTGGAAGGATTCACATGGCCTTCATTATTTTCATCCATCATGACGTGTAACCCTGGTTTTGAAGGTAATAGTAAAAAATAACTTTCAGCCAGCCATACATATACCTATGCTATCAATCACAGTCCGACTCCAACTCTTGAGCCCAAACACAACTTAGTCCACAATTGAAGTAAATTCAATCACCATGATGATAATGGTTGAAATACATGACTCAGCTCACAAAGGCATACATCTTTTGTTGACTGATATAGATGATCTGATGTACTCACTGATTCATATAAGCTGTCGGACCCACACAGGATACAGGACCAGCTAAGATGTCAGACACACACAGGTTTACAAGGCTAGCTATTCCGTCATATCCACATAGGATACAGGAACAGAAGTCAGAGCTGTCAAACCCATGGAGGATCCTGGTACAGTAATCATCGTTGCCAAACCCACGGAGGATTCTGGTTCAGTAGTCATCACTGTCGAACCCACGTAGGATTCTGGTACAATAGTCATCGTAGCTAGCTCTAGGGTTCCCACACACAGCATGGTCGATACCGGGAGGGTCTTCTCCTCGAGTTAAGTATCAATACATCAACTATCATGAAGTCTCGAGTTGATGTATCCCGTAGTTCTGTCTTATCAAAAGAAACCCAACGCGATAGACGACGCATCAATTGGACACTCGGTCTAAGAGTTATTGGCATTTCCGTTCCAGGGGCCCGGTTGGATTTACACTCGATCCAAACCCGTCCATTTTTCAATTTTTTTCCAAAACTCATGTAGAGTATTAAAAAATTTCCACTTCATCACAGGGGTCCCAGTTCCGCAGATGGCGCGTCATTCTGACGTGCGGTCTTGAAGATATTCCCATTTAAGTGATGTTGGGCCCGACCCGTCAAGCCCAGTGGGATGCGGTGGGTCGGCCCAACCTGTCAAGCCCAATTGGATGTGGAGGGTGGGCCTGATCCGTCAAGCCTAGTGGGCTATGGCGGGTCGGCTCTACCCGGCTCGGTGGGTCCGACCCGGCTGGGGTGTCGTCCTGGCCTGGTGGGGCGTGGCCATCCTACGGACCTGGCCCACACTTTGGGCTGGTCATGTTTTCCCAGCGGATCCACCTCCTTGCTGCGCGACCGACCGTAGTCGGCCGGTTCTGCTCAGTGCACACGGCCCGCGCAGCTGCCTGCTGTTCTTCCCACACGGTGCCTGCGGGGACCGCAGTTTTCCATCCTGGCAGGTTCACCCAACAGAACGGCCCGCAGAAGTGGGCCATAGAATTCTCTGCACGACACTCTGAGTCTCCTGCCCGGCCGGCCGGTTCAGTTAGTATGACTGTCTCGTGGATGTAGGCCACGTCCTCTACGTCCATGCGGTGCCTGCAAGGGCCGCGGTTTCTTCAGCGGGCTGGCTGGTCGGCTGACTGGTCGTCCTACTGTCCGGGCGGCCCGAGTGGTCGTCGGACCCTCAACGCGGCTGACGCACGACCGCCGCTGCCACTGCCACATTTGGTCTCTTGTTCCTCTTCTATTTGCTGCGGCCCGTATGGCCGCAACCCCCTTCTTTCGGCGCGGTGCGACGGCACCCTGCCCTACCAGCTCTGCCTCCGTCGTCAACACAAACAAGGTTCAACAGAGAGAATTTGGGCTGTGTTTGTTCGGCTCGTGCCCTCAACGTTAGGTGATAACAACTTGGTCACCATCAACCAAAAACAAACGTCTACGAATGAGGATATAATTCATAAATTAAAATTAATCAAATCCCCCTACCTCGTATTTTTTCGTTGAACGTTGACGAGTCGCAGAAGTCGGTCGTTACGGAAGACGGACGTCATTCCGTCAATGTCGGAGGGGATAACGTTGTCGTTGGTGACGTTCTTCATGGGCAGCGTCATCCCTTTATTTCCCCGATTGGAAAGGAAAGAGACGCATAATCGTTCTTTGGTGGAAATTACATTCTTCATCAAGAGGATATCGTTCCTCCAAGCTTTCTCCCAAAACCCCAATAATTCTCCCAACAAAGGAAAAATATACCAACCATAATAATATAACACATATTATTGTTCTCACATAATGAATTCAAAATAATTCCAATTAGATGAGCCAATTAAATAATTGCATGCTAGATAATTAATTGAGAGAGTGAGTTGGCACATTAAGTGGGATGGTGGAAAGGCTCCACCACAAATTGGGAGTTAAAGAGTTAAAGAAGAGTTCAAGGGGAGTTAAGGGGTTTGAGCTTGTGTGGGCCCCACCACAAAATATCCTCCCAAGGGAGGTTATGTGGTGGTGGGCCCCACCTCAAACTTCTCTTTGGAGAAAATAACCACCACCCAAAAAAAATTATGTCACACATAAGTTTTTAAATGATTTTGAGAATCCCCAAAAATTAACTTCCACTCCTGATAAAACCCAACTGCAGTAAAGGTCTCCTTAAGAGAATACTGATGCAGTGAGTTCATCGGTGTCCTTGGATTTGAATTCTGAGCACCAGTTTAAAAGATCTAAAATCCCACTCGTATGTTCACTGAACATAACCGAACAAAACATCAGAAATTGATTCAAGGCACATCGGGCCTCAGAATCAAGTGTCGCCAGAAACTGCGGACTCGTAAAAATCCCGTGTATTTGAGAAACAAATTTCCTCAGAATTGCTGAGTCATTAAATTCTCCCCACCTCAGGTCTTTATATCCCCATAAGCTACAACACACACTAAGGAAAAAAAAGGGAGGTACTGAGAATGCATCTGAGCCTCCCACTCCCATGTGCTCTCTTAGAGGTTCCCATGCTGTCTGAGAATGTGAACCAGAGGAACCAACCATCCATGTAGGACCCGCTCCAATCGATCCACAATCTCCACTGGAACCTCCATGGAAGTCTCCATGTCATTTATGTCCATCTCCCCATGGTCGATGATGTGGGATGGGTCGTGCACATATCTCTTCAGCTGAGATACGTGGAAGACGTCGTGCACCCATTGCAACTGAGGTGGAAGATCCGGATTGTAAGCCACCTCACCTACTCTGCCAAGGACCTAAAAAGGATTGATTAATCGCGAATATAACTTTCTATATCGGCCAAATCGCAGTAGTCCTCGTCCATATGAGACCCATTGGAGGACATGGTCTCCATCCTCGAACTCCAGTGTTCTTCGTCTCCTATCATCATATGACTTCTATATACTCTGGGAAGTCTTCATCTACTCTTGGATGCTTTTCACCTTCTCTGTTATAGCATGTACCATCTCTGGTCCAACAAGTGATGACTCCCCTAGGTCAGTCCAAGACAGTGGTGATCTCGTTCGTAAAGTGCCTCGTAAGGTGCCATCCCGATTGTGGAGTGGTTGCTGTTGTTATACACAAACTCTATGAAGGGTAAGTGATCCTCCTAGCTTTGAACAAAGTTGAGGAAACATGCACAGAGCATGCCATCGATAGTCTGAATGGTTCTCTCAGTCTGGCCATCCGTCTGGGGATGGAAGGTGGTGCTCAAGTGAAGCTGCATCCCGAAAGCCTCCTGTAACCCCTTATATAGTCGATAAGTGAAATGATCATCTCGATCGAAAACGATCGCCGATGGCAGACCATGATGACGTATGATCTCATGTACGTAGAGGTGTCCCAAGCACTCTATTGAGCCCTGATCTCTGATCGGTAGGAAGTGGGCCGACATGGTGAGTCGGTCGACAATCTCCCAGATAGAGTCATATCCTCTGGATGTACATGGTAGTCCTGTCATGAAATACATGGATATTATGTCCCACTTCCACTCTGGAAACACTAAGGGCCGAACCAAGCCTACTAGAACCTGGTGCACCGCCTTCACTTGCTGACAAGTGAGGCATCGAGAGACAAACTCTGCTACTGCCTTCTACATACTTGACCAACAGGCCTATCATCTGATGTTCTGATACATCTTCGCCACTCCTGGATGTACCGCTAGAGTGGAATTGTGGAACTCCCTCCACACCTCCTCTTGTAGTGTAACTGGTACCATGGTACATCCTATGAAGAGGATGACATGCTCCCTACCTTCAGATAACCCATCAGGTGTCTTCCCTAAGGATATCGGAGCACGTCACATCTAACAGTAAATGTCCCCATGCTTTTCCTCTCTGACTCGCTGAAGATGTGGAGGAGTGACTGTGAAAGACTGTAGAAAGGCTACTCCATCTCTATCCAAAAAGGATATTTTCAATACAAATAGCTTCTCTGTCGCCTCTCCTAGTAGATGAATACCTGATATTAATCTGAGAGCTTCGTCTATAACATTCCCCTTCCTCGGAGTATAGACTATCTCGAAGTCATAGTCCTGGATGAACTCGAACCATCGTCACTGCCTCAGGTTCAGGTCCTTCTGCGAGAAGATATACCAGAGACTATAGTGGTTAGAGTAAACTATAAAACGCTCTCCCCTGAGATAGTTTTGCCTCATCTTCAAGGTGAAGACAAATGTTGCTAACTCTAGGTCATGGGTAGCGTAGTTCTGCTCGTGTTGTCTAGAATTCTGTGAACCATATGTGAGCAATGATCACTCCTGCATTAGGACACACCCGAGTCTGGTCTCGGATGAATCTCAGTAAACAACATACCCTACACCCTCCTCTAGTTGCCTCACGATGGGTGCACTGGTCAACCTCTTCCTCAGCTCTTGAAAGCTCTGATGGCATCTATCTAACCACATGAACGGTTGCCCCTTATTCATCAATTATAAAAGTGGTGTTGCAACTCTGGAGAAGTCTGGAACAAATCTACGATAGTACCCAGCCAATCCCAGGAAACTCATCACCTCTGTCACACTCCTGGGTGGCTCCCAAGCAAGTACTGACTCAATCTTCACAGGATCCACTGCAACTTCAACCTACGAGATTATGTGTCCCAGAAAGTGAGCCTCTCAAATCCAGAACTGGCACTTCGAGAGCATACCATATAGATGGTGATATCGGTGTGTATCTAGTACTACCGGAAAATGGCAGGTGTGATCCTCCTCAGTAGTCGAGTAAATTAGTATGTCATCGATGAAGACTATGACAAAAAGATCGAGGTAAGGCTGGAAGATCATGTTCATGATACTAATAAACACTACTAGAGAGTTGGTTATGCCGAAGGGCATAACCAAGAACTCGTAGTGGCCATACCAACACCTAAAGGCCATCTTTTGCACATCCTCATCTCAAAATCTGAGCTGGTGATAGCCCGACCTAATGTCTATCTTCTAGAACCATCGCGCTCCCTTGATCTGATCAAAGAGGTCATATATCCTCATAAGTGGGTACTTGTTCTTCATGGACACCTGATTCAGGTGATGGTAGTCAACACACAGTCTCAAGCTCTCATCCACCTTCTTGGCGAACAAAATTAGAGATTTCCAGGGTGAAACACAGGGTCGGATAAATCCCTTCCCCTGGAAGTCCTCCAGTTGTACCCGCAACTCATGATGCTCGGCGGGAGCCATACAATATGCTGGAGTAGATATCGGTGCTTTCCCAGGGTTCAGGTCATTGTAGAAGTCCACCTCTCTGCGAGGAGGTAGTCCTAGAACATCATCAGGGAAAACATCTGTGTACTGATCCACCACAATAGGAAAACCCAGACTCCTCCCATAAACTGGTCCGAGGATGAGACTAGCCAACTGATGTGTGATCGGCTGCCACCTCCTCTGCGTAAGTCCATCCTGCACTGCAAAGGCTCCCTTCTCTCCGGTGAAGTTGAACCTAGTCCCATCCCTGTAGATGCACCACACATTGGGCCTAATACAGTCAATCTGAGCATGAACTATTGATAACCAGTCCATACCCAAGATGAAGTCGTAAGGCCTCGACGCTGCTAAAAGAAGATCCCACCCGAAGCTCTCACCTCCAAGAGTATGGTCACACTGCCAGCACCAGTGTGTAATCGTCGAGTCTGCTCCCATAAGTGTCTCTAGCCATAACGGTCAAGACAACAGATCCATCGGAATCTCCGAGCTCCGAATGAGGGAAGTGGCAATAAAATAATGACTCACACATATGTCTATAAGTACTGCAACAAGGGTGGAGTAGACACAGATAGTACCTCAAATCATCTCAGGTGCGCCATGGTCGTAGGCCTTGACTGCCAGGATCTGAGCCCGCCTCTGTCCGCCAGCTCCCTATGGTCAGGGTGGACCTCTTGGTGGTTGTGGTGGTAGAGCCTCAAAACGTCATCTAGCACCCGCTAATCGGCTAGATCCTCTGCGATGTCCACCTCCTCCTGGCGGACCACCACGGTCAAGCCTCTGCCTCTGCCTGGGAGGTCCCTCTACTGTCTGATGCTCATCTTCATGGCGGGTCGGGCAGTCACGAGCCATGTGGCCCTACCCACCATATGCATAGCACTACCTGGTCCTCGTATAGCTGGCTCTATCTCATGTTCCACGCACAACCAAACCTGTATCCTGGGGTCGGCCACCTGATGGCCCAGTCTGCTTTTACCTCTGCATCATCTGTCTACTATCGGCTATAGAAAACTCCTCTATGTGTCGCCCTGTGGTGGGTCACGCCGCTAGTGACTGCTCAGTGAGAAAAATCTCCACTATAAGGGCTCACTCTATCACCCTCTCTTGTGTCAGTTTGCTGAGGGGAATCATCGAAGCCTTGATCTCATGACTGAGTCCCTACTCGATGTTCCGGGCCCTAAAGAATGGGCCCTGTACCATATCTATAGAGTAGCGCAAGGGGTCGGTGAACCTCACTGAGTACTGAGCTATTGTCATGCTGCCCTGATGTAGATGAAGTAACTCCTAAATCTGCACCACACGAAAGGTGGCTGGAATAATCTCTTAGAGGAAGAGACTCAAGAATTATTTCCAGAGCAATGATGCATCATAATGAACCTAGAGCATTAGGCTCCCCCACCTGTCTACTGCTGCATGCAGGAGACTCACAGGAAGGACCACCAGGACTTTGGCTGGTGTCCCTACCAATCTGAAAACTCTCACGACATCCTCCATCCAATCCTCATGCTTCCTGTGGATCCGTCTCTCCACGGAACTTGGGCAGCCTCTGGTGTTGTAACACGTGCAACGCACTCAGATGATGTGCAATCTCTACTGCTAGAGCTGGTGGTATCAATGGCCCAGCGGGTAGTGGTACCGCTGGTACCTCCGCTATGATGGGGCCCTGCACCGAGGCCACGTTGCTCGGTGGGCTACCATCTCATACGAAACTCAGAACCCTAGATGGCTGCCTTAATGGGTCCATCCTGAAAAGAAACAGGTGCGCCACGGTTAAAATAGTATACCTGGTGGGCTGACACAATGTGATCATGAAGAAAACTTTTTCAAAGGAAATACACACGCAATCAGTGTTTTCGTACACTGAGTCGAAGATCGGAAGATAGAGTCCTAGTGTATGGATACGTTAGCCACCACACCAAAAATGGTTTCCCTAAACTGATAACCACACCTAAAACACTTAACACTATTTCCATTAAATGACTCAAAGTCCATGTTCTGCGGTAGAACCGACTCATCTGAAACCAATTTTTCATGACCTATCCTCGGGGCCCGTGCCGTGACTTCCCCAAGCCCGCCTTCCATAGGCTACAGGCTAACAACTAGCACCAAAGGCGTAATCCTGATAAAAAGGGAAGGTATTTCCTTTAATAAGTAAACAAAAACAACAGAGTACAGAAATGGAAGTAAACACTAAGAAAATGTATATACAAAAGAAAGTGCTGAAAGGAAAGGGGCCGGAAATACAATCCCAACAGTAAAGTACAAACAACTGAAAAGCTAGTACAATTGCAGAATGGTAAAACAACAACTACAGAGTCGTACTCTAGGAATCACACCTCAAGGGTCAGTACAGATGGACTCCTCAGCACCCCAAGTCTGTCTGTTCGTTCCGTATACATCTCGCCAAGTGGTCCACCTCTGGGTACCGTCCAGCTCTATAAATCTCTACCTCGATCAGGGATTTACATCGTCTGCAACCAACATAACGAAGTGCAGGCATAGACCATGTAGGGCTGAGTATAATGATACTCAGTAGGAACCCCAAAACCCTCGATGGTCTCCCAGAATCAACGAAGGATTAGCCAAAGAAGAAAGAAACAATCACAGAGTATCAACCAACCCTATATAGGAATATTCCAATACATATACCTAAGTTATCAATCATAGTCTGGCTCCAAATCTCTAGCCCAAACACAACCCAACCCACAAAGGAAGTAAAGTCAATCACCATGATGATAATGGTTGAAAGACATGACTCATCTCACACAGGTATACATCTTTTATAGAGTGATAGAGATGATCAAATGTAGTCACTGATTCATCTATGCTCTCGGACCACATAGCATACAGGACCAACTAAGTTGTCGGACCCACATAGGATATAGGACTAGCTATTATGTCAGACCCACATAGGATACAGGAACAGAAGTCAGAACTGTCAGACCCATGAAGTATCCCGGTACAGTAGTCATCGCTGTCGAACCCACAGAAGATTCTGGTTCAGTAGTCATCACCATCGAACCCACGTTGGATTCCAGTACAATAGTCTTCGCAGCTAGCTCTAGGGTTCCCACACACAGCACATTCGATTCCGAGAGGGTCTGCTCCTTGAGTCAAGTGTCAATAAAACAACTATCATGAAGTCTCGAGTTGATGTATCCTATAGTTATGTATCATCAAAAGGATTGCAACGCAATAGAATTTAACCTTGATCCATACCTGGCCTTTTTCCAAATTTTTCCAAAAACTCACTGAGAGTATTTCAAAAGGACTAATTCGCCGCGGGTGTCCTAGCGCTGCAGACGTTGTGTCATTCGGACGCGCGGTCTTGACGATATTCACATTTAAGCGAAGTCGGGCACGACCCGTCAAGCCCAGTGGGTTGTGGTGGGTCGACCCAACCCGGATCGGCGGGTCCGACCAGGATGGGGGGTCGGCCTGGCCCAGTGGGGCGCGGCCCACATACGGACCCAGTTTGCACTGCGGGTTGGTCCGGTTAGCCTGGAGGCGCCAAGCGGCGCCGCCTCCTTACTGCTCGGCCGACTATAGCCGGCCGGTTCTACCCAGTACACGCAGCCTGTAACAGCCCGAGATTTTATGAAAACTATTCTTTTTAATTTTATTAATGTCTTGTGTTATACGCTACACCAAAAGGAGCTCGCACAACACGTATCCTTGACTTGCCTTGCATTACACGCAATCGCAACCTTCCTCGATAGCGTGTGTAGTACGCAATACCGAGTTTCACTAAACAACGATATGGTATTAAAATATTATCAAAACTAGCCGTTATGAATAGTAATAACCACTTTTTGAAATTTTATAAATTTTATTTTTCAAAATGGACTTCATTTTTGGATTCGGAATACCGAAATTAGCCTAGGGTGAAATTTTGGTATTTTTCTGAAAACTTTCAATTTTTGATGAATAGTGAAACCACTAAGTGGTAGGTTAAAAACTGAATTTTGCATAAAACTTAATTTTACCGCTTCTGTGAATGGAATTTCAAAAATCCGAGAGACACGGTTAATATCAAGGACTAAAATGTGGTTCAATGAGATGAAAATAATTTTTTTGGTGAATAGTAACTTTTTACTTTTTTTACCGCGGTTAATAGTAAATAGGGTAACTAAGGGTAAATATGATATTAATATTACCCTAACACATGTCCTAATTCTATTGGACAAGTGTAATTCGACCAAAAACAAACTTAGGAATAAAATATGACCATTTAGGCCCACTTGGATTAGATTAGGACATTTATTATTAATTTATTTAAAGAAGGGTTAAAATAGTTAAAATCAAAGTTTAATAAGTAAATCATTTTTAATATCGGGTTATACATAAGATAAATTCGATTGTAAATATTAATTAGAAAGCTAAAAAGATTTCCTACATGATGGTATTTTATTTGTAATTTTTAGAAATCAAATAATTTAATTTATTTATGACACAAATATGATGCAGTAATTATCTTATTAATGAAATATTGACATAATTGATAATATAAATACCAAAATAAATGTAATTCAAGACTTTTTATGAATTCCACTAATTTTCTAGGTTACTATGATATATTAGTGCTGATTTAATATACTTGGTTAGAACATATAATTCTGTTATGACTGTCACAAAAATCATATATCAAATAGTGTCAAAATTGACACAAAATAGTTTTTAAATCAAATATTATATTATTAATTGTTATTTTATTCCTAAAAATATAAGGTTCGGCCAAATGACTTAGATAAGGATATATATATTGATAATGAACAATTTGGGGTTCGTTTGGCATGTTATAGTAAGTGTATTAACCATATAGTTAAAGAAAAAAAAAGACATGGTAAAAGTTAAATTATTTAACTTAGAGTTAAATCTAATTGATAAGGTTAAAATAATACCCTAAACTTGTCTAAATCTTATTGGTTGATAATATATCGACCCATCCCCACTTTATCTTCAAAATAAGACCCTTTGGAACCATTATAAACCGATTTTGACTTTAATATAAAATAATATTTTTAGATATTCCTAAGGTGCCCCTCTCCTCCCTTATAAAAGGGCACCTCCTCCCCCACCTCCTCACACCAAATTGAGCACTCAAGCTCGACCAAACCCTGCCATTTTCTCCTCTCAACTTCCCTAGAAACATCATAGAGGTTCTGGACTTCCTCAAAGACCAATTTTAGTGCCCTAAGAGGAGGTCTCAAAGAGGCGCTTCAAAGAAGAGGTAATTACCGTTACCAATTCTTTCATCTTTATTTCTTCTTCCACTTCTTCTTCTTAGGTTGTTTCATTATGAAGTAATAACATAAGTATCTCTCATATACTGATTTGTTATTATAAGTATGAAACAACCCTATTTCACCATCTATCCATCCTACGGAAAAAGAAACCACCGCGCGTGCGTACGTACGGAATACCGTCTCCACGCCGTGGTGTAATCTATTTTCCGCCACCACCTTAATAGGATGGGTATAATGGTGTAATGAGTAACTATATATGATTATTATAAAGTGATATTGATACTGAAATAATATTCATAGACTTTAACATAATTCCACGACCATGGGACGATATCATTGGTCGTGCGTACGTACGGACTACCGTCTCCACGACGCGATGAGATTCATTCTCCACATTAACCATTCATGAATGATTATAAATCATATATAATAAGTACTAATGAAATATATGACATAATAATGATACTGTATTTATGTATATTTATATGTATTTCATCTACTTAATTCCATTCAATTCAATAAGGAAACGAAAACAGCGTTCATGCGTACGTACGGACTACCGTCTCCATGAACGGTGAATTTCATTCCATTATCAATATATAATATATATATATATATATATGTATATTATGAATATATATTATATATAAATCATTTTTTACATTCTGGATATAAGTAATCATGATCCAAGTAATCATATTAATAATTAAAAGTTAAAAACACGAACGACAAATAAGACGATTTTACCCAAAATGCTACTTTAACATGAATTTACAAAAGACCGGGTAATATAAAGCCACAAGAGAACCATATATGATATCATAACAATGAATATGATTCTGTAATAAGTCAATAACATTATGTAAATCATTATACAGGAGGTTCGGACACGTACAAGCAAGTCGGACCTAAGGTAAGAGAAATATCACAATCTCATTTTTATCCAAGATTGTTTATTCGTAAGTATTTACTGGGGTGTATTTTATCATCCACATCCATGTGCCCTAAAAATGTAATATTGTTTCCATCCACTTAAAATAGTTTAAATCCAATTTTACCCTTCGTTGAGTTTTTAGTAAAGGATATGAAAGGAATCTTTTTTTTCGTTTTTCGTACGAGGCACTTTTTGACTTTTCCGACAAAAGTACGAAGAATGTTTTTTTAACTTAAACGGAACGAACGGATTTTTATGGTTTTATAAAGCCTTATTTTCATGATGCTTCCTCCAAAAGATTTCATGACTATTTTTAATAAAATCTCTTTCTTTTAAAATTGCATGATGTTTTGTGAAAAGAAATTGATTTTGAAGAAGAAAGGATATTTTCCTCAAGAATTCATTTCAAGTGTTTTATCAAAATTATTCTCCATCTAAGATAATAAAGGGTTCTGTTTCTATCCATATTTTTACATTGATTTGACTATGTTGTGATGGAATTATGTTTATGAATTCCTTTATCTTATATGAATGGTTTTATGATGTCATGTTGTTTAAGAATCCCATTTTTATTACATGGGTTATGAAATGATGTATGATTTATGATTTTGTGGCACACATAAGAATGGTATCATTATGAGATGGGTGTGACCTATATCTCCCTCCAATGCATTGGGTAAAGATTTTATATCTCATGAGATAGACAGGGCTGGAATGGTAGGTTATACCGGTTCAGTGAAACAGGATTGAAACGAGGGTTACTCGATTCAGAAAAGGACTTTGTCCACTAAGATAGTCTTGGAAATGAGTCTTGACTAACAAGAAATGATTATCTATGATTATGTGTGAATGCCACAAAGTTTCATGTTTTAAGTTATGATTATTTACATTTCACTTCTATGATTTATCCCATGTTATGAAATTATGCTCTCTTTTGCAGGTTATGATTTCCAAAAGTTTTGTTCTTATGAATATGATGTGATTGATTTTTCTTTTGTATACCCTTACTGAGCATTTGAGCTCACCCTTTTATGTTTTCTTTTCCCCAGGATATAAAGAAAGGTTTTAGGTAAAAAAAAAGGGAAGATCTTTATGGGAGATATTGAAGATCATTCACCACGATTAGAAGATTACGTTCCGAGTTTCCAAAGACACTAAACTATTACGATCCTTGTGTGTGTGTTTTTGTTATGTACTAAGTATTCCGAAAATGTAATGTAATGTCCATGTACGTTAAGCTACGGGTCGCTACAGTTGGTATCAGAGGAAAGGTTTAGTCAACCTTTGGAAACTAGGATGCGAGAACTTTAGTGAGATCCCTAGAGATATTTCTAAGGTATGTCTAGGGATGCCCCTAAGGTTAAGTATACGTATAGGTTATAGTACTAGAATTACGTTAACGATCATAGAATTAAACCTAAGATGTTAGATATTGAAGGTACTCCCCTTTTATTATATTGTTTTCCCTAGCATGATTTTTGCCTCTCACACTATTCTTTTTGGGTTTTAGACGATGGCTGGAACCCGAAGGAACCGTGTTGATCATTGCAATGGACAATGCAATGATTGCCCTCCTGAACAAACAAATGTTATGGGAGATGGAGTACAAAATCTTATTGCTATACTTACACAAGCTATGAATCATTCTGGACTTCCAAATGAGCAGAGAAGGGAACAATATTCTATTGAGTCCTTCATGAGGCAACGTCCACCTTCTTTCAGTGGGACTACCGATCCACTTGTTGCTGAACAATGGATCAGTACCACTGAAAAGATATTTTCAGTTCTTCAATGTTCTGAACATGATAAAGTCATCTTAGCAGTATATCGTTTGGAAGGTGAAGCTGATCAATGGTGGAATCATATCAAGAATATGAGGCAAAGAGATGAAATTTTGTCCATGGAATGGGACGAGTTCAAGAAATTGTTTTTCAGTAAGTACTTCCCCCGTATTCTTCGAACAAAGATGGAAAAGGAGTTTCTTGAGCTGAAGCAGAAGGATGATGAATCTGTTGGTATATACGAAGCAAATTTTACAAGACTTGCAAGGTATGCATCTGGCATTATCATCCAACCTGAAAGTAAAGTTGATCGATTTTTCAGTGGCTTAAAACCAAGTCTTCGAAGGGCATTAGCTATAAGAGACTTCAGTAGCTATGAAGAAATTGTGCGTTGTGCTGTCAAGGTAGAAATGGAAGTTGGTGTTACATATCCATCTCGTGGTTTTGACAAGAAACGAAAGATGGAATTCAAGGAGAAATCTCAGAATAATGGTGAAAAGAAGATGAATGTTTCCTTATGCACAAAGTGTGGAAAGAAGCATGGTGGAGATTGTCTTAAAGGGACTAGAAAATGCTTTAAGTGTGGAAAAGAAGGTCGTCGAGTAGCTGAGTGTTGAAGTAATGGAAAAAGGGATTCTAATGATGTGAATAAAGCAAACATTGCAGAGAACACATCACCAACACTTCAATGCTTCAAGTGCAAGGAAATGGGGCATTATGCTAATAAATGCCCTAATCCAAGGGTTAGTGATGATCGACATGAGCAACCGCTTAAGGAAAAGGACAAAGGGAAGTCACATGCGATCACTATTGGCGATGTTGAATATGACAACGATGTGGTGGAATGAATAATTGTTTATGTAATAGGATTCCAAAATAATGTTGTATCATGGAGTATTAGAATATTTATGTATTGGTCTATTGTGGTTTTCAATAATTTTATGGTACTAATAACCATGGAAAGTGATTGAGATATTTTTGGAAAAAGAATGATATGCGCATAATGAAGGGAAAACGAGAAAATGAAATATTTTACAGTATTCATGAGCTCATGATTGATATAAGGACTAAGTGATATCATGGTTTGAGTATATAGAATTTTGAGGATTTTGGTAACTACATTCATGTTTTCATTAAGGTTCAATGGGTATTCAAGAGAATACATGATTGAGGACTTTGAATGTCTGGAATGTGACCAGCAAAACATATCCTATGATATATGGGGATCAACGATGGTATTAAATATATGGTAATCATTTTCACTATGAGAGTGGACTACAGTATTATGGATAAGCCTAAAGATTGGAATGGATTATGGATAGAAGTTTTTTCCATATTATTGATGGGATGTTATAGTAATATAGTTTCAGAAAAAGGACAACCTTCAGGACGGGCGACAGCCCATCACTTCGGACAAGGCTGTGGGAATCGAACCCACAACCAAAGTGCGACTGGCCTTTATCGCCTACCACTGGCCTACAGGAAGTCCCTGTTTATTAGAAACTAGTTTTATTATATTAAGCAGTATGATATATGAAGTATAAGTCCATTTTAGGAACCATATATGATTAATCTCACTATAGATCGACTTATGTATATAATTTTTGCTAACCTTTTGTTTGAGACAGATGGAATGACCCGTCGTTCTATCACATGATCTGCTAACACTTCACAAATTCAACTTCATTTATTTAAGAGATGAAGTGGCAATTGTTCAAGGCACGAACAACAGTGAGATTGTACCAAAATAAAGTAAGTATTTATTCTAATTCAAATTTTCAACTTTAGGGAAATGATCTTGAAAAACAAAAATGTTGTCCTAGTGATCTTATACCTGATGAATCAGATGGTACCTTATATCATCACAAATCTATGGATTTGTGATTACTGGATTTTCCATAGCCATGTTCTCTACCACTCTCCATCAGAACATGATGGTTAGATTTCTCTTCCATATCCATATTTTCACCTATGTGGAAACCCAGTGATTAGTTTATTTGGGT
Source organism: Viscum album (assembly GCA_963277665.1). Classification (NCBI taxonomy): domain Eukaryota; kingdom Viridiplantae; phylum Streptophyta; class Magnoliopsida; order Santalales; family Viscaceae; genus Viscum; species Viscum album. The sequence goes on along the minus strand of OY728140.1, from coordinate 1,467,004,214 downwards.
AATCGTTACATTTCATACTTTAGTTTTTAAAGACAAGTTTTGGTATTCCTTTTTACGATGTCAGTTTCTATTAAAGAAACTTTTTAATAGTAAACTATTTATAACCCCGAAGAATTTCGAGGGCGAAATTCATTTTAAGGGGGGTAGAATGTAACAGCCCGAGATTTTATGAAAACTATTCTTTTTAATTTTATTAATGTCTTGTGTTATACGCTACACCAAAAGGAGCTCGCACAACACGTATCCTTGACTTGCCTTGCATTACACGCAATCGCAACCTTCCTCGATAGCGTGTGTAGTACGCAATACCGAGTTTCACTAAACAACGATATGCTATTAAAATATTATCAAAACTAGCCGTTATGAATAGTAATAACCACTTTTTGAAATTTTATAAATTTTATTTTTCAAAATGGACTTCATTTTTGGATTCGGAATACCGAAATTAGCCTAGGGTGAAATTTTGGTATTTTTCTGAAATCTTTCAATTTTTGATGAATAGTGAAACCACTAAGTGGTAGGTTAAAAACTGAATTTTTCATAAAACTTAATTTTACCACTTCTGTGAATGGAATTTCGAAAATCTGAGAGACACGGTTAATATCAAGGACTAAAATGTGGTTCAATGAGATGAAAATAATTTTTTGGTGAATAGTAACTTTTTACTTTTTTTACCGCGGTTAATAGTAAATAGGGTAACTAAGGGTAAATATGATATTAATATTACCCTAACACATGTCCTAATTCTATTGGACAAGTGTAATTCGACAAAAAACAAACTTAGGAATAAAATATGACCATTTAGGCCCACTTGGATTAGATTAGGACATTTATTATTAATTTATTTAAAGAAGGGTTAAAATAGTTAAAATCAAAGTTTAATAAGTAAATCATTTTTAATATGGGGTTATACATAAGATAAATTCGATTTTAAATATTCATTAGAAAGCTAAAACGATTTCCTACATGATGGTATTTTATTTGTAATTTTTAGAAATCAAATAATTTAATTTATTTATGACACAAATATGATGCAGTAATTATCTTATTAATGAAATATTGACATAATTGATAATATAAATACCAAAATAAATGTAATTCAAGACTTTTTATGAATTCCACTAATTTTATAGGTTACTATGATATATTAGTGTTGATTTAATATACTTGTCTCGAACATATAATTCTCTTATGACTTTCACAAAAATCATATATCAAATAGTGTCAAAATTGACACAAAATAGTTTTTAAATCAAATATTATATTATTAATTGTTATTTTATTCCTAAAAATCTAAGGTTCGGACAAATGACTTAGATAAGGATATATATATTGATAATGAACAATTTGGGGTTCGTTTGGCATGTTATAGTAAGTGTATTAACCATATAGTGAAAGAAAACAAAAAGACATGGTAAAAGTTAAATTATTTAACTTAGAGTTAAATCTAATTGATAAGGTTAAATTAATACCCTAAACTTGTCTAAATCTTATTGGTTGATAAGATTTCGACCCATCCCCACTTTATCTTCGAAATAAGACCCTTTGGAACCATTATAAACCGATTTTGACTTTAATATAAAATAATATTTTTAGATATTCCTAAGGTGCCCCTCTCCTCCCTTATAAAAGGGCACCTCCTCCCCCTCCTCCTCACACCAAATTGAGCACTCAAGCTCGACCAAACCCTACCATTTTCTCCTCTCAACTTCCCTAGAAACATCATAGAGGTTCTGGACTTCCTCAAAGACCAATTTTAGTGCCCTAAGAGGAGGTCTCAAAGAGGCGCTTCAAAGAAGAGGTAATTACCGTTACCAATTCTTTCATCTTTATTTCTTCTTCCACTTCTTCTTCTAAGGTTGTTTCATTATGAAGTAATAACATCAGTATCTCTCATATACTGATATGTTATTATAAGTATGAAACAACCCTATTTCACCATCTATCCATCCTACGGAAAAAGAAACCACCGCGCGTGCGTACGTATGGAATACCGTCTCCACGCCGTGGTGTAATCTATTTTCCGCCACCACCTTAATAGGATGGGTATAATGGTGTAATGAGTAACTATATATGATTATTATAAAGTGATATTGATACTGAAATAATATGCATATACTTTAACATAATTCCACGACCATGGGAATGATATCATTGCTCGTGCGTACGTACGGACTACCGTCTCCACGACGCGATGAGATTCATTCTCCACATTAACCATTCATGAATGATTATAAAGCATATATAATAAGTACTAATGAAATATATGACATAATAATGATACTGTATTTATGTATATTTATATGTATTTCATCTACTTAATTCCATTCAATTAAATAAGGAAACGAAAACAGCGTTCATGCGTACGTACGGACTACCGTCTCCATGAACGGTGAATTTCATTCCATTATCAATATATAATATATATATATGTATATTATGAATATATATTATATATAAATCATTTTTTACATTCTGGATATAAGTAATCATGATCCAAGTAATCATATTAATAATTACAAGTTAAAAACACGAACGACAAATAAGACGATTTTACCCAAAATGCTACTTTAACATGAATTTACAAAAGACCGGGTAATATAAAGCCATAAGAGAACCATATATGATATCATAACAATGAATATGATTCTGTAATAAGTCAATAACATTATGTAAATCATTATACAGGAGGTTCGGACACGTACAAGCAAGTCGGACCTAAGGTAATGGAAATATCACAATCTCATTTTTATCCGAGATTGTTTATTCGTAAGTATTTACTGGGGTGTATTTTATCATCCACATCCATGTTCCCTCAAAATGTAATATTGTTTCCATCTACTTACAATAGTTTAAATCCAATTTTACCCTTCGTTGAGTTTTTAGTAAAGGATATGAAAGGAATCTTTTTTTTCGTTTTTCGTACGAGGTACTTTTTGACTTTTCCGACAAAAGTACGAAGAATGTTTTTTTAACTTAAACGGAACGAACGGATTTTTATGGTTTTATAAAGCCTTATTTTCATGATGCTTCCTCCAAAAGATTTCATGACTATTTTTAATAAAATCTCTTTCTTTTAAAATTGCATGATGTTTTGTGAAAAGAAATTGATTTTGAAGAAGAAAGGATATTTTCCTCAAGAATTCATTTCAAGTGTTTTATCAAAATTATTTTCCATCTAAGATAATAAAGGGTTCTGTTTCTATCCATATTTTTACATTGATTTGACTATGTTGTGATGGAATTATGTTTATGAATTCCTTTATCTTATATGAATGGTTTTATGATGTCATGTTGTTTAAGAATCCCATTTTTATTACATGGGTTATGAAATGATGTATGATTTATGATTTTGTGGCACACATAAGAATGGTATCATTATGAGATGGGTGGGACCTATATCTCCCTCCAATGCATTGGGTAAAGATTTTATATCTCATGAGATAGACAGGGCTGGAATGGTAGGTTATACCGGTTCAGTGAAACAGGACTGAAACGAGGGTTACTCGATTCAGAAAAGGACTTTGTCCACTAAGATAGTCTTGGCAATGAGTCTTGACTAACAAGAAATGATTCTCTATGATTATGTGTGAATGCCACAAAGTTTCATGTTTTAAGTTATGATTATTTACATTTCACGTCTATGATTTATCCCATGTTATGAAATTATGCTCTCTTTTGCAGGTTATGATTTCCAAAAGTTATGTTCTTATGAATATGATGTGATTGATTTTTCTTTTGTATACCCTCACTGAGCATTTGAGCTCACCCTTTTATGTTTTCTTTTCCCCAGGATATAAAGAAAGGTTTTAGGTAAAAAAAAGGGAAGATCTTTATGGGAGATATTGAAGATCATTCACCACGATTAGAAGATTACGTTCCGAGTTTCCAAAGACACTAAACTATTACGATCCTTGTGTGTGTGTTTTTGTTATGTACTAAGTATTTCGCAAATGTAATGTAATGTCCATGTACGTTAAGCTACGGGTCGCTACACAGCCCGTGCAGCAGGCCGCGGTTCATCCCACACAGTGCCTAGGGGCATTGCAATTTTCCAGCCCTGTTGGCTGGGGGCCAACCAGTTCGGCTAGTAGTGTGGCCCATGGAAGCGGGCCGCAGTCTTCTCCATGCGGCGCCTACGGGTGCCGCGGATCTCCAGCCCGATTGGCAGGTGGCTAGCTTGTTCGGTTCGGCCGAGCGGCCCGCAGATGCGAGCCGCATCCTTGACCTCCATGCGGCGCCTACGGGCGTCGTGGTTTCTCCAGTGGGCCGGCCAATCGGCCCACTGGTCCGGGCGGCTCAAGTGGCTGACAGACCATCCACGCGACCGGCGCGCGGCCGCCGCTGCCGCCGCCACCTCTGGTCCCCAGTGCCTCTTCCATTCGGCATGGCTCTCCTGGCCGCGACCCCCTTCCTTCGGTGGGGTGCAACGACACCGCGCCCTACCGGCTCCACCTCCACCGTCAATTCAAACAAGGATCAACGGAGGGATGTTGGACCTTTTTGGTTCGTCCCGTGCCCTCCACGTTAGGTGATAACAACTTGGTCACCGTAAAAAAAACATCGATGAAAAAGGATATAATTCATACATTAAAATTAATCAAATCCCCCTACCTATTATTTCATCGTTGAACATTGATGAGTCGTGGATGCCGGTCATTGTGGAAGATGGATGCCGTTTCGTCAACGTCGGAAGGGATGACGTTGTCGTTGGCGACATTCTTCACGGGTGGCGTCTTCCCTTTCTTTCTCCAGTTGTAAAGGAAAGAGACGCGTCGTTGTTATTTGGTGGAAACAATGTTCTTTGATGTGACAATATCATTCCTCCCAGTGTTCTACCAAAACTCCACTAATTCTCCCATCAAAGGAAAAATATTCCAACCATAATAATATAACACATATTATTATGCTCACATAATGAATTCAAAATAATTCAAATTAGATGGTCCAATTAATTAATTTCAACCTAGATAATTAATTGAGAGACTGAGTTGGAACATTATGTGGGAAGGTGGAAAGGCTCCACCAAAAATTGGTAGTTAAAAAATTAAAGGGTGTTCAAGGGGAGTTGAGGGGTTTGAGCTTGTGTGGGCCCCACCACAAAATATCCTCCCAAGGGAAGTTATGTGGGGGTGGGCCGCACCTTCAAAACCCATTTGGAGAAAATAAACACCACCCAAATAAAAATTATTTCACAATTAAATATTTATTTAATTTTGACAAACCCCCAAAAAATAACTTCTACTCTCGATAAAACACAACTATGGTAAATGTCTCCTTAAGCGAATACCAGCATTGTGATTTCATCGGTGTCTTCGGATTTCAATTCCGAGAACCGGTTCAAAAGATATAAAACCCCGCACATACGTTCACTAAACGTACCCAAACAAAACTTCAGAAATTGATTCCGGGCACACCGGGCCTCAGAGTCAAGCCCCGTCAGAATCTGCAGACTGGTAAAATTCCCATGTTTTTAAGAGAAAATTTTCCTCAGAATTTCCGGGTCTCTACCCTATCTTATTATAGTTTAAACAATGAGTATAAATGATTTCATTCATTCCCTTTCATTCTTGAGAATGATTACCCTTATCTCCACACTTTCAAAAAAATCCCATTACCATTAAGAATTTACCGAGATACTTATTTTCATAAATATCATATATTTGAAGTTACATCCTTCCCTTATTCTATGTTACCTATTTTATTTTTTCCTTAGTGCTCATTAATCCTTCTGTTCTCAATATTTCCTTTGAAGATATATGACATGTAGAATTATTTCTTTATCATGATGGAACATGATACTATAAAATCATATGATAACAATGTTTGAGAGACAAGTTCACATTAGGGTCTTTACTTGATTCCATTATATAAATAGTTAATCATACTTTTTTATATTACAAAATTAGTCTATAGAATTACTTGATAATCTTATAATGTTTTCCTCATATTCAGCAACACGTTCCTCTTAATTTTTTATTAAATAATGTAATTTCGTTTTCAAATCATATTTTATTCCTGATGAAAATATTTCTAGAAGAAAATGACCATAATGGGTTTTCATTCCATTATCTCTATCTCCTCCTCATCTATATTATTTTGAATCAATTACCACCAGTAAACCTCATCTCATTTTAAACTATATACTTATAGAATATCCTTTTCCTTTTCATTATATCTCAATGATATTAATATATTTTCAGGGTACCTGATCCATTGATTAAATACTAACAGATCAGTAGTTCCATTAAACGATATAGGCCTAAATCACAAAAATTGATCCAAAATCAGTTAATAAAACTATATAACAACAAGTTTCTCCGTACATGAAAGGTTATTTTTCATAACCTAGATTAGTTTCCCCAATATAGGCATGGTTTTTTAGTTCCAACACTATATATATTGACTTTATCATAAGGTAAATCCCTATATTGACTATGGGTGTTGACATTATATCCACTTAATCTACTATAAACCTTATCAAAACAATAGATTACATAATTAGCTCAAAACATTATGAATATTTATCATTTAAATAAAAATACCTAAAAGGTACTAATAATTTTACGAGATTATCTTGATGCTCATGCTAGCTACGTTCTTATAAAATATAGTTCCCGAGGGTCTTACTAAGCTTCCTTTGATACCAAATAATATAACCCAACTCCATTAATGCTTTCCTAGTGTTTAATTTGTAATATTGGAATAAGATAAAAGTTATCAAACTATGATTGATTGACCAGTTTAGTAGAATTGGGAGACTAAATACATATATGCTTTTCATATTGCATTGCAAAAAAATATAATAAAAGAATTTATTTCATCCTTGAGGATCATTCAAAAAATCCTTCATCATATCTCGGGGAAAATAATGTTTAATAAAGGGTGATATCAAATTCAAAACATGGTAAAGTGTACAATAGAAGCTATCATGAGTAAATAGAGAATTGACAATATGGTAGAGTGGATGATCAATACCAATTCCATTTAATAAAAAACATGATCTTAAAAATGTTTCCATGGAAATTATAAACATATCAATCACATGGATAATAATTTATTAAATAATAATTAAGGAAATGAATAATATTGGAAATTCAATATTTTACCATCAAGGACATGGCCAAGATATCATGAATCTTGATGCCAATGCCTTGTCCAAGACTCTTTCATTATGTGTGTATGTATAAACCAGTTACTCAACAAATGTGACCTCTTGTTTTGTCTCATAAGACTGTCAATGTATAGAGGTGTTATCTATAACAAGTCCCCACTAATCAGTTACACATCCAATTCATTCCTCACATATTGAATGATCAATAAAATAAATTTTCAAAATTGTGTATAAATCAATAATTATCCATATTGAATCTATAATTAAAAATATTTCCCAAAATAATGAAATAAAATTCTCAATAAGCTTCTTTAATTAGCATCATATATTAAAATGATATACGATTAAGATAATATCATTGTATTAGAAATTATATTATATATATCTATGATACATAAAATATGTACATGAATGAAAGAAATAATGTCTGATAAAAATGGATAGTGATAGAGAACATTATCATAAGAATGTGAATGATCTCAAAATAAGCTGTAATCTATAAATTAGAAAATAATAATATAATACCATCAATTCATCAAAAATGGAGGTTTGAAAAAATATAATGTATTTTGATAATTATAAAGGAAAATAATTGTGAAACTTTTAAGAAACATTTTACTAAATCTGTGTAACTTTATTGCAAAAATAATGTTATAAGTCATTTAAAAAATCCTTTTAAATATTTTATAAGATAATTCATTTTTATTTTAATAAAAAAAATTCACAAAATATTAGAAATAAGTATTTTCTTTGAAAAACCATGGAAATTCATAGGGTAAAATAAATAGTAAATAATTTTAATATATGGGAGGAAATATGTTTAGATCGAATGCATTATAAAATAACATTTCATTCACACATTTGTAAAAATTCATAAACGAATTGCTTGAAAAACTCTAAAAAATTATTTTTTTAATAAGGAAATAAAAGTCAAATAATTTATTAATTTTCTTCACAAAATAATTTCATAATTTAAAATAAAATTCTTTAAATATTTTAATCATTATTAGTATGGAAAAAATATTCTTTTCCCAAAATGATAAAGAAGGTCACTTTTTTACAAAATGTAATATCAACATTTGAGTTCCAAGAGGGGAAAAGTGGGAAAAATTCATAGAAATCCATAAAATAACCTTATTAGAAGAAAATACGTTGTTTTTAATTTATAAATATCATATAATCCTTTCGTTGTAAATTTAAACATGAATTATTAAAATTAGAATCATATGGGAAAATTATCTTTTACATAGTTATTATATTTTGAATCATAAATAATTAAAAGAGAAACAAATATTTTAAAATTTAAATACCATTATTAAATATGAATTCATGATATAAAATTTCAATAGGGAAGTACATATACTATATAAAATAAATTAGGTTCACGATATAAAATATTCAGCAATGTAGTGAAATTGAGATGAAAAACTCTTTCCTTGGATTCCCACTAGGTCAGGTGCATTATATCATCTTGAATAATCAATTAAAATTTATTAAACACATTATTAATACATTATTATCAATATTCCAATTTTCACAGACCTTTTATAATCATGTTATATACATTAACTGAATAGTTCTTTCTTACATTGACCACTTAAGGATGTTTTAATCAATTTATCCAAAATTAATTTAGTATATTGAACACGGTTAAAGTTGTAATGAAATGGATAATTCAAATATATAATTTTAATAATTTCATGAATTTTTTTATTCATTATATAAAATTTTAGAAGAATCCAAACACATTGGTAATATAAAAATGAATTAAATTGCTTTGTGGATGTGGTAGTCCACACATATGCATAATGGACATTATCTTATTCCAAAAAATGGTAGGGTAATAATATATATTCTATATTTTTATTATAAAATAATAAATATTTTAAAAATATAACATATATTAAATATTTACATCATTACGACCATCCATGGGAGCCGGTAACGAAAAATTATGCACATCACTTCATGGAAGTGGTAGTCCATGTGTATGCATGAACGATAATTTCATTTTTTATTGGATGTAAAGGAGATAAAATATGGATGTAATATTAACTTAAAAAAATATGATTATAGTGTAGATACTTATTTAATTATGTTAATTTGGTTATCGAATATTTAGAGGATGTTTGAGAAGTAATGAACTTGAAAAAAGCTTAGTAAGAATATATACTTCTTCTTTTGGTATTATCATTTTACATATACCGTAAGCCTTCTTGAAGTGATATTTTGATAAGAACAGAACCTCTATGTTGAGAAAAATAATTTTTTTAAGGTATTTTGTTAGTAATTGGTCAAGATAAGTTTCTCAAAAAGTTTGGAGAATAAATAAGATAAGGCTCCTTTTTATAAGTGAAGTGAGTTACAATCTTGTAAATAAAAAAATATATTAACATATGATGTGTGTATAAATTAGGTAAAATGGATCAAAAGATCCAAATATTAAATTATATGTAGTATAAGGTTTAAAAAAATTCAAATAGTCAAATTTAGACTTGTTTACATGTAATTATGAAACTTATCTTTTAGTTTAACCCCTCTGTTAACCATTTTAAACGTAACCTTAGTAATAACTATTTCAATATAAAAGGATCATGGACGTAATATTAAAAATTCCTAAGTGTCACATACACAGATCACTAAATACTAATTTAAATTTTCCCAAATATTTTATTTATTAAAGTATTTTTATGATAATATAAATATTTAAAATTAAATTTTAAACATTCAATACCATTTAAATTCATTTAGAGGACTATTAACAGAATTTGAATTTAAAGATATCAATTAAAAATATAATTCCAATATAAAATCCATCACCAAAACATACCCTTCATAATTATACATTAAATTAATATTATATCACAATTCACCCAAAAAATTATTAATTTTAATGTTTTTAAAATCATTTAATTTATTTTTCTACTCTTCTTGAAAACCCTACATCAGTGTTGCGTAAACATTCTAGGTTATTATAACATAACTAAAAATTAAACATAAATTAAAATCATGAATATAGTTTATTATTATTAAATTTTATCATATATATTAATTCATATATCATTTATATATTTATCCGTATCATGGAAACGTAATACGTGGGATATAATGACATTTTTTAATTACTCTTTACATAAAATAATATAATGGTCATAATTACAATAATGTGGAAAAATATCTATATTTTAGAAATTATGATTATTATTGATGAAATATTGTAGTTAACTGATATTAAGTCATGTTATTGAGATAGTTAGAAGCCTTTTCCTTCAGTTTCAACCATGATTGACCGATTTTACCCTTTTCTATCGCGATAAACTTTTACCACGGTTACTATTTATTATGACTAAAAATGAAATGGAACTTATTACATGATTTGAATATGATGATTTATAATATGGAATATATATTTTATTATTTAATTTCCATATGTGGTACAAATAAATTTTAGAATAATTATGGGAAACGAAATGAAAAATAGTTTTTAGAAAATAGATATTTTAAGCATAAAAATGATTTTATATTAGAATATTGTATAATATGTATTCCTAAAACATTAGTTGAATTATTTTTATTAAAATTAATTATTTTTTAATATAAAACAAATTAAAAATAGAATGACTCTTTTAAATTATTTTATTTTGAGAAAATAAATTACATGTTTTACAAAATCTGTATTTTTCAATATTCATAAAAATTAATTACTTTTAAAAAAATACCAAAAAATTATTTTATTATTATTTCAACATTATTATTTTTAAATTTATTTCCATTTTATCATATTAAATTTCTAAAATTATCCTATATTAATAATAATATCCATGCAAAAAATGTAATAAAATCTATATTTGAAGAAAATTTATTTTTGAAGTATAAAATGAATTTACGCTCTTTACCTATCTAGTAAAAACCATTATTTGAATTTTAATTTATTTTATTAAATATATTACCAATATATTTCATTAAAATCACACAAATATAATGATTAAATAAATTTATATTAATTTAAAATGCATTTTTTATAGAAATTGATTTTTTGAAAAATATCACTTTTTATATTATATTATCTTATTCAAAAATGAGGGTTTATTCCCAGTAAATTAATATGTAAATTTTAATTGAGTAAATATTTTCTACATATATTTCATAATGTAGTTACTCTTGTTCGTACCCATCAATTCAAAGGCTATACCATAACTATCATATTTAAATATTAAAATTTTAATAGTGTTTTGCTGCTAATTTGAGCTCAATGTTGTATTTATAATAACTTATCATATATAGTATTAATAAACTAAATTATTGATCTGTTAAAAGGATTCCACATGAGTATTAAGGAACCAAATGAGTGAGAAAGAATTGAAACATTCCATCACAAATGCGCTTTGGTTTGTTAAAGGGATCTGATGAGTTCATGATTTTTACGTGGTCACAAGGGATGTGTTTCATAAAGAAGTATTCTTTAATATATTTATCTATTATAAAGTTTTGACATTTCATATTCACTACATTAATACTGAAAATTTATTAATTGAGTTTCATGGGAATTAATAAATTCCCCATCATAATTGGGTTTGATCAATGTAAAATTGGGTAAATTATGAGGAAGTAAAATCGCCAGTGCAACTTTATTATAGTTATCACATAAGAGATGTGTTCCCCTTGAGAGTGGTTCCCCTCTATAATTAGTTCATGGTGGCCATCGTTCATTACATTAAAGAAATTTTAGAGTGAGTACTTAACAAATGAATCTCATTTCTGAACAAATCCATTTAAGAATAGTAAATGATTTTCTCCGTATATGGTGTCCTTCACATATATAAGTACTTTAGGAACAACCAATATTTAAAACTGAAGACCATTGAAAATAAATGATCCCATGAATTAATTATAAGTATCCATGTATAATTTTTCACTTCATGAACCTCTTATGTATACTCACTCGGCCACACAAGAACTGTGAGATTTCATAAGTGTTATGCAATCTTGTAATTTCTATGTGAAAATATGGCATTTTACATTTGTAATGTTTTCTTCTATTTTTTCCTTATGAAATATTATTTCATCTACTTATTTATAGATTATTAATCTTTAATGACATAGTTTTGACATTATAATTAGGTAACCAATGATAATCTATTGTGCCATGGTTGTCCAGCACTAACATGGGTGTTAAAAATTTAGTTTATTTTATAGATCATGATAGTGTTTCAATTATAATATCAGTTATTTGATAGGTTACCCATATATGGGGTTTTATTCTAATTTATTTACCCATCCCCTCCCCACAATCGAGGTATCAATCAACCAGCTGGACAAACCGCTATCACAAATTTGATAGATATAATATGCCATAAACATATGATTTCATCAAAGAAGTTGTCTTCTCTATGGTTTTCATCTTGGTATATAATTATTCGAAACCATAGGATTTATGATTTACACCTCAGTTATAGGTGAATAGTTATGGGTACATTTTTAATAAATATATGGTACACTAGAGGCATGGCTTAGCATTGAGTTCAGATCTCCACAATGTATGAGCATTTGAGACAGATTGGGGATGTCCATTTTTTGTTCAATGTAGCTACACATAGTTTCAAGATGAAATCAGTGTAGTGGACCTGTATAATTCTATTAGGGTTTTATATTCCTTCTACCATTGCAATAGTTATATCATCCTAGACTTGATTAGTAGGTGAATCATAGAAAAAATACTTCTCATATGGTGCATTAAAAGGTCCGAGTAAGCCTCTGGGATCTGGAGATAAACAAAATAGTTATTTTCCTAGGGGACATGTATAATTATATCATTCCCCAAACCTCTCTAATGGATAAGTTGAGAGGACCCCTACATATAAGGGAGATTCTTAAGTTTGCGAAATATGTGATGGGTGAAGACCTTCACCAACACATCTTTGACACTTTTAGAGTCTATGGGGAGTTTTTTATCATTAATAATGGGGTGGATTCATAAATAAGAAGTAACTAAACCTACTAATCTCACATGAAATTTGAGATTTATGGTGTATACATACTGAAAATCAAGGAGGTTTACTATAACTAATGGGGTTTAGAGGACACCCCCAATATCAAGCAAATGCTTCTCCTAGAAGACTTCTAAGTGATATACATTAGTGTTTACCTGCTCCTGGTTCATGATTCACACCATAATAGTGATCATAAGGTTATTTTTAATGGTAGTAAAAGTAACCAATGTAATGTATATCATCTTAGTGGTTCTATTATTTGTAATGTTTCACTGACAAGTCATGAATACTAACCACGGTAAATCCATATTCCAAATTTATAATCCATTAAAAATTATATAGGTTTGTATCATAAAGAATATGGTGGGACAAAAATTAATTAATAAATATCAAATACTAGGTTTGGAATTTAGAATATTCCCCTAAAGCCTCAGGGGAGTTATGTTACACTCACAAAATGAACAGAACATGGGAAACTTGATAGATCGACACAACCATTTTATCTTTGTCTTGTATGATTACCCAAATGGAACCATCATTAGTGATGAAAATTATATCATCTAAGAACAGAAATATCCAACACCTTTATGATATGGTTTAATAGTAGTAATAATTCATGAGGATATAATTTTTGAGGGATACTTGCCATAAATATTTGGGTGGCTATTCAAATGAATATATAATTATGGTCTTACCCATCTCTTGAGAATAAAAGTTTAGTGAAATCATATAGTTTTCCTTAAGTTTTAGATAATGGTAACATATGAAGACACACACATTATATTCAATCTCTCATGATCAGACACCTATATCTAGAAAATGACGGGAAATTTTGATTACTAAATTTAATCATATCTAGATAGAAAACTAGCTAACAAGGTGTCCATGTTCAAGGGTTAGCTAGTGACTATAGGTTGATAAGATTGAGATTAATATCTAAATTCCAGGAGACTTGGTAAAAAACATATCCTAGAAATACACCATTGGTAAATCTACAGACCTACACTCCCAGATCTCGGTATAAAAAAACATTCATTAAACATCATATTTGATACAAAATTAGATACATCTATCATTATATTATAATATTTCCTAAAAATAAACATTACAGCTCACTTATCATATAACAATCCTCAGAATGGATGATTTCATGTGTTTGAGGATCAGTTACATAGCCAACATATTTTACCAAACTTGTGAAAATTTCTCTATAATCTAACAACACCAAACTCCCTATTACAGTACTGGAAATAGGCTATTTTGCAACGGGGGTCCATCGCAAATGGCCCGTTGCGAAAAACTGCATCGCAACTAAATCTATTTGTGACGGGACCGTCGCTAATACTAGTCACTGTATTTAACAAAATCTTTCAATAATTATTTGTGACGGTCCCGTCGCAAATGGTATTTGCGACGGGATGAGCAACCCGTCGCAAATAGGTACAAAAAATAAATATTTGCGATGGGACCATCGAAAAAGCTATTTGTGTCGGGTTTCTCACACCGATGTAAATAAGTATAAAAAATAATAATCCAAAAATATATTAAGAATTATTTGCGACGGGCCCATCGCAATTACCTTTTGCGACGGTTCGTCAGCCCATCACAAATAAGTATAAAAAAATATATTAATGTTATTATAATTCACATTAAAAAATATTATAAATAAATGAAAATATTTGAAAATTTTAATATATATAAAAATAATAATTCTTCTAAAATATGAATAATATTATAATATTATATAATAATAAAAATAATATAAAGTATTCATATTATTATAAATAATTAAAAAAATTATAAAAAATAAAAAAAATACATTAGTAATATTATAATAATAATATTATTATTAAAATTCATATTAAAAATATTATAATTAAATTAAAATATAAGAAAATTTTAATATATATAAAAATATTAACTATTATAAAATATGAATAATATTATTAATCATATTAATATTATAATATTATATAATAATAATAATAATATAGAGAATTCATATTATTATAAATAATTAAAAAATTATAATTTTACTTAAAATATTTGAAACTTTTTATGTATTAAAAATATTGAATATAATATTATTAAAATAATTAGAAAATAAAAATATGAAAATTATCAAAATGTGCAAAAAAATATAAATAAATAATTAAAATACTAAGTATAATAATATTATAAAAAAAATAAATAACAAACTATTAAAAAAAATAGAAATTAAGTAATGCAATATATAAGAGAGATATAAACTCTAAATAGAAAATATTATATATTTTGAAATCACAAACTTTATAACATAAAAAAATCACTAATCTGAAGGTGGGGGGGAGGGGGAGGATGTGCAGGAGCTGGTGGAGGAAACTCCATCCCTAATACACGAGTAAGTCTGTGCATATACTCCATCTGCTCATGATGCTACTGCTGGCACAGACTCATCTGCTCCTCGTGCACCTGCTGCTGTCGTCGATTCTCCTCCTCATACTTCTGCTGCTGCAGACACATCTCCTCCTGCTTCTTATGGAGACTCTCTATCATATCAGTCTAAGATCACAATTGATCCTCATTCTGTGAAGCGGAAGATGATGCACGATCTCTTCTCGAGCTGGACGCCGACATCGCAGCAGTGCCATAATAATCTCTAGGAGTCAGTCGACTGCCGATACCAACTACTCGGCCCTTCTCGAATCCATACTGGGTCGCCTGCATCCAGGCCGCCTCATCAAACTGATTGCCACTGGCCTGATCAGCTGTCTCGGCCTGACTCTCAGCCTGAGTCTGTGACGCTACAGCCTCATATGACTCCTATAATTTCAATTTAAAATTAAAATTATGAATATATTATATGGAGTAAATTTTCAAATTGAAAAACAAATAATAATGACCACAATCTGCCATTGGAGATAACCTCTAATCTCCCTAGTAGCTGGATTAGTATACATATTCCGATATACGTCGTACTTCAAAATATCAGGCTGTTCGAAAGCCTATAAGAATATAAAATAAACCGTTAATATTTAAAGTTATATAAAATATTTATAAAAAATGTACGTACCAGATGCTGTCTATGAGTACTGAATGTACGAATCCCAGCTCGATGAGTCACCTCCTATCTCCCTCGATTCTGTCTCCCCATCGATGATCTCCTCTGAAAATCACCACTCAACCAATGTGAACATAATCCATCGTATACTTGGGATGAAATGTACTCTAGTCGGTGCGCTCTACAGTAGTCATCAAACACTGACACTCTTGCTTTCTTCATGGTAGCCCTTCTTAAGTTGTGCAAAAACTGACGAAAGAAATCACGCATGGCCACCTTCCAAGCCTCGTGGATGGGGTCACGCATGGTATCCTCGATCGGATACCATAAACCCTAGAAATAATTCAAAATATCAAGTTATAAATGAAATAAATTTCAAAATAAAAATTATTTATTTACGTACATACCAACCAATGGTCGAACATGGCCTGCTGCCCATCAACGGAAATCTTCTCCCATGTGGTCCGTGGCTGAGAAAAACTGTTGTGCAAGATAGCGATGCCATGTCCAACTGCTATATGTGTAAAACTGTAAAAACAATAAAACATTTATTATGTAAATAGATTAATGAAATCATAGTAAAATGAACAGGTTATCATACCTCTGTGTGCGTGCATCAAACCCAAGACATGAACGTTGATCGGGGATGGGGTCAAGAATCATCAGTCGGGCAAGACCGCGCCCCCTCCATGTACCTCCTAAAGTGCTTGTAGGCTTAGTGTCAGATGCCACCAAATCGTCCTCATCGAAATCAAGATCAGCCTCCAACAACCGACGAATTATGTCTGAATCCATCTGAAACAGAAAATAAATATTGTTAGCAAATAATTGAAAATTATTATTATATATTCAAATATATTAGTTATGATCACATATAAATATCATTGAATTGTATCAATGTTCACCTTCATCATCATCTTCATATCTGACGATGGCATCTTCAGATTCCTCCTCAATATCATCGATATCCATTTGAATTCCAATTTCTTCATCTCTTACCATTTCACACTCATTTGTGACATCATTAACATCATCGTCATCACCGAATCATAATTGTAGGGTGCCATCATCGATACTCATGTCTCTTTGTAAAAAACATTGATTTTGAGTACTCTCTTGAAAAACTTCAATTCCTTGTACTTATGTGATAGCACATTCACTCTGCCTAAATTGATTGTATCGAATTTTGATTTTTATTATGCTCCACCAATCAGTCATGTCTCTTGACGTAGAACAATACTTTGTGTAATAAACTTGATGTGCCTGTTGAGCTAGTATGAATGGTTCATTTACTCCAAGAACACTTATATTTAATATCGATGATTCCATGAGTCGGATTAACACACACGCCTTTCTCAGTATCCAACCACCAACGTTTGAACATCGTTATGTAATGTTCCCCTAGATAATAGAGTTCAATAATTTCATCAAGCATGCCATAAAAGTCAACTTAATTTTCTCTATGATGAGATCCTCTCAAGAAAACTCCACTATTCATTGTCTTTTTTGATTCCCCATATGCATGTGTATGAAATTGAAAACCGTTCACCACATATGCATTATATTATTTAATGATTTTGGATGGTGGGTAACACAATATACACAACTGTTTGTCAATTTTATCAGCATATCGAGACACCTAAAATTTTTTGAAATAATTATCAATATACTAAACTATAAATTGAATGAGATGTTAAAACCTTAAGAATTTATGTTACCGGTTTTTGAAACCATTGAGAAATTTTTTTCTGTTGGCGATCTTTGAGAGCAGCTATTGTAATTTGTGGAAGTTTTTTTTTTGAAGTGATTATCATATAACCTATGAAAAACAAAGTTATTTATTATAACGAAAATTATAGTATAATTGATAGAAAAACTTATAGTAAAAACTATGTCATCTCGTCACAGTTGAGAAGAACATACGTATGAGCTCTGTGATGTTCATCATCCAAAATCCATCGATCATTAACTCCACCGAAACCAGCTCTGGCTGGTTTAAAACAGATAATTGATTGTTTCTTTCATCAAAATTCATCTCGTTCTGTTCCATGCGGTTGTGTTTTGAGGGATACTCATATTCAAAATAGTGGGAGATGAAAAAAGATATTTCTTCTTGAAAATAAGCTTCAACAGTAGATCCTTCAACAGATGCTTTGTTACGTACTTTCTTTTTCAATTTTTGCATGCATCTTTCGAATGGATACATCCATCGAAACTGTACCAGACCTCCACATTTTGATTCACATGGAAACTATAATATCAAATCTTCTATTGAGTCAAAGAAATATGGCGGAAATATTTTTTTTCAGTTTACATAAAATTACAACAACAACTTCTTCAAGTTTGTTTAGAACATCATAATCTTTTCTCACCACACAAATGTCCCGAAAAAAATATGATATGTCTGTTATGGAATCCCAAATCATATAATTCAACAAACCTCTTAATCCAATGGGTAGAAGTCTTTCCATTAAAATATTAAAACGATGAATTTTTAATTTGGTAACATTACCATTATTTAAACATCTACCCAAATTGGAAGCACAACCATCTTTAAGTCTGAAATCTACAATCCACTGACAAAATAATAAGCGACTTTCTTTGGACAGTGAATAAACTACTTTTGGTTTCATTAACCTTTATCTTCTAACATTCTCAAAAAAATCGTGTTCTGGATGCCTGAAAATTTGGGCAAGATCAAATCGTGCATTTACATTGTCTTTTCTCTTTCCTGGAGTATCCAAAACTATATGAAACAAATTATCAAAATAGTTCTTCTCAATATGCATGACATCCAACATGTGGTGAACCAACAAATCAGACCAATATGGAAAATCCCAAAATATGATACATTTTATCCAATTGTGCTCTTTCCCAAAACCAGAAATTTTATGTTGGTTTATTGTGGGTCCAAATGTAATGGGAGGAAACGAAAATACAACTGATTTTGACTTTGTACCTAATAGAATTTTTGGAGGTCCATCCCTTTCAATTGTTCCTTTTCTAAAATGAGGTATGTTTCTGCAAAAAGAATGATCAGCTGGAAGAAATCTGCGATGATAGTCAAAATAGAAAGGTTTTTTTCCATGGACGAGCATAAATGCTTTGTTCTCTCCCATACAGTAAGGACATGATTTTGGACCATGTATACTCCATCCAAATAACATGCCATAAGTCGGGAAGTCACTAATTTTCCACATCAATGCTTCTCTTAGTATGAAATTTTGTTTCACAGCAACATCATATGTACTGACACCGGTACTCCACAATAAATTTAATTCATCAATCAATGGTTTCAAATAAACATCAATATTCTTATTCGGATGTCCTGGCATTAGTAAGGTCATAGAGATATAGGGTTCTTTCATCAACATACATGGAGGTAAATTGTACGGAGTTAAAAAAATAGGCCAACATGAGTACTGACTACCATAAGATCCGAACGGACAGAAACCATCAGTGGAAAGACCCAGTCTCAAATTTTGAGATTCTAAAACAAATGACGGATGTACTCTATCAAAATGATTCCATGAATCACCATCAACTGGATGATTCAAGCTTGTATCAGTTGAAATATTTGATTTGTGCCATGACATCATTGTTGAGGTATTCATAGACATGAATAAATGCTGAAGTCTGGATGTAAGCGGAAAATATCTCAACTGTTTTACAGGAATCAAGCCAGTCTTCTCATGTTGCGCTTCTTTATACCTCAGTTCCCCACATGTTGGACAACTATCTAATGACTCATTTTCCCTAGAATATAAAATTCAATCATTTGAACATTCATGAATCTTCTGACAACTAAGTCCCAAATTCCGAACCAGCCTCTTACTCTTATATTAATTTGTAGCCAAAAAATTTCCTTCAGGTAACAGTGTTTTAATCAAAGTAAAAATCTAATTAAAAAAAAGGGTTTGACATTCCATTATCTGATTTGATAGCCATAAATTTAGCAACTTCTTCTAATTTTCTTATCTAGCAACCAGGATATAATGCATCCTCAGCAGACCTCAACAACTTTAAAAATTCAGACGGTGAAAACTCAGGAGTTGAATCAATATCATCTTGAATTTCTATATGTTGAACCGATGGACCTACAACATCATGTACTAAATTTTGAAACCGAGATGGATTAGGAATCAAGTTGTTATCACCTTCTCTGGAACTGTGTTCACCGTGTTGATATCAAAAAACATAATCCGATTGAAAACCAAAATTAAAAAGATGTCCCCCAACTTTGTCAAATGTGTCAAACGTTCTCAGTGCACATTTTTTACAAGGACATTTTATTGTGCCTTCTAAAAAAAATTCTGACTTTGATGCCGCAAATGCCATGAAAGTCTCCACACCCTCAATATATACTGGATTTAAACCAGAACCGTTTGGATTTCTAAGTTGATTTATCCATAAGCGGTCATATAATAATGACTAATGTCGACTTTTTTGTTCCATATTTTTCTATAAAATCTAAAATCATTACTGGTTTTGAATAATTTTATAGAAGAAAAACAATCTCTAAAATAAAAAACTATAATAATTACCACTACTTACGAGAGACACAATTTTCAAAGAAATTATTACTAATTAGTAACATAATTGATAATATAATTAGTAATATAATATAATTATGTTATTAATTATATGATTAATATTTATAAAAAAATAATATTAATATTATTAAAATAATAGAAAAAATATAAATTATTAAAATTATCAATATTTACAATAGACTATTCTTAACATGTTCAAATCATAAACAGTCGTTAATTTTTTAATCATGCCCAATAAAATGTTCACTAATTGTTCGCTGATTGTTCACTAATTGTTCTACTTATTCGCTAATTCTTCTTCTAATTCGCAAATTGTTCTGCTTATTCGCTAATTATTCTCCTTATTTTATTATTAATATTAAAATAATATAATTTTTTATATTATGTTATAATTCTCTTTTCAGTGTTGAAACATGATATTCTGTCTCCACATGTAATATTTACATTCACTTTCACCTCTCTGTTGGTGAGGAGGTTGATAATTTTGAAAATGAATGCAAATATTACATGTGGAGACAGAATGTGAAAATATTTCTAATTATCTGGTAATTATTCTAATTATCTGATAATTATTTCTAATTATCTGGTAATTATTCTAATTATATGGTAATTATTTCTAAATATCTGGTAATTATTTCTAATTATCTGGTAATTATTTCTAATTATCTGGTAACATTTCTAATTATATGGTAATTATTTCTAATTATCTGGTAATTATTTCTAATTATCTGGTAATATTTTTAATTATCTGGTAATTTTTCTAATTATCTAGTAATTTTTCTAATTATCTGTTAATTTTTCTAATTATCTGGTAATTTTTCTAATTTTCTGGTAATTATTCTAATTATCTAGTAATTTTTCTAATTATCTGTAATTTTTTTAATTATCTGGTATATTTTCTAAATATCTAGTAATTTTTCTAATTATCTGGTAATTTTTCTAATTATCTGGTAAATTCTCTAATTATCTGGTAACTTTTCTAATTATCTGGTAATTATTAGCTCATTATTTAAATTATTTATTAATTATTATAATTATTAGTTAATTTATAATTTAATTAGATTATTACCAAACAAATATCATCCGGGAGTGTCGAACCAAGAGTGCAGCAAGGCCCATTATCGTGTACCAGGATACCACGGGTCAGGCCCGAAATTCCTTGTTGGGACTTTCACCCCTAGGTACAGCTGCGCCAGAGCCGCCTCTACTTGTTCGTATCTAGACAATGCTTACTTGATTGATAATGAATCTAATTATACCAAATTATATTATTCATCAACTAATTATGTCTATTTATTACAAACAAAATCATTTTATTAATAAAACTAAATATGAATAATAAAATAAATTAAATTTATCTAAATTAAAACTAAATAAAAAAATTTAAAATTAATATAAAAAAATTAAAGGAATATAAAAATAAATACAAGAAAAATACCTTAATGTTTATGCCGAACTTTTTGACTCCTTCGAAATCCACTCGAAAAAAATTAAACTATTAAAACTAAAGATTTTAGAGAGAAAGTAGAGAAGAATTGGATGTTCAGGGAAAAAATAGATGTGGGTATATATAGGTTAGATTATTTGCGACGGTAGTATTTGCGACTGTACACCCGTCGCAATTAGAAGTATTTGCGACAGGTCCCGTCGCAAATACCAACGCCTTATTAATTATAGCCTCCTGTTAAAAGGGAATTTGTGATGGGACCCGTCGCAAATACCCCTGCCGCAAGAATATTTTGCGACGGGTAGCAAGCCCGTCACAAATATTATTTACCGCCGCCTGCTACTTGCGACGGTGAGGATACCCCCCATCGCAAATACCTTCACCGCATTAATTACAGCTTGTGGTTAAAATGACATTTGTGATGGGTCCCATCGCAAATACTCATGGTGTAAAAGGATATTTGCGATGGGCCCCGTTGAAAATACCCATGCTGGCAGAATTTTTTGTGACGGGTAGCGGGCCCGTCGTGAATATGATTTACCGCCGCCCGCTATTTGCGATGGTGAAGATCTATCCTATCGCAAATGTCCTTCCCGCATTTTGGCGCGAAAGCCGCGCCAAAACAATTGTGACAGGGCATCTCTCACCGTCGCAAATAACTAATTATTTGCGATGGGAGTGCATTCTCGTCGCTAATGTGTCTTCAGTCGGACCATTTGCGTTTGGAATATATCCCATCGCAAATTACTCGTCACAATAACACAGTTTTCCCATAGTTTTAGACATCTCAATATTCATACTCATCCTCATAACCTAGGGAAGGGAAATATATAAAAGGGTTGATCTGAAATGATCGGTAATGGAAATATTATCACCATGTTATCAGAGGTTATATCATAAGTATATGAGTAATCATTATTTGGGGAGAAATATATTATTAAAAAATAATATTTAATAATAATATTTTCCCATAAGGCATGAAATAAAGACCTATAATATCAAATGAAAAATACAAACCATTGAATTATTTTTGAAAAAAAGATAATAAACATGATTCATAAGTCATAATCATAGGTTTAATGTTATGAAATTATATGGAAATAAAGAGTAATAGTAAAATTATGGAAGTAATATAATGATATATATCATAAAAAAGTAGATCCAAAATCACTATCCATTTCCCATAACATGGTAGAGTAGTCAACATTATCATATTACCATAGTGAAGTAGATATCATTCCCTGATTCCCAAAAACATAGTGGATTAGGCATCACTAATTGATTCCCATAAACATAGTAGAGAATGCATTACCATTATATTCATATAACATACTAGAGAAATCATCACTTATTAATTCTCATAGTATAGAGAGTATCAATAATATGTACCTATAAATATATGATCATATATAAATCCTTAACTACTGCATTGGAGGGAAATAAAGGACCCCATAAATCATCTAATAATCAATGGTATATATTTGTCACATAAGATCTTGAAAACATTCATACAAAAAAATAACTTAATTGAATGACAAACCAAGATTCTATTGAATATTTTATTGATAATAAATGATATAATTTCCTCAAATTGTGTTAAATATGTTCAATTATAAAGTATTTGGGATTAGATCATTCATTTGAATATTTGATGAAAATTTCAGTTTTACCCTTTCAAAATCACTGTAGTATTTCAATCATAAATATTTTTATTTGAATTATTTGAACATATTATTTTGTAACTATGTTAACTACTTCATGGGCTACAACATTTATTCAGGAAACTAGATAAAAAGAATGCATTTGAATGGAGTAATTGGGCCATAAAGTCAAAGCTGGAATGGACATGCCAGAATGGAGAAGCTTCGGTATTTCGGCCAAAACACCTTCATCTAGGCCTGGCATAAGCCCAAATTTTTAGAGGCGATATAGTACCCATATCTTCACATATTATCCTTTTGGAAGGCTGGACAATTCATGCATTTTGGTGGTCACATGTGCGGTGAACTTGGAAATAAAATATTTGGCCTAATTTCCACATTCACACTTGAGAACACTGGTAACCTCTCCTCCCCTACCCTCTATAAATTGGAGTTTTTCTCATTTGGTGGGATTCCGACGTGCATTAGGAAGTATAGGGAAGAGGGGAATAGGTTCCACTCCACTTATCCAAGCAATTAAATAAGGGTATCTCTTGAAGCAAGGATCCCTTCGTCGAAGCCCTATTCTTCTTCCTCATGTTGTAATGTTTGTGTTTTCTTAATAAACTTCTTTGTCCTTCTTTTATTTCTTATCTTTTATTTTGTTTTATTTAAATTTATTATTCTCTTAATCTTCCTATTTGGTCAGGAATTCTTGAGTAGAAGCTTTTTTGGGTTATACCCATTATAAACGTTTGCAAATGCAATTCGCTTCTACGATGATTACGCCACCCATGGAAGAGTAGTTCTTTTTAGTAATCGATCAACCACTATCCTTCTTCATTCAATTATTTTGAATCAATGAGCTAATGTAATTCACTTAATATTATCCATGAATTGTTTTTTTTAAATTGTAAAAAACTAAGCAACCAATTGATCAATTAACACACAAACACGCAAGGTCGGGATTTTGTGTAAAGTTTGAGAGCGCGATCTTAATCAGTAATACAAGACCATACGGGATAAATTTGTACTGTTCAAATATAATCCCTGAACACAATTCATCCTCATTTACAGAATCGATATGTGCCTTAATTTACCACTGACCATAATCTATCCTTATAACATCAATCAAAGCATGGTGTTGCGATTGCATGTTCTGAAGTTAGCCTAAGGTTAAATTCACTTCATCTTTGTGGTAAGGTTAATTCTCGTAGGTTTCGGGGGTTAACAAATTAAGGGATAATAATTAAGTGAATATTAATTTAAATGATAATGATTAATAAATTATTTGAAGAGGTAGAGTTAGATCGATTACTTATTTTAAACATTGTCTAAAAGAACATTTTTTTGTTGTATCATTTTAATCGAACTTCATTTCAAAACAAAAAACAAAAAAGAATACAATCTTCTTCCAGAAAACTTATCTTGGATTTATAAACTATAACCAACCTCCATCCTTTAAAGTAGTGTTTTTATTCTTTTTTATTTTATTTTTAGAATACCTTTAAAAAGTTGTTTTAAGTCTACTTCTTCTTTGAGAGACGACCTTGGTCAGCCACTCTACTGCACCTAAGTACCCCAAAATCACATTAATCATTTGACGGTGCCCATGACAGCGCTCTTTCAAATTGGAGATGTTTACGGGGAGGCAAGTAATTTATTCAACCATTTAGAGGTATTTCTTTTATTTTTCATTTTATTATTTTCTTCACCTCTATCTTTCATCTTTCCCCTTTCTCAAGTTTTCATTTTTTTTCATCCTCTTCTTTTCTTTTTGGACCATAAACTCAAATTTCTCATTTTTATTTTATTGTGGTCCACTTTCTTTCTTTTCATTTTTATTTGATTTATGGCACGAAATAATCCCGAAGATCTCTTAGATCTTGACACTGAGATTGAATGTAGCCTTAGGGCTCGAATCAGACATTCTCAGTCTATGGGAAGTTTCAATATTCAACCAATTGCTGAATTCCTCTCTTATGGAAACATTGAAATTGTAACCAATTCAAATTCAAATATAAAAGAGGAACCAATGGCTATAAATAATGCAAATGAAATTAATAGAACCATTCAAGAATTGGTTTCACCTGATATTAACTATCAACCAAATTTTATTGCATACCCGAATCTCGAATCAGACTTTGTGTTAAAATCTGGGTTAATTCACCTTCTTCCAAAATTTCAGGGATTATCTGGTGAGGATACAAACAAACACCTTAATGAATTTAATGTGTCTTTCTCAACCCTTAAACCAAGAAATTTTTCTGAAGATCAAATCAAATTGAGAGCATTCCCATTCTCACTTGATGGAGCTGCGAAAGATTGGATGTATTATTTACAACCTGAGGATGAAACTTGTTGGAATGATTTAAAATGTCTTTTCTTGTAGAGACTTTTTCTAGAATCGAGGACCACTTCCATTCGTAAGGAGATCTCAGGGATGATGAAAGAAAAAGGGGAGTCAATGTATGAGTATTGGGAGAGATTCAGGAGGTTGTGTGCAAGCTGTTCACATCACCAAATCAGTGAGAAAATCCTCATTCAGTAATTATATGAAGGACTCACACCTATGGAGAGGATCATGGTGGATGCCGCAGCAGGATGGGCATTGGTGGACAAGACACCAGTAGTTGAACTTGCATTTATAGACAAGATGGCACAAAACACCCAACAATTTGGCAATCGAGGTATACCACATGTTAGGGGAGTCCATCAGGTAAGTCGTTATTCTCTTGAAAGTAATTTGATTGATACCATGTTGGATGAATTGACCACTATGGTGACGCAGATTGCGTTGGCTCAAAAGACATCCCAAACCCCTCCTTCAAGACCTTGTGGCATTTTCACTGAGACAAGCCACCCAACTTACTGTTGCCCACAAATAAAAGAGATAGAGGATTGCATAGAAGTATTCCCAGGGAGACCATTTCAGCAGCAACAACAACCATACCCCCAAAATAAGTTTGATTCATTTTCTCCAACATACAACCAAGGGTGGAAAGATCAACCAGACATGAGGTATGGCTCTGGAAAACAACAAAGGCCCCATTTTCAACCAAACATCCAGCAGCCTCCACCTTACAAACAGGGTTTCCAACAAACCCAAAGGAGATTCAAAGATCAAACATCAACAAGTCAGGAATAAGGGAATATACAACACAAGGTAGACTCTAACACTGATGATATTTTCAAACAAATCATTCTTAATCAATAGAATGAGCTAAAGAGTCAAGGTTCGGAGTTGAGGGAGTTGAAGACTCAAATGAGCCAGATTTCCACCGCCCTCCATGAACTTGTGAGTAAGAATTCTGGAAATCTACCTTCCCAACCCACTCCAAATCCAAAGGGGAATGTTAGTTCCATCACATTGTGAAGTTGGAAGCAAATGAACGATACATCTGTACCTACCATTCCACCGGGATTCACCTCTACTCCAGAGAAGCCGCATTCCATACCAACTGATGAGAAATCTAAGAAGAAATATGAAGGTAAAAAAAAGATTGATGATGTTCCTCCTAAACCCCTTCCTTTTCCAAACAGGGTTGTTCAAACAAAGTATATGTCTGATGAAGCAATGCAAAAGGAGGTTTTGGACACATTTAAGCATTTGGGGATCAATATTCCCCTACATGAAGCCATTAATCCATTCCCAAGGTATGCCAATTTCTTAAAAGAACTCTACACAAATCGAAGAGGGCTCAATGGAAATGAGAGGATCAACCTTGGAAATAATGTCTCAGCACTCATTACACCAACTCTAGCAATGCCAACAAAGTGCAAGGATCCCGGGACATTCACCATCCCATGGACCATAGGGGAGTTGCACTTCTCTGATTCTCTTTGTGATTTAGGAGCTTCAATAAATGTGATGCCTCACTCTGTATTCTCTTCCTTGAAGGTTGGTGAGTTGAATCCAACTAGAGTAGTGGTGCAATTAGCAATAGAGATACATCATATCCAGCGGGAGTCCTTGAGGATTTACTTTTTTGGGTAAGATACATGATCTTCCTAGTAGATTTCTACGTGATTAAAATGGAGGATGATCAGGTAGGTTCTCATGCCCCCATAATCTTAGGTAGACCCTTCCTCAAAACTGCAAAAAACTATCATAAATGTCAATGAGGGTACACTTTCCATGGAGTTTGGATATTAAGTTGTGATATTTAATGTTATGGATTCCATGAAGTACCCCTCAGAGGATCCCTCTACATTTGTTATCTCCCATTTTGAACTACGAAATAAAAACCCCATGGAAATTGGTTGTTCTATTCCTAGGGAGATTATGAGTATTGGTTCTAGTTTGATGTATAAGAGTACTTCCACACCTATTTCTAATGAAAAACACTCTATTAGATTTGATTTTTAAGTATAATCATACACTGATTTTGATCATGTGAACTCTGATTATGACATGGCTGTTGAGTATGCTGACGGATTTGATGCTTTATCCTCTGATTTTGATGATGTATATTTTGATACTAATGCTCTTTCTGCACATATTTCAGTTCTTTCTATGTCTCCATCCATACACCACCCCCCTACACTGTACCTCAAGCCATTGCCACCAAATCTCAAATAATCATACTTTCTGAGTGGTGAGAAATTACCTGTTATCATTGCTAACAATCTCCCTTTTGAACATGAATAAAAACCTTTGAATATTTTGAGGGAGAACATTAGAGAAATTGGGTGGACCTTGGCTGACATATAAGGTATTAGCCCCTCCATTTGCATGCATAGGATTCTTTTAGAGGATGGGGCTAAACCGGTGAGGCAACCACAAATGAGACTCAATCCAACACTTTTGGAGGTTGTTAAAAAAGAAGTTGAAAAATTGATCGAGGCAGGTATAATCTATCCCATTTCAGATTCACAGTGGGTAAGTCCAATTCAGGTTGTGCCTAAGAAAATTGTTGTTACTGTTTTTAAAAACGAGAAAGATGAGTTAGTTCCAATGAGGGTAAAAAATAGTTGGCATGTGTGTATTGATTATAGGAAACTAAATCATTCCACTCACAAAGACCATTTCCCCCTCCCATTTATTGATCAGATGCTTGAGAGACTAGCTGGGAAGGCACACTATTGTTTCTTGGATGGATTTTCTTGATATTTTTAGGATCTTATATATCCATAGGATTAGGAGAAGACTACATTCACATGTCCCTTTGGCACATTTTCCTACCAGAGGATGCCATTTGGACTTTGCAAAGCCCCAGGTACCTTCTAGAGATGCATGGTGAGTATTTTTTCTGATTTTATTGAGACCTTCATGGAGGTATTTATGGATTATTTTACAGTGTATGGATCCTCATTCGATGAATTTCTAAACAGTTTGGGAAAGTCATTGAATCGTTGTATTGAGAAGAATCTTGTC
The DNA here is from genome assembly GCA_963277665.1 of Viscum album. NCBI lineage: Eukaryota > Viridiplantae > Streptophyta > Magnoliopsida > Santalales > Viscaceae > Viscum > Viscum album. Next base: position 1,466,975,053 of record OY728140.1, on the reverse strand, counting down.
CTGAACTTTGAAAAGTGTCATTTCTTGGTAGAGCATGGCATTGTCATAGGGCATGTAGTGTCAAAACATGGGATAGAGGTTGATAGATGTAAGGTAGACATTATTCCATCCTTACCCTATACTACATGTGTGCGTGATGTTCGATCATTCCTTGGACATGCAGGATTTTATCGACACTTCATCAGAGATTTTAGTAAGATCGCTCTACCCTTATCTCGATTGCTTCAAAATAATATTGACTTCAATTTTGATGATTCTTACAGTATTTCCTTTGATGAGCTAAAGAAGTGTCTGACCACTCCACCTATCATATAGCCCCCACTATGAGATATTCCTTTTGAGCTTATGTGTGATGCCTCCAACTTTGCGGTTGGAGCTGTCTTATCTCAGAGGGTGGAGGGACGTTCACATGTGATTGCCTACGCATCGAGGATACTAGATTCAGCCCAATCAAACTACACAACCACAGAAAATGAGTTTCTCGCTGTCATATTTTCTTCAGATATATTCTGTTCATATTTATTGGTCTCTAAAGTTGTTGTTTTTTCTGACCATGCAGCTCTGAGGTACCTCTTGAAGAAGCCAGATGCAAAGCCATGACTTATACATTGGATGCTCCTTCTTCAAGAATTTGATATTGAGATAAAGGACAAGAAGGTATCATAGAATTTGGTGGAAGGCCACATAAGTAGGCTTACTCACACACCAGAGGGTGACACCTTGGACCAGGTACCACTTCGGGACAGTTTCCCCGATGGTCATCTCTATACCATCTCAGGTACGCATCCTTGGTATGCTGATTTAGTTAATTACATTGTTTCCTCTGAAATCCTAGAAAATTTGAAGAACCATCAAGTCCAAAAATTAAAATGTGAGTCTAGGTATTATGTGTGGGATGATCCTTACCTCTAGCGCATGTGTAGTGACCAAGTCATTAGGAGGTGTGTTCCCGATCATGAGTTTGAGTCTGTTTTGCATTTCTGTCATACACTTGCTTGTGGTGGATAGTTTGGACCCCAATGGATAGCTAGGAAGGTTTTGGACTCTGGATTATATTGGCCTAGCTTATTCCATGATGCCCATGTGTTTTGTAAGTCATGCTCTCATTACCAACACACTGGGAAAATTTCTAGGAGACATGAGATGCCTCAATAACCCATACTATTCTATGAGATTTTTGATGTATGGGGCATAGATTTTATGGGTCCTTTTCCTAGTTCATTTGGATTTTTGTATTTTTTGGTTGTTGTTGATTATGTGAGTAAATGGGTGGAGGCCAAGGACACCATGACTGACAATTCTCATGTAGTAGTGGATTTTGTCAAGAATCAAATTTTCAGTAGGTTTGGAGTACCAAAGGCCATTATCAATGATAAAGGGACACACTTCTGCAATCAGAATTTTTCTTCCCTCCTTAGAATGAATGGGTTGACACACAAAACATCAATGCCATACCACCCCCAAACAAACGGTCAGGATGAGGTTTCAAATCATGACTTGAAACAAATTTTGGAGAAAATTGTGCAGCCAAATAGGAAGGATTAGAGAAAGCACTTGGATGATGCATTGTGGGATTATAGGACAACATACAAGACACCCATTGGCATGTCCCCATTTTGGATTGTTTTTGGGAAATCATGTCATCTCCTCGTGGATGTGGATCATTGGGCTTATTGGGCTATAAAGAAATGCAACATGGATTTTTCCCAAGCTAGAATCCAAAGGAAGCTCTAAATTTTAAAGCTTGAGGAGATTAGATTGTCTTCATATGAGAACTCAATGCTCTACAAGGAAAGATCAAAAGCATCTCATGATATAATGATCCAACAAAGTGAGTTTCATGTTGGAGAGAAAGTCATTCTCTACAGTTCACGACTGAAGCTGATGCCTGGTAAGTTTTTTTCCAGATGGTTAGGTCCTTATATTTTATCTAATGTTTTTCCTTATGGTGAAATGGAGATCACAAAAGAGGAAAATAGATGGAGCTTTACAATCAATGGGCAACGTTTGAAGAGATACATTGAGGGACTTCCTACTAATGCAGTGGATTTTATCACAGTGCATGACCCCATCATCACTTGAGCACATCAGCCTGTTCCTAACCCTTTCACTTTTATATTATTTGTCCTATTAAAAATATTCTACATTTCATGTGCATATATCTTCTCATGGGTTCACATTGAGTACAATGCAATATTTTAAGTGTTTGGGAGGGAACCGTTTAGTTTAGTAATTTCAATTGTTTTCCTATTTAAAAAAAACAAAAAAAATCAGTTTATTTTTCAATTTTCCTTGTGTTTTTGAAATTGTTGGGCTGAAATGATTCTCATCACAATTTTGAAATGAATATCAATGAGTGAAACAATTTATCCCTTGAAACTAAGTTTAAATGAATTCTGAAATAACTTTGTTTCAAGTTCAAATATTTAGTAATTTCATGAAAAGTACACTGAATTTTGAATCCCATGCCACATCTCACTGTCTTTATATTTGAAATCACTTTCCTGTGAGGCTTCTGAACCATTTTTTTCATATTCATTATATTCACATCACTTCTTGAGAGAACCAAACAATACTTGATTTAACCAGAATTTGATTTATTTCTATCAAAACTTGAGGATTTGAGGTACTTATGTTTAAATTATTGAGGAATATTTTTTGTATTAAAGCCCCTATTTCAAAGAATCCTTTTCTATGGACTACCTTGACCATTTAATCCTTGTATCCCTTAGAAGACATGAACAACATGTTAGGTTAGCCACATTACATTCCAATTTTCCCTATCCAACCAACTGTTGAAGTGAAATTGCATAATCTAGTTGAGCTTAAGTGTGGGGGAATCTATCTTGTGTTGTGCTACCACATTATTTGATACTTTGGGTGGAAAAATAAATTTTGAAAATATGTGTTTGTTTCTGAAGAAATTAATTATATTTAATGTTGTGCCTTTTCTGGAGATTTCTTGACAAGTGAAGCTATGCCTTTTCTGGAGCTTGTAATTGAGGTGGAAAGGTGTGCCTTTCTGGAGCTTTCAAGAAAATCATGTTTGAGAATATTGACATTTTTTATGCTGAATTTATGAATGGTGAAAAACTTTCATGAATTTTCATGATGATGGATCTGAATTGATACTATGGGGATTGAGGAGAAGACCATATTTAAGTGAAAATTAGATTAATGCAATTTTGCTTCAAAAAGAGTCAATCCCTCCTTATTCATCCTCAGAGTTTGTCACATCTTAATCCTACCAACAAAAAGCCACAGAAAAACCCTGAAAAGTACTCATGATAAACAACTGTCCTTGACTCACATCGAGTAAAGATATAAGAATTTATCAAGTCTATGGTGACCCTTGTATGAGTTTTAATGAGAAAGACATTGCAAAACAAATTGACATTTGTGTGATAAGAGAAAATACAAGCGAGGTAAGTGTTTTATGCATTAGAGAATAAATAAAGTGGAAATATATTGAATGATATAAATGAAGAACTTGAAATAATGGTATTTTATGAGGAATGATATATTTTGTTTCTTGGTGAGTAATTTTTTGATCTCAAGGATATGTGTTTTAAAATTGGTTTTGATTTGATATTGATGTTTACTTGATATGAGGTCTTGCTCGGGAGTGAAAAAGGGTAAGTGTGGGAGAGTTGATAAAACACTATTTTATTGAATATTTTGTTGATAATAAATGGTATAATTTCCTCACATTGTGTTAAATATTTTCAATTAGAATGTATTTCGGAATAGATCATTCATTTGAATATTTGATGAAAATTCTAGTTTTACCCTTTCAAAATCACTGTAGTATTTCAATCATAAATATTTTTATTTGAATTATTTGAGCATAATATTTTGTAAATGTCTTACTTACCTAATGGGATACAACGTTTATTCAGGACACTAGTTAAAAAAATTCATTTTGATGGAGTAATTGGGCCATGAAGTCAAAGGTGGGATGGACACGACAAAATGGAGAAGCTTTTGTAGTTTGGCCATAACTCCTTCACCTGGGCCTCAATTAAGAACTAATATTTAGAGGAGATATAGGACTTATATCCTCACATATGTTCCTTCTGGAATGCCAGCCAATTCCAGAGATTTGGTAGTGAAATGGGCGGTTCAAGTTGGAATAAAATATTTGGCCAATTTTCCACATTCACACTAGAAACCACTTGTAACCTCTCCTCCCCTCCCCTCTATAAATTGGATTTTTTCTCATTTGGAGGGGTTGGGACGTGAATTAGGAAGTTTAGGTCATAGGAGAAGAGGTTCCACTCCATTTAACAAAGCAATTAAATAAGGGTAGCTCTTGAAGCAAGGATCCCTTCGTCGAAGCCCTCTTCTTCTTCCTCATGTTGTAATGTTTGTGTTTTCTTAATAAACTTCATTGTTATTATTTTATTTCTTCTCTTTTATTCTGTTTTATTTAAATTTTTTTCTTTCTTAATCTTCCTCTTTGGGATGGAATTCTTTAGTAGAAGCTTTATTGGGTTATACCCATTATAAAACGTTGTAAATGCAATTCGCTTCTACGATGATTAAGCCACTCATGGAAGAGTAGTTCTTTTTAGTAATCGATCGACCTCTATCCTTCTTCATTAATTTATTTTGAATCAATGAGATACTATAATTAACATAATATGATCCATGAATTGTGTTTTTAAATTGTAAGAAACTAAGAAAGCAATTGAACAATTAACACAAAAACACGCGAGGTCGGGATTTTGTGTAAATTGTGAGAGCGCAATCTTAATCGGTAATTCAAGACCATATGGGATAAATTTGTTGAGTTCAAATATAATTTCAAAACACAATTCATCCTCATTTCCAGAATGGATATGTTCCTTAATTTACCACTGACCATAATATATCCTTATAACATCAATCAAAGCAGGGTGTTGCGATTGCATGTTCCGAAGTTAGCCAAAGGTTAAATTCACTTCCTCTTTGTGGTAAGGTTAATTCTTGTAGGGTTCGGGGGTTAACAATTTAAGGGATAATAATTAAGTGAATATTAATTTAAATGATAATTATTAATAAAATATTGAAGTGGTAGGGTTAGATCGATTACGTCTTTTAAATATTGTCTAAAAAACATCTTTTTTTTTGTCATTTTAATCGAACTTCATTTCAAAACTAAAAACAAAAAAAAAATCAATCTTCATCCAGAAAACTTTTTCTAGATTCATAAACTATAAGCAACATCTTTCCTTCCAATTAGTGTTTTTATTATCTTTTATTTTATTTTTAGAATACCTTTAAAAATTTGTTTCAAATATACTTCCTCCTTTGAGAGACGACCTTGGTCAGCCACTCTGATTCACCTAAGTACCACAAAATCACATTAATCATTCGAGGGCGCCCACGACATCTCTCTTTCATTGAAATATGAAAAATATTCTATTTTAAAGAAATAAATTCCTATAATATTACATAATCCATCCTATAAAATAAGTTATATGGTGGATTAAAAATATCTCAAGTTTAATATAAGGAGAAATGAGGATGTTTCCATAGATAAAAAATATTTTCTTAAGATCATTGGATAAATCCATTAGCTAATAAGAGGAAATATTTTTAAAAAAAATCATGAAAACCCATTTAAAATGTTTTCATTAAAATGAAATATTTTAATATTGGTAAATCATTTAAAAAATCCTTTAAAACCATAAAGGGGTTTCAGAAGAAAAAATTCATAAAATAAATATGCTTCAAAATAAATAAATAATTATTTTTAAAAAAATCCTTTAAAATCATTTTAATATCAAGAAGTTATTTTTTTAAAATAAGAATTATAAATTTTAAAAACTAAAAAAACATTTTCGAAAATAAATATAAATAAATATAATTTGGAATATAATTTTAAAAATAGTTAATGAATATTTTAAATGTATAATACTCATATGGTGAGTTGGTGGTTTCAGAAACATTTTACCGTACTCACAAAAGATGTTGTTTCTGGTCAAATTCAAAAGTAATTTCAAAAAAGGTGATGCTATTTTTTTTGAAAAAATTTAGTTTTAAAAAATTATCTTCAACAATGGATCTTGGGAATGTATATAAGTGTTTTTAGAATAAATTTTCAATTATAGATAAAAAAATATTTTGAAAGGATAGAAAAAATTTATAAAATTTTTAAATACCTTTACTAAAAACCCACGATGTAAAAACGAGTAAAAAAATTCATTTTAAGAGAGTAGAAGAGAAATTCAGACAAGGAGGTGAAATGATATTTATAAAGGATGATTATTATTCTAAAAAATGATATAAATTTTAAATAATAAATTCATCTATGTAAAATATTTTGATTAAAAATTCATTCTAACTAGATTGGAGGAAAAGGTACCTTGAAATAAAATCATAGGGTGGAATCATCCATGTTTAGAAGAAATAAGTTCATAGAGGAGCATTATAACTCAATGAAAGGTTTTTAATAAACAATGACTCCTTAAACATTGGTAACGTTTGAAAAAAATCAATTTAAGAAAAGAGCATGATATGGGTTTTCAAACCACATGAATTATATGAATATGAAAAAAATCATCTAATAGTTATTAATCACACCATATCAAATATATTTTTCCCCAAAATATGAAATTTTTCTCATGAAATTAAATATTAGACAAAGAACCCCTTATCTTAAATCCCACATAGTCAAACATTATATGACCTTTTATACCATCAATATAAATATTTTAATCTCTAATTTCATAGCCTTATGAAAATATATTTCCTTTTCTGCACATAATTTATAACCATCTAACAAAAATATATTACCCAATTATAGTTTATTTTCATCATCAGATGTTAGAATTTTTTAAAATTATTTATTATCTGCAAGATTCATGATCATAGGGTTGATTCTAACCTATTGGTTCCAATTTCAACATTCCAATATCTTTCAAGATATAATAATAAATTTTTTCAATTATTCATAATTTTTTATTTTGTTATGTAGAAGGCATGAATAGAGATTGTGAAAAAAGAAATTGTGATGAACTAGTTTCAGTGTGTGTAATGATAAAAATGTGGCATATTAATAATCATATAAAATATAAATATAAAATTTTAATAATATTTATAACATCTTAAATACATTATTATTACCTGATATTACCATTATATAACATTCATTAGTCATTTACATTATAGACAATATAACATCGTTACCTATGTTGTAAAATTGACCCAAATAATAGTATGTTATAATGATTTGACGAGCAAGGACATGATTTTATAGAATGCTAAGACAAATTTTATAGTATCTTAATTATTTCATAAATATCATTTATAGGCATTTAACTTATCCTTAGAACCATCTTTGTAGGGTGGTGATGAAAAATGATATTCAACATTTGTAGAGGTTTTAGTTCACATATATGCATGATTAATGATTCAATTTCTCAACGAATGTAATAGAATTAATATATATGATAAATTATTATATCAAAAGTATAATTTTTAAATATTCAACATATCCATTCATAAAATATATCCTTTTTACCATTCATGAATGAAGGTGATTAAAAAAAACATATCACATTGTGCAGGCAGTAGTTCACACATATGCACGATCAATATTGTTTTGTTTTACTTAGTGGATAGAAATAATTGAATAATTATTGATCAATTATTATAAAAATATTCAAATATATCAACAATAATTATTTTATTAATTAAAATTTTCTTACTAAGGAGCATGAAATACTCATATAGAGAACATAATATTTCTCTTATAACTAGAGTTGGAAATAGAGGCCTTAGGCTAACTAATTGAGGGAAAAGAATTTAGAACATTAGAGATGAATGTAAGAAGGTAAAATTGGTAATGTATGAGGATGATTTTTGAAGATATTGGTTTAGTATGAATTAGTGCAAGTGGCCCCTTTGATAGGAGAACAGAAGGGTAATTTTGTAATTACACAATACATTTCAATAATTTTTTGTCACTATTCAAAGGTCAAAGTCTCAAAAAAGCAAAAATAATGAAGGGTGGGTAAATTTTCCAATAAAACGTCACTTTAAACATTATTAGGTAGGTTTTTAGATGATTTTGGTATTTTACTCTTAGTAAAACGTTTTTTACATTTTTTGTTTTTACTGAGGTAACTAATGTTTTTAACCACAATAAATAATTTTAATTTAAAAAAATAAAGGTGGATTATTTAATAATTTTAAAATTACTATTTCAAATATTAACATCTTTTTATCATATAAATATAATATATTAATAAAATTCATCTTCGTAATTAACACTCAATATGATAAAAATAGTTTTTATGAAATATGTGTTTTTAGGATTAAAATTTATGAGTAGGATGAAATTGTCATGTTTATTAATTTAAATGACATAAATTGATTTATTATGAATAAAATAAATTATTTTTTGATTAAAATTTAACCTAAAACTAAATTTTATAATAAAACATTCTAGTTAAAAGAAAATAATAAAAATTATTTTTAAATTGTAATATAATGTTCCCTAAGTTATAAAATTAAAACATAGGTTTTTAAAGATTAGTTGATTTTTTAAAATTAATAATTATACCCCTTAAATACATATTTTATTAATAAAAATGATTAATAAATTTTTTATGACTCTTTTATATAATGATAATGTAATAAAATTTAAAATTTTGGTAAAAAATATATTCAACTATTCACTTAAAATGAAATAATACTAGAAAAATATAAAAAATTAATATTAGTATAATTTTGATATACTAAATTAAATAATATAAATTATTTTATGAAATAATAATTCTAGAAATCATAAATTTATCTTGTAAATGAAAAAAAAATTGATAAATAATGGTTTCTTTTATGGAAAAAATCCCATAAAAACATTAAGTGGTCTAAATAACTTTTTTAATGAATTTATAATTGATTAAAATATTTTTATTTAATATAGGTTTTATTATTATTAAATCTTATTAATAATATTCGAATTTTTTTTATTGCTCGTTTTATTCTTGTGTGGAAGTTAAAATAAGTAAATGAATATAGTATTAATTTTGAGAAAATATATTCCTCAATATTAGGCTTTTACATTCTCCCAAATTAAATAAATTGCATCATTTTAATTATAATTTATTAGATACTAATGAAAATATATATGGGTATCCAAAAATAATATGTGACTTAGGATAAAATTTCTAGACAGATATAAGCATTACACACTTAGGTAATATATCTCTTTCTTCAAAATATGATTATCCCCAACATTTAGGTTTTATCTAACCATTTGAGCCAAGATTATATAATTATTTGGAATCACAATCCACATTATATAAATTAATTGTTAAGGATTTTCATAATCATCCTTGCATTTATAAAATTTCATAGGTTGATATGAAATTATATATTCTTATTTAAATTAATATTTCATCTAAGTAGAGGGTCAAATATACTGAAATATCATTAAATTAATCTAATGAAAGTAAAATAAAAATTTCATAAGGAATTCTATCATAACTTCAAAATGGGATACAATAGAACAAGAAGTTTTATTTGAAAATAAATTCTTGAAGATGGTGATTTAATACCCCTAGAATACTTCATAGATACAATCATCCAAAATCCAATAAGTCATCCAAAAATATAGAGTGATGGATAAGTGTTCATTAATTATAACGATCTAGTTAGATAGTTTATATTATTTTATTTATCATGTTCCCTTGGAATAAGATTTTTTTAAACCTATAATCCTTGTTATTCCTTAGATTGATTAATCTAATTGTATAATTCTAAAAATCTTTATACGTGAAGAATTGACATGTAAATGTTGTGGTATTTTGGAATATAATACCTTTCATTATATTGTTAAGCCTCTTCATATCTTTTTAACAATCATGAGCATGGTAGGAAATCCTTCCACACTTGAAACACATTCTTATTGCTTTGGGATATTCCCTTGGTTGCTTCTTCCCACATTTTTGACATTAAATAAATAGAATATTATTTATTTCATCATATTTTCCACTTGAACTTTCTAAGACTCAATTATTATATTATTTTTTATAATTGAGTATTAAAAAAATGTTCATGTTGTTAATCATAATTTTTTATTCCGGGGCCTACTTGGATTTTAGATCTTCTTCTTAATCATTGAGGTTAATGGATTTGGACGCTTTTGTTCACTCTACGGACCCCTTATTTTGATCATTAAGATGTGATGGTAGATCTAAGGAGGGGGTTTATTTTTCAAATTTGGATTCTTCTACACCAGTCTCCTTTAGTGGGGCCTATCTTCAGATGATAGTTCTTGAACCCTCTACAATGGTTTCCTGCATTTCTCAGCCAATTTTTATCCCATTAAAACCTGTACAGTCTAATATATTGTTTGTCAATGATCCTCCCCCTTCCACTCTAGGATAAACTATTTTGGATCCGTGCACCGACATGATCTTTTCCTGCCATGGATCTCCTCTCTCCTATCCTCTTTGCCTCACCTTCGGTCTATCAAATCCATCTCCCATGAATTTACCCTGCTAATGTGAATGTGGTTGTGGCCCTTGGACGATCTCTAGGTATCTCCATGCTAGAGGGAGTTAAGAAGGCAATTCTTGAGGACCACATATTTATGACATGAAGTATCACCTTATTTAGGATCTCAAATGATGTTTCTCCAAGTGATGAATTTCCTCCCTTCAAATTTTCCCAAAACACCCTATTCTTTAAGGATCATTCAAAATTGGAAGTGATGGTTTCTATATCGATAGCCAATCACACTGTCTCTCCTTCTCCAAAGATTTATTTCAAATAAACTAGGACCATCACCCATTCCATATTTAGAAAATCCTCTGAATCAAGGTTCTCCTTTGGTTTAGTTCCTTCTGGTTGAGATACCTCCTCACTTTTTTAGTCATGTTATCAGTCATAATTTTGAATGGTGGAGGTTTTAGATCTCATGCTAAAAGCACCTTCATCACCTATGAAGTCAAGAAACATCTAGTCTCTATGTCATTTATTATTGTGCCTAATAAGGAGGTTTATCGTGTGGAAATTTTCTACAGAAGGATGTGTTTCTCTCATCACATGAATGCCCTTCCATACAATTACCACATCGGGGTCATCTGGAAACAATGCTTAGATGTGACAATTTTGGACGCTTCATCTAAATGAATCACCATCAAAATAATTTCATGTGGTGTGGATATACTTTTCACCTTTTATTATGAAAGTTTTTATACTGTGTAAAGATTCCATATTTAGAAACACCTAGACAACTTTTAACAAATGAACAAACCTTGGTACGTTTGGGGAAATTTGTACACTGTGGTAGAGGTGACTAAGAAGAAAGGAGAGGTGGAGTTTATAATTTTGTTATGCGGGGCTTTCAGCCATTCATTTCATCAAATGGTCTTAGGGAAATGGGCGTAAATGGTTATATAATTCACAAGGTGTAACAACCATTGAGGAATCCACCACCATTGGATATGTCTATATAGATTCTGATCCAAAAATCAAGGAGTTTATTCATTTAGGAAAAACTCGATTTTATAGCATTCTAGATCTCTTTCTGATCATTCTCTTCTGTTAATTATATTGAAAAAATATTACCAAGGAAGCAACAATTTTTCTACTCTACTAATTGGCATATGAGGCAGGGGTTCCTTTAGATGATGAAGGTTTTCTGGGAGATGGAATTCAATGGTCATTCTTGAGATTATCTCTTCTATCACCTCTATTGGATCAAAAAATACATTTTGTATTGTCTTGATAAAAAATCCAAGGGAGGAAACTAACCAAGATGATCATAAGTATAACATTACAATGCTTCACGAGACCATTCATAAAGGTTAGGATGATGAAATTTTCATTCGGATTAATGAAAAATACTCTGTTATAGCCAAAAATTTTCTGGACATAGAGAGGTTCTACCATGCCAGATCAAGGGCCTTATGGTTGAGGGAAGGAAATAATTCCTCATAATTATAGGGATCCTTAAAAGAAAAAAATTATAAATTCATGATTCAATTAAAATCTTGAGGTTTTTTTTCATTTCTAATATTGATGTTGATGAAAATCTAGTATTGAACCACATCAAATCTCTTTTGGAAGATCATATCCCCCTAGAAATTTGAATCCTATCACATACAGTAGAAAGGATGGATTTCTATGTGACATTCATGAGATTGTGTGGAACTCAAACAATGAATCATTAGTATAAATCCTAAATAGGGATGAGGTTAAAGAGACTAATTTCAGTTTAATCCATGATAGTTCATTAAGACATGATGGGTTCCCTAGTGATTTTTAGGTTGCAACATGGGATTTTATGGGTCTTAGGTTATTCATGTAGCGCATTACATTTTCCTATGGTTATCCCTTCCCCGAGGGGGCTACGCTTCCAAAATCATTCTCATTACCAGGTTCAACTATCCTAAGGAAATTAATCAGTATATATAGATATAAATTTTTATTTTTTCTTACCAAATCATTTATAACCTGCTTTCTAGATGTTTGAGCTGCATTATACCAAGGCTTGTTTCTATTGAACAAGAGAGTTTTGTGAAAGGAATAAGCATCCAAGGGGACATTGGTATTACTAATGAATATGATGGGGAAATCAACATGTTGATGGTATGATAAAATTTTATTATCCATGATTACATGTACAAAGCCTATGAAAGACTGAATTATGGATTCATCACCTTGGAAATGAGAAAACATTTCTTTCATGAATGGTTCTTTTATTTCTACTTTAGATGTTATCCCTCCCCTTAACTCTCTATATAAATTAGGGGAAAGAGGTTTAGTTTTTTTTAAATACTAGAGGTGTGCGTAAAGTAGATCCAATTTCCCATTGTCTCTTTGTTTTGGCCCAGAATTCCCTCTTAATGAACCTCCACCTCAATTTTCAGGATGGAAGGATTATCAATTTTGACACAAATTATGGGGTAAATTGTAGCTCACATCATGTGTTTGCGGATTATGTTTTAATATTTTAGTAAAAAAGTAATTTCTAGTCAGTCATATCCCGTTAGGTTTATCATTTCAAAAATATTTTCACTCTCAAGGGAACCCATCATGAACATGATCATTCAAGAATCAAACCTTACTAAAACCAAAAGGTGTTATCAAAATTCCATAAGAAACCTGTTATAGAATAATTAATATAAAATTTAAAACTCATAATGAATTATATTTTTAAATTATTACATTAAATTGTGTTCATATTATATCAATATTTGTTCATGTCACGACCCGTCACCCAGGGCATGTGTCGTGACTACACCAAGCCCAACTTCCATAGGCTAGGGGCTGGCGAATAACACCAAAGGCATATTACCTAATATCAGGAAGGCATTGCCTTTATAACCTATGACACACATAACCAACACACAACAAGATACAAAAACATGTAAACTGAATAGTAAAAAGAGTGAGTACAGTAAGTAATAGGGGTCAGAATACAAGATCAACTGAAAAGTATAAGGAAAACTGGAATGTACAAGATGACTAATAGGTGAAAAGATGATCCTTTGTCGTCCACCACTAATCCTACCTGAAGGGTAGGTACAACTCACGAATGGCCATCTTTGTAGTTTGCCTCATCTAACGTCCACCCTGAGCTACCTCCAGTCCTGGAACTCTCATCCCTAGCTAGCACTGTCCATTGTCTCCACTAAACACAACAAGGTTTGGGCATAGCCCGTGCAGGGGTGAGTATAACGATACTCAGTAGGGACCCCGAGACCCTCAAGGTCTCACGAAATCCACAAAGGATAGACCACAAAGCATGAAATCAACTGACAACCCTACTTAGGTATATGCCACTGCATATACCTAAGTTATCAAGAATCCCCATATCATTCATGAGGAAACACAAAGTCTTACTCAAAAGCCCAAGCTCAACTATTCCACAAAAGAAGGAGTACCACGATGATAAGTACCACTTAGGTATGCCTCATATAAGAATACCACCAAGGTATTACCAGAAAGGAAAGTACCTCTCATGTACGGACTCACCTCACACCAGGTATTTCTTAAGTATAGAGTAGAGATGATTAAATCTATCTACTGAATCATCTTAATCTATTAAGAGGCTATACTGCTGACCCACACTGAATCGCTCAGTTCTGACCCACACAGGATCACTCAGTGTTGACCCACACAGGATTTCTTGGTGCTGAGCCACACAGGATCCCTCGGTGTTGACCCATAGAGGATTTCTTGGGGCAGACCCACACATGATTGCTCAATACCGACCCACACAGGATCACCTGGTGCAGACCCACACAGTATCGCTCGGTACTGACCCACACATGATTGCTCGGTACTGACCCACATTGGATTGCTATTCATTCATCACTTCACAGTCAGCAATTGGGTTCTCACACTAGCTTACTCATCTCCAGGAGGGTCCACTCCTCAAGCCACCAAGCGATTATCCAACTACCACATAGTCCCATAAAGAATTATCTCAGAAGGCCGACACGTTATAGGGGTCTCAACGCAATAGACGGTCTGTGAATCAGATGCCTGCTCTATAAGTTATTATCCTTTTCATCCCAAGGCCTGGTTGGATTTATGCTCGATCCATCCCGACTGTACTCAAACATTACCCAAAACTCCAGCGTGGATATACCAAAGGGACCGTCTTGCTCCAAGGTTTATAGAGTCGTTGACGGTTTGTGAAATGGATGCATGGTGCCAATGTTATGGCCGATAGAGCGAAAAGCTCGAAGCTAATTTGGGTCCGGTCCCACCCGGTCAGACTGACCTGGCCCACTGGGTCCGGCCTAGCCCGGACCACTAGGCTATGTGGGGGCCTCAGAGCATTGCGAAGTTGTGAGTGTAGCTTGGAGGCAACGAGGGTGGCGAAGCTGCGGGGGCCGTGAAGGGACAATGGGCAGCGAGGCCGCAGGGGTGGCAGATAGTCATAAGGCAGCGAGGTCGTGGGGGCCACGGAGGGCCGCGATGCAGCAGTGACCAGAGACAGCGGAGGCCATGGTGTCTGCGGGAAGTGGAGGTATGCGGGGCGGCGGAGGGCCACGGGTCGATGGAGGCCACGAGCGGTGAGACGCTGGGGCGGCCGTAGACGGCAGAAGCCATGGGGCGGCGGAGGGTCGCGGAGGCCGTGGGCTGGTAGAGGGCCATGGTGGCCGCGGGGCAGCGGTGGCCACAAGGTAGAAGGGGTTGTGGAAGGCAGAGGCCACAGGGCGAAGGGGACTGCATGCGGCATGGTGGACGTGGGACGTTACACCGTTGTCTTCATCACGGCCGGTGGTGGTGTCAGCCGCCATTCTTGTGCCTCACCGAGGTTGGTTTCCATCCTCCTCCATTGCGAAGAACACAATAATTAAACACAATATTTTTGGAGAGGTCATGCCATGTTTTTTTGGCCCGCACTCTCCGTGTTAGAGTGGTATTAAGCGACTATAATCTCATTCAGATTTTTTAACGAAGAATTATCAAGAACGGGTAAGGGGAAGAAATTCAAACAACCACCCTACCTCGAAGGTTCGCTGATGTTGGCACGAGTAATAATTCTAAGATGTGGACGTTTGTCGTGCCCGCCACATGCCCCAAATCCTAGACTCAATTATTGGATCGTCGTTGTTGAAAACATTCCTTGTCAGCAAGAGAGTTATTCATTGGAGGATTATTTTCTCCACAATTCCCCAAAGCTTCTCACTTTTTCCAACAGTTTCCCCCAATTCCACCAAAGTGAATAATCTCCAACTTATTAATTTAAATTGTGTAGATTAATAAGGTTTGAACCATTAAAATGCTGACAGATTTCATTAATTTTTGGTTATCTTTAATAATTAATTTTGGTGTTGGAATATTTAATTGTATAAATTTAATTGGTTCAAATTAAATTGTCCTCAAAATTACTTTGAGGATGGCATAATTAAAGTGGGGGGAGTTCAAAAGGTTTCTCTCCATTTAGAGGGGAGTTCAAGGGGGTTTTAGTCTCAGGTGTTCCCCACCACTATAACCTCACATGGGAGGTTTATTTTTGTTGGTCCCCACCTCTCAACATCCACATGGGAGTTTCAATGAAAATAAAAATAAAATAAAAGTTTACTATATTTTATTTCTATTTCCTTGAAAAACCCAAATTCTATCTTTCACCCTCGACCTACTATAGTCGAGGTGAAGGTCCCCTTAAGTGAATACTGGTGCTGCGAGTTCAATGGTGCACTCAGATTTCAATTCCGAGCACCGGTTCCAAAGTAAGAAAAACCCACTTGAACGTTTACTAAACGTACCCGAAGAAAAGTTTAGAAATTCCTTCTAGGAACTCCGGGCCTCGTAATCACAGGTCGTCAATTTTCGCGGACTCGTAAAATTCTCAAAAATAAAAAAAATTACATGGAATTTCCAGTTTATTACATTCTTTCCCACCTCAGGGATTTACATCCCCGTAAGCCACAACTCAATACTTAGAAAACAAGTGGGGGGTATTGAGCACAAATATGACCCTACAGATCCCATGTGCTCTTCTGGAGGTTACCGTGCTACCAACGAATGTGCACCAGCAGTATCGATCGCCTACAATGGACCTACACTTGTCGATCCTCAATATCAACTGGAACCTCTATAAAGGTCACCCTATCGTTGACATCCAGCTCTACGTGGTCGATGACATGGGAAGGGTCATGTACGTATCTCCTCATCTGGGATACATGGAAGATGTCATGCACTCAGTACAACTGTGGTGGATGAGCTAAGAAGTAATCCACCTAGCCAACTCTACCGAGGACCTAGAAGGTCTGATTAACCTCTATGATAACATTCTGCCTCATCCAAATCTCCATAAACCTCATCGAGGTGTGACCCATAGAAATACATGGTTTCCATACTCAAACTTCAGTGGTCTCCATCTCCAGTCTGCATAAAACTTTTTCTTGCTCTGTGTAGTCTTCATCTGCTCATGGATGATCTGCACCTTCTCTATGGTTGTCCAAACCATCTCTGGTCCCACGATTGCTGACTCCCCTAGGTTATTCCAACACAAAGGTGATCTACAAGGTTCCCGTAAAACTCTTTAAAAGGTGTCATCCTAATGGTGGAGTGATAGTTGTTGTTGTATGCAAACTCCACCAAAGGCAAGTGATCCTCCCAACTGAGACCAAAGTCGAGGACACAAGACACAACATGTCCTCAAGAGTCTAAAGGGTCTAATCGGTATGCCCATTCATCTGAGGATAGAAGGCAGTGCTCAAATGAATCTACTACCTAGAAGCCTCCTTTAACCTCATACATAGATTTCTCATCCCACTTCCACTTTGGGACCTCCAAAGGATGAACCAAGCTTGTTGGTACATGATGCTCCACCTTCACTTGCTGACAAGTGAGGCACCGAGAGACAAACTATACAACTTCTTTCTTCATTCCTGGACACCAGTGCTTTCATTAGAGATCTTGGTATGAGTTTTCCACTCATGGATGTACTGCTAGAGGGGATGTGTGGAACTCCCTCATCACTTCCTCCCAAAAAGAAACTGGTATAGTGGTACGTCCTATGAAGAGGATGACATGCTCCCCACCTTTAGAAAATACATCAGGTGCCTGCCCTGTGGATATATGAGCACTTCAAGCCTCACAGTCAACTTCCCCATGCTACGCCTCCCCAACTCGTTGAGGAAGTGGGGGAGTGGTTGTATGAGACTGAAGAAAAACTGCTTCATCCTGATCTGCAAAGCATATCTGCAAATCAGTCAGCTACTTCGTCACCTCGCCTAACATCTATAAACCAGACCTCTTGTTGAGTGTATCTTCTACAACATTCTTCTTTCTAGGAGTATAGACATTCTCGCAGTCATATTCCTAGAAGAACTCAAGCCAACATCATTATCTCAGGGTCAGCTCCTTCTGAGAGAAGATATTCCTTAGACTCTTGTGATTAGAGTAGACTGTAAAACGTTCACCCACCAAGTAATGTCACCACATCTTCATGAAGAAGACCACTACTGCTAAGTTCAGGTCATGGGTAGCATAGTTCTGATCATGTTATCTAAGCTATCGAGAACAATATGCAATCACTGATCACTCTTGAATCAGGACACATCTGATCCGGTCCCTAATGGGCTGCAGTAGACTACGTACCCTACACCCTCCTCTGGAAGCCTCAGGATGGGGGCACTAGTCAGCCTCTATCTCAACTTCTGAAAACTCTGTTGGCATCTCTCCGACCAAATGAAGTGTTTCCCCTTATTCGTCAACACTGATAAAGATGCTTAAACTCTGAAGAAATATGGCACAAACCTTCGGTAGTATCTAGCCAAACCTAGGAAACCCCGTACATTCGCCACCCTCCTGGGTGGATCCCAAGCAAGTACCGGCTGAATCAACACTAAATCTACTGCAAATCCAGCCTCTTATATGACATGTCCTAGAATGTGAACCTATAGGATCCAAAACTATCACTTCGAGATCTTACCATAAAGATGGTGCTCTCAGAGTGTCTCGAGTACTACCAGAAATTGATAGGCATACTCCTCCTCAGTAGTCGAGTAGATCATAATTTCGTCGATGAAGACTACTACAAAGCGATCAAGGAATGGCTGAAAGATCCTATTTATGAGTCCTGTGAACACTTCAAGAGAGTTGGTCAAGCCAAATATCATAACCAAGAACTCATAATGGTTACACCGACATCTAAAAGTCATCTTCTGCACATCCTCATCTCGTACTCTGAGCTGGTGATAGCCTGATCTTAGGTCTATCTTCGAGAACCACCGTGCTCGCTCCAACAGATCAAAGAGGTCTTCAATCCTCAGAAGTGGGTACTTGTTCTTCATAGTCACTGGGTTCAGGTGATGATAGTCAACATAAAGTCTCAAGATCCTATCTTCCTTCTTGGTGACCAAAATTAGGGACTCCCAAGTAGATACACTCGGCCAAATGAACCCCTTCCCCTGCAAGTCCTCTAGCTATACCCGCAACTAAGGAAGCTATGTAGGAGCCATCCAATTCTCTGGTGTAGATATCAGTGTCGTCCAGGGGTAGAATTCAATGTAAAAGTCCACTTATCTATTATAAGGTAGACCAAGAACATCATCAGGGAAATCATCCATGTACTGGTCCACCACTACAGGATAGCTCGGACTCTCCACATCAACTGCTCCGAGGGTAATTCTAGCCAAATGATGAGTGATAGGCTGCACTATCCTCTGGGTAAGTCCATCCTGTGCTTAAAGGCTCCCTTCTCACTAGTAAAGGTAAGCTCGGTCCCATCCGTGGAGACACACCGCACTTTTCTCCTAATACAGTCTATCTGATAATGGGATGTAGATAACCATTTCATACTCAAGATGATGTCATAAGGCATCGACTCCACTACTAAGATATCCCAGCCAAAGATCTTGCCTCCAAGAGTGTAACAGCCCAAGATTTTATAAAAAATATTCTTTTTAATTTTATTAATGTCTTTTGTTGTACGCTACACCAAAAGGATCTTGCACAACACGCATCCTTGACTTGCCTTGCATTACACGCAATCGCGACCTTCCTCGATAGCATGTGTAATATGCAATACCGAGTTTCACTAAACAACGATATGCTATTAAAATATTATTAAAACTAGCCGTTATGAATAGTAATAACCACTTTTTGAAATTCTGTAAATCATATTTTTCAAAATGAACTTCATTTTTCGATTCGGAGTATTGAATTTAGCCTAAGGTGAAATTTTTGTACTTTTCGGATAACTTTCATATTCTGATGAATAGTGAAAATTACTAACTTATAATTAAAAACAACTTTTTTAATCGAAATAATTAATAGTGATAAATTATAAATTTGAGAGGTTTTAAAGTATATTTAGAATATATTTTTACAATTTAATACAATGTTGGTCATTGGATGTAATTTCACATTTAAACCAGACATAATCAAGTGTCAATCTTTTGATAGATATTATTTCTTAAAAACACGCTATTTGTTTTAACAGCGGGATTTAATTATAAAATTAATTAATGAAACTTCTATGTTATGAATTTGGTAAAATAGACCTCATTTTTGAATTCGGAATATGAAATATAGCTTAGGATGAAATTTTGGCATTTTTCTGAAAACCTTCAATTTTTGATGAATAGTGAAACTACTAAGTGGTAGTTAAAAAACTGAATTTTTCATAAAACTTAATTTTACCGCTTCTGTGAATGGAATTTCAAAAATCCGAGAGACACGGTTGATGTCAGTAAGTAAAATGTGGTTCAAGGAGATGAAAATAATTTTTGGTGAATAGTAACTTTTTACTTTTATTTACCACGGTTAAAAGTAAATATGGTAATTAAGGGTAAGAATGATATTAATATTACTCTAACACATGTCATAATCCTATTGGACAAGTTTATCTCGACCAAAAACAACCTTAAGTGTAAAATATTATCATTTAGTCCCACTTGGATTAGATTAGGACATTTATTATTATTTAATTCAAAGAAGTGTTAAAAGAGTTAAAATCAAAGTTTATTTAATAAAACATTTTTAATATGGGGTTATACATACGATAAAATCGACTATAAATATTCATTAGAAAGCTAAAAAGATTTCCTACATAATGGTATTTTATTTGTAATTTTTAGACATTAAATAATTTAATTTATGTATGACACAATGATGATGCAGTAATTATCTTATTAATGAAATATTGACATAATTGATGTTATAAACACCAAAATAAATGTAATTTGAGCCTTTTTATGAATTACACTAATTTTCTAGGTTAATATGATATATTAGTGTTGATTTAATCAACTTGGTTCGAACATATAATTCTGTTATGACTTTAAAAAAAATCACATATCAAATAGTGTCAAAATTGACACAAAATAGTTTTTAAATAAAATATTATATTATTAATTGTTATTTTATTCCTAAAAATCTAAAGTTCGGCCAAATGACTTATATAAGGATATATATATTAATAATAAACAATTTGGTGTTCGTTTGGCATGTTATAGTAAGTGTATTAACCATATAGTGAAAGAAAACAAAAAGACACGATAAAAGTTAAATTATTTAACTTAGAGTTAAATCTAATTGATAAGGTTAAAATAATACCCTAAACTTGTCTAAATCCTATTGGTTGATAGGATTTCGACCCATCCCCACCTTATCTTTGAAATAAGACCCTTTGGAACCATTATAAACCGATTTTGACTTAAATATAAAGTAATATTTTGAGATATTCCTAAGGTGCCCCTCTCCTCCCTTACAAAAGGACACATCCTCCCCTCCTCCTCACACCAATTTGAGCACTCAAGCTCTGCCAACCCCTGCCAAAATCTCTTCTCCACTTCCCTAGAAACATCCTAGAGGTTCTGGTCGTCCTCAAAGACCAATTTTAGTGCCCTAAGAGGAGGTCTCAAAGAGGCGCTTCAAAGAAGAGGTAATTATCGTTACCAATTCTTTCATCTTTATTTCTTCTTCCACTTCTTCTTCTTAGGTTGTTTCATTATGAAGTAATAACATCAGTATCACTCATATACTGATATGTTATTATAAGTATGAATCAACCCTATTTCACCATCTATCCATCCTACGGAAAAAGAAATCACCGCGCGTGCGTACGTACGGAATACCGTCTCCACGCCGTGGTGTAATCTATTTTCCACCACCACCTTACATGGATTGGTATAATGGTGTAAATAATAACTATACATAGTTATTACAACATAATATTGATTCTAATATGTTGTATAATCCACTCCAATCCAATTCAATATTTATGTAAATGATATCATCGCTCGTGCGTACGTACGGACTACCGTCTCCACGACGCGATGAGATTCATTCTCCATGTTAACCATTTAAGAATGATTATAAAGTATATATAAGAAATAATAATGAAATATATGACATTATAAAGCTACTGGATTTATGTATATATATATATATATGTCATCTACTTACTTCCATTTCAAGACTATAAGGAATGGAAAACAGCGTTCATGCGTACGTACGGACTACCGTCTCCATGAACAGTGTTTTTCATTTTATTTATCTATCTATTATATATATATATATATACTGAATATATATGATATATAAATCATATTATATATTCTGGAAGTAAGTAAATCATAATATAAGTAATAATAATGTCAAGAACAACAAGTCAAAACACCTACGATAAATGAAACGATTTTACCGAAAACGCTTCTTTAACATGGAATTTACAAAAGAACGGGTAATATAATGTCATAAGTGAACCATATATGAAACCATAACAATGAATATGATTCTGTAATAAGTCAATGACATTTTTTAAATCATTATATAGGAGGTTCGGACACATACAAAGCAAATCGGACCTAAGGTAAGGGAAATATCACAATCTCATTTTTATCCGAGATTGTTTATACTTTGAAATTTACTGGGGTCTATTTTATCATCCACATCCATAATTCCTCAATATGTAAAATTATTTCCATCCATATACAAGTGTTTAAATCCTATTTTACCCTTTGGTGGGTTTTTAGTAAAAGATATGAAAGGAATCTTTTGACGTTTTTCGTACGAGGTACTTTTTTAACTTTTCCGACAAAAGTACGAAAGAATGTTTTTTTTAACTTATACGGCATGAATGGATTTTTAAAACATTATTTCCAAGAAGAATCCTTTACAAGTTTTAAAGTTTATTTTTAATCAAATTCTTTTAGTTTATAATTGTATGACATGTTAAGAAAAGAAAAGTATTTTTAAAGAAGAAAGGATATTTTCCTCAAGAATGGAGTTCAAGTGTTTTGTCAAAATTATTTTCCATTTAAGATAATAAAGGGTTCTGTTTTTATCCCTATTATTACATTGATTTGATCATGTTGTGATGGAATTATTTTTATGAATTCCTTTATCTTATATGAATTGATTTATGATGTCATGATGTTTCAAGAATCCCATTTTTGTTACATGTGTTATCTGATGATGTATGTTTTATGATTATGTGGCACACATAAGAAAGGATTCATTATAAGATGGGTGGGACCTATATCTCCCTCCAATGCTTTGGGTAAAGATTTTATATCTCATGATATAGACATGGCTGAAATGGTAGGTTATACCGGTTCAGTGAAACAGGACTGAAATGAGGGTTACTCGATTCAGAAAGGGACTTTGTCCACTAAGATGGTCTTGGCAATGAGTCTTGACTAACAAGAAATGATTTTCCATGATTATGTGTGTATGCCACAAAGTTTCATGTTTTAAGTTATGATTATTGGGATTTCATTTCACTACTATGATTTATCCCATGTTATGAAATTATGCTCTCTTTTGCAGGTTAAGATTTCCAAAAGTTATGTTCTTATGAATATGATGTGATTGATTTTTCTTTTGTTTACCCTTACTGAGCATTTGAGCTCACCCTTTTATGTTTTCTTTTCCCCAGGATATAAAGAAAGGTTTTAGGTAAACAAATGGGAAGATCTTTATGGGAGATATTGAAGATCTTTCACCACGATTAGAAGATTACGTTCTGAGTTTCCAAAGACACTAAACTATTACGATCCTTGTGTGTCTGTTTTTGTTATGTACTAAGTATTCCGCGAAAGTAATGTAATGTTCATGTACGTAAAGCTTTGGGTCTCTACAGTTGGTATCAGAGGAAAGGTTTAGTCAACCTTTGGAAACTAGGATGCGAAAACGTTAGTGATATCCCTAGAGTTATTTCTAAGGTATGTCTAAGGATGTCCCTAAGGGTAAGTATACATATAGGTTATAGTACTAGGATTATGCTAACGATCATAGAATTAAACCTAAGATGTTAGATATATAAGGTACTCCCCCTTTATTATGTTGTTTTCCCTAGCATGATTTTGCCTCTCACACTATTCTTTTTGGGTTTTAGAAAATGGCTGGAAACAAGATGATTCACAATAATGGAGGATATGATGGACAATGGAATGATATTCTTCATAATGAAATGGGATTTGGAAGTCCAAACATCATTATTATGCCGAATCAGAAATCTCATAATATGATCAATAAAGTAAAATTTGTTAAGTTTCTGGACTCAGCTAATAAGAGAAAGATGGAGTTTCATGATGGTCATAGAGGAAAGAAAGTTCAATTTCCCCTATGTAAATCATGTGGGAAGATGAATCAAGGATAATGTTTCAAAGGAACTGGAAGATGCTTTGGGTGTGGAAAAGAAGGACACAAAGCAAGTAAGTGCAAAGGAAAAGTTTCAGTTAACACCATGGATGAGGATAATGGTATTGCTACGACATCAACAATGGTTAAATGCTTTAAATGTGGAATGTACGGGCATTATGCAAACCAATTTTCTAAGGGAATGTCTCATGAAGAGAATCAGTATGGTCATATGGGAAGTATTTATGTTGATGATGATGAAGAAACTACAAATGATATGTGAGATGAAAGAAATGTTGAAGCTCGGTCAATGGTCTAAGAATGTAGTGGAATGATTACATGTTTATCATGTGTAATTTTGTATAAGTAATCTCATGGAATAAGGAGACATCTAAGGATTGTTACACTGTTGTCTTTCCTTATGTTTTGAAAGTGTATGATGAATGGTACCAGTAACCATGAAAGGTTATTCAGATACTTTTGGAAAGTAGATGATACGTGCATAATGAAAGGATAAGAAGATAATGAGATGTTTGATTGTATTCATGAGCTCATGATTGATATAAGGACTAAGTGATATCATGGTTTGAGTATAAATAATTTTGAGGATTTTGGTATGTGTAAAGTGTTAACTTTTAACTGCATTCAAGTTTTCACTAAGGTTCAATGGGTATTCAAGAGAATACATGATTAAGGACTTTGAATGTTTGGAATGTGACCAACAAATCATATCTTATGATATATGGGGAACAACGATGGTATTAAATCTCTGGTAATCGTCTTCACTATGTTATGAGAGTGGACTGCAGTATTATGGATAAGCCTAAAGATTGAAATGGATTATGTTGGACATAAGTGAGTATTGTTTAAGGATATAAGGTTTTTTCGATATTATTGATGGGATGTTATAGTAATGTAGTTTTAGAAAAAGGACAACCTGCAGGACGGGCGACAGCCCATCGCTTCGGACAAGTCTGTAGGAATCGAACCCATAACCGAAGTGCGACTGGCCTTTATCGCCTACCACTGGCCTACAGGAAGTCCCTCTTTAGTAGAAACTAGTTTTATTTTATTAAGCAGTACGATATATGAAGTATAAGTCAATTTTAGGAACCATATATGATTAATCTCACTATAGATCGACTTATGTATATAATTTTTGCTAACATTTTGTTTGAGACAGATGGAATGACCCGTCATTCTATCACATGATCTGCTAACACTTCACGAATAACAAATTCAACTTCATTTATTTAAGAGATGAAGTGGAAATTGTTCAAAGCATGAACAACAGTGAGATTGTACCAAAATAAAGTAAGTATTTATTCTAATTCAAATTTTCAACTTCCGGGAAATGATCTTGAAAACCAAAAATGTTGTCCTAGTGATCTTATACCTGATGAATCAGATGGTACCTTATATCATCGCAAATCTATGGATTTGTGATTACTGGCTTTTCCATAGCCATGTTCTCTACCACTCTCCATCAGAACATAATGGTTAGATTTCTCTTCCATATCCATATTTTCACTTATGTAGAAACCCAGTGATTAGTTTATTTGGGTAATTGTTACATTTCATACTTTAGTTTTTAAAGACAAGTTTTGGTATTCCTTTTTACGATGTGGGTTTCTATTAAAGATACTTTCGAATAGTAAACCATTTATAACCCCGACGAATTTCGAGGGCGAAATTCATTATAAGGGGGGTAGAATGTAACAGCCCAAGATTTTATAAAAAATATTCTTTTTAATTTTATTAATGTCTTGTGTTGTACGCTACACCAAAAGGAGCTTGCACAACACGCATCCTTGACTTTCCTTGCATTACACGCAATCGCGACCTTCCTCGATAGCGTGTGTAATACGCAATACCGAGTTTCACTAAACAACGATATGCTATTAAAATATTATTAAAACTAGCCGTTATGAATAGTAATAACCACTTTTTGAAATTCTGTAAATCTTATTTTTCAAAATGAACTTCATTTTTGGATTCGGAGTATTGAATTTAGCCTAAGGTGAAATTTTGGTACTTTTCGGATAACTTTCATATTCTGATGAATAGTGAAAATTACTAACTTATAATTAAAAACAAATTTTTATAATCGAAATAATTAATAGTGATAAATTATTAATTTGAGTGGTTTTAAAGTATATTTAGAATATATTTTTACAATTTAATACAATGTTGGTCATTGGATGTAATTTCACATTTAAACCAAACATAATCAAGTGTCAATCATTTGATAGATATTGTTTCTTAAAAACACGCTATTTGTTTTAACAGTGGGATTTAATTATAAAATTAATTAATGCAACTTCTATGTTATGAATTTGGTAAAATAGACTTTATTTTTGAATTCGGAATATGAAATATAGCTTAGGATGAAATTTTGGCATTTTTCTGAAAACTTTCAATTTTTGATGAATAGTGAAACTACTAAGTGGTAGTTAAAAAACTGAATTTTTCATAAAACTTAATTTTACCGCTTCTGTGAATGGAATTTCAAAAATCCGAGGGACACGGTTGATGTCTGTAAGTAAAATGTGGTTCAATGAGATGAAAATAATTTTTGGTGAATAGTAACTTTTTACTTTTATTTACCACGGTTAAAAGTAAATATGGTAATTAAGGGTAAGAATGATATTAATATTACCCTAACACATGTCATAATCCTATAGGACAAGTTTATCTCGACCAAAAACAACCTTAAGTGTAAAATATTATCATTTAGGCCCACTTGGATTAGATTAGGACATTTATTATTATTTAATTCAAAGAAGTGTTAAAAGAGTTAAAATCAAAGTTTATTTACTAAAACATTTTTAATATGGGGTTATACATAAGATAAATTCGAATATAAATATTCATTAGAAAGCTAAAAAGATTTCCTACATAATGGTATTTTATTTGTATTTTTTAGACATTAAATAATTTAATTTATGTATGACACAATGATGATGCAGTAATTATCTTATTAATGAAATATTGACATAATTGATGTTATAAACCCCAAAATAAATGTACTTTGAGACTTTTTATGAATTACACTAATTTTATAGGTTAATATGATATATTAGTGTTGATTTAATCAACTTGGTTCGAACATATAATTCTGTTATGACTTTAAAAAAAATCACATATCAAATAGTGTCAAAATTGACACAAAATAGTTTTTAAATAAAATATTATATTATTAATTGTTATTTTATTCCTAAAAATCTAAAGTTCGGCCAAATGACTTATATAAGGATATATATATTAATAATAAACAATTTGGGGTTCGTTTGGCATGTTATAGTAAGTGTATTAACCATATAGTGAAAGAAAACAAAAGGACACGGTAAAAGTTAAATTATTTAACTTAGAGTTAAATCTAATTGATAAGGTTAAAATAATACCCTAAACTTGTCTAAATCCTATTGGTTGATATTATTTCGACCCATCCCCACCTTAGCTTTGAAATAATACCTTTTGGAACCCTTATAAACCGATTTTGACTTAAATATAAAATAATATTTTGAGATATTCCTAAGGTGCCCCTCTCCTCCCTTATAAAAGGACACATCCTCCCCCTCCTCCTCACACCAATTTGAGCACTCTAGCTCTGCCAAACCCTGCCAAAATCTCTTCTCCACTTCCCTAGAAACATCCTAGAGGTTCTGGTCTTCCTCAAAGACCAATTGTAGTGCCCTAAGAGGAGGTCTCAAAGAGGCGCTTCAAAGAAGAGGTAATTATCGTTACCAATTCTTTCATCTTTATTTCTTCTTCCACTTCTTATTCTTAGGTTGTTTCATTATGAAGTAATAACATAAGTATCACTCATATACTGAAATGTTATTATAAGTATGAATCAACCCTATTTCACCATCTATCCATCCTACGGAAAAAGAAATCACCGCGCGTGCGTACGTACGGAATACCGTCTCCACGCCGTGGTGTAATCTATTTTCCACCACCACCTTACATGGATAGGTATAATGGTGTAAAGAATAACTATACATAGTTATTACAACATCATATTGATTATGATATATTGTATAATCCACTCCAATCCAATTCAATATTTATGGAAATGATATCATCGCTCGTGCGTACGTACGGACTACCGTCTCCACGACGCGATGAGATTCATTCTCCATGTTAACCATTTAAGAATGATCATAAAGTATATATAAGAAATAATAATGAAATATATGACATTATAAAGCTACTGGATTTATGTATATATATATATATGTATGTCATCTACTTACTTCCATTTCAAGACAATAAGGAATGGAAAACAGCGTTCATGCGTACGTACGGACTACCGTCTCCATGAACAGTGTTTTTCATTTTATTTATCTATCTATTATATATATATATACTGAATATATATTATATATAAATCATATTTTATATTCTGTAAGTAATTAAATCATAATATAAGTAATAATAATGTCAAGAACAACAAGTCAAAACACCTACGATAAATGAAACGATTTTACCCAAAACGCTTCTTTAACCTGGAATTTACAAAAGAACGGGTAATATAATGTCATAAGTGAACCATATATGAAATCATAACAATGAATATGATTATGTAATAAGTCAATGACATTATTTAAATCATTATACATGAGGTTCGGACACATACAAAGCAAATCGGACCTAAGGTAAGGGAAATATCACAATCTCATTTTTATCCGAGATTGTTTATACTTTGAAATTTACTGGGGTCTATTTTATCATCCACATCCATAATTCCTCAATATGTAATATTATTTACATCCATATACAAGTGTTTAAATCCTATTTTACCCTTTGGTGGGTTTTTAGTAAAATATATGAAAGGAATCTTTTGACGTTTTTCGTACGAGGTACTTTTTTAACTTTTCCGAAAAAAGTACGAAAGAATGTTTTTTTTAACTTATAAGGCATGAATGGATTTTTAAAACATTATTTCCAAGAAGCTTCCTTTACAAGTTTTAATGTTTATTTTTAATCAACTTCTTTTAGTTTATAATTGTATGACATGTTAAGAAAAGAAAAGTATTTTTAAAGAAGAAAGGATATTTTCCTCAAGAATGGAGTTCAAGTGTTTTGTCAAAATTATTTTCCATCTAAGATAATAAAGGGTTCTGTTTTTATCCCTATTATTACATTGATTTGATCATGTTGTGATGGAATTATTTTTATGAATTCCTTTATCTTATATGAATTGATTTATGATGTCATGATGTTTCAAGAATCCCATTTTTGTTACATGTGTTATCCGATGATGTATGTTTTATGATTATGTGGCACACATAAGAAAGGATTAATTATAAGATGGGTGGGACCTATATCTCCCTCCAATGCATTGGGTAAAGATTTTATATCTCATGAGATAGACATGGCTGAAATGGTAGGTTATACCGGTTCAGTGAAACAGGACTGAAACGAGGGTTACTCGATTCAGAAAGGGACTTTGTCCACTAAGATGGTCTTGGAAATGAGTCTTGACTAACAAGAAATGATTTTACATGATTATGTGTGTATGCCACAAAGTTTCATGTTTTAAGTTATGATTATTGGGATTTCATTTCACTACTATGATTTATCCCATGTTATGAAATTATGCTCTCTTTTGCAGGTTAAGATTTCCAAAAGTTATGTTCTTATGAATATGATGTGATTGATTTTTCTTTTGTTTACCCTTACTGAGAATTTGAGCTCACCCTTTTATGTTTTCTTTTCCCCAGGATATAAAGAAAGGTTTTAGGTAAAAAAAGGGGAAGATCTTTATGGGAGATATTGAAGATCTTTCACCATGATTAGAAGATTACGTTCTGAGTTTCCAAAGACACTAAACTATTACGATCCTTGTGTGTGTGTTTTTGTTATGTACTAAGTATTCCGCGAAAGTAATGTAATGTTCATGTACGTAAAGCTTCGGGTCTCTACAAAGAGTATTATTTCACTACCAACACCAGTGCGTAATCGTCGAATATTCTATCATAAAAGTCTCTAGCCGTATAGATCGAGCTAACATCTCCATCATAATCGCAGAGATCAGAATGAGGGCAGTGGCAAAAAAGAATGACTTTCACCTATGTCTATAAGTACTGCAGCTAAGGTGGAGTAGACACAGATTGTACCTCGTATCATCTACAGAGCACCGTGATCGTAGGCATCAGCTTCCTAGAGCTAAGCTTTCCCCTATCCTCCTACTCCATGTGGTTGGGGTAGACCACCTCATGATGGTGGCAGCAACAACTCGAATCATCACCCACCACCAGCTGCACAGACAAATCCTCTTCCAAGTCCGCATACTCCCTGCGAACCTCCTTGGTCTAACCTCTGTCTCTTCCTGGGTGGTCCCTCGACTATCTTCTAATCATATGTATGATGGGTCAGACAGTCACGAGCCATGTGACCCTGCCTGCCGCATGAGTAACACTGCATGATCCTTGCCTGTCCTGCTCGGCCTCAAGAGCCCCGCACCATCGACTCTAAGTCATTCTGTCATCCACCTATAGGTCTGGTCCTCTTGGACCTCTGTGACAACTGTCTTCTGTCATCTGCATAATACTCTGCTATGTGACGTCTGGTGCTGGGTCTCGCTACTGGTGTCTGCTCATCAAGGAAACTCTCTACTAAGAGGGATCTCTTTAACACCCCCCCATGCATCGGTATATTAATAGAAATCATAGAATCCCTGATCTTTCATTTGATCCCTTTCTCGATGGTCTGGGCCCTGAAGAATGGGTCATGCACCATATTAGTGGAGTAGCATGAGAGGTCATTGAACCTCATTGAGTACTAAACCACAATCATTATTATCTACTACAGATGAAGAAGCTCATGTATGTGCATTGTGCGAAGAGTCGTTGGGAAAAACTCTACCTGAAACAGGCTCTCAAAGTCTGTCCAAAGAAGCATCGCATCATCGTGAACCCGGAGGATCAACCTTTACCATCTGCCTAATGTTAGCTATAGAAGACTGGTGGTAAGGATCACCATTATATCAGTTGGTTTCCCTACTAGTCAGAAGACTCTCACCATAGTCTCCAGCCAATCCTCATCTGCCTGTGGGTTTGTCCCTCCCCTGAGCATGGGTGGCCTTTGGCGCTGGAACTCGTGCAGTGTGCTCAAACGACGTACACCCTCTGCTACTGGGGCTAGTGGCATCGGTGGCCCAATGAGTAATGGCACCACTGGTGCCTCTATTAGTACCTCTACTAGAAGAGGGACCTGTACTAAGTCCTTGTCTTTTAGTGGTCTATCAATGCGTACTATATCCGGAACACTAGTATGTTGTCTGGGATGAGGCTTCCTGAAAAAAAAAGGTGTGCCATCGTTGATAAGTTATTCCAAGTAAGACGACTCAAATGGATCAGAAAGAAAACTCTTCAAAACACAAAAACACAATCATTTCTTTCATGCACTAAGTCAAAAATTAGAAGTCAGGGTCCTGGTGTATGGATACTTCGACCGTCGCACCAACACTGGGTCCCCTAATCGGATAACCACTTTCACTACACTTAACACTATTTTCGTTTAAAGAATAATCAGAGTCATATGTTCTTCGGTAGAATCGACTATTTTGATACCAATGTGTCACGACCCGTCCCCCAGGTCCCATGCCATTACTACCCCATTCCCATCATCCATAGTCCAGGGGCTGGAGACTATAACCAAAGCCAAACTCTTTAATACCAGGAAGGCATTGCCTTTATAACCTACAACACACACAACTAAGCACACAACATGATACGAACTCAAGTAAACTTAATAGTACACAGAGTGAGTACAATAAGTAAAAGGGGTGAGAATAAATGACCAAATGGAATGTACAAGAAAACTGATAGGTGAAAAGCATCTCCTGGATCATCCAAAATGAATTCTACCTGAAGGGTAGGTACAACTCATGAACATCCGTCTATGCGGTTCACCTCATCTAACGTCCACCCTGAGCTACCTCCAATGATCGTACTCTCATCCCCAGTCAGCGTCATCCGTCGTTTGCACCAAAAACAACAAGGTGCATGCATAGCCTATGTAGGGGTGAGTATAACGACACTCAGTAGGGACCCCGAGAACCTCATGGTCTCACAAAATCCACAAACGATAAACCACAAAGCATGAAATCAACTGACAAACCTATATAGGTATATGCACATAAATATACCTAGGTTATCAAGTTTTCCCTTCTAATTCCTGAGGAAACAAATATTCCAACTCAAAATCCCAATATCAACAGTTCCACAATAGAATGAGTATCACGATGGTAAGTACCACTCAGGTACGCCACACAGAAGAATACCACCAAGGTATTTCCACAATGGAGTTTACCGCCCAGGTACAGACTCATCTCACACTGGGTATTTCTTAGGTACAGTAGTAGAGATGATTAGATGTAACTACAGAATCATATTACTTTGTTAAGAGGCTCTGCTACTGACCCACAGAGGATATTTCGGTGCTGACCCACACATGATCGCTTGGTGCTGACCCACACAGGATCCCTCGGGGCTAACCCACACAGGATCACTTGGTGATTACCCACACAGAATCACTCATTGTTGACCCACATAGGATCGCTAGGTGCTGACCCACACAGGATCGCTCAGTGCTGACCCACACAGGATTGCTCGGTACTGACCCACATAGGATCACTATTCATTATTCATGTCACGGCTTGATACTCGGTTCCCACACTAAGCTTGCTCGTCTCTAGGAGGGTATTCTCCTTAAGCCACTGGTCGATACTCAAACTTCCACAAAGTCCCATGAAGAAGTATATCAAAAGACTTCCACATCATAGGGGTCTCAACGCAATAGACGGTGCTTCAATCGGACACCCAGTCTGTATGTCATTATCCATTTAGTCCCGAGGGTCTGGTTGTATTCGTGCTCGATCCAACCCAACCGTACCCCAAATTTACCCAAAAAACCTGTTGGGGTGTACCAAAGGGACCGTCTCACTCCATGGTTTACAGAGCCATTGAAGAATTTTAAAACAGATGGTCGGTGCCAATGTTATGGTCGATAGAGTGAAAATTTCATAGCTAGTCTGGGTCCAATCCGACCCAGCCAAACCCAGCCTGGGACAAACCGACACGGTTTGGGTTGACTCAGACCACTGGGTCCGGCCCGGCGGCTATGGAGTAGTGCGAGGCCACGAGGGAGGAGCGGAGGCCGCGAGGGCGGTGAAGCCGCGGGTGCCGCAAAGGGTCGCGGGGGCCGCAAATGGCCTCTGGGAGGTGAGGTCGTGGGAAGACGATGTCTTGGGTGCTGTGGAGAGCCATGGGGTGGTGAGGCTATGAGGCAGCGATGGTTGAAGGCGGCGGAGGCCATGGGCCGGCAGTGGCCGCGGGCGGCAGAGGGCCGCGGGGTGGCAAAGGCCGCGGGGCGGCGAAGGCCACAGGGTGGTGGTGGCCACGGACAACGGAGGCTGTAGGGTGGCAGATGGCTGTGACGTGTGGGGCCATAGGGAAGCGGTGGGCCATTGGGTGGAGGATCCCACGGGTGGGACGTGGCTGATGGGAGATAGTGGTTGTGGATGGAAGAGGCCGCGGGGGGAGGGCCGCGGGGTGGTGGAGGTCGCGGGAGGTGCGATGTCGCGGGGCGGCAGAGGCCACAAGGTGATGGTGGTGGCCGCAGGGCAACGTCGTTACGCTGTCGGCTTCATCGCGGCCGGCGGTGGGGCCCACAGCTATTCTTGTGCCCCACCAAGGTTGGGTTCCATCCTCCTCCATCACGAATAACAGTACAATTAAACACAAGATTTGTGGAGAGGTAGGGCCATGTTTGTTTGGCCCGTAATCTCCACATTAGAGTGGTATCACGCGACTATAACCTCTACCTGAATCTTTTACAATGAATTATCAAGAACTAGTCAGGGGAAGAAATTCAAACAACCACACTACATCGAAGGTTCGCTGATGTTGGTGCGATTAAGAATTCGAAGATGTTGATATTCGTCATGCCCGCCACATGCCTCTGATCTCGGGCTCAATCATCGGTTCATCGTAGTGAAAGACGTTCCTTGTCGGCAAGAGCGTTCTTTGTTGGAGGATGAGTTTCTCCATGATTCTCTAAAGCTTCTCCCTTTTACCAATATTTTCCCCCAATTCCACCAAAGTGAGGAATAACCGACTTATTAATTTAAAGTAAGTAGATTAATAAGGTTGGAACAATTAGAATACAGAAATTTTTGATTAATTCTTGGTCGGCTCCAATAATTTAATGGGGTGTTGGCATATTTAATTGTATCAATTTAATTGGATCAAATTAAATTGGCATCAAAATTACAATGAGGTTGGCTTAATTAATGTGGGGGGAGTTCAAGAGGTTTCTCCCCATTAAGAGGGGAGTTCAAGGGGGTTTTAGTATCGGGTGGTCCCCACCACCATAACCATACATGGGAGGTTATGTTCTAGTGGTCCCCACCTCTCAACATCCAGATGGGAGTTTCAAAGAAAATAAAAATAAAATAAATGTTTGATTTATTTTATTTTTATTTCAATGAAAAACCCAAATTCTATGTTTCACCCTCAACCTACTATGGACGTGTTGGAGGTCCCCTTAAGCGAATATTGTCACTGCGAGTTCAACGGTGCCCTCAGATTTCAAATCCGTGCATCAGTTCAAAAGATACAAAATTTGGCTCACACGTTTACTGAACGTACCCAAAAAAAAGTTCAGAAATTCATTCCAGGCACTATGGGCCTCGAAATCATGCACCGTCAATTTTCGCGGACTTGTAAAATTCTCATAAATAAAAAAAATATTACATGTAATTTCTAAGTCTTTATAGTTAAACATTAGTTTCTTTAGGTTGGGTTTCGTTATATTCGTTAACATAATTCTTTATCATAATAAATCCCTCATAATAGCCTATAAAGAGAATGTGATTAAC
Source organism: Viscum album (assembly GCA_963277665.1). Classification (NCBI taxonomy): domain Eukaryota; kingdom Viridiplantae; phylum Streptophyta; class Magnoliopsida; order Santalales; family Viscaceae; genus Viscum; species Viscum album. The sequence continues at coordinate 1,466,940,105 of OY728140.1, read as the reverse complement.
CAAAGAATATCCTTTGAGAGTGTCTTCTGAATGTGAAGTGTTATCCCCACTCATTGTTTACTAGAGTGAAAATTTATTTAACAATCAATTAGACTTTTTCAGGTACCCTAATTGCATTTACACCACAACTACATCCATAATATAGTATTTCGATAAGGATATAATTTCAATGAAACCAAAAAATCACTCCAATACCAAAACATCATGATTTTTTCTTATACAAATATGTATCTATAGGTTTTTCACTAGGGTTCTATCATTTCAAGCCTAAAATAACAAATCTAATCAAAAAAATAACTAATCCCTTTTCTGGTACTAATTTCAAAGCCCCCAAACCACACTCGCAATCCTAGTGATAAAAACACAATCATTAAAAAATATATTGGAAACAAATTATAAAAAACTATCATTATTTTATATTATTTACTTATGACAAGTATAAAATATCGTAAATCATCTCATAATCTCTAGAAAAAAATGTTTATTTTCATGGCGTACTATTTATATAAGAAATATATTTTACAAGAATTGGGAATATTTCTCCAAAATCAAGCTATAACAGAATCATTTATATACTCCTCTTATGTTATTTTCATCTTCATAACCTAGGGAAGGAAAACATAATAATGGGGTGAGCTCAAACACCTAGTAATGTAAATCTTATAACCATATCATTGAGGTTTAGATCATAAACATATGATAAAATCTGATTCCTCGGACCTGTACTCCATTATCTGATGACAGAAACTCATAATTTACATAATGTATTTGATAATGTCTCTAAATTTCCTAAAATATTTTCAAAATTTTCGTGAAAAAAATAATATATTGCATTACATAAATTCACAATACCTTTAAGATTTATAGCATTAGACAATTAGGGTAAAACATCAACTAAAGAAAATAACGTCTTTCTCAACTAATGAATATTTTTTTACACTATATATGAAAATACTTAATCAATAAAAAATATTTCACATATCCTATAAATTATCTATATAATTTATTCTATTTTCCATAAAATGTGTAATAATTTTCATCTTAACATGGAGAAATGGAAACTTAAGAAGGGGTATGCCCTGATTCTTATTATGGGAAAATATAAAACTGAGGTAACAATGGAATAAACATTAAATAAATATTATGGAAATAATAAGTAAACAATAGGAACCCATGATAAACTTAAATTGAGAGCATGATATATTCATGAAAATATATGAAAACATGTTTATTAATAATATTGATCTCATAATGATCTAATTCATAATTTCAGACATCAAAACCTTTATGTCAAGGCTTTATGCCAAGACACGATACTTTTATAGGAAGAGGCATACACCAAAACACAACTTGTTTTGACTCATGAGACATATAAATTAATTATAGTGTATATTACATAAGGCCCCTCCATATCCAAATATATTCTAATTCATTCACCATATTATTAAACAAGATTTTTCATTTTGTTCCCTAAGGGACCCCTTACTAACTAAAAATATATCTATCTATATATTGAATGATATTTAATAAAAATACATGATAAAACTTTGTTAGTAGCCAATAAATGTTGAGAATGGAAAAAAAATTAACCATGTTATTAAAAGGGATAACATGAACATAAATTGTACTGATAAATAAGGTGGATGGTTAAATAATACAAAATGCATTTATTAATAATCTTTTGAAATAGAATAACTATATAATATAAAATAAAACTTTCCCCGCATCAATCATTGGTATAAAATGATAATAAACCATTGGTGGATAGTTTAAAAAGAACAAAAACCCAATGTAATAATGGAAACATTGAAGGGTGTTGACCTATATCAAAAACTCCATTACAAAAAAGACAATTCAATTGGTATCACAAAAGAAGGGATCAAGAATCGAATTGTTTGATAGAATGATTTTAATCCCATAAATTAATATATATATATATATACATATATATTAGAAGATAAAACATGAAAAATAAACCTCATTATTGTAAATCATTATTAAAATTACAAGGGAAATGAAATAAAAAAAATATAAAATTTCATTCTGAAATTTTTTTTAACATTGTTGTGAAATAAAAATATTTAATTCTATTTCTATGGAATTTCTAAAATAGTGACCTAAGAGATCTTTGAAAACATTAATTTATAAATAATTTCAAATAATATATAATTTAATTGGTATAAATTTAATGTTAATGAAATGAGGAGAGGAAGAGAATCATGTTAAAGTTAAGAAAAAGACCTTTTTATTGTTTTTTGAAAATACATTGGGTTAAAAAAAATATAAAAATAAGTAACAAAAAATTATATTTTATTAAAATATAATTTACCCATAGAGGTAAATAAATTACCATAAAATATAATATTAGGGTGGGAAAACCCAAAAATAGAAAATCGAAGTTCAATATGAAACATTTTAACACAAAGAAAGTATATTTGAGTTATCAATATCACTTACGCACAACATACTCTATGAAACATAAACCAATTTAAAAGGATTTTATAATTTAAAAATGTAAAAAATGAGATAATACTAAATAATAAAATAAAATAACACAATTTACCCAACTCATATAAAATAAGATAAAGTGAATGATTATAACATAATGGATGAAAATCGAGTAACCAAAAACTCATATGACTGGCGTAACAAATGAGTCAAAAGACACTCGATGAAAAAAATTGATTTGGATTAGTTTATCCCATTAATTAAATGGAAAAATATATATAATATTCAATGAATATTAAAATAATATAATACCATCCAAATGAAAGATGGTGGATAACATGTAACATGTCTCAAATATTCTAAACTCAGACCAAGAAAACCCTTGCGTCTTGAGTAACACATTAATCAAAACACATTTAAAAGAGATGGAATGAAATTGAAATTAAAATAAAATTGTCTATAGATAATTAATGATACGATATATAATATGGTTTATAAATATTATACTAAAATTAAAATATGTGTATAATAACAAACATGTCTCAAAGAGAGGAATTTGATTTGAAACCCCTTATACTGGTCCAGATTCATTCTTCATTTACACCAAATGTCTTAAATAATTAAATTAACTTCATTAAATACATAGCCAATAAATATATACAAAACAATAATAATTTATAATACTCATTAATAATCATTCTATACAAACACACACACACAAATATATTATTTATTTATTACATATTTTCAACATTAGATGTGAGTAATATTTATCACTTTGAACTAGTACCATAAAATATGTGTTGGTATTCATTCTAGTTATAAAGTTAAACATTCAAAAATAATTAAATGTACATAAATATATGTTATAGTATAGTTTATAAATATAGAATCTCATTTAATGGTCTATTTGGTCATGATCCATGAGGTTGAAATCAATGACAAGCATTTTCTATTGTTTCTTAATGAACGAAGGGTGATTTATTAATTTAATGTGTTAAATATTCATATAAAATTAAAATTAAAATAATTATTTACATATTTATGTAAAATTTTAACATTAAATAAGTCTTAGGAGCCATAACTATTCTCAATTAATATTTTCATGCCTAATTATAATTAAGGATAATATTTTTATTTATGGGTTGGGTTGAGTTGGATTTCTTACATTTCAATGTTTACTAGAAAATTTCATACCTGCTTTCCATTCCTCTAATATGATTGGATCTGAATGGACCTTCAATGATTGAGGAGAAAATTAGTTTTCTTCTTGATCTCAATTGATTGATCTCATATAGGTTTGAACATTATTCCTATATTTAGTGATAAATCTCTTAGTTTTTTGGAATCCACCAGGGTTTTTTACTCCTCGAAATATATAGCCTCAGAAATATCATCCTATATTATTAGTGGGAGGGGGATCAAATTCATGAGTTTCTTTATCATCAAAGAAGGTTAGAATCAAATGTATTATATTTAAAAATATGTATTGTGACTCCTCATCTGATTATGGTTTCATCTAGTTAGTTGGTTCCCATCATCAAATTGATGTAAGTAGGAAGTTCATGAGCATTTATAGTATCTTATGTGATAATAGTGACTCTTTCACCTATTGTTTTCCATCGATACTGATTTTAATAACTTATTCAAGAATATGATTATAATGAAATCATTTTGGAATTTACAAGAGTTTTCGAGGTCTTAACCAGGGGATTTAGTTTTGACCTAACAATAGCATGTGCTTTTCTAAATAAAATCCTAGTCATCTAGTTATTAAATTTCTGTTCAGGATATACTATCATTGTTTTTTCTCACTGTGTTGGATATTAGAGACAAAATTCATCTTTTCCACAAGTTACCCAATATTACATGATTGGAGTCAACTATATTTTTTATAATTTCATTAAAGATAAAAAATATTGGATTTTTTATCCCAACATATGAAGGTATGAGAAATAGTTAAGGTGTATGTTTTGTTTGATTTTATTGGTCTTATTGTCTTGTATTATTTTGAGAAACTAAATTTCTATAGAATTGATAAATTACAAAAAATAAAATTCTCTTCAGACATAAAAATACATATTCTTATGATCATTTTAACTCAAGAAATATTCCTACGTATTTACCTCCTACAAAAAACTATTTTTTTGTTGTTATCATTTTGGGGGAGGAACTGTATGATATTATGTATGCTTAGGTACTTAAGTGTGTATTAGTACTATCATGATCATGATAGTTTTGGTCTCTTATCCCAAACATTTCTTCCCTTAAGCCACTAATGTCACTTTAACATGGACTCTGATCACTATATTGGATCCTCTAATCATTTGGAGACTACCATGGACTCTTGAAATTTTCTATAAATGCTTCAATGGAATAAGAATCAATTGAAAATCATCATAGAGATTATCTATGAAACTATCTATTAGATACTCTGGAGTAAGAAGTATGTTTAGATATTAATGAAATCCCTTATAACTAGAGATGATGTCTATATACCTCTCATTATCACATTTCTTTTAATTTTAGAGGTTGATAATAGTCTTCTTTATCATCCTAGAGATAAAATGATAAAAAAGTTATTGATGGAGATCTACCCAGTTTTCAACAGAAATGTATGACATATTACTATAACAAACAAACAATGTTACATCTAATGACTAATAAATACACCTTATCTTTATCAACTATTGTTGTTTTAGTGTACCCATGTGTCCACATCAAGAAACAAAAAGCATTAGATTTTTTTGGGGTCAACAGGAGTAGCGTTTACCCACTTTAGGTAAGACTTCCTATAGGGAAGAATTAGTGATAATCCTACCTATATTTGTTTCAATTTAGCAGTAAGAGACACTAAGGTTTCCTTGATATTTAGAGAAATTTTTAGCTAGTAGGATGATAAAGTATAGGTACTGAATGAAGAATAATATGGTTTGATCTTATTTATATCCATTGGTATTATCTTTTGTGCTGATCTAGGTTTGATTTCTCAAAATGGAAGTGGTTACATCCAAAATAGAGGAAATTTCAAATGTTCTTCTTCTCAAAGTTTAGATACACTAGTTTTGTAGATCTAGATTCAGTCCAGTTATTGGGATCTATTCTTAGAGGCTGACCAACCCCTCTTTATTGGATATATACTATAGTAGAGAATTTTTCCACTACCTAGGAATTATACTCAATAAGAATATTTCTTCTCATAATTTTGACAATGAGTATCTTCATCACCCCTGTCTTAGATTCATACCAAGAAAACCATTTTAAATTGGAAAGAGTTTAATCTTCCTCGAGTAGTGTGTGGGTTGTGGATGTTGCAAAATCATTCCTTTTGTTTTCATGAAAAGGTCACTGATGAGGTAGTAACTATGTATTTTTAGGAACTCCAAGATTCTAATGTTTCTTCTTATACCTGTTACACACACCTTCATCGATGACATCAATATAGACCATGTTTTCAATATATATCTCCTCATTATTTTATTATAGATGAGGTTAATATATTAGTATATCTTTAATGATTATATTGATTATATTTACTAACATGAAATGTCCAAATGGAATCATATTCTCTTCCATATAAAATTTGTGAGAGTATTTGTCACCCTATAGACATCTCATGAGGGAAAAATCACAATCATCATCAATATTTTTCTCTTCAGGGGACAATTTTATCATACTAACCCAATGAAGTTTATTTTCCCTCATCAATGGATAGTGACCTTGAGGTAGTCTCTAGTGGATTTCATTGAACACACTCTTAATTAATGTGAAGGTTTTAAAAATTGAGAGGAATTACTATGGAGTTTCTCATAAATATGACCATAATCTAGAGAATTCTAGTATTCATAGAAAAGGAGGGGGTAATAATTCTGAAATCCCAATAATATAATGTTGGATAAGATTTTACACCATCACATCTTATAATTTTTATAGATTTTATGATCACAATGGGTGGTGGTAGTAGTAAAAATACACAAACTTCCATATTATTTGTTTATTCTGGTGTTATCACCGATGATATTATTATAACATCATTCATAACTTTTTAAGCTTCTAAATGAGCATGATTTGAATATAGTCTCTTCTATAAGTGTGTGATTCATGCTTCTAAAAGTGGATTTAGTGTTTTTGACATCACTTTTTTCAAGTGTGATTCCTATTTTACCATACAAGAATCTTGATTCTAGTTCCTATTGATAGATTTCTCCCATCAATTATGAAATTCCCACGCAATAGGGATAGTAATATTTCATTAGATGAACTGACCGGTTTATGAAAAACATTTCTTGATTCTCTTCCTTAGGTGGTGAAATTCTATGTTTCCTTCCTTAATAAAAACATCTGGACATTAAGTATAGTAAAATGTAGTCTTCTATATTCACCATAACCTTTGATGTTTATTTCAATTAGAGTTGTATTAATAATATAAATAAGAGTATTAAAAATAATTTGGTTGGAATCTTGACGAAAATGATGTTGTATTCACTAACATTTCATTCTTCACCACTAATAAGTTGTTGAGGTCAATATTGTAGAAAATATCAATCATTTTCTTGACATGGCCAACACACTCCCCATAAGACAACAATTTTATCTTCATATGATAGAGAGCTACTCCAAAGTAATATCATAGATAAGGTAGAAATTTCATTCTATCATTTATAGAATATCATTCCATGGAGTGGATGTTAGAAAAAACAAGATGGGTATATTATCTTTTGAGAAATATTACTAAAAGACCATGGAATTATGCTCAATTTTAGTGAGTGATTCATACACCTTATCTAACCATAGTGGTTATTTTCTCAGTGCTTTGTCATGGGGAGGACTATTTGGAACCACCTCTATTTTATCATCGGAAACGAAATATATGGGAGCCATGAATGGTAACCACTATCCTGGACTATTCTTTTTCTAGGAGGAGAGATCATCACCTAGTGATGAGGTTCTTGTTTAAATTATCCTTAAATAGTTGAGTAACTCTTAATATTAGAAAAATATTAGAATAGTATTGACAAGGGGATGACCTTATTTGAGAGATGATAGGTCATAAGGAATTTCCCGTTGATTCTCATGAGGAGGATCTCCAGGGTTATTATCTTATATTCTAAAGTGATGATATCTAATTTTACAAGTTGTTGGTTGATTGGCAAGGGGAGGACCTTATTGACTATTGATCTTTTGACTGTAGGGAGGATTTACCCAACATTAACTATATGGAGGAAATCCATATCCATTCAACATATTTCCAAGAGGAGGAACTTAATAGAAGATGATTTAGGGATATATTCTAGAGCTTCTAACCATGGTACCATAAAGAGGACCTATGTGGATGAATATTCCTTATTCATTTGATGATATGATGAATGAATCTTAGGTTGGTATTAATATATACTGAAGGTACTAAATAATATTAAAATTGATCAAGGATGCACTGTTTCCCACTCTTAGGTTATATGATTCTTTTTTATACCTTCTGTGTCCTCATTGTTGGGTGAATTGGGTCTAAACCTTAATCATGATAAAATTCAAATATTGTTGGCAACAACCATTTTTAATAGGATCCCGCATAGAGACATTTTTGATAATTTATGAATATGATGATATATCACTTGGTATAATTCCATAATATTAGAACATGCCTCATAATAATTAGTAGAAACATGGATATGGGCCCTCTTTTAGTCAAGTTACATTCAAAAGATCTTACCTCTGAGTGACTGGTGGGATATTTTGAGGAACTCTAGTGGTGGAGGCAAGAATATAGGCCTTACACTTTTCTTCATTAATCCTCAAGATTTTACAACGGTTCCTTATAATGGGTGCCAAAATATGGGACCACTACTAAGTAGCTTTTGGAATATTCAAAAGATCTCCCTTGATGTTTATGGGAATATAAATACTAGTCTACCACTAGTGGACATCAATATATACTAACAATTAAATACCTCTTCTATAAGGATTTACTAATAGGATTGAAAGGTTCAGTAAGTATATGAATTTTGTATCCAATTTCAATAAGGGAAAACTAAAAGGCTCCATATGTGAGATTATGGATATGTAATTTATCTCTTGTTTCTATTGTAAAATTACAACATACTCTCTCTAATGCAACTAGGATATTCCAATATGTTTTTTGATAGAGAGATAGAATGTAGGCCTACTATTTAGTTACTATTAGGATATACCAGAATAATTCACTAGCAGTGACAAGAATATATTTTTGTTACCTTACTTCAATATAATGAAGCCACTGGAGAGACTTCATCATAGGTGCTTTGGTCAGGGTGATCATGACCAGTTTCTCCTAGGAGGCAGTCTCTCAATAAGCTCCTAAGGGGTGAGGGTCATATGACATTAATGGGGTCGATAACTAAGTGGAGCCCTACTGAGTATCTCATGGTCTTTAATGAGGAAACAATCATCTGAATTCTATACCTTCCTAAGACAAGGGAGATAATAATTGGTGCAATATTGGTAATGACACTTGAAATGGTTTTACATAGTGATAGGTTCACATATATTTCCCATAGACCCTTGTTTGTAGGATGATCTATGGGGATCCATCACCAAAAGAATTTACCAAGAAACATCTATATATTGGATAATAATGTTAAGGTTGAACTCCCAAACATGTTAACACAACACCTTTTACTAAAGGCACTGTGTTAGTGATTACATCCATAGAACCTTATCTAATAAGTGGTGGCATAGTGATCTCTATCGAAGCTATTGATATGTATTGGAATATTACCATGCAATATATAATAGGAATATTCATTTTTTTGGATTAAAGGGGGATATTTAAAGGGTTATTGAAAGTCATGTATGGATTATCAACAACGAATAAGAAACCTATTTTTATAGTAGTAGAAGTAATATTATTGTAGATTAATTAATTTTATAGGAAAAAAATTCATTATTGGATCACCATTCAATTTTTGAAAAATGGTCATGTTGGTGTTTCATTTTGAGTCGACACAAACCTATTATCCAAATGTAAGTGATTACCGGGACATTAACAGTAACACTTGGGTTCTGCATTGACCGGGAGAATGGGAAGTTAGACTCATATTACTCTTTTGGGGAGAATTATTTACTACTATATGAATCTACTATTGATATAAATCATGATAAAAAATCCATCCAATTTCCTTGGGTGGGCCTAGATACCATTATGATATTGATTTTATCAAATTCATTAATCGATGTTAATATATGTATATATCAAAATCTATACACCAATAGAACATGCAATAATTATCAATGTTTCTTCATTGATGAGACCATTTTCATATATCATAGGTTCCAATTTTCATTCATATTAGGATTATAATATTTGTTTAAAATTGTACATATAAAAACTCTGAACATTATTTCCATATAATATAGTAGTTGGTGTTATATAATAGGGATCAATCCCATGAAAGGGGATTCATACATATCCAAATAAAGTTAATCCTAACCTTCATAATTTGGTGTTACCTAATGAGACACACCATAAATTTTATGTTCATGTTAAAAATACCATCATGGTGAATTTTAAGGGTTTTCTTCTAAGTCTAGGATATGATATTAATTTTGAGCTTCATAGAGGTATACAATGTATTCTAGTTCCCTGGAATCAGATCCTATATATTTTCCTTCACAGTTTAAGGACATTTGATAATATTGGTCCATAATGTTTAACATCATTTGTAAAGAATATTAGGGCATTAATTTTTTTGTCTTATATACTATACTTCTAAGAGTAATGTTCCAAAAAGTTGATAGTGTTTGAATTATGCATTAATGAACCTTTATAGATCATTTAATAGGTAATATATCCCATTAAAGAATGATTAATGGGTTATTTAGACCAATGATATTTAATTTTTCCAGATATAATATATCATCTTGAGGATATAATGGCTCACATGGAATTTTGACATTTTAAGAAGGATGACTCAATAAAAAATGGACCTCTGAGGAAGGTTTCATAGAAGATATGTCCCAATAAAGAATGGAGGATAAATGTAATAGCCCAAATATTACAGTTTCTTACTTGTATGTGGTTGAGAGATAGGGGAATCATGAAGAGTATGGAAGAAGGATAAGGGGGGTTTTAGCTGAAATATCATATGAAGGAGCGAGTTTCAACATAGAGATATATTTCACAATATAGTTGAGACCCTTTTTTAAATAGTCAAGGTTCTGTATGGAAGAGGTTTGGATAATGGGTTTTGGGGGTTCTGTTATTTTGGGGAGCTAATAATTTAGCATTGTGTTGCATCATATCCTTGGTTTAGGAAAGAGTGTAGAACATGGGATTGAAACACGACCCCCGTAGTTGCAACATGGAGCTCAGAGTGGTCAGTTTTGATGCCCTGTTTTATTTAGGGGTAGTGAGGATGTGGTTTTAGGGTTTCTTTATATCCTTTACATAGAATTGTAGGATCTGAAGGGGATACACTGGAAATTGTGTCATATATCCTAGAAGAGGTTGTATCGGGGCTCATTTCTGCCTCATACATTATGTTTCACATAAGTATTGGGTGAAGACATAGTTAAATTTTTGAATTGTGAGTGGTATTTGTCCATGGTACATATCTATTAGTTATAAATTTGGAAACTCCTTCAAAACCCACCATTATTATTCTTTCTATCTCAATCATTGGGTGACTGATGGGTTTTTTATAGGTCTTCAAACCCCTCTATTGTATTTTTAACCCTCATACAAAAAATATTTATTCATAGAATTACAAGACAATTACTCTTAATTTTAATCACTGAATTAATCATTTACTTTCTCCATAGAATGTTTTTTTTCATTGTAATGGATGGTATAGGTGATTTAGAAACAAATAATTGATGAAAGTGTTTCCATTAGATTGATGGTATTACCTTTGTGTGATATCTGCAATTCTCTCTAGGTATTAGGTATGTTTAATTTTGATCATTTTCAATATCTTTTGAGGGTTGAGAGGTTTTCAAGAGTTTAAAGTTGAAAATTTTGATTTTTTTGAAATATAATATAGGTTCACAATTTAAGAACATGGTTTCTTAAACTTTTAATTAACTATTTAATATGTATTTTTTTGTTCATGTGGTGTTTTTATTTGTATGAACATGATTTTTCAAGATGTGAGAGTCTCTATGACAATTAACATTAATGTTTGGGATTTGATCTAGTTGTTTTTACATGAGTTAAGCATTATTTTTAAAACTCTATGTCTTTATCTAGGAAAATTTGATATTTGGTTATCTGAAGATAGTTTCTAATGCATGTTTATCACATGAATGGTAAAATTTTGTGTCCTAACCATACACTAAGATTCTAACTTCTTATAATTAAATTTTAACTTGATTCCCTTGGTCATTTTAATCTTTAATACTATCATAATTCCTCAATATCTCAATCTAATCCCTATATGGTGCTCAAGATGACTCTCCATTCAATGCATTGGTTGTCCTTGATCATTTTGGGAGCATATCATAACAGTAATTTTCGTCTCTCTCAAGTTTTATCCTCTTGATATCACCAAATATTATCATATTGGAATGATAATGTAATGTGATTTCATAATCTAATGAGTTTTATGGGGAATTATTAGTGTTTATATTATATTTAGTTTTGTGAGGATCCACAATATCTATCTCTATTACCAATTTTATTATCAATAAGGATGTATTTCATCTTGAGCTAGGTGTCTCAATCCAATGGGATTTCCCATGACATGATTTTCATTATTTTGAATTACTGTGATTTTTATATATGAAATTAATGATTTTAAATCCCTATTATTTCTATTTTATATTTTATGGATATATAATTTTTTTTATGAAATTGTATTTTTATTGAAGAACATTTTGTTTCACATGATGTGATTGATTAAATGACACAAAAAAGAAATTGTTTTGAAAACGGTTTTCATGCTTGGAGATGGAATATATTCCCCTAGAAAATGTTTATGAAATATGAATTCGATTTCTCAGACACGATGATGACACAATTAAACAGTAGAAAAACATTTTTTTATGATGAGAAACAAAACAAAGTCATTCCCTAGAGGAGTTATCTATCCCCAGGGAGGCGTTCATAATGAATTGGTGGCTAGTGGGTATCCTTTTTAATGAACCATGGTTCCCAAACATTGGCTAAAACTTATATTGTCTAGTGTTTCATGGTTTTTTAGCTGTTCAGACCACAATTTTTTTATTATTCCCCTGGTTAATTATAGGTATATTAAATGTATAAGTACATTATATTTAATTTCCTATTTATTTATATAAGTATAAAAACATGGTTATTTTTTTGATGACACCACATGGATGGTTTGTCAAACTATTAGAATTTATTGTATATGGAATGATTTTAAAGTGAAAACATAAAGATATTTTGAATATAATATTATAGAAAGAAATTGATTTCTTTATGACATTTTTATATAACTATTTAGTACATTAATTAACAGATTCATGTGGGAAAACATAATATAGATTCATTAGTGGCATCTCACCAAACATTAGTAGTAAAGCCTTATTTTTTTTCATTTGGTAATTTTTAGCCCTATTTTTGTAGGATAAAGTTAAATAGAAGAACATTATGTAGTGAAAAATACCCTTTCTCACATTTCATATCTAGTGGGTTTGTACTGTGTTTACATACAATCGCATGGAGATGGACCCAAGGGCTGTTTTGGGTTCCATGTGTCTAATGGTTTTTGCTGTTTTTCATAGATAAATTGTTATCAAGTTGTTGGATGCTATCTTTTGGTTTTGTTTTTTGACATATGATATATTTTTTATCCCTATTATTTTACTAATTTGATTATTATCCTCTTATATTTTTGTTTGAGGGAGAAATCATTCCAAGATTTCTTTTTATGATACCCTAATGCTTTTCACTAGTCCTTAGTGATCCAGAACCTGCTTTGGTCCTTGAGGTAAGATAATTTGGGTTACTTCATGGGTTATGTAATAACCAAAAACTTTTTTAAGGAAAATTCCTCCTGATCTGATTAAATTTCTTATTATGAAAAATGGTTCTATAAGACATATTCACTTCCTTGGTTTTATGTTTTTTGAATTTTAAAATACTATTATTAATTGTGACTGCTAGTAATATAGTCCTTGAACATTGATCACATGATTTTTATAAATACAGGGCTTTAAAAAATCCCATTTAATAAGATAAATGAAGCGATGGAATAATCTTGTATAATTTATCTATAAAAATCCCATTTTTGGATCTCGTATAGGTGGTAGCGTCACTGAGCTACGATCTTGACCAAGTCCAAGCCGTGCTTCATCGCGTTAATATTGAACAGAACCGCCTACAGGAGAAGTCAATGTTGACAGAGATTACCACCCAAGCGATGTTATCCGAGAAACACCAAGTGTCTATCACCATCGCACACCTTACCCATACGACTTATGAAAGTGCTATAAGGGGTTTTGTTACAATACCATAACACTATGATTATGTTCATTATTTTTGAATAAAGAGTATACATTCTTTTTATTTTTGTTACATTATGAATAGTTTGCAAAGAAAAAATAGTATTTTTAGTTAATATTCAAATAAGAAATCTATTTTGATAAATTAATAGATTTCTAAATTGAATAATATTTTAATAAAATATTATTAATAAATATATTTTTAGAAATATAAATGATCTTATAATTTTTATGAAAACAATTGTATTTTTATTAAGGATAAAAAGATGATTTTTTCAAAACACGTGAATTTTGGATAAATGTCAATTTTTATATTAAAAGAAATAATTATAATATTTAGAAAATTCTTTAGAGAAAAGAAATTTTATTTATTGAATCATGATGTCAAAGCTATCCAATAGTGAAATTTTCATAATTTTTTGGGATAATCGATTTTTTGGGTAAAAATTAAATACTGTTTAAATATATAATGTGTTTAATAACATCATAATGACTAAATAGAGTTTTAATAAAATACTATAAATGGTATTTTCTTCTAATAAATGTCTTAACTTTAATATAATAGTATTTTAGGTTTGTTTTATTTATTTTAAAAAAGCCTTAGTGGACCCTCTAATACTTTTAAAACATTTTAACATTTTAATATGTTTTTCTTGAGAGTGTGACTACCTTCCACATAAGAAAGCCTAATATTTTAATAGTTTATTACATTGGACTTAAAAAGTAATGTTTTCAACTACACTTTTTAAATACCCATGGGAAAAAACAATGGTATGGTTTGTGGTTTTGATTTGTTTAATGTGTGGTGTCCAAAACCTAAATAATAAAGAAATTTCTCACCTTTCCTATATAAACCCACTCAATCTCCCATTACTCTTCACTAAAACCATTTGGATCTCAAACAACCAATGATATCATATATATTTAATCATCTCAGGGTTCCCCAATCTTCCATGAATCCCCTCTCAAGCCTCTCTGATGCCTTTGGGATCACACTTCAAAGTAAGGGATCCCCACTTTCCTTCCATAATTATGTCCAAGTTTCCCTATATTTTTATTACCTTTATTTTCAATTAAAACTATTGGGGTATGATTTTTAACCTTCTTTATATATTCCTCCTTATATTTTAATGATGAGATACCCCTTTTTCTCTCATTAATGCCTCCCATGTACAGTCATCACCATGCTGAAATTTGGAAAGGGATTTCTTCTTTCTCATTTATTCCCAATTTATCTATGTTTTTATTCCCTTTAATTTTAAATTACACAAGTTGGGATATGATATCCCAACTTACCTATACTTTCCTCCTTATTTTTATATAATTATATAACCCTTTCACTATCATTAATTCCTCCAATGTACACCCATTACCATGCTGAAATTCCCTAAGGGATTTCTCACTCCTCATTTACATTCATGAAATTATTTTATATTAAGAATCTAAATTACATTACATATGTTGAGACATGTATCTAAATAACCCAATTATTTTCTATTTAATTCACATATTATGAGATACCCATTTATCTTTCATCAACCATTTTTATGAATTCTTATGTCATGTCGTTATGATGTTGAAATTGCACTGTGATTTTCCATGCCAAAGACATTGTGTAGTGAATACATGGCCATTTATCTATCAACAGTGTTCACCATTACAAAAATTTAATAATCTATTATATAGTTTCTTTTATGTATTCCACATTCCATTATCATGGAATAAATGATTATTTTGAATGATTCCATGTTGTATGATCTATGTGGCACACTTATACATGAAACGAAATGATTAAGAAGGGTCTACCTGATAGCGCTCCAATGCATTGGGTAGTTATTTGTATCATGATATTTCTAGTGAAATGAGGTTTTACTCATTCTACATGTGAAATGAGCCTTGGAAGATTCAAATATCAAGTTAAATGTTGTTCCCAAATTTCCATGTTATAAGAATCGTGCTATATCATGCATTTATGTTCATATTTATTTTGTGATCCATTGATATGCTAATTTCATAACATGAACTCTATTATTATGAATTTCCTATGGTTATCCCTTGCATTTCTAAGAACGAAGGATTGTTGGGGTCATGTAAAATAATCTTTCAATAAAGATGTTTGATTTTTTCTCTAAGTTGTTTTGTAGTGTCCCAAATTTACCAAGACACTAGACCCCTCAATCCTCAGAGTTTTTTAATTGCATGTTAATGTAATAAATCAAATTTAAGTGTTTAATAAAGTGAAATATTTTTATAGTTGGTATCATAGGATAGGTTTAGTTATTTTTTGGATTAATATTATAAAACCCTAGTGAATTCCTTAGGGAGAAGACTAAGTATAATAAAAACATCCCTAAATTTTGGTGAGTATTGAGTGTGTGGTTTAACAAGAAAATACATCCCTATATGGATACAAGTTGGTAGAGGCGGCTCTGGTATAAATGTATCTAGGGGTAAATCCAGAAAACATCGATTTAAGAAAGACTCAAATGGGAATGGGTGCACGACAACGAGCCATGCTACACTATTGGTTACAAAACTCCTAGGGGATATGCTTTGGTAAATTTATGAGCATAGTATGATCCAATATTAAGAGAATAGAAAAATCCCATAAGAATATATGTTATGAAATATATCAATCATAACATAGATTTAAACCTAAGGATTCACACATTAGGATATAATTCTCCTTTACAAGT
This sequence comes from Viscum album, assembly GCA_963277665.1. NCBI lineage: Eukaryota > Viridiplantae > Streptophyta > Magnoliopsida > Santalales > Viscaceae > Viscum > Viscum album. The sequence goes on along the minus strand of OY728140.1, from coordinate 1,466,923,522 downwards.
TCATCATTTTATGTTCAAAGTTTCCTTTTTTATGCTCAATATCTATGAATTCCAACCCCTAATTGTATTCCATTTTTCGTAGTTAAAATATGGAAGGAGTAAGATCACAAAAAAATATTCTCTCTCTTCCAAAAGAACTAATTGGAAAGATCATCCTGAATTCACGATCATATGAACTTGAAACTTTTTCAAATTTCTATATTACCTAAAAAAACATTTTGAGGAATCCAATACCTATACCATTGCAAGATTCATTCAGTGATCAAGTACAGCTTATTGGGGAATATTTTTCTCTCAAAATTATTACCATGATAATCATGGGAAGTACCATCGGTTTATTCTCATATTCTTCTATTTATTTTAAAATTCTGAAGCACTAAATGAATTTCTTGATGTTGTAAAATATGGAGACCTTAGAGAAACCTATATGTATAAATTATAGATTTTTTTTCATCGGGGAAATATAACAAATAATTTACCAAAATCAAATTTTGAAATATTTAAAGATGAATTAGTTATATTTTTTTTATAAAAAACAAGTTCAAAAATATTTTTAAAAATTATATATAATAAATACTTTTTTAATGAATTATTGATGTATACATCGATATAAACCAAGAAACCTGAGGTGTTTTTGGGAAAACGAAGTACATGATTTTGAATATATCCTGAGGTACCATTGTGATGCCTAAACCCTTTCTGCATGAAAGAAATGATAATATAAAACAATTAATATGTCGTTGATGAAATGAAGGAGAAGTACCCACACCTATTTATGTCATTGAATGTAAAAATAAATTTCCAGGGACAAATTTCTTAAGGGGGTGAGATTGTAACGACCCAAATGTGTATTAATGAAAATTATTCTTGATCTGATTAAATGTCTTATTATGTAAAATCTTTATATACGACATATTAAATTACATGGTTTTATGTTTTTCGATTTTAAAATACCGTTATGAATCATTACCATTGCTAATATAGTCATTGAACAATGATAACATGATTAGTATAAATATAGGGCTTTAACAAATCAAATTTACTTAAAAAAGAAATAAATGGAATCATCCTGTAGAATTGCTTCATATGAATCCCATTTTTCAGAGCACATAAAGGAGTCAGCGTCACTGGTCATCACTCTTGACCATGCCCTGGCCGAGCTTCAACCTGATTAGCTTGAACAGAACCACCTATGGGAGAAGTGGATATTGATAGAGATTACAAACCAAGCGATGTTATTTGAGCCACCCCAAGACTCTTTCAACATCGCACACCATACCCTTAGGTCTTATGTAGGTGTTATATGGGTTTTCTAACAATACCTTACAACTATTATTAGATTCATTTTTTGTATAAATAATATACACTCTTTTTTATTATTGTTACTATGTAAATATTTGTTAAAGCAAAAATAGTATTTTTAGTTAGTATTAAATTAAGAAATATATTTTGATGAATTACTGGATTTTTAAATTATATTATATTTTAATTAAATATTATTATTAAATTATTTTTAATTTAATATTAATGATCGTATAATTTTTATTAATACAAGTGTAATTTTTATTAATGTATGAAAGCTGTTTTTCTCAAAACTATTGAATTTTTGATAAATGCCTATTTTTATTTTAAAAGTAAAAATTTACATATTTATAAAATTATTTAGATAATATTAATATTATTTTTATAATCTTAATATTGAAATTATACAATGGTGAATTTTTCGTAATTTTCTGAGAGTCAAATTTTTGGGTAAAAATTAAATACCTTTTAAATATATAATGTGTTTTATGACATCATAATTACCCAATACTGATGTAATAAAATATTATAAATGGGTTTTTCAGACAATATTTTTCTTAACATTAAAATAATGTGATTTTAGGTTTGTTTGATTTATTTTATAATGCTTCAGTGGACCCTCCCATGTGCACCTGTTACTGTGGAGAAATCATGTAAGGGATTTCTCTCTCCTCATTTACATTGAAGAAATTATTTTATATTAAGCATCTAAATTCCATTAAATTTTTTGGGAAATGTATCTATATAACCCCCTTACTGTCCATTTGATATAAATATGATGAGATACCCCTTTCTCTCTAATAAACCATTTTTATGAATTCTTATGTCACTCCGTTATGCTGCCGAAATTACACCACGATTTTGCAACCCAAAATCATTATATAGTGAATACTATACCCATTTCTCTATCAAGGTGATGCGCCCAATTTGTGTATACATTTCCATATATATAATTGAAGATAAAAACATGTTTTCAATAAAAATTTGTTGTTTTATGAACATATTCTTTGATTTTGGTGATTCTGTTTACTTTCAAGAGCTTTCTGGCTAAATACAAAAATCAAGGGAAGTCTGTCAGAATTTTGAAACTACACGCTGTGTACTTTATATACATGTCGTGTACATCCAGACAAGGACACAGACCGAAGGAGGGAGTACATGCCCATGTCACGAGGTATAAGATACATGCCGTGAGAGGCGGCTTCACATTCCATGTACTACTTTCTAGAAGCAGTGGTTGTTGAGAAAAGTCCACACGCCCATGTGGCCGTTGAAGGAGACACGACATGTTTTAATTTCTACACATCATGTTTGATATTCTAGTAGGGGATGGCGGCCAAAACTTATGATACTACACGCCGTGTATAGCGACGCTACACGCAGTGCATACTCAACTTTCAGGCGGCGCCGTGTTCAAAAGTCAAAGACGGCGTGTTAGGCCGCCTGTCCGTGGATAAATTGGCGCCAAAGTGCGTTGACGAAAAGTACATGGCATATACTTTCTATACACGCCGTGTACATTATTTTTCTATAAAAAGAGACCTTGGCCTACATATTTTGGATTTCAAACCATTGGAGGAGAGAAGAAGCTCTGTTTCTACCATTCCCGAGCCACCGTGGTGCCATAGAGACACTATTCCACCTTCCGACACCCTACCTCAATTCTTACATGATGAATCTGTTAGGTATCACGTGTGTCGTTTCTCCTCCAATTTCTATGTGTAACTAAACCCCTCGTGTTGGGGATGTGGATAAAGGGATCATAATTTGTATGTTGTTTTATATTGTTGTGTTTTATCATTGTAATTCATCTTACTCTTCTTAATCTACTGTTAAATATAATTGAGAATTCTGAGCCGGACCAGGGGAAGAATTCTCAGTAATCCAAAAGGAACGTAACGGTGAAAACATCCATGACCATTGGAAGGATTTCACCGATTCAACTAATAGACTGAGCTTAATAAATAGTTAAGAACACTGACTACCTGACCAAGGAGTCAACTGCTCTAATTCCAAACAAGAGGAACCGAACCAAGGAAATCTTGTAAATAAATGAAATCTAGAATGATTGAATTATTATGAACAACAAAACCATTTAAACAATCTATATAAGAAATCCTTAATCACCACATCCCCGACACGTCTTTTCTTCCCGTTTTAAAACTCTTTAACTTTACCTGTTGTTTTATTTAAAACTGTTAATCATTTCTTCAAAGTAAAATAATTTAGTTTCAATCCAAAAACCAAAATAAACTCAATCAACTCTAAATTCTGCATACTTCACCTAATTATGTATTAACTCAATTGAATTCACGCACTCTACGGTTCCCTATGGATCGACCTCGTACTTATGCTATACTAAAGTTCTAAGAACGGGTAATTAATTTGGGATGCATATAACTTCAATCAACGACAAGCGAGTCAAAAGTTTGGCGCCGTTTCTGGGGAAACGTTTGGTTTTAGTGCTAAGATTTAAATTTTGTTAATAATTGATTTAAGTGAAAATAAAAATAAAAAATTATCAAAAATCTCTTTTCTAATCCCATTTCAAATTTTCTCTTTTATTTGTCCCTTTTATGCCTGGTTTAGTTTTTGTGTTGTGCAGAGCATAAAGTGTATGTTTAGACGTCTTACATGATCCAAAAGCACCGAGTCTTCAGAATTAGTTCCACTTTACCTGGAAATCAAATGGACCTTGCTTCATCGTCGGCGAACACGGACATAAACTCACAACCATCAACCACAACCCATGGTGAACAAGGAAGAGGGAGCACCAACTGTAGATGTTGTGACTGAGCATCAGTACCAGGATCAGCAACCTCCCGCTATTAGTCTACCAGAGCAACCTCCTGGAGCCTTCATGGAATTCCTCCCAAGGGATTACCAATAGCCGCCGCAATAACTCTTCCCACGGTCATACTTTTCCCCTTAAAAGAAGTTCATGCAAGCTCCACCCCTTCAGCACCAACCTCCAAGATGTACCCTTATAGAGTACGGACTTCCATCGATTCAAGGAGCTGATACGGGCATCGTTCGTTCTCCGGTCCAGGCCCAGCACTTCTAGATCAAGTCTGCTATCATGCAGCTGATCCAGAACACAGTCCAATTTGGAGGCTTGGCTAGCGAGGACTCGAACGCCCATCTCACCAACTTTTTGGAGATCTACGACACCTTTCGGTACCATGGTGGGTCCAAGTATAGCATTTGTCTTCTCCTTTTCCCATTTTCTCTATGGGACAAGGCAATGGATTGGATCAAGGGGCTTCCACAATGATCTATCCTCACCTGGGAGGAGCAAGCCTTGGCATTCCTATCCAAGTACTTTCCACTATCCAAGACGGTGACACTCTGGAATGAGATCCATAACTACTAGCAGCACGACTCGGAGTCGTTGTACGAGTCCTGGGAATGCTTCAAGGAGATTTTACGAAAATTCCCCTATCACGGACTCCCACTCTGGATGCAAGTCCAGACCTTCTACGGAGGACTTACCATGAATACCAAGTCTGTGGTGGACGCTGGTGCTGGAGGTACGGTGATGCGAAAATCCCCCGAAGAACTATTCGAACTACTGGAAGACATGTCAGCCAATAGCTTCTAGTGGCACTCCGAGCGGGGGACTCAAAAGCGAGGTATGCACAACATTGACGCTACCACTATGTTATCTGCTCAGTTGGATGCTGTGTCCAAGAAAATCGACACATCGAACCTCAAAGGAGCATCTCAAGTTCATGCGGTGAACCATCCAGCATATGGTGACTGTGGTGATAACCACACCATGGGAGAATGCATGGGTTCGACTAGAGGCCCTTCGACGTGAAATGTGAGTTATGTTTCCCAAAATCGAGGGCCCAACCAGTACCAGCAGTATCAGAACCCGACATGGAGAGATTAGCAGAACACAGGTTGGGGCCAACAACAGTAGAATCCTCCTCCCCAGCGCCCGCCCAGCTACCACCAACCTCCATACCAGAACCAATACCAAAGGCCGCAACAACCCCAGAAGGGTCCTTATCAGAATCAAGGGTATCAAAACCCTCGTCCACATCAGCCATGGCAGCCACCACCTCCACCATCTCAACAACCACCTCAGTATGAGATCACTTCAAGGTTAGAGGATCTGATGACTAAATTCATATCTACTACTGAGACTCAGTTCCAGAATCAGGAAGCTTAGATTCGAGGCTTGGAGAATCAGATTGTCTAGCTGGAAAACCATCTTTCAGGGAGACAGCCCGGTACAATACCGGGGAACACCGAAAAGAACCCAAGGGAGGAGGCCAATGCTATCATGCTTCGGAGTGGAAAAGAGCTCCAACAGAACCAATCAGCACAGAAAGGTGCCTCCACACCCACTGTTGATGAAAAAGGTATGAATACTAACCCCTCCTCATCCAAAAGCTCGCAGAATGAGTCTTTACAAAATAAAGAAAGGGAATTAATCCAACCATTCAAGACTGCCTGACCCTTTATGGAAAGATTGAAGTAGAGGAAGCTGGACCACCAGTTCAGAAAATTCATGGATATGTTCAAGAAGCTACATATCAATATCTCATTTTCAGAGGCCCTAACCCAGATGCCCACCTATTCCAAATTCATTAAGGAAATCCTCTCGACTAAAAGGAAGATGGTGGATTTGGGCGTTATTTCACTAACGAAGGAGTGCTCCGTGGTGGTTCAACATTCCATTCCTCTCAAACTCCAAGATCCAGGTAGTTCCACCATTCCTTGTACTATTAGATCATGCGAGCTTGGGAAGGCCCTCTGTGACTTAGGGGCCAGCATGAACCTCATGCCCCTCAGAGTTTTCAAGAAGCTGGAACTCAAAGAGCTCAAGCCTACCCGTGTAGCCCTTCAACTTGCTGATCGATATATCAAACACCCGAACGGACTACTGGAGGACATACTGGTAAAGGTGGGTAGGCTGATACTTCCTGATGATTTCATCATCCTTGACATGGGGGATGACTAGGAAGCACCTCTTATACTTGGAAGACCTTTCTTGGCAACTGGGAAGGTACTGATTGATGTGCACCAAGGGGAGCTTATTTTTTGGGTAGGTGATGAAAGAGTTTCCTACAACATCATCAAGGCCATAAAACTTGCGTCCTTATCAGAGCATGATTACTTTTATTCAGTGTCCACCATGGTTAATCATTTTAGAGACAAAGGGGATGATCTGGTATGTTCTTTTATTTAGAATAATTTAACCATTCCAGATATTCTATTAGAAGAAGCTCTAGAAGACTTGCAATATATAGAATGCCAGGGCATCCACAATTGGCAGCGTGCAGTTGTTCCTGATAGTTTTGAATGGGAAAAGTTGCAACCACTTGTGCCTTCAATTTTAAAGGCACCTGAACTCGAACTGAAGCCTCTTCCATCTTATTTCATGTATGGGTATTTAGGACCCAATCAAACTTTTCATGTTATACTTAATGCAGAACTCTCACAGGAGAAATAAAATGTACTTTTACAGGTTCTAAGATAGCAGAAGCATGCAATTGGGTGGACAGTCGATGATCTGAAGGGCATCAGCCCTTCCATTTTCACTCACATGGTGCTACTTGAAGAAGGTGCCAAGAAATCTCGGCAACCACAGCAGTGCTTGAATCCTCCCATGAAGGAAGTTTTAAAAAAGGAGGTGATCAAATTATTCGATTCAGGCATCATCTATCCCTTCTCGGATAGTCCGTGGGTGAGTCCTCTCCAAGTGGTACCCAACAAGGGGCGTATCACTGTGATTTCAAATGAAAAGAACGAGCTCATCCCTACATGCACTATCATGGGCTGGAGTGTCTATGTGTATTACCGAAAGCTAAATGATGCCACAATAAAGGATCACTTCCCCTTGTCATTCATGGATCAAATTCTAGAGAGGCTAGCAGGGCACAACTTCTATTGCTTTCTCGACAGTTTTTCCGGTTACAACCAAATCTCCATTGCTCTAGAGGATCAAAAAAAGAGCACATTCACTTGCCCCTACGACACATTTTCTTATCAAAGGATGTCTTTCGGCAGGTGAAATTCCCCCACCACCTTCCAGCACTGTATGATGGCCATCTTCCACGACATGGAGGAACGAATCCTGGAGGTATTCATGGATAATTTTTCTGTTTATGGAAAATCATTCACCATTTTTTATGGCACCTAGAGGTATTTTTGGAATGATGTGAGCACACTAACCTAGTCTTGAACTAGGAAAAGTGTCATTTCATGGTCCAAAGTGGCATAGTCCTTGGCAACATAATTTCAGAGAAGGGGATAGAGGTGGACCCGATGAAGATCGAAGTCATTTCACGACTACCTATACCGACTTCTATCCGCGCCATCCGCAGCTTTCTAGGGAATGCAAGTTTTTACAGGCGGTTTGTCCGCGACTTCTCCAAAATATCCCAGCCACTCACCTATTTTCTAACAAAGGATTATATATTGGAGTTCAATGAGACATGTGTCAGATCTTTTGAGAATCTAAAGCAGCGCCTGGTGGAAGCTCCAGTTATGATTTCTCCCAACTGGGAGGAACAATTTGAGGTGATGTGAGATGCGAGCGACTATGTAGTGGGAGCAGTCTTGGGCCAGCGAGTTGACTGGACTTTCCGACCTATCTATTATGCCAGTAGGACACTCAACGAAGCATAGATCAACTACACCACTAGAGAAAAAGATATTCTTGTAGTGGTTTTCACATTTTATAGGTCTCATTCTTACTAAGTGTTGTCTAAAGTTATTTTTTATACTGACCATGCAACACTAAAGTACCTACTCAACAAGAAAGACACGAAGCCCCTATTGATCCGATGGGTACTCCTCTTATAAGAATTCGATCTTGAGATCCGAGATAATAAAGGGAGTGAGAACTTCATTGCTGATCATCTCTCCCACCTTGAGCTACCTCATTTGGAGAAGGAAGAAGATCGGGAGATCATGGAGTATTTTCCTGATGAGATCCCATTTTCGATCAACGAAACACCTAGACCATGGTATGATGATATCACTAATTTTCTGGTTACAGGTATTTTTCACCCCGACATCTCCTTCCAGCAAAGGAAAAGATTTTTCTCTGATGTGAAAAGGTACTACTGGGAGGTTCCTCTGCTATTCCGATATAGTGCAGATGGAGTGATCCGTTATTGCATCCCGAAGAATGATTTTCACGGTGGCCTGGAGTTCTATAACGCCTCACCAGTAGGAGGACATCATGGGCCGGACCATACCATAGCTAAAATCATGCAGTCTGGATTTTTCTGGCCCACCATGCATAGAGATGCCCTGAGACATTGTTTCCTGTTGCGATCGGTGCCAGAGGATAGGTAATGTGGGGCATAGAGCCGATATGTCTCATCACCCCATCTTGGAGGTCAAGATTTTCGACGTCTGGGGCATAGATTTCATGGGTCCCTTTCCCCCATCTTTTGGGAACACTTACATCCTGGTCTGCTTCGACTACCTCTCCAAATGGGTGGAAGCTACTTCTACAGCTCACGACATAGCCAAGGTAGTCATTAGTTTCTTAAAAAAAAAATTAGTAGGTTTGGAGTTCCATGAGTACTGATCAGTGATAGTGGGACCCACTTAGACAACACACTAATGAGAGGAATAGTGTCGAAGTATGGAGGAAAGCATCAGATGGGGACACCATATCATCCCCAGTCCAGTGGACAGGTAGAGCTATCCAACCGTGAGCTCAAGCAGATCCTAGAGAAAATAATGAACACTTCATGGAAGGACTGGTCTAAGAAGTTAGATGATTCCTTGTGGGCATATCAGACTGCTTTCAAAACACCACTGGGAATGTCCCCGTTCCGCCTCGTCTATGGAAAGCCCTACCATTTGCCAGTAGAATTGGAACACAAAGCCTACTGGGCCGTCAAAGCCCTAAATTTTGATCTAAAGGCAGATGAAGAGAAACAGAAGTTCCAACTGTCGGAACTAGATGAGATCCGATTAGAGGAATACGAGAACGCCAAGTTTTACAATGAGAAGACAAGAGCCATTCACAACCAGATGATATCACGAAAATCATTCCAACCCAGTGATCAGGTACTTCTCTTTAATTCTTGTCTTCAATTATTTCTAGGGAAGTTAAAGTCACGCTGGTCGGGACCATTCCACATTGTCCACATACTCCATCATGGAGCGGTAGAAATTTTTGGAGAAGATGGTCAACCATTCATGGTAAAAGTGCAGCGGTTGAAAGATTACCATCCTACAGAAAACATGGTGCGAACATTGTCCACCATACACCTCAGGTAAGCAAGGTAAGTAGGTCAAGACAACAACCTAAAACAAAGGCACTTCCTGGGAGGAAACCCAGAGGTTACACGCCGTGTCCCACTTATATACACAGCGTGTAATTATCTTTTTAATTTTTAATCTTAATCGTACAAATCTATATAATAAAAAATAAATAACCAGGGATGATTCCTGTGCCGATGGAAAAGTCACTGGAGTTTATTCAATCCATCCTTGGTTCGATTCCTCTTGACCTACCTTCAGCACGGGGTTACTTCTTTTAATTACACGACGTGTGTGGTATTTTCCCTATATATCTATATAAATGTGTTTAATAAACCCCATGTTGGGGATGGACTGGTTGGCTAGAATGGTAATCCGGTTTCAAAAGACCCAGGTTTGAATCCAGACAACCGTCCCATTTCCATCATTTGTTCTTTTAATAAAACCAAACGATGTTTACTCTGATATACTCCATGTGTGCCATGATTTTTCATATATAAATTAAAAACGTTTTAAAAATAAGAAATTACATGCGAGTGAAGTTGGCAGATTGGAAAAGCCTCAGCACCATGTTCAAATGACCCGGTTTCGAATCGCGCTAATCTCCCCGCATCACCCCCATCCTTTCCTAATTAAAAACCACAAACTGTGCTTTTCTTTTTTTTTCCGTGTGTATTGGTCGTATAGAATAAATATATAAATATAAAATAAATATGAACAGAAGAATAACCTTTGCTCCAGTGGTTCAGGGGGTCTGTTCAGAATGACCGATCGCCGGTTCGAATCCCGCCCCAAGAACCGGACCAAAGGTTATACTACTCTTTTTCTAATTTTAAAATACACATCGTGTATTTCCCGATATACGTCCTGTATAGGTATATGAATAATATAATTTGTAGATATATTTATTTTATTTTAATTATTAATATAATTATTATATAGTTTACTATAATAATTATATTTATTTATATAATTTAAAAAAATCGGGATACACGGCGTGTACCAAACATACAAGCCATGTACCTTGGCTATATAAGCCGCGGTTCACTCAGCTTGAGGCCATGTCGCATGACTGCCCCATTTTTCTCATTTCTTCCCATTTCTTCTCCTGAACGCCACCCGAACCCCCCTTTTCCAGATCCTTCGATTTGGGGCATTTCATGTTCTGATTCTTCTCACGTTGTGATCCTCAGTCCAGGTACGTCGTTCTACACCCTCTATTTCATGTTTTTAGAATCGTTTAGGGTGTTTATCGGATCGGCCGACTGTTTGGCTTCTGCCTGTACATGGCCACGAAATGAAGAACACACGCCGTGTACCTCTGTACACGGCCACACACAAAATATTTTGAAATTTGCATATACACGGTGTGTATGTTCGGTACACATCGTGTTCCTTTTTTCCTTCGTGCTCGAGTACTCCTTTACAGACGGCCTCACACACCATGTTTTCATACACATCGTGTATGATAGGGACACACCGTGTATACCATTTCCCTTGGCCTCTCTGTGTGTGGCACATAACATGGCCTGTCACCCCATGTTCCAGAACACAGCATGAATGTTTGGTACACGCCGTGTCCTTTATATCTGTAGCCAGCCCATGTCTCCCCTCTACACAGCCTGTCATCCCATGTTCCAGAACACGGCGTGTATGTTCGGTACACGCCGTTTCCTTTCTATCTGTATCCGGCCCGTTTCTCCCCTCTACACGGCCTCTCACCCCATGTTCTAGAACACGACGTTTATGTTCGGTACACGTCGTGTCCTTTATATCTGTAGTCGGCCTGTGTCTCCCCTCTACACGGCCTCTCACCCAATGTTCCTATACACGGCGTGTGTGTTTGGTACATGCCATGTCTGTTTGATGTTTAGTCGGCCCATGTGTCACCCTCTACACAACCATGTTCTTCATGTGTAGTACATGTCGTATCCTATACCTACATGGCTTGTATTGTTTTCTTTGAACAGATAATGACATGGCCGTGTCATTTATATTACACGGCCACCTGCCCTTTAGTTGAACACAGTGTGTATGTTCGGTACACGCAGTGTACCGTTAAATGGTATATTTCTACCCTCGACATGTCTATCCAGAGAACACGTGATACTCTATATTCTGACTACACGCTGTGAACTCTGGAGTACACGTCGTGAACTTTTATTTTCCAGTTTTCTCACATTTTCATTGTTTTATTTTCTTCCTTTTTCTTTTTCTTTTGTTTTATTTTCTTTTTCTTTCTATTTAAGGATATGGAAGATCACAATCCTTCTTAAGGGAAGCGGCCAGCCTCCGCCACTGAGGGCCAGAGGTCCAGCTATCGTCGGATCCGACTCCGTCCACCTATGCAGCCAGACCCTGACGCTCCGGTCTTTGAGCTCCCTCCATTGGCCTTTCTACCACCACTCACTCCCTCAGATGAGGCCGGGCCTACTTCTGCTGCACCAGATTCCACTTTCCCTGTACGGTCATCCTCAGCAGCTGGTCCCTCTTCGAGAACACCTTCCACCGAGCCACCTTCTACTTCGACAGACCCACCTCCAGAGCAAGATGTTGCTGCTACACCGACACCTGGGCTGGGACCTGCAGGTGCTCCCTATCCCTACACGGTATTCACAGTTACCGACCTCGCATACGATAGGTTCTGACGCTTCTCTCTTCAGCCAATACCATTGAGTGGCTGGTACCTTGACAACACTGTTCCGCATCGGCTCGGTATTTGGGAGGAGTTGGAGGTGCTTCTCAGGCACACCGCACTCCTCTATATTTTCTAGGTCAGCACACCTGTGTTCCGTGATTTATTTTTGGAGTTTGAGGCCTCGTTTGAGTTCGATGGAGCGGAGTACCGGGAGACAACTGGCGATGCAGTACCCGTAGTTCGATTCCAGCTAGGCGGTTGACGTTTCTCTCTTACTATGACAGAGTTTGGCCGAGGGTGCAGCATCTACCCCCATTTCTGACTTGACTCGGCCTGAGCGCTCTGACCTTATTTCCATGTAGTGGGAGATCACTGGCCCGGACCACCGTTACACCCCCACTTCCCAGAAGATCACTCTTATAGCTGACCCTGTTCTTCGCTTCACCCACCGGTGCTTCAGCACCATCCTTTTTCCCTGCCATGAGGATATGGGGGTCATGACCGACTGTGACATGGAGCTTCTTACCTGTGCCATCCGGCACGACTACCAGGACCTCCCCTATCTTTCCGCGTCCTATTTCCACTCCATGTGTACCGGCCGTTAGGGAAACCTAAACGGCGGGTTTTACACCACCCGTCTTGCCCACCACTTGGGGGTATTTGAGCCCTCTTTACCTCATGATGTGTTAGGTTCACCCCCGCGGATAGACGTTCTCATACACATTCACATGGGATTGGTCCAGAAGTAGGGGGTGCCTACATCCTTCCTGGGGCTCGAGTCGCGCCACCTACTGACCCCCTTGCCCCAGCTGCTGACCCCGCTCCTCCTTCCTTACCCCCTCCTGCTTCTCCACCTCACCCACCTCCTACTAAACCCACTTTTTCTGCACTTCCTTCTTCTGTCCCATCCCCCATCCCACCTACCCTCGCACCCTCAGTCGATCCGACTCATTCCCTATTCCTAGCCACGATAGAGCAGAAGTTAGCTCGTATCATCAGCCGCCAGGACACCATTACATGCCATTTGATTCGTCTGGACGACCGCCAGGACTAGATGGAGCATCTGTTGGTGCATATTGCATAGCATCTGGGTTTTCCACTGCCTCAACCACCACCCTCTGCCTCCATTTCTGGCCCTTCTGTTGCTGCTCCGCCGCCATCTCCTGCGCAGGCCACAGATTCCGTTCTGATTACTACGGTGAGCTCTGCTGCTGCCACTTCTGCCAGGACATGGCCTGCTTCAATGCTTTTGATCCCGAGTCTAGCACCTGCAGCTCCTACTTCTTCAGCTTACCTTCCCGATGCAGAGTCAGAGCCTCACCCTTCCACGCATCATGCGCCATCTCTGCTGGCCGATTCTGTACTTGATGTGCCGTCCCCTGAGGTGAAACCATGATAATGAAATCTTTCTTTATCTTATCTATCTCTTTTGTCATTTTCTGTGCTGTGATGTTATGCATGTTTGTAGTTTTCCTTTTTCTTGATAGTCGCAGGTATGAGCATGGAGCGCCTTGGGCATCACTTTTCACGAGGGGAGTATTTTTCCATTTTTATTTTCTTTATTTTTGGATTTACTTCTTCCACTATCCCTCGTTTTGTCCCCCATATCAACCCCTTGCCCTACCCACCCTTTACCATAGTATTGCACTTGGTGGGCCATGTGCCTTATTCAGTGTGGGGGAGCATATAATATTTTTCACCTTCATCTTTGCCCTTTATCTAATCTAGGAGACATCATTATTAGATTCTATATTTGAAAATTTAAAGAAATGTTGGTTAATCATTCTTATAAATTCTAGAGTTATCATTAGAAAATTTTGGAAAGGTTAAATGCTTATTTTTAGTTTTTAAATATTTTAAAATGATTGTTGATATAGTTTCAATTGCAACTTTTCTTCCTTGACTAAATTAAATTGATTAGGCTAATCATTTATATGCATGTCATGACCTGATTGTCCCTTTATTATTTTTCTACTCTTGTGAGGTATTCTAAATGCTTTTTTGTATTTCTTTTCTAATACCCTCTTTCTTGAGAGATTCTTAGGATATGCATCACTACCAGAATTTGAAAGTTTTTCTTTTCAAAACATGAAGACATTTTTGTATTACTTTAACATGATTGAGGCACTAGATTTTTTTCGCCCCATTATCTTGAGACCTACTCTAAATTTAATCTTTGTTAAGCCCATAGAATCCATGAACAACCTTTATAGTAAGCCACATTACAAGCCTATTGCCCTTCCTAGCATATTTCTTTTTAAACTTTTCATGATTATTCATTTGAGATTTAAAAGGGGAGTTGGCAATACATGACATATTTTTGTGTACAACCATGAAATAAAGTGTGAGGGAGTGCCTCTTGATTATTTGGGGAAGAATGGGTTCCAAATATCTACTCATTGTATTCATAAGTGTTTCCCTTGTGTTTTGATATATATATATATATATATATATATATATATAAACAAACAAACAAACAACAAGGGGACCTTATTCTTATTTTCCCATGAACCCTAATTGCCTAAGGAAGATGGTGACAATTACAAAAGCATTTGACGGAGCTTGTGAAGGATTCATTTTCAGTGAGTTTTACTTTGAATATCATGCAATGTTGTTTAAAATAATTATCCCTCCTTTTTCAAGCCTCAGAATTTATTTTCACATCTAAACCTACCAACCCTTAGACACAGAGACATCTGAACCTTATTGATAAATCCCTCTTGATTTTTGTAATTCAATTTTTCTGAAGTAGAGAACAAGATATCTTGCAAACCTAGGTATAGAGTGTATATACCTTAGATTGAGCATAACTTTGATTAAAAACATCTTGAGTGTGGAGTGTGATTATAACTGGTACGGTAAATCATCAAGTGGCATGCTTATTTTTGAAAGGTTGAAAAATGTGTTGAAAGAGGATGAGATTAGTTAATTTCATTATATTTGAGGCATGATTTTAATGTCTTATGAATTGAATTTGTTTGTGCCTTTTATAATTTTTTCACAGTAACTTTATCAGTTATACGTTTGATTACTTAAATACCTTCCTTTTAAAGTATAGGCTCTCTTAATTAGATGTTGAGATTTTGCTTGAGGGCAAGGAAATGACTAAGTGTGGGGGAATTTGATGTGCCCAATTTGTGTATACATTTACGTATATATAATTGAAGATAAAAATATGTTTTCAAAAAAATATTTGTTGTTTTATGAACATATTCTTTGATTTTGGTGATTCTATTTACTTTCGGGAGCTTTCTGGCTAAATACACAAATCAAGGGATGTCTGTCAACATTTTGAAACTACACGGCGTGTACTTTATATACACGCCGTGTACATCTAAACAATGACACAGACCGATGGAGGGAGTACACGGCCATGTCACCATGCAGAAGATACACGCTGTGGGAGTAGGTGTTACACACTGTGTACTACTTTCTATAAGTGTTGGTTGCTGAGAAATGTCCACACGCCCATGTGGCCGTTGAAGGAGACACAACATGTTAGAGTTTCTACACACCGTGTCTTCTATTCTAGAAAGGGATGGAAGCCAAAACTTATGATACTAAATGTCGTTTATGGCGGCACTACACACCGTGTATACTCAAATTTCAAGTGGCGCCATGTTCAAAAGTCAAAGATGGCATGTTAGGCCGCCTGCCCGTGGAGAAATTGGCGCCAAAGTGTGTTGACGAAAAGTACACATCGTGTAATTTCTATACACAATTTGTAGTTTAGTTTTCTATAAAAAGAGACCTTGGTCTATGGATTTTGGAGTTCGAAACCATTGGAGGAGAGAAGAAGCTCTCTTTCTTCCATTCCTGAGCCACCGTGGTTCCATAGAGACACTATTCCACCTTCTGACACCCTACCTCAACGCTTACACGATGAATCCATCAGGTATCACGTGTATCGTGCCTCCTCGAATTTCTATGTGTAACTAAACCCCTCGTGTTGGGGCTGTGGATGAAGGGATCATAATTTGTATGTTGTTTTATATAGTTGTGTTTTATCATTGTAATTCATATTACTCTTCTTAATATACTATAAAATATAACTGAGAATTCTGAGCTGGACCAGGGGAAGAATTCTCAGCAATACAAAAGGGATGTAACAGTGAAAACATCCATGACCATTGGAAGAATTTCACCGATTCATCTAATGGACTGAACTTAATAAATAGTTAAGAACACTGACTACCGGACCAAGGAGTCAATTGCTCTAATTCCAAACAAGAGGAACCAGACCAAGGAAATATTGTAACTAAATAAAATCCAGAATGATTGAATTATTATGAAAAACACAACCATTTAAACTATTTTCCTAAGAACTCCATAATCACCACAGCCCCGACACGTCTCTTCGTCCCATTTTAAAACTCTTTAAGTTTACCCGTTGTTTTATTTAAACTCATTAATCATTTCTTAAAAGTAAAATGATTTATTTTCAATCCAAAAACCAAAATCAACTCAATCAACTCTAAATTCTGCATACTTTACCTAATTAAGTATTAACTCAATTGAATTCACGCATGCCACGGTTCCATGTGGATCGACCCCAAACATATGGTATTCTAATGTTCTAAGAATGGGTAATTAATTTGGGACGTATATAACTTCGATCAACGACAAGTGATACCACAAGGGTATTATACATTATATACATTTACTTACTGATTATATAGTTTTATGTATTTATTATACATTCCATTATAATTGAATAAATGATGATGTTGAATGATTCCACATTGTATGATCCATGTGGCATAGTTATTCCTAAAATGAATTGATTAAGTAGGGTGCACTCTGATAGCGCTCTAATTCATTGAGTAATGATTAGTATCAGGATACATCAAGTGAAATGAGGGTTTACACATGATAATTCATTGGCAAAAAAGGTTTATTCAAGCTCTATGTTCAATTAGCCCAGGCACATTCTAATATCATGTTAAATTTTGTTGCCACATTTCCATTTTCTGATATTCATGCAATATCTTGCCTTTATGTTCATGTTTCTCTTAGGATCCAGTGATATTCTTATTGACTAAAATTTATTGTATTATTTATGTTATGCGTTGTTTACCCCCTTTATGAGATTTATAGCTCACCATTTTCTTATGCATTTCCTCAGGTTATCCCATGCAATGCTATGTAAGATGAATTGTTGGGGTCATATAGAATATATTTTCAATAAAGATGTTGGGTTTTATGTTCTAAGTTGTTATGCAAGGTTCCTAATTTACCAATGACACTAGACCTCTTTGTCCTCAGAGTTGTCTTAAGTGAAATTATATGTAATAAATTTGGTTTAAGTGTGTAATAATGAGAAGGGTTATTATAGGTTAACATAGGATTCATTGTTACAAATTGGTATCAAAGAGTCAGGTTATCAATAAATTCTATGCTTGTGCTTGTGTTTCACCCTATTGTCATTAGGGGATATTGATAGACTGAAGATATGACTATCGGAACTCAAGAGGTAGTGTGTATGTGTTCCTCGTCATCTAACTTTCATGATGAAACTCAAGTTACCATGTGGTTTCTAGTATTTTCTGGTATCATGGTTTCTAGTTTTATCCTTTTTTGATTAATTTTTTTTAAAATTAAATAGGTTTATAAAAAAGAAATCAAATAATATTAAAAATTTTATCAAAAATCTTTGTTTCATAGATTATATATTCTTTAAGAAGAACCCTCAGAAATACTATCGACAATTTTTTTGGAAAGACCAAAAAATAAATCTTTAGGTTAACTTGGTTTTGGTTGAAACAATAGTCTAAAAAATCTAGACCATTGGTAATGTCACAAATGTTGAACCAAAATGAAGAGTTCACCTAAACAAATAATTAACTGAGAATAATTCACTGATACTTATGGGTGACATGGTACCCCCTGAATTATATAAATATAAAAAAATTATTTAGATTATTTTCCAATTTTGTAAAACTTCAAAAGACTCCATGGTTTCATTTTCCAGAAATATGGTAGAAGGGTTAAGAAGAAAGTGGTGAAAGTCTGTTATACAAGCTGCATTTCATGAAGATATCACTTAGACTACTTTTATGAAATCCATCAATCAACCTTTCTCTCCTGATATAGTGAAAACAGTTATGTTTTGGGAGTTTTTTACTTTGGGGTAGGAAGATAGTTCTATCATTTAGTATGCTACTCTGTTTTTTGAGTTGTATCACCCATCACCTAATAAGTTTTCAAATAACAGTCTCAATGAGTAGAGGTTCAAGATGGTATTGATGTATTTTATTGAATCTAGGATAATTATTATGTCCCTACCCACCTTTCTGGAGGTTGTAGACAAAGAAATTATGTATTAGTTAGACATAGATGGTAAGACAGGTCTCTCTAGGGAATAAGTGACATCAGTTGGTAGTCATATCTCTCTTTCTATCTAGAAGATGATGTAGGTTGAACAAAACCAATGTGGTAGAAGGAGTGAACAACAAACAACATGGACAAGACAAGTGGTATGTTACTAGTGTAGAACAAATGGATACCTCAAACAGAATTGTATGGAAATACTCAAAATGTGTAAAAAATGTCATATATCTAGTAATATTCACTGTTTCTATGATAAATCATCCCATTAAAGTAGATTTCGAACCAACAACACCAAGGGAACTTAGTTTATATCTGATAAAAAATGTGATTGATCTCAACCTCATACTAATGGTGATACTAATGCTATGAAGAAAAGGGAATGATGAGTTTGGATGGATCTCTATTGAATAATATACACTATAAGAGTTATTAGAAGGACCAACTACTATGAGAGGTATGGTTTTTATTTCATATTTTAATGTTATGTATTATTTTGATACTGAGGCCAGTAATTTCTTTTTATCATCCAAACATTCCTATGCATTGAGATTATTCTCAAAGATAAATCATTTCATGATGAATCATTCTACTTCATTGGAAATGATGTTAGATTAGGGTTTTAAATGCCTTGACTGCAGGTTGATGATCTCTACCCATGAAACCATATAGTATTTTTTATTTTTTGATCTTGAAATCTCTTATCACATCATTATCATGTATTATATGATTAGTTACTTAACCATGATCGATTACTATCATCATTAGGTCAATTTTCATTGGATGAATTCACTCATCTATTTTAGGGTGAGTGGGATACTAGATTTGATAGAGAAGGACCTATTGCTCTAAGTGTTGAGATGATCTCATGTTAGATTTCAGAGTTGTCTATTGATGCTATTTATATATGTCATAGTGCTCCACTTATAGTGGTGGTGAGGGAGTATTCCAACACCTTTCCAAATGTGTTTTATATATTACCACCATAGAGGGAATTCATGTTCTTTTTATTCATACTTTCAGGGATGAGACCCATTTTTTTAACCTTTATACTAAATGGAATGCATTAATTTGAAACAAATAAAGGTTCAACTTAATGATATTGTTTCTAAAAGAGTTATTCATCATAGTCTTTTACCTTGATAGTTTCTTATTCTCTTTTTAATGAAGGTGGATGAGAGTCTCTAGATTTATTTTTGTTATAGAAAAATCAACTAGGTGATTGTAATGAATAAATATCCCTTGCCTATAATTTATGAACTTTTTTACCAGATCAATGCGGATTGATTGTTTTTGAAAATTGATCTATGATCACGGTATAATTAGTGAAGGATCAAAGAAAAAGACGGTCCTAAAACAAAATTTAGGAGAAGTTTTGGTAATTATGTATACGGTAGTAGCCTTAAACATTACATAATCTTGAATTATGTTAATAATTCCCAGTGAGGAACTTTTATGGTTTATAGCTATAGACAATTAGGTCATAACTTTTACATAACAACATGAATATTAAAAGTAGACACATCTACTCACTATATATTTTGTAATAAAACAAAAACACAAAAAAGACATGTTTAGTTCCATGTTTTAGACATAATTATTTTTCCTTGATTGCATCCTTGACCCTATTCATATTTAAGTCATCTGAAAAATATTTCAAAACATGGGACGATCATAAAAATCTCAGTAAGGGGTAAATAATGAAAGACAACTGTTATAATTTCAAAAACATGTAAACCATGAAAACATTATCATAATGTAATACTTTTCACCATTAATATATATAAAAAACACTTCACTAAATATAAGCTCAATTCTTACCCTTTTTGTAACCAAACTATTACCGTAATTCCCATAGAAAGTAACATATTTCATATAAAAGTAACTTGGGACACAAACATACATAAATAAAATTACCATATGGTTGACTTCCACACATATCACTAAATGGAATATCCATATGATCGACTTCCATTCCCAAGGCATTGGATGTTATAACGTAACCACCCATCCTTGGTTTATCACAGAACCACCCGTCATTTGGTTTGTCATGTAACCACCCATAAATTGGTTTGTCATGTGACCACCCATAATTGTTTTATAACGTAACCACCCATAAAATGTCCAAGTACCATTATATAATCATAGCACATAAAATATTGAAAATATCACCATTTCACAAATAATAATTGATTTAAAATCACAAGAAATCATTTAAAGATAATAAAATACTCAATACATTTCCAAAACCATTTTCAATATTAAAACTCCAAAATGGAAATAAGAGATTTACTTTCATTTTAAAAAAATTAAGGCTTATATATGAATCCAAATATCAAATAATGATTGTAGCGACAGAGAGGTCATTGTCGCCACATACATTAAAAACATTCTTTTTTTCATTTAGTAAAATGCTTCATAGAAAAATATTCCCCTTGAATGAAATTAAAAGTCAAATGGGTTTATTGTACACCATGTAAAACAAGTAGGTGTGTATTATCAAAACATGCCTTACGGAAAAGAGATTCAGACAAAGTCGCTTATGAAAATTTGGCAACCTAACGACGTCACATTAAAATTCAAAAAATGAGCTGATGGGAGAGAAAATGGTCTCTCATCATGTGAACATAAAATGGACATCAAAATGTATATAAAAGAAAATATCCCAACATAATAAATTGGAAAATAACATAAAATAAGTCTTTTACTATAAGAAAAGGGTTAAAGGTTCCCTTAAAAAGATCATATCATTAGACTAACGATAAATCAATGACATAATTATATGTGAAAAATATAGATACTACCAACGTAAGTGGATATTAAGTGTAATGAAATTAGTGGTAATTGACACAAATTATTGAAAAAACAAAACCAATGACATGGATATTTAACTTAATGAATAGAGATTGAGTTATCATTTCCCTTACCTCGTGTCCAACTTGACTTGTTCATTATTTAATTTCCTGAATAATAATCTTAAGTTAATTTAAACTTGATTCAGAACCTTTTTCATGTTTATTATTACATTTATATCACTTATTACCATGTTATAAAAATTTCATTATTATTTAAGTTAATATCAGTCGTTTTGTCAATATTGGGTACTTGAGTCGAAAATGATCTTGTTATAATTACAATTTTTCCATCTTGTAAAAATTACAATATATATATATCATATATATCTATTATATATGTATTTTTAATATTCCATAAAATTTGGATATAAGAAAAAAAATTCACTATTTATTGAGACGGTAAGCCATACGTACACATGAATGCTAAATTCATTTCTATTTCATTTTTAAACGAATTAAAACATAATGATACATAGGTATATTATAATTATAATATAATAACATATATTATATATGTTTTATATGTTCATTAATTTCATCCTTTATACATTCCATATATGGCATGAACGAGTCATATCACTTTGAGGGGGTTATAGTTCACACTTCCTCAAATGAAAGTATCATGTTTACATATCATGAAAAGCAAAACGGTGTGTTTTAAATAAGAATTAAAGAACTATAGAGACAATATAAACATAATATATATCACATATAAATACAGTTCAACCATAATGGCCACCATGAGAGGTGGTAGGAGATAATTGAACAATCATTGTTTCCTGAGGCAATAGTTCGTCGTCCACAGAAACAGTGTGTTCTAAATCCAATTGATGGAGGTGTGTGTAAGTGTAGTTATAATATTTATCAAACCAATATAATAGTATATTTAAGATAATGGTGTTTTTTTATAATCAAATAATAAGAATATAATACAAAGTGGAGGAGTAAAATAAAAGAAAAGAACTTTAGAGAGGATGTTACCTCTAAATCAGGTAACATCTTTTTATTCAAGCCTAAAGGATTTCATAAATTTCCTTATAACCATGGTAAGGATTCTATAATGAATAGAGGGATTTTGGGAGATATTTTTAGTGTAGTCTGGATGAACCATGGGGATAGAGAGGTGTGAGTAATTTGTAAGAGGTGGTTGCCTTTTATAAGAGGGAGGAGGGGTACTTTAGGAATGTCTTGATAGATTATTTTATTATAAACTAAATTTCTATATAAAAAGTTCCACGTATAATTTAATTCTATGATAAGATTAGGATTGTTCTAAATCCTCTAAATTAATAGGTTTTAGACATGTTTTGACTCAAAATATAACCTTATCTTTTAGCAATAACCGTTAGTTAACTAATTTAACTTTTATCATTTCCTCTTGTATATTTATACTATAGGGTTAATATAACTACAATAAAATTCCAATAGAACCTCAACTGGTTCACTAATGACATTTATAACATTATCTAAGTCATTTTTTAAATCATATGTTCTTAGGAATATTATATGATTTAATACAATAGTATTTGTTTTAAAAACTCATTTATTTTAATTTTTATAATACTCATATTATTAATTTTTTGAAAATACAAAATAACTTTATTCATTATAAAAACCCTTATTAATTCAAAGATAAAAATTCATACTCATCCAAAAATAAGTGGATGGCATAAATTGTTTCAAAATAAATTTATTTTAATATCTATAATGTAACACCTGATACTTTTATGTTATATAAATCATCAAATGAATCTTTTTCTACACACAACACTTGCTTGGCTTGCTTTACATGAAATCGCGACCTTCCTCGATAGCTTGCGTCGTACACAATACTAAGTTTCACTAAACAACGATATACTATTAAAATATTATTAAAACTAGCCATTATGAATTGTAATAACCACTTTTTGAAATTTTATAAATTTTATTTTTCAAAATGGACTTCATTTTTGGATTCGGAATATCGAAATTAGACTAGGGTGAAATTTTGGTATTTTTTGAAAACTTTCAATTTTTGATGAATAGTGAAACCACTAAGTGGTAGTTAAAAACTGAATTTTTCATAAAACATAATTTTACCTCCTCTGTGAGTGGAATTTCAAAAATCCGAGAAACACGGTTGATTTCAGTAAGTAAAATGTGGTTCAATGAGATGAAAATAATTTTTGGTGAATAGTAACTTTTTACTTTTATTTACCACGGTTAAAAGTAAATAGTGTAATTAAGGGTAAAAATGATATTATTATTACCCTAACACATTTACTAATTCTATTGGATAAGTTTAATTCGACCCAAAACAACCTTAGGAATAAAATATTACCATTTAGGCCCACTTGGAATAGATTAGGACATTTATTATTAATTTATTTAAAGAAGGGTTAAAATAGTTAAAATCAAAGTTTAATAAGAAAATCATTTTTAATTTAGGGTTATACATAAGATAAATTCGACTATAAATATTCATTATAAAGATAAAACTATTTCCTACATAATGATCTTTTAGATTTAATTTTTAGACTTTATATATGTTAATTTATTTATGACACAATGATGATGCAATAATTATCTAATTAATGAAATATTGACATAATTGATGTTATAAATACCCAAATAAATGTAATTTGAGACTTTTTATAATTTCCACTAATTTTCTAGGTTAATATGACATGTTATTATTGATTTAATTAACTTTTTTCGAACTAATCATTCTATTATGATTTTCACAAAAATCAATTACTAAATAGTGTCAAAATTGACATAAAATAGATTTTAAAACAAATATTATATTATTAATTGTTATTTTATTCTTAAAAATCCAAGGATCGGCTAAATGACTTATATAAAGTTATTTATATTAATAAGAAACAACTTGGGGTTCGTTTGGCATGTTATAGTAAGTTTATTAACCTTATAGTATAAGAACACAAGAAGACACTCAGAAAGTAAAATTATTTAACTTAATGATAAATCTAAATGATAAGGTTAAAATAGGAACCTAAACTTGTCTAAATTATATTTTATGAGAGGCTATCTACCCATCCCCACCTTAGGTTCGAAATAAATCAATTTGGAGCTATTCAAAACCGGACTTGACTTTATAATAAAATAATATTTTTAGTTTTTCCAAAGGAGCCCCTCTCCTCCGTTATAAAAGGGAACCTCCTCCCCCTCTTCCTCACACCACATTGAGCCTTCAAGCTCGGCCAACCCCTACCACATTCTCCTATCCACTTCCATAGAGACATCCTAGAGGTCCTGGTCTTCTTCAAAGACCAATTTTAGTGCCCTAAAAGGAGGTCTCAAAGAAGCACTTCAATGAAGAGGTAATGTCTGTTACCGATTATTTCATCTTTATTTCTTCTTACACTTCTTCTTCTTTAGTTGTTTCATTATGAAGTAATAACATAAGTTTCACTCATATACTGATATGTTATTATAAGTATGAAACAACCCTATTTCACCATCTATCCATCCTACGGAAAATGAAATCACCGCGCTTGCGTACATACGGAATACCGTCTCCACGCCGTGGTGTAATCTATTTTCCACCACCACCTTACTTGGATGGGTATAATGGTGTACATAATGACTATATATGACTATTGTAAAGTGATATTGATTCTGAAATAGTATAAATACACTCCAATACAATTACACAATCATGAGAACGATATCATCGCTCGTGTGTACGTACGGAATACCGTCTCCACGATGTGATGCGACTCGTTCTACATGATCTTCATTGCGTAATGATTATATAAATGAATTGAATGAATAAATATGATATATATTACAATAATACCATTCTGGAAATGAGGTATCTATAACCTAAAAATAAGGATAAGAATTTATTCGACAAAACACGAATAAGAACAAAAAGTAATAAACACCCGAATAAACAAGTAGTAATGAAATATTACTAATAAGAAGCTAAGAATATGACCATATATGATATCATAAAAATACGTATGATTCTGGAATAATTCAATAACATTATTTCAATCATTATACAGGAGGTTCGAACACGTACAAATCATATCTGACCTAAGGTAAGGGAAAAAATATCACAATCTCATTTTTATCCGAGATTGTTTATACTTTGATATTTACTAGGGTGTATTTTATCATCCAAATCCATGTTTCCTCAATATGTAATATTATTTCCATACACCTCAAAAATATTAAATCAAAATTTACCCTTAGTTGAGTTTTTAGTAAAAGATATGAAAGGAATCTTTTGTCGTTTTTCATACGAGGTACATTTTGACTTTTTCGACAAAAGTACGAGAAGAATGTTTTTTTAACTTATACGGCATAAATGGATTTTTTTAAAACATTATTTCAAAGAATATTCCTTTTCAAGTTTTCATGTTTATTTTTAATCAACTTCTTTTAGTTTAAAATTTTATGACGTGTTAAGAAAGAAAAATGTTTTTGAAGTAGAATGGATATTTTCTTCAATAATGGAGTTCAAGTGTTTTATCAAAATTATTTTGCATCTAAGATAATATAGGGTTTTGTTTCTATCCCTATTTTTACATTTATTTGATTATGTTATGATGGAATTATTTTTAGGATTTCCTTTAATCTTATATGTATTATTTTATGATGGTATGATGTTTAAGATTCCCATTTTTATTACTTGGGTTATGCTATGATGTATGGTTTATGATTTTGTGGAACACATGAGAATGATATCATTATGAGATGGGTGGGACCTATATCTCCATCCCATGCATTGGGTAAAGATTTTATATCTAATGATATAGACATGACTGGAACGGAAGGTTATACCGGTTCAGTGAAACAAGACTGAAACGAGGAATGAACTCGGTTCAGAAATGGACTTTGTCCACTAAGATAGTCTTGGAAATGAGTCTTGACTAATAAGAAATTATTCTCTATTATTATGTGTGTATGACGCAAAGTTTCATGTTTTAAGTTATGATTATTGGGATTACATTTCACTACTATGATTTATCCCATGTTATGAAATTATGATTTCTTTTGCAGGTTAAGATTTCCAAAAGTTATGTTCTTATATATATGATGCGATTGATATTTCTTTTGTTTACCCTTACTGAGCATTTGAGCTCACCCATTTGTATGTTTTATTTCCCCAGGTCAGGAAGAAGGTTATTAAGTAGGATATGCCAAAAAGGGACTCTAGATATGATGAAATAAATGGGAGGCAAAGTAGACGCTTTATGAACTAGTTGTTTACTTTCCCAGTTTCTAAAGACACTATACCTATACGGTCCTTTCCTGGTTTTTTTATATGTTGTAATAAATGTGCTTTAATTTTGAAATAATAAAAATGTATGTAAAGTATGGGTTGTTATAGTTGGTATCAGAGGAAAGGTATAGTCAACCTTTGGAAACTAGGATGTGAAAGCCTTAGGAAGAACCCTATGGATAAGTCTAAACACCGAACACAATCTTAGTGTTTTATAAATGGCCATGAATAACCTAGGATAAGACCTTAAGTGTGAAATTTTATTCATGATTATGTGGTTTTACTATTATAATCAGTGTTGCTCACACTATTCTTCTTGGTTTTAGTCAATGGCTGGAACCCGAAGGAACCATGCTAATGTGGAATGCGACGGGCAATGCAATGATTGTCCCCCTGAGCAACCAAACGTTATGGGAGCTGGAATGTAAAATCTTGTAGCCATTCTCACACAAATTTCTCAAGATATTAATCATGCAGGACTTCCAAACGAGCAAAGGAAGGAGCAACATTCTGTTGAATCCTTCATGAGGCAGCATCCACCTTCATTCAGCGGGTCTACTGATCCATTAGTTGCTGAACAATGGATTAGTACTACAAAAAAGATATTTTCAGTTCTTCAATGTTCTGAACATGATAATGTCATCTTAGTAGTGTATCGTTTGGAAGGTGATGCTGATCAATGGTGGAATCTTATCAAGAATACGAGGCAAAGAGATGAAATTGAGTCCATGGAATGGGACGAGTTTAATAACTTATTTTTCAATAAGTACATCACTTGTATTATCTGAACAAAGATAGAGAAGGAGTTTCTTGAACTGAAGCAAAAGGATGATGAATCTGTTGGTACCTATGAAGAAAATTTTACAAGACTTTCAAGGTACGCTTCTGATATTATTATCCAACCTGAGAGTAAGATCGATCGATTCTTTAGTGGCTTAAAACCAAGTCTTCTAAGGGTGTTAGCCATAAGGGACTTCAATAGCTACGAGGAAATCGTTCGATGTGCTCTCAAAGTTGAGATGGAGATTGGAGTAACCCATAAGTCATATAGGTTTGATAAGAAGAGGAAAATGGAATTCAAAGGGAAATCTAAAGAGCACACTAAAAAGAATATGAGCTTTCCCTTATGCTCAATGTGTGGAAAGAAACATGGAGGGAGTTGTCTTAAAGGGACAAGTAAATGTTTCAAATGTGGAAAGGAAGGTCATCGGGCATTTGAATGCCGTAATGATGGGAAGAAGATGTCTAATGATGCCAACAAAGGAAGGGACACACAGAATGAACCTACTACACTTCAATGTTTCAAGTGCAAGGAGATAGGGCATTATGCCGATCAATGCCCAAATCCAAGGGTTGATGATGATGGTCAACTTCAACAAACTCTTAAGGCTAAAGACAAAGGAAAGTCACATGCATTTTCTATCAGTGATGTGGAGTACGACAACGATGTGGTGAAAGGTACAGTTACTATACACTCTAAAGTAGAAAATGTATTATTTGATTCTGGATCCACACACTCCTTTATTTCTGAATAATTTTCTAAGGATATCACTATATTACCTCAACAATTAGATGTTGAGTAAGCTGTGACAACCCCTAATAGCACAACAGTCACATCAAATGTTTATAATTATTCTATGATTGATGTTTGTGGGAATGTGCTTCCTGAAAATCTTGTGATCCTTCCTATAGTGGAATTTGATGTGATTCTTGGCATGGATTGGCTTTATTTATATGAATCTCATATCAATTTCCAAAGAAGGGAAGTCAAATTTCATATTCCAGATCAATATATGATCTTCTATCGATGCAAGGATGAACATAACCTTCCAATGGAAATTTCTTCCATCTTATGGGTCTTGATTCTACTTAATGAAGGTTATTTATCTCAAATGGTTGGTGAGAAACTCACAATCAAGAATATTCCCATTATAAGGGAGTTTGATGATGTCTTTCTAGAGGAATTGTTGGGTCTTCCAACAAATCTTGAAGTTGAGTTTTCAATAGAACTCGTACCGGGTGCTTTGCCTATTTCAAAGACACCTTATAGAATGGACCCAATTGAGTTGCAGGAATTGAAGAAGCAAATCCAAGAGAATCTTGATAAAGGATTCATATGCCCTAGTGCGTTACCTTGGAGAGAACCTATTCTATTTTTTAAGAAGAAATATGGATCAATGAGACTCTATATTGATTATCGAGAACTTAACAAGATCACTATCAAGAACAAATATCCTCTCCCATGCATTGATGACTTATTTGAACAACTACGCAGAGCTCGATATTTTTCCAAAATTGATCTTCGTTCAGGGTATCATCAATTAAGGCTCAAAATGGAGGATATACCAAAGAAGGCTTTCCATACAAGGTATGGACACTATGAATTTATAGTGATGCCATTTGGTCTTACTAATGCCCCTACTATCTTCATGGATCTCATGAATAGAGTCTTTAGAGACTATCTTGATCATTTTGTGGTAGTCTTTATAGACGATATTCTTGTATATTCAAAGAGAAAGGAAGAACATGAAGATCACTTGAGAATTATATTGAAGACCCTGAGAAAGGATAAGCTTTATGCCAAATTTACCAAATGTGAATTTTGTCTTCAAAGAGTTTCATTTTTGGGTCACATAATCTCAAAAGAGGGGATATCTGTGGATCCAACAAAAACATAGGTTATCAAAAGATGGTCGAGACCAACAACAGTAACTGTGATCCGAAGTTTTCTTGGTTTAGCTGGATATTATCGACGTTTTGTGAATGATTTTTCAAGATTATCTAATCCACTCACCATGTTGACTCGGAAAGGAGTTATGTTTTTCTGGACGGAGGAATGTGAAGATAATTTCAAGGAGTTGAAAAGAAGGTTATCCAGTGCACCTGTGCTCACACTTCCCTATAGTGGAGAATGGTTTGTGATCTACAGTGACGCATCCAAGAAGGGTTTGGGGTGTGTTCTTATGCAAAATGATATGGTTATAGCTTATGCCTCACGAAAGTTGAAAATACATGAGAAAAATTACCCAACTCGTGATTTGGAGTTAGCTGTGGTAATCTTTGCATTAAAGATTTGGAGGCATTATCTTTATGGAGAAAGGTGTGACATTTATACTGATCATAAAAGTTTAAAGTATATTTTCACACAAAAGGAGCTGAATATGCACCAAAGAAGATGGTTGGAGCTGATTAAGGATTACGACTGCTCAATCCATTACCACCCGAGGAAAGAAAATAAGGTGGCAGATGCATTAAGTCGACAAGACCATGCCAGTTTATCCATGATGAGGATCACAAAAGATCCAATATTTATAGATTTACAAAGGATGGGTCTTGGAATTATAATGAAAGGGGAAAAATCGTATCATTCTCAAATGAATGTTCAACCATCTATACATGTGAAGATTAAAGAGGCA
Organism: Viscum album; assembly: GCA_963277665.1. Taxonomy (NCBI): domain Eukaryota; kingdom Viridiplantae; phylum Streptophyta; class Magnoliopsida; order Santalales; family Viscaceae; genus Viscum; species Viscum album. Next base: position 1,466,893,510 of record OY728140.1, on the reverse strand, counting down.
CAGAAAGAAGATGTTGAGTTACAAAAGAACGTGAGAAATGTTCCTGAATTAAACCTTGATTATGATGGGATAATAAATTTCAGGAATCGGTTTGTGTTCCTCCCATCCCAGAATTAAAGAAGGAGCTGCTGGATGAGGCTCATAGTTCATCATTCTCCATTCATCCTGGAAGCACAAAAATGTATAGGGACCTGAAAGAGTACTTCTGGTGGGATGGCATGAAAAGAGATATTTCTGAATATGTATCTCGATGCTTGGTTTGTCAGCAAGTTAAAGCTGAGAGATAGAAGTCTAAGGGGTTGTTACAACCATTATCCATACCCGAATGGAAATGGGAAAACATCACTATGGACTTTGTCACCGGACTTCCTTAAACATCCAAAGGCAATAATGCTATTTGGGTCATAGTTGATCATCTTACAAAGTCTGCACACTTCATCTCTATTAGAGAGGATTTCACTTTGGATCATCCTTCCAGGATATATGTAAAGGAAGTGGTAAGATTGCATGGAGTACCACTTTCTATCATATCTGATCGGGATCCGAGGTTTACCTCAATGTTCTGGCGAAGTCTTTAGCATACTCTGGACACAGAGTTAAGTTTCAGCACTGCTTATCATCCTCAGACAGACGGTCAGTCTAAGAGAACAATTCAAACTCTAGAAGACATGTTGAGAGCTTTCTTTATGGATTTTAGAGGTGGTTGGGATCAACACCTACCATTGGTGGAAATTTCTTATAATAATATCTTTCACTCCAGTATTCAGATGGATCCTTTTGAAGCTCTCTATGGAAAGAAATGCAGGACTCCAACTTGCTGGGATGAAGTTGTGGAAAGAAAGCTATTAGGACCTGATCTCGTTGATGAAATGGCAGAAAAGGTTAGATCTATTCAACAACACATAAGAGCATCTCAGAGTCGACAGAAAAGTTATGCCGACCAACGAAGAAAAGACCTAGAGCTTGAAGTGGGTGATAAAGTGTTCTTATGAATATCTCCCTGGAAAAGGGTCATGAGATTTGGAAAGAAGGGGAAGTTGAGCCCTAGATATATCAGTCCTTTCGAAATACTGGATCGTGTTGGGAAGGTAGCATACTGATTGGCACTTTCACCGAATCTCTCTCAAGTTCACAATGTGTTACATGTATCTCTCCTGAGAAAGTACATACCTGATCCTTCACATGTACTCAGCTCAGAAGTTGTACCGCTATAGCAAGATCTTTCTTATGAAGAACAGCTGATAGAGATTCTGGATCGTAGTGAAAAAGTCCTATGAAACAAGACCACTCGATTGCTGAATGTTTTATGGAGGAACCACCAATTAGAAGAAGCAACATGGGAGCTTGAGGATATGATGAGGGAGAGGTATCCTCATCTGTTTGTTACAAAGTGACGAATTTCGAGGGAGAAATTCATTTTAAGGGGGGTAGAATGTAACACCTGAGACTTTTATGTTATATAAATCATCAAAGAAATCAGTTTCTACACACAAAACATGCTTGGCTTGCTTTACAATAAATCGCGACCTTCCTCAATAGCTTGCGTCGTACGCAATACCGAGTTTCACTAAACAACGATATACTATTAAAATATTACTAAAACTAGCTATTATGAATAGTAATAACCACTTTATGAAATTTTATAAATTTTATTTTTCAAAATGGACTTCATTTTTGGATTCGGAATATCGAAATTATCCTAGGGTGAAATTTTGGTATCATTCTGAAAACATTCAATTTTTCATGAATAGTGAAACCACTAAGTGGTAGTCAAAAAACTGAATTTTTCATAAAACTTAATTTTACCGCTTCTGTGAGTCGAATTTAAAAAATCTGAGAAACACAGTTGATGTCAGTAAGTAAAATGTGGTTCAATGAGATAAAAATAATTTTTCGTGAACAATAACTTTTTACTTTTATTTACCACGGTTAAAAGTAAATAGGGTAATTAAGGGTAAAAATGATATTAGTATTACCCTAAAAAATGTCCTAATTCCATTGGATAAGTGTAATTCGACCAGAAACAACCTTAGGAATAAAATATGACCATTTAGGCCCACTTGGATTAGATTAGGACATTTATTATTAATTTATTTAAAGAAGGGCTAAAATAGTTAAAATTAAAGTTCAATAAGAAAATCATTTTTAATATAGGGTTATACATAATATAAATTCAACAATAAATATTCATTAGAAAGATATAAATATTTCCTATGTAATTATATTTTATTTTTAATTTTTAGACATTAAATATGTTAATTTAGTTATGACACAAAGATGATGCAGTAATTATCTTATTAATGAAATATTGACATAATTGATGTTATAAATAGCCAAATAAATGTAATTTGAGACTTTTTATGAATTCCACAACTTCTCTAGGTTAATATGACATGTTATTATTGATTTAATTAACTTTTTTAGAACTAATAATTCTGTTATGATTTTCACAAAAATAAATTACTAAATAGTGTCAAAATTGACATAAAATAGTTTTTAAAACAAATATTATATTATTAATTGTTATTTTATTCTTAAAAACCTAAGGTTCGGCCAAATTACATAGATAAGGTTATTTATATTAATAATAAACAACTTGGGGTTCTTTTGGCATGTTATAGTAAGTTTATTAACCTTATAGTATAAGAACACAAGAAGACACTGTGAAAGTAAAATTATTTAACTTAATGATAAATCTAAATGATAAGTTTAAAATAGGAACCTAAACTTGTATAAATTCTATTATATGAGAAGATTTAGACCCATCCCAACCTTATCTTATAAATAAATTAATTTGGAGCTATTTAAAACCGAGCTTGACTTTATAATAAAATAATATTTTTAGTTTTTCCAAAGGAGCCCCTCTCCTCCCTTATAAAAGGGAACCTCCTCCCCCTCTTCCTCACACCACTTTGAGCCCTCAAGCTCGGCCAAACCCAGCCAATTTCTCCTCTAAACTTCACTAGATGCATCCTAGAAGTCCTGGTATTCTTCAAAGGCCAATTTTAGTGCCCTAAAAGGAGGTCTCAATGAAGCACTTCAAAGAAGAGGTATTGCCCGTTACCGATTCCTTCATTTTTATTTCTTCTTCCACTTCTTCTTCTTTAGTTGTTTCATTATGAAGAAATAACATAATTATCACTCATATACTGATATGTTATTATAAGTATGAAACAACCCTATTTCACCATCTATCCATCCAACAGAAAATGAAATCACCGCGCGTGCGTACATACGGAATACCGTCTCCACGCAGTGGTGTAATCTATTTTCCAACACCACCTTTATTGGATGGGTATAATGGTGTAAATAATGACTATATATGACTATTGTAAAGTGATATTGATTATGAAATAGTATAAATACAATCCAATACAATTACACGATCATGGGAACGATATCATCGCTCGTGTGTACGTACGGAATACCGTCTCCACGATGTGATGCGACTCGTTCTACATGATCTGCATTGCATAATGATTATATAAATTAATTGAATGAATAAATATGATATATATTACACTAATACCATTCTAAAAATGAGGTATCTATAACCTAAAAATAAGGATAAGAATTTATTCGACAAAACACGCATAAGAACAAAAATTAATAAACACCCGAATAAACAAGTAGTAATGAAATATTACTAATAAGAAGCTAAGAATATGACCATATATTATATCATAAAAATAAGTATGATTCTGGAATAATTCAATAACATTATTTAAATCATTATACAGGAGGTTCGGACATGTAAAAATCATATCGGACCTAAGGTAAGGGAAAAATATCACAATCTCATTTTTATCTGAGATTGTTTATACTTTGATATTTACTAGGGTGTATTTTATCATCCAAATCCATGTTTCCTCAATATTTAATATTATTTCCATCCACCTACAATTGTTTAAATCCAATTTTACCCTTAGGTGAGTTTTTAGTAAAAGATATGAAAGGAATCTTTTGTCGTTTTTCATACGAGGTACATTTTGACTTTTCCGACAAAGGTACGAGAAGAATGTTTTTTTAATTTATACGGCATGAATGGATTTTTTTAAAACATTATTTCCAAGAATATTCCTTTACAAGTTTTCATGTTTATTTTTAATCAACTTTTTTAGTTTAAAATTTTATGACATGTTAAGAAAGGAAAATGTTTTTGAAGTACAAAGGATATTTTCCTCAAGAATGGAGTTCAAGTGTTTTATCAAAATTATTTTCCATCTAAGATAATATAGGGTTTTGTTTCTATCCCTATTTTTACATTTATTTGATTATGTTATGATGGAATTATTTTTATGATGTCCTTTTATCTTATATGTATTATGTTATGATGGTATGATGTTTAAAATTCCCATTTTTATTACATGGGTTATGCTATGATGTATGGTTTATGATTTTTTGGCACACATGAGAATGATATCATTATGAGATGGGTGGGACCTATATATCCCTCCAATGCATTGGGTAAAGATTTTATATCTCATGAGATAGACATGGCTGGAACGGCAGGTTATACTGGTTCAGTGAAACAGGACTGAAATGAGGAATGAACTCGGATCAGAAATGGACTTTGTCCACTAAGATAGTCTTGGAAATGAGTCTTGACTAATAAGAAATGATTCTCTATGATTATGTGTGTATGCCACAAAGTTTAATGTTTTATGTTATGATTATTTGGATTACATTTCACTACTATGATTTATCCCATGTTATGAAATTATGATCTCTTTTGCAGGTTAAGATTTCCAAAAGTTATGTTCTTATATATATGATGTGATTGATATTTATTTTGTTTACCCTTACTGAGCATTTGAGCTCACCCTTTTGTATGTTTTATTTCCCCAGGTTAGGAAGAAGGTTATTTAGTAGGATATTCCAAAAAGGGACTCTAGATATGATGAAATAAATGGGAGGCAAAGTAGACACTTTATGAACCAGTTGTTTATGTTTCCCAGTTTCTAAAGACACTATACCTATACGGTCCTTTCTTGGTTTTCTTATATGTTGTAATAAGTGTGCTTCAATTGTGATGTAATAACAATTTATGTAAAGTATGGGTTGTTATATATAATCTCATTTATTCAAATCATTCATTAATAAGGTAATCACTACATCATCAGTGTGTCATAAATAAATTTATTTATTTTATGTCTAAAAATTATAAATAAAATACCAAGATGTGGGAAATATTTTTAGCTTTATAATTAATATTTATTGTCTAAAATATCACTTATATAACACAATATATAAATTTATTTACTAGAAGATTCATTTTTTTGTTATGTTTTTCTTTACTTTAAATAAATACTTATAAAATATCATTTTCACATATAAGTGGCTCCATGGTGTCCCAAAATCAACCCATGGTTGACCACGGTCATACATATCTCCTTAAATCAGATTAGGATATGTTTAATGGTAAATTATTGTTATTATAATATTATTTTTCACCATTATATACTAGAATTACCCTTTAACAATGATAAATAAAATAATTACTGATGTTACTATTCAAAATGTCTAAAAATAAAACGTACATATTTACACAATTTGGATCTCATGATTCCAAATATGGAATCCATTTTTCCATATTTAAAACAAAAAATTAACAGTAAATAATTAAACATTAAATTTTGTTGTCAACACTAAAAATTGGGTTTTTAAGAGGTACTATCTATTAAAAGATTGGCATGTGTTTATGTCCAAATAAAAAGTAAAATTACTTAAAAGGAAATAAATTGGATTAAATGATAAAAATATAATCCAATTAAATTTTGAAATTAATTAAATGGAATATATAACAGTATAAATAAATTAGATGAAAAAGTAGTTTTGAATTAAAATGCAGTATTTTTCACTATTCATTAAAAATGAACTTTATCAGAAAAAATACCAAAATTTTATCCAAAGTAAATATTGATGTTCCACTTTTAAAAAGGAATTTTATTATTTCAAAAAAATTATAAAATGGTTTCAAAACAATATTTAAAAATTTATCACCTTCGAATATCGGTAAAACAACCTTTTAATAATATTAGAGTTTTTCATGCTTAAAATCAATGTCATTATTATTTTAAGCCTCTGAAATTTCTTGTAAAAAAAATTAACAAAAATGTGTAATCATAATTTATTAAGTTGTGTTTATTCCTATAAATACAGTTTCTATTCATTAACTACCATTTAAAATAATGATAATAATATTTTATATTTTGGTATGAGTCAAAGTTGTGTTCAACGTAATATTTTAAAGAAAGTCGTTGTTTGGTGTCGAGTATGATATCAAAAAAAGTGTCATTTTACCTAAAATTAATATAATATTCATAAATATTAATATATATTAAAATGTATTATTCAATAAATACCTAGGCTGTTACATCCTTCCCCCCTTTTGAAATTGTGTCCTCGTAATTTTAAAATTCGGCTCGAAAACTTCATTGAAAGTCCCAAATCAGAAAAAGAGTCAATAAAAATATCACATTAAAATAAAGAAAAATAAGTACAAATGTCACCTGATATTTAACATACTAGGATTCCATGTAGGAAAAATGGATATGGAATATAAAAAATGTGTCAAGTCCTAATGGAGAGTGATAGAGAAATGATTAAGAGAATGTTAACAACTAGAAATCCAAAAACTTGTGATGGGTTAAAAAATATCTATTTCCCCAGTATCAAAAGTGAAAGAACATCATTATTGTTTTAAGTTCCTTTTCATAAATCATATGAATTTTTTTATTATATTTACTAAAAACATAATGAAATATACTTACCTTTCATATAGAGTGTCATCCTTTAATAAATTTCTACCTCAAACTTATTTTTTCTCCAAACATCGAGTATTAATGATTACATGATCACACATGAAGTGCTAGAATCAACTAATAGAGAATAAAATAATCCAAAAATGGTGAACTATATATTTCTCAGGTATTTAGACATTAACCAAAACCAATATAGTTAGTATGAGATCAGATAATCCCCCAAAAGGATAACCCTTTATAAAAGGATATACTATTATTAATCTCTAATGCTCAACAAATAATACCCAAAGTTCAACAAGAACCATTCATTAAACAGTTATCCTTAAAATTATTCAAAAAAATCTAAACTAGTATTGAAACCCAAATCTCAAAAGGATTTCATCTCATACTCTTGCATGATGAATGTAAACTTTTATCTCCAGATAACATCAACGACTCTTAAATTTTTCTAGCGAAAAGTAATTAACCTAATAACATATTGTTTATGATAGGTTAATCATTTATATAAATAACCCAAATCACCATAATTCCAAAAAAAAACATAGACCCTTTAAAAATATAATTCCACCAATACTCCTCAAATGAAATCTCAGAGTATTCTATTTTTCTTAGGAAAATAGTGTTCCCAAAAGAGAGAACAACTTCCAAAACAACATCTATCACATAATAACTATATCATTTTCCTATATTAAGGATATCCATTTGATAATATAGAAGTTCCCAAAATCAACTTATTATTGATCCATAAAATCATTTAACTAAAAAAATATGTCATACTGACTAGGGACTTCATGTAGGCCAGTGGTAGGCAATAAATCCCATTTGCACTTTGGTTTTAGTTCGATTCCCATAACCCTGTCCGATGCGATAGGTTTTCACATGGTCTGCATGTTGTCATTTTTCAAAAACTATTTTTTAGAAGGTGGTTCTTTAGTCAAAGACCAAGGAACAATTTATTGAATAGTGAACAAATAGGATTACCTAAGTCTGAATGACAGAATATTATAACAATCATTCTCAAAAATAGGAATCAAATCACTAAGAAAATCATCCTGCCATGTAATGACCTGGTTGAATCCCTTATTGGAAAGGCCATCTGCAACCATATTCACTTCATGGAAAGAATTCATAATAATGTAGTTGGTTCCCAAAAGCAAAGCAACACAATTCATCCAACGTGAAGTAAGCAGCCATGAAAGATGCACCACCCCTTTCTAAATAGCCTAGAAAATAGTGGTCAAATCACTTTCAATCAAAATATTGATCCATTGTTTTCATTTGTCAAATTCAATAGCATGAATGACCCCCGTAATTTTCCCTTCAAGAGATGAGGTCATACCCAATCCACCAAAAAAGAATCTGAAACATTGGCCAAGATGATCTCTAAAAATAGAACCACATCTAGCAGGTCCTGGGATCCCTTTAGAGGTACCATCGACATTCACTTTGATTTATCCTAGAAGCGGGGATTTCTAGAATACCTCAAAGGTGTGTCTAGGCTATCGATAAAGACCAGAAATCCGAAGATGATGCAGGATCTCAAAGTCTCCCATGGTGTTTTCACAGTAGGATTTCTGAATTGAGGCAGTATCATGAATGGAAACAAAAATCCACACCAGACCTGCATTAAACTTTAATGAGAATTTATTAAGAAGAATATCTTTTCTATCATAACAAATTGCATTGAGATTCTCAACAATAGCATCCAAAAAAAGAATATTATTTTGTTGTGAAGATTTGAATCCAGTACATCGTTGAAGTTGGGAGATAATTGAGTTAAGGAGTAACTATATGCAAACAAAAATGTCAAAAATATAGTTCCAAAGAGATGAATCTACAGCACAAGAAAGAAATAGATGATAAGAATATTACCTATGTTGGTTACACAAGTGACATTTAGTGAAAACTTGGATCCCAAAGGATTGAAAACAAACTTTAGTGGGGAATCATTTGTGTGTAATATTCCAAATAAGAGTAAGTGTTAAAGGTTTAATCCAAGGTTTGATAAAGTAGTTAAACCAACATAAGTTAGAATCAGTATCAACGAAATTGATTTTATAGAATCTATTGGAATCAAGGACACCATTACAGGTAGGTTCCCAGATAATGAAATCTTCAAAGATATAAAAGGGATAGATGTCAATGACATTTTTGATGTTTTCAGGATGTTCTAGGTGTTGTAAATTTAAAACATCCCTTATAGTGGAGTTGGTGTTATCAGGAGGGGAATTTGGAGGCATCATGGAAATTAGAGGAACCATATTCCAGTTGTCAAGCCAAAAATTCATGGTTGAATTTGAAGTAGCCATGCGTCTAGAGTTGTTCATAATTTTATTGTAGGAATGTCTAATGGACGGCCAGATGAAAGAGGTGATATAGTTCAAATTTTCATTTCTAAGCATCGTAATGAATCTTTTTTTTTTGAGAAAAGCAACAGAGTTAGAGTTGTAGTTAAGAAGCATCAATGTGAGCCTAACATGAAGATCATCATTAAAAAGGTTCAAATTTTTTATGCCAATACCATCCTTATATAATGTTTTACAAAAGGTGGACCAATGGATGGTCACAAGCTTCCTTTCAAGCGTGCTTCTGGTCCAAACAAAATTTTTAATGCAAACATTAATTTTCATTAGCAGACCAGTAGGACATTTATAAAGTAATAACCTGTAATTGCCTCAAATTCACGGATCATATAAACCCAAATGGTTATTTATAACTATATCTAAAAAATAAAATATAATTCTTACTCATGTAGTATTTTCACATCAAAAACATTAGGGTTACCAAAATAATAGAAAATTATTCCAAAGTAATCCCATCAACAAAAGATCATTAACACTTTTAAACATTTCATCACCTAGATATCCAATATAAATCTTAAATTTATAAAAAGTATACATCTTAATCATCCAAAATTATCTAAGAACCCTTAACCATTTTTTCCAACTTATTATTTAATATTTCATTCCAACAAACAAAATCATGAATCATATCATAAGATTCAATAATTTCAAAACATGAGCTTAGAAATAACCAATACCTTTATTAGGTCATTTTCAGTTTCCTCATCTTTAATTTTATTGGAATTAGTCATTGGTAAACTTATATTTGTACGGTCATACTAATTCCATTCTTGTACCTTATTTGTAGGGCATATATTTTTATAATGACCATGAAAACCACATTTAAAACATTCAATAGATCCCTCAGAATGAACTTTATTCCCTTTCTTAAAATCAATTGAACGCTTCCAGTTTCAATGACATGTTATTGCTTTATGACCATCATTACCACATATAAAAAATATTCTGATCCCATTGAAGCATTTTCTTAGGTGTTTCTTTCCACATCCTTGACACAATGTTTTTCAAATATACTTACTTTTATCATTATTACCTGAACCTACATGGTATATTATTTCTCGCATATCTGATGCCTTAGAGAAATCACCATGGATAAAGTGGTAAATCATGTCTCCAAATAGTTTTTTTTGAATAACCACAAGATTACTCCTTGCGGCTCCCATTTCAATTAGTTTCCTATTTATAAAACCACCATAGTTTCCTTCACACCCATTTTGACTTTGGTGCCTACTAGATCTACCGATTTACTAAAACCAAAAATTTCAGTGTGAGTATATCAGTAAAATCACCATATATTATCTTATGAGGATCGTGTAAACTAAGATAAACTTATTCAGATTATCATAAAATCATTCAAATTATTTAAAAATAAATACGTTTCTTTCTAATATGCTAACCATTATGGTTATGTTACTTATGCTTAAATAACACTCTAACCTCTAAAGTTATCTAAACAAACCTCTGATACCAACTATAAGGACCCACTATTAAACATTACATAATCTTTAATTAAGTTAATAATTCACATTGAGGATCATTTAAGGTTTATACGTTTAGAGAATTAGGTTACAAAAAATATATAACAACTTGAATATTACCTATAGACACTTCTACTCACTATACTTTTTTTATAAAACAAGAAATCTTTAAAAAGAAATGTGTTTAGTTCCATGTTTTAGAGAGCACGACTTTTCCTTGATCACATCCTTCACCCTATTCATTTGTAAGTCTTGTGAAAAATATTTCAACACTCGAGATGAACATAAAAAGCTCAGTAAGGGATACATAATGATAGAAAAATATTAGTTTTTCAAAAATATTTCATCCATGAAAATTTTATCATAAAGTAATACTTTTCACCTTTAAGAAGCCGCAAAAAAACTTCACTGAATATAAGCTCATTGCTTACCCCTTTTGTAACCAAACGATTTCCATGAAGACCATATAAAGTAACATATAACGTATAATGGTATATTTTGATATAAACATACATAAATTGAATAACCATATGGTCCACTTCAAAACATAACACTAAATGGAATAGTCAAAAAACCGACTTCCATAACAAATGAATTGAATGTTATAAGGTAACCACCCAACCTTGGTTTATCATGAAACCACTAGTAATTTGGTTTATCACATAACCACTCATCATTGGTTTATCACGTAACCACCTATCAAATGTCCAGGTACCATTATATAATCATAACACATAATATATTTCAAATATCAACATTTTAGTAATAAAATTTCATTTGAAAACATAAAAAATTAATTTAAGATATTGATATACTCAATCCATTTCAAAACAAAATTAATATGAAAACACCCAAAAAGGGAATAAGTGATTTTTTTCCTTTTAAAAACATTAAGGCTTATAGAAGAAGCCAAATAACAAATAACGATTATGGCAACAGAGAGGTCGTTTTCACCACATCAATTAAATACATTCTTTATTAATTTCATAAAACTCTTTGTTGAAAATGATTCTTTTTGAATGAAAGTACAAGTCAAAGGGTTTTATTATACACCGTGTAAAACATACAGGTGTATATTATACAAACATGCCTCAATGAAAGAAGATTTAGATGAAGTTTCTTATGAATATTCGGAAACCTAGCATCATCACTTTAAAATTCATAAAATGAGTTGATGGGAGAGAAAAGGGCCTCTCATCACTTGGAAATAAAATGTACTGCAATAAGGATATATAAGAACATATCCCAACATACGAAAATGGAAAATAACGTAATATAACTCTTTGACTAAAAGAGGAGGGTGAAAGTTTCTATTACAGAGAACATATCATTAGACTAATGTTAAATCAATGTCATAGTTATAAGTAAAAAATATAGATACACCCAATATAAGTGGATATTTATTGTAAAACAATCGTAGGTCAATCACACATATTATTGGAAAAACAAAACCAACGACATGGATATTTAACATAATGAATGGTGATTGATTTATGTTTTCCCTTACCACGTGTCCAACTTGATTCATTTGTTATTTAATTACCAAAATAATAAAATTAAGTTAATTTATACTTTATTAATAACCCTTTTCAAATTTATTATTCATTTTATATCACTTATTACAATTTTATAAAAATTTCATAATTATTTAAGTTAATATTGGTCATTTTGTCGATATTTGGAACTTGAGTCGAAACTGATGTTGTTATAATTACAATTTTTACATGTGGTCAAAAGTCCATTATCTAAATATTATTATTCATATATATATATATATATATATCATATTTATCTAGTATATATTAATTTATAATATTACATAATATCAAAAAAAATGATGTACACCGTCCCTGGAGACGGTAAGCCATACATATGCATGAACGCTACATTCATTTCTATTTAATATTTAAAGGAATGAGAACATAATGATAAATATGTATAGTATAATTATATTATAATATAATATTTTATATAAGTTACATAATTTAATTAACACCATCCTTTATATGTTCTATGTATGGAATGAACGATTCATATCACTTTGAGGGGTCGTAGTCTGCACTTCCTCAAATTAAATTATTATGTTTACACATCATGAAAAGAAAAATGGTATGTTTTAAATAAAAAATAAAAAATAATAGAGACAATACAGAAATAATATATATCACATATAAATATTGTTCTATCATAACGGTCACCATGAGAGGATGTAGGCGATAATTGAACAATCATCATTTCGTGAGGTAGTAGTTCGCCGTCTAGAGAAATAGTATGTTCTAAACCCATTAGGTGAAGGTGTGTGTAGGTGTAGTTCAAATAATTATCATAAAAACATACTAGTATATTTAATATAATGGATTTTTTATTTTATCAAATAATAAAAATATAATATTGATTGGAGAAGTAAAATAAAAGAAACGATCTTAAGAGAGGACATTACCTCTAAATCGGGAAACATATTTTGATTTGATCTTAAAGGAATTATTGAATTTCCTTATTCCCAAGGTAATTATTTTAGGAGGAATATATGTATATTGGTATATTATTTAAGTAGAGGTTTCATGATCCAAGGGGCTTAAGAGGTGTGAGTTAGGGGTTTGAGGTGGTGGCCTTTTAAAAGAGGGAGAAGCGGTACTTTAGGAATATCCTGAATGATTATTTTATTATAAACTAAATTTTTTATTTCAAAAGGTCCAAAACTCATTTAATTCTAAGATAATTTTTGGATTTTTCTAAATACTCTCAACCAATAGGTTTTAGACATGTTTTGTTCCAATATTTAAACTTAACTTTTAGGTTTAACCCTTATTTAACTAATTTAACTCTTACAGTGTCCTCTTTAATATTCATAATATATGGTTAATATAGTTACCATAAACTTCAAATAAAAAATCAAGTGGTTCAATAATGACATTCCAATATTTATCTAAGTCATTTTTCCAAATCTTATGTTTTTAGAACTATTATATCATTTATTGAAGAAATTATTTTTAACTCATTTATGACAATTTCTATACTATACATATCATGAATTTTTAAAAAATCTATAACAACTTTATTCATTCTAAAAAAACCTAATTAATTCAAATATAACAAGTTATAATCATCCATAAAATTTTTGGATGGAATAAAAAGATTCAAAATAAATTTATTATAATATTTATAATCTCATTTATTTAAATCATTCATTAATATGGTAATCACTACATCATCACTGTGTCATAAATAAATAAATAAATTTATTTTATTTCTAAAAGTTATAAATAAAATACCTTGATTTAGGAAAACCTTTTATATTTCTAATGACTATTTATAGTCCAAAGTATCACTTATATAACCCCATAGAATTTTTTTACTAGAAGATACATGTTTGTGTTATATTTTTCTTTACTTTAAAATAGTTATTTTAAAATATAATTTTCACATCCATGTGGCACCATGGTGTCCCAAAATCTACCCAAGGATATCTATGGTAAGACATATCTCATACAATATAATTAAGACACGTGTTAGGGTAATTAAATATAAATATAATATAATTTGTTACCCTTATTTACCAGATTTACCCTTTAACCATGTAAATAATATAATTACACAAGTTACTATTCATAATGTCTAAAAATAAAAGGTACATATTTACATATTTTGGACCTCCTGGTTCCAAATATAAAATCCATTTTTTCAAATTTAAAACACAGAAGTTAAAGTAATTAATTTAGAAATAATTCATGTTGCAAAACTAAAAAGCGGGTTTTTATGAAGTAATATCCATCGAAAGACTGACATGTCATGTTCAATTAAAATGTTAAATTAATTTCATTGAAATTTTTTTGATTAAATGATAAAAATATAATCCAATTATACATTAAGACCAATTAATGGGACCATCGAACTATATAAATAAATTAGATGAAAAGGCGGGTTTGTATTAAAAAGATGTATTTTTCTCTATTCATTAAAAAATGACCTTTATTAGAAAAAATACCAAAAATTAATCCAAAGTAAATTTTTATTTTCCTCTTATAGAAAATAAATTTATTTTTTTAAATAAAATATATAAAGGAGTCAAAACTATATTTAAATATACTTCACCTTCAAATGGAGGTAAAATGACCTTTTAAAAATATTAGAGTTTTTCATACATAAAATCATATTCATTTTTATTTTAAGCCTCTAAAATTTATTTTAAAAACATTTAAAAAACACGTGTAATCATAATGTAGTTAGTTTTTTTTATTCTTGTAAATATAACAAATATGCATTAACAACCATTTAAAATAATAATATTATTATATTATTTTCAGAAAAACTCAATGTTGTGTGCAACGTATGATTTCAAAGAAACTCATTATTGCGTGTCAAGTACGCTATCAGAAAAAGTGTCCTACTTTGAATAATATTAATACATTATTAATAAATATCAATAGATATGAAAGTATATTATTCTATATATACCTGGGTCTTTATGTTATGAGTATCTGGTCATCCCATTTGCTCGTAATAATTATCCTACAGTGTTTATTCATTTGATGAATCAAAACATTCATCTATTCTTATATTACATTATATTTTTTTATGTGGATGATATCATTATTTAATATATATTGGAACAAGATCATGTAGATAATTTTAAAATTTTCCATTTAATATTTTTAAAAAATTATGTTTATGGAAATATATCCAAATGTTAGTTCTGAATTCAAAAGGTGAAATTTTTGGGTCATGTTCTTTTTGAGAAAGTCGTATAAGTGGATCTTTAAACGACACAGGCTATGATGTATTGTAGAATCCCTAGATTTTTAATGAAATCTTGAGTTTCTTAGGATTATCTGGTTATTACAGGTTCATTTGTCAGGACATCGGTAAGATTTAATCTATAATGAAAGAGTTAACATCTAATGTTTTGAAATCCATTTGGGAAAATAAGTGTAAGAGATCCTATAATGTGACAAAAATGATATTAACTTCACCCAAAAACATGATTACTCTTGAGTCGATTTTGGGTTATGATCTCTATTATGACACCTCAGGTATGTGTTCAGGTTGTGTTCTAATTCATGGGAGATAAGTCGTATGTTATGGATATCGTCAGTTATGCCCTCACGAGAAGAGTTATCACACGCACGATCTTGAGTTGGATGTAGTGAGACATGATTTTAATAATTGGTTCCACTAATTCTTTGGGAAGTAGTTTACTTTGTAGTGATACATTACATGTCTAAAGTATATTGTCACTCATAGGGATCTTAATGTGATATAGAGATGATATGTGTAGTTATATCATACGTTTGATTTTGATATTACATACACCCTTAGAAAAGGGAATGTGTTTTTAGACTCTTTGAGCTGGAAATTACCGACTTAGATAGTGAAAGAATTGGTGGAATAGTGTTCATTGAATACTTTGATTTTTGAGAAATGTATGGATGAAGGGGGGGTTTGATGGACTAGTATTCCTAACTTATATTCAGGATATATCTTTTTGGTACAATCAAATTCACTGGGAAACAATAATACATGAAGTGTTGTGTTTTAGTGGAAATATTTAAGAAAGGGAGACCACATGTGAGCTGTTTCAGTATCCTAATTCAGTTTTATTCTTTAGAGGAAGGATAAATTTTTCCCCATACTCAAGATATATATGTTTAGGGGATGGACACTAATCAAGTATCTCTATACACCACAAAGATTTTATGATGTATCATGACTTGAGACATCATTATTAGTAGTTGTGAATGAGTAGATCAATTTAAAATATTATATCTAGGTTCCTTACATTTCATATAATTAATGTGGAACATTAGGGGCCTATATGTTTGCTAAATCCTTTTCCCATTATTGTATTAAAATGGGATAAGATATCCACAGACTTCATGATTAGGTTACCTAAGAGTCTTAGTGAAAAGGATGTGATATTGGTGATTATTGATTGACAGATAAAATATCTGAATTTTCTACTTATTAGGGTGATAATTTAGGTAGAGGATCATGAGAAATTTTACATGTGGAATATTGTAAGGATCAATGGTGCGCCATTAATTATTATTTCTGATAAGGACCGTCACATCACATCTAAATTTTGGAGTGTATTGAATGTATTGATGGGTTATTGGTTGAAGTTGAGGAAGACTTATTCCCCCCAGATGGACGGTCTGTTTGAGTGATCCATCCATATTCTCGATGACATGTTTCAGGTAGGTGTTCTTGATTTTGGTGGATCTTGGGAGAATCATATTACTTTAGTGGGGGTTTCTTATAAAAATATTTATCAGGTTTTGATCCGGATGGTTCCCTTTGAGGTTTTGTATGGGAGGCCTTACATACCACTTCTTTATTGGTATGTTCTTAGAGAATGGTTGTCTATGGGAATGGGTATTGTTCTGTATACAACATATATTATACATTTTATAAGGAAAATTTTACCAATAGATCATAGTTTTTATAAATCTTATCTCAATTTTTATTATCTTATGTTCGAGTTTGAGGTTTGATATTGGGGTTTTCTCAAGGATTCACCTTGATTAAGAAATAGGTGTTTTTGGAGGTAGGGTAATGTTGAGACCGAAATACTTGTCCCCAAAATGTTTCAAATGCTCCCATAAAGGATCCCGTAGCATACCTTATTCTATAAGATTCTATTTAAATGGTCATGGAGCCGAAACAGAGTTACAGATTAGAATTTATGGATGTTCGAAGTTGGGCTACTAGAAATGGCCATAAAGGACGGTTTTGGGACAAAGTATGGATTTTCACATAAAAAGAGAATCTGGCACGTAAAAAGGGAATCTTGTGCAATATTTTATGTGCACTGTCTTGCGCACGCGGAATATTACGTGCATCGTGTTTCACACAGAAAAGCATTTGCGTGCACTGAATTTTACATGCACCGCCTTGAACGCGTGGAATATTACCCACACCGCCTTGCGCATGGAAGACCATTTGCACACCCAGAATTTTACACACAACATTTGTGTGCGTGGAAATTCACACGCACCGCCCTACGCGCATAGAATATTACACGCACCGCCTTGCACGTGGAAAACCATTTGCGCGAGTGAAATTTTAGGTGCACCGCCTCCCTGGTTTCTACCTATACATATAAGTGCACCCAATTCATCCCAGGAGGACCCTGAAGGTCGGCTGCCTCTCTGATGTGTGTATGCTGGCCCCTTCGCTACCGGTACTGGCCCAACTGAAAAATGGAGAGTCGCACCATGAAATTTTCAGGCCGGGACGTCAGAATTTTCCATTACACCCTTATACGCACCCACCTTCCACCTATAGAATACCAGGATTTGAGATACTCCTACGCACACCATGAAACACCTTGAGTTGATGTATTCCTCATGGATTATTTCCTCTGTCGTGAGTTGAGATTCTTATCATCAATTTCCCAAGTACCTTGAGTCGAACCATTCCTCAAGAAACTCATCCAAACAATATCTCTTCGCTCATATACCAGGTTGAACTAGAAAGGGCTACCCTTGCATAAGTCCCAACACCAACCATTCCTAGGCTCCTTATACCTAACAGTCATATCTACATGAATTTAATATGTAGTAATCCCTATGTTTCTAACATAGGATTCCTCTTGCTTCTAAAAAGAGATTCCTTATTCTCCAAGAATGAGATGCCAGTAGTTCAATCTACATGACTATAAACTGTAGTTCACCATATGTTCCAAACATAGGATGCCTCTTGCCCTATATGAGAGATGCCTTATGCTCCAAGAATAAGATGCCTGCAGTCCTATCTACATGACTATAAACTGTAGTGCACCCTATGTTCCAAACATAGGATGCCTCTTGCCCTACATGGGAGAAGCCTTATGCTGCAAGCATAAGATTCCAATAGTCATCTCTAAATGACTATAAATTGTAGTTCACCCTATGTTACAAACATAGGATGCCTCTTGGCCTATACAAGAGATTCCTTATGCTCCAAGCATAAAATTCCAATAGTCCTATCTACATGTCTATAAACTATAGTTCACCCTATGTTCCAAACATAGGATGACCCTTTCCCTATATGAGAGATGCCTTATGCACCAAGCATAAGATGTTAGTAGTCCTTTGTACATGACTATAAACTGCAGTTCACCCTATGTTCCAAACATAGGATACCTCTTTCCCTATACAAGAAATGCCTTATGCTCCAAGCATAAGATTCCAATATTCCTCTATACATTAATATAATTTGTATTTCACCCTATGTTCCAATCATAAGATGCCTCTTTCCCTATACAAGAGATGTCGTATGCTCCATGCATAAGATGCCACTAGTCTTCTCTACATGACTAAAAACTGTAGTACACCCTATGTTGCAAACATGGGATTCCTTTTGCACTATACGAGAGATGATTTATGCTCCAAGAATAATATGTCAGCTGTCCTATCTACATGAATATAAACATTAGTTGACCCTATGTTCCAAACATAGGGTGACTCTTGCTCCAAACAATAGATGCCTTATGCTCTAAGCATAATATTCCTAATTCCAGGATTACAGTGGTGTAATTTCAAGAGCGTTTGAACCCTTTCAAACATTACATCACTCCACCTCACGCTTTCCGTGTCCTTCATTCGGATCCTCATAGACTTCAATGTTTATAGGGACCCCCTAACTTCCTAGTCCCATTCCTCATAGACTCACCTACCGTTCTGGGCCAACTCCCCTGACGAATTTGGACGACACATTGAGTCAGGTCATGTCTTTCGAACACAGTCAGTAGTCGAACCTCATTTGTTTGTCCCCATTTCAGGAAAATGTGATATGGATGATGTGTTTCAAACATGGTCAACAATTATCATCCATCGCCACGCCACCCTCATTACATTCAGAATGTTGGGAATGTGATTCACACTTTTCATATCCCTTTGTTTGAACTGATTCCAACACCCCTTGGTGTTATCCCACTTGTGCACTTGCACATAATTGTAAGAACCAATTATATTCTCCAACCTACCAGTGAGTTGGGAGGCCCTCATAGCCAGACATGAGGAAGACATTACTGAAAACTTCCTTAAGTAATCCATATGCACCATCGCCACTCCTTAGCAGCACCCAGGCATGCTAACAGCTACTACTTATTCACATTGACATGCTAACATAGACCCCCCAATGGTTCTCTCCATGGCACCCCCTAGGCAAAAAATTTCCTGTCCATTATCATCTACAAGGTGTAGAGGGTACCAGTTATGTAAGACTGAGGGGTTCAGAGAAAACCCACCTCATCTGAGTTGCAGGACGTTAAACTGCCGAGCACCATCGTCCTCAGCACATGAAATTAAACTATGAATTCACCTCGTCACCTCAGGCCTCGCACGCAAGGTTCCCACACCATGGACATTCTACATGCCCACTGGTCTCCACAAGGATGAGATCTTCCCTCACAGGGGATGATATCCTCTTTATCGGAGTGGCGTTTGTCTGCGGGGAAAAAGGGAAACCATCCGGGTGTAAGCCCCTAGATTTTCTCATCGAGGACAATATCCCTGCTCATCCTTTCTTCTTCGATCCCAAAGACCATGAGGAGTGGGGAATGAACACCAGACCTCCCTTTCTTCAGTGCCAAATCCCTCTCCCGCTTGGCTTTGTTGCCATCGGGCCTCCATCATGGAATAAGTCCCAACCTCTTTGGGCTACGGACCATGCGTAAGCCCCTATTTCCTCTTTGGGTAGAAAACTACATGTAATCCCCACTCTACCTCACATGGATTCACCTTTTGTGATGTGATCATCAGGTCTCGACTATCTCTTGTTTCTCACACTGAGCATGGCTCACGTGGGCTTTGAGTAAGCATCCAATATGACATCCAATCCGGGAATCCTAGGGTGTAAGCCCCACAAATCCCTCCTGAACTACGTACTCTTTGATCCTTGTCATGGAAGGGTACATAGGAAGCCTCCCTGATATTCAAGACCAACACCTACTTGTCCCGACCCCTTAACATTAGTTCACCTTTGTCCCACATGATGTTAAAATGTAAACACCCTATGGAACTACATGGTCTTTGATCCTCGTAAAGGAAAGGTACGTAGGAAGCCTCCCTAAGGTTCATGCCCACTATCCACCTGGACCCCAGGTCTTTATTCATGTCAGTTCACTGACTCCTTCCCCGTACCCGAACTACGTGGACTTTGATCCTTTCTAAGGTATGGTATGTAGGAAGCCTCCATGAGGTTCAATCCCAACACCCAGTAGTTCTAACACCCTTCATGTTAGTTCACCCCTATCTTGCTTGACCTTAAACTGTGGACCCCATCCAGTGGTAAGCCATTACGACCCCATCCAGTGGTAAGCCATTGCGACCCCATCTAGCGGTAAGCTGTTGCAACCCCATCCAGCGGTAAGCCGCTATTACCCCATCCAGCGGTAAGCCGTTGCGACCCCATTAAATGGTAAGACATTGTGATCCAATCTAGCAGTAAGACGTCGTCAGATGAACTACATGGACTTTGATTCCCTTCCACGGGGATACGTAGGAAGCCTCTTTGAGGCTCAAGCCCAAAACAATCATCATAGTCCTGACAGTTCCATCCAATTCACCATACACTTCATGAAACCTTCCATCATCCATATTGATTCTTTCCCGGGCCACCACATCTTGATGGGATCAGGCCACCTCATTCCCCATTCAGTTTAACAACAATCGAGAAGCCAACCACACATTGGCCCCAACATCGGTGTTCCCTTCAGGGCTTGCACCCAAATGACTACTCTATTCCGTGTTCTGATCAGTCTGATACATCTCCACAAGAAGTTAAACTCGCGACCTACCTCGTGATAAACATGGGATGCCTGAGGAAAACCTTGTAAGACATGCCTTTGGCTTAACCATCTTCACAAGACGTTAAACTCATGGCGTACCCTATGTTAAACATTGGAAGCTGAGGAAAACCTCAAAGACATGCCTCCCGTATGTGATACCCCATGACTGGTGTGGGATGGCTCAGGTTATTTACTCATGAGATGCCCTCTTATGAAGAAGAATACAGGTTTTCTTATGTCCATGCACCCAAAGATTCCCTGACATTCCTAATGTTGACATCTACTCTGACCAAAGCATGCGACCATGTCAATACCCCATGGAATGTCCTGACGGAATTAGTATAATTAACTATAATCTACAATGATATGGCACTGGGAACAAGATTCACGAACCACTAATTAATATACAAGGGAGACCCGGACGAGGTAATTAGTTCCGAGGAGGAATCCATGGAAGGAAGAACCGACATCCCATCACCCCATTTCAATCAATGAGAAAACGTCCCTAAATAAGGAACGGATGCCACCCGCCTTTGGAATGCGGAAATTCGGGGAAACAGCTGCGCATTCTCAGCAGAAGGATATGCGCACCCCAAAGAATGCATCAGATACATGTAAGTTAGCACCTCATTATATCATAAAATTTTATATTGTAATGAAACTCAAGAAGGTGACTTAAAAACTATAATTACATACTAATTTTACATATATTGATGATATGTTTCATGTTTCCCTATCGAAGAAATTTTATCCATGTCCATCCCATGTGATCGAGTGGGAGGAAGTTGAGAATGAACTCAACACCTCATAGTTGAAAGGAAATTTTAGAAAGAAGACCAATAGGATGAGGTGCTATGTGGAAATACAATCCCATTGGTTCATGTGAGATGTGAGTATTGTAGGGACAATAATGATACCTGGAATTTTGAGCCCTTGATGATGTAATAAGGGACTTATCTCTTTTCATGTTCCAGTTATGGAGCCTTTCTAGGGTCATAATGTTTTCTTGATGTAAAAAATTGTAATTCCCTTAAGGTCATAGCTATATTTTACATTTATATTGGTCAATCTATTTTCAGTATTGAGAGGTTTTCAGGCATCATATGTTAAAAAATTATAATTTCACGAAAATAGAGCAGGTGTATAATTACAGCCCAAAATTAGTCATACAAAGTAGTAACTATGTTAAATGGATATATATGTTCTATTGACATTTTTCATGGTTTTATCATGGGGTTTCAAAAATTAAAAAACTCCAAGATAACCATGTGGATGTTTGGGATTTAGTCTCATGGCTGTTTCATGGACATATAATAGTTTTTCAAACCCTATGGCCTAATCATGCGTCGAGATAAAAACTTCTTAAAATTGAAATTTACCATGATACACAAAGTCATTTTAACCTATAATCATATCATAATTCCTCATTATCTTGAACCATATCCTCCATGGTGTTTTAGAGGACTCTACCTTCGATCCCTTAGTGAGCCTTGATCATTTTAGGTGGATCTGATCAACATATGTTCTATTATTTATCTTACTTCATTCTCTTCACACTTGATCTTATCATAAACACTCTTCCCATTTTTTATATGTAAGCCTAATGTGATGTTTTTTCTTGGATATATTGGGCTCTATGGATAATTGTTTTCTATTGGATCTAGGTTATTGCGGACCCATTCACTTCATTTCCATCATCAATTTTAAAGGCAATGAGGTTCTCTTTGATCTTGTGGTAGGTGTCTCTATCAAATGGTACCATGTTATGATTTGAATTAAACTGAATTCATTTTTTTAAATAATGAAATTAATTTTTTGAAATCCATTAAATGTTGAATTGATATTTTATTTATATGAAATTGTATTATAAAATTTTTTTAAACCATTTTGATGGACATGACATGATCGATGAAATTATTAGAGTATGAACGTTCTTTAAAAGGGGTTTTCATTTATAAAAATATAATTTTTTGTGTTGAAAAAATGTTAATGAAATATGAATTTTATTTCCTAAATGTGATGATATAATATCACATTGTAAAAACCTTGGGGAACATGAATAAACTAAATAAAGTCATACCCTAGTGTAATTATCTATCACTAGATTAGGTTCTTATGATTCCTTGGTGGATACTGGGTAGTCATTATGAGTAAACTAGATTCATATAATATGGTCATCGCTTAACTATATTTTGATTCATGGTTGTTTGAGTCGCATAAACCCTTGTATTATTATTTCCCCTTAGTGATTTGTAGACACATTACCCGAATATAAATTTTATATTTTACTTCCTATTGATTTATGGATGAAAGAAGACATGGTTATTTTATTTGATTATGGATCATGGCTTTCTTTCATATTATTTGGATTTATTGAATATGGATTTATTTTTACATGAAAAAAAAATTATTTTCTGAATCAAATTTTTTAAGAAGTTAATGATTTCATTATTAAATGCTTAATAAAACTATGTTTTATTAGAATTGGAAGGTTCATATGGATGTAAATTTCATAGATTATTTCATGCTATCATACTGAGATTTAGATCTCACACCCTAATTTTTTTACTTTAGGAATTTATATCATTTTTTATATAGGAAATTAGTAATTGGAAGAGAGTCTTTTAGATGAAGAACGTACTTGATTTTGATTCATTTCAGGTGGATCAGGATGATGACGACATATAGTCACATGGATATTGTCTTGTGGGTTATCTCATGTTCCTTTTCTTTGATGGTCTTTATATTGTTTATTGAGACCTTATTTTGCAGTTCTTAGATGTAATATTTTCATTTGGTTTTTTGAAATATGATACATCAAAGAAACCTCATGTTTTACACTTTGGTTTTTTTTATCTTATCATATGTCAGTTTGATTGTGAAATAGTTCCCACATTTCCTTTTATTATACCATGGTACTATTCACCAGCCCATGGTGATTAGAAACACACTTAGATCCTTATATAAGGATAATTCGGGTTTATTTATGGGTTGATATGTGTTGTTTTGTTACAATCGTGGCCATGGGGACATCTCTTTTTCAAAATTTTCACCTAGAAAATCATAAATTTTTTATTGAGGTGGGCGGGGTCCAATATCTCTGTTATTTATGTGCATAAATTATCATGCTTTTGTCTCTATGGGTAAATGGTAAGAACTAATTAAACAATATAATGAACTATATGAAATTTTTTCAATGTGAAAGGATTAATTCACATGTTTTTAAGATATTCCTTATTATTTCTACTTGATCTCACTTTAAAACATCAATGCTATTATGATGTGCATGTTGTGGCTACTATGAATTGTGTGATGTTATTGTGATTGAGGGTCTGAAATTATCTTTTATAAAAGGATTATCACATAAATATGGAAATAAAATAGTCGTGTATAAATTTGGAAATTTTATGCAAGAACATATGCAAGATATGATGAAATAATATTAAATCCCTATTTAAATAAAAATTGTAAATGTGATTGCAGCTAAAATATATTGTCATGTATTGTTGGAAAGATTATTATCTTCATAATGTTTGTGTGAATGTTTTAGGTGTTGTGTGGTGATGATTTTGGAAAGTTTATATGTTTAATGTGTTGGGTAGTGAGGTTGATGTTTGTTGTAATTGGATATGTTGATGGTTGGTTTTCATAGGCTGTTTGATGGTTATTATTATGCGACGGTTGGGATATTGTGATGTCTTTTTTCATGGGATGTGATGGTTATTATTGTTTAGTGGATAGGATGTTTTGTTTTGGGGAATTATTATAGTTTCTATATAGTTATAGAATTTTTATGGTAATAATAAACTTATCGTTACATGGGATATAATTGAATGATAATGGTTGGTAATGTTATAAATTATTGGATTGAATATGTAAGGATTAAACATAAAAACATCATGTGCCTAAAAATGGGATTAAATTAAATGTGGAATTGAAAGGATTAATAAATAAAACTTAGATTGTAATTATAATTTTGTAATTGGTTTAATCTATGACTAAATAGAAGAATTTTTGGATTTTTTTGATTGTTTTGAGCAGTGGATAAAAATATATAAGTTTCAGTAGTTTGAAATGGATTTTGTGGGGATGATATGGTAACATAGTGAGTTGTATTAAGGTTGGTTGATGTTAACCCAGAGGTTGGTATTGTGTGTGTGACTACTATACTTATATTTTCATATGATTCATATATGCACCCAACCCAAGTCAAGCATTTATTACCAACTCTAAATGGATCTGTGTTCTATGTGGTTTACCTGTCATTTAGGTTGGTGTGGCTGGATGGTTGATGGAATCTTATCCCTTTATCTGTCTTCAAATATGTTTTATAGTTATGATGGAATAGTTGGTCAAAATTACTAGAAATTATTGTACATTTGGTGGAAGTTCCCAGTGGCAATGACTTATTTGATGTCAATACATAGTGAAAATGTTTTAGTAGGGAGTGATTTCTTATGGGGATGTGTATTTGATTGGTGGAGGTACATGAGGTGAACTGTAGTGGGTGTGATTCATTGTATGATAATGGTAAATGGTTGATTTATTTTATGTTCATGATAACCTACTTCAGTGTAATTTTTATATGGTTTTGATTGGTGTTATTACATTAAATTTCATGGATTATTTGGGTCAGTGCCTACCATTTTGTGTTTTATACCATCCGTTACAGTCGCATAGATGGGGACTTTTGAAGGTGGAATTTTGGGGTCACTCAATAAATTTTCTGTTATCCTAGGAGCGGTATAGGTGGAGTGGGGTCATTATAGAGTGGTATAAAATAATATTTTGGTTAAGTGATAAGACATATCTTAAGGTTATAATTTTGTGAGGCTTGTGTCGGTCATAAGGGTAGCATTTTCACTTAAACATGGATTATAGAATAAACATGGGAAAATGATGGGGACATAATATTTTAGGCTCCCCTATGATTCAGAAAAAATAACATAATTCTTTTGAACATACTATGTGAAGTGATACTACTCATGGGTAGAGACCTAGGACAAGTACATTCATCATGATTTCATATCTTATGGTTTAATAGGTGATGTTATAAAATTTTAAAAACCATAATAAAATAAATCTTAATAAATTTTATGAAATCTTTTATAAGGCATTATTTATGATCCTAGTTATGGATACTAGTCATATTCCACATGTGGTTCTGGGAGGAGAGGTTCGAAAGAATGATCTATTCAATCATCATAGGATCGATCTAACTAACAAGGATGAGATTGTATAGAAAACATTTCATGATTTATATCATTTTAGTTTGTGGAAGTATGTGGGGGAGAATCTCAGATTAGGAGATAGGTTATAGGTTGGAGGATCTTAAGGTCACATTCAATTTGATTCAATATTTAGCTAAGTAATAGGATCCATTGTTATTTAATTAGATAAATGGAGAAAGATTCCAATGGTGTATGATATATCTCATCAAGTGTAAATTGGTCGATGTTTCATGGGATAAATTCTATACGGAGTTCTTTTCAATGTTTTTATCATAAATTATGAAGGTGGTGGAGGGGAATTCATATCTCTTACATTAGTATGGGATCCAGAGTATGAATGAACTCGAGGTTTGGTTTAAGGAACATATTTTTTTCTTTTGATCTTTTTCTATATGTGGATTCTCTATTGTAGTTTCATGAAACTACAATCCATTTATAAATTCTATAATCATTTAACCAATTAATGTTTACAACACACTATTAGGTTAAGAATAAGAAGAAGTAGTCATGAAAAGGCATTTCCAAAGAGGATTTTGTCAATAAGGTGGAAAAAATAGGTTATCAAGGAGAATATCTTCATATGGGTTACCATGGATGCCATAGAATTGAAATATACAATTGATAGGGAATCATCCTTAGAATTATATTTTTCATAATATAGGGTCAACTATTCTCAAAAATATTTGGGTGGCTATTTGTTTTGTGATATTTCTACTATGTTCATGGTCACCATATGTATCAGTTCTTAGCCACTCAGTGAGGTTATTATGGAATGGGTGATTAGGACCCATTTTAACCACATCTGTATAATATTACCTAGACGCTATATTATCAGTAGTAACCACAAAATAATGTTTAACATCTTGGTCAATATGCTTATGTCCCATCAATTGAAGACAGAGTAGGTACATGTTAACTCCATAATGGTTCTTGTACTTAAGAACATAGCCTGAAGTATGCCCAGGGAGGCTTTCAGTAGTGAGGGAGAGGAGTTTTATATATAATGATGGATGACATGGAGGAGTGAACAGTAGAGTTACTAGAGTATTTCCATGTAATGGTCGGTTTATCTTCTATATTATTTTTTTCTTTATTTTATTATATATTTATTCACTCCATATTTTCAGCTGCCTTGGTTTGCATATTGGGACGAAGGAGGAGGGACCTCCAGTTCCCCTAGTTCTATTCATGTTTGTTTGAGGATAGGATTAACCATTTGTTCTGACACTAGGGTGTATACTGATGATAGGGTTCAATCAACCAATGATTGATTTATTCTTATTTTAGATACAACCATATGATATAATCCTTGGCATGGATTTGACTTATTCCATTAATGAATTAATTGGTTTATTATTGAAGAGATTCATGTTCTCTAATGAGGTGGGCCAATTAGTGGTGTTCATTGGTGAGAAGAATTATTAGATGATTGATAGGAATATAGAGCATATTTTCAGTGCACGATTAGTTAATAGAGGTTTCCAAAGTATTTAATGAGTTTCTATACATATTCCATAATGAGGTAGTGACACTACAACCCCCACCCCCACCCCTGATGCAGTGTTACGTTCATCAAAGAGTTATATTCGAGGGTATATTCAATTTTGATGATTATATATCATAGTGAAACCACAATGTTATGTGATTTGAAGTTCCAAATAAATTATTTTCATTAGAATGGGTTCATTTGAACAAGTGTACCTCCTTGGGGTGATCTGGTATTCTGGACTAAAAATATGATTGTGGTCTATGGTTGTGTGTGCACTGTTGAATTTTAAATGAGGTGATTCTCATAAACCATTACCCCCTTTCAAGTATATACAATTGTTCGACCATTTTAAGGGATCCAGTTAGTTTTTAAAGATCAATTTTCAGTCTAGATATAATCATAATAGGTTGATAGGTATGGTACCTTCAAGATCCAGGTCTTGTTATTCAGTGTTTCAAACATACCAACTTTGTTCATAGGTCTCATGAACTCTATATTTAATGAGTTCCTAGAATAGTTTTTAGTCATGTTCACCGAAGACATCCATATATTCTTAGAATCAAAGTCAACGAATGTTGAGAACTTTAGAGCTATCATGTTAGTTCTTTAATACCATCTATTATATAAGAAAACTTCTATTTTTATTTTTTGTATGTGGGTGGTGCACATCATTGGACATGTGGTGTCTCAATAGGATGTGGTTTTTTATTCATCAATGGTTAAAGCTGTTATTTTTTTGGAAACCCCCAATAATATAGTGTAGGATATTAGTTTAATTGGTCTTTCACGCTATTAAAAAAGTTTCATGTTTTATTTCTATTAGATTTAATCCCTCTCAATGAAATTGAACATGAATTAATAGTGAATTATCTATAATTATTAGTGTTAGGAGGCCATTGAATATATGAAGGATATGTTGACTAGTGGTCCAATTATTTGATTATTTGGGTAAGTCATGATGTTTGGGGTCTTTTATGATGTTTCCTATATGGTTCTAGTATTCATCATGATGCAGAATATGGTAGTGATATACTATGGGTCTAGTAAGTCACATCCCCACATAAATTTCCATTCCTCCCATG
Source organism: Viscum album (assembly GCA_963277665.1). Classification (NCBI taxonomy): domain Eukaryota; kingdom Viridiplantae; phylum Streptophyta; class Magnoliopsida; order Santalales; family Viscaceae; genus Viscum; species Viscum album. Next base: position 1,466,864,332 of record OY728140.1, on the reverse strand, counting down.
ACATTAAGTTTCTGAAATTTTTTAATATTAATTTTATGGTGGAATTACCTCATAGGGGAGTTCTTAGTGGTTTCACATGACAAAAGAGTATAAGGTATGTTTTCACATAGCAGGATCAGAACCAACAATAGTAGATGTTGATGGGGTTTTTATATTCTATGATTCAATGTTAATTCATAACCTAGGAAAAGATAATTCTATAACTAATTCACTGAGAAAGAATTAATGAGGAGTTATTTGATATTTTGAGGATGCATGGAGGGTAATGTAGGAGTTAGTTACTCTATATGTTTTAGTAGATGAGTCTGATGGTTTCTTATTCTTGGGATAAATTTTTTTTTGGAATCTTATTTGATCTGTAAGGTGGAGGTGTCTTGGTGGGGATACTTGATGTGGTAGGTGATGTGGGACTATATCGGTCATGGAGATGATCTAGAGGGATGGCCAAAGGATAATTAATATTATAATTTGTTTTTGGGGAAGATATATGAATGGTTATCCAGGAATGAGGGGTTTCACAATGAGTTTCATATATCACCCTTATTGGTGAATTCAGGTATGCCTAAGATGTATTGTGTCTTGATGATGCATATTTGGTGGCCTTGGATGATTCAATCAATAGTGTATTTTATTAGCTTGCATATTATATTTTTGATGGTCATGTGTGATGAACCTACCCTTGGTTGAGTTTTCATATAAAAATATCTATCAATCATCCATTGGTATGGCCCCATTCGAGGTATTTTATTTGATGAAATAATGATATCCATTATACTGGACTGAGGTTGTGGTGTTATAAGTCTTTGGTTTGGATGTGTTGTAGAGTATGAAAAAGATGATCTAGATTATCTAAGAGTTGATGAAGATGAAATAGTTCCTCTATGAGGCTTATTTTTATCATAGGTAGAGTCTTCTAGAGTTTCACCTTGGAGACAATGTGTTTTTGAAGGTTTCCCCACATTAGGTGAAATAATGTTTTGGTCAATAGTGTAAAATTTATATCTATTTTGTTGTGAATTTGAGGTGTTGTAGAATATTAGTGATGTGTCCTACTGGTTGGTACTTCCTCCAATGATGGAAATAATACATGAAATCTTCCATGTTTCCCAAAATATTTTTACCTTCGTTAGGACACCAATGTCATTTTCTGGGGAAATATGGATATTTAGGGTTACACAACATGTTTTGAGTGGCTTTTTTAGATTTAATGTTTTTAGAGAAGGATTTACATGGGTGTATCATTCCCATTGTTCATTTTCTGTAGAGGAATTATAGTTTATAAGGGATTTTGTCAGAGCACGAGATGGAAATTTATTCTTAGTATCCATATTTATTTTCATTTTTTTCTTGGATATGTTATACTTTAAAATTTTTTATTATATGAAATATTTTTATTCCTCTAATTCAATGTGTTTGGTTTGTTTTAATTTTATTTATTGAGAGGTATCATACATGAGAGTGTGATTTGGTATACTAATATCATTTTTATAGAACCTTGTTCTTAGTATATGGTGGTTGTGTCATTGATGTGGTGAGATTTGTGAGTGATATTGTTTGGGATTGTTGTTCACACATTCTACTTATTACAACCATTATGGAATTTATTTTGATTCTTGAGGATGATAAGTATTTTATTGGTATTTAATTTCATGACCCAGATATTTGGGCATATTACCTTGTCTTGATTTGGGTGATAGACGTGTCAAGGGTACTCATGAGATAGGTGATGTGTGGTTTTATCCGAAATCATATTTTATGGAGGATTTAGATACAGTATAGTTAAAGACTTATAGTTTAGTGGATTAAGATGATGTATTTTGGTGGTTATATAGATTTAATGACCCATGAAATATAGATTAAGGTTGTCTCGTAGACTTTTTCTTGGGTGTTGGACAAGGGATTATGACCTATTCCTTATGGTTGTAATATAGAGATCGATGGGGCCGGTTTTGAAGTACCTATTGACTTAGAGGTTGCTTCGACGTGGTGTTATCAGTTTCACCATAGACTTTTCCCTGGTTAGTACGATATATAGGGAATAAGACATGGATTATTCCATATATCCCAATGGTGGTTGAGATGATAATCATTACATCATAGACCAATTTTTGACACCGTATTGTTGGTTTAGAATCATATGTGTTGTGGCACCATATGTGGTACTGCACCATGGTACTTTTTCTATCTACTAGGTGAAAATTTTGAAACTCCTTCGAAACCCATCATTATTATGTTATCTCTATCAATTATTGATATACATGGGGGGGGGGGTTAAGAGGTCTTCCAACCCATTTTATATGGCTCTAACCCTCAAACTTTGGATATTTATTCTTTGTTATTAGTGGTGAGTCCCCTCCCTTCTTCCTCCCATAATTATTCCTTTCCTTGAACAAAATAATTTTTCGGTCACAATAATGGTAGGTTTGGGTTATTTTATGAATTGTTATTGAAGAAATCAATGTTCCTTAGGTTGATGACGTTTAATTAGTATGATATTGGTCATTTTTACATCTCTTCATTACATATTTTCATGAACCAATTTAGAAATCTTATTATTGAGGTAGGGGATTTGTGATCTCTCCTTTATTTATCGGTATTTATGAAATTTACATTATTTTTCCTCTATGGATGTATAGTAAGAGCTAAATAAACAAGATAATTACAATGATAAAATTAAATAAAAGGTAAGGGATGAATTCATAAGTGTTTATAGTTTCCTTTTTATTGATATTTGACATCTCTTTGAAGTATGCAATCTATTGTGATGTGCATGTTGTGGATGGTATGAATTATATTCTATTACTATGATCAATATTTTTAAATCACCTTATATAAAATGATAAAGATGTAAATATAAAAATTAATTGGTTGTGTATTAATATTGAAAATATATGAAATATTTGATGTAATAGATGATGAAATGATACAAAATCCTTTTAAAAGGAAATTTTGGAAGTGGTTATAGTTGAAATACATTATAATGTATTGTTGATATAATTTTTGTTATCCTTATGTTTCTGCAGATCTTGTGAGGGGTTTTGTGGTGATGTTTTTTTCTGGTACCGAGGTAGAATGTGTTTGGAGGTAGGGATATAGTTGTTTAGAATGGGATATATTGAGGGATTGTTTGTAGTTATTGATTTAGGGTTTTTATTGTGTTATAGTTGGCCTTTTTCGAAGTATTTAGCATGGTATGTGATTTATTTTATTATAAGATGGTTGAGTTTTTATGTTATGAGGCATTTTAATAGTTTCCCAATAAATAGAGAATATAGATGGTAATGATGAAATTATACTTTCAGGGGTTGGAATTGAATGAGAATGGTTTGTAGTGACATAAAATATTGAAACTAATGGATAAGGGATAAACTAAAACATGAGATGTGTCAAGAAATGGGATTTCCTTAAATATGGAATTCAATGAATTAATAACTAGAACTTACCTAATAATTTATAACTACGGAAACCATTGAATACGTGAAAAAAATTAAATTCTTTATTTTTTGTGAATTTTAGTTCCATGGGTTACATTATAGAAGTGGAATTAGTTAGTGGTGGATACCATGGGGTGATATTTAAATATAGTGAGCTGAGTTAAAACTAGTGGATGTAAACACATAGGTCAGGATTTTGTGGGACTTCTATCTTTTTATTTTCATAATATTTATATAAACACCCCATTTGTGTTTAGTATTTAATATTGACACCTAAGGGTTTTGGGTTCCTTGTGTTTTCCCTAACTACCAGGTTGGAAAGGACATATGGTTAATTACACCCTCTACCATTATCTATCTTTAGCTATGGTGTATAGTGATGATGAAATATATTCTTTTGATTCCTAGTGGTGGTGTCTCAATAGATGGAAGTCTCTTATATGGATGGATTAGTTGGTGATGATGCCTAGGGATGATAGCTTAGTTTGTGGTGATTCCAGGTGGGGATGGATTTTAGATAGATGTGGTATTTCATGTGATGTGTTGTTGGTGTCTTACATGGTAGGAGGAGGGTATGCGATTTATGTATTTTATATTAAAGATACCCAACTGTCGTAGATTTATGATATGGTATTGATTAATTATTATAAATTATATTCCAATTATAATCAAGGGTAATTCCTCACATTGTTTGTTTTTTAACATTAGTTCAAGTCAATATCCTGACTATGATTTGATGTAGTCTTTGAGGTCTCTCTATCAATTTATTACCAACCCAAGAGGTTTAATAGTGGTGGGGGTCATTACACTTATGCATGGTATACTTATATGTATGTGGATCATTAATGTATCACTTGGATGAGATCAGTAATGAGGCTATAATTGGTTCTTGCAGCATGAAAGATGCCCTTGGATATCATTGGGAGAATGATGGATACCTTCAAGATTTATTCATATACATCACATATATTCCTGACCTAGTAGGTTACTTTAGTGATAACTGTTTTTTGGGGAATATACATACTAAGAGGCCCTTTTACCCCACATATCACCAAGTTGAAAAAAGATACCCCCTCGGTGCCCAAACAGATTAGATGATCGGTATAGAAAATCCCATATGGTTAGCCTAATGGAGGGGATGTTTCAATGATATAATAAAGATATGAACCCTCATTATCAAGTGAGTACATAGTCATTACTACCCTAAGGTCCTTATTAGTTAAAGAGGATTTCAAATGCTTACCTTTACTTAAGGTAATATATGATTGATGTTGTTCATGTTGGTGTGGAAGGCAAAATCATGTGTCATAGGAAGATATGGTGGAAGCTTCAATGGAGTGACCTTTTTAAGTATTTGACCATGGAGAAAGGAATCCAAGAAGGTTATTTACATGAGTCAAACCCTATTAGATAACCCGAATGGAGAAAAATATGTGAAGGTATCCCAATCAAAAATAATTATGTCACTTCATGAAGTGAACATGTTTGGGATAGATTCACCACTCTAATGAAACATTAAGAGGAGGATAAAATGTACTTTAGCAAGAATTATTTGCAAGTATCATTTATATTTCTATATAAATGGTCATAAAATGTAATTTAAGGGTACCAATTTATTGACAGTTCCTCATGAACTACCCTTCATAAAATGTGTTCACGGGGTTCCTCTATAGAGAATCCTCAAGATCTAACCTCCAAAAGGGGAGTCCACATATGTTCTTTTTAGAAGATCTTTGTAAAGTAGCTTCACATCTGTGCTTTATGGAAGTGGTATTAGATGGATTTTCATTTAAAAGATATATAAATGAGATATAAGGTAAAGCTCCATGGAGGAGTAGGGTAATTATTTGACTTATTTTTTTCTTTATCCTTTTCATAGAAATGACATTAAATAATTATCCCCATGCAATGCAATCAATGGGAGGTAGGAGTTCTATTTTTCTAAGTTGAGATTTTATCCAAATAGAATTTCATCTTTTCCTCAAATATTATTTTGTATATTTATAGGAAAAATTATCCTAAATTATGTTGTTTTGTAGGAATCTAGAAACCATCGATGGGTATGTGACCATGTAAGGATCCCACAATAAGAACATAAATGAAAACCCAGGCAATAATGGAATCATGTGTGTATGAAGAAACCAAGTTCACCCATAAAAAAATTTCCAATTCATGAAGGAGGCCACATGAGTGTCAAAGAACCACATGAGTGTTAAGAAGATAAATTCCACCATTCAAAATAATCTATATCTCACAAAGGTACCCCTAAAATGGTATATTTTAGTGGAGTCACGAAGGATGAAATTTTACAAGAAATATCATGTTCTGTATTTTTCTCTATCTTGGTTTGGGATTTAGACCTTTATTCAAATTAAACCTTAAAACTCATCAATAATAATTCATGGGAATCAGTAGAGAGAGATTTATTTTATTTATGTTCCTCTAAATTATCAATGGAATCTTGAGAAAAACACCATTGTAATTATTTATTCTTCTCATTATTGATTTCTGGTCAATTCTCTATTAAGAATATAATAGTTTTAGTCATCATTGACATCATTTCCTACAAGTCATTGATCTATGGTTTTTGATTCTTTATATATTGATCAACTAGTAATGATTTGGACATCATTTCAATTACCATAAGTATTGATACATATTCATCATGGTAGTAGGGGATATTTTATTTTGTTGTGATTTAGTGAATTATAAAATCAAATAACATCATCTCATCAACATTGGTATACCTGAGGTCATGGTGGCTAATGAAATTGTTTTTCAGGAAACTGTGGGTGGATTGGGGGAATATTATTGTGTTATGTAAAATATAAATTTCTGACCATAATGGTAAGCTCTTACACTTCCTTCAACATGTTGAATTGGTTTTGATTTATTTTAAAGAATGGATTACACTTTAAGCTCAAAAAAATACAAGAGGATAAAATAAAAATAAAGAAAGAAAGAAATAAATAAATAATGATGGGAAGAAAAAATATGAAGAAAAAGAATATTTAGAAGTTGATGTGAAGATCAAACCAATCTAGCAGCTCTCCCCATAACGACATCAAATTTTTTGTGGACATTTTCTTGGGATTAATATTAATAGAATGTTATTCCTAAAGGGTGAAAGATAGTTCCTGAGCACAGGTTGTATCTTGAGGATCAAACTTAAGTAGTTAATATTAAAGAATTATTTTACAAAAAAGTATTTTTTATTTAATTTTTTAAAAATTAAATAAATGATGAAAAATAAAATTGTAGTGTTATTAAATTAAAATAAAAAAACTAAATAGGAAATTGAAATTTTAAATAAGATGAAATGGAAGGAATGAAAAAAAACGAAAAAATTTGATAATTGGTTAATCTAGGAAGATAGTTAGTGGCACCTTTATTATTTAAATTATTTATTTTATGTTTTAATTAGATACTAGATTCTATATCATTCCATTGATCTCCTTAAAAAAATTTGAAGTTGAAAAATTTGATTGATTTCCTCTCAAATCATCCCAATCAATCCATTACTTTATAATTAAAGAATGAAAACACGCCTCTCTAATGTTTGTGTTAACACTACATCTCATAGTCCCATCCTTCATACTAGTCCTTGGCTATCCTCCATGGTTGAATCACATTCTAAAATACATTATGAAGGGAGAATTAAGATGATGTGATGATGGAAGAAACACACAATAAAAAATATGATATATGAGAAAATTCCTTCACCCTAAAATAAAATAATCTACAACCACGTTTTGAATAAAAAATGAAACTGAGAAATAAAAATGGTTTTTAGTAATCATGCCAACCCTGTTAGATTAATTACACATGTGTTAACTACACTTTAACACACCAATTCTGACACCTAATCACCTAATTTGAATATGAAACCTCTCCTCTTACCTATTTTACTTTCCCATCCACCTCCCAATTCTTCTTCATCATTCAAATGAACTTGTGATGCTAGAATGGTAAGGTCTTTTTTCAAAATTAAAAAATTATTCATTATTTTTATGATATGAGCATAGATATATAATAGAATTATGTTTTCAATCGTGATATGAGGGAGAATATTCCATCTCATTATAGATTGATGATAGATCTAGTGAGTTGAAAAATTTCCTTAATCGTCTTTAGATCTACCATTGACAATGAATTTTATCTCGGTAATCATTAAAGAATCATCTTCCTTAACCTCTTCATGATTTTAGATTTATGATATAACCTTATTCCATTTAATGTTAAATGGTAAATGGATGGATGATTGAACATGATAATGATAACTCATTGAATGGAGCTTGATTCTTTATGAACAGTTATGTTATCTGGTAATGTTTTTTTAAATAAATTATCATAGGTTATCCTTCTTCTTGATACACATTTAAAATCTCTTTCCAATTGATGGATTGATGATCCTTGAATATACTTGAGGCACTATCATAGAATAAATAATGAATTCATGATATGTTCTTCAATTGATAATAAATTTATTGAATTAGGATTCTTTAATTTTTCATATATCATATTCATCTCCATTGAAGAAATATACATTGAATTTTATTATTGAATCACCTCCTGGGAATTTAATCTATTCTAATCTCATTATAAACCTATTTATTTAATTGAAAGCAAAATAAATATCCTCAACATGTGAGAATGATATCCAGGGGTGTGTAGTGTGGTATGATCTTTGACATCATGACATGCCTTATAGTCTTTTATAAATAACCTTGATGTTGGAATTTACATACCTCATAGAGCCCACGAGTTTTATTATTATCCTTATATAATGTTGTGTTTTGAGATGATTCATACATTGTGGAGTTTAATCATACGTGTGTGTGTTTTGGATATTGTTCCACACTCATGATATGCTATATGAACCATGTATTGTTATGACCTATAACCTTGTATTTGTACTTGGTATATGTTATATTATTGATCAATGCATATAATAATGTTATAGGTGGGATCATTGTGGATAGGTTTCCCTATAATGGGATTATATTATAATGATGCATATGATATAATGATTGGACCAGGTTGGATGATGAGAAATGATGCCCCAATGTGACCAGGACAAGGGGCATGATGGTCTACGTGATCTGACCCATGAGGCAATAGGGGTCATTATGGACTTCACTACCTAAATAGAGTGATAAAACTAGGGAATGATGTCATATCTTGGACTAACATGGAGGCCTAGGGCCGGTATGACCATTGATAAGCATCTAGGTTTGTTTCTATGCTTGTGAATTTTCCATATCCACTCAGTTATTTTTAGAGAAAGGAGTTGAAGAAGGTAAAACTAGGGTTTGTGATAACTTGGCTAGTTCATGGTCACTGGATATTATTTTTTCCTTGTGTATGATTTAAATTTTTAAATTGTTATACAATATTGTGAATGTTCACCCATGTTAATGATACATTGCTTGTTCCCTACACGTTTTTATTACTCACAGCATGTATAGGAATATCGATGCATGTGAGAACTTCATGTATAAGTATATAATGAAGGGAAAGGGGATCACAAAATATAGTTGAGTTAAGAAGAACAGATCTTGTGTTGGGATCAATATAGACTCCAGTGAATTCGAAAATGATTTATTTATTCACTTAACTATTGTAATTATATTCTGGTTTGGCATAATACTTTGGGAGCCCAATTATTTACCTATATTAAATGTGTTCCATATGTCTTTACATTATGATTATTTAGTTTCTGTATGTTACTATTATTATTTTATTATATTATTTATTTTTTTTGTAATGGAATGATACTGAGGATATACTCTCCCCACTGATGGATTTTAGAATGTCACTACTAGTTGACACTATCTTGCATATGGGGAGGAGGACATAATGTCTTGTGGTACTCTGTATCAGACCCAATGGTTTTGGTCAGAGAATTATAGAATGTATAAGAGTACGCTTTTCTTATTTTCTTTTTTAGTTGACCTGTGATAATGTAATTAAAAGATATCATTGTGAGATTCTGGTAGGGGATTTACTATGTGGATTTCTAGCTCATGTGTAACAAACCTCTAACTTACCATTAACGAGGTTATGATATAGTTTTATGAGATTTTGGGTTTTTTATTCTGTCATGATTAAGAACACATGATGACACATCAAATATGTATATAAACCTATTATGTAATTTATATTACTTCTATAAATTAATTACTTGATTGTAAAATATTATTTTCATAAACTTGTATTTGTGATTTTCTAATATGTCTATTTATTCTGATGTATTGATATATCTATGATGGAATTACATAGTTTAACTAGAGTATGCAATTATTTTTTATTGTATATATATTATTGTGACTAACATACAGGAATGGAGAACCTTAGTTAGTTCTTGGAGGGATATACCATAGATTATGTGTAGACTCCTATGATAACCATTGTGTGATCCCATAGACTATTTAAGATCCCTCTTAAATTATCTAAATGTTTCCTCCTCATATGAGAAATACCACCTCAAAGATACCTGACTAGACCACTTTTTAGAGTAGACAAAAACATTGTTGTGGGGGGGGATTCTAGTTCTACCACAAGTCTTGTACGATAATTCTCTCACATGTTCCTTATTGGTTTTGCATGAAGGACCACTATATGTAAGAGTTTTATTCCTGGTAACTATTCATGATGTGGGAGTTACTATGACTATGGTCGACTATGATCTTGACAACCATGTACAAAATCCTCTATAATTACATAGAAATGAAGACCCTCAAGATGTAGAGGACTGGATACAGATCATTGAGAGTGTCTTCAACTTGGTAGAGTCCCTAGAGGAATAGAAGGTGAATATTGTGAACATTATAATTTAGGATGATTTTCGATGCAAGTGGGACATTATTCATTAGGCTAGACGATGTGAGGGTCTTATGTGGGTGACATTATATGACCTTTTATTTCAGGATTTCATTCTCTACATGTTGAATATGGATCAAGTATAAGTGTTTATAGGTCTTTGTTATGGGATGATGACGGCGTATACTAACTAATATCATTACAAATAGTTATTATGTTTAACTCTTCTTTTTATCATGGGATGATGTATAGAAATCCATGAATTTTGATATTATGATTCTATAGAATTTATGATGCCATCTCAAGAACATCGACCTAAAAAATTATACACATGTTCTTTAGGAGGGCTTGAAGGCTGGTAAGGGATTAGTGAATATATAGAAAGAAGTAATCCTTTTGAGATTAGCGGAATACCTAGTGATACTACCATTGGTAAGAATAAGAAGGTGGATGATTCATTCTAGAGTGGTGGAAGTAAACCAGAGATGAGATTTGGCTCTTCAGCAACATTAGTGGGGAAAATAGGTCCATAGTGATTCAATTTTTGATAGTGGAGGAATTATCATACATTATTCCAGAAACAATATATCAAGTGTCAATGTTGTGGTATGAAAAATCATCTACAATATTTTTACATATAGGAAAGATGAATGAGGTGATGTGAGGGTTTGATTCTAACACAAGCATTGATCCTTTGGATAGGCTGGGATTCTTAGTAGTAGGTTTACACCCCACAGATGATGATGAATTAGGAGATTCATGCATATCAAGGGTATGATTTTGGATCTTAGGAAAGTGAAGTTTACATGGTGGATTCGACTCAAGAAAATGGGGGTTAGGTACTCTATACTATTTTGGGATCAATATTGACCAATTCTATGTTATCTACTAACTTATTTTTTACTATTTCATTCCATTATTTTATATCATCACAATTTATTAATGGAATTCACTTACCCTTAATGTTTTCCACTGAGTTGCATTCCATTGATAAACTGTAGGGATGGAATATAGATTTTCCTATGTGATTCCTAGAGTTTGCTATACTTATAGATTATTATGGAATCTTGTGGGTCTTCGTGATTCTAAATATGATGAGGTTCAATGTGATTCTCAATTTTGACTGGTTTAATATATTTTGATATCACATTTATTGTTATTGGATATGGGAATAATTTGCATAAACCATGAGACATAAGTACCTGATGATTGAAGAGTGGGAACTAAGTGTAGGTTGAGTTGGTCCAGACATAATTAATTTTGGGATGACCATGATACTAATTAAATATATAGATATTTTTTTGAGGATTATAGGTCACCCCAACATCGTTTCCTCTAGTTTTTTATTTTTACCAAGACAATTTTTCAGATGAACTCATTGGAATTCACCAAATATTACATTGAATTTAAGATAGACATCATACTGGGAGCACTTCATATTTCAATACCACCTTGTCATATGGCGCTAGATGATTCATAAGATCTCAAGTTATAACTCAAGTAATTGGAATAGAATGGATTTATCATGTCTATTATTTCTCCATGGGTTCCACCTACCTTTTTCTAAGAAGTTAGATGGTAGAATTTTAATTTTCATATATTATTGAAATTTGAACCATGTTATGGTGAGGAATACATATCACATTCCAAGGATCGAAAATATTTTCAACCAGTTATTAGGGTCCCTATGGTTCTCAACATTTAATCATTGATCGGGCCATCACCAGTTGTAGGTTAGAAAGGATAATATCCAAAAGATGGCATTTACATGGTGATGTTGTTTGGATTGACTAATGAAATGTTAGTGTTCATGTATCTCATGTATAAGACCTTCCACCCATTTGTAGTCCTGTTTCATGGTTTTAATCAATGAAAACCCCATACAATCACTTTCCATCAAGTAGCATGCCAATATCTTGAGGTTGTACTCAGTATAATTCAATCAAATTATCTATCTTCCAAGTTATAAAAGTGTAATTTTGGATTCATGAGGTAAAATTAACAAGTTATATGGTTTTTGAGATAGGTATATCTATGGAACCATAGAAATTAAAGGCCACGATGTCCTAGAAACATCCTTAAAACATGTTCTTGATCAGTATATTTATGGGTTTAGTCAGACAATAAAAATATTTTATCATGAGATTCCCTCGTTGATCAACACCCACGACTACACTAATTAATAATGTAATGAATCTTTATTGGTCATAACAGTGTGGAGAGGTATTTCATGAGCTAAATAAGAGGACGATTTTAGCTATAGTATTGAATTTTTTGAATCTATGGATATGTTTTAGTATTTACTATTATGCATCAGATGTTGGGTTGGAACTAGTTAGATGTAGATGGAGTGTGTAGTATATTATGGGTCATGCAATCTATGACCACATGAGTGGAACAATAATACCCATGAATTGGATATCACATCCAGGGTCCAATATTTTAAGTGTTGGTGAAAATGCCTCTTTGGTGAGATGTTTTTTGACTACATGGACCATAAGATCCTTGATTTTTTCTTCATATAGATTGACCTCAATATTGGGTAGAGGCACTAGGTTGAGTATCTATGAATGTTAAAATTTTAGATGGCCTATGAAATAGGTAAATTTACTATAATTGTGGATTCTCTTATCCATCAGACACATGTAGCTCAAGAGCATGGTGAAAGACCTTCCTAAGAATAATGGTTCCCAATGAGCTTGTTGGTCTATTAGAGGATGGATGAATTTGAGGATGAGATATCAATAACATTTTCACTATTAGTGGTCAAATCATCATTATTAGACATGGTAATGTATGGAAAAAATATTTACTCAGTGTGTGTTTTGATGTGGGAATAGATATATGAAGGTTACCCAATACCCAAGTGGTCATTAGACTAAAATGATGAAATAATTTTAGATGGGAGAGTTGTAGTACCTTATTCTATTAAAAAAAGACTTGATGATAGATTTATAGACCTATAAGTGGGTTTTACATACTTGAGATAAAACTATGTGCCATGAATTTTAGTGATGGTTCTTGTGGCTAGGTATGTAGAATGGCATTTCTATTTTTTTCTAATGAATATCCTACTAGAGGATAAAGGGAGACCACCAGTATCCGGGTGGTTTACTAAAACCACTTCCCATTTTCATGTGGAGGTAGGAAGACATTGTGATGGAACTTATGACGATGTTACCTAGGTCACTAATGATTTTTTAGGCAATTTGTGGGATTTTTAAGCAGCTATTGAAGGCATCTAGCTTCCAACTGATTTGTGAAACTCACTAAGTATACAAGCTTGGATAACTATATATTTGTGTGGTAGTGTATTACATAAAGTTACATTGAGAATCATATTAAAAAATTTACTAGTTTTAAATATTATTTTTGGGATTTCAAATGATTTTAGTGTATCAGCTGAGATTGATCATAATGTACCATCCCTAGATAGGAAGAAAATATGAGTTGATAATGCACATACTGGCAGATACTCTTCGTCCTTGTACTCTAGAGTTTGGAATAACTTAGGATGATCACCTATATATGGGTGAGTTCACATAAAACAACATTTACTAGGATTTGATCTATATGAAACATTATGAGGCTCTTTAGGGAAGGCCATTTCATTCACCACACTGTTGGAATGAGGTTGTAAGGCCCTAGTTGTGGTGTTGAGTTTATACATAAGACCTCTAAGATTGTGTAGATAAATTAGAAGATGTTGATCACTACTCTGAGAATATTGAAGTCATATTCCAACACAATGGGGAGACCATTGGAGTTTATTGTTGGTGATCATGTATTTCTAAATGTGACTCCTCAATCAGGCTACCAATGTTTTATGAATAATGGGAAGAAAGGGACAAACTGTGTTGGACACTTTGATATAATCATGTGGAATAGGCTAGTGGAACATCATCATGATATTACTTCTCACTATATTGGTATTCATGACGAGTTTCTTGTTTCATGGCTATAGAGGTACATGAATGGTCCTACACAGGTCATCGATCACATGGACATTGAGATAGAGCCTAACACATCAAACATGGAGTGCCCGATGAAGATGGTAGAAAAGATAATGAAAGTCTGTTGAGGGAAGACCATACCTCTATTCCAGATTCTATGTCACAATGGATTGATCTAAAGATGAGAAGTTGTAGTGAGAGGCTAATATTATGGATTAGTGAATAGGTTTTGTTTAAGAAAAACCTTTGAAGATACTTCTTTAGGATGAGAAGTCATTAGATGGGGAGAATTGTAATACCCTCATTTGTAATTGGTTCAAGAGATGTTATGGTTAATGAATTTATCCTTAAAATTTTTGTTCATATTAGATATGGGTTGAAAGAGGAAACAGTTTAGTGACTAAGGGTCTAAGAATAAAAAGTGGAAGAGTTAGGGAGGGTATATCCTTGAGATTGATGGACAAAATCCACCATTCATCTGGTGGGGTTACAGTGGGTCTGTAATTTTTTATAAACCCCACCATCTAGCTTATGCGGAGCCACTATCCATCTAGTGGATAATGCATAATTCCCGGTATTCTTCCAGGCACATCATCCATGCAGTGACTGGGCACCAGCTAGTTGGTGTTTCCATTGGCCAACTGGCACATAAGTGTTCCTAGTTTGTGGGATCATTAAATACACCCACATTTATTAATTCTACATTTTTTGACCTCTATTTAATAGGATAATTCTTACCCATAAGAAAATAATTTGAATAGTTTACCTCCCATCATGCCACTTTTCCTCTCCCATTCACTTACCCTTGCTCCTTCACTATTGGAATGTTTCGGTGATGTAATAATGAAAAGATATTTTTAGATTTACACAAAAATTTTCACCCTATATATGAGATGACCATTGATCTATGATGAATATTGGTTTCATATCATGATACAAGGATGAATAATCTATGTCTTTGTATATCGATGAAGGATCAATAATTTTGATAACTTTTATGGATTGGGTTGAGATATATCATTGACAACAAACATTATTTTCTAAGTGTTAAGGAGTCATATATTTATACCTCTTATCATGTTCCATTCGTTGATAGAAAATAGATCTAGTTAACTAGAATTTTATCCTAAAAAATATATAATATTACTCTGTGTTAATGAACTCCATAAGTTATGTGATTCTAGAATTCAATTAAAGACATCGAATATCCATAATTCTAATTTTAAACCTTTTTCTTGAATTAATCCAAAAAAGACATCCTTGACATGTGAAAAAGTTCTATGTGGGTAGATGACATGGTTTGATATTTGATTCCATGATGAACCTTGGAGTTATTCATCGACAACCTCGATTTACGATGTTACTTAAATATTTGAGTCCAGGAATATGATAGTCTATATGATATGATGATGTGGGTTGATATACTCTAGACTATGTTTAGTAGGATCACATGTTTGCATTTGTTGGAAATTGTTTCACATTCATGATATGTTATGTTTCTGTTTTTATGTTATTCCATGTTTCCTTGTGTTATTAATTGGTATAAGTTATATTGATATTCTATTCATATTACCAAAGTGGCAGGTGGACCAATCATTACTCAGTGGCCTTATAGAGGATCATGTTTTGATTGTGTGTATGACCTGATGAATGGATCATGTAAGATAATGGGTCATGATGTCCTAGTTTGGATTAACCTAGGGGCATGATGGTCTAAACAGTCTAGTCTCTAAGGAAATAGGTCATGTTATGGTCGATGTTACCTAAGATTGGAGAAAAAAATAGAGAATGATGACATATTGTGGAATGAACTGGAGGCCTAGAGTTTGTGTGACTATTGAGAAACATTGAGTCTAGATCCTACAATTGCGACGTTTCCATGTCCACTCTATTATTTTTTCAATAAGGTGACAAAGAATATAGAATTAGGGTTCAGGGTGGCATGGTAATGGAACATATTATTGATATTATTGTTTACAATGCATGCTTTTAATTATCATATTATTATTCACTCTTAGGCATTTGAACTCATGATAAGAACAAATTAATGGTATAATACTAGGTTTTTTATTCACATCATTTATGGAAATATCTATGTACATGCATAATTCTTGCATAGGTATCCATGTAAGGAAAATAGGCCTATGTAAATGATTGAAACAAGAAGCCTGAAGCTGGTGGTGGGACCAAGAAAAACTCTAAAAGAATACATAGTGCTTTATTTATTTTCTTATCTACTGATCATATAATCTTCTTTGACATGGTGGATTAGTAGCCATTTATACTCAACTATTAAATGTGTTACATCTTTAATTAAATTCTGATTATTTTTCTGTATTCTTCTTAGATTATTTTATTTTACTACTGTTTTTGTTGAAAGGAAATTATAATTATGGTATAGTCTCCCAACTGATGGAATTCAGATCCTCACTACTAATTGATAGTGTATTACATAGAGAGAGTTGTGCATGAGGTTTTTTGGAACTCTGCCTTGGACCCACTAGTTTGGGATGGAGCGTTACACTATGAAATATGACCACTCACCGAGAAAATTTTCGTTAGAGCAATAATATATCCTAAGAAGCTACATGGGAACTTGATGATGATATTAAGTAGACGAATCCACATCTATTTGCATCAGAGTGATAGTATTTCAAAGGTTAAATTAATTTCAATGGGGGTTGAATATAACACCATGAGATTTTATATGTATTC
Organism: Viscum album; assembly: GCA_963277665.1. Lineage (NCBI taxonomy): Eukaryota > Viridiplantae > Streptophyta > Magnoliopsida > Santalales > Viscaceae > Viscum > Viscum album. The sequence goes on along the minus strand of OY728140.1, from coordinate 1,466,847,408 downwards.
ATTTTAAATATATTTTAATTATTAGACAGAATTATTTACACGCTATCCAGAGTGGAAGTGAACCATCATATAATATATACTTTAAAAATTATCCATTATATTAGTTGGTATGAACACAATTAAGAGAATTATAATATATAAATATATTATTTCTTTAATTATAATGTATTGATTAATTACTAATAGAAAACCATTAAATTTTTAATAAAATCATTTCATGATTAAAAGTCCTATTTTTGAATGAATTTTATTTTTAATACAACATGTAATTTCATAAATTAATCAATATGTAAAATTTATTTTTAGGAAATTTTTTGTTAATTTTTAAATATTCATTAATTCATCAGTTATATAATGGTTATGAATTATGATCAAAGTATCTAAAGGTAAAAAGAGTTGTTTGTCAAAAAACAGCTTTTATGTGTGCGATGTGTCTTTATCTTAATAAATTAAATAAATCACTATTTATTAAATATGTTAAGGAAATGTATAGAATAAATATTCAATTAAATATTTTAATGTTCATCTAATAGTTTCTAGTAGGCAAGGATTGAGAAGAAATTTAGTTTTATTCTTAAAAAATAATTTCTCCAAAAAATAGTTTTCATTGCGTTTTGTAAATTTTATTTTAAATTAATTTATAAAATATATGAGAATTTAATTTAATAAAGTAGACTAAATATTGGTAATTAAAGTGTAAAAAAAATTAAATGTATAAAATTAATTTTTTGGTTACAACGAATTACAAAAAAAAGATAAGATTTGTTACCAATTTTAATGTTAAATATGTTTACTGGTTGGTAAAATAAGAGATATTGGTAAAAATACCATTTAAAATTTTATAAATTTGACATTTTATTGGGATTTTGGCCTTATATTTTTTACGTCCATTTTCATGGCCATTTGGACCCACTTTAATAAGAAAATGACTTTAGATTATTTAAATCTTTTATGAAATTCCATATATGTCTCTCTCCTCCATTACAAAAGAGATCCTTTTATCCTCCCTTGATTATAAAACATCTATACCCCTAAATCAACCAATACCTACCCAGAAACATTCCTAGATTCCTTTCCTTCATTCCCGATCTCCTAGTCTTAGAGTAATGTTAGTGTTTAAACAAGGTTTATAATATTTGTTTTATTAATTACAACACCTCACATTTATTTTTTCGGAACAAATAATTTTATTTAATTATATTTTATTAATATTATTTATCATTTAAATTTAATATTATACATTATTATTTTTGTTTAAATATTTTGAAAAACTAAATATTCTATGTATTTTTATTTAAACTTAAATGATTTATATTTACCATTACATAAATCAATTTTTACCTTTATACAGATCCTGATATTCAATATCCACCCTTAAATAATTATTTGTTAACTTTACACATTCCTCATAAACCTTGTTAAACCTATACATAATGTAGAAACTTATCATTACACGAGCTATAATTTTTTTTACCCTTACATATCTTCGCATTTACCCTTACACAACAAATGAAATCTTCTGGTTACCTTAATGAAAGTATAATATTACCATTACATGATCAAACTAACTTACAAATGAACCTTATGTAGATAATTTAATAATTATGTTACACTTACGTGAGAATTACATTACCCTTATTCACCAAGGGAAAGCATGTACTAACCATTTGATAACTACCATTACCATTACACATGATTTATTACCTTTATATACCCTATGTAATTTTTTTAAAATTCCTTGAAATGTATTAGAACTTCATTTTTCCTTTACACATGAATGGATAATAAACCTTAAAAGGTATGAAAATCATGTTTTTACATTCTTATGTGTTTTGACTTTCTCATGTTATTCTCATTTCCTACATCTTAATTACATGTTTGTAATCTATTTTAATTATTCTATAAATTATTTTAAATGTTATAGAATCTATTTGAATATCGTTATTGTGTTTTAAAGACAATTAAATGAATAGAAATTATATTCTTCATTCATTCACATACAGAAAGTATGAAACTAAAAAAATTTGATTTTATTATTTTATATTTTTTTAATTCTCTTTAATGCTTCTAAATTCATTCTAAAAATAGTTTAAAACATTAAACATACCACATAATAACTTTTATAAAGTTATCGCATTTTATAGTATATGCTGTTATCACATGATAATATTTAAAGTAGTTGTAAGTACTATAACATACCATGGATATTTCAAGTGACCACACCCTAACCTATGAAGGGTATTCTTGAAGTGACTGTAAACTATTGTACTCCATGAGTTATTCTCAAGCTACCACAAGTAAGTGAACACAGAGTTCATTTGATCGCATAGTCATTATACCAAATGCAGATATAGATGGCGTGGTATGTTAACCAATAACAAGGATTATTCTACATGGTAAGTTAATTACACTGTTTATTTGTTGAAAAAATATATATTACAACATTATCTATTTGTTGAATATTTTGATATTTTATTAAACTGAAAGTTTATCAATTTATTTTAGGAATTATATTATTTCATTGGAAATTACAAGCATAATATAATGGTTGAATGGATATACTTCACATAGTCATATTTATGTAGCTAAATCCACATAACATAACTTCCCATACAACTAAACCATGATGGGGATCTTACCAATTAGTCATTTTGTTTTGAATGATGCATCTATTTTTGTGACGTATCAAAATTACCACAAAGTCATTTGTCTGAAATAGACATATTTCTATGTCAATTAACTAAATAATATTGTCTAATATTGTGATGCGACTACTTGCATGAAGACATAAAATATTATAATTTAATTTGTTGAATTACTAAATGTTAATGAGAAAATATTTTATTATTTTATACAATTGAATAATACTCATTCATTCTAATGAGTTATTTTAATGTGATTTATTAAGTTTCAATGAAGAAATTAAAGATTATGATGATATAAATTATAGGTAAATGATGTTATTATATTTATTATTATTTGCAAACCCATGAAAAAATATGATCAGTTATTTACATTATCCTTTATAATTAAGAAGAACTTGGATTCAAATTACAGTTATTGATCGATAAATATTTAAAGATAAAGGGATGGCATACAAATATATTAATAGATCCAAACTGATACAAGATTTGATATATTCAAGAACTGATATATTCTATTACTACTCTTCCATTGGTATGCTCATTAAGAAACATTTATTCTTCCATTCATTACTACTGAAATAATAAAATATCATCAAGCTAAATTTCCTACTACATGTTGTGATATATGTTGGTTTTAATTGATTTATGGTTTTCATCATATTATATATTATTTTATATTATATAATTTTTATCATCAGTTTATAATTTTTCTAGTAAAATTCCAGTTAGCTGTTGGTCATTATTCAAATAAAAAGGATAGTTCTTGGGTTGTGACCTAAAATAAATTGTTAGGTCAAACTAGGTTATGACTCCAATAAAATGGTAGGTATTAGTTGTGCCAATCAATATTATAAAATAAAGTGTCTATAAAAAGGATATTAATCCATTAAAAGTGAGTTTTCATTGCGTGTGCCAATTTTTTCTCATAGTAGAAAATATTTAATAATGGAATATGATATTGGTGATTTGAGCTACCATTGAAAATAGTTTTTATATTATAATTTATGCTATATTATGTTTTGAAAATTTTACTCTCTATTATTTCATATAATATTAAAATTATTATTGATTATTTTATTTATAATTTTTAGATGTAAATTCACCACACTCAAGTATGGGTCTTCCGTCCACTCCAACCCAATAATTGGAATCAATGGATGACCTTATTAGGATAAATTAATTATTTCCTATTATTACCATAATCTGATTTGAAAAAATTGATATCATTGGAAATAACCTTTGGGGTATTTATTCTATTGTTCTTTTAAATATATTTCTAGCCTAAATATCTTATTCCTAATACTATAAAGAATAATGATATATTCTATAAGATGGATAATATTAATGCATATGATGGTTGGATACCACAAAAGATCCAAATTTTTTAAGTAAGTGATTATGGGTATTAGAATGATCGAATGAAATAATACATGAATCAATTAAGCATGGATCATTGGAAAATTATGAAGAAATAATATGAGTTACCATAAGAAAATCCAAAGACACTTATAAGTAACAATATTATAAAATTTCATTTGAATTATAAAGTAATGAAAATTCTTTATTGCGGTATAATTAGAATTGCATATAACCATGTTTTAGCAAGTAATAAAACCCATTAGATTTGGAGAACTAAACAAATTACTTGATATTGGAGATATAAGATTAAAACAACGAATATGGGAATACTATGTGTATAATATTAGGATTTCAAAATGGGAAAATATGTGTTAATTAACCATATGTTTCATCAGTTTAAAAACATATAAAATGGTATGAGTGCACTTGGTGAAGTACCAGATATCATATCACTAGTTGAAATAGTTTTGGGATAATTTTATGTCATGCAACTAAATTTTCAATTGATGATAGTAGTAATTTTAATGATTATACTTTAGATGAAAGATTTTTTATTTTTTGTAGTATAAACATTAAGTAAATAATATATCTTATAAAAATTCTCTAAATAGGAAATGTATAACATTTAAATATAATTTTAATAAATCCTATAACTCTTTTGAATATGAGTTATAGGAATGTGATAATGAAATTTGGAATTTTAACAATAAGTTTTAAAAAATCATTAAAAACAAATGAGGTAAAAGGAAATTCAGTAATAAGGTAAAAAATGAGTACAAAAAGGGTAATATAAGAAATAATAATGATGTTTTAAATTTAACATGTTATGGTAGCAGGAAGAAAGGAAACAACAGGTAAGATTTTTTAGAACACAATTATTCAATGGAATTCATAGATACAAAGAAGAGAGATAGGAAAAAATTGTTTGGAGGATGGAATTTCTCTAATAGTTAAGATTCAAGCAAAAGGAAGTGAACACATGATAAGAACTGTTCTTTAATATATACACATTCTGAGGCACCTAATTATTTTTTACTCAATTAATAACTTATTCTAATGTTGATCGTAATAAAATATATGAAAATAATAAAGAAACTAATTTCGAATCCATTACTGAAACTGATTATTTAAATTCAATAGTTAAACAACCATATAATGTGAATGAGGAATTATGAAATAATAGCATAATAATTTTGGAAAAATATAATCATATAAAAAATTAAAAATAAGAACATGGAAAAATAAAGGGAAAACATGAAATAGAATTAAAAAATATGAATATTATTTTTTTCCAAAATGACTAATATAAAAATAATTTTTATTCTAATATAATGAATCTAAAATATGAAATTGGAAAAATTAAAATATTTCTAGCACTAGATACTAAATATAATGAAATAAGTTTTTATTTATTCTTAGAAGACTTGAATAATGATTATAATGATTGTTAGAAACTCAATCAATTAAATAAAAAACTGAGAAATACCACATCTGGTAGTAATGAAAATTTAATGCTAATTTATAATCTATTGAGAAATAGAGTTTGGATTTGAAAAAATTTATTGTTAATCTTAAAGAAACATTATCAAATTTTGTTCTAGGAAAATATAAATAAGATAAAATTATTTCTATAATGAAACTAAACTATAACGTGAATGGTTATTGTTATAATATCCTCTCACCGAGGATGAATGAGACTAATTTTGTTAAAATCTCAAAAGGGAGTGTTTGAAGTACGACATGTTTTAAATATAAAATATAAGGTAATTTTAATAATAAATTATCTTTGACATTTACACAATATTTGTGTTATGATGAAATATTAATTTCTAGATATTTGTTTTCAAAATATTCATCAAAATTAAATAAATATTTTAAATCTATTTGGATTTTAAAATTTTTTATATTAATATGATGAGACTAAGTTATCATGGAAACTAAAACATTATGACGGATTGATTAATTTTAGGAAATGTACAATAAAGGTCCCAAAGATTCAAGGTATTTAGATAATGGGTGTTATAGACTCATTAAAGGTGATATTGCTAATTTATTATCTTTTAATTCATATGATGGAGGCCTAGTTACATTTAGAGACAATTATACAGTTAATACTATAGGGTTTAGAGTAGTTGGATATTCTAAAACTGTTATTAATTAAAAATTAACATTTATAGATACTTTAAAATATATTTTAATATGTATATCTCAGTTATATAAGGATAGATTAAACAAAATATTTTAATGTAATATATTTATTGTTTTGAAAATTATATAAACCTTAAATTATTAAAAAAAATAAAAGATAATGTACACTATTTATTTTTTAATCTATAAAAAGTTAAGTATTTTAATTTTGTTAAAAAAGATGACATGTTTTTGGAAAAGAAGACTTAGGCATGAAAATTTCAAAAGGTTACACAAGTTTTTGATGATTTAATAGGTTCTATAGTTTCCCAAGTTAAATAAAAGTACGTATTTTTTATATGATTCATGTTTAATAGGTAAATTGAATAAAGTAATATTTTATTCAATAAATTATTATTGTAATATTAGATTTATTGAATTGATACATATTTACTTAGTTTGTCTAATACAACCTACCTTTTTTGGTGGAACAAAGAATGTATTTTTAGTAGCTGATGATTATAGTAGATTCATTTGGATTTATTACTTATCACATTATAGTGAAAATTTAACTTATTTTTTTATTTTAAATTATAAAAAACATAAAAAATATGTTAATTTTCAAAATCATAAGAGAAATTTAGTTATTTTTCTAATTTATAATTTTAAAAATTCTATGAATACAATGGATATAAACATTTTTTTCTACCTCAAGGAACCCAAAAAAATGGTGTGGTTTAAAAAAATAGTATATCAAATACAAAAGTATAGATCTATTATTATTGATGTTAATGCGCCTATTACTTTTTAGACAGAAGATCATAATAAATCATGTATTATTTTAAATAATGTTTCTATTAGAATATTTTTAAAATTAACCAATTATGAATTATTTAATGGGTTTAAACCCAAATTTGTGTTTTTTATAGTGTTTGGTAGCAATATTTTTATCTTAATTTCAAAATATAATATAGATAAATTTTATTATAAATATAATGAAGGAATATTTTTAGGTTATTTGAATATGAGAATGAAATATATAGTTTCAATAAAATAAATTTAGTCTTTGATGTTTCATTGAATATTAAATTTGAAGAACCTAACACAAATAAGTATAATTTATATTTAAATAAAGATGATGAAGAAATCATTGAATTCAATTTGGGAGAAGATCATGTTAAAGAAAATTAATATTCATCAGTTTAGGGGGCTAAAATATCTTCTAAAATTGATCCAAAATATTACAAATCTCAAAATAGTGTCGTATTTTAAAAGTAATAGGAAATGGTGATTCTAGAAATAAAACCTTATATTTTTTTGATTTACTATTCCAATTTTACATTTTTTTCATAGTTTATTCATGTTAATATTTATAATGATTTAAATGTATAATACTAGACTAGTTCGATGCATGAAGAGTTAAAACAATTTTAAAGAAATATATTTTGGAATTCGGTTGAATTTCGAAAAGAAAAAAATAATAGGAATTAAGTGGATTTTTGTTGAAAAATGATGAACCTAGAAGCATAGTTAAAAATAAAAAATACTAGTGGATTAAGGTTATTATATGGTATAGGGAATTGAATTCTAATATTATTCCACTATTATTTCTAAGTTAAAGTCTTTTAGAATTCTATTAGCATTTGATTGTTTCCAAAATATCATATTATATCAAATGGGTGTGAAAAGTGATCATTTAAATTGAATAATTTATGTGGAAATTTTTGTAAAACATCTCACTAGATTTGAAAATGAGATATTTTCAAATCATTTTTTTAAACTTAATAAAGCAATATATGGTCATAAGTAAGCTTCTCTATCATGGTATGAGAGACTAACTCAATTTTTATTGAAAAATTAATTTTTTAAAGGAATGGTTGATCCTACCTTGTTTATAATGAATTTTTCTAATGATATTCTGATTATTCAAATATATATTGATGATATAATATTTGATTGAAAAATTGATTTACATTGTAATATTTTTTATAAATTAATGACCTGTTATTTTGAGATGATCTTAATGGTAGAATTAAAATTTTCTTGTCTTATAAGTTAATCAATGAAAAGATATAAATTTATTAAATCAATCTATGTATTCTAAAGAACTTATAAAATGGTTTATCCTTGATTCACAAACATCTATAAATATTCCAATGAGTACTAATTATAAGTTGTATTTAAATAATTGTGAATAATGTGTTGATATTAAATTGTAAAGAGGAATGATATGAAGTTTGCATTATTTTAGGGCATCAAGAACAAATTTGATGTTTTAACTTTATTTATGTTCTATATTTTAGTTAAATTCTAAGTAAGGTCTTGATAAAAATGTTAATATAAATAGATATATTAATGGTTCTATTTGTATTTGTATATTTTATTTAATTTGGGTGGTTTTTTTATTATCATATTCTGACTCTGATTTGAAGGCTACACTAGAAAATAATAATAGGAATTTGACATTTTATTGATATGAATTTAATTTCATGGAGTTATATTAGTCAAATGTATGTTACAATATCTATAGTAGAGGATGAGTATATTTCTACTACTATTTTTTGTCCGAATTTTTTTGATTAAACAGTTCTTAACTGACTTTAATATTTGTTTTTTATAAAATTCAAATATCCAGTGATAACTCTAATGCTATTTCAATTTATAAAAACCCTTTCCAGTACTCTAGAAGAAAATATATATATTTGAAATTTCATTTTTTGATGGATCAAATGAATAAAGGAGATATTAGTTTAGATTTGGTTCCCACCAAAAAACAATTAGATGGAATATTTACAAAACCATATGATTTTGTATGATATAGGGAAATGAAGTTTAAAATTTCTATGTTAGTTACATAATTTTTTAATATAAAAATTATTAATTGTCAAATTTTTATAAAAAATCCTAATTTTTAAATAAACATTCTAGGAAAGAAAGAATGTTATATAATTTTTACTTTCTACATATATTGAAAATTCATATACTTGAAATTATTTTAAAAAGGGGATAATGTATTTATTTATTTAGGGGATATTTATGAATTTAAAATTATTATAGGTTAAATAGTAATTTAGATTTTTGTTAAATTTCAATAAGAGAATAATGTTCCTAAATGTTTAAATAAATTATTGGTTTTATAATTTGAAAAGGGGGGATATTTTATAATTTAGACTTGGTTTATAATGTTTTAATTAATTAAAAATACCTAGATTTTTTTAACATTATATAATTTATAATGTACCCTTATGAAACGTATGAAATCTTCTGTTTACCTTTATGAAATTATATTTTTACAATTAAGTTAATAGAAGAACTCACAAATGACCCCTATGTAGCCTATTTAATAACTATTTTACCTTTATATGTGAATTAATTTACCCTTATGCACAATGGAAAACCATAGCCTGACCATTATGTATCTATTGTTACATTTACACATGAATTATTACCTTTATCAATCCTATTTAAATTTATTTTTACATTTAAAAAATGTGTTAAGACTATATTTCACCTTTACACATGCATTGAAATAACCCATATGTTGGTAAGAAAGCTAGGTTTTTCTAGGATTCTCTGTTTTCAAATTCTGAAGGTATTTTCTTTTTTTTTTTGTTAATTACAAGTTTTTATTTTTATAAATGATTCTATAAATTTTTATAAATGTAATAGATTCTATGATAAGAAATAGTATAGTGTTTTAAAAATAATAATATGATGACCAAAAGGTTGTTCTTCATTCATGCATGAACTAATAGTATGAAACTCAATAAATCCAAATTTTTTTATGTTATTTCATTTACATTTAATAATTCTAAATAAATACTAGAAATAGGATGAGAATATGAAACTTATCATATGATAACTTTGATGATGTTACTGCATGATATATTTTATGAAGTTACAATATGATAATATTTCAAGTAACCATAAGTACTATGACCTATAGTTAGTATTTCAAGAGACCACAGACCAACCTACCATGAGTGTTCTACAAGTGACCACAAACCAACAAACCACATGAGTTTTCTCATGCTACCAAATGTAAGTGACCACATGAAAAATAAAATCACTCATCCATTATACCGACCTCATGCTTAGATAGTAAGGTTCATTAACCAACCTAAAACATATACTACATGGTTAGTTAATTGCATTTTTTATTTTTTTTTAAATATATATCTAACAACAATCTTTTTTAGTCTAATAATTTGATATTTAAATACATAGAAATTTTATTTAATTTATTTTAGCACTTCCATTATTTCTTTACAAATTATATGTATAATATAATTCCATAATAACTTTTATTCAAGTAGGCATATTTACAAATAGAATTCCATGTAGTCAAAAATCCTAAGCCTATGAATCTCATCCGTGAACTTACCATGTAGGTGTTTTTTTGAACCACATAGCTATTTTTACAACGCATCCAAATTACCATGATTCCATTTGTACGAAGTAGCCATATTTCCACATAGTCTAAGAAAATCACAGTTCCTAACATTGATACATATCTGAATTCATGAGTACATTAAAATTTATGATTAGCGTTGATGATAAACTACACGTTTATGAGAATACATTATATTTTTTATTCATTTTAATAATAATAATATATTCAAATTAGTTTATTTAAAAGTATTTTAATAAGTTTCCATATAAGAATAAAAGAGTGTGATAATTAAAATTATAGGTAAATAAAATTATTTTAAGTATTATTATTACATAAATAGTGATATTTAATGATTAGTTATTTAGAATCACCTTCATAAAATTAAAGATCTTGGATCCAAAGGACCGCTAGTGATCAATAAATAAATAAGTGTCATGGGATATGTTACAGATATATAAATTGATATGAACTGATATATGGTTTGATAAACTCAAGAACTCAGATCTTCTATGAATATAGATACATTGGTGTGATAATAAAGCAACATTAATTGTTATATTCATTACTGCTAATGTGATCAAAGGTCATTGAGCTATAGTGCCTTCAATAACTTCGTATCTCTTTTGGTTTAGATTATTTTTTGGTTTTAATCATATTATACTTTCTTTAATATATTTTTATTTTTTATATTAGGTTTAAGTATTTAAAAATCAAAATAATGTTATTAATTGGTTATTATATGAATAAAAATAAATATACTTTGGTTGTGAGTTCTAAATAAAAGTCAGGATAGACTTGGTTGTGATTCCTATAAAAAGATATGAATTGGTCATTCCTCTAAGTATTGTAAATAAATTAGCATATAAACAGTTTACCACTCCATTAAAAGTTATTTCCTGTATTGGGAACCAATATTCTCACCATTTGGATAATATTTATGAGTATACAAGGATCTTAGTGATTTCAACAACTATATAAATACTATGTTCATATTTTTATATCAAATACATTGTATTCTGAGCATTGTTGTCACTATTGTTTCATACAATAACAAGACACTAATTTATTATTCGATTTAAAATCATTAAAGAACTATTTAACCCCATATTTTTCAATGTTTTCATCTACGTTGGACCAATACCTATGATCATCCTAATAATTCTTAAGGTGTAAACCAAAGGATGTTTCCCAATGAAGATATAATCATCTTACTTAACACTTTCAATGTTTATTTATTAATGTAATTTATCTAAATATGTTCAATACATCATATGATAATTAATATAGTATCATAAACATACTAATAATTTATGCTTATTATGGGACAACTATTTTACACTTTTGTTTCATCAAAATCCAAATGAATGTTTTTCTCATGCGTACGTGTAGACTACAACCTCAATAAAGAGAAGTGATTTATTTTCCATCAACACCTCACAGGGATAATTTTAATGAGATATTAAATAAATATATATTATAATTATATTGAAATTATTGTTATTTAATGGTGAATTTTTATTTTTAATTTATTTTCTTCCATCCCTCAAAAAGTGGAAACATACCTTGTACGTACATACAGACTACCATCTCTACGAAGTGATTTAATTAATATCACATAAAAAATTAATTTGAATTGTTATAAAAAATTATTTAATGAATAAATAATATTATAATGAAATTATTAATATTATAGAGATTATGAAATCAGGATCCAGATTCAAGGACCATTCTTTTGAAAAGAAACATACAATAAAAACAAATCAACTAACACATGAAATACTGATCATAATGAATTATTATTAATGAATAGGTGATCAAATGTTATAAGTGATGAATTTATGTTATTATAAGTATGAATATGGTTCTATTATATAATTATAATAAATTAATATTTATTATACATGAGTTTAGAGAACATACAAACCAAGTCATAATTCAGGTTGGTGTTTTATATAAAATCTCAGTATTTATCGGGATTATTTATGGTTAAATTTATGATGATGAAAGTATATGATATATTTATGATAAATATCATGTATTTTATTCTACTATTGTTAAGTATATATAGTATATTTTTTCCTTTCATCTTCCTCTATTTGATTACTCAAAATTACGAATGAATGGCTTTAAAGAAAAAATGACCTTGTTTCCTTATTAGATCGAGAATATTTTTCTTTCATGTTCATATTTTATTTATAATATTTTCAAGAATATTTTTTATATTATCATGTTATTCATTAAATTATTTTCCCAGCATTTTTAAATTTTAATTCATTATTTAAAAGGATTATTCTTTTCATTTTTCGAAAAAGGTATTTTTTGCTAAATTTGTTAACCAAATATTTGTTTTAATTTTTTCCAAGGAAAAAAATTCCAATTATAATGAATAATATTTTTATGGAAAAATAATTTAAATGTTTCCATTATTCATTAAAAATAGTTTTCCCTGATATTTTAATTTTGTTTATTTTAAATAATTGATTTTCGAAATGAAAATGTTATCTTCCTCAATAAATGATATAGTGATATTTTAAAGGAATTCTTATAAATGAATCATCTATTGATATTTATTATTTTTACTGGGGACATGATCCAATGGTATTTTCTTTATTATTTATCTATATGGATTATGATTACGATGATTAAATATTGATGAAACCCATTTTTTAAACAGGTTATGCTATAATGATATGATAAATGTTTTCGTGATCTTGTGGAATACATATGATTATGTTAAAACTTTTTCTTTTATATCCATCAAATACAATGATTAATGTTTTATAATATCAAATTGTAAACATGAAATTATCCCAATCAAAAAAGAGGGCATAAAAGTGGTTAGCATGGGCCCAATATAAGTACATGGGATGTTATCCTAAGGCCAATGAAGTTACATAGGTAGTTAGTCAAATCCTAACATCTGATAAATGTATTTGTGTGTATCCAACACTTATGATACCTATGGTAATGATTATGAAACACTTTTTATGCCACTCTTAATGGAATCTTCTTATTATTATGATTTAATCTCCTAGCTCATGATCTTTTATTCTAATATGATATATGGCTTATGAAATAAAAATATTTATGATAGGAATATTATATATGAATCACTGTGTATGATTTTCAAATATTAAAGTTATATTATAATGCCCTTATTATCATTTCATTCTTATATATGGCCATTGACTGATATCTCCCCAGCTTACCCTTATTAAGAATTTTATCTCACCCTTTCCAATTTTATTTTTCCCCAGGATATGAAAAAAAAAATTTAGTTAGTGTTTGTATAATAAGTTTACTATGTGAGAATAAATTTTGGGGTGATGTTGAAGATATTTGATTCAATAATATTTTTACGCATCTAGTATTCAATGACGCTAAACCTTTATGGTTTTGGGGGGATTTATTGTTATGATATGTATATTTTATTCATCTAAAATGATATTATATTTATGTATGTAATGATTAGGCCACCTAAATAAAGGATCCTAGAGAAATATAGTTGATGTTAATATTTCAGTGAATATATATATCATCATTATTGTCTCCCTTATATCATCAATGACTACAACTAAATCTATTTGAGATTTCAGACTTATATCTAGATGTTTCATTTCTCCCACCTTTCATTTTATCATTCATTCTTTTATATATATGCATTTGGGACATGAGTTCACACTCCAATATGAATTCCAAAATGCCAAGGGATTGTGACCCACGCCATTAAGGAATAAAATCAATGGTGACATTATCTTATATCACATTATAAAAAATATGATTCTATAATATATAATAATTCCCAATGAAACCAATAATATAAATAATCAATTAAACTGAATAAAATACATTCATGAGAAGTCAATAATAAGTGCAAAAACATATAAGTAAAACCGAAAAATGGAAACGAAAATATTAAAGGTGAAATAACCATGTGTAACAAATTTCACAGAAGGTAAGATTCCACCTCTATATGTGGTCTCCTATAATAAAATCAATTAGAATCCATCTCCCACAAAATACCATCAATAGAAACTTTGTATCTTCTCTACAAACACAACTATATCTACAACCACTAGTGCAATATATGAAGTATGAAATGAATTAAAAATTAATCGATGGTGTTTTGACGATGATGAGGTTGAATGTGTCTTTCTCTATTGGGGTCAAATATTTGAACTAGTTATGTTTTGTGGAAAACATTCTATGGTTGTCAGCTCAGTAATACTCCTTATATTTTAATTACATGAGGGTTCCCTCAATATTTATGAGCTATAGTTATCTTCCTAAAGTTTCTGGCTCATTTCATGTGGTGAAATAATCATAGTGGATCCTCGTTATAGGTAGTGATAATTGAATTCCTTTATTATAACGTCGTTGGTTGATCATGATTTTCAGTACACCGATATTCACCTCATCTCTTATAGAAATAAACTTCATATATTTATTGTTTTTTATTATGTATCATGATTTAATGAGATATATAATTATGATAATCTATATATCATTACCTAAGATTTTCTAACCTCTATAAGGAATAAATATTATTTCCTTGGCTGTAGTTTAAGATATTCATTCTTATTCATCTGGGAAAAAATATCTCAATTAAAAACCTTACATGACATCACATTTTTAGTCATATATTGAATCCATAGAGGAAAAGACTTCCATGAGTTCCATAATATTCTAAATATTAACAATGTATATTGGGAAAACATTACATTTCACTAAATATAATTTTTTAGCATACAAATATTATATATATATTGGAGTTCTGAAGTGAATCTTATGTATCACATGGATGTATAGCTTCTTCCCAATGTAAAAGGAAAATTATTTATATTACATGCATATTTCATATGAACTAATATTAATTCCTTGAATATCTCTTTGAAAATGTTTTGTATCATTATATATATGTCATGTGTCATAATATGAGTTTCCCAATAATTTTCTTATTCTACCTGATTCCTTTACCACAAAACATCTTTTTTCCTTTACTCTCAAGATAGTAAATAAAGGGGTTATAAATTTATGACCATAAACATAATTCCATAACTTAATACAATCAATTAAATTCTTAATTTTTTCTATTTAAAGAAATATTTAAAAAATATTATATGATTATTTAATTCCAAAACTTTTTAAAACTCAATCAACTAGAAAATGTTATAGAATAAAATGAATATATTATCAAAAAAATATAATAAAATAATTTGATCTATCAATCTCCCCACACCTTATCCTTAGAATCCTGGAAAAGTGACTATAAAAAAAAGATACCCAATAAAAATAGAAATCATGAGCCAATATAAATTACCTTTCTTATATCCATGTCACTCAAGAATATCATACTGCCAATGTTTTCTTTATTACATTTTCTCTATTAGGTACATTCAATTAATTTCAGCATTTTCTATCCTCACATACTAATTTATAAAATGTTTCCAATATATTTTTATATCATAATTAAAATTATGAATTTATTGAAAAAACATTCTCATTCCAAACTCATTTATGGGTTACTATAATCTGAGTGAGTTTCTAAAACTCCACCCAATGTGTAATGTACCTTTGTCTATAATGAGATATTTTATAGGTTGTTCTATGAATTAGGGTTGGTAAGTGATATGTTAGATTTTTTTAAGATGAATGAGGAGGTTTTAATCTAAATAAATCAAAATTCATAATTTTCAGTTTATATTCAGAAATGGTATCCTCACTTACTCTCCTTTTTAATGATTCAACTATCTAATCCTTTTGATTCTCAATGAATATTCATAATAATATACTTCAACAACAGTAAATATTTATTTTCTTTATTACGTTTATAGGTTTATTTTATCTTTTTTATAAAATATGCATAGATTTATATCTTTATGATAGAGAATAATATTTGAATTGAAAATAGATTTATGAATTTTATTTTTCCCATTTTTTGAAAGATATTTTAAATTTCATCATTCCAAAACATCATTCTTATACTTAGATCCAATTAAAATTTATCCTTAACACTACACTAGAGTTTAACTATGATCAAGTATTTTATTATAAACCTGGATAGTTTGGGATTTTAGGATTTTCATTTTCTTACATAAAATGGATGTTCATTGATCTTAGGTATTATTAAATGGAAATATGTCAAGGAAGGTTTCCAAATATGTTCACTGTAAAAAGAGATTTTTAAATAAGATTATTTCTCATTAATTATCAACATATGTTCCATAATTATATTACATTTTAACTAGAAATAAAAAAAATATTTTTTCCTGCATTGGATGTGTAACACATTAAATTGAATCAATTAAAATAATATACCAAAAGAAATTATAATCTTACCATGTATGTGATTTTAAAAATGGGCAGTATTTCATGGAAATGGGTTCAAAAATCAATGGGGTTTCCACAACTTTACAAAAAATGAATATATAATAATGTTTATTTAGAATTCATTAATATTGAGTGTTCTGGATATAAATCACTTTCAAAAAATTTTTATACATTAAAATCATACAAAACTATTCAATTTGAGATGAATTCGTTTCAAATATATATAAAAAATAACAAAACATGAAAAAAAACTAAAATAATAAAAAAATATTTACTCAAAATATACAAGGTTTCTATGGTACACCATTGTCTTATATACCTTCTTAATTTTAGTTCAATCATGATTTGAATTTAAAATAGTTTCATATGGAACATTCATTAGAGGAAACATGAAAGATGTAGAATAAAGCATTACAATCAGACATATATAGATGAGATTTTATTTCAATTTATCTTTAATATCACCACTAATACTAACATCTATGAGATCCTAAAGAAAACAATATTATTATCAAGGAAATTTATCAAAAATAATATATAAAATAAAAAAGAATGGTTAAAGAGGAATGGTTCATCTTCTTAAGATGTCTTGCATTTTAATTGCTTATTGTCATGTAATTACATTTTTTCATTCCCCAATTGATTAGGGATTAGGATTTTCTAGTGAAAACCACCAAATCTGGATCATTCCATTTCCATTTATTAAATTCTATTTGAATATGTAGTCCCCTAGTTCCTTGTAAGATATATCCACTAATTTATTAGAAAAAATCTAGTTGCAATGTGGTGGTGGAATGAGGTTATAGGGAGCCTCTTCCTTCATAGAGACTTGTAGGTCACCTATTTATATTATTTTGTATTTTCAATGAGGATTATCTTCTAGTTTCATTATAGAAAAAGTCCTCTAATAATATTCTACAAAATACCACCATCCACATATTATTTAATTGATCACAAATCTGATACCCCTATTTTTATTTCAATATTAGGTACTTTTACAATTGATAATTATTCAAAATTTTGGTTTTATAATAATTAAATTAATTTTTTAATAAGAGAAAAGGGATTCCCATTGCATAAAATTAGAATGATATTAATCTGATATTTGATCAAATTCATCATCTATATCAATCCTAAACTTTTAATTCTCATGTATTATCCCTTGTAAATAATTATGGTTTATTAAATATAGTGGGACTATAATTCATTCATCAAAGCAAAATCAATACATTTTGGTTCTATATTAATAATATAGAAAGGGATATTAATTGATTTGTGTCATTTTTGTTGAATATGGGGGGATAATTTTATTACATTTCCAATAGATATTCTATACAATATTCATATAAAAACTTTTAAATTGTTTGGTTCCCCCATAATTATATCAATTTAATTATAATCCTTATCATCTTCTTCTAGAAATTTAAATTTAGGAGGTAGTAAGGGATATTATTGTGTTTAATTAATATAGAGTATATATTTGTCAAATGTTAGAGGATTATTTATTTATTTTTGTATCTCTCACTGTACCCCTTCATTTCAGGTGTAGAAATTATAGAAAACAATGCGAGAAATCATTGAGGACAATTTTAAAATATTATAGAAATTAGTTATTAAGAAGTTATTTATGTTCCTTGATGATATTAAAAAATAATTCCACACCAAATTATAAATTTCATACTCCCCTCACTTACCTAACATGAAAAGACATAGTTTATATCAAGATAGAAAGTGCATTGAAAAAAGATTTCATTTTAATATAAAATATATCAACTATTAAAAAATTTAATAAAAAAATTATAAAAAACTAATACACCCAAAAAATGGATCAAAATTCCCAAAACACCTCTCATAAGGGATGTAAAATAGTTTTAATGTACCCATAAGATATATTATAATGAAAACATGGATTGTCCTCTAATAAATCTAGTTTTTTACCTAGTAAATCCTTTTTTATTTCTTATTTTAATTTTTTAAATTAAAATAATTGGAAACCTAAAAATATTGGGTAGGTTGGTCTCAGATGGTATACAATATGAATTGATGAAAAAAATGTCAAGAATAATTTTAATCAATCCTTAGGTTATTTTCCATCTATGTGGTTCTTAATTTTTTTTATCTAAGTCTTTTACCCATGTTTATCAATTACTAAATAGCAAGGATCTATGTCATCCATCTAACTATCTGTCACTATTTATCTAAAGTATGTTACTAGTGTATTAATATTACATTTACACTATTCTTCTTAACTCTCTTGTCTAATAGTTTGAGGCATCCCCTAACTGGGTAGACTAAACCTTGTAACTCCCACTTGTCTAGCCAAATTAATAATAATATCCCAACCGAAAGTGTACAGTGATCGCTAAACCATTCCCTTTATAAAAACATGGCTTCACCGTATGATATATGAATATAAAAGGGGATTCATAGTTTGAACTATAGTAGGATAAGAAAAAGGCATATGAAGAGTGGGGTCATAATGATTGTCATTGGCCCCAACCCTACACTCAACTCACTAGAATTACTCATAATGAAAACAGTAAATTATATACAATATATACAAAACAATTGGTTCATAACCTGTCGGATTAGGACCAGTAGTCCCTATTTCATGAATGGAGTTCAAGATCATAATAAGAAGGAAGAAAAAATCCACATAATGAAAAAAATGAAGTAAAATAGTATAGAGATCTACAGTGCCATAATCTCTGAATCATATTACATGGGGGTCGCTAATCTATTTATGAGCTCAAATATTCTTCCATAGATACATGAATATAGTGACATATTCATGGTTAATACTCTATATAGATAGTAATTATTAAATTCATCAATTGAAAAGTCTTATACTTTTCCAGAGTTTTACTACCATTATTTTCTCCTAACACCTTCCTAGGATTAGCTTCCACATAGAGTGTTTTTAATTATTTTTCTTGATTTGGTGAGTAAAATAATACCTGGAATCACTATTTTTTTCTTTGTATGTATGATCTCTACATGAATATGAGATTATATCAACAAATGCAGTTCCTGATATTCCATTGTATGTAGTTGAATTTTTTTTCAAGGTATAAACCACTGTCTAATATCCCATTTTATGTCACAGATTAAATTATAGAAGGTAAAAACCTTACATGTGCTCCAAAATAAATCACATTTTAAAAATTTAAATCAGGAAAAGCTTACATATCCCCAAATATATCTTATATTTGTTTATGAAAATCATAAATATCATAGGGATTTCTGAAGTTAATATTACATATGATATGTATGTTCATCTCCCGCCCAATGTCAAAGTAAAATTCATTATAAATTAAGGAATATTTATTATATACCAAAATTAATTCCTTAATAATACCTCATAAAATAATATATATCACCATGGATATGTTATGTATCACATTATGAGTATCCCAGTACTTTTCCAATTTCCTAATTTTTATTCTATTTAGAAGCCCTTGTCCTTTAACTTCAAAACAACAAATCCTTTTATTATATATAAATTTCCATTAATTTTTATTCCATATATTAATAAAATCAATTTAATTCAAAAAAAAATAATTTTAACAAATATTCACAATACTATATTATATGAACCTTAAATTAAAATACTCATTGAAACAACATCTATTAATAAATTTGAGGGAATAAAATTAATTGATAATAAAAATATAAAATCCTTTAATTTATTATTTTAAGTACCAAACCCTTTGGAAGAGCCACACCTCATTATGGAGTGTATTCAAAAAATAAAAGAGATTACATATTCCATGTATATTTGTCTTATTCCCCATTATATAGATGGGTTGCCTCCTCTATGAGTGGAGGAACCATGCCTCATAATGGAAGGGGGTTACTTTCTACACTGTGTGTATCGAGGACATGTGACCCATGACAATAATACTATCAGGTGGTTACTGACCATGTGTCAACTCCAACTGTCTCTCCCTCCATCTCCAATATCAACATTATAATCTATATAATACCTACTATTTAAAATACATTTAAAAAAATTACATATGTTATTAATATATTTAAACCAATAGATTTCATATAGAAAAATTCATATAATAGAAGGGTTTGAAAAAACTTATAGCCCCCATGGTGGAAGGATGAATAAACCTTTATTACCTCCCCTTATAATAAGACTACTGTATGGAATTTTTTCCAATGTGTTTTCCAAATTAAAACCTTTTCGGAATAGGTTATATGCTATAAATATGGACACCAACCAACTATATAATCTAAAGCCCCAATAGTACACTCAACACTTATATGAATGAGAAAATGAATTCTCTTACATTGGTTCTTAATAAGACAACATGGATTTTCAGTAATGGGAGTGTGTTATTTTAGAAATATAATTTTAATGGTAATCACATTTATTTCCTTGGGTGACCTATTCAAGGTCTTAATCTCATCTCTTGTTGGTTCCACCCATCCCTTCTCAACGTGATTAATTATAATCCATTTAATAAACATGTAGACGACATTTCCTTTTCTATCTAATATGACCGCATGATATTCACCTAGAATCTTAATTGTAATGTTAATTCATCCTCTTATCAGATTTCCATGTACACTTTGTGTTTAAGAGTTCCTTAAGTGAAAATATAAGGAAAAAATATCAATAAAAAATGATTTTTCTTTTATTGAGTATCTAGATGAATTATTTTCTTACTGATTAAAATATATAATATTAGGGTTGAAATTTACCTCTATGTGTAGATATTTTAAATATCTGATTATAGAGAAAGTTGTGCATATCTTCTTGAAAATACCGATGGTTTTGGATATGTGGCATCAATTTGGGAGAGGGGTAGACCTCCACCTTGACCTGAAGTCCTTCAGGAAACTTTTTTATTTATGAAAGGAACCTATAAATTTTATCTCCTAAAAGGGGAACCTTGGAAGTATCTGTATCACCATTATATACTATCATTTGTGGAATACCTGAAATGGACACATATTTGAGTTCTCCTTAGAGTTATTTACCCTCAAAATACATGTAGGATTATAAAAATTAAAGAGAGATTTCAACTTCCCCTTAAGATGATAAACATGAATCCTTTTATGAGAATATAAGATGGAGTTCATTATAGATTTAGATATTCCAGTGAGGGTTTTTTTTGTAGATAGTGGATCCACTAGTATCCTTTGACTTCTGACCATAAACTTAACTCGAATAGATTGTGTGTCAAAAAGGACCTGTCTGGGGGTGGGTATATTTACAACCTTGTAGGTGACTTTATTAATTGCTTCATTGTGCCCGTTGATATGAGATATGAACTATATATGGAAGTTAGGAACCTCCTTCTTATCCTTGACATATATATTTAGGAATGTATCACTCTCACATCTATTGAGGTGGATTCTCTTATAATTATAAAGACCCTTAAAGACCCACAAAACACTCCTTATCCCATTATATACACTATTTGATCGTTTATATCCTTTTTCTTACCTACTATCACTTTCCAAAAAAAATTTGGATAAGGTAACCACCTCTCTATAATCATAAACACCATCGATAAAAACCTTGAGGAGGTCTCTAAGATAACCCAAACGTAACAAATATACATATAACATCGTATTACAGGAATATTCATTAAATATCTGAAGAAATAACACCCTATAAACTAATAGTTTAGTGTATTTAGTGGCTCAATAATATATTAATTAATTATATAAATATTATTCAACATAACCCTCAAATAATTTCCCACATTATACCATAATAGAAATATCGTTCATAATACTCCTCTTCATTTCCTAGGAAATGGTAATATAAAAAAAATGGTGAGATCATATGCAATGTTAGGGTAAAAATAAGTGATAATAAGAAAATAACATTATTGTGAAAAAGAAAATATGGGTATGAGAATATAATAATTGGTCATGATCATAATGTAATAAAGTATTACCTAATAATACAAAGATCATAAATCATAATTCACAAATTAATGATTTTTTTCATAAAATATGGTATGAGTCATAGAAGTATGGAAACCAAAGTCAATAATCATGATCTATGAACAAATTGAATCAGGAGTTTTCATAACATAGATTTGTGGCATATGAATATATAATATATATAATTATTTAAAACCATTCCACAATTCCAATCATATTAAAATGACCATAATCACATTGTGGATAGAATTCTATAAACACTATGAATATATTATCTTAGGGGTTTGGGTTTACCTCCCATTCATATGATCATAACCAAAATAGTCTTTATAGGGTTGGGTTTACTCCCCATTCCAATACTCATAGTGGAAAAATACACTTAATGGTTTTGGTTTACTACCCTTTCTCAAAAACATGGTGGGAAGAGTCTTGTATGGGCTTGGGACTACTCCTCCTTCTCATATATATTGGGGATAGAATACTTTAGGGCTGTTTTTTTAATCCCCATTCCCATTCCCATATTAGATAGAGTCCCTTTTCGGTTTCGTTTTACTCACCTTTACTAGATAGAAAATGTTATGGGTTAGGGTTTTCCCCCATTCTCATACACATAATGGACAGATTCCCTTATGGGATTGAGGTTCCTTCCCATTCCCATATACAAAGTGGACAGAGTCCCCTAAGGGTTTTAGATCAATCCATAATCCTTATAACCTCATGTAATATAATATTTTATCCAATTCATTAGAGGCTTATATAATTCGAGTTTGACAAGTCCTATAATGAAAAAACATACATCTTTAGGTCACATGGAAACATTCATAATTGGATGATAACTTATTCAACCCATGAAAATGAAATGGGTTTTATAAAAAAATTTCACATGACATGATTATAATATATCCCTAGAAAGATGGCAGATAAAATTATTAGAGAATATTTTTAATGAAGCACTAGAAACATTGAATGACATTAACATTGAAGAAAAATAATTTATAATATAATTAGAAAATTTCTTGAAAAATGAGAATAAAAAATACTTTTATATAAATATTTGTTATTTTAAAAAAAAATTACTAATAAAATATAATTTTACAAAAATTATGAAAAACTAGATAAAAATATCTTTGAAAATTTATTGAAACATGAAAATTATGATATTTTAACAAAACTGAAGATAATGTATTGGGGAAGTGATCGTAGAGAAAATGTTAAAAAAATATTATTTTCACTCTTATTATAAATATTCAATGTTAATATAAAGTTAAAATATTCAATTATGAAAGTAGGAATTATGAAATCAATGAAAATCATAGGTCAAATATGCGCATTCAGATGAAATATTCTCAACATAAAGGGAAATGAAAAGATGGACTATCATACAAGCATCCTTTTTGTTGAATTGTGAATCAATGTAATGTTAAATGGTAAAGAGACATGTAAACATATGTAACAAACATATGAGAATAAAAATAAATTGTCCATTATAGATAATGAACATAATATTTCTCTAAATATAAATTACTTCATAAAAAATATTGATTTTAAAATGATATTTGAAAGAAACACCTATGGTTTGGGTTAATATTGATTATATATATCATGAAAGAGAGATCGTTAGATTGATTTTTAAATTTCTTTAATTTCATTATTAGTGTGATAAAAAATCATTTTTGTAGTTTATACACCACATAGATGAAAAAAAGTGTGAATATCGTGTATATCTCAATTAATGAAAATTCTAACAAGGAACCCTTACCATAGACTCACCCTTGGTTGAACATGATCCAAATCCATATGTAATAAATTTAGGTTTATTATTCATATGTCTAATTAAATAATTCATATTTAATTTACATAATAAAATTTATTTTTTATTTTTTATTTCCGTAATATTTATTTTTATTATAAAAATTAATATTCATGTGTTAATTATTTTTTCCATGAAAGCTTCGATTTGAATGTCTTTATTATTACTCCTTAATCAGGGGATAATAACCTCCATAATGATAATAAGAATTTATTATGTTTTTTATATATTTATATTGTTACAAGGTTATTTCATTGAATATATGAAGATGTTTCACATGTTATTCTTGAAAATATTATTTTCAATGAATATTAAATAAACAATTGAATAAAATATATTGTTGAATATACAATAGAATATTACCATTAAAAATTTATTAAAAAATATTAAATTATTAGTCATTAAAAAATATTAATTATATATTGGGTTTTCTTATTCATTCATGTTGTAAAATTTATTACACTGTTCAAGAAGGTGGTAAAACTAAGCCAAAGAAGAACATGTCATAACTAAATGATCAAGAACATGTTATTGTAGAGTAATAATATCACTTTTATAGAAAAACCATTATTTAAAAAAATATTTAATTAAATTGGTAAATCATATTTACGAATAGGTGTATGAATATGGTAAATATGAATAATTAAGGATAGAATAACACTTACATTTATGACTTGAATTCTCCGTTAGATATCTACATGGAAATGAGGTATTTGGAATTCTATTTTCTAACCATAGGATACAAAACGGTACATATGAGTGTTATGGCTATAATATTTTCAGGGATTTAAGGATAAAGAAAAGTAAATATATGTTTTATGGCAGGTAGTGGAGGGGTCCTGTATTATGTGATCTTGAGTGGCATTTTAACAAATTCTTATTTCATAATTTCTAAGGAATGTATTTTTAAATAGAAAGTGAATGTAAAGTTTAATAAGAGTGGATATTTTACAAGAATAGGTTGATTATACTCTCATTCACTCATTTAGACATTATTATTATTATTATTAGTATTATTATTATAATTATTATATTTTAAGCCTTTACCCCTTAGTGAAATTTTTTACCTCATTTTACCACTACTGTGATAATTAAATTTTTACCTTCACAGCTTTTTTTATTCATATAAATGAAATTTACCATATTTCAAAATTTTAAAATTATGATACAAAATAGTAAATCCATTTTATCGGATACAATTTATAAAATTGATTAAAATTAATTTTAATATAAGTATATATAAAACATTTTTTTGAATTATTTTAAATCATAAAAATGAATTTCATCTTATTCATTAACAAGTAATAATAATTGAGTGGATGTTAAATTATATTATTATACATATAAGCAATACATTTTATTAAAATAATTCTTTAATAGGGATTATAAAATTTTATAAAAAATCACAACATATATAAAAAAAACATTGAAAAATTGCCCTTTTAACCTTAAATTTTATCATTTTTTTAATAAATAATTAATAATTAATTCCTAATTTTCTATTAATTTATATATATATATATATATATAATTCATACTCCAAATATGAGAAATTTAGATTTTAAAAATATATAATAAATAATGTTTTTAAAAAACATTTATTCATCAATTAATAATTAAATTAATATCCATTATAGTTACATAATTATATCATAGAATTTATTACTCTATATTACAATTCATTAATTTAATTTTATGAATACATTTTACTAATTTAGTTCATTAAATGTAATAAAATTAACAAAATTATTTAATTGATAAAAACAGTTTCTTTATGAATCAATTGTATTTTTCTAAGTGAAATAATATATATTATTATATTATGATGTAATATATTTTTTTCCAATAATTTACTTACAATAATTATTTTTACCTCTAATTAAAATTAATTTATATCAGTTATACACCGATAATTCCAAACCAATAAATTGATTACAGGTATCGTACCCAATGACGTTATAACATATAATAATGATCATACAAAAATGATATTATCCCCATTTAATTCTATAAATTCATTTAATTCCAACCCCTAAAATCACATATATTTTTTCAATCTTATTTTTTAGATTTTATATCATAATTTCTCCTTTAATGAAGTTTTTTCACTCTTTATAGGATTTATATTACTAATAGTGATTCTCCAAGGTGTAGATAATCCAAATTATTTCCTATCTTTCAAAATATTATTATTTTATATTTATAATCCCATTATAATTTTTGAATTCACGAAGGATGTAATAATCCTTAGTTTATAACAAATATATGGTATTAAGCACATGGTTCCATGTACTTGTTTTTTGTAATAATCCATTATGATTGAATAAATTTTTGTTAATTTGATTCCTTTATTATATTATTTATTTATTACATATGATTTCATTAATTGTATTGAAATTTTTTTTAGTATGGGTAATAAAATGAATACATAATTCAAGGATAATATATTCCTCCACCTTTAAATAATTTTCATCCTTACAATTTTAATTTATCTCACCTTTAAAGAAAAATGAGGGTATTCTTAACATTTTCAGGACTTGAGTAATTTTTTCAAATAAGATATTTTTATTTTTTTGTAAATAATAAAAACTAATATTTTTCCTCATAATAGAGATATGCTTAGATTTTCATTTTCCAAAACATTTTTTTCTAAATAATACTCCGTAACTTTAATGAAAATATTACCATTTTTAGTTATAATTTTTATAGGGGGTATATTTTCTCATGAACCATTAATTGATGTACGGTATAAGCTTCCACCGTGTCATTTTTCATGGGGACACATCCCAATACATTCTTTGTTGCATCACTGTATATAAAAAACCCATCTCTATAGTATGACAGTGTGAGTATAGGTGTAATTATAAATATTCTCTTAAGATCCTTAAAATTTTCTTTACATTCATCAATTCGAAGGAACATGATTACCTTCCGAGTTAACATGGTTAGTGTATTTGGAAGTCCTCAGAAGGTTTTTCCAAAGAATCATTAATATCTAGTTAATTCGAGATAATTATGGATCTATGTTACAATTTTTGGTCAATGAAACTCATTAATTAATTTTATATTTTAATTATCCATGGATATAGCCTTTATTATGAATAAATGAACAAATAATTATATTTCCACCACCAGAATTCACAATTTATAAATTTCACAAATAAATTATCCTTTTTCAAGGTATTCTAAAACATACATAAATTATATATTTTCCCTTCCTTTCTCTTGAAATATAATAGAATATAATCTATATATTTTATAATAAATTGATTAAGTTAATCTCTATAGATTCCTTTCATCGAATCAATAATTAAATTGGATCCATTTATAAGTATGAAAGGAATCACTATTATTTTATAGTGCATATATCTTATATGAATGTATATCTTAGGTAAATACAATTTTTTTCTAATTAATTTATGATATTAATATTGATGATCAATCCTTATGAAGTATTAATCCCCTCATAGTTGATCAAATAAGTCAATAATATTAGGTAGGGGAAACATTTTCTTGATTTTGATCTTGTTAAAGTCCGGATAATTAATGTTGAGATTCATTTATCCATATTTATTCTTACATAAGAGGATTGGTTCACCCTATGGTGATGTAATTGCGAATATAAAACCATTATCCAAATTCTATGAGAGTCACTTCATTAATTTCTTTGATATAATCTAGGATATTCTATATAGATTATTTGATAGTGGAATAACAACATTTATGGGTTTCATTTAAAAATTGTCCTCATGATCTAGGGGGATTCAAGGATACTTTTAAGTTAAAATTAATATATTAATTCAATATTGGAATACAATAAATATTTAGTTTCTCCCCAACCATTTTTGTCAGATACACATCAAGATTCTGTTTTAGGAAATATAGAATTGTAGTAATTTATATAGGGATTTCATTGTTATCCTTGTACTAATAAAAAATTATGTTTAGATTTCAAATATGAAAAGTGAATTATCTCTCCCTGAAATCGATATCGGATCTATGTATAGAGATAATATACATGCCAAAATTCATATAAATGTTTACTAAAGAGAGAATGGTAATATTTATAGGACACACAACCCCACATACATATATAAAAGAGGAGTAATATACATGCGATGAAATCATTATACCACAAAGTTTTTTCAAAAATAACACAATATCAAATCATTTGGGTGGTGATTTAATGATATTAAAAATCATTATAGATATAATAAAGTTGGTGTAACCATAATCCAATAGAAATTTTGATATTCATGAGTGTATAATGTGTGTATCTTTCACTAATTCATTTTCATGACCGACATAGCTTGTTATGATTATGTAATCCTTCCCTTTCTCCCATGGTATAGGAGGTTGTAGATTCTGACTGTAATCATTAACTATTATATTTGAGAAATTGTTTATATAGTTTTCAATTTAATCACATTAAAAAATTGAATTTATACTGGAACCTTAGGAATATCTTCATTTTCCAAGATTGTGTTGACCAAAATCATTAATTTTAATCCATGTTTTGTTACCTAAATCCATCCTTTACCAAATATAAAACTTCTTACAGTTCCTTTATGAAATTTCCCAATGTGATTCTTATAAAATTATTCAACATTAAGTAAGGGTAATCTTCTTTATTCTATGGACATTATCACTTATACTTCCATAAAACTTTATTATTCACTTATTTAATGGTTTTGGGAGTATGATATGGTCTAGGTTGTTAACCATAAGTTGAGATATCTAGGTGTACATAACAATATTATTTTCATCACCTTCTCCCATCTTGTCTGGTTACTCATTAGGATAATCATTACATTTTTTTATTATATTAATTATTAACTCGATTCCTCCTCGTTCCAACCATTGGATAAATTTAAAAGGTTAGTTTGAATATCAGACTATAAAAACCAAGGTAAAATCATATGATAAGGGAAATAAATCCTAATATGTCCTAAATTACGACACTCTCATTTCAACCAATAATATTTTAGGTTCTCCTATATCAATTTTTTTTCAAAATAATTTGTTTTAGGTTCATAAAATCCATTAAAAAACTAAACCCCATTTTTATATGAATTGAGACAAACGAACCATAACATAAAAACATATAACCTCATTTTATAATAATATTCATTACCTCTATAATAAATCACATAGTAAAACCTAAAGTTTAGTTTATTTATTTATTAGATAAATACCCAACATATTTAACAAACATTGTTCCTATTATCCTACATATAATCCAACCACATGATACCCTCATGGACATATTACTCATAATACTCCTCTTCATTTCATATTGAATTGAAAATGAAAAGGAAAATCCTCATGATAGATGCTCTGTATGGGTAAACATAAGAGAGAATAATTAAAGAACATCAATGAGTATGAGATGAACATATGTGAATGATAACACAATTAACATGAAAGAACATAACTTAAAAAAATAAAACATGATAAAACAAAAATCCCAAATCATGATTCAAGGAATCTATGTTTTGTTATTATATAATACACTGGTCATTGTAGTGTGGAAACAAAAATAAACAATCATGATACCGAAAAATGACATAAGGATGTTGAATAACCTATATTTTTTCTATAATAATGTCGAATATATATATATAATCATAGAAAATAATTTATTATATCAAGGAACATTGTTAAGACCATAATCACGTAGTGGATAGAGTCTTATATTGGATTGGGTTCTCTCTCTATTCCACAAACATAGTGAATAAAGTCCCTTAGGGGTCTATGTTTACTCCCCATCCCCATACACATAGTTGATAGAGCACCTAAGGTGTTTTGGTTTAATCCCCATTCCTATATGGAAGGAATAATGAGTCCCTTAATGTTATGAGGCTACATCCGATTTATATACCCAAAGACAGAGACCCTAAGGGGTTTTAGTTTACTACCAATTCCTATACACATAGTGATAGAGTCCCTTTGGGGTTTGGGTTTAATCCCCATTTCCGTATATGTATTATTCATAGTCCCAAATAGCGTTGGTCATAAAAACATTACTATAAACATAGTGTAATGATTCATTTTTGGGTTTGGTTTACTCCACATATATGTATTCATAGTGGATAGAGTCCCTTATGGGTTTGGTTTCACTCTTAATCAAAATACACATGGTGGAAAATTCCATTAGTAGTTTGGGTTTAATCCTCATTAAAATACACAAAAGAATAAAAAGTAACTTAGGGTTTTGGGTTTACTCCCCAATACAAATCACATAATGAGATATAAATCATCAAATAGTTAATTTTAGGGATATATAACTTCAGGACCACCCATTAAATAATGAAAACCCATAAATTTGTGTATCACATGGAAACATTAATAATTCAATCATGGATTAACTAACCCATGATAAAGAAATGGACTTCATAATAAATTGTTATAAGAAATGATCATAATACATCCATAGAAATAATTTGGATTGTATCATTATATTATATCCCCATTGAAGAATAAGAAACATTAAATAAATCAACATAAATGATTTTCATTACAATATTTTCAGTTAAATTATTGAAAATTAAGATGGAATATTCATTGTTTACTAATAATTTTAATTTAAAAAAATAACAAAGAACAAAATAGTTTTATAAAAGTTATTGTAAATTAAATAAAAAACACATTCAACAATTATGGAAAATATAAAAGGAATCTTCATAAAGAAAATTGAAGAAAACAATATAGGGGAGAGATCATGCATGAAGCATCAAAAAATTACTCCTTTCACTCTATTTTGAATAAACTACAATTAAATAAAAATTGACCGGAATAATTCATAAGAGTAGGGATAAATAAATTTGTAGCACCCCGCCTTGAAGGATAGTTATAGGTGCCTTGAGATAGTTATCCACATGGCCTCAAGGGCACCTCCCTCTATGTGATAGGTTTCCGACTAGTAGTGAGGGCCTAGGGGTGTTTGTGGGGAAACTATTCCCTCATCATTCAGAGTGCAGCACAATGGTATATATAAAAAATGAACATAATAAATAGAATAAACAAAAATAACTTCTAGAGTAATAAGAAGGAGTAAGATTAATAATAAATAGATAAAAAATTATATTGATGATCATGTCGTTATAGAAAAATGAGTACATGGGAAAAAATTGGGATATAGTAATATACCAAATGGTATCAAAATACAAAAATTGGAAAATAAGATAATTCTAGAATCGGGAGTATAAGGTCAATAATAATTTCTTGTGCACTATCCTAGTATTGGTTATAAATCATCGAAAAAAAACGTTTCCCTTTATCCATACCTGTAATCATAAAGTATAATTGGGTACCAAGGGCTGCCCAAGTAAGGTGTGAGATATAATTAAGAGTCCACCACAAAACATTTCTTGATAAATCCAATTATTTCATTTAAAATTAGTAGTTTTTTAGTAATAATAATTTCAAAACACTAAAGATAAAAATACATTATCTTGGGGTCTTAAGGGGATACCCAATCGATTCTCCATGCATCTTCATAATAAAATGTCTCTGAAACAAAAGAACCTACACAATTAAGGTGTAAGGTATAATGTATAATGTGGATGTGATAAATAAGGTATAAGAAGGTAATCTATCCCCAGTAATGTTATTTTTTTGGACCCATCTGTGGAATTCTAATTATAAATTCTCCTTCTTTAATTGAAGGTCATCATTTGAATTTTAGAGGATACATGCTGAGCTGATCCATGGTGATCTAGGAGGGATCCGAAGTATTAGTCTAGGGACTCTGTATAGGAATATTCAATTCCATGAGGGTCCTTCCAAGGATATCCATGAATGATATCCCATGTATCACTCCTGACATGGTGCAGAAACAACACCACCTCAGTCTCTATCCCTGGTATCTAAAATAGCATCCAAAGTCCCACTCGTGGAATGGTACAACCATCGTTCCAAAAATCCCATCCATGTGTTGTCCCCTATAGAACCAGTATCACTTATCAATAGATAATTGAAAATCCAGGGTGGGGCCATCCTAGTAATAGTTATTATTCCTCCCAACGTATTTTCAATTCTTTGACAAAACAAACTATAATGAATAATTATCCCATCTAAGGCATCCTTAAGTCATTACCCTTATATTTCCCTTGGTTTAAATTGGGGGTATGATTTTTATAGATTGGACACACCATTCAAAAAATTAAATAAAATCTTTTATAAAATGATTTTATGTTTTCCAATTTATAGAATTCTAGTAACTCAATTATGAAAAGAGGAATAACTGCCCGACTCTTATCCTAACATTATAAATGGATCGATTTACTTTTATATAGTACTATTACAAGGGAAACAGACACCCCAAAGGTGGTTTATCAAATTATGGAATGGTATTTTTGGTTCCTGAAATATGTCACACCTATTAGGGTGGCTCAAGATAAGAAGATAGCCAACATGTTGATTTTATTCTATCTATGATCATAAAAAATTTAGAAAAATTTAATTTAATTAATTAATCATTTCGAAGGTGTAGTTGGGATGTTCCTATGTTTATAACAATGACACACATTATCGGATGCAACATAATTAAGGAAATGAAGCCAGACCACCTAATTTATCTTCGTAGCATTGTCCTCATCCAGTGTGAGCCATTAAATTGAGCGAGAATGTGAGAAATTAGAAGAATGATAAAATTACCTAAAAATAGTAAGAATAAGGTCTAATCAATAAAATAGAATCATAAGATAATAGAATCTATAAAAATCAGGAAAATAAGTGTAGATCTTACCAATAGGGATCCAATGCATCAAGTGCCAATGGAAACTACGATCAGACAGAGGAGGGATCAAATCCATAACATTACATGGGAGAGGAGCTATCATGCATCGGTTGTCCACTAGAGGAAGGAGGAAAAGATAATTATGGTTTTAAAAACAATTCAGTGTTAAAAGTGTAAAATCACCAAAAAGTGGGTCTCTTGGTTATTCCACATGGTTTGCTAAACCGTGTGCCAATCATGTGCCCTTCACTACCTTCAGAACCCCTCACTAAGGCTAGGTGTATGATTCCTCTAACAATGATAAATTAATCTATAATTGATGGATGTATAAAATCCCACATGGGTGTGAATCATTGTTCAAATTGTCTCATACAAACTATGAGGCCTCTTGTTGTGCACTGAGTTCCTTCATAGATGAGTTGAATGGTTAGAACCAACTATGTGATAATAATGTCGCTCATTCCACCTCATTAAATTATAGATATATGATATCTGAACCATCTTTAGACTCTATTATACCACTCTATATCCCTTAGGGTATATCATTATCAATAAAAAATAGGTCTTGAACAGTAACTTAGAAATATATACCTCTACGAAATGATAATATGTTACAACCTACCTAGATTAGAATAACTGGTACTTTAGTTTCCCTTCTCTGGATAGTATGTTGTCATCTGAGAAATGTTCCATCCACTACACACTTACATCAGCTTCTCTCTCTTTGGTCATATAATGTACATGGCCCTGATTCCATAGCACCCAGACCAATGGAACTGACCTTCCATAGAGATCCATCATTCTCCATTCAATGATAAAAATTAGATTCTACTCGAAGGTAACATGCACATATAGATCAATATCCTCATAGTCAAATTAATGATATGAGTCAGCATGATACACCAAATGATATGATATGTGGACTATTTCATACATGGAATGGTATCTCTGAGGTAGCTAGAAAGGATAGGATACCATCTCGACTATCTCAATTATCACAAAATGCCCGAAATAACAAAGTGATATCATTAATTTTCATTAAATTCGTCTATGACCTAATCTGGGAGACACAAGAGGAAAGGCCAAATATTAAACCTCAATCTCTAGTTGTAGAAAATGATGATCAGTTTAATACTTCTTCCTAGACTGAGATGTATCCATATGATTTTGAATCATTTTAAATTACTATAAACACTACTTGAAATATAGGATTTCCCAACAGTTTACAGTGAACCATTGGGATAGGGGGGATAAAAATTACCCTATCTGAATGGTTTTGGAAAACCGTTGGGAAAACTTAAATTACCATGTTTTCCCAACGGTTTTGAAAACCGTTCGGAAAAACCCAAAATCTCCTCTTTCCCAACAGTTTAGAACCGTTGGGAAAACTGTTTTACCAATGGTTTTATGAACCGTTGGAAAAAAAACCTAGACATTCTATGCCAATGGTTTTGAACCGTTGGCATAGCCTCTGCTGGGAAAATTGCACAGCAGCTCTGCAATTTTCCCAGTAGCTCCCCAATTTGCAACCAGCACTCCAATTTACCCACCAGTTCGATCCAATTATTGTACCTACAATAAACTAACACATACATATACAATTATTGTACATGCAATAACCAACTAACACTTACATATAGAGAACAAATCCATACACATTTAACATATAATGGTGGAACTATACACACCCATAATTAAATTATAATTCATAAAGTAATTATAAATATACATAACTCATTTAGAATTCAATTTAAAAGTTAGATGACAATTATATGTGGAATACAAAACTCAATTCAAAATTTGATTTGTTTTTTGTATAGCATATATTTTTACCTGAAATAATGTCCATTTTGAACATAATATATACACCTGGAGTGCTACCAGCCACAACGAGCCTCGTATTGAGGTGGGGTTGACTCGTACACATCACATATGCCCCGTGGATCATTGTACTAATTTATTGACACAATCCGAATGTGTTTGGTCGGTTTTCCTTATGCCAGTTGATGTTTTTCAATTAAAATGACGTACTTTTGAAAAAAAAAGGCAGACACTTTGGGTGGTGTCAGCCACACCGCGCCTCGGATTGAGGTGGCGTTGACTTGTACACGTCACATATGAGCCATGGATTTTTCACATAATGTTTCAGTGGAAACCAAATGCGTTTGGTCTATTTTCCATATATACTTAAATTTTTGTCCATTTTAAGCAAATGAGAGCCACTTAGAGTGATTCTGGCCACACCGTGCCTCATATTAAGGCGGGGTTGACTCTTTCACATCACATATGACCGATGGATCGTTGTTCTAAAGTATCGACACAATCCGAATGCATTTGGTTGCTTTTCCGTATTCCAATTGGTGTTTTTCACATCAAATGATGTCCTTTTGAATCAAAAGATAGACACTTTGAGTGGTGGTGGCCACAATGTGCCTTGGATTGAGGTGGGGTTGACTCATACATGTCACATATGACCCATGGATAGTTGTGCTAATGTATCGACAAAATCTGAATGCATTTGGTCGGTTTTTTGTATTCCAGTTGATGTTTTTCAATTAAAATTACGTACTTTTGAAACAAAAGGCAGACACTTTGAGTTGTACCAGCCACACCGCACCTCGGATTGAGGCGGAGTTGTCTCGTACATGTCACATATGACCCATGGATCGTTCTCTTAATGTTTCAATGGAAACCGAATGCATTTGGTCAGTTTTTCCTATGTACTTAAATTGTTGTCCATTTTAAGAAAAAGAGAGCCACTTAGAGTGATTCTGGGAACACCATGCCTCGGATTAAGGCAGTGTTGAATCGTACATGTCATATATGACCGATGGATCGTTGGGCTAAAGTATCGACATAATACGATTTCATTTGGTCGCTTTTCTGTATTCCAGTTGATGTTTTTCATTTCAAATGATGTCCTTTTGAAACAAAAGACAGACACTTTGAATGGTGGCGGACACACCGCACCTTGGATTGAGGTGGGGTTGACTCATACACGTCACATATGACCCATGGATCATTGTGATAATGTATCGACACAATCCGAATGCATTTGGTCGGTTTTTCGTATGCCAGTTGATGTTTTCAGTTAAAATGAAATAATTTTGAAACAAAAGGCAGACACATTGAGTGGTGCTGGCCACACTGCGTCTCAGATTGAGCGGAGTTGACTTGTACACGTCATATATGACCCATGGATCGTTCTCCTAATGTTTCAATGAAAACCGAATGCGTTTGGTTGGTGTTCCGTATGTACTTAAATTGTTGTCCATTTTATGAAAAAGATAGCCACTTGGAGTGATTTCGGCCACACCGTGCCTCGGATTAAGGCATGGTTGACTCGTACATGTCACATATGTCCTAGGGATCGTTGTTATAATGTATCGACACAATCTGAATCCGTTTGGTCTGTTATCTGTATGCCAGTTGATGTTTTTCAATTAAAATGACGTACTTTTGAAACAAAAGGAAGACATGTTGAGTGTTGGCGGCCACACCGCACCTAAGATTGAGGCGGGGTTGACTCGTACACGTCACATATGACCCATGAATCGTTGTTCTAATGTATCGACACAATACGAATGCGTTTGGTCAGTTTTCCGTATGCCAGTTAATGTTTTTCAATTAAAATGACGTACTTTTGAAACAAAAGGCAGACACTTTGAGTGGTTTTGGCCACACCACGCCTCGGATTGAGGTGGAGTTCACTCATACACGTCACATATGACACATGGATCATTCTCCTAAAGTTTCAACGGAAACCAAATCTGTTTTTTTGGTTTTCCGCATGTACTTAAATTGTTGTCCATTTTAAGCAAAAGAGAGCCACTTGGAGTGATTCCGGCCACACCGTGATTCATATTAAGGTGAGGTTTACTCGTACACGTCACATATGACCCATGGATCGTTTTTCTAAAGTATCGACACAATCCGAATGCATTTTTTTGGTTTTCCGTATGCCAGTTGATGTTTTTCACTTCAAATGACGTCCTTTTGAAACAAAAGACAGACACTTTGAGTGGTGGCGGCCACACCGCGCCTTGGATGGAGGTGGGGTTGACTCGTACACATCACATATGACACATGGATAGTTGTTCTAATGTATCGACACAATCTGAATGCATTTGGTTGGTTTTCCGTATGTTAGTTGATGTTTTTCAATTAAAATGACGTCCTTTTGAAACAAAAGGCAGACACATTGAGTGGTGGAGGCCACACCGCACCTCCGATTGAGGAGGGGTTGACTCGTACACATCACATATGACCCATGGATCGTTCTCCCAATGTTTCAATGGAAACAGAATGCGTTTGGTCGGTTTTCCGTATGTACATAAATTATTGTCCATTTTAAGAAAAAATGAGCCACTTGGAGAGATTCCGGCCACACTGTGCCTCAGATTAAAGCGGGGTTGACTCGTACACATCCTATATGACCCATGGATCGTTGTTCTAAAGTATCGACACAATCCGATTGCATTTGGTTGGTTTTCCGTATGCCAGTTGATGTTTTTCACTTTAAAGGACATACATTTGAAACAAAAGGCAGACACTTTGAGTGGTGGCGGCCACATCGCATCTCGGATTGAGGCGGGGTTGACTCACACATGTCACATATGACCCATGGATCGTTTTTCTAATGTATCGACACAATCCGAATGCGTTTGGTCAGTTTTCCGTATACCAGTTGATGTTTTTCAATTAAAATGGCATCCTTTTGAAACAAAAGGCAAACACTTTGAGTGGTGGTGGCCACACCGCACCTCGGATTGAGGCGGGGTTGAATCATACACATCACATATGACCCATGGATCGTTGTTCTACTGTATCGACACAATATGAATACGTTTGGTCGGTTTTCCGTATGCCGGTTGATGTTTTTCAATTAAAATGACGTACTTTTGAAACAAAAGGCAGACACTTTGAGTGGTGCCGGCCACACCACGCCTCGGATTGAGGCGGCGTTGACTCGTACACGTCACATATGACCCATGGATCGTTATCCTAAATATTCAATGGAAACCGAATGTGTTTGGTCAGTTTTCCGTATGTACTTAAATTGTTGTCCATTTTAAGAAAAATAGAGCCACTTAGAGAGATTCCGGCCACACCGTGCCTCATATTAAGGAGGGGTTGACTCGTACACATCACATATGACCCATAGATTGTTGTGCTAATGTATAGACACAATTTCAATTCATTTTTTCGGTTTTACATATTCTAGTTGATGTTTTTCAATTAAAATGACGTCCATTTGAAACAAAAGGTAGACCCTTTGAATGGTGGCAGCCACACCGCACCTCGTATTGAGACGGGGTTGACTCGTACACGTCACATATGACACATGGATCGTTGTGCTAATTTATATAAACACAATCCGAATGCATTTGGTTGGTTTTCCATATGCCAGTTGATGTTTTTCAATTAAAATGACGTACTTTTGAAACAAAAGGCAGACACTTTGAGTGGTGTCGGCCACACCACGCCTCGGATTGAGGCAGAGTTGGCTTGTACAGGTCACATATAACCCATGGATCATTCTCCTAATGTTTCAATGGAAACCGAATGCGTTTGGTCGGTTTTACGTATGTACGTAAATTGTTTTCTATTTTAAGCAAAAGAGAGTCACTTAGAGTGATTCCGGCCACACCGTGCCTCAGATTAAGGCGGGGTTGACTGATACACGTCACATATGACCCATGTATCATTGTGATAAAGTATCGACATAATCCGAATGCGTTTGGTCGGTTTTCCGTATGTACGTAAAATGTTGTCCATTTTATGAGAATCCTTTGTGCGGGGGGTTGTTCGGGGTCCAAGGAAGAGGGTGGGGGGGCTGTCTGGGGGCTGTCTGGGGGGCTCTCTGGGGGGTTGTTTGGGGGGCTGTCTGGTGTCCAGGGAGGAGGGTGGGGGGGGGCTGTGCGGGGGGCTGTCCGGGGGGTGTTCGAGGGGTTGTCCGGTGGTCCAAGGAGGAGGGTGGGGGGCTGTCTGGGCGGCTCTCCCGGGGATGTCCGGGGGGCTGTCTGGGGTCCAGGGAGAAGGGTGGGGGGGGCTATCCGGGGGCTATTCAGGGGGATGTACAGGGCTATTTGGGGGGTTGTTCAGGGTCTATGGAAGAGGGTGGGGGGCTGTCTGGGGGGATGTCTGAGGGGCTGTCCGGGGGGTTGTCTGGGGTCCAGGGAGGAGGGTGGGGGGGCTGTCTGGCGGGGCTGTCCGTGGTCCAGGGAGGAGGGAGGGGGTTTTCCAGGGTCCAGGAAGGAGGGTGGTTCCCAAACACACAACCACGAAAAGACAAAAACATCCATAAAAATAGATAATATATAAAATTAACTCAACTCCAATACTATGCTATGAGTCTACATAAAACCAACAACTAGAATAGATTAAATATCAAATCTCAGTAATATCAGTCAAAAATGTAAGGGATCAACTTGTCCCACATCACCATTACCATCATCACCATCATCATCATCACCCTCGTCCTCATCCCCATCATCGTCCTCGCCCTCGCCCTCCTCCTCGTCCTCGCCATCCTCCTCGCCCTCGCCACCCGCCTCGCCCTCCTCCTCTCCCTCCTCTTCCGCATCAGACTCCTCTCCATCATCATCGTCAAGATGGAAATCATCCTGACCACCACTAGAACTGCCACCTGGTGCACCGTATATAGAATTTATCGATGACATATACTCATCAAAAGATGGGCTGGCCTCTGTTGGAAATGTAGGACGTTGAACTTCGATAAATTTCATAAACACACTGTTTGCCCTAGTAGACTGTTCTTCCGTCTCTGTGGCCCTTTTCTCAGCCTGTTCTGCCTGTGCCCTAACTTTCTACAGCTCAGTGTCACTACAGCTCGTACCTGGGCATGGCCAATACCTCGTCGGGGCTATCCTAGGTCGACATCATACTCTTCCAAAATGCTTCTCTCCCAACACCTGATGTAAGTGATCTATTGGCCCAAAATTTTCTGGTTCTTGGGCATCAAGGGCCTCTAAATCATCCTATTACAAATATAAATATATCATTAAGTTACAAAATAGATATTAAAAAATAAATTAAACAGATTAAAACATACAATCAGCTGCTGAGTCACTTCGTTGACGACACTTCCATCCTTTTTCCGTCTACTCGAGCAAAACATTTTTGCTCGAGGCACACGCCCTTCAATATTTTGTATTTGCCTCTACAATGACATTGAAAACTATAGTTATATGAAAAATTTAGCAAAATATTAAATAATTGCAGAAACAAAAGAAAGTGTAAGTTGTAAAGAAAACTTATAAACAATTGCCATACCTGCTTCCTTTTATGATCAGGCATCGTAGTGCGTCCCAGTGTGTGGAGGTATTTTTTTGCATCAATGTTCTTTTTATTTTTTCCAGATGATTCCTAAATAAAATTTGAAAATTCAATAGATAGTATTAATGAAAAACAAGAAAGTTATTATTTAAATACCTCAAATGTTATTAATACCTTAAACTGGGTACACGTCCAATGAGTAATCATCTGACGATACTGCTCTATAGGACAATCATCCACCACTAGTACCCCTCTAAATCAGTTCCAACTCTATCAACCCAGCCAATATACAACTCATGGTTGTAGGATCTCCAAAGCTCGCCTAAATCCTTTAGACATTCCGATTGTGCACACTCACCATCAGGAAAATTAAATCGAAGCTGAAATCAAAATATTAATTCATATAAATACAAAAATAATTCATGGCATTAAATAGAACAGATTTTTTTACCCATATCTCTACCCAAGCTCTATCCTTGAACTCATGTGGCAAATGTCTCCACGATAGCTGGCTGAAGGGAATGATGTCGGAGTATTTGGAAAGCATTGCCAAAAAACTCCAACATTGTTGCCCTGTTTTCTCAACCATTTGGTTGTCTTCATTATAATCCACCATAACCTGTGTGTAGCAGTGCCACACCAAACGCATGCGTGTACGCCCCCACCCACACCTCCTATTAGTATATTTATCTGTCATGAAAGAAAAGCAAATATTTTATCAAAACATGTTATAATGAAAATAAATATTGCTATAAAAATATGTTAGGGTTCTATAAATATACCTGTGTCGGTCTGATCGTTGAGCTCCACTGGATCCACAGAAACTGATGGAACACCCTATGGTGGAACAGGAGTCAAAGATGATGGAATATAGAAGCTCGGAAAGACAGAAGTAGAAGGAAAAGAAGATGAGACAACTATCTGACCGAATGCTGACTGGGGAGTGGGGATCATCATGGGATGTGAAAATGATGGGCCAGAAGATGCAGAAGGTAGCGAAAACATGGGAGGCCTAAATATCCTGTGTGTCTCTAACGACACACCGAGATTAGAATATGGGAAGGATGACATGTTAGTGTGAGGGGCATAGTCTAGTCGGGTATGCGCAACTACTCGTCTACCTCTGGTACGAACCCTCCTCATACCACCAGCCTGAGTACTAGGACCAGTACTAGGCTCCTTTTCGAATAACTGTCGACATATAGGTGGATCCCACAAAAATGTTTACAAAAAAATTAATCAAATGACATTATATATTCATTAAATATATATATATATTTGAAATAAAGCTCTCACTATAGGCACTAATGGTTGAACGCCCATCTCCGTCATTCAATGATTGTTCTCCATCATTTTTTTCCTTCATCTCTCTTCAATTGTCTTCATTTCCTACTTTTGAAAACAAATATGTAATTAATTAGAAAAATAAAACTAATGTGTAACCCAAAAAACTAAATATACGAGGGAATAGGGGGATTCATAGGTAATTTAGCTATCAGTTGCTTTATAAGATCTTGAATGGATTTAATAAATCATACAAGTTG
Organism: Viscum album; assembly: GCA_963277665.1. Taxonomy (NCBI): domain Eukaryota; kingdom Viridiplantae; phylum Streptophyta; class Magnoliopsida; order Santalales; family Viscaceae; genus Viscum; species Viscum album. The sequence continues at coordinate 1,466,805,248 of OY728140.1, read as the reverse complement.
TAATTTTCACCAAGTTAGAAATATTGTTTGACTATGTTTGAATACAGTTCAATTCCAAATTAGAAAATCCAATTCAAATAAAACTGCAACCAATAAACATTGAAAATTCAAATAACGATCAAGTCAGCTATCAACTGTTTTAGAAGATCTTGAATGAATTTATTAAATCATAAAAGTTTTAATGTTCACCAAGTTAGAAATATTGTTTGAATATGTTTGAATACGGTTTAATTGCAAATTAGGAAATTCAATTCAAATAAAACTGCAACCAATAAACATTGAAAATTCACATAATTGTCAAGTCAACTATCAATTGTTTTAGAAGAGCTTGAATGGATTTAATAAATCATACAAGTTGTAATGTTCACCATGTTGGAAATATTTTTTGACTATGTTTGAATACAGTTCAATTCCAAATTAGAAAATGCAATTCAAATAAAACTACAACCAATAAACATTGAAAATTCACACAATGGTCAAGTCAGCTAAAACATATTTGTGATCAATACTAAATCAATTTGAATATTACCAACCTTAACAACCAAACTCGAGGTAAACCAAAATAATTGAGAACATGGATGAATGATTCTATATATTTTCATCCACAACTTCAGGTTCACAATCAACTCTGACAATTGAGCTACTTGAGTCATCAAAGGAAATAAATGGATTGGTTCCAATGGCACTAGGGATAGTGTCAATTCCATCATCACCATCATAAAAAATATGTCTTGGAATTACTTCAACTATGACAACAAATTCAGGTCGAAGTTGGTCTTTGACATAAAAAACATGTTTAGCCATTGATGCCAACACATATGGTTATTCGGTAGCAAGAGTGTGAGTCATATTAATTACTCGAAATCCACAATCATCAATAAATGTGCCATGGCTCGTCATCGAATCAAACCAATGGCATTTCATCATTGTGACTCGTCCATGAGAGTAATAATCCAATATTATTATTTTCTCAACAACTCCATAATAACCCACATTTTCAAATCGCGGTCTACTATCTGATGCACTAGCATAACTATCTGTTGTGGAAGTAACCATAACACCATCATGTTATGTTATCATGTTCTTTGCTCATTCAGTGACAATAAATTTGTACCCATTGATAACAATTGATTTACAGTCATGAACCACGTTATTATGACCAAAAGATAAAGATCTTATTTCCTGAGAGACAGAGTCAGCAAAAAAACTCAATACTTGTAATATAAATGACTATTAAGCTTAATTAAATATTGATATAATTATTTTAAACATTAATTTTTTAATACCTTCATTTTTAAACAAGAAGAAAACTCTTTGCTATGGAAAGTCTCTATCCTTATCAAAGATAAATAACGATGCTTACTATTTATCATTTTTTTGTGTTCCCTGTAGATAAAAAATATTAATAGATTAACAGATATATATGTTAGATATACATAATCAATTTAGTTACCTGATATAGTAATTGAACAAATCACAGTTGAACAAAATTGTGCGACGTGCCATCTCCCGCTCTTCATGGATTAATGTATTCAATGTATATGATCCAGGAATTCCTCCTATTTGAGGAAGTGATGGAAAACTAGGATCCATTTGCTCATACTGTTCTTCTTCATTTCTCATTGGTCTGTTAAATCTTGTAGTAAGATCAGACAAATACATCGAGCATAAATTCATACATTTATGATCCAAGTAATCGTTCATGATAGAACCTTCATGATGATTTCTATTTCGGACATAAGACTTTAATGTGAACATATTTCTTTCAGTTTGATACATCCAACGAAAAGAAATATGTCCTCCGAGAGGTATTTTAGTGGGAATATAAACAGTCAGATGTAGATTGCATGTGAAAAATGATAGATGAAATATTTTTTCCAACTCACACAAAATTAATGGAGCATCTGTCAAAATTTTTTGCAAGAAAGACTTGGAGAAATTCTTAGCACAAAGATCTCTAAACAAATGGAACGACCGAATAAAAACCACCCTTACATTATTGGACAAAAGATGACGGATTGATATTGGAAGCAACTCATGCAGTAGAACATGATAATCATGAGTCTTAAAAGATTTTAGCTTCAAATCTCTTCTGCTGACACGTTTAGATATGTTGCTTGAATAGCCATCAGGAACTCTAATAGTCTCTAATACTTCTAGAAATTGTTTTTTTCTGTAGTTGTCATCACATAAGAAGCACATGGAAGTTTCCATTTATTTTCACTGATACACACAGGATGCAATTCTGGTCTGATGCCCTGATCCAGCAAGTCACGCCGAGGACGTAAATCATCTTTTGTCTTCCCCTTGACATTTATAAGAACCTAAAGAAACATTTCTCATATATTCTTTTTAATATGCATTACGTCTAAGCAATGATGTAAAAAATTGGTTGACCAATAAGGCAAATAAAAAAAGATAATCCTCTTCCTCCAATTGTAACAGGTTTCAGTGGAAACATTCTTTCTATTTCTAGATTTCATTTGACCCTTCCCAAAAGAAAAACTGAAATCTTTCAATTCATTAAGCAAGTCAGTTCCAGACATACGCTGAGGTGGATCATCAGTCTCTATATTATTATCAAATCTTCGACGATTCATTCTATATGGATGACCCTTTGGCAAGAATCTTCGATGTCCCATAAAACTGAAACTACAGTTATGTTTCAGTCTTCTGGATCGTGTATTCTTCATACAAATTGGACATGACAGTTTTTCCTTCGTGCTCCATCCAGACATCATTTCATAAGTCGGAAAATCATAGATCGTCCACATAAGCGCAGCACTCATCTGAAATATGTCTTTCGAACATGCATCGTATGTGCGCACACCCACATCCCAAATTAGTTTCACCTCTTTTATTAAAGGTTGCATGTATATATCAATATTAATGCGAGGATCAGAAAGACCAAATATGAGTATACTCATGAAAGTGAAAGGTTTTTTTATACACAACCATGGGGGAAGATTATAAATGTGTGTAAAAACTGGCCATGTGCTATGCGAAGTAAGCATCTACCCAAACAGATTAAAACCGTCGCATGAAAGACCCAGCCTCACATTATGCACGTCAGCTGAAAAATCAGGATATCGAGAATCAAATCTATCCCATGAAAATCCATCTTTAGGATGAACCAACTCATCATTAGTCTTTTTTTCTCTCGGTATCATTCCATCTCATTTTTATTGATATGTCATTAGACATAAAAAGATTCTGGAGTCTGGGGATCAATGGAAAGTGCCACATTACTTTTTTTTGGAATGTGAGATGGTGTTCCATTAGATTTTGACTTCCAGCGGGATGTGCCACATTTTATAAAATCATTTAGTTCAGTGGTTTCCTCCCAGAATAAACTACAATCTTTCGGGCAAGCATGAATTTTGTTTCTTGAAAATCCAAGTTCCTCAACTAACTTCCATGCCATATAGTGGTTTGAGGGAATATCTGCATCATCTGGAAGTAAATCCTTCAAGAGGGTAAGAATGTAATCGATTGATGTATTAAAAATCTCATACATAGTTTTCCCATGAAACAATCGGATTAAAAATTCCAGCCTTTTCATTTTATCACGGTGTCGATATACTGGAATCGTGGCAGCATCATTCAATTTTTTCACCCTATCAATATCATCATTTTTACGAGATGCATCAGCTGTCCTCATATCGAAGTCTACTTGAATAAAAATCCTTTCTTTTTCATGATGACGAATAAATGGAAACTGATCATCTAACAAATTCTCCCTTCTAGTCCTTTCATTTCGATCATCACCAATTTGAGATTTCATTTTCTCCCCATTGTGATACCACACAAAGTAGTTTGCTTGAAAACCATTTTTGGTTATGTGGTAGCTGACTTCTTCATGGCTCAACCAAGGTCTACCAACACAATTGGAACATGGGCAGTGTATGCAACCACTATCTAAAGCATTGTGAAATGAAAAATATATAAATCTCTCCAAATTGTTTTGAAAATCGCTTGAGATCCAATCGGTTTCATACATCCAACTTCTGTCCATTCTGTAAAAATAATTTATATAAGTCATTTTGTCATAAACAATTCAATATGATTGAAATTTAATAGAAAATATATTTATGTAAATGATAAAGGAGAAGTTTCTAGTTGATCTAGTGAACTATTAAAACAATGTAAATATATACTAATTAATTCAGTTATGTGTGCCTAGATTTGAGTTGATATGTGTTTTGTAATTTTTTCATTTATCACATACCCAGAAGACCCCATAGACCTAATAAAACATTGTTCAAGATATTACAAAGTGAAGGCTTTTCATGAAAGATGCAGAATGTGTAAAGAGAGTTTTTTAAATAAGTTATTGATTCTAAAAAATGGAAATATTGTGAAAAATTATTACATTTCATAACACCCAAACTAAATTCCATAGAAAGTACCATATCACCCCACTAAAAAAAGGAAAACCACCTACCCCACTATCCCAACCATGTCAATTACCTCAATAAGGGCTTCTATGTCTATATTTGGGAAGAGGTTGAAGGAGTCTAACCTGGATGGGGAGTTGCAACCGATCAGATGGAAGACCTCAGTTTAGGGTTCGCCTGCGCGGGGGCTTCTGAAAATCGGGGGAAATGCAGAGTTATTTGCTTCTGTGTAATCGGGGGTGGGATGTCCACAGGGGTGGCGAGTTTGTCTATGGGGTACGGGGTGTCCAGGGGGTAAGCGGGATGTCCACGAAGGTGGCAGGGCTGTCTAGGGGGGAGGGGGTGTCCAGGGGGTTGTCGGGATATCCACGGGGTTGGGGGGGGGGGGCTTTCCAGGGGTACAAGGTGTCCAGGGGGTGGGGGTGTCCAGGGGGGTGTGTCTATGGGGTGGGCAGGCTGTCCACGGGGTTGGGGGGCTTTCCAGGGAGTAGGGGTATCCAGGGGGTGGGCAGGCTTTCCACGGGTGTGGCGGGGTTGTCCAGGGGTTACAAGGTGTCCAGGGGGGTGGGCGGACTGTCCACGAGGGTGGTAGGGCTGTCCAGGGGGTAGGGGGTGTCCAGGGGTGTGGGCGAGCTGTCCATAGTGGTGTGACTGAGAGCTATGAGATTTAATTGGGTTTTCATTCATGTTATGAAAAACAAAACATGGGTGTTAAGGATTAGAATAGTATTTTTTAGTGAAAATACAATTTGGTAGGATTAGTGACTTGATAACATGATGGTATCAAGTTTGCAATTGGGAAAATGTTGGGGCATTGGATTCTAAAAGGCTCCCGCAACCTTCCAAGGATATATTATTTCTAGAAAAATGTGTTGTGGGAGACAGAATTCATCCTATATAGTTGATGTCACTTTTAGATCATGTGATACCTTACTCATCAACATGAATAAACTAGTACCAAAACCAAGGATGCGTCAAAACTATCCAAATATCTAGAAGTGATGAATTCCCCGTGATTATTGGTGAACTATGGAAGTGATGACTTCCCACCTGCACAGCCCCCCTCCCCACCTCACCCACAACAGACTACCCCTGCACAACCCCCCTCCCATCCACCGACTGCACAACCCCCCCCCCCCCCCACCAGCACCCCCACATGCACATCCCCCCTCCCCCACCCCCACCTGCACAACCCCCTCCCATCCACCCACTGCACACCCCCCCCCCCCCACCTCACCCCCCAACATACTCCCACCTGCCCAGCCCACCCCCAACCAACACACTCCCCTCCCCCCACCGACTTGCACAGCCACCCCCCACATACACCCCCCACTTGAACAACCCCCCTCCACCCACCCCCACCTGCACAGCCCCCCTCCCCCCACCACCACCTGTACTCCCCACCTCACCCCCAACATACTCCCACCTACCCAACCCACCACCCCAAACCTACACACTCCCCTCCCCCCACATACTTGAACAACACCCCCCTCCACTTTCACACTCCACTTGAACTTCCCCCCTCCCCCACCCCCACTTGCACAACCCACCCCCACCCCCACCTGTACAACCCCCACCTCACCTCCCAAGACTCTGACCTGCCCAGCCCACCCCCCCAACCTGCACACTCCCCTCCCCCCACCAACTTTCACAACAACCCCCCTCTAATTGCACCCCCACCTGCACAACCCACCCCTCCCCCCACCCCCTCATGCACAACCCTCCCACACCCCCACCTGTACAACCCCCACCTCAAAACCCCACCAGAACACCCCCTCCCCCACCTAAACACCCCACCAGCACACCCCCTCCCCCACCTACTACACCCCCAACACCTCCCACCAGAACAAAAACATTAAACAAAAACAGAACAGAAAATCGATTCACACATGACACCAGAACAAAATCAGAAAGCAAATAACAAATCCAATTGAAATTTTTGGGTATAGGTACTGCCAAACCATAGGTTTAAGCCAAATCACAACACAAAAGGAAAAAATTAGATGTAAAACATTAAACATAGCGTTCTACTTACAGATTTTAAGTATAGAAAAAAAACAACCTTGTGATTGAGTATGGATCTGGTGGAATGATTTTCCACACGAGAGAGATCTTAGGTCTCAATTTTAGCAGTTCAATCGCGAGGATGGGATCTTGGGTTTGCTGGTATTTTAGGGGAAAACATTTCGAAAAGTGTTAACAAACCGTTGGGAAAGGTGAGCTTTACCAACGGTTTACACAAACCATCGGGAAAGCCTTCCTAAGTCATGGGCTTTACCAATGGTTTTGTAAAACCATTGGTAGTGGGAGAATAATTGTTAGATTTCCCAACGCTTTCTTCAAACCCTTGGGAAATACTTGGTTTATACATCTATTCCAACTGTTCAGCAGAACCGTTGGCAAACAAGCGTTGGGAAAACCCAATAGCCCTGGTGGATGAATATGGTAAATATGAATAATTGAATATTCTTTTCAATGAATATTAAATAAACAATTGAATAAAATTTATTGTTGAATATAAAATAGAATATTACCATTAAAAATTTATTCAAAAATATTAAATTATTAGTTATTAAAAAATATTAATTATATATTGGGTTTCCTTATTCATTCATGTTGTAAATTTTATTATATTGTTCATGAAGGTGGTAAAACTGAGCCAAACAAGAACATTTTATAACTAAATGATCAAGAACATGTTATTGTAGAGTAATAATATAACTTTTATAAAAAAAACATTATTTAAAAATATTTAATTTCCATTGGTAAATCATATTTACGAATAGGAGGATGAATATGGTAAATATGAATAATTAAGGATAGGATAACACATACATTTATGACATGAATTCTCTGTTAGATATCTACATGGAAATGAGGTATTTGGAATTCTATTTTCTAACCATAGGATACAAAACGGTACATATGAGTGTTAGGGCTATAATTTCTTCAGGGATTTAAGGATAAAGCAAAGTAAATATATGTTTTATGGCGGGTCGTGGAGGGGTCCAGTATTATGTGAGTCTGAGTGGAATTTTAACAAATTCTTATTTTATAATTTCTAAGGAATGTATTTTTAAATAGAAAGTGAATGTAAAGTTGAATAAGAGTGGATATTTTATAAGAATAGGTTGATTATACTGTCATGCACTCATTTAGACATTATTATTAAGATTATTATTAGTATTATTATTGTTATTATTATTATTATTATTATTATTATATTTTAGGCCATTACCCCTTAGTGAAACTCTTTTACCTCATTTTACCACTACTGTGATAAATAATTTTTTTCCTTCACACCTTTTTTATTCATATAAATGAAATTTACCATATTACACAATTTTAATATTATGATACAAAATAGTAAATCCATTTTATCGAATACAATTTATAAATTTGATTAAAATTAATTTTAATATAAGTATATATAAATTTTTTTTTTGAATTTTTTTAAATCATAAAAATGAATTTCATCTTATTCATTAACAAGTAATAATAATTGAGTGGGTGTCAAATTATATTATTATACATATAAGAAATACATTTCATTAAAATAATTCTTTAATAGGGATTATAAAAATTTATAAAAAATCACAACATATATAAAAAAATACATTGAAAAATTGGCCTTTAAACCTTAGGTTTTATGATTTTAATTACTAAGTAATTAATAATTAATTCATGATTTTTATTAATTTATATATATATATCAAAAAAATTCATACTCCAAATATGAGAAATTTAACTTTTAAAAATATTTGATAAATAATGTTTTTAAAAAAAATTATTCATCAATTAATAATTAAATTAATATCCACTATAGTTACATAATTATATATTATAATTTATTAATTTATATTACAATTCATTAATTTAATTTTATGAATACATTTTACTGATTTAATTCATTAAATGTAATAAAATTAACAAAATTATTTAATTGATAAAATCAGTTTCTCTAGAATCAATGGTATTTTTCTAAGTGAAATAATGTATATTATTCTATTATGAAGTGATTTATTTTTTTCCAATAATTTACTTATAATAATTATTTTTACCTCTAATTAAAATTAATTTATATTAGTTATACACCGATAATTCCAAACCCATAAATTGATTATAGGTGTCGTACCCAATGATGTTATATCATATAATAATGATCATTCAAAAACGATATTATCCCCATTTCATTCTATAAATTCATTTAATTCCAACCCCTAAAATCACATATATTATTGAAATTTTATTTTTTTAGATTTTATATCATAATTTCTCCTTTAATAAAGTTTTTTCACTCTTTATAGGATTTATATTACTAATAGTTATTCTCCAAGGTGTAGATAATCCAAATTATTTCCTACCTTTCAAAAAATTATTCTTTTATATTTATAATCCCATTATAATTTTTGAATTCATGAGGGATCTAATAATCCTTATTTTATAACAAATATATGGTATTCAGCAGATGGTTCCATGTTCTTTTTTTGTAATAATCCATTATGATTGAATAAATTTTTGTTAATTTGATTACATTATTATATTATTTATTTATTTCATATGATTTCATTAATTGTAATGAAAAAAAGCTTAGTATGGGTAATAAAATGAATAAATAATTCAAGGATAATATATTTTCCCACCTTTAAATAATTTTCATCCTTACAATTTTAATTTATCTCACCATTGAAGAAAAATGAGGGTATTCTTAACATTGTAAAGACTTGAGTTATATTTTCAAATAAGATATTTTTATTTTTTTATAAAGACTAAAAACTAATATTTTTCCTCATAATAGAGATATGATTAGATTTTCATTTTCCAAAACATTTTCTTTCTAAATAATACTCCATAACGTTAATGAAAATATTACCATTGTTAGTTATAATTTTTACAGGGGGTATATTTTTTCATGAACCATTAATTGATGTTCAGTATAAGCTTCCTCCATGTCATTTTTCATGGGGACACATCCCAATAAATTCTTTGTTGCATCACTGTATATAAAAAACCCATCTCTATAGTATGACAGTGTGAGTATAGGTGTAATTAGAAATATTCTCTTAAGATCCTTAAATTTTTTTTACATTCATCAATATGAAGGAACATGATTACCTTTCGAGTTAACAAGGTTAGTGTATTTGGAAGTCCTCAGAAGGTTATTCTAAAGCATCATTAATATCTAGTTAATTTGAGATAATTATGGATCTATGTTACAATTTTTGGTCAATGAAACGCATTAGTTAATGTTATATTTTAATTATCCATTGATATAACCTTTATTATGAATAAATGAACAGATAATTATATTTCCACGACCAGAATTCACAATTTATAAATTTGACATATAAATTATCCTTTTTCAAGGTATTCTAAAAAATACAGAAATTATATTTTTTCCCTTCTTTTCTCTTGAAATATATGAGAATATAATCTATATATTTTATAATAAATTGATTAAGGTAACCTCTATGGATTCCTTTCATCGAATGAATAATTAAATTGTATCCATTTATAAGTATGAAAGGAATCACTATTATTTTATAGTGCATATATCTTATATGAAAGTATATCTTAGGTAAATACAATTTTTTATAATTAATTTATGATATTAATATTGATGTTCAATCCTTATGAAGTATTAATCCCCTCATATTTGATCAAATAAGTCATTAATATTTGGTAGGGGAAGCATTTTCTTGATTTTGATCTTATTAAAGTCCTGATAATTAATGTTGAGATTAATTTTTCCATATTTATTCTTACATAAGAGGATTGGTTCACCCTATGGTGATGTAAATGCGAATATATAACCATTATCCAAATTTTCTGGGAGTCACTTCTATAATTTCTTTGATATAATCTGGGCTAATCTATATAGATTATTTGATAGAGGAATAAAAACATTTATGGGTTTCATTTAAAAAATTTCCTCATGATCTAGGGGGATTCAAGGATACATTTAAGTTAAAATTAGTGTATTCATTCAATATTGGAATAAAATAAATTTTTAGTTTCTCCCCAACCATTTTAGTCAAATACCCATCAAGATTATGTTTTTGGAAATATAGGATTTTAGTAATTCATATAGGGATTTCATTGTTATCCTAGTACTAATAAAAAATCATGGTTTTATTTCAAATATTAAAAGTGAATTATCTCTCCCGGAAATTGATATCGGATCTATGTATAGAGATAATATACAAGCCAAAATTCATATAAATGTTTACTAAAGAGAGAATAGTAATATTTATAGGACGCACAACCCCACAAACATTTATAAAAGTGGAGTAATATACATGGGATGAAATCATTATACCACAATGTTTTTTCAAAAATAACACAATATCTAATCATTTGGGTGGTGATTTAATGATATTAAAAAGCATTATAGATATAATAAAGTTGGTATAACCATAATCCAATAGAAAATTTGATATTAATGAGTGTATAATGAGTGTATCTTTCACTAATTAATTTTCATGACCCATATATCTTGTTATGATTATTTAATCCTTCCCTTTCTCCCATGGTATAGGAGGTTGTAGATTCTGACTATAATCATTGAATATTTTATTTGAGAAATTGTTTATATAGTTTCCGATTTAATCACATTAAAAAATTGAATTTATACTGGAACCTTAGGAATATCTTAATTGTCGTATATTGTATTGACCAAAATCATTACTTTTAATCCATGTTTTGTTACCTAAATCCATCCTTTACCAAATATAAAACTTCTTACAGTTCCTTTAAGAAATTTCCCAAGGTGATTCTTATAACATTATTCTACATGAAGTAAGGGTAATCTTCTTTATTCTATGGACATTATAACTTATACATCCATAAAACTCCATTATTAACTTATTTAATGGTTTTGGGAGTATGATATGGTCTATGTTGTTAACCATAAGTTGAGATATCCAGGTGTGCATAGCAATATTATTTTCATCACCTTCTCCCATCATGTCTGGTTACTCATTAGGATAATCATTACATTTTTTATTATATTAATTATTAACTTGATTCCTCCTAGTTCCAACCATTGGATAAATTTAAAAAGGTTACTTTTAATATCAGACTATAAAAACCAAGGTAAAATCATATGATAAGGGAAATCAATCCGAAATGTCCTAAATTACGACACATTCATTTCAACCAAAAAAAAATTAGGTTATCCTATATCAATTTTATTTAAAATAATTTGTTTTAGGTTCATAAAATCCATTAAAAAAACTAAACCCCATTTTTATATGAATTGAGACAAACAAACCATAACATAAAAACATATAACCTCATTTTATAATAATATTAATTACCTCTATAATAAATCACATAGTAAAACCTAAAGTTTAGTTTATTTAGTTATTAGATAAATACCCAACATATTTAACAAAAAAAATATATATTATCCTACATATAATCGTACCACATGATACCCTCATGGACATATTACTCATAATACTCCTCTTCATTTCATATTGAATTGAAAATGAAAAGTAAAATCCTCAGGTTAGATGCTCTGTATGTGTAAACATAAGAGAGAATAATTAAAGAACATCGATGAGTATAAGATGAACATATGTGAATGATAACACAATTAACGTAAGAGAACATAACTTAAAAAAATAAAACATGATAAAACATAAATCCCAAATCATGATTCAAGGAATATATGTTTTGTTATTATATAATACACTGGTCATTGTAGTGTGGAAACATAATTAAACAATCATGATACCAAAAAATGACATAAGGATGTTGAATAACCTATATTGTTTCTGTAATAATGCCGAATATATATATATATAATCATAGAAACTAATTTATTATATCAAGGCACATTGTTAATACCATAATCACGTAGTGGATAGAGTGTTATATTGGATCGGGTTCTCTCTCTATTCCATAAACATAGTGCATAGAGTCCCTTTGGGGTCTACGTTTACTCCCCATCCCTATACACATAGTTGATAGAGCACCTAAGGTGTTTTGGTTTAATCCCCATTCCTATATGGATAGAATAATGAGTCTATTAATATTATGAGGCTACATCCCATTTATATACACAAAGACAGAGACCCTAAATGGTTTTAGTTTACTACCAATTCTTATACACATAGTGATAGAGTCCCTTTGGGGTTTGGGTTTACTCCCCATTTCCATATATGTAGTATTCATAGTCCAATATAGGGTTGGTGTTAAAAACATTACTATAAACATAGTGTAATGATTCATTTTTGGGTTTGTTTTACTCCTCATATATGTATTCATAGTGGATAGAGTCCCTTATGGGTTTGGTTTCACTCCCAATTAAAATACACATGGTGGAAAATTCTATTAGGAGTTTGGGTTTAATCCTCATTAAAATACACAAGGTATAAAAAGTAACTTAGTTTTTTGGGTTTACTCCCCAATACATATCACATAATGAGATATAAATCATTAAATAGTTAATTTTAGGGATATATAACTTCAGGACCACCCATTCCATAATGAAAACCCATAAATTTGTGTATCACATGGAAACATTAATAATTAAATCATGGATTAACTAACCCATGATAAAGAAATGGACTTCCTAACAAATTACTATAAGAAATGATCATAATACATCCTCAAAAATAATTTGGATTGTATCATTATATTATATCCCCATTGAAGAATAAGAAACATTAAATACATCAACATAAATGATTTTCATTACAAGATTATCAGATAAATTATTGAAAATTAAGATGGAATATTCATTATTTACTAATAAATTTAATTTTAAAAAATAACAATGAACAAAATAGTTTTTATAAAAGTTATTTTAAATTAAATAAAAACACATTCAACAATTATGCAAAATATAAAAGGAATCTTCATAAAAAAATTGAAGAAAATAATGTAGGAAAGCGATCATGCGTGAAGCATCAAAAAATTACTCCTTTCACTCAATTTTGAAGAAACTAAAATTAAATAAATATTGACCTGAATAATTCATAAGAGTAGGGATAATAAATATGTAGCACACCGCTTTGGAAGATAGTTAGAGGTGCCTTGAGACAGTTAGCCACATGGCCTCAAGGGAACCTCCCTCAATGTGATAGGTTGCCGACTAGTAGTGAGGGCCTAGGGGTGTTTGTGGGGAAACTATTCCCTCATCATTCAGAGTGCAGCACAATGGTATATATAAAAAATGAACATAATAAATAGAATAAATAAAAATAACTTCTAGAGTAATAAGAAGAAGAAAGATTAATAATAAATAGATACAAAATTATATTGATGATCATGTAGTTATAGAAAAATGAGTACATGGGAAAAAATTGGGATATAATAATATACCAAATGGTATCAAAATACAAAAATTATAAAATAAGATAATTCTAGAATTGGGAGTATAAGGTCAACAATATTTTCTTGTACTCTATCCTAGTATTGGTTATAAAGCATTGGAAAACAAACATTTCCCTTTATCCATACCTATAATCATAATGTATAATTGGGTACCAAGGGCTACCAATGTATGGTTTGAGATATAATTAAGAGTCCACCACAAAACGTTTCTAGATAAATCCAATTATTTCATTTAAAATTAGTAGTTTTTTAGTAATAATAATTTCAAGACACTAAAGATAAAAATACATTATCTTGGGGTCTTAAGGGGATACCCAATCGATTCTACATGCATCTGATTAAGAAAAATGTCTTCGAAACAAAAGAACCTACACAATTAAGTTGTAAGGTATAATGTATAATGTGTATGTGATAAATATGGTATAAGAAGGAAATTTATCCCCAATAATGTTGTTTTTTTGGACCCATCCCTGGAATTACAATTATAAATTCTCCTTCTTTAATTTAAGGTCATCTTTAAAATTTTAGAAGATACATGTTGAGCTGATCCAAGGTGTTCTAGGAGGGATCCCAAGTATCACTCTAGGGACTTTGAATAGGTATATTCAATTACATGAGGGTCCTTCCAAGGATACCCATTAATGATATCCCATGTATCACTCCCAACATGGTGTAGAAACAACACCACCTCAGTCTCTATCCCGGGTATCTAAAATAGCATCCAAAGTCTCACTCGTGGAATGGTACAACCATCGTTCCAAAAATCCCATCCATGTGGTGTTCCCTAAAGAACCAGTATCACTTATCTATAGATAATTGAAAATCCAGGGTGGGACCATCCTAGGAATAGTAATTATATCTCCCAATGTATTTACAATTCTTTGACAAAACAAACTATAAGGAATAATGAGTCCATCTAAGGCATTCTTAAGTCATTACCCTTATATTTATCTTGGATTAAATTGGGGGTATGATTTTTATAAATAAATCACACCATTCAAAAAATTAAATAAAAACATTTATAAAATGATTATAAGTTTTCCAATTTATAGAATTTTAGTAACTCAATAATGAAAAGAGTAATAAGTGCCTGACTTTTATCCTAACATTATAAATGGATAGATTTACTTTTATATAGTACTATTACAAGGGAAACAGACACCCCAAATGTGGTTTATCAAATTATGTAAAGGTATTTTTGGTTCTTTAAATATGGCACACCTATTAGGGTGGCTCAAGATAAGCTGATAGCCAACATGTTAATTTTATTCTATCTATAATAATAAGAAATTTAGAAAAATTTAATTTAATTAATTAATCATTTTGAAGGTGTCGTTGGGATGTTCCTATGTTTATAACAATGACACACATTATCGGATGCAACATAATTAAGGAAATGAAGCCAGACCACCTAATTTATCTTCGTAGCATTGTCCTCATCTAGTGTGAGCCATTAAATTGAGCGAGAATGCTAGAAATTAGAAGAATGATCAAATTACCTAAAAATAGGAAGAATAAGGTCTAATCAATAAAATAGAAACATAAGATAATAGAAACTATAAAAATCAGAAAGATAAGTGTAGATCTTACCAATAGGGATCTGATGCATCATGTGGCAATGGAAACTACGATCGGACAAAGGAGGGATCAAATCTATAAAATTACATGAGAGAAGAGCTATCATGCATCAGTTTATCACTAGAGGAAGGAGGAAAAGATAATTATGGTTTTAAAAACAATTCAGTGTTAAAAGTCTAAAGTCACCAAAAAAGGTCTTTTGGTTATTCCACATGGTTGGCTAAACAGTGTGTCAATCATGTTCCCTTCACTACCTTCAGAAACACTAACTAAGGCTAGGTGTATGATTACTCAAAAAATGATAAATTACTCTATAATTGATGGATGTATAAAATCCCACTTGGGTGTGAATCATTGTTCAAATTGTATCATACAAACTATGAGGCCTCTTGTTGTGCACTGAGTTCCTTCATAGATGAGTTTAATGGTAAGAACCAACTATGTGATAATAATACCACTCATTCCACCTAATTAAATTATAGAGATCTGATATCTGAACCATCCTTAGACTCTCTTATACCACTATATATCCCTTAGGGTATATCATTATCAATAAAAAATAGGTCTTGAATAGTAACATAGAAATATATACCTCTACGAAATGATAAGATGCTACAACCTACCCTCATTAGAATAACTAGTCCTTGAGTTTCCCTTCTCGGGATAGTATGTTGTCATCTGAGAAATGTTCCATCCACTACACACTTACACCATCCTCCCTCTCTTTGGTCATATAATGTACATGGCCCTGATTCCATAGCACCCACACCAATGGAACTGACCTTCCTTAGAGATCCATCGTTCTCCATTCAATGATACAAATTAGATTATCCTCAAAGGGAACATGCACATATAGATCAATATCCTCATAGTCAAATTAATGAGATGAGTCAATATGATACCCCAGATGATATGATATGTGGACTATTTCATACATGGAATTGTATCTCTGAGCTAGCTAGAAAGGATAGGATACCATCTCGACTATCACAATGATCACAAAAGGCCCGAAATAACAAGGTGATATCTTTCATTTTCATTTAATTCGTCTATGCCCTAATTTGGGAGACACAAGTAGAAAGGAGAATATAAAACCTCAATCTCTAGTGGTAGAAAATGATGATCAGTTTAATACTTCTTCCTAGACTGAGATTTATCCATATGATTTTGAATCTTTTTAAATTACTATAATGTTTCCTCAATTATATGAGGACACAACAATGCTGCCACACCTAGAACAAACCATCATAGAGGTGAACGGAATGATCTACCATAAAGGGACTGCAGTGGAGCCATCTAAATCATAACATGAAATCTATAATTGTTGGAAAACTCAATTAGAGTAATATAATTTTCCCATGAACCTCCAAAATCATGGATACATACCCAGATAATATCTTTCAAAACCTGTATCATTCGCTCAAATTTATTTTCAGTCTGAGGGTGATAAGATGACTCAATAGTAACTATAAACCTATTTCAGTTTATAATATCTTCTAGAACCATGATGTAAACATGAAATCTTGGTATAAAGTCATATAACATGAAAGTCCATGATGGTGCATTATCTTCCAGAAATAGATCCTCCCAAACTCACTAACTGAGAAGGTATCCTAGATTGGTAGGAAGTGTGAAGCCTTGGTCAACCTATCGATGATCAGACTTAATGCATCACTAACCCAAGGGGATCTTGGGATGAACATCATGAAATCCATGGTGACATAATTTCATTTCAACTCTTGGATGAAAAGAGTATGTCGAATTCTAGAAGGTCACTTCTGCTCTGTCTTCACCTGTTGAAAGGTGGATCATTGAATGATAAAACCTAAAATATACTTCTTCATACCTAGCTACCAATATTGATGACATATGTCACAATACATCTTGTTAATTCTGGGTTGAATGACCTAAATAGAGTCATTGGACTCCCACATTAACTCTTCATGTATATCTGAAGGAACCCAGATACGTCCATGGATGAAAAGGATCTCATTATCATCAACAACTGCACTAGGAGGTGGGTTTTCATTGGAGACACATTCCCTTAGAATGAGGCCCTTATGATCTGAAAATTATCCCATCCATACCCTACATAAATGAGAGGAATTCACCTCTAAATATACTAAAAGGGGATTCTCGTGCTACTCTAGAACCTCTAGGTGCATCTAAAAAAATAAATTCATCAAATTCGACTCACTACTATCCTCTAGGAAAGCCTATATTTGAATCTTAAAGCTTAAGGAAATAACCACTAAATTACCCTTTATAGGTGTATAATCATGGTCGAAGTAAAATGAATTTATGTATTCTACCCACCTTCAATGCCTCATATTCAATTCTCATTGTGTGAAGATATACATGACACTTTTATGGTCTGTGTAATCAATGAACCATTCACACAATTGATAATGACAATAATATCATATATAATGAACCATAACTAGTTTCTCAAGGTCATGGGTACGGTAATTCGTATCATGAGATCTCAGTTGGAAGGGTCCATATAATAAAACCTGATTAACCAGCATCAGAACATATCCTAGAACAATCCCTAAAGCATCATAGTAAATGGTATACTTTCATCCCAACTATGGTATAATAAGGATCTGTGTTGAAGTCAATCTCCATTTAATCTATTGAAAGTTTATCTCTTAAGAGTCTGACCAAATGAATTTCACGCCATTTTTATTCAATCCCATAAGAGGTTCTTCAATTTCTAAGAAATATTGAATAAATCACAAATAATAGAAAGTTAAACCCAAGAAACTAAGTATGTCAAATACATTCTACGTTTTCCCCCAAGAAAACATGGTGATCACCTTCTCTTGGTCAACAGATAAGCCTTCCTATGAAATTAAATGACCAAAGAATTGAACCTTATTGACCCAGAAGTGGAATTTGATAAGATTTTAATATAGATATTTCTCTATCAGTGTATTCATCATGACTTTAAGATGCATGGTATTGTTGTGTCTGGGGAGAGAATAAACTAAGATGCTCTCTGTGAAGACTACCACAAATAAATCAATTAATGAGTAGAAAACCCAAATCATTAGATCTATAAAACCTTCCAACATGTTCATAATACCAGAAGGAAAAACCAGATACTCATATAAGACATGCCTACTTTAGTACGCTTTTTTTGGTTTCTTTGATGGTCTCACACACACCTGATAGAAGACCAAACTGAAATTGATCTAAGAGAAATATTTTGCTCAATATATCTGGTTGAAGAATTCATCTACACGAGGCATTTGATACCAATTTTTCACCATAATCTAGTTCAACAATCTATAATACACACATAATCTGAGGGTACTAAATGCCTTCTTAGTGAAAAGGATAGGTGAATCCCAATATGAAGTGATGGGTTGGATAAAACCCTTTTCCTATAGATCTTACAACTTATTCTTGAGTTTTATAAATCATTCTATTCCATCCCTTAGGTATTATTGGACACTAGTGTTGCACTTGGAACTAGCTCGATGGGGAACTCGACCTCTCTCTCAAGAGGTAATATAGAGAAATCATTAGGGAATACATTCCTAAAATGATATACAATAAGAGGGAATTCCAAAATATTCATTTCATGAATTCTAATAATGAGGATCTCTAATATAGAAGTTACCTTACCCGAATCAATAAGCTTATGTCAATTTTAGATAGTCTAAATATCCCATTCTCAATTATGACAATATGTTTTATGGTTAGATGATGTGACACGACACCCGCTAGTGATAAAATTAAATAGGGTCATGATAGAAAATTATCTAGTCTATTCCTAGAATGATATAGAAGATTTTAGTCTCTAGGATGAATAAATTCAAAAAGAAACATTACCGGAGTATCTCAAGAAGGGGTTAATTCACTAGAATATACCCGCTGATCATAACCCTAATAGTGCGTCGAGAGTCATAACATAGCTGATGTACTCTACCATTGGGCCCAAAAATTCCTTAAAAGTAGTATATATGAAGGATTTGAAAGAACCTATATCAAATATGGAATAAATTAAAGTAGAGGCTATAAGAATAGTGCCTTATGTAGTAGAAGGCCCTAGACTCTTCTCTTTAGGAGTAGGTTACACAGTACCGATATGGATTGAACCAGAACCCTATGATGAAACCCAACTAACCCGAATATTTTCACTCTTCTTATGTTGATCCTATACAGTTTGACTTCCTCGGTCATGACCAACCCATCAGTTTGATCATCCAGTATAAGGAAAAAATCACTTCTTAATGTCAATTTTCGGATCTCATACATGAAAGATGTTTTGGTACAAATACCCTTTCACTAGGAACTAGAGGAAAATATCTATAGAAACACTATAAGTGTCCCATCATGCCTCAAGGCTAGCACTCGATCGGGTTCCTCATGCACTCGTTATATTTATGGCAGGTCCTTCCACACTTGTGACACACCACATAACTATTGGTCTATTTAATTTGGTCAAATCTTCCCATATATTCACCATCTAAATGACATTTCCTTCCTCTAGATAAACCATGTCCCTTTCTAGAAGTCAAACATTGTATGCTCACATTTCCAAATTTCCTTAGTTTCTACTTAGTGATGCGGTCCATGTTCACTATCTAACAAATAATGGTCAACCAGAAGTTGATCACCTATGATCAAATGGTTTATGAAATCCTATCCTCGGAACATCTCAAAGTCGTAAACTCTTCAACAGACAAGGTCAGTGAAAAAATGTTATAATTCAGTGTTGAAAGATAGTCACTCCATCAGTGATATTTCACATTACATTATGTGCATAAAATCTATGGTGCAATCTTTCCTCAACTTTATCATAAATAAGTAGTTGAATAATAATATCTAAAAGTCCAACCAGACCTTGATGTCGACCAGACTCAGTGGGGACATCCCAAAAACACTTAGCAGAGTCATGAATCATATATGTGGTGAGATTGACCCTATTCTCTGGAGGCCTATCTATATGATTTAAGATAGAAAGCATGGACACCATTAGTGACTTGGCATCATGAGGACCACCATCCCTTTAGAAGGTGGGAAGATGTTTCTACTCGAATTCTTGAGTTTACTCATCCATGGTAGGGGATCATTTGAGAGAACCCTATAAAGACTGCATGAAATAGAAGAAACTGTCTCAATATTTGGAATAAGTTCCTTGTAGAAGATCACCAGGATGTTCTTTATGAGGAAAAATAAGAGGTATCTGTACTTTCTCAACGTCCACTATCTTGGAACATGGTCATCTCCAAACTACTGGAATACGACATGAGGGCACTAAGTTAGTATAGGTCCAGAGTTTCCAATAGCACACCTCATATAATATTAATAAAATATATGAAAAGGTAAAATAGGAAAAGAAATTCCTAAACATTTTAAAAATTGGTCACACCCCCTTCCTACTCTTGGAGCTTGGTATAGATGAAAAAATAAATCCATAGAAGGATCATAGAAGAAACAACTTATTTCCCACTATTAAGGTTGGATCAGGGTCACAATCTCATATTTTGTAACTTAGGATCCTGTATATTGAATGTCAATTACATGGTATATAGAAAAACACCATTTACATTGCAATTGGTAGCCTCATTTAACAGTCAAGTTTTTTTTCATAATTAATTTACTGAATTGTTTATGAATTTATTGAGATATTTATATCTCAGTTCAGTTGATTACATCACCAATCCCAATTCAAAAGTTCCCATACTCTTTATATATTTCAATTGAAATGTAAAGTAACTATAATATGACTATTACATTAGGTAATAGGATGTAGAAGGTCATGCATATTTTTTTTATTAACAAAATACCATTAAAAATTCATAGAAATACTTGCTTCATGAATTTACATTAGATTTCATCAATCAAATAAAATGGTATTTAATCATTTATCACCAATGGTTCTCATCTATAAAGTTGAATAATTGGTTAATTTAGTTTTTACCTAAATTTAACCAGGAAACACCATTTATATTGATGTAGGAACATTAATTAGTCTAATTATGTTATCTATTCGTAAATTGTTATCACATACCAATATATAAATTAAAAAAGGCACAGACAACAAGAACACACACTATAAGGAATAAAAATTAAAATATAAATATGTCAAGGTATAATTCATGGAATTTATGTCTAATGGTGCCTATTATTATACATGAATTTTTATACACCCTCATCTCATTATTAAAAGTCAAATAAATGTGATCATGATATTATCAACAATGGTAACATCGCAAATCACTTGTGCCACCCAATGGTGAAATCAAGAAAACTATAATAGAAGTAATCCAACAAAATCAATAACACATTCTAGTTAATTTGAGAATCCCCTATACATGGGTTTCTATTCACAAGAACATGCACATTCCCAAACTCCCATACATTTTAGTCTCTTATATAAGAACCAAATATTAACACAAAAATAAATATTCCTCTAATACTAATCTATAGCTTCCTGGTCTAGAATCCACATTGAGGTTTACCGAGACGGTCTTCCACATGACCTCAAGCACACATCCCTGCATACCAAAAGATGTCAACTAGTAGTGAGGGCCTACAATGTGTCTATGGGGAAACTATTACCTCATAAATATGAGTTCATCACAATGGTATATAATAATTATGAGAAGAAAAAACATAATAAAAAAAATGTCCAGATAAATAAGTAGATGGCAGGTAAATAATAAATAAAAAAATCACGATCGCGATCATGTAGTAACAAAAAAATGAGTACACATGGAAATAAATGGATACATTAATATACAAAATGCTATAAATATTAGAAATTACAAAATAATATACTAATAGTACCACAATAATAGGCTTGGTCATTTTCTTCCATACTTAATCCTTTTATAGGTAATAAATCATTGAAAACTAGAGGATTCCCTTTATCCATACCTATAATCATGAAGTCTGCTTGGGTTCCAAGTGAATCCCAAGAACTGTGTGAGATATATTCAGTAGGAGACCACCAACAATGTCTAGATAAATTCATTTAATAAATATAAAATTAAAATTGTTCTTGTAATAATAAATGTAATGTAATTAATAAATAAATTCATCATCCCATGGTCCTCAGGGGACACTCAACCAAGTCAACCTTCTTCAAGCAAAGTCAAATGTCTCTGAAATACAATAACCATCACAATTAAGGTGTAAGGTATAATATATAATGGTAATATCATAAATATGGTATATAATGTTGATATATCCCCATTCATGTGATTTTTATTGGTGGATGTGTCCCTAGAATTCCAATTCAACATTATTTTTCTTTAATTGAAGGTCATCTTTAGAATTTAGGAAGATGTAACTTGATCATATCTATGATGATCCATAAGGGATCCCATGTATCACTCTAGGGGATCTGTATATGTTTATCCAATTTAATGGAAGTCCATTAAAGGATACACATGAATGAAATCCCAAGTATCCCTCCAGATATGGCATTGAAACAAAAATACCTCTAATCCCATCCCTGATATCTCACATCAGGGACTCAGTCTCACTCATGGCATGGTACAACCATTTCAACACTAATCCCATTGATAAGGACTCCACTAGGGAATTAGTATCACTCATATATAGGTAAAGGAAACTTCATAGTGATATCCTCATAGGCATAACATGTATTACTCCTATCATATTTAAAATTATTTAACAAAACTAACTATAAGGCACGATGTACATGTCCAAGGAATCCTTAGGTTAGGACCCTAGAATCACTCTTAGAATAAAGTGGGGGTATGATTTGACTTTAAATATTAAACTATTTGTTAAATAAAATCATTTAAAACATGATTAAATATTTTCCAATTTATGTCTTTCATGTTTCTCGGTTATGGTATGAGTGAAAGGGATTATTGGCCTAACTTTTCCCTTGGATTGATTAAAATTTCAAAAGTAATATTACAATGGAAAAACTCACCCCAAAAAAAATTTATTGAAGTAAGAAAATGGCTTTAAAGTTTTTGATATATGGAACACCCATTGGGATGGCTAAGACAATGTGATCAACCATCAGGTTGATTTACCCCTAGATATGATCTTACTAAGTATTAAAAACCATTTAAATTACTTAATCAAAAAAATTTGAGGTATATCAAAAAATTCACAACATGTGGTACCACAAAACAAAATATATCATTCAATTAAACATAAGTAATAAATATAGACAACCCTTCTAGGATTATTAGCACTCTCCCGGTCCATTTTTTGGCCCTTGAATGAAGCTTGAATGAGAGAAATCATAAGAATCATCAAATGAAATGAAAATAAAGAAACTTAGGTCTAAAAAATCATAAATGTAGAGATATGAAACTCAAAATAGAAGGAAGATTATTTTAGGGATTATAAAAAGAGATCCAAGACATATAGAATTGAGGTAAATAGAGATTAGACATATGAAGTGTTAAAATCTCTAAGTTGGCTTGGGAAAGAAGATCTCATGTGTGTGTTCTCTATAGGATGAATGAGGAAAAGATAATTAAGGGTATAAAAACATTTTAGGGAAAAAATTTGGAAATAACCCTAAGAAATTTGTCACAGGGTTTGGATTCATTATTGGCCAGGTTGTGAACCAACCACGCACCAAACGTGCACCATTCACTTCTTCGGGTACCCCTCAAATGTTCTTGGTGCATTGTTTGGCTAATCATGAACTAGTCATGTGAAATACCTATATCATGAATGTATTAAATATCATATGGGCCTTAATATTATCTCAAATAATTTTAGAAAAACTGAGAGGCCACTTGCTATGCATTGGGTCCCCGCACAGTTGAGTTGTGTGATTAGAAGAAATTCTGTTCTAACCATGTGGCTTAGTCCGCCACCTTAAATTCTGGAACTATAGGCTCTGAATGATCCCCAAAATCTCATGAACCAATCCTTATCCCTTAGAGTAAATCATTGTCAAAGAAGAAGGTTTTTAATAGTAACATATAAATCTATACCGCCCCAAAAGTCTAGTCCATTACAAAAACCATAAAAATCATAAGAAAAATATAGATATAGAGGAAAATCAATTCAGATCTAAAGGAATAGATAAGTTTTTTTGTAGTTAAATGTATCCCTTCTATTGAATTATGATTACAATGGGAGGTAAACAAAACTGGGTTATGAAAACCATGGAAATAACTAGAGTATAAGAATTTAGATGGGGTTCTAGAGAGAATGAACATATAACTTCTCCCAATGTAAATTTAGAAATAAAAAAATCTATATCTCAAATTGATATTGAAAATAACCCCTCATGGATTTGGTAACATTTGAATAAAAACCCCATGAAAGTGAAAATATGATATAGATTTGTAAATACAATGAATTTGATTGTATTTATTATTATAATATATCCATGGGGAAATATATAAAACAAAAATAGGAAAATAATTTGTGAATATAGATCATTTCACATTTACGGAAAATTTAAAAGAGAAACACTTATCTCAAATATCAATTTGCTTAGAAATACCTTATCTCTCTATATAAAAAATTTAGTTATATTGTTAATATAAATAATAAATTAATTATTATTTATTTCAATTAATAAGATTAATTTATAATTTCATATAACCCGCATATTAATATTTTATTATCAATATTAATATTTGGGAGTCCATAGTTATGTTTTTGCATTCATGCTTCCATTTTCTAATTCAAATCCATTCTTGTTTTTCAGGGTTTCATCACCTATTGAATGTTCATGAATATTTATTATTTGTTTGTGATATAGTTTTTGAGTCCCATAGTCATTTCATGGAACTTATGTAGATGGTTCACCTAAAATGATTAAAAATATAATTTCCAATGATAATGGAATTTACAAAATAATTATGTTTATTAGAGATTTGTTTTGACATATTACAATAATAAAACTATTAAAAACACTTTTATTTATCATTATTACTAGATCATACATTTATATAAGATTTCTTATTCATTCCAGATGTAAACATTAAAACATCATTCTTATTTATGGTAATGTTTACCCAAAAAAGAACAGGTTATAACGATTGAATGTGTAAGAACATGTTATTATCTAGTAATAATATCACTTTCATGGAATATTAATGATTTTAAAAACATGTAATTAAATTTGAATGTGATATTTAGGAATCGTTTGATAAATATATTAAATAAAAATGATTATGGAGAGGAATGAACGTACAATTAAGACCTTAATCTTCTCATAGAGTGCCTCGTGGAAATGAGGTATTTGGGAGTACTTATTGTGAAAATAGTTTCCTAAAAATGGATTAAAATTTTGGAGGGAGAATTTATTCATGTATTAATGAATATACATGATCAATTGTGTGGTTTTTGGTGGGTACAAGAGGGCTCATTCTATTGGTATGCTTGAGTGGAATTTAAAAACATACTCATTTTATAATGTGAAAGAAATGAATTTTTACATAAATAGTGTATATAAAGTGAAAAAATAATGAATAAAAAATAATATGATTCCTATAATTCACTCATACAACCATTTTTAAAACATTTTAATTATTTTTTTCATTTACCACTTAGTTAATCCCTTTTATGTCATTTTATCCTTACTATTGTAACTCAATTAATAACTGAATAACAGATTTTCATGCATAAAAATTAATTGAAATTATTAAATAAATTATACTTTCTAAATAAAAATATGAAATCCATTTTAATTGTATTATCTTCTAAAAGTGACAAAAAATAATTTTAATATAAAAAACATAATGTATGTTTTTTTGAGAAAATAAATATGTTTTTTTGCATAAAAATGAGTTTAATCATACTCATTAAAAAGAAGTAATAACTGTATGGATGGTAAAATATTTTTTGAAATATAAAAAAAATTCATTAAATCATTCTTTAATAGTGATCATTTTATTTTATAAAAAATCTTTATATATATAATAATTTATTTGAAACAATTTATATTTTTAATATTAAATTATATTATTTTTTAGTACCTAATTAGTAGTCAATTTATTAACATTTAATTATTTTCTATATATAAAATATACATTTTATTAAGTTTGGTAATCCAAATATTGTAAATATATCTTCAAAATAAGTACAATAAAAACAATACTTATAAAGAATCATTTTTGTATTGCCATGAATAATTAAATTAATATAATTTATAATTCTTTAGTTGTTTAATTAATGTTATTTATTTATTTGACTAACCATTTTGTTGATTTTATCAATAAATTTTGTGGATAACAATATTTAAAAGTATAAAAAATAATAAAAATAAAAAATTTATAAAATGAGTTTCTTTATGTTTGATGATATTGTCCAATGTGAACAAGTATCATTTGAATTATATTCCAATATCATTTTTTATTTCCATTAGTATACTTATAATTAATATTTTTAAATAATATATATATATAGATAATTCCAAACTCTGATGACATTTACTAGTATTATATCGGACAAGATATATAACTTTTTAATAATTTTTAAATAATGACTATATTATTATTATAAGAAAACTGGTTGATAATGGTTTTTTGTGTGTGTGCAAAACAGTGGCTTTAAGATACCACCACGGGATGTCAAATTGCAAAAAATGTCATGTTAGTTTTATTTAAGCTTGTGTGTGTTGTATTTGTGGTGGTTGTTTATATTTTTAGTGGTTGTTTTGGGTTGAATTTTCACATTTTGGACAGAGGTCATTTAAAATGTTACTAAATTGCTAGAGGTTTTTAGTGGTGTTTTAAATATATAATAAATTGTTACTCTTATATTTTTGTAGTTTAAACCACCAGTATTTGTTACAGATTAAAAAATCAGATGGAAAACACCAACACAAACAAAAACCAGAAAATATATATCATAGATTTATATATACACTAGAAAATCTAATGACATCAAAATTTATATTATCACAAAAATATCACATATTTCATAAGAAAAAATCATCACCCTTTATTTAATCTTATTCAAAATATCTAAAAAATCAAGTGTATATATAGAAAAGAATAAATAGGTTATATAAACAACTAATTAAGTGGAAATATAATCAATAACTCTATCTAATATATGAATTACCATAATACAAGACAAAATATAATGGAAATATTTTAACCAGTTAGATGTATGTACATGGACAAGATACAATTAATAAAATCATGAAAATAAAATGATCATGAACTATAATGGTATGTGACAGGGGTCTATCAAATACATATTAATAGTATATCATAATCAGAAGTTAGGGATAACCACCAGTACATACATAACATAACAGACCAAGCTATTTTTCCAAGTCCTGTAAATAATAATATAATAAATTATAATTATTTACCCAAAATAATTTATGCTTATATAATTTCATACCAACACATGACACTATACTACATCCATATATATGTCTAAAACATAAATATGAAAATAATAATATATAAATTAAATTAAATAAAAAGATTAACCCATTAAAATAAAATTTGTTTAATAAAAATAGAATTAAGGTAAAAGAGAAATCAAATAAATGATTTAGGTTATGACAAGATTGTGTATCATTTGTGAAATTAGGAAAATATAACACAAGATATTTTCATAGGGTATAATATAAAATTTTACTTACATAGATAAAATAATCCATTTAAAAGTATTTTTGAAATTATATTATATATATATTTTGAATATTTTTGAAGAACATTCCTTTAGTTTTTCACTACATTGGGATAATCAGTAGTAAGGATTCAAGTATTTTAGATTTCATTTTCATGAATTGAAAAAACAAAAGAAAATTTACAAAAAAAGTTTTAATGATGAATAATTTGAATGACGTATGAATGAAATATATCAAAATAAGATCTATCTTGAGTATAAATAATAGATATTATATGAAAATTTAGAGTAAATGCTTTTTTAAATAATATAATTATACATGAAATATATAAATATAATAAAATATTGAAATGTAATGAAAATATTAAGGAAATATTATGGGTTTAAAAAATATTATAAAAATTATTCACATACCTAAATGGGATATATTATCATAAATATTCTAGATAAATAATCTATCAAGAAACTGATCAATATATGGGTTCCCCTTACCTTAATTTTTTTTAAGTTGGGTTTGATTCCTCTTTTTATTATGAAATAAAATACCGATTTCTAACTATTTATAGGGATACCCATTAAAAATTTAATAGACCCTAGGAAAAGTGGCCCTAGATGGTAGCTTGGAGACCCAGTGTAGCATCATTCCTGGATCATCTTATATGTTTCACCGGTCCTACTTCATGCATGCATCACCATCGTCATGTGTCATGCCTATGTTACTACCTGCATCATAAATCACCCCAAAGGGATATCTAAAATTCCAAACATAGTCTTTTAGATATAGGATTATGATGTTTACCACTCAGGAACCACCCTAACTACAAAATGCGTGAATGGGTTTTTTCTCGACTCCCAATGGGGGGCCTGTCATGCCTAGAGTGCTCTACACATTCCCTTGCAAAGAAATAGATTTGAATCACCATGTGAATAATATTCATAGTGTCTATGTCAGGTGGGAATTGATCATGCGGAGGTTACCATAGAGAGTGAGGGGTACATCTAGTGAGTACCACTCAACTAAGACCCTTTTAATAAGAAAAAATGGCTAATAACATACATATATGTTTAATTAAAATAATGAGTTACATTTAGTGTGTTTAGTTACAAAACATCACCCAGACAGAGTTCAAATTAAATCATTGTTACTTCCTTCTCATGAGTGATGTTCATCTCCATATCCATATTTATTTCCACTCCCTTCTTTTAACATCTATATTATAATTTTTGTGAAAATTAATGAATTATTTATATTTATATTTCAAAATAAAATCAATAATACTTTGTGTTCTAAATGATTTTGAAAATTTTTAATTTACCTAATAACTCTATTGAACCATTGAAAAAATCTCACTAGGGTTTTATGTTGTCATATTTTGATACAATTCAACTAATTCATTTTATATAACAATTAACTTCATGCCCTAAATTTGTATATGACTCCCCTATTCCAAGAATGTGTTCCCTATCTCTTCAATTATGTTTTTCATTATGGAAACTTTCCGTTGAGATTATGGAGGGCGAGAAGAAATATAACCTAAAATAGATGTATCTATAGAAATGAACATGGTGAGCTACCAAAGACATGAGATGGAAATGGTCCAGAACCCATCTTGCTCACATGACCATGATGATCCTTCCATAGGACATGGCCAACAAGATCATCCTGGAAAACCAGAAAATATTTTTGGGGTGGAATCCAATAATTATTGTATATATACTTATAAATCCAATATAATTCAAATATGACGTAAAAAATATACCAAAATTTGATAAAATCCAATTTCTATATCTCATAAGTAATTTAAATGATTGATAACTAATATTCAAAATAGTTTCAAAAGTATTATCAAAAGGAACCAAGAATGAATTAAAAAGTAAAAGATAGTGAATCACACACCCATAATATTTTCAATACTCTTAAAATTTAAATGTTGTAATAAAAATATAAAACATGATTGAACCCATTTCAATAAATCCTTTTGACTAATAACTCTAATTTCAATAATTAAATAGGCATCTAATGGATGTGTCTTATTGGTTATGTCTAAATACATCGAAGGGAATGATATATATTGTTTTGTACCTCTAGGTTTAATATTTTACTCAATAATGATAATAAGTAGTGTATTCCTCATATAAATGGGTTATAAACAACAATTAAGCTTTATTAAAAGATTTTAGAAACACTTTGATGTTGAGAAATAAGTTTAGTTTTCAAGGAATATGAAGACGAATCTAAAATATATTACTATACAACAAATTTTTTGGAATGAAAATATATTTTGGAATATAAATTTATATCCCAATTTCATTAGAAGGATCATTCACATAAACAATATAGGTTTTGTTATAGACATCTAACTAAACTTCCCTTAATGTAACTTGAAACCCTACCATAATATGTGAAAAAGATAGAAATAAATATTTTAATATATGTAGAAAATAATATTAACATATAAATATTGTAACTCAAGAAAATATTTTTATAGTAAATATATTTCTTAAAAAAATATTCAACCTAGACGCATGAGGGATGATCTGCCTCACTATACTTGATTCATTTTTAATAGAAACTTCCTAAAATAAATAACCTATAAGTTAATGAAATTTGAATATATAAATAATGAAATTATAATAAAAATATATTATTCAAAACCATATACTGGTCCAAGTGATGAATATCAACAAAACCTTTACTTTAGTCTATAGACACACCTTCAGGTACCTTATTATATATATTCTGAATAGTCTATGATGTATCATTGAATTAATAGAATAATATCCATTTAAAATTATTCCATTACTAAAAATCTAACACCCATTTACATGCAATAACATCAAACAAAATAATTTAAATGAAAATATGTGAACAAACATTCATTCCAATTATTATAATTTAATTAAATAATGAAATTAAATTTTCTCTCGGATGTATAATGTATTAAAAGTTACTTTATCTTTGAATCATATACACCATTATTCCAAGTCCGAGGCATATGTCTCCAATTTGAATTTGTAATGGAAAGGGCCCATGTCTGATATTCCAATTGACACATGATATGACCAAATTATCATTTAACATCCTTTATTGGGACCCCAAAACTATTAATGGTATAAATATGTTTATTCATTGTAAATTCCACATATCTAAACATTCAATATTTATATCTCTAAATTTATTTTTTATATCTATTATGAAAAAATAAGCTATTAATATACAAAAATGATACATTTTTTTTAAAATTATATATTATATCAATAATATTTAACTTCAAATATCCATATGAAGATACTAAAGAGACCACCTACACACTCAATTCATGAAAATTTCCGACAAAATCATATGAATCTTTAGGAATTATTCTATATGTTTTTGGGAAAGAGATAATAGATGTGATAGATGACATCAAGTGCGACTTAGTGGGAAAACTAGATTTCATTGGGAGGGAGATATAGGGATTTCAAAATGTTGGTGTAAGGGATATTTAGGTAATATAAGATTTATTCTAGTGGGAGATGTTGGGAATTCTAGAGATAATATATGAGGGATGATTTTGTAAAGTTGATGTTTTTTGGATGAAAGATGAACCATTTTGTGTCAATTGAATTTTATCACTAAATCATTATTTCAAAAAAGATTAATGTCATTTTAAAATGTAAAAATAATTTCATATTATATTTTTTGAAACAAGTATAACATTTGGTTGTTAAAAATTAAACAATCCATGTATATAAAGAAATATAAATTCAATCATTCAAAAAATATGGACACTAAAAACAATAAGATATCTGATACATGAAGCACAGTCCAAAAACACAACATTTAAATAAATAAAAAACAAACCAAACACAATATTGATGGGTCTCCACAACCCATTCTAGTATCCTTAGTGATACAATTGGCACTTCCATTGAACAATATCAAGTCATATGTGAAATAAGAAATAACCTTTTTGAAAATTTTAAAATTCATGTTCATTCAAAATTAAATCCTCACATGGCCAAAAAATTAAAAACCATTATATTTCAATTTATGTTTGAAGTATATCTTAAAAATTAATATACATTTTTCGAATTCTAATTTATAGTAAAAAAAATGAAATTATAAGGGGAGCGGGTATGTTTTGGGAAAAAGTTAAAATATGGATACTAATTATCCAAGGCTGATAATACATTACGTTTCCCAATTAATAATGTTTTATCATAAATAATGAATCTAAATTAGAATCATATATTACTTTTGAAAATATTGAATGCTTTTAGAAAGTTGGAAAAAAATATTCAAGTAGTAATAACAGTTACAATGTAATATCTTTGTACTTTGAATGAACTTTTGAAATTATCCATGAGACAAAAATTTAATTAGGCATATATCTCTAAAAACTGATTATACCTTCAAACTACCCAAGGATTTAATTTCTCCTCAAACCTCACTCTTTGTTGGAATGATCATAGGATATTGGAGGGCTATCTAATTTTCATACAACCCACACCTCACCAAAGAGATCAAACTTCATCAGGGGGAATGGGGGGAATTTTTTGAGGGGGAATGGGAGGGATTTATGGAATGGGGAAACTAGAAAGGAAATTATCTCTCGCCAAAATTATGGATTCACGTTAATGGAGATCTTTCATGTGGTCACACGTCATTGTAGAAACTACCTGACACAATGGGAATGGGTGAGCATTGGGGGAAAGGTGAAAGGGATAGCTCACGGGGGTGGAGTTGATGAGGGAGTGTGAGTTTTTTTAAATATGTATTATATTTTTTTAAAACCCTTCATGAAATATATTTTTGTTTATTTATAGGGGTTGGTATATACTTCCATTAAAAAAAATCATTGTCTACCCATTTTTCTATAGTGTATTCCAATTACATCATAATAATTCATTTCATTATAAATTAATATGTAATAGTTCTTATTCCAATATTTTTAATTTTTTACATTACAATATTCCTTCTCCTTTCATTGTTTTTTTTCTCATTCGGGTTTTTGTCTATTTATAGTGATTCTCAAGGATATAGGTGATATATAAGATTTCTTAGTTTTAATTTTTTTTAATTTTTATTTAAAATCACATTTTAATTTATTCACTTTTAAGGGATATAATCATATATTGTTAATAATAATATATTTTATTTGATATATGTATAGTGAACCAACCTTGTTTGACCAAACCAATAACCCATGTCAGCATTCCAAAAGGCCTGAATTGTGTTCCCAATCACCATGGTCCAATAAAAATCACTACGGAATCAAAAATAACATTTTTAGAATGGATTCCAACTTCATAAAATATTTTGATCCATCCATTAATTTGGATGGCTAGACAAACCTATAATACAAATCAATTTAAATAAAAAATCAATAGACCTATGCAGTAATGAATAAAGGTAGATTCCATAAAAACATCATATGATCATATACAACATTTTAAAAATGATACATACCCAAGGTATCCAAATTGAAAATATTAAAACATTAAATATGGATCAATTCCCAATAAAACTTATAAAAATATCCCAATGATACAAAAAATATAAATTATATCATTTGGATCAAACCCCATGAGGCAACATCTCCTCCATCAAAATGATCACGGACAATGAAAATCAATAAAATCCACCAAACACATGGTTCCCCTTCCTTTACTCATGTCATGAAAAAAAAATTATATATATATCTGAATAAATTTGTTAGTTATGATTTAAAAAAATCTATTGGGATGCCACTATGAATATTGTGACGCCCCGACCCCTCTAGACCGAAGCCAGTGCATTATTAAGTACATTGGCATGGATAGAAAGAATGAACATCTCAAAGGAATGATCTGTTTTATAGTCTTCGGAAAACTATATACATAGATGATACTCCAATTACATTGGAAAAGTTTACAAAATACATTACATAACGAAAACTAAAAAAACTGCATCCCCAAGAACTCAATAAATGATCTCCTCTTTGTCACCTATTGAAAGTAAAAAATGAAAGGGGTGAGCTCAAATGCTCAGTAAGGGATACATGTATAAGAAGCATGAATCCAATATTAATTTAATTATAATCAATCTGACATAATCAATAATGCATGGTGAATAGATAATAAACACACGCCATTAATAAACTGATAATGAAACTGCATCTGAAGATTTTATCATAGTGAAAACCTCATGTATAGTAATAACTGATAAAGAATAAAGAAAATTATAATTATTTGGATGTCATGTATCTAGAACATGAAACAATAATACCATAAAATTGGTTTACTTCTATGGGTAGAAACCCGTCTGGTTTTTGGAAACAAACTCGAATGGTTTTTCGCCAAATGATTTGTCTCATGAGACCTACAGATGCATCGAGGGGCTATAGTGTCCCCCCCACACCACTGCATCCAAATAATTTTCTATACATAGATTCATCACAAGAGAAATTAGAATTTACATTATCCTTATAGAATAGAGGATACAGATTCATTAATATTTCCACATTCAAAACAACATTCAAAATAAATACCGTAAGTAAAATAGTATAAGGCTTAGACAATAATCACATACCTGATATGGTAACATGGATATTTAAATGGAATATAATTCAATTTAAAAGTGATATCAAATGGGAATTAGATACACCACATATGAAATATTAGGTGCACATTACAAAGCATGTCTCAATGAAGTGACAATTGAGACAAAGCTCGCTGCCACATTGTAATCAATTGAGTCGTATGACCAAAAGTTAATAACCGCCAGATGAATCAAAAAATACAATGAATATAAATATAATCATGATAATATATATCAAATGGTAGTACAACTCTACCACATATAATAAATAAGAGGAAAACAATGAAAATCCCATGGGATTGAAAGTGAGATGAGAAAACCCCTTACAAACATTTCGACATGGTCACGAGTGTTCTTGTGATGGTTTAATGAGAGGTAACCTGGTATAACAATATTTTTATGTCATAAGGGTAGTATGTTGGAGATGTGAAAACATACCCCAGCATTAGGAATTAAAAATAACAGGGCACAACATAGGGGAGACTCTTGAACAAAAGTGAGAGAGAGGATCCCTTACCTTACAGTCAAAGGTGTTCTTGTTTATTCATAACGACCTGAATAATCAAATTTAGATTAATTATTTATTTATTCCAAAAAATAAATAAAAATTAATTGATATTTTATAACCTTATTAAGTTAATTAATGGACTTTTTGATGGTTTTAAGAACTTAAATTTTATAGATTTGGAGGCATTTTCTTACTTGGTTTCATGATATGTTTAAATGTATTCATGAATGGAAGTTAATTTGAAATGTTGTTAAAAAACAGAATTGTTAATATATATTATTAGTGACATAAATTGATATAAATTATCTTATAATGATTCTGGTAATATACCATGAGGATGACTCATTCGATGAGTTAAAAATAAACACTTGGATTTGGATTGGCAGTTTTCTACAGAATAACCTTGTTTTATATTATTATTCCATATTATGAACGTGTAAAGATTCCAGAACATTAATCAAGATAAGAAACATATATTATGACTAGGTTAAACCATTGATAAGGTTTCATGACTAGTATTGAAGATAGTAATCCAAATTGAAAACCGGTCTTCCTTAAGTGTGATAAATTTGCACATCTCGGACGGCGTTTTCATTTATTGTATAAAAGGAGGGGAAAAAAGAGATTATGTTGAAAAATTTCATTAGAAAAATGATAATAGAATAGATTTAAGGTACTGGAATTATCATGGAATTTTTATTGGGGGAGATGACAATGGAGAATAAAATAATGGAACTTTGTAAAAGAAATTGAAATAAAAGAGAAGGAAGGTTCACCTCTTAAGTACTCCTCCTTGAGAATCTCTATAAGGCCTTTTTTTGGCCTTTTGGTGAGACCAGATGGTCTTGGACGTGGGGAGAGGGCATGGGAAGAGTATTTTTTTAGAATTACGGCAAGGCTTGAATCTTGAGTGGTGTGGGGGGGAAGAGGGGGTGAGGGTGGTTTATATAGTAGAGGGGAGAAATTTTTTCATAATATTATAATCATTATTTTCTTATTTCCTATAAAGACAACCAATAGTGAGTATTCCATGACCAAAAATAGTAATATATGCATGTGACTTTGAAAAAATTAGGCTTACATCAGAATATCATCATCAATGACTCAATAAATTTCTTTTTTTTTTTGAAATTATCATAAATTATCGCATTTTACTATTCATAAAAAATTTAAGTATTTCAGAAAAAAAAACTAGAAATTCACTCTAACCATTTTTTGACATTTAGAATCCAAAAATGAATTCCATTTTTCCAAAATAATTTTATAAATATGATTAATTAAATATTTAATTAAAATCATTATTTAATCAAATGATATATGCACTTAAAATATTCGTCTTCATTTTTAAGGTGCCTAAATTCATTTACACATTCAAGGGCATGGATACCATTCATAAGAGTCAAATTACTATTCCTAATGGTAAGTTACTATTCATAAGTCTAGGGTACTATTCACCTAAAATTAGTTTAATTCTATCAGACTCTAATTATCATCTGGATCACAACTGTGTATGTTAGATATTTAAAATTCAAATCCTAGAGCTTACAAATATATGTTTTATGGCTAGGTAATGGTTATCTCCTATTAGTAACCATCTTTTGTTCCATACAGGTTAAGTGATTCATACAATATAGGGTATAACATGAATTTATTTAAGAGAAACATACCACATAATGTTTTGGGAGATACATTATTCCCTCTATTGGAAATTTCATCCTCGAATTTTTTTCATTTATAAATCCAACCAAAAATATATGGGTGGTAATTATTCATAACATCCTTGGGTTCCCATGTTGCCTCCTCAATATTTGGGTTTTTTCAATGAACCTTTACTAGGTGAGCTGTCCGATTTTTCAATACCTTCTCCTTTATGTCAAGAATCTTGATAGGCTCTTCACAGTATGATAAATCAGGCTCCAGTTCTATTTCATCATATCTGAGTACATGCATTTGTTCTGGAATGTATTTCTTCAACAATGACATATGGAACACACCATGAACTTTGGAGAGACATGGAGGCATTGCAAAACAGTAATCTACAGCTCTGATTCTTTCCAAAATTTCAAATGGTCCAATGTACCTGTGGCTCAGTTTCCCCTTCTTACCAAACCATAAGACGCCCTTCCATAGAGACACTTTCAGAAAGACATGATCTCCCAATTGAAATTCCAAATCCTTTCTCTGGTTGTCAGCATAACTCTTCTACCTACTTTGGGCTAATTTTAAATAGGTTTTAATTGTCTTCAACTTTTACATGGACTCTTCAATAAGTTCTGGGCCTACAAGTTTTCTCTCACCAACATCATCCCAACAAGTTGGAGTTCGAAATCTCTTTCTATATAATTCTTCATATGGAGCCATTTGAATACTAGACTGGAGACTATTATTGTATGTTAATTTCACCAAAGGAAAGTACTGATCCCACATACCTTGAAAGTCCAAAAATCATGATCTCAGCTTGTCTTCCAGAGTTTGAATAGTTCTTTCAAACTGTCCGCCAATTTGAGGGTGGTAAGCAGTACTCATACAAAGATCACTATTAAAAGCCTTCTAGAGACTCTTCCATAATTTTGATGTAAACCGAGGATCTCGATCAAATAAAATTTATAGAGGTGCGCCATGAAGTCTTACAACTTCATTAATATATATTATTTCAAGGTGCTCAAGGGGTAAATCCGCTCTTATTGGAAGAAAATGTTCAAATTTTGTGAGATAATCAACAATTACCCATATTGCATCATTCCATCTTGGTGTCCCCGGTAGTCCGGTGACAAAATCCTTCGTAATGTTATCCCACTTACACATAGGAATAATTATAGGTTGCATCAATCCTTTGGTAATTTGTCTCGATGCCTTCACTTGTTGATAAACATGGCACCTTGACACCTAGTCAGCAATTTCCCACTTCATATTATCCAACCAAAATGTTCCCCAGATCTTTATACATCTTTTTAATACCTAGGTGTATAGAGAAATTTGATCTATGAACATCATCTAATAGTTCCATTTTTATCTTAGGTACTGTTGGAACACATAACCTCTTCCCAAATTTTAGAACTCCTTCTTCATACATGAAGTCTTCCAATCATTCATCCTTGATAGCAGTAATTTTATTCTGTAGATTCTCATAATTCGACTGAGATATTTTTATCTTCACTAGTAAAGATGGTTTAGCATTCACTTGAAAGAGGAAATATGTTTCCCATTCCTTAACAATTCTTGTGACAACTGGGCCCTAATGACAGCGCAACCACCCCGCCTTAACATGGTCGTCGGGTCCTGGCCCACTAGGTACCACCAGTTTCCCCGCAGACACGTGGGGCCCACCCCAGGGTCCACCCACATGCCCGAATGGATCATCTGACTAATGAAATTCCTCATAGGCCAACACATGTCCTTTCCAGTGTGTTTTGTCTTCACTCACACACCCCCTGAGAATCTTCCCAAGAGGTCACCCATTCTGATCAATACTCCAGGCCAAGCACGCTTAACTGTGGATTTCTAATCAGGTAGGCTCCCGAAATGGAAGGTGCACATTATGAGTCATATCATTTATCCATTTAACCTTTTATCATTCGGGGATGTTATACTCACCCCTCTTTTAGAGCAAAATGCCCTCGTTGTGGGCCCTACATCTCAACCCAGGCAGTGCGCTGCACTTAAGGCTGAGTACCACCTCTGATACCAAATGTGACATCCGGGCCCCAGTGACAGCATAGCCACCCTGCCTTAACATGGCCATTGGGTCCTGGCCCACAAGGTACCCCTAGTTACCCCGCAGACATGTGGATCTCACACTAGGGTCCCCCCACATGCCCGAACGGGTCATCAGACTAAATGACAGTCCCCACATGCCAACACATGTCCTTTCCAGTATGCTTTGACCTCACTCGCACACACCCTGGGAAACTTCCCAGAAGGTAACCCATCCTAATCACTACTCTCCAGGCCAAGCACGCTTAATTGTGGAGTTCTAATCAGACAGGCTCACGAAAACGAAGGTGCACCATGTTGAGATGAGTCATATCATTTATCCATTTAACCCTTTATCATTCGAGGATGTTACAATTCCCATATCCATCTTTAATAGATCTATTAATATAGGATCTCTCCCAATCCTCATTTTATTTAGAGGTTCATGATATTTACTGCTTAATGCATCTGATACCTTATTGTCCTTTCCTAGGTGGTAGTTTATTGAACAATCGCAATCTTTGAGTAACTCAAGCCATTTCCTTTGCCTCATGTTGAGCTCTTTCTATGAGAAAATGTATTTCAAAATATTGTGGTTCATATAAATCTAACATATTTCTCTGTAGAGATTATGTAACCATATTTTCAGAGAAAAGATTGCGGATACTAACTCAAGATCATGAGTTGAATAATTTTTATCATGAGTTGTCAATTATCTTGATTCATAATCAATTACTCTATCATTTTGCATAAGGATGCAACCTAGTCCATTCTTTTATGCATTGTTGTATATTACAAATCCATCACTTCCAAAAGGAAGTGTCAAAATTGAAGAATTGACAAATCTTCTTTTCAATTCCTCAAATAATTATGTACATTATTTTGTCCACACGAACTTAACTCCTTTACATGTGATCTTGGTTAGTGGGTTAGCCCGTTGGGAAAAATTCTAAGCGAAATGCCGATAGTAACCCGATAAACCAATAAAACCGCATACCTCGGTTATGTTTGTTGGCATGGTCCATTCATGGAATAACATTGTCTTTCTATGATCAACTAGGATTCCATCCTTAGAGAGAATATGGCCTAATAAAGAAACTGATTGAATCCAGAATTCACACTTGCTAAACTTCTCATATAATTTCATTATTCTAAGATTTTTCAGAATAATCTGCAAGTGATTCTCACGGTCTTCATAGATTTTATTGTATACCAGGATATCATTGATGAATAACCCAAATAAGTTATCAAGATATTCCTTAAAAACCATATTCATTAAATCCATGAAAATAGAGGGTGCATTATTTAGTCCAAAAGGCGTCACTATAAACTCATAATGCCTATACCTGGTTCAAAAGTTTCTCTTAGGAATATCTTCCTTCATCACACATAGCTTATGATATCTGTATTGAAGGTCGATATTCAAAAAGTATCATGCTCCATGAATTTGATCAAATAAATAATAAATACGGGTACAAGATACTTATTCTTTATCATAATTGAATTGAATTCCCTGTAATCAATGCATAGCCTCATGGATCTATATTTCTTCATGACAAAGAGGATAGGGGATCCCCATGGAGAAACACTAGGCTGAATAAATATATTTTCACTCAATTCCTATAGTTGTTTATTTAGCTCCACTAACTCTACGGTGGTCATTCTATAGGGAGTCTTTGATATAGGTCATGAACTAGGAATTAAATAAATATAGAACTCAACTTCCTGCTCTGAAGGATGTCCAGGTAAATCCTCTGGAAATACATTAATGTATTATGGAACTGTGTGATGATCATCAATTTTAATATTTCCTTCCTCACCCATATATATTGGGTTATCTTCCTCTCCATGAATTTCATTTAATAGAGCTACTGAGGGTGGGTCTAGAGAAGAATCAGATGGAAAGGTCTCTTCTCTAAAGATAAGAGATTCTACACCAATTTCAAAAATTATAACTTCCTTTTTCATTCAATACATCATTGCATCATAATTTTATAACCAATTTATACTGAGAATTATATCAAATTCAGTCATTGGTGTGACGATAACGTTAGTAACTAATGCACATTTTTTTGTCACTAGTGGACAAGTCAATATTCCTTTGTTGCAATGATGCACCCCCTAGGATTTTTGACCGATAACTCCTTTATTAAATCAAATTGGAAATGTCTAATTTTTGTGAAAATATGGGAAGATATAAATGAATGTGATGATCTAGAATCGAATAATGTGTTGTCAAAGATGGAGGAAAAAATTAAATTACATGCCACCACATCATTAGGAACTTCAACTTCTACGGTTGTAATCGCATAAGATATCCCTTTATGTCATGGATTTTTCTAAGGCATGTTTGCTTAGAACTTAGGACACTACTTTTCATAGTGACCTATCTCTCTATTTTTGTATCATTGAACATATTCAAATTGTTTCTTCCTCTTGATTTCATGAGATATATGACCCTTTTCTCCACACTTATCGAAGACTCTCGTTCCTTTCAAGCATATCCCAAGATGATTCTTTTTGTAGTTCTTGCATAATGGGAATTTATTCATTCCCTTGTTCTTATTTGGTGTTTCACCATTCCCTTTGATAACAGAGTACTACTTTCTATCATGGTTTCCCTTAAACAATTTTGATCTAGAAAATTCCTTCTCTGTTTTGATGGCACTTGATACAATTTCATCATATGATAGAAATTTTTGAGAAGCAACTTCCCTTTGTACACTTGGCTTAATACCTTCAATGAAATGATAAATATTGTTTGTCGAGTCATGTATGTAATCTATGACATAACTGGATAGTCTTGTGAAGGTAGCCTTATACTCTGCAACACTGTCTTTTTCTCTTTTCTTTAAACCAAGGAATTTACTCTTCATTTTTTTTCTTTGCTCACGAGGGAAATATTTTTCGAAGAATATTTTCTTAAAAGACCTCATTTCCATATCATCTATTTCTTATTCCTCTGTGGTATTCTGAATTATGGACCACCATTGATCAATGTCTCCCTTGAGACAAAATACTTCCAGTACTACCTTTTCCTTTTCATTGCATATTAATTCCATGAATATCATTTCAAGGGACTCAATCCATTGATCAGAAACCACTAGATTAGTAGTACCGCTGAAATATGGGGGCTTCTTCTACATAAAATGATCCAACACAGGTGTGGAATGTTTATTCATTACCAAATGAGTAATTTTTCCCAATATGTTCATGATCTGCTCTGCTCCAACATTGATTGTGTTGACTTTCTTAGTGGGGAGATCCCTACCTCACCCATGAGTATTGATTCCCCTTCTTCCGTTAGAGGCCATTTCTAAATAATAGCACAAACTAGATTAGGGTATGATTCATAATGTATAATCTTAACATAGTAAAATACTTATCATAAATTGAGATCCTACGCATGGCTAACCCCATAATCAATAAAATGGTTTCTTTGAGGATTAATTTACATTTTAATCCTTCATAGTGGCATGTAAAGAAAACATGAATTATCCTAAGCATATCCCCCATAAGTTCCGTGACCAAGAGTTTAGCAAGGCCTGTTGCCATGTACCAGTATACCCCATGTCATGCTTGAAACTCCTTGTCAGAGCATTCACTCCGAGGTACATCTCTGCCAGATCCACCTCTACCTGCTCGTATCCCGACATAGATGTATTTACTAGAAAGATTCACATAATTTATTCCTTACCAAAATTTCAGAACATTATTGTATGTTAATCCTCAAATAATACCTTAGGGCTTTGTTCTTAATTTATGTTTTTTAATCTAGTTTCCATGTTTTCTACTAAACATCCTCTGATACCAACTATAACGTCCCAACCCCTCTAGAACGGAGACGTTGCATTACTATGTACATTAGCATGGTTATAAGGAATAAAAATATTAACAGAATGATTATTTTATTAATATTGATGAAACTAGATACATAGATGTTACTCATATTACATTGGAAAAGTCTAAAAAATACAATCCATAGTGAAAACTACAAAAAATTGCATCCATAAGAACTCAATATATGAACTCCTCTTTGTCACTTGTTGAATGTAAAAAATGAAATGGGTGAGCTCAAATTCTTAGTAAGGGTTACAAATAGCAGAAGCATTAATGCAATAATAAGTGAATCATAATAAATATGATATAATCAATATGGCATGGTGAATATATGAAAAACTCGTGCCATTAATAAACTAATAATGAAACATTATCCATAGATTTTATCATAGTGAAAACCTCATGGATAGTAATATCTGATAATGAATAAATAAAATTATTTTTATTTGAGCATTGTTTATCTGGCACATGAAACAATAATAACATAAAAATGGTTAAGTTCTATGGGTAGAAACCCTTCTGATTTCTAGAAAAAAACTCGAAGGGTTTGTCACCAACTGATTTGTCTCATGAGACCCAATGATGCATCGAGGGGATGTAGTGGGGCCAAACCACCTCTAAATCCAAATAAATATTTATAAATATATTCAACACAATATTAACATGAATTTACATTATCCGTATAGAATAGAGGATACAGATTCATCAATAATATTTCCACAGTCAAAACAACATTCAAAATAAATACCATAAGTAAAATGGTATATGACATATACAATAATCATATCCATGAAATGAGAATATGGATATTTAAATGGAATATAATTTCAATTAAAAATTGATCTTAAATGGTAATTAGGTACACCACAAAAGAAAGAGTAGGTGCACAATACTAAGCAAGTCAAAATGAAGTGAAAATTGAGACAAAGCTCGTTACCACATTATAATCAATTGAGTCGTATGAAAAAAAGTTAATAACCACCAGATAAATCACAAAAT
Source organism: Viscum album (assembly GCA_963277665.1). Lineage (NCBI taxonomy): Eukaryota > Viridiplantae > Streptophyta > Magnoliopsida > Santalales > Viscaceae > Viscum > Viscum album. The sequence goes on along the minus strand of OY728140.1, from coordinate 1,466,761,765 downwards.
ACAATGAATATAAATATAATAATTATAATATATATCCAATGGAATTAAAACTATTCCACATATAATAAATAAGAGGCAAACAATGAAAATCCCACAGGATTGAAAGTGAGATGAGAAAACCCCTTACAAACATTTCGACATTGTAATGAGTGTTCTTGAGAGGGCTTAATTAGAGGTAAATGGGTACACCATTATTTATATTTCATAAGGTCCATATGGGGGAGGTGATAAAACATACCCCATCATTAGTAATTAAAAATAAAAGGGCACAACATTGGGGAGATTTTTGAACAAAAGTGAGGGAGAGGATCCCTTACCTTATGCTCGAAGGTGTTCTTGATTGTTCTTAATGACCTGAATTATCAAATTTAGATTAATTAATTAATAATTATAGAAACTAATTAACATTTTATTTATATGGTATAACCTTATTAAGTTCATTAAAGCCCTTTTTTATGGGTTTAAGATATTCAAATTTATTGTTTTGGAAGCATTTTTTTACTTGGTTTCATGATTTGTTTTCTTGTATTCATGAATGAAAGTTGTTTTGAAATGTGGTTAAACATCCAAATTTGTTAATATAAATTATTTGTGACATTAAAAAGATATAAATTATCTTATAATGATTCTTGTTATATACCATGAGGATGACTCATTCGATGAGTTAAAAATAAAGTCTTCGATTTGGCTTGGCGGTTTTGTGACCAATATAATTATTTTGTATTATTATTCAATATTATGAACATGTAATGATTCCATAACAATAATCAAGATAAGATACATATATTATGACATGTTTCAAAAATAGAAAAGTTTTCATGACCAGTATTGAAGATAGTAATAAAAATTTAAAACCCTTCTTCCCTGAGTGTGATAAATTTACACATCTCGGACGGTGTTTGCAATTATTGGATAAAAGGAGTGGAAAAGAGATATTTTGATGAAATATTCCATTAGAAAAAAAAAATAAAGTACATGTAAGGTAGTGGAATTATCATGGAATCTGGATGGGGGGAGGTGAGAAGGGAGAAAATATAATGAAACTTTGTAAAATAAATTGAAAGAAAAGAGAAGGAAGGTTCACCTCTTGAGTATTCCTCCTTGAGAATACTCATAAAGCCTTTGTTTTTGCCTTTTGGTGTGACCATCAGGTCATGCACGTGGACATAGGGCTTGGGAAGTGTATTTTGTAGTATTTAGGCAGGTCTTGAAGCTTGAGTGGTGTGAGAGGAAGAGGGGTGATGGGTGGTTTATATAGTGGAGGGGAGAGGTGTTTTCTTAATATTATAATCATTATTTTATTATTTTCTCTCAAGACAACCAATAGTGAGTATTAAATGACCAAGAATAGTAATATAGGCATGTGACTTAGAATAAATTGGGATTACATTAGCAGATCATGATCAATGACTCAATAAATTCCTTGTTAGCATTTATTGTAAATTATTGCATTTTACTATTCATAAAAATATAAGTATTTCATAAAAATCCCAAAACATCAACCTAACCATTTTTTCAACGTGTAGAATCTAAAAATGATGTCCATTTGTCAAAAATAATTTTCTTCATCTGATTAATTAAATATTTAATTAAAAAAAAATTTAATCTAAAAATATAAACTCTTAAAATATTCATCTTCATTTATAAGGTTCCTAAATTCAATTATACATTCAAGGTCATGGATACCATTAATAAGAGTCATATTAATATTCATAAGGGTACTAAACTATTAATAAGGTTATGTTAATATTCCTCAAAAATTATGCTAATTCATATCAGACTTCAAATATCATCTTAATCACAACTGTGTATGTTAGATTTTCAAAATTCAAATCAAAAAGCTGACAAATATATGTTTTATGGGTTAGTGATAGTTATCCTATATTAGTAACCATGTTTTGGTCCATAGAGGCTCACTGATTCATGAAATATAGGCTATAACTAGAATGTATCTAAGAGAAACATACCATAAAATGTTTGGGGTGCTAAAATTATATTTGAGGTTTTTTATAATCAAAAATAATAAATCTATATTGAAACTTCTTTTTTCAAATCCATTACACTCTGAAAAAAAATGCTTTTGAAATCATTCCTTTGAAATACCTTTGATTTTCTCTAAAAAACATGTTTCTAATACATTAATCATTAAAGATGAGGTAAATAAATAAATCCACCAAATATAAATATGATTAGGATACCTAATCAAGGAATAAACATGGGAATAAACCTGAACACCATCATATAACCAAATAAGTATCAATGGAATAAAACAAATCTGAACCGAATAAGAACAAAAATAATGCTTAAATGTATATAAATCAACCAGGCATAAGAAATAAATGACATAATCTCTAACCACAAGTTTCATGTGATACATTATCTAAAACAAGTTTTTATATTTGGATATGAAATTATAACACGAATGGAAGATCTTAGGATCATCCCCGAGACCACTTCCAAAAAATCACTTAGTCTCTTAGTCAATGTTTTGCAATCTCTCTCAGTTTTCTTGTTAATGTAGTCCCTTGCAAAACAATATTTAAGTTCCCTAACTCTTCCTCCCAAAGTTATCTCAATCCCTAGGAAAACACAACCTTACACCCTAGGTCTCCCTTATGATACAAATTTTTCAACATATCTATATCAACATGTTCCATTCATAAAATCCATTTAAAAAGGAAATTCAGTAAAAAAAACATTACCATTTCGAGTCAAGCACAAACACCGTGAAATAATTACTTTAAAACCATTTTAAAACCCTATTTTAATGTATAAGAACTATTTGATACATTTTAACAAAGACATGGGGTGAATTAAAACCAAATCCCTTTTGAAACCCCACTTTAAAACATCAAATTTCCAATATAAAACATCAATCCCATCTCAAATGGATTAAAAATAATGCATAAATAAATCTAATGTAAATTTTATAAACAAAAACAGATATGATAAATAATCAAAGGGTATCCATGAAAAACAACTTTAAATAGTGACAACTACCTGAAAAATGGTTCCAAACATGTCAACATTGATGACGACCACTACATTTTGGAAGGAAAATCCATAAAAAAATGAAAACCTATATTAAAAACTCTTGATATCAACGTGCTACATTCTAGGGTTCAACAAATCCCTAAAATAGGAAAACCAATTTTAGAATAGGGTAAGGAAAGAGAAATATTGGTGAAAAGGGGGATATCGTAAAACAATTCACCAAGAAGTCAAAGGAAAATCACTAAAACCATGGGATAAAAATATTAATCCATGGTTAGATGAATTCACATGAAGGGGTAGAGAAATGAGGGTTAATGACTTAATATAACATAATGGAAAATGGATAACCCTGAATTTTTAATGACCCATAAACCCTTTATAGTTTGGATGCATGATTAGGAAAACCATACATGAACTATGCATGATCCATTTCCTCCCCAAAATAAAATCCACATTGATTTTGGATACCCTTTCATGGGTTGGAAAACTATAATATATCCAATTGTCCCCAAAACATCACTCTTGCACAATTAGGAAAACTATGCCCCAACAATGCGCTGAGTTTATTTTTCTTAATAATAAGATTTATAAACCTCAGTACATCAAAATTACAAGAATGAATAAAAATAAAAATAAAATATTATATAACAAATACTAGTGATCTAAAATGTTTCACAAACCTCCCCACCATATCATTTTTTTTGAAAAAATACATGAGTCATCCTTAGAAAAAATTTGAGATGGGATTGGATAGAATCTCATAAACTAGGAAATGTAAAATGAATCATGGATCCATGTTAGTAATAGTGGAAACCCCATATGATATAATATAATCCCAATATATTCTAAAATTCAAAATGGCTTGACATATTACATCTCCATAGTACCCTTATTTCCCAAGTGATGGTGTCCTAATCAAACAGATATCAAAGGAAAAATATAATCCCGAATCTCAAACTCTAATGGGTGATGACGTCATTAAAAACATGTTTTTTGGAGACTTGGAGTTGTCACTAAATTTTTTTACTCAACTGAACCTTTTATATTTTCTCTTTGTTGAGATAGGTTCCCTATGAAGAATGTTAACACACCTCTTCCCAAAAAAATATAGACCAGCATGGACACCCATTGAATGCATCATGTAGGGCTATCATGATCTAGTCCTAGGAGTTGTTACTATACAAAACAATCTAGGAATAAATACCTCCCCCATGAACCCCCTAATTAGGTAACACTAGACAAAATAATATCCTCGAGTGTCTGGATGGTCCACTCAAACTAGAAACCATTATAATGGTGATATGTTGTGCTCAACCTCATCTTGGCTCTAGTGGCTTCATAGTGACCCTTATAAAATTGAGAAGTAAAATGTGAATCTAAATTAGAAAATATAACTGAGTGCACACCATGATTATGAAAAAACTCTTGTATAAATAGTTCTCTAAGATTATGGACCCTCATTGAACCTATGATGACAATAAAATGGGATAATTTCATCAAATTGTTGAAAATCCCACATATAACGTCTTTCCCTCTATTTTTATGTGGTGGGATGATAAAAAAATCCATTGATATTTTATCAAATTTAAAAACCATAATGGGAAGAGGTATAAATATCCTTACCTATCTCTATTGCTCAGATTTGATCCTCTATAAGGTTAAACATCAAGAAACAAAATTATCAACTGATCTCCTTTTCCTAGGCCACTACTCCTCGATGTATAAAATATCTTAGTATCCCCGAGGTGCATCAAACAACTAGAATAATGAACCTAATGTAATTATTACTACCTCAAGACCAAAGTAACCATTGGACTATTCTTAAAAAGGATATAACCATCAAGATACCAAAACCAATCACCTGTGGTCTCCTCACTATTTAAAACACTACTAATGTAAGGGATGTTTGGGTCATATTCATACGCACTCTGAACTATATTGATAAGAGTGGATGTGACCTAAAAACTAGACAATAAAACCAACTCTCTCCCAAAAAATCTATAAACAAATCATCAAACAACCCCATCAAGCCACACTCATCCACTGATTCCTAAATAGCCTAGACCAAAAATATTCTTCTCAAGGAATCAGTGACTATGTTAACCTTCCAAGGTGTATAATCAATGTTTTAATAAAATGCATAAAGATATTATACCTAAAATATCCTCATGTGGATCATTTCCCCAGGGGTTGTGATATAATTTAGGATCTTAATATCTGAATGTATTGTAAAATGGTCCCCATAGAGGTAATGGTGCCACGAATTTAATGCATGCATCACAACTACAAACTATAGGTCATTGGTGGGGTAAATATACTAATGTGAGAATAGATTCCAATATCTATAGGCCAGAACATGATTGTATTTCATCAGAACACATCCTTAAAACATACATGAGGCATCACAATACATTAAATAAACTTTCCCAAGCTTAAGAAGAATCAAAACTATTTCCGATGTCAAAAAGGCTGGCAACACCACTAATGAACATTGGAATTGTAAAGCCCCAAACCTTATCTTATAAGTTAAAACCCTATAAATGTTGTGTGTTTATTTTATAAAATAAAACCAAAAAAATAAACACCATTTAATAAATTCTATAAACTTTTATATTCTAGGTTTTGGAGGATTAGACAAACCATACATAACTTATACATATTAAAACAAAAACATTAATTTTATTCTTTCTTCTCTAGATTCTTATTATCCCTTGAATAATACTTAGTATAAGTAACCACTTGGGGATATACATAAAAAATGGGAGACATAAAATCCCAGTAATAGGATATATAAGAACATTAAACAGTATAACATGGGGTGAGAAAAATCATAACATAAGAACAAGATCATAAACATTAGAGGAAATGTGGAAATATATAAAAATAAAAAATCATGATTCAGGGGTCAACTACCAAACATAGTTGTGAAAAAATATAGCATCATTTTTACACAATATTTCACTTTAACTTATGAGATTTACCACTTTACCCAATGAATTGAAGTGATGTATAATTTCAGGCACACCTGTCATATTCAAACATTCATATTATGCTTTATAATTCTTGGTGCACCCGTCACATCATAAAATTTTCATTATCATGCATTCGACAAAGAACATATATCAATAATTAACATAAATATTTAATTAAATGTAATGGGTTTCATCTTGTAAGAATTCATTCACAAAAATTGGGTTCCCAAAACAAAGAAGAAATAACATATTGGATACAAGAACCATCAACCCTAAGTGATAAATAAAATGTGTGTTTTTGAAAGAATATTTATTTTGGAAAACATCTTGTTTGACATAAACTTCAGAGGAAAACATTTATAACCCATAATAGGTAATATAATTATGAAAAAATTATTTTTAATGTGTAACCATACAGTAAATGGAGTGAATTAGGGAGAACTCGAAGAAAGAAAGTTGGGTTTGAGAATTTCCCCTTACCTTGTATCCAAACACTTTATTCATGTTAGCTTCATGTATAAAGACATTATATTCATTATTCAGAAATAAAGGTTCCATTTATACATTAATATGGTTCATTAAGGTTTCAATAAGCTCTTTTATAGGCCTTTGGATGAGTTATATAGTTTAAATCCATTTTTCAGGAGTGTTCTTTTTCACAGTTTTCATGAACAGTTTAATTGTACACAAGAATAGAAATTCATATAGACCATGGATAAACATAAATAACTGATATTAAAATTTATTAATTATCTTAAAGGAGTTTAAATTATCTTATAATGAATTATTTTATGTAACATGTGGATTAATCTTTAGATAAAATTTAATGATGATCATTATAGGTTAATTTGGGCGGTTTTTTGATCCCAAAAAACATGTTTTGTTTTATAAATTAGTATTATCAATAAATGTTGTTTACATAAAATAAAAGGGGTAAAACCATACATAATAAAATATGGTTTCAAACATTTAATGTCTTCATTTACATCCTTTAATGAGTAGAAGGAAAATAGAAGTGCATCTCCCATGATGTACGTAAATTAACACATCACAAGAGATAATTTCATTTTTATAAACAAAGAGAGATAGAGGGAGGATTATCTTGAATAATTTTCCATCAAAATTATATCATACTATTATATCAATACTACTAGAGTTATCCTAACATTTGGATAAGAAAAGATGAGGATAAGATAAGAAATGAAATGAAATTTGAAAGGAATTTGAAAGAAGGGAGATAGAGATTTCCATCTTGAATATATCTTCGTTGAGAGCCTCATTAGGGGAGAGGTTTTGGGATTTTTATTAGATCAAGGGCTGTTCGATGTGGGGAAGGGGATATGAAAGCTCTTTGGAATGAATACGGTCAAGGATTTAAGTTTGAGAGGTGTTAATAAATTAAGGTGTGAGGGGTTGTATTTATAGTAGAGTGGAGAGGGGTTTTCTCAATATTCTATTCATTAATTTGTTATTTCTCTAGCTGACAAAAAAAGTAATTATTCTGTAATCAAAAATCGTAATAAGTGAATGTGAGTGCGAACCAATTGGTCTAACATCAGTAAAACATCATCAATGACTCTATATTTAATATATTTAGCATATTTTATAAATTATAGTATTTCACTATTCATAAAAAATACATGTATTTTAGAGAAATCCCAAAAATTCACCATAACCGTTTTTTGATGTACATAATTCAAAAAAGAACTCCATTTTTAAAAAATAATTTTATAAATATGAATAATTTAATCTCTAATGAAAATAATAATTTACATGAAAAAGTCAAATTTTAAAATTACAATTGCTTTTCGAACACATTGAAAAATTAATAAAGATCTCACAAAATAAAATTATAATAATAAGACATAAAAATATTAATTTATGAATACATTGTGTAAAAATACAATATCTTATATATTATTAATTTATAACATACAAAAATACCAAAACAATTAATGTGGTGATATTCTCACTTATTAGATGCCAAAATTTTATTTAATCATTCATTGGCGAGGTTACTATTGTTTTAGAGTATTTACTATTCATAAGGGTCATATTAATATTAATAATTGTGGATTACTATTCATGAATCTTTGTTATTATTCACCAAAAAATACATTTATCCTATCAGACTCCAATTATCTTATTAATCGCAACCGTGTTTGTCATATTTTCAAAATTCAAAACATAGAAGTGAAAAAAATAAGTTTAACATCTAGGTTATAAAGGAAACATAGTATTTTATATTTTATTTGAGCATTATGTGTATTAATTTTTACTTTTTAAAATACCAAAATGTTATATTATCCCCCCATAAATAAATTTCACCATCGTTATTCATTCATCGTACTCATATTTTGGAAATTTATTTTGATAATTATGAAAAAATATTTCCTTATGTGCACTTAATTAACTAGATGTTTAAATGTAAACACCATAACATAAAGTTTTGAAAAAAAATTGACAACATTTAATCACCAATGTTGTCTATATTATTACTCTGATACCAATTATAAAGCCCCAAACCTGCTCTTCCAGGTTCAAAACATATAAATTCTGTATATTTATTTTTTACAACACAACAAAACAAATACACTAAATTTAAAACATTCCATGAAATTTTCTTGTCTAGGTTTTTTAGGATTAGACCAACCATACACAACTTTTACATATTAAAAAACAAATTATTATTTACTTTCTTCTTCTATAGCTTCTTATTGTCCCTTGAATACTTTTTAGTAAAACTAACCACCTAAGGAAATACATTAAAAAGGGGTGAGTCAATAGCCCTGTAAGAGGATAGATAAGAACATGATACAATATAACATGGGGTGAGAAAAATCATAACATAGGCATAGGATCACAAACATTATAGGAAATTTGGAAATGTATAAAAATGAAAATCATGTCTTAGTGGTCAACTACCACACATAGTTGTGAACTAATCTAGAATCACGTTCACTCAAATTTTCACTTTACCTCATAAGATTCATTACATTACCCAATTCATTGGAGCACTATATAATTCTTGGAACACACATCACATCCAAACATTCATAAAGTGCTATATAATTCTGGTCACACAACCACATCCTAAAACATTCATTATCATGCATGCCACATCGAACATATATCAATAATGAACATAAATATCCCATGAAAAATAATGGGTTTCATCACATAATAACAAATTCATAAACATTGGGTTTAAAAAAGAAATAGGGAGTCCCATAATTGATTCTAGAACAATAAACCATGAGTGAGAAGTAAAGGTGTGTTTTTTGACATAATAGTTCTTTTGGAAAATTTGTTTTTCAATAAACACTAGTGGAAAACCTGTATATCCCAGAAAATTTATGATAATGATGAAAAAATCATTTTTAATGAGTAACCATACTGAAAATGAAGTGAAAGAGGTAGAACACGATGAAAGAAAGTTGGGTTCGATAATTTCCCCTTACCTTGTATCTGAATACTTTCTTCACATTATTGTCCTATATAATTAAATTATATCTATTAGTTAGTAATTCTAAAACCTTTAATACATGAATATGGTTCATTATTTTTTCATTAAGCTCTTTTATGACAATTTAGATGTGTTATACTGTTTATATCCATTGTTCAGGAATGTTTTTTTCATGGTTTTCATGAACGATTCACATGTACACATGAATTGAAGATCGTGTAGAACATGGATAGTCATAAAAAACTGAAATTAAAATTTATTAATTATATTCTATGAGTTTAAATTATATTATAATGAATTATTTTATATACCATGTTGATGAATCATTGGATAAAATTTCATGATGATTTTTTTAGGTTAATTCAGGTGTTTTTTATCAAAACAACCATGTTTTGTTTTATCAATTAGTATTATGAATAAATTTTGTTTCAATAATATAAAATGTGTTGAAACATACATAATAAAAAAAATTCAACCATTTAATGGTTTCATTTACATAATTTAAGTAGTTGAAGAATAATGATTGTGGATGCCCATGATGTACGTAAATCAACACATCAAGGGGAACAATTTCATTTTTATAAACAAAGAGATAGAAAGAGAGAAGAGTATAATGATTAATCTTCCATTAACATGATATAATACAATTATATCAACCATACTGGAGTTATCATGTCATTTTCATAAGATAAGTTGAGGGTAAGAGAATAAATGAAATAAAATTTGAAAGGAAATTGAATGAAAATAAGGAGAAATTACCTCTTGATTATATCTTATTTGAGACACCCTTTAGGGAAAGGGTTTTGGTATTTTTGTTAAACCAATTGAATTTGGATGTGCGGTATGGTCTAGGGGTGTTCTTTGGGTTGAATTTGGTCATGTCTTGAAGCATTAGTGGTGTGAAGAAATTAAGGTGTGAGGGGTGGTATTTATAGTTGGGGGGAGAGGAGTTTTCTCAGTATTATTTTCATTAAATTATTATATCTCTACAAGAAAAGAAACAGTTATTACTCCATTACCAATAATAGTAATAAGTGCATTTGATTTTGAACCAATTGAGCTTACATCATTAGAACATTATCCATTTCTCTATAATTAATGAACTTGTTTATTTTATAAATAATAGTATTTCACTTTTCATCAAAAATTCATGTATTTCTGAAAAATCCCAAATATTATCCCTAACCATTTTTCCAATATATAGAATCAAAAAATGAACTCCCTTTTTCAAAAACAATTTTCTATGTATGATTAATTTACTTTTAATTAAAATTGTAATTTACCTCAAAAATAAAAATCCTAAATTATAACTATTTTTATATCATTTTGAAAAATTAATAAAGATCTCATAAAATTATAATTATAACTATAAAACAAAATTATATTATTTTATGAATAAATTTTATAAAAATATATTTTATGTTACATTAATTAATTAATTAATTAATTATTGCTTACAAAAATACCAACACTTTTACTATGGTCATATTGTCACTTATAAGATAACTAAATTTTATTTAATCATTCATGGGTGAGGTTACTATTATTTTTGAAAATTTACTATTAATTAGTATCATTTTCCTATTTAAAAGGGTTGGTTAATATTCATAAAGGTATGTTACTATTCGCCAAAAATTATGTTTTCCCTATCGTACTCCAAATATCCAATGGATCACAATAGTGTATGATAGATTTTCGCAATTCAAAACATAGATGTGAAAAAATTAAGTTTAATAGATAGGTTATAAATGTCACATATTATTTAGTAGTTCATTTTAGAATGATGTGTAATTGTGTTTCCTTTTAAAATATCTTAATTTTATATTCACTTCTCATCCCACTCAAGAACCACCCCTTTTCTGGGCGAAGCTGTTAAAGGGGAAACTATCCTAGAGATGTCACGAAGAAAAAAATCATTAATACCTTGCAAATACTAAAAAGATGATAATTTTTAGCAAATTATTTGGCATCTCCCAAGACATAAATGTTTCAATAAAATAAAGATCTATTGAAACTACTCTCTTAGAAATCACATGGCCTAGAAAATCAACCTCATAAAACCCAAACTAACATTCAGATTACTTTTCGTATAGATGATTCTCTCTCAAGAATCCCAAGAAAACCTCTAAATGGTCAGCATGATCCTCATACATCTTAGAATACAATAATATATTATCAAAAGACATGACAAATAATTTAAAAAGCAATGGATGGTCTTGTTTAAAAAAATATAAAAAGGCCGAAAGAGAATTTTTATGGTCAAATGACATAAAAAAATACTCAAAATTTATATACTGACTTCAAAAAAGATTTCATAGGAACATCTTTATCCCAGACCCTCAATTGGGGGTACCTTGATCTCATGATGATCATTTAAAACCAATGAGATCTTATGAACTATGAAAACATATCATCAATTCTATGAAATAAACATTTATTATTTATAGTATCCTGATTAACTTATGGTAATCATAGAAAAACTAGATGATTATTTATTCCTTATTTGAAAATATTTATAATGATACCAATGGTGATACTCTAGGAAAAATAGATCACTTTATATCAAGGTCCCCTAGATGTTCTTTTGACACTTTTAGGTAAAATATATCCATTCATTAATTTGTTAAAGAAATAGTTCTTGTTCTTCGGAGAATAAAAATAATGATATCAACCTCTCACTAGGTTGGAATCCCATAAATATTTTCGAGAAACTCATTATGATACCTGTTCATGACCAATTTTAGAAAACCAACTAAACTATTGTTTGATACATCAAAAAACAACCTATATAACATGAATGAATTTAATTTTTTCTGTATAATAATGAGTTTTTCACTCCCTGATCACAAATCTCACTGATGATGAAGATGAGAGTACCCCATAAGTAGAAAGAATCTATAACTTTTTTCAATATACATTAATCTAATATTTCATTCTAATCAACCAATATATAAAATTTTTCAGGCCAAAAATTTCTATGTACAATATTAGGAAATCATAAAAGACATCCAAGTTAACAATTAAAAAAGGACACTCCAGGAACATGAAACCATTCATCTTCTTTCGACCCGGCGGGGTAAGAAAATTGATCAAAAAATCCATCAGATCCACTTATATAACTAAATAATAAATAAAACATTGTACAAAAAATTGATGGAAAAAACTATATCAAATAAAATAGATTCTATGGAAGATGTAAATAATTATTTAACTCTAATGATGGTCGACCCGGATTCAGAGTCCTCTAGTGCCACATTTTCTGCATGAAAATGTCCTAACTTAGGAACTTCATAATCCTTCCTTTCCTATTAATAATTCCCTTTAACTTGAGGGTGATATTATAAACCTTTATAATCCTCATATTTCACTTAATAACCCTTAAATAGTGATCAACCAACTCCCCTCACCTGTGTGGAAGCCCAATAAATGTGCCAAAGATGTATAGAATTCCCACACTAGTGAAACATCCTCAGAGCCTTTAGGGGACTTTTCAGGATATGAATATCCTTCCCAAGCTAATAAGATTCCATTTTATTGTTCTCTGAAAAACCACTAGCATAAAAATCAATTATTATTATGCACTCCTTCAACTTATCATTTAGTTTCATCTCACTATCTCTTCTAGATAGATGATTCTTACCATCCATTTTTTATTCCCCCATAGATTCCTTATAAACCACCTCAGCATAGGTTGGTAAGAAAAGAAAGATAAGAATTTTCCTGATCTCAGCCTTCCATCCAATCTCAAAATTTCATGCCTTAAGGTAATCATTCATGAAGAGTTCATGAGATAAATTATCAAACATAGTAAACCAAGCTTCATACTCCAACAATGAAAGATCCCATTACTCCCATGTTTTGATCTCATGGGTCTTCACTTTCTTTAATATCATTGGATTGAACTAATTAAGAATCAAATTAAAGTTATTCCATCTGATATTCCCAATGTACATCTCTAGTATCACAGATTCACATCATTGTCTACCATGTTATTCGAAAATATAGGATTTAAATCTAGCCTTTGAGGTTTCAGGGGTCTTCAAAAAATTAACGACATACTGAATCAATTCCAACCACTCCTCAAGCTCTTGGACTACCTTATCATAACAAATCACCAATGGATTTCTCTTATTGAACTCCTAGGAATGGTTCCTCATCCATGTATGATTTGAATCACCCTCATTGACCAAGTAAATGATCATATGGATGAATGAATCCACTAAATCCATATCAACTAGAGGTTTCATGTATGTGACATTCTCAACAACACCCTATCTATGCCATGATGAGGCCTTTAAATGATGCATAGAGAGAAAACACACTTCAAAATCCTATTTAATAAATAATTTAAATGAAAAAAGTAACAACTAAACAAAATGAGACCTTTATAATAAGTTTCAACAAACATCTATAGCATAAAAAATACCATTAAATGAATAGGGGTGGAAAATTAAAAAAATTTATACAATTTTATATTGAGCATGGTTTGGCCACAAGATTAGGAAAGCTGTGGGCCAACCATGTAATTTTCACAAGAATATAATTGATATGTATTCATGGTTTTTTCATAGTTAATACTAACTGTGAGCCTAAATCGTGCACCTCTTGGTATCATCTCCATTTCACCTTGAAACCAAATATAACCCATGGGATCACCCAAAAACTTTTAATAAATAGGTAATTACAAAAAAATATTAAAAAATCTTATAATAGAGAGAAAAACATAAAAAATATCACATAACACCCATGGTAACTCGATGTTTGACATTAATAAGAGCTGGCTCGCCACTCATCTTCCCCTAACTCTCAAGCTCTGAAGCTCATAGATCTATTCTACCTCTTACTCTTAACAAAAGAAGGAATCTGAATCCATTTTGTAGTGATCTATATTGGGTCATCTTGATCCATCAACCGATCCATCACAACATAATTCCAAAAGCGCATTCTCTATCACTATGGGTTGGAGACAAGAACCATGGAATCACAAATAACATTTTTTAAACTGTTTTGTCCTTGGTAAACTAGAGTAAACCATTAGAAAATTTTGATGCGAACACCAATATATATTCATAATCAACAGAGATAAATATATTGCAAGGAAACAAGGAATTGACTAAATGTAGATACCATATTTAACATTGTATCTTTATATATAACATGTAACAAACAAGACATACAAAAGGAATCCAAAGTCAAAATCATAAATCTAAAAATAGGGATCATGTCCCAAGACATCCAATACATACATCCGAGTGATGAAACTAATATGAAATATCTCCTTGTGAAATAAACCCATAAGACAACATATTCTCTATCAAAATGATATCAGATGATGGAAATAAAAAAGATCCACCTAAATTAATTATTCCCATTCGTTTACCAATTTTCATTAAAAAAATCTCTACATATTATAAAAGGAATATATAGGGTTTAAAGAAAAAATATTTTTAGGATAATACCATTAATTTATTTACAACACTTCTATCATGTGAAATAATAAATCTTTTTAGAAAAATCATTTTTCAAAACCATTCCACTTTAAAAACATTTCAAATAGAATCAATCCTTTGAAATCACATCTGTTTTCTACAAAAAACCCATTTTTCCTAAACATTAATCATCAAGGGTGAAGTAGAAAAATAAAGACACATGATTTAGACATGATTAAAATACACAGACAATTAATAAATTTATAAATATTCAAAATCATAACCATATAACCAAATAATTTGGAATGAAATAACACACGATATCTAAACCAAACAGGGAACTAACATAATCTATAAAAATATATAAAACAACCCGGCTTAATAAATAAAAATAATGTGCTATAACTATAAGGTATTAGTGTAAAAAAGACTTAAAATAGTTTTTCAAGAAGGATATGAAATAATAATAGGATTGTAGGCTCCCAATGTCTTCCCTAGGACCACTTCCAAGTGATATCATGGTCTCTTTTTTAATATTTTGGAAGCTTTGTCAGTCTTCCTCTGAAAGGATATCTTGGCCCCTTGGAAAATATTATGTTGGATCCCTCAGTATTCCTTCTTGAGGATCTCTTGGTCCTTTAGACAATAAACCCTTACACACTAGGACTCCAATGTTCTAACCATTTACCAACATATAAACATCAACATATTCTATTCATAACATCTATTTCAAAATAAAATTCAACAAACCAAATTTCCCATTTCAATTCAAGAGTACAAAATATGAAAAAAATCATTAAAAACCCTTTAAAACCACATTATAAAGAAGAAAACCTATTTGATCCATTTTAACCAACATCTTGCATGAATTCAAGAAACACTTTTTGAAAACCTGTTTTGAGATATTAAATATCCAACACATACCATGAATCACAACAAACATGGGATAAAAATCAATCATCAATCAATTTACCAAATATTTGATAAATAAAAACCAATAACAAAAAAGAATAAATTGTTTCAATTTTAAATCAACATTAAATAGATTCACCATCCTTGAAAATGGTTCCAACCATTTCTCCTTCAATAAAAAACAATTGATTTTGGAAATATAATTCAACACACACCACAACCACAAACTAAGACACCAAAAATCCTATAAAAACCCTATATTTGACCTCGGTGAATTCTAGGGTTCCACATATACATTAAATAAAAAAATAAAAGGTAGAGTACAAGGAACAGGAAATATTGAAGAAAAGGGTGATACCTCTAGCTAAACAACCATGAAATTAAATAAAATCAACTAAACCCATTTTAGAAATCTCCAAATCCATGGGGAGAGGGTTGTGTATGATTTTGATGAGAGATGATGGAGAGAGACTTGAATGCTTGAAAGGAAAAAATGGAAGAAACCCAAATTTTTATTTACTTGGAAAACTCGAGACATTTTGGCCACATGGTTTGGAAACCATGCACAAACTATGTGGGAGACACTTCCTCCCAACAACTAGTGCCACATGGTTTTTATATATCCTTGAACGATTAGAAAAAATCATTCAAATTCCCACTATCCCAAAATCATTACTGTAGAATATTTAGATTCATGGTAAGAAAAATCATGTGCCAACCATGTTCTAGGGTATTTTTTCCCAAGAAAACAATTTTTTACACTTGAGAGCCCATAATTCCTAGAATGAATAAAAAGATGAGAAAACTACAATAAAATAATTTAATGACACGATCATTGTCACAACATGGTTTTATGTACTTTTGAATAATTCTCCATTAGAAGTAAATAAATTACTGTTTATTTGATTCATTTTTATATGATTAATTTCATTATTATATTTAGAATCATTATAATGAATAAAAAAAAGTATCTTTTGAAAATGAAATGAATATTTAAATCACAAACATAACATCCATGACATTATATGTCATGGATTTCAACCTGATGTTTTGAATTTTTTTCTAAAGAGGATTCCTTTAGACTTCATTTTTTCTATCCTTAATATTTTGTATTGATTCATTTATATATTAAAAATTAAATGTTTTATGTATTTTTTTCTAATTCTGATGAAAAGAATATATGAAAATCACTAAAGAGTAATTCATGGTATATACTACCTAGTAAATAGTTCATAATCCTCTAAAGTAGTTGACTGTAGGCTTCTTTAGTTCAACTCATGTGAAATAATTATATAAAACATGACCAACATGGTACCTTACATGTTGGACATGATGTCCAACCTAGTCATGCACTATCTATACACATTGATACTTAAATCATGGGCACCCGATGTATTCTTCTGAGTAAATGGTGTGTATTAAACCAAAAAATCATACATGTGGTGTGTGGGGCCACCAAATAAGCTATAAGTGAACTTTAATGAGAGTTTATGTGTTGTATCCTATGTGAAAAACATTTACTATCCAAATTGAATGTGAACCCTCAAACGATTTGGAATGTTTGATAAGGGCCATTTGAGTTGGGCCATTGAGTTATACAAAGTATCTATACGGCTAAATATAATGTGGGTCTACTGTATTAGCATAGCATGTACTTTGTCACATTCTAAGGGATACAATCCTAAGATATACAGTATGTAACTAGGGACACATATAACACCATGAAATTCTATCGTAAGAATATTGTATCTTATGGTGTGTATGACATGAAACACCAAGCATATAATGGAATATAAAAACCACAAAATTTATGATATATTTAATATTTTAATAAATTTAATCTATTATATATCTTTTAATTCATCCAATACTAAGTCAGCTTTCAACACACGTAAGAATTACTTTCTTTGATAGCTTGTGTTGCAAGCAAGACAATGTTTAATCAGAAAAAAATATATTATTAAAATATTATTATTTAGTATAATATGTTATATAATACCCATTAAATTAAAATTTATTAATATGATTAACTAATTTATAAAAATATATTTTGGAATTTATTGGTTACTAATAATCTATAAATGAATATAAAAACCAATACAATATAAAAGAAATGTTTTAAAAATAATTATTTTGATGCACCAAAGGAATTTTGTATGAATAAATTAAATTAATTAATATTAATTAATTATATTAATTAAAAATATATATTCTATATTTAATAAAATATTTTGACATTTATTTGATAGGTTTGATAGGCATAAGATAATAACAAATCCAATTTTATGTGTAAAGGTTATATTTCACTTAAGGCAATTCTTCCACCTTTTAATGACAAACCTATTTTATAACTGAATCATGGAAATTTTATAAATTTTATAAGAAAAAATATCTTTAAATTTTAAAATTGTCACATCATAAACATCTTGGGGTGTATTTTTCTTATTTTTCTATAAAGTTTCTTTTTTGTTATAAATAGTGACAAATACTGAATTTTAATAGAAAATTATTTTTCATATAAATAATTTATTGTGTTAAATTATATTTTTAATTGTATATAATGTTTTCAATATAAATTCTAAATCTATTAATACAATTTAGTACATTTGAATAATTTTTATTTTTAATTTAGAAACAATATATTAGTGAACTTTTGAACATTTTCCATTAGAAACCCTACTTTCTCGTACCATATATGGGATTAATTTTAAATTAATTTAACCCAATTATGTTCTTGGAATTATGAAAAATAGAATAATTTTTTTTTCTCATAATAATTTATAATTTATAGTAATTTAAAATTTATTTTTTATTAATAATATAATTATAATAAATTAAAATTAATTACAAAAATTAAGGTGAAAATTAGTTTACTTAGTGGTTAAACCATAAACCTAAGTGTATATTGACCAAAAAAACATGTAAAACCCCATTTTATAGTAATATTCATACCATATAATCCCTTATATAGATATTTTTATTTATTTTAAGACCATTTCGTAAGGATACCTACCGATAGTGTTTATCTTTTTATATTTACAAGAATGCCACTCCACCTCCACTATAAAAAGGTACTCTCTCCTCCCACTAATTTACACCTATCAAGATTTTATGATCATAAAAAACACGACCAAATAAGCTCTAAAACCCCCTACAATCAACCTAAATTCCTAAATTTTGTTATAAATCCAACCAAGGATGTCTTTTGGTATAAACCATAAGGGGTTACTTGAAAAAGAAGTAATGTTCTTCAACGAGCACTTTTTTTATTTCTTTCTACACCCATTACATTACTATTATATATTTTTAATAAAATAAAAGAAGTGTCATAAATATAAAAATATTTTGTTATATTATGGTTAAAACATAAAATTTCAAAAACTTCTACCAAATTGGATACACAATAATTATTCGTGTGTATGTCAAACTACTTCTCACAAACCAATGTTGTTTGTTCATCCATTGTGTCACGACCCACCTTCCTCCAAAGGAGGGAGGGGACAAAAATTTTCATTCCCTTCTTTTTTCAAGATGAAGGAGATATAATGACCCCCTGATTCTATCCTTTAATAGTCCTGGTAGTGGAAACTAGAACCAATGTAATAGAAGCTCATAAAAACGGGAAAAAATTACCCTTTTTAATGAAAATAGGATCAGGAGATAAGATGGTAAAATATCAAACAACACCAAACATTTATACAAAGTAAACCCAAAAATCCATCCCCTGCTTGATTCAAATGTAAAATATGAAAAAATTATGACCAAATTTCCAAATAAATTATGAAAAGAGAGAATACAAGCAACAGAACAACAACAATCTCAACACTCGAGCTAATAAAGTCCATCACAGTCCTCAATGAACTCTTAGAAACCTGAAAATAGTTTTATAGATTTATGGTGGGTATACAAGAATACAGATTATGAAGACTAAAACCACCCTTGAACAAGTGGGGAAACATAGTAATGCCCCTGGGAGAAAATAATATAACCTAAAATCAACTACCAAGGAGTACTAACCAGACTAGCCTCACCAAGAAACACTCAGCCAATAATTCAAGTCATGTAAATTAGTAGTATAAGCACATTGAAATTTGGGGAAACCCCACTACTTTACCACTATTTAACTTTTCATTCCTAACAGCTAACATATTGACGCTACCACTCTTCTAAAAAATAGTCCCACTACCAGAACCCACCCACACAAACTTGGGCCCCAAACCACACACAAAACCCCACCCTTAAAAACCTTGGCTACAACCACCACACCTCTCACCTGAAGACAACTGGGACTCATCCCAAAGACACTGAGAAGAAAATCCTAGCCCAAAATATCTTGAGCCCCTCCCCCACAACTAACCATCCGGATGTATATGGGACTATGGTAATCATTAATCCATTACAGCAGCCCAAATACGCTCGAATGGTTAGAACCTGGAAGAGGCTGTGAGGAAGAAATTTAGTAACCATACATCCATCCTATGAACAAGATGTAGGTATAGACACCCTCCCCCATGAAATGGGGGTGTTCGACACATGGTTCTCAATAAGGGTGGGTGCATATAGAAATCACCAGGAACAGAAATATATAAATATATATAAACAAAATCATAGTCCAACCTATAGGTCCCCAAAACAAAAAACCAGCCCACCAGAACCACTTTTTTTGATACCCCTATATGAACAACCACACAAAAAATCCACTGTTAAGGTGTAAACCTAACCCCTTTTTCATTCAACTGTTTTCTATTTATTTGTTAAGGGATTTAATTTAACTTATTCAAACTATACCTGGGGAAAATTCCAACTATAACATCTACAACCACCATATAAGGTGAAGAGAATATTTAATTAAACACACAATAACCAACCTACATCGTTCATCAGAACCACAAAAATAAAATAAATAAATATTGACCAAGGAAAAAAGTTTCCACTTTAACACCCATTCATAAATACAATATAGAAGAACCAACCTGTTTTCCCACTGCACACACCCTTTTCCCTAAACACCCGTTCAACCACTACCATCTATCACTCATTAATGTTATACTGCACAATCATACCCGCACAACCAAAACTGGTTTCCCCACTGAGTAACAACACCAAACCTGGAAAACCTATTTACATGAATTCACGACACAGCCAAAGCCTATATCCCCATTGAAAAAAAATTCCCATATGTGGATCCACTACATAACATGTCCATAGAAAAATTATAGCCCCACTACACAACATATTTTTACTGTCACAACACAAAAAAATCCCCACTACCTATAATTCCATCTATTCCACAATCAACCAATCTCTCAAACTGGGATACCCACACACCGCATGTACCACCCCATACACAATGATCACAAAAACCAACACAAAAACCATTGAATACCCACTTCAAAAACATTTCAAACCAACTCATAGAACCAATTAAACAGATCACGCAGCCACACAATTAATCCACGCATGTTTGGGTTTAGAAATAGGGGTTCTCTAAATCCACTTTAGAATAACCAGGGTTATCCCAAAACATGTTTCATCCTATGGAATCCATTTCAATTAGTCTAGTATACAAGATTGATTATATTTCATGTTAGATACATTTATCAAGAATTAAAAAAACATCACTGGTGAAAAATAAAATACCACCAAAGAATATAATTTTATGAATTAATACAGCCACAAAAACCATAATAGAATCAAATAAAACATGAGATCAACATCAAACCCCTCCGATCCCATTATTTTATTGACCACTTTTATCTTTTTATCAAATTAACTTTTTATTTATTACTCGTTTTAAGATTATTATTCACCCATTATTCAAGAATCATTAGTAAATCAACCCTTTATGATGAATAATAAAAAAAAGGCAGAATAAATCCGTACTTGAAACATCTTGTGACCAAAACACCTCCTTTTTCCAAAAATAGGTGAATGTGTGAGTAGTAGGAAACATGAGAAAACTGAGAGGGAGGGGGAAATTGCATTGTCGCATGACTTATATATAGAAGAACAATTTGGGTTCACTAAGAGGGAATGTAAAACACACTAGGAAGGGATGATATTCGATTTAAAGAGCCAGGTCCTATTTTAATTGAAGAATGGTTTGTAATGCCATTAATGTTGGATCCTACAAAGGATTATGCAATTTGTGTATCTGAAATTCCCCAAAGCATTATAATATTAAATATATAATTAATATCCTTTGGAAATAACATCAAAACACCCAAAATAGGCATTAAAATTGGTTTACGTCAAATAATATGTAAGAGGGCTGGAACTAGAAAATCTAGAGAAAATCGAATTGAGCCACTGATGGGTGAATTCCCAACTCTAAGGCTTTGATGGGTGACCTATTGACATGAACTACCGATGTCGAGCCACCGATTCTGAGCTACCGATTCAATGACTCACTAGTTCCACAACACATTGATGACATGTCCTACTGAGGCTTTGACTTACTGAAAATGATTCCATCAACTCACTGACACCAACACCCCTGACTCACTGATGCTGACGTCCCTGACTCACTGATACTGACCCCCTGACTCACCAATGCTGACGCCCCTGACTCACCGATGGCGACGCCCCTGACTCACCGATGTCGACCCTCTGACTCACTGATGTTGATGC
Organism: Viscum album; assembly: GCA_963277665.1. NCBI lineage: Eukaryota > Viridiplantae > Streptophyta > Magnoliopsida > Santalales > Viscaceae > Viscum > Viscum album. The sequence continues at coordinate 1,466,739,362 of OY728140.1, read as the reverse complement.
CCCTGACTCACTGATTCTGATGCCCCTGAATCACCATTGCTGATGCCCCTAAATCACTGACAAAAAATTGGAAATTTTTAAAATGCTTGAAATGAGCTACCATTGCCTCCCGAAAACACCCTAAATAGTGTATTTTTACAAAGTAATGTCTTGTGGAAATCCAGGTCATTACATAAGATACCTCTGAAACATTTCATATCCCTTATAATTTAAATCCAACTTAGAAAAGTGAGTTTTGAACAACCACCCTATAAGATACCTATCAGGAAAAAACTACACATGCATTGTTTAAAAACTAGAGTGGAAACCATGAAATCCAAGAAAACCTCCTTTAAATATATATCCTAAAAAACTGTAGAAACACTAAGGCCCCACTACCCAAAATAACCCACACAAACACCAAAGGTCTCACTATTCAGACACATGGATTAGGGAGATACTTCATCCATGTACATATATTATTATCTTTCGTTTTCACTAACTCACCCGAACAAGTATAATCCCATACATATCAAAAAAATATCAATTAGGGATCAAGTCATACCATCCCCACTGTTAATTATTTTCACACACATTCAAAGAATATATAAACAACTCATATGATAATGAACAATGTCAAGGATTACATCATAAAATAGAGAACAAAAGAAAATCACAAAAACAAAACTCAGAACAACTTTGGGTATTGGGCATGAATCTGTACCTCCTTCTCCAATGTAATATACTCAAGTACACCATGCCTCCACAACACCTGAACCAACTGAATGGTCCATCCACGAAGCACGTTCTCCTCATTATCCTCAATTTTTACAGTCAACTCCACAAACATCCTGTCCTCCTAGATATCCTACTCTGCCCAGTCAATTATAGGTGATTCATCCTATAGTTACAAATGTAGTTGAGAGACATGGAATACTTCATGGATCCTATCCAACTATAGGGGAAATGCGAGCTGATATTATACCTTGTTGACTCATCCTAACACCAACAATGTTTTGATGAACTTGGGAGAAATCTTGCTCAATTGACTAAACCTACACTGCCCATGTCGAGGAAAAACATTTATGTTGACATGGTCCCCAACCTCTAACTCCAACGGCCTCCTCCAATGATCACATATGACTAATGTCAGTCATGTACTGCCTTCATCATCTTGTAGAAAATATGCACCTTCCCTGTCGTACTTTGCACCACGTGTAGACCAAGAATGGTTATCTCCCCAACTTCGGTCTAGCACAAGGGTGAACGACACAACCTATCGTATAGTGATTTGAACGGATCCATATCAATGGTAGAGTGATATATATTGTTGTATTAAAACTATTAAAATGGAAAATGTCACACCCAAGTCACACTAATGTTTAGAACACTTGTCTATAACATCTCCACCAATGTCTGGATGGTCCTCTCTCTCTACCCATCCATCTGAGGGTGGAAAAAAGTGTTGAGGCGTAACTGTGTTCCAAATGTATGTTGTAATCCCCTCCAGACATCCGACGTAAAAGGCCTATCCCAATCTAATAAAATGTATCTTAGAACTCCATGTATCCACAACACCTCATCCACATACCGCTGTGCTAAGTCATCCACTACGCTCGACTCCTTGATCGAAAAGAAGTTGGATGTTTTATTCAGTTGACCCACTATTACCCAAAGATAATCAAATACTCACTAATCCCTAGGTAATCCTTTGATGAAATACACTGATATGTTAACCCACTTACACTATAGAATATCTAAAGGCTACAACATACTATAGGGAACACGGTGCTCAACCTTCACTTTCTAACACACTAGGCACTTGGCCATAAACTCTGCCACTACTCGATTCATCCCATGTGACCCAAATTGTTCCCTCCAGCCTCGGTACATTATGGAAACTCTTGGTTGTACCAATAGGGGAGATCTATGGAACTCATGAATAACCTTTTTGTGCATTCCCATTGGGTCAAACAGCTTCCCACAGAATATGATCTGATTATGACTATCCTATGACAATCATTATGGAGAATTACCCTAGACAGTGCGATCACACATCCCTTCAGTCTCTGGGTCTCCCCACAAAGACTCCTCCACCTACCGCATTAAGGAAGATTTAATTTTCATCTAAAACATAATGTCTCTATCTCCATCCACTTTCACATCCAGATGCAAAGGGGCCAACTCTTCCATTGCCTTCCAAGATTTAATAGATTTCCAAACTTCCTCCTTCTGTGAAATCATGCTTAAGGCATCGACCACCATGTTCCCCTTTCCTGATGAGTATAATATCTCAAAGTTGTCGTCTTTTAGTAACTACATACACAATCACTATTGCAAGTTTAGGTCTCACTAGAAGAAAATATACATCAATCTCTTATGATCTGTAAAGACCATAAAGAGATCCCTAAAAGGTTAAATATGAAACAACATCAATGTGAAAAAAATTCTACAAGATCCAGATCATGGGTGGCATAGTTACGTTTATGTGAACATAACTTCCTAGACCTATAAGATATAACTCCATGTTGTTGCATTAGTACACATCCTAATCGTAGACCAGAAGCATCATAAAAAACCTTGAATGACACACCACCCTCTAGAAACCTAAGAACTAGAGAACAGACAAACATCCACTTCATATAGATGAAAGATACCTAACACTTCTCACTCCATACGAAGGCCTAGTATTTTTTCTCAAAGATGGAATAAAAGATGCAACTCGATAGAAGCAGGGCACGAATCTCTGGTAATATCCCTCTAGACCTAGGAATCTAAGAACCTCTTCCACATTCTTGGGTGATACTCGAGAAACAATTACCATAAACTTTTATGGGTCCACTAACATCCTTTGCTGAGATACCACATGTCCAAAGGAAGTTCACCTCTCATATCTAGAACTTGCACTTGGAAAACTTCCCATAGATCTGGTGGTTTTGGAGGGCCTCCAAGACTATCCTGAGGTTCGTAGTATGCTCCTCCTCTAACCTCAAGTAGATCTGGATATCGTCGATGAACACAATAATGAACCAGTACATGAACTTGCGGAATACAGATTCCATGATTACTATGAACATGAATGGTGCATTTGTGACATCGAAGGTCATGGACACAAACTCGAAATGCCCATAACTTCACCTGAAAGCAGTGTACAGGATGTCACCATCCTTCACCCATAACTGGTGATATATAGACCATATAACGATCTTAGAGAACCAACCTACTCCCTTTAATTGGTCGAAAATATTGTTTATTCTTTGAGGAGGGGAACAGTTCTTTGATGTTACCAGATTAAGTCTTCGGTAGTCTAAGCACGGTCTTATACCATTGTCTGCCTTCTTGGAAAACAAGACTGAGAACACCACAGTGAAACACTCAGCTATATAAATCCTATCATTGTCTGGTCATAAACCTTATTTTGTAACTCTCACAGCTCAGAAGGCGTCATCTGATATGGATCCATTGAAGTAGGAAAGGAACCAGGTTTCAAGTCTATTCCAAACACAACATCATTTCGAGGGGGTAGAGTCACAAAATTCTTTTGGAATAAATACAATAACTCTCTAAAAACCCTTGGAACCTGTACCATCTTTAAATCTTCTAATTCCATAGACAACTCGGCTAAAAAGGTGAGAAGAGGCTCCTCACAATAACTGGCTACCTGATAGTTCCACTTATGAAAAAAACAACATGATGGCCATCCACATCTGAAAACATGAATCTTCTCCAGAATTAGTCGATAACAATGTGTATATAATACAACTAGTCGATTCCTAGAATGAGGACTTACAGACTCATATGTAGATGAAGAAGACCCCCATTACACTGATATGGCCCCAACATCAGTCTACATCCCTGAAAAACATCAAATAAATTATTTTGACCTCCAACTAGCGTACTAAACACTAGGGGAATGGTAAGACGCTCTATGTCTAGTCCCAAGGAATGTAATAGACTAGATTAATAAAAAATGTTTGCAGATACTGAATCAAACAAATGAAACACAAGAATAATAAATAGACAGATTGTACCTCAAACAACCTCTAGAACTGATGGAAGTATTGCCGTGACTACATGAAACTGCCCGTGTCCAGCTCCTCTACCCCTCGGTAATCAACGACCTCCCCTACCATGCCCTATTCAATGCCCTTTAGGAGAAAAATGAGTTCAGCCTCCTCCATCACTGTCTACCCTCGATGGACTAGGAGCTCACAGCCCCTGCTTCTGCAAAGGCATGACTGACAACTACTACTGCTGGGGTGGGTGGTGAACCTACCCACGCCCACAATACTGATCTTGAATTGGGATCTTGTTTTGAAGATATCCACAGCCTCCAAAGATAAAGCAACTCAATTAAGAGCCCATGGTGAAAGGGAGAGGTCTAAGAGATCATAACTTGAACTACTGAGGCCTACTCCCTACAGGGAAAAACCTAGAAGGCCCTGATAACGGATACATAATGCTGACATCCTTCCCCTTCAATGAACTCGGCTAGCTCTCCTCTTACATCACACATCCCTATGAGTGCATCCACCCCATTACAAAATCCTTCTTCTAAGGATCTATGTATATCAGTAGGGTAAAGGGAGTTAATTCATACTCATGTTAGGGTCAGAGTGCCTCCTCCAAGCGTCTCGCCCGTGACTCCTCATCCAGAAAGAGATCTGTTGCGAAGCATAAGAGATCCTCAAACTTGATCCCATGTTCCCTCACAACATACTCCCCTGATGGAGGGATATAATCTTCTCCCTCTTATGGGACATCATCATCGACAAAAGGAACTATGCCCGAAAGATCATCTCAATGTTGTTCTATGAGACATCAGTCTCATTACCCTCTTTGATGTAAAGAATCCCCCACTGACACACCGGTCCTCACACCTATCTCACTTCCAAAGAAACCTAGTACACCCTTGATGCATGAATCAAGGTAAAGGAGATCGTTAGATCTTCAATTCAGCCCTCTATAACCGAGTCTAAAATGATGCCTTTCGTACTTCCCTAGGGTCTACCTCTAGAAAGCATCAAGGGTATTCTTCCACAAGTCATCTTCCTCCTCTTAATCAACCCTCTACTGATCAATAATTTCATCCTGTTGGGCCTAAACTGCTCATAACAAATGTGGGTGACATGTGAGTTCCATAACTTAAAAAAGTACAAGTGGAACTCCAAAGACTTGGTAGTATGGAAATTTCCAATTAAGATTTATTTTAACTATTTATTTAAATTGAATTTAATAAATGCCCGAGACACAAAATAACGAAAATATTTATGATTCATGTACCTTTCCTAGGGTCTCTACCCTTGAATTAGTGTAGCCAGACTAGGTCCTTCAATTGGTCTAGATTCCTTGCATCATTCATAGGGTCCATAAAATCAATTCTCCTAGATGGTCTTCTCTAACCTATGTCGTGAACCAAGATTTCCTAACACCATTTACCTACCATACCATGAAATCCTCACTATGCCTAACTCCAAACTCCATCCTATATTTCTACAATCATCCTCTAATTCCATTCTCTCATTACCTACCTTCCTCAATACGAGGGAAGGGACAACAAGGTCTCATGCGCTTACTTCTTCATGTTGAAGGAGAGATAATGACCCCTGAGTCCCTCATTCAATAGGCCCTAGAGTGGCTACTAGAACCAAGGGTATAAAATATAATACAAATTGGGAGGCATTACCCTTTTTAATGAAAATATGATCATGAGATAAGATGCTAAAATCCCAAATAACTCTAAACATTTATATAAAGGAAACCCAAAATTCTGTCCCATGAATGATTCAAAAGTAAACTGCGACAAAATTACAACAAAGTTACCAAAGAAAGTACCAATAGAAAGAAACATAGAAACAACACAACTACTATCCCTATGCTTGAGCTGTTAATGTCTAGCACAATCCTCAAAGTCCTCAAAACCTGAAAATAGTTATACAGGTGTAGGGTGAGTACACATGTATTTCTAGTAGGAAAACTAAAACTACCCATCCACAAGTGGGGGAACATGCCAATTACCCTGTGAGAAAATAGAAGAACCTCAAAATAACATAACAAGGATTAATAACCATCATAGTCTCACCAAGGCACACTCACCAAATAATTAAAGTCACATAAAGTAGTAGAATAAGAACATCAACCTTTGGGTACCCCACACCGCTTTCCCACTGGTTAACTTCTCATAACTAATGGCTATCATCTTGACACTACCACTCTTCCAAAGTGAATTCCCATTACCAAAACCTATCCACACACACCTGGGGCCCAACAAACACACAAAACTCCACTCGCAAAAACTAGGACCACAACCACCACACCTCTCTCCTGAAAAAAAACTGGCTCTCATCCCAGTGACACTTGGGAAAACAATCCTGGAATGAAAACACCTTAACCCCTCATCCAAAAAAACCTTCTTGAATGATCTAGGACTACGGTAATCCTCAATACACTATAGCATGCTCAGATATGCTCGAGTAGTAAGAACCCAGAAGAGGGTGTGAGGAATAAAGTCAATAACTAGGCATCCATCCTCTCACTGGGATGTTCAAAAGACACCCTCCCCCTAAAATGGGGGTGTTCAGCACATGGTTCTCAACAAAAGGTAGGCTGCCTATCTAAATCACAAGGACCTAAAATTTATAAATTTAAGTAAATAGACACTCATCCCAACCTACGAGTCCCCAAAGAAAACAACCAGACAACCAGAACCACTTTTCCTACTACACCTATATGCACCACCACACAAAGAGACATTACCAAAGCGTAAACTTAACCCATTTTTCATTCAACCATTTTCCATTTATTTATTAAGGTGGTTACTTTATCTTATTCCAAAACTACCTAGGGAAACTACCAAGCCTAGAATCTTCAAACACCTTAGAAGGTGATTAGCCTAGTTAAAAAACACAGACAACCACCATCCTACTTCATTCTTTTGTACTACCAATATAAAACAAGGGAAGAGGGCCAAGCTAAAACATTTCAATTTTAACACCCATTCATAAACACTATAGATAAAAACCAACCTGACATCCCACTACACACCCCCATTTCCCCTAAACACCCATTCAACCACTGAAAACTATCATTCTTAAAAGTTATACCACACAATCATACCTTCGCAACCAAACCTATAAGACATGCTTTATAACATCAACACACCTAGAGCACCCATTTACATGAATTCGCGACATAACCAAAGCCTACAGCCCCACTACCCAAACAATTCCCGGATACAGTCCAACTACATAATAAGTTCATAACCACATTACAGTCCCACTGCCCGATGTCATTTGACGGTCAGAACACAGAAAAATTCATTCCCACTACCTACAATTCCACCCATTCCACAAACATCAGTATCTCAAAAATGGGATACCCACACACCCTATGTACCACCCCAAAACAACACCCACAACCACCACCAATAAAACCATTAAATCCCCACTGCACAAACATATCAACATAGAACCAACTAAACACAACACACAACCACACCATTAAGCCAGCATATCCAGGTTTAACAAGAGGGGTTCTTTAATTCCACATTAAAATAATCTGCATGATCACACAAAAGTTTTAATCCTCAGGCATCCATTTCAATTAGCCATGTATAAGTGATTAAGAAGATTTCTTATTATAACCATTTATCAAGCATCACGACAAATCAGAACATCACCGGTACACAAACATAGCCCACCAATATCCATGATTTTAAGAATTCATATAGCTACAATAACCATAAAAGAGTCAAATAAAAAAAGAGATCAATATCAAACCACTCACATCCCGTTGTTTTAGTGACCACTGTTATCTTTTGAACATATTCCATTCTTATTTATTATTCATTCTAATAAAATTATTCATCCTTCAATCACAATGAATAATTAGTACACTAACCTCATATGATGCACAATTAAATAGAGGTAGAATAAATCAATACTTGAAACAATAGGTGACCAAAACTACACTTTCCACAAAAAACGTGGATCACGCGAGCTACCAAAAACCAAATAAAACTAATCAGGATAGGGATCTAGAACCAGTGCATGAATCTTATAGAGAGAAACACTTTAGGTGAACCAAGAGGGAAAAAACACACTCAAAATGGAAGATCCCATCTCTGAAGACCCATATCCTATTTAAAAGGGAGAACGGTTTCCAAATCCATTAATATGGGATCATGGTCGATATTATGCAGTTTCAGTATCTCAAATCCCCCTGAGTGTTTGGATATTAATGATATAGTTAATATCCTTTGAAATACCTTAAAATTCTCAGACAAGGCTATAAACTCGGTTTACGTCAAAAAAGATAGAAGAGGAGCGAAACTAGAAAAATTGGACAAAACTAGAAAAACTGGAAATGAGTCACTAATGGGTGAGTCACTAATGTTGACACACCAGCGAGTGAGCTACCAAAGTTACCTACAAATGATGATCCTTTAATGATGAGATACTAAAAAATGACTCACTGATGCCATAATTCACTTACACCACGAACTATCGATGCCCTGAGTTACCGACACTAATACCCTCGCTTCATTGGCACCAATGCCCCTGACTCATCGATGTCAATGACCAAGACACACAGATGTCGACGCCCCTGAATCACTGATGTCGACGCCCCAAAATCACTGATGTTGATTCCCCTGACTCATCTATACCGATTACCTTAACTCACCATTGGTAAAATAAGGAATTTGGAAAAACTTTTGAAATGAGCTACTATTGCCTCCCAGAACACCATATACAAGGGACGTTAATAGTAGAATGTCCCGAGGAAATTTGGGTCATTACAAATTACCACCATTCAAGGTTATGAATAATGATGGATTTATATTTTATATATGATATATATGATATTTATAATAAAATTATGTTCCATTTATTACTATATATCACATAACTATATGCCTTCATATTTTTGGTAATACGATAACATCGTTTGTGAAGTGAGGATTGCCACCTCCTCAAAGTGATGTCATTTCTTCAAGCTTTACATAGAATGTATAAGGATGGTTTGTTAAAAAAAACTTGATATATATCACATAAGTATAATAATTTAAGGATAATATACATATATTTAATTTACTTATATTTCTTTAAATGAAAAAAATATAATTGAAGCAACGTTCATGTGTACGTATGACCTACCATTTCCATGAGCAGTGTATTTCATTTCCTATCTCCAAATATTAAGGATTGTTATAAATTAATATTATATATATATATAATATTTAAATCATTTTTAAAACTTTGTAGATGATTAAATAATGAACAATGTAATTGGAAAAAAATAACAAGTCAAAACATACATGGAAAAAGCAGTAATTACTAGAAACAATGAAAAAAAATGAAAGATTATTAATAGACTCACTGACTGACTGAAAATTAAATTTTTATTTCAAAATCACTTTGATGATAAAGTGGGAAACAAGGATGACATCAAAAACATAAACACAACCCTCCCTCCACATCCAAGATCATCAAGACCAAATACATTCAAATTAAAAAGTAAGGAAAAGTCCCACCCTATCAACAAAAACAATATGATCATCATCCACCATCCCATATCTACTTAGCTAATTGTCCCGTGCAAGGATGCACGGGCCCGGTAACGATGGTAAATGCCATACCCTCAAAAAACATCCAACCCCGGAAATCAATGATAAGAAGAATGCACCCTGCTCTAAATATCTTCTAGAACAATCCCTTAAAAATAAACTGGATGCAAAGTCCCAAGGACCATGGCCGCAGTGCCACAAGTGAACACACAAAATTCAAACAAAAAATCCTCATCAATTCCAAATTAATTTCCACCAATTCGAAAGAAATAAAAATTGAAACCTCCTCCAACAATTTATATATCACAAAAACCTTCCACCATTCCAGATCCCCAAGTCCAAAGCTCCACCGTGAAGGCGAGAAACTAGCAGGAAAAGACAGAAAAGAAACCATCAACGTTGAACAAACCAAATCCAGATCCTTCTAGTTGCAGAAACACCAGAATACCAAAATAAAACCTGAAAATCTCATAGAAACTGAGTCTCAAATCCTCCCCCTCTGAGACGTTTAGATCTGCGGAGGGCCGTACTAGAAACCGCTGAAGAACCTAGTCACGCCGGAAAAGCCGGTAAACCATGTAGGAATCAAGCCTCATCATCGATGGAAAACACCACTTGCCCATCATAAATCGATGACACCGAGCGGGTCACCTTCAGAGGTGCGAGTCGCGCCGAGCCATATATAGAATCACCGTTGAGAAGAGAAGACACCGAGCCTCATCGAGAAGATGACTCCGAACAAGAAAACCGGATGTGCGACCACGCACACACTGAGTTGAGACAAGGTACAGCCGCTGCGAACAGACTAGGCCAGAGGGGGAAGGGGAAATAGGACTGGAAGAAACCATAGCCCCCACGGGTTTGGGAGAAGAAGCCGCTCTGAGGCTGAATGAAGGGTCAAAAGATTATTTATAGACATGTAATAAGATATTATAATAGAATTATATATTATATCATAAATATAAATAATGATTATATTATAATTTAATAACATTATTAAAACTAGTATACATGAGTTTAATTCTCATCCAACTAATCCAATCTTAAGGTATGGATTTTCTCATCTCATTTTTTTGTGATATATATGCTATATTCACCATGTATTATTTTTTGTGGTGTATATAATTCCCTATGACATGTTATATATTGAATTTCATCTATTTAATGATATTAAAATTTCCAATTGATTTTATTCTATCATTGATCTCATGATTTAAAAGTTAGTCACGTAGTTAGGGGATTTCTAGTCCCACTTTTATTTCTGTGTGACTTATGCCATATTCAAAAGTAATTTATTTTATGTGGTGTATATACTTCTCTTTTGACATGATATTCCATAACTATCCTAATTATCATGATATTCTATGTTTTATTTTATTTTATTCATTCAATTAGATTATAATTAAAAAAATTCAATGTGGTATGAGACACTTTGGGTTTTTCAATATTATTTTTCTACAAGATTGTTTTTAATGATATTTTTATTTTATTTCCACTCATAAATGCCAATAATCCTTATTTTCACTTATAATACATTGTGGTTAATTTTTTTGATACCATTATTATTATTTTATGGATGGTTTATAATTTATTTGGACTAGTATATTATTCAAATTCACTTCCTTAATTCATTTTTTAATCCACTTAAAATATTCACATTCCAATGATCGTTGAATATTAAATTTCCCAAAAATATCTATATCATTTATCATGGTTATGATTATTGACAAAACCATATAAAATTTTTCTATACAGTTTTTTCTTAAATTTTTATATTATATCTGAGGAAAAGTTGATAAATCTATATATTCTACTCAATATGAATATTTGATAAGTCACATTGATCATGGATTAAATAAATTATTCTCTATATGTGGAATGGTTAGGACATGTATGAAATGGGTGGGGCCATCCCGAGACATCCTCCCAATGTATTGGTATTCTCATGAGATGAGTCAGTTAGATAGCCTTAATTTGTTTTTTTTGCAAGAATGTTTTCAGCTATATTGTAAAAGGTCTTGATGGTTAAGGTATCATTTACCTATGAAACATGATGTCCAATAATTAATAATTTCGTTCATTTAGATTTATTTATTATTATCTATGAGATTTTCACTATGAAATAATCTATGTATACATTTTATTCTCAGTTTATTAAATAAATGGCACGTGTTTCCAGTTACATACCATGCCATATTGATTATCCCAATACAGTTTTTTGAATGACATGTGTTTCAAATTTCATACCTTTCCATATTTTTTATAAACTTTCTCCTTAGTTTATTAATTATAAGGAATGTCTGTTTAGTTATTACAATTCTATATTGATTATACTCATTATTTCATTATTGCTTATGCAGTACTTAACCTTTACTGATCTTTTGAGCCAACCCTAATTTTTTTAATTTTTCCAAAATTCATTGAAGTGTAATGAGACTGATCTGGAATGATATTATATATAAAATAAAGTTATTCTTGTGTAAAAAATTACATTGTAATTTTTGCAATCATTTATAATACAAGTATCGTGTATGTTCCGAGTTTATCTAGACTACTAAACTGATCAGTCCTTCAGGATCTGTTTCTTTGTATCATATGAAAATGTAATGGTATTATACACATGCTCTAGGAATACGAGGTTTAGAGCTCTACAGTTGGTATCAAAGTATGTTTTATATAATCCTTGGTAACTAGAATTGAGAAAACATAGATTTGGTAACACAACAGTAATATAAAATTTGAGGATTAGAATATAATAACATATGTCTTCATTAACTTAAGTGTTATTGATACCATCATGTTATTATTATATTAAGGTTGATTATAAGTTAAAATTCTAAAACATCACATTTTAGGATTAATATATTGGGATTATACCATGATTAATGATATTTTGGGAGAATATTATGGAAATAGAACTCATTAGATTAGTAATTTTTTAGTGTAACAGTTATTTTAGGAACAGTTCCATTATATTTTATAGATATTAGTTTAAATTAATGGATAACCTTTAGGGTTAATATGATCATTAATTACATTTTAATAGTAGCCAAATGAGATGATGATGCTTTGAAAAAATAGCTTGTATTGAAAACCCTAGTAAAAAGTTTATTTGATGATTTATTTTTGTTCAAGGATGTCTATCATACATTTCAAAATGTTATAGGAATTATATTAATATAGTTTAGAAAATGGACAATCTGCATGTAGGGTGAAAAACTGTTGTGGCTGGTAAGGTTGTGGTGCTTGAACCCATGACCAAATGATGATAAGGGTTTCATGCATACAATTGGCTTACATGATGTCCTTGTTAATATGTCATTATTTTTTAAAACAATTTTAATAGTAAATAATAATGATGAACCAATAGTTTCAATTGTTTTAAATTTAGGTTGAAAATATTCGTTTTTTGTTCTTCAAAAAAATAATTCTTGTTTGGAGTATTCATTTCATGGAGTAAATGTGAATTTAAGTGCTTCATGATGTTAAATAATTACACAACATTAGGAAGATTATATAATAAAAATTTTATCCTAAAATATTAATTTTTATTGAACTGATTGTATTTTAAATCATCATAGATTTATGGATTTGAGGTATTCAAATTTCCATTGATCATTCACTTTTTTGTGATCAAGGTCCGGAATCACTCCCTATAATTGTTGACACCATTCCTCTATGTCCACATTTTCAATTACCATAGATGTTCTCCAACAAAGAATCATAGTTATATATTATTCCATGTGACTGTTATACTTACCTTTCACTCTTATTTAGAGGATATTTTATTAACCCTTTTGTGATGTGGGTTTTCAACAACAATATTTTCAAATATCAAATAATTGATTATATATATTGATTTAAAATTTCAAGGGCACAATTTAATTTAGGCATGGATAATGTAAAACCCTAAAAATCTTAAGTAAGAACATTGTATCTGATAACGTGTATGACACAAAACACTAAGAATTGAAGGGAATATAACATTACAAGGATTTATTATATATTTACTATTTTAATAAATTTAATCAATGATATATTATGTAATTCATGAATTAATTTGTTATCTTGCATTATACTAAAGAGCGACTTTCTTCGATAGCATGTGGTACATGCAAGAATGTGTTTCACCGAACATCAATATATTATTAAAATATTATTATGTAATATAATAAGATATAAAATGGCTATTAAATTAGATTTTATAAATAATATTAACTAAATTAAAAAAATATATGGTTGAATTTATTGGTTACCAATAAATTATATATGAATTTAAAGACCAAATGATTATAAAGGAAATGTTTTAAAAAAAACTATTTTTATGCACCAAAGACATTTTGCATCGATAAATTAAATAAATAGTTGTTAGTGAATGATATTAATTATATATATATATATATTATTCCATAAAATTTGTTTTATATTCATCAGATATATTTTAAAGGCATTAGAGAAGAATACAACCAATTTTTTGCATTAAAAACTATATTTTTGTAACCATAATTTTGTCTCCATTTAATGGTGCGCTTATTTAAAAATTAATTTTTTTTAACTTTTTTAAATTTTATATGAAAAAAAAAATTCATTTATGAAATTATAACATAATAATTATCTTAGGTAGATTATTTTTAATTTTTTAATTTTTTTTAATGAATAGTAAAAAATACTAAATATTAATTGAAAACTAATTTATCATCTAAATAACTTATGGTAAAAAATTATATTTTTAATTTGTTTTAAAATATTATCACATAATTTTTAAATATATTAATACATTTTATCCCATTGTAGTCGATTTGGTATTGAATTTATATATAAAACTTAATGACCTTTTGAAAAGTTTGTCTTTAAAAAGCAAACATTCTCATCCTGTATGTGGGATTAATTTTAAAATAATTTCATCAAATTATATGATTTTAATTTGGAAAAATGGATTAAATATTTCTAATAATAATGATTTATTTTATTAAAATTAATTTAATTTTATTTCTAGAACAAAAATATTAGTGAAACCAATTAAAATTAATTATAGCAATTAAAGTGAAAATGAGTTTACTTAGTGGTTAAACAATAAAATTAAGGGCCAAAATGAGCTCAAAAGTTTTTCAAAAGGTATTGGATGGAAATTTTTTGACAATATAATCACCTTTATCAAATTTGGATTGTTATTGGAAGCACATAATATTAGGGAGACCACCCAATAATTTAATCCTTTTTATATTTAAAATAATGGAATTCCTTCCCCACTATAAAAAGGTACTGACCAGTCCAACTTATTCAAAGTTGTAAAGAATATTGGATCATACAGGAAATGAAAAATTAAGCTTCCAAAATTCATAAACACATAATTTAATACTAATTTTTGGAATAAATCAAACCAAGTAATTATTATTCTATAAAATAAAAGAAGTTACTCAAAACAGGGGTTACATTCTTCAATAAGCAATTTGGTTTTATATCATTATACACCCCATAAAATATTATTATATCCTGATTATATAATAAAAAGGTATAATAAATATATTGATATATTTTATGTAAATTTTACAATCTATAATTTCACACACTTCCATTAAATAGGATACAAAATCATTATGCTTGTGTACATCGCACTACCACCTCCTCAACTGATATCTTTCGTTCTTCCATTACAACATTTAATGGTTTGGAATAATAATTGTTTAATAGTTTATATATTTTTTATATATGATATTTATAATTTATTTATGCTTTTTAATTATTATATAATACATACCATTATGCTTTCTATTTTATGGTAATACGATAACATCATTTCTGGATGTGTGGACTATTGCCTCCTCAAAGAGATGTGATTTGTTTAAACTTTACATGGAATGTATAAAGATTTATTTTCATTAAAATATGATATATATATGATATAAATATATTACTCTAATGATATTATACATATATATCATTTAAATGTTTTCTTTTATCATAATAAAAAATAGAAACAATGTTCATCCATACATATGACCTACAGTTCCATGAACGGTGTATTTCATTTCCAATATCCTAATTTTATTTATTATTAAAAATATTTAAATAATAAATATAAATTATATTTAAATGATTTTTAAACTCTCGATATAATGAAATCATTATCTATGTAGTAGGAACAAAAAAACAACCAGTCATCACATACTTGAAAAACAAAGCAGTTATTACACAAACTGATGAAAATATGGATAGATTGTTAATGGACGGGTAAAATCAAATTATAAAATAACAATATATGATATCATAAATATTAATAATTTTATTTTATAATTTAATAAAATTCTTAAAACCATTATACCTTGGGTTGAGGAACATATGACTAATGGACATTTAAGGTATGAGTTTTCTCATCTCACTTTTATTTCTGTGAGATATATAAAATATTCACCACTTATTCTTTCTGTGTCATTTATATACTTAAATATGAAATGTTATATCATTAATTTAAAATATTTAAGGATATTAAATGTTATAATATTTTTTATTCATTCAAGAATCTCATTATTCAAAAGTTACTAATTTAGTAACGGGATTTATATTCTAACATTTATTTATGTGTGGCTTATTCCATACCCACAAATAATTTTTTATGTGGTGTATATACATATAATTTGAAATTATATATCATGAATATCATAAATATCATGATATTATAAGTATAATTTAATATTATTCTTTCCTAGGGATTATAACTCAAATTTTTCAAAATGGTATGGGACACTTTGGAATGTTTAAAGTTTATTTTCCTAAAGACGGTTTTTAATGATATTTTAATGGTATTTCAATTCATCAATGTCAAAAACCCTTGTTTTTAATTTTCATACACTAAGGATGTTTTTTATTGATACCATAATCATTATTCTATGGACGATTTATGATTGATTTCCCCAAGGATAGTATCGACATTCATTTACTAGATTCATTTTGAAGTCCCGTTGAAATATTCGCATTCCAGTGATCATTGTACATGAAATATCCCCAAAATATACATATCATTTATCATGAATATGTTTATTTCCTAAAACTTATAACATTTTTCCTTATGGTTTTAACTTTTAATGTTGTTTTATATCTAGGAAAATTTTGTTAAATCAATATCTTTTACTCGGTATAAATACTTGATAAGGCACATTGTTCAAGAATTTAATTGATTATTTGATATAGGATGAATTATTTTGATATGTATGACATGGTTGGGTCTAGTTATAGATATCCCATTAATTTATTAGTAGTCTCATGGGAGAAGACATTTTCATATCCTTAGTGGGGGTTTATCCTAGTATATTTTAAACTGTCTTGTGAAAGGTCTTAATGGTAAAGGTATCATGTTCCTGAGAAACATGACATTAAATAATTAAGTAGTTCTTTAATTCTGATTCACTTATTATTTTCCTTGATATTTTCAACAAAAAATTATGGATACATTTCATTCTCATTCTATTGATTAAATGGAATGTGTTTCCAATTATTTACATTTCCATATTGATTATTCCTTATCTAGTTATTTGAATGGAATGTGTTTCCATTTATATAACTTGTCATATTTTTTATTCACTTCCTTCTTATTTTATTTATCATAATGAATGCATGTTCAATTATTACATTTCCATATTGATTATTTCATTAATTCATTATTTCTTCCACAGTACTTTACCCTTATTGATAATTTGAGATCACTATTGTTTTTTTTAATTTCTTATGATTACATGAACTGTACTGAGAATTATATTCAAGGATATCGTATATGAAATAAATTTTTTCTTGAAAAATAATTATGTTGTTATTTTTGTATTCATTTGTAATAAAAGACTTGTGTATGTATCTATTTTACCCAGATTACTAATTTGGTCAGTCCTTTAAGATGCATTCACTTGTATATTATTCCAATGTAATGGTAGTATATTTTGACACTAGGATTACTGGGGATGGGTAACTAGAGTTGGTATCAATGTAATTTTAGAAAAAAACATGGGAACTAGATTTAAGAAAACATATATGAGGGAACATTACCCTAAGATAGACTTTGATGATTAAAATATAAGCATGTATGTATTCATTAAATTAATATTCATAGATACCATTACATGATTATGAGATTAAGGTTAATCATAAGTTGTAAGTCTAAAACAAATCATATTTAGGATTAATGTAATGGGGGTATACCAAGGATAATTACATTTCATGATAAATTTATGGTAATAGAACTCATTAGTTTAGTAAATGATATAGTAAAAAAATTAGAACAATGCCTTTAAATTTTAGACACATGAGATTAAATTTATTTATAATATGTATGGTGAATATGATCATTAATTACATTTTAATAGTAGTAAATTGTTAATATTATGTTTTAAAAAAAAAATTGATTGTATTGAAACCCCTACTAAAAAGTTCATTAAATGATTAATTTAATTTTAAGGATTTCCATAAAACCTTATAAAAAGTTATATGAATTATACTAATATATTTTATAAAAATTATGATATGCATGAAGGGTGACAACTAATTGCATCTAGCAAGGTAGTGGGGCATAAATCCATCGTTGAAGGATGATTATTGTTTCGCTCCTACAACTGGCCTACCTGATATCCTGGGTAATATGTCATTGTTTTTAGTTAAACAATTTCATGAATAAATATTAACGATGAATGAATAGGATTACTTTTTGGTTTATAGATTAAGGTATTAACCATATTGGTTTTTAATATATTTAGAGAAATTAAAAAATTCACCCTTTCATGTATCATAAAATCAATTAAAAAGTGAATTTTAATGCTTGAGATATAAAATTATTTGTTTTTCAGTATTCCTTTCATGGAGTAATGGGAAAAATAGGAAATTGATCGAATCACACAAAAGGATGAAATTGTGTATATTTACTTATATTCATAGGTAGTAAAATAATTACTCAATATTTGGAAAATAGTCTAATTTTTTTATCCTTATATATTAATTTTCATCAAAGTGATGGTCTTTAAAATATTCATCGATTTATGTTGTTAAAGCCCTCATATTTCCATTGATCATTCATTTGTTTGTGATACATGACCTCAATAAATACCTATAATTTTTAATGATTTTACTCCAAGTCTATATCTTCAATTTCCACTAATTTTATTCTACATATAATCCAAGTTACACAATATCCCATATGACTTTTGTACATTCCTTTATCTCTTATTTAGTGAACATTTTATTAACCCTTGTGTGATGTGGGTTTTTCAATTATATTAGTTTCAATTATCGGACCCTTTAGTACCAATATAGATTATAAATTGTGAGGAAAAATTTAATTATAGTAGCGAAAATGTAATATAAAAATATTACAAAGTTATAACATTGTATCTAAGAGCTTTTATGACATGCAACACCAAGCCTAGAAGGGAATATAATGTCCCAAGACATTATGATATATTTACTATTTTAATAAATTAAATATATAATATATCTTTAAATTCATGGAATAGTAAGTTAGATTGCATTAAATAAAATAAATACTTAGTGATACAATGTAGGTAATTGGAATCATGTTATATTTTATTTATATATATAAATATAGTGAACTTTTGAACATTTTCACTTTAAAACCCCAATTTTCCGTCCGGTCTGTGGGATTAATTTAAAATTAATTTCTTCCAATTTTGTGATTTGAATTTAGAAAACTAGAATAAATATTTATAATTATTATAATATATAATTTATAATATTTTCAATATATTTTTGTACCAAAAAAATTATTGAAATAAATTTTAATTAATTACAGCGATTAAGGTGAAAATGAGTTTACTTAGTGGTTAAAACAAAAACTTATGGGCCAAAATGAACAAATTTTTTTAAAAAGATCCATTTTATATCCATATTAAAAAAATATTCTCTATTTTATATAATTGGGTTCATTATTATAAGTACATTATTTAATGGATACCTCCCAATAGTGTTTACCTTTTATATTTACAACAACAGCATTCCTCCTCCACTATAAATAGCCACTCACCCCTCCCACTTATTAAAATATCCCAAGAATTTTGGTTCATAAATAACCTAAAAAATTATATTTTAATATCCCTACCCACATCATATATTACTTCTTTATAAACCCTTCCAAGTAAGTCTTTTGGTATAAACCAAAAAGAGTTAGCTGAGAAAGGGATTACATTCTCAAACGAGCACTTTTGTTTGAATTTTTTTTCATCCATTAAATTATTAATATATATTTATTATATATAAACATAAGTATCATAAATATACTGATATTTATTATTTTAATTTTATGATATAAAATTTCACACACCTCCATCAAATTGGATACACAATCATCATTCATGTATACGACGAACTACCGACTCACGAACCGATATCGTTTGTTCTTCAATTTCAACATTTCACTATTATAAATAATAATGTATTTATAGTTTATATATGATATTTATAATGTAATTATGATTATTTAATTTCTAAATAAAATATTCCTTTATTCCTTCTATTTTATAGTAATACAATAACATCATTTGTTGATGTGTGGACTACCTCCTCCTCAAAGCGATGTGATTCTTTCACCCTTTACATGGAATGTATAAAGGATGGTTTTGATAAAAAATTTGATATATATGAAATAAATAGGATTATATAATGATAATATAAATATATATCAATTCAATTTATTTATTTCAATACAATAATAAAATTAAATCAACGTTAATGCGTACGTACGGCCTATCATCTCCATTAACAATGTACTTCATTTCAAATATCCATATTTTAGGGATTATTATGAAAACATATATATATATATATATATATATATATGATATTTTCATGATTGTTTAAATTATCTTTATTATTAAATCATGATCTATTTAATAGGAATAAAAAATAACAAGTTAAAACACACTCGAAAAATAAATCAATTGTTAATCGAAATGATGAAAATAAAGAAATATTATTAATGGAAAGGTAATAAGATATTATAGAATAACAATATATGATATCATAAGTATTAACAATGTCATTTTATAATTGAATAAAATTATTAAAAATATTTTATTTTATTATAAATTATGTTTTACTAAAGTAAATGTAAGGTAATGATTTTCAAGTCTCACTTTTATTTCTATGAGGTATATTCTATATTCACCACTTATTATTGTTCTATGGTGTATATAATTCTCTATGGAATGTTATATCCTGAATTTAATACATTTTATGATATAAAAATTATCAATTGATTTTATTATTTCATATATATCATGATTTAGTAGTTACTCAAGTGGTAATGGAATTTATAATCTCACTTTTATTTCTGCATGACTTATGCCATATTCACATATTATTTCTTTTATAAGGTGTATATAATTATCCATTGACATGATATATAATTAATATCATTATTGTCATGAAAATAAATGTTTCATTTAATGTTATTCCTTCTTGGGGATTATGATTCAAATGTTTCAAATTGGTATGAGACACTTTATATTACATATTATTTTTCTTCAAGAATGTTTTTAATGAAAATTTAAGGTATTTCCATTAATCAACATGAACAACCATTTTTTCTACTTTTAATACCCTGGGGATATTTTTTATTTATACCATACTCATTTTTTGGGTTGTTTATGATTGATTTGGCCAATGATATTATTGACATTCACTTACATGATTCATTTTGTAGTCCCCTTGATATAATCTGTTTCCATTGATCATTGAACATTAAATTTACCCCAAATATACATATAAATTATCATAGATATTATTATTTCCAAATCCATATATAATTATTACACACAGTGTTTACTTTGAATGTTATTTGATATCTGGGGAAATATTGGAAAAAATGTTTCTTTAACAAAATATGGATATTTGATAAGGCACATTGTTCATAAATTAAATCTATTATTTAAAATATGAGGAATGATTTGGATAGGTATGAAATGGGTGGGGCCAAGTTATTGATATCCCCTTGATGCATCGGTAGTCTCCTGGAATGAATTAGTTGGATAGATATAGTGGGGTTTCACCCAGTATTTTGGAAACTCGCTTGTGAATGGTCTTGAAGGAAAAGGTATTATATACCTAGGAAACATGGCATCCAATATTTAAGTATTTACTTTACGAGGATTTAGTTTTAATTATACATGAGTTTTTCACTATGAAAAAATTTATGGATACATTTCATTCCATGTTTATTGATTAAATTAAATTTGATTCCAGTTATTTACCGTTCCATATTGATTATGTGTTATCCAGCTCTTTGAATGGTATTTTTTTCTAGTTATATAATTTTTCATATTTATTATACACTTCCTCATCATTTTATTGATTATATGGAATATGTGTTCATTTATTACCTTTCCATATTAATTATTCTCATTAATTCATTATTTCTTCCATTGTACATATCCCTTAATAATCATTTGAGATCACAATTATTTTTACTCCTTCCCCAATATTCCATGATGCGTACTAAGAAATATATGCAAGAATTTTCTAGATAGGATAAGGTTATCCTAAAAAAATAATGTTTTGATTTTGTTATTAATTTTTAATGCCCAACTCATGTATGTATCATGTTTTAGAAGACAACTAAATTGATCAATACTTTGGGATGTGTTTCCTTTTATCATAAGTCAATGTAATGGTAGTAGACACTAGCTCCATGATTACTAGTTTTGGGAGTTATAGTTGGTATAAAAGTAAGATTATTTTAAACCATAAGAACTAGATTTAGTAAAACATATGTTAGGTAACACAACCATAAGATAAACTTTGAGGATTTGAATAGAATCACATATGTCATCATTAACATAAGGGATATGAATAATAATTATGAGATTAATGTTGATCATAATTTATAATCCTAGAAAATATTTTATTAGGTTAATTGTAATGAGAGTATCTTATGGTTAAGGATATTTTGGGGGTAATTTGTGGCAATAGAACTCAATATTTCAGTAAATTTTTTAGTGGAAATGTTATTTTAGAAAAAATGACTTTAAATGTTAGAGACATGAGTATATACGTATTGATAACCATTATGGATAATATGATAACTAATGAAATTATAATAGTAGTGAAATGGGAAGATTAGGAATTGTTATAAAATATATATTTTAATGAATGCCTTAATAAAAATTTCATTTATTGATTAATTTTAGTTCAAGGATGTCTGTCATACTTTTCAAAACATTATAAAAATTATATTAATATTTTTTAGAAAAAGGAAAATGATCATGTAGGGTAATTACCCTCTTGAATCCGTTAAGGCAGTGGGGCTTGAACACCTTACCAAATGATGATAAGGGTTTCACTCTTACCTCTAGCCTATGCAATGTCATTATTAATATTTCATTGATTTTTGTTCATGATTTTGGTGAGTAAATATTAATGATGAACTGATAGTATTAATTTTTGGTTTATATATTATGTTATTAACAATATTGGTTTTCAAATATATTTAGAGAAATACAAAAACACATTTCACACTTTCATGCATCTTAAAATCTTTTAAAAATTTATTTTTAGTGATTCAAGAAAAAAACTCATTTTTGGGTATTCGTTTCATGGATTAAAGGGATGAAATTGTAAATTGATCATAGAAAAACAAATGATGAATTTATAACATATTTATATATCTTATTAGGTAGTAAAAGAATCAATCAACATTTAGAAGATGATTTAAATTTTTTTAGATAAATACATCAATTTTTTTGAACTGCTGGTTTGTTAAATCATTACAAATTTATGGATTTTAGGTCCTAAACTTTTGATCAATCATTAACTTGTTTTTGATCAATGATCATAATCACTCCATATATTTATTTAAACTTTTCATCCAAGTCAATATTATCATGACCTATCCCATGGGAGTCTGTGTTGTGACTCCCCAAACTCACCTCTAATATGCCAGGGGCTGGTGACTAGCACTGAGAAGGAATATCACTAACATGTGAGCCATTGCCTATGTACCTATGTGCATGAATTCATCTCCAAGAACACAAATTCAGAAATTTAAAACACAATGTAAATCATGCATGCCAATAATACAACCACTGAGAGTAAAAATACAAAATTGAAATCAAAAGGGGCAAGTATAGAAGACAAAAAAAGAAAATATATACACAAGAAAGTACAAAAGTCACTAGAAACACATTGGAAGAATACCCCACTTGAATTGTATGTCAATGGAAGATTCCTTAATCCATAAGAGTATGCCTCATCATTCTAATCTCATTGGGAACCACCTGGTTTTGGACCTCCTAGGTCTCTGTGAAAACATCAGTCGTCTTTCCAAAACACGACATGTGTAGGAAATGAATGTGCAGTGGTGATTGAATAAGTACTCAGTTGGACACATCCAAAACAAAAAGGAACGACCACAATGCAAAGAACACATAAAGCATTGTCATCTCGCAAAAGTATAAATCTATGAATCCAAAAGAAATATTATCAGACGTAGTCTACAAAACACCTAGTATCAATGAGACACTTAGTCCTGCTGAGACACTCAGTCCCAGTGAGACACTTAGTCCTAGGGAGACACTTAGCCCTAGTAAATCATGTATCCTCAAGTCCACATTGTCTTCAAATCACATAGTCTCTGCATCACAGCCAAAAACATGGTTCCACTCTTAGCACGCATGATCTGGGAGACCCTACTTATCAAGACAACATTCATAATCCTATTTCCAAATAACCCAACTTAGAGTATCTCAAAATTATCGTCTCATCACAAGGGTTCGAACACCACAAATAGATATTAAAATAGACATATGAATTGGATGATATGGGAATTTTAGTAAAAATAGGTTGCTTGGGTCCAAGTATAGTTTGACCCAGTAAGACCAACACGACCCGACCCAGGGTTCGACAACCTGACCCAACCCGACAAGTCTAACCAAACCCACTGGTCCCACCCTTCCAACTATATCCCAGACCGCCTGACACGGGTCGGTTCATTCCACCCAAATGTGGAAAATGTCACATCCCACCTTCACTAACATGACCTTCTAATGAACAGGATGCTTCTCTCGCATGCGGCCCGCCATACCATGTTCCAGAAGAATGAAGCGGGGCACTTCCAAATCTCTGGTCCACATTCCCATGGCCTTCCATTGTCACAGATCAAATCACTACTCATTGTTGCTCTACCATGGGATTATCCAGCCAGCGTTCATTTCATTAACAACCTCTGTTGAAACTGCCACCCCTAGCAACGATGTTAGCATCCGTCTCCCTGGCCCGGCCGCACCGCCAGGCTGGTGTTGCTTCCACCATTGCTCGCTCTACCAACAGCATTGTATCACATCGCTCCTTTCTTCTCACCTCTATGGAATCATTTTGGAAATAGATTCACTGTTTTTTTTGTTGCTCCACCAATCAAAGGTGAAACAACTTCTCACTCTCAAGATCATGAAGAACGTGAGTAATTTGAAGAATGAGGGGAAAAAAGAGAGGCACAAGAACACTTGTAGATTGATCCAATAATTTTTTACGTCAGTATTAGACCATTATTTTTAGAAAGACCATGAAGAATGAAAATAATAATCCCAAGGACCAAATTCCCATTTAATCCCCACAAGATAACTGTTATCCCACATGGATGATCGACGTATGGATCAACCTATTAGTGGGTTGATCGGCATTCGTCATTTAGAAATTATTAATGGGGAAAGATAAATCACATAGAAATAAAACCCCTACCTCAAGGATTGGATCGATCATAGATGAAGAGTGAGTTATGTGTTCATCGTTCTTCAATCCACTAATTCCTAATCCAAATCTGATCGTCAATCCACCGACATTCATCGTCGCTCAGCAACATAGGGTTTCTCCAACGACTTGCCTCATTAGAGACTTCTATGAAATTTTCTCCAAGATTTGGAATCTATCCTCATATCCTTGTTAATCCATTAAATAGAAAAAAATTGTTTCAAAATTTCAGTGATTCAGTGTCTCCACACTCTTTAATTTATGAATGAAAATAGGATGACTCGTCATTGCATCATAGTGGGATGTTCAAATAAAATAAAATAAACTTATTTGTGTTTATTTTATTTTTCTTCAAAACATCTAAAAATTAAATTTTAACCCTGACCCACATTAGTCAAGGTTAGGCCCTAACTAAGGTAAAGTCACTATCTTGAATGCAATGGTTCCCTAAAAGTTTCATTTCAGATATACATTTAAAAGATATTAAAGTTAAAAATAAGTTTCTTGATCATTTTTAATTAAAAACTCGACTTTATTAAAAGATTTATTTTGGGTACACCGGGACATGAAACCTCATGTCATCTAGATTCATAGTATTATAATCTTCTCATTTAATTTATAAAAAAATAATCAGAGAAAAATCTGAGTCATTACATTCTCCCTACATTAGGGTTTTAGGTCACCAAATACAAAACAAGGGATAATCAATAAAAATGTGAGGGTTCTGGGCACAAACCTGAACCTCCCACTCCAAAGTGTACTCCTTAAGATTCTCATCCTACCAATGAATATGAACTAGTGTAATTGATCTCCTACAAAAAATATTCTCATGTCAATCCCCTATCTCCACCGAGAACTCCAAAAACGTCTCCCTATCATAAATATATAGCTCGCCTCAATCAATTAAGTGTGACAGATCATGCACGTACCTCCTCAACTGTAATGCATGAAAGAAATAATGCACCTTATGCATCTGTGAGGGTAGTGCTAGGTGCTACACCACCTCAACAACTCTTCTCAGAATCTGAAAAGGGCCGATGAATCTCGGATATTACTTGCCACCCCAGCCATGTATTTACAATCCCAGTCTAGGTGAGACTTGAAAGAACAGATGTTCTATCTCCTTGAACTCCAAGTGACTCTATATCCTATGTATATAAAATTTCTACATATTATTTGTATTCCTAATCTGATCCTAGATTATCTGCACCTTCTCGGCTGTAGCTCGTACCAACTCTATACCCATGAGTGTTGAATCCCCTCGGTCTATCCAGCATATCAATGAACTGCATGATCACCCATAAAAGGCCTCTAATGGTGACATACCAATGGTGGGGTGGAAGATATTTTTTAATTCAAAATTTTACATCGGTAGTTGAACTTACCAACTGTGACCAAAGTCTAGGATGATGGAACGTTGCATGTCTTCAAGAATCTGGATGGTTCTTTCCGTTTGGACATCCGTTTGGGGATGAAATGTTGTTCTAAAGATCAACTGAGTCTCGAATTACACCTGCAATCCCTCCATAACCAGTATGTGAAGTGAGAATCACATTCTAAAATGATTTTCGAGTATACCCTGTGAAGCTAAATAATCTCTTGAATATATAGGCATCCCAACTCTCTACCGCACCCTGCTCTCGGATGGGTATGATGTGGGCCGACTTGGTTATTCAGTAAACTATAACCCAGATGTTATCATTTCCCCTCAACGTACATGATAAAACCATCAAAAATACCATCAATATTCCATCCCACATCCACTCTGGAACCTCATGTGGCTAAGCTATACCTACTGACCCTGATGCTCTATCTTCACTTGCTGATAAATGAGGCACTATGAAATGAACTTTGTCACTACCTTCTTCATCCTTATCCACTCGAACTTCCTTAGGAGGTCCTGGTACATCAATTCACACTTATATGTACATCCATAGGGGATGTGTGAAACTCCCTCAAAATATCTTCTCGCAATGCAGCTGGTAGAATAGTGGGCCGTCTGAAAAAGATGAGGTTTTACCCACATATCTAATATCCATAAAGGGATTTCCCTATGGATAAATGGGAAGGTCAAGTCTTGTAGTCAACAAACCTAATATTTTCCTCCATAAAATGTTGTAAGAGTGGAGGAGTGAAAACCATCAACTAGAGGTATGCTGTTCCATCACCATCCATGAAGGTTATCTGTATCGCAGCTAACTAATCTGACACCTCACTCAGAAACTACAAGTAGGATCTCTTGCGAAGGGTTTCTACTACCATGTTCTCATTACTAGGAGTATAGAAAATCTAGAATTCATAATCCTGGATAAACACAATCCACCGCCTCTTTCTCATGTTTAGATCCTTCTGGGAGATGATATACATGAGATTTTTTTGGTCGGAGTAGACAGAAAACTACTCACCCATCAAGTAGTGCCACCACATTTTCAATACGAAGACCACTACTACAAGCTCAGGATCAGGGTTATCATAGTTCTACTCATTATCCCTCAACTTTCATGACCCGTAGGAAATCACTTCCTTCCATATCATCAAGACACAACCCAGTCTAGTCCTTGATTCATCACCAAACACTATATAGCCAATTCCCTCATCTAGTAGTATCACTATGAGGGCACTCTTCAACTTCCTTTTTGGCTCTTAGAAACTCTGCTGCTTCTTCTCTGTCCACATGAAATGGTATCCCTTTTGTGTAAAATTTGATATGGGTGATGCTAACCTAGAAAATTCATCCACGAACCTTTGATAGTATCCATCCAAAACTAAGAAACCCTACACCTCAGTCCGAAAAAGTGGACCGCCAAAATCCAAAACTGAAACCTAGAGAGCTTCTTATAAAGCTATAGCTCTTGGAGTGTACCCCAGATGAACCTCAAGTGTTTCAAGTGCTACCCCTTAGACACTGAGTACACCAAGATGTCATCAATGAAGACCAAGACAAACCAGTCAAGGTAAGGCAGGATGATGTTGTTCATGAGTCTCATAAATACTGCTGGGGAATTGGTCATGTTGGATGACATCACCATGTAATCATAGTGGAAACAACGATATCAGATAGATTTATTATATACATCATCATCTTGTATACAATGTTGATGATATCCAGACCTATGTTCTATCTTCAAGAACCACCTTGCTCCCTTCAGCTAATCGAATAGGTTTTCAATTGTTGGTAGTGGATATTTGTTCTTCACCGTCACCTTATTCAAGAACTAGTACTCTATGCATAGCCTCAATCTCTCATATCCATTCGTGGAAATCAATATTAGGTCCACCCAAATTGAAATATTGGGCATCACAAAGACATTCCTCTGTAGGTCCTCTAGTTGTACCATGAACTCATGAAGCTCTGCAGGATCCATCCAGTATATTGGTGTGTATATCAATTTCATCCTGGGGTATAGGTAATTGCATAATTCAACCTTCCTATGATTAGGTAATCATTGAACATCCTTGGGGAAGATTTCATCATTCTCATTTCCACTATATGAAATTGAGGACTCCTCTTGTCCACCACAACAAGGTTATGACTACCCAAATGGTGAGTAATCAACTGCACCCTCTTCTATGAAACTCAATACTACTCTACATGTGTTTCCTTTTAACCAATAATGAAAAACATGGTCCCATCCCCACATACACACCACAAACCACACCTAAAATAGTCAATCTGAACATGGATTGTAGATATCCACTCCATACCTAGAATGACATCATAAGGCGTCAACACTGATACTAGGAGATACCATCCAAATCCCTCACCTCCAAGAGTAATCTCCCACTACTAGAACCAGTGTTTGATTATGAATCCCCTCCCATATGAGACTCTAAACATAAGGATCAAGCCAAAAGCACCACCAGAATCTTTGAGCTCTGAAAAAGGTCCCATAAATGGAAGGAGTGGAAAAAAATTGTGTCTTTATGAACTACAACTATGATGGAGAAGACACAGATAGTACCTCTAATAATACCTGGAGAATTGGTATCATTGTTCTATACCACATGATTCTTGTCCCACCCATATTCACCAGCTCATGGATCCCATGGTAGACCACCTAGGGGTGGTGGTGGTAGTACATTAAACCTCTTCCACCGCCTGTTGCTCTGCCGAATCCCCTTCCATGTCTACACTATGAGGGCCAACCTAATCAATCCTTTGACTCTACATTTGTGGTCCCTTGACTTTATAATAATTGTTTATGCGGTGATTAGGGAATTCACGATCATTGTGTCCCCAATCGCATGAAGTGTAGAACAACTTTTCCTTCAGATGACTCCCTCTTCCATGGGAGCCTCGTACTACCAACCCTTTGTCCTAGGGTTGTCCTATAGAATGATGGACTAGCATGGGTCCCTATGTCAGCTGTCGGAAACCCACTACTGAATATTTGACTATCTAGTTCCTGCTGGTAGTTCTCACCACTTGTGCTTTCTCTGATAGAAATATCTCTACGAGCAGAGCTCTCTCTGGTACCCAAAAATATGTTTTTATTCTAAGGGATATCATAGATGCCCTGATATCCTAGTGTATCCCCTAATCAATGGTCCAATCTATGATGAAGGGGTTCCACACTATGTTTTAGGAGTAATGAGATATGTCTGTGAATCATGGTGAGTACTCTGCTACCACCTGGATTCCCAACTACAGGTGCAGGAGCTCTTGTATATGTACTGAACATAACATAGTTGGTAATAACTCCTCCCTAATGATTCTCTCAAAGTATTCCTAAGAGAGGGTCTTATCATCATGTTATTAGATCACTAAGCTCCAACACTGTCCCAATAAGCCCCAAAGAAGGATTTTGGATCAGACATTCATCTGGTCAGGTGGTGTCCTCACAATGCGGAAGATGCATGTGACCACCTCAATCCAATCCTCAACTATCTGGGGGTTAGTCTCACCCCTAAACCTTGGAGTTTTCTACCTCTTGAACTCATGTAATGCCCTGATCCTATGTGCATCCTCTACCAGTTGTGTTGGTAATAACTACTGGTCGATGGGTGGTGGTATCATTGGTACAAAACCCAGTGGGTCTATCTCTAGTATTGGTCCCTGTAATGATGTCTCATTGCTAGGTGTGCCATCATCGTGGTCACATAGTAGAATCCTAGATGGCTATCTATGGGGAGGCATCCAGAAATAGATCAAGATGAACCATGGTCAATAGAATATACCTGGTGAGGTGAATCAAGAAGGGCATGAGGAAACCCTCAAAATTCATATGTGATGCATGTATAATTTATTTTATAGAAATGAGTCTTTTCATGTTATTAGATATAAAACAGTGTCCCGAGTCTTGGTGTATGGATATGTCGGTCACTGCACCAATACTAGAGACCTAGGCCTTAAATCCAAACATGAAACACTTAACATTATTTCCCCAAACCAATCCCAGAGACTCCTAGTCCCAATGTGGAACCAAACTGATCTAATACCATTCTTTAACGACCCGTACCATAGGGGTCTATGCAGTGACTCCCCAAGATTCCCTCAAATAGGCCAGGTGCGGATGATAGTACCAATAAGTCATATCACAATCATGGGAGGAAATTACTATATACATGTATGCACACACACATCCCAAATCCCACAAATTCTAAAAATGTAAAATTCTATGTAAACAATTCATGCTACTAAGACAACCATTGATAGTAGTAGTATAAAACTAAAAGAAAATAGGGTCAATATACAAGCCAAAAAAAGAAAATTTGTACAAAACAAAGTACACAAATAACTGGAAACTCATAAGCAAAGAACCCTGCTTGAAAGGTAGGTGAAGGGTAGCTACCTGAAGTTATAGGATTATGCCTCATCTATATGATCTCAAAAAGTTCCACCAAGTCTAGTTCCACCAATGTATCTATAAAAACATCGGTCGTCTACACAAGACATGACACATTCAGGAAAAGCCTGTGTAGGGATGAGTAAAACAACACTCAGTAGGATTCCATGAAACCAATAAATAAATTCCACAATGAAAAGTACATATCATTTATTATCATCTCAGACATTTATAAATCTATGACACCAAAAGAAATATTATCAGACGTAGTCCACAAAACACCCAGTTTCGATGAGATACTTAGTCCCGATGAGACACTTAGTCCTGATGAGACACTTAGTTCTATTGAGACACATAGCCCTGGATAGTCACGTTTTCTTTAAGTCACATATTAATCAAGTCACATTGTCTCTGCATCACAACTAGCCACATGATCGTGCTCTTATAATGCTTGATCCGAGAGAACCTTCTCCTCAATAAAATGATCATAAGTCAATTTACACAAAACTAACATAGAATATCTTAAAAGGAAATCCTCATCACAAGTGTCCCAACACCACAAATGGATTGTCAAAAGGATATAAAGATTGGATATTATGGTAATTTTAGTAAAAATGGGTCATTTCGTTCTGAGTCTGGTCCAACACAGAGGCGGGTCAACCCAAAACAACCTGACCTAGGGTCCATGAAATTGACTCACTGGGTCGACCCGATTTTCTGGTCCCAGCCCATTCTATTGGCCCAAACTGCCAACTCCCGCCCGAGCCACATAATGTTCACCAGATTTTTTTACCCGGATGTGGAAGATGCCACATCACTCATTTGAAAGCACAACCAGACAACGAGATGACCGCTACTCCCACACATGGTCTGTGGGGCAATGTGTCCACTAGATGATGTGGCACCATGTCGTGTCACTGGCCTGCAGCACCGTTGAACACCCTGGCCGTAGATCCCATTGATTCCAACAGTCGCGCCACTGTGGTCTCCTACCACCATTGACAATCTCTTTCACCACCACCCGCATCCCCATGAAATAGGTTGTCTAGCTTTCAAAATCCATTTTGATTGCGGGTAACTACTGCCATTGGTTCCCATTCCTTCATCTATCCTCCTGGCCTGACCATGCCACCGGGCTAGTGCCACATTCGCCGCTGGTCGCTCCATCGGCGGCCTCATTTCAAATCATGCCTACCATCACACCTCTGTGGCATCTTTTGGGCATCAAGTTCTTGGTTTCAGGTAGTTACGCGATGAATAAATGTGAAAAAATTTCTCTCTCTAATTATCAAGAAAAACATGAAGAAAAGGTGAAAAAGAGAGGTTCACGAACACGTGAAGAATGATCCAAGCCTATATTTGTGTCGGCCTTAGTCCGTTATTATTAGTCGGACCACAAAGAAAAATAATAATAATCACGATGATCTAATTCTCATTTAATCCCCGCAAGATAACTCTTATACCAAATGGATGATCGACCCATGGATCAACTTTTTAATGAGTTGATTTGTGCTTATCATTTGGAAAAAAATAATGAGGAAAGAGTAATCTCATATAAATAAAATCACTACCCCGAGGATTGGATAAATGGATGATGAAGGATGAGTCCTACGATTTTTCTTCGTTAATCTGCTGATTCATGTGCCAAATTCAATTATTGATCTATCAGTGTTCAACGTCACTCACCAATGAGAGGATTTTACCAATGACTTCCCTCTTTAGATTCTTCGAGAGAATTTTCTTTGAGGTTATAAGTCTAACCCTATATCCTTGTTAATCTTTTAAATGATGAAAATTATTTCAACATTTTAGTCACTCCACACTATTTTATTTATGAAAGAAAATGGGCTGACTTGTTATTGTATCGTAGCGAGAAATTCATAAATAAATAAAATAAACTTCCTTAAGTTTATTTTATTTTTATTTAAAACGTCCAAATATTAACTTTTACCCCTTACCCATGAAAATAGAGGATATGCCCTAATTTACGTAAAGTCTTTGTTATGAATTAAGTGGTTCCCTTATATTTTTTATCCAGACACCTATTTAAAAGTTATTAATGTTCGAAGTTATCCACCTGAGCATTTTTAATTTACAGCTGGACTTTATTCAATGATTTATTCTGGGCACACCGGGTGTCAGAAGATCATGATGTCTGAATTCATGGTCTAAGAATATTCTTAATGAATTTATAAAAAATAGAAGAAAAATACAAGAAATTACAAATATTTTCAATTCCCACTAGTGTTATCCTTTTTAGATACCTTGTTATATGTTGTTCCATATGATTGTTGTACTTCATTTTCAATCTTATTTAAAGGATATTTTATTAACACTTTTGTAATGTGGGTTTTTAAATGATATAATTTTAAAATATCAAACCATTTGTTACTAATATTGAGTTTAAATTTATAGTACACAATTTAATTTTGGGTGGGAGAAAGTAACACACTGAAATTCTAATGTAAGAACATTGTATCTAATAACATGTATCACACACAACACCAAGAATAAAAGGGAATATAACATCCTAATGATTTATGATATATTTAAAATTTTAATAAATTAAATTTATGATATATATTTTAATTCACAAATGACTATGTTAGCTAGTGTTAAACGCAAGAACATCTTTCTTTGATAGCTTGTGTTACACGCAAGATAGAGTTTTACTAAAAATATTATATAATAAAAATATTATTATTTAATATAATGTGGTATAAACAAGAAACTAAATTGGAATTTATAAATATAATTAAATAATATATAAAAAAATATTGTTGAATTTATTGGCTACCAGTAAATTATAAATGAATATAAAACCTAATAGAATTTAAATGAAATGTTTTTATTAAAAAAACTATTTCTATAACCTAGAGGCCTTATGTATGAATAAATTAAATTATTTACTATTATTGATTGATATTAATAAAATATATATGTTATATATTCAGTAAAATATTTTTGGAAATCATTTGATAGTTTTGATATCCATAAGATATGAACAAATCCAATTTTATGCCTAAAAATCTATATTTTCCTAATGACAATTTCCCGCCTTATATTGGCACATCTATTTTCAAATAGAATTTGTGAACATTGAAAAATTTTATATGAAAAAATAAAACTAATTTTGGAAATAATAATTTAAAAATTATATTATGTTAAATTTTTGGAATATTTCTGTGAAGTTTCATTTCTTCATGAATAGTGAAAAAAGCTAAATTTTAATTGAAAACTACTTTTTCATCTGAATAATTTATATTGTTAAATTAAATTTTTAATTGGTTTCAAAGTAATATTATATAAATTATAAATATATTAATATAATTTTTTTCATTGGAATCATTTTTATATTGAATTTCGATATAAAAACATAGTTTAATTTTGAATATTTTCAATTTAAAGACCCTTTTTTCTTGTCCCATCAGTAGGATTAATTTTAAAGTAATTTCAGCCATTTATTAGATTGGAATTTGGAAAATTGGTTTAAATATTTTTAATAATAACAACTTATAATTTTTATTACTATAATATTATTTTTTTCCAAAAATAAGAGAGAAATAAATTAAAATTAATTATAGTGATTAAGGTGAAGTTGAGTTTGCTTAGTGGTTAAACCTTAAACATAAGAACTAAAATGCCCTAGAAACTTGACCAAAATCTTTATTATTCCAATATTTATACCATATAGTCAATATTAATGAATTTTGTTTACTATTTGAATAAAATTGTGTATTGAAGTCCTCCCAACAATGTTTACCTTTTTATATTTACAATAATGTCACTTCTCCTCTACTATAAAAAGGTACTCACCTCTCTAAATTATTCGAACCTATTAAGAATTTTTGATCATCATAACCCTTCAAAATTTATATCCTAAAATATATAACCTCATCTTAGAAGCCTATATTTATTCATAAATCAATCCAATAAAGTATTTTGGTATAAACCAAAAGGAGTTACCCAAAAAATAGGTAAAGTTCTTGAATGAGCAATTTTGTTTTATTTCTTTCTACATCCATTAAATTATTAATATATATTGATTATATAATAACATAAGTTTCATAAATATATTTATATGTTATCATGTTATGTTTATTACATACTCTTATGCACACTTCCATCAAATAGGATACACAATCATCGTTTGTGTGTATGAAAGACTACAGCCTCGCGAACCAAGGTCGTTCATTCCTCAATTTCCACATTTCATGGTTAGGAATAATTCTATAATTTATTATTTATATATGATATATATGATAACTATGATTTATTTATATTTTTTTAATTATTATATAACACATAACTTTATTTTTCCTTTTTTATGGTAATAAAATAACATCGTTTGGGGATATGTGGACTACCACCACCTCAAAGTAATATAATTCATTCATGAATTATATATAATGTATAAAGAATATTATTTCTAAAAACATGATATATATATATATATATATATATATATGAAATTAATATGATACTTTAATGATAATATAAATATATATCACATACTTTTATTTCATTTAATACATCGTGAAAATGGAAATAGCATTTATGTCTTCGTACGACCTACCATCTCCATGAATGGTGTATATCATTTATTATATTAAATTTTATGGATTTTTCCAAATAAATATACACTAAATATATATTATATTAACATCGTGGTTATAATTATAAATATTATTAAACCATGATATATTAAATAGGAAAATAAATAACAAGTCAAAATGTACTAAAAAAAGAAGTTATTGCCCAAAATGATGAAAGTAAGGAATGATTATTAATGGATAGTTAATAAGTTATTATAAAAAAATGATTTATCATATCATAAATATTAATAAGTTTATGTTATAATTTAATAACATTCATAAAACCATTAAACATGATGTTAAATTTATTTTAAATAAATGAA
The DNA here is from genome assembly GCA_963277665.1 of Viscum album. Lineage (NCBI taxonomy): Eukaryota > Viridiplantae > Streptophyta > Magnoliopsida > Santalales > Viscaceae > Viscum > Viscum album. The sequence goes on along the minus strand of OY728140.1, from coordinate 1,466,703,382 downwards.
GTGTAAGTTAAGGGTATTCTCATCTAACATTTATTTTTGTGAGACATATGCTATATTATCTATTTTTATTGTTGTTTGGTGTTTATACTTCCATATAAACTGTTATATAATTAATTGTTTCTATAAAATTATATTAAAATTTTCAATTTATGTTATTATTTTACGGATCTCATGATTCAAATGTTACTCAAGTCATAATGAGATTTCTGGTCTCGTTTTATTTCTACATGACTTATGTCATATTTAAAAATCAATTATTTTATAAGGTGTATATACTTAACCTTTGAAATGATATATCATGAATCTACATATTCTAAAGAAATTATTAGTTCATGTAATGTTATCCCTTCCTGTGGATTATGATTCAAATGTTTCAATGTGGTATGGGACACTTTGTGTCACGAAAAAAAGATGGGATGTCATCCAACCTGACACCCGACCTAGCCCATGGCATAACCAGAAGGGAATTCTTGATCCCATTTGGATGAAAACTAGTGCCCGGGTATCAAAAATATACTTCTATAATGATTTACCCAATTAATATAACCATAAAAATCCAACAACAATAATTCTAAAAAGACTAATAATCATAACCAAACGAGTTACAATAATTTTTAAATTCAATGTTTTATAGCTTTAACCAAAACCGAATATAATACAACAGAATGGGAACATAAATAAAATACCAAAAAACTCTATTAAAATATAGCTTTATCACCCTCAATCCACAAGATAAAACACCTGCATGAAATGGAACTCTAGAAACCCGATCCACCATCACCAACATGACACAAATTGAATTTAATTGGGCCATACATAACAATGAATACATACACACAAAGGTGTATATAGGGTGTGGCCCAAAGCCCAACAAGATTCTACCCAAAATAATTTCTCAATTCTATAACATTTTCAGTGAAATTAATATGCACATTTTCATAATAACATTCCATACATGTCAAGAAAAACTTTTTGGAAAACCATTTTCTAGGAAACACTTTTAAGGAAAACCCTTCCTCAAAAGAAACATGGTTTGAACTTGAAGATAAAAAGGTTCCAATACATACCGATGGATGGAAGAATATAATATAAAAATCATGTCACATAAGAGAGCACCATTAGAAACAACTATTAATATCTAGCAGTTGTGGGACCATAGAAACCTTGTACTTCGATTATAATATCCTCTAAACAATACCAATAGTGTTCTAGTTCACAAGCCACTATATGGGAACACATCCCAAGGTCTAGTGGTCTCCAAATTATAATATAATTACAATATACTTCACATTCCCTTTCCACAAGATGGTAACCCATTCAAAGGTCTAGTAGTATCTGATCATATCAAATATTTAGTTAGTGTTGTAATTGTCAATCATACTAGAAGAAACAAGGCTTTAGCCCTGATGAATAAAACATTATACTTGTTCAAGTTCACTATCCTAGACAACTATTATTTCCATTATTATCAAATACCATTTCACATGTCACTTAAATTATATCTTACATAGACACATGAAAATCATCATGAACACATAGGGAATTAACAAATTTTACAAATAACATTGATCCAAAAATCAGAGATCATATAGGAACAACTATTTTCCAAAAAAAAACAATTTAAATTTTCCCACACGCACAAAAATAATTTTAAAAGACATTTTTTTACAACACTAACAATTAATAAAACCCATTTGAAAAAAACAAGGAGTGATCATAACAAATACAAACATTTCCATAGGTAAATCCCAATTCAAATCCATACACACACCAAAAAAACTCTGTAACATGATTCACATTGCTTTCATAATTCAAAAACCACATTTAAAGTCTAGAAAAATAATACAACATTCAATAAAATCCATTTCCTTTTGAAAACCATTTTTCAAAACATTTTCACCTCATGTTCCTATTAAAAAAATATTTCCAACCTTTCACATATTCCACAAAACACATTTATGAATCACCATAATAGAACACACAAGAAGCATAACCAATTTTATTTAGAAAACCAACTTTCATCACATATACATCTCAAAGGCCTTTCAAAACATATTTTTTACCATACAAAAAATTCAGTAGAACTCATTTATAACACCATAAAATAAATTCGAAATCAACTTACAATGTAAAAGAATGGAACCACCAACCTGAAGCTTGTAAACTTTAGGAATCTGATGCAAAACCACCACTGCACCTCCACAAGACCTTATAAAGGAATGTTCAAATAATAACCATCAATATTTAACCCAAAAATATATTATTGAACCCTAATTAAGTCAAAAACCCCACTTGAAATGGAAATCCTATGAAGAGTGGGTGAATAACCCTATAAGTAAAGATGAAACCAAAGGAAACAAGACTTAAATGATGATTCATTGACGAATCCACACCCAAACCACCAACATATTGGGGATCATGAGGTCTAAGGAGGAGTGGGGGAAGATACTAGGGCAAAAAATCCCATCATTTTAAGATTAGGGGTGATTTAGTGTTAAATCTAATATGGGAAAAGAGTAATGTTTTTATTTTTAATGAATTGGATAGGTCACATAGTAATCCTACAAATGTTTCCAAACTATGCCACAACTATTCATCCCTCACTATCCAAGAAGATCGAGGTTTCATGGTTTCCTAGAGAATGGAACCCAGTTTCCACAAGTCATGTGCCACTTTATACTAAGCCCAAAATATTATTTTTCTCCAATAATTCTAGGTAAATCCAAAGGATTAATTCAATATTAAAAATATAATATAAATATTACCTAAAAAATAAATCATTGATGTGAAAATTTTCCCCACCATGAAAAGATATAAGCCCCACAAATTCATCCTGAATTTTTATGAGAAAACAAACACAGAAAATCCTCCTCAACCAAAAACATCTACTGCCATGTCTCATGTACATCACTACAATACTGCTAAAGGACATGGACTAACATAATGGACTTTCCATGAACAACATTTTCATGGAAATCCACAATCTATTGTGGCCTCTCTAACACATAAAAATACAACTCTAACTCCAAATCCTCTCAATTCAACACATGGGATGGATCTATATTTTACTTTTCCAACTGAGATACATGGAATACATAGTGAATTAATCTCAACTAGTAAGGAAAAGATAAAATGAATTCCACCATTCTAACTCTCTAGGTGATATCAAAAGTTCTGACATAACTTGACATTATCTTACCATGCTTACCCAAATAATAATGACCCAAGCGATGGTCTACTTTTAGGGACACCCGGTTACCCACTAAAAAACCAAATATCTAAACCTCTGGTAAGAATAATACTTATGAAGACTCTATGATGTCATGAAACACTACCTAATAAACTTCACATTATTAGAAGTTTCTTACAATATGATCATTTCAAACAATGAGGTCTCACCCACCTCATACCAACACAAGAGGGACCTACACGACAAACCATATAGAACCTTAAAGGGATCCATTAAAATTGATGATTGGTAACTATAGATATATGAAAACTCCACCAACCACAAATTGATATCCCATGATACTTTGAAATTCTACACAAATGACCAAAGAATTTCATCCAAAATTGGATTTTTCTGTTCTATCTGACCATCCATTTTAGGGTGGTACATTGTACTCAACCTGACATGAGACCCCATTTCCCTTTTAATATGATCCCAAAAATGTGAGGTAATGATAGGGTCCCTATTCAAAACAATTACCAATGGAACACCATAAAACCTCACTATCTTATGAAAATACAACCAAACCAACTCAATCACTTTGTTTAAATCACTGATCTGAATGAAATGGAATGATTCGGTTAGATGGTAAATCACTACCATAATTAAATTCCATATCTGAGGTGTACAAAGAAACCCAACATTAAATTCAATGGTGATCGCATCCCACATCTAGGTAAGAATGGGTAGCGACTGAAGAAAAGAGGAGGGGCTTTGGTGCTTTTATTTTACCATATGACAACTATAACACCATGAAAACATTTAGCTACATCCTACCTCATACCTAGCCACCAAACCAAAAACTCACATCATAAAACATCATCGTAGTACCAGGATGAAGGGACCAATGAGAATAGTTTCTATCTTGCATCACCACCTTCTTCAATGACAACAGAAATATAAAGATAACCTTGAAGCACAAAACTCTATCAGAAGAAAATGACCATTCATAAGGCACCACCCCACTATTTAAGAATTTTATAGAATTCTTCCATAACACATCACTTGTATACTCTTACTAAATCAACTCCAGAAGGGAATCTGTCATTTGAACACTTTCAAAGAACACACCTCCACTGTTCTCCTTGGCCTTAGGATGCAATTGAAAAAAGACCCATCAAATTACACTCATCACTGGACTCTTTCGATGATTTTACTATTAAATTAATACTCAAAGTAACCACTACTACATTAACTTTTCATGGGATATAGATGATATCAAAATAGAACCGTTGAAGATACTCAACCCAATGATGGAAAATTACATTCAATTCTTTCTGGGTGAAAATTTATGACATGATATTGTGATCAGAATAAAGGACAATTTTCTACTCAAAAAGATATTTTCACCACATCGTTAAAATCATGCATCACTTTTACTAACTCTAGGTCATGGGTTGTGGAATTCTTTTCATGTGGTTTGATTTGGCACAAACCATATGCCACCACATGGTCATCATGTATCTAGATACACCCTAAATCCATACCTAAATAATCAAAATAGAACATCAATCCCTATCCAGAAACAAAAAATGTAAAAATAAGAGCTATGGTCAACCATTGCTTATCCTCATCAAAGGACCCTTGATACTCTGGTCTTTGTTCAAACATGACCCCATCAGTATAAGCGCAACCATGGACTACAGTGACCCTACTTCTCTTACAATACTATTACATAATTTTAAATATAAAAAATACAATATTGTGAAAAAAAACAGGATCCAAAAGGTTTAGCGTCTTGGGAAAAAATAGTACCAAACATAATATTTATGTAATAAAATTTAAAAAAAATTTAATTCCATCATATCTATCTTCTTAGTGTCCCTGAAGTACCCTTTAATGTAATTAATCATTTGAGGATATGTATAAAAGTAAGAGGTGAGATAAAAGAATAGTAAGAGGATATATAAGAACATGAATCCATATATACTGGGGCGATAATAATCATTATTATCATGACATATGTATAGGATCGTAATCATAATCATGATCGAAAGAATTAGATAAACGCATGGAAGGTGTCAATGCCTAAAAAAGAAACATCATGTCTTAGTGGTCATATACCAAATATAGTTAAGAACAAAACTACCATCATGTTCACATATATTTCACTACATCTCATGAGATACATCACATTACTCAATGCATTGGAGTGCTATATAATTCTGGGTGTACCAGTCACATCATAACATTTACATAATCATGTGTGCCACATAAAACGTATACCAATACTTTCCATAAAATAATCCATAGAATATAAAACATATTTCATTAGAAATTAAATTATAATATATTCTTGCATAAACTTTGGGGTTCCCAAAATAAAAAAGAAATAATATACATGGTATAGGAATCATCAATCTTGAGTTTAGAAGAAACAATCTCAAGAGGAGTAAAAGATGCGATTTTAGAAAGAACACTTCTTTTGAAAAAAATCATTTTATTTATCATAAAATCCTTCGGAAGAATTTATATTACCAACATGAAAATGGAAGGATAATGAAATTATATTTAAGGAACATTAAAAGAAATATCCACAAATAAATTTGCAATGAAAGAGTGATAACCCAAAGAATGTAACTTGGGTTTGAGCGTCCCCTTTCCTCATGTCTGAATGCTCTGTTCACCTTAATATCTTATATTATCATATTATATTTATTTATTAACAAATAAATAACCTATTATACATTTATTTTATTTCATATAATTTTATTAAGTTATTTTATGGACATTTTAATGATTTATAGTGTTCAATTTCATCGTTGAGGTTGGTTTTTCGTCTTTGTATTCATGATCCGATCACTTGTATACATGTATGGAAATTCGTGTAAAATATGTAAAATTTTATTAAATTGAGATTATATATTATTATTGAACTTAAAGAGTACTTAATTTTCTTATATATCATTTGTTTATATGGTATGAGGATTAATAATTAGATAAAACATTGATGATAACAATTTAGATTAATTTGTTAGTTTTTCGATCATTACAAACTAGTTTTATTTTATTATTTATGATTACTTATATATGATAGTTAAATAAAATAAAAGGGTTATAAAATATATCATAAAATATATTTCAACAATTTTAATGATTTTATGACCACATTTGATTTTTTTATAGGAATATTAATATTTATCATCCACAATGGCAGAAAATGAAACCATATTGGTTGATGTTTTCATTTTTAGAATAAAAGTGAAAGAATAATGGTTGTGATGATGGATTATTACATTAACATAACAAAATTATAGTATATTTATGTTACTATAGTTTTCATGATACATGGATAAGGGTAGATGAGGGTATAATAAGTTAATAAAATAAATACAAAATAAATTAAAATAAAAGAAAGTGGATTTTATCTCTTTAATTCTTCATCTTGAGAATCTCCTTAGGGAAATTGGTTTTGGTATTTTGTTGGGGCCAAAGACTAATGGATGGGGGGGATGGGATTGGGAAGATTTTTGTGTATATATTTCACAGTATTCAATGCTTGGAAGGTGTGAGAAGAATATGTGGATGTTTGTGGTATTTACTGGGGAGGAGAGGAGTGTTTTCTTATTTAATTCATTAGTTTATTATTTTGGCCCCAGACTAGGAATACTTTTAGCCTTATCACTAAATATATTATAACAGTGAATTAATGTTATTGATTTCATGATTACATTGTAAATAAATCATCTATGACTCAAGAATTTTGAAATTTGTTAAATAATGTAAATTAATGTATTTCACTATTCACAAAAAATCAACTATTTTAGAAAAATCCCAAAAATTTTCCCTAACCATTTTCAACATGAAAAATTAAATAATGAAATAAATTTTATGAAAATATTTTTTTATATATGAGAAATTTAATTTTTAATTAAAATCATCATATACTTGTAAGATATTGATTTTAAAATTATTATTTATTTTATACTACATTGAGAAAATTAATAAAGTCCCATAAAATTATATTATAATCATAAGCAAAACCAATATTAATTTATGAATCTATGTTATGAAATATTAAATTCTTTTAAATTGTTATATTTAATTATAAATTTAATAATAAGCATGTATGTTTTAGAAAAATACAATCACTTAATTAAATTTTTTTGAAAGATTTACCTAGAAATACGAATATATATTTATATAATGTTATCATTTATAAGATACAAATGTTTTATTTATACTTAAATATATGATGTTACTATTCTGTTAAATAGATTACTATTCAAAAAGGTCACATTACTATTCAAATGGTCATGTTATTATTCCATTGGTATTGGATACTTATCATCTAGAAATATCTCATATTTCTTTAATTTATAATTTATAAAGTTTTTACTGTGTTATTTATGTGAATTTATGTGATTTATTATATATGTTGTATTTATAGGTAGAATTTTTCCATTGATAAAATTTTGAGTTGTTACATTTTTCCCCCTTATGACATTACACTCTTGAAATTCCGTTTTAAAAAAATAGGTGAGGGTAATTATCATTCATTTCTTCCTATGGTTCCTATTTTTCCTCTTTGTAATTATGGTTCAACCATAATTATTTTACTATGTGAGTAGTCTTGTATTGTAGATATTTATCTCCCAGTTCCTTGATCTTCACTGTATTCTCCTCATAAGAGATATCATTTTCCAGCTATACCATCTATTAATTTAGTATATATAAGGGATCTAATATTTACTTCTTCAATATGGATACACGGAATACATCATGTACATTATACATGGTAGGTGGAAGTTCCAGTTGAAAGTCCAAAGCCCTGAATCGATCAAGAATCTTGAAGGGTTTGATTCACTTGGGAATCAACTTTCATTTATTCCCAAATCTCATGATTCAATTCCACGTATGTATGTGTAAAAATACCTTTTCTTCAACCTCAAACTATTGGTCCCATAAAATATATTATTCATATCTCTTCCTTCAACATTGGGCTACCTTGATGTGATATTAAATGGTTTCACCATATTTACCATTTCGTTGACAATTTTAAGTCCTAGTAGCTTACATTCACTAACTTTATCCCATTATACTAATTTCATTCATATTTTCCCATAAATGCATTGATGTGGATCCATTTGGATGCTCGATTGGAAACTATTGTTGTAAGAGAAATTAGTTAGAGGTCAATGCCGGTTGCATCCTCCTTTGATGTCCATAGAATACGATCTCGACAAGTCTTCTAATGTCTGAATATTCTACTTAGATTGGTCATTAGTTTGAGGTTGATATTATGTTCTAAATCTTAGTTACGTGTTTATAGAATGTTTTATACTTTTCCAAAACATATATGTAAATCTCATATATAAATAAAATATATTAAATAGTGTTAATACTTTCCTTTTTACCACTTCAATGATTTATATCTGTGCAAGTTGATATAGTGATAATTCTTCTCTAAATGTGATAAAAAAATTTCTTCGTAATATGATCCATAAAAACCCATATACCATTGTTTCCTACAGATTTCTTCCAATGTCTAGATAAAATTTCCATGGTTATATTTTACCATTTCAATGTTGGTATGAGAAAAGTTTGCTTCATCTTATTATAACTTTTCCTCACACCCTTCACTTACTAACATACCGAGAACTTTTATGTGTACTCAGCGATATCCTTTTTTATATTTTCCCACCAATAGTTTTCTCAGATATCTTGATACATATTTGTGCTTCCGGGATGAATATAGGATGTTGGTCTATGTTCATCATTAAGAATCTATTTCTTTATCTCTATATTGTATTGAAAAAATAGTCGTCACCCAAATCTAATGACTCCTTCCTAATCCAAATTCATCTATGTTGATTTCCCATTTTTGATATGTTCCACACTTTTATGAATTTTTACATAATTTATTTGATAATAATTTGTTTTCTCTATGTGGGATGGTTGAGAAATAATTTGAGATATGATTTATGATGCTCCTTACAAAATTATTTCCATTTCCATCCTTGGTAGGTCTAATAAGATTGGGTCCTTCGAGATTCTCATTATTGAAAAATATGCATGATCCTTTGTACTAAGAGCATCTTCCACCTTATATTATTTACCAAGATGGTAGTGGAATGAGTATTCATAATCATTGATGAGATTTAACCATCATATTAGGAAAAAATTAAGATCCTTCTGTGTGAATAAATATTTTAGGATCTTATGATCAGTATATATCTCACACTTCTCCCATAGAGAAAATGACACTATATTTTCAACATGAAGATCACAACTACCAACTATAGATCTTGTGTAGTATATTTTTCTCATGAATTTTAAAATTACTTGAGGTGTAAAATATCAAATTATAATTTTTCATTAGTACATATCCTACGACCTTATTTGAAGCATATCTGAATTCCACAAAGAGTCCCTCCTTTTTTGATGTAAAAGTATTGGTGCATTTATAAGCCTCTTATTTAACTCTTTGAAGAAGTCAACACATTAATTCATCTAGATAAACTTCTCTACATTCAAATTCATCTTGGTTAGTGGGTTTCAAAATAATTATAATTTTTCAAAAATCTCTGGTAATACCCAGCTAGACCAAGGAAACTACAGATCTCCATAACAAATGTTATCTTGCGACACTCTTTGATTGCCTTTGTATTGTAAGGATCCATAGTTATTCCTTTTGTTGGTGATAAAATTCCCTAAGAATGATTCTTAATCCATGGATAACTCAAATTTACTCTAATTTTCATTAAGGTTATCCCTTTACAATGTCTTTAGAATGGTATTTAAATTCTCCTCATGCACCCCCTTACTCTTGGAGTATATTATAATATCATCTACAAAGACTACCAAACTTTTGTTGAGTTAATCTCTAAAAAATATGTTCATTAAGTCAGTGAATATTATTGGATCATTAGTGAGTCATAAAGGAATCACTATGAACTCATTGTGTTCGTACCTTATTTTAAAGGAATTCTATGGAATATCTTTCTTCCCAACCTTTAATTGGTGATATCCTAAATAAAGTCCCACCTTAGAGAAATACATGGCACTGATAATTTGATCGAACGATTCATATATCCCTAGAAGGAGATACTTTTTTTATCATTATTTTGTTGAGAAAATGATAATCAATGCAAACGAACATTGATCCAACATTCTTCTTTATGAAGAGGACCGGTGAACCCCATGGTGAATCATTCAGGCATATAAAAACCTTGTCAAAATTCTATTGTCACTACTTCTTAAGTTCCTACAACATAATAGTGTCTATTCTATATGGTGTCTTTGATGTTGGAAGAGATCTAGAAATAAGATCAATTGAGAACTCAACCTCTCCGACATGAAGAAGACTAGAAAATACTTAGGTGGAACACATCATTTTAGTACCTCATAATGGGAATGTTGTCGATCAAGATTCTATCCTTTGCCTCAATCAATTGAGAAAGATATTCTTTCTCATAATGCCGTAATAACCATACATGTGACAATTATCTTGATGGAGATTCATCCCCCTCCATATACTTATACAAAATTGGGGGATACCTTATCATATGAAGATTTATCTCCATTTATCAATAGTTAACACTGTTTTGTATAAAGATATCCAATCCATGCCTAATATTTCCTCAAACTCCACTGCAAGAAGTAAGAAAATATTTTCTAGGAGTTTAAGTACACAATCATTTACCAAGGAGGAGTTACATAATTTGGATGTTATAATTTCCCCATTTACTATTCTCATAGATAACTCAACATCTATATTTTGAGGTGGTGTTTTAATTGTCCTAATAAATGATCAAGATAAGAGAGATTACATAGAACTAGAATCAGATAGTACACTCATTATTCATGAATAATGAACTAGAGTACCTATCACCACATAAATTTTGGTCTCTACCTCTACAATAGTGATGGAATAAGATTTCCCTTCCCCTTTTGACTTTTGTGGCTGCTAATGCTGATTACCCGCAATTTATAAAGGATTATTTCACTAGCTTTCATAGTTCCCTTTATCCCAACAGTTGAATCATAGAACTATAGGTGGTGCTCTCCTTTCCTCCACTACATTTTCCAGCATCCTCATGTCTCTTCATCATTCATGAGCATGGTGGCCTTATATCCCCTAATGGGAGCATTTCCCAATTCTTTTAGTGAAATTACCTTGATGAATCATGCCACATTTTTTAAAATGTGAGTGGTAGAGGATGCTTTCCACCATTATAAATATATCCCCCAGCTTGAAACTCTATCTTTTGTTTCTTAACATATCCATGAGACCACTCTCTAAACTCCATCTCCACTTTGAGAGCACATATGTAATGAACTATAATTGTATCAATTAAATTTCACTTCTTATAGTTATTTCATATAATATAAATCACATTAAATCACTTATAAAATAAAATAATAACATTATAAATTAATAATTAATTAAATAATAAATATTTCTATAATTTTAGGAACTTATGAAAATTAAATAGTAACATTACATTTGGAATTATTATGTGGCGCTTAGGAATAGTAAACTATGGAATAGAATAGTAAAAGCACCTATAAAAGTATAAATAAAATTTTAGTATCTTACAAATATAAATTTTGAACATTTATACCGTGGAATAACTGCATAAATGTTTTAAAATGATAAATTAAGTATTGGTATTTTCTCAAAACATAAATGTTTATTTATGTATTTATAATTAATATTATAAGTTAAAATATAATATATTTCCATAAAATACACTCATAAACTAATATATTTTTTGTCTTCTGATTATAATATAATATTATGGCACCATAGTTAAATTAAAACTTAAATTTCTCATATTTATAAAATTATTTTCATAAATTGGAATCCACTTTTTAATTCCAAAAATTTACAAATGGTTAGGGTAAATTTTTGGGATTTTTCTAAAATACAAGAATTTTTAGTGAATAGAAAAATGTGATAATTTACAATAAACGCAAAATAGATAATTTATTTAGTCATAGATGATGTATGGTTGATTTAATCTCATAATATTGAAATATAATTCGTTATTTCAATATATATAGTGATAATTCTCACACTATCCATATTATTGATCCAAAATAATAAACTAATGGATAAAATAAAGATAAATCACTCATCCCCTATGCTAAAAATACTACCCCTCTCCACAGCTTCTGCTCACACATTCCAGGCTTTATGAATTATCTAACTTCTTACCAATACTCTTATAAAGACACTACCCCATGTCTTGTATACCTTTGTCTCATCAAGAGAACAAACCTTTTCTAGTAAGGATGTTCTCAAAGAAGAGAAAATCAAGAGTTAAAAACCTCTTTCTTTTTGTTTTAATTACTTTTTACGTTCTTTTTCTATTCTTCTATTACCCTAACCTCTATATAAAAAAGATACATGATATCTCCAGTATCTTATATATACTAGAATAGTATTTTTAGGTAATAATCCATCATTAATTTTCTTCCCTCTCTTTTTCTTCCAAAAATGAAAACATGGTCTATGATGTGTTGATTTATCACATTCAAGGATAAAGACTTTTCAAATTCCATTAAAACCTTCAAGGATGTTAATAAAACCATTTTTATGGTCAAAATAGATTATAATATTTGTTTTAAAACCTATTTAATTTTTTTATCCATTATATATACTTGATGTTAATTAATAAAATAGAAATCATTAGTGATGATCACGAAACCACCAAAATTATCAATACAGTGATCACTAACGTCTTATCTCATGATTCATATTCACCTCAAATAAAAAAATTACTTATAGAACCATTTAATATTATATATGTTAATTATTTACATATAATTATAATTCTAGGTAACTATTCCCATTTTATAAGTTCATCCATGCACATATACAAGTAACACAATCTTTAAAACCAAGGAAACAAACACTCCCTAAATAACAAAATTGAATCTTATCACTCATCAAAAAGACCATAAATGAAATTAATAAATTTGAAATAGATAAAATGAATGTTTAATATGTTATGAATCATATTATTAGTAAATATAATTTTATTATCAATAATTTTATGTATAAGTGCAGAATGATTTGAGACAGAAGGTAAGGGTTTCTTCCCAAACCCCCGTTTTTCATTCAGGTTATGATATATCTCTCTTTAACCCAATTAAATTATTGTTTATTTTTATATAATTCATATAAATTTCATTTATATGTTTTGAAAACATTTATTTAGATCATTCCATCTTTATTTGATGGTAAATAATTGTTTTATAGGGTTCCCTTCTCAATTCCTATGGATAAGCAAGCCCCAGTTTCTTACAAATTTTCAAGCTCACTCTATAATATGTTTTAATACACCATTAATATTATAATATAACTCATTTTAACATTGAAAAATAATTTTTTTTCAATTCGGGTTTTATACAGAAAATATACCTTATTTTGTTTTAAAGACTCTTTAGTATTTTCTCTTAAACCACACTTAAGCGACTCATTTAAAAAGCTTCTTAAATACACATTTTACATGTTTTCACTTCAGTTGGAAATAATTATAAATAAAATATAATTTCATTATACATACCTTTTATTTCATGGGGTATACATGTTACAATCTAATTTTATGACAATTACAAATTATTTTCCAATATAACTCTTCATTTCAAAGTAAAAAATGGTGTTTATCTCAATAATTTCTCAATGATTTTATTAGGGTACTTTCATCTATTTTGAAACCTTTTGTTGAATATTATGCATAATTGGGTGTAATATTTTAATATATCATCTACAATATTTTTTTAGTTGTTTTTGATAATTTTGACTGGGGATGAACTATATTGATATGATTCTCTTTATTACTCTGGATGGTTTATGATTATGTTTTTTGTTTGGAGATAGTTAATTACATTTCATTTGATAGATTAAAAATGAATATATATTTTTATTATGTTTTACCCCTTTCATATAAGGAATACATTATACTTATTATGAGATGGGTGGGGCATGTTATATCCCCTGAATGCATCAGTATGTCTCATGAGACATACTATACCAAGTTTTTAACAATTATGTTAGGTTTCTTGAATGAATCCTTGTTGGTATTTGTATAATGTCTTTAATTATGGATTCTATCATTATGATATTAGTAATAGATAATCCTTCTGATTATTCAACTAGTAGAATATCCATGGTTATGTTTTAATCTCATATGATTATTTATATGGAATTATTTAATCATCTTTTATCACTAAAATATTAAAATCATCACTATGTTTAAAGGAATTTGATTTTAGTCTTTAAATATAAATTATTGTTTAAGTCTATTTATGATAGTTTATAATGTATTTATTACCCTTAATGAGCATCTGAGGACACCCCTTTCATATATTTTATTTTTCCTGAGGAAATGATGATGTATATTATGAATGACTTTTCAGGATAATATAGAAGTTTATGTGTGTTTTCAATGGAGTTTTATGTTCATTCCTTTTATATTGAAATGTAATGTTCATGTAGGTAATATGTCTTTCAAAACTACTAAACTAATTGGTCCTTTGGAATTTTATTCTTGTATCTATGATAATATATTTTTGTAAGGCACTCACTCTAGGCTACTAGGGTTGCAGTCATAAAATTGGTATCAGAGGATGTTTAGAAAACCCTTAGAAATTGGATTTAGAGAACAAAGAATTTGGAACATAATCCTAAGATAGACTATAAAGATATGAATAGAAAAACATCCTATATTTTTGATAAGGAAGTGATTATCTGGGTCTTTGTACAAATGCATAACTATCTGTATACTACAAGTGGATGTGGTTCTAGAATAGATGTTCCTAGGGGTAAAAACTCTTAAAAGGTTTTTGATGGTTGACTTGGGGTAATCCGGTACATGACAACAGGACTTACTGGGCACCTGGTTTGACACTCCTAGGGATATGCTTATGATAATTTACATTTTATTTACAAACCATTATGGAATATTTTAAAGTGAATATGTCCCCATAGAAACCATATTTGTGGTTATTATATTACTTTTGCATAAATTATTCAATTTTTGTTAAGTGTTACTAGTTTGAAATTATGTATTGTGATTAATAATCTAATTTAGTTTATGTCATTGTTTAGAAACAGTGCCTTGTGGAAGGAATGGAAATCATACCAATAAACTAATTCCATGTAGGGATTTTCCTCCTATGAAAGATAATGATGTTGGAGTAGGAGTTTTAATTGGATCTGAGAAACTTATAACTATAATGGGATAACTAACTCAGGTAATAAACAAAAAATTTCACAAATAGAGCATCCCGATCCATAATGTGGAGGAAAATTAGCTGACTGAAGATAAATATATAATTTTTACATAATACATTCTATAACTCAATATTAATAATCCCACTATAGTGTTATTTTATAAGAAATTTTTACATATTTATATTTTAGAGGTATTTTGAGCATAAATTAAAAAAATAGCCTAATTCTATAATTTTGATAGATTTTAATCACAAAGATATTTTTTTCATGATATTTAAAATCTTATTCCAATTTTATGGATTCTTTTTTTATTATTCATTGATTTATTTTCTTCAACTTTTCCTACTAAACTAGGAGAATATTTTAAAATCTAGAGGCCTAAAAAATCAATCAAGTTGATTAATTGTTTAGGCATACAATGTGGATATCAACTCTTTAATAGAATATTAAGATAAGATAAACACATCCAATTTATGTGATTCCAAATGGAGATGTTATAGGATACATATAATCGTTCCCCAAAAAAAATTTATGGAGGTTTTATCTCATTAATAAGGTCATTGGATGTTATACATTGGGGGAATAATTATGGAATTATTGAACAGAAAAAGAAATCCACAGTATTAAATACATAACTCCTTCTTTCTATGTTGAATAATGCTTTAATTATGAGGGTGAACATCAAATATTTTATGGATAAACTTTAATGAATACACCTATAACAAATTTGTCTATACAATTGAACAACTATGTGGAATGTTTTTGAATAAATGTTTTGAGCATGAATTCTTCACCCCTTATCGTTATAAATATGTATCCCTTATCCTATTTAAATATTTATCAATTTAAAGGGGATAAGGTGGATTTTGGATATTGTAATAGTCATTTATATTTTTAATATACATTTGTTTATATTTCTTCTTTATTTATCTCTTCTTTTATTTCTTTTATTTTATTTGTTCTCCCACCATATTTCTTTTCTCCCCTATACGAAAAATGGAGAACTAACCTCGACATTTTTTCGAGGGAGGGAATTTTGATTTTATTAAATTTAGTACATTAATTTAATCTTTTTATTCAATTATTATAGTTTTGGTGATTCCCAAATTTATCATGGAGAATGGTCACCCTATTTACTCTATCGTCGAAATTATTCTTCTCATTTATCAATTATCCTTCCCTTCACTATCTATGTCATGCAAATGTTGGATTATAGCATGGGTAGTGATGGTAAGAAAAGTAATCTCTAAGATAAAGTTCAAAAGATATTTTCCCATATGTAGAGGTATTGGTATGGGGTAATCATAATTCAAATGAGAAGGTGACGTGTGATAGGTCTTGATCTCCTCATTGCATTGAATATTGATAACACTTTTTAACAATGATTTCAATTACCGTGACCTTCTAAGAAAATATTATTATTAATTTCATCTTACAACATTCTTTTTTGAATGAAATTTACATATATAACATTTATATTTTATATATTTCTAACCCCCCCCCCATTGTTATATTAGTTTAGTATTATATTATTAGTTTGAATTAAAATAGTGACAATAAGAAAATTGTGTGTGTGAGAATCCTTCATGTGATCGACCCTAGGGTGTGCCACTATAGGGAATTCATAGGATAATAAGAAATTAATTGAATAGGGGAAAATTACTAATTCGTTATCATCAATTTGGCGTCATTTTATGATAGTACATATTATTTCACACATTTATTTTTATAAAAACCCAAAAAAAATATTTCAAAAAAACTAAAAAAGGATATTTGTTCTATATCATTCATTTATTTGTCGATAATGTATTTTTATAAAGATTACTATAATTATTGTCCATTTGAAAAAACTATTGTGAGCATAGTAGTTAAGACACAATTAATATCTAAATGTAACAAAACACCATGATGCTTCATGAGAATATCAATGTTCTCCAAAAATAAAGTAAGATATTTTTATTTGTGGTCTTTGATGTTAAAGAAGTTAAAGTATTATGGATGGAACTGAAAAAAAGTTAATATAAGGAGTATGATTTTTCCTATACCACATAAATTTCAATAAGAAACTGGTGAGTTTGAAGGGGAATTAGAAGATCCACTTTCCTCTCCAAAAAATGAGTTCCCAACATCTCTTCTTGAAGAAAAAAATTGAATCTGAATTTCATGAGGGGGATTTAATTTCTAAGCCTTATATTTATTAAAATTTAATTGATTATTAATTTAAAATAAATCAACCTTTTTTTATTTTTTTTATTCAACACCATAATTTCAGTCCTTGGTCAGAAAAGATAAAGAAGTTGTTTTCATTGAAGAGAGAATAGAGGGGCATGTTGGGGTATACACATGTGAAAATGAAGATGACGGAGAAATTAAATAAATAGGTAAGGAATAATTTTATAATAAAAAAACAGAATTTAATCATCCTTTTATTCTACTAATTTCACTACTATTGGAATCCACTCCTCTATCAGAACAAAATAGGGAGCACCCCTACATTATTTTCCCACCCCATCATGTTCTCAAATATTATTTTTTATCTATTCTGTGGGTAGGGTCTTTATTTACTCTCATAGGGGGTTCTAAATACTACCATATACTAATGGATGTTGGGAGAATTAATATGTGGTGGTTTCTAATAAATACACCCACCTACCTTCGGATTGGGGATAAACCCCTGGAATTGCTTGACAAGGGGCCATAAAAACCTAGCACCTGCCTGTGGATCAAACCAGGTAGTATCCCATTTATTTTCCTTCCACTTTTTTATAATTTATTTTTATTATTCATTTTATTATTTAGTATTTTCTAGAAAGAAGATGCAGTATCTTGGGGGTTAACTTAAAGAAACCACTAAATATAATTCTAGGTTTTATCATTCCTTCTCTTTAGTTTTTCCCTTACTTTTATTTTGTTGAGCTGAAATGTGGGGTTGTTAACATTTATGTGTAAGGGGAGTGTCAACAAGTTAATTTTTATTGTGTCCTTTTTAATTTTTTGTTTTTCATATTTTAATATTCTTAAACTTCAATGAATATTCATATCACTTTTCAAAAATCATTTTATTTTGAGAAAATTAATATGATTTTTTAAAAAAATGGATTTTAAATTATTGTTGATGTGAAAACATTTTTTCCTTAAATTTTATTTTCATGAATTTTAATGATTTTGAATAATTTATAAAATCCATGCCTATGAAACACTAACTTAAAAAAATTCCCCAGCCAGTGTGGTTTTCTGAATCATTTTTAAATATTATTTCTAATTCCCACACATTCATGAGAGAAACTTGTATTTTTTTTGTGAGAACTATAATGTGTGATTTTTCTCTTTCAATGATTAAGATTTCAAGGATTGTTTTTATATGATTGAGTCACTACATTTACAATTAAAATATTAAACTAAGACCTAAATTTATATATATCTTTGGTTATCCACTATATTACATGAATTTTTTTAGAGGTTTAAGAAACATTACAAGTCAATTTTTCCTTACCTTCCAACAATCTTGGTATTTTGGCTTGGTTATTTCAGGTTTGAGTGTGGGGGACATCCTTTTGTGTGAAATCATTAGGATGTGTTTCATTTGTGGGTTATGAGAAGTGTGTTTCAACATTTTGGGAAATGGTGAATGATAGAAATGGGCTGGAGTCATTATTTCATTATGTTTCACTTGTTTCACATGGTTCACCTTCAATTAAAGAATTCAATAAATGGATATGAGATCGAATTCTCAATTATACACTATTTTATGACTCATGTACCTCTCAAAAATAAAGTTCATGATTTTCATTCATTCATTGTATTCAATTTTCATCTCATTCTCCATGAAAAAATAAAATAAATAAAATAAAGTTGTTCCTATCTATAGCTTTAAAGAAAAGAAAAATGGAAGAACATTTATAATGTCATTGTAATAATTTCTTGGATTGTGTATCATGTCATTAGAATGGCGCTGGTGTTGTGATTCAAATTTTCAAATGGAATTGAATGAGGTTAATACTATATTTTCAATTATTTATTCTAGCATTGTATTTAAGAGTCAAACATCATCTTTATTGCCTTTAGATTTTTTCATCATATTCCCACCAACCCTAAGCCACAGAATTCACTGAGAAAAAGTCATCATGATTGAAAATATTTTTATGATTCACACTTTGTAGAGATGATAATTTTCATAAGAATATGATATATATGTATTTTCTAAGTACGTGAGTAACTCTAAATTAAATTTATTTTGTGTGAAGAGTTCCATAAAATTCAATTTGGTGTTTAATGAAATTGGGATATGAATTAATTTATAGTATGAGAAAAGTAAATAAATATGAGGGTTTACAATGACAAGTAATTACATTTCATATAATTAACCTGATGAAATTCTTTTTCAGGAAATATCATTTTCTTTTATCGCTTTTTATTTTTGTTTAAATATTGATTTTAATATATGATGTTTGGCTAAGAGTGCAATGGTTAAGTGTGGGGTAGTGATAAAGATATAATTTTCAGAACTTTTATTCTATAATTCAATATTTATAATCTCTCCATAGCATTGTTTTATGGTCAATTTTCACATTATTATGTATTAGTGGTATTTTGAGTTTAAATGCATAAATTACCTAATTTAGGAATTTTGAAAGATTTTAATCACAAGGGAATTTTGGTAATACAATTTAAAATCTTATTTAAATTTGAGGGATTAATTTTTTTTAGTATTCCATGATTTAATTTTGTCAACATTTTCTTCTACACTAGAATTTGATTCGAACATCTAGAGGTCCAAAAAATCAATCTAGTTGAACAATTGTTCATATAGATAGCATGAACCCCACATCTGTAACAGAAGCACATGCCATGATAAACACCTCCAATATATGTAATTAAAAATTAATATGAATGCAGATATATATATTCATTTCTACAAAAAAAATTGACAAAGTTTGGAACTCATTAAGAGGTCCATTAGATGTTATACATTTGAGGAGGAATTCTATAATTCTCAACCAGAATAAGTCAACCTCAATATTAAATCCATAACTCCTTCGTCCAGTGTTCAATTATGATGAAATTTTTACAGTGAATGCAAGATAAATTCTGGAATATCTTTGGAAAAGACACCTATTACAAATTCATCAATTTTATGGCACACCAACACGAAAACATTTGAAATAAATGTTTTGAGTGTGAATTTTGCACCCCTTATCCCTATAAATATGTTCCCCTTATCCCATTTCAATAGGTTTCCCTTTAAATGGGTTAATGTGGAGTTTTAAAATTTTAATAGTTCATTATATTTTTAATATACATTTGTTTATTTCTATATTCTTATATTTCTTTTATTATATGTGTTCTCCCACTGTATATTTCTTATCAACCCCACTAAAAATAGAGAACTAACCTCAACACTTGGTTGAGGTAGAGAGTGGTGATTTGGTAGGGTTTTTTGGGATTCAATATACCCCCTTTAATAAATTATGATATTTTTTTGTGATGGTTAAATTTATTATAGAATGTGGTTGCCCTATTTTCTCAATCATCAAAATTATTCTTCTCATTATTAATCATCATTCCCTTCTATATCTAATTCATGTATATGATGCAATATGGTTTGAATAGTTATGGTCAACAATAAGTTAAACTATCTAAAAATTATAAGAGATTTCTTTATATGTAGAGGTCTCATTATAGAGTAATCACAATTAAAATAAAAAGATAATGTGTTATAAGACTTGATTACCTCATTGAATTGAATATTTTTAATAATATTTATAAATGATTTCAGTCACCAGGACCTCCTAAAAAAATTTCTTATTTGTTTCATTTGAAAAAATTCTATTTTCATTGAATTTACTTATATAATTTTTATTTTTCATATATTTTTTTAAAAAACCCACTATTATATTAGTTTAGTAGTATAATATTTGTTTCAATTAAAATAGTTTCAATTGGAAAATAGTGTGTGTGATTGGCCTCTTTGTGATCAACCCTCGAGTGTGCCACTACGCACCACTCTTAGGATAATAATAAACTAATTTAATATGCGAGGAAATACTAATTATTATTCATCAACTACTTTATGAGACAGTAACCTCTATCATTGAATGGGATTAAAACCCATTTTAGATAAGTAATGTATAAGTTCCTTAGAAAAGATATTTCTTATTTTGGGATGTAATAAAAGTGAGAAGGATTTCATTGAAAATTTTCATTTCTTATGATATATGGATAAATGGTAGTCATCGATTCAAAACATGAAGGAAGATAATGAAATTGAAAACATTAAATGAAAATGATTTTAATAAAATTTTACTAGAATAATATTTCTATCATTAATAGAGACTGAATATGGAGAGACAATTATCAAATATGAGGTAAAGGAATATGAGAATGTTGCAATGTATGAAGACAAGTTTACAATGTTATTAAGTAATTTTTTGGATTACATATGCAACCCAATGGGAAATATTTATCGATTATTTGATTTGTTAAAAACATTCCTTCTAATGGAACTAGTCTCCCAAAATTTCAAATCAAATTGAAGATATAGTCTGAAGTTTTATCAAGACAGAAAATGAATTCTCCATGTAATATGAATTTAAAATAAATAAATAGAATAAGATGGTATTTTAACACTTTCAAAAAGGAAATAATTAAAATGGGAATAAGGTAAAGTTGAAATTCTACCATGCGATAATTGTAGTGAGAAACACCCTGATATTTTCTTGAAGGGAATGGGTGTTTGTTATAAGTGTGGTGAAAAATACCATCAAGCATGTGATGGTAAGGGAAAGAATGAAGATGACAGTGTTTAATGGAATAATTTGAAAGATATAGTACATTATGCAAATGATTATCCTAAGTTCCAATAAAATAATCCCCAGAAGAGGCCAAATGAGAATGGCCAATCTTATGTGATCACAATTGTTGTCGCTGATGTTTATAGTTATGTGGTGGTAGTTACTTTATTAATTTCCTCAAAAATAGACAATGATTTATTTGATTCTAAATTAACACATTCTTTTATATACTCCAACATTTCCAAGAAAATTATACATTTCCATTTTGATCTGATAAAGGAATTCTTAGTCAAAAATCCCACGTGATGCCTCATTAAAATAATGTTGTGTCTGTCAGTATCTTTTATGATACATAAATGTGATTTAGTTGCTGAACATGTCATCATTCCTGTGATTTACTTGGATATAATCCTTGTTATGGACTAGAATTCAAAATTTGATGTTAAAATATATTTTAATTAGAATAAAATTATGATTAGTGATGAAGATATAGAATCCCTTCTTATAACAGAAGAAACCTCATCATTTGATTCATATCTGGATCCACCTATTATAGTTCTTCTTAATTAAATTCTTGTATAAGAAAAGAAAACACCATATATGGATGAGGAAAAAAATATTCAAATTGAAAATATACATATTTTTTAAGAATATATTAATGTATTTCCAAAGGATTTATGTATACATAATCTAGAGCGTGAATTTGAGTTCTTTCTAAATTTAATTTATGGGGAAAACTTATATCAAAGGCTCCCTATAAAATGGCCACTATAAAATTTTTGGAGATGAACAAAAAACTAGAATAATTCAATGATAAGGGATTTATTCACCCTACTGTTTCTATATAAGGATCCCCTATTCTTGTTATCAAGAATAAATATTGATCCATGTGGTTATTCATTGACTATAGATAAATCAATGCTATTACGATAAAGAACATGTATCCTCTACCTCACATTGTTGATTTATTTGATAAAATTCATCGATCTCGATATTTTTTTAATGATTTTCCTTTGATATGGATATCATTAGTTGTGTGTTATGAAGGATGACATTCCAAAGACAACATTTCAATCCCGGTATAGAAATTATAATTTTACATTAACTTATTTGGACTAACATATGTAGCCTCTATTTTTAATGTATATAATGAATAGATTGTTCATGGAATATATAGAATATCTTTTTTGTTATTTAATGATGATATCTTGATATATTATAAATTTTATTATGATCATGAGAACCAATTATGGTTGATCTAGTGGCTCTTATAATAAAAGGGTTATATGGGAAGTTTATAAAGTGTCAATTGTATCTTCACACAATTTTTTTTCTTGGACATATTATCTCTAAGGATGTAATCATAGTTGATCCTACCATGAAAAAGGTAGTACAGTAATGGTATACACCAAAAAATATAACTAAGGTGCATAATTTCATTGGTTTAACAGGTTACTATCAGTATGTCATTAATAATTTTTCCCAATTAGCAAATCTATTAACTAATATAACTTATAAAAGGGTTTAGTTTGTATGGACAAAAAGATGTGAAGAAGGTATTTAAGAATTGAAGAAAAAAATTGGAATATTCTTCAATCTTTACTCTACCTTCAAGAAATTGTAGATTTGTGATTTATAGTGATGCATCAAATAAATGACACTTCACTGTCCTTATACAAAATGATAGAGTTATAATCTATGCATCAAGGTAATTAAAAATTCATGAACAGAACTATCTAACTCATGAATAGAGTTATCAGTCGAAATATTTTCCCTAAAGATAAAGAGACACAATCTTTAGGGAAAAATATGTGAGATATATATAGATCAAAAGATCTTGAAATATATCTTCTCATAGAAATAACTCAACATGATGAAAAGGCGACGACACAAGCTACTCATGGATTATGATTGTTCAAAACAATACCACCTAGGGAAGGCTCATAAGGTAGCAGTTGCATTTAGCCATAAGGATAATTGAGTTCTAAAAAAATGAGGAATACAAAGGATCCTATGTATATGGATCTTGAAAATATAGATATAGTAATTATCAAGGAATTTGAAACATCTTTAACTTTTTCAATTTATTTCCCAAAAATTATTATTAGAACTATAAACATTTTCTCTGTATGATTAATAGAATAATGAAAAGAAAATTAAGTCTATGAATCATGTGAGGTAGGTGAACTTCATGTATAAAGATGGAATTCTGAAATTGGGGAGGAGGATATGTGTTCTCTATATACCTGAGTTAAAATGAGTTATTGGATGATTCCAATAGCTCAAATATATCTATACACCCTAGTATCACTATGATGTATAGAGATTTGAAGGAACATTTCTAGTGGGATAATATGAAAAGGAAATTTTTTGATTATGTATGAAGATGTTTAGTCAGTCAACATGTGAATGTTGGAATACAAAATTATAGAGGAGTTATGTAACCTCTGCCTATTTTTACAGGGAAATTAAATGACATCACTATGGGTTTTTACCATGATTACCAAAAAATCTAAGAAAGAATGATGCAATATGTGTAATTATTGATCGAATAACTAAATATACCCATTTCCATGCTATAAGGGAATATTTATCATTAGATAACCTTGCATGAATCTATATTAGTTTTATTTTATGCCTTCATGGAGCACCAATTTAAATTGTGTCTGACCATGAGAACCAATTTACATCAAAAGTATATATAACTGATCAAAAATATTTGGATACTGAACGTCATATGAGTACAGATTATAACCCTCAAACTGCCAGGTAGTCTAAAAGGACCATCCAAAGGTTATAAGACATGTTGAGATCAAGTTCACATGACTTTCAAGGTATGTGGGATCAGTATTTACCTTTGGTATAGTTTTCATACAAAAATAGTTTTCATTCCAGTATTTAAATGGAACCATATAAGCATTGTATGGAAAGATAATTCATACACAATCTTTTTTGGACTAATTTGGTGAAAGGAAGCTTGTAGACCTAGATCTTGTGGAAGAAACAACAAAGAAGGTAAAGAATATTCAAACAAGTATCAACTTAGCTCAATGTATGAAAAAGAGATAAACTGATAATCAAAGGAATGATTAGGAATTCAAAGTGGGGTATTGTGTTTTCTGGAAACAATATCTCTAAAAGGGAGTTATAATATTTGGAAGGAAAGAAAAAATAATCCTCATGTATAATGGTCCTTTTTAAATTATTTAAATAATTTTAGTAGTGGATTATATTTTGGGAATTCCACATATGTCACAACCCGTTTTCTGGGGCCCATGCCGTGACTACCCCAAGACCGCCTTCCATAGGCCCGCGGCTGGAAACTAGCACTAGAAAGGCATTTTACAAAAACAGGGAAGGCATTACCTTTTTAACCTATAACTCACGCAAAACAGCCACACAACAAGATAAAAACACAAGGTAAACTATATAGTAAAAAGAGTGTATAATGAAATTAAAGGGTGTTGGAATACAAGCCCAACTTGAAAGTACAATTAAAACTAAAAACAGCTCCAGTGAACACCTTCCAAGGATCCTACCCGAAGGGTAGGTACAACTCTCGAATGGTTGCCTCTGCGATACTCCTCGTCTAACGGTCCACCCCCAACAGACTGCTGTCCTGATACCCAATCCCCAATAGGCGATGTCCGTCATCTTCACCAGACACAATAAGGTGCAGGCATAGCCAGTGCAGGGGTGAGTATAACAGTACTTAGTAGGGACCTGGAGACCCTCGAAGGTATCTCACAATTCACAATGGATAAACCAAAAATCAATACCTCAATATCAAAGCATAAATAAATAGTCATCAACACCACTTAGGTATATGTCCATATATATATCTATGTTATTAATATATAATCATCTCACATGTGAGGGAAAAATACCACAAAAGTAACACCGCGAAGGTAGAAGTACCACATAGGTAACACCACGAACATAGACGTACCACATAGGTAACACCACAAAGGTAGAAGTACCACATAGGTATCCCCACGAATATAAATGTACCACACATGTAACACCACAGAGGATAGTACCACAAAGGTAACACCACATAGAAAAATACCACGAAGGTATCACCCCAAAGTAGTGTACAACAAAGTTAAAGACTCAACTCACACCCAGTATAACTTAAGTATGAAATTATAGATGATTAGTCTTATTGCAAGATCATCATACTTCATCGAGAAACTATGTAGTTGACCCATACCAGATTAATGATGAACCACACAGGATATGAATATGACCCACACAGGATCTGGAGATGACCCACACTGGATCATTATGTGCTGACCCACATAGGATCATAGAGCGTTGACCCACACAGGATCCAAAGATAACTCACACAGGATCTGAATACTTCACAAGTACAGCCCGAAAAAGCGTTTCCGTTCTAAGCATCCTTGATTCCGGGAGGTTCCGCTCCTCAAGCCATCAGTTAATATTTCAGCTTCCACTAAGTCACATGAAGATGTACCACAAATGACCTCCACATCAGAAGGGTCCCGATGCAACAGAGGGTGTGTCAATCGGACGCTCGGTCTTTAAGTTAATAGCCTTTCAGTCTTGAGGGCATGGTTGGATTTGGGTTTGATCCAACCCAGATGTACCCCAAATTTATCCAAAAATCAAGTGATGTATACCAAAAGTACCACCTCATTCCAAGGATTCTGGCGCTGTAGACGGTTCGTCAATCGGACACCCGAATCACATGTTATGGTGAAAAAGGCGTATCTGGGTCCAGATGGGACCGATTTTGGTCCGACCTGGTCCGGCTAGGCCATGGCGAGCCCGGCCCGTCCCACTAGGCACTGCTCATTGGTGCAGCCCGCTGGGCAGACTGCCGTGTAGCCCACGTCTAGGGTGGTCCATTGTGGTGGGGTCCCCCATAGTCGACACCCAAGAGGGGAGGCCCCCCTCCCCCAGGTCACCCGAACGGACCATAGGCAATTCAGTTTTGGCCAACCATGGGGCGCCATGCGGCACCGCCAAATGGAATGCGAGACCCTCTTTAGGGGTCCCTCTCGACCTAACATGGACTTCCGGAATGGTTGGCCCTCCTTCTAGTAGCACGGATGCACGCCGGTCCTCCACCGCGGTCGGTCAAGTGCTGAACGCCCACCGATCTCTGTTGTGGCTGAGATCTCTAGCTCTGGATACACAAACGAACACAGCCGCTTTGCCCGGCGGCTGGCCGGTGTGCCTGCCACCGCTCAGCTCTACCATGGTTGATGGTCCATGGCTTCCTCTTCTAAAAGCGCAAAATTTCCACCACACACCTCACAGTCTGCCAGTGTGACGGACGCCCCTTGTTCCATACCCACGCCAGTCGCCAGTTAACTTCCTTGGATCACTGGGAGAGCTCCGGTGGCCCGTTATTCAAACCAAAAGAACCGTTGTGGGTCTCGGTATGTTTCCGTAATTCAATGACCAATGGGGTCAGATTCCATTCAACATGAAGTATCTCATGTGAAGATCACATCATTCAATGAATTAACAGAGGGATCGGGTTGTGTTAACTAGTCCCACAGCCTCCGCTTTAGATCAGTAACTAGCATCATATAAAGATTGAATCTCAATGTGGAATCACTATGAACTAACATAAACAAACAAATTCAAAACCCCTACCTTGACATTTTTTAGAGGTTACATGAAGAAGGAGATGAAGAAGGTGATGTCGGTGTTTCCTCGAACATCAGTTCATTCATCGTTGGAGTTGTTATTCGTTGGAGGAGGTTCTTCCCCGAATTTTTCCTCTCCAGAAAATGTTCTCCAAACTTCCCATTTTCCAATGATCCCTAACAAAGAGGTGGGGTTCCAAATTTAATTGAGTTAATTTTTGTTAACTAAATTAATGTTGGCACATTAATTGTGGAATTTCCAAGGGTTAACTCAAATTGAAAGTGGAGTTTGGGTGATCCCCACCTCCAAGATTCAAATGAGAGTTCGGAGGATATGTGTTTAGAATAAATTATATTTATTTTATTTATCCTTCATGAAAAAACAAAATCCAACTTCCATCCTTGACCTACTGTGGTCGAGGTGACGATATCCTTAAAATAATATCGGTGATGCAAGTTCAACGATGCCCTCAGATTAATATTTCGAGAATCGGTTCAAAAGTTACCAAACGATGCTCATGCATTTTCTAAATGATCCTAATTTTCTTAGAAATTCATTCCGAGCACACCGGGCCTCGGAATCATGTGCCGTCAATTTTTGAAGACATGTAATATTTTCATATAATTAAAAAAATACATGAAAAAATCTGGTTCTTTACAACTTAGACTTCCAAAATTTCATGATATTTTCCACATCTCTTTATTATGGAAGTACATTCTTATCCCAATGCATGCCCTCACATGTAAAGGAATATATTTGAAACATAATTTATCATATTTTGAAGAGCCTATATAGATTCTGGACACTAAAGAAAAGTTATTGATGAATCATGAAACTATGAGGGTAATGGTAATTTGGAAAAATTATAAAATTGATGATGTGATGTGGGAACAAGAGGAAGTTATAACAAAGAACCTTCTAAATATATTTATGAGGTGAAATTCTAGAAATTTCTGGGTAGAAATTTTTGCAGGAAGGGAGAATGTAATGAACCAAAATTATATAAATTAAATTCACCTTCTTATATTAATTTACTACAGTATAAATCACATAAAATCACTTAGAGAAAACAATAAAAAATTTATAAAAGATTTTTAAATGTAATAAGATGTATTTATAGAAATTAAGAAACCTATACCAATGGAATAGTAATATAACCTATGGAATAGTAATATGATCGTTAGGAATAGTAAACTGAACAATAGAATAATTCCATCACCTGTGAAATTACAAATTAAATTTTGGTATCTAATAAATAATTTTTTGAATATTTATATAATGGACTATGTAAATAAATGTTTTAAAATGATATATTAAGTATTGGTATTTTTTGAAACATAAATTTTTATTACTAATTTATAATTAATAAAATAGTTTAAAATAAAATATATTTTCTTAAAATAGAATCATAAAATAATATTTTTTTCTTATGATTATAATATAATTTTAGGATAGATTAATTTTTTTCAAAGTGTTATAAAATCATTTATAATTATAAAATTGGTATTTTTCGAATAAATGATTACTTTAATTAATAAATAAATTTCTCATATTTAGAAACTTATTTTCATAAAATGATTTCCATTTTTTAATTCCACTTGTTAAAAGATAGTAGGGGTGATTTTTTTGTACTTTTCTAAAATACATGATTTTTAGTGAATAGTAAAATATGCTAATTTATGATAAATGATAAATAAATGAATTATTGATTCATTGATGATATATGGATCATGTAAGCCCATAATATCAAACTATACTCCATTATTTTTTTATATTTAGTGATAATTCTCAAACGTATCCTATTATTGTGCCAATATAATAGACTAATGAATAAAATAATGAGAAATAACTCTCTCACCCCCATAAATACTTGTCCTCGCCACCTCTTCTCATCACACCCTCCAAGAGATTTTCATTATCCAATTTCTGCCCAATACTATTCTAAATCCCCTACCCCACATTCAGGATCCCTTGGTCTCATCAGAATACCAAAACCATTCCTCTAAGGATGTTCTCATGTTGGAAAAAATCAAGAAGTAAAACCCACTTTCTTTCTCTTTTAATTTCTTTTCAAGATCCTTTATTTTCATATATTCTCCTCACATAGATATACCAAAGTGACATGATATCTCTAGTATATTTAATATTATGTAATGGTATTTTTTTGGTATAATCTGTAACAAACCGTCCACCGAGGCCCGTGTCGTGACTACCCCAAGCCCGCCTTCCATAGGCTACGGGCTGGCGACTAGCACCGAAGGTATATTCCCTAAAACTAGGTAGCCATTTTCATTATAACTTTTAAACGCACAAAACCAATCACACAACAAGATAAGAACTCAATTAAACTGAATATTAAAAAGAGTGAGTACAGTAAGTTGAAGGATACAGAATACAAGACCAACTAGAAAGTACAAGAAACTAAAAGTACAAGTAAACTAGAACAGATCATGTGATAACTCGCCAAGGATCCCACCTGAAGGGTAGGTACATCTTTTGAATGATCATATCTGCAGTACGCCTCGTCTATGTCCACCTCCGGGATACCTCTAGTCCAGTACTCTCTTCCTCAGTCAGCATTGTCTATCGTCTACACCAAACACAACAGGGTGTGGTCATAGCCCGTGTAGGGGTGAGTATAACGATACTCAGTAGGGACCCCGATACCCTCACTCTGTCGAAAAAATCCACAATGGATAAACCAAAAGCATGAAAAAAATTGTCAAACCGACTTTGGTATATGCCAATACATATACCTAAGATATCAAGTAAACCCATCTCTAAAATGGAGAAACATGAGGCCCAACTCAAAAGCCCAAAGCCCAACTATTCCACGAAGGAAAGAATGCCACAAAGATAAGACTCATCTTACACAAGGATTTATTCTAGGGTAGTAACAAGTATAATCTCTAGTCACATTGTCGAATACCTCAGCTGCTAGAGAACCCCTCCTCTATCGAGTATTGTGGGCGTGCTGCATCACATAAGGGAGTTTCCAACTATCCTTGGACTGCTGAGGTACTCCTCTTGTCGTGAAACCTGGGTATGTCGCATCACATAGAGGTTCTCCCCACCATGGGTCTTCTGCGTCACACAGAGGTGCTCCCCCTCTTGACTTACTAATGTACTCCTTCTGTCGAGTACCTTTGGTCTGTAGCGTCACATAGAGGCACTATCCCTCATGGCATGCTGAGGTAATCCTTGTGTAAAGTACCATGGGTATACCACATCATATAGAAGCACTCCCCACCGTGGGTCTACCGCGTCACACAGTGGAGCTCCCCACTGGGCCTGTCAAGTCATTCCGAGTCGAAATGGTCAGCAGTCGTCAAGTCTCATACAGTCGTAGGGTTCCACATGTATCACACCTAGGATAACCACTCCCCAATCCATATTTCAGTACTCCAAATTCCATTTAGTCCCATAATGATGTATCCCAAATGTATTCCACGTCATAGGGGTCTCAACGCAACAGACGATGCATCAATCGGACGCCCGGTATGTAAGTTATCAGCATTTTAGTCCCAAGGGCCCGGTTGGATTCGTGATCGATCCAACCTATCCATATCCCAACTTTATTCTAACCTCAAGTGGGGTATTCCAAAAGGAACGTCTTTCTCTAGGGTTTTTGGTGCCGCAGTTGGTTCGTTAAACGGACGTCCGGTGCCAAAGTTATGGCCAAAAGAGTGTAAATGGGTCGAAGTGGGTCCGTGCCCAGCCCGACCCAATCGGACCGACCCGATCTGACTGACCCAGTTTGGGTCAACCCATCCAGACCTGCTGGGTATGGCCCGACCCACTGTGTGGCCCGGCCCGTGCTGTGTGACCCGGCCATGCTGGGTGGTGTGGTGTGGCAGCGAGGCTGCGCGGGACGGAGCAGCGGCTGTGAGGGGTCGCGGAGGATGCGAGGGCCGTGGATGTCGTGAGGTCCGCAGAGGATGCAAGGGTCACGGGGCGGCGGAGGCCGCGGGGGCCACAGAGCAGCATGAGGCGGCATGGTGACCGTAAGGTTGCGGGGTGTCCATGGTGCGGTGGGGCAGCCATGGTGTGACAATCCGCCGTGTCTGGCCGTATGGCCAACCATCTTCTTCGTATGGCACAGTTGCATGTCGTGCCTTTGTCGGCGGTCGTTTCAGCCGGCTGCTCTTCGTTGGTCACCGTGACACAAATCCATCTTCTTCCATCACAAAAAACACACCAAAAGAAGAACGGCAGAGGGGATAGAGCATGTTTGTTTGGACCGCACCCTCTATGTTAGAGCATTAGTAAGCGACTCAAAAAAAACCTTGAATGAATAACGTCAAACTTTACAACCCCCAACAGTGATTATTCCCAAACACACAGACAAAAAATCATATGCATATCTACTAGTTTGAGAGTTGAACCACATTCTTCTTTTAGAAGGTAAGAACATGGGAATCCCTAATCACACATAATAAAAACCCTACCTCAGAGTTTTTTTGATAGAGGTCGTGTGGAAGGAGATGATATCATTGGGGATAAATGGACATCAGTGATGTCGACATTTCCTCGATCGTTGGTTCGTTGTCATTTAAGACGTTCCTCATTTGCGAGAGTGTTCTACGTTGGGGAGTTCATTCTTCTTTGGAGAACGTGTTCTTCATTGGAGATAATAATCCTCTAATAGTTCTCCTCTCCCAATTCCTCCAAAATGTCAAATAAACAACTTGTAAATTTAAGTTTATCAAAATAAATTAAGATAAAAAAACAAATATGTCATAATTAATGTACTTCATTTTCAACATTAATTACCTCATTTAATTAGCCCAATTAAATGGATTTGTGTTGGCATAATTAATGTTGGTGGATTTGAGATGTTTTTTCTCATTAAAGGGGTTCGGGTGGTGCCCTCCTCTCAATTCAAAATGGGGGGTTAGTTTATGTTGTCCCCACTTCTTAACTTCTACATGGGAGGTTTAGGATCAGGTGGTCCCAACCACCATAACCCATGTTGTGTTATTTCTAAAATAAAATTATTCGACATTTTTATTTAATTTAATTTTTTCTCAAAAAGAAAAAATATTATCTTTCACTCTCGACCCACTACGGTCGTGGTGAAGGTCTCCATACGATAATACCGGTTCCATTAGTTCAACGGTGCCCTCAGATATCAATTCCGAGCACTGGTTCAAAAGTTACAAAAATCCACTCGTACATTTATTGAACGTACCTGAAAAAAGTTCAAAAATTCATTCCCGGCACACCGGGTCACGGAATCACGTTCCGTCAATATTCGTGGACTCATAAAATTTCCATATATTTTAAAAGAATTAAATGGAAATTCTGGGACTTTACATTCTCCCCACATCAGGTCTTTGCATCCATGTAAGCCACAACTCATACTAAGGGAACTAGTGGGGGTATTGAGCACGCATATGAGCCACCCATTCCCATATGCTCTCCTTGAGGTTCCCGTGCAACCAACGAACACGCACCAGAGGTATCTACCACCCATGAAGGACCCACTATTTTCAATCCTCAATCTCCACTAGAACCTTCAAAAATGTCCCCCATCATTTAAATGTTGCTCGTCGTGGTCGATGATGTGAGATGGGTCATCCACGTAATTCCTCAGCTAGGATACATGGAAGACGTTTTGCACTCGGTACAACTGAGGGGGAAGTGATATGTGGTATGCCACCTCACCAACTCTACTGAGGACCTGGAAGGGTCCAATGAACCTTGCAGATAACTTTTCACCTCAGCCAACTCTCCGCAGACCTCATTGAGGTGAGACCTGTAGAAAGATGTGGTCACCATCTTCAAACTCTCGGGGTATATGTCTCCTGTTGACATAATACTTGTGCCTTCTCTGTGCAGTATTCATCTGCTCCTGGATGATCTGCACCTTTTCTGTGGTAGCCCATACCATCTCTAGTTTCACTAGTGCTGACTCTCAAGGGTCAGTCCAGCACAAAGGTGCTCTGAATGGTCACCCATATAATGCCTTTAAAGATTCCCTCCCAATTGGAGAGTGATAGTTGTTGTTTTATGAAAAATCCACCAAATGAATGTGATCCTCCTAGATGAAACTGAAGTCGAGGACACAAGAACACATCATTTCCTCCAGATTCCGAATGGTCTGCTCAGTTTGGCCATCCGTCTGAGGATGGGAGGTGGTGCTCAAATGAAGTTGAGTCCCAAAAGCCTCTTGAAACCCTTTACATAGCAGGGAAGCAAAAAAGTGTATCACGATCAGAGACAATCGTCGAGGGTACTCCATGTAACCACACAATCTCCTTTATATAGAGGTGTCCGAAGCTCACTCTTGAACTCTGCTCTCTGATCGGTAAGAAGTGGGCCGACTTGGTGAGTCGGTCGATGATCACCTAGATAGAGTCATGACCTTTGGATGTATGTGGAAGTCCTATCATGAAGTCCATGGATATCCAATACCACTTCCACTCTCAGACCTCCAATGTCTGAACCAAGCCTGTTGGTACCTAATTCTCCTCCATCACTTGCTGACAAGTGAGGCACTGAGAGACAAACTCTGCTACTAATTTTTTCATTCCCGACCATCAGTGCTATCGTCGGGGATCCTGGTACATATTTGACACTGTTTGATGTACCTCTAGAGGGAATGTGTGGATATCCCTCAATACATACTCTTGAAGTGACAAGGGTACCATGGTACATCCTCTGAAGAGGATGACGCGCTCCCCACCTTCAAAAAAATCATCAAGTGCCTGCCTGGTGGATATCTGAGCACGTCGATCCTTGTAGTCAACATCCACACTATGCACCTCCCTGACTCACTGAAGAAGATGGGGAGTGACTGTAAGAGACTGAAAAAAAACTGCTCCATCCCGATCAATAAAGGATATCTGCAAAGCGGTCAGCTGCTCCATTGCCTCACCTAGAAGTTATATACTAGATCTCTTGCTGAGTGAATCTGCTACAACATTCCCATTCCCAGGAGTATAAATGTCATGAATTCATAGTCCTAGAGGAACTCAAGCCAACAATGTTGTCTCATGTTCAGGTCCTTCTAAGAGATGATATACCTGAGACCCGTGTGATCAGAATACACTGTAAAACGTTCGCCCATTAAGTAATGTTGCCACATCTTAAAGGAAAAGACCACTACTGCTAAATCTAGTTCATGGGTGGCATAGTTAGGTTCATTTTGTCTCAGTTGACAAGAACAATATGTGATCACTGATCACTCCTGCATCAAGACACATCTGAGTCCTGTCCCTGATGCGTCGTAGTATACTATGTTCCCTAAGCCCTCCTCTGGTATCCTCAAGATGGGGGCACTATTCAGCCTCTAGCTCAACTCCTGAAAACTTCATTGGAAACTCTCTGACCACATGAAGGGTTTCCCATTCATTGTCACCACTGATAAAGGCACTAAAAATCTAGAGAAATCTGGAACAAACCTTCAGTAGTATCCGGCCGAACCCAAGAAACTCTGTACCTCCGTCACACTCTTAGGTGGCTCCCAAAAAAGTACCACCTCAATATTTTCTGAATCCACCACAATTCCGTCCTCCAAGATGACGTGTCAAATAATGTGATCCTATTGGATCTAGAACTGGCCTTTCAAGAGCTTACCATAAAGCTGGTTCTATCGGAGTGCGTCTAGTACTACCTACAAAAAGTAGGCATGCTCGTCCTCAGTAGCCGAGTATATCAGAATTTCATTGATGAATAATACTACCAAATAACCAAGGAATGGCAGAAAGATCCTATTCCTGAGTCCCATGAACACTACTGGAGAATTGGTAACACCAAATTCCATAACCAAGAATACATAATGGTCGTACCGACATCTAAAATATGTCTTCTGCACATCCTCACCTCACAATCTGAGCTGGTGATAACCTGATCAGAGATCTATCTTCGAGAACCACAGTGCTCCCTTCAGCTGTTCCAAAAGGTCGCCAATCCTCAAGAGTGGGTACTTGTTCTTCACGGTCACCTGATTTAGGCGCCGATAGTCAACACAATGGCTCAATCTCTCATACTCCTACTTAGTGAACAAAATAGAAAATGACAAAGGAGAAACATAGGGTCTAATGAACCCTTTCCCTTGTAAGTCCTCCAACTATACCCACAGCTCAAGAAGATCTATGGGAGCCATCCGATACACTGGTGTTGATATCAGTGTTGTCCCAAAGTAAAAGTCAATGTGAAAGTCCACCTATCAATGAGGAGGTAGACCTGGGACATCATTAGAGAAGACATTTGTGTACAAGTCCACCACTACATGATAGCCAGGACTCTCCACATCAAAAGCTCTGAGGGTAAGACTAGCCAACTGGTGAGTGATCGGCTGCACCCTCCTCCGAGTAAGTCCATATTGCGCTACAAAGTCTCCCTTCTCACCGGTGAAGGTAAACCAACTCCCATACGTGCGGACACACCAAACATTGTGCCTAATACAGTCAATTAGAGCATAGACTATAGATAACCAGTTCATACCCAAGGTGACATCATAAGGCCTCAACGCCACTACTAGGAGATCCCAGCCGAATATCATGCCTTCTAGAATAAGATGACACTACCATAACTAGTGTGTAGTCGTCGATTTTTCTCTCATAGGAGTCTCTAGCCACAAGGATCGAGCCAACAGCTCCGTCGGAATCTCCGAGCTCCGAATGATGGTAGTGTTAATAAAAGATTGGCTGGAACCTGTGTCAATATGTACTACATCTAAGGTGTAGTATACACAGATCATACCTCGTATCAACTCCGGAGCACCGTGATCATAGGTCTCAGCTTCCTGGAGATGATCTCGTCCCTATCCTCCTGCTCCCTGTAGTCGGGGTAGACAACCTGGTGGTGGTGGTGGTAACATCTCGAATAATCTCCCATTAACAGCTGCATGATCAGCTCCTCTGCCACGTCTTCTTGCTCCCTATGGACCTCCTCGATCGAACCTCTGTCTTAGCCTGGGCGGTCCCTCAAACATCTTTTTATCATCTATAAGATGGGTCAGACAATCACGAGCCATGTGACCCTGGCCTCCAAATGAGTTACACTGCATGATCCTTGCCTGTCTTGCTCCGCCTCGAGAGCCATGTACCACCGAATCTGAGTCATGAAGTCCTCCACTTGTAGGTCTAGTCCTCTTTGACCTATGTGACATCTTTCTACTACAAACAGTAGAAGACTCCCCTACATGACGTTTGGTGGTTGGTCTCGCTGCTGGTGTCTACTCAGCAAGAAAACGCTCTACTAATAGGGCTTTCTTTGACACCCCCGCCTATGTCAGGATGCTGAGTGAGATAATGAAGCCCTGATCTCCCACGTGAGTCCATGATCAAAGGTCTGAGTCCTGAGGAATGGGTCCCACACTATATCAGTAGAGTAGTGTGAGAGGTCAGCTAAGTACTGAGCCACAGTCATGTTGCCCTACTGCAGATGAAGTAACTGTTGTATTCACACTCCTTGAAGGGTTGATGGGACGAACTCTTCCCGAAATAGGCTCTTGAATTTTTCCCAGAGAAGTGTCACCTCATCATGAACCTGGAGCATCAAGCTCTACCATCTACCTACTGCTACATGTAGAAGACTGGCGGTAAGGATCATCATAAGATCTGCTGGTGTCCCTACCAGTCCGAAGACTATCACTACAGCCTCCAGCCAATCCTCAGCTGCTTATGGGTTTGTCTCTCCCTTGATCCTGGGTGGCCTCTAGCACTGGAACTTTTGAAATGCACTCAAACAGTGTTCACCGTCTGTAGCTGGGTTCGGTGGCATCGGTGGCCCAAAGGGTAATGGTACAACTGGTGCCTCTGCTGGTGAGTCTACTGGAAGAGGGCCCTGTACCGAGGCCTCATCACTTGGTGGGCTATCAGGGTGTACTATATTCAGAACACTCGATAGCTATCTCCATGGAGGCATCCTGAAAAGAAACTGGTTCTCCATGGTCAATAAGTTATAGCTAGTGAGCAAACATCAAAGAGATCGCAAAGAAAACTTTTAGAAGTGGACACGTAATCAGTGTTTTCGTGTACTGAGTCAGAAATCAGAAGTTAGGGTCCTGGTGTATGTATACATCGGCCACCAAACCAACAATAGGTTCTTTAAACTAATAACCAATCTCACTACACTTAACATTATTTCCGTTAAAACATGAAATAAATTCCAATTTTCTACAGTAGAACCGACTCCTCTGATACCAATTTATCATGACCCGTCCTCCGGGGCCTGTTCTGTGACTACCCCAAGCCCGCCTTTCATATGCTAGGGGCTGACGACTAGCACTGAAGGCCTATTCCCTAAAACTGGGAAGGCATTGACTTTATAACTGGTAAACACACACAACAAAGCACACAACAAGATACGAACTGAAGTAAACAGAATAGTAAAACGAGTGAGTACAGTAAGTAAAAGGGGACAAAATACAAGCCCAACTTGAAAGTACAAGAAACTGAAAGTACAAGTAAACTGGAACAACTCCTGTGATCACCACCAAATATCCCACTTGTAGGGTAGGTACATCTCTCGAATGATTCTCTCTACGGTACGCCTTGTCTAAGTCCACCTTAGAGCTACCTTCAGTCTTGGTACTCTCTTCCTTAGTCAGGGCTCTCTGTCATTTGCACGAAACACAACAGGGTGCGGGCATAGCCCGTGTAGGGATTAGTATAACGATACTCAATAGGGACCCCGAGACCCTCAAGGTCTCACAAAATCCACAAAGGATAAAACACAAGCATGAATACAACTGTCAACTGAACTAATGTATATTTCAATACATATTCCTATGTTTTCATGTAAACCCATCTCAACCATAAGGAAACACGAGGCCCAACTCAAAATCCAGAATCCCAACTATTCAACGAAGGATAGAATACCACAAATATAAGACTCATCTCACGCCAGGATTTATTCTAGGGTAATAACAACTAACATCTCCAATCACATCATCGAATACCTTGGCTGCTGTAGAACCCCTCCTCTATTGAGTATAGTGGGCTTGTCGTGTCACACAGAGGCACTTCCCACAAACCTTGGCCTGCTTAGGTACTCCTCCTGTTGAGTAACATGGGTCTACCGCATCACACAGAGGCGCTCCCCCTCGTGACTTGCTGAGGTACTCCTCCTATTGAGTACCATGGGTCTGCCACGTCACACAAAGGCTCTCCCCCTCGAGGCATGCAGAGGTACTCCTCCTGTCGAGTACCATGGGTCTACCACGTCACATAGAGGCTCTCCCCACCGTGGGTCTACCACGTCACACAGAGGCGCTCCCCACTAGGTCAATCATGTTACTCCAAGTCGAAATGGTTAGCAGTCTTCAAGTCTCATCCACTCGTAGGGTTCCGTACGTATCGCGCTTGCGAGAACAGCTCCCCAAGCCATAGGTCAATACTAAAACTGCCACATATTCTGACAAAGAAGGATCCCAAAGGTCCTCCACTTCATAGGGGTCTCAAAGAAATAGACGGTGTGTCAATCAGACACTCGGTCTTTATGTTATTAGCCTTTTAGTCCCAAAGGGCCCGGTTGGATTCGTGCTCGATCCAACTCGACCATATCCCATCTTTATCCAAATAACATGTGAGGTATACCAAAAGTACCGTCTCCTTCCTGGGATTCCAGTGCCATAGATGGTTCTTCGAAAGGACGTCTGGTGCAAATGTTATGGCCAAAAGAGAGTAAATGGGTCGAAGGGGGTCCGGGTCCGGTCCGAACAGGTCGGACTGACCTGATTTGGGTCGAACCGGCCCGACCCGCTGGGCCTGGCCTTGCCTGGGCTGCACGGTATGGCTGTGAGGAAGTGCGGTGTGGCCGCGGGGAGGTGTGGTGTGGCTACAGGGAGGCGCGGTGGGGCCGCGGGGCGGCGTGGTAGGGTCGCGGGGTGGCACATAGTCCGCGAAGTCCACGAGGTGGCGGCTGGCACGATGGCCGTAGTGCCCACAATGGTCGTGGGGTGGCGGATGTCGTAGGGGATGCATGGTGGTAGAGGCCGCGGGGGACGCATAACAGCATCAGACGGTGTAGAGGCCGTGAGGCAGGGCAGAGGCCGCGAGGTGGCGGGGAGGCCGGGGAGTGGCAGGGCATCCGCGAGGCGACGGTTCGTCGTGACGGGACTGATGGCCATCCATCCTCTCCAAGTGGCACAGTCATGCACCGCGCCTTCGCCGATGGCTGGTTTAGTCAGCTGCACTTCGTTCGTCACCGTGCCACAAAGTCATATTCTTCCGTCACAAAAAACACACCAAAAGAAGAACGACAGAGGGGTCGGGCCATGTTTGTTTTGACGGCACGATGTGTGTTAGAGAAGTAGCAAGCGGCTCAACAAAAACCTTGAATTAAGAACGTCAAACTCTACAACCCCCATCAATGATTATTTCCAATCCTTCAGAAAATGAAATAATCCATGGATCAACTTGTTTGAGAGTTGAACCACATTCTTTGTTCAGAAGGTAAGAACATTTGAATCCATAATAACACAAAACAAAAACCCTACCTCATATATTTGTTGACGGAGGTCATGAGGAAGGAGATGATATCATTGGTGATATACAGACATTGGTGACGTTGGAGTTTCCTTGATCATCAGTTCATTGTTGTTGAATGAATTCCTCAATGACGAGATCATTCTTCGTTGGGGAGCATGTTCTTCGTTGGAGAACATGTTTTTCATTGGAGAGAATAATCCTTCAATTGTCCTGCTCTCCCAATTTTACCAAAATGAGAAATTGCCATCTAGTTAATTTAATTTTATAAAAATAAATTAAGTTGGCACAACAAAGTTGGCATAATTAATGTACTATGTTGGTACCATTAATTAGCTCATTTCATTGGCTCAATTAAATGGATTTGTGTTGGCATAATTAATGTTGGAGGAGTTGAGAGGTTTTCTCTCATTAAAGGGGTTTGGGTGGTCCCCGCCTCTCAATTCAAAATGGGGGTTAGTTCAGGTGGTCCCCACCTCTTAACATCTACATAAGAGGTTTAGGCTCAGGTGGTCCCCACCAACATAACCCATGTTGAGGTGTTTCAAAAATACAAATTGTTATACAATTTTATTTTATTTGATTCTTTCACAAAAAACACAAAAAACATCTTTCACTCTCGACCCACTGTGGTCGAGGTTAAGGTCCCCTTAAGTGAATACGGGAGCCGCAAGTTCAATAGTTCCCTTGGGTTTCAATTCCAAGCACCGGTTCAAAGGTTATAAAAACATGCTTTTATATTTACTGAATGTACCAGAAAAAAAGTTCAAAAATTCGTTCTGGGCACACCGGACCTCAAAATCACACGCTGTCAATTTTCACAAACACTTAAAATTCTCGTATATTTAAAAAAAATAAATGTAAATTCTAGGTCTTTACATAATCCATCATAAATTATCTTCAATCTCCCTTTTTTCTAATATTGAAAAAAATTTCTATGATGTGTTGATTTATCACATTCAAGGACAAAGAGTTCTCAATTTCCATTAATTTATTCAAGGATGATCATAAAACCATTTTTTTTGTTATAAAATATTATAATATATTTTTTACACCCTATAAATTAGTTTTGAACCATTTTATATACTTTATGTTAATTAATAAAACAAAACTAGTTTGTGATGATGAAAAACTGCCAAAATAATCAAAAACATTATCACTAACATCTGATATAATGATTCAACGTCACAAAAAATAAAAAATAAAGCAATATATTACCATTTAATATTTTTAAATTCTTTAATAAACTATAATTTTTATTCGAGATAACTATTACCATTTAATATCTTCTTCCATACACATATACAAGTAAAACGATCATGAAAAACAAGGAAATGAATGCTTTCGGAATGATGAAATTGAATCTTATAACTCATCAGAAAGAATATAAATGAACATAATTAAATTATAATAAATAAAATAAATTTTTTATTTGATATTAATTAGATTATTAATTATTTTAATTTCATTATCTATGATTTTACGTATAAGT
Organism: Viscum album; assembly: GCA_963277665.1. Lineage (NCBI taxonomy): Eukaryota > Viridiplantae > Streptophyta > Magnoliopsida > Santalales > Viscaceae > Viscum > Viscum album. The sequence continues at coordinate 1,466,661,618 of OY728140.1, read as the reverse complement.
GCATAACGATTTAGGACATTAGGTAAGAGTTTCCTATCAAAACTCCATTTTTCATTTGGATTACGATTTCTCTCTGTTTACCCAAAATTTATTATTATTTATTATTATATAGTTATTATAAATTCTGTTTCTATTATCCAAAATTATTTATCTAGATCATTTGGTCTTTCTATAACTGTAAATACATGTTTTACAAGGCTCCATTCCCAATTCCTCATGATAATCAAGCCTGATAAAAGGGAAATTTCTAGTTTCTTACTCATTTTAATGTACACTCCATAATATGTTTTAGGACACTATTATTTCTCTAAAATAACTCATTTTATAATGAAAAAATACTTTTTTCTCATTTCCTTTTTATACAAAAATTATTCCTTAGTTTGTTTTAAAGACCCTATAGTATTTTTCCTTAAACTGCGCCTAAGAGGCTCATTTCTAAAGCTTCTAAAATATTATTTTTAGATTTTTCAATTAATTTGTTAATAATTTATGCATAATATATATTTTAATTGTCTCTCCAAATTATTTTATGGGATATAAATGTTATAATATTATTTTATGAAAAATAAAAATGATTTTCCAAGAGAACTCTTATTTTGAAGTAAAAAATGGTATTTCGCTCAAGAATACCTTGATGATTCTTTTATTGAATTTTCAGCTATTTTAATAGACTTTTTAGAATCCATTGCTTAATCGATAATAATATTGTAAGATATCATATACCTTATTTTATTGAATGTTTTGTGATTATCTTGACTGGGGATGTACTATCATTATATCATTCTTCATATTAATATATATGGTTTAAAAATATGTTTAGTTTTTTTGGAAAAGTTATTTTTATTTCATATTATAGCATCAATATGAATATATATGTTTATTATGTTTCACCCCTTTCATATGAGGAATTCATTGGACTTAGTATGTAATGGTTGGGGCTTTCTATAACCCCTCTATACATCAGTAGTTCTAATGAGACAAACTAGACATGATATTTACCCAATAAGTTTGGCGTATTGGATAATGCCTTGATGATATGTTTATGATCTAAAACATTATTCATATCCTCATTAGGATATTATTAATTTATAATCAATTTAATTATTATAAAATTATAATATCCAACGTTAGGTTTCATTATCATATGATTATTTATATGGATTTTTTAATCTTCTTTTATTCCTTCCATTTTATTCTCAAGTTTATGTTAAATGGAATCTGTTTTTAGTGATCCACCATTAATTGTTGTTTATGTTTATTTATGATAACATTCATTTTATTGCTTACCCTTATTAATCATATGATCTCAACCCTTTCATATGTTTTATTTTCCATCAAAATGTAAATATATATATTACTAATGACTTAAAAGGATAATATAGAAGTTTATGTGTGCTTCCAATAGAGTTTCTATGTTTTCCCCTTTTTTTGTGTAATGTAAATTCCAGGTATTAATCTATCTTCCAAAACAAATAAACTAATATATCCTTTGGGGTTTGATTCATCTATCTATGCCAATGTATTAATATAAGGCATCGTATCTAGGCTACTGGGGACTAACTCTTTACAATATCGAACAACTTCTTCATAACTCCCAAAGTCTAGATTTTCAAGAGTCATTAAAATGTTTGGATTTAAACCACCAGAGAATCTATATATTTTTATATCATTGTTTATAATAAATCCCAAGGTTTTCCTTGCATGCCTTGTGAAATTTTACTCACAATCCATGGCAGATTCACCTTCCTTTTGCTTCATCCCTATGAATTATCTATCCATCTTTGTATGAATATTTTATGGGAAATACTTGTAAATAAATATATTCTTAATGTATTCCCACTCCATATATTTAATTTTATCCTTTTTATTGGTGTTCATAATCAACACCCATCGTTAATAATACACTCTATCTAAATGATAAATGTACAATGTCACCATCTCCATCTTAGAAAATAAAATCACAGAAAATATCTTCCTTATTTAGTTAAACCACTATTTCATGACTTTTGGGTCATAATATCCAATAAATATGAGTGTTAATTACTGCATAAAATACTCTATATCCATTTTATTCCACTTAGGTGAAGATTACCTACACATTATTCAAGTTATTGTTTATATCCGGAGATAGTTGGGTAATCATCTCCATGAAACTTTGAACTCTACCTCCCAAGGCATTGGGGATTTCATTTGGGAAATAATTTCATTATCCCTCACATGGGTTTTTGTCCTGGTTTATCCATGTTCCCACCATTTTTAAAATAGAAAATGTTTGAAAAAAAATAGTTCAATAATACATGAATAAATTATTTATTCATTTATGCAATTAACTATAACATAATATCTTGTGGGATCCCAATGTTTATCATTATTATAAAATAGGTCATATTCGGTGATTACATATATTTAGTCTCATAATAAGTTTATTTAGTAATGTTATCTATTAAAAATTCCTAAATTAACTAAATTATACTCTAATTCAAACTATAGTATCCCAACATTTCTTATATTATTGGTACATAATTTTAATGATAAATAATATAATAGTGTAAAAAAACAAGGATCCAAAAGGTTTATTGTCTTGGGAAAATTAAGTCCAAACATAGCCTTTACATAATAAAGCATAAAAATTATTTAATTCATTATTCTACAACTTCTTATAGGCCAAAATATACACCTTATTTCAAGTAATAAACTAAGTATAGACATCATCGAAATGGGTGAGATAAAAGACCAGTAAAAGGATAGATAATAACATGAATAAATATAACATGGGTGGTCATAATAAAAATCATCTTTGAATAATAATTAGATCATAATTTTAATCATTATAGTAAGAATTATATTGTGTTATTGAATATGGAAATTCATAAAAATTAAACATCATGTCATAGTGGTCAACTACCACACATAGTTGTGAACAAAGCTAGCATTATGTTCACGTATAAAATATGCGCATAATCAAAACATCATCATTGTGAAAAAATATATCATAATTTTCATGAATGTTTAACAATATCTCATTAGTTACATCACATTACCCAATTAATTTGAGGGCTATGTAATTCCAAGAACATCTGTCACATCATATAATTTACATAATCATGCATGCCATATAGAACGTATAACAACATTATCAATAAAAGAACCCCTAAAAAAGAGAATGGGATTAATAGTAATTTATTAAAGAATAAATTCATGGATAAAATTTGAGGTTCCAAAAATAAATAAATAATAACATACATGGTATAATAATCATCAATATTGAGTGTTGAAGAAACAATCTCAAGAGGAGTAAAAGATGTGTTTTTTTAAAGAAGATTTCTTTTGAAAAAATATATGAATTTATCATAAAATACATTAAAAAGAATTTATATCCCTGAAAAAAAATGAAAACAAAATTAATTTATATTTAAATAAAATTGATTGAAATATCCACACAAAAATTTGGATTGATAGAGTGATAACCCAATGAAAGACAATTGGGTTTGAGAATCCAGTTACCGTTTGTCTGAATGATTTCATCACTTGAATATCCTTCATAACTAAAATATATTCATTTACTAATAAATACATAACCTATTTAATTTTAATTTTATTCATTATAATTTTATGAATTTATTTTATGTTATTTTTGATGAGTTATAGTGTTTAATTTCATCGTTGGGGGTGTTTGTTTTTTTTTGGTTTTCATGATCAGTTCACTTGAATACAAGTATGGCAGTTTGTGTAAAATGAGGATAATTTTAGAAAATGGAGATAATATGTTAGTAATAAACTTAAATAATATTAAATTACCCTATATATAATTTTTATATGTTATTAGGATGAATCATTAGATAAAATGTCAATGATAATTAATTAGATTAATTTTGGAGTTTTCTCGATCATCACACACTTGTTTTATTTTATTATATAATATTATGTATATATGTTTGTTCCAGAAAATAAAAAGGGTTGTAACAAGAATTTTATAATATGTTTCAATAATTATATGGGTTTTATGGACACTGTTGAAGGAAATATAGGAAAATGAAAGTGCATCATCTGTGATGGCGGTAAATGGACACATTAGAGATAACGTTTTCTGATTTAGATTAAAAGGGATAGGATAAGTTTTTAATGATGGATAATTATTATGACACTATAAAATTAAATTATATTTAAGATAATAGAGTTATAAAAAAACCTGGATAATGGTATATGTGTATGTAATAAATAAAAAATAAATTGAAAAGAAATTAAAAAAAATAAAAAGGATTTTACCTCTTGAATTCTTCTCATTGGTAACCTCCTTAGGGAAATTGGATTTGGTATTTTTTTTTGAGAAAAAATGATATTAGAAATTGGTTAGGGTCTTGGGATGAGTATTGGTAAGAAATTTGATAATTTTAATGGCTTGAAGGTGTGATTAGAATAGGTAGTGATGTGTTGTATTTATTGGGAAGGAGAGAGGTGTTTTTTGTTTATTTTATTCATTTGTTTATTATTATGGCCCAAGTCTATTATAAGATGGAACCTTATCACTAAATAAATTAAAATAATGAACTATATTTCTATATTTTTTTATTACATCAGCCACCCATCATCTATAACCCAATAATTCAGGAATTGTTTAAATACCGTAAATTTCAATATTACACTATTCACCAAAAAATCATCTATTTTAAAAAAAACCCAAACATTCACCCTAAAGTTTTTTAAAGGTGCATAATTATAAAATAAACTCTATTTTATCGAAAAATTTTTATATATGATAAATTTAATTTTTAATTAAAATCATCATTTTCTTGGAAAATACCAAATTCAAAATTAAAGTTGATTTTATAATACTTTGAAAAATTAATTAAGGTATCATAAAATTATCTTACAATTATAAGAAAACAATAATATTAATTTATTAATCTATTTTACGAAAATAAACATTATTTTATATCATTATATTCATTATAAAATTTAAAATAAACATTTATGTTTTATAAAAGTATCAACACTTAATTAATAACATTTAAAAAATTTATTTTATATATAATTTGACATAGTTATATAATATTTTAATATATTACAAACCGAAATTTTATATATACTTTCCTAGATGAGGTTACTATTCTAATTTCTAGATTACTATTCACAATGGTAACATTACTATTACAGTGGTTAAGTCACTATTCTGTAGGTATAGCTTCCTTAACTTCCTAAAATAACTCTTATTTCATTCATTCATCTTTTAAAAAGTTTATATTGTCTTATTGATTTAATGTTTTGTGATTTATACTATATGGAATATTATAATAAGGATGTTTCCAGTGTGAAAATTAATGGTTATTACATGGATGAATAAAGACAATAGAAATCCTGAATAAACAGCCTCTAATACCCTACCAACCCCAAGATGGTTTTGATTTCCAAATAATTATTCGACAGATTCCATTAAATCACTGAATTGATCTTCTCAAGGTCCACTCAAACCCCTTGTATTGAGATCCCAAGACCCAAAAACGTCACTTCCCTGATCAATACGGTTCACTTAGAATACTTTTCATAGAAATGAAGATCCTAAAAAGTTCCCATCACAATCCTCAAATTCCTTTCATGATACTTCTCATACCCTGAGTATACAAGGATTTAATTCATGAATACCGCAAAAAGTAAATCTATATACTAGTTTAACACCCTAATTTTGAGCATCATGAAGACCATTGGAGCATTCGTCAACGCAAAAGGCTTGAACAAATACTCAAAGTGGATATACCTGTTGTGAAATGATATTTTAAGAACATACACCTCTTTAACCATAACATAGTGATACCAGAAAAGATGGTCAATATTAGAGAACCAAATTTACCCATTATGATGATAATAAAGGTCAAAAATATGGGGAAAATGATACTTGTTATTGATCATCACCTTATTTAACTTACAGTAATCGATACACAACCATATAGATGCATCAACCATATTAGAAAACAAAACTGGGCTGGCTGGCCCATGGTGAGACGCTCAGGAGAAAAAATAAATTGGGATCCAAAATCATCATGTTATACCTATATTTTCCTCATCTTATTGTGTTCCATATAGTATGAGGTGAGAGATTGCGGTTGTGTTATTGGTGCCAAATCAATAGAGAAATCCACATCCCACTCTTGATGAAAACATGAGAAATCCTCTAGAAATATTTTAGGAACTCATCCACCACATAAGTTAATCCAAACTAAATAAAACTATAGAAATACACCATTAATAGGGATGATATATGAAAAATTTGGTTGTCCAATTTTAGAATTATACGTCTATAACATCGGGAACGAGGATCCCATTCACCTTGAAAAACCAGGGTGCTTCGATTTGGTGCCCCAAAACATACTTGTTGCCGACTGAAATTGATGTGTGCTGAAAACACACCACCAAATACATAAAACGAGTCATTCTAGGAGGTCCATATCCATTATTGGGAAATTACATTCCAAATCAACCACAAACATGGTTAGTGTGCAAGACAAACTCTTGACACCCTAGTCTCTCTTCTTACCAAACGACATTAACAACTCCATCTTATACAACATAATCTCAGTGTATAACATTTACACATTGAAAAGACTGGAAGAAATAAACAAAACATAAGAACAATTATCAAATAGTATAATAGATTAAGATTATAATTTATGAACAATACCTCAAACTATCACAGGTCCTGTATGTAATTCCACTGGTCCTCAATAAAGAGGTCTCATCTCTACCTAAGCCTAAGAATGACTACTAACCCACAACTCTTCTCTAAATTAAATCTACCCAAAAGATGTTCCATACATACCACTAGAACCTAAAAACCAATATCCCCTTATCTTGGATAGTTCTAATTGGGATGAAATCCATTTTAAATTTACATATCCTATTCCACTTTGATATGGGTGCACCACTTGAAAAAATCTCTTCAACTTCCCCATTGTTCCACACTAGTGGACATGCATGGGTGGAGATGAACACGCAAACCACATTTATCCTACCTTCTCACTCTAAATACACATGACCAACCCCACAATAGAATCCACAGACAAAGGCATCATAGATGTATGGCCTAGAATACTACCTCCCCTCTTATACTGCATGCCCTGCTTCCTCTTCTTCAAAGATGAACTATTACTGTCCACTATTGACACGGCTTTAGAGAACCCAAAATTGTTTTTACAATAAATATCTATAATCATATAATGATCATAAACCTCATCATAAGTATTAATATTGATCAAAAAGGCATGGTATCAGATTTCAGGCCTCAACCCCATATCAAACTTCTTATCCATCAGCTTCTTACTGGATACATCCTCGTGTGAGAACTGAACTGTCTCTAAAATTATGTTAGTGTACTCCAACATGATCTAGTCTTCCTAGATAATAACAAATAACTCCCACTACCTAGAAAAGGCTAAAATACCATGTAAATACTACTTATTTAATACAACCTTAAAATTATCCCAACCCATATGATTGTGCCTACCAAATTGAACCAATGAGTCCCAACACTCCTAATTGTGATATTCCAACATAACTGAAGATAACTTCACTCTTACTTCCTCAAATGTTTCAAAAAATTTAGATGTCCTATCTATTTTTTCAATCCACTGACCCTATTTCAAGGGTTTGGTGATACCTTACAAATAAGAAGGCTTTTTTCTTGAGGAACTACCGAGCTTCGTCCCTTCTAAAGCATGGTTCGACTTCTCTAACCTATGTAAGACCAGAGTCCACTCCTTGAACGACATCTTGGATAGCCCAAACCACCACTTCCACTAATATATGATGGACTGGTGAGGGAAAACTATCTTATTACTCTTCTCAATATTGTACATGAATTTTCCAAGGAGGCATCTTATTATAATAGGAATCAATCACATGGAAAAACAATCAACATAGATTCTGAAAATTCTTAGCAATGGAGAAAAATCTCAAACACTTCCATAAAATGGAACCAAACCACATCCAACATAATAACAAGAAAAAACCCACTAAACATTCACTTGGTGTCCATATATAGTATTCAGTATACTCTGATCTTTCTATACATTTCCCAAAGAACATGACAAAACAATAGTGAAACCTGTTTGGATATTGTTTTGTCACGAACCAAACCAGGATCTCATCCAACCTGACACCTGACACAACCTTTGGCATGGCCCACATGGAATTCGTGATCCCTACAGGTAGGAATAAAATTTATTAGTTTCAATAATATACTTTGGGAATTATTTCAGTCATTAATATAAACATAAACAACAAACAAGAATAAACATCACAAGATTGATAATAATAACCCAATAAAGTGAAATTTTTTATTGAATATTTTATAACATGAACTGAACGAAAAATACTAAAATAAAATGCAAATGAAAAAAACATCATAAAAATCTTCACATGCTTAGAGATTTATCACCCCCAAGACATCACCACCAGCAACTGTAAGAAGTGGAACACTAGAAACCATATCCACCATCCTCACGATAGTACATCGTGCCTTTACTTTGGTCATACATAAAAAAGTCTACATACTCACAAAAAAATTTATGTTGTGTGTTCCAAATTCTATTTGGATGTGATCCAAAAAAAATATTCCAATCTATTAAATAATAAGATAAGTTAACATAACAATTTTTATAAGAAATGTTGTAACTTTTTTAAGGAAACCTTTTTATAAAACCCTTTTCAAGAAAACACTTTTAATAAAAAAACCATTCTCAAAAGAAACTTTCATTGAAATTAACAATACAAAAGGTCCAAAATATGATGATAGCTAAAACCAAATCACATAAATATCATGTCACAAAAGTGTTCACTATGGGAAGCCCTTATAGGTTACTATAACAAGTGGGGCCTTAAAAACCTCATACCTCGATGACAGTTTCCTCCAACCAATACCATCAATGTTCTTGTACATAAGCCACTAGAGGGGAATGCATCCCAAGGTATAGTGGTCTCTAAATCATAATCCAAACCAATAGAGTTATCATTACTATTACACTAGATGGTATCATATCTCACGGTCCAGCGGTCTCCAGTCATATCACATGTTCATTTTGTGTAGTAATTTTGAATCCTATTAGATGAAATTGGGGATTGAATCCACTGAATCAAGTAGTGTACTAGTTCTAGTTCAGCTTCCATGATACTGAGGATTTTATTTATTCTCAAATCCCATTTCACATGTCTCATAAATCATCACTTCCACACAAACATTCCAAGCATCAGTAACACACAAAGAAATCAACAATTTCACAATTCACATTGATCCAACAATCAAATATCACATGGACACCACTATTTAACATAAACAAAACCCTTTCCATTTCCCCACACACACCAAAACCATTTGGAAACACATTTCTCACAACTTTCACAATTCATAAAACCCATTTTCAAACATAATAAAGAGTGCACACAAGAAATCCAACCATTTCCAAAGTCAATTCCCCTTTCAAATCCATACACACACCAAATCCATTTTATATCGAGTTTCACATGGATTTAATGATTCATAAAAAAATTAATGTTTACCAAAATGATAAAAATATGAAACAAAATCAAATTCATATGGAAAACAAAATCCAACAAATTGTCACCTCATGTTCCATTTGAAAGCATCATTTACACCTTTCAAATAAGGAATAAAACACATTTAAGAAGCATCACAATGGAACACACATGAATCATTTCCATTTTCCTCAAAAAATAAATTTTTTTCACATACTAATCTCAAAACATATTTCACACCACACAAAAAATCCATAGAACACAACTATAACACCATCAGAGAAAGTTAAAGTCATCTAATAATGTAAAACCATGGAACCGCCTACTTTTTTCGCTATAAATTATAGAATTTAGTGTGAAAACATAACTAAACCTCTGTAAGACCATATCTATGAATGATCAATTTCTAAACATAAATATTTCCCCCTAAAATATATCGAACCCTCATTATGTCAAACAACCCACTAGAAATGGAAAACTCAAGGAGGGAAGAAGAACCCTATAAATAATTGAGAAACTAAGGGAAATGACACTTAATTTATGATTACTTGATGAATAAACCCCAAAACCACCTAAATATTGGGGTTCATTAGGTCTAAGGAGGAGGATAGGAATCCATGAAGGATGAAAATCCCATCAGGTTCGGACTACTAGTTATTTAGGGTTAAATCAAAAGGGTGAAAATGATTAATTTTATGATTTTTAATGACCTAGAGTGGTCACATGGTTAGCACACATGGTTTTACAAATAATGAGGAAATTGTGTGTCCCTCACTATCCGTGAGGAATGAGGCTGCATGATTTCATGGTGAATGATCAACGGTTTCCCCAAACTATATACCAATTGTGTGCCACCTGTGATCAATTTTAAAAACTCATTTTTTCTCCAAAAATACATAGGGAACCCAAAGGATGAATGAAAAACAATAAATAAATGATAGATTACCTCAAAATAAAATCATACGTGTAAAACGTTATAATTTTTAAAAAATTTATTCCTCAAGAATGTTTTCAATGATCTTTTAATGGTAGTCTTATTCATTAATGTCAAAAACCATTGCTTTTAATTATCATCTATTGGAGATATTTTATATTGATATCATCCTCATTCTATTCTTAATGGTTATTGATTGATTTTTATATGGAGAATATTTACATTCAATTCCTTGAGTCATTTTGTAGTCCCTAGTAAATATTCACTTTCCAGTGGTCATTAATCATTAAATTTCACCCAAATATCCATATCATTTATCGTGGATATGATTGTTTCCTAAAATGCATACTATTTTTATATATAGTGTTTTCATTCAATGTTATTTGATATATGGGTAAATATTTATAAATCCATATCATTTAATTTATATGAATATTTGATAAGTCACATTGTTCATTAATTAAATCTATTATTTGATATATAAGGAATGATTTGGATATATATGACATAGGCGGGGAATGGTTATAGATATCCCCTTGATGCATCAATAGAATGATGGGACGAGTGAGTTGGCTAGTCTTAGTGGGGTTTTCACCTAATATGTTTTAAACTGTCTTGTTATATATATTGAATATAATGGTATCATGTACCTGGGAATCATGGGATCCAATAATTAAGCATTTCCTTCATCCAGATTCACCTATTATTATACATGATATTTTTACTATAACAAAATCTATGGTTACATTTAGTTATTAGTTTATTGATTTAATGTAATTTGTTTCTAGTTATTTTTTATTCTATATTGATTATTACTTATTTAGTTACTTGAATGGAGTGGGTTTTATGTTATATATATTTACATATTATTTATGAACTTCCTTCTCATTTTATTGATTATGTGGCATGTGTGTTTAGTTATTACCTTCTATATTTATAGAGATCAATAATTCATTATTACTTCAACTATACTTAACCCTTAGTGGGAATTTTAGATCACACTTATTTGGTATCATTTCCCCAAAATTCAATGAAGTGTAAAAATAATTATATGAAATGATATGTTAAATAGAGTAAAATTATACATGAAAAAAATTATTTTGTAATTTTTGTATTCATTTGTAATACAATACTCATGTATGTATCCAGTTTAACAAGAATACTAAATTAGTTGGTCATTTAAGATTGATATCCTTATATCTTTGGCTAATTTGATGCTAGTAGACCCTATATAAGGTCTTACTGGGGTCGGGGTGATACATAGCTCCCCTTGTAAAATTTATTAAACATAAAAACACTTTATCTATATGTTGTGGAATACACCGTGTGTAACTTGGAAAATTATAAGATGTATAATTGATAATTTCAACTGAGAAATGCATGAGACACCTTGTTTTCACAAAGCCTAGTGCCTCCACATCTATGTACGATCACTCCTCTAATGTAATCCAAGATTAATTCTAATACAGAGTCCATCACACCTATTTTGATCTTCATTGGTGTCCTTTTTTGTTTGTATTCATCGCTACCATCACCAAACACCTAAGCCCAACAAAACCCCATAAAAAATTCCATCACCTCATAACCACTACTTAAGGTCAACCCAATACACCTTCTACACTCTATTTTATCAATGTATAACCAATATTTAATCATAGTGGGAGATCGAGAATATTATAATCAAATATTGTGGTCGATGATATGTACAACCAACCAAAATGTGTTATGTTCATCTTTATCAATGAACCTAGAAGATGGGAAATGATAATAATATACGAAAAAAATCAAATATTCTCAATTAATATATTTCCACCAAAATTCATCATTATTCACATAAATATTCACAAAAAAAATATAATTATATAATAATACTACTACTACTAATAATACTATTTTTATTAATCAATTCATAATACAAGAATGAGCTTGAATAAACCACTAAAAACTTATAAGTAATATAATCCAAAACTAAATCCAAAACATAAATATCCAATCAACATTATTTGAAAGATCAAAACAACAAACGAAAATAGAATAAAATTGAATAAAAATCACTTAACTTAAAATTTAGTTAACCAATTAATTTTATAAATCTATATTTGAAATTCTGAAAATCAAATGAAAATATTGAAATTTAATTCTAACTTCGAATTTATTTTTTATTAATTTTAAATGAAGTTCACCATGTAAAATATTTTATTTTATACTTAATCAATTTCCCAAATATAATTAAAAATGATAAAATACAAATGATTATTCATTAAGATACCATTTAAGAAAAGTTGTCTAACAAGAATGTTAGTGTTATAGGGGATTAAATAACATATTAATGTATAAAATTGAATATTAATAAGTCATACGACATGTCATAAACATCAAGAAAATATTTTTTAATTGAAATAATGTAAATAAATCATTAATACCTCATGAATCTATCTTTGCTATGGGGATGTATCCTTATATCCCATCCAATATTATTCTCACATTTCTCCTCTTCCTTTTGTTTTTTATAAGAGAAAATACATGATGACTAAACCTAGTAAGAGGAGTAAAATGTGATTTTATAACACCACACCAAGGAAAATTGGTTATACACTTAGAAATACCGAAGATTCCCAATATAGGTCCCCAAAAATGAACTCAATACTTAAAAATTTCCTAGAAAAAACCCTTAATGAGCATAAATAAGTGTTGTAACTTCCATTTTATGTTCAATTCAAGAGGTGTCATCATTAAATCTAATGTAAGAAATATTTATATATTAAATAAATATTATAATCCCTTTAAACACGAAATATCTCAAAACATTAAAAATGTTTTACCTAAGGATAATTACCATATCTCAATAACAACCTAATGATCAAAAAAATTATTAGGCCATACACTTGGTTAAATTTACCTTTTTACACTATTTAAATAACACTATCTTTAAAAACAAAAAATAAATTATTTCATAATATTAGAAAAATCTTGGTAACTACAACATATCTTACACTTATTCTTTTTTATTTTTCAAAAAGAATCCAAAAATATATATTGAATTAAAATCTCATAAAAAACATATATAATGAATAATCAATTTTCATACTCACTTGAACCACCTATGAATATCCCAACTCAAGGTATTCCTAGAACACACACATATTGGAAACAATAATATTATTCCACCACTTAAATATTGATAACACAAATAAGAATCCATGAAACATCAAGAACTACTATAGAAATGTTCATAAACAATGGTAGAATGTTGGGGTTGTCACGATCCCCCCCCCCCCAATTAAAGAACAACCCAAAATCCACCACACTAAAACCATTTATCCACACAAAACCCTAATACATGGGGATTTAGAGAAATATTCTACTTGAACCCTTATATTTTTTTAAGATAGTGATATATACTCTTTAATTTATATTTGACTTACTTGATACTATTATAAGAATATATACCAATGTCACCAACACAAATATTAGAAGAATCTCCATACATAAGTTTTAGAAGATTTTTTACCCGAGTAAAAACAAAAAATTACCCCTCTAAATCCCAACAAGATTACATATTTTTCTGAAGATAACATGGTTGGTTAATTGTAACTTTTTGAGAAAGTAACTATTGTGTTCTCAATGTTATGTTACCAACCTCCATAATCTATTATGACATAAATAATTAGATTATTGGTGATCCATTCCACTATAATCTAAAATAAACATTCATGAATTTTTTGATAATCTTTAGTCCACTCTAAGGTCTATTTTAACACGTTACAAACTAAAGAAACTAATTCTAAAACACTCTAACAATCACTATTTACTAAGTAGATAAAAATTTACCATAATGAGCATAGTTTTTGGTCGGACTTATACCATTAATGATCTATTTCAAAATAGAAATCTTAGATTAAATATTTTCCTAAAAACATATTTTGGGAGTTCCACAATCCATCCTTGGAGTAAGATGATTTTCTACCACCTTATTATAATACATAATGTTAGCTAACTATAAATACCTGACCATACAAGCCACCAAATATAGAAACTTCACAAAAGAAAATAATGCTCCACTATAACTGATATCACAAAAAAAGGGATGCATATAACAAATCCCAAACTCACACCTTGAAATACTACCAAATTAATTTTCCTTTCAATGTATTATAAGAACCACTACTGAATTCTAAAGATACTCACCCACCATTCTTTCTCAAATTATATTGGAATCATCAAATTCCACAAAAAAACAATCCATGGGTCACATAATCACAAGAAGGAGTTCGTTACTACCAAAAAAATTATTAAGATTTCAATATACCCCTAACAATTACTAAACCTTTCTTATCAAAATTTTGTTCTAAAAACAATATTATTTTCAAATAAAACAAAACTCGACCTCAATGAACTATTCGTCAAATAGGTCACACTGATCCCAATGAAAACATTTATCCAATTGGTCTCCAATTACAACATGATATCCCTATCATTTTCCAAGATATCCAATAAATATAATTACATATCAATAAAACATGTAATGTAATATAATATTGAGGTTAATTACTTTATAAGGGTAACCGTAAAATGTTTCATAAATAGTTAATATTTTTCTAAAATACTACTGGAAGCCACTTAACCATAATATTCCTAGTATGCCATGATAAACTTGAAAAATAAATGATATTTAGTTGTATTCCTTAGAATTTTTTCCCCACTAATCTACACATAACTTTAAATGACCATAAAACTTCTAACCCACACCATGGGTGATGAAACAATATCTTATATCAATAAATTGTAATCCCATTAAATAAATTACTCACTTTGAGGAAAACTCACATTATCAACTAGTGAGAGAAAATAGATGATCACCTTCAGTAAAAGTTTATAGAGGATGATGTATGGAAAAAAATTCACTTCAATATACAAATAAAAAATAATAACAAAAGGTGGATTGTTTTACCAATATTTATTATTATTCATGTTAAGGATGAAGACACAAATTTTACCTTGAATGTTTTTAGGTATCAACTATTTAATGCCATTCTATCATGAAAAAATCCATAAACTAACTACCAGTACACTATGTAAAACAAATATTAACTAAAAAAATTGATAAATATAATCTAAATAATTACCTATATATAGTTACTAATGAGAAATAAAGTCATTTTAAATCATTACCTCTAAAAATGTGATAATGACTATAACTGTAGAATGTACAATCCAAATGTCATCTTTTTCATGGTGTTATATCACTTCCATAAAGGTAATTTAAACTTGTTGTAATAAAATGTTCAATTATTATATATTATTTTCAACTGCAACAATTTCTCTAGGGCTTCAACATTACCGGGGGATGTAAAAAACAACACAAAAACTAAAAAATCACCTCATTGGCCTTTATAGAACTCTCAAGACAATAAAAGAGGAATATATCATAGATATTTTACATGGTGTGCCCTAAATATAAACCCAAATTTTTAATTAGAAACAAAAATACATACCTTAAGAGATTCAAGAAGCTTGTGAACTCAAACAGTCTTAAACATTTCTTACTATTACTTCCAAAACAAATACTAAAACCCCAACCATGGTAGTATAATATTGTGTTATCTTAAGTAAATATTTCTAATTGATCACATAATTTTAAGAAAAAATTCAACTGAAATAATCTATATATTTTAGTAAGGTATCCAAACTAGATAAGAAACATGATCATTAAACTCAAACCAATCATTTACAAAAATAGGATTCATCTTACCATGAAAACACATAGATAATTCATTTCTAGAACACAAAACTTTATTCAAAATATAGGTTTTGTATTTTATCTCATTGAAAAGTAGCATTCACTATATAAATAAATAAATAAATTATAATTAATGGTGGAGGATTCTACCTCTAGTTTGAGAGGATGTGTGGACTATCACCCCCTTAAACTAATGTGATTCATTCACACACTACATGGAATATATTAAAGTTTTGCTTAGTTAAAGTATATGATATATATAAAATAATGATAACAAATTAATTATAATATATATATATAACTAATTTTTTTTATTCTTTTAATACAATAATAAAAATGGAAACAACTATCATGTGTACATATGGCTTACCGTCTCAATGAATGGTGTATTCCATTTCATACTTTTATATTATATAAATAATTATAATAAACATATAATTAATAAAAAAGATATTTATATATTGTTTTACATTTTTAAAATCATGATATAATTATAAGGACCAATGATATAACAAATTAAGACACATGCAAGGAGTAAAGAGAATATTACCCGAAGTGAAACATTAATACAAGATTGTTAACAAGCGGGTAATATAAGATCATAATAAAAAAATATAAGGTATTATACATAATAATATGGTTCTATAAAATATTCACAATAAAATTCTATTTATTATATATGTGGTTTTTATTATTATGAAGTGATCCAAGACACAAGGTATGGTCATTTCATGTCACTTTTTATTTTCATGAGATACATACATAATTCATCACCTATACATTTTGTGTGGTGTGTATATTTATCATGGATTTATTAAACTAAATTTATAATTAAATTTATGGTTATTTACATAACCATTTTCTGAAATTTATTTTATGGGGTTAATGTTTCAAAATATCCCAAATGGGTAAGACAGTTTTTTATCATTTTTTTTAGACTCATGTTTCATTGCGCACCTACATTACATTTATAGGTGTATATACATCTATTAGACATGTTATATTTTAATATAATGAATTTCATGATATTTCAATCTTTATGTAATTTCATTTTCTTACATGGAGAGTATTATCCCGAGTTACAATGTTTTAAGAGTTTATTGAATCAATCACATCATTTATCATGATTATTTATGTTTATGCTTATTTTGATGAAATATTTGGATCCAAAATTCAATAAAATTCATGAGTTTACTTCTCCTCTGGTTATTTATGATTTATTAATGTATTGGTAGAATTTTTGGACTCTTTGTTACATATGATAGTTATGAAAGTGTTTGTAAGAAAGCCTAATTTTACCCTCTCTTCAATCGAAAATATAAGTTCCTTCAAAAACATGTTTTCAAAAATGGGTTTCCAAGAATATTTTACCATTTTAATATAATATTTAAAATAAAATTTTATACTTTTTTTCTTTTACTAATTTCATAAAAGTAATCATTTTTTCACTTTTCGAACAAGTAATTTTTTTTAACCAATTTACCGTAAAAAATGAATGTTCATTTTATCTTGTACGACATGTACATATTTAGCTGTTGTAATTTATTTTAGACTTCCTCTTAATTTTTTAATATATAATTTTTAATAAAATGGTTCAAAAAGTAAATTTCATAGAATTTTTTTTATAATGTCTTCAATATTATTTTATGTGTTTCTAAAAAAATTGTTTCGAAAAGGATTTAAGCCTTATTTATAAGTTTTTGAATTATTTTGAAAGAAATGGTTTTAAATACATTTTCAACCTTTTTTCATTTGTTTTCAAATAAAATAAGTTCAAAAAAATTCAATATTTCTTTATATGTTTTAAATATATTTTCATCGTTTTAAAAAAAATGATTGATGACTATTTTAAACATTTTATGGAAAATGATTTTTTAGATAATTTCAAAGTCTTATTTATATATTTTCAACTTATTTTAAAATAAATTATTTTTAAATGATTTTATATAATAAAAATCCTTTTTCAATGAAGAAAAGATATTTTTCTATAGAAATGTTTTAGAATGATATTTCAAAATTATTTTTCATATAAGACAACATCTGTCGGTGTCAGTCATTCCTTTTATGGAAGTGATCTAAAGGATACATTCATAATCACTATCTGAATGGGTTATGATTTATTTCCTTGTATTTATGAAACCTATTTCCCATCCATGGGTAATTTGTGTATGAAATCCATTTCTCATTCATTAGTTATGATTTAGATGAAATGATTATTAAACCTGTATATTGTTTCATAGGATATGATATGTTTTCATTTTTATTATACCCATTTAATTTCATGGGTAATGATATTATTGTTTATGATATTTTGGTATATTTATGTAATATTTAATTATGAGATGGGTGGGACCTCTATCTCCCTCCAATTCATTGGTTAATGATTTGTATCTCGTGATCTAGACATGGTAAGAATGAAAAATTAACATGATTTAGTATTACATGGCTATAATATGAAATTAAATCACTTTAGTATTACATGACTTGAATGCGAAATGAAATCAATTCAGTATTATAGTGATGGAATGAGGAGTGAACTATGTTCAGTAATATAGGGCTAGAATGGGGTGTGATCCTAGTTCAGTACAGGACATTGTCCACTATGATGGTCTTGAAAGTAATATGATGAATAATATGGAAATTATTATATATTCTTATGTGTCTACCACAATTCATTGTTTTATTTCCATATTATGATTTTATATATTATGTTCTTTATTTACTTATTATTCTTGACTTATGTATATCCAATTAGTAAGTCACGATTCTAGTTCATGATCCTTGATATTAAGGTTATGATCTTCTCTCTTTATGATCATGTTCTCATACCCCTATGATCATGTTTATGCTTACATATCTCCCTTTTTTACCCTTACTGAAAATATGAGATCACCATATTTATTTTTCCTTCACCTAGGTTATGAAGATATGTATTATGTATCATGAGTCTAGGAAGGGTTATGGTCACGAAGAACCTTTTGGGAGATGACGTAGCTCAATTATGTACAAGTGTTTATGTTTTAATGTTTCCAAATGCACTAGACTAATACGGTCTTTGTGTGACTTCTTGTATAATGTTTTAAGTATTTCTAAATTTTTATGTAATTTTAATGTATAAAACATGATGGTCTCTATAATTGGTATCAGAAAAAGGTTTAGTTATCCTTTGGAAGCTAAGATGATAAAACCTTAGTGATAACACTAAGGACATGTCTACAGATATGTATAATGATAAGTAAAATCATAGAAAAGTGTCATGGAATTTTGGAAAAGGATATAGTAAGTGGTTTCTTAGAAATACATACTTATATAGATAATACAAGTGGATGTGACATTGGCATATATGTACTAAGGAGTAATAACTCCAACAATATGTTCTGGGTCTAACTCGGGGTAATCTCATATATGACAACATGACTTACTAAACACCTTGTTTGACACTCCCAGGGAATATTATTTTTTAATTTAAAAACTCTTCATGAAACATTATTAAGGATTTAAATAAAATTTGGCTATGAATAACTATGTGGTTTTCTTTTATGATATTTAATGATCACATTATGATTCTGGTTTTAGTCAATGGAGAAAACCAAAAGTAAAACGATTAACGTTGAATGTGATGGATGATTTGCTGATGGCCAGTCAGTTGAGATTATCACTGGAGTGTAAGATTTTGTGATCATTCCCCATTAGTGTTCACAGAACATTATTAACAATGTGTACCATAACCGACTCTTAGACTCACCAAGGTAGCAAAAGGAGTTTAATAAGAATTATTGTAATGGATACCACATAGGAAAAAATATTTAGTTTCATTTCTTTCAATAATTTGGTAATAATCACCTAAGATAATGTCATAAAGAAATAAGAATATCTTTTGAAAATGGAAAATAAAGACACGAAGAAAGTGACTGCAAGGGGAAATTGATGAGTTTAGTTAATGAAATGGATGATAATATTGGACACTCTAAGACAACATAGGAGGTTAAGTGTTTTAAGTGTGAAAAAATGGTTAGTATGAATATCAGTGTCCCAAGAGGAATTCTCTTTAATAGAATCAACAAAGTGGTCCGAGTAATGGTTACATTTTCAACGATGAAGATACTATATAAGAAATGTGAATTGAAATAATTAATATATAATAGTATGAGGTAGCATTGTTAATGGAATGAATATTAAGTGGAATAATTTTTTTATGTATTTGGATTTAATAATAAGGTTTTATTAATACTGAAATATATAATGATTTTTTAGTTAATGTCTTTTGCTACAGATTTACAAGAACACATTGAATGGTTCTGATGGAATAGAAAAGTGATATAATAGCAAGGCGAGGCCCATGAAAAACACGTGGATAATGGAAATATAAACCTTAATATGTTTATTATGTTATGATAATATTTTTTTGGATAAATATATGTCATATATGAATAAAAAAATTGGACGATACTGATTACCTTGGAACTAAATAAGGACCTTTTGACAAGTATTTCATGATATCATGGATGAAGTTTTCAACTTCTTGGATTTATAGAATAAATCCAGTAATATATGGAATAAATAATTGTCCATGTTTCCCCAAAGGAATTATGGTAATTCTTGTGGTTAACATGTTCTACTATAATTTACCATGTCACTATTCAAATGTTTGGAATGTGAAAATTATGAGCTACTTTGTGATATATAGGGGATCAATATTAATTTAATATCATGAATTTCATTATAATTTTTTGGATTTTCATCTTTGAGAAGGGTTATAAGTTTTAATATTCATAAATATTTTATATTAAACATCAGTGGAAGTATTTATTTATTGAGACTGTATTGAAAACCTTGGTTAAAATTCTATTTAGTGATTAACCTTATTCCAAGAATTACAATCATATTTTGGAAATTAAATTAGTATATTTTTTAGAAAAGGACATCATATATATTATGTGATAACAAAACATGCCTGACAAGGCTTCAGGTCTTAATCCCGTGATTGAAAGACTATAAGGGTTTCATGCATACCACTAGGCTATGCGATGTTCGGGTTAATGTATTATTTTTTTTTATGATTAAATATTTATGATGAAACAATAGTGTAACATTTTATGTTTATATATTAATTTATTAATAATAATTATTTTAAATAATATATATATAATTAGTTATACTTTTCATTCGTTAATGAGCTTCAATATATGCTAAATGTTTATTTTAGTTCTTTGGGTGTTAGAGGTAATTTCTGGACACCCATTCCTTTAAGTAATGGATGAATTAGCAGTAGTTAAAAGAAAAATCAATGAATGAAAATTTTCTTATAGAAATATATCAAGTATATTTCATTATACTATTGTTCAATAAAATAATTACTCCCTGATAGGATAATGATAAAAAAATTCTTTACACCTTACTTTTTTTTAACTGATGGCCTGATAAATCATCACAGTTTTTTAAATTTCATACCCTTAACTTTTACTTAATCAATTAATTGTTTGTGATTGATGATATCAATAAATCCCTATAAAACATTATGAATATACTCCATGTAAGGTCTTCATTCCCAACATATGTTATCATATATGGAAACCTAGTAATATATTACTTTGGGTAACTGTTATGGTTCCAACGTTCCCTTTTAAGGGTTGTTTTATTATTCATTTTTTAACTGTGGGTTTCTGTGAATAAATCATTCAAGTATTAAGCATATGATAACCTAGAAAGATTTGAAGGATGAAATTAATTTTAAGTGGGTGGAATGTAACACACCATGATTTTGTGAATTATTTTTTCGGATTAATTTAAAATTTTTTATATTTTTCATTTTACGCAAAACTAAAGATAGTTTATTTTATATTAATGCACTATGTTTGGATTTAATTATATGAAACAACAAGTTAATTGATCACAACACACAACATAGAATTTTGTTTTCTCTCTATAGAACACTGAGGGTAGCTTACATTATAGAAAAAAATGACTTTCCTCAACGGCTTGCATAACACGCAAGATTGAGGGTTATCGAACAACAATACATTGATAAAATATAACTATTTAAAATAATAATATATGACCTAAACATTAAATTGTATGTTATGAATGTTATTAACTAATTTATTAAAATATATGTTTACACAATATAATATTAATCCATAGGTTACATATTAATTATAAATTAATATGAAAACTTATTAAATATAAAAATATATTATAATTTTTATGGTCACAATGTAGTTTTACCATAATAAATTAACTTAAATACAATTATTGAGTTATATTAATGTAATATATATTGTATATATTAAATAAAATATTTTTTTTATATTTATTCAATAGATTTCATATACATAATATAAGAACAAACCTACTTTTAGTAATAAAAAGATATATTTTTATAAATGTAGTTTTAACACCTTTTAATAGAGAACACATTTTGAATCCCAATTTTGAACTTTTTTAGACTTAATATGTATAAATAAACATTAAATTTAAATTATAACCATAAAAATTAGGTTGGGATAATTTTTTGGTATTTTGTCTTTAAGGTTTCATTTTTTAACGAATCGTTAAAAATGCTGAATTTTAGTTCCAAACTGGGAATTCATCTAATTTATTTGTAAGTATAAATTTTATTATAAATTTAATTAAAGGTTTAATTAGATAAATTTTTTATCAGTTAAAATAATTTAAGTAATTTAGAACAATTTCACTTTGAAATTGGGAAAAAAACATAGCAAACTATTGAATGTTTTTACTTTAAAAACCCACATTGTCGACTCAACTGTGGATTCATTTTAAATTAATTTATACCAATTCTATGATTGTAATTTAAAAAAATGGATTCAATATTTTAAATACTAATTATTTTTAATTTCTAATAAAGAAATATTTTTTTACAAAAATATTAGTGAAGGTGATTAAGATTAATTACAATGATTAAGAGAAAAATTAGGTTAATAAAGTACTAAATATTAAATTTAAGACCCAAAACGACCTAGAAACTTGTAAAAAAACCTGATTAATGTTTATTATTCATCCAAAAACCTTATATTAATGAGTTTTTTTTTGTTTTTTATTACTTTTTTAAGGTACATACATGGGTACACCAAACATGTTTTCAAAAATGTCAACTGTGTCCTTTCCCTCTACTATAAAAGGTCGCCACATCTACCTCTTATTCACACATCTGAAAACACATAGTTTCAGAAAATATATACTCAATAAACATTCAATATACATCCATTACTCCTTGAATCCTCCATTTTTTCAAAATGAAATTCCATTAATCCCTTTGGAACAAACCAAAAGGAGTTAACCGATTAAGAGGTAACAACTTCTCTCAAACTCATTTCTTTTTTTTTCTTTCTCCACCCCTCCACTGTCATTATTCCATGATTATATGAAATGACTAGTATATGAAATATAATAGGAAATTTTTATTAAAAAAATTTAACCTACACTTACAAACACCTCCATCTAATGGGTAATGAACACACTGTTTATGTGTACGGTGAACTATCACCTCACTAACTGATGATTGTTCGTTTTTTGATTTACTGCCTCTCATGGTGGATGTTATGATGGAAATTTTTTTCATATCTGTTATATATTATATTTATTATTTCTTAAATATTATTTAAATATTTTTACAACACATATATTTATAATTTCCATTTTCTATTAATGAGGATAATTTCGTTTAAGGAAGTGTAGACTACCGCCCCCTCAAAACAATGTGATTCATTCACACACAACATGGAATATATTAAGGTTGTGTTTAGTTAAAGTATATAATATATATGAAATAATAATTCTAATGTAATTTAAAAAATATATATATATATATATATCTCATTTTCATTATTTCTTTTAATATGACGATAAAAATGGAAACATCGTTCATGCATATGTATGACCTACCATCTTCAGGAACAGTGTATTCCATTTCATAATTCTATATTTTATATATTATTAAAATAAATATATACTGAATATAAATGATATTTATTTAATTTTTTATATTCATGAATACATATATGAGTATAAGGACCAAATATATAACAAATTAAAATACAAGCGGAGAATAAAGAGAATATTACTCGCAGTGAAACCTTATCATATGATTTTTAAAAAGAGTGTAATATAATGTCATAATAAATCCATATATTATATTATATATAATAATATGGTTTTATAAAAACTGTATAATAAATTTATATTTATTATTAAGGTGTTTATTATGAGTCTAAAAAGATTCAATACACAAGATAATGAGATTTTATCTCACTTTTTATTTCTATGAGATACATGCTTTCACCACCCTCCATAAATTTTGTGTGTTATGTATAATTCCTATTGATGAATTAAATATTTATTATACATAAATTCATGGGTATTTAAATATACAATATATTTCATTTATTTCATTTTTTTAATGTTTCAAAAGCTACCAAACTGATAATATTGTATTGTCTTGATTTCCCTTCTTTGAGACACATGTTTTATTATTAACCTATATTTTTTCGAGGTGTATATACATTTATTTTACCTGTAATATATTAAATATAATTCATTTAATGATATTTTATTATTCATGTAATTTTATTTTCTTACATGGATAGTATGATCCCAAGTTACTATGTTTTAGGGGTTTATTGAAACAATCTCATCGTTTATCATGATTGTTTATGTTTATGCTTATTTTGATGAAATATTATGACCTATATATCAAGAAAATTAATGAATTTTCTTATAATCAGGTTATTCATGATTTACTCGTTTATTGCTAACATGTTTCTACACTTTCGTACATAAGATTGTAAAATTGTTTTAAGAAAGCTTATCTTTAACCTCTCTTTAGTCGGAAATCTGTGTTATTGCGAACCCATGTTTTCTAAAAAGGGTTTCAATGAATATTGTACCATTCTACTATAATATTTAAAATAAATTTTTACCCTTTCTGCTCATTACCAATATCATCAAAGGAATATTATTATCTTTTTTCCTAACTAGTCAATTCTCTTACCTTTTTACCATGCAAAAGGAATGTTTTTACCACATATGACATGTAAAGATTTATTGGCCATCATTTATCTAAAGATGAATTTTAATTTTAAAAAGGAAAATTTTTATGAAAATCTTTTTAAAAATAAATTTCACAGAAAATTGTTTTCAAATTTTTTTAAACTTCTTTTATATATTTTAAGGAATTTTTTTTAAAACGTTTTATGTATTATTTATATGTATTTAAAGTATTTTTAATGAAATTTATTTCCAAACATATTAAATATTCATTCATATGGTTTAAGTTAAAAAAAATAGAAACAATTTTTATGATTTATTTATATTTTTTCATTGTTTTTTCAAATAAAAAGGTTTTTGAAATTTTTTGAAGTTTATTTTATAATATTTTAGGAAAAAAGGATATAATTTTTTTGATGTCTTCTTTATATGTTTTTATGTTTGATTTTACAAATATTTTCAAAGGTTTTTATGTATTAAAAATAATTTTTCAAAGAAGAAATGATGTTTTACTCAATAAACATTTTTGATATATATTTCAAAATTATTTTCCATCTACGATGGAATCCATTGAAGTTACTCATTCCCTTCTTGGAAATGATCCTAATGATTCATTAATATTGTTTTTATTAATGGTTTATACATAATTTCATGGTCTTTATGAAACTCGTTTCTCTTTCATGGGATATATTTTTATGAAATATAATTCTCTTTCATGGGTTGTTCTTTTGATGAAATTATCATTAATCCTATATCTTTTTTCATAGGATATGACATGCTTCCATGTTTATGATACTCATTTCAATTCATGTGTAATTATTTTATTGTTTATGAAATTATGGCACATTTATCTGTAATTAATTATGACATTTGTGGGACCGATATCTCCCTTCAATGTATTGGCTAATGATTTATATCTCGTGATATTGATGTAGATGGAATTAAAAAATCTAATGGGTTCAGTATTATAGGTCTATAATATGAAATGAACTTGGTTCAATATTACAGGTCTAAAATGAGAAATGATCATGGTTCTGTATTAAAATGACAGATTGATGAGTGAACTCAGTTCAATAATACAGTGTTGGAACGGGGTGTGAACATTTTATAGTAATGGACGTTTTCCACTAACATGGCCTCGATAACAATACCTTGACTACTATAGAAATTATTATATATTCTTATGCATCTATATAATTCCATGTTTTATTCCCACATGATGATTTCGTGTCTTATTTTGTTTATTTCTTTATGATTCAGGTCTTATCAACATCCAATACTTATGTGATGATTCATGTTTACAATATTTGATATCCTGGGTATGATCTTCTATTTTCATGATCATGTTCTCATACCCTTATGCTCATGCTTAAGATTAAATGTCTCCCTTATTTACCATTACTAAGAATCTAAGCTCACCCTCTTTGTGTTTCCTTTTCCTAGGATAAGAAAATATGTATTATGTTTGACGTGTCTAAGAAGGGTTCCAGTCAAGAAAGACCTAGTGGGAGCTGATGTAGCTAAATTATGTACAAGTGTTTATGATTCCATGATTCCAATAGAACTATACTAATACTGTATTTTTTCATATTATTCTATAATGTTTTATGTATTACACAATTTTTATGTAATGATAATGTTTAAAAAGTGATAATTTCTATATAATGTGGTGTATACATCAATCAAGCGGGTTAAATAATCTATGTATAGAGGAACCAAACCCTTTCAGGTTGGGGGGATTACCTAATCCATGTTTATAGGACATATTCTCTATCATGTAGGGGGTTAATTACTCCAACAATTGTATGAAGTACACATGTCCTTAGGATGGTATGCAGCTATGGGGGTTTCTAACACTGAGTCTGCTCCAACTGTATTTCCCTAATTCATCGTCATCATATCTATAGGACAAATACCATTGAGTGCCTAAATATAATAATAATAAATTCCTAAATTAATAATTTTCATGAACAAATGTTATCTATGTGAAAAAATACTGATAATGGACTATCTATGTTTCTGGATATGATATGCGGATGAAAAGATATAAAAATAAACTAGGAAGGTGAAATAAATTGCATGTACTTCCTAGTACATGAAGTTTAGGCCGTGTGATTATATGTATATAGGATTATACAGGTCAACTATTGTTCATTCAGCTTTTATAGTAGGTATAATTGGGTACATGATGTGTGGAAATCCCTGTTCCACATGGTTTTGTACTTTATGTTAATTTTGGGATATTAGGAATGTACATCATGTTACGTGGTGTGTATTATGCCACCAAACTATTCATGTGGGGTTGATAGGAACACAATGATTTTGGAAAGAGTACATGGTGTGATGAAAACCCAAAAAATATAGGCATGTAACAATATGAAAGTCCATATCATATATCCTAATTACACAATAATAACTATCCATGTCATGTGTAAAACCAAAGATGACTCGATGGGTACTGGATGGGCTTCCTAATTTCTGTCACCAAAATACATGTTGTATCTGCAGAATCACACGGTGTGTATCTCTGGAAGGTTGAACTAAAATGTTCTTAGTCACATGCCAAATCACAAGGTCATTATATATACGGAGTATGGAATATTGTTTCAACACATATAAAATTTATATAACATATAAACTCCAGAACCACAAGTTGTGGAATACGACGTATATCTTTGATGATTACATGACATGAAATGAAGTACTCTATTTTAAAATTTTGTATCAAACTAATTCTAGTAATGTAACTAAAACATTCCCCTCCCCCTCCATCAATGCATCTATTGATGACTGAAATCAATACCCCTAAATCCTTCATCACACCTCATTGGATCTTTTCAAATATCTACTATCACTTCCTTTATTTGGTACCATCACAATCTTCCAACGATGCTTTCAAGATTTATCAAAAATTCTATCATATCAATCATACAAATTAATTTGAACTAAATATTCCTTATGTACTTCATTTTAGATCCAGATGACCAAGAATAAATCATACTGAGACATCAAAAATGAGAGAATTAACGAATGGAAGTTCGTGGGATGTCTGAACTGGTAGCAAACATGTCCTGATCACTTGAACAGTGAAGGTATATTATACCATATAACCCTAGCAGTGGACCTAGATCCCCAGTGGATAGAGATTTACATCAAGGGTCTCAATGAGACTTCCAAGGGTCATTTACCATTCTACATTAGTACTATTTAAGTTATAAAATCATGGCCATTAAAAAGTGTCATCAAAGAAGGTTTATAATATCATTACTCACATATAGCTATTAAGATGATAAAGATTAATTTTAAAATTTATTTTTGATAGTTAGAACTAGATAAGTAACCAATAAAAAATTATCATATATCTCTTTATGGTTGAATCTCATGTTATCAGTGATATCTAGGTAATTAAGTAGGCAGCTCCAATATAGATGGGGTATTATCTTTAAAACCATTGTTGTGGGTAAGTGAGAATCGACAATGTGTTATTTGACTCAATATGGATAAAAATATTTTATATATTCATGAATAATATAGACTATTTCAAAACTAGGACATGTGCCTTTTTTAAATTTGCAATTATTTTTTTAATGAAAATAATTAATTAAATTTAAACTAATAAAGTAGATATCAATTTTATTCATACCATAGTTGATACAATATACTTAATTAATGTTTCTCACTTATATGTCCATGTTGATATTTATATCTATTTCATTATTTCTTAGTATTTTGTTAAATTTTCAATGAATTATATTCTTAATAATTCTACTTTTCTCCTCTTTAGTAACTTTTTATCAATATGTTATTCCATTCAATATTTCTTTTTTGTATTGTAGAGACTATTATAATATAAATATTAAAACATTTTGTCCATTCCAATTTTAAATTTATATATAAATTGCATACATGTGTAAGATTCTTGTACCTTTTTGATATATTTTTGTGATGTTAAAGATTAGTGTTGGTTAAAGTATGCTTCTCATCTTATTAATGTATGGTAATGATACCAAAAATTATTCATTATACGAGAAATCTTACGTAAAAACATTGTGTAAATTTCAATGATAAGATTTATGGATGATTTTTTATATTAAAAATAAGAAAATACAAGACATGAGTATATTATTTTCTGTGGGATAATAATGCGATACCATGGTAATATTTTTTTAAAAAGTAATATGAGGTAATTGTTTTCCAAAAAAATATTCTTCATAAATAATGAAAGTGGGATTTATATTTTAATTAAAAAGGGATTTCCATCCAGGATAGATAATAAGATTTTTTTTTCAAAAAAAATGTATTTCAAAAAATAAATTTTAAAATGGATTTGGGAATAAAAAATTATGATTATTTTCATAAGACAATAGTATTAATTAAATATTTAGGGGTGGAAGATAATGAAAATTATATTCAAGATATGAATTATGGTGGGTAACACCATTAGAAAATATGAATTTTGATTACTATCATTTTTTAAAATTTATAATGGATATGAATTTATGGAATTTAAGTTTATGTGTGTTTTTAATAATGTCATGGGATTTTTTATTCTAAAGGAGTCTTAAATAATGTTGGTTGTCTTTGGTGACGATCCTCTTATAAATTAGAAGGTTAATGTTTTAGATGCTTCATGTGATTTAGGTTATAATATTTATGTCATATTTAGAAATTATTATGGATATTTTTATTTTATAAATTTTTCTTTGGGTATGTTAATATTAATTAAGGTTATATATTAGAATATGTCAAGTAAATACATTGTCTTGGACACTTCGTAGATCGTGGTTAATGATGAATGGTTTTTTAGGGAAACAATCTATATAGAGAGGAGTGTGAAATGACTCTAAACTAGGAAATTATGATTTTATAAAAACTCGGTATGATATTTAGGGAGATTTTGAATGTTATTAATGTTTTTATAGTTGATTAATAAAATTATTGTACTATTTTGATGGTAGAACCTATATTATTATGGTAATAGGGGGTAATAGTTACCCAATGGTGGTATAATAGGTACTTAGTGTGATTTAAAAATCCTCACTACACCTATGGGGGTCTTCAAGTGCTTGGTGGTGCCATTATAGGAACCATTTATGCATGATAAGATTTATTTTAAAAAATTATAATAGGAAAAGTGGGAATTTATCTCTATCCATTAAGACCTTATACTTTCCCCCATTTCTCTCTAACTATCCCTTGTTTTAATTCCCCTCTTTGTATATCATCATTATTCCTTTAATTCCTCATTATATTTTTAAAAAACACAACATTTATTTGGGTGTATTTCTTCTCGACCAAGACTATTAAATTCTTATCAACTATTGTCTTCTATCCCTATCATATCTTTTCTTATCATCATTTATCGTTAATAGGTTCTTTTTTTTGATTTCACTAAATTATTGATTAAATCTATCCCCCCACATGTGGATGGTGAGTAAAGGGTGTAGGGGGAATGGGGTTGAGGTTGTGAGATCACACCCTAGAATAGGTTCTTGTCTTGTAAATTAAGCCTAATATATATATATATATATTGAGGAGATACATTGGATTGTATTGTTTTTTTGTTTAAAGGGTGGCTAATACAAGTGTTTTCTAAAATTTTTAATTTTTATTTTGATGAGAGTACCTTATGTAATTAATTTATTATATATTTCTGGAATTGAGGTTTTGATTTATGGATAATTTGGTATTTTTAAACTATTTATTTAATTTGATTTGTAGTTTTTTAATTATTGGAATAATTGATTTTGTTTTATCTTTCTGTTAGTAGATCTTTATATATATGAGTTTTGTTTTCTTGAGAAATTGAATGTAAAAATTTATTAAATAAGATTTTTTATTTTTAGGTAATGTTATGTGGTCATTGGAATATAAGGGAATATTTATTAAGGATAATTCATTAGTAGGTTGTTTCATCCCTTGTGGAATATCATGTGATTTATTTAGATTTCTCTTCCATAACATTTATTAAAATTAATAAACATGATTAACCTTATTTCTAGATTTATGAATTGAGGGGTTTTTGATAAATAATTTTTAAATAAATTAATGAAACTTTCTTATGAAATATTCATATTTACATATGGTGAATATTTATTTTACATACATTATATTTGAATTATGGAATTACTATGCTATTTAAAAATGAGAAACCACACTATCTAGCCCAATATTTTTATTTTCCCTCATTATTGGTGACATAACATTTAATAATCCTATTATTATTATAAATGATTGGTATATAATTTTTTTTTGTTTTCATGGTGAAAACAAAAACATAAATGGCTTGACCTAAAACAAATCATAAAATTTTTAAAAACTATAAATGAATCCAAGGGATCTTGGGGTTCTTATATGAGGTCCAAAATGTTATTCTCTTATACCTAATAATTTATTGTATTTATATGGGTTTTCAACATCTCCTTACCTTTTATTTTGAAAAGAGTAATATCTAATAAACATCTAAATATGTTTATAAATATATCTTAATTTATGTTCTATTGTACAATACAAGGGAAGTTAAGCCTATTATACACCTTTAATTAACCCCTCTTCTATCATATAAAACCTTAAATATCTTATAAGTTGTTTAAATGGTTTATGATGAGAAATAATGTAATTTTGACCCTATAAAAAATTAATCTATTATATTTATATAACATAGATATTTTGAATATTTTTCCTATAAATTGAAGTTTCTATGTTTATCAATGAAAGTAAAAAACATGATAGGAAAAAAACACATAAAAGGGTTATGTTATTCAATATAAAAGAAATTAATAATTAAATAATACATTCATTAAATTGAGTTAAATAAATAAATTTATTAATGAAACATTAATTTTTATTATGAGTAAAATGAAAATTTCTTGATAAAAACTTAATTATATCTTTTCCAATTATATTTTACAAATTACATAGTCACTCATGTATACACACTATAACTTGTTAAAACATATAAGTTTCAAAATATCATTAAAATTAGTAACTCATTTAGTAATAACGTTACACCTGGACCATTTTCAAAACCATTACCTAATTGAATTACAAATAAATGAACCACACATAATATTTGGTTGAGGGACTGTATAAATGTTGATGAAACATATATGAAATGTGTGGTTAAGGGGAGTAGATTCCTCATTAGTCTTGTTAATTAATAATGATTAATAAAATATGATTCACCCATGTTGTTCTAGATTGATTGATTTTATAATAACCATACCCGTTTATTGGTTGCGTATATAGTTTTTAACTTTAGATAAAAATGTGTTAAATATTTCACAATGTTTTAATTATATGTGAGATTAATTAAATGAAAACTTTTATCTAAAAATGATTTTTATTAATCATTAATATGATATTTAAAATCCTAATACACTTTTTATCTTAAATTAATGATCTTAGAATGATTATTGGACATAAAAGTTAGGTAAATTTTATGTATGGTCTATAATCATGCCTATCACTATCATTTCTATTTGAAAGAAATATATATAGCATTACACCATTATATGTATCTATAATTCTTACTGGTGTAGATAGTAATGTTACTAGAGAATGGTTAATACTTTTATTATTAAGTGTATACATAGAAAGGGATAAATTTATATTAAATTAATTGTAAATATGAAAAACTATTTTGGAGGATGGTGTGGGTTTTTATAGCAATACTGACTATAGTTTACCCCTTCCCCACATTCTTCTGGCTGAATGAGTACTAGGTTTTCCTGAGTCATTAAAACACCATTCCCTTTTTTTTCAAGAGAGGCATGTCCCTAACTAAATTTTCCCATGGTTTTACTGGGATAAGTGACATAGTTTCCTTGTCCAATGAATCTTAGTTTTCAGCACTGGCATCAAAGAAAGAAATATTTGTATGGACCCTTCCAATATAGGATGATATGTATTAAGAATGCTTCTTTACCATGTTTCAATATCTATTTTCTTGATATTATAAAAAAATATGTTAAAATGATATATATATATATATAAACAAGTAAATTTATATGATTTAAACATATATGTTTATTACCTATGTGTTTGAATCATTGTGGTATCATACATAGTTCTATATGATAACACCATTTATGTTTACATAGATGGATATATAGATCTCATGGTTTATTTTATAGGTAGTTATATGTATTTATAAATTTTTTAATTGATTTTTATTACAGAAAAAAAATTTCATTATAATGGATCATGTTCTAGTTAGTGTTGGTACTAGAGGAAAGAGTTTGGGTTTCCTATTTAGCCAAGTCTGTTGGAGATCCATTCTTTACTAGTGAATATTACCTAGGTTATGAATTATTGACCTTGTATTATATTTACTTCATTAATATGGTGATACATTATTTATTATTTATCATTAGTATGAGTAGGTAATACAAACACCAAATGTACCTTGAAACCCATAGTGATTGTCACCAACCCCTATGGATCAAGGATATATTCTATGGGGACGTGGTTGTCTGGGTAGGTACACTTCAGGAGATCAGTTCATGGTTGTTACAAGTATTTTTTTTCCTTCACACATCACACCCACGCTAAGAAATCACTTTTATGGGGATATTAATCTCTAACTATTAAAAAAACTCAAAAATAATACCTAGATGATGAAATATAACAAACCATCACATGTTATATAAAAAAATACTCAAAATAGAATACTCATGCTTCCAAAATAGAAACATGGGAGAGAAAATATGAAGGATCATTTTAATTATCCAATACAAAACATGTACTCTATTGTACATATCATTTAGGCCTTAGAAATAGAAAATAAAATTCCACTATAGTTTAATTTAGGTTTGTTCAACCTACTTAGTGTGTCCTATTGGGGTACATGATTGGTGATACCCTCAGGAAAGTTGGACATGTACAACTATGAGAGTTTTTTGTGTGTATCAAAGTACATTACATGTACTAGATTGCACAAAACATGTGAAACCTTGCAGTAACTACGAATATACTCCTGATACATGTTGATATTCCACTTCCAATATACATAGTGTGTCTTTGGGGTGACAAAACATGTGGGTCGAATTAGTATAACTCATGTGTACCCATATACATGTCGAGGAACACAGTCTGAAAAAACATTTCATGCAACATGATGTTACAACCCATGTAAAATTTATAGTATCTCATAAACCCTAGTGTTATAGGAAACTAAATACATTGAATGTTTATAGAATGATTACAATTACTAAAAGTGGGAACAAAATATTTCAAACATATACCACCATAATATTTGGGGTTTTCCCCCACCTATGGTCACTCCTTTGGTGTGGCCTGTATTTGACTCCCCTAGGATCACTGTCGTACCGCAAAAAGAACCTCCTTGTCCACCCAATGTTACCATTTCTCATCTTCATCTTCTTTTTGAAATTTTTTAAACTTAATATTCTTTAATTTCCTCCTCACAATGTTTCCTTATTCAATCATTCAACAATAGTAGGGGATCACCTGTATGATTTCTCAAGGTTGGTTTGAAGAAGAACGAGTGGGAAAGGATACATGGATAAGTGGTGGTTAATGGAAATCATGACTTCCTGGAATTGGTCGGTGTTCATAATAGTCAAAGAACGTAAGTAAAAAAGGTAATATAAACTATTTTATTATTAATAAATATCCCCTCATAAAAATATGATAAAATAAACTTTGTTCAATAGAAATGTAAATAAATTTTTAGGTTAAGATAAATATTTCAAATTCATTTTATCCCAAGTAATTTCCATGTGGTGTTCCAATTATATATTAATTCTATATTAAATACAAAAAAAATGTACACCAAATAATTGGAAACAAAAAATTAAAATTCATCGAGTTATGAAATTTAATTTTTATGTGATTATATACGAAAATAAAATTAAATGTTTATCTCTAAATTGTTGAATTGTTTTTATTTTAACTCCCTATCATGTTTTTTCTAGAAAGAACATTGATTTTTTGGGGAAAGTATTAGATTATGAGAAAAATTAGTTAAAAGAAATATATCTATAATCTTACTTTCATGGTGATTACACTAAATCCTCAATGTTAATTCCTTGACTCATAATCATATTTAACACCACCATATAGAATTTTCATACAATGAACTAATAATAAGATAAATACATTATGGTTTTTCTTCTTACAATTAAGAGAATATGAGAGGGTAGAATTTATTTTATTTCCCAATATAGAATTTTTTTAATTAGGTGGGATAATTAACCTCCCATAATTAAACTAATGAATTTCATAATTATTTTTCATCATAAATACTCTCATTATGTCCCCTTATTAAGCCATGGTCGACTACGTCAAAAAATATTCCCTCCAATAACCAAATCTTCCCTTTTATCATCACCAACGTACCATAATTCCACATCAAAAATCCTAAATTAAAAATAATAAGTTATTTTTATTGATATAATTTTGTGATTTAAATAAAAAAAAGTAAATTATATTTTTTGGAGTTTGAATCCAAACCATGAAAATGATACCTCTCTAATGTAAAAACCCTCAATCTAGAAACATCAATGTGTATAAATATTCATTCATGAAAAGATTTATGTGTTATTAATTACTCATATTCATGTGACTAAAAATAAAACATTTAACAAATTTTATTCATGAACTCATGTTACAAATTAAAATAAATCATATCAACAAATTCCTCTAAAAATTTTATTAAAAACATTTAAAGGGATCATTGAAAAAGTCATATCACTAAATCCACAACATATTAAAGGAAGTTCTTCCCAATATAAACAAATCAAATAAATTGGTGAGGTAATTGAGCCCACATATTATTCCCAAAATCCAAATAACATTATTAAAAATTATCATTTTGTCATAAGAAATGAAATGATGGGATTATTCACCAGTGAAAATCCCTTTCCAACAAAACATTGATAGTTACTATGTATTGTTTAAATCTAGTATCATCCCCGATATCCAACTCACCCCAATTGATATTGAATAAAATATTATACACATTCTATCTCAGCTATGACATGTGGAAAATTTTGTGCACTTAGCCCAACTGAGAGGGGGTTGTGTAGGGAAATATGAAACCTTACCCACCCTACTATGAATTAGAAATGGTCTTATGAACTTTTAAGATATATTACTACACTATAAAAACCTCCTCAATCTATACTGAGTCGAAGCCATCAAGAAAACATTTTATCTCTCCTAAAACTCCAAATATGTATTTATTTGGTTGACATACAACTTTTATTAGTTATAAGGTATCCAAATATTCTTCTATATCACCTAAACCATTATTATATTTGGAAAACATATCTTATTCCAAATATTAGATGAATCATCAATCTTTATCTAGTAA
This sequence comes from Viscum album, assembly GCA_963277665.1. Taxonomy (NCBI): domain Eukaryota; kingdom Viridiplantae; phylum Streptophyta; class Magnoliopsida; order Santalales; family Viscaceae; genus Viscum; species Viscum album. The sequence continues at coordinate 1,466,625,078 of OY728140.1, read as the reverse complement.
ATGGGTGAACTAAAGGGTCTCTTATACAATTCCAAGAATGGTTTCAAGTCAATAGAATTGTTTTGGTTATTTTTTAATGAAAATTATTTTAAGGGTAATATATTTGTCAAATTATTTAAAAAATATAGCACACAAGATGGAAATATAACCATGAGTTCCTAAATATTCCTCATTGTCTTAATGTCCATTTAGGCGTGGAATGTCGTACTGAAATACAACTAGATCACAAAAGACTCTTGTAATATCCTTTATAATCCAGATGTGAATCAAGAACCATAGTTATAGAAAATCATTAAGGGTACCCAATGTAACTAAATAATATCATATATTCATAGGTGTCCGAAGAACTGTATAGTTATTTTCTCTCCAATAGGAATAAAGTGATCTAGCTTGGTTAATCGATCAATGATCACCCAAAACGCATCATTTTATTTTTATAACAATGGAAGTACATTCATGAAATCTAGAGATATATTGTCCCACATCCACTCAAGATCCTCAATATGATGGATCAAACATGTGGGAATATGGTGTGCAACACTTACATGCAGACTAGTGAGGCGCCATGATATGAACTCAACTACAATTTTGTTCAGGTCTATACACAACAACTAACACTTAAGATCATATTACATCATCATAATTATAGGATTAAAAGGTAAAATGTATTCATGAAAATATATCAATACATAGTAAAGCATTGATATAGTATCCATTATCCACCCCTGAAATTGGATAATGTGCTCCCCAACATTTTCATAATTACCCTAGTGAATCTCTTGAGAAAATATAACATCACAAAATAAAATAGTATGTATATATATGATGGGCCTCATTCAACCACTAATTATTTATATGGGACAACACCATCAAATAAGGGATGTCAATATCACTATCCTCTACATAATCCAGCCACAATTTGGTTAATTACATAAAAATTCACTCCATTAGCTGATCAAAGTATTAAATATTAAAGTAATCAACTATAACATTACCACTCCCTATATAATATTATGTCCCAATGAAATAGTTTTATTTGATGTTATAATTTAGGGTCTTATGATCCATAAAGATCGTAAACCACTTTTTGAGAATATAGTATCTCCTCAACTTCAAGAAAAACATCGATGTTGTAATATATGATTCATGTGTCATGTAATTCTACTCAGGAATCTCAGATACTTGATCTTATAAGTAATAATGGTTCATATATTCATTAACATGAAACCAATACAGGCCCCATAAGATTTTATATTATACCTTATAATTAACACCTAGCTCAGGTAATGGTAGAAGAATAGAACTAATCAACCTCTTTTTCAACCCATTGAAATCTCCTTGAAAATAATCAGATTGAATGTATAGATTCCATATTTTTGTAAGCTGTGTATTAAGGGATAAAATATCAGATATGTCCACTATAAATCATTAGTAGTATCCTACCAACACAAGGTATTTAAACACCTTAAACACCTCATTTTGTGCCTCCCAAGTTATCACTACCTAATGATTCATAGGATCTACAACAACTCCACTATTTGTGAGGGAATACCATATGAAATTAACTTATTTAATAAATAACTTTCACTTATATATAATTCTACTCTACTTATGATTTAATATATTTCTAGTTAAATATATAAATGATCAATATGAACCTCCTATGAATAAGATTAAATTAGTATTTTATCTATGACAACAAACATGAAATTATCTAGGTTTGGATAATATATCTTGGTCCTGATTCCCATGAACATTATATGGAAGTTAACCACACATAATAGAATCACCAAAAACTCATAGTGACCATAAAGACACCTGAAAATCATCTTAATAATATCATCATCATGAACCAGAAGCTAGTGAAATCTTAACTTCATATAATTTTTCAAGAATAAATTCACTCCTTTTAGTTGGACAATGTGATCATAAATCCTCAAAAGATGGAATTTTTCTTAACTATTACCTATTTTATGTAGTGATAATCAACAAAAATTCTTAAACATTCATTTTTATGGAAAATATTACTGGTGAAACCTTGGTGGAAACACTAGTTTTGAGAAATACATTCCCCAAAATATCCTCTATATGCACATTAAAATCCCTAATCTTAGTCGAAGATATTTAATATTTTTTAAAACATATTATTTTGGCCTTGTGATATAATTAAATATCTAAATTGACCTTTAGATGATGGGGAAACCCTTGGAAATCCTCCAGGAAAACTTCTATGTACACCTATAGCACCATGGGTACATTATCTTTCAAAACATCAGTGTTTCCCAAATATATTTATGTCATATAATGGGTATTTGTTTTGCAATATGTTGAGGGTTGGTCCGACTAGTCCTTTATGAGGTTACCATTCACTAATTAAAGTGATCTTTAAACCATATTCTTTGAGATATGAAACTATTTAGTGGTATAAATATAACCAATCCAAGATTTCAAATAACTATCACATTCTAAGGATAAAAACATTATTCCTTGTCTTTGATATGATTAGATCTTAAGAAATGTCTCCATTCCATTAGTTATGTCACACCATTTGCAGATGAGTAAATGGATGATGTCATATACTAGGGATCTCTTGGTGAAGTGTCCAGTCCAGAGGACCTCCTAGAATATATAGATAGCATTAAAAGGATATAGAAATAAAATAAATAATCACACTACTTGTGTTAGGAAATGTTAAAAATTAAATAAGACGCAAATCATAACACAAAAAAATTTATACACTTCATACTCAATGTATTTTATCACCTTTATCCAATCTATTTCTAGACCTCATACACCCAATACATATTATGGCCGACCTTTTTATGGGGTTTAGAAGAATTGAATCAAAATTTAACACTACAAGATTCCATGGTACACTTCTCTTTGAACAATACAATAGTGTGTGTTGTACGCAACTTTGAGTTTAAACAGACCACAACCAATCAAACTATCAGTTATGAATAGTAATACCCACTTTTTGAAATTTTATACATTATATTATTCAAAATGGAATTTATTTTTAGACATAGAATATCTAAATTAGATTAGGGTGAATTTTTGGTACTTTTCTGATAACTTTCATATTTTGATGAATAGTGAAAATTACTAAATTTTAATTAAAAACAACTTTTTTAATCGAAAATATTTAATAGTGATAAATTATGAATTTGTATGGTTTGGAGGTATAATTAGATTATATTTTTATAATTTAATAAAATTTAGGTCATTATAAGTAATTTCACATTTAAATTTGACATAAACAAGTGTCAATCTTTTGATAGTTATTATTTCATAGAAACACGCTTTTTGTTTTTACAACGAGAATTAATTTTATATTCATTTATGCCACTTCTGTGTTTTGAATTTGGAAAAATGTATCCCATATTTGGAATCATGAGGTCCAAATTTTATTAATAGGTAACTTTTATTTATTGAAATTTGGAATATTTACTTCAGTAAATATTTTATTTACCGTGGATAAAGGGATAAATCCAGTAAATAAGGTTAAAAAATAATATTATAATAATATTAAATTACCCTAACACGTGTCCTTAGCCTATTGTATGATACATTTCCAACTATGGGAATCTGTGGCTCGATTTTGGGATTCCATGGAGCCACATGGGAGTGATAATGACATTTTATATTAAAAAATATATAGTAAAGACCAAAATAACAAAAGAAAATATCTTTTAATAAGACAATTTTTATATGAGGTTATATATTTGATCTATTCGACCATAAATTGTCATTAAAAATATAAAAATATTTCCCACTTTAGGATATTTTATTTTTAATTTTTAGAAATAAAATAAATATATTTATATATGACATAATGTTGATGCAATAGTTTCCTTATTAATGAAACAATCAAATAAATGATATTATAAATACTAAAATAAATAGAATTTAATGTTTTTATGCCATAAAATAATTTTATTAGTGACTATGACATGTTAGGGTTGATTAAATGTATTTATTTTTAAGTAATAATTTGTTAGGACATTAACAAAAATCAATTATTAAATAATCTCACAATTGACATACATGAGTTTCTAAAAAAATACAATATTATTGGTTGATATAATAATCCTAAAAATCTAATGTTAATCCAAAAGACTTATATAATGATAGGTGTATTATTAAGGAACCAATTGGGGTTCCCTTTAAAGTTTATAATAAGCTTATTAACCATATAATAATAAAATACAAAGAGACATGGTAAATGTCAAACTATTTAACTAATAATTAAATCTAAAAGATAAGGATGATATAGTGACTCAAACCTATCTAAAAACTATTGGTGGAGTGGTTTTAGACCCATATAAACCTTAGAATTTAAATAATTCATTTTTATCCATTAGATACCAAAAATTATTTTATTATAAAATAATATTTCTAGCTTTTCCTAAGGTTCCCCTCACCCCGATTATAAAAGGGCACCCCACCCATCTCTCTAATTAACACCTTAAAAGCCTTTTGGCTCAGCCAAACCCTACCCAAATTCTATCTCAACTATCCTACGTTAATCCTAGAGGCCTTAATTTTGTCTAAAATCCAACCTAAGTAGCCATTTTGATCAAATCAAAAGGAAGAACCCGAAGAAGAGGTAAATTTTTAATCACCTCTTTCAAGTTCCTTTCTTCTTCCACTTCCTCTTTATTTGTTATTTCCATTATAAAATAATAACTCCAGTATCATATATATAAGTTTATGTTATTATAAATATGTTATAACCATATTCATTATTCTATCCATCTTTTGAATGACATGTCATCATACGTGTGTACGTACGGCTTACCCTCTCCACATCATGGTGTATTTGTTATTCAATACATTATTATTTGGATGGGTATAATAATTATGTATAATTGATGTAAATAATAAATATAACATTATAATTATTCATTATATATTATATATCATACAATTGTATATTATTATAATATCAAAAGAATGATATTGTCTCTAATGGGTACGTACGGATTACTGTCTCCACGAATGTGATGAGATTCATTCCCCATCATATCCATTCAAGACTAATTTTCATTAGATGATTAAAGATAATTATTAAATACTTAATATCATTCTTAATATTAATAAGATACATCCTATCCATAACAAACATTACGTACATAACAAATCACACAACGGAAAATGAATCAGTTAACACCTGAAACGACGATAATACTCAAATATTATTAACAAAGTAATGTTAAAAAATCATATATGATATCATATTAATTTATATGATTATTTAATAATTTTATAACAATTATTTAACCACTATACAAGATTTTAACCTAACGTTAACCAAGGAAAAGTACAAGTTAAGTGTTAATTTTACAATCTCTTTATCATTCGAGGTTTTTTTTACATAAGTATCTACTCGGATCTCTTTATCATCCACATTAATGATTCTTAAAAATGTATTCCAAAACATTTTACTAGTTACTAGAATATGGTTTAATGTCATTTATACCATTTTTTTACTTTTTATAAAATGGTTTTAAAGAAATCATTCCATTGTTTTCCAAACAAGGTACCTTATGACCTTTTTGACAAAATTAGGGTAAGAATGTTTTTTTAACTTATACGGAGGGTGTGGCTATTTTCCACTGTTATAAAATCATAGATATTTCCCTTACATTATTATAAGAATATTTTCAAAATAAATATTTTATTTATAATTATGTGACTCTTAAATGATTTCAAAATATAAAGAGATATTTATCTAAAAAGGTTTTGATTTCAGCTATGTCAACATCCTTTGATGCATTTTAAACTTGTTTGAAGTTGATATATTAGGGCACAAAAAATCCATATTTTATTGATGGTTTTTTGATATGTTTGAATGTGGATGTGTTATTTTTCCAGTATTCATGGTTTATGGATAAATTATTGACATTTGGTAAGCTAGTCTTAATACAAATGTTTATGTTATGTTTAAACCTTTTCATATAATGAATGAATTGGACTTAGTAAGTGACGGGTTGAGCCTTCTATAGCTCCTCGATGCATCGGTAGGTCTCATGAGACAAACTACTGTCTTGGAAAAAGACATTGATAAAATCTTATTTGTATTCTTGGCACAAGGCCTTGACTATGTGGTTATGAAAGTCTGGTATTATGCATTACATCATTATGAAAGTGGCTATTGATATTGCATGTGATTATTTGACAAGTGAAATATCCATGTGAGTAAGTATATGAAATTATTTTGATTTATATTTTCCATATTATGATGAAGTTTATGTTGAAAATACTTTTTTTAGTTCTATACATTGCCTTAAATGTATATGCTTATTTATGAAATTTTCCGCTATATTGTTATCCTTACTATGCATCTGAGCTCACCCCTTTCAAAGTTTTATTTTTCCCAGGATACGAAGAATTATATTATAACTGACCTACATGGATAGTCTATGGGATCTCAGTGTTTTCCATGGAAAAAATTTTGTTGTTGATTTCTATTTTATTATGTAATGTAAACTTTATGAATGTATCTAGTACTTCCAAGGCTACTAAACTAATCGGTCTTTTGAGACTTGATATTTTGTGATCAGGACAATGTTATGTAATAATTAACTCACTCTAGGTAACTAGGGTTATGGTGTTGTAGTTAGTGTCAGAGGATGTTTGGTACAAAACTTGGAAACTAGATTTAGATAAACTCTGATTAGAGCACATAGCCCTAAGGTAGACTTTGAAGATTAGTATTGAAAAAACTTCTAGAATTTTGGTATTATATGGATTTTGTGAGTTTTTTCAATCAATACATCCCTTTATGGACAAAAGCTGGTAGAGGTGGCTCTGGAATAGATGTACCTAGGGTTTAAACCTGAAAACAGCGCTTTGAGCTAGACTCGAACGAGAACTAGTGCACGACAACAGTCCATGTTGCACTCTTGGTTACGACACTCCTAGGGGATATGATTAGGATAATTATAATTTTATTTACAAACCATTATGAAGGGTTTATAAGTATATACTTCCTTAAGAAAACATTTTTCTTATTATGGATTATATCCATAAATTGTTCAATTTATGTTATGTGTTTTACCAGTTTGGAATAATTTATTTCAATTCATAAACTAATCTAGTTTATGCCATTGTTTAGAAATTGATCCTAGTGGAAGGAATTGAAACTGTATCAATGCATGCGCTATATGTATGGATTTCCCTCCTACTCAAGATAATTATATTGGAGTTGGTGATGCAACTGGTGCTGATCAGATAATCACCTTACTGGGACAACTCACTCAGGTTATGAATAATAACCTTACCCATATGGAGAACCCTGATACACAATGTGGAGGATCAGTGTTAGATTGTTTAATGAGGAAACAACCACACACATTAAATGGGGGTATAAGTACACTAGTAGCTGAGCAATGGATAAATTCCTTAGGGAAAATATTTCATATCTTGGGTAGTAGTGAAAGGGAAAAAGTTTTCATGGTAGTTTACTGCGTCACTAGAGATACTGATCAATGGTGGTCATTAATTCAAAACACAAAGGAAGATAATGATGTATCAAAATGTAATTTAGGGTGTTTAAAGAGATTTTCTTTGAAAAATACGTTCTTCATGACCATCGAGCAGATATGGAAAGGCAATTTTTGAATTTGAGGAAAAAGTAGGATGAGAAGGTCGTAAAGTACGATGATAACATTACATGGTTAGCGAGGTATTCTGCAGATTATATACATAACCCAAGAATTATGATTAATCATTTATTTGACAGGTAAAAACCATTTCCCAATTGAGTTTTAGTCTCACAATCCTTCTCATCGTACGAAGATATTGTCTCTTGCATTATCAGGAGAGAAAAATAATTCTCTAAGTCTTACGACTTTATAGAAAAGCAACAGAAGAATAGATCTATTGAACACTCTGGAAGTGGAAATAAGGGAATTATGGGAAAATTTTAATATCTATCCTATAGAAAATGTGGGAAGAAATAAACTGGTACTTGCCTGAAGGGAATCAGAGTCTGTTACAATAGTGGTGAAAAAGGACACCAAAATCGTGATTGCAAGGGGAAGAAAGTGGTTGTCTATGTTGAATTCTACAATTGTAGAGAAATAGGTTATTATGAAAATTAATAAACTAATTGTCAGAGGAAATTACCTCGGAAAAGGACAAGGGATCAAGACCAAGATTATGCTATTAGTATTGCGGAGGTTGAAGCTTCGAGAGACGTAGTTGCAGGTAATTTAATGGTTTCCTGAAGTTTAGCCAATGCTTTATTTCATTCTGGATCATCGCATTGTTTCATATATTCCAAGTTTTCTATGAAAATCAGATATTTATAATTTTATATAAAAAGGTAGTTTTCAGTCCAAACGTTTTTGGGAAGTATCATTGCAACAATGTTTTGTGAATCAGTCCCCATTAGGGCATATATATGTTCCTAATCTTCTGATCTCATCGTCATACCCACGATTGAATTTCATATAATCCTAGGTATAGATTGGCTTTCAGACCATGATGAAAAAATTTTATGTACGAATAAGGAGGTTACAATTTTTTATGATGATTATGAAGAACACCTTTTCTTTAGGTCCAAATCGCCACCACCTAATTCTTATCTACATCCACCCCCAGTAGCTCAACTAAATTCAATTCTTAGGGAGGCATAGAATGAAATAAATGTGGGTGTGGAAAGGAATGTTCAAATAGAGGATGTACCTATTGTGAATAAAAATGTTGGTGTGTTTCCAAAAGATATACCTGAACATCCTCTAGAACAAGAAATTGAGTTTTCCATCGATTTAATTCCTGGATCAAAGCCCGTATCAGAGACCCCTTATAGAATGGACACTGTGGAATTAGTGGACCTAAATAATCAAATAGAGGAATTGAGTAATAAAGGATTTATTCTCCCTAGAGTTTCTCAATGGGGAGCCCATGTTCTTTTTGTTAACAAGAAAGATGGATCTATGAGGTTGTGCATTGACTATAGGGAGATCAATGCTATTACATTAAAGAACAAGTATCCCCTACCTCACATTGATGATTCATTCGACCAACTTCATGGAGATCAATACTTTCCAAAGATTTACCTTCAATCAAGATATCATCAGTTTTGTGTGAAGAAGGAATATATTACGAAAATAGCATTTCGAACAAGGTACGGGCATTACGAGTTTACAATAATCCTTTTGGATTGACTAATGCACCCTCCGTCTTCATGGAGCTAATGAATAGAGATTTCAAGTAATATCTTGATGACTTTGTAGTAGTATTTAATAATGATATATTGGTATACTCTAAAAGCTACCAAAATCATGAAAATAACTTGTGCATTATTCTAAAGACTCTTAGAAGACATGAATTATATGGGAAGTTTATCATGTGTGAATTCTAGATTCAGATGATTTCATTTCTTGGATATATTGTCTCTATGGATGGAATCTCTATTGATCCTTCAAATACCAAGGTAATACAAGAATGTCCAGCACCGATGAGTATAACTGAGGTACAAAGTATTATTGGTTTAGAAGGTTATTATCAGCATTTCGTCCAGGACTAACCCATTAACCAAGATCACACATAAATGGGTTAAATTAGTTTTGTAAAAACATTGTGAAAAATGTTTTGAATAACTTAAGAGAAGATTATTCAATGCTCCTATATTGACTCGACCATCTGGGAATGATGGGTTTGTTTATTATAGTGATGCATCAAAGAAAGGACATGGTTGTGTGATTATGCATAATGATACACTTATTGCCTATGCATCAGGACAGCTAAAAATTTATGATAAAACTATCCAACTCATGATCTTGAGTTAGCAGCTATAACTGTTGCTTTGAAGATATGGAGAAATTATCTCTATGGTGAAAATTGTGATATTTATATTGATCCCAAGAGTTTGAAGTATATTTTCTCATAGAAAGAACTGAACATGAGGCAAAGAAAATGGATTAAACTACTCAAGGATTATTATTGAATGATACACTACCACCCAGGGAAGGAAAATAAGGTGGTAGATGCATTGAGCAGAAAAGATCATGGAGTTTTAAAAATGATGATATTTTAAAGGGATCCTATAATCATGGATCTAGTAAAGATGGATATTGGAATAACCATGGATGGTGGATCACCAATACTTTTTTAAATGGTTTCCAAACCATCTTTACTATAAAGGATAAAGAATTCTCAGACCGGTGATGAAGAGTTTCAAAAGATGATTAAAATTGTGAATAACGGGAGATTGAGTTACTTCGTATATGAAGATGGAATTTTGAAATTTGGGAAAAGACTTTGTGTTCCCGATATACCTGATCTAAATAATGGTATTTTTGGATGATTCTCATAGTTCCAATTTCCTTATACACCATGGGGGAACCAAAATGTATAGAGATTTGAAGGAACATTTTTGGTGGGACAACATGAATATAGAGATTTCTGATTTTGTGTCAAGATGTATGGTTAGTCAAAAAGTGAATGCTGGAAGGAATCATCCTGGATTAGTCTTGCAACCTCTTCCCATACCTGAGTGGAAATGGGATAATATTACGATGGACTTTTTCAATGGACTTCCAAAGAATCCTAGAAGGAATGATACAATATGGGTAATTTTTTATTGCCTATCCAAGTTAGGATATTTTCTTGCTATAAGAGAAGATTTAATACTTGAACATATAGAAATAATATATATTAATGAATTTGTGAGACTTCATGGAGTACCACTATCGATTGTTTTTTATCGTGATCCTTGTTTTACATCATGATTATGGAAAATTCATCAGAAATCCCTTGATACTGAACTTCTTTTGAGCACTGCCTACCACCTTCATACTAATGGAAAATAAGAATGGACCATTCAAACCATATAAGACATGTTGAGATCTTTCTCATTTGACATTCACGGTATATGGGATCAATATTTACCTATGGTAGAATTTTCCTATAACAATAGCTTCCATTCAAGTATTCAGATGGCGCTATATGAAGCGTTATACGGAAAGAGATTTTGCACACCAACCTGTTGGGATGATTATAGTGAAAGAAAACTCATAGGCCCAGGAATTGTGGAGGAAACGATGGAAAAGGTGAAGTTAATCCAAACCCACATCAAAGCATCACAAATTATGCAGAAAAGCTATGCTGATAATCGAAGGAAGGATTTGGAATTTCAAGAAGGAGATCATGTTTTATTGATGGTATCTCCATGGAATGATGTTATATGTTTTGGTAAGAAGGGAAAATTGAGTCTCAGGTACATCAGACCTTTTGAAATTTTAGAAATAATTGGGGTTGTATCTTACCATTTTCCAATGCCACCAATTATCTCCAAAGTTCACGATGTGTTCTAAGTATCACTGTTGAGGAAGTACATGCCTGACCCAACACATATACTCACCTATGAGGATTTATAATTGGAACCCGATCTTTCTTATTACAAAGATCCTGTCAAGGTTCTTGATATAATTGAATAAGTTCTAAGAAATTGGACAACTCGTCTGGTAAAAGTACTATAGAGAAACCATAAGACGGAAGAGGAAACGTTGGAACCCAAGGAACTTATGATGAAGAACCACCAGAGTATTTTTACATAATAATACACTAGAAATTTCGAGAACAAAATTATTTTAAGGAGGGTATAATGTAACACCCCAAGCTTCCATGGAATGCTTCTCTTTGAATAATACAATAGCATGTGTTGTACGCAATTTTGAGTTCTAACGCACCACAACCAATCAAACTAGCTGTTATGAATAGTAATACACACTTTTTAAAATTTTATACATTTTATCTTTAAAAATGGACTTCATTTTTGGATTTGGAATATCGAAATTATCTTAGGGGTAATTTTTGGTACTTTTCTGATAAATTTCATATTTTGATGAATACTGAATATTACTAAATTTGAATTAAAAACAACTTTTTTAATAAAAATAATTAATAGTGATAAATTATGAATTTGAATGGTTTGGAAGTATAATTATATTTCATTTTTATCATTTAATACAATTTATATCATTATAAGTAATTTCACATTTAAAATTTACATAAACAAGTGTCAATCTTTTGATAGTTATTATTTCATAAAAACACATTTTTTTGTTTTCACAATGAGAATCAATTTTATATTAATTTATTCCACTTCTGTGTTTTGAAATTGGAAAAATGGATCCCATATTTTTAGTTAGGTGTTCCAAATTGTGTAAATAGGTAACTTTTATTTTTATACATTTAATATATTTTCTTCAATAAATATTTTATTTATCATAGTTAAAGTGGCAAATCAAGTAAATATGGTTAAAAATAATATTATAATAATACTAAATTTCCCTAACACATGTCTTAACCCTATTTTCTGATACATATCCGACCATTGGCATCCTTGTGTCGATTTTGGGACCCCATGGAGCCACTTTTGAGTGATAATGACATTTTTATTTAAAAATCTACAGTAAACACAAAAATAACAATAGCAAATAGCTTTTAATAAACCAATTTTTATATGTGGTCATATAATTGACCTATTCATCTATGAATATTCATCAGAAATATCAAAATATTTCCGAACTCATTATATTTTATTTATAATTTTTTATACATAAAATAAATAAATGAATATATATATATATATATGACACAATAATGATGCAGTATTTTTCTTATTAATGATACAATCAAATAAATGATTTTATAAATACTAAAAAAAATATAATTTGAAGTTTTTATGCCATGAAAATTTTTTACAGGTGATTATGTCATGTTATGGTTGATTAAATTTATTATTTCGACGTAATAATTTTGTTAGTACTTTAACAAAAATCAATTATTAAATGATCTCAAAATTGACATAATTGAGTTTTTAAAACAAATACAATATTATTGGTTGATATAATAAACCTAAAAATCTAAGGATTTTTCAAAAGAATTATATAATGATACTTTTATCATTAATTAACCACTTACGGTTCTCTAGGAAGTTAATAGTATGTTTATTAACTATATAATATTAAAATACAAAGAGGCATGGTAAATGTCAAACTATTTAACTAAGAATTAAATCTAAAAGATAAGGTTAATATAGTGACCCAAACCTATCTAAAACCTATTGGTTGAGTGGTTTTTGACCCATAACCACCTTATCCTTTAAATAATTGATTTTGTATCCATTATAAAATTAAAATTTATTTTATTATAAAATAATATTTCTAGCTTTTCTTAAGGTTCCCCTCACCCCTCTTATAAAAGGGAACTCCACCTTCTCTCTAATTCAAACCTTCAAATCCTTTTTTCTCATCCAACCCCTGCCCAAATACCCTCTAAAATTTCCTCCCTTCATCTTATAGGCCTTCATTTTGTCATAAATCCAACCTAAAGAGCCTTTTTGATCAAATGAAAAAGAAGAACCCGAAGAAGAGGTAAATATTTCATCACCTCTTTCAAGTTCCTTTCTTCTTCCACTTCCTCTTTCTTTGTTATTTCCATTATAAAATAATAAATCTAGTATCTTCTATATTCTATGATGTTATTATAAATATGGTACATCTATATTCATTATTCTATCCATCCTTTGAATGACATGTCACCATACATGCGTACGTACGACTTACCATCTCCACGTCATGGTGTAATTGTTATTCAATACATTTTTATTTCGATGGTTATAATAACAATGTTTAATTGATGTAAATAATAAATATATCAGGATAATGATTCTGAATATATGATATACCATCCAATAATATATTGTTTTAATATCAAAATAATGATATTGTCTCTCGTGCGTACGTACGGATTACCGTCTCCACAAACGCGATGAGATCCATTCCCCATCGTATCCATTCAAGACTAATTTTTATTATATGACTAAAGATAATTTTTAAAGAATTAATATCATTCTGAATACTAATAAGATAAATTCTATCCATAACAAACATTATTTACGTAACAAATTTTACAAAAGAAAAATGAATCAGTTAACACCTGAAACGATGATGATATTAAGATATTGTTAACAAAGAAATGTTAAAAGATCATATATGGTATCATATAAATGTATATGATTATTGTATAATTTAATAACAATTATTTCCCCATTATACAGGAGTTTAACCTACCCTCGGCCAAGTATAAGTACAAGGTAAGGATTAATTTCACAATCTCTTTATTATACGAGGTTGTTTCTACGTAAGATTATACTGGGACCTCTTTATCATCCACATCCATGTTTCTTAAAAATGTATTCCAAAAAATATTTAATATTTACTAGACTTTGGTTTAAAGTAATTTATACCCATTTTTTATTTTTATAAAATGGTTTGAAAGGCATATTTCCGTCATTTTCCAAAAAAGGTACCTTATGAAATTTTCGACAAAATTAGGGTAATAATGTTTTTTTAACTTATACGGAGGGTGCGGATATTTTCTGCTATTATAACATCGTCCAAGTTTCCCTTACATGCTTATAAGAATATTTTCAAAATAAATTTTTTCTTTATAATTATGTGACTCTTAAATGGTTTCAAAATAGAAAGAGATAATTCTCTAAAAAGGTTTTGATTTCATCTATGTAAACATTTTTGGATGGATTTTAAAGTGGTTTGAAGTTTATTTATTATGATACAAAACATCCATATTATATTGAAGTTTTGGTGATATGTTTGAATGTGGATGTGTTATTTTTACACAATTAATGGTTTATGGATAAAGTATTGACATTTTTTATGCTAGTCTTAATATGATTGTTTATGTTATGTTTAAAACTTTTCATATGAGGAATTCATTGGACTTAGTAAGTGACGAGTGGATCCAGCTATAGCTCCTTGATGCATCGGTAGGTCTCATGAGACAAACTAGTGTCTTGGAACAAGTCCTTGACAAAATCTTATTTGTAGTCTTGGCACAAGGCCTTGACTATGTGGTTATGAAAGTCTGGTGTTATGAATTCCATCATTATGAAAGTGTTTATTGATATTCCGTGTGATTATTAGACTGGTAGAATATCCATCTGCATTTGTAAATGGAATTGTTTTGATTTATATTTTCAATATTATGGTGAATTTTATGTTTAAAAAGATTTTTTTAGTTCTATACATTTCCTTAAATGTTTATGCTTATTTATGAAAATTTCCTCTATATTGTTATCCTTACTGAGAATCTGAGATCACACCTTTCTACGTTTTATTTTTCCCAGGATGAAAAGATGTATATTATGAATGACCTGCGGGGATTGTCTATGGGATCTCAGTTATTTCCATGGAAACAATGTTGTTGTATATTTCCATTTTATGATGTAATGTAAACCTTATGAATGTATCTAGTGCTTACATGGATACTAAACTAATTGGTCTTTTGAGACTTGATCTTTTGTCATCATGCCAATGTTATATAATAATACACAAACTTTGGGTAACTACGGTCAAGGTGTTACACAAAACATTTTCGAACACAAAATTCTCTCACAAAACAAAATCCTCTACTATAAAAACATTTTTAAGAAAAACTGATGTACCATGGGGATGTCCCTATTCCCTATACTATATCAATTGGGGATGTCAATCCATTTTAATATGATGTATATCCCATGTTTCCCTCTGGGTGGTATAGACATGTTTTTGATGACCTCTTCCACTAAATGTATACAAAAATATGTATAATGGATCGGTAAAACCAAAATGAGATCCTTTTTCACCTATTTATGTTTCAAGGATTGTGAATGAACAAATATTTTATATTGAAACCCCATTTTTAAACCTTACAAACAACAATATATGTAACTAATCTTAGATATCCTAAACCACATCTATAACTAAGCTACAACTTCTCCCCAAAAATATTTATCTTCAGATAATTCTCCAGAACTTCTTAAAAGGTGATAATACAGAAGTGCATGTTCCCATATCTATTCTCCCAATATAATCTATACTATAACTTTCAATTAAAAATATTTATATCATGAATCATATCCTGAGAGTACCTTATGAGGTTTGATAACCTCACAATTTACCAATACAGCTTCAATATTCCCTACTAAAGGTATTATATCAACTAAAACCATACTATCTTCAACATCAATGGATATAACATCTATTTGAATATTCACTTGAAATTTTACCTGGGTAGAGTAGCCTTATTGTGAAACAACAAATTCAATAGCCTCTAGTAGCTTATCACTTCAAAAATATGACTTATAGAAGGGGGAAAATATGATCTATGAGTGTTTAATCATGATAGAAAATATGGAAAATAAAATAAATCAAATCCTCTGCTTCATGATGATCTATCTTGGCTCATAACCTGAGAGGCCTCTATTTATATAACTCATGGAGTGGACTCATCTTGCCAGTAGAATAGTCCTACTCTATAGGGACTACGGTCTGCATTGTGGGTAGGTTTACTCCCTATATAACATGTGGGGGATAAAATCAATTCTCCATTTGTGGTGAAATACCTCCCAATCTATTCACAGTTAGAAATAATAATCACTAAAAAATTTAATGATTGAGGCTAGGTTTCTAGAATGGGCATAACAAAGACGTACCTTTGCAGCTGATCTAGATATATATGGGGCGGCTCATAACACTTACAATAATGAAATTAGTCTTATTAAAACATATCTAGAAGATATTACACATGAAGATCATGAATGGAAATATAACATACATGATACATGATGCATGTACCATCATGTTTAACCCAATAACTAATTTCATATAGTCCTGAGATTATTAAAATGTAATCCAAGTATCATATCGTAAGACCACCTCTAATATGTTAGGGGATCATGACCAGAAATATAATGTGATATCACATATATGATATAATTTATCCTATAAAATATTATACAACATCACATCATTAAGATAGTATATATAAAAATTTAAACTTATTTAAATAAGAATATGTAGTAAACTATGTATGAGGTAGGGAAAATTATTCTTGTAATATAACAAAAATTTATGCTGGTAAAAAAGTAAAAAATATAATTATTTGAACCCATTGAAAATAAAAACCTCTATAAACTAAGATAGATGGTCTCCACATCAAGTCAACTGGACATGAGAATTATCATCAACGAAATTTTTATAGATTCTCTATGAACTAGATCCACCACCTTCATGACCACCAATATCTCCACTAAACAATTCATAATCTACATGAAAAAAACATGATTAAGAACAAGTCATATTTATGGGTGATTATAAATATACCATGTAGAATTCCCCACCAATATCGAGTTAAAAAATGAAGTATGTCAGATCAATATGCTCAATCCATATATGCATGTAGAAAATAGGTAATCAAAGTCATGCAGATCATAAATTTTCATTTCTTTTCTTCGCATATGTGATGTCTTTAAAGGAACTAAAATTAATCAAATAACTACAAAATAGAATCACACAAACTACCTTATGGTACCCCTAAATCATCCCTATAATGAATTAGTAATGGGGAACCATCACCTTGCTGAAGAGTGTACATATATTAATGGTCTACTGACCACTATGGAGGACCTGTGACTAATAATTTCTGATGAACATCATCCAAGGCGGTTACCTAGTATACAAGTGTAGGATTCACATCCATTCAAAAATATGTAAATGTAGGACCCACACCCTAGAACAAGTATATTGATATGGTTTACTGGCCCCATTACTTCTGTAACCACATTCCCATAATCCAACATCTAATTTAGAAATAAAACAAACCCCAACTCCTCATACACCCCTAAAATAATACCCAGATGATGAATATATATAAATACCATCACATTCCATGTAGATAAATGACCAAAATAGACTAATAATTAGTCCAAAACTAACACATGGATGAGAAAATATGATGAACCCTAAGAAAAATTATTTCAATAAAATCCTAATGGGAGTTGTTTATTGAATAATAAATGTCCAAAAACTTTTGAATATTTGATAATTATCATTGAGGACCTGCATTCGAAAGAAGGTAGTCATTTTGGATATTATCCAAGACACTTTAGAGCATGAGTTTGTCAAGATGAAAATAGGTTAGTCCCATGAGACTATAAGGGGTGAATTATTGCATACTCTAGGACTCTCCTATAAATTTATGAAATATTCATGAACACATCCCATAATCCATGTTAGGGAATAGTTTTCCTTTTATGTTAACAATATACTAATAGTATCTACTGATATAAACACCATTAAATATTACAAGTGTTTTATTAATGTGGACATATGTATATATCAAAGGTTCCTTTCCAATGTAATCACATATAGGTATTAGAGGTTCTCCATATTTGTTTTGTTACTACCTAATGATGATTTTTTAAAGACATGTGATTGGGAAATATTGAGTTTGTCATCACCTAAAGAGATATTTATTTTTATTCATTTTATTATTGGTCTCATAATGTGGATTCCTACACATCCTTATGAAAGTAATCACAACCCATATATTTCGGCGACACTTAAAAGGAAACTTCCTACCCTCTATGTTTATGTGACTAGGAACAATCCATGGATTTAAACATCATCTAGTAAGGATGAGTAAGTGAAATATTTATATTAATGGTTGGTGTGTTAATTATGCATGATATGACATTTTTATTTTGCCATTAAAAGAATATGACCCAATGAGGATGAGTTAGTTTCGAAAAGGATATGACATTGTGAGGATGGGTCACATCAAGAGTATGGAATGACAAGTATAATATGATGAGACCTAGATGGAATATAGGCATCTATGTAGGGATATTATTCTATTAATATTACAAATAAATAAAGGGATGTTTCAGATGTAATCTAGACCTAATAGAGGAATGGATACTAATGTTCATGGGGATATGACTTGAATATTGGAGGAAATAGCTGATCTGATTAGGAATCTATCTCCATGATGATACAAAATTGATGATTTTGGGTTTGAACCATAAAGAGGTGTAACAATATAGACTCTTGAAATCAAGATATGGTAGTTATATTACATTATAAGAACTGAATACAAGACTTCCCAAACGATCCAATAGCATTATAATATTGGGGTAGTAGGTACATACATACATAAAATTTGAATACATAAGATACAACATGAACATATTTCAAGAACATTATTATTCAATCCATAATAATCCAAAATTTTACACATATTTATCCTCTAGGTTTCTTGATAAAGGAAAAAATAGGGGTTAGCTCAGATTCTTAGTAGGGATTAACATAAAATGGAAGCTATCAAAACAATAACACGACGTAAGTGATATGGTATAAATAAATAAAATTATGAAGCTATAATCTCTGAAACTGAGAGGATTTTATATAGAAAATAATAAATTAAATCATGCATAATAATAATAATTTATGTCAAACTAATAGAATTCATAATATAAAATATTAAAACCTAATATTAAGGCCATATGTAATGATTCAGTACTGATATAGGTAGAGGTATACACCGACTCCGATGATGTTTTTATTCTTATGACCTATAAATGCATCAAGGGTATATATAATTATGTTCCCCACGTATCACATTATTAAATCCAATGAATCCACTATAAAAGAAAATAATAAATTTCATACTAATACCTAAAGAATATATATCTAAATAAAAACATTTCTATATTAACAGTGAAAAAATATTGACAAAATACCTCTCCAATCAATAGAAAAATGTTGATGCCTAAGAGAACATCATTTATTCCACATGGAATCTATGATGTACCATCAATGTAAAATGAAGTATAATTTTCAATGAAATACAATGGTGAATGTAAATTCTTGTTGTTGACTTATCCATGAAAGATAGTTTTTCAGTTTAATATCTTTCATTTTAAGGTGACCAAGGGAATAATAGGAAAAATATTTTATTATAGTTTATAAAAATCATTTGAACATTCGACATCATATCCCCTAAGAGTCTCTCTCTAAGTGTTCAGTAATAGTCCCACTCATCGTGCATAAGAGTGACGATAGATTCAATGATCAAGAAACCCTTTTAATGGTGATTACCCTTACATGCATCTGTACCAAAGCTGCATACACTTTTTGTTTCAAGAAAATGATTTATTTTTCATGTATCAATATACACTTTTACTTTACCAAATCATAGAATGGATTTTTAACCATGGAAAATATTTATTTTTTCAATGGTTTTGGTAACACTTGAATAAAAATAATGTAACTGACGGATGTCAACATAGACTTATAAATCCATATATATTTATGAAGAATATTGTAAAACGTCTTCCATATAAATTTATTACCTTTAAAAAGGAAATAAATGGTGAATATTGAATGAGTCCCAAAGAATTAATATTGAGATTGAAAACCCATGTATGTCTTGGGTATAAATTCAATCAGAAACTATTGAAAGAGATGATATAAATTGATATTCAAATAGAATTTATAAAAGGTACATAATTATATAACTTATCAAATAGACATTATATACACCACATAAATTATATTGGGATCATAATAAAAATCATTCATAAATGATTGGAATTTGAGAGGAAAACCCCTTACCACTTGTCCTAACATCCATGATCATCTGAATTTTACCTATTTTCCACATTGTGTGTTTATAGTATTGATCATTTATACTAGTTTTTTAATATAACTATATACATTCATTATTTATAAAAGTTACTCTTATTGGTTAATAATTACTAAGTCATTAATGTTAATATTATGGGTTATTTATAATAATTTATGATGTTTCAAATTCCATTATTTAGTGTTTTAGTTTTTATCCTTGGAGATGAAGTCAATAACAGGCTTTTTTCAATGAGTCTTGATGATCGAAGAGAGTTTTCTTAATTAATTACATAATTATTGATATAAAATTTCTATAACATAAAAATAATAATTATTTACACAAATATCAATCTCATAATTATTCTATCATAGTTCTTCATGATATAAATTCTTAGTATTGAACAAGTACGTGGTTAAACCGACCCAAACATGAACTTGCCTAGATTTAATGAACGTTCAGAAGGAGGTTTTATTATTATGTCATTATACTAGAAGAAAAAATATATTATATGGTATTTATTAGTGTGATATATTATAATTGGAAGTAAATTGGAAATTAAACTATGTATATGAAAATATTTCTTAATATAAGTAAAAATATTTCCCTTTTAGTATTCTTGTTTAACAAGGTTAATTTTATAAAAATTATTTAATATTTATATCATTAATAGTTTTCAAAATTTGTCTTGAAAAACCATAATAGTGAGATATAAATCATATTTATCCTTTAAACCCATTTTTTATATCCATAAAAGGTGGTGATTAAAAAAAATGGAAATTAATTAATTTATAGAGGTGGTTGTCCGCACATACACAATGGTTAGGATTTCATTTCTCATATAATGGGGAAAATAATAATATGGTTTAACATTTAATAATATTAAATATTTGATAAATATCAAAAAATTATATTAAATTCTCAATTATGATCATCATTTTAATATAGTGAAATAAAATGATACACATTAAACTATGGACGTCATAGTTCGTACAACACATCGATAGTGGTTACATTTTTCATAAAGGAAAAGGGAAGGGTGGTTAATGCTTGTAAAATAATTATAAAAATAATAATGTGGTAATAATAATTATGTTATAATTTTAAGATGGTATAATGTTATTTTTGGAATATTAAGTTCACATAATGAAATATAAATGAGAATGGAGTGGTTATAAATTCAAACCTAACTTCTTGGATTTTCTCCATTGCAAAGGGGGTCAATCCTTTAAGGGATGACCTTTTGAGAGGACAAGAACATATTAAATGTGTCCAGGAATTATTAATAGGTGGTTATTCATATTTTGGTGTGAACTAATTGTGTTTTTTTGGTAATGTTAAGTGAGGATATGAGGGACCCTTTTATACATGACAAGGGATAACATTTTGATAAATACTCAAAAAAAATTCAATAATGGGAATTCATATTCAAGGAAAGGCCAAAAAATTTAGAAATAATGGATTGGGGGAGATATAAGTTCAATAAATCCTCTACCATTATGTTTTACTCACAAATTAAATATGTTTTAAAATCCTTTCTATTAGATTTACCATTTTTAACATTTTGATGTTTTTCACGGAATGTAGTTTTTACCTTATCAACTTATCCTTTATTAAAACAACTAAACTGGTCTTTTTAAATAATGTTTACCCAATGGATAAAATATTATTTATATTTAATAGAATTAAAATTTTAAATTTAATATAACTTAATTTTAAAATATTAAATATATAACGCATTAAAACAATTTTTGAAACAAATGTGACTTAAGTTCTAAAATATCAATTACAAGGTATAAAATTAAACATAATATTTAAGAATTTACAGTGTTATTTATATAAAAAATATTTTTTCAAGATAATGGGTTTTTGAGTTTTAGTTTATACATACATCCAACAAATTTCATAAAATTCATGGTTTTGACCAAAATATTATTCCCACTATTTACATAGAAATCATTTTTATGAAAAAAACTACAAATTTCATCATAATATATTATATTTGTGGAAAATTTAAAAATGAAGCTTAGTTTAAAAAAAATAATTCTAACATTCAGATATTAAATTTTTATATATGCTCGTGAATAAATTCAATTTAGAGTTCTTATTTTGAAACTGTTTACGATATTGTGTTTACCTATATTATAGGGTCTTAGATATATCATCCCCCCATTAAATAATTACATCCTCAAATTCTTGTTATATATCAACTATTGAAAAATTTGAATATTCATTCACTAGTGAAAAAAACGTTTCCCATGTCAGCATTTATTATGTCGGTTATAAAAAACCCACGTGATAAATTACTGAGAATCGATTTATAACATCGGTTATAAAATAACATACGTCAAAAATACAAAGTATGGATTTATCACGTCGGTTATTTTATAGACGACGTGAAATATCGAATCTCCAAACATTATCACAATGGTTATAAAATAACTAATGTGATAAATACAAAAAAAATAGTTTTGCACATTAGTTATCAAATAAATGAAATGATAATGCTTTTAAATGAATTATCGTGCCTCGTATTCTGTCATTTTGTTTTCATAGATAGGGAGACCTATGATTTTTCTCTCTCCCATGGAAAACCTAGAGTGGATTCTTCGAATTCAATCCCTCCAACCTCATTTTTCAAAAAACATTCATTATCTTTATTATCACCAAATTTATCTGGTCAACTCGCAACACTCAAGTAAGCCTCACACACCTCGGATTCATTCCTTTTTTTTTGTGAGGGCCTAAATTTATGTCTTGAGATATTATTTTTCTATCATTTTTCTTGCTATCATTGTAAATGTTATATTGTTTTTTATACCATAATAAGTTCATTTCTAAAAAATAAACCATTTGAGTGATATCATGTGAGTTCAATGATTTTTTTTTGTACCCTTGGACACCCCCACCCCCTGGACACCCCCAACCCCCGTGGACAGCCCCAACCCCCCATGGACAGCCCCCACCCCCTGCACACCATCCCTCCCCCTAGACACCCCCACCCCCTAGACAGCCCCCACCCCCTGGACCCGACCCCACACCCTGGACACCCCCACAACCTCGACACCCCCACCCACCCTGGACACCCCCACCCCCATTGAGAGCCCCAACACTATATATATCCCCATATACATACCCTACCCCCCTTGGGAATCCCCTCACCCCTTGGACAGCCCACACACCCCTGTGGACAGCCCCCACCCCTGGACACCCCCACCCCCTAGACTGCCCCAACCCCCTAGACACCCACACCCACACCCCCACCCCTAGACATCCCCCACCCCCATGGATACCCCCCAACCCCATGTACACCCCCAAGACACCCCTACCCCCTGGGCGCCCTCTACCCCCTTGGATGTCCCCCAGCCCTTGGACACCCTCTACCCCCTTGGACAGTCTCCTCTCCCCACTCGACACCCCCCCATGAACACCCACAGTACACACCAACCAACTAGACACCCCCACCTCCTGCACAGCCACCCCTGGACACCCACACCCCCCGGACACCCCCACCCCATGGACCCCCGCCCCCCACCACCGGACACCCCCACCCCCCAGGACTCCCCTACACCCTTGGGCATTCCCCACCCCCTAGACACCCTCTACCCCTTGGACAACCCCCTCACCCCCTAGACACCACCCCCACCCCCTTCGACACCCCTATAAACCACCACCCCCTTAGACAGTCCCCACCCCATGGACACCCCCACCCCCACACTGAAAGCCCCCCCCCCCGCCAAATCCCCTGCCCTTCGAACACTCCCACCCCTCGGACACCACCTACCCCATTTGATAGCCCCCACCCCATAGAAACCCTCACCCCCTTGGACATCCCCCATCCCCCCCGCCCTCGAAAACCACCCCAACCCCATTAACACCCCCTGGACACCCCCACCCCCTTAGACAGCCCCCCTTGGACACCGCCACCCCCCATATACACACCCACCCCCTAGACACCCCCACCCTGTGGATAGCCCCAGCCCCTAGACTACCCTACCCCTGGACACCACCCCCACCCCCATGGACACCCCCACCCCCATGGATAGCCCCCAACCCCCTGGATAACCCCCCACCCACACCTTGGACACCCCCCAGACACCCCTACCCCCTTGGACACCCCCCCCCCACACACACACACACCTGGAAACCACCCCCTGGGACACCCCTAGACACCCCCACCCCCTGGACACCCCACCCCTTAGACACCCCCACCCATGGGACACCCCAACCCCCATGGATAGCCTCCGCCCAACCTCTGGACATCCCATCCCATTTGACACCCCCTAACCCCCCTGGACACCACCCCCTCACCCCTTTGGACACCCCCTAGTCACCCCCACCCCCTTGGATAGCCCCCACCCCCATAGACACCACACCCCCATAGACATACCCCAACCCCCTGAACAGCCACCCCACCCCCACCCCCCCCCCACTCCTAGAGACCCCCACATCAATTGACATCCCCCACCCCTAGACACCCCCAAGACACCCCCACCCCTTGGAGTCCTCATACCCCCTTGGAGATCCCCCACCCCCTGAACACCCCCTACCCACATGCACAGCCCCCGCACCCCCCTGGAAACCCCCCTGGACCCCCACCCCCTGGACACCACCCCGCCCCCTAGACACCCCCATCATCTAGAGACCCCCACCCGCATGGATAGCCCCATTCCTTCTAGAGATCCCCCCACCACCCATTACAATAGATTGTATAATAAAGAGTGTATGAAAAATGTTCTTGAACAGTTGGTATACATATATCCCAACAGTTTCCATGAAACCATTGAAATAGATTATTTGTTGGACAGCATGTATACCAATGGTTCTTGAACCATTAATATATATATATATGTCAACGGTTTCATTGAAATTGTTGGCATATATTAACTTCAGATAGTTTAGACCAAAAGTTTATGTAGAACTATTGGTATAGGGCTATTGTTACGACCATCATGCCAACGGTGTGTGAAATCGTTGGGATATGTGTAATTTTCAATAGTGAATTTATACATATTGTAATATTTATACATCATATTTCATGTTTACAGACGGGTGAATTTGGTATCCAGTTGCACCATGATGTATTCCTTGTGTACCTTAAGAAGAAAGGATCACCGGTGAATTTATAATATTATATCATGATCCATATGATAAAGATATTTAATCCTAAGATTATTTTCATATAAATATAAAACTATTATATCTAACTATATCTTCCTTTTAAAATTATTTCCATGCATATATTTTTTAAGTATGCATATATTTATTTTATATTTCAGAATTGTTTTACACTCAAATTATGATATTTTTCATATAAATATAAAATTAGATTATTTTAAAAATATGTATATTATTGATATTCGTTATAGGTAATAATGAGCCAATGTTGGATTAAGAAACATTGAATTAGTACCGAATATGAGGAAGGTGATGATGCCTTTTTGGAATTTTCTAAATGAAATTTTCCAAGAAATGAGTTTTTTTCTATCCATGCCTGAAATGTTTGAATATGAAGAAGTTGACAAGTAAATAGATCAAAGATCATCTAATTTGTCATGGTTTTAATATGAGTTACAACCCTTGGATGTGGCATCGAGAAACTGCACATAATGTCAGATCTCATGATGATGATGATTTTCGTGATGGTAACTCTGATGGAATTTAAGAAATGATTCATGATATTGCAGGAGAACAAATTGAGATAGAACCGATAGTTTCACAACTATATGGTGATTCTGAAAAAACATTTTATCATGGTTGTTTGTATTTTACAATTTTTTTGACTGTGTTATGATTAATTAACCTAAAGGAGAAACATGGATAGAGTGGAAATAATTTTTACAGAGCTACTACAATTGTTGAAAGGAATTTTTCCAAAAGTCAAAGATCTTCTAGATTCACATTATAAGGACAAGAAAATATTATGCCTATTTGGATTGGGATAAAAGAAAATACATGTCGGTTCGAATGACTATATGATATATAGGATGAAATATTAATTTATGCTAGAGTGTCCTAAATGTGGGACATTATGGTATAAGTTGAAAGAAAATCACATGCTGATATAGATATTACTGAGATCCATGCCAAGGTATTTTGGTATCTTCTTATAATTCATCGTTTTAAATGTTTATTCGCTAATTCACATGATGCAAAAAGGTTAACATGGAATGCTAATGCATGGATGTGTGATTGAAAAATATGTCATCCAGCTGATTGTCCACAATGGAAGAAAATTGATAAGTAGTATCCTACATTCAAAAATGAAATTAAAAACCTCAGATATGGGTTGTAAACAGATGGAATGAATCCATATCTAACCCTCGGTAGCTGAAATAGTTGATGGCCAGTTTTATTAGTATTTTAAAAACACTCCCCTGAAGTGTATATGAAGATCAAATATTTCATCTTGAGTATAGTTATCTTTGCTCCTAAGAAACCTATAAATGATATTGATGTTTTCATGTAACCATTTATTGATGATTTGAAGCTTTAATGGGAGGACAATATTAGGGTGTATGATTCTTATAAAATGGAATATTTTAAACTACATGCAGTTCTTATGTTCACTATAAATAACCTCCTATTGTATGGAAATTTTTATGGATATATTGTTAAGTGGAATAAAGCATGTCAAATTTGCAAATAGCAGACTTCATACTGTCAATTTCATCATGAGAGGAAAATAGTATACATGGTTCATCAAAATTTTTTGCCTATGGAATAATCTTATAGAAGACTAAACAAGGAAATCAATGAATCACAAGAATTTGATATTTCTGAAAAACCATTATCCTCTGATGTTTATTTTTAGTGGGTGAAAAACAAAGATTTGACATTGGGAAAGGCACATAAATCTGGTAATGATTGAAATATTTGGAATAAAAGGTAAATATTTTTTGAGCTACCATATTGGAGATATCATGAAGTGAAACATTATATTGATGTCATTTACATGGAGAAGAATATTCTTTATAGATTTATTGGATCATTGTTAAATATTATAGGAAAGACTAAATATGGGTTTAATGAAATATTAGACTTTCTATCAATGGGAATATGTCAGGAGTTAGCTCCCACTCTTAATGGAAGACAGATATTTCTTCCACCGGCTTGTCATTCATTATCCACAAGGGAGAAAATTAGATTTAGTTAGTGTATTCATGTTATCAAAGTGCCTCAAGGTTATTCTTAAAATTTTAAAAAAATATCTTTGAAGGATTTTATGTTGATAGGTATTAAATATCATGACAGTCAAACCTTGATGCAGCAACTTCTACCAATTGCATTGCATGGAATATTTCACATCAGTGTCAGAAACACTACAATGAAGGTTTTTTATATTTTCAAATCAATTTTTAATAAGGTGATTGATGTGAATGCTTTGAAAATTTTGGAAAAGGATAAAATTTAAATACTTTGTTAATTGGAAATTTATTTTCTTCCATATTTTTTTGATATAATGGTACATTTAACGGTTCAGCTGGTTCAAGAGATAAATCATTGTGGGCCTATATATCATAATTGGATGTATTCTTTTTTAAAGGAATATAAAAATATTTAAGGGGTATGTTAAGAATACATATCAACCTTAATATTACATTATTTAATAGTATATTTTTGAGGAGGTTGCAGAGTTTTGTACGAGCTACATATCTGTAGCGGAGCACAAAAGTTTGCCTCCATCTCTCCATGAATGAGTTAATAATGAGGGATATGGGATTCGTGGCATGAAACTTATATCGTCGTCAAATGAAATGATGAATAAGGTACAATTATACATCTTGAATAACATAGATTATTCCCAACCATATATCACATTGCATATTAATGAGTTGAAATCATTTCTTCCAAAGAAGAATGAAATGTGGATTTTGAATGAGAACAACAAAACATTTCTTCCATGGTATAAAAAAACATTTCTTGGTAGATCATGTGTATCTGAGACATTAAGATGGTTAGTGGGTGGTCCATGTTTAAATGTGATAACATGGTCTGGGCATGACATTTTGGCTATACATTTCATACGAAAGATCAGAACAATAGATGTGCAATTCATAATAGTGTTGTATTGGTGTTTGCAGAAGCAATGAATTTTTCGAGTTCTAAATACAAAACCCCAATTTTTTCATTAAGTGAATATTATAGACGTTTTAAAAATATGGGATGTTGATTACATTAAAATTAATGTTACTATATTTAACTGAAAATGGTTTATTGGTAAAAATAGTGAAAGACACGATGAATTTGGAATGAATGTTCTTAATCTGAATAGATTGGAAGACACAATGGAATTTTTTTTATAATCACAATGCATGAAAAACAGATTTTCTATGTTATTGATAAATAATATATGAATTGGTTTATTTTTTTAAAATGGAAAAACAATATGTTGGTGAATTTCAACTTGATGAAGATGTTGATTTATGTGAGATCCCTACTTCCATGGAAATATTAGATTAAAATAATGATGATCATGTTTAAGACATGGTTTGTGCCATAAGAAAAGTTCATTATGAAATAATTTTGGAAAACAATCCATTTTTACAGTCCTAATATTTTAGCTAAAATATGTTTATTTCATATTTACATTTATTAATATCATAAAATGTTAGATATTGTAATTTTTTTCTTTATTAAAAAGTATATTAAAATAAATAAGTAGAAATGTTTGTATTCATAAATTTGGTTTAGTTATGTTTATCATGTTCACCAATAAGTAACTTATATATCTATTGATATTTTTGAAGGAAAATTACATTACCATGTTTACCATGTTTTCAATAGATTACCATAATTTACCTTTATGTAACTTATATATTTATTTATTTTATTGAATGATAATTACATTACCATGTTTACCATGTTTACCATGTTTACCATTGTGTAACATGATTACCATTTTTACCATGTTTACTATTACGTAACTTAGTTTAGTTTTTCATTTTTTGTTTACATTATTTTTGAAATATTTGAATTTTTGTATTTGTGAACTAATGTTTTCTTTTTTGATTTTAAGGATAATGATAGATCAATCAGTTGATCAACCACATGATTCTGGAGATGATCATCATGATCACACCTATGGGGAGGAACATTTATATGCTCCTCTTTATGTTCCAAAATCATCCTCATGTGCTCCCATAATGACAAGGATGAGTTAAAGAGTTGGTAAACATGGCTTCATACTTTTACCAAAATTATTACATTCTTGTAGCCAAGTCCAAAGGATAATTGTTGAGTTTGATGAGAATGATATTCCTAGAGGTCCAAATGAAAAATATTTTAATATTTTTGTATCAAATCAGGGTAAAATTAAATTAATAATTATTTATGATAATTGTAGAAGTGTGGAAAATGCGATAATATCTCAGTTATGGTAGAAAATTTTGGTATGCTCTTTTTCTATAGTTTGAATAATATTTAAATTTTTATAGTATAATATGTTTTACCTAGTCTTTATCAGATGAAATTCGATATTCTTCACACTAGAGGAGTTAGGAAGAAATTTTTATCGATGGCTACTGGGAGATGAAGGGATTTCAAGTCAACGCTCACATCTGATTTCTTTTTTGGTCATAGGAAACAGGGCAGTCCATGTCATATATATCCTTTCATAGATTAAGACACGTGGAAAAAATTTGTTGAAATTAGAAGAAAATTGTCATTTTTGGAATGGGAAATGATAATTTTTATAAGAATTCTTATGTAAATGATTTTATTAATGCTTTGTTAATGATTTCATAATCTTAATTTATAGTAAACAAGGACATCTCATTAGGAGATCCAATATAAAAATGTATACCCACGTAGTTTTTCTTGGGGAGGGTATAGTGTATTGAAAGACAAAATTATAGTAGAAAAATTAAAACATCATAGAGCTGTGTCTTCAAGATCTACATATGATTCCCCTCCATTTCCTCTATCTATACCTAAAAAATGGAAGAGATCTCAGATGGGAAAAAGGGAAATATCATTCAGAATAATCGATAAATGTAGCTAAGAGGATTGTAAGTTATTTATTTTATTTATTTATGTTAATTAGATTTTTTTTATAAACATTAAATCATTATAGAAATGTTTAATTAACTAATATAAGATTCTCTTGAGGTGTAGAGCACACATGGGGTATTTACAGCTGTTGGGAGGCATGATATTTGATCAGCAGCTTTAGAAAATCCTGAACACCCTGGTCGGGTATGAAAATACCCAATGGGTGTATCGGTAAGAAACGTGTTTCCATGTTATTAAACATCTTCCATTGATGGTTTTTATCGAAAGAAAATAGTATACTTAGAGGCTGAAGTTCATAATATTAATGTGGAAATGGAAGAAAATATTAAAGCATCGGTATAGTCTATGTTTGCAGACATGCAAAGACAATTTCATACTGTAGTTTCCACTTTTCCACCTCTCCCTGTAGACCCCATTATTTATCCTCCACCTCCACCAACAGCTCCCACTCCCCTACCAATGTACCCCATTATTTATCCTCCACCTCAGCCTATGGACCCCATTTTTTATCCTACCCCTCATCCACAACCTCCTATTTATTTTGAGTTGTGTGTTGTTGATCCCCACCATTATATTGTTGCATATGGGCTGGTATATTGTATAGTGCATACATTTCATCATCAATAGTTAGAGGTAGTTAATTATAGGGTCACTGTACAAGATATTATTGATACATCCACTAAAGTACCATTACCTACAGATGAGGTGGAAATAGTTTGACATAGTATCAATCACTTTTTAGTTTTCTCATCCAATCTTCGGTGACTCATTACCATAGAGGTATATATGTAATATAATTTATTTTAATTTTTTTATTATTATTTTAAATATTAGAACTAATATATTTTTCTATATATTTACAAGAATACATCAAAGGTAAATAAATAATGTATTGTTAACAAAAAAGAAATATTGGTATGACATCAGATACAAATTCTGGTAGTCTTGACAGATTTTCAAGATATTCAAATTTGTTGGTGGATCATTATTCTTTTCAAATGGATGATCATGTTTATGGATGTGAAAAAAATTTGGGGATTGTGAGAACCGATATCATGGAGCTTGCTACTGAAGATAAGTTGGGCATCAACATGGTGAATATTTTTTACATGTATATCTTAATACCTTTCCCTGTGTAATATTTATTAAAAATGTATATTCATGTTTGTTTTGTATTAAGAATATTTATAACATGTGTGATAAGAATGAGCGGATAGATGTATAGGGATTCATGGACCTACATATGATTTCTCCTGAAGCACATTCATTGGATGAGGAACAAAGAATACTTTATATTGCTGAACGATTTGAACAGAATATTATCACGCAGTGTTGGATGATGCCTTTTTTGAGATGTATGAAACATATATCTTGAAAAGTGTACTTTATCTTTTAACATAAAAATAAGTAACCTTAAATTTTCTTTTATATCAGTGATCATTGGATGTTAGGTGTTTTTTATCCAGGGTAGAAGACACTTTACTCAATATTCTCTATCTATGGCGATGTGTGGGGGAGTTATAATAATATGTTCGAAAGTTATGTTTTAATTTAATAATATATGTTTCTATTATAATGAATTTTAAATTTATCCCATTAATATTATTTTCTAATTGGGGATTGGAATACATTAAAAAACACAAAGAAAAAGAGATCTAATATCAAATATATAAAAGTAATGGTAAATATCCACTTATAATTTGTACTTTTTGATGTATTACATAAAATGATATCTTGAATTGAAACTCATTTAAACAAAATTTTCATGAAAAACAAGTAATCATCGAATGAAAATATTATATGTTATGATTTATGTATGAAAAAATTATATCTGGAATAATAATGAACATTGACCATATTATATTTCATTAAAACTTTTCTATAATATTTCATTTGATTTATTCAATATACATGTTAACTAATGTCCTTTTAATTGATAGCTATTTGATGACCCTCAACCCTATAATTCTCAAGAGTTAAAACACTTATAAGTGGAATGCATACATTATTTTAGAGGTTTGTTTTGATTTTAGTTTGTTTGTAGGGTAAAATGTAATTTTAAAAACTGTAATTTTAATTGTAATTGTGCATTTTGTATTTGTTTTGGTTGGATTTAGGTTATTTTGGATGAAATTTTAATTTTTAAATATTATATATCTGAATGTTTACTTTTTCTCTGGTTCTTCTAGTTCTAGTCTAGTTCTGATGTTTTTCTGGTATGGATTCTAGTTTGGTTTTGGTCTGATTTTGGTTTGGTTTCTTCTTGTTTCAGGTCTACTTTTGCAGAGCATGGTAATGCTTTCACTATTTTGTTAAAAAAAATTGGTTTATATGTTGGTAATAAAATAACTGATGCAATAAATTCTTGGGAAATGGTTTTTCATGTGGGTTATAAAATAACTGACGTAATAAATGAATGGGTATCATTTATTACGTCGGTTACTACCTAACTGACGTCGTATCAATTTTTTCACATCAGTAATTGTATAATTGACGTGAAAAATGATTCCAAGTAATGATATATTGTGTTGGTTATTACATAAATGAGGTAATAAACTATATACCACATCATTTATATAATAATTAATGTAACAAATCAATCCTCTGAATGGTTTTTCATGTTAGTTATTTAAGAATAGACGTGAAACCACCTTCAGAGGCTTGATTTATAACGTTAGCTATTTAATAAATGACATCATAAATAACATACCAAATTAGTTATTAAATAAACCATGTTGTAAATCTAGCCTTCTAAGGGTTTCTTCACATCGATTCATAAATAAACAACGTGAAAAAACATTCATAGGATCGATTTATCATGTCAATTTTTGAATAAACGAAGTGAAAAACATTATACCACGTCGGTTATTAAATAACTAACTTCTTAAATTGATCCTATGAAGGGATTTTTGTGTCAGTTATTTAATAACTGATATGAAAAATAATTCGGATTTATGAGTTTTATGTTGGTTTTAAAAAAAATCAATGTAAAAATCAATAATTATAATGTTGTCTTTAATAAAGTCACGTAAAAACAGACATAAATAATAAAATTTAACCATGTTAAAAAAAATTTATGCACTAGTGATTGCTCATTGATTCTTAAGTCTCCCAGGTCTCCTCTTTTATTTTATTATGTCTCAAAACGACATTCAGCAATCAAGTTGTTTGATTCCACAACACTTAATCTATGGTGACAATAATCTGGAAAAGTTCTATAACATCTTGACCCTCCTCTTTATCATGAGATGGCAGAAGGACATTATGTACCCTTAAGAAACATCCCCAAGATGATTAAGGCTAGAAATAAATACAAAGGGGTTCATTAGAAAATGGGGGATGATTTTCCATTTGAAAATACAACAACTCAAACAAACATTTCATAACCAAATTACCACCACATTATGCATGATAACAATGTAAAACAACTCAAGTATTACCATTTATATCAAACCCAAACTAAAAATGAGTACCACATCAAAAGAAAACTAATATAAAATTGCATAGAAAAAATACAAAACCAATAAAACTCAAAGAAAATCGACATTACTCCCAATATCCACAATTATCCATTCTACAACTCCACCAAACATATCATGTATCCTAATGTACCACTAAAGAAGTGTGATAATTTACCATTTTTATGTCCTAATAAACAATATCTGCAAAATAACCTATGTTCAATAGCATGGGTGAGTAATGAAACCCATTAGGCTTTCCCCAAATTAAATTCTTACTGATGCTATGAAGATTGAACACGTTATTGCATTAATATAAAAACATCAATATAAAATAATTGAAATGCTTATATATCATAATATAAAGCAAGTGACATGGTAAAATAGTGTTCTCAAAACAATAAAAACTTCTATAAAAATTAACCAAACAATTCATTTATCCATTCTCAATTTCTATGTTGGCATAATTTATTCCATTTCACATAATCACACACACACAAAGAGCCACATAGCCCCACAATCTTTCCATTACCATTTATGGTGGAACGTTACATTGATAACCAATACCCTTTGACGGTGGAACTTCACAACCATTATCTATCTCATTATATACATGATTAACAATTTAAGCTAACCAAATGTAAATAAAATCAATCCCAAACCAATTAAATCATTTCAATAAAACTACCAGTTTATTGAAAACCAAAACAATAACCCATTTCAATAAAACTAACCCTCTATTGAGGAACCTTTCAAAAAACCAATTCAATAAAATCCACCCTTTATTGAAAACAATTTTTCCTATATCACAACTAAATATCAATTTAATCATCATAATCTTAAAATCATGTTACCATTTTCACTTTCCACTAAAACACCAAATTTTCACTATTCCATGAAAATTCAAAGGGGCTATACCAATCCTTTTAAACAAATTCACAATATATTTCACAAAAAAACAATATATTTGAAATTAATACTTCTATTTTTAGCAAGAGGGATGGATTTTGAATCCACCTACCTTGGAAAATTTGGTGAAATCAAAGAATGACATGAAAATTCCCACAAAAACAAGTTAAATATCCACAAACCAGCCTTAGATCTCTTCCCCTATCATAACAAATCCAAATCTAACCATTATTGGCATTAACAACCTTATATATATATCCAAATCTGACTAGATATAATAAATTGACAAAAGGATGTATGAATATCTACGAAAAACCAGGAAAACTACTGTAAACAATGACTTACCAAGGGAATCAGGCTAAAATGAAACATAAAATTTCTCTGAATCACTTCCAATTCGATTGGGAATGGTTCCATAACCTTTGGGGGAGAAATATTGAGTTAGGATAGATTTTGGGACAAAAGAGTGTTTAAAACATAAACCTGACCTAGATCCACTTTTTAAGATCTATTTTTTAGCGATGCATGGTTATTAAATTGTTAGGACAACAGTGTGCAAACCATGAACCAATATTTTCCACAAGTGGTACCTCATACATTTGGCCTGCACAGTTAGACAAACTATGCGGCACCCGTGAAAAATTGCACTAGCCCTATTTTTATAGTTTCCCCAAATTATCCACATGGTATGGAAAACCTATTTGCCTACTCGTGTGCCTTCCCCGTAGCCCATG
The DNA here is from genome assembly GCA_963277665.1 of Viscum album. Lineage (NCBI taxonomy): Eukaryota > Viridiplantae > Streptophyta > Magnoliopsida > Santalales > Viscaceae > Viscum > Viscum album. The sequence continues at coordinate 1,466,589,479 of OY728140.1, read as the reverse complement.
TATCACTACACACATTTTTCTATAGAATTTTCATGATTTTCCCAAACCTTGATCCAACTGTGAACCTGTATAAAATTCCCAATAATAAGCCAAAAGGTTTTCAAAACATCCAAAACATCACCCAGACACTGTATATACTAAAAAGAGATAAAATATTGTTTAAATTCTTGAAACTGGGTGTGATTCATTCTCCCCACTATTTTTTATTCCGTCCTCAAAAAGTAGAAAACCAATATTTTTTCGAAAGTGTGCTGACTATTTGTCTTTCATTTCCTAGTCTTGTTCCCAATTCTCCTCAAGAATGTGACCATGTTTCCACAAAACCCTCACTAGATTGATGATTTTTCCATTAAATACTCTTTCATTCTTATCTATAATCCTCCCTATCATGTTCACCAATAAAGAATCCAACTCTAGGTCAAATAGATCCCATTGAATCGCATAGACATGATCGGTCTAATAGTTTTTCAACTAATATACATGAAACACATTTTGAAAATCACTGAACCATGGTGGAAAATCAAAATAATATTCCACCTCACTAACCTAATCATGTATCTATAAAGGGTCTATGTATCTAGGATATAACTTTTCTAGCTTTTGGTAACAATGATGTCCAAACCTTGGAGTGATTCTAACAAACACATGATTGCTCACCTAGAAGGAAAATGGCCGTTAACGATGATCCACATACTATTTTTGATGACTACGAGTAGTCTCTATCCATTTTTGAATGAACTGAATATTCATCATTATTTCATGGACATGGCATCGCCCAACCAGTGAAGTATCACATGTTTCCACCCAACAAAGTGGAGATAGAAAATCATTCCCATACAATGCTTTAAAATGATCCATTTATGTTGATTCTTGATATCTATTGTTATATTTCAACCCCACCAATGGTAAGTGATCCTCCCATGAGCCACCAAAATCCATTACACAATCCTGAAACACGTCGCCCAACAATTGTATCAATCTTTGGGATTTTCTATCTGTATGAGGATGATACACCATAGTCATGTTAAACTAACTTCGAAGGTATTTCCGTATGGATTTCTAGGAACGAGATTTAAAGCTTGGATCTTTTTTAAATATTATCAAAACTGGTATGCCATTACTTTTTACCAATTCCCATATATATATATTTTTACAAGTCTGCCACTATATGAGATTCATGAATAGGGATGAAATGGGCCAACTTTGTGAGATGGTCGACTATCACCCATATGGCATAGTGTTTTCAAACCGTTATTGGGAGACCTATGAGAAAATACATGGCCATATGCTCCCATTTCAAAATAGGAATTGGTAATGACTGCAACAATCAGACTAGTTACTAATTTTCTTGCTTAACTTTTTAAAATGATAAAAATCTAAAAACAGGCACATCCACCTTCCTTTTCATGTTAGACCACAAAAACTATTTTTTTTCAACACCTTATACATATTTTTTATCCGGGGATGAAAAACTCATTTTTAATAGTGGTAATCGTGAAGAAGTTGTTCCTGAAAAGCCATAGGTATGACAATCCGATTTTTGAACCAAAAGCACTAAAATCTCATCTAGACTCCATCCCTCAATGGTCTCCCCACCATTGAGTTTTGAACTCATTGAAACGCATTCTAAATCAGATATATCTACCTATTTAATTATCTCAACCACATCAGGAAAAAAGAAAATTGCATCTTCTCCTCAATCTCCATATTCCATGTGCATGTCGTCTATAACTGATATCAACTAAAATTGGTCTGATGCTTTTTTTACTGAGCATATGAATTTATGCTCAATACATCCACCACTAAATTTCCCATACTCGTTTTATACATCAATTAAAATCTATATATTTAGAGGTACCCTATCCATCTTCTTTATCTTATAATAAAATCCCTTTGTGTGAGAAAATATGTTTCAATATCTTATGATCTGTTAACCCAATAAGTTTATCACTAAAGTGGTGATGACTCCAAGTCTTCAATGCATGGACTATGACAACTAACTCCAAATTGTGTGTTGGGTAGTTCTTCTCATCCAACCATAAATTTTATTAGACATACGAAACAACATGATATCCCTACATTAGAACACATCACAACCGTAATCTCAATGTATCACAATACACCATATACCATTTTCATAATTTTAGAAAAATAAATATTGGTGCGAATGTAAGGAAAACATTATTCCCTTTAAAATAATTCTGACTTTCATCATTCCATCGGAATGGAACATTTTTTCTTCTCAGAGTTTTCATTTGTGAATATATTAATGAAAAATCATAAAAAAACATTGGTAATAACAATCTTGACCAAGGAAGTTGTGTTTCTCAAAGACATTCTTTGATAGATTCCAAGAGATAAAAACTTATATCTTTTCTTGATCCACCAAAACTCCTTTTTTGAGGATACATGGCTAAAGAAATGTAAATCTTGTATCCAAAAATCACACTTTGATAATCTGGAATATAGAGAATGTTCCCTCAATATTTCTAACACTATTTCTAATTGTTTCTCATACTCAACCTTTTACCCTGAATACACCAATATGTCATCCACAAACACCCGCACAAATTTTTTTGATATCACTAAAATATATGATTCATCAATTCCATAAATACTATTAGTGAATTTTTTATATCGAAAAGCATTACCATATATCCATAATGGCCATATCTAACCCTAAAAGCTGTTTTCAGAGTATCCTCTTTCCAAAACTGTGATCAGTAATATACTAATTACAAGTCAATTTCAGAAAACAAAATATCTCCCCTCAATTGATCGAATAATTAATCAATGGGTGGAAGCATATGCCTGTTATTTATCATATATTGGTTATGTTTATGATGATAAAAACACAGTCTAAGAGTTCTATCATCCTTTTTGACAAACGAAATCATTGCTTCCCATGAAGTCTTTCTGGGCCGAATAAACCATATAATTTTCTACTCTACCAATAGCACATTCAATTCCATAAATTCTATTGGTTCTATATAGTTATATAGAAGTGAAATATGAATCATCCATAAATGAAGATCTATCATAAACACCGCTTCTCTTATGGGTGGAAACCCTGATAAATTATCAAGAAAGACATCCAAAAACTAATCAACCGAAAATGGAAAAATTCTATTATTGATCTCTTCCATCGATTCCAAAGTAAACTCTTACAATTGGTATGAGATCATTCCAACATCTGGTTCCAACAAGCTCATTACACCGTCCATTATATTCCAGTCCCCTCTAAATGGATTTTTGATGCCATAAGTCTCACTATATAGCAACTGAATTCTAAACAATTTAAACATACCACATCATACTATCACAACATTTCTTTCAAAAATTCAACATTTCTATATTCATATTTTTTTTAAATTTCACCACTATTTTGAAAATAAAACTGTTTTTATAATATCTCAATCATTAGCTTTTTAAAAAACTCACATTTAAAAACAATTTTAACACTTTTCAAAATTCAAATTTTTTTCCAAATCATATATCATTATTAAGAATGAAATATGCACTCTTAGTGCCAAGTCATTCCACAATTCATGTCATTATCATATCATTAGATAAACCCATAAAAATGTGATTTCCATTTTGATAAGTGTTTCCAAAAAACGTACATACCAAACTCCTCAGAAACTTGAAATTCAACATAAAAATGTTGGCTATGTCTTTTTTATGCTCAACATTTCAATTCTCGAAAATGTTACTATTTTCTCCCAACCCAATACAAGGAATATACTATAATGAATATCAAATCCATGATAGAGAGACTAAATAAAACTTTTTAATCAAGTACCGAACAATTTTATACCACTAATAACATCCTTACACTCCTCAATAGCTAGACAAAGAATAATAACATTACATGGACTTAAGTGACATCCCCAAGATTCCAAAGGTTGAAAATAAATTCTAAGCGCTTCGGTAGCATATGAGGAACGATTTTCCCATTAAAAATAAAAAAATGAACCAAGAATTACATAACCAAATGGCCACCACATTATGATTGATAAAAATTAAAACAAATCAACTAATACCATTGATACCAAAACCAAACTACAAAATACTACCACAATAGAATTAATCTAACATCAAAGTGAACAGTGGAAGAGAAAACGAAAAAAACTCAATGAAAACCCACATAACTTTCAAGATCCAACATTCTATATATATCAAATCGACCAAACAACCCATGTATCAAGATGATCCACTAAAGAAGTGTGATACTTTACCTTTTCATTTCTCCAGATAAAAATATCTGCAAAAGAAGGGGCGTGTAATAAAACTCAGTAGGCTTACCCTGAATGACTTACATACTCACACCACTAGGATAGAGCACATTAGCACATTTATATAAAATTATTTATATAAAACAATTGAAAACATTTTATATTATAATATAATGCAAGTTCCATTGTAAAATAGTATTCTAAAAATAACACCATGTTCTATAGAATGAAAAAAAATAAGTCGTTTAACTAATTATCAATTTCAATATTGGAATAACCCATTCTATTTCACATAATCACACGAACACACACTTAAACACACAACCACACAATCTTGTTGTTACCATTTATCATGGAACTTCACATACATAAAATGAACCCTTTGATGGTGGTATATTTTAACCATTAACCATCACATTCCATCCATACATAAAAAATTATTCCAACCAAATTTCCATAAACATTTTTCAATCCAATTCAATCATTTCAATAAAAGACATGTTTATTGAAAACCAAAAAAACCAGTTTAATAAAAATGACCCTTTATTGAAAACATTTTTCCAAAAACATATTCCAATAAAACTAACATTTTATTGAAAAAACATTCTCGTGCATCAAACCCAATTAACTATTTGAAAATCATTATTTTATAATAATGTTACCATTTTAACTTTCCAAAAAAACCTAATTTTCAAAATTCCATAAAACATCACAAAATGGGGTTTCAACCAAACATTGAACAACAATTTAACAATTAAATTAAGACAAATAACTCAATTTAAAATTAATCCATTCAGTTCAAGAATGAGTAGTTGAGTGTTAAGCCACCTACATTGGGAAATTTGGTGAAAATGAATAACGTCCTGAAAACACCCATAGAAACGGACTGAATATCCAAAAACCCACCTTAGATCTCTTCCCCTTTCATAAAAAAAGACAAATATAATTATTATTGGTAATAATATACTTTGAAATATTTTCAGTGGACTATATCAAAGAAACCAAGATAGGTAATGTTGTAGTTCTAATAAAAAACAAGAAAAACAACCATTAATGAAAACATACCAAGGGAATCCATCTTCAACACACAATGAAACAACTTCAGATTACTTCCAATTAAATGGGGAAGATTTCCATAGACATTGGGAGTGAGAAATCTCAAGTTAGGGTCTATTTGGAGAGAAAACAAGTGGTTAAAACCCAAACCCATCCTAGATATACTTTTTTAGGATCTATTTTTTTTAACTATGCATAGTTAGTCACAGAATTAGGTAAACTATTCGCTAATTGTGTGAAAACATTTTCTTCAAGAGGGGCCACACATGGTTTGACCACACTATTAGATAAACCATCCTCCAACCGTGAAAAATATCATTGTCCCACTTTGAGTATTTTCTCCTTGGTAGTCGAATGGTTTGGAAAACCATGTGCTTACTCGCACACCTTCTTCGTAGCCCCTATCTCACTATGCATAGTTGCCTATATGAGTTTCATAGTTTCACCAAACCATTAACAAAATGTTCACCAATATAATATCTCCAAAAAAATTCCAAAAGTTTATGAACCCTCCCAAACTTTACCCCAACACATTATATAATTGAAAGAGATAAAATAATTGTTACTTAATTGAAACCAGGGGGTGCTCCAAGTTCTTATTTATAATAAAAGCTGGGATCCAACTCTATTCCCTTAAATATGAGCACATGTGTTGGATCTAGAATTTATTTCCTCATTATCGAGACACAGAAGACATCATGTACTTTCTAATGATTGGTTGGTATATCAAAATGATAAGAAACAACTCCAATTATTTTTAGTATCTCAAATGTCCCAATATAACTTTGGATTATCTTCCTTCATTTACCAAATCATCAAAATCCCGTCTATTAGGTAACCTTTTCGAATACATGATCCCACAATTAAAATTGCAACTCATACCTTTTATTTACATCATAGATTAGTTTCCTTTACTAGGAAGCTTTAATATGATCCCAAATAGTCCAAAATCTAATAGACACATCCAATACAAATTCTAGAACAACTATATTTCTTTCTATTACTTTGTAACAGTAGGAATTATTGAAAGCATGACCAATTTTCACCTATCGACTGTTCAATGATCTGTTACTCTACTAATGTGTATAGCAGCACTCAGGTCGAATCCTCAATGATGATACTTTTTAATAGTCGATTGTTTTTAGTTGATTGTATTCTGACTAGGGGGTTGTTTGAAAATATTATGAAATGATTGATTGATTAAAATTAATTTAAAAAATTAATAAATATTTGGGTGAGTTAAAAATTAGGTAGGTAAGCTTGTGATATCCTTGAGCCTTGCTTTATATTACATTAAATTAACACCCATGTCAGAAGTTGACGTTGATTGGAATTCCTAAATGTTAAGGATTTAATCCAATACTAAACTTAATTATTATTATAATCTCATTTAGTACTTGATTGTGGTAGTGTATTTATGGTTCCAATAATAAATGGAACTTATACATTAAAAAAACAAGTCATTAATCCATGACATGTTAAGTCCAACATAAACAATGTTAATTTAAAGAATATTCATCAAGAAAAAGATCTCAATCATTTAACATACCTAAATTATTACTCACTCCAATGAGTTATTTATGAAGCCATTGAAATGATTAGTAATCTGGTTATAATTATTATGATGATAAATTAAGAAGATAAGAAAAAGAAACAGATCAGAATACATTGGTCTGACGAACACACACACAAACGATGATGATAATTAAAAATGAACATTAGATTGAATGAGAAAGAAAAATAATGGAAGTGGATTAAAATGAATTTAAAATATTTTAATAACATTAATATTAAACTACATAAGGTAGATGATAATAAGAGATACTTAAGAAGAAACATTCATTAAAAGAAAATTACAAATACAAACACTTACGAAATTTCAATTGAAAATGAATGGATAGAACATGAAATCAAAGAGAGGAGGAAGGGTCTCTCAAGTGAAAACTTGAGTTTGTAATTTCCTCCCAGGCTTTTCGAACAGCCTTGGTCATGCCAATTGATCCTCCCCTATTCTAATTTCCATCCCTCTTGAAGGGGAGGAAGGGGATGTATTTATTGCCCAAGGAAGTGGATTGTTTTCATTCCCAATCTGTCCCTCCACTTGCATCGCCATTTTGATAATTCAGATAGCCTGATATCAAGATATATCCTTCTTCAATGAAGTTGATAATAATGTTTTCCAACTACTGTCAAAATTAAGACGAATTTGGACTTATGGAGAAGTTATGTATGTTTGATTAAGAAATGTTATTATGTCCATTTCATTCAAGAATTTTTAGAAGGCCAAAATGTGAATGGGTTTATTAATAGGAATATGACTTAAAATCCAAATTCATTCTTCAACAAAGTCAGCCGCCTATATCACCTCTGTCACAGTGATAAATATAAATTTATTTGATTAAATGACCAGGATACATGTCATTAATACTATACTACTTTTAATTCTTGAAAAAAATGGTGGGATAAGTTTAAATGAATCAGTTGGGCCCGTTGTTATTGGATTTGGTTCTTGAAATTTCTATCCAATACTTCTTAAAATGTCCCCAGAACATTTTAGAAGAATAAAGGAATTTTGAATTTTGAATTGATCCCAGTAATTCAATCTATATAGCTGGTCCAGTTTCTTCATAGTTTCATTGGGTATTCTTGTGTAGACCATATGACCCATAAAATTGAAAAAATGTCTAATGATTCCTTATAATGAAATGTTTTAAATTGAAATAGGAATCCTAAAAAATAATAACCATTAAATTTTGATTAGTAGGGTGATATTTATTATTAAAATATTATATCGAAATGAATATGAATTAATTAAAAAAGTTCTCAAAAATTATATTTCATATTTATATTTTAATATTTCACCCAAATTTTTCACATTTCCTATAAAATAAGTAATGGGATTATATAAAAATTTATATAAAATATTAATAGCATCAATTATTAAAAAAATATTCCAAAACATTACTTTATATGGTGAAATTTGGATTCTCAGATGGAGGATTTTATTGTACGAACATTCCACTAAAGGTATATATTGATCCCCAAAACCTCATAAATATAGAGAAAATAATCTAAATATGTCTTCTAATGTTTGGCTAGTCATTTCATTTTTCCTATCAGTTTGTGGATGAGAGGCAGTTCATAAATATATCTTTGTGTTGAGAACTCTTTAAGGCCTCTTCCAAAATTTTGATGTGAACTGAGGTTAATGATTAGATAAAATTTTGAGAGGTTCCCCATGAACCTTGTGATTTCATTTATATAGAGCCATGAAATTCTTTCAATGGTAGATCACAACTTATCACTAAGAAACTATCTGAATTTGTAAAGTGATCAACAATGACAAAATATAATCATTCTTCCTAGGAGTCTTCCAATGACTAATGACAAAGTACACTGAAATATTTTTCCAATTACTTATTGGTATAGTGAGAGGTTTCATGTATCAAATAGGTCCTTGGTATATCCTCTTCATTCTCTTAGGTCTTCTCAATGTTCTCTATTAAGGATGGTTAATTTTTTGGGGAATGGAATGATGTATCCCCTTTCATATAAATCATTATATCCATCTTTACAATATCTATATATATAATATCCTTGTTAATACACATCATAGTTATAATCCCATGGTCCCTCCTTCTCAACACATCTTCTAACTTTTTTTCCTTATTATGTTGGTATTATATCAAGCAATCGTAGCCCTTAAGTATTTCCAATCATCTTCTTTTCCTAATAATGAGATCTAACTAATGGATGATATGATTCAAGCCATTTTGGAATAAATATATATATCATATCATTCACCATAGAAGTAATGTCTCCATATTTTCAAATCCAAGATTATTACTGCTAGCTCAAGGTCAGGGCTTAGATGGTTCTTTTCATGAATTTTCAATTACCTTGATGTGTATGCAACCACCATATAATTATATATAAGGATACCACTAATCCCTTTCATCGATGCATCACTCTATATTAAAAATATTTTTTTCCCTGATGATAAAATTTATATATATGCATTAATTAGTCTCGTATTCATATCTTTAAAACATTCCTCACATTCCCTTAACCATGGGAATTTAACCAATTTACATGTTAACTTGATTAATGGGTTGTCTAGATAGAAGAAATATTGATAAAACCACTGATAGTAATCAGCTAAACCTAAGTAATGTTATATCTTGATAATATTTGTTTTTGTAGTTTATTCTTGGAATAATTTATCATTATAGGGAAAATAGATATTCCGTTGATGGAGATAATAATTCCTTGAAGAGAATCATCATGGAGCCAAAATTCACACTTACTGTAATTCCATGATAATTTTTTTCTTGTAATGGTCTCAAAAATTATTTGTAGATGAATCTAATTCTCTTAATAACTCTTTGATTATATCAAGATATTATCAATGAATACCACTAGAAAGTTAACCTGATAATCCTTGAATACACTACTCATCGGATCAATAATAATAGAAGGTTCATTAGTCATTCCAAATATAATTTCTAAAAACTCATAATGTCCATACATTGTTTAAAATGTCATATTTGGTATATCATCCTTTTTCACCCTTAATTAATGGAAACTATGATGAAGATAAATCTTTGAAAAGTATTTGTCTCCTTGAATTTGATTAATTAAGTCATAGGTATTTGGAAAATGATATTTTTTTCAATTACATTGATCTCTATATAATCAATGCACAATCTCAAAGACCCATCATTTTTTCACAAATAAAACAGAGTCTCCCTATTGTGAAACACCTGGGGTGTAAAAATACATTATCATGTAACTCCTACAGTTGATCTTCAGCTCCTCTTGTTTCATTCTCTAGGGAGTTTTATATAATTGTATTACTTCAGAAATTTGTTCAAAGGATAAATTAACATCACACTCATGTGAATGAACAAGTAATTTTTAAATCCCCAAACTCATGCTACAAGATTTATTGCAAAAAAATTATGTGTAATTTTTAGAAAAATGTAATTGAAAAATATATAATGCTTTATAAAATTTAGGACCTTTTATTGTAAAGGTTTTAGAGAATTAGAAAATACATTACAATTTATCTTATTTTTTCAAAAATAAAAATAAAATCACTATCTATCTTCACGTGTGTATTCTCCAAAAGTAATGTTGTCTGTCATAGAATTTATATAATACATATGGAAATATTTTTAGAACAATAGATGAGCATTAAATATCCTAGTAAGGTTTTTTAAAACTAGTTAAAAACTTTTAAATAAATATTTAGATATAAAAATTATAAACCATTTATACCAAATATATATATATATATACACATATTTGACATATAAAATGATTTTCAATAATTTAAAAAAATAATACCATTTTGAAAATTCATTTCAAAAGTAATCTTTAAAAAAAAATTGATTTCCCATTTAAAATCATTTGAAAAGAATAATTATTTTTATTGATTAAAATGATACCCAACAGATACATTTAAACCCTTGTGGCCATGTAATAGTATCACGGGTGAGACAACATCCCGATGAGGTCATGGGTTCACTCCCCAATACTTCTAATGTAATCTGAAAAGAAATAGACAATTTTATTTTAAGAAAACAAATTTACACAATATCCTTTTTTCTTATAAATAACCAATTAAAATAATTTCAAAATATACTTGAGTTATTTTCAAGTTAGAAAATATTTTTGAAATCTTAAAAAATTGTTAAGAAAAAAAATTTCATAAACAAATTAGAAATTTGAGAAATCCGTGAAGTTAATATTTCAAAGGTAGAATTCAAAACAAACCTTGTTATTAAATTAAAAATATATAGTATTATATGCATATAATGTCATTGGTTTTTATAATCCATGTCTATGTCAATATTTAAATGCAATATCCATAATTTTAATTCATACAAAATGATAACATGGTTAAATAAACCACGCTGACATGAATATTCATTTAAAAATAATACTTATAAAATTATAATTAGAAAATAATATTTTTTAATATTAGTAATAATAAAATTATTCTTATTTCACATAAATTATTATATTTATCATTAAAACATAAATTTCCATTGCAAACATTTAAATTTGGTTAATATATGAGTGAAAAATAATCACAATCTTTATTGAAACAAAAAATCATTAAAATATAAATCCCCTATTTAAAATAAAAAAAATTAAAAAATTAAAATCATAAATTTGTTTATTTATAATAGAATAACTCCCTTTCAAAATTATTAGAAAAAAATAAATTTTATAAGATTGAATATAATTGGAATTTTTCTTTTGATTAGGTTTTTCACAAAATAAGAATGGCAGAAGAGTTTTAGAATCACAATTTTACCTTACTAATTTGAGAATTAAAAATAATAATTGGAAAATAAATAATTTAAATATATTTTTCATATAATTTATAAACTATGTTGCTAACGGAGTCTTTAATAGATTGATAATTTGGAGAGAACGTTTAGAAAAACAGGATAAGTGTAGGAAGTGTCTTTTATAGTGTTCATTTGTGTGCAGCAGATGGTGAGAAGATAGTGCATGTCGACACATAATAACTTGTTTTAATGAAACAAATTCAATATCCTTGATCAGATTATGATATATATATATATATATAATATATCTTCCTATAATTCTGTTATTTGAGTCCTAAAAAAGGGTTGTAGAATGAAAGAAAACGTGAAAGCTAATGAAATAAGGGAAATAAATTCAGTAACATTTTTCATTATATATTCAATCATTTAATAAACAAGAAAAGAAAATTGGGAAAGTTATTCAAATTAAAAATAAATGACATATTTATTTTTTTCGAAATGCTTTATATAGTAGATGAAAACAACCAAATCGAGAAGAAATGTCAATTAACTAGATCATGTGGTTTCAATATATTGCTTGCTGGGAATGATGGGAAGAGTGTAAACGATGGGTCAATTTCTAATTTCATGATTCTAGAACATGACATAACCCACAAAAATTGTCAAAAAATATACATAGACCAGTTTCAATTTAATCAGAAAATGAAATAAACCAGACGAAGAAGAAAACCATTTGTAAAACCATGTCTTCTATCCAAAAAACAAACAAAATAAGTATGTATCATTTTCATATTTATCTCAATGATTTAAAAATAAACATCAAAGAAAATATAGTAAAAAATATGAAGAAATAAAAATAGGTTGAGGGTTAAGGAACCAATAAGAAAAAAATACACCTACCTACAAACGATTGACACATCAAACAACCATGGATGTTCGACTTCTATCTAGTTTTAGAAAACCCATCATGGTTAAGATATGGTTTATATTCATCCTCAGATCTGTAGTCATGTCTATTATCCCCACTTTATTCCACCAATTGTGCTCACAACCATTTTCTTGTTATTGAATCTAGGAGCTCAAACTCCCTCATCCATGTTCAGACTCCCTAAATGAGTCAAAACCACAGATTTAATTGATCTTGAACCCTTGATTTCCTCTCACTCGCGAATCATTTTGAAGAAGAAACATCATAATGATTTTCCCCAAAATATTCTGACCTCACAAACCCCTTATCTAATTCCCTTCACTGAGCTTTCATCATTTTTATACTCATTTTTTTCAATAAAATTATATTCATTATATATATATATATATATCATATTTTAGATAATCAAAATTTATAAAATACTTAATTACATTCCTATATTAATATTATTATTCCTTATTTCATATTTTATAAATAAAGTTTAAAAATTTATTATCATAATTAGTATAATAATTAAATTCATTTGTTATATTTATTCTTAAAATATTTTATTGAATATACACATTATTAATAATTAATATAATTTATTTTTTTAATATATTCATAAGTAGTAATAATTATAATAGTCATTATTTATAATTCAAAGGAGCATGAGGTAGGCATGCCTACTCCTAAAAAAACTATTAAAATATAAAAGTTGTAAGTAATGTATTAAAAGGGGAACTTAATTAAATATAAGATCAAAGAAAATTTTATTGTGTAAATATTATTTTCTTCAAATGAAAATGTATAATCTCAAATTTTGTCTAGACCATTCCTCTGATACCAATTATACTACCCTGAACCCACACTTTTTGATTCAGTGAAAAAAAATTCAAATTATTTTTTATAGTAGATAACTAAAAAATACATAGTGCTTTATATAAATAAGGAACATTTTTCTGTCTATGTTTTGTATAATTAAACAATACCCTAAAATTTATCAGATTTATTTAGAAATAAAATCAATGACTATATCGCTTCGTGTGTGATAAATCTAAAAGCAAGTATTTCCATCGTAGAATTTCTAATATTATTGGGAAGATATTTTTAAAACATGGGATGAGTATAAAATTTTCCAATAACGGTATTCAAAACCAGTGAAACATTTAAACATATATTTATATAAAAACCCTTTTTAGAACCTTTTATACCATGTATATATTTATTTCATATATAAATAACGTTTAAAAACTTTAAAAAATATTTCCTTTTGAAATTCTTTTCAAAAATATTCTATGAAAAATAATTGGATTTCTCCATGAAAATATTTTGAAAACAATAATTACTTTTATAAATTAAAATGATACTCGAAAGATCCTTTGAAACAGTTTTGGCCACTTAATAGGGTCATTGGCAGGACAACATCTTGATGAGGTTTTGGGTATACTTCTCATTTATGCTCCTCTCATTTGAAATGCAAGAGGAAATTTTATATTAAGAAATTATTTTTTACTGAAGATCTATCATTCTCATAAATAACCCATCAAAATTAATTTAAAATATACTTAATCTATTTTCAAGATATAAAAATATTTTTCAATTTCAGCACATTATGTAATTATTTCTTTTCCTAAATGTTATTTTATAATTTTTAGAAATCTAGGATTTAAATAAGTTCCAAAGAAAAATTGTAAACACACCTTATAATTAAATTTAAAACAAATATTTTATTCCATGCATATAATGTTATTGATATTCATAATGAATTTATATGTCGATTTGAAAATGAAACGTCCATGATTTTAATTTATTAAAAATGATAATATTGTTAAGTAAACCTTTGTGAAATAAATATTTATTTAAAAATAATAATTATAAAATTATAATTAGAAAACTATATTTTTTTAGAATATTTTTAATAGTATTATTCTTGTTGAAAATAAATTATTTACTTTATCTTGAAAACATAACACACTTTTGTAAGAAATTAAATTTTTCTAATAGATGAGTGAAAAATAATAAAAATATTCTTTCAAACTAATAACCTTTATAAATATAAATCCCTTATTTCAAAAAGAAATTTTTTAAAAATTATGATCATAAAATTATTTGATATAATATAATAACTCCCTTAAAACGATTTGAAAAACCAAAATTTTTTATGTTTAAAGAAAAAATAATTTTTCTATTTTATTTTGTTTTTCACAAAATATGAAAGGCATCAGAGTTTTAAAATAACTATATTACCTTAATAATTTGAGAATTGAAATTTCTATTTTGATAATAAATAATTTAAATACATGCCTTATAGTATTTTCCAAAAATGAAGATATTGGTGTCTTGAATAGATTGAGAAGTGGGAGAGAATTTATGTTGAAAGGGGAGAAGTGTAGGAAGTGTTTAATATATAGTAGTTTTACGGGCAGGATATGGTGAGCAGATAGTGCACATCGACACATAACAACTTGTTTTAAAAAAATATATTTAAAACCTAGTTTAGATCATGATATATAATATAATATATTTTCATATCATACATCAATTTGAGTCCCAACAAAGATTTTAAGAATGAAAGGAAAAGGTAAGTCCATGAAAATAGGGTTAATAGAGTCGGTTGTATTTGTAAATGTATATTAAAACATTATATACACATGAAAATTAAATTAGGGAATATCTTTGTAACGACCCAAAATTTTGAAAAAATCTTGTTTCCAAATTTTGTGTGTTATTTTATTTTATTTTTATACACAACAAAAATGTTTCATTTGATAACCTGAGTATAATTAAAATGAGACCATTGGGTTTTGACTCTTATCTGACCATTTGTCAATATGACCGCTGTAAACTAAACGTTTCGATGATTGTCTTTAAATACAAGTAATTTTGGTTAATTAATATAGAAAGAAGATTCGATGGCCTCACCCAGTTGTCTTGGAAAGATCGAAGCCCATCTAACAGAACTTGGTAAGGAGGTAGCACCACTGGGCTTTGCTCTGGACCAAACCCAAGCCGAACTTCATCGTGTGAAGCTAGAACGAAATCGTCTTTGCAAGAAGTTTAAACTGATAGAAATTACTAATCGTGCGATGTTGGTCGAGCCTCCCTCAGATTCTATCACCTTAGCACACCTTACACTTAGGTCATTTGCTAGTGTGATAAGGGGCTATGTAATGTGACCATAACTGCCTTTTGTAATCCTTTGTTTTAAATAAAAATTGGCATTTCTTCTTATGATAAAGTTTATGAATTTTCAAATGACTGGATAAATATAGTATTCATATTTTTGATGAATTTTAGAAAAAAGGATATTTTAAAAATGTTGATGTAAATCTTAAATAATTAAAAACTTGTAATGATATTCAAAAAATGGTCTTCTAAAAGTATGTTCAGTATGAAATTTAGATTCTAATAAGATCAACATGATTTTTGATGAATAGTAAATTATTAATAGTGATTTTATGATTAGGATTAGTAATGTGTCCAAATGGATTAGTAATCTCACTTAAAAAAGTATTAATATAATCTAGGCACCTTGATTAAGTAACGTGATTCAATTAAATTTTTATATAACGGTTTCATAAATTATTATTCAAGTATTAGTTTTTTCGAGTGAATAGTGTTTTTTAATTAAAAATTAATTTAAAAATATTTAAAAATTTATTTTTATAAAATGGATTTCATTTTTGAACTCAGAGCATCGATATTATGTTAAGGTAATTTTTGTGGTTTTTTCTGAAAAAATGAATATTCGTTGAATAGTGTATTTATTTAAAAATTAAATTAAAAATATTTAAAAAATTGTTTTTATAAAATGGAGTTCGTTTTTGAAATCAAAGCATTGATATTTGGTTAATGTGAAATTTTGGGATTTTTCTGAGAAAGTTGAATTTTCAGTGAATAGTAAAAATACAGTTTTAGGGTTTTGGTATGTTTAATGACATCATAACTGTGTCATGATGATTCCATGAGGTTTTTTAAGGGATGGTCGACTAAAGGGGATTCATTATTGTATGAGGTGTCCCTTGGCCATTAATTCCTTGTCCCCTCACTTTCCCTATAAATACCAAGAAATCCTCTCATCCATTCGACTCCCCACTCTCCCCCAATGAAGTTCTAATCTCATTACCTCCCAAGGAGTCCTCCCAAGGTGCCCCCAAGCCCTCAAGGTCCCAACCTTTTAGTTTTAAGAGTTGCGTTTTAAGGTAAGGGATCCGACCTCTCTCTTTCGTTTCAAGTAATCTCTTTTTTGTCATTTCTTTTTATGCTCCATGTTCTTATATTAAAAGATGATATTTTATATTCCTCTTACTGTTCTTTTCATGTTCATATAATGAGATATCCCCTCTTACTCTCATTATTTCGTTTTATAAATGTTTAAGTGGCGCCGTTAGGCTGCCAAAATTTTTGTAACGGATTCTTTCACCCTTCTCATTTTCAAGTTCTACATTCATGTCAAGTCTTTCAAGTTCCTTTTTATTATGTTGGGGTATGATCTCTATGTCAATCAAACTGATCTTTTATGATCATATGATGAGAGACCCCATATTATCTCTTCAATTCAGTATTTTGAAGTTTTAAGTGGTGTCGTTTGGCTGCCGAGTTTTTAAGTGGTTCTTTCACCATTCACGTTTTCAAGTTCTACTTTCATGTCAAGTCTTTCAGGTTCCTTTTTATTATATTGGGGTATGGTCTCTATATCTATCAAACAGATCTTTTATGATCATATGATGAGAGACCCCATTTGATATCTTCAATTCAGTATTTTGAAGTTTTAAGTGGCGTCGTTAGGCTGCCGAATTTTTAAGTGGTTCTTTCACCCTTCTCGTTTTCATTTTCTACTTTCATGTCAAGTCTTTCATGTTCCTTTTTATTATATTGGGGTATGATCTCTATATCTATCATACTGATCTTTTATGATCATATTATGAGATACCCCATTTGATCTCTTCAATTCAGTATTTTGATGTTTTATGTGACGTCGTTAGGCTGCCGAATTTATAAGTGGTTCTTTCATCTTTCTCCCTTTTTAATGTTCTAATTCCATGTCAAGTCTTGAAAGTTTCTTTTAATTATGTTGGGGTATGATATCTATATCTTTCATACTGATATTTTATGTTCATATGACGATAGATCCTATTTTATCTCATCAATTCATTTTTGGTTGAAATTTATGTGACGCCATTAGGAAGCCGAATTTGCATAAGAGAAATATTATTTTTGTCTTCCTTTCATGTTCTTCATTTCATATGATATATTTTAAAATTTCATTACCATGTTCTTAAATCCCTTATATTCTGTCCCTCTACTATTTTATGGGTCATTTATGAATTTTTGACCCATGTCCCCTCTCTTTTCAATGTTTTCTAAAACCCTGTAACATAGTCGTTATGCTGCAGAATTTTCATCTCAAAATGTCTCTCTCTTTTTCTAAAGTTCTTTTATTTTATTAATTGAATACTCAAAGCTCTCTCTTCTATATGGGTATTCATATATATACCAAAATGTTCTATTTTAAATTCTGGGATTTACATACATGAAACCCGCTTTCCCTTTCCGTGGGTTTAAAGTGACATAAAGATCATGTCTTTAAAGCAGTTTTCAAAACGTAATGATTATGAAAGGAAACCCATATATTTTATGCTATATGGGTTGTTTATGAAATTATTGATGATGATATATGTGGCTCACATGATAATAAAGACATGTCAAGGGTGCGCCCAGATAGCGCTCCAATGCATTGGGTAAAGACTTAATCTCTAGAGATGGCCTTTTAGACTAATACCTTGGTGAATAAACTAGGTAATTTTTAATGACACCTTGGGGATGGACCTTGGTGAAACAAAATGATTTTCAATATTAAATATTGTATCCACATCTTCGAGTTATGAAAAATGTTATTTTTATTCTGATATATCTCATGATTTCTTTCTCATGCCTTAATGTTCTTTTCATGACCTTATTGAAGTATCTCAAGTTCACATGTAAAATGTTTCTCTTGTTTCCCTTTCTGGGCCTTCTGCTCACCCTTTCTTTTGATGTATGTCCCCAGGTTATGAGATGAAGTAATGAACCTAGGATAAACATGAGGAAAATCCTTTCGTGTTTTTAAGAAGAATGTTTTATGTTTTCATGTTTTATGTTCCTGGTTTCCAAGACACTAAACCTTATAGATCCTTGGTTTTGTAAAATGTAATGAATGTTTATGTGATAAAAAGGAGGGATGCTATAGTTCGTATCAAAGGATGCTTTATTTATTTGTGGAAATTAGGATATGAAAACTTTAGGAAGAAGCCTATAGAAAAGTTTATATATAGGAAATCTTCTTGGTATTTTGGTGAGTATTGTGGAATGGGTTGCCATGCAAATACATCCCTGTCTGGATACGAGTAGGTAGAGGTGGCTCTGGCATAGATGTACATAGGGGTAAAACCCGAAAACACCTCTTTGAGCTATACTCAAACGGGAACTGGTACATGACAACGGGCCTTGCTACACTCTTGGTTACGACACTCCCGGGGGATATGCATTGGTAAATTCATAAGCTTAGTATGAACCATTGTTAAAGGAACAAATATAAAATAAAATAAAGATTCACATAAGAATATATGATCATCGATAACCTAGATGGGAACCTAGTGGATCACATGTTTGGGTATACTTTTCTTATACAAGTTATCCTTATATTCTTTAAGTTCCTTTTCATGATTATTGGATAAGTATTTAAGCCCCTAATTATACATTCTCTTCTTATGTAATTGTGGTAAATGGAAGAACATTTCCCAACAACAAATGTGTTAGGAAATGTGACTTTTGATGTATTAATATGACAGAGATGATTAGGGGATTAAAATATGATTATTATTTTGGATGACTATGTTATCAAATCCTTCTTGTACATGGGTTTCAATATTAGTTTGGTTTATTTCAAGGAATTTTAAGGATAGTTATTTATGGAATGGTCTATGATGAACTTTGGGTAGTACCATGGAACTTTGAAGATTTAAAAGTAGTTTCCATTCCTATGAGATTCTTTCTTTTTGAAGAGTTTTTTTACCTTAACCATTCTGTTTTTGGGATAATTTTTAAAGATAGAAGAAATAGATATTTAACCTTTTGTGGATTATGTGATTCGCTAGAAGATGATTCTTGTGCTTTTGATGAGACCAAGTTTTTTTGAATTCTCATCCTTTGTAGAAAAGATTAGTTTTGGTAGAGACTTATTAAAGGATGAAACTCTACATGATGTAAGGTATATTTTCTTATGTTTTTGTTCTATATAGTAAATGAATTGCTCAAAATTAGGGAAAGGATCGTAAAACAAAAATGTTGTTCGTTTACGTTTCCTACTAGGTAATCAATGACTGTTTACACACATCATAAGTTTGGGATTTTCTTATGGTTATCTTTCTCCTAATCATGTCTTCTATCACTCTCCCTCAGAATATGACCCTTTGTTTTCTCCTCCATGTCCATGTTTTCCTACATGGAATCCTAGTGTGGGTTAACTCGGATGACCTTTGTACTTCCCTTTCATTATTTTAAAGTAATACTTTTACTGACTCCTTTTCCGATGTGGGACTTTCAATGAAATTTCAAAACCAAATTTTAAAAATTGCAAGGACGCAATTTCATAAGGGGGGAAGATTTTAACGACCCAGAATTTTGAATAAATATTGTTTCCTAATTTTGTGTGTTATTTTATTTTATTTTTATACTCAAAAAAATGTTTCATTTGATAACATGAGTATAATTAAAATGAGACCATTGGGTTTTGACTGTTATATGACCATTGGTCTATATGACCGCTGTAAACTAAAAGTTTCAATTATTTTCTCTAAATACAAGTAATCTTGGTTAATTAATATAGAAAGAAGATTTGATGGCCTCACCCAGTAGTCTTGGACCGATCGAAGCCCATCTAACAGAACATTGGAAGGAGGTAGCACCACTGGGCTTTGCTCTAGACCAAACCCAAGCCGAACTTCATCGTGTGAAGCTAGAACGGAATCACCTTTGCGAGAAGTTAAAACTGATAGAAATTACTACTCGTGCGATGTTGGTCGAGCCTCCCTCAAATTCTCTCACCTTAGCACACCTTACACTTAGGTCCTCTGCTGGTGTGATAAGGGGCTATGTAAGGAGACTGCAACTGCCTTGTCTAATCCTTTGTTTTAAATAAAAATTGGGATTTCTTCTTATGATGATGTTTATGAATTTTCAAATGACCGGATAAATATAGTATGCATATTTTTGATGAATTTTAGAAAAAAGGGTATTTTAAAAATGTTTATGTAAATATTAAATAATTAAAAACGTGTAATGATATTCAAAAAATGGTCATCTATAATTATATCCAATATGAAATTTAGAGTCTAATAAGATAAACATGATTTTTGATGAATAGTAAATTATGAATAGTGATTTTATGATTAGGATTAGTAATGAGTCCAAATGGATTAGTAATCTCACATAAAGAAAGTATTAATATAATCTAGGCACCTTGATTAAGTAATGTGATTCAATAAAATGTTTAAATAACGGGTTCATAAATTATTATTCAAGTATTAGTTTTTTCTAGTGAATAGTGTTTTTAATAAAAAATTAAATAAAAAATATTTAGAAAAATATATTTATAAAATGGATTTCATTTTTGAACTCAGAGCATCGATATTATGTTAAGGTAATTTTTGGGGTTTTTTCTGAAAAAATGAATTTTTGGTGAATAGTGTATTTATTTAAAAATTAAATTAAAAATATTTAGAAAATTATTTTTATAAAATGGAGTTCATTTTTTAAATCAGAGCATTGATATTTGGTTAATGTGAAATTTTAGGATTTTTCTGAGAAAGTTGAATTTTCAGTGAATAGTAAAAAATACATTTTTAGGGTTTTAGTATGATTAATGAAATCATAACTGTGTCATGATGGTTCCATGAGATATTTTAAGGGATGGTCGACTAAAGGGGATGAATTATTGTATGAGGTGTCCCTTGTCCATTAATGCCTTGTCCCCTCACTTTCCCTAAAAATACCAAGCAATCCTCTCATCCATTCGACTCCCCACTCTCCCCCAATGAAGTTCTGAACTCATTACCTCCCAAGGAGTCCTCCCAAGGTGCCCCCAAGCCCTCAAGGTCCCAACCTCTGAGTTTTAAGAGTTGTTTTTTAAGGTAAGGGATCCGACCTCTCTCTTTCATTTCAAGTAATCTCTTTTATGTCATTTCATTTATGCTCAATGTTCTTATGTTAAAGGATGTCCTTTTATATTCCTCTTACTACCCTTTTTATGTTCATATAATGAGAGATCCTATCTTACAATCATTATTTCGTTTTACGAATGTATAAGTGGCGCCGTTAGGCTGCCGAAATTTTTATAACGGATTCTTTCACCCTTCTCGTTTTCAAGTTCTACATTCATGTCAAGTCTTTCAAGTTCTTTTTTATTATGTTGGGGTATGATCACTATATCAATCAAACTAATCTTTTATGATCATATGATGAGAGACCCAATTTTATCTCTTCCATTCGGTATTTTGATGTTTTATGTGGCGCCGTTAGGCTGCCGAATTTTTAAGTGGTTCTTTCACCCTTCACGTTTTCAAGTTCTACTTTCATTTCAAGTCGTTCAAGTTCCTTTTTATTATATTTGGGTATGATCTCTATATCTATCATACTAATTTTTATGATCATGTGATGAGAGGCCCCATTTGATCTCTTCAATTCAGTATTTTGATGTTTTAAGTGGCATCGTTAGGCTGCCAAATTTTTAAGTGGTTCTTTCAGCCTTCTCGTTTTCAAGTTCTACTTTCATGTCAAGTCTTTAAAGTTACTTTTTATTATGTTGGGGTATGATCTCTATGTCTATAATACTGAGCTTCTATGATCATATGATGAGATAACTCATTTGATCTCTTCAATTCAGTATTTTGAAGATTTATGTGATGCTGTTAGGCTGCCGAATTTTTAAGTGGTTCTTTCACCTTTCTCCTTTTTCAAAGTTCTAATTCCATGTCAAGTCTTGAAAGTTGCTTTTTATAATTTTGGGGTATGATATCTATATCTATCATACTGATCTTTTATAATCATATGATGAGAGAACCTATTTGATCTCATCAATACATTTTTGGTTGAAGTTTATGTGACGTCGTTAGGCTGCCGAATTTTCATAAGAGAAATCTTATTTTTGTCTTCATTTCATGTTCTTCATTTCATATGGTATATTTTCAAATTTCATTACCATGTTCTTAAATCCCTTATATTCTGTCCCTCTACTGTTTTATGGGTCATTTATGAATGTTTGACCCATGTCCCCTCTATTTTCAATGTTTTCTAAAACCCTGTAACATAGTCGTTATGCTGTAGGATTTTCATCTCAAAATGCCTCTCTCTTTTTCTAAAGTTATTTTATTTTATTAAGTGAATACTCAATGCTCTCTCTTCTATATGGGTATTCACATATATACCAAAATTTTCTATTTTAAATTCTGGTATTTACATACATGAAACACGTTTTCCCTTTCCGTGGGTTTAAAGTGACATAAAGATCATGTCTTTAAAGCAGTTTTCAAAACGTTATGATTATAAAATGAAACCCATTTATTTTATGCTATATGGGTTATTTATGAAATGATTGATGATGATATATGTGGATCACATGATAATAATGACATATCAAGGGTGTGCCCATATAACGCTCCAATGCATTGGGTAAAGACTTAATCTCTAGGGATAACTTTTTAGACTGATACCTTGGTGAATAACCTTGGTAATTTTTAATGACACCTTGGGGATGGACCTTGGTGAAACGAAATGATTGTCAATATTAAATGTTGTAGCCACATCTTCATGTTATGAAAAATGTTATTTTTATTATGATATATCTCATGATTTCTTTCTAATGCCATAAAGTTCTTTTCATGACCCTATTGAAGTATCTCAAGTTCACATGTAAAATGTTTCTCTTGTTTTCCTTACTGGGCCTTCTACTCACCCTTTCTTTTGATGTATGTCCCTAGGTTATGAGATGCTGTAATAAACCTATGATGAACATGAGGAGAATCCTTTCAAGTTTTTAAGTAGAATGTTTTATGTTTTTCTGTTTTACATTCCTGGTTTCCAAGACACTAAACCTTAAAGATCCTCGATTTTGTAAAATGTAATAAAATTTTATGTGATAAAAAAGCGGGATTCAATAATCTTATTATTAGAAAGATATGAAATATGTATTTATTTATAATTTATGTATACCATAAATGAAAACTACCAAATTGGGAAGAAATTTTGACTCTTCCAATCATATGTTGTTGGTATAATACTTGTTGGGTAAGCTAAGTAAATTGGAAATGATGATTCAATTTTTTTTCCAAAATTCTAGAATGATACATAGACCACAAAAAATATTGAAAAAAAATTTACAGATTAGTTTTAATTTAAACAGGCTTTAAAAATACCCGAGGAAGAAGAAAAACAAAATATAAATTAGTGTCTTTTGGATGAAAAATTAAAAACTAAATCTCACATCATTTTCCTATTTTATTCATGCATTTTAAAGTCAACATCTTGGAAAATATGGACAGTGGGATAAAGAAACAAAATAGGTGACGATTCAGACACCAACAAGAAAACAAATACACCTACCTATATATGATCTACAAATCAAACCACATTGGATGTTTAACATCCATCTGAGTTTGAAAACCCCATAACGTTTCAGATCTAAATTATTTTTGTCCTCATATCTGCATCCAAGTATATCATCATAGCTCGATCCCATCGATTGTGCTCGAACCTATCATCTGGTGGTCAAAATTTGATGTTTGAACTCCATTTTTTATGCACGACCACCTTGAATGGGTCGAACCCCTCAGCTTCAATTGAGATTGAACGCTTGGTGTGTTATCACCCATGATCATCCCAGAGAAAAAAGTTAAAAATTATTTTAACTAAAAGAGTCTAACCTCATGAACCCCTTATCTAATTCCCTTCATTGAATTTTCATCATATTTTTATTCATTTTGTTTATTTTTAATAAAATTATATTAATTGTCATATATATATATATATATATATATATGTATATATGTCATATCTTTGAAAATAAAAATGTATAAAAACAAATTAATTAAATTCGTATGTTAATATTATTATTCGTTATTTCAGATTTTATAAATAAAATTTTAATAAATATTTTCATAATTAGTATATTAATTATATTAATTCATTAAATTTAATATTAAAATATGAATATTTATTTTTAATATACTCATATTTCATTATTATCATAATATAATATTTTTATATATTCATAAATCCAAATAATTATAATAGTAGTTATTTATAATCAGAAGTCTCAGAAAGCAGCAAAGCCTACTCCCAAATAAATCTATTAAAATATAAAAGTAGTAAGGAAAGCATTACAAAAGAATTATTAATTATTTATAAAGTCAAATATAATTCTATCACATTAATTTTGTTTTTCTCAAATGAAAACATCTAATCCCAAAATATTTCTAGAATGTTATATTAATACCAATGGTAAATCTACAAACATGCGCTACATGATCCATTACAAAAACACATTGTGTGTTTTTTAATAAAAGATAACTAAAAATATAAATATCTTTATAAAATTGAGGTCATTTTTCTATTCAAGTTCTGGAGAATTAGTTAATACCATACAATTTATCAAAGTTGTTCAAAAATAAAAATAAAATGACTATCTCACATTAAGTGCTCTAACTAGAAAAGTGGAGTCCTCCATCTTTAAATTTCTAAGATTGCTAAGAAAATATTTTTAAAACATGTGATGGCCACTAAACTTCCAATGAATGGTTTTTAAAATTAGTAATACACTTTTAAAAATATATTTAATTAAAAACAGTTATTATAACAGCATATATAATATGTGTGTGTGTGTGTGTGCTTTTCTGTGTGTGTGTGATTTATATATATAAAATAATTCTCAGAACAATTAAAAAATTCAATCTTTTTTAAAATCCATTTCGAATGTAATATTTTAAAAACAATTTCATTTTTTTAAAATCATTTGAAAATAATAAATCATTTTAGGGATTAAAACTATTCTTGATAGATCCTTTTAAACCCATGTGGCCACATTGTAGTATCATTGTTGGGAAAATGTATCGATGAGGTTGCGAGTTCCCTCCATATTTTTCTTGAACTCATTTGATATGCAAGATCTAATAGTATTTTAAGAAAACATTTTTTATTGAGGATCATTAATTATCATAAATAACCCATTAAAATTCATTCAAAATATACTTGAATTGTTTTAAAGGGTGAAAATGATTTTACAATCTCAATAAATTTTCAAAATAATGTTTTTCATAAAACATTTTTTGAATTTGGATAAATCCATTAAGATAATAAATCCAAAGAAATAATTTTAAACATGCATGACAATTTATTTAAAAACAAATATTTTATACAATGCATATAATTTCAATAAAATGTAAAATGAATGGAAATGTCGATATATAAATGAAACATTCATAATTTCATTTCATTCAAAAGGATAATATAGCAAAATAAACCATGATGACATAAATATTCCATTAAAAAATACAATTATAAAATTATATTTAAAAAATAATATTTTTCTATAATAGTAATAATACTATTATTATTGTTCCAAATTAATTATTATCTTTATCTTGAAATCATAACTCAAATTTGGAAACAATTAAATTTTTTTAATATACGAGTGAAAAATAATCAAATTATTTTTTAAATCTAATTAAATTTTAAAAAAATAAATATCTTATTTAGAATAAGAATTTTTTAAAAATTGAAATCATAATATTATTATATATAGTATAATAACTCCCTAAAATTATTATTTTAAATAAATAAATCTGAGATTTTTAAAATAAAAATAGAATCTTTATTCTGATTATGTATTTCAATAAATAAGCAATGTAGAAGTCTTTTAAAATCACAATTTTTCCATTATAATTTTAGAATTGAAAATATTAATTTAAAAATAAATAATTGAAATTTAAATCTTTCATTATTTAAATAAAAAATAAGTATTGGTGTCTTTAATAGATTTATAAGTGACATAGATTTTTTGGATAAATGGGGGAAGTGTACATAGTGTATTATACAGAGTATTTTTGTTTGCAACAGATGGTCATCAGATGGTGTACATCGACACGTAACAACTTATTTTGATATAAAATCCATTTAAGAACCTAGATCAGATCATGATATATAATATAATGTATTTTAATATCATGATTTAATTTGTGTCCCAACGATGAGTTAGAGAATGAAAAGAAATAAGGGTGATATATTCAGTTGTATTTGTCATTTTATATTAAAGCATTGAATACACTCAAAAAGTACATAGGGGGAAACATTCTTATTAAAAAGGTAGTAAATATTAATTTATTTCTAATTTCTATATATAATAGAAGAAAACAACCACTCTGAGAAAAAATATTGATTCTCCAAATCTTGTGGTGTTTTTTAAGGTTTGTTGGGTAAGCTGAGCAGAGTGGAAATGATGGGTTATTTTTTAATTGCGTAATTCTATAATGAGAAATTAAAAATAGAAATTGTGTAAAAATATATACAGACCAGTTTCAATTTAATAAGAAATTAAATATACAATAAGAATAAGAAAACCAAGATGGAAAATATGTTTTCTGACTGAAAACATTGGGAAAAGAAGCACACATAATTTTCATATATAAATCATGCATTTAAAAATAAACATCAAGGAAAAAATTCATAGACGGATGAAGGAAAAAAATTGGTTGATGATTTGAAATCTACAAGAATATAAATAAATCTACCTATAAATTATCTTCAAATCGAACCACCTTAGTTGTTCAACTTCTATCTGAGTTCCAAAAACCCTTCGTGGTTCATATCAAATTGGAATTTGTCCTTAAATAATCACTCATTTCAATCATCATCACTTGATCTTACAAACTACACTTTATCCCATTGTTTTTCAGTCGAATATATGTGCTCAAAATCCCTCTTCCATGCTCATCCTCCCTAAATGTGCCAAATCCCCCAGCTTCGATTGAGCTGTAAGCCTCGATTTTTCCTCAACCTTGACTCATTCTTATGAAGAAACCCATAAATGATTTTCCCCAAAATAATTCGACCTCAAAGACCCCTTATGAAATTCCCTGTAATGAATTTTCATCTTTTTTTTATTTTTCATCATTAAATTAGATTCGTTATCGTTTATATACTAATATATATATATATATATATATATATCATATTTTCGAAAATTAAAATTTTAAAAAATATTAATTATATTCATATATTAATATGATAATTCATTATTTCAGATTTTATAGATAAAAATGTAATAATTATGATCATAATTAGTTTGTTAATTAGATTCCTTCATTAAATTTATCATTAAAATAAGAATATTTATATTTAATATACTCATTATTCATAAATAAAATAATTTAGTATTTTAATATATTCATAAATCAAAACAGTTATAATATCCCTTATTTATATGAAATATATTGCCTTTAAAATTTATGAATATTAGAATTTTGTTTATTTAAAATATTTTCTTATATAATTTTTTTTAAATGAAATTTTGTTTATCAAGTTATTTTAATTTTACAAAGTAATAATATAAATATATTATATTAAAAAAATTATACAAAATAAAACATTTATGAAAATAATATTTTTTTATAATTTTGAATGTCAGTTTAAATTCATATATTTTTTTCATTCAAAAAAATGTTATTTAAAAATATTATAACATAATATTTAAAAACTATATTTTTCATAAATGCATAATTGAATTAATTTAATATATTATAGTGTATAATTAATATATTGTTTTTTAGAACAATACAATGTAAAATATTCCACAAATAATCAAATTTTATTTTGAATAAATAAAATATAACATACATTTCAAAACTTAATTTATTTAAATTATAAAATATTCATTTATTAATAAGTTATTAATTTTTTAAAAATCTTTTTGATGTTACATAATTATTCAGGAAAAATATCAATGTATTTTTTTATAATGGGTGCATAATCAATATTTTGGATACCCCTCCCTTCCAAATATATTATTTTCTCTTCCTAGTCTCCCATAATTTCATTAAGGTAAGATACTAGAGGTGTGTTTAGGAAATACATAGGAGGTGCGGTCTCTCCATTAATATGATATACTACCATTAAAACCTTCTCTTATCCATTACTTCCAAATATATAATTATATTCCTTAGGGACATTATCCATATCTTTATAAAAAATGGATTAGTAGTTCCATGGAATAGTGGAGTTTTTTGTTGCATGATATGACCCAACATAGTTACAAAATGTTGTGGATTAGAAGGTCATTATAGGTGGTTGGGTTATTAGTCATAACCTAGAACAACTAACTTAGTATGTTTATGGTCATATTATCCTCAAATATGGCTCTATTGAATTTCTCATGGGATCACCCCTACATTAACTACGAGTGTTGATATGGTTCTGATTCCACATGTTAATCACCATCTCTCTATAATGAAATTCATATAATCTTATCATGCTATTGAATTATAAAATATATTTCATATTATGTTGTATAGAGTTTCCCTAGAAATCATAAGGGGTTTTCATAAACTTTTTCTATTTAACAAGGTTCATTATTAAATTCCTATAATACCATTTGCAACAACCTGAAATCTTGAAACTCAAATATGGTACTTATATTACATTATTTGTAAAGATTATAAGATTTATAGAAGGATCAAACAAATTTTATTTCCTGGAATTCTATATACAAACATACATTAAATTAAAAAACATAGTATATAACAATAACACATTATTAGAACATTGTAATCCATTACATTATATCCCTAAAAATTAGACACAATTCCCCTCTATGTTTCATAGGAAAAGGGATAAAATAAGGGCAATCTTATATGCTCAGTAATAAGTATCTTACATCTAAAGAAATCGTAGAATAAACCTGGAACAGGTGATATGGATGTAATACTTAAACAACATGAATCCATAATCAACATAAACTATGTGAATTTTTTATCTATTATAATTAATTAAAAAATGAATTAAAATATTCATTGATATAATACTGATGTAATACATAATGTATGACATTAAAAAACGATTTCAATGCCTTCATACAAGAAACTATACTAATATGGGGGGATGTTTACCCCAAAATCCAAGGTATTCTGTCTCATGAGACCTATCAATGGATATATGGGATATATAATTTCATCCCCCACCCATTGCCTTATTATGTTAAATTAATTCATCATAAGATACAATAAAAAATATTTGATACCATTTCTTGAAGATCCTCTATCTGAATAAAAACATAGTAATCCATATAATGAAAAATATGGAATAAATACTTCCACATTCAGTGTAATAATGTCAATTTCTAGAATAACATCCCATAATCAACATAGAAAATGTGGGGTAACATTAAAGTAGTAGGAAGTTCCCTTATCAAAGGAATATAGTTGCAATGGTACTTTCATTGGTTGAGATATCTAGGGAAGATAGTTTAGGGGTTCAACAGATTTCATTGGTAGGAGGCTAAAATAATAATATAGAAAATTCATCATCATGGTTTATAAAGATAATATGACCATTTCAAAGTAGATCTATTGGGAGTGTCTTGCTAGGTGCGTAGTATTAGGCCCGCTCTTTTTACATCAGAGTGATGATTGAGTCAATTATCAATGAACCCTTTACAAGATGATTACCCCTAGGTGGATTTGTTCTATTGTCGCATCCACTTCCCATATCCAAAGAAATATGTATTTTATAGGAAACTACACACACTTTTACTTTACATATCATTTTCTGACCTAGATGCCACTAATATGGTCCTCTGAGATGGTTCTTTATGAGGCCTAATGTGAGAAACTACATATTTCATACTCTGATGACTATTAGTGAGGGACAATGGTTTATCTATGGAGAGACTATGACCTCATATTAGAGTAAACAACAATGCAAATACATAGGTAAAATTTAAGAAGAAATAAATAGAGTATGGAAGATGAAATGTCACAACCCGCCTTCATATGGGAAGGGATAATAAGTGTCAGGCCCTTCGTTATTCATGATGAAGGAGATATAATGACCCCTGAGTCCTACCTTCAATAGGACCCGGAGTGGAGACTAGCACAAAGGGTATATAATCTCACCAAAAATGAAAGGAATTACCCTTTTTATATAATATAGTATCATGAGATAATATGTCAAAAATCCAAAAAACACAAAACCTTTTTATAAAGGAAACCAAGATCCAACCCATGCGTCATTTAAATGTAAACTGGAAATAAAAGTATAACCAAATTACTAAATCAACTACCAAAAGAAAGAGACTAAGTAGTAGCACAACATCTATCCCTACACCTGAGATAGTAAAGTCTAGCACGGTCATCAATGTCCTCATGGAAACTTGAAAATAGTTTTACAAACATAGGGTGAGTATACAAGTATACCATGTAGGAAAACTAAATCTACCCATGCACAAGTATGGGAACACGATAATGACATTGTGAGAGAATAATAGAACCTCAAAACACATACAAAGGAGTACTAACTAGATCAGACTTCCCAAGGAACCCTCACCAAATAAAGAAATTCATGTAATGTTGTAGTATAAGCACATCGACATTTGGGTGCCCCACACCTATTTCCCACTGGTTAAATGCTCATTCCTAACCAATAATATTTTGATGCTACCACTCTTCCAAAATGTAGTCCCAATGCAACAACCTACCCGCACACACTAGAGCCTCAAACCACACACAAATCCCACTCGTAAATACCTATGCCACAAAAACCATGCCTCTATACCAAAGACACATGTGGCTCATCTTGAAGACACATGGTAAAAAAACCTAGTCTGAAAAACATTATCCCTTCATCCACAACAAACATGCCCAAAGGATCTTAGTCTATGGTAAGCCTCAAGACATTACAGCCTGCCCGGATATGCTAAAGCGGTAAAAACCGAGAAGTGGGTGTGAGGAAGATAGTAAATAACCAACCATTTATCCTCCCAATGGGATGTTGGGGAAGACACCCTTCCCCATGAAATGGGAGTGTTCAAAATATGGTTATCAAATATTGTGGGGTTCATATACAACTCACAAGGAAATAATATTTATACATCTAAGTAAATAAGCACTCATCCTAACCTATGGGTCCCCAAACAAATAACCATCCCACCATAAACACATAAGCTAATAACCCAATATGCACAACCATAAAAAGAGCCACTGCCAAAGAGAAATCCCAACCCCTTTTTAATTCAACCATTTTCCATTTATTTATTAAGGGTTCCACATTAATTTATTCCTACACTACCCATGAAATCTACTGATCCCAAAGTCTGAAACTGTTTTAGAAGGTGAAGAGATTGATTAACTAAACACACATCAACCAACTCACTTCATTATTTGGTAAAACCAACATTGAACAAAGGAATATGGAACAAGGTAAAGCAGATACATTTTAACTCCCATTCATAAAAAAACCAAGAACAACCAACCTGTAGTCCCACATTACACCCCTTTTTTTCCTAGACACCTATTAAACTACTGTCAATTGTCATTCTTCAATGTTATACCACA
Organism: Viscum album; assembly: GCA_963277665.1. Classification (NCBI taxonomy): domain Eukaryota; kingdom Viridiplantae; phylum Streptophyta; class Magnoliopsida; order Santalales; family Viscaceae; genus Viscum; species Viscum album. Next base: position 1,466,557,342 of record OY728140.1, on the reverse strand, counting down.
CATTCAATCCCAATTAACTATAACCAGTAGCCCTGATACAAAACAACACCACACTAGGCACAACAATTTATATTAAGTCCCAACATAACCCAAACCTGCAAAACCACTCCCCAGAAAATTACCAAATGTAGTCCCACTACATAACATGTCCATACCCACATTATAGCCCCACAAAACAATGTCAGTTGACGGACACAACACAAAAAAGGAAACCCCACTTCCTAAAAGTAAATTCATTCCACAATAAATCAGTCTCTCAACTTGAGATTACAAAAAACCACATGTACATCCGCACACACCAATCCCACAACTGTTATAGTTAAACCATTGTCCCACTGCACACACAAACCACACCCATTTCACAGAACTAACTCCCATACCCACCCCTACACCCATAACTGTGCTCCAAATAGTATCACCAATAAAATCACAAAAGGTCAAAAATCGAAACAGAACACAAAACTTAGCCACACCTATCAAAAAATAAATATTCAAATATGTCAAACAATATTTTTTAAGTCCACTTTTATAAGTAGGGGTGATCACACAATGGTTTCATCTGAAAGAATCCATTTTAATTAGCCAAATATATGTGAGTAATCAAATTTCATGTTTCATAAATTTATCAAGCATCATAAAAAAGGAACATCACCAGTTTGAAAGAAAATACCTCCAATGACCCTGAATTTTAAAAGTAATATATCCACAAAAAACTATAAAAGAATCAAAGATAACAATTAAAGTAGGTGATCAACTTCAAACCAATTTCATCCTGTTATTCATAGATCTTGTTATCTTTTGATCATATTCTATTCCTCTTATTTACTATTTTTTAAGAAAAGGATTCAACCACTATTCACAAAAGAACATTAGTACAGAAACCCCACATGATACACAAAAAGTTAGAGGTAGAAGAATCCATACATGGAACAACAGGAGACCAAAACACCTCATTGCTCCAAAAACAAGGGATCATGTGAGCAGTAGGAAACCCTAAGAAAACTAAGAAGGAGGGGGCTCTAGAATCCTGCACATATCATCAATAAAGTAACACTTAAGGTGCACCCAGAGGAAATATAAAGAACAATTGGAATGGAATATCTCATCTTTGAAGAGACAGATCCTATATTAAAGGAAGAAAAGTTTCAAAATCCATTAACATGGGATCATGGTAAAGGTTATGTGGTTTGAGTATCACAAATTCCTAGAGAATTAGGATATTAAAGATATACTTAATATCATTTGAAATTCCCAAACAAGGATTTAAACTCAGTTTATGTCAAATATAACGTAATAGGGACAAACTTGGAAAAACTGTGAAAACTAAAATGATAGGAAATGAGTCAATGATGGATGAGTCTCTGATGGGTGAGTCACCGATTGGTGAATCACCAACATTGATCCATCAAAGGGTGACATACTAACGTGATCTGTCGAAAGAGAGCCACCAATGGGTGAGCTTCCGATGTGACCTACAAATACAAACCAACCGATGCAACGTCTTACCAATCCCACTACTCACTGACGCCCTACCTCACCAATATCAATTCCGCTAACTCACTAATATTGACACCTCTGACTCACCAATGCTGACACCCCTGATTCTTTGATGTAAATACTATAATTTTGGAAAAATCTTGAAACGAGCAATTGTTTCCTCTTAGAACACCCTAAACACTAGATTTTCACAATTGAATGGATAGGGGAAATCTAGGTCATTACATAAGATACCTCTCAAACTATTTTCGTCTACAATAATTTAAAACCAAACACATAAAGAAAGAGGGTTCTGAATAGCCAACCCATAAGATACCTCTTATGGATAAACGTCCTTGTGTTTTTTGAATAATATAGTGAAAACCCTGACAACCAAGAACACCTCCTCGAGATCTATCTCTTGAACAACTATAGAGACATTAAGGCCCAACTTCCCCAAACAACCCTATAACACCATTGTCACATCGTCCCAACACATGGATTTAAGAGATCCATCCTCCATGTCTAGATACTATCCACTTTGGGCATAACTAAGTCACCTTCATGAGTTTAATAGCATCCACACTAATGTTTCTTGATTAGGGATCAAGCCCCCCCTCCCCACAATCAGAATATTTCATACACATTCATAGAATATGGAAACAACTCATCTAATCAAGAACAAGTTCAAGCATTACATCATTAAATGAAGCACATAAGTAAAACACAGAAACAAAACATAGAATACATCTGGGTACTGGGACTGCATCTGTGCCTCCCACTCCAATGTACTATCCTAGAGGCAAACATTCATCCATAATACACAGGCCAAAGGAATGGTCCATTGAAGAATAAACCTTTCTTCGTGATACTATATTCATACTGGCCACTCCACAAATGTTGTGTCTCCCTTGATATCCAAATCTCCCCAATCAAAGATGTTGTAGTCATTGTGTATATACCAATGGAGCTGAGATACATGGAATATATCATGGATCCTCTCCAACTATGGTGGAAACTCTAGCTGATATACCACCTTGTTGACTCATCCCAACACCTCAAAAGGTTTGATGAACCTAGAGAAAGCATTCCCCCTATACCAAAACATCACTGCCCACGTCGAGGGGAAACCTTCTAGAAGACATGTTTCCCAACATCAAGATAAAAATTTCTCCTCCTATGATCGTAATATGAATTATTTCGGTCTTGTTCTTCCTTCAACCTCTCACCAAAATGTTGCCCCTTCTTTGTCATACATTGTACCACATCCAGACGAAGAATGGTTGCCTCCCAAACATCTGTCCAGTAAAAGGGTAAACGTCACATCCTCCCGTATAGAGATTCAAATAAATCCATACCAATGGAAGAGTGATAAATATTGTTGTAATAAAATACTAACAGGGGAAAATGTTTCACCCATGACCCACTAATGTCCAAAAAACATGCTCGTAACATTTTCTTCACCATTTGGATAGTCCTATTAGTCTTCCGATCTATCTAAGGGTGAAAAGTAGTGTTTATGTGTAACTTGGTGATGATGTCATGATGCAATGACCTCCAAAATCCCGATGTAAAACATGTATCCATATCCTAGACAATATCTCTTGTTACTCCATGCAGATGCACCACCTCATCCACATACATCTGCACTAAGAATCCACTACACTCAACTCCTTGATTTCCAAGAAGTGAGCCGACATCATCAACTTGTCCACTACATCCCAAAGTGAATCAAATCCTCCATGACACCTAGGAAATCCTATTACAAAATCCATCTATATTTAATCCCACTTAAACTTGGAAACATTAAAGGATTGGAACAGATCATCGGGAACATGATGCTCAACCTTCAACTGTTGACACACTAGGTATCTTTCCACAAACTCCACCAATGACCGCTTCACCTAGGTCCACCAAACTATTATCTCAAGACTCGATACATCATAGAGACTCTTTGATGTATCTCATGACGTGGGAAATGGAACTCACGGAGTACTACCTTGTGCATTTCCACTGGGACAAACAACTTCCCATGGAATAGTATCTGATTCTCACTATCCTCCAACCATCCCTCTGAAGCATCACCTGGGATAGTGACCTAACACATCACATTAGTCTCTAAGTAACTACACTAATACTTATCCCCCTAAAACATTAAGAAAAAATGTACTATAATCTAAAACATACAACCTCTATCATCAGGCACTCTCACATCCAGATGTAAAGTGACCAACTCCTCCATTTCATACTAAGAATTCATGGATTCATGAACTACCTTCTTCTACGACATCCCGCTTAAGGAATAAGCAACTACATTCCACTTTCCTGATGATTTAAGGATATCAAAGACTTAGTACTGGAGAAACTCCATCCACCTTCACTACAGAAAGTTCAGTTCAAGCTAGTAGAAGATATATCCCATTATCTTGTGGTCTGTGAAGACCACAAAGTGCTCCCCAAATAGGTAATATCACCACAAATTCTGTGAAAACACGACCACCACAATCTTGGAATTATGGGTTTCATAGTTATATTCATGTGGAAATAACTTCTAAGACCCATTAGAGATCACACAATTCTGTTTCTTTAGCACTCATCCCATGCCTATACCAAAATCATCGTAGAACACCTCGAACATCACCCCTTCTTCTATAAATATAAGCACTAAGAAACTGACCAGATTCCCCTTAAGGTAGCTGAAAGATACCTGGCACTACTCACTCCACCCGAAGTCCAATTGTTTTCTTGTAAAAGTCATCAACGGAGCCACAACTTGAGATAAGTCTTGAACAAATCTCTAGTAATAGCCTACTAGACCCAAGAAGCTACAAACCGCTTCCATTTCCTTGGGTGATACCTATAAAATAACAACCTTGACCTTTTATGGGTCCACTTTTTTCCCTTTTGAACACAACATGTCCATGGAAGTTCACCTCTCACATCTTGAACTTACACTTGTACAACTTCCTATAGATCTGGAGGTGCCAGAGGACCTACGAGACTCTCCTAAGGTTCTCATCATGCTCCTCCTCTGACATTGAGTAAACCAAAATACCATCGATGAACATGATGATGAAGAAGTACAAAAACATTTGGAAGACAGTGTTCATGATCCCAATGAACGTGACTTGTGCATTCATGACACCAAAGGGCATGACCACGAACTCGAATTTCCCTTACATACACCTAAAATAAGTCTTTAGGGTGTCACCCTTCTTCACCCTCAATTAGTGATATATAGACTCCATATAAATATTAGATAAAAAAAATTCTCCCCTCAACTGGTTGAACAGATCATTTATCCTTTTAAGGGGGTAAAAGTTCATGAACGTTACCTGGTTCAGTCTCTAGTAGTCTATGCACAGCCTCATAACACCATCTTCTATATTTGAGAACAAGACCATAGATCCCCATGGAAAGACACTTTTTTATATAATACCCTATTTCATCAGGTCATAAAATTGATTTCTCAACTCCTACAACTCAGAAGGAACCATCCAATATTGAGCCATCGAAATCGGATGGACACTGGGTTGCAAGTTTATTGTGAACTCAACATCATGTCAAGGGGGTAGGGTCACATTATCCTTTCAGAAGATATCCAAGAACTCTCTAATAACCAATGGATCCTCAAAAAAAATTCCAATAAACCCACTAATATCTCGACAGACATGGAGAGAAGTGGATCCACACACTAAATTCCCAGCTGGAATCTTTGCTCTCCAATGAAATCTATATGTTGTCCATCCATATTTGAAAACACGACTCTTCTACCAAAGTAGTAGATATAATTTTACATATAAAACAACCAGTATATTCCTAGGATGGAATCATACATCTGAATCTAAATAAAAATAATATCCCCATAAGAATGATATGACCCAAAACTTAGTCTACTTCCCCATAAAACATCAAACAAACTAGTCTGACGTCAAACTAGTGCACACAACACCAAGGTAATGAGAATAATCCCGACCTATAGTCCAATATCATGTGCTAGACTAGATGAAACAAAGTATTATGAGGCTCATGAATCAAACAAGGAAAAATAAAGAGTACTAAATAGACTGATTGTACCATGATCAAAATACGTCCCCACAGGAACTACAGCCTCAGTAGTGTGAAATTACCCCCACCCAACTCATCTACCCCACAGCTATTGAATTCCTCATCAACCAAGCCCTAGTCTATGTCCCTGAGGATCACCCCCATGTTGGCCTCCTCTAACATCATCTACCCTTGGTGGAGTGGGATCTCACTCCCCTACTATTCGAAAGGCCTAACCGGCACCAACTACTATTGAGATTGGCGCTGAACCTACCAACCACCACCGTACTAAAATCGAACTGGGAATGGGTTCATAGTATTTACACTACCTCCATAGAAAAATCACTGCAGTCTTAGGCCCTTAGGGAAAGGACAAGGACCATAAGATCGAAACTAAAACATCTAAGGCCAACTCCCCACTAACTGAAACTTAGATGGCCCGGATGATAGAGACCTTCTGCTAACTTCCTCCACCTTCTTTTAACTCGGATGGATCCCCTCTTGCAGTACACATCACTTTGAGTGAATACCCTCCACTACATCATCCTTCATATGAACTTCTATTTTTGTCGAAAGGGTAATGGAGTAACGACATATGGATGAGATGGTCGGAGTTCCTCCTCTAAGAATCTGACTTGTGACTCCACATCCAGAAAGAGATCAGGTGTGAAGTGTAGGAGATACTTGAACATAATTCCCAATTCCCCCATTAACATACTCCCCTACTAAAGGGATAGAATCTCTTACCTCTTCTCAAACTTCATCGTTGAGGCAAGGAACCCTGCCAGAAACTCTTTGTCAAAGTTATCCCATGAGACATAAACCACATTCCTCTCCCTGAGGTAAAGCATCCACCACTGACACCCCACTCCTCGCATCTGGATCACTACCCGTGGAACCCAGTACTCCATAAAAGCTCAAATCAAGGTATGGATATTGTCAGCTCATCACGCTAGCCCTCCGTCTCAGAGTCTGAAACACTACCTTCATACTTACCTAGGGTTTACAACTATAAAGCACGAAGGGTCTTTTTCAAGAAGTCATATTCCTCCTATCGATCGTCCCTTTACTAATCAACCTGGGAAACCTACTGGGCCTTAACTAATTGTACCATAATGGGAAATGTTTGGGTTCCATAGCTGAAAAGAGGTTATGAATTAACTCTTAATCCCTTTTATTATAGAAATTTTCTTTTAAATTCATTTTATCTATTAATTTAATTTAAATTAAAAAAACTCCCAAGTCAGACAAGAACACAAGTCATTTTAATTCATGTACCATTCCTAGGGTCTCTACACTGTAATCAATTTATCCTCACATGGTCGTTTAGTTCATCCATAGGTCTTTCATCAGTTCACAGGGGTCCCTAAAATCCCATTTACTAGCCATTCTTCCATGGAATATTTCACACACACTGATTTCCTAACACCATTTCCATACCATCCCATGAAATCCTCATTGAGACTAACTCATAATTATGTTGTTATCTCAACCATCACCTCGGATACCATTCTGTCATGAATAATCATTTTCAAGATGAGGGAAGGGATAACAAAGTGTCATGCCCATCTGTATTCAAGATGAATGAGAGATAATGACTCATGAGTCCCACCTTCAATAGGCCTCTGAGTGGAGACTATAAAAAAGGGTATAAAATCTCACAAAAAATGGAAGGCATTACCCTTTTTAAAGGAAAAATGATTAGGAGATAAGATAGTAAAATTTCCAACAACACCAAACATTTATATAAAGGAAACTAGGATCCAGACCATTCATGATTTAAGTGCAAACAGAGACAAAATTACAACCAAAGTACTAAAGAAAGTACCAAGAGAAACAAAAATGTAGAATCAAAACAATTATTCCGACACCTAAGATAATAATGTCTATCATGGTCCTCAATGTCCTCCTAGAAACCTAAAAATAGTTTTACAAATATAGGGTGAGTACACATGTATACCCTGTAGAATAACTAAAGCTACCCGTGCAAAAGTGGGGGAACATGATAATTCCCCTGCGAGAGAAGAACATAACCTCAAACCACCTACCAAGGAGTAATATCTATCCCATCCTCACAAATTCAAACTCACCAGTTAATTCATGTTAAGTAAAGTAATAGTATAATACCATCGACATTTGGGTACCCCTCACCACTTTCCCACAGGTTACCTGCTCATTCCTAATCGATAATGTCTTGATGCTGCCACTCTTCCAAAATGAATTCCCACTACCAAAAACTTCCCGCAAACACCAGGGCCTCAAACCACACAGAAATAACAACCAAAAAAACCTGGACAACAACAACCAGACCTCTCACTCGAAGAAACCCGAGACATATCCTGAAGATAGATGAGAAAAAAACCTTGCCTGAAAACACCTGATCCCCTCATCCACAAAAAAACAGCCTGAAGGATCTTGGACTATGGTAATCCTCAAGGCATTATAGAATACATGGATATAATCAAGTGGTAAAAACCCAGAAGAGGGTGCAACGAATAATGTTATTAACTATCCATCCATCCTCCCATAGTGATGTTGTGAAAGACACCCACCCCATGATATGGGGGTGTTCGTCACATGGTTCTAAATAATGGTGGGGTGCGTATAGAAATAAAAAGGAAATAGAATTTATAAATATATGTAAAACAACTCACCCCAACCTATGGGTCCAAAAAAAACATCCATCCCACCAAAACCACTTCTACTGCTACCCCAATATGCACAACCACACAAACATCCACTATCGAAGTGGAAACCCCACCCCTTTTTCATTCAACCATTTTCCATTTATTTAATAAGGGTTCCACTTTAATTTAATCCAGTACCACCAAGGGAAACTACCATGCACAACATCTGCAACTGTCTCAAAATGTGAAGATCCTGATAAACTAAAAACACAGAAACCAACTCACTTAGTTCTTCGTTACAGCCAAAATTGAACAAGGGATGATGGACCATAGTAAAGAATTTACACATTAACACCCATTTATTAAAAACAACTAATAACAAACAACATGAAGTCCCACTGCACACCACTATTTTCACTATACACTTGTTCAACCATTACCAGCTATCATTCTTTAATGTTATACTGCACAATCAATCCCTCACAAAAAAAACCCATCAGCCCCGTTGCACAACAAAAACACACCTATAATGCCTACTTACTTGAAGTCCTGACACAACCCAAACCTATAACCCCACTACTAATACAATTTACAAATATAGTCTCACTTCATAACAAGTCTGTAACCACATTGTAGTCCCACTTCCCAACATTTCTTGATGACCACAACATAAACAAAGGCAATCCAATGGCCTACAAGTACATCCATTCCACAATCAATCAATCTCTCAACCTAAGATTCCAACACACCACCTGAACCACTATACACAAAAATCCCACAACAACAAAAATTAAACAACAACGTCGCTGCACTCACATACCTCACCCTTCTCATAGAACCAACTCCCTGACCCACCCCTACACCCTAAACTGTGATTCTAATAGCAGCACCACACTACTCACACATGGTCACAATGCCAAATAGAACACAACACTAAGGAACACCTATAAAAAATGAAATATTCATATTTGGTAAAAACTATTATTTAATTCCACTTTGATAAATAGGTGTGATCACACATGTTTTTCATCCTCGGGCATCCATTTTAAATTTTTATGTATACGTGATTAAGCAGATTTCATGTTAGAACCATTATTCCAACATCATAACAAAACATAACATCCTTGGTGTGTAAAAAATTTCCACCAATGGACTTTATTTTTAGAAGGCATATAGAAACAGTAGACCATAAAAGAATCAAATATAATAATTAAATATGGAGATCAACATCAAACATCTCCCATCCTGTTATTCTATTGACCCTGTTATCTTTTGATCATATTCCCTTCCCCTTATTTATTAATTTTTTAGAAAATAATTCATCTTTTATTTATAGAAAAACATTATCAATCACACCCCACATGATACAAAAAAATGAGATATAGAAGAATCCATTCTTTGAATAACTTGCAACAAAAACTCCTCCTTGCGCCAAAAACAGGGGATCATGCATGAAACACAAAACCTTGAGAAAACTGAGTAGGAGCAGGATCTATCATAGTCACAAGTCTCTTCTAGAGAGGAACACTTTAGGTGCACCAAAAGATAATGGAAAAAAACTGGTAAGGGAAGATCCTGGCCTTGATGATCCATACACTATTTTAAAGGAAGAACATTTTCAAAACCCATTAATGTGGGATCGTGGTCAAGATCATATGTTTTGAGTATCCCAAATCCCCAGAGTATTAGTTTTTTAATGGTATAATTAATATCCATTGAAAATTCCTTAAAAATTCACAAATAAGACTTTAAACTTGATTTACATCAAATAAGATGTAAGAGGGACGAATATCAAAAAACTGGGAAAAAATAGAAAAATAGGAAATGAGTCACTGATGGATGAATCACCTATGGGTGAGTCACCGATGGATGAATCACCTATGGGTGAGTCACCGATGATAATCCAATGATAGTTGAGCTACCTATATGACCTACTGAAACTGATTCACCAATGATGAGCTACCAACACAATGAATTACTGATGCGATGACTCACTGACACCCTGATTCAGTGATACTAAAACCCCTAACTCACCAATGTCAATCACCCTAACTCCCCGATGTCGTCTACCCTGACTCAACGATGCTAACACCCCTAAATCACCAATACCTATGCCCCTGAATCACATATTAAAGAACTATAATTTTTGAAATCTCTTAAGATGAGGTTCCATTTCTTCCTAGAACACCCTAAACACTGGATTTTCAATAAGAAATGGTCTTGGGAAATCTGGTTCATTGCAAGAAAATAATCTAAAATAGAGCATTCTATAATAATAAATGAAATTCTATAAAAAAATATCTAATTGTCATGTCATGCATATAACACTGGTCACCCACTGGGCAGACCATACATATAGGAGTAGAAAAAATACACTAAAATAATATTAGAAGTCTCTAATTCTATCTTTGAGCTAGACCACATAGCTGGTCTCTAGACACTATCAAACTACTTAAGTACAATCTTAAGAATCCACATGAGTGGCTCTTCCTGATCATGCAACTCTACACCTTAGCCTAATCTAGCATGCAACTATGATCAACCTAAAAAGAATACATAAGGACTACAGGCACACCAAATTTAACATATAGGGGTTACAACATAATATTTTAGGACACCCCAATAATAAACCTATAATATTTTTCAACAAGTTTATACTCATGAAATATTCTCAACCTAGTCAAGACACAACAAAAAAGATAAAAAAACCAACAAATATGAAATGAAATATGATCCCTAGGTCTATGATCCCGGTCATCAGGAAATGCTCAATCATGTATATTTATATTTATATGATTATATATGTATATTCCCACACATATAAATATATAAAAAATAATAATATTCCTTCATATGGAGAATGAAATCATTCAAATCAATAAAATTCGATCATTGGGTATGTGATCTCGATCTTCTGGACATCTTATGCAAATTGAATTCAGTAGATGTCATGCCACTCAATCTGTGTATAATTTATTTGATATCCTGGTTATTAATCCCAATCTACATTACCTTCTTCAGACAACACTGAAAAAGGCATTGATTAAGCTATGTCACTACTGGGGGATAAATGTTCTAGCCATGGGTTCACCCATAATTGCCTCTAATCACTATAATTAAAGATTACAATGAGTAAATATGGATATCTTTTAAATATGGAGTATATATATTGATATCACACCACTCATACCATGTAAATAAAATCCAATTTATAAGACATAGGTCATGATCAGTAGTTGGTCCTCACACTGTGACTCAGATAATCTCTAAGGGTATGAACCTTAGGTGATCTATATAGATAGATCACTGGTGAGAAATAATTATCACACCTTGAGGTCTCTAATTTGGGATATTGGAATCATCCCTATCACATGATATATCATAACCATCAATGAGTATCTAATGATGTGAAAGTCCATTTTCAACACCACTCTCTAGTAATCGATCAGGGAGAGCATAATCATTCCTATCGATCAAGATAGAATAATAATTCACGAGTATAATCATATCGATGATAGTGGAATCATCTTCATGGAATTCCAAACAGAGGAGAGAAGAATCAACCTTAAAATAAACCAATTCAAGGATACTAGAATCATCATCGTCACATAGGAGAGTGTAATCATTCATTTGATCATTATTAGGGATTCCATTCTTGTATATCATAATCATGGGTTCAATAGATGAATCCCAGGAAGTACCTATGGAAATAAAAATAACATAATAAAAAAAATTATTGGCTCAATAGGTAGATCCCAGATAATACAACTGCGGATAAAAAAAAGTAACAACATGGCTCAAAATCTGAATCCTTGAAAAAATGTTTGGGCATCTCGAGAAACGAATAAGATGAAACCTAGGGAATATGTCTAGGAATCCCCAAGAAGAATGTCATACTTTGAAAAAATCATCAACCAAAAACATAAAATTCTCTTTTTTAATCATCACTACATCATCAATATACCAGTGAATTTATAAAGAGTGAGGGTGGTCGAACACCTAACCCACAACTACTATCATAGCCCCACAATATTACAAGGTCATAATGGTTTCTATGGTGACATACTATACCATCTCTACCCAAAACCGATGTAATAGACCAAGGTCAGTTAAAAATTGTGGAACCCATTGGGTACCTCATGTCACACCAAAAATAATAATTCTATTCAGTATCCTCTATTAGAGAATTAAAAAGGGTATTCCTACTAGGGATTCCTGATGGTAAGAAAATAAGGGCATCCTACAATGGATCCTTAGAACTATACTTAATAAAAGTAATCCTACATGGGATGATAAAAAGTAATATAATATGTATAGACATATTATATGGGATCCTCACAATGGTATACATGAAAGGGATCCTGAAAATGGTATACCAAAAAGGGATCCTATATGGGATTCCCTTGGTCAACACATAAAGAAATGTATCCCATAATGAATCCTCAGAAACAACTAACCTCAAGACCTCTTGGCCAACAAGATATCATCTTAAAAGAGAGGCATCCTCAATGGAAAATAAACAGAGGAATAATACAAGAGATATATATGAAGTCCAATCTCATGTCAAAGGTATCAATCTCAAGAGATATCACAGTTTGATTAACCGTGGTAGAACCTCTCTTTTTAGATAGAACCCTCAAACACCCATTAGGAGACCTCATATCACCTCTTGGGATTCACCATCACAATATACAACGAAAAATACTTATAATGGACTCCACATGCATCCAATTATGACTTTGAGGCATAAGACAAGAAAAACCATAAAATGGTATCATAGGGGGAGTACACGACATGTGTACCATGGTAAATATCGTGTACCTTCATGTCCCCACCTGGACGTGTAGTTTTGGTGGACATATTGTCTAAAATACCTTGTACATGGAATATTGATCATGTAAAAAGTGTGTACCCAACATGGTATACCTTCTTTTGTACCTCACATGGTATTTCCATATATACAGTCTGGTCTTGTACCTTTACATAGAGTGAAAATAACACAGTGTCTAGCTGAGTACTTTACACAGCCATGTGCCCCTACATGAGCTGTCTGGCTTGGTAGTCGACTGCATAGCCGAGTCCTAGTACATGGATTATATACACATACATGGTGTGTCCTTATAATTACTTCTTCTTCTACCAATTATAATAACACACGTTGTGTATTCCTAAACTATATGTCATGTAATCGAGATTTCCGAATGGAAAATTCCTCAAGTTTGACCAAAATCCCATTTTCTACCTAAAATATATAGATAAATCCTCATGGGGTCCTAAGGAATTTTAATAAGTATTCAAAAATAAAAATGAAAAATATATGTATATTGTTGTAAAAAACGTAAAACTTTCTACCTTTGGGTAGAATATTCCATATATTCACCTGTTTCCTTGTTCCAATACTACCACATGATAATCTGACACATCTTGAGTTTCACGTCAATAACTCCCTTTCCATCTACCTATTTATATAATTATACCTATCAATTCCCAATCTATGTTTTACAAATGAACTAGGAGACCATTGGGGGAATAAAACAGAATACATGGGAGGAAAAGAAGAAAAATGAAAAAAAAAGAAAAGGGAAAAAAGAAGAAAAATAAATGAAAAAGAAAAGGGCCATGATACCACCCCAGTTCCTAACTCTATTTTACGCTATAATTAGAAAAGACTACCCATTTCAGAATCAATTATAGAGATGTATTTTCAATCCAATGGTCATTTCAAAATATTTGGTTGAACAAAACTATTTGAATAAATTAATATTCAATTAATTAAATATTAAATATTAAAAATTATTCTAAATTTTGAAGAGATAAATATTTCAACAAAATCTTGTAATATGTTAAAAAGCCAATTTTAGGACCAAAATATTGGTTAGAAAAACTATTTGATATCATATACTAAGGGAAAATGATGATTTTACCCTATTTAAACATCTAAAGTAACAAATTATTATTTCTACTAAAAATTCATGTCCGAAAAATATGGGTACTTACTATATCCCCACCATGAACCTTCTCATACCTCAGAAGCATTGGTGGTAATATGAAACCATGCTCTCATACTTGAAATTTTAACAGCAAGCTATCTAGGCTATCGAACAACTAGTCATATAGCATCAATAATTGTCTCCTATATAGAAGATGTTCAACTTTCCTGATCTAGTACTTCCCACCATATTATTAACCATATCATTACCTCACAACCAAAATATGAGCTCAATGACCCCTAGAAATATTCTAAATTCAAATGAAAATGAGTTTCACTACCCTAAAAATTCTAGTCATATACTCCCACCATATTTCTTAATATATACCACTCTTCAAGAGAAACCTTAATAGGTTTTTTCATCAACTAAGAAGGAAATTTATAGTAAAATAAAATATCATCATTGTAGATCTAATGATATCTCAATGAAATCAGTATTATTATCTGGTATAACATTATCATATCTAACTATAATTACACTATGACTCCATTTCTAGGAATGTACATCCCTCTCAATCCAAGATCATATCAATACAAGCAATCTTTCCGTTGAAAAACACCTGACACCATATCTCCCAAAGAAGTGTGTCTTGGTCTAAACAAGGGCCAAAAATCACAAACAACCCAATTCATTGTCTTTATATACTCTACCATTATGGTAAATTTATTATTTCACCACAAATCCTAGGAAACCATGTCTAGGAAAATTCTTGGAAACAGTGGTCCTCCACTCGCACCTGTACACTCACGAGTTTATGTTTTAAATGGTAGTATGCACAAATGATGTGTCCCTTAACCACCTAACTCATACTCTGGTGAGTCTTCACACACATGGATAAGATGATCGTGCTACATGTCATTTCAGCCTCCTTAATTCAGAATAACCCTTGTAACTCCTATTCAAAATCAAGCACCTCACCTATGGAATGATTTATTCCATGGAATCCTATTATCCAGTGTTATTCCATTAATGAGAATATACCTACACTATAACTACATTAAAAATAGTAGAAACAGTAGTTGAACGATCCAGGAACCTTAATAATTTTACCCATCAAATCCAAACTTGACAAACCATCACTATAGGTTCTTTATAAAAATCCAAATGAATTGACATTACTATAATGAAAAATTCAAACCACCTACTATGAATCATTCCAAAATGAGGCAAACTCACTCCATAAAAAGTAATTGATAATCATGGTACAAAATTACTCTCAGGATTCCCTCGATCAAAAAAAAATTCAACATACCAGGGTCTGAGTTAAAACTAAGGGCCTTTAAATGTCACACCTAGCCCTACCGATCAAGTCTCGCAACCGGGACACAAGGTCTGACCTCTTCGCCCAAAATATAGAACCTCTCCATGGGAGGTATATATCATAACAAACTAAAAGGTTTAAAATGTAAAATACCATCCTACAAGGTCCATGATCCTCTCTGATCATCTTCATAAAAAACTGCAACCTAGAGGTCATGATACCAATGCATAAGATATACTGAACTGACACTCACCGGGGATCCACATACGGTAATACCCCCTCAAGGTCCATTTCATAGAACGTTTCTCATAACCCTCGAAATCATAGTCAATGATCCAACAAGATAACCAGAAATAGGGTCTCTTAAGTAGAATTTAATTTTAATATATGTATAAAAACAATGTATATATTTTTACTGACACTTTAAATAATCAAACCTGAAAAAAAAACACCCTACAATGGGTTCAACACATGGTAATCATGTTTCCTATCAACTTAGTTGGGTTGTTGCACCTACCACCCACATAGAATGAGTTATCAAACTCACCAGAAAATGTATCAAAATAGACCCACATCGGATTTCATCACAAGTAAATATATATAATGTGAAACGAATTATGTATAATTCAAAAAAAAACCTATATTGGAAAACATCATTTTTTAAACTATAAAAAATTATACTCTATCATTAGTAAAATAAAACAGTATAAGGCCTATAACATTTAAATCCTATGTGCCAAATATGATGCATGAGATGCCCCATTCCTTTATCGAACATATGTCAAAATCCATCATTGGATTATTACCAATGGAACAAGAGCTAGAAATCAATAATAAATCATAACATTCACACATCATGTGCATCACTAAAAAAATCATATGATAGTGTAACATCACATATTATAACAATAATCCCATATCCATGGGAACTAAGAAATCCAACAAAAACAAGTGTTCTCGATGCCCCATTACAATATTAATCATTGTTTTTGACAAATTAATAATACTCCTATCAACCATATCCCAAATAGTGATATAATAGGAAATGAAAATATCTAATTCCACATTGTAACATCTCAACCCAGATTCCACTAATCTAGTGCTCTGATTCGGTTTTTTAAGTGGCCTCAAATGTGCCTCTCTATATGCCAAATGCTTACGACTAATAGCGATGACCTATGGTGTGTACATGGGGAAACTATGTCACGACCCATCCCAGTGGAAATAATGCTACGACTCCCCAGGACCACCTCTAATGGGCTAGGGGTTGGAGACTAGAACCAAATAAGTATATCACTAACATGAGATGCATTGCCAAAGTTGCTATAAACACACACATCTACATGCACAGAACTACTGAAATGTAAAAACCACTAAGGAACAAAATGGATGCATATAAATAAACACAACCAACATAGAACAATATAAAGTAAAGTGCTGAATATAAACATGGACAGGATACAACCCCACAAAAAAGGAAGAGTCTACAAACTACAAAGTCCAACATGTAAACAAAGAATAGGTACTGGTACTGCTTCTCATCGCCGAAGGAGCACCTCAGCTAGTAGGGGAAATCCTAATGCTTAGTCCAATTCTAGTCCACCCTAGACTCCGTTGAAAGGCTGCTTGTCTACACAAGACATGACACGTGTAGCCAAAGCCTGTGCAAGGGTGAGTATAACAATACACAGTATAGGACACAGAATACAACAAAGAAATGTCCATGGTAAAGGTACGTGGATTTCTACATATTATATTTCTAAAGAACATATAACAAGATAAATATCCATATATACTCAAAAAATAGGCTCGTAGTCTAGATATAAGTCACAACGAATGCATACCCACACTACGATCTCAATATAAATATTCCATGAAGCACTCATCAATGAGAACTCACTCCATGAGTCTGATTGCTCTAATGTGGTCTTTTGAAGAAGTATTGCTCATCGGGAAAATCCATAAAAGAGATACATAGATAATAGATCTGAAGAGAGAACAGATGCACTCATTCTAGGAGGGGACACACTCTTGAGTGGGAAAAGATCATGATACATGGATTAGGATCACTGACAGGGCCTTGGTGTATACCACAACTCAACTAGATTCACCTACTAAGTATAAGATCAATGTCATGTATGATTGGTCACAACGATACATGACTCTACCTAGGGCCATGAATGGGTAGAAGATCTCACCCCAGGCCTCTTATAGGGACTTGGGCTCAATCCAGAAATTTCTACTGATGGGATCATACTCTTGTAGATGGAAATGACACTTTTCCTTAAGGGGACCGAGAAAAAGGCCTTCTAACCCAATAAAAACCTCTCCAATGAACATAGGAAAAGGAGAACAGTCTTTATAGAACAAAGTAAATGGTGTGTAGAAAGGTCACACGTTTTGTCCCTTGAATTTGGGTACTTCTCATGTGTAATGGCCCGAGTCAGAAGACATGTCATGTAAAAAATGAAAAAATGACGTGCAGTAATGGTCACACACCATGTTAGATTATATGAGGTCTGCTCCGTGTACGCTAGCCATGTGCCCATACACGGCTTCAACATATGTATGCCAACCCATGTACTAGTACTTATGGTAACCCACGTATCCAACCTCATCTATCTATGTGGTGGAGTAAAAGTTTTCTACTCCAACCCATGTCCATTTGTCATCTAAGATACACGTCGAGTCCCTTGCAAGGACCCACATGCCCTGTGACGGTTTTCACATGCCATGTCATCACTTCCTGTATCGCAAAACCCTAGACAACACTGATTTATCCTCACACACTATATTCATTGTAGAATATGCCATGTTCATCATGTTTTTCTAGAAAATTATGTTCTTTATCTGATGCTTTAGGTGATCTCCCATTTATTTATTTGTACATTATTTTTCCTCAAAACTCATGATATGAGGCCGCCCATCCATGCCATCAATATTTCGAGAGGTTTCAGGTGTACGATCAGCCCCGAAAACTTGTATTGATCATCCTCATGAAGAGTAGTTGAAGAATGATTTCTAGAAAACCATGTAGATTTGTCTACCGCCATAATATTCACACATCCACTCAGTCATCATGATGCCAGATCTATGATTTTGGATTATAGTGTTGTGAGATGGATTCACAATGATCCATTGTTCATAATCCCATAAATAACATG
Source organism: Viscum album (assembly GCA_963277665.1). Taxonomy (NCBI): domain Eukaryota; kingdom Viridiplantae; phylum Streptophyta; class Magnoliopsida; order Santalales; family Viscaceae; genus Viscum; species Viscum album. The sequence goes on along the minus strand of OY728140.1, from coordinate 1,466,538,777 downwards.
AAGAACTCACGAGTTCGGAAGAAGAAATTCATAAAAAATCGAAGAATGAACCTTCATCTTTGTTCATTACAGTGTTGATCCACTCCCATTTGGAAAAACATGTATAATGAAACAAATGTGAATTACTACCCTAAAAGAAACCCACAAAATAACCCTACTGCAAGAATGTTTGAACCGAGGTCAACCTGTTCATGGGTTGATTTGTGTTCATCATTTAGATCCAAGAATATGGAAGAAAATAATTAAAATTAAAACCCCTACCACAATTTCGTTGAAGAGGAAAATCAGTCTCCCTTGGTGGATATTTGATCTCAATGCGCAATAATCATTGGGTTGTCGCTCGTCATAGTTCTTTGAGATTCCTTCAAGGATGGATCCTCTCTAAAGCTCTAGAGTGTCCAAGGAATGTTTTCTAGGGCTATGATCCTATCCATGGGATCTTAGTTACTTAAAGCCTATAAACATGTCATTGAGATAAATTAAAATTTTTAAAAGAAAATATATTATTAAATTATTTTGTTTACTTTAAAACATCTAGAAATTAACTTTTATAGACAACCAATGCTGATCAATGTTAGGTCCTACCTAAGGTATAGTCGATGATCTGAATGCAATGGTGCCCTTAGATTTCTTATCTGGGAATCCATTAGATATTTTATTCGAATATTTTAAGAAAACTACTTTCATGTGTTGTTTAAAAGTTTAATTTATTTCAAACATTTATTCGAGGATCTTCAGGACCCATAATTACACACAGTCACAAATATTGGCCTTGATGTAATTCCATATAATATTTAAAAATAAAAAAAAAAGAAAATCTGAGACAGTACATTCTAACCACCTTAGGGCTTTACATCCTCGAAAATACAAAAAAAAGGCTACTCAAATAGATGTGGGTATTGGGAACGAATCCTAGCCTCATATTCCCACATGATCTTCTGAAGGTTCCCATTCTACCACCAGTCATGCACCAAGGGAATATCTCACCCATGAAGGATCCTCTCATGTCGATCCTCGATCTCCACATGCTACTTTATAAAGGTCGCTCCATCCTCAATGTCATGATCACCCCATTAGATGATGTGTGATAGATCATGCATGTTCCTCATGAGTTGTGACGTGTGGAAGACATCATGTACCCAGTGAAACTAAGACAGAAGATCTAGGTTGTACGCCACCTCAGCATATCACTGTAGTATCCAGAAAGTGCTGATGAACATCAGATAAAACTTGTCACCCTAACAAAATCATTACAACCCTCATTGATTTGAGACCTATTAGAAGACTTTATAACATTCCAATAACTCCAGAGGTCTTCAATGTATATCTGTATAAGAATATTTCTAGATCTATGCAGTCTTCATATGTACTTGAATGATCTACACCTTTTCAGTGGTAGCTCATACCAACTCTAGACCCGTGTGTGATGACTCTTCGAGGTCAGTCCAGCAATGTGGTGACCGGAAGGGTCGCCCATACAAAGTCTTGAATGGTTCCATACAAATGGTGGAGTGTTATCTATTGTTGTATGTAAACTCCACCAGTGGTTGGTGGTCCTCCTAGCTACGAATAAAGTCTATGATACATGCCCAAAACATATCTTCTAGAACCTGAATGTTCCTCTCCATTTGACCATCAGTATATAGAGGGAATGTTGTTCTCAATAATAGCAGAGTCCCAAACTCCAATTACAATACATTCCACAACCAGAATGTGAAACAAGAATCGTGATATAAGAATATCGTCAATGTGACACCATGAAGCTGAACTATCTCATACACATAATGGAATCCGAAAATCTATAAGGAACTCTCCTCCCTAATAACTTGAATGTAGACCAGCATGGTGGGTCGATCAAATGTCACCTAGATGGAATCATGTCCCAAGTATGTTCGTGGTTAGAATGTCATCAATTACATCGATATTTCATCCCACTTCCTCTCTGGAACATCTAAGGGGTGAGCTAACCCCCCCAGGAACCTAGAGATCATCCCTCACCTACTGGAATATAAGGCATTGAGAAATGAACTCTGCTACTACATTTTTCATAACTGACAACTAGAACTAATAGAAGAGGTCTTGGTAGATCTTTTGCACACTAGGGTGCACCACCAAAAGGAGAAGTATGAAACTCTCTCAGAACCTCCTCCAGCAACACTACTGGTACAACCATTCTCCCACTAAAAAGAACTACATGCTCCCCACATTGATGATATCCATTAGGAATATGTCTTGTAGATAACTTAGCACACAATTTATCATAGTCAACATCCTATATTTGTGTCTCAAAGAATATCTATAAGATTAGAGGGGTGACAACCATCGACATGAGATAATCGGCATCATCTCCGTCCATGAAGGGTAACTATAGTGAGGCCAACTGCTCTGATGCCTCGCATAGTAGTTGCAAACTTGATCTTCTGCTGAGAGAATATGCCACAATGTCCCACTTCCCATGAGTAGAGATAATCTCGAATTCATAATCCCAGTGAAAATCTAGCCATCTCTTCTACCTTATATTCATATCCTTCTATGAGAATATGTACATTAGGCTCATGTTTTCAATGTAGAAGATAAAATGCTCATCCATCAGGTAGTAGCACAAAATATTCAACACAAAGACTAGCACTACCAACTCTTGATCATGGTTTGTTTAGTTCTACTCAAGTGGACTTAGTTTATGTGAACCATAAGCAATCAATGCTTACCTCTCCATCAGAACACAACCAATATCGGTCCCGGATTTGTTGCAGAAAACTACTTACTCGACATCCTCCCATAGAAATCTCAATATAGAGGAACTCATCAATCTCTTTCGAAACAGCTGGAATGTTATCCATCACTTCTCCATCCATATGAAGGGATTCCCAATCTAGGTTAAGGATTTCATCGGTGCTGATATACCAAATAAATCCGGGTAAATCTCCGATAATATCATGCTTTCCCAAGGAAGCTCCACACCTCTGTCACGCACCTAGGTGGATCCTATGCTAACACCACCTCGAAGATCACTGGGACCACCACCACCCCTCTGTTGAGATAACATATCCAAGAATGTGGACCTCCTATATCCAAAACTGGCCCTTAGAGAGATTCTTATAAAGATCGTGATCTCAGATTACATCTAAAACCCTCCTTAGGTGTCTCACATGCCCCTCATCTGACACGGAGTACACAAGTATGTCATCAAGGAAGACCACTATAAACCAATATAAGTATGGAAAGAAGATATGGTTCATGGGTCCCATGAAAACTAAGGGGAATTCGTCACACCGAAAGGCATCACCAAGTATTCTTAATGGTCGTAGCAGTATCTAAAAGCCGTATTCGGAATATCCACATCTCATACTCATAACTGTTGGTAACCTGATCGAAGGTAAACATGAGATAACCAACATGTCCCTATTAGCTTATCTAAGATGTTTCTAATCCTCATCATTGGATACATTTTCTTCACTATTACATGTTTCAGGTGCTATTAATCCCTGAACAACCTAAAACTCACACATGTTTTTTTGGAAAACAAAACTGGGTCTGCCCAGGGTGAAACCCTCCAACTTCACCCTCAGCTCGTGACACTATATGCAACACCCCAAGCTTCTACGGTACGCTTCTCTTTGAATAATGTGATAGCGTGTGTTGTACGCAACACCGAGTTCTAACACACCATAACTAATCAAACTAGCCGTTATGAATAGTAATACCTACTTTTTGAAATTATATATATTTTATATTTCAAAATGGACTTCATTTTTGGATTCAGAATTTCAAATTTAGCCTAAGGTGAAATTTTGGTACTTTTCGGATAACTTTAATATTTTGATGAATAGTGAAAATACTAAATTTTAATTAAAAACAACTTTTTTTAATCGAAATAATTTATATTGATAAATTTTGAATTTGAGTGGTTTTAAAGTATATTTAGAATATATTTTTACCATTTAATACAATGTTGGTCATTGGACATAATTTCACAATTAAACCGAACATAAATAAGTATCAATCTTTTGATAGTTATTATATCTTAAAAACACGCTTTTTGTTTTGACAGCGGAAATTAATTTTAAATTAATTTCTGCCACTTATTTGTTTTGAATTTGGAAAAATGGATTCCATATATGGAATCAGGATGTTCAAAATGTGTAAATAGGAAACTATTATTTTTAGACATTTTGAATAATTACTTCGGTAAATATTTTATTTACCATGGTTAAGGGTAAATCCGGTAAATAAGGGTTAAAAATAATATTATAATAATACTAAATTACCCTAAAACGTGTCCTAGACTTATTGGTTGATACATTTTCGACCATAGGCATCTTTGGGTCGATTTTGGGACCCCATGGAGCCACTTGTAGGTGATAGGGACACTTAATTTTAATTAAGTTAAAATAAGTACAAAAATGACATAAGCATATATCTTTTAGAAAAACAATTTTTACATAAAGTTATGTATGTTGTATTTTCTACTATAAATATTCATTAGAAAGATAAAAAGATTCCCTACATAATTATATTTTATTTATAATTTTTAGAGATAACATAATTATATTTATTTATGACACAATTATGATGCAGTAATTACCATAATAGTGAAAAATTAAAATAATTGATATTTTTAATACCCAAATAAATATAATTTGAGGCTTTTAATGAATTAAACTAATTTTCTAGGATAATATGACATATTAAGATTGATTTAATTAACTTTATTCGAAGTAATACTTCTGTTATGGGTTTCACAAAAATCAACTATTGAATAGTGTCAAAATTGACATAAAGAGTTTTTAAAACAAATATTATATTATTAATTGATATTAAATTAATAAAAATCTATGGTTCGGCCAATAGACTTATATAATTATAGGGGTATCATTAATAGACCACTTTGGGGTCGGTTGGATGTATATAGTATGTTTATTAACCATATAATATAAAAATACAAAGGGACATTGTAAAAGTGAAACTAATTAACTAAGAGTTAATACTTAAAGATAAGGTTAGTATAATGACCCAAACCTGTCTAAATTCTATTGGTTGAATGGTTTTAGACCTATCCACACCTTAAACTTTGAATTATAAACTTTGGAGCCATTAGAAACCGAATATGAATTTATAATAAATTAATATTTCTAACTTTTCCAAAGGTGCCCCTCACCCCTCTTATAAAAGGGCACTCCCCCTTCTCATTACTTCACACCTTCAAAGGCTTTTGGTTCGGCAAAAATCTGCCCAAATACTCTCCCATATTCCCTCACTACAACCTAGAGGCATTATTTTTATCAGAAAGCCAACCTAAGGAGCCCTTTTGATCAAATCAAAAGGAAGAAAGCAAAGAAGAGGTAATGTTTTCACCACCCTTTTTCAAATTCATTTCATCTTCCACTTCTCCTTCTTTATTATTACCATTATAAAATAATAACTCCAGTATCATATATATAATGTGATGTTATTATAAATATGGTACAACCATATTCACTATTCTATCCATCCTTTGAATAACATGTCACCATATGTGCGTACGTATGGCTTACTGTCTCCATGTCGTTGTGTAATAGTTATTCAATATATTATTTTTTGGAAGGGTATAATGTTTATGTGTAACTCATGTAAATAATAAATATAACATGATAATGATTCTGTATATATGATATAATATCCAATTATATATTATTTTAATATCAAAAGAATGATATTGTCGCTCGTGCGTACGTACGGACTACCATCTCCACGAACGCGATGAGATTCATTCTCCATCGTATCCATTAAAGTATAATTATCATTTTATGATTTAAAAATAATGTATAAGGACTTGATATCATTCTGTATATGAATAAGATAAAACCTATCCATCACAAACATGGATTACGTAACAAAACATATAAAATAAAATGAGTAAGTTAACACCCGAAACGACGATAATACTATGATATTATTAACAAAGCAATGTTAAAAGATCATATATGATATCATATTAATTTATATGATTATTGTATAATTTAATAACAATTATTTTACCATTATACATGAGGTTAACCTACCCTCAACCAAGGAAAAGTACAATGTAAGGGTTTATTTCACAATCTCTTCATTATCCGAGGTTGTTTATACGTAATAATCAATTGGGATCTCTTTATCATCGACATCCATGTTTCTTAAAAATGTATTTCAAAACATTTTTACTATTTAAAAGAATATGGTTTAAAGTAATTTATACCCTTGTTTGACTTTTTATAAGAGTTTTATAAAGGAATCTCTCCGTCGTTTTCCAAACAAGGTGCTTTTAACCTTTTTGACAGAATTAAGGTAAGAATGTTTTTTTACTTATACGGCGGGTGCAGTTATTTTCCGCCGTTATAAAATCGTCGAAGCTTACCTTACAAGATTATAAGAATATTTTCAATGAAAATTTTTTTATTTTATAAATATATGACTCTTATATGATTTCAATAATAGAAAGAGATATTTCTATAAAAAGAGTTTTGATTTCATCTATGTCAACATCCTTTGATGGATTTTACGCTTATTTGAAGTTGATTTATTATGATACAAAAGTTCTATATTGTATTGAAGGTTTTGTGATATGTTTGACTGTGGATGTGCTATTTTTATACCATTCATAGTTTATGGTGAAAGTATTGACATTTCGTATTCTAGTTTTAATACGAATGTTTATGTTATGTTTAAACCTTTTCATATGGGAATGCATTGGAATTAATATGTGATGGGTAGAGCCCGCTATAGCTCCTCGATGCATTAGTATGTCTCATGAGACAAACTAGTGTCTTCGCACAAGGCCATGGAAAAATCTTATTTGTAGTCTTGGAACGAGGCCTTGGCTATGTGGTTATGATAGTTTGGCATTATGCATTCCATCATTATGAAAGTGGTTATTGATATTGCATGTGATTATTATATTAGTAGAATATCCATGTGAATAAGAAAATGGCATTATTTCATTTTATTTTTTCCATACTATGTTTAAGTTCAAGTTTAAAAGGCTTTTGTTTTAGTTATACATTGCCTTAAATGTTTATTCTTATTTATGAAAGTTTATGCTATATTGTTATCCTTACTGGGAATTTGAGCTCACCCCTTTTCTATGTTTTATTTTTCCCGAGGAAGTGAAGAAGTAACTTATGAATGACCTGTCGGGATAGTATGTGGGGATATGAGTGTGGAATATGAAGAAAAGATGTTGTTGTAGTTTTCATTTTTATGATGTAATGTAAAACATTATGAATATATCTAGTGTTTCCATGGCTACTAAACCAATCAGTCTTTCGAGACTTGATCCTTGTTGTGATCATGCCAATGTTATGTAATAATGCACCAACTCTAGGTAACTGGGGTCGGGGCGTTACAGTTGGTATCAGAAGAAGTTTAGTACTAACCTTGGAAGCTAGATTTAGATAAATTCTGATTAGAGAACGTATACCTAAGATGAACATTGATGATTAGTATAGAAGAACTTCCTAGAATTTTGTTATTGAAGAGATTTTGTTAGTTTTCTGAGCAATACATCCATGTCTGGATAAAAGTAGGTAGAGGCGGCTCTGGCACAGATGTACCTAGGGGTAAAACCCGAAAACATCGCTTTGAGCTAGACTCAAACGAGAACTGGTGCACGACAATGGGCCTTGCTGCACTCTTGGTTACGACACTCCTGGGGGATACGCTTAGGATAACTCTCATTTTCATTACAAATCATTATGAAGGGTTTATGGGTATGTACTTCCTCAAAGAAAACATTCTTATGATTATGGATTATATCCATAAATAGTTTGATTTATTTTAAGTGTTTTGTAAGTATGGGATTATGTATTTTGATTCATAAACTGATCTAGTTTATACCATTGATTAGAAATGGCGCCTAGTGGAAGAAATGGAAACCGTATCAATGCATGCACTCCATGTGGGGATTTCCCTCCTGATCAAGATAATTATAGTGCAGCTGGTGATGCAACTGGTGCCGATCAGCTAATCACCATACTAGGACAACTCACTCAGGTTATGAATAATAACCTTACCCGTATGGAGCACCCTGATCCGCAGCATGGAGGATCAATGTTAGATCGATTCATGAGGCAACAACCACCAACGTTCAATGGGAGTACAAATTCCTTAGTAGCTGAGCAATGGATATTTTCCCTAGAGAAAATATTTCAGGCTTTGGGGAGTTCTGAAAGGGAAAAATTTATCATGGCAGTTTACCGCCTCACTGGAGATGCTGATAAATGGTGGTCATTGATTCAAAATACTAAGGAAGACGATGAAGTATCAAATATGGAATGGAGGGAGTTCAAAGATCTGTTTTTAGAAAAATAAATTCCTCATGACCATCGAGCAGATATAGAAAGACAATTTCTGAGTCTGAGACAAAAGGAGTATGATAATGTCGCAAAGTATGAGGCTAACTTTACAAGGTTAGCAAGGTATTCTAGAGATTATATACGTAAACCATTAAGTAAGATTGATCGTTTCTTTGATGGGTTAAAACCATTTCTCCGTCGAGCATTAGTCTCACAATCCTTTTTGTCGTACGAAGACATTGTCTCATGTGATATCAAGACCGAAAAGGAATTCTCTAAGTCTTATGACTTTAAAGTAAATCAAGAGAAGGAGAGACCTTCTGATCAATCTGGGAATGGAAATAAGGGGAAGAAGGGAAAGTTCGAATATCCATCCTATGGTAAATGTGGTATGAAACACCCCAGTACTTTCTTGAAGGCAACATGAGTCTATTACAAGTGTGGTGAAAAAGGCCCCCAAGATCATGATTGCAAGGGGAAGAAGTAAGCTACAAATGTTCAGTGATACAATTGCAGGGAGATGGGGCATTATGCAAATGAATGTCCTACGTGTCAGGAGAACATACCAAGAAAAGGCCAAGGGATCAAGGACAAGCTTATGCTATCACTACTGTTGAAGTAGAAGCTCTGAAAGATGTGGTGGCAGGTAATTTAATGGTTTCCTCAAGTTTAGAAAATGCATTATTTGATTTTGGATCATGGAATTGTTTCATATCTTCCTAGTTTTCTAAGAAAATTAGATATTTCCAATTTGATTTAACAAGGGATTTGTCAGTTAAAACTCCTAAGGGAAGTATCATTGCAACAATGTTTTGTGAATCAGTCCCCATTAAAGAACATAAATGTTCTTTATCTGCTGATCTCGTCGTCATACCTATGATTGAGTTTGATATAATCCTCGGGATGGACTGTCTTTTAGACTATGATGCGAAGATTAATTGTAAGAAGAAAGAGGTTACGATTCTTGATGATGATGATAAGGAACACCTTATCATTAGAGCAGAATAGTCACCACCTAATTCTTATTTATATCCACCCCCAATAGATCAACTAAATTCAATTATTGGGGAGGAAGAGAATGAAATAACTGTGTGTGAGGAAAGGAATGTTCAAATAGAGTATGTACCTGTTGTGAAAGAATATGTAGATGTATTTCCAGAAGATTTACCTAGTCATCCTCCAACACGAGAAGTTGAGTTTTCCATTGGTTTAATTCCTGGATCAAGGCCTATATCAAAGACCCCTTATAGAATGGCCACTGTAGAATTAGTTGAACTAAAGAAACAACTAGAGAAATTGAGTAATAAGGGATTTATTCGCCCTAGTGTTTCTCCATGGGGAGCCCCTATTCTTTTTGTTAAAAATAATGATGGATCTATGAGGTTATGTATCGACTATAGGGAGATCAATGCTATAACAATAAAGAACAAGTATCCCCTACCTCGCATTGATGATTTATTTGACCAACTGCATGGACCTCAATAATTTTCAAAGATTGACCTTCGATCTGGATACCATCAGTTGTGTGTGAAGAGGGAAGACATTCCTAAGACAACATTTCGAACTAGGTACGGGCATTATGAGTTTACAGTAATGCCATTTGGATTGACTAATGCACCCTCTGTATTCATGGATCTGATGAATGGAGTTTTAAAGGAGTATCTCAATGAATTTGTGGTGGTATCTATTGATGATATCTTGGTATACTCCAAAAGCTACGAAGATCATGAAAATCACTTGCGCATTATTGTGAAGACTCGGAGAAGACATGAATTATATGGGAAGTTTAACAAGTGTGAATTCTGGCTTCAGGAGATTTCTTTTCATGTCCATATAGTCTCTAAAGATGGAATCTCTGTTGATCCTTCTAAGACCAAGGAAATCCAAGAATGGACAGCACCTATGAGTATAACTGAGGTACGTAGTTTTATTGGTTTGGCAGGTTATTATCGACGTTTCATCCAGAATCTTTCCCGATTGGCTAACCCATTAACGAAGCTCACACGTAAAGGGGTTAAATTTGTTTGGACAAAAGAGTGTGAAGAATATTTTTAAGAAATGAAGAGAATATTAGTCTATGCTCCTATATTGACTCTACCATCGGGGAATGATGGGTTCGTTATTTATAGTGATGCATCGAAGAAAGGACTTGGTTGTGTCCTTATGCAGAATGATAGGGTTATTGCCTATGCATCACGACAGTTGAAAATTCATGAACAAAACTATCCTACTCATTATCTCGAGTTAGAAGTTGTGATCTTTTATTTGAAGATATGAAGGCACTCCCTCTATGGTGAAAAATGTGAGATTTATATTGATCACAAGAGTTTGAAGTATATTTTCCCACAAAAAGTACTCAACATGAGGAAAAGGATATGGCTTGAATTTCTCAAGGATTATGATTGTATGATACACTACCACTAGGGGAAAGCAAACAAGGTGGCAGATGCTTTGAGCATAAAAGACCATGGAGTTTTAAACAATATGAGAATTGAAAGGGATCCAATTTTCATGGATCTAGTGAAGATGGACATGGGAATAACCAGGGAAGGTGAAACATCAATGCTTTTTCAAATGGTTGCCAAACCATATTTACTAGAAAGGATTAAGAGTTCTCAAACCGATGATGGTGAATTTCAATAGAAGATTAAAGCTGTGAATGATGGGAGATTGAGAGACTTTGTGTATGAAGATGGAATTTTGAAATTCGGGAAGAGACATTGTGTTCCTGATATACCTGATCTAAAAAGGGAATTTTTGGATGATGCTCATAGTTCCAATTTCTCTATACACCCTGGAAGCACCAAAATGTATAGAGATTTGAAGGAACATTTTTGGTGGGATAATATGAAGAGGAAGATTGCTGATTTTGTGTCAAGATGTATGGTTTGTCAACAAGTGAAAGCTGGAAGGCAACACCCTGGAGGAGTCATGCAACCTCTTCCCATACCGGAGTGGAAATGGGACAATATTACGATGGACACTGTCATGGGGCTACCAAAGACTCCTAGAAGAAATGATGCAATATGGGTTATTGTTGATCGTCTTACCAAGTTAGCACATTTTCTTGCTATAAGAGAAGATCTACCACTGGAACGTCTAGAAATACCATATATTAATGAAGTTTTGAGACTTCATGGAGTACCCCTATCGATTGTTTCTGATCGTGATCCCCGTTTTACTTCAAAATTATAGAAGAGTCTTCAGAAATCCCTGGATACTGAACTTCATTTGAGCACTGCCTAACACCCTCAGACAGACGGAAAATCAGAACGGACTATTAAAACCTTAGAATACATGTTGAGATCCTGCTCACTTGACTTTCAGGGTATGTGGGATCAATATTTACCTCTGGTCGAATTTTCCTATAACAATAGCTTCCATTCGAGTATTCAGATGGCACCATATGAAGCGTTATACGAAAAGAGATGTCGTACACCAACCTGTTGGGATGAAATTGGTGAAAGAAAATATGTAGGCCCAGAACTGGTGGAGGAAACGATGGAAAAGGTGAAGGTAATACAAAGTCACATCAAAGCAGCTCAAAGTAGGCAGAAGAGCTATGTTGATAATCGAAGGAAGGATTTGGAATTTCAAGTTCGTGATCATGTTTTCCGGAAGTTATCTCCATGGAAGGGAGTCATACGTTTTTGTAAGAAACGTAAATTGAGTCCCATGTACATCAGACCTTTCGAAATTCTAGAACGAATTGGGGTTGTAGCTTACCGATTGGAAATGCCGCCAAGTCTCTCCAAAGTTCATGATGTGTTCCACGTATATCTATTGAGGAAATACATGACTGACCCAACGCATGTACTCACCTATGAAGAATTTGAACTGGAACCCGATCTATCTTATTTGGAAGAGCCCGTCAGAATTCTTGATACGAAGGAACAAGTACTGAGAAACCGGACAACGTGTCTGGTAAAAGTTTTGTGGAGAAACCATAAGATGGAAGAGGCAAATGGGAACCCGAGGAACTTATGATGAAGAACCACCCGAGTCTTTTCATGTGATAAGTATTCTAGAAATTTCTAGGATGAAATTATTTGAAGGAGGGGAGAATGTAACACCCCAAGCTTCTACGGTACGCTTCTCTTTGAATAATGTGATAGCGTGTGTTGTATGCAACACCGAGTTCTAACACACCATAACTAATCAAACTAGCCGTTATGAATAGTAATTGTAACACCCCGAGCTTCAACGATACGCTTCTCATTCAATAATGCAATAGCTTGCATTGTACGCAACTTCGAGTTCTAAAAGACCGCGACTAATCAAAGTAGCCATTATGAATAGTAATAACCACTTTTTAAATTATTGAAATTTTATATTTCAAAATGGACTTCATTTTTGTATTCCTAATATTTAAATTAGCCTATGTTGAATTTTTTGTAATTTTCTGAGAACTTCAAAATTTTTATGAATAGTGAAAAATACTTAAAACAACCTTTTTAATAAAAATAATTTATAGTGATAAGTTATACTATTGAGTGGTTTTAAATTATAATTAGAATATATTTTTACCATTTTATCCAATGGTGGTCATTAGAATTAATTTAACATTGAAATTGGACATAAACAATTGCCAATCTTCTGATATAAATTGTTTCTTAAAAACACGCTATTTGTTGTGACAATGGGAATTAGTTATAAAATTAATTAATGCAACTTATATGTTTGAAATTTTGTAAAATAGACATCATTTTTTAATTCGGAATATCAATTATAGCTTAGGGTGAAATTTTGGCCTTGTTCTGAAAAACTTCAATTTTTGATGAATAGTGAAACCACTAAGTGGTAGTTAAATAACTGATTTTTCGTTTAAATGAAATATTACCACTTCTGTGATTTGATTTTCAAAAATCCGACATACATGGTTTTCATTAAGAAGTAAAATGTGGTTCAATGAGATCAAAATAATTTTTTGGTGAATAGTAACTTTTATGTTCTTAATCGCGATTAGATGTAATTAGTGTAGTTTAAGGTAAAAATAATGTTTTAATAATATGAGATGAGCTTGACACTTGCCCTACTCCTATTGGATGAGTCATGTCCGACCAAGACAACCCATGGGTCAACTTGGGGACCCCATGGAGCCACATTTGTCGGAAAATGACATTAATATATATATATTTAATGTTAAAATTAAATTGACACAAACATGAGTTTTTTTACTAAAACAGTTTTTAAGTGGGGTTACACAAGTCCACATTTTGATTATAAATATTCATTAGAAAGATAAAAAGATTTCCTACATCATAGTTTTTTTTTATAATTTTTAGACATTATATAAATTAAATTATTTATGACATCATTATGATGCAGCGATGACCTCATTATTTAACGATTTAAATAAAATGAGAAGATAATGCAAACTCCAAGGCTGACACTTGTCCAAAGCCTAATGGATGAGGCGATTTAGAACCCTTATCACCTTAGCCACGAATTATATAAGTGTGGGACCTTTATAATCCTAAAATCATTGTGTAATAATGTAACATTTCAATCTTTCCAAAAGAGCCCCTCCTCTCCTCTTATAAAAGGCCCCCACCTCTCCCACCTTATTCACACCTTCAAGACGTTTGGCTCGGCCAAACTCTTCCCAAATACTCCCCCAACTTCCCCCTATTACTCCTAGAATCCTCACTTTGGGCAGAACTTTTCCCAAGAAAGCCTTTGGCTCAAATCAAAAAGAGTTACCCGATTTTGAGGTAATGTCTTCTCTAATGTTGTTTTGTTTTATTTTTTTTCTCCAACCCCATAAACTCTTTTTATTCATTTCTTTTGTAACAACACCAGTATCCTCAATATAATAGGATGTTTTTATAAGAAGGATTTGAGATACACTTACACACACCTACATCTAATGGTTAAAGAACATACAGTTTCTGTGGAGGGCGAATTTCTGCCTCACGAAACGATGATTGTTCAACACTCATATAACACCTTCAAAGGTGGCCATTAAGATGTCACTATTTTTATATATGATATATAATATGTTTATGTTTTACTTATGCTTCTGTATTTCTCATTTATGGCATACTTTATGATTTCCATTATGGGTAAAACGCGATAATTTCATTTTAGGAAGTGCGGACTACCACCCCCTCAAAGTGATTTGAATCGTTAATGAAATATGTGGGATGTATAAAGGATGGATTAAATGATATTATACACTATATTATACTGGAATTATATTATACAATTATATCATTATGATTTCGTTCCATTAAATATGAAATTGAAATGAGAGTAGCGTTCATGCGTACGTACGGCTTACCGTCTCCATGAACGGTGCATTTCATTTCTTACCTCTAAATGTTATGTAATATTATAAATGAATGTATATACTGGATATATAAGATATATATGACATCTAAATCATGAATATAATTCTGGAGATAATGGATATTCCACCACATAAAAAACTTGTAATTATAAGAAGTTTATTGTTGACTCAAGTACCAAAGATCGACAAAACGAACGTTATTAACTTAAATAATTACATAATGATCATATCATTGTAATAAGTGATATAATAAGGATAATGAAATTAAAAATGGTTCTTAATAGGGTATATATTAACTCTAGTTTATTATTCAGGAGGTTAATGAACTGTTGAGTCAAGTCAGACACGAGGTAAGGGAATTTCTTAACCCAATTTTCATTATTTGGGTTAATCTCCTACTTTCAAATTATGTCATGATATTATTATGTCCTATATTGTATTTGTACATTATTTATGTGTACTTATAGTGAATACACATTATAGATGTACTTTATTCAAAAAAATGATCTTTTTAAGGACTTCGTCTCAATCCCCTTTCTTTGAGGCATATTTGGTTTTATACAAAACTTTCCTTTATACAGTGTATAAACCCCTTTGACTTTTACGTTTATTCAAAAGGAATCTTTTTTTATGAATCGTTTTACTAAACAAAAAAAGGGAATGTTTTTCTTTCCGTACATATGTGGCGACAATGACTTCTCCGCCGCCGTGACCATTATTTGAGTTTCGGCTTCCTCTACAAGCCATCACTTTTTTTTAATGAAAAATAAATACAAGGTTTTAACTTTCTTTTATTTTGGTATTGAAAATGGTTTTGAAAGAGTTTTTATTATATCAATGTGTTGTATTGATATATTGTGATTGAAATGTGGAAATGTTATGTTTCCTTTATGCATGTTTTATGTGATACGATTATGTTATGGTTTATGATTTCTTTAAACCTATTCATATGAGGAATGTATTGGACTTAATAAGTGACGGGAGGAGCCCTCTATAGCTTCTCGATGCATCGGTAGGTCTCATGAGACAACTAGACGTGGAATTGGCCGAGGCCCTTTCCCAATTTGATTTATGGTTTTGGTCGAGGCCTTAATCATTTTAGACGTCTTGGCCGAGGCCTTAACGAAATGTTTCAGAATGTCTGGCATTATACATTCCCTCATTATGAAAGTGGTTATTGATATTGCATGTGATTATTCGACCAGTAGAATATCCATGTGAAAAAGTGAATGGCATTATCTCATTTTACTTTTTCCATATTATGTTGAAGTTCATGTTTAAAAGGCTTTTGTTTTAGTTATACATTGCCTTAAATGTTAATTTTTATTTATGAAAGCTTCCGCATTATTGTTATCCTTACTGAGCATCTGAGCTCACCCCTTTCAATGTTTTAATATTTTCTAGGATGTGAAGAAGTATTTTATGAATGACCTGCAGGGATAGTCAGAAGAGGATATGAGTGTGGACTATGGAGACTTTGTTATTGTAGTTTTTCACTTTATGATGTAATGTAACGTTTACGAATGTATCTAGTGTTTCCAAGGCTACTAAACTAATCGGTCTTTCGAGACTTGATCTTTTGTGATCATGCCAATGTTACAAATTAATGCACCGACTTTGGGTAGCTGGGGTCGGGGCGTTACAGTTGGTATCAAAGGCAGTTTAGTACTAACCTTGGAAGCTAGATTTAGACAAACTCTGATTAGAGAACGTAGACCTAAGATGAACTTTGAGGATTAGTATAGAAGAACTTCCTAGAATTTTGTTATTGTAGAGATTTTGTGAGTTTTCCGAGAAATACATCCCTGTCTGGATACGAGCAAGTAGAGGCGGCTCTGGCACAGATGTACCTTGGGGTAAAACCTGAAAACACCGCTTTGAGCTAGACTCGAACGGGAACTGGTGCACGACAATGGGCCTTGCTGCACTCTTGGTTACGACACTCCTGGGGGATATGCTTAGGATAATTCCCATTTTCTTTACAAACCACTATGAACGGTTATGAGTATATACTTCCTCAAATAAAACCTTTTTATGATTATGGATTATATCCATAAATAGTTCAATTTATGTTAAGTATTTTACAAGTATGGAATTATATATTTTGATTAATAAAATAATCTAGTTTATGCCATTGTTTAGAAATGGCGCCTAGTGGAAGGAATTGAAACCGTATCAATGCACGCACTCCGTGTAGGGATTTCCCTCCTGCTCAAGATAATTATTGTGGATCTGGAGATACAATTGGTGCTGATCAACTTATTACCATACTGGGACAACTCACTCAGGTTATGAATAATAACCTTACTCGTATGGAGCACCCTGATCCGCAACGTGGAGGATCAATGTTAGACCGCTTCATGAGGCAAAAACCACCAACCTTCAATGGGAGTACAAATCCTATAGTAGCTGAGCAATGGATAAATTCCTTAGAGAAAATATTCCATGCCTTGGGGAGTAGTGAAAGGGAGAAGCTTGTCATGGTAGTTTACCGCCTCACTGGAGATGCCGATCAGTGGTGGTCACTGATTCAAAACACAAATGAAGATGATGACATATCGAATAAGGAATGGAGGGAGTTCAAAGAGCTTTTCTTAGAAAAATACTTTCCTCGTGACCATCGAGTAGATATGGAAAGGCAATTTCTGAGTCTGAGGCAGAAGGAGGATGAGAATGTCTCAAAGTATGAGGCTAACTTTACAAGGTTAGCGAGGTATGCTGTAGATTATACATGTAACCCAAGAGGTAAGATTGATCGTTTCTTTGATGGGTTAAAACCATTTCTCCGTCGAGCTTTAGTATCACAATCGTTCTCAACATACGAAGATATTGTCTCATGTGCTATCAAGACAGAAAAGGAATTCTCTAAGTCTTATGACAACAATGTAAAGCAAGAGAATAAGAGAACGGCAGAACAAGAGACAGATAAAGGGTAAAAGGGAAATAAGGATTTTCCATTATGTGATAATTGTGGGAAGAATCACCCTGATACTTTCCTGAAAGGAATGGGAGTTTGTTATAAATGTGGAGAAAAGGGTCACCAGGCTCGTGATTGCAAGGGAAAGAAAGAGGCTATCAATGTTGAATGCTACAATTGTAGGGAAACGTGGCATTATGCAAATGAATGTCCTAAGCGTCAGGGAAACTTACCTCAGAAAAGGCCAAGGGATCAAGGACAATCTTATGTTGTTACTACAGTTGAAGCAGAATAATTAATGTAATGGTGCTTTTGGACTCATGGATTATATTCTGGTTATTAGAATAATGTGATATATATATAAGGATTGTACTACAGTACTTGTTGATTTCAGTAAGGTTTTTATATGATGAAGGAAATCATATTTTTAGTATGTGACAATAAGAGAAACTTTTCTTGTTTGGGGAATCTGATGTTACAATGGATTTTGGAATTTAGAGACCTTTTAGAGAAAGTCTGGACGGAGGTATTATGGATAACTATTAAGGTTGGAATGGATTAAGTTGAACCATGGATAGTATTGTTTAAGGTTAAAGCATTTCTGAATATTATTTTTGGAATATTATAATACTATAGTTTTAGGAAAAAGGACAACCTGCAGGGTGGGGCATAACCCGTCGCGTCGGACAAAGCTGCAGGAATCGAACCCACAACCATAGTGCGACAAGCCTTTATTTCCTACCACTATCCTACAGGAAGTCCCTGGTTATTACAAAATAATATTACTAATCTAAATGGTATCTGTAAACATTTGGAACCTTATACAATTAGGATAAGTATAATATTTTTGAGTTCTATTATCTTTTTGAGTGAAAGATGAGTTGAAGGTTGAAACTCTAATTGTCAAGCATAAATATATATATACCTATCTCTTATTCAATGAATAAATTAATTCTTAAACTTTAGTAAAGGGATATTAAAACAAAAAATGTGTTATCCTAATACCTTATGTCTTGTTGAACTGATGATATTTTAAATTAACATAGATTGAAGGCTTTGAGGCCCTCAATTTTTCAGTTGATTGTGATTGATGACCTCAATCACTCCCTACAAATATTTACGTTTTTACTCCAATTATATGTCTCTAATTGCCACCAATGTTCTCCTAATCGAGATCATAATTGGGTGGTGACTTTTTCATTTCCATTTCCCTCTTATTAAGGCTAAATTTTATTAACCTTATTTCTGATGTGGGTTTTCCACAAAGGTATTTTCTATTTTCAACCTTTTATTTTCAAAGAAAAATTTCAAATTGTGAGGACGCATTTTATTGAAGGAGGGGAGAATGTAACACCCCGAGCTTCAACGATACGCTTCTCATTCAATAATGCAATAGCTTGCATTGTACGCAACTTCGAGTTCTAAAACACCGCGACTAATCAAAGTAGCCGTTATGAATAGTAATAACCACTTTTTAAAATTATAGAATTTTATATTTCAAAATGGACTTCATTTTTGTATTCCTAATATTGAAATTAGCCTATGTTGAATTTTTTGTAATTTTCTGAGAACTTCAAAATTTTTATGAATAGTGAAAAATACATAAAAAATCCTTTTTAATCAAAATAATTTATAGTGATAAGTTATACTATTGAGTGGTTTTAAAGTATAATTAGAATATATTTTTACCATTTTATCCAATGGTGAATATTAGATTTAATTTAACATTGAAATTGGACATAAACAATTGCCAATCTTTTGATATAAATTGTTTCTTAAAAACACGCTATTTGTTGTGACAGTGGGAATTAGTTATAAAATTAATTAATGCAACTTATATGTTTGTAATTTTGTAAAATAGACATCATTTTTGAATTCAGAATATTAATTATAGCTTAGGGTGAAATTTTGGCCTTGTTCTGAAAAACATCAATTTTTGATGAATAGTGAAACCACTAAGTGGTAGTTAAATAACTGATTTTTCATTTAAATGAAATATTACCACTTCTGTGATTTGATTTAAAAAAATCCAACATACATGGTTTTCATTAAGAAGTAAAATGTGGTTCAATGAGATCAAAATAATTTTTTGGTGAATAGTAACTTTTAAGTTCTTAATCGCGATTAGATGTAATTAGTGTAGTTTAAGGTAAAAATAATGTTTTAATATTTTGAGATGAGCTTGACACTTGTCCTACTCCTATTGGATGAGTCATGGCCGACCAAGAAAACCCATGGGTCAACTTGGGGACCCCATGGAGCCACATTGGTTGGAAAATGACATTAATATATATATATTTAATGTTAAAATTAAATTGACACAAACATGAGTTGTTTTACTAAAATAGTTTTTAAGTGGGTTTACACAAGTTCAAATTTTGATTATAAATATTCATTAGAAAGATAAAAATATTTCCTACATCATAGTATTTTTTTATAATTTGTAGACATTAAATAAATTAAATTATTTATGACATCATTATGATGCAGCGATGACCTCATTATTTAACGATTTAAATAAAATGAGAAGATAATGAAAAATCCAAGTCTTAAACTTGTCCGAAGCCTATTGGATGAGGAGATTTAGAACCCTTATCACCTTATCCACGAATTATATAAGTTTGGGACCTTTAGAATCCGAAAATCATTGTGTAATAATGTTACATTTCAATCTTTCCAAAAGAGCCCCTCCTCTCCTCTTATAAAAGGCCCCCACCTCTCCCACCTTATTCACACCTTCAAGCCATTTGGCTCGGCCAACCTCTGCCCAAATACTCTCCCAACTTCCCCCTATTACTCCTAGAATCCTCACATTGGGCAGAACTTTTCCCAAGGAAGCCTTTGGCTCAAATCAAAAAGAGTTACCCGATTTTGAGGTAATGTCTTCTCTAATGTTGTTTTGTTTTATTTTTTTTCTCCAACCCCCTAAACTCTTTTTATTGATTTCTTTTGTAACAACACCAGTATCCTCAATATACTAGGATGTTTTTATAAGAATTATTTGAGCTACACTTACACACACCTACATCTAATGGTTAAATAACATACAGTTTCTGTGGATGGTGAATTTCTGCCTCACGAAACGATGATTGTTCAACACTCATATAACACCTTCAAAGGTGGCCATTAAGATGTCACTATTTTTATATATGATATATAGTATGTTTATGTTTTACTTATTCTTCTGTATTTCTCATTTATGGCATACTTTATGATTTCCATTATGGGTAAAACGCGACAATTTCATTTTAGGAAGTGCGGACTACCGCCCCCTCAAAGTGATTTGAATCGTTAATGCCATATGTGGGATGTATAAAGGTTGGAGTAAATGGTATTATACACTATATTATACTGGAATTATATTATACATTTATATCATTATGATTTCGTTCCATTAAATATGAAATTGAAATGAAAGTAGCGTTCATGCGTACGTACGGCTTACCGTCTCCATGAACGGTGCATTTCATTTCTTACCTCTAAATGTTATGTAATATTATAAATGAATGTTTATACTGGATATATAAGATATATATGACATCTAAATCATGAATATAATTCTGGAGATAATGGATATTCCACCACATAAAAAAACTTGTAATTATAAGAAGTTTATTGTTGACTCAAGTACGAAAGATTGACAAAACGACCGTTATTAACTTAAATAATTACATAATGATCATATCATTGTAATAAGTGATATAATAAGGATAATGAAATTAAAAATGGTTCTTAATAAGGCATATATTAACTCTAGTTTATTATTCACGAGGTTAAAGAACGGTTGAGTCAAGTCAGACACGAGGTAAGGGAATTTCTTAACCCAATTTTCATTCTTTGGGTTAATCTCCTACTTTCAAATTATGTCATGATATTATTATGTCCTATATTGTATTTGTACATTATTTATGTGTACTTATAGTGAATACACATTATAGATGTACTTTATTTAAAAAAATGATATTTTTAAGGACTTTGTCTCAATCCCCTTTCATTGAGGCATATTTGGTTTTATACAAAACTTTCCTTTATACAGTGTATAAACCCCTTTAACTTTTACGTTTATTCAAAAGGAATATTTTTTTATGAAGCGTTTTACTAAACGAAAAAAAGGGAATGTTTTTCTTTCTGTACATATGTGGCGACAACGACTTCTCCTCCGCCGTGACCATTATTTGAGTTTCGGCTTCCTCTACAAGCCATCACTTTTTTTAATGAAAAATAAATACAATGTTTTAACTTTCTTTTATTTTGGTATTGAAAATGGTTTTGAAAGAGTTTTTATTATATCAATGTGTTGTATTGATATCTTGTGATTGAAATGTGGAAATGTTATGTTTCCTTTATGCATGTTTTATATGATACGATTATGTTATGGTTTATGATTTGTTTAAACCTATTCATATGAGGAATGTATTGGACTTAATAAGTGACAGGAGGAGCCCGCTATAGCTCCTCGATGCATCGGTAGGTCTCATGAGACAACTAGACGTGGAATTGGCCGAGGCCCTTTCCCAATTTGATTTATGGTTTTGGCCGAGGCCTTAATCATTTTAGACGTCTTGGCCGAGGCCTTGACGAAATGTTTCAGAATGTCTGGCATTATACATTCCGTCATTATGAAAGTGGTTATTGATATTGCATGTGATTATTCGACCAGTAGAATATCCATGTGAAAAAGTGAATGGCATTATCTCATTTTAGTTTTGCCATATTATGTTGAAGTTCATTTTTAAAAGGCTTTTGTTTTAGTTATACATTTCCTTAAATGTTAATTTTTATTTATGAAAGCTTCCGCATTATTGTTATCCTTACTGAGCATCTGAGCTCACCCCTTTCAATGTTTTAATATTTTCCAGTATGTGAAGAAGTATTTTATGAATGACCTGTAGGGATAGTCAGAAGAGGATATGAGTGTGGACTATGGAGACTTTGTTATTGTAGTTTTTCACTATATGTTGTAATGTAACGTTTACGAATGTATCTAGTGTTTCCAAGGCTACTAAACTAATCGGTCTTTCGAGACTTGATCTTTTGTGATCATGCCAATGTTACGAATTAATGCACCGACTCTGGGTAGCTGGGGTCGGGGCGTTACAGTAATACCTAGTTTTTGAAATTATATAAATTTTATATTTTAAAATGGACTTCATTTTTGGATTCGGAATACCGAATTTAGCCTAAGGTGAAATTTTTGTACTTTTCGGATAACTTTAATATTTTGATGAATAGTGAAAATTACTAAATTTTAATTAAAAACAACTTTTTTAATCGAAATAATTTATATTGATAAATTTTTAATTTGAGTGGTTTTAAAGTATATTTATAATATATTTTTACCATTTAATACAATGTTGGTCATTGGACATAATTTCAAAATTAAACCGAACATAAATAATTATCAATCTTTTGATAGTTATTATATCTTAAAAACACGCTTTTTGTTTTGACAGCGGGAATTAATTTTAAATTAATTTCTTCCACTTATGTGTTTTGAATTTGGAAAATTTGATTCCATATTTGGAATCAGGATTTTCAAATTGGGTAAATAGGTAACTTTTATTTTTTGACATTTTGAATAATTACTTCGGTAAATATTTTATTTACCATGGTTAAGGGTAAATCTGGTAAATAAGGGTTAAAAAATAATATTATAATAATACTAAATTACCCTAAAACGTGTCTTAGACTTATTGGTTGATACATGTTCGACCATAGTCATCTTTGAGTCGATTTTGGGACCCCATTGAACCACTTGTAGTTGATAGGGACACTTAATTTTAATTAAGTTAAAATAAGTACAAAAATGACATAAGCATATATATTTTAGAAAAACAATTTTTACATAGAGTTATATATGTTGGATTTTCATCTATAAATATTCATTAGAAAGATAAAATGATTTCCGACATAATTATATTTTATTTATAATTTTTAGAGATTACATAATTTAATATATTTATGACACAATGATGATGCAGTAATTACCATAATAGTGAAAAATTAAAATAATTGATATTTTAAATACCCAAATAAATATCATTTGAGACTTTTAATGAATTAAACTAATTTTCTAGAATAATATGACATAGTAGGATTTATTTAATTAACTTTGTTCAAATTAATCCTTCTGTTATGAGTTTCACAAAAATCAACTATTGAATAGTGTCAAAATTGACATAAAAGAGTTTTTAAAACAAATATTCTATTATTAATTGATATTAAATTCCTAAAAATCTACGGTTTGGCAAATAGACTTATATCATGATAGGTGTATCATTAATAGACCAATTGGGGGTCTTTTGGAGGTATATAGTATGTTTATTAACCATATAATAGAAAAATACAAAGGGACATTGTAAAAGTGAAACTAATTAACTAAGAGTTAATACTTAAAGATAAGGTTTGTATAATGACCCAAACCTGTCTAAATTCTATTGGTTGAATGTTTTTCGACCTATCCACGCCTTAAAATTTTAATAATCAACTTTGGATCCATTAGAAACCGATTATGAATTTATTATAAATTAATATTTCAAGCTTTTCCAAAGGTGCCCCTCACCCCTCTTATAATAGGTCACTCCCCCTTCTCATTACTTCACACCTTAAAAGCCTTTTGGTTCAGCCAAAATCTGCCCAAATACTCTCCCAACATCGTTCACTACAACTTAGAGGAATTATTTTGATCAGAAATCCAACCTAAGGAGCCCTTTTGATCAAATCAAAAGGAAGAACCCAAAGAAGAGGTAATGTTTTCACCACCCTTTTTCAAATTCATTTCTTCTTCCACTTCTCCTTATTTGTTATTACCATTATAAAATAATAACTCCAGTATCATATATATACTGTGATTTTATTATAAATATGGTACAACCATATTCACTATTATATCCATCCTTTGAATAACATGTCACCATACGTGCGTACGTACGGCTTACCGTCTCCATGTCGTGGTGTAATTGTTATTCAATATATTATTATTTGGATGGAAATAATATTGATGTGTAACTCATGTAAATAATAAATATAACATGATAATTATTCTGTATATATGATATACTATCTAATTATATATTATTTTAATATCAAAAGAATGATATTGTCGCCCGTGCGTACGTACAGACTACCGTCTCCACAAACGCGATGAGATTCATTCTCCATCGTATCCATTCAAGTATAATTATCATTTTATGATTTAAAAATAATGTTAACGTACTTGATATCATTCTATATATGAATAAGATACAACCTATCCATGACAAACATGGCTTACGTAACAAAACATATAAAATAAAACGAGTAAGTTAACACCCGAAACGACGATAATACTATGATATTATTAACAAAGTAATGTTAAAAGATCATATATGATATCATATTAATGTATATGATTATTGTATAATTTAATAACAATTATATCACCATTATACAGGAGGTTAATCTACCCTCAACCAAGGAAAAGTACAAGGTGAGGGTTTATTTCACAATCTCTTCATTATCCGAGGTTGTTAATACGTAATAATCTACTGGGATCTCTTTATCATCCATATCCATGTTTCTTAAAAATGTATTTCAAAAAAAATTACTATTTACAAGAATATTGTTTAAAGTCATTTATACACTTGTTTGACTTTTTATAAGAGTTTTATAAAGGAATATTTCCGTCGTTTTCCAAACAAGGTGCTTTTAACCTTTTCGATAGAATTAAGGTAAGAATGTTTTTTTTAAATTATACGGCAGGTGCGGTTATTTTCTG
The DNA here is from genome assembly GCA_963277665.1 of Viscum album. Classification (NCBI taxonomy): domain Eukaryota; kingdom Viridiplantae; phylum Streptophyta; class Magnoliopsida; order Santalales; family Viscaceae; genus Viscum; species Viscum album. The sequence goes on along the minus strand of OY728140.1, from coordinate 1,466,513,500 downwards.
CCATTATAAAATCGTCGAAGCATCCCTTACAATCTTATAAGAATATTTTCAAAGAAAAATGTTTTATTTTATAAATATATGACTCTTAAATTATTTCAATAATAGAAAGAGATATTTCTCTAAAAAGTGTTTTGATTTCATCTATGTCAACATCCATTGATGGATTTTACGCTTATTTGAAGTCGATTTATTATGATACAAAACTTCTATATTGTATTGAAGGTTTTGTGATGTGTTTGACTGTGGATGTGCTATTTTTATACCATTCATAGTTTATGGTGAAAGTATTGACATTTTGTATGCCAGTTTTAATACGAATGTTTATGTTATGTTTAAACCTTTTCATATGGGAATGCATTGGACTTAATATGTGACGGGTGGAGCCTGCTATAGCTCCTCGATGCATCGGTAGGTCTCATGAGACAAACTAGTGTCTTGGCACAAGGCCTTGGAAAAATCTTATTTGTAGTCTTGGCACGAGGCCTTGGCTATGTGGTTATGATAGACTGGAATTATGCATTCCATCATTATGAAAGTGGTTATTGATATTGCATGTGATTATTCGATTAGTAGAATATCCATGTGAATATGTAAATGGAAGTATTTCATTTTATTTTTTCCATACTATGTTTAAGTTCAAGTTTAAACGGATTTTGTTTTAGTTATACATTGCCTTAAATGTTTATTCTTATTTATGAAAGTTTCCTCTATATTGTTATCCTTACTGGGCATTTGAGCTCACCCCTTTTCTATGTTTTATTTTTCCTGAGGAAGTGAAGAAGTAACTTTTGAATGACCTGCAGGGATAGTATGTGGGAATATGAGTGTGGAATATTATGAAAAGATGTTGTTGTAGTTTTCATTTTTATGATGTAATGTAAAACTTTATGAATATATCTAGTGTTCCCAAGGCTACTAAACCAATCGGTCTTTCGAGACTTAATCATTCTTGTGATCATGAAAATGTTATGTAATAATGCACCGACTCTAGGTAACTGGGGTCGGGGTGTTATAGTTGGTATCAGAGGAAGTTTAGTACAAACCTTGGAAGCTAGATTTAGATAAACTCTGATTAGAGCACGTAGACCTAAGATGAACTTTGAGGATTAGTATAGATGAACTTCCTAGAATTTTGGTATTGTAGAGATTTTGTGAGTTTTCCGAGCAATAAATCCATGTTTGGATACGAGCAGGTAGAGGCGGCTCTGTCACAGATGTACCTAGGGGTAAAACCCGAAAACACCACTTTGAGCTAGGCTCGAATGGGAACTGGTGCACAACAACGGGCCTTGCTGCACTCTTGGTTACAACACTCCCGGGGGATATGCTTAGGATGACTCTCATTTTCTTTAAAAATCATTATGAAGGGTTTATGAGTATATACTTCCTCAAAGAAAACATTCTTTTGATTATGGATTATATCCATCAATAGTTCGATTTATGTTAAGTGTTTTGTAAGTATGGGATTATGTATTTTGATTCATAAACTGATCTAGTTTATACCATTGTTTAGAAATGGCGCCTAGTGGAAGAAATGGAAATTGTATCAATGCACGCACTCCATGTAGGGATTTCCCTCCTGTTCAAGATAATTATAGTGCAGTAGGTGATGCAACTGGTGCCGATCAACTAATCACCATACTGGGACAACTTACTTAGGTTATGAATAATAAACTTACCAGTATGGAGCACCCTGATTCGCAATGTGGAGGATCAATGTCAGATCGATTCATGAGGCAACAACCACCAACTTTCAATGGGAGTACAAATCCCTTAGTAGCTGAGCAATGGATATTTTCCCTAGAGAAAATATTTCAGGCTTTGGGGAGTAGTGAAAGGGAAAAAGTTATCATGGAAGTTTACCGCCTCACTGGAGATGCTGATCAATGGTGGTCATTGATTCAAAATAATAAGGAAGATGATGAAGTATAAAATATGGAATGGAGGGAGTTAAAAGATCTGTTTTTAGAAAAATACTTTCCTCATGACCATCGAGCAGATATGGAAAGACAATTTCTGAGTCTGAGACAAAAGGAGGATGATAATGTCGCAAAGTATGAGGCTAACTTTACAAGGTTAGCAAGGTATGCTAGAGATTATATATGGAACCCATGAAGACATTGTCTCATGTGCTATTAGGACCGAAAAGGAATTCTCTATATCTTATGGCTTTAAAGTAAAGCAAGAGAAGAAGATACCTACTGATCAATCTGGGAATGGAAATAAGGGGAAGAAGGGAAAGGTTGAATATCCATCTTGTGGTAAATGTCGTAAGAAACACCACGATACTTTCTTGAAGGCAACAAGAGTCTGTTTCATGTGTGGTGAAAAAGTCCACCAAGCTCATGATTGCAAGGGGAAGAAGGAAGCTACCAATGATCAGTTCTACAATTGCAGGGAGATGGGGCATTATGAAAATGAATGTCCTAAGCGTCAGGAGAAATTACCTCAGAAAAGGCCAAGGGATCAAGGCCAAGATTATGCTATCACTACTGCTGAGGTAGAAGCTCCGAAAGACGTGGTGGCAGGTAATTTAATGGTTTCCTCAAGTTTAGCAAATGCATTATTTGATTCTGGATCATTTCATCGTTTCATATCTTCCCAGTTTTCTATGAAAATCAGATATTTCCAATTTAATTTAACAGGGGAGTTGTCAGTTAAAACTCCTAGGGGAAGTATCATTGCAACAATGTTTTGTGAATCATTCCCCATTAGAGCACATAAAGGTTCTTTAACTGCTGATCTCTTCATCAAACCTATGATTTAGATTGATTTAATCCTCGGTATGGACTGGCTTTCAGACTATGATGCAAAGATTTATTGTAAAAAGAAAGAGGTTATGATTCTTGATGATGATGATGATAAGGAACACCTTATCTTTAGAGAAGAATCGTCACCACCTAATTCTTATTTAGATCCACCCCCAGTAGCTCAACTAAATTCAATTATTGGGGAGGAAGAGAATGAAATAACTGTGGGAGAGGAAAGGAATGTTCAAATAGAGGATGTACCTGTTGTGAAAGAATATGTAGATGTATTTCCGGAAGATATACTTGGACATCCTCCAGAATGAGAAGTTGAGTTTTCTATTGATTTAATTCCTGGATCAAGGCCTATATTAAAGACCCGTTATAGAATTTCCACTGTATAATTAGTTGGACTAAATAAACAACTAAAGGAATTGAGTAATAAGGGATTCATTCGCCCTAGTGTTTCTCCATGGGGAGCCCCTGTTCTTTTTGTTAAAAAGAAATATGGATTTATGAGGTTATGTATCGACTATAGGAAGATCAATGCTATAACAATAAAGAACATGTATCCCCTACCACGCATTGATGATTTATTTGACCAACTTCATGGAGCTCAATACTTTTCAAAGATTGACCTTCGATCTTGATACCATCAGTTGTGTGTGAAGAAGGAAGACATTCTGAAGACAGAATTTCGAACCAGGTACGGGCATTATGAGTTCACAGTAATGCCTTTTGGATTGACTAATGCACCCTCTGTATTCATAGATCTGATGAATAGAGTTTCAAGGAGTATCTCGATGAATTTTTGGTGGTATTTATTGATGATATATTGGTATACTCCAAAAGCTACGAAGATCATGAAAATCACTTGCGCATTATCCTGAAGACTCTGAGAAGACATGAATTATATGGGAAGTTTAGCAAGTGTGAATTCTGGCTTCAGGAGATTTCTTTTCTTGGCCATATTGTCTCTAAAGATGGAATCTCTTTTGATCCTTCTAAGACCAAGGCTATCCAAGAATGGCCAGCACCTACGAGTATAACTGAGGTACATAGTTATATTGGTTTGGCATGTTATTATCGACGTTTCGTCCAGAATTTTGCCTGATTGGCTAACCCATTAACAAAGCTCACACGTAAAGGGGTTGAATTTGTTTCGACAAAAGAGTGTGAAGAATGTTTTGAAGAAATGAAGAAAAGATTAGTCAATTCTTCTATATTGACTCTACCTTCGGGGAATGATGGGTTCGTTATTTATAGTGATGTATCGAAGAAAGGTCTTGGTTGTATCCTTATGAAGAATGATAGGGTTATTGACTATGCATCACGACAGTTGAAATTCATGAACAAAACTATCCTAATCATGATCTAGAGTTAGCAGCTATGATCATTGCTTTGAAGATATGGAGGCACTACCTCTATGGTGAAAAATGTGAGATTTATACTGATCACAAGAGTTTGAAGTATATTTTCTCACAAAAATAACTCAACATGAGGCAAAGGAGATGGCTTGAATTACTCAAGTATTATGATTGTACGATACACTACCACCCAGGGAAAGCAAACATGGTGGCAGCTGCTTTGAGCAGAAAAGACCATGGAGTTTTGAACAATATGAGATTTGAAAGGGATCCAATTTTCATGGATCTAGTGAAGATGGACATGGGAATAACCAGGGAAGGTGAAACATCAATGCTTTTTCAAATGTTTTCCAAACCATATTTACTAGAAAGGATTAAGAGTTCTCAGACCGATGATGGAGAATTTCAAAAGAAGATTAAAGCTGTGGATGATGGGAGATTGAGAGACTTTGTGTATGAAGATGGAATTTTGAAATTCGGGAAGAGACTTCGTGTTCCTGATATACCTGCTCTAAAAAGGGAATTGATGGATGATGCTCATAGTTCCAATTTCTCTATACACCCTGGGAGAACCAAAATGTATAGAGATTTGAAGGAACATTTTTGGTGGAACAATATGAAGTGGGAGATTACTGATTTTGTGTCAAGAGTATGGTTTGTCAACAAGTGAATGCTGGAAGGCAACACCCTGGAGGAGTCATGCAACCTATTCCCATACCGGAGTGGAAATGGGACAATATTACGATGGACTTTTTCATGGGGCTACCAAAGACTCCGAGAAGGAATGATGCAATATGGGTTATTGTTGATCTTTTTACCAAGTCAGCACATTTTCATGCTATAAGAGAAGATCTACCACTACAATGTCTAGCAAGTCTATATATTAATGAAGTTGTGAAACTTCATGGAGAACCCGTATCGATTGTTTCTGATCGTGATCCCCATTTTAATTCAAGATTCTAGAAGAGTCTTCAGAAATCCCTGGATACTGAACTTCATTTGAGCACTGCCTACCACCCTCAGACAGACGGACAATCATAATGGACTATTCAAACCTTAGAAGACATGTTGAGATCCTGCTCACTTGACTTTCAGGGTATGTGGGATCAATATTTACCTCTGGTAGAATTTTCTTATAACAGTAGCTTCCATTCGAGTATTCAGATGGCACCATATGAAGTGTTATATGGAAAGAGATGTCGTACACCAACCTGTTGGGATGATGTTGGTGAAATAAAACTTGTAGGCCCAACACTGGTGGAGGAAACAATGGAAAAGCTGAAGGTAATCCAAAGTCACATCAAAGCAGCTCAAAGTAGGCATAAGAGCTATGCCGATAATCGAAGGAAGGATTTGGAATTTCAAGTTGGTGATAATATTTTCCTGAAGTTATCTCCATGGAAGGGAGTCATACGCTTTGGTAATAAAGCTAAATTGAGTCCCAGGTACATCAGACCTTTCGAAATTCTAGAACGAATTGGGGCTGTAGCTTACCGATTGGAAATGTCGCCAAGTCTCTCCAAAGTTCACGATGTGTTCCACGTATCTCTATTGAGGAAATACATGCCTGACCCAACGCATGTACTCACCTATGAGGAATTTGAACTAGAACCCGATCTATCTTATTTCGAAGATCTCGTCAGGATTCTTGATACGAGGGAACAAGTACTGAGAAACCGGACAACGCGTCTGGTAAAAGTTTTGTGGAGAAACTATAAGATGGAAGTGGCAACGTGGGAACCCGAGGAACTTATGATGAAGAACCACCCGAGTCATTTCATGTGATAAGTATTCTCGATATTTCGAGGATGAAATTATTTGAAGGAGGGGAGAGTGTAACACCGCAATCTTCTACGGTACGCTTCTCTTTGAAAAATGTGATAGCGTGTGTTGTACGCAACAACGTGTTCTAACACACCATAACTAATCAAACTAGCAGTTATGAATAGTAATACCTACTTTTTGAAATTATATATATTTTATATTTTAAAATGGACTTCATTTTTGTATTCTGAATATCGAATTTAGCCTAAGGTGAAATTTTGGTACGTTTCGGATAACTTTAATATTTTGATGAATAGTGAAAATTGCTAAATTTTAATTAAAAACAACTTTTTTTAATCGAAATAATTTATATTGATAAATTTTGAATTTGAGTGGTTTTAAAGTATATTTATAATATATTTTTACCATTTAATACAATGTTGGTCATTGGACATAATTTCACAATTAAACCGAACATAAATAAGTATCAATCTTTTGATAGTTATTATATCTTAAAAACACGCTTTTTGTTTTGACAGCGGGAATTAATTTTAAATTAATTTCAGCCAATTCTGTGTTTTGAATTTGGAAAAATGGATTCCGTATTTAGAATCAGGATGTTCAAATTGTGTAAATAGGTAACTTTTATTTTTAGACATTTTGAATAATTACTTCGGTAAATATTTTATTTACCATGGTTAAGGGTAAATCCGGTAAATAAGGGTTAAAAAATAAAATTATAATATTACTAAATTACCCTAAAACGTGTCCTAGCCTTATTGGTTGATACATGTTTGACCATAGGAATCTTTGGGTCGATTTCGGGACCCCATGGAGCCACTTGTAGGTGATAGGGACACTTAATTTTAATCAAGTTAAAATAAGTACAAAAATGACATAAGCATAAATCTTTTAGAAAAACAATTTTTACATAGAGTTATAGATGTTGTATTTTCGACTCTAAATATTAATTAGAAAGATAAAATGATTTCCTACATAATTATATTTTATTTATAATTTTTAGAGATTACATAATTTAATTTATTTATGACACAATGATGATGCAGTAATTACCATAATAGTGAAAAATTAAAATAATTGATATTTTAAATACCCAAATAAATATAATTTGAGACTTTAAATGAATTAAACTAATTTTATTGGATAATATGACATATTGGTATTGATTTAATTAACTTTTTTAGAAATAATCTTTCTGTTATGAGTTTCACAAAAATCAACTATTGAATAGTGTCAAAATTGACATAAAAGAGTTTTTAAAACAAATATTATATTATTAATTGATATTAAATTCCTAAAAATATAAGGTTCGTCCAGGAGACTTATGTCATGATTAGTGTTTCATTAATGTACCACGTGGTGGTCTTTTGGAGGTATATAGAAAGTTTATTAACAATATAGTATAAAAATAAAAAGATACATTGTAAAAGTGAAACTAATTAACTAAGAGTTAATACTTAACGATAAGGTTAGTATAATGCCCAAACCTGTCTATATTCTATTGGTTGAATGGTTTTCGACCTATCCCCACCTTAACCTTTTAATAATCAACTTTGGGGCCATTAGAAACCGAATATGAATTTATTATAAATTAATATTTCAAGCTTTTCCAAAGGTGCCCCTCACCCCTCTTATAAAAGGGCACTCCCCCTTCTCATTACTTCACACCTTCAAAGCCTTTTGGATTGGCCAAACTCTGCCCAAATACTCTCCCAACTTCCCTCACTACAACCTAGAGGCCTTATTTTGATCATAAAGCCAAACTAAGGACCCCTTTTGATCAAATCAAAAGGAAGAACCCAAAGTAGAGGTAATGTTTTCACCACCCATTTTCAAATTCATTTCTTCTTCCACTTCTCCTTATTTGTTATTACCATTATAAAATAATAACTCCAGTATCGTATATATACTGTGATGTTATTATAAATATGGTACAACCATATTCACTATTCTATCCATCCTTTGAATAACATGTCACCATACGTGCGTATGTACGGCTTACCGTCTCCATGTCATGGTGTAATTGTTATTCAATATATTATTATTTGGATGGGTATAATATTGATGTGTAACTCATGTAAATAATAAATATAACCTGATAATGATTCTGTATATATGATATACTATCCAATTATATATTATATTAATATCAAAAGAATGATATTTTTGCTCGTGCGTACGTACGGACTACCGTCTCCACGAACGCGATGAGATTCATTCTCCATCGTATCCATTCAAGTATAATTATCATTTGATGATTTAAAAATAATGTTTAAGGACTTGATATAATTCTGGATATGAATAATATAAAACCTATCCATGAAAAACATGGCTTACGTAAAAAAACATATAAAAGAAAATGAGTAAGTTAACACCCGAAACGACGGTAATACTAAGATATTATTAAAAAAGCAATGTTAAATGATTATATATGATATCATATTACTGTATATTATTATTGTATAATTTAATAACAGTTATTTCACCATTATACAGAAGTTTAACCTACCCTCAACCAAGGAAAAGTACAAAGTAAGGGTTTATTTCACAATCTCTTCATTATCCGAGGTTGTTTATACGTAATAATCTACTGGGATCTCTTTATCATCCACATCCATGTTTCTTAAAAATGTATTTCAAAACATTTTTACTATTTAAAATAAAATGGGTTAAAGTCATTTATACCCTTTGTTGACTTTTTATAAGAGTTTTATAAAGGAATCTTTCCATCATTTTCCAAACAAGGTGCTTTTAACCTTTTCGACAGAATTAAGAAAAGATTGTTTTTTTAACTTATACGGCTGGTGCATTTATTTTCCGCTGTTATAAAATCGTCGAATATTCCCTTACAAGCTTATAAGAATATTTTCAAAGAAAAATGTTTTATTTTTTAAATATATGACTCTTAAATGATTTCAAAAATAGAAAGAGATATTTCTCTAAAAAGAGTTTTGATTTCATCTATGTCAACATCCTTTGATGTATTTTACGCTTATTTGAAGTTGATTTATTATGATACAAAACTTCTATATTGTATTGAAGGTTTTGTGATATGTTTGACTGTGGATGTGCTATTTTTATACCATTCATAGTTTATGGTGAATGTATTGACATTTCATATGCTGGTTTTAATACGAATGTTTGTGTTATGTTCAAACCTTTTCATATGGGAATGAATTGGACTTAATATGTGATGGGTGGAGCCCACTATAGCTCCTCGAGGCATCGGTAGGTCTCATGAGACAAACTACTGTCTTGGCACATGGCCTTGGAAAAATCTTATTTTTAGTCTTGGCACGAGGCCTTGGCTATGTGGTTATAATAGTCTGGCATTATGCATTCCATCATTATGAAAGTGGTTATTGATATTGCATGTGATTATTTAATTAGTAGAATATCCATGTGAATAAGTAAATGGCATTATTTCATTTTATTTTTCCATACTATGTTTAGGTTCAAGTTTAAAAGTCTTTTTTTAGTTATACATTTCCTTAAATGTTTATTCTTATTTATGAATGTTTCCGCTATATTGTTATCCTTACTGGGCATTTGATCTCACCCCTTTTCTATGTTTTATTTTTCCCCAGGAAGTGAGAAGTAACTTATGAATGACCTACAGGGATATTATGTGGGGATATGAGTGTGGAATATGAAGAAAAGATGTTGTTGTAGTTTTCATCTTTATAATGTAATGTAAAACTTTAGGAATATATCTAGTGTTTCCAAGGCTACTAAACCAGTTGGTCTTTCGAGACTTGATCCTTCTTGTGATCATGCCAATGTTATGTAATAATGCACCGACTCTAGGTAACTGGGGTCGGGGAGTTACACTATATGGGAGCCGTCAAAAATAATCTAGGTGGATATTGGTGTCATCTATGTGTTTAATTAGACACCGAAGTCGATTTCCTGGAGGTGAGGTAATCCTAGAACAACTTCTGGAAAGACGTCCTCATACTCCACCACTACTGATGGGAACTGAAAGCTTACAACAAATGATGCTTCTAGGGTATGTCTAGAAAACTCATGAGTGATCCTCTACAACGTCTTAAGAAAGAATCCATTCTGTTCTTCATAGCTTTTGTTTTCACCAACAAAGTAAAACCACATTCCATCGCTGAAGACACACCACACACTTCGCCTAAAGAAGTAAATATAGGCATGGACTGAATATAACCAATCCATACTAGGAATGATATTGTAAGGCATCGACAATACCACCAAGAGGTTACAACCAATTTTTTCCCTCCTAGGTTATGATCACACTTTCTGTAAAGATGTGTGATCATCGAGTCTCCTCACGTAGGTGTCTCCAAGCGTAAGGGTCGATTTAATGGCTCTACCGAAATCTCATGGTTTTGTAAAAGACATGTAGAGAGGAAATAATGAATGTAATCTATGTATATATGTACGAAAGAAAATGTATAAAAGTCGCATATCATACCTTGGATCATCCTTGGAGTACCTGGGTCAAATGCCTCGACCGCATGTAGTTACTTGTGCCCATGCCCCCAATCGCCCTGAGCTTGGTACAGACCTCTTGGGGTTGGTGGTGGAATTTGTTCAAAACGTATACCACCTCCTGTAGCTATCCATGCTCCTCTTCTACATCCTCCACCGAGTGGGTCGTCAGGCTCCACTATCTGCCTCTGCCCCAGTGGTCTGTCCACCGCCACCCTGTCAGCATCTCAATGGGTTGGAATGTCTCTAGTGATATTTCATCCACCATCACATGAGTATCATTGCATCTCCCTGTGATGACTAGCTCCATACTATGATCCATGGACTGAAGATCTCCTCTTTTGGGTCCTCCTGTGACATCTCCCAAATCCCAATCCCTATGCCTGATGTTGGCTGCCCACCGTTGAATTCTATGAACCTGCCTGCCCACTACTGACAGCCATATGCTATCTCTACATATCCAAGAATTTCACAACCACCAAATCACACACATACACTAAAATATAAGTTGGAATTCATATAGGTACAATGCTAGATCATATTTTATATCATATACCTTTCTCTATGGTCTGATCTCTAAAGTACTGATCCATGAACATATCCATCAAGTACCTGGTGGGGTTTCTAAACCACGATGAATTGTCATCCACAATTAAACTTCCATGCTAGAGATTATGGAGCTCCTAGATAAGCACTTATATTAGGGTAAAAATATAGAACTCAACCCCAATGAGTCTCTCAAACTCTGTCCTTGAAAGAGTCTCATCGTCATGAGTTTTCATGGTCAAACACCACCATTGTCCAACAAAACCCTGAAGAAGGATCGCTCCTAGGATCACCATCTTGTCAGCTCGATTCCTCACTAGAAGAAATACTCTAGTCACACCATCATGGCAGTCCTCAGATTCCTCAAGGTTGAGCTATCCACGGAACCTGAGGGTTCTTTGTCTCTAAAACTCATGGAGCATTCTCAACCTGTACTCCTCATTTGCCGGTACTACAAGCACCATGTGATGTTCCACTGGGGTTGGTATAACAGGCGCACCACCTGGAGGTAACTCATGGGGAACATGTCCGTAAATTAATGGCTCTTAAGTGAGGGGTTCATCCTCGTGATTGAGCTACTGGATCTTAGTGAGTATGCATCATAGATTCATCCTATAATGAGACAATATATATCACTTTCAAAGAGTATATCAGAATAGCTAACACAAAATGAAATGAAAAAACAACCCATTCATATATGATGCATGAACCATAATTTTTTTCTCCCTAAAACGTGTGTTCTCATGTACCGAGTCAAAAATTAAGTTATCACAGTCATTGTGTATAGATACGTCGTTCGCCCTCACAAACACTAGAGTCCCTAGCCTAAAATCCAAAATCAAGACACATAAAAAATTTGTCCCAAATAACCTCACATACTCTCGGTCCTAAGGTAGAACTGACCACCTCTAATTCCACTATGTCACGACCTGTCGCAGGGGGGCCCATGCCGCGACTCCCCAGTCCCACCTCCAATGGACCTTGGGCTGGTGACTAGTGCTGTGTCGAAATATCACTAACATGAGAGGAATTTTGAATGTACCTATACACACACACATCTCCATGGCCACAACTAGTAACATTTAAAAACCAATTAGGAACAAAATCTATGAATACAAATATACCCAACCCATAGAGTACAATAGAAACTAAGCTGCAGAATGAAAACTGGGCCAAAATACAAGCCCACCAAAAAGAAAAAGAATGAAATATAAAAATTCCAACCTGTAAACAAAGAAAATGTATTGGGACTTGTACAAATCCTTGAAGGAACACCTTGGAATGTATGCGAACTCACAAAGCACGGTTTGGTCCTGGTCATCCCTAGAATCTGTCAAAAGGATGTTCACCTGCATAAGACATTACACATGTGCGAAAAGCCTATATAGAATTTAGTATAAAAATACTTAGAAGAGGACCCAAAACAAAAATGAAATATGGAAAGTAAAGGTATAGTATTAAGAACCCGTATCTTTATTTTAGGTATGGATATTGATTTTGGGTGTTTTTGAGAAAAATGGGAGAATTTGGAAATATTCTATGTACGAGTCATGTAATTCTGAGTACACGAATTGTACCCAGTTACCGCGTACAACTATTTCATGGGCATTTAACGACCAAGACATGGCCATGTGGGCAGATGTGGAAGACCACTAATGTTAGGGGCCAATTGAGGAAAATACATGGCTTTTTTATTAATAGTACACACAGTGTACCTTTTCTTTTAATTGACTAATCCGACCAAGGATGCATCAAACCCTCATATTCATCTTCTTCTAGTCATGCCTCATGATGGTGCATACGGAATCATCAATTCCTCTCTATTCCACTAATCCAAAATCAATTTTTTGAAGAAAACATCGTTGGTTGTGTTAGAGTCACCTAGGTGTGTTCTTCCTTCTTCTAGAGCCTCTCCTTCTGATTATTATTCACTCATGAGTTATTCAAGGTTGAATTGGTTTTACCTTTTTTGTATATCTATGATGTTCTAGGCCAATTCAAGGTATGATGTTCGAGATTGTTCTTCGTACAATGTCAATGTGGGTGGTTTTTTACCTTTTGTTGTTGGTCTTTGAGGTTATATGTCAATGTACTGATTACCCATGTTTTGGATATTTTGGGTTAAGGAAATTAAACCCTCTTTTATATGGATTTGCTTTATTGTATAATTAAGGGTTTATTGTTTTATTATCTAAAATTTCAGGTTTAAGGAACAAACCATGAGAGAATTTCCTTTTTTATTGTTTATGGTCGTTTGGTTCAAGTTGTTTATGAGGCAGACCTTGTTTCATTGCCTTGCATGAATGGATGGAACTAATTTCCTTTTACTTATTATTAAATTCTTGCAATATGTAGTGGAATTTTTTAGCGATGTAGTAGTTCAGATTACTTTAGGCTTCTTGATATCATATATTCACGATTGAATATCACAGGGCAATGAGAACCTAATGTAGTTAGACCACATGGGGAATTGATGTTGAGTGTTTCCTTAGAGTGTCTCTTAAATTTCACACTACGAGACCACATGGGGGATTGACGATGAGTGCTCCCTCAGAGAATCTATAGTCTACGTTATGAGACGACATGGGGAATTGATGTGTAGTGCATCCCTAGTTAGTTTATTGTTATTATGGAAAGACCATAGGGGGAATTGATGTTGAGTTATTCCTCAGAGATTATTTTCCATTTTATTGCATTACATGACAATAGGGGTTAGACTGTGCGAGATACCCATAGAGTTAACATAAATATTGAATGTTTGTGATGCATCTGTCGATCCAAAGAGCAATATTGGATTCGGTCCTATTAGTTAGTCTTTTGAGATACCGGTTGTGATATTTACTTGATTAAACAATGAACTATAAATTCAATTGAATGTAAATGGAAACTATAGAATTGTTTACTTTTTTGTACTTCTAGTTCTTCACTGCATTTCCATTATTACCTGTTATATATACTCACTAATAGTTAGGCACAGATCTTGCAGTGGTTTCCTACTGGTATTCATCACACACTCTATTTGGGTCATGATTTTTGGACCCAAATAGATTATATGGTTATAGGTGTAGATAAGAAAAGCACCCTTCTTCCTCGGGTACATGATTGGTTAGTTGGAGCTGGACAGAAAAGGACTAAGCTTAGGCATGCAATGCTATAGGATTTTTCATGTTTTCCTTGTACTTTAGGTCAGTTGTATTTCTAGCTAATTGTATTTCTTGGATTATTTCCTTGACATATGTGACATGCATCATTGATATATGTTCTCCAGTTATTATTTACATTCAGTCATCCAATGTTTACTTGTTTTATGGTTTTTTCCTTCGACTACAATATATTATATTTTATTCCATTGTGCATGCTATGCCAATTAGGTCATAGTTTACACACTATTATACACAAGTCCCTCGCTACTAGTCTGAATCCTCTGGAATTTAGGTAAATGTGCTTGTATCCATGTGACCAACCATGTATGGGGCACATTAAGGCGACACCCAAAACTGGGACTTTACAAAGTGGTAACGAAGGATATGTTCTTTTCTTAATTGTCTTACAATTTGTATCATATAGATAGGTATAGGAAAGAATGGTTAGTTGGTAATAAGTTTATCCTGGGTGTACCTAACCCATGTACAGGGAAAAGCCAATTTACCTCGATATTTTCAATTTATTTCGGTTTTTAATTGTTATAGTTGATTTGATTTCACTATAAAATGATTCCCATGATTTGTGTAGCTATGATTTATATCATTGTGGTTCCACTACTATTTCAACCCAATGAGATGATGGTATTCCACCACATGCATCAGATAATAACTTTCTAAAGATCACATTTCATGCATTTTTTCATGCCATCTTGGATACATTACTGACTGCATGATGTTTTGATATATAATTTTCTAGATATTCATGTTTTTGTGATAGATTCTGTGATAGAATACATTATATTTTGATAGGGTATTGCAAAATTTAATGTTTCATTTGAATGGGTTCCAAACTTTGGTCACTGAGTTGTTATGGGCCCTCATGGATCATAATTTGGTGGATCATGTAATTAATTACACTGTTATACATTGTGATATACATGAATATGATTCCAAGCATTGATTTGCGGGGAGTATGGGCCCCTAATGATCAGAATTTGGCACTTTAATTCTTATTTCAGTGTTTAAGGGGGTTTTGGAGTAGTTTTTTTCCTTACCCTCTAGAAAACCCTAGAATACATGGTGTGTGATGTTGAATACATGCTACGTATCCTTATGTTCAGGAAGAAAATGTTTTTCTTAAGTACATTTCATGTACTTTCTCTACATGTCGTGTATCCACTTACTGTGTGACTGACTGTGTGGTCAGATACATGGTTTGGAAATCATATGATGAACACATCATGTACTATGAATACACCCCATGTTTTGGTGATCCGTGTCTCCAGTTGTGTGACCAAGAACACGGGTCGGTGAAATCATTCTAGTACACGTCGTTTATGGCATATACATGACTTGTGGTTTTGTTCTAGGAAAACTGTGTAGTTCTAGCAGTGTAAAAGTACTTGGGAAAGAGGGAACATTAATGTACATGTCGTGTGTCTAGGATAAGACACCGTGTATATGGGGTGTTACACGGAAAGGGTTCGCATAAGTACACACCCATGTAAAGGCTTAAGGGAACATGCCATTTAAATTCCATACATGAAGTGAAACCCTATTTTTAAAAACATTTATGATTATCCTTCTCTTTTATATTTTTCACTTCTAAGCTGTTGTTTTTTTAATATTGTTCTGAGGTGTGTGCTTGACCTTTCGGAGTCATTCCACCTAGACATCATCCGGTTGTATGCTAGGTTTGGGTGATGATCAGATACTAGAAATGGTAGACCATGTACAACCAATAGATAATCACATTGCTCCAGTTAGGGAACCATCCGTCATTCCATATGCAGTTTTCAATGCAAAGTTCCAATTGGGCTTCGGGAGGATGATTTAGACATTCAAGGGATCACTGCATCCTACCCCATTTATGGTAGAGTTGACATAGGTTTTACAGTAGTATCATCCTCCCACATTCTTAGGGGATAGATGGCCTCATGCTGTAGAGTTATAGTTAGAAGTCATGCTATCTATCTTTGAGAATATATAGACACCTCTAGAGAGGAGGTTGAAGCTCACAACATATATAAATCATGATTCTTTAAAGAGATGGTGGGATGTGATATCACAGGTGGATCACCGACAAGAATTTTGCTTCTACAGTAGTAACCCTTTCCTGAGTAGAAGTGGAATGATATTGCGATGGATTTCATGATAGGTTTATTGAGGTTGCCTCGAGGGAGGGAATAATGAAATTTTGGTTTTCATTGATAGAGTCACAATGGTTGCAAAATTTTTACTGATCAAGGAGACCTTTAGTGTTGAAAAGTTTGGAAGGTTGTACATCCAAGAGAGTGCACATTTTCATGGGATTCCGCACTCTATCATTTCAGAGAGGGATGTCTTCTTTACTTCACATTTCTGGAGAGGGATACAAAAGGATTTGGGTACACAATTACTTTTGAGTACATCTTACCATCCCCGGATAGATGGCTAGTCAAAGTGCATGCTTTAGGTGCTGGAGGACATGCTTCAACCATGATTCCATGATTTGGGAGGTTCTTGGGAGAAGTGCATACCTCTGGTAGAGTTTTCCTAAAATAACAGTTCATAGGAAACTATTCAGATGGCACTTTATGAGGATTAGTATGGTAGGCCATGCCGATCACCCCTATGTTAGCTGGACGTAGGATATGCAACAATGTTGGAACCTTAACTTGTTCATGAGACCATAGAGTATGTGGAGCTGATTTGGAAGAGGATGGTTATTTCACAGTCACTGCAGAAGTCTTATGTTGACCTAAAGAGACTACCTCTGGAGTTCGATGTTAGAGATCAGGTTTTTCTATGTGTCACAGTGAGGCTAGGACACGGGAGGATTAAGAGACAAGGAAAGCTTTCACCAAGATACATTGTGTCGTTTGATGTGTTGGAGAGTGTCAGGCTGGTTGCCTGTTGGTTTTAGTTACCTATAAGGTACCGAGCTATGAATGAAATCTTCCATGTTTCATAACTACGTCATTACTTCTTAGACCTGTATCATATTTTTCAACCTTAAGATGTTGAGTTGGAGGTGGATACATTGTTCAATAAGAATAATATATGGATTATTGATCAGAGCGTGAATGTTCTTCATGGTAGGTCTGTTCCTCTGGTATGGGTGTTGGGGCAGAATGGCTGAGTGAAGGACGAAACATGGGAGAGGGAGACCGATGGGCGATCATAGTGGGCAGAGCTGTTTGAGGATTTTTCTTTGCCACCATAATAGGGAAATTTAGGGATGAATTTATTTAAGGGGGGATGTTTATAAGAACCCAAATCTTTATTTCAGGCATGGATCTGTATTTTAGGTTTTTTGAGAAAAAAGGGAGAATTTTAATATTTTCTAAGTACACGTCCTCTACTTCTGAGTACATATCATGTACCCAATTATAGTGTAGGGTTGTGTCTTGGGAATTTAACGATTGAGAAAAGCCATGTGGGTTGATGTGGTAGACTGCTAATATCAGGGGCTCGTTGAGCTTAATACATGACATGTTCATTAACATTACATATCGTGTAATTTTTCTTTTAATTGACTAATTGTACAGAGGTCTCGTCTAACCCTTATATTCTTTTACTTATAGCCATGTTGCGCGATGGAACATAGAGAATCGTAGATTCTTATCTAACCAAAAATATTTGTCATCTGTTCTATGAATCAAACACCGTTAGTTGTATTAGAATCGCCTTAGTGAGTTTTTCCTATTTCTTGATCATGTACTCCAGATTTCTCTTCTTTCTTGATTTATTCAAGGTTGAACGTTTTGACATTTTTATAGATCTACGATGTTCTAGGACAATTCAAGGGCCGTTGTTTGTGAGTGTTCTTTATACAATGTTGAGGTAGGTCGTTTTTAGCCTTTTGTTGTTGGTCTCTGAGTTTATATGCCAATGTTTTGATTGCACACGTTTCAGGTATTTCAGGTTATGGAAATTAAACTGTAATTTATCTGTCATTGATTTAATGTTGGATAGAGGGTGTGTTGTGGTGGAATAATGAGAAATTTCATATTTAAGGAACACCCCATGGGTGTGTTTCTTTTTAAGAATGTTTAGGGCTGTCTGTTATAGGGTTCTGGTAAGGCAGAACTTGTTTCCTTACCTTGCTTGAGAGAATTGATTTCCTTTGGGTTATTGTTATATGATTGTGATATGCATTGGAGTTGTTTATCCATGTAGTATTTGAGATTAATTTTGTCTTCTTGATATCATATATTCACAATTTAATTTCATAGGGCTACGAGAACCTAATGTAGTTAGACCACAAGGGCAATTGACGTTGAGTTCTTCCTTAGAGTGTCTCCTAAATTTCGTGCTACGAGACCACAGTGGGGATTGATGGTGACTGCTCCCTCAGAGTTTCTACAGTTTATGTTACAAGACCATAGGGGGAATTAACATTTAGTTCTTCTCTAGAGAGTTTATATTTGTCATGGAAATACCATAGGGTGAATTGAAGGAGAGTTCTTCCGAGAGTGTATTTTCTATTTAATTGTGTTAGTTGGATAGAGGGGTTAGACTCTGTGAGCTACCCAGAGGGTTAATTTTTTTTTAACATTTGTGATGTGTCTACTAATCAAAATCCCAAGATTGTATTTAGTCATGTTAGGTAGTCTTCTGAGATACATTTTTTAATACTTACTTGATTAAATGATGAACAATAAATGCTAATGAATGTAAATGGAAACTGTATGATTTTTTACTTTTGTGTACTCATAGTTCGTTGATAAATTTCCATTATTACCTATTATATATACCCACTAACAGTTACACACAGATCCTTTGGTGGTTTCCTACTGGGATTCCTCTCACACCCTATTTAGGTCATGTTTTTGGACCAAAAGAAATTATATGGTTGCAGGTATTGATTAGGTAAAGCACCCTTCTTCCTATGGTATATGATTGGATGGTTGGAGATAGATATCATTGGAACATTCTTAGGATTGATATGCTTCTAGAGTGTTAATATTTTCATTATACTTTGGTTCAGTTGTATTTCTAGAATATTTTCTTATTTGGCTACTTTCATAGACATATGGGAAATGAATCATTTATATATGTTCTCAATTTGTTATTTTCTTTATGTCTTCCATTGTTTTCTTATGGTATGGTATATTGCTTCCCCTACTATTTATTATCTATTATTCTAATGTGAATTCTCTACCAATTAGGGAATATTTTTTCCACTATCACACCCAAGGCCCTCATTACTTGTTTGCAGCCTCTGGAATTCGGGAAAATGTACTTGAGACCATGTGACCAACTAGGTACAGGGCACCTATGGGTGGAACCTAGAACTGGGATGTTACAATAGTAATCTTAACACAGTATATGTCTATAGAACATATACCAAGAGAAACATCCAGATATACTCGAAACCCAGACCCATAGACTAGATGTAAGTAACAATAACAGCATACCCATGCAAGGGATTCAATTCAAAGATTCCACGAAGCACACATTTGGTAGAAATCACTCCATGTGTCAGATAGCTCTACTGACGTTCCTCCGAGAAGTAGGTTTCATCAAGAAAATCCGTGAGAGAGATATATATGATGATATATCATAAGAGATAACAAATGTACTCATTCCAGGAGGACACACTCTTGAGTGGGAAAAGATCATGATATATGGATGAGAATCACAACCATGTCCTTGTAATATACCATGACTCATCGAAATCCACCTTACAAGTAGATGATCATCATACTGTAAGGTTAGTGACATCGATACATAACTCTACGTAGGTCCAAAAATGGATTGAGGATCTCTCTTCGGGCCTCTCAGAGGGACTCTGATTCTATCCAGAAATTCTTGCTGAAGGAATCATACTCATGTGGAGGGATATTATAATTGACCTTCAGGGGAACAATAAAAATGGGCACTAACCCAAACAAAACTTGTTCAAGTAATGGTGGAGAGGTATATCAAGCCATGTAGAAGAGATTACATACTGTGTAGAAAGGTCTCACAACATGTCCCTTGAGATTGGCTACTTCTCGTGTTCAACGGCGTGAGTCAGAAGACATGTCATGTAAATAGTGCATACAAGACATGTAGTAATGGTCCCACACCATGTTCAATTATCTAGATTCCACACCGTGTATGCTTTACATGTGCCTATATATAGCTTTGACCTGTGTATGCCAACCCGTTTACCGGTACACAGGGTAACCAGAGTAGCTGGCCAGGTATGGCCGTGTGGTGGAGCACATGTCATGTAATCCACCCTGTATTTTTGTATCATCTGAGATACATTCCATGTCCTGTGTAAGGACCCACATTCCAAGTGATAGTTTTCACATACCGTGTCATCTCTTCCTATATCTCGAAACCCTAGAACCACTGAGCCGTCCCCACACATTGTGTTCTTCGTAGAACACACCATGTTCATCTCATTTATTTAGAAAATGATGTTCATCATCTGATGATTCGGTTGATATCGCATTTCTCAATCTGACCACTCACTATCCTCGAAACTCACGATCAAAGTTCACCACACCATGCCATCAACATTTCATGAGGTTTCAGGTGTTCGATCGGCCCTGAAACTCGTATCTGTGATTGGTGCAAAGAATGTTTGAAGAATGATTTATTTCGAACTATGTCAATTCATATTCCACCATATATATTATACCTCTGTTGGGTTGTCATGATGTCAAATATATGATTTTGGATTCTTTCATTTCATGATAGATGCACAAAAATATATTTTTCATAATCCAGCGAAGAACACGAAGAACGCACAGGGTCAGGAGAAGAAATTCCTAAACAAATCAAGGAATGAACCTTCTCCATTACTCATCATGGAATAAGTCCAATATCATTATGAGGATCATGAAGAATAAAACATAAATGAATTAATCATCAAAAACAAACCTACTAAACAACCCTCTCGTAAGAACGATCAAACCATGAGTCAACCTGTTCAGGGGTTGATCTGCGTTCATCATTAATTCCAAGAATGTGGAAGAACAATATTAAAGTAACAACCCCTCACTCGATCACCAATGAAGAATAAAATTAGTCACCATCAGTGGAGATTCTATGTCACTTCACAACATTCCTCGGGTCATTTCTCTTCATTTTACATCGAGATTCCTCGAAGGATGGCACCTCTCTAAAGCTCCAGAGCATCCACAAAATGTTTTCCAGGGTTTTAAGCCAAACCATGGGATCTTGGTTATTAAAACCAAATAAATGTGTCTTTGAGTTAAATTAAAATGTTTAAAATAAAATAAAATATTAATTTATTTTTTTTCCTTTAGAAACTCCATAAATTAACTTTTGTAGTTGACCTGTGCGAATCAATTTTTAGCCCCACCTAAGATAAAGTCACTGCTCTGAATGAAATGGTGCCCCTAGATTTATGATATGAGAACCCATTTAAAAGTTATTCCAATTTTTATGCAAAAAACTTATACAAACTATTTAAAAGCTCAATTTATTTCAAACATTTATTCTCATCACTCTAGGCGTTAGAATCACACACCATCACGATGCCTGGTCTCAAATTAATTCTATATAATATTTAAAATAAAACATGGAATATATGAGGCATTAAAAAATATTCCAATATATTATAGTACAAAATTATGAAAATAACTAGGTAACATCTATGTTGAAATAAAAAGTGTGTAGAATAAGAAAATAAAATAAAATAGAACATGTTTCAATAATAAAAGAAATTTTTTAAAAAACCAGAACAACCATGTCATATATACAATACTGGTCACCCACTGGGTCTACCATAAATATATGAGTTCATAAATGAAATTGAAATAAAATTACATGTATATAATACTAACTCTCTTCCAGACCAAATACCTGATCTATAGACACTGTCAAACTAAATCAACTCAATCATTAGAATCACATGAGAAGCTTTGTTGAATCATGCAACTCTAGCCCTCAGCTTTATCGATCGTAAAACTATTGTTGACCATAGAATAAGACATAAGGTATTAATACAAACTAATGTTCCCATAGTAGGATAATAATATATTCTTATTAGTCCACCCCAATGATAACTATATAATATGCTGACATATGTTCGTGCTCATGAAATATGATCAACCTAGATGAGACAGAATTTAAAAGAAAAATAAAACCTATAAACGTGAAACCATTGTTGATCCCTAGGCTCCCAATCATCATCAATTTGAAAATATTACATCATGTACATTTATATTTATATTTATTATTTATATATCCCCAAACATAAACATATGTATATAAATATTAATATAAATATGCATAAGTTGTATGAAATAACATATATCAACAAAAATCTATCCTTGGTTCCATAATCCTAAACACCTAAACATTATTTAAAAGGGTGTTTACCTGGATGTTGTACTACTCAAGTCATGTATTATTTAATCAATATCTATATCTGTAATCCCAATTTATATTGCCTGCTTCATCTAGGGATCTAAATGTCTCTTACTAAGAAATGTCACAACAATGGGATACATGTATTAGCCGTAGGTTCACCCCTACTCACCTCCAATAACTATAAGGAAGGATTCTGGGGAGTAAATCATGACATCCTATAAATATGGTAAAGATATGGACATTATACCATGGTATACATGTAAATGAAGTCAAATTTCTAATCCCTAGGTCCGGGTCTATAGGTGTTCATTACATTGTGACTCAGAAAATACTTAAGGGTCTGACCCTTAAGTGATCTTTAAGGAGAGCTCAATGGGTAGAGTCATTACAACCCCATTAGGTATATAATCATATAGATATGAATCATCCATATCACTCTGGAGATTATAATAATTCATGAGTATCCAATGATGTTAAATTCCTTTTCAAACATTGCTCTCTAGTAATCGATAAGGTTGATTGTAATCATCCCAGTCATTCAAGAGATCATAATTATCCATGATTATAATCAGATATAGAAAATTGTAATCATCCTCATATAATGTCATATAGAGGAGATAAAAATGATCATCAACATTTAAAAATTCAAGTAGATTTGAATTATCCTCATCACTCAGAATAGCATAGTCATCAACACGTATGACCACTAGGGACATCATAACCATATATCATAATCATAGCCTCAAAAGATAGATCACAGGAATCAGCTATGAAAATACAAATAATATAACAGTAAAACATAATTTCTCAATATATAGATCCCAAATATTACCTATGGGTATAGAAGTAAATGCAACAACATGGATCAGAAGCTAGAATCCAGGAAGAAAATTTGAGAATCCCAAGAAATGAATAAGATAGATCCTAGGAAATTTGTCTGGGCATCCCAAAGAATAATGTCGCACCGCGACAGGCCCATCATCCACAAACCAAAAATCACCTCCGGTAATCACCAATACATCGTAAATAAACAACTGAAATTATAAAGAGTTAGGGTGGAAGAACACATAAAATCACACTACTACCAAAGCCTCACACGGTTTCAAGTTCATCATAGGTTCTAAGGTGACACCCACTACAATATCTACCCAAACCCTGCGTACTAGCTCAGGGATAATTAAATAGTGTAACACCCACTGGGTCCCCCAAGTCACACACAAAGGAGGAATCCTAATCGATATCATTAGTAATAGATGTAAAAGGAGTAATATAATAGATGATTGTTGATGGTATGAAAATAGAGGCGTCCTACTCAGGATCCTTATAAAGGTACACAAGAAATGGGGTCCTTTATGGGACCCGCAGAAGAAACATATGAATTAGAGGCATCTTAGATGGGTTCTTGGAAAAGGTATACATGTAAAGGATCCTACATTGTATTCAATAAGTCGACATATATGCAATGGTATCCCCTAGGGAATCCTTGAAAACAACAAACCTCATGGCTTCCTAGGATAGAAGGGAACATCTTGCTAGGGAGACATCCTCAACAAAGATTATATAGAAGATTCAGTCAATAAAGATAGCTCAACAAAAAATGTTAGTCAAAGGCCTCTCTATCAAGAGACATCTTGGTTTGATTATTGGAGGTAGAACCTCTCCATTTAGAGAAAATCCCTAAAACACTCATTAGGAGTCCTCAAATCACCTCAAGGGTTTCACAATCATGATATATTTGAAGAACTAATCATAATGGACTCATATTACATTAAATTCTAAATTTAAGGATTAAAATAGTAAAAATAACTCAAAATGGTAGCATAAGAGGATTATATGACATGTGTACCATGGTACACAATGCTTTCCCTCAAGTCTCCACCTTAGTGTGTGCTTTAGCCGGTCATGTCGTGTAATTTCCCAAGTACGTGATGTTTTGATCATGTACATGGCATGTACCATACACATGGTACCTATTTGTGTACCTCAATTTTAGTGTCCATGTATATAGTATGTCCATGTACATTTATAATGAGTGAAACCCACACGGGGTCTGTCCATGTACATTACAGGGCCATGTGCCCCAACACGGGCTGCATGACCAGGTACTCGACTATACTGATGAGTCCCAATGCATGGATTGTATACCCCATACATGACATGTACTTATAAGAACACCATTTTACCTCAATAGGTAGAAAACACAATGTGTTTTCCAGAACTACATATTGTGCGATAATGATTTCTGAATAAAAAATCCTTTAAATTGGCCAAAGCCCTATTTTTCTTCTCGAAAAGTATAGATCCACCATTATGGGGTCCTAAGAAAACGTATTAGGTATAACGACCCATACTTTACATACATTGATAATACTTCAAAATTGAATCACACTTATTACAACATACGACAAAACCACAAATGACCGTATAGGTATAGTGTCTTTAGAAACTGGGAAACATAAAAAACTGGTTCATAAATCTTCTACAGTGTCTCCCATTTATTTCATCATATCTAGGGTCCCTTTTAGAATATTCTACATAATATCCATCTTCCTGACCTTGGGAAAAGAAAACATACAAAAAAGGGTGAGCTCAAATGCTCAGCAAGGGCAAATAAAGGAAATAAAAATCATATCATATCTTCTTGAAAATCATAACCTGCAAAAGAGATCATAATATCTTAACATGAAATAAATCATAGAAGTGAAAATGAGATCCCCATAATCATAACATAAAACTTGAAACTTGGTGACATGCACACATAATCAAGGAAAATCATTTCTTGTTAGTCATGACTCATTGCCAAGACTATCTTAGCGGACAAAGTCCATTTCTGAACCGAGTTCACTCCTCGTTTCAGTCCTGTATCACTGAACCGAAATAACCTTCCATTCCAGCCATGTCTATCTCATGAGATATAAATCTTTACCCAATGCATTGTAGGGAGATATATGTCCCACCCATCTTATAATTAATCCTTTCTTATGTGTTCCACATAATCATAAATCATACATCATCGCATAACACATGTAACAAAAATGGGATTCTTGAAACATCATGACATCATAAAACAAATCATATAAGGTAAATGACTTCATAAAAATAATTCCCTCAAAACATAATCAAATCAATTTAATAATAGGGATAAAATCAGAACCCTATATTTTCTTAGATGGAAAATAATTTTGATAAAACATTTGAACTCCATTCTTGAGGAAAATATCTTTTCTACTTCAAAGACACTTTTCTTTTCTTAAAATGTAATACAATTATAAACTAAAATAAGTTGATTAAAAATAAACTTGAAAACTTATAAAGGAAGATTCTTGGAAATAATGTTTTAAAAATCCATTCTTTCCGTATAAGTTAAAAAAACATTCTTCATACTTTTGTCGGAAAAGTCAAAAAGTTCCTCGTACGAAAAAATGACAAAATATTCCTTTCATATTCTTTACTAAAAACTCACTGAAGGGTAAAATTGGATTTAAAAATTTGTAGGTGGATAATATTACATATTCAGGAAACATGGATGTGGATGATAAAATACACCCCAGTAAATACTAAAGTATAAACAATCTCGGATAAAAATGAGATTGTGATATTTCCCTTACCATAGGTCTGATTTGCTTTGTACGTGTCCGAAGCTCCTGTATAATGGTTTAAATAATGTTATTGACTTATTCCAGAATCATACATATTGATATGATATCATATATGGTCATATTATTAGCTTCCTATTAGTAATATTTCATTGTTACTTGTTACTCGGGTCTTTATTGCCTTTTGTTCTTATGCGTGTTTTGCCGAATAAATTATTATTCTTCTTTTAAGGTTATAGATACCTTATATCCAGAATGGTATTAGTGTAACATATATCATATTTATTCATTCAATTCATTTATATAATTACTATGTAATGATGATCATGTAGAACGAGTCGCATCACATCGTGGAGACGATATTCCGTACGTACGCACGAGCGATGATATTGTTCCCCTGATCGTGGAATTGTATTTAAGTGTATTTATACTATTTCAGTATCAATATCACTTTATAATAATAATATATAGTTACTCATTACACCATTATACCCATCCTTGTAAGGTGATGGTGGAAAATAGATTACACCACGGCGTGGAGACGGTATTCTGTACGTACGCACGCGCGGTGATTTCATTTTTCCGTAGGATGGATAGAAGGTGAATTAGGGTTGTTTCATATTTATAATAACATATCAGTATGTAAGTAATCCTGATGTTATTACTTTATCCTGAAACAACTAAAGAAGAAGAATTTGAAGAAGAAAGAAATTGAAAAGATTGGTAATGGATATTACCTCTTCTTTGAAACGCCTCTTTGAATCCTCCACTTATGGAACTAAGATTGGTCTTTGAAGAAGACCAGGTCCTCTAGGATTATTCTAGGGAAGTGGAGAAGGGATTTTGGCAGGGTTTGTCTAAGCATGAGTGCTCAAATTGGTGTGAGGAGGAGAGGGAGGAGGTGCCCTTTTATAAGGGAGGAGAGGGGCACCTTAGGAATATCTCAAAATATTATTTTATATTAAAGTCAAAATCGGTTTATAATGGTTCCAAAGGGTCTTATTTCGAAGGTAAAATGGGGATGGGTCTAAATACTATCAACCAATAGGATTTAGACAAGTTTAGGTTATTATTTTAACCTTATCAATTAGATTTAACTCTAGGTTAAATAATTTAACTTTTATTGTGACTTTTTGTTTTCTTACACTATATGGATAATACACTTAAAATAACATGCCAAACAAACCCCGAGTTGTTAATTATTAATATATATATATCCTTATCTAAGTCATTTGGCCTAACATTAGATTTTTAGGAATAAAATAACAATTAATAATATAATATTTGATTTAATAACTATTTTGTGTCAATTTTGACACTATTTGATATATGATTTTTGTGAAAGTCATAACAGAATTATATGTTCGAACCAAGTTGATTAAATCGACAGTAATATATCATAGTAACCTAGAAAATTAGTGGAATTCATAAAAAGTCTCCAATTACATTTATTTGAGCATTTATAACATCAATTATGCTAACATTTCCTTAAAAGGGTAATTACTGCATCATCGTTGTGTCATAAATAAATTAAATTATTTAATATCTAAAAATTATAAATCTTTTTATCTTTCTAATGAATATTTATAGTCGAATTTATCTTATGTATAACCCCATATTAAAAATGATTTACTTATTAAACTTTGATTTTAACTATTTTAACCCTTCTTTAAATAAATTAATAATAAATGTCCTAATCTAATCCAAGTGGGCCTAAATGGTCATATTATATTCATAAGGTTGTTTTTGGTCGAATTACACTTATCCAATAGAATTAGTACATGTGTTAGGTTAATAGTAATATCATATTTACCCTTAGTTACCCTATTTACTATTAACCGCGGTAAAAAAAGTAAAAAGTTACTATTCACCAAAAAATTATTTTTATCTCATTGAACCACATTTTACTTACTGATATCAACCGTGTCTTTCGGATTTTCGAAATTCCATTCACAGAAGAGGTAAAATTATGTTTTATTCAAAATTTAGTTTTTAACCTACCACTTAGTGGTTTCACTATTCATCAAAAATTGAATGTTTTCAGAAAAATACCAAAATTTCACCCTAGGCTAATTTCGGTATTCTGAATCCAAAAATGAAGTCCATTTTGAAAAATAAAATTTATAAAATTTCAAAAAGTGGTTATTACTATTCATAGCGGCTAGTTTTAATTATATTTTAATAGCATATCGTTGTTTAGTGAAACTCGGTATTGCGTACAACGCAAGCTATCGAGGAAGGTCGTGATTGCGTGTAAAGTAAGTCAAGCTAGTGTGTAGTGAAAGATTCCTTTGATGATATATATATATAACATAAAAACGAAATATTACTCATAAAAATCTCGGGTGTTACATTAGGTATTTAAAACAATAAAAAGAAAAATATATATGATTTTTTTGAAAAACATAAAAAACCTACCTTTTGATGGAATCCACTGATGAATCGACACTTTTTGTGGTCCACACCATCCTCATGATGATCTGACACGTCCTCAGCTTCGCGGTGGTACCTATCTTTCCATCTCCCTCTTTATCCCCCTATATTTTCTTAATCTGTCACACAATTAAAGAGTATCCCCTGGGGAATATGTTAGAATCTGAAGAATTTAAATAATAAAAAATAAAGGAAATAAAAGAAAGAAAAGTAGAAAAATAAAAGAAAAATAAAAAGGGCCCAACCTAGCCCTAGTTCCAAACCTTAGTTTACGCCCAACCTAGGTAAATCCCCTCATTCCAAACTCAAGGGTAGAGTTGAAACCTCAATAAAACACTCTATTCAAAATATATCAATTAATGATCCTATGTGAATAAATTTATACTTATATAATTAAATATTAAATACTAATTATTCCACTAAAATTAGAACAACTCATAGTTTAGACAAACTCATTTTCTATGGTAAAAAATTTATTTAGGGACCAAATCAGTGGTCATATAAATTATTTGAGATCATATGCTAGGATAAAATGACCATTTCACCCCTTATAATCATATAAAAAGAAAATTATATATTTTATACTAAAACTTACGGTCTTGAAAAACATTAATCATTCCATTACCAAAACATTGTATTATTTTCCCCATAAAAAAGATTGAGTTCCCCTATTTTTTCCATAACACTTCAATCAAAATAATACGATTGACTCATGAAAATATAAACTTTTTAATTTTTTGAAATTCATGAGGAAAGCGGTAAAAATTATTCCATCTAAATTTATGCACTAAAAAAATGGAAATAAGTTGTTAATATAGTATGAGTCCAAAATAATGAAATTTGAGACTGAAAACCCCACTTATAGATTGGATAAAAAATTAATCAAAACATCATAAACTAAAGTTATTGAAATTAAATTTAAAATATCATTAAAAAAGTTAATATAATGATATAAAATCTCAAATATGAATTATATACAACATATAAAGTAAATTAGTTTTATAATACAAAACATGTCTCAAAGATAGGAATTTGAAATGGAAAAAATGTATCTCTTATCCTGACTTCCATATATGTTCTTTAACCTACAGTATTGAAAAAATTGTTATCATAATCACAGAATTATGAACCTTACTCACATGCAGTTTCATTTATTCATTTCAAAAATAGGAATTCCCTATAATAATTCTATATATTTTCCTCATCGAGTGTTCCTTGTTTTTATCAGTTGTACTAGTTTCATAATAAGTTTTCATATTGATTCTTCTTTCAATGTTCATAAATAAAAGGTAATTGAAGATATTTTTAGTGATTATTTATAATAATTTTTTATGTTTTAAATTCCTTTCATTAAATTTTTAATCAATTTTTTATGATTAAATTGATGAAAAGAATGTTTTGGTGATTCTTAACAATCATTGGGTGTTTTCTAAACAAATGAATTAAATATTGATAAAAATATCCATAAAAAATCATTATTTTAAAATTAAATTTATATTTTACAAGTAATTATATTTTTACCATCATTCGTGGTATAAATTCCTAGTATTTTTCAAGTAGGTGGCTAATCTTACCCAAACATGAACATACCCTAATTTAATGACTGACTATGAGGTGATTTTTTTTATATCATTATTCCAAAAGAATAATAACACTATTAAGTCTTTATTTGAGTTATTTTTTTTATAATTTTATAGAATTATTAGTATTTATAAGGGGTATTAAAATATTACGTTATATTAGGATAACAATTTCATTCTTAATATGATTTTTTATAATAGTTAATTTAATAATAATTTTCCATTGTTTATATCATTAATGGGTTATTAAATTTATATTATGGGTACCATAATTGATTAAATAAATTATAATTTAATACTATTCTGAATTCCATCTATGAATGTCGGTGAGGAAAATAAGAAACGAAAGTCAATATTACGACATAGGTAGTATTCCACAAGTACACATGGATGATGATTTCATTTCCCATAGAATAGTAAAAATGTGTAACATAGTTTATCATTTCATAATATAAAATATGTTATAAATAAAATTTCAATATATTAAAAAATATATTAGTACTGTCCTCGTAATGTGGTTAAGGAAAATGAAACATGTCATGTTGTGGAGGTGGTGTTCAGCAAAACACACAAATGAAAATTTCATTTTTCTTAAAAAGGGAAAGGTCGTTGTTGATTGTACCATCATTATAATAATATAATAGAATAATAATGAAACTTATTTTATCATTTTAGGATGTTTTATTTAAATTTTTCGTCGAATAAGTTCACATAATGAAATATAAATGAGAAATGAGCTATTAGAAATGTGTACCTCACTTCATGGATTATCTCATTTGTAAAGGTGGTTAAGATTTTTTGGGATGGTCTTTTAAGAATACCATAACCTTTTTAAGGTGTATAAAAAATTTTATTAAGGTTTTTAAAATATATTGGGTTGAAATATTTTGGATTTTGTTTAATTTAAATTGATGAGATGTGTTCCCCTTTTATATTTGAAAAGGAATAGTATTTTTGTAAATAATCAAAACTTTTCAATAATAGAAAGTCATCTTCAAGGATCACAGATCAAAAATTGATAAATAATGTATTATTTTATATTTAATGTCAATCAATCTTTTAAAATTCAATTTCACACTTTTTCTATTCATTTCATCAACTCTTTAGTAATATATTTTATACATTTACAATTTTGAATTTTACTATACTAACTAGTTTTACCTTACTAATTTATCTGTAATGAATAAAAATAAAGTGGTATTTATCATATAATTTGGAACTAATCATTAAAAATTTATATCTATATAATAATTTAAATATCTTAATGTGATTTATGTTATCTTGGAAATAGGAAATTTATAAAGCATCAAAAAAGTTTTAGCAAAAAATATGACTTTAGTTTTAAAATGTCAAAAAATAGTTAATAAATTAAACATAGTATCACGAAATAAATACTGTTACCTATAAAAAATATATTCATTCTAGAAATTGGTTTTTTGATTTTTATTTTGTGCTTAAATCATAGTGATTTTATAAAAGGTGTAGTTTTAATAATAATTACATTTACACAATTCCCTTAAAATCATTTTTTATAAAAATACCAAATTTCAATATAAATATAATATCATTATGGTGAATTTAAAATGGAATTTTATTTTTTAAAAATAAAAATCTATAATTTAGAAAAAAAATTAAATATACTCATGAATAAAATCTCTTTAGAGTGCGCATTGTCTGATAGTTCAAGATATGGTGTTTAACTACTATAGTAAGGTCTAAAGTATTATAGGAGGCATCTTATTTATCCTATAAAAATACAAGTTAAATAAAAATTGATTGAATGATACATTTTATGGTCAAATAAAAAAGACCAATTCATGTAGTTTATCATGATGTGGTAAGGATGTTTTTGCAATGGAAGGTGTGATAAAAAAGTGTTCCATTGGGATTCCACAAATGAGGATTACCTAAGATGCTTAATTGAGAATAATCCCCTTTGAAGTAACTGAATATTTGTCAAATAATTAGAAATAATAAGCAATCACCTATAGTGGGAGCATTCATCATCCACTTATAGAAGATAAAAAATGATTATACTAATAGAATCTATGAATCTATGAAGTATAAAATTTATGGACATGCACTTAAGTAGATGAATATATAACATACATGGAGTTCAATAAATTTTTGTTTAAACCATTAGAGTGTGTCGAATGTATCATATTAAAGATCGGAATCATAATTTTAATAGTTAGACTATCATGCTATTAAAATCATGTTATTTTGTTGTTAACCATGCAGTTCATCATCCTATAGTGAAAACGTTGATTTCTATAAGGAGTATAGAAGTGAGATAATTAAATAATTAATGGAAGGAAATTTGATCTACATTGGGAATATCTCCTCACAGTACGAAAAAATATTTTTGATGGGATTTGGTGTTCGATATAAGGATCATGACTTAAAAATAAATCGGATGAATCATATTTAATTATTGGAATCAGAGCCCACATATTCCATATAGAGAATATATGGGGTGTGAAAAGGCGATGCCCAAAAGTACCTAAAACTGTTTAGTTACTTAGGTGAAGGTGTGAAGATATATGGGATTCTACCTAGGAGTATG
The DNA here is from genome assembly GCA_963277665.1 of Viscum album. NCBI lineage: Eukaryota > Viridiplantae > Streptophyta > Magnoliopsida > Santalales > Viscaceae > Viscum > Viscum album. The sequence continues at coordinate 1,466,480,957 of OY728140.1, read as the reverse complement.
CCTTGTGTAATGACCCAGACTCGAACAGATACCTGAACAGTGCTAAATGGGTTGGGTGTTAGTACCTTAGGTGCACCTCCCTGAATGCCAAAGGTAGCTGACATGCAGTGAGGTTCTTATTGGTATAGTGGGGAGGCTATAATATCTCAGAGGATAATAATGGTACTGGTCTAAGTATAATAATAAATATGCAGTAGAATAAATTACTGAGCAGACTCAAACCCGACCCTCAGAGAAGAAGCACATTAAGTATCGATAAACAGTGGAAGTAATAAATATAACAACATCAGTGGAAAGTAAAAAGAACATCATGTTAATCACTTTTACCTACTACTAAATAATAAAACATTCTTCCAATGTAGGTCTTACATATCCATATATATATATAAAGGGTTCTAATGGCTAACCAACTATTTCTACATAAAAAGTAAGAATGTTGATACAGGAAAGAAAGTAAAACAAAATCATCTCCACCTAGGCAAGTCCTAAAGGTCAATACCATCTCCATGAAATAGATAATGAAGTCCAGCTCCTGAGGCTGGTCACTTTCCTGCTCATAAATCCATAAAGTCTACATGCATCCTGAAGGGTCCGTTTAGGGTGTGAGATGAATCTCAGTAAGATACCACCCAATGGTGCGTACCTAATATAAGTGTTTAAGCAGGAATGCAATTATAAGAAAAACAATAAACAATATGATGTACAAGTAAACATAAACTCCACTGGTGCTCTGTAGACACCATGATGTGTCACTTGCTTTGGAAAACATCGGAATCTCTATCATGTGAACTGACACTATATTTCCCCCTACACTGTGTGTCTCAAGTACCATCTTCTCGAAGGCATCCCCCAGAAATAGTAACCGGGATGAATAGTGATTCCTATCTTCAAATAAGTAACTAGAGGGACAATGATGTCTGCCCTCAAATAAGGTAACTAGAAGAACAACAATGTCTAACCTCAAATTACAGCGAGCCTCTTCCTCAAACCCAATAGCCTCAAAGCTATCCCCTGAAGGCTCCTCACCTTCCATGTCACATACTACGACAAGCACCCCCAAACCAAAAGTACCTAAACCGCAACTAACGGGGGCCTCTACCCACATGAGTGATCAAAACCACCTCATTACAGAATCTATATCTCTTTACACACTACTCAATGTTCCAAGTGAGAGGAAATCACCAAAATAGCACCCAAGACACAACCTCTCTGAGACATCGTGCCCCTACGACCATGCCGCTCAAGTCCAATGGCTTTTCCATCAAAGCAACCCAGGCCATGATGAACTTGAAAGTCCCCCTACCTCAAGATGACATTCATGACGCCCAATCCCATGGTCAGAACCACCCAATGTAACCCGGCCCAAGTCTAACCGATGACTAACATCACTCAATAATATCCAGCCCATGCCCAACACAACCCGATGGGTTCCAACATATACAATTCAGGAATTACATATATAACACTTCTAAAAAAGTAAAATAAATAGATAAAAGAATATAAATAGTTGAATTTTCACTATCCCAATTGTTATCACATAGCATCACTGAGGTCTTGAATTTCTCTAAACAACAGAATCATGCTTTACCAAATTAAAGATTTCAGTTCTAAAAAAGCAGACCATTTATAACTATTTTGGCACCCAAGCCAAAATTTCCCAATGATCGTCGGCCTCTCACATGTCCTCGCTCAAGAAATATAGGCAACAAGGTATGCCCAAAGGCATCTTATTGGTCTAACAATTAATTTAATATGTAATAGAAAATAAAATCGGGCCATGCTCAAAATTACCAAATACACGCTTTACGCCGCGCCACCCAAAGGTCTGAAAAAACATGAAAAAAGGTATGCACCACACACCAGAGACTCATAGATATAGGAACATATGATATCGAGCTCTAATTCAAAGTCGATCTTCTCATATCTATGTTTCCATCAAATACCAAAAATTCCACTCAGATGGAAACTGCAACGCGTGAGGTAAGGAAACTGGAATTAAACAAGGTGTGTGGGTTTTGCCTCACTCTTGTGATCCCAAAGCCACCGACAGATTGAAGATCAGACTTTGGATGAAGAATCTAGGGAAAGTTGTGTTCTTCTAGTTTTTAGAACACACATGTTCTAAAGTTGGGGAAGAAGAATGTTTTTTCCTAAATAGGACGTGACACTCCTTCATTTAAGAAAATAAAAAAAGTACATGGAGTGTATTAAGTACTAAACTATGGGTAGTATCCTTTTCTATTCTACGACTTATGAAGAGGTAGCCATACGTCTTGGATGCTTCACACGGGTCAACACATGGCTTGAATTCATCCGGTACGCAGAACGAAGGATACACGACATGTTGATCAACACTACATTCCATGTAGTAGGAAATTTCTAAACTGTCATCAGACGACATGTACTTGGCGAGCACACGGCCGACACTTGACAAACCGTTACACAAGATGTACTTTAGAGTACATGGCGTGTAGTCTGAAAGAATTTCTAGAACTTCAAAGATTTTCCCAGTTTTCTCAGAAAAAAGTCAAAAATTCAAACAGGTTTGGGATTATGACATGTTCTAAAAACCCGGGTTCTTACAATCTCCCCACCTTAACATAGCTCATCCCAATGATATCAAATGAAAACCACAGATGGTACCGAACATGCCACCCTAATCAAGTAACTCAGACTCCCCAGTTAAAATGGTTCTTTATAAATTCCTCAAGGGGATCCCCACCTTAGGAATTTCTTAACTCATCCTCAACCCTACAAAACCCAACAAAAAAGGGTTCACTAACATGTTTCTGAACTCTTGGTCCTCTCATGACGCATAATCATCCATGCACCTCATTGGTGCTCCAGTGTCTCTCCTGACACCCCAAACATATCTGACACTGCATCGATGTCTGCCTCTATGAGGTCATGAATCCCATGGATGCTCAAAATAAAACTAGATTCCATTCCCCACAAGTAACCCACATCCTAGATGCCCCGATTCCCATGGATCTTCATGTAACTCGTATACCTGATGCCCTAATGCCACACATCTCATAAATATATATATATATATATATCAAACACCTAATATGGCACCAATCCCACTGACCAACATCTAGTCAGTCCACATAAATCCTGTGCACCTCAAGCACTCAAAATAGACAGCTTCAACTGGTCATTCCGAAAAAAAACAAGAAAGCCACTACCAAACTAGCAGTGTAACCCTAACCGTCATTGGCTCAACAGCATGATAATCCCCTGGAAGCACTATGGCATGCACTTATCCTGAAGCACGACTACCTGATGCATGAAATTTTTTCGGTGCTGCTCCTGTCACTGGCCACTGACCCCTCAGCGGGGTCGCACTATCTCTGTCATGTCCTCTACATGCCATTGAAATTCGTCTACCCTCTCATAGTACCGAACCTGAACCAAATCCATATGCCACGGTATGTCCTGGTCCAACCTATTGGTTGTTTGAGTAGGCTACTTGCAGAACCTCTCCAGATGCCTGACCTGTCCACATGCCCAGAACTCCTTTGGAGGCCTATCGCACTGAGTCTGAACATGTCCTTGCTTTCCACAATAAAAGAAAATCACTAAAGAACTATTACGAGGTGTTTTAGCTAAGTCCTTGGCCTAAATGCCCTGCTGGAACCATTATCGTCCTCGCTTTCTGCTATCTGAACCATCACCTAAAGTTGTTGTCCGGCCAACCTCGGGACTATCCCTCTGGTTATCCTCCGCTATAAGCACCTAATTGACTGCCTCTGAGAATGAACCTAGCCTAAAGTTATTCACCTAGATCCAAATGGAATGTTGTAATCCATCCTGTAAGTTCCTCACTCTTGTCACGTCATCGGTTACCATACACAGTACCAAGAGAGACAGATCATTGAAAGTAGATACATAGTCCATGACATATATGTCTCCCTTTTGAAGGTTCAAGAACTCCCGATCTCTCTCGGCCCTTAGTTTCTCTAGGTAAAAGTGCTTGAAGAACATGTCCTCGAAGTCCTTCCATGCTAGTTCCTCATTCTTGTGATCCTGAACCTACACATCCCACCATCTCTTTTCCGGTCCTCACAGCTTGTATGTCGCTAGCTTGACGCACCACCCTAGAGGTGTCTCGTACTACTCAAAGATCATCTTCATGCTCTCTATACAGTTCTCAACAGCCTACCCTCACCCTAAAAAAGCTGTGGGTGATTTGACTAGAACTACTGAATCAGATATGCCATTGATGACTCTATCCCCTACGCACCTCTGTTAAACTTCGGAAAGACACATACCAGGCTAGCTCAGAGATACTCGTCGAGCCATGGTCTAAATGCTACCAAACCCTATTGTTTTCCTTCTGGCATCGGATCCAGAACCTGATCCTGCACCTGAAGCCCTACATCATCACCTTCCTGACGCTCCATTGAGAGGTATAAGAGGAACCTGCTAAATAACATAAATAGTTAGACAACACACACACACATATATATATATATATATCAACATATATTCAAAGCAGATAAAGAATGTAGTAAAAGGCAGCACACAACTACCACCCTTACTCTCCCCCACTGAAACCATGCCGCAAGGTATCCCAATCTCATGGCCTCCTTACCCGCCCCCAAAAGAGCCAAGTATGAAAAGTACCTCGGGCCATGCCCGTCCTGACAACCAATGTTGCCTCAAACCGACAACCTAGTTTCCCAATCATGGTGATCAAAATCACCTCAACCATAGTACCTTCTAGTCACATTTAATTTTACAAAAGTATATAACATGGAATAACACATTGCAATAAACCATCAATTCTATAAGGAATTTCACCTATTTAAATTTCAAAGAATACAAAGCATGGTAATTGACTTTTTTCACATGGTATTATCAATTCACAAAGCATACGTGAAGTTTTTAAATTGAATTACCCTAAAAATGTGCCTATCAAAAGCCAAAAAAACAAGCCTTGTCATACTGGACCAAGGTCCAATTCTCCTTTACTCTACTGGGTCAAGGTTTACATATCAAAATAACTAAAATCACACACCAAGTGATCCATATATGTGGAAATCATATAAACTATAATCTGAGAAAAAGAAAACATCAATTACCACCCATCGAAACATGGTCCATCCCTCATACTAGGGGCTACAGGCACCCAAGCACAAGCTAGAAACCCACATCCTAGTAACAACCTATCTCTAGTCTACCATGTCCCAAATAGTAAAACCAGCAGTGGAATAAAAAAGAAGTCTCAACCTCATTAGTAGAAAGAAAAACACTGTAACTAAAACGCTATCAAGAACTCCTCTGATGCAACTTTGTAACAACCTTGACCCAAACTGCCACCCGAACAACGCTAAATGGATCGGGTGTTACTACCTTAGGTGCACCTTATAACACCCCGAGATATTATGAGAAGTATTCTTATTAATTTATATGATTTTTTGTGTTGTATGCTACACCAAGATTATCTTGTGCTATATGCAACACCGTATTATCTTGCAGTATACACAACACTATTCTTGGATCTTGTTACACAAAATATCATGTTTGTTTGATATAAGTTATTCTACGCAACATTGAGTGTATATATATATATTCAATGTATAAATGAAATACGGTTGAATTCTATTATACACAACAACAAAGGAATCTTGCATTACACACAACCCTGACTTGGCTTTCTTTACATGCAATCGCGACCTTCCATGATAGCGTGTGTTGTACGCAATACCGAGTTTCACTAAACAATGATATGTTATTAAAATATTATATAAACTAGCCGTTATGAATATTAATACCCAATTTTTGAAATTTTATAAATTTTATCTTTCATAATGGACTTCATTTTTGGATTCAGAATATCGAAATTAGCCTAGGGTGAATTTTTAGTATTTGTCAGAAAACTTTCAATTTTTGATGAATAGTGAAAACACAGGGTTACTATTTAAAAACCCACTTTTTATTTAAATAATAATTTATTTTATTTAAATTTATTTTAGGTCAAAATAGATACATAATAACTATTTAAGCTCAATGTAGTTCATTTGGGTTATTTTATAATAGTTTTAGATATATAAATATTTTATTTAATTTTTACCATCTTTTACCCACCTCCTAGGAGAATTTGAAAATACACATAAAATTTAAATTTACCGCATCTGTGAGTTGAATTTCAAATATCTGAGAGACACAGTTAATATCAATGAGTAAAATGTGGTTCAAAAAGATAAAAATAATTTTTCATGAATAGTAACTTTTTACTTTTATTTACCACGGTTAAAAACAAATAGGGTAATTAAGGGTACAAATGATATTATTATTACCCTAACACATGTCCTAATTCTATTTTATAAGTATAGTTTGACCAAAAACAACTTTACGAATATAATTTTATCATTTAGGTTCTCTTGGATTAGATTAGGACATTTATTTATTTTTTTAAAAAGAGTTAAAATTGTTAAAATCAAAGTTTAATAACTAAAACATTTTTAATATAGGGTTATACATAAGATAAATTAGACTATAAATATTAATTAGAAATTTAAAAATATTTCTTACGTAATGGTATTTTATTTATAATTTTTATACATTAGATATTTTAATATATTTATGACACAAAGGGGATGCAGTAATTAACTAAATAATGAAATATTAAAATAATTGATATTATAAATACCGAAATAAATTTAATTTGAGACTTTTTAAAAATTACACTTATTTTATAGGTTAATATGACATGTTAGTATTTATTTAATTAACTTTTTTCGAACTAATCATTTTGTTATGATTTTCACAAAAATTAATTACCAAATAGTGTTAAAATTGTCATAAAATAGTTGTTAAAACAAATATTATATTATTAATTGTTATTATATTCCAAAAAATATAAGGGTCGGCCAAAGAACATAAATAAGGCTATATATATTAATAATGAATCACTTGGGGTTCTTTTGGATTTTTATAGTATGTTTATTAACCATATAGTGTAAGAAAACAAGAAGACATGGTAAAAGTTAAATTATTTAACTTCGAGTTAAATATAAATGATAAGTTTGAAATAGTGCATTGACTTGTCTAAAACCTATTGGTTGAGAAGATTTAGACCCATACCCACTTTATCTTCGACATAAATCAATTTGGAGCTATTATAAACCGAATATAACTTTATTATAAAATAATATTTTAAGTTTTCCAATGGTGCCCCTATCCTCCCTTATAAAAAGGGCACCCCTTACCTCTTCTCTTCACACCCTTTTTAGCCTTGAAGCTCGTCCAACCCCTACCGATTTATCTTCTCCACTTCCCTAGAAAAATTCTGGAGGTTCTGGTCTTCTCAAAAGACCAACTCTACTTTTTTAAGAGGAAGCATAAAGGAGGTGCGTCGAAGAAGAGGTAATCTCATCTTCTAATTCTCCCAAGTTTCTTTCTTATTATACATCTCCTTCTTTAGTTGTCTCATTATAAAGTAATAACATCAGTATTACTTATATGCTGATATGTTTTTATAAATATGAAACAACCCTATTTCACCTTCTATCCATCCTACGGAAAATGAAATCATCGCGCGTGCGTACGTACGGAATACCGTCTCCACGCCGTGGTGTAATCTATTTTTGACCACCACCTTACTTGGATGGGTATAATGGTGTAAATAAATAACTATATATGATTATTGTAGATTGATATTGATTCTGAAATATTATATATACACTTCAATACAATTCCACAATCATGGGAATGATATCATCGCTCGTGCGTACGTACGGACTACCGTCTCCACGACGCAATGAGATTCATTCTCCATGTTAACCATTAATGAATGATTATAAAGTATATATAATGAATAATAATGAAATATATGAAAAAATAATGATACTGGATTTATGTATATATATCTGTGTGTCATCTACTTAATTCCATTCAATTCAATTACAAAACGAAAACAACGTTCATGCGTACGTACAGCCTACCGTCTCCATGAACGGTGTATTTCATTCAATTTATCGATCAATTATATATATATGTATATGATGAATATATATTATATATAAATCATGTTTTACGTTCTAAAATTAATTAAATCGGGATATAAGTAATAATATCCAGAGCAACAAGTCGAAACACGATAAATGAAACGATTTTACCCAAAACGCTGCTTTAACATGGAATTCACACAAGAGAGAGTAATATAAAGTCATAAGTGAACCATGTATGATATCATAACAATGAATATAATTCTTTAATAAGTCAATAAAATTATTTAAATCATTATACTGGAGGTTCGGATACATAAGAAGCATATCAGACATAAGGTAAGGGATAATTATTCCACTCTCATTCTTATCCGAGATTGTTTATTTGTAAGTATTTACTGGGGTTATTGTTATCATCCATGTCCATGTGTTCTAAAATTGTTTTTATTTAAGTTTAAATTCCCTTTTTACCCATTTTTTACTTTTACCGCATGTTATGATTGGAATATTTCTTTTCATTACCTTACAAATAACTTTTTGACTTTTCCAACAAAAGTACGAGTAGAATGTTTTACTTTAACTTATACGGCATGAATGGATTTTTATGGTTCCAAAACACCTTATTTTCAAGAAGCTTACTCTACAATACTTCATGAATATTTTAAAAAAAATCCTTTTCATTTAAAATCGCTTGGAATTTTGTGAAAAGAATATGATTTTGAAGAAGAAAGGATATTTTCCTCAAGAATTCATTTCAAGGGTTTTATCAAAACCATTTTCCATCCAAGATGACATTATTTATATGTGTATGTTTCAAGTATAATTTCTATATGATTTACATGGTTTCACTTTTCTGATGATGAAATGATATCCATTTGTTTTATATGGATTATGTAATGATGGGATAATGTTTATGAAACCCATTGTACTCTTTGGGTTATAATGAATGATTTATGTTTATTTTGTGGAACAAGTAAGAATGATTTCATAATGAGATGGGTGGGACCTATATCTCCCTCTAATGCATTTGGTAAAGAATTATATCTCATGAGATAGACATGGATGGAATGGTAAGTTAATCTAGTTCAGTATTACATGACTGGAATGAGGACTGAACTCGATTCAGAAAGGGACTTGGTCCACTAAGATGGTCTAGACAGCAATGCCTTGGCTACTATGGAAATCATAACATGTGCTTAATGGTTTCCACAATTACATGTTTTATTCTCATGTTATTTATCATAATTTTTGTTCTAGTATGATCTTTGCCTTACGTATTGCCATGTTTTATGTCATTGCTCAAGATTTTGATGTTTAAATATTATGCTCATGTTTTGACGTTCAAATGTATATGGTTTGTTTTATTTTCTCCATGCTTACCATTATTGGGAATTTGAGCTCACCCCTTTATATGTTTTACTTTCCCCGAGATATAAAGAATGGTTTTAGGTAAGAAAACAAAAGGGGAATATCTTTATGGGAGATGTTGAAGATCTTTCACCATGATTAGAAGATTATGTTCCGAGTTTCCAAAGACACTAAACTATTACGGTCCTTCGGTGTCTGTTTTTGTTATGTATTAAGTATTCTGCAAAAGTAATGTAATGTCTTTTTATGTCAATATTTGGGTCTCTACAGTCGGTATCAAAGGAAAGGTTTAGTTATCCTTTGGAAATTAGGATGCGAAAACTTTAGTGAAATCCCTAGAGATACTTCTATGGTATGTCTAGGGATGTCCCTAAGGATAAGTATACGTATAGGTTATAGTCCTATAATTATCGTAACGATCTTAAAATTTTACCTAAGATTCTAGATATTCAAGGTACTCCACCTTTATTATGTTGTTTTCCCTAGCATGATTTTTTACTCTCACACTATTCTTTTTGGGTATCAGAAAATGGTTGGAAACCGGAAGATTCACGATAATGGAGGATATGATGGACAATGGAATGATATTCTTCATGAGAAACCAAATGAAACGGGATTTGGAATTCCAAACATCGTTATTATGCCTAATCAACAATATCATAATATGATCAATAATCTCAACTTTGGTAAGTTTCCCGACTCAGCTATTAAGAGAAAGATGGAGTTTCATGATGATCATAGAGGAAAGAATGTTCAATTTCTCTCATGTAAATAATGTGGGAGGAGGCATCATGGAGAATGTTTCAAAGGAACTGGAAGATGCTTTGGGTGCGGAAAATAAGGACACAAATCCAGTAAGTGAAAAGGAAAAGGTTCAGTTAACACGATGGAGAAGGATAATGGTATTGCTATGACATCAACAATGATAAGATGTTTTAAATGTGGAATGTATGGGAATTACGAAAACCAATTCTCTAAGGGAAAATCTCATAATGGGAATCATCATGGTCATATGGGTAGTATTTATTTCGATGATGATGAGAAGACTAAAAATGATATATGAGATGAACGAAGTGTTGAAGCTTGGTCAATTGTTTAAGAAGGCAGTGGGATGATTAATGTTTATCAAGAGTTATGTTGTATAGGTAATTTAATGGTACTATAGAATAAAGAAACATCTACGAATTGTTACACTATTGTGTTTTCTAAAGTATTTGAGAGTATATGTTGAAAGGTACCGGTAACCATGAAAGGTTATTCAGATATTTTTGGAAAGTAGATGATATGTGCATAATGAAGGGATAAAGAGATAAAGAGATGTTTTATAGTATTGATGAGCTCATGGCTGATATAAGGACAAAGTTGTAACATTGTTTAAGTATATAGAATTTTTGGATTTTGGTATGTGAAAAGAGTTAACTTTTGATAGCATTTATGTTTTCACTAATATAACGACCCATACTTTACATACATTGTTAATACTTAAAAATTGAAGCACACTTATTACAACATACGACAAAACCACAAAGGACCGTATAGGTATAGTGTCTTTAGAAACCGGGAAACATAAACAACTGGTTCATAAATCTTCTGCAGTGTCTCCCATTTATTTCATCATATCTAGGGTCCCTTTTAGCATATTCTACTTAATATCCATCTTCCTGACCTGGGGAAAATAAAAAATACAAAAAAGGGTGAGCTCAAATGCTCAGCAAGGGCAAATAAAGGAAATAAAAATCATATCATATCTTCTTGAAAATCATAACCTGCAAAAGAGATCATAATATCTTAACATGGAATAAATCATAGAAGTGAAAATGAGATCCCCATAATCATAACATAAAACTTGAAACTTTGTGGCATGCACACATAATCATGGAAAATCATTTCTTGTTAGTCATGACTCATTGCCAAGACTATCTTAGCGGACAAATTCAATTTCTGAACCGAGTTCACTCCTCGTTTCAGTCCTGTATCACTGAACTGAAATAACCTTCCATTCCATCCATGTCTATCTCATGAGATATAAATATTTACCCAATGCATTGGAGGGAGATATATGTCCCACCCATCTTATAATGAATCCTTTCTTATGTGTTCCACATAATCATAAATCATACATCATCACATAACACATGTAACAAAAATGGGATTCTTGAAACATCATGACATCATAAAACAAATCATTTAAGGTAAATGACTTCATAAAAATAATTAACTCAAAACATAATCAAATCAATGTAATAATAGGGATAAAATCAAAACCCTATATTATCTTAGATGGAAAATAATTTTGATAAAACATTTGAACTCTATTCTTGAGGAAAATATCCTTTCTACTTCAAAAACACTTTTCTTTTCATAACATGTCATACAATTATAAAATAAAAGAAGTTTATTAAAAATAAAATTGAAAACTTATAAAGGAATATTCTTGTAAATAATGTTTTAAAAATCCATTCTTGCCGTATAAGTTAAAAAAACATTCTTCGTACTTTTGTCGGAAAAGTCAAAAAGTACCTCGTACGAAAAATGACAAAATATTCCTTTCATATTATTTACTAAAAACTCACTGAAGGGTAAAATTGGATTTAAACATTTGTAGGTGGATAATATTACATATTCAGGAAACAAGGATGTGGATGATAAAATACACCCCAGTAAATACTAAAGTATAAACAATATCGGATAAAAATGAGATTGTGATATTTCCCTTACCTTAGGTTTGATTTTCTTTATACGTGTCCGAAGCTCATGTATAATGGTTTAAATAATGTTATTGACTTATTCCAGAATCATACATATTGATATGATATCATATATGGTCGTATTCTTAGCTTCTTATTAGTAATATTTCATTGTTACTTGTTACTCAGGTCTTTATTGGCTTTTGTTCTTATGCGTGTTTTGCCGAATAAATTCTTATTATTATTTTAAGGTTATAGATACCTTATATCCAGAATGGTATTAGTGTAAAATATATCATATTTATTCATTCAATTCATTTATATAATTAATATGTAGTGATGATCATGTAGAACGAGTCGCATCACATCGTGGAGACGGTATTCCGTACGTACGCACGAGCGATGATATTGTTCCCATGATCATGGAATTTTATTTAAGTGTATATATACTGTTTCAGTATCAATATCACTTTATAATAATCATATATAGTTACTCATTACACCATAATACCCATCCTTGTAAGGTGATGGTGGAAAATAGATTACACCACGGTGTGGAGATGGTATTCCGTACGTACGCACGCACGGTGATTTCATTTTTCCATAGGATGGATAAAAGGTGAATTAGGGTTGTTTCATATTTATAATAACATATCAGTATGTAATTAATACTGATGTTATTACTTTATCTTGAAACAACTAAATAAAAAGAAGTTGAAGAAGAAAGAAATTGAAAAGATCGGTAATGGATATTACCTCTTCTTTGAAACGCCTCTTTGAATCCTCCACTTAGGGAACTAAGATTGGTCTTTAAAGATGACCAGGACCTCTAGGATTATTCTAGGGAAGTGGAGAAGGGATTTTTGCAGGGTTTGTCAGAGCTTGAGTGCTCAAATTGGTGTGAGGAGGAGGGGGAGGAGGTGCCCTTTTATAAGGGAGGAGAGGGGCACCTTAGGAATATCTCAAAATATTATTTTATATTAAAGTCAAAATCGGTTTATAATGGTTCCAAAGGGTCTTATTTAGAAGGTAAAATGGGGATGGGTAGAAATAATATCAACCAATAGGATTTAGACATGTTTACATTATTATTTTAACCTTATCAATTTGATTTAACTCTAGGTTAAATAATTTAACTTTTACCGTGACTTTTTTTTCTTAAACTATATCGTTAATACACTTACTATAACATGCCAAACGAACCCCAAGTTGTTTATTATTAATATATATATCCTTATCTATGTCATTTGGACGATCCTTAGATTTTTAGGAATAAAATAACAATTAATAATATAATAATTAATTTAAAAACTATTTTGTGTCAATTTTGACACTATTTGATATATGATTTTTGTGAAAGTCATAACAGAATTATATGTTCGAACAAACTTGATTAAATCGACTATAATATATCATAGTAACCTAGAAATTTAGTGGAATTCATAAAAAGTCTCAAATTACATTTATTTGAGCATTTATAACATCAATTATGTTAACATTTCCTTAAAAGAGTAATTACTGCATCATCGTTGTGTCATAAATAAATTAACTTATTTAATGTCTAAAAATTATAAATAAAATACCATTATGTGGGAAATCATTTTATCTTTCTAATGAATATTTATAGTCGAATTTATCTTATGTATAACCCCATATTAAAAATTATTTACTTATTAAACTTTGATTTTAACTATTTTAACCCTTCTTTAAATAAATTAATAATAAATGTCCTAATCTAATCCAAGTGGGCCTAAATGATCATATTATATTCATAAGATTTTTTTTGGTCGAATTACACTTATCCAATAGAATTAGGACATGTTTTAGGTAATATTAATATCATATTTACCCTTAGTTACCCTATTTGCTATTAACCACGGTAAAAAAAGTAAAAAGTTACTATTCACCAAAAAATTATTTTTATCTCATTGAACCACATTTTACTTACTGATATCAACCGTGTCTGTCGGATTTTCGAAATTCCATTCACAGAAGCGGAAAAATTATGTTTAATGCAAAATTCAGTTTTTAACCTACCACTTAGTGGTTTCACTATTCATCAAAAATTGAAAGTTTTCAGAAAAATACCAAAATTCCACCCTAGGCTAATTTCGGTATTCCGAATCCAAAAATGAAGTCCATATTGAAAAATAAAATTTATAAAATTTCTAAAAGTGGTTATTACTATTCATAACAGCTAGTTATAATAATATTTTAATAGCATATCGTTGTTTAGTGAAACTCGGTATTGCGTACAACGCAAGCTATCGAGGAAGGTCACAATTGCGTGTAAAGTAAGTCAAGCTAGTGTGTAGTGAAATATTCCTTTGATGATATATATATATATATAACATAAAAACAAAATATTACTCATAAATATCTCGGTTGTTACATTCTACCCCCCTTAAAAAGAATTTCGTCCTCGAAATTCGTCACTTTATAACAAATAGATGAGGATACTTCTCCCTCATCATATCCTCAAGCTCCCATGTTGCTTCTTCAAGTTGGTGGTTCCTCCATAAAACATTCACCAATCGAGTGGTCTTGTTTCGTAGGACTTTTTCGCTATGATCCAGAATCTCTATCGGTTGTCCTTCATAAGAAAGATCTTGCTCCAGCGGTACAACTTCTGAGCTGAGTACATGTGAAGGATCAGGTATGTACTTTCTCAGGAGAGATACATGGAACACATCGTGAACTTGAGAGAGATTCGGTGGAAGCGCCAATCGGTAAGCTACCTTTCCAACACGATCCAGTATTTCGAAAGGACCGATATATCTAGGGCTCAACTTCGCCTTCTTTCCAAATCTCATAACCCTCTTCCAGGGAGATATTCGTAAGAACACTTTATCACCCACTTCAAACTCTAGTCCTTTTCTTCGGTTGTCGGCATAACTTTTCTGTTGACTCTGAGATGCTCTTATGTGTTGTTGAATAAATCTGACCTTTTCTGCCATTTCATCAACGAGATCAGGTCCTAATAGCTTTCTTTCCCCAACTTCATCCCAGCAAGTTGGAGTCCTGCCATAGAGAGCTTCATAAGGAGCCATCTGAATACTGGAGTGAAAACTATTATTATAAGAAAATTCCACAAAATGTAGGTGTTGATCCCAACCTCCTTTGAAATCCATAGAGCAAGATATCAACATATCTTCTAGGGTTCGAATTGTTCTCTCAGACTGACCGTCTGTCTGGGGATGATAAGCAGTGCTGAAACTCAACTATGTATCCAGAGTATGCTGAAGGCTTCGCCAGAACTTCGAGGTAAATCTCGGATCCCGATCAGATATAATAGAAATTGGTACTCCATGCAATCTTAGCACTTCCTTTACATATATCCTGGCAAGCTGATCTAGAGGGAAATCCTCTCTAATAGCAATGAAGTGTGCAGACTTTGTAAGACGTTCAACTATGACCCAGATAACATTATTGCCTTTGGATGTTTTAGGATGTCCTGTGACAAAGTCCATAGTGATGTTTTCCCATTTCCATTCGGGTATGGGTAATGGTTGTAACATCCCCTTAGAATTCTGTCTCTCAGCTTTAACTTATTGACAAACCAAGCATCGAGAGACATATTCAGCAACATCTCTTTTCATGCCATCCCACCAGAAGTACTCTTTCAGGTCCCTATACATCTTTGTGCTTCCAAGATGAATAGATAATGAAGAACTATGAGCCTCATCCAGCAGCTCCTTCTTTAATTCGGGGATGGGATGAACACAAACCCAATTCCTGAACTTTATTATCCCATCACAATCAAGGTTGAATTCAGGAACATTTCTCACCTTCTTTTGTAACTCGACATCTTCTTTCTGTTCCTCTTTAATCTTCACATGTATAGATGGTTGAACATTCATTTGAGAAAGATAAGATTTTTCTCCTTCCATTATAATTCCAAGATCCATCCTTTATAAATCCATAAATATTGGATCTTTTGTGATCCTCATCATGGATAAACTAGCATGGTCTTGTCGACTTAATGCATCTGCCACCTTGTTTGCTTTCCTGGGGTGGTAATGGATTGAGCAGTCATAATCATTAATCAGCTCCAACCATCTTCTTTGACGCATATTCAGCTCCTTTTGTGTGAAAATATACTTTAAACTTTTATGAACTGTATAAATATCACACCTTTCACCATAAAGGTAATGCCTCCAAATCTTTAATGCAATGATTACCGCAGCTAACTCCAAATCATGTGATGGGTAATTTTGCTCATGGATTTTCAACTATCGTGAGGCATAAGCTATCACCATATCATTTTGTATAAGAACACACCCCAATCCCTTCTTGGATGCATCACTATAGATCACAAACCTTTCTCCACTACAAGGCAGTGTGAGCACAGGTGCACTGGATAACCTTCTTTTCAACTCCTTGAAATTCTCTTCACATTCCTCTGTCCAAACAAACTTAACTCCTTTCCGAGTCAACTTGGTGAGTGGATTAGATAATCGTGAAAAAACTTTTACAAAACGTCGATAATATCCAGCCAAACCAAGAAAACTTCGGATCTCAGTTACTGTTGTTGGTCTCGACTATCTTTCGATAACCTCTGTTTTTGCTAGATCCATAGATATCCCCTCTTTTGGGATTATGTGACCCAAAAATGATACTTTTTGAAGCCAAAATTCACACTTGGTAAATTTGGTATAAAACTTATCCTTTCTCAGGGTCTTCAATATAATTCTCAAGTGATCTTCATGCTCTTCCTTTCTCTTTGAATAAACAAGAATATCGTCTATAAAGTCTACCACAAATTGATCAAGATAGTCTCTAAAGACTCTATTCATTAGATCCATGAAGATAGCAGGGGCATTAGTAAGACCAAATGGCATCACTATAAATTCATAGTGTCTATACCTTGAACGGAAAGTCGTCATTGGAATATCCTCCCTTTTGACTCTTAATTGATGATACCCTGAACGAAGATCAATCTTGGAAAAGTATTGAGCTCCGCGTAGTAGGACAAATAAGTCATCAATGCGTGGGAGAGGATATTTGTTCTTGATAGTGATCTTGTTAAGTTCTCGATAATCAATGCAGAGTCTCATTGATCCATCTTTCTTCTTAACAAATAGAACAGGTGCTCCCCAAGGTGACGCACTAGGGCGTATGAATCCCTTATCAAGATTCTCTTGGATTTGCTTCTTCAATTCCTGCAACTCAATTGGGGCCATTCTATAAGGTGTCTTCGAAATAGGCAAAGCACCCGGTACAAGTTCTATTGAAAACTCAACTTCACAATTTGGTGGAAGACCCGGTAATTCCTCCGAAAATACATCATCAAACTCCTGTATGATGGGAATATTCTTAATCGTGAGTTTCTCACCAACCATTTGAGATAAATAACCTTCATTTAGTGGAATCAATACCCATAAAATGGAAGAAATTTCCACTGGAAGGTTATGTTCATCCTTGCATTGATAGACGATCATAGTTCGATCTGGAATATGAAATGTGACTTCCCTTATTTGTCAATTGATATGAGCTCCGTATAAAGAAAGCCAATCCATGCCAAGAATCACATCGAATTCCACTAAAGGAAGGATCACCAGATTTGCAGGAAGCACTTTCCCACAAACTTCGATCCGAGAAGAATTATAAACTTTTGATGCGATTGATGTGCCATTAGGTGTTGTCACAGCTTACTCAACATCTAATTGTTGAGGTAATATGGTGATACCCTTAGAAAATTCTTCAGAAATAAAATAGTGGGTGGATCCAGAATCAAATAAAACATTTTCTACTTTAGAGTGGATGGAAAGTGTACCTTTCACCACTTCGTTATCGTACTCCACATCGCTGATAGAAATTGCATGTGACTTTCCTTTGTCTTTAGCCTTAAGAGTTTGTTGATGTCGACCATCATCATCAACCCTTGGATTTGGGCATTGATTGGCATAATGCCCCATCTCACAGCACTTGAAACATTGAAGTGTAGTAGGTTCATTCTTTGTATCCCTTCCTTTGTTTGCATCATTAGACATCTTCTTCCCATTATCGCGGCATTCAAATGCCCGATGACCTTCCTTTAAACATTTGAAACATTTACTTGTCCCTTTAAGACAACTCCCTCCATGTTTCTTTCCACACTTTGATCATAAGGGAAAGCTCATCTTCTTTTCAGTGTGCTCTTTAGATTTTCCTTTGAATTCCATTTTCCTCTTCTTATCAAACCCATATGACTGATGGGTTACTCCAATCTCTATCTCGACTTTGAGAGCACATCGTACGATTTCCTCATAGCTATTGAAGTCCCTTATGGCTAATGCCCTTCGAAGACTTGGTTTTATGCCACTAAAGAATCGATCGATCTTACTCTCAGGTTGGATAATGATACTAGAAGCATACCTGGAAAGTCTTGTAAAATTTGCTTCATTGGTACCAACAGATTCATCATCCCTTTGCTTTAACTCAAGAAACTCCTTCTCCATCTTAGTTCGAAGAATACAAGGGAAATACTTATTGAAAAATAAGTGTTTGAACTCGTCCCATTCCATGGACTCAATTTCATCCCTTGGCCTCATATTCTTGATAAGATTCCACCATTGATCAGCTTCTCCTTCCAAATGATATACCGCTAAGATGACTTTATCATGTTCAGAACATTGAAGAACTGAAAATATCTTTTCAGTGGTACTAATCCATTGTTCAGCCACTAATGGATCAGTTGAACCGCTGAAAGAAGGTGGACGCTGCCTCATGAAGAATTCAACAGAATGTTGCTCCTTCCTTTGTTCGTTTGGAAGTCCTGCACGATTCATATCTTGAGAAAGTTGTGTGAGCATGGCTATAAGATTTTTCATTCCAGCTCCCATATCGTTTGGTTTCTCTGGGGGACAATCATTTCATTGCCCATCGCATTCCGCATTAACACGGTTCCTTTGGGTTCCCTCCATTGACTAAAACCAAGAAGAATAGTGTGAGCAACACTAATTATAATAGGAAAACCACATAATTCAAGAATAAAATTTTCACGCTTAAGGTCTTATCCTAGGTTATTCATGGCCATTTCTAAAACACTAAGATTGTGTTCTATGCTTAGACTTATCCTTAGGGTTCTTACTAAGGCTTTCACATCCTAGTTTCCAAAGGTTGACTATACCTTTCCTCTGATACCAACTATAACGACCCATACTTTACATACACTGTTAATACATCAAAATTGAAGCACACTTATTACAACATACGACAAAACCACAAAGGATCATATAGGTATAGTGTCTTTAGAAACTGGGAAACATAAACAACTGGTTCATAAATCTTCTACAGTGTCTCCCATTTATTTCATCATATCTAGGGTCCCTTTTAGCATATTCTACTTAATATCCATCTTCCTGACCTGGGGAAAAGAAAACATACAAAAAAGGGTGAGCTCAAATGCTCAGCAAGGGAAAATAAAAGAAATAAAAATCATATCATATCTTCTTGAAAATTATAACCTGCAAAAGAGATCATAATATCTTAACATGGAATAAATCATAGAAGTGAAAATGAGATCCCCATTATCATAACATAAAACTTGAAAGTTTGTGGCTTGCACACATAATCATGGAAAATCATTTCTTGTTAGTCATGACTCATTGCCATGACTATCTTAGCGGACAAAGTCCATTTCTGAACCGAGTTCACTCCTCGTTTCAGTCCTGTATCACTAAACCGAAATAACCTTCCGTTCCAGCCATGTCTATCTCATGAGATATAAATCTTTACCCAATGCATTGGAGGGAGATATAGGTCCCACCCATCTTATAATTAATCCTTTCTTATGTGTTCCACATAATCATAAATCATACATCATCGCATAACACATGTAACAAAGATGGGATTCTTGAAACATCATGACATCATAAAACAAATCTTATAAGGTAAATGACTTTATAAAAATAATTCCCTCAAAACATAATCAAATCAATGTAATAATAGGAATAAAATCAGAACCCTATATTATCTTAGATGGAAAATAATTTTGATAAAACATTTGAACTCCATTCTTGAGGGAAATATCCTTTCTACTTCAAAAAAACTTTTCTTTTATTAACATGTCATACAATTATAAACTAAAAGAAGTTGATTAAAAATAAACTTGAAAACTTATAAATGAAGATTCTTGGATATAATGTTTTAAAAATCCATTCTTGCCGTATAAGTTAAAAAAAAAATTCTTCGTACTTTTGTTGGAAAAGTCAAAAAGTACCTCGTACGAAAAATGAAAAAATATTCCTTTCATATTATTTACTAAAAACTCACCGAAGGGTAAAATTGGATTTAAACATTTTTAGGTGGATAATATTACATATTTAGGAAACATGGATGTGGATGATAAAATACACCCCAGTAAATACTAAAGTATAAACAATCTCGGATAAAAATGAGAATGTGATATTTCCCTTACCTTAGGTCTGATTTGCTTTGTACGTGTCCGAATCTCCTATATAATTGTTTAAATAATGTTATTGACTTATTCCAGAATCATAAATATTGATATGATATCATATATGGTCATATTCTTAGCTTCTTATTAGTAATATTTCATTGTTACTTGTTACTCGGGTCTTTATTTCCTTTTGTTCTTATGCGTGTTTTGCCGAATAAATTCTTATTCTTATTTTAAGGTTATAGATACCGTATATCCAAAGTGGTTTTAGTGTAACATATATCATATTTATTCGTTCAATTCATTTATATAATTACTATGTAATGATGATCATGTAGAACGAGTCGCATCACATCGTGGAGACGGTATTCCGTACGTATGTACGAGCGATGATATTGTTCCCATGATCGTGGAATTGTATTTAAGTGTATTTATACTATTTCAGTATCAATATCACTTTATAATAATCATATACAGTTACTCATTACACCATTATACCCATCCTTGTAAGGTGATGGTGGAAAATAGATTACACCACGGCGTGGAAACAGTATTCTGTACGTACGCACGCGCGGTGATTTCATTTTTACATAGGATGGATAGAAGGTGAATTAGGGTTGTTTAATATTTATAATAACATATAACTATGTAATTAATACTTATGTTATTACTTTATCATGAAACAACTAAAGAAGAAGAAGTTGAAGAAGAAAGAAATTGAAAAGATCGGTAATGGATATTATCTCTTCTTTGAAACGCCTCTTTGAATCCTCCACTTAGGGAACTAAGATTGGTCTTTGAAGAAGACCAGGACATCTAGGATTATTCTAGGGAAGTGGAGAAGGGATTTTGGCAGGGTTTTTCCAAGATTTAGTGCTCAAATTTGTGCGAGGAGGAGGGGGAGGAGGTTCCCTTTTATAAGGGAGGAGAGGGGCACCTTAGGAATATCTCAAAATATTATTTTATATTAAAGTCAAAATCGGTTTATAATGGTTCCAAAGGGTCTTATTTCGAAGGTAAAATGGGTATGGGTCGAAATCCTATCAACCAATAGGATTTAGAAAAGTTTAGGTTATTATGTTAACCTTATCAATTAGATTTAACTCTAGGTTAAATAATTTAACTTTTACCGTGACTTTTTGTTTTCTTACACTATATGGTTAATACACTAACTATAACATGACAAACGAACCCCAAATTGTTTATTATTAATATATATATCCTTATCTAAGTCATTTGGACGAACCTTAGATTTTTAGGAATAAAATAACAATTAATAATATAATATTTTATTTAAAAACTATTTTGTGTCAATTTTGACACTATTTGATATATGATTTTTGTGAAAGTAATAACATAATTATATGTTCGAACCAAGTTGATTAAATCGACACTATTATGTCATAGTAACCTAGAAAATTATTTTAATTCATAAAAAGTCTCAAATTACATTTATTTGAGCATTTATAACATCAATTATGTTAACATTTCCTTAAAAGGGTAATTACTGCATCATCGTTTTGTCATAACTAAATTAAATTATTTAATGTCTAAAAATTATAAATAAAATAACATTATGTAGGAAATCTTTTTATATTTCTAATAAATATTTATAGTCGAATTTATCTTATGTATAACCCCATATTAAAAATGATTTACTTATTAAACATTGATTTTAACTATTTTAACCCTTCTTTAAATAAATTAATAATAAATGTCCTAATCTAATCCAAGTGGGCCTAAATGGTCATATTATATTCATAAGGTTGTTTTTGGTCGAATTACACTTATCCAATAGAATTAGGACATGTGTTAGGGTAATAGTAATATCATATTTACCCTTAGTTACCCTATTTACTATTAACCGCGGTAAAAAAAGTAAAAAGTTACTATTCACCAAAAAATTATTTTTATCTCATTGAACCACATTTTACTTACTGATATCAACCGTGTCTTTCGGATTTTCGAAATTCCATTCACAGAAGAGGTAAAATTATGTTTTATTCAAAATTTAGTTTTTAACCTACCACTTAGTGGTTTCACTATTCATCAAAAATTGAATGTTTTCAGAAAAATACCAAAATTTCACCCTAGGCTAATTTCGGTATTCCGAATCCAAAAATGAAGTCCATTTTGAAATATAAAATTTATAAAATTTCAAAAATTGGTTATTACTATTCATAACGGCTAGTTTTAATAATATTTTAATAGCATATCGTTGTTTAGTGAAACTCGGCATTGCGTACAACGCAAGCTATCGAGGAAGGTCGTGATTGCGTGTAAAGTAAGTCAAGCTAGTGTGTAGTGAAAGATTCCTTTGATGATATATATATATATATATATAACATAAAAACAAAATATTACTCATAAAAATCTCGGGTGTTACAACTAAGGTTTAATGGGTATCCATTTTTCAAGAGAATACATGATTAAGGTATTCAAATGATTGGAATGTGACCAACAAAATATATGAGGGATAAATGATGGTATTCACGTGCTTGTTATATGACATTTTTAGTAATCATTCTCTTTATACTAGGAGTTTGGAAATAAGTATTTTGGATAAGCCTAAAGATCGGAATGGATTATGTTTAACATAAGTTAGTATTGTTTAAGGATAGAAATTTTTTTGATATTATTGATAGAATGTTATAATAAGTATAGTTTTTGAAAAAGGACAACCTGCAGGACGAACGACAACCCATCGCGTCGGACAAAGATGCAGGAATCGAACCCACAACTGAAGTGTGACTTGCCTTTATCGTGAACCACTGGCCAACAGGAAGTCCCTGGTTAGTATAAATTAGTTTCAATTTATCATGTGGTATGATATACGAAGTATAAGTCCATTTTAGGAACCATATACGATTAATCTCACCATAGATGGACTTATGTATATATCTTTTTCTAACCATATGTTTGAGACAGATGGAATGACCTATCATTATATCGCAAGATCTTCTAACACTTCACGGAAGACAAATTCAACTTCATTTCTTTAAGATATGAAGTGGAAATTGTTCAAGGCACAAATAATAGTGAGACGGTACCAAAATCAAGTAAGTATTTCTTCTAATTAAAATTTTTCAACTTTAGGGAAATGATATTGAAAACAAAAAATGTTGTTCTATTGCTCTTATATCTGATGAATCAGATGGTACAATAGATCATCACAAAGTTATGGATTTTTGATTGTTGACTTTTTCATATCCATGTCCTCTACCACTCTTCATCAGAAGTTGATGGTTATATTTCTCTTCCATATCCATATTTTCACCTATGTTCTTGTAGGATCGAAATAACGATGTAGATTCTCAATATACAAGAGGGAGGGGGGTGAATTGTATACTTTAAAAATTCCTTTGGAACCTTTAAGGTTGGTTATGGATAACTATGTTTTCCTTAGACAAGGAAAATCTAGGTTTAACAAAGTTAAACTAAGAAAATTCACAACACCTCTGATCACCAACTGGAGAATTGGAATCAAGGTTTACAATATAAGATTCTACCTTAAAGCATATAGAATCTAAACTAATCAGAGTAAAAGTGTAAGGAAATACAAGGTTATTATACTTTCCTTACAATACAATACGCAGCGGAAACAAACAAGTAGTAAATACAAGTAACAAACAATAACACTTATAACCAGAAGAAAAGGGTATCCAACAATCTTGGATAAAGGTCTCTTGATTTATACTTTCACGAAAGTCTGTCTTACCCAAACCAGGGTAAGCCCTCGATACTAAGATCGGAATCTCTATCTTGCTATCCCCGCAAGCCCTCAACTTCAAGGTAGTTGGAACCTCTATCTTCCTCAGTAAGGATGCCCTTGAACTTCAAGGTAGTCGGCACCACTGTCTTCCTATCCCTGGAAGTCCTCAAATGTATTCACCAACATTCAGAGTCATACAAAGAAATCTGAACAAGTGGTTCAGTACGCACAAGGCATGAAAATCTTCTCTCTCTAGAAATCACCTTAACAACGTGTGTTCTCTAGATCGATCAACTTCTTGTTGAGCTCTTTCAAATGAGCTCCTATTTATAGGAAAACTATCAATGGTCGGCTCCCTCTTCCAACGGTCATATTTTCCATGAAATTCAGAGGGACCTATTCATGTGTAACTCAAACAATGGTTAATTAGAAACAGAATAGACGACATCGTTTTATAACAAACCATGTATAACTGAATGATCGACATCGTTTTGAGATGATGCATATGTAAGTAAAATCTAAACAACATTTCGGAGTGTAAGCAAGTCAAAAGTTCGGAGTTTAACCAAAATGAAATTCTGAGTCTATGTTAAGAAATGTTCGGATTCTATTTTATAGGAATTCGGAGTTTGGTTTCACCAGAGATCGGAATCGGAACTTGCAGTGTTCGGAGTCGAACTACTTAAGAGTTCGGAGTCGAAATACCTGAGAGATATGAGTTGAACTTCTTCAGAGTTCAGAATCGAACTACATAAAAGTTCAGAGTTGAACTACTTGAGAGTTTGGAGTCGAACTACTTGAGAGTTCGGAGTCGAACTTCTTCAGAGTTCGGAGTCGAACTTCTTCAGAGTTTGGAGTCGAACTACTTAAGAGTTCAGAGTCGAACTACTTAAGAGTTTGGAGTCGAACTACTTTATAGTTCAAAGTCGAACTACTGGAGAGTTCGGAGTCGAACTACTTGAGAGTTCGGAGTCGAACTACTTGAGAGTTCAGAGTCCAGAATTCAGATCAGAACTTCATTTCTGATCACATCCAGAATTAGGATCCTAAAAAAAGAATGCTCCAAATCTTTTCATTATATTGCTCAGGAATTTTGGGTATGAATCTGGTTGTTGTACTTAAGAAAATATGGCTATGTATAAGAAAATCTAGGTTAGGGTAAATTTCCTTATAGAAGTAAATTTCCTTATGAGGGTAAAAATAAAATTTTCTTATGTATAAGGTGTTTGTTGTTTTCAAAACAAGAAGTAATGGAAAATTCATAAGGAAAACCTTATTGACTCAACAATCTCCCCCTTTTTGGAAAGCACAAACATCCTTTCAAAACATCATATAAGGATTTTAAACATTTTCATTAGACTTTGAAATTAAACACTTATCTCCATTTTTTCATGGATAAAAGTGAATACAACTAACTCCCCCTTAGGCATTGAAACTCTAAGGATTGTATTCTGAGTTTCCAGAGTGGAGTTTTCATTATTGTAAGAATGAAAAACTTTTTAGTGGGAAACTCCCCCTTTCATTAAGTATATTTCTCTTAGAAATTTTTCCTTTCTCCTCCTTAGGAGTAGTTCTTTTTCCTTCTCCCCCTTTGTGATTTTCAAAAAGAATTGAAGGGAATGGAAAAAAAATTATGATACCTGAAACATTAGTATATAACAATATACACCCTACCAAATAATATTTCATTAGAGTTGGGAAAAAATTTTACATGAAAATACAACTACAAAAAAAGATTAGAGTGGGTTCATTTGTCTTCCTTTTCCTTCGGGATGAGCTTCTTTAACAAGGTTTTGAGTTTCTTCAAGTCGCTTTGATCTTCCTCACCTTGCTTCTCCAAGGCTTTTATTTTTTCTTCTTGGATTTTTAGAGCTTCTGCCTGAGCCTCCAAGGCTTCTTTCTACAAATTTATTGACTCATCTTTCTGAACAACTCTTTTTTCAAGATCAATCCAAATATTTCTATCATTTATAAGATTTTCAGCTAGAGAATTTTCCTTGTCATTCAGTTCCTTCACTTGTTGACTCCGGGTACTATGCTCAATAATCAGCTCATCTTCATGATTCTTAACCTTTTTGTCTACTATGTCAAAAGATTCTTTCACGTCATTCTGAAAATTATAATACACATCCAAGTATTCTTCAACTCTCTTAGATCACTTTGTTACCTTACTGCAAGACTTTATATGTATATCATAGTCGATCAGAAAACTTTTCTGTTCAGCTTCCAACTTTACAAACTTATCCATGACCATGGATAAAGAATCTGATTTCTGAATCATACTTTGTTGCAGAATCTAGCATCTAGAATCTATTGGTGGAATAATCACAATTGTGTCCACCAAATTCTTTAGTGATTGCACCACAAAATCATGCCCATGAGATGATGATTCCGAATCATAAATTTCTCTTTGAGATTGCTCTTCTTCAACTTGCACTAGCTTCCTTCTAGAGGTACCACCAACCTCTTTCCTCTTGATGAGATCTTTTAAAGGTTTCTCCAGGAGAACTTTCTTCCCCTTATTAGATTTCGGAATGGGTTCCACATTAGGAGATACTTCCTCGGATTCAGAAACTTGAACGATCTGGTCTTCATCTAGTTTCTGTTTTTCTTGACCTTCCTCAAGAAAATTCCTCTCATAAGATTCATCTTCATAATACAACACATTTTCTTCTTCTTTTTCTTGATGTTTCTTGCTAGCTTCCTCATCTCCCTTACCTAGAGTAACTGACTTTGTGGATTCAGCCTTATCTTTTTAGTTTTGTAATTGCTTGATTAGGGTATCCAAATATTCACTTTCCTCTTCTTCTTCTTCTTCTTCTTCTTCTTCTTCAACTTCTTCCCCTACTACTTCAACAACTTCCTTCTCATTTTCTTCAACAACTTATTTACCCTTGGATTTATCCGGAGTGACATAGTTCTTAGCTGGAGTTTCTGGTAAAGAAGGTTCAGCACCAAAAGTTTCTGGAATGGGAATTATTCCGGAAGCCAACTCTATAGCTTTCACCAAACATTGCACCACTTCAGATTCGGACATCTTCTTTTTCATTTTATTTTCCTTCGCTTGTCTCTCTAGCTCCTCAGTAGATTTTTACTTTAAGGCCTTAGCCTCAGCAGGATCCAATCCGAATTGAGGATCACATTCCTTCCTCTTCTCTTTATCTTCCCTCCACTTGGCTTCCACTACATCTGTATATGTTTTTTGCTTCTTCGACTTGGGAGGTGCAGATTCAGTTTCCTTAGATTGGAAAATTTCTTCATCACCAACTACTTCATTAACCTTTCTCTTCATTCTTTTCTTTTTGTATGGTTTCAGATTCTGTGATTCTTTCTGAGCTGCTTCAAACTCTTCCACACTGAGAGGATAAAATACTCCGGATTCAGTGGAAAAACCCATATTCATCCTCTTGAGAGTATCATCACTAACTAAGATGAGTTTCCAATTCCAGATCTTTTATTTGTAGGAAACCTTAAAGGATTCTAAGCACCGAACAATCAGCTTAGATAGTAAGGCAAGGAACATGATAATCTAAGCTCTTAAATTGCCTTCTTTGATGTTCTTGATCATAACCAAGACATGCCTCATCATATTTATCATTCTTAAATTTACAAAGAAATCTAAGACATAGATATAACTCTTCTTTAAATTGCCTTTATCACCTCTTCTTGAAACTAGAAACCCTTTCACCCATAGCTGCAAGAATCTATTGTTCGGAGTGAGACGAGCAATCTTAATTGTTGAATCATCCTTAATCCCAAGACACTTCAGTGCCTTCTACTTATTAAAACTCCCTTGTACATTAGGAAGCTTATGAGAGAAGAATTCTGCTTCTTTTTCATATGATAAACTAACCATGATCGTGGCCTTGGTGTAAGAAATCTTATAAGTCTTCCCATAAGACTTGAAAGAAAACCACTCTCTGCCATATTCCATCTTGAAGGAAACAGACTCATAAAACACTATCTATAAATCAGTATAAACTAGATCCTGTTTATCTGACTTTGCTATGCAGACATATTCCCATCCATTTAGTCTAATATTCTTTGAAATAAGGGAATAAAGCTTATAGAAATCCGGATGAACTAATCTTTCCCTGAAGACTAACCACTTTGAGATTTATCTCACAGTTGACATATCTTGAAGAGTTTCTTCAACATACATTCGGAGTGAAGAAATCTGCAAGATTCGGAACGGCTTTACAAAGTTTGGAACCGGCCTTAAGAATAGCATCAAATCTTCGAGATGCAAAAGCTTGGAAAAACCGATGTGGGACGAGTCTCAGGGACCCCTTTTTATAGGAAAAGAAAGTGACTGTTGGTCTTCTAAAAGCCATGTAACGGTTGAAAAATCATTGATCTGATCTGACGGTTGAGAAAAATCCCACAAGGAAAACTTGACTCCGATCTTTTGAGGCTTTTAAAGAAAACATCCGAATTTGAGGAAAAAACTAGAATCCTAACTTTTAAAAACAAGGAAAATACCAGTAAGAAAAATTTGATTACAAAACTATATGTATGAAAATCATAGCTTACGGATTGACTAGAAATATTGTTCGTAATTGGTAATATTCTTCATGAAGAAATAAATAAAAAAACAAAAGTTCTAGTATGAAAACCTCGTTACGAAAATGTCAGTACGAAAATCTCCATTTCGAAACTTATCAGTACAAAAATTCCATTCCGGAAGTTCTCAGTATGAAGATTTCCCTTCCTGATGTTCTCATTCTGAGAATTTCAGTCCTGAAAATTTCATTTCCAGTAATTCCCATTCTAGAAATTTTAGTTTCAGAAATTTCCATTCCGGAAACTTCACTTCCGAAAAGTTTGAAAAAAAACTCACTAAAAAATATTTAGTTACACTAACAATCAAATATACACCCCCTATAAATAAGAGTTTATTTCTGTTAGGAGAATTGTTCAACAAGAATTTAATGAAGAATGATTACCTTACAGTTATCATTACTAACTTTAGTTTAATGTATTAAAATCTATTGGAGGGTAATGATTTTGTGAAAATATCAACAAGTTGATCTTGCGTTCCAATAAACTAATGAATGATATCTCTTTTAAGTGTGTGATCCCTAAGAAAGTGATGCCCAATATCTATGTGCTCTGCATGAGAGTGATGTGCATGGTTCTTACTTAGGGCAATGGAACTTGTGTTATCACACAATTTTTGAGTCTTAGTAAAACTCAGGCCATAGTCTGTGAGTGTCTTTTGAATCCACTACACTTGAGCACAACAACTTCTAGCTGCTACATATTCAGCTTCAGTAGTGGAAAGTGATACTGAATGTTTCTTTTTGCAGGACCAAGAAACTAATGAATCTCCTATGAAATGAAAATTTCCATATGTACTTTTTCTATCCATTCTACATCCACCAAAGTCAGCATCAGAAAAGCTTTTTAGAACAAAATAATTTCCAGAAGTATAAAATAATCCTAGATCCATGGTTCCCTTTAGGAAGCGAAAAATTATTTTCACCGCCTTTAAGTGAGATTCCTTTGGATTGGATTGATATCATGCACATAAGCACACTGAAAACATTAAGTCTGGTCGAATAGCTGTTACGTAATGTAGACTTCCTATCATACCTCTAAAATACGTTTGATCTACTGGTTTCCCAGCTTCATCAAGATCTAAAGAGTTTGAGGTACCAAGGGGAGTACTTATACTCTTAGTGTTGTAATAACCAAACTTGTTGAGATGATCTTTAATATACTTATGTTGAGATATATAGATTCCTTCTGGTTTTTCAGAAATTTGAAAACTAAGGAAAAAGGTTAACTCATCCATCATACTCATTTCAAACTCAGATTTCATTAGACTTGCAAAAGAATCAGTTAAAGATTGCTGAGTTGAACCAAATATGATGTCATCAACATAAATTTAAACAATCAAAACATTTTTATTATCTTTATTTATAAAAAGGGTTGGATCTTCATTTTCCTTAACATAGTTATTTTAAAGCAAAAATCTTGTGAGTCTATCATACCATGCTCATGGGGCTTTTTTAAGAATATACAAAGCTTTGTTAAGTCTAATAACATGATCAAGATGTTTTTTATCTTCAAAACCAGGAGGTTGTTCAACAAAAACATCCTGTTGGACATAACCGTTAAGAAAAGCACATTTCACATCCATTTTAAAAGGTTTAAAATTGAATAATGCTGCAAAGTCAAGTAGATTACAAATAGATTCAAGTCTAGCTACTGGAGTATAGGTTTTTTCATATACTATTCCCTCTAGATGATTATAGCCTTTAGAAACGAGTCTAGATTTATTTCTTAATGTCACTCCATTTTCATCACATTTGTTTCTGAAAACCCATTTTAATCCAATAACAGAAGTTTACTTAGTTCTTTCAACCAAGGTTCGGACTTTATTCCTCTCAAATTCATTTAGTTCATCTTGCATGGCTTTGATCCAATCATCATCACCTAAAGCATCATCAGTGCTTTTTGTTTCTAATTGGGAAAGAAATGCTCGATGTTCTACTTCATTTGTTAAGGAATTTCTAGTCCTTACAGGTTGATTTACATCACCAATGATACTATTACTGGGATTATTCTTAAGAAACCCCTGATTTGGATTTTGTAATACCTGTTCATCAACATAGGGTAGAAAGTCTTCTGGGGTAAATATTTCAGAAGTATCTTCTTGAACATTTTCCTTATCAGAAGGATCTTCTATCAAGGGTTGACAATCAGTTTTTGAAAACACATCTGAGGATGTAGGTTGGGATAGCTTAAATACAAAAGGATCAGACTCATCAAATTTTACATGCACTATTTCTTCAATAGTACAAGTATTTTTATTAAAAACTCTATAAGCCTTAGAAGTTGTGGAATAACCTAAGAAAATTCCTCCATCAGATTTTGGTGCAAATTTATGTAAGTTATATTTAGTATTCAGGATGAATACTTTGCAACCAAAAACCTTGAATTAGGAAAGTCCTGGTTTTCTTCCATTTCATAACTCATAAGGAGTTTTATTAAGAAAAGGTATAATCGAAACTCTATTTACAGTATAACAAGCAAAACTTATAGCTTCAGCCCAGAAATGTCTAGCTATAGAATATTCACTCAACATGGTTCTAGTTATCTCTTGAATAATTATATTTATTCTTTCAACTACACCATTTTGTTGAGGAGTTCAAGGTGATGAAAAATTGTGAGTAATACCTTTCCTACTACAAAAAGTTTCAAAATCAGAATTTTGAAATTATCCTCCATGATCACTATGAATAGTTTTCAGTGGAAGGATTTTCTCATTTTTAACTTGTGCTCTAAAAATTTTGAAATAATAAAAAGCTTCAGACTTCTTTTCTAGAAAATAGACCCAACTAAATCGGGTCTAATCATCATCTAGAACAAACACATAGTATTTTCCTCCAATACTTCTAGTTTGTGTTGTACCGAAAAGATCCATGTGCACTAACTGTAATGCATCAGTCATTGAGACTTTACCAATTGATTTAAAACTAGATTTATGTTTCTTTCCATATTTACAATGATCACAAACTTTGGAAGAATCAAATATAAGATCCGGTAGATCCTTAACTAGTTTCTTCTTAGAGAGTTTACATAAGTTTCTAAGGTTACAGTGTTCTAGTCTTCTATACCATAGCCAGGAATGATCTTCCATTGCACTTTGGCAAGGTAAATCTTGGCTCCATAGGTCTTATAAGTTCAATGTGTAAACATTCTCTTGCCTATTAGGTGAGAGAATAAATTCTTCCTTGGAATTGTGTACTAAGAACTTATCATTCGTAAAATTCACAAGGTACCCTTCATCACATAACCGACTTATGCTAATGAGGTTGTGATTAAGACCCTTAACAAATAATACATTTGAAATCAAAGTTTTACATAGAAGAACAATATTACCAATACCAACAATTTATCCCTATGCGTTATCTCCGAATGTTACCTTTCCTCCTTTAGTTTTGATAATCTTTTCAAAATAGCTTTTGTTACCAGTCATGTGCCGAAAACATCCACTATCCATGTACCATGTATTATTGTTGGTACTTCCTCTATCTTCCTAAAAACAAGAAATGAATTAGACTTTCGGAATCCAAACTTTCTTGGATCCGGGATTTCCAGACAACAAAATTTAGGAACCCACACTTTCTTAGAAAAATAGGCTTTATGAAAACCTAGAGATTGGATTTTATGTAAAGAAAAATTCTTTTCCCAGTGACCACCACATTGACACTTGGTACAAAATGGGTAACTTTGTGGAACAAAGTAGTTGTTACTAAAAATTGGTTTTGTATGGGTATAACCAAATCCGGATTTGTTTATTAAGGGTCGTATTTGAGAATACATTTAATCAAAATTTTCTTTACCATGGGTAAAGTTCGACAAACACTTCTTTAAGGAAAAATTTTCGGACTTGAGTTTGATAACCATGTTTTTATCTTCAAAATCATTATATTTAGAACTAGAGCTTGGCTAGAAAACACTTTTCTTAGAAATTACTTTTTCTAACTCTTTAGAAAGTATGTTCCTCTCAGAACTTACTTCCTCAAGGTTTTTTGAAATACTTATAAAATCAGAATTTTTCCAATCAAGATCTTTAGAAATATTTGATATCTCTTTTGTAAGAATAGAATTCTAAGTGTTTGCCTTATCAACTTTCTTATTGAGTATAGAGTTCTCAATATCAAGAAGTTCAGCAAACCTAGAAACTTCTTCATAGGTAGGTGAAGTATTTTCTTCATCAGAAGAGGATTCTTCATCTGAGCAGTTATAATACTTACTATCATTAGAATTTAAAGATACATTGGTCAATGATTCACCAATTCATACCTTAGCCATAAATAAATGATTGTCAATAGTTAATCTGGCAATAAGACCAAGATTTATCTTTCCTAAAGATTCATAATAAGAAGATTCATCTGAAGAGTCACCACCACTGGCACTCCGTGTGTCAGTTGATTTCAGAACTTTCTTAGCTTTGGTTTTGTAATACTTCTTCCTGATCCTTTCAGAATGTATTTCTTTCCTTTCTTTCTTTTTGTGTAGAGGAAAATCTGGTCTAATATGTCCAACGCTTTTACATTCGTAACAAGTAACTTCTCCATCTTTCCTTTATTTCCTTTCCTTTTTCTTATACTTGGATTGGAAATTTCTCTGGCCGACTATATTTTTCATCCTTCGAGAATGATTTGCTAACTCATTTTCTGAGACTTCTCTTTCACTAGAATCTGATTGAATAACCACCTTCTTAGACTTGGATCTGGTTACTCTCTCAGGATTCTTAGCTTTCATATGATTTGATGTTGCTGTAAAAGAAATAGTACCATTCCCATTATTCTTTTTGATGTTGTCAGCATCTCTCTTCATTCTTTTTTCATGTTGGAGAAGAAATCTGAATAGCTCATCAAGAGAAATTTGAGTGACCTTCCTGTTCTCATCTATAGCTGTTCTCTTTGATTACCACTCATTGGTCATAATATCAATTATCTTATCTACAAGGGCTTCATCATCTAACCCTTTTTCTCCCACAGACTATAAGCTGTTGAATATAGACATAAACCCTTGTTGAACATTGAAGATTGGTTCTCCATACGGAAAATTGAATCCATGGTATTCAGCTCTAAGCATAGCTCTCCTGGTTTCAATCACTTTAGAAGTGCCGAAGTGTGTAACTTATATCTTCTTCCTGATACAATTAGGTGCTTCACAAGAAGAAATTTGGCTATATATATTTCTAGTCATTGATCATAGTAAAGTATTGTGTACCTTATAATTGAGTTGATACTCTTTCTTTTCCTGGTTAGTGAAAGTTCTAACTTCCTTATCAGGTAATTTATAATCATCAGTAAGCATAAAGAAATTTTCCAATCTAGTTTTGATAAAAAAAAGTATTCATTCGATCTCTCCAGTACTCATAGTCATTACAATCAAAGATTGGTGGTCCTGTAGGGTTTATATTGTCAATAGAACCAACATTGATTCCTAACATTCTAAAAAAACCTGGGCAACCAAACTAGTTAGTAGAAAAGGTTGATAACCACAAAGTTTGAAATGATAAAGTTTGGAATGATAAAGATCGGAATGATAAATTTCGTATGATAATGTTTGGAATGAAAAATTTCGGAATGATAAAGTTCAGAATGAAAAAGTTCAGAATGAAAAAAAAAGAAAAACATATACTTGAGTACGAGTATTTCAGAAACCTGCTCTGATACCAATTGTAGGATCGAAATAACGATGTAGATGATCAATATACAAGAGGGGGGTGAATTGTATACTTTAAAAATTCTTTTGGAACCTTTAATGTTGGTTATGGGTAATTATGTTTTCCTTAGACAAGGAAAATCTTGGTTTAACCAAGTTAAACTAAGAAAATTCACAACACCTCTAATCACCAACTGGAGAATTGGAACCAAGGTTTACAATATAAGATTCTACCTTAAAGCGTATAGAATCTAAACTAATCAGAGTACAAGTGTAAGGAAATACAAGAAGATTATACTTTCCTTACAATACAATATGCAGCGGAAACAAACATGTAGTAAATACAAGTAACAAACAATAACTCTTTTAACCCAAAGAGAAGGGTATCCAACAACCTTGGAAAAAGGTCTCTTGATTTATACATTCAAGCAAGTCTATCTTACCCACACTAGGGTAAGCCCTCGATACTAGGATCAGAATCTATATATTGCTATCCCTGCAAGCCCCCAACTTCAAGGTAGTTGGAACCTCTGTCTTCCTCATCAAGGAAGCCCTCAAACTTCA
This sequence comes from Viscum album, assembly GCA_963277665.1. Taxonomy (NCBI): domain Eukaryota; kingdom Viridiplantae; phylum Streptophyta; class Magnoliopsida; order Santalales; family Viscaceae; genus Viscum; species Viscum album. Next base: position 1,466,446,097 of record OY728140.1, on the reverse strand, counting down.
AGGTAGTTGGCACCTCTGTCTTCATATCCCTGGAATTCCTCGAATGTAATCACCAACATTCGGAGTCGTACAAAGCAATATGAACAAGCAGTTCAGTACGCACAAGGCATGAAAATCTTCTCTCTCTAGAAATCACCTTAACAGCTTGTGTTCTATAGATCGATCAACTTCTTGTTGAGCTCTTTCAAATGAGCTCCTATTTATAGGCAAACTTTCAATGGTCGGATCCCTCTTCCAACGGTCATATTTTCCATGAAATTCGAAGGGACCTGTACACGTGTAACTCAACCAACAGTTAATTAGAAACAGAATAAATGACATCGTTTTATAACAAGCCATGTATAACTGAATGCAGGACATCATTTTGAGATGAAGCATATGTAAGTAAAAGCTAAACAATATTTCGGAGTGTAATCAAGTCAAAAGTTCGCGGTTTAACCAAAATGAAATTTGGATTCTATGTTATGAAATGTTTGGATTCTGTTTTATAGGAATTCGAAGTTTGGTTTCACCAGAAATCGGAATCTAAACTTGCAGAGTTCGGAGTTGAACTACATAAGAGTTCGGAGTAGAACTACTTGAGAGTTCGGAGTCAAACTTCTTCAGAGTTCGGAGTCGAACTACTTAAAAGTTTGGAGTCGAACGGCTTTAGAGTTCAGAGCCGAACTCCTTGAGAGTTCGGAGTCTAACTTCTTCAGATTTTGGAGTCAAACATCTTCAGAGTTCAGAGTTGAACTACTTAAGAGTTCGGAGTCGAACTACTTAAGATTTTGGAGTCGAACTACTTGAGAGTTCAGAGTCGAACTACATGAGAGTTCGGAGTCGAACTATTTGAGAGTTCAGAGTCCATAATTTGGATTAGAACTTAATTTCAGATCACATCCAGAATTCGGATCCTAAGAACAGAATGCTTCAAATCTTTTCATTATATGGCTCTTGAATTTTGGGTATGAATCTGGTTGTTGTACTTAAGAAAATATGGCTATGTATAAGAAAATCTAGGTTAGGGTAAATTTCCTTAAAGAAGTAAATTTTCTTTATTGGGGTAAAATAATATTTGCTTATGTATAAGGTGTTTATGATTTTCAAAACAAAAAGGAATTGAAAATTCATAAGGAAACCCTTATTGACTCAACAGTTCTCCTATGTGGAAACCCAGTGATGAGGTAAATTGGGTAACAGTGATGTTTCATAATTCAATTTTAAAATTATGTTTTAGTATTATTTTTTAAGATGTGGGTTTCAATGAATGAAACTTTCAAGTAGTAAATGATTTATAACCCCAATGAATTTCTAGGGATAAATTCATTTTAAGGGGGTTAGAATATAACACCCCAAGATTTTATGAGATGTATTTATTTTAATTTATTTTATTTCTTGTGTTGTATGCTACACCAATATTATCTTTCGCTATACGCAACACCGTATTAGCTTGTAGTATATGCAACACTATTGTTGATCATGTTACAAAAAAATCAAGTTCGTTTGATAGAAGTTATTCTACGCAACATTGAGTGTGTGTATATATATATATTCAATGTATAAATGAAATATGGTTGAATTATTTTATACACAACATCAAAGGAAATTTCACTACACGCAACCCTGACTTGGCTTTCTTTACACACAATCGCGACCTTCCATGATATCGTGTGTTGTACGCAATACCGAGTTTCACTAAACAATGATATGTTATTAAAATATTATATAAACTAGCAATTATGAATAGTAATACCCAATTTTTGAAATTTTATAAATTTTATCTTTCAAAATGGACTTCATTATTGGATTTGGAATATCTAAATTAGCCTTGGGTGAATTTTTGGTATTTTTTCTGAAAACTTTCAATTTTTGATGAATAGTGAAAACAGCGGGTTACTATTTTAAAACCAACTTTTTGTTTAAATAATAATTTATATTATTTAAATTTATTTTAGGTAAAAATAGATACATAATTACTATATAAGTTCAATGTAATTCATTGGAGTCATTTTACCATATTTTTATATATATAAAAAATTTATTGAATTTTTACCGCCATTTACCCACCTCATAGGAGAATTTGAAAATTTACATAAAACATAATTTTACCGCTTATGTGAGTGGAATTTATAAAAGTCGAGAGACAAGGTTAATATCAAAGAGTAAAATGTGGATCAATAAGATAAAAATAATTTTTGTTGAATAGTAACCTTTTACTTTTATTTACCACGGTTAAAAGTAAATAGGGTAATTAAGGGTAAAAATGATATTATTATTACCCTAACACAGGTCCTAATTCTATTGGATAAGTATATTTCAACCAAAAAACAACCTTTGGATTATAATATTATCAATTGGGTCCACTTGGATTATATTAGGACATTTATTATTATTTTATTTAAAAAAGAGTTAAAATAGTTAAAAGCAATGTTTAACAACTAAAAATTTTTTAATATTAGGATATACACAAGATAAATTTGACTATAAATATTAATTATAAAGATAAAATAATTTCCTACCTAATTATATTTTATTTATAATTTTTAGACTTTAAATAATTTATTATTTTTATGACACAAAGGTGATGCAGTAATTACCTAAATAATGAAATATCAAAATAATTGATATTGTAAATACCCAAAGAAATGTAATTTGGGACTTTTAATAAATTCCACTAATTTTATAGGTTTATATGAAATGTTATTATTGATTTAATTATATATTATAGAACTAATAATTCTGTTATGAGTTTCACAAAAAATCAATTACCAAATAGTGTTAAAATTGACATAAAATAGTTTTTAAAACAAATATTATATTATAAATTGTTATTATAATCTTAAAAATATATGGTTCGGCCAAATAACATCGATAAGATTATATATATTAATAATGAACCACTTGGGGTTCGTTTTTATTGTTATAGTAAGTTTATTAACCATATAGTGTAAGAAAACAAGAAGACACGTTAAAAGTTAAATTATTTAACATAGAGTTAAATCTAAATGATAAGGTTAAAATAGTGACCTAAACTTGTCTAAAACCTATTTTATGGGAGTATTTCGACCCATCCACACATTAGATTCTAAATAAATCAATTTTTAGCTATTATAAACCGAATATGACTTTATTATAAAATAATATTTTAGGTTTTTTCAAATGTGCCCCTCTCTTCCCTTATCAAAAGGGAACCCCTTCCCTCTTCTCTTCACACCCTTTTGTGCCTTGATGCTCAGACAAAACATGCCCATTTCTCTTCTACACTTCCCTAGAAAAATTCTGGAGGTTCTGTTCTTCTCAAAAGATCAACTCTACTTCCTTAAGAGGAAGATTAAAGGAGGGGCGTCGAAGAAGAGGTAATCTCTTCTTCCAATTCTCTCAAGTTTATTTCTTCTTCTACTACTTCTTATTTAGTTGTATCATTATAAATTAATAGCATCAGTATTAATTATATACTGATATGTTATTATAAAAATGAAACAACCCTATTTCACCTTCTATCCATCCTATTGAAAACTAAATCACCGCGCATGCGTACGTACGGAATACCGTCTCCACATCGTGGTGTAATCTGTTTTCGACCACCACCTTACAGGGATTAGTATAATGGTGTAAATAAATAACTATATATGATTATTTTAGGGTGATATTAATTCTGAATTATTATACAAACACTTCAATACAATTCCACGATCATTGGAACGATAACATCGCTCGTGCGTATGTACGGACTACCGTCTCCACGACGCGATGAGATTCATTCTCCATGTTAACCATTCATGAATGATTATAAAGTATATATAATGAATAATAATGAAATATATGACATAATTATGATACTATATTTATGTATATATGTGTGTGTGTCATCTACTTAATTCCATTCAATTCAATAAGGAAACGAAAACAACATTCATGCATACGTACGGCCTTCCGTCTCTATGAACGGTGTATTTCATTCCATTTATCGATCTATCATTATATATGTATATGATGAATATATATTATATATAAATCATTTTTTACATTCTTAAATTATTTAAATCAGGATATAAGTAATAATATCAAGAACAACAAGTTGAAACACGATAAATGAAACGATTTTACCAGAAACGCTGCTTTAACATGGAATTTACAAAAGAACGGGTAATATAAAGTCATAAGTGAGCCATGTATGATATCATAACAATGAATATGATTCTGTAATAAGTCAATGACATTATTTAAATTATTATACAGGAGTTTCGGATACATATGATGCTTATCTGACATAAGGTAAGGGATAATTATTCCAATCTCGTTTTTATTCGAGATTGTTTATTCGTAAGTATTTACTGGGGTTATTGTTGTCATCCATGTCTGTGTTTTCTAAATGTGTTTTTATGTATGTTTAAATCCCCTTTTTATCCATATTTGACTTTTACCACATGTTATGAAAGGAATATTACTTTTGTTTACCATACAAGGAACTTTTTTACTTTTCTGAAAAAAGTATGAGTAGAATGTTTTTTTAAATTATACGGCATGAACGGATTTTTATGGATTCAAAACACCTTATTTTCAAGAATCTTACTCTACAAGACTTCATGACTATTTTCAACAAAATCCTTTTTTAAAAAAAAGTGCATGTCATTTTGTAAAAAGAATATGATTTTGAATAAGAAATGATATTTTCCTCAAGAATTCATTTCAAGTGTTTTATCAAAACCATTTTACATATAAGATTACATTATTTCATATGTTTATGTTTCAAGTATAATTTCTCTATGATTTACATGGTTTCACTTTTCTTATGATGAAATGATATCCATTTGTTTTATATGGATTATGCAATGATGTGATGATGTTTATGAAACCCATTTTATTCTTTGGGTTATGATGAATGATTAATGTTTATCTCATGACACAAGTAAGAATGATTTCATAATGAGATTGGTGGGACATATATATCCTTCCAATGAATTGGGTAAAGATTTATATCTCATGAGATAGACATGGATGGAACGACAAGTTTAACCAGTTCTGTATTACAGGACTGAAACGAGGAGTGAATTCAATTCAGAAAGGGACTTTGTCCACTAAGATGGTCCTGGCAGCAATGTCTTGGATAATATGGAAATCATAACATGTGCTTAATGTTTTCCACAATTACATGTTTTAATCCCATGCTATTTTATCATGATTGATGTTCTGTTGTGATCTATGCCATACGTACTACCATGTTTTATGTCATTGCTCAAGATTTTGATGTTTAAATATTATGCTCATGTTTTGAGGTTCAAATGTATATGGTTTGTATTATTTTCTCCATGCTTACCCTTAATGAGCATTTGAGGTCACCCTTTTATATGTTTTCTTTTCCCTGGGATATAAAGAAACGTTTTAGGTAAGAAATCAAAAGGGGAAGATCTTTATGAGAAATGTTGAACATCTTTCACCACGATTAGAAGATTATGTTCCAAGTTTCCAAAGACAATACACTATTACTGTCCTTTGGTGTCTATTTTTGTTATGTATTAAGTACTCCAAAAAAGTAATGTAATGTCTTTGTATGTCAAGATTTGGGTCTCTACACATCTCCCTAAATGCCAAATGCCACTAACTAGTAGTAAGGGACTTATAGGTATAGTGGGGAGGATATACCTTCTTGAAGGTTAATAAAGGTACAAGTCCGAGTATAATAATAAATATGTAGTGGAATAAATGACCCAGTAGACTCGAACCAGACTCGAAGAGAAGAAGCACATTCAATATTGATAAACAGCGGAAGCAATAAATATAACAACATCAGCGGAAACTAATCAGAACATCATGTTGATCACTTGTAACTACTACTGGGCAACAAAACATTCTTCCAAAGCAGGTCTTACATATCCATATATATATATATATATATAAAGAGATCCAATGGATAACAAAATGTAGCCACGTAAAAAGAAAGCATGCTGAGACAGGAAATGAAGAAAAAAAAATCATCTCCAGGTAGGAAATACTTCAAGGTCTAAACCATCTCCATGAAATAGCTAATGTAGTCCAGAACGTGAGGTCGACCTCTTTCCTACACATAAATCCATAAATTCTACATGCATCCCGAAGGGCCCATGTAGGGTCTGAGATGAATCTTAGTTGGATACCACCCAATGGTGCATACCAAATATAAGTGTTTAAGAAGGCATGATGTTATAATACAAACAATAAACAATACTATACACAAATAAACATAAACTCCACTGGTACTCTATAGCCACCGCAAAGTGTCACCTGTGTCGGCCAATGCCGAAATCTCTGTCATGTGACCCGACACCATATGACCCCTGACACTGTGGGTTTCAAGAACCAAAGTCCCAAAGGTACACCCAAGAAATAGTAACCCAATGGAATAGTGATGCCTGTCCTCAAATAAGTAACCGGAGGGACAACAATGTCTACCCTCAAATAAGGTAACTGAAAGAAAAACGAAGACTTCCCTCAAATAATGGTGAGCCCTTTCCGCCCAACTTGATAGCCTCAATGATATCCCCTGATGGATCCCCACCTTCCACGTGGCTTCCTACAATAAGCACCCCCAAACCAAAAGTACCTAAACCAAAACTAACGGGGGCCTCGACCCATATGGGTGGTCAAAACCACCACATCATGGAGTCTCAATCTATGCACACTACTCAAATTTCCAAGTGAGTGGTAATCACTAAATATTACCCAAGATACAACCTCTATGACACCTCTTTCCCCTACGACCATGCTACTCAATTCTGATGGCCTTTCCATCCAAGTAACCTGGGTTATGCCTGACCTGACAGTCACCCTGCCTCAAGCCGATGTTGATGAATCCCAATATCGTGGTCAGAACCACCCAATGTAACCCGGACCAAGCCCAACCTATGATCAGAAACACTCAAGAATATTTGGGCCATGCCCTACACAACCTGAAGGGTTCTCTCACATACAATTCAGAAATTATATATATAACACTTTTAAACAAGTCATATAAATAGGAAAAACTATCTAAATAGTTGAATTTGCAGTAACCCAATAGTTATCACACTGCAGCACTAAGTTCCTGAATGCCTCTAAATAATGAAATCATGCTTTACTAGATAACACATATCAGTTCCAAAAAACGAGGACCATTTATAACCATTTTGGAACCAAATCCAAAATGTCCCAACGAGCGTCAACCTCTCGCCCAGCCTTGCTCAAGAAATGTTGGTAATAAGGCATACCCAAAGGCATCATATGGATCTAACAATTAATTCAATATGTAATAACAGATAAAACAGGGTCATGCTTAGAATTCCCAAATGTTCGCTTTAAGCTGTGCCACCCAATGGTCTGTGAAAACACAAAAGAAGGTATTCACCACCTACCTGAGACTCATAGACGTAGGCACATCCGATATTGATCTCTAATTCGAATCCTTTTTTCGTAGATCTATGTTTCCGTCAAATATAGGCAATTACACTCGGATAGAAACTGCGACGTGTGAGGAAAGGAAACTAGAATGAAACAGGGTGGGCTGGTTTAGCCTCACTTTTGCAATCCCGCAGCCACCGATAGATTGAATAAGGAACTCTAGATGACGAATCAAGGGCAAGGTGTGTTCTTCATGTTTTCGGAATGGACCTGTTCTGATGCTGGGGAAGAAGAATGTGTTTTCTGAAATAGGATGCGACACTCCTTCATTTAAGCGAATAAAAAAATTACACTGCATGTATTAAGGACTACACACCGTGTAGTATCCATTTCCATTCCCTGACGTAAGAGGAGGTTTCCAAATGACTTGGATTCTCCAAAAGGGTTGACACATGGCTTGAACTGAGTCGGTACGCAGAAAGGGGGATACACAGCGTGTCGAGAAAGACTACACGCTGTTTAGTAGGAAATTTCCACATGTTCATCAAACGAAATATACAAGGAGAGAACAATACGGGTACATTCCTAACCTTTACATGGTGTGTACTTTAGAGTACATGATGTGTAGTATGGAAATTTATATAACTTCCCAAATTTTCCCAGTTTTTTCAGAAATAAGTCAAAAATTCAAACAGGGTCAGGATTTTGATCTGTTCTAAAAACCTGGGTTCTTACACCTTGAGGTTATTTATTTGGAATAGAAATATTTGAAGGAGTATCTCATGGGGAATATATCCCCTTGATATGTAGAAAATACAGTTGGGGCTTACACATAAGAAGTATCCCTAAAATAGAGTCATTTAAACCATGTTGAATGAATAATCTTGGTAGATCTCTAAGACCATGTGATTCATTATTAGTGTGAAAAACAAAAGATAATATAAAACCAAGTTCATCAATTTATATGAAGTCACAACATAACCCAAACATTCAAACCCACTACCCAGACAATTACCAAATGCAGTCCCCCTGTATAACATGTCTATAACCACATTACAGTCCCACTTCCCAATGTCACATGACTGCCACAACACAAACGAAGGTAGTCCCACTTTTTAAAGGTCAATTCATTCCTCAATAAATTAGTCTCTCAACTTGATATTACAACAAACCACTCGTATCCCCCCCCCCCACACCAATCCCACAACAATTATGGTTAAACCATTATCCCACTGCACACACATACCAAACCCTTATCACAGAACTAACTCCCATACCAACCCCTACACCCATAATGGTTCTCCTAATAGCAGCACCACAAAATTCACACAAGGTCACAAATCCAAACAGAACAAAACACATAGCCACAGCTATCAAAAAATTAATATTAAAATTTGTCAAACAATATTCTTTAAGTCCACTTTTATAAACAGGGGTGATCACACAATGGTTTCATCTGATGGAATCAATTTCAAATAGCCAAATATATGGGTTTAATCAAATTTTATGTTACATCCATTTGTCCAACATCATAAAAAAAGAACATCACCAGTGTGAAAGCAAAGACCCCCAACGCCCATGAATTTTAGAAGAAATATATCCACAACAATCCATAAAATAATCAAATATAACAATTAAACACGGTGATCAACTTCAAACAACTCCATCCTGTTATTCCATAGATCATGTTATATTTTGATCATATTCTATTCCTCTAATTTACTACATGTTAAGAAAATGATTCAACTATTCTTCACAAAAAAAAATTAGTACAGCAACCCCACATGATGCACAAAATGTGAGTGGTATAAGAATCCATACATGGAACGATAGGTGACCAAAACTCCTCATTGCGCAAAAAACAAGGGATCACGAGAGTAGTAGGAAACCTGGAGAAAACTAAGTAGGATGGGGCTATAGAATCAAAAACATATCATCTGTAGAGGAATACTTAATGCGCACCCCAAGGAAATAGAATGAACAATGGGAATAGAATATCTCAGCTTTGAAGAGCCAGATCCAATATTAAAGGTAGAACGGTTTCAAAATCCATTAACATGGGATCATGGTCAAGATCATATGGTTTGAGTGTCACAAATTCAAAGATAATTAAGATATTAAATATATACTTAATATCATTTGAAATTCCTAAACAAGGCTGTAAACTCAGTTTACATCAAATAAGATGTAAGAGGGACAAAACTGGAAAAAACCGGGAAAAACTTAAAAAATGTGAAATTAGTCAATCATGGATGAGTCACTGATGGTTGATTCACTGATGGGTGAATCTTCGACATTGATCCACCGAAGGGTGAGATACTGATGTGATCTTCTAACCCTGATCCACCGAAGGGTGATCTTATGATGTGACCAACAAACAATGACCCACCGGCACAACGACATACCGATGCCACAACTCACCGACGCCCTGACTCACCAATATCAATGCCCCTGACTCACCGATGCTGAAGCCCCTAACTCAATAATGCTAACACCCCTGATTCATCGATAGAAAAACTAGAATTTTGGAAAACTCTTGAAATGAGCTATTTTTGCCTCCCAGAACACCCTAAAAAGTTGATTTTCATAATGGAATAGACATGGGAAATCTGTGTCATTACATACGATGCCTCTCAAAATATTTTTGTGCACAATATTTAAAACCAAACCCATAAATAAAGTGGATTCTGAGCAACCACCCCATATGACACCTCTCAAGGATAAACCACCCTGTGTTGTTCGAAAGCTGGAGTGAAAACCCTAACAACCACGAACACCTCCTCAACATCTATCTCTTGAACAACCATGGAGACACTAAGGACCCACTTCCCCAAAAAACCTTGCAACACCAATGTCAAATCCTCCCAACACATGGATTTAGGAGATCCTTCTTCTATGTCCAGATATTATATGCTTTGGGCATCACTGACTCGCCAACACGAGTTTAATGGAATCCGCACTAATGTGTCTCGATTAGGGATCAAGTCCTCCGCTCCCCACAATCAGAAAATTTCACACAAATTAAAAGAATAGGGAAACAACTCATCTAATAAAGAAAAAGTTCAAGAATTACATCATAAAATGAAGCACAAAAGTAAAACATAGAAACAAAACATAGAACAGATCTGGGTATTGGGAATGAATTTGTGCCTCCCACTCCAAAGTATTATCTTAGAGGCCACCATTCCTTCATAACACATAGGCCAATGGAATGGTCAATCCAAGAAGAACCTTTTCCTCATGATACTATATTCATACTGGACACTCCACAAATGTTGTGTTGCCCTTGATATCCAACTCTCCCCATTAAATGAAGTGGTTGTCATCGTGTAGATACAAATTGAGATAAAATACATGGAAGATTTCATGGATCCTCTCCAACTGTGGTGGAAAATCTAGCTGATATCCCACTATGTCAACTCATCCCAACACCTCCAATGGTTTGATGAACCTGGAGAAAGCTTCCCCCCCTATACCAAAACTTTGCTTCCCACATCGAGGGGAAACCTTAAAAAAGACATAGTCTCGAACATCTAAATCCAAAGTTCTCCTCCTATGATCGGAATATGACTTATATAGGACTTGTGTTACCTTCAATCTCTAATAGATAATCTGCCCCTTCTCTATTGTACCCTACACCATGTCTAGACCAAGAATGGTTGCCTCCTCAAATTTTGTCCAGCAAAAGGGTAAATGGCACATCCTCCTGTATAGAGCTTCAAATGATTCCTTACCAATTGAAGAGTGATCGCTATTATTGTAAGAAAACACTAACAGGGGAAAATTTATCACCCATGACCCTCTAATGTCCAAAACACATGCTTGTAACATTTCCTTCAACGTTTGGATGGTCGTCTATGTCTTCCCATCCATCTAATGGTGGAAAGTAGTGTTTATGTGTAACTGGGTGCCGGAGTCAGGATGCAATCCCCTCCAAAATCATGATGTAAAACATGTATCCCTATCTGAGACAATGTATCTAGTAACTCCATGCAGTCACACCACCTCATCAACATACATCTACACTAAGGCATCCACTGCACTAGACTCCTCGATTGCCAAGAAGTAGTGACGATATCAAAAATTGTTCCACTAATTCCCAAAGTGAATCACATCTTCCATCATCCCTTGGTAATCCTGTTAAAAAATCCATCTATATTTCTTACCACTTACACTCAGAAACATATAAGGATTGGAACAGACCGTCAGGATCATGGTGCTCAACCTTCACCTACTGACACACTAGGCATCATTCCACAAACTCCTCCCCCGTCTGCTTCACCCCAAGCCACCAAACTATTCCCCCAAGACTTAATACATCATGTATACTCCTATATGAATCTCTTTGAAGTGGGATATGGAACTCATGGAGTACTAACTTGTGAATTTTCACTAGGACAAACAACATTCCATGGAATAGTATCTGATTCTGTCTATCCTCCAACCATCCCTCCGAAGCATCAACTGGGAAAGTGACCTCACGCATCACATTAGTTTTTAAGTATTTACACTAATACTTCTCTACCTAGAACATTAAATAAAACTATACTATCATCTAAAAAGTATATCCTCTATCTTCAAGAACTCTCACATCCATATGTAAAGCGACCAAATCCTCCATTTCATTCCAAGAATCCACGGATTCTAGAATTACCTCCTTCTGTGACATCCGGCTTAAAGAATAAGCCACCACATCCCCATTTCTTGATGTTTAAGAGATCTCAAAGTCTTTGTCCGGGACAAAATCCATCCACATTCACTGCTGAATGTTAAGGTTGTGCTGGGAGAAGATATACCCCATGCTCTTGTGGTTTGTGAAGACCACAAAGAGCTCCCCAGATAGGTAATGTTGCCATAACTTCATTGAAAACATGGCCAATACAAGCTCCAAATTATGGGTGGCATAGTTGCATTAATTTGTACATAACATCATAGACCCATAAGATATCACACCCTACTATTTCTTTTTCACTCATCCCAAGACTAGACCAGAAGTATCCCAAAACACCTCAAACATCACCCCTTATTATGGAAATATAATCACTAAGACACTAAACAGCTTCCCCTTACGGTTGCAGAAAGCTACCTGGCACTACTAACTCCACCAGAAGACCTGGTATTTTCTGGTCATAGTCATCAATAAAGCCACAACATGAGATATTCCAAAAACGAATATTCAGTAATAGCCTACTAGACCCAAGAAGCCGTGAACCTCTTCCATGTCCTTGGATGATACCCAAGAAATAATTACCTTGACCTTTTATGGGTCCACTTTTATCCCTTTTTGAGACACCACATGTCCAAAGAAGTTCACATCTCACATCTAGAACTTACACTTATATATCTTACTATAGATCTGGTGGTGCCAGAGGACCTACAAGATAGTCTTAACATGCTCAGCACACTCCTCCTCTGACCTTGAGTAAACAAAAATATCATCATTGAACATGATGATGAACTTGTCCAGAATCTTATGGAAGATAGTGTTCATGATCAATATGATCAGGACTTGTGCATTCATGACACCGAAGGGAATGACCATGAACTCTATGTTCCCATACTTACACCTGAAAGAAGTCTTTAGTATGTCACCCTTCTTCACCCTCAATTGGTGATATATAGACTTCATATCAATCCTAGATAACCAAAATTTTCCCCTCAACTAGTTGAATGGATCATTTATCCTCATAAAGGGGGTAAAAGTTCTAGAACATTACCTGGTTCAGTTTCTAATAGTCTATGCACAACCTTAGACCACCATATTCCATCATTGAGAACAAGACCAGAGAGCCCCATGGAAACACACTTTGTTAGATAAATCCCTTTTTCATCAGGTCATAAAATTGAATTGTCAACTCCTACAACTCAGAAGGAACCATCCAATATAGATCTATCGAAATCGGATGGTCATCGGGTTGCAAGTTGATTATGAACTCAACTTCATGTCAAGGGGTAAGGGTTACATCCTCCTCTAGGATGATATCCATGAACTCTCTAATAACCCATGAAACCTCCAAAATATGTTTTTGCACTGAACCCACTAATAGCTCAGTTGACAAGAAGAGAAGAGGATCCACACACCGACTTCCCACCTGAAATCGTTTTTCACCAATGAAATCTATAGGATGGCCATCCATATTTGAAAACACGACTCTTCATCCAAAGTAGTCGATATATTTTTGCATATAAAACAGACAGTCGATTCTTAGGGTGGCAGTATCAAACTGAATCTAAATAAAAATAATATCCCCACAAGAAGTGATAGTTTCCACAAGTCATCTTCCTCCTCTCGATCAAGGAATGGATATTGTCAACTTCTCAAGCCTTCCCTCCATCTCGGAGTCTGAAACACTACCTTTGTACTTACCTATGGTCTACAGCTGGAAATAATGAAGGGACATTTTCTACATGTCATCTTCCTCCTCTTGATCGGCCCTTTACTGATCAACCAGGTCAGCATACTGGGCCTCAACTACTCATAACACATATGGGCTATGTTTGGGTTCCATAACTGAACAAAGGTTATGAATTATCTCTTAATCCCTTTAGTATGGAAATTATCTTTTAAATTAATTTTAACTATTAATTTCAATTAAATTCACAAAATTCCCAAGTCAAATTAGAACACAAGTCATTGTAATCAATGTACCATTACTATGGAATCTGCACTGCAATAGATGTGTCCTCACTTGGTCATTCAGTGAATCTAGAGGTTTTGCATCAGTTCAAAGGGGGCCCTAAAATCCCATTTCCTAGCCATTCTTCCATGGACTATTTCACACACAAAGGTTTCCTAACACCATTTCCCTACCATACCATGCAATCCTCAATGTGCCTAAATCCAAACTATGTCCTTCTCTCAAAAATCACCTCGGATACCATTCTGTCACGAATCGTCATTTTCAAGATAAGGTAAGGGAAAACAAAGTTTCATTCCCTTTTGTATTCAAGATGAATGAGAGATAATGACCCCCGATTCCCACCTTCAATAGGCCTCAGAGTGGAGACTAGAAACATGGGTATAGAATCTCACACAAAATTGAAGACATTACCCTTTTATAGAAAATAGGATTAGGAGATAAGATGGTAAAATTTTCAACAACACCAAACATTTATATAAAGGGAACCATGATCCGAACCATGCATGATTTAAATGTAAATAGGGAAAAAATTACAACCAACATAAAAAATAATGTACCAAAAGAAATAGACTATGTAGCATCACAACAACTATTCCGAAACCCAAGAAAATAAAGTTTATAATGGTCTTCAATGTCCTCCTGGAAACCTAAAAATATTTTTACAAATATAGGGTGAGTATAAAATTATACCCTGTAGAAAAACTAAATATACTCGTGCACAAGTGGGGGAACATGATAATTCCCTTATGAGAGAAAAATATAACCTCAAAACAGCTACCAAGGAGTACTATATAGCCCAATTTCAACATGCCAAACACACTAATTAATGCATGTTTTGTAAAGAAGTAGTATAAGACCATCGACATTTGGGTACCGCTCACCACTTTCACACAGGTTACCTTCCGATTTTTAATGGATAACGTCTTGATGCTACCGCTCTTCCAAAATGAATTCCCACTACCATAAATATCCCACACACACCAGGGCCTCAAACCACACTCAAATACCACCCAAAAAACACCCGGACAACAACAAACATGCCTCTCCCTCAAAGACACCTGATCCTTATACTGAAGACACATGAGAAAAAAACCATGCTGGCAAACACCTGATCCCCTCGTCCACAATAAACCTACTTGAAGGATCTTGGACTATGGTAATCCACAAGACATTACACCCTAAATGTATATAATCAAGTGGTAAAAACCCATAATATGGTGAAACAAATAATGTTAGTAACCAGCCATCCATCCTCCCACAGGGATGTTGTGAAAGACACCCACCCCAGAATATGGGGGTGTTCGACACATGGTGTTAACCAAGGGTGAGGTGTGTATAGAAATAACAAGGAACTAAAATATATAAATATAAGTAAAAAAACTCACCCAAACCTATGGGTCCCAAAAAAAACCACCCCACCCCACCCAAACCACTTCTACTGCTACCCCTATATGCACAACCACACAAATAACCACTGTCAAAGTGTAATCCCCACCCCGTTTTTATTCAACCATTTTCCATTTATTTATTAAGTGGTTAACATTAATTTAATCTAGTAACACATAGGAAAACTTATGTGCACTACATCTGCAACTACCTCAAAAGGTGAAGATCCTGTATAACTAAAAACACAGAAACCAACTCACTTGGATCTTCGTTACACCAACATTGAACAGGGGAAGAGGGGCCAAGGTAATGAATTAACACTTTAACACCCATTCATAAAAAACAACAGTGAGAAAACTACATGAAGTCCCACTGCACACCCATGTTTTCACTTTAAAATTGTTCAACCATTGCCAAATGTCATTATTCAATGTTATACCCCACAAACAATCCCTCACAACAAAACTCATCTGCACTGTTACACAACAACACCACACCTAGAATGCCTATTTACATGAAGTCATGAGACCACCCTAACCTGCAGCCCCACTACTAAATCACTTTCCAAATATAGTCTCACTTCATAAAAATTCCATAACCACATTGTAGTCCCACTGCCCAACATCGCTTGATGGCCTCAACACAAACAAAGTCAATCCCACTGCCTAAAAGTCCATCCATTCCACAATCAATCAGTCTCTCAACCTGAGATTCCAACACCCCACTTGTACCACTCTATACACCAATCCCACAACAACCACCATTAAACCACAACCCTACTACACTCACATAGCACACCCTTCTCACAGAACCAACTCCCTGACCCACCCCTACATCCATAACTATGATTCTAACAGCAGCACCACACAAATCACACAAGGTCACAAAGCCTAACAGAACACAACTCTAACGAACACATATCAAAATTTATATTTTCATATTTTCTAAAAACTGTTATATAAGTCCACATTGATAAATAGGTGTGATCACAAAAACTTTTCATCCTCAAGAATCCATTTTAATTTTCCAAGTATATGTGATTAAGCATATTTCATGTCACCACCATTCATCAAGCAGCATGACAAAACATAACATCACTGGTGTTTAAGAAAATACCACCAATGGCCTTGATTTTTAGAAGTCATATATCCACAACAAACCATAAAAGAATCAAATGTGACAATTAAAGTAGTAGATCAACATCAATCAACTCCTTTCCCGTTATTCTATTGACCATGTTATCTTTTGATAATATTCCCTTCCCCTTATTTATTACTTTTTAAGAAAAATATTCATCTATTATTCATGAAGAAACATTAGAAAACACAGCCCGCATGATTAAAAAAAATGGATTTAGAACAATCTCTACTTAGAACAACATGAAACAAAAACTCCTCCTTGCGCCAAAAACATTGGAGCATGCATGCAGCAAGAATCCTTGAGAAAACTGAGCAAGAGGGGGCTCTATCATAGGCACACGTCTCTTCTAGAGAGGAACACTTTAGGCGCACCAACAGATACTAGAAAACACACTAGTAAGGGATGATACTGGCCTTGAAGATCCATATACTATATTAAAGGAATAACAGTTTCAAAATCCATTAATGTGGGATCGTGGTCATGATCATGCGGTTTGAGTATCCCAAATCCCCAGAGTATTAAGTTATTAATGGTATAATTAATATACATTGAAAATACCTTAATCATTTCCAAATAAGTCTTTAAACTCTATAGACATAAAATAATATATTAGAGGTACGGATATCAAAAAGCTGGAAAAAAATTAGAAATATAGGAAATGAGTCACTGATGGATGACTCACCGATGGGTGAGTCACCGATGCTAATCGAATGATAGGTGAGATACCTATATAACCTATCAACATTGATTCACCAATGCTGAGCTACCAACACAATAAATTACTGATGCCATGACTTACTGACCCCCTGATTCACCGATAATGATGCCCCTGACTCACCAATGCCAATGCCCCTGACTCACCGATGTTGTCTCCACTGACTCAACGATGCTAACACGTGTAAATCACTAATACCGATTCCCCTGACTCACCTATGAATGAACTATAATTTTTTAAAACTCTTGAAATGAGCTACCATTTCCTCTTAGAACACCCAAAACTCTGGATTTTCAATAAGGAATGATCAAGGAAAATCTAGGTCATAAAATGAAAATAAACTAAAATAGAACATGATATAATAATAAATGAAATTCTATAAAATATCCTGAATAGTCATGTCCTACATATAAAATTGGTCACCAACTGGGCGAACCATATATATAGATGTAAACAAAATAACCTAAAATAAATGTACAAGTCTCCAATACTAACTCTGAGCTAGACCACATAGCTAGTCTCCAGACACTGTCAAATTGCTTAAGTACAATCTTATGAATCCACATCAGTGGCTCTTCTCAATCATGAAACTCTACACCTTAGCCTAATCCACCATGAAACTATTATCAACCTGAAAAGTGTAACACCCCGACCCCAGTTACCCAGAGTCGGTGCATTATTACGTAACATTGGCATGATCACAAAAGATCAATTATCAAAAGACCAATTAGTTTAGTAGCCTTGGAAGCACTAGATATATTCATAAGTCTTACATTACATCATAAAGTAAAACAAAACTACAACACCATCTTTTCTTCGTATCCCCTCATACTATTCATACAGGTCAATCATAAAATATTTCTTCACATCCTGGGAAAATAAAACATAGAAAGGGGTGAGCTCAGATGCTTAGTAATGATAGCTATATAGATGAAACTTTCATAAATAAACATAAACATTTAAGGCAATGTATAACTAAAACAAAAGCCTTATAAACATGAACTTCAGCATAATATAGAACAAATAAAATAAAATAATTCAATTTACTTATTCCCATGGATATTATACTAGTCCAATAATCACATGCAATATCAATAACCACTTTCATAATGATGGAATGCATAATTCCAGACTATCATAACCACGTAGCCAAGGCCTCGTGCCAAGAATACAAATAAGATTTTTTCAAGGCCTCATGCCAAGACACTAGTTTGCCTCATGAGACCTACTGATGCATCGAGGAGCTATAGCGGCATCATCCTGTCACTTATTGAGTCCAATTCATTCCTTATATGAACAGGTTTAAACATATCATAAACCATAACATAATCGTATCACATAAAACATGCATAAAGGAAACATAACACTTCCATATTTCAATCACAATATATCAATACAACACATTGATATAATAAAAACACTGTCAAAATCATTTTCAATACCAAAATATAAGAAAAGTAAAACATGGTATTTATTTTTCAATTAAAAAAGTTATGTCTTGTAGAGGAAGACGAAACTCAAATAATGGCCGCGGCGGCGGAGAATTCGTTGTCGCCGTATACGTAAGAAAAAACATTCCTTTTTATGTTTAGTAAAATCACTTCATATAAAAAGATTCCATTTGAATAAAAGTCAAATTTAAGGGGTTTATACACCGTATAAATGAAAGTTTTGTATAAAACAAAATATGCCTCAATGAATGGAGATTAAGACGAAGTCCCTTACCTTGTGTCCAACATGACTCGATCGTTCATTAATCTACTAAATAATAAACTATAGTTAATTTCTACTTGCTTAAAAACCTTTTTAAAGTTCATTATTCCTTTTATATCACTTATTACCATGTTATTAACATTATGTAGTCATTTATGTTAATAACGGTTGTTTTTTCGATCTTTGGTACTTGAGTCAACAATAAACATCTTATAATTAAAAGTTGTTTTTGTGGTAGAATATCCATTATATAAAGAATTATATTCATGATTTAGATATCATATATATAATATATATCCAGTAGAAACATGAATTTATAATATTACATAACATTTAGAGGTAAGAAATGAAATGCGTTGTTCATGGAGACGGTAAGCCATATGTACGCATGACCACTACATTCATTTCTATTTCGTATTTAATGGAATGAAATCATAATAATATAAAAGTATATTATAATTCCAGTATAATATCATATATAATATCATTAACTCCATCCTTTATACATCCCACATAAGTCATTAACGAATCAAATCACTTTGAGGGGCGGTAGTCCACACTTCCTAAAATGAAGATATCCTGTTTACCCATAATGGAAACCATAAATGTATGCCATAAATGAAAAATACAGAATAATAATGAAAAAATAAACATAATATATATCATATATAAATATGGTGACATTTTAATGGCCACCATGAATGGTGTTAATAGAATATTGAACAATCATCGTTTCATGAGGGAGTAATTCGCCAACCACAGAAACAGTGTGTTTTTTAACCATTAAACGGAGGTGTGTGTAATTTTAAACCAAATACATCTCATAACAACATCCTAGTATATAAGAATATACTGGTGTTGTTACAAAAGATAGGAATAAAAATAGTTTAAGGGGTTCGAGAAGCAAAATAATACAAAAGAACATAAGAGAAGACATTACCTTAAAATCATGTAACTCTTTTTTATTTGAGCCAAAGTCTTCCTTGGGAAGACTTCTTCCCAATGTGAGGATTCTAGGATTAAGAGAGGGAATTTTAGAGAGTATTTGGGTAGAGGTTGGCCGAGCCAAATGGCTTGATGGTGAGAATAAGGTGGTAGAGGTGGGGGCCTTTTACAAGAGGAGAGGAGGGGCACTCTTGGAAAGTCATGAAATGTTACTTTATTATGAAATGATTTTCGAGTTTTAAAGGTCCCAAAATGATATATTTCTAGGATAAGGTGATAAGGTTTATAAATATACCCGTCCAATAGGTTTTAGATAAGTGTAAGTCTTAGATTTTACCTCATCATTTCATTTTATTTAAATTGTTCATTAATGAGGTAATCGCTGCATTATCATGGTGTCATAAATAAATTTATTTATTTAATTCCTAAAGATTATAAAAAAATTACCATTATGTAGGAAATATTTTTATATTTTCAATGAATATTTATATTTGAAAATTTAACTTATATAACCCCATGTAATTATTGTTTTAGTAAAACAACAAATGTTTGTGAAACTTTTATTTCTACTTTAAATAGAATGTTAATAATGTCATTTTCTTACCCAAGTGGCTCCATGGGGTCCCCAAGCAGACCCATGGATTTTCTTGGTCGGCCATGACTCATCCCATAAGGTTATGACAAGTGTAAAGGTAATTTCATATTATTATAACATTATATTTACCTTAAATTACACTAATTACCTTTAATCGCGATTAATAGAACTTAAAAGTTACTATTCACCAAAAATTATTTTAATCCCATTGAACCAAATTTTACTTCCTAATGAAAATGTTATATGTCGGATTTTTGAAATTCAAATCACAGAGGTGCCAAAATTTCATTTAAACGAAAAATTAGTTTTTTAGCTACCACTTAGTGGTTTCACTATTCATCAAAAATCGATGTTTTTCAGAAAAATACCATAAATTCACTCTAAGATATATTTGATATTCCAAATTATATAATTATTTCCATTTTACCAAATTCAAAACATAAAAGGTGCATTAATTATTTTTATATTTAATTCCCACTGTCATAACAAATAACCTGTTTTTAAGAAACAATATCTATCTAAAGATTGACAATCGTTTATGTCCAATTTCAAAGTGAAATTAATTTTAATGACAACCATTGAATAAAATGGTAAAATTATATTCTAATTATACTTTAAAACCAGTCAATAGTATAATTTATCACTATAAATTATTTTTATTAAAAAAGTTGTTTTTAAGTATTTTTCTCTATTCATCGAAAATTGGGAGTTCTCAGAAAAACACCAAAAATTCAACATAGGCTAATTTTGATATTCCGAATCCAAAAATGAAGTCCATTTTCAAATATAAAATTTATATAATTAAAAAAGTGGGTATTAATATTCATAACGGCTACATTGATTGGTCGCGGTGTGTTAGAATCTCAAACTAGCGTACAATGCAAGCTATTGTATTATTGAAAGAGAAGTGTATCGTCGAAGCTTGGGGTTTTACATTCTCCCCTCCTTCAATAAATTGAATCCTCGCAATTTTAAATTGTTCTTCGAAAATTAATGGTTGAAAATAGAAAATACCTTTGTGGAAAACCTAAATTATAAATAGGGTTAATAAAAATATAACTTTAAAATAAAGAAAGAGAAGTACAAAGGTCACCCGAGATAGCCCATACTTGGATTCTATGAAAACATGGATATGGAGGAGAAAAAACCATCAAGGTCTGATAGAGAGTTGTAGAAAATAGGATTATGAGAAAGTTAACTACAATAAAATCACAAACTTGTGATTAGTTAAATGGTCATTGATTCCCCAATTGGAAAAGTTAAACGACAACGTTTTTGGTTTAAGTTACCTTTCATAAAGTTGAGGAATTTATTTAGGAGATTTACTAAGAATGTAAGGAAATATACTTACTTGTCAAGTAGACTTTTATTCATTAATAAATTTTTACCACAAACCCATCTTTCACTCTAAAAGGTAATAGAACTCAAAAATATTATATTTATCCTAATCGTACAAGGTTCTAAATATTAACACATACCATTTAGATTAGGAAAACTATTTTGTAATAACCAGGGAATTCTTATAGGCTAGTGGTAGGTAATAAAGGCATGTCACACTATGGTTGTGGGTTCGATTCCTGCAGCTTTTTCCAATGTGATGGGTTATCCCCCAACTTGCACGTTGCCTTTTTTCTAAAAAAAATAGTATTATAATATTCCAAAAATAATATTCAGAAATTTTTTAACCTTAAACAATACTATTCAAAGTTAAACTTAATCCATTCCAACCTTTATAGTTATCCAAAATACCTATGTCCAAACTTTCTCTAAAAGGTCTTTAAATTCCAAAATCAATTCATCAGATTCCCCAAACAATGTAAAGTTTATCTTATAGTCATATAATAAAAATATGATTACCTTCACCATATTAAAACCTTAATGAAAACAACAAGTACTGTAATAAAATCCTTATATATATCACATTATTCTTATAACCAGAATATAATCCTTGAATCCAAAAGCACCAATACATTAATTATTTCACTTAAATTGTAGTAACAGAATAAGATTGGATTTGATCCCTTGGCCTTTTCTGAGTTAAGATTCCCTGATGCTACAGACATTAATTTGCATAATGCCCCATTTCCCTACAATTGTAGCATTCAAAATTGATAGCCTCTTTCTTTCCCTTGCAATCACAAGTCTGGTGACCTTTTTCTCCACAATTATAACAAACTCCCATTTCTTTTAAGAAAGTACCGGGGTGATTTTCCAACAATTATCACATAACGGAAAATCATTCTTTCTTTTTTCCCTTTATCTGTCTCTTGTTCCACCATTCTCTCCTTCTCTTGCTTTACTTTATGGTCATAAGATTTAGAGAATTCCTTTTCTATCTTGATAGCACATGAGACTATATCTTCATACATTGAGAAATATTGTGATACTAAATCTCGACAGATAAATGGTTTTAAACCATCAAAGAAACGATCAATCTTACTTCATGGGTTACGTATATAATCTGAAGCATACCTCGCTAACCTTGTAAATTTGGCCTCATACTTTACGATATTCTCATCCTCCTTTTTTCTTAGACTCAGAAATTTTCTTTACATATCAGCTCAATGGTCACGAGGAAAGTATTTTTCTAATAAAAGCACTTTGAACTCCCTCCATTCCATATTTGGTACTTCATCATCTTCCTTTGTGTTTTGAATCAATGACCACCATTGATCTGTATCTCCAGTGAGGCGATAAACTGCCATGACAACTTGTTCCCTTTCACTACTCCCCAAGGGGTGGAATATTTTCTCTATGGAGTTTATCCATTTCTCAGATACTAATGGATTTGTACCCCCATTAAAAGTTGGTGGTTATTTCCTCATGAAGCGGTCTAACATTGATCCTCCACGTTGCGGATCAGGGTGCTCCATACGAGTAAGGTTATTATTTATAACCTGAGTGAGTTGTCCCAGTATGGTGATAGGATGATCGGAACCAGTTGTATCACCATATCCACTATAATTATCTTGAGAAGGAGGGAAATCTCTACATGGAGTGCGTGTATAGATACAGTTTCCATTACATCCACTAGGCGCCATTTCTAAACAATGTCATAAACTAGATTAGTTTATGAATTGAAATACATAATAATAAACCTGTAAAACACATAAAATAAATGGAACTATCTTTGGATGTAATCCATAATCATAAAAAAATTTCTTTTAGGAATTATATACTCATAAACCCTTCATAATGGTTTGTAATGAAAATGAGAATTATCCTAAGCATATCCCCCGGGAGTTTCCTAACCAAGAGTACAGCAAGGCCCGTTGTCGTGCACCAGTTCCCATTCGAGTCTAGCTCAAAGCGGTGTTTTTGTGTTTTACCCCTAGGTACATATGTTCCAGAGTAGCCTCTACCTACTCGTATCTAGATAGGGATGTATTTCTCAGAGAACTCACAAAATCTCTACAGTACAAAAATTCTAGGATGTTCTTCTATAGTAATCCTGAAAGTCTATCTTAGGGCTATGTGCTCTGATCAGAGTTTATCTAAATCTAGCTTCCAAGGTTAGTACTGAACTACCTCTGATACCAACTGTAACACCCCGACCCCAGTTACCCAGAGTCGGTGCATTATTACGTAACATTGGCATGATCACAAAATATCAAGTCTTGAAAGACCGCTTAGTTTACTAGCCTTGGAAACACTAGATATATTCTTAAGTCTTACATTACATTATAAAGTAAAACAAAACTACAACAACATATTTTCTTCATATCCCCTCATACTATTTCTATAGGTCATTCATAAAATATTTCTTCACATCCTGGGAAAATAAAACATAGAAAGGGGTGAGCTCAGATTCTCAGTATAGATAACAATATACCAGAAACTTTCATAAATAAACATAAACATTTAAGGCAATGTATAACTAAAACAAAATCCTTTTAAACTTGAACTTCAGAATAATATGGTAAAAATAAAATGAAATAATGCCATTTAATTATTCAAATGGATTTTCTACTAGTCGGATGATCACATGAAATATCAATAACAACTTTCATAAAGTTGGAATTCATAATGCCAGACTATCATAACCACGTAGCCAAGGCCTCGTGCCAAGACTACAAATAAGATTTTGTCAAGGCCTCGTGCCAAGTCTCTAGTTTGTCTCATGAGACCTATCGATGCATCTAGGAGCTATAATGGGCTCCACATGTCACTTATTAAGTCTAAGGCATTCCTCATATGAATAGGTTTAAACATATCATAAACCATAACATAATCATATAACATAAAACATGCATAAATGAAACATAACATTTCCAAATTTCAATCACAATATATCAATACAACACATTGATATAATAGAAACAGTGTCAAAACCATTTTCAATACCAAAATAAAAGAAAAGTAAAACATGGTATTTATTTTTCATTTAAAAAATGTTATGTCTTGTAGAGGAAGCCGAAACTCAAATAATGGTCACGGCGGTGGAAAAGTTGTTGTCACCACATATGTAAGACAAAACATTCCTTTTTTCATTTAGTAAAAATGATTCGTATAAAAAGATTCCATTTGAATAAAAGTAAAAGTCATAGGGGTTTATACACCATATAAAATAAAGTTGTGTATAAAACAAAATATGTCTCAATGAAAGGAGATTGAGATAAAGTCCCTTACCCTGTGTCCAACTTGACTCGATCATTATTTAATCTCCTGAATAATAAACTAGAGTTAATTTATAATTTCTTAAGAACCATTTTTAAGTTAATTATTCCTTTTAAATCACTTATTACCATGTTATGAACATTATTTAGTCATTTATGTTAATAACGGTCGTTTTGTCGATCTTTGGTACTTGAGTCAACAATACACTTCTTATAATTACAAGTTATTTTTCTGGTAGAATATCCATTATATCCAGAATTATATTCATGATTTATATATCATATATATCATATATATTCAGTAGATACATTCATTTATAATATTACATAACATTTAGAGGTAATAAATGAAATGCATCGTTCATGGAGACGGTAAGCCGTACGTACTCATGAATTCAACTTTCATTTCTATTTAGTATTTAATGGAATGAAATCATAATGATATAAAGGTATATTATATTTCTATTATAATATCATGTATATTATCATTAACTCCATCCTTTATACATCCCACATATGGCATTAACGAATCAAATCACTTTGAGGGACCGGTAGTCCGCACTTCCAAAAATGAAGATATCGCGTTTACCCATAATGGAAACAATAAAGGTATGACATAAATGAAAAATATAGATTAATAATGAAAACATAAACATAATATATATCAATAATAAATAGAGTGACATCTTAATGGCCACCCTGAAAGGTGTTAAAAGAAGATTGAACAATCATCGTTTCGTGAGGCAGTAATTCGCCAACCACAGAAACAGTATCTTCTTTACCCATTAGACAGAGGTGTGTGAAATTTTAAATCAAATACATCTCATTAAAAAATTCTAGTATATTTAAGATATTGGTGTTGTTACAAAATATAGGAATAAAAATAGTTTAAGGGGTTGGAGAAGCAAAATAATACAAAAGAACATAAGAGAAGACATTACCTTAAAATCGTGTAAATCTTTTTGATTTGAGCCAAAGGCTTCCTTGGGAAGCGTTCTTCCCAAAGTGAGGCTTCTAGGAGTAATAGAGGGAAGTTTAGAGAGTATTTGGGCAGAGTTTGGCCGAGCCAAATGGTTTGATGGTGTGAATAAGGTGGTAGAGGTGGGGGCCTTTTATAAGAGGAGAGGAGGGGCACTCTTGGAAAGTCATTAAATGTTACTTTATTATGAAATGATTTTCGGATTTTAAAGGTCCCAAAATGATATATTTCTAGGATAAGGTGATAAGGGTTAGAAATATACCTATCAAATAGGATCTAGACAAATTTATGTCTTAGATTTTACCTTATCTTTTCATTTTATTTAAATTTTCCATTAATGATGTAATCGCTGCATCATCATGGTGTCATAAATAAATTTATTTATTTAATGCCTAAAAATTATAAAAAATTACCATGATGTAGGAAATCGTTATATATTTCCAAAGAATATTTATAGTTGAAATGTTAACTTATATAACCCCATGTAAAATTTTTTTTTAGTAAAACAACACATGTTTTTGACAACTTTATTTTTACTGTAAATAAAAAGATATTAATGTCATCTTCTTACCCATGTGGTTCCATGGGGTCCCCAAGTTGACCCATGGATTTCTTTGGTCGTCCATGACTCATGAAATAAGGGTAGGAAAAGTGTAAAGGTAATTTCATATTATTATAACATTATATTTACCTTAAATTACACTAATTACCTTTAATCGCGATTAATAGAACTTCAATGTTACTATTCACCAAAAATTATTTTATTCCCATTGAACCACATTTTACTTCCTTATGACAATGATGTATGTTGGATTTTTGAAATTCAAATCACAGAGGTGGTAAAATTTTATTTAAACGAAAAATCAGTTTTTTAACTACCACTTAGTGGTTTTACTATTCATCAAAAATTGATGTTTTTCAGAAAAATACCGTAAATTCACTCTAAGATATATTTGATATTCCAAATTAAAAAATTATTTCCATTTTACCAAATTCAATACATAAAAGTTTCATTAATTATTTTTATATTTAATTCCCACTGTCAAAACAAATAACATGTTTTTAAGAAACAATATCTATCTAAATATTGACACTCATTTATGTACAATTTCAAAGTGAAAGTAATCCTAATTAACACCATTGGATAATATGTTAAATCTATATTATAATTATACTTTAAAAACACTCAATAGTATAACTTATCACTATAAATTATTTTTATTAAAAAATTTGTTTTTAGGTATTTTTCAGTATTCATCGAAAATTGGAAGTTCTCATAAAAACACCAAAAAGTTCAACATAGGCTAATTTTGATATTCCGAATCCAAAATTGAAGTCCATTTTAAAATATAAAAGTTATATAATTCAAAAAGAGGGTATTACCATTCATAACGGCTAATTTTATTGGTCGCGGTGTGTTAGAATCTCAAACTAGCATACAATGCAAGCTATCACATTATTAAAAGAGAAGCGTATCGTGGAAGCTTGGGGTGTTACAAAAAGAATACATAAGGACTACAAGAACACCAAGTTTAACATTTAGGTGTGAGAATATAATATTTTTAGGCCACCAAAATAATAAACCTATAATATTTTTCAACAATTTCATACTTAAGAAATATGCTTAACCTAGTAGAGACATAATAGAAAAGGTAAATACAACCAAAAAATATGAAATGAAATCTGATACCTAGGTCTATGATTCTGATCATCATCCCTAGTTCCATGATCCTGATCATCAAGAAATGTTAAATCATGTATATTTATATTTATATGCATATATATGCATATTTACACACAGATACATATATAAAAAATATTAATATTCCTTCATAAGGTGAAAGAAATAATTCAAATCAATTATAGTCAATCTTTGGGTCCCTAATCTCGGTCTACTGGACATATTGTTCAAATGGAATTGAGTATATGTTGTGCCACTCAATCTATGTATCATTTATTTGATCTTTGGGTTCATAATCCCAATCTACATTACCTGCTTCAGCCAGCATTGCAAAAGACTCTGATTAAGCTATGTCACTATAGGTGGACACATGTTCTAGCCCTAGGTTCACCCAAAATCACCTCTAATGTCTATAATTAAGGATTAAAATGAGTAAATATGGATATCATGTCAATGTGGAATATATATATCGATGTCATACCATGATCACCATGTAAATCAAATCCAATTTGTAAGACCTAGGTCACGATCAGTAGTCGGTCCTCACATTGCGACTTAGATAATCTCTAAGGGTATGAACCTTAAGTGATCTATATGGATAGATCACTAGGGAGAAATCATTACCACCCCTTGAGGTCTCTAATTATTGATATTGGAATCATCCCTATCACATGAAAGAGCATAATCATCAACGAGTATCCAAATATGTGAATGTACATTTCCAACACCACGGTCTAGTAATTGATCAGGGATAGCATAATCATCCCTATTAATTAGGAGAGAATAATAATCCATGAGAATAATCATATCGATGATAGTGAAATCATCCTCATGACATGCCAAAAAGAGGAGAGCAGATTCAACCTAAAAATAAACCATTTCAGGGATACTATAATCATCCTCATCACTTAGGAGAGTGTTATCATTCATTTGTGTCATTATTAGGGATTCCATTCCTGTATATCATAATCCTGGGTTCAATAGTTGAATCCCTGAAAGTGCCTATGGAAATAAAAATAACATAATAATAAAAATTATAGGCTCAATAGCTAGATCCCAGGTAATACATCTGGGTATAGAAATAAAAGTAATGACATGTCCCAGAATCCAAATACTTGAAAAAATGTTTGCGTATCCTGAGAAACGAATAAGTTGGATCCTAGGGAATACGTCTAGGAATCCCCAACAAGAAGGTCGTACCATGAAAAAATCATCAACCAAAAACAAGGAAGTACCTTTTTTAATCATCACTACATCATAAATATACAAGTTAATGTATAAATAGTGAGGGTGTTTGAACACCTAACCCACAACTACTATAATAGCCCCACAATATTACATGTTCATAATGGGTTCTACGGTGACATCCTCTACCATCTATATCCAAAACTGATGGAATAGATAAAGGTCTGTTAAAATTTTTGGAACCCACTGGGTACCTCAGGTCACACAAAAAATAAGAATTATAATCAGTATCCTCTATTAGATAAGTAAAATGTGTAATCCCACCATGGATCATTGATTGTAAGAAAATTGGGGCATCCTACAATGGGTCCTCAGATCCGTACTTTAGAAAATTAATCCTACATGGGATGATCAAAAGTAATATAATATGTACTGAAATTTTATATGGAATCCTCACAATGGTAAACATGAAAGGAATCCTCAAAATGGAATACCAAAAAGGGATCTTATATGGGATTCCCTAGGTCAGCACGTAAGGAAATGTATCCTATAATGAATCCTCAGAAACAACTAACCTCACGACCTCTTGGTCTAGAAGAGAAAATCATACGAGAGAGGCATCCTCAATGGAAAATATACAAAGTAATAATCCAAGAGATATATCTCAAGTCCAATCTCATGTCAAAGGTATCACTCTCAAGAGATAACTTTCTTCAATTAACAGAGGTAGAACCTCTCTTTTTAGATAGAACCCTCAAACACGCATTAGGAGTACTAAAATCACCTCTTGGTATTCACCATCACAATATACAAAGAAAAATACATATAATGGATTCCCCGTGCATCCAATTATGACTCTAAGGCATAAAATAATAAATACCATCAAAATGGTATCATAGGGGGAGTACACAACATGTGTACCCTACTACACAACGTGTACCCTCAAGTCCCCACCTGGGCGTGTAGTTTTGGTAGAAATAGTGTCTAAAATCCCAAGTACATGGAATGTTGATCATGTAAAAAGTGTGTAACCTAAATGGGGTACCTTCCTATGTAACTCACATGATATTTACATGTATATAGTCTGGTCTTGTACCATTACATGGAGTGCTAACAACACAGGGTCTAGCTGAGTACTTTACACGTCAATGTTCCCCGACACGAGTTGTCTGGCCTGGTAGTCAACTACATAGATGAGTACTAGTACATGTAGTATATACCACATACATGGTTTTTACTTATAATAACATCATTATCCACCAATTATAAGAACACTCATTGTGTGTTCCTAAACTATAGGTCGTGTAATCGAGATTTCTGAATGGGAAATACCTCAAATCGGACCAAAATCATGTTTTCTTCCCTAAAATCTACAGATAAACCCTCATTGTGTCCTAAGGAATAATAATAGGGATTTAAAATTAAAAACAAAAAATATAATTGTATTGGTGTAAAAAACTTAAAATTTCCAACATTTTGTTATAATCTTCCATAGATTCGCCTGTTTCCTTGGTCCACAACTGCCAAATGATGATCTGACACATCTCAAGTTTCACATCAGTAACTCTCTTTCCATATACCTATTTATATATTTATACCTATCCATTACCAGCCTATGTTTTAAAAATAATTGAGGAGACCATTGGGGGAATAAAATATAATCCATGGGGGAAAAGAAGAAAAATGAAAAAAATGAAAATAAAGAAAAGAAGAAAAAGAAATGAAAAAGAAAAGGTCCCTGATACTGCCCCAGTTACCAACTCTAGTTTACACTGCACTTCGGAAAGAATCCCCATTTCAGAATCAATTATAGATATGGATTTTCAATCCAATAGTCATTTAAAAATATATGCTTGAACAAACCTATGTGAATAAATTAATATTCAATTAATTATATATTAAATATTAAAAATTCTTCTAAAATTTGAACAGCTAAATATTTCAAAAAAAATCATGTAATAGGTTAAAAAGCCTATTTTGGGACCAACAGATTGGTTAGAAAAACTACTTGATATCATCTACTAGGGGAAAATGATGATTTTACCCTATTCAAACATTTGAATGAATAAATTCAAATTTCTTCTAAAAATTCCTGTCTGAAAAAACATGGGTACTTACTATATCCCCACATTGAACCTTCTAATACCGTAGAATCATTAGTGGAAAAATGAAAGCATTCTCTCATCTTTGGAATTGTAATAGCAAGCTATCTAGACTATCAAAAAACTAGTCCTATAGAGTCAATAATTGTCTTCTATATATAAGTTGTTCATCTGGGCCTGATCTAGTACTTTCCACCATAGTAATAACCTTATCATTACCTCACAACCAAAATATGAGATCAATGACCCATGGAAATATTCTAAATTCTATTGAAAATGAGGTTCACTACCCTGAAACTACTAGTGGTATACTCCCACCATAATTCTTACCTTATAACACTCCTCAAGATAATCCTTAATAGGCTTTCTCATCAACTATGAAGGAATGTTATTATAAAATAAAAGAACATCAATATAGATCTAATGATATCTCAATGAATTGAGGATTATTTTATGATATAAAATTATCATATCTAACTTGGATTACACTATGAATCAATATATAGGCATGTGCATCCCTCTCGATCCATTCTCACATCAATACAAGATAACTTTCTGTTGAACAACACCTGACACCATGTCTCCCAAATAAGTGTCTCTTGGTCCAAACATGAGAAAAAAACCTAAAATAACCCAATTCATTGTCTTTGTATCCTATACCATTAAGTTAAATTCATTATTTAACCAGAAATCTTAGGAAACCATGTCCATGACATGTCTTGGAAACAACAGTTCTCCACTAGCTCCTAGAAACTCTCCAATTTATGATTTAAATGGTAATATGCACAACTGATGTGTCCCTTCACCACCTAACTCATAATCTAGTGAGTCTTCAAACAAATGGATAAGATGAACATGCCACATGTCATGTCAGCCTCATTAATCTATAAGAACCCTTGTAACTCCTCTTCAAAATTAGGCACCTCACATATGGCATGATTTATTCAATGGACTCTTGTTAACCAGTGGCATTCCATTCATTAGCATCTACTTACAGTCAAACTACATTAACAATGGTGGAAACACTGGTTGTCAAATCCAGGAACCTGGATAATCTTACCCATCCAATCCAAACTTGAAACACCATCACCGTAGGTGCTTTGTAAAAATCCAACGGCATTGACAATACTATAATGAAAAATTCTAATCACCTACTATGAATCATCCTCAAACGAGGCAAACTCACTCCGTAAAAAGTAATGGATAAACATGGTACAATATTACTCTCATGTTTCCCTAAATCAAAACAAAATTTCAACATACCAGGGTCTGAGTCAGAACTAAGGGCCTCTAAATTTCACACCTAGACCTACCGATCAAGTCTCACAATAGGGACACAAGGACTAACCTTTTATCCCAAAATATAAAAAATCTCCATGGGAGGTAAAGATCACAAAAAACTAAAAGGGTAAAAACTGAAAATACCATCCTACAAAGACCATGATCCTCTCAGATCACCTTCATAAATAACCTTAGCCAAGAGTTCATGATACCAATGCAGAAGATATACTGAACTCACACTCACTGGGGATCCACATATGGTAACACCCCCTCAGGGTCCATTTCATAGAAAGTTCCTCATACCCCTCGAAATCGTACTCAATGATCCGACTAGATAATCACAAATAGGGTCTCTTAAGTATAATTTTATTTTAATATATAGAGGAAAACACTTTATATATTGTTACTGACACTTTAAATAATCATACCTGAAAAACAACACCCTACAAGAGGTTCAACACATGGGAATCATGTTCCCTATCATCTTACTAGGTTTGTTTCACCAACCATTAACATAGAACGAGTTATCTGCCTCACCAAAAAATGTATCAAAATAGATCCACATCAGATTTCATCACAAGAAAATATATATAAAGTGAAACCAATTATGTAGAATTCTAGAAAAAACCTATATTAGTAAACACCATTTTTTGAAA
The DNA here is from genome assembly GCA_963277665.1 of Viscum album. NCBI lineage: Eukaryota > Viridiplantae > Streptophyta > Magnoliopsida > Santalales > Viscaceae > Viscum > Viscum album. The sequence continues at coordinate 1,466,413,127 of OY728140.1, read as the reverse complement.
CTATAAACAATTATCTTATATCATTAGTAAAATCAGACAGTATTATGCCTATAAAATTTGAATCCTATGTGCCAAATATGATTCATCAGATGCCCCATGACTTTATAGAACATATTTCAAAGTCCATCACTGGGTTATTACCAATGAAACAAGATCTAGAAATCCATAATAAATCATAACATTCACACATCATGTTCATCACTAAAAGAAAAAATCATATTCAAGTGTAACATCACATACTTGAACAACAATCCCACATACATAGGAACCGATAAATCCAACCAAAATAAGTGTTCTAGATGCACCATTAAAAAATTTATCATAGTTTTTGACTAATTCATAATACTCCTGTCAACCATATCCTTAATTGTGATTTAAAAGGAAAATAAAATATATAATTCCACTTTGTAACATCTCATCCCAGATTCCACTAATCTAGTGCCCTGATTCGGTTTTTTAAGATGTCTCAAGTGTGCCTCTACATACACCAGAGGATTACGACTAACAAAAATGGCATAGGGTGTGTATGTGGAGAATCTATGTCACGGCCCATCCTAGTGGGGCCAATGCTATGGCTCCCCTGGCCCACCTCTAATGGGATAGGGGTTGGTGACTAGAACCAAATAGTTATATCACTAACATGAGAGGCATTGCCTATGTATATGTACACACTCATATCTCCTTGAACACAACTATTGGAATGTAAAAACCACTAAGGAACAAAATGGATGCATAAAACTAAACACATCCAACATTTTACAATGGAATGTAAAGTGCCGAATATAAACTGGGGTAGAACACAATCCCACAGAAAATAAAGAGTCTACAAACTACAATGTCCAACCTGTAAACAAGGAATAGGTACTGGTACTGCTTCTCATCGCCGAAGTAACATCTCATCCAATAGGGGAACTCACAAATCTCAATCCAATCCTGGTCCATGCTGGACTCCGTCAAAAGGCCACTTGTCTACACAACACATGACACATACAGCCAAAGCCCATGCAAGGGTGAGTATAACAATAGTTAGTAGAGGACCCTGAATACAAAAATGGAATGAACATAGTAAAGGTATATGAATCACTACATAGTATATGTCTATAGAACATATTACAAGAGAAATATCCATATATACTCAAAACACAGACTTGTATTCTAGATATAAGTCACAACAAATGCATACCCGCTCTATGGTCTTAGTATAAATATTCCATGAAGCAATCATCTATGAGAAATCACTCCATGAGTCTGATAGCTCTAATGATGCCTTTTCAAGATGTACTCTTCATTAGGAAAATCCATGAAAGAGATATATAGCTAATAGTTCTGAAGAATGAATAGATTCACTCATTCAATGGGTGGGGGGACACACTCATGAGTGGGAAAAGATCATGATACATAGATTATGATCATCGATAGGGCCTTGGAATATACCATGACTCATCTCGATTCACCTAATAAGTATAATATCAATGTATTGAATGATTGGTCACATTGATACATGACTCTACCAAGGGCCATAAATTGGTAGAGGATCTCACTAAAGGCCTCTTGGAGGGAATTTGGCTCTATCGAGAAAGTCCTACTGACGGGATCATACTCATATGGATGGAAATGATACTTGTCCTTTAGGGGACTGAGACAAAGGCCAACTAACCCAATCGAAACTTTTCCAATGAACATATGAAAAGGATATGAATCCATATATAAAAAGGAAATGGCATGCAAAAAAGTCACACATTGTGTTCGTTGAATTTGGGTACTTCCCGTGTGAAATGGCCCTAGTCAGAAGACAAGTTTATTGGCATGTACAATGGTCACACATCGATGTTAGGTCCTGCCTAAGGTACAAGAGATGTTCTAAACACAATCTTTCACTCATATTTTTGATCTGGGAATCCATTTGAAATATTATTCCAATTTCTTAAGAAAACTACTCTCATGTTCTATCTAAAAGTTTTATTTATTTCAAACATTTATTTGAGGATCTTCGGGTCTTGGAATTACACACAGTCACAAATCGTGGCCTTGAAGTCATTTCATATATTATTTAAAAATAAAACAAGGAAAATATGAGACATTACATTCTCCCCACCATAGGTCTTTACATCCTCGAAAATACAAAACCAAGTCTACTCAAATAGATGTGGGTATTGTGCATGAATCCTAGCCTCGTGCTCCCACATCATCTATTGAAGGTTCCCATTATACCACCAGACATGTACCAAGGGAATCTCTCACCCATGAAGGATCCTCTCAGCCAGATCCTCGATCTCCAAATGTTACTCTAAAAAGGTCGCTCCATCCTCAATGTCATGCTCACCCCAGTAGATGATGTTTGATGGATCATGCACGTTCCTCCTCAACTACGATATGTGGAAGACATCATGTACACAGTGAAACTACGACAAAAGAGCTAAGCTATACACAACCTCGTCAACTCTCTATAGTATCTAGAATGGGCTGATGAACCTCATAGTAAACATGTCACCCTAACCAAATCACTGTAACCCTCAATGAGTTGAGACCTAAAGGAAGACATGATATCCTTCCTAGAACTCCAGAGGTCTTAAATGTATATCGGTATAAGACTCTTACTAGCTCTATGTAGTCTTCATCCATTCTTGAATGATCTACACCTTCTTAGTGGTAGCTCATACCAACTCTGGACCCATGAGTGATGAATCTCCGGGGTCCGTCTAGAAATGTGGTGATAGGCAGGGTCGCCCATATAAAGTCTTGAATGGTTCTATACTATTGGTGGATTGTTAGATATTGTTGTACATAAACTCCACCAGTGGTTGGTGGTCCTCCTAGTTGTGAATAAAGTCTAAGAAACATTCCCACAACATATCTTCCAGAACATGAATGGTCCTCTCCATATGACCATCATTCTATATAGAGAGTGTTGTTCTCAAGCATAGAAGAGTCCCAAACTCCTCCTACAATCCATTCCACAATTGGAATGTGAAACAAGAATCATGATTTGAGAATATCGTCAAAGTGACATCAAGAAGCCAAACTATCTCTTGCACATAGTGGCGTCCCAAACTCTTTAATGAACTCTCCTCCCTAATAGCTAGAAAGTGGATGAAGATGGTGGGTAAATCAATGATCACCTAGATGGAATCATGTCCCAATGATGTTCATGGTTATCTTATCATGAATTACATAGATATTTAATCCCACTTCCACTCTGGAACCTCTAAGGGGTGAGCTAACCACACTAGAACCTAGAGCTCATCCTTCACCTTATGGCACGTAAGGCATAGATAAATGAACTCGGATACTCCCTTCATCATACCTGAAAACTAGAACAAATAGCAGAGTTATTGGTAGATCTTTTCCATACTAGGGTGTACCTCCAAAAGATTATGTATTAAACTCCTTTAGAACCTCCTCTAGAAAGACCGCAGGTACAACCATTATCCCTATAAAGAGAACTACATGCTCCACACATTGTGGATATCCATCACGAACATGACTTGTGGATAACATAGTTGTGTCTCCATGAATCTCTGTAAGAGTGGAGGGGTGAAAAACATCGACTGTAGATAATCGGCATCATCTCCATACACTAAGGATAACTATAGTGAGGCTAACTACTCTAATTCCTCGCTTAGTTACTGCGAACTTGATCTCCTACTAAGAGAATCTGCCACAATGTCCCACTTCCCATGAGTAGAGATGATCTCAAAGTCATAATCCTAGAAGAAATATATCCATATCTTCTACCTTAGATTCACATCATTATGTGAGAAAATGAACTTTAGGATCCTGTGGTCATAGTAGAAGATAAACTGCTCATCCATTAGGTAGTGGAACCACATCTTCAACACAAAGACTACCACTACCAACTCAAGATCATGGTTTGATTAGTTTTTCTCATGTGTACTTAGCGGGTGTGAACCATATAGAATCAATGCATACCTCTCCATCAGAACACAACCAATATCAGTCCCTGATTTTTTTTCAGAAAACTATGTACTCGAAATCCACCCCTAGAAAACTCAATATTAGGGAACTTGTCAATCTCCTTCACAACTACAAGAATGTCTGCCATCACTTCTCCATCCATTTAAAGGGATTCCCCATCTAGGTCAAGTATGAAATCAATGCTGATATCTAGAAGAGATCAAGGGTAAATCTCTGAAAATATCCTGCTTGACCAAGGAGGCCCCACACCTCTCTCACGCTCCTAGGTGGATCCCATGGTAACACCACCTCGATGATGGATGGGTCACCACAACCCCATCATTTGAGATAAAATATCCTAGAATGTGGACCTCTTATATCAAAAACTAGTCCTTCAAGAGATTCCTATAATGATTGTGCTCTTGAATTACATCTAAAACCATCCTTAGGTGTCTCACATGCCCCTCCTCTAACACTGAGTACACAAGTATGTAGTTGAGGAAGACCACTATAAAATAGTCTATCTATGGAAAGAAGATATGGTTCATGAGTCCCATGAATACTAATGGGGAGTTCATCACACCGAAATGCATCACCCAGTATTCTTAGTGGTTGCCGTAGTATCTAAAATCCGTAATCAGAATATCCTCATCTCATACATATAATTGGTGGTAACCCGATCAAAGGTCAACCTTAGAGAACCATCGTGCCCCTCTCAGCAAATCGAATAGTTTTTTGATCCTCATCATTGGATACATTATATTCACTATTACATGTATTAGGTGCTAGTAATCCATGAACAACCTTAAACTTTCACATGAATTTTTGGAAAACAAAACCGGGTCTGCCCAGGGTGAAACCCTCCAGCTGTACCCTCAGTTCGTGAAACTCTATAGGAGCCGTCAAATACTTTGGGAGGATATTGGTGTCATATCGGCATGTAATTAGACACTGAAGTCGATTTCCTGAAGGTGAGGTAATCCTAGAACATCTTCTGGAAACACGTCCTCATACTCCACCACTACTAATGTGAACTGAAAGCTTACAACAAATTATTCATCTAGTGTAAGGATAGAAAACTCATGAGTTATAATCCACACCCTCTTAATAATTATCCCATTATTTTATTACTAGGATTTGTTTTTGCCAAAAATGGAAAACCACAGTCCATAGCTGAAGACGCACCACACACTTCGCCTAAAGAAGTCAATCTAGGCATGGACTGAAGATAACCAATCCATACAGAGAATGATATCGTATGGCCTCGAAAATACCACCAAGAGGTTCCAAACTATTTTTTTCCCTCATAGGTGAAGATCACACTATCATTAATGAAGTGTGATCATCGAGTCTCCTCATGTAGGTGTCTCCAAGAGTAAGGGTCAATTCAATGGCTCTACTGAAATATAAAGGTTTTACACAAGACATGTAGAGAGGAAAGAATGAATGGAACATGTGTATATTTGTATGAAAGAAAATTTAGAAAAGATGTAGATCATACCTTATATCGTCCCTAGAGTACTTGGGTCGAACGCCTCGACCGCATGTAGCTACCAGTGCCCCTACCCTTGTCTCCCTAAGCTTGGAGCAAACCTCTTGGTGGTGGTGGTGGAAGATGTTCAAAACGTATGCCACCTTCCATAGCTATCACTTCTCCTCTTCCACATACTTCACCAGGTGGGTCATCTGGATCCACTATTTGCCTCTTACTCAGTGGTATTTCCACCGCCACCCTATCATCATCTCAATGGGTTGGACAATTTCTAGTGATATTTCATCTACCATCACATGAGTAGCATCACCTCTCCCTAGGATGACTAGCAACATCTTAAGATCCATGGACTGTAGATATCCTATCGTGGGACATCTAGTGACATCTCCCATGCCCCAATCCCGGCTGCTGACATTGTCTGCCCACCACTGATGTCTATTCACCTACCTTCCATCTACTGACAGTCATCTACTATCTCTACATATCCAAGAATTTCAGAACCACGAAATCTCACTCCAGCACTAAAATATAAGTTGGAATTCATATAGGTACAATATTAGATCATATTTCTTATAATATACCTTTATCTATGCTCTAATCTCTAATGTAATGATCTCTAAACATATCCATCGAGTACCTGGTGAGGTTTCTCAACCTTGATTAATAGTCAAAAACAATTTAACTACTCTTCTAGAGCTGAGGGAGATCCTGGATATGCACATATCTCAGTGTAACCAGATAGAACTCAACCATAAATAGTATCTCAAACTCCATCCAAGAACGAGTCTCATCATAATGATATATAATGGTCAAACACCACCATTTTCCTACAAAACCATGAAGAAGGATCTCTCATAGGATCCCCATCTTGTCAGCTCAATTCCTCACCAAAAGAAAAACTCTGGTCACCCCATCAAGTCAGTCCTCAGTTGCCTAAGGGTCGAGCTATCCTCATCACCTGAGGGGTCTCTATCTCTGTAACTCATGGAGCATGCTCAAACTGCACTCCTCATCTGTCGGTACTACAATTACCATGTGATGTTCCACTGGGGGTGGTATAGAAGGTGAACACCTGGAGGTAAATCATGGGGAACTGGTCCCTAAATTAAATATTCTTCAGTGAGGGTGTCATCCTCGTGATTGAGCTATTGGATCTTAGTGAGTATACATCACAGAGGCATCCTATAAGGAGATAAGATATATCATAGTCAAAGATTATATCTAGATAGCTAACACAATATGAAATGGAAAAAACAACCCATTCATATATGAGGCATATACCATTATTTTTTCATCCTCAAACTAGTGTTATCATGTACTAAGTCGAAAAGTAGGTTATCAGAGTCATGGTGTATGGATACGTCGACCGCCCTCACTAACACTGGAGCCCCTGGACTAAAATCCAAACTCAAGACAAATAAAAATGTTTCCCCAAACCAACCTCACATACTCTGGGTCCAAAGGTAGAACTTAACCCCTCTAATTCCACTCTGTCACGACCTGTCCTCGGGGGGCCCATGCCACGAATCCCTAGTCCCACCCCCAATGGGCCATGGGCTGGGGACTAGCATCGAGTAGGAATATCACTAACATGGGAGGAATTGTGTATGTACCTGTACACACACACACATCTCCAATCCCATAACTAATAACATTTAAAAACCAATCAGGAACAAAATTGATGCATATATCTAAACACAACCCATATAGTACAATAGAATGTAAGATGCAGAATGCAAACTGGGCCCGAATACATGCCCACAAAAAAGAAAGAGAATGTAATATAAATATTCCAAACTGTAAACAAAGAAAAGGTACTGGGAATGCTACGAATTGACGAAGGAACACCTTGTCCTATAGGGGAACTCACAAAGCTCGGTTTGGTCCTGGTCATCCCTAGAATCTATCAAAAGGATGTTCATCTACACAAGACATGACACATGTGGGAAAAGACTATGTAGGATTGAGTATTACAATACTTAGAAGGGGACCCCAAAATAACAATGAAATATAGAATTTAATGGTACATTTGTAAGAACCAGTATCTTTATTTTAGGTATGGATATTGATTTCGGGTCTTTTTAAGAAAAATGGGTGAATTTGAAAATATTCTATGTACATGTCGTGTAATTCTGAGTACACGACGTGTACCTAGTTACAATTTACAGTTGAATCATGGGCGTGTAATAACCGAGACATGACTGTGTGGGGAGATGTGGAAGATCTCTAATGTTAGGGGCTAGTTGAGGAAAATACATGGTGTTTTCATTAACAGTACATGCAGTGTACTTTTTCTTTTAATTGACTAATCAGACCAAGTATGCTTCTAAACCTCATATTCATCTTCTTCTATTCGTGCCTCATGAAGGTGCATATGGAATCATTGATTCCTCTCTGTGCCACTAATCTGACATTTGTTCTCCGAATCAAACATTGTCGATTATATTGGAATCACCTTAGTGAGTTCTTACTTCTTCTACAGCCTCTCCTCTGGATTCTTATTCTTTCATGATTTATTCGAGGATTAGCATTTTTGACCTTTTTTGTATATCTATGAAGTTCTTGGATTACTCAAGGGCCAATGTTCGATAGTGTTCTTTATAAAATGTCAATGTGGGTGGTTTGTTTCATTTTTTTGTTGGTCTTTGAGGTTATATGTCATTGTGATGATTACAAATGTTTTGGGTATTTTGGGTTAACGATATTAAACCCTATATTATATGGTTTTGATTGATTGTTGTATTGAGGGTTTTTTTATTGTATTATCTGAAATTGCATGTTCAAGGAACAACCCATGGGGGAATTTCCTTTTTTTAATGTTTAGGGCCATTTGGTTCAGGTTGCCTATGAGGTAGACCTTGTTTGTTTTACATGCATTATAGGATGGAACTAATATCCTTTTACTGCTTATTAAATGCTTGTGATATGTAGTGGAATTGTTTAGTGATGTAGTAGTTCTGATTACTTTAGGCTTCTTGATATCAAATACTCACGATTGAATTTCACAGGGCTATGAGAACCTGGTGTAATTGGACCACAAGGGGAATTTATGTTGAGTGCTTCATTAGAGAGTCTATTAAATTTCACGCTACAAGACCACATGGGGGATTGACGATGAGTGCTCTCTCAGAGTTTCTATAGTCTATGTTATGAGATGATAGGGGGAATTGATGTTGAGTTTTTTCCCACATAGTTTATTGTTGTTGTGGAAAGACCATATGGGGAATTGATGGTGAGTTATTCCTCAGAGTTTCTTTTCCATTTTATTGCATTACAAGGCCAGAGGGGTTATACTCTGTGATCTACCCAAATGATTAACATAAATATAGAATGTTTGTGATGCGTCTGTTGAGACAAAGCACAATCTTGGATTTGGTACTATTAGGCAGTCTCTTGAGATACCTGTTTTGATATTTACATGATTAAATGATGAACAGTAAATTCTGATGAATTTAAATGGAAACTGTAGGATTGTTTACTTTTGTGTGCTCCTAGTTCTTCGCTGCATTTCCATTATTACCTGCTATATATACCCCCTAATAGTTAGGCATATATCTTTTGGAGTTTGCCTACTAGGATTCATTTCACACTCTATTTGGGTCTTGTTTTTTTGACCCATATTGATTATATGGTTGCAGGTGTAGATAAGGCAAGAACCCTTCTTCCTTGGGTATATGATTGGTTAGTTGGAGTTGGAGAGAAAAGGACCAAGCTTAGGCATGAAATGCTATTGGATTTTTCATGTTTATTTTTACTTTGAGCCAGTTTTATTTCCAGCATATTGTATTTCCTGGATTCTTTCCTAGACATATGTGACAGTCATCATTTATATATGTTCTCCAGTTGTTATTTACATTCAGTCATCTGCTATGTTCTTGTTTTATGGTAATTTTCTTCCACTATTGTTTATTATATGTTATTCCATTGTGCATGCTCTCCCAATTAGGGCATAGTTTCCCCACTATCATACCCAAGTCCCTCGCTACTAGTAATAAGCCTCTGTAATTCAGGTAAATGGACTTGAAGCCCTGTGACCAACCATGTATGGGGCACATTTAGGCGACACTCGGAACTGGGACGTTACAAAGTGGTATCTGAGGATTGGTTCTTTTCTAAGTTGTATTAATATTTGGATCCTATAGATAGGGAAAGGAAGGAATGGTTAGTTGGTAATAATTTGGGCTTGGTAGTACCTAACCCATGTACAGGGAAAAGCAAATTTACCTTGATTATTGTAATTTATTTGGGTTTTCAATTATTATAGTTTATTTGATTTCACTGTTGGCTCATTCACATGATTTTTGCAGCTATGATTTATATCATTGTGGTTCTACTTCTATTTAAACCCAATGAGATGATGGTATGCCATCTCACACATCGTATAGGAACATTCTAGAGATCACATTTCATGCATTTTTTCATGCCATCTAGGATACATTACTGATTTCATGTTGTTTTGATATATGTTGTGCTAGATATTCTTGTTGTTGTAATATATTCTGTTATAGAATACATGCTATTTTGATAGGGTATTGGAAAATTTAATGTTTCATTTGAATGGGTGCCAAAATTGGGTTTTTGAGTTGTTATGGGCCCTCATGGATCATAATTTGGTGGATCATGTAATTAATTACACTATTATACATTGTGATATACATGAATATGATGCCAAGCATTGATTAGCGGGGAGCATGGGGCCCGAAGAATCAGAATTTGGCACTTTAAGGTTTGTTTCAATGTTATTAGGGGTTATTGGAGTGGTTTATGAGTCTTACTCTCAAGAAGACCCTAGAATAAATGGCGTGTGATGTTGAATACATGCTATCTATCCTTGTGTTTGGGATGAAATTTTTTTTCTTAAGTACATGTTGTTTACTTTCTCTACATGTTGTGTATCCACTTACCGTGTGACCAACTGTGTGGGAAGAGGCATGTGTTGGAAATTATTTTTTGAACACGTCATGTACTAGGAGTAAACGCCGTATTTTGGTGATCAGTGTATCTAGTTGTGTGACCAACAACACGTGTCGGTGAAATCCTTCTAGTACACGTCGTTTCTATCATATACATGACATGTGGTCTTGTTCTAGGAAAACTGTGTAGTTTTAGCTGTGTAGAAGTACATGGGCAAGAGGGATCATTAAAGTACTTGTCGTGTCTCCAGGATAACACAAAGTGTGTATGGGGTGTTACACGACAAAGGATGGCATAAGTGCACACCCATATAAAGGCTAAATGGAACATGCCATTTAAAGTGCATACATGTCGTGCAACCCTGTTTTGGAAAACATGTATGATTATCCTTATCTTTTATATTTTTTACTATTATGTTGTTGTTTCTTTAATCTTGTTCTGAGGTGTGTGCTTGACCTTATAGAGTCATGCCACCTAGACATCATCTGATTGTATGCTAGGTTCGAAGTGATGATCAGATACTGTAAACGGTAGTCCAAGGACAACCAATAGATCCTTACATTGCTCCATTCATGGAACCATTCTTTATTCCTGATGTAGGTGTCCATGCAAAGTTCCTATATGGATTCAGAAGGATTATGTAGACATTCTACGGAGCACTGCATCCTACCCTGTTTATGGAAGAGTCGACACAGGTTTTTCAGCAGTACCATCCTCCCACATTCTTAGGGTAAAGATGACCTCATGTTGCAGTGTCATAGTTAAAAGTCATTCTATCTATCATTGAGAATATAGAGACACCTCATGAGAGGAGGGTTAAGCTCATGACATATATGATTCATGATTTCTTAAATAGATTGTGGGATGTGATATAACAGGTGGAGAACCAACAACCAGTCATGCTTCTACTACAGTAACCCTTTCCCGAGTATAAGTGGAATGATGTTGAGATGAATTTCGTGATATATTTACTGAGGTCACCTCTAGGGAATAATGTAGTTTGGGTTTTCATTGACAAACTCATAAAGGTTGCAAACTTTTTATAGATGAAGTGGACCTTCAGTTTTGATGAGATTGGAAGGTTGTACATCTGAGAGACTGTATGTTTTCATGGGGTTTCACACTCTATCAGTTCAGAGAGGTATGACTGCTTTTACATCAAATTTCTAGAAAGGGCTACAAATGGATTTGGTTACACAATTACTTCTGAGTATAGCATACCATCCCCATATATATGGATAGTTAAAGTTCATACTTCAAGTGGTGGAGGACATGCTTTGAGCTTGCTTCCATGATTTTGGAGGTTCTTGGGAGAAGCGCATACCCTTGGTGGAGTTTTCCTAAAATAATAGTTTTTATGAAACTATTCAGATCGAACCTTATGATGCTTTGTATGGTAGGCCATGCCGATCACCCCAATGTTGGCTAGACATAAGAGTTGCAACAATACCGGAACCACCACTTGTTCATGAGACCATAAAGTTGGTGGAGTTTATTTGGAAGAGGATGGTTATTGCATAGTCAAATAAGAAGTCTTATGTTGACTGAAAGAGATGACCTCTGAAGTTTGAGGTTGGAGATTAGGTTTTTCTGTGTGTCACAATGAGGTCAGGACACAAAAGGATTAGGAGACAAGGAAAGAATTCACAATGATACGTTGGGACATTTGATATTTTGGAGAGAGTTGGGCTGGTTTCCTGTCGATTATAGTTACCTATAAGGTATTAAGCTATGCATCTAATCTTCCAAGTTTCATAGCTACATCATTACTTCTTAGATACATATCATCTTTTTTAACTTGAAGAGGTTGAGTTGGATGTGGATGAATTGTTAAAGAAGAATCATATCTGGATTTTTGATCGTAGCATGAAGGTTCTTCTTTTCCAATTTGTTCCTCTGGTATTGGTGTTGTGGCATAATGGTCAAGTGAAGGATGAGACATGGGAGAGGGATGCCGATGTGCAATCACAGTGGCCTGAGCTGTTTGAGGATTTTTCTTTTCCACCTTGTTAGGGGAATTAGGGGATGAATTTATTTATGGGAGAAAGTTTATAAGAACCCAAATCACTATTTCAGGTATGTATCTTTATTTAAAGTGTTTTCCGAAGAAATGGAGAATTTTAAAATTTTCTAAGTACACGTCGTGTACTTCTGAGTACATGACGTGTACCCAGTTATGGTGTAATTTCGTGTCTTGGGCATTTAACGGTTAAGAAAAGCCATGTGGGTGATGTGGTAGATAGTTAATGTCAGGGGCCCATTGAGGTAAATACACAACATGTTCATTAATATTACACATTGTGTACTTTTTATTTTAATTGACAAATCAGACCGAGGTCGTGTCTAACCCTCATATTCTTATACTTCTGACCATGCCTCATGATGGAGCATACAGAATCGTCGATTATTCTCTAAGACATAGATCTGTCATCTTTTTTATGAATCAAACACAATCAGTTGAATTAGAATCGCCTCAATGAATTTTTTCTTATTCTAGAGCCTCTACTCCCGATTCCTCTTCTTTCATGATTTATTCATTGTTGAACATTTTGACCTTTTTGTAGATCTATGATGTTCTAGTCCAATTCAAGGGCCTATGTTCAAGAGTGTTCTTCATTCAATACCGATGTAAGTAGTTTGTAGCCTTTTGTTTTTGGTCTCTGGGTTTATATTCCAATGTTTCGATTACCCATGTTTCAGGTATTTCGGGTTAATGAAATTAAACCTTGTTTTATAATTCATAGATTTATTGTTGGATTGAGGGTTTTTTGTTGTGGAATTATGTGAAATGTCCTGTTTAAGGAACACCCCATGGGTGTGTTTCCTTGTTTTAATGTTTAGGGATGTCTGGTACACGTTTCCTATGAGGCAGACCTTGTTTCCTTGCCTTGCTTGATAGAATTTATTGCCTTTTGTTTCTTGTTATATGATTGTGATATGAATTGGAATTGTTTATCAATGTATTAGTTGAAATTACTTTTGGATTCATGATATCATATATGCAAGATTTAACTGCATAGGGCTATGAGAACCTATTGTGGTTAGAACATAGGGGGAATTGACTTTGAGTTCTTCCATAGAGTGTCTCTTAAATTTCCTGCTACGAGACCACATGGGGGATTGATGGTGAGTGCTCCCTGAGAGTTTCTAGAGTTTATGTTACAAGACCATATAAGTAATTGACATTAAGTTCTTCCCAAGATATTCAATATTTGTTGTGTAAAGACCATAGGGGCAATTAAAGGTGAGTTCTTTCCAGAGTGTATTTTTCATTTAATTGGGCTACTTGGACAGAGGGGTTAGACTCTATGAGCTACCCAGAGGGTTAACATAAATATTGAATGTTTGTGATGTGTTTACTGATCAAGAGAACAAGCATGGATTTGGTCTTGTTAGTTAGTATTCTGAGATACTTAATTTGATACTTACTTTATTAAATGATGAACAATAAATGCTAATGAATGTAAATGGAAACTGCATGATTGTTTATTTTTGTGTACTCATAATTATTTGCTGCATTTCCATTATTACCAACTATATATAACCACTAATAGTTAGACATAGATCTTATGGTGGGTTCTTACTGGGACTCATCTCACACTCTATTTGGGTCCTGTTTATGGACCGAAACAACTTATATGGTTACAGGCGTAGATTAGGGAAAGCACCCCTCTTTCTTTGGTATATGATTGGCTGGTCAGAGCTAGAGAGAATTGGACCGTGCTTAGGATTGCGATGCTTCTATAGTTTTTCTATTTTAGTTATACATTGGTTCAGTTGTATTTCTATCATATTTTCATGTTTGGATACTTTCCAAGAAATATGTGACAAGCATAATTTATATATGTTCTCCATTTGTTATTTACTTTCAGTATTCCATTGTTTTCTTATTGTATGATATATTTCTTCCAATAATATTTATTATATGTTATTTTAATGTTCATTCTCTACCAATTAGGGAATAGTTTTCCCACTATCACACCCAAGGCCCTCATTACTAGTCGGCAGGCTCTGGCATTCGGGGAAATTCACTTGAGACCATGTGACCAACAGGGTACAGGGTACCTATCGGTGCAAACTATAACTAGGATGTTACAATAGTAATATCTACACATTATATGTCTATAGAAAATATAACAATTCGAACATCCATATATACTCAAAACCCAGACCCATAGACTAGATGTAAGTCACAATAACAGCATACCCATGCAAGGGATTCGGTTTGAAGATTCCATGAAGCTCTCATCCTAGAGAAATCACTCCATGTGTCTGATATCTCCAACGATGTCCCTCGGAGAATTATTTTTCATAAATAAAACCCATGAGAGATATATATATTTATGATGATATATCCAAAGAAATAACAGATGCACTCATTCTAGGAGGACACACTTCTGAGTGGTAAAAGATCATGATACATGGATTAGGATCACTACAATGGCCTTGTAATATACCTTTAATCATCCAAATTCACCATAGAAGTAGAGGATCATCATATAGTAAGGTTAGTCATATCGATACATAACTCTATGTAGGTTCAAAAATGGAAAGAGGATCTCACTTCAGGCCTCTAAGAGGGACTCTGACTCTTTCCAGAAAGTCCTGCTGAAGGAATCATACTCATGTGGAGGGAAATGATACTTGACCTTCAGGGGAACAAGGAAAATGGGAACTAACCTAAACAAAATATGTTCAAGTAATGGTGGAAAGGGATACCAATCCATGTATAATAGATTACACGGTGTGTAGAAAGGTCTCACACCATGTCCCTTGAGTTTGCCTACAGCCCTTGTGCAATGACCTGAGTGAGAAAACATGTCGGGTAAATAGCACATACACGAAATGTATTAATGGTAACACACCATGTACAATTATCCATATTCCACTCTATGTATGCTTTACATGTGCCCGTACATATCTTCGACCCGTGTATGCCAACCTGTGTACCAGTACACGGGGTATCCAAAGTATCTATCCAGGTTTGGCTGTGTGGTGGAGCACATGCCATGTAATCCACCCTGTATTTTTGTATCATCCAACATACATGCCAAGTCCCATGTAAGGACCCACATTCCATGTGATGATTTTCACACACTGTGTAATCAATTCTTGAATCGTGAAACCCTAGCACCGCTGAGCTGGCCCCAAACATTGTGTTCTTAGTAGAACATGCAGTGTTCGTATCATTTTTTCAGAAAATGATGTTTTTCATGAGGTTATTCGGTTGATCTCTCATTTCTCAATCAAACCATTATATTTCCTTGAAACTCAAGATCAAAGTTCACCACACTATTCCATCAACATTACATGAGGTTTTGGGTGTTTGATCGGCCCTGAAACTTGTTTGGGTGATCGGTGAAAATAATGGTCGAAGAATGATTTCATTTGAACTATGTCAATTCTTCCTCCGCCATATCTATCATACCTCCGTTGGGTTATCATGATGTAAAATATATTATTATGGATCATTTCATTGCATGAAAGATGCAAAAAAATCCATTCTTCGCAATCCTGCAAAGAACATGAAGAACACACGAGGTCAGGAGAAGAAATTCATAAAAAATCAAGGAATGATCCTTATCCATTGTTCATCATGGACTCAATCTAATATCATTATGAATATCATGAATAATGAAACAAATATTAATTAATCCTCAAAAATAAACTTGCAAAACAACCATCGTTCAAGAACGATCAAACCGCGAGTCATCTTGTTCATGGGTCGATCTGTGTTCGTCATTAATTCCAAGAATGTAGAAGAACACTATTAAAATAACAACCCCAAACTCGATCACTAATGAAGAAGAAAAGAAGTCACCATCAGTGGAGACTCGATATTGCTGTACAACATTCCTTAGGTCATTGCTCATCATCGTTCATCGAGATTCCTCCAAGGATGGCTCATCTTTAAAGATCTAGAGCATCCACAGAATATTTTCCAGGGTTATGAGCCAAACCATGGGATCGTGGTTATTAAAACCCAATAAATGAGTCTTTGAGTTAAATTAATACGTTTAAAATAAAATAAATTATTAATTTCTTTTTTCCCATTAAAAAGTCCATAAATTAACTTTTGTAGCTGACCCGCGATAATCAGTGTTTAGCCCCGCCTAAAATAAAGTCGCTGTTGTGAATGCAATGGTTCCCTTTGATTTCTAATCTGGGAACCCATTTAAAAGTTTTTTTTTACTTTTTTATGAAAACCACCTGCACACTCTATTTAAATGTTTAATTTATTTCAAACATTTATTCTCAGCAATCCAGTCCTCAGAATCACACACCATCACAATTCCTGGTCTCCAATTAACTCTATATAATATTTAAAAATAAAATATGAAAAATATGAGACATTACAAAATATTCCATTATATTAGAGAAAAAAATTCTTAAAATAACTAGTTTACATAAAATTATAAATAAACAACATGCATAATAAGAAAATAAAATGAAATAGAACATGTTGCAATAATAAAGGAAATTTAATAATGATCTAGAACAACCATGTCATATATACAATACTGGTCACCCACTATGTCGACCATAAATATAGGAGTTTATAAATGAAATTGAAATAAAATTATATGGATATAATACCAACTCTCTTTTAGATCAAATACCTGATCTATAGACACTATCGAACTAAATCATCTCAATCATTAGAATCACATGTGCAGCTCTGTTGAATCCTGAAACTCTAGCCCTTAGCTTTTTCCATCGTAAAACTATTGTTGACCATAGAAGAAGACATAAGATATGAATACAAACTGATCTTCCCATACTATGATGATAATATAATCTTAGTAGGACACCTCAATGATAACCCTATAATATTATTCCATATGTGTATGCACATAAAATATGCTCAACCTAGATGAGACACAATTGAAAAGACAAATGAAACCAATAAACTTGAAACCACAGTTCATCCCTAGGCTCCCAATCCCCATCAATTGAAAAATATTACATCATGTACATTTATATTTATATTTATTATTTTTATATCCCCAAACATATACATATGTACATAAATATTAAAATATATATGCATAAGTTGAATGAAATAACATAAATCAACAACAATCTATCCTGGGTTCCATAATCCTAATTGCCTAAAAATCATGTAAAAGGGGTGTTTTTTTGGAAGTTGTACTACTCAATTCATGTATTATTTTATCAATATCTAGATCTTTAATCCCAATTTACATTTCTTTCTTTATCCTGGGATGTAAAAGTCTTTGACTAAGAAATGTCACAACAATGGGATACATGTCTTAGCCTTAGGTTCTCCCCTACTCACCTCCAATAACTATAATGAAGGATTATAGTGAGTAAATATTGACATCCTATAAATATGGTAATGATATGGACATCAAACCATGGTCTAAATGTAAATGCAGTAAAATTTACAATGCCTAGGTCCTGGTCTATAGGCAGTCATGACATTGTGACTCAGATAATACTTAAGGGTCTGACCCTCAAGTGATCTTTAAGGAGAGCTCAATGGGTAGAGTCATTACAACCCCTTTAGGATTATAATAAGATAGATATGAATCATCCATATCACTCTGGAGATTATAATAATCCATGAGTATAAAATGATTTGAAATTCCGTGTCCAACACTGCTCTCTAGCAATCGATAAGGTTGAGCATAATCATCCCTATCATTTAAGAGATCATAATTATCCATGAGTATATTCATATACAGAAAACTGTAACCATACTCATATAATTTTATATAGAGGTGATAAAAATAATCCTCAACATATAAAAATTCACGGATATTTGAATTACCCTCATTACTCAAAAGAGAATAGTCATCCACACGTATCACTACAAGGGACTCCATGACCGTATATCATAATCATAGACTCAAAATCTTGATCTTAGGAAGCACCTATGGAAATCCCAATAATATAAAAATAAATCATACATTCTCAATATATAGATCCTAGATATTACCAACGGGTTATAGAAGTAAATGTAACAACATGGATCAGAATCTAGATCCCAGGAAGAAAATTTTAGAAACTCAAGAAATGAATAAGATAGATCCTAGGAAATACGTCTGGGCATCCCAAAGAATAAGGTCTCACCATGACAGGCTCATCATCCACACACCATGAATAACCTTTGGTAATCATCAATCAATAGTAAATAAACAACTAAAAGACTAAAGAGTTATTTTGGAAGAACACCTAAAATCCCTCTACTACCAAAGCCTCACAGGTTTTCAAGTTCGTCATAGGTTCTAAGGTGACACCCACTACAATATCTACCGAAACCTAGCATACTATCTCAGGGATAATTATATAATAGAACACCCACTGGGTCCCTCAAGTATTACAAAAAGGATGCATCCTACTCAATATCCTTATTAATAGATGTAAAAGGAGTGATCCAATAGATGATCCTTGATGGTAAGAAAATAGACGCATCCTACTTAGGATCCTTAGAATGGTACACAGGAAATGGGGTCCTTCATGGGACCCTCAAAGGAAACATAAGAATTAGAGGAATCTTACATGGGTTCTTTGAAAAGGTATAAATGTAAAAGATCCTACATGGTATTATCTAAGTCAAAATATATGCAATGGTATCACATAGGGAATCCTTGATAACAACAAACCTCATGGCCTCTTGGGATAGAAGGGAACACCATTCTAGGGAGACAACCTCAAGAGAGATTCTATAGAAGCCTCAGTCCATAGAGATAGCTCAACGAAAATTTTTGGTCCAAGACCTCACTCTCAAGAGGAAACTAGGTTTGATTATTGGAGGTAGAACATCTCCATTTTGATATAATCCCTAAAACACTCATTAGAAGTCCTCAAATAACCTCAAGGGTTTCACCATCATGATCTATTTGATGAACTAATCATAATGGAATCCTATTACATTAAATTATGAATTCAAGCATTAAAATAGTAAAAATAACTCAAAATGGTAGCATAATAGGAGTACACGGCATGTGTACCATGGTACACAACGTGTACCCTCAAGTACCCACCTTGGTGTGTACTTCAGCCGGTCATGGAGTGTAAATGCCCATGTACATGATGTGTTGATCATGTACATGGAGTGCACCATACACATGGTACCTATTTGTGTAACTCACTTTTATTGTCCATCTATATAATATGTCCATGTACCTTTACATGGAGTGCAACCCACATGGGGTCTGTCCATGTACTTTACATGGCCATGTGCCCCAAAACGGGCTGCCTGACTACGTACTCGACTATACAGATGAGTCCCAATACATGGAGTGTATACCCCATGCACGACATGTACATATAATGACATCATTTTACCTCAATAGGTAGAAAACACATAGTGTTTTCCTAAAGTACATATCGTGCGATTAGGATTTATGAATGGAA
Organism: Viscum album; assembly: GCA_963277665.1. Lineage (NCBI taxonomy): Eukaryota > Viridiplantae > Streptophyta > Magnoliopsida > Santalales > Viscaceae > Viscum > Viscum album. Next base: position 1,466,393,422 of record OY728140.1, on the reverse strand, counting down.
AATCCCTCAAATTGGAACAAAGCCCTATTTTTCTTCTCAAAAACTATAGATCCACCCTTAAGGGGTCCTAAGAAAACATAATAGGGATCTAAAACTAGAAAATGAAAAATATATATGAATTTTTTGAAAAATGTAAAAAAAAACCTACCTTTGGACGGAATCCGCTGATGAATCGACACTTTTTGTTGTCAACACCATCCTCATGATGATCTAACTCATCCTCAGATTCACAGTAGTACCTCTCTTTTCATCTCCCTCTTTCTCCCCCTATATTTTCATAATATATCACATAATTAAAGAGTATACCCCTGGGGGGAATATGTTAGAATTTATAGAAGTTAAATAAGAAAATATAAAAGAAAATAAAAGAATGAAAAGTAGAAAAAGAAAAGAAAAATAAAAAGGGCCCGACCTGACCCTAGTGCCCAACATTAGTTTATGCCCAACGTAGGTAAATCCTCTCATTCAAAACTCAAGGGAGGAGTTAAAACCTAAATAAAACACAGTATTCAAAATATATCAATTAATGAACCTATGTGAATAAATTTATATTTATCTAATTAAATATGAAATACTAATTATTCCTCTAAAATTCGAACAACTCATGGTTTATCCAAACTCATTTCCTATGGTGAAAACCCTATTTAGGGACCACTTCAGTGGTCAGATAAATTATTTGAGATCATATTCTAAGATAAAATGACCATTTCACCCCTTATTATCATATAAAAAGAAACAAATCTATTTTATACTAAAAAATCCAGTCTCAAAAAACAATAGTCCTTCCATTACCAAAACATTGTAATATTTTACACATAGAAAATATTTAGTTCCCTAATTTTTTTCATAACACTTCAATCAAAATAATACGATTGACTGATAAAAATATAAAATTTTTAATATCTTGAAATTCACGAGGAATGTGGTAAAAAATTTTCCATCTATATTTATGCACTACACAAATATAAATAAGTTGTTAATATAGTATGAGTCCAAAATAATGAAAATTGAGACTGAAAACCCCACATATGAATTGGATAGAAATTTAATAAAAACCTCATAAAAAAGGGATTGAAATTAATATTTAAATATCATTAATAAAATTACTCTAATGATATAAAATCTCAAATATGAATTATATACCCCATATAAAGGAAATTAGTTTTATAATACAAAACATGTCTCAAAGAGAAGAATTTGAAATGGAAAAAACTTTTCTCTTATCCTACCTTCCATATAAGAACTATAACCCACAGTACCAAAAACATTGTTTTCATAATCACATAATTTTTAACCTTAATCACATCCATTTTAATTTATACTTTTCATTGATATGAATTTTTTATAAGAGTTCTATATATATTCCACATCTAGTGTTCATAGTTTTGATCAGTTGTACTAGTTTCACAATAAAAGTGTTCATATTGGTTCTTCTTTCAATGTTCATTAATGAAAGGTAATGAAATTTATATTTAGTGATTATTTATAATTTTTGGCGTCTAAAATTCCTTTAATCAAAATTTTAAACAATTTTTATTATGAAATTGATAACAAGCATGTTTTGGTGATTCTTAACAATCATTGGGTGTTTTCTAAATAAATGAATTAAATATTGATATATAATATACAGAAAACATCATTATTTTAAAATTTAATTTATTTTATATGAGTAAGTATATTTCCACCATCACTCATGGTATAAATTCCTAGTATTTTTCAAGTAGGTGGCTAATCTGACCCAAACATGAACATACCCTGATTTAATGACTGGCTATGAGGTGATTTTTTTAATATCATTATTCCAAAAGTATAATCACAATATTAAGTATTTATCTGTGTTATATATTATCATTTTATATTATTATTAGTATTAATAAAGGATATTAAAATATTATATAATATGATTAAAAACATTTCCTTCTTAATATTCTTTTTTATAATAGTTAATTTAATAATAATTGTTAATTTTTTAAATCATTAATGGGTTATAAAATTTATATTATGGGAACCATAATAGATTAAATAAATTATACATTAAAAAAAATTTAATTCCATCCATGAATGTCGGTGAAGAAAATAAGAAACATAAATCAATATTATGATAGAGGCAGTAGTCCACATGTACACATGAATGATGATTTCATTTCTTTTAGAATAAGGAAAATGTGTAACATAGTTTATTATTTAAGAATATAAAATATTTTATAAATAAAATTTTTATATATTAAATTCTATATTAGTACAGTTCTTGTAATGTGGTTAAGGAAAAGGAAACATGTCGTGTCGTGGAGGTGGGGTTCGGTACAACAGACAAATGAAAATTTCATTTTTCTTATAAATGGAAAGGTCGTTGTTGATTGTAAAATCATTATAAAAATATATTAGAATAATAATTAATCTTATTTAATAATTTTATTATGTTTTAATTGATTTTTTTGTTGAATAAGTTCACATAATGAAATATAAATGAGAAATGAGCTATAAGAAATGCGTACATCACTTCTTGGATTATCTCACTTGTAATGGGGGTAATGATTTTTTGGGATGGTCTTTTCAGAAGACCATAAACTCTTGAAGGTGTATAGAAAATTTTATGATGGTTTTTATAATATTTTGAGATGAAATATTTGGGATTTTTAAGGTAAATTGACGAGATGTGTTCCCCGTTTATATGTGAAAATGAATGGTATTTTTGTAAATAATTAGAACTATTCAATAATCGAAAGTCCTCCTCAAGGAGTATGGATAAAAAAATAATAAATGATGTATTTTTTATTTATAATGTCAATCAATATTCTAAAATTCAATTTCACACTTTTTCTATTCATTTCATCCACTCTTTAGTCGTATATTTTATACATTTACCATTTTAAATTTTACTGTGTTGACTAGTTTTACCTTAGTAATTTATCCTTTGTGCCTAAAAATAAAATGGTAATTTTTATATGATTCAGAACTAGTCATTACCAATATATATATATATATATAATAATTTAAATTTCTTAATGTGATTAAAGTTAACTTGAAAATAGTAAATGTATAATGCATCAAAACAATTTTAGTGAAAATAATGAATTATGTTTTAAAATGTCAAAAAATTGTTAATAAATTAAACATATTATCATGAAATATATATTTTTACCTACAAAAAAATATATTTATTGAAGATAATGGTTTTTTATTTTTATATTGTGCTTAAATCATAGTTATTTCATAAAAGGTGTAGTTTTAATAATAATTAGATTTACTCTATTCCATTAAAATAATTTTTTTCGAAAAATTCCAAATTTCAATCTAAATATAATATCATTATGCGGACTTTAAAATTGAATATTATTTTTTGAAAATAAAAATCTATAATTTATAAAATAAAACTTTGAATATACTCATGAATAAATAACTTTAGAGTTCGCATTGTGTGATAGTTCAAGATATGGTGTTTAACTACTACAGTCAGGTCTAAAGTATTATAGGAGGCATCCTATTTATCCTATAAAAAAATAAATTAAATAAAAATAGTTTTAATGATATAGTTTATGGTCATGTAGAAAGACAAATTCTTGTAGTTTATCATCATGTGGTAAAAAAAGTTTTGTCATGGAAGTTGTGATAAAACAGTATTCCATAGGGATTCCACAAATGAGGATTACCTAATATTCTTAATTGGGAATAATCCCCTTTGAAGGAATTGAATATATGTCAACGAATCAGACATAATAAGAAATTCCCTAGAGTGGGAGAATTCACCGTCCACTTATAGAAGAGAAAAGATTATTGTACTCACAGAATATGTGGATCTATTATGTATAAAATTAAGGGACTTACCCTAAAGTAGATGAATATGGAATATACAAGGACATCATAGATTCTGGTTTAAACCATTAGAGTGTGTCCAATGTATCATATTAAAGATAAGAATCATAATTTTAATAGTTCGACTATCATTATATTAACATCATGTTACTTTGGTGTTAACCATGCAGTTCAACATCCTATAGTGAGGATGTTGATTTCCACAAGGAATATAGAAGTGAGAGAATTAAATAATAAATGGAAGGAAATAGGGTCTGCTTTGGGAATATCTCCTCATGGTATGAAAAAAAAAATTTGATGGGATTTTGTGATTGATATATGGATCATCACGTAAAAATAAATCCTATGAATCAAATTAAATTATTTGAATTAGCACCCACATTGTTCATATAGAGAATATATAGGCTGTGTAAAGGTGCTACCCAAAAGTACCAAAAACTGTTTAGTAACATATGTGAAGGAGTGGAGATCTAGGTAATTCTACCTAGGTGTATTCCTTGTGTAAACTCCCGGACTCGAACAGCCACCCAAACACTGATAAACATGTTCAGTGTTACCACCTTAAGCATATCCCACTGAATGCCAAAGGCAGCTGACAAGCAGCGAGGGTCTTTCAGGTATAGTGGGGAGGATAAACCCTCTCAGAGGATAATAATGGTACTGGTCTGAGTTTAATAATAAATATGCAGCAGAATAAATGACTCGGTAAACTCAAACCAGACCCTCAAAGTGGAAGCACATTCAATATCGATAAATAGGATAAGCAATAAATATAATAATAGCAGTGGAAAGTATACAAAACAGCATGCTGAACACTTGTAACTACTATTGAACAATAAAACATGCATCCAATGAAGGTCTTACATATCCAGATATATATATTTATAAATGGATCCAATGGATAACCAACTATATCTACATAACAGGTAAGCAAAATGATATAGGAAACGAAGTAAAACAAAATCATCTCTATCTAGGAAAGACATCAAGGTCCATACCATATCCATGCAATAGCTAATGCAATCCAGCTCCTGAGGATGATCTCTTTCCTACACATAAATCTAAAAAGTCTACATGCATCCCGAATGGCCCGTACAGGGTGTGAGATGAATCTCAGTAGGATACCACCCAACGGTGCGTACCTAATATAAGAGTTTAAGAAGGAAATAAGTTATAATAAAAATAGTAAATAATATGATGCACAAGTAAACATAAACTCCACTAGTGCTTTGCAGCCACCAAGAAGTGTAAACTGCTTCGGCCAACACTGGAATCTATGTCATGTGACCCGGCACCATATGCCCCCTGACACCGTGTGTCTCAAGTACCGACATCCCAAAGGCATTCTCAAGAAATAGTAACCCAAAAGAATAGTGACGCTTATCCTCAAATAAGTAACTGGAGGGACAACGATGTCTGTCCTCAAATAAGGTAACCGGAAGACCAATGATGTCAGAACTCAAATAAAGGTCATCATCTGGCCCAACCCAATAGGCTCAATGCTATCATCTAAAGGATTCTCACCTTCCATGTGGCATCCTATGACAAACACCCCAAACCAAAAGTACCTAAACCACAACTAACGGGGTCTCTACCAACACGAGTAGTCAAAACCACCTTATCAATGAGTCTCTCTCTCGGAACACTACTCAAATTTACAAGTGAGCAGTAATTACCAAAATAGTACCCAATCCACAACCTCTCTGACACATCCTTATATAGAAACCATGCCGCTCAAGTCCCATGAACTTCTTATCCACGTAACACGAGCCATGCCGAACCTGACAGTCACCCTGCCATAAGCTGATGTTCATGACGCCCAATCCCATGGTCAGAATAACCCAATGTAACCAAGCAGAGGCCTAACCTATGATTAACATCACTCAATAATATCTGGGTCATGCCCAACACATCCCGAAGGGTTCCAGCATATACAATTCAGCAATTACATATATAAAAATTCTAAACAAGTCACATAAACAGGAAAAACAATCTAAACAGTTGAATTTGCACTAACCCAATGATTATCACACCGCATCCCTGAGGTCTTGAATGCCTCCAGACAACAAAATCATGCTTTACCAGATTAAACATGTTAGTTCTTAACAAATCAGGCAATTTATATCCATTTTGGCACCCAAGCCAAAATTTCCCAATGAGTATCGGCCTCTCGCCCAGGCTTTCTCAAGCAATATAGAAAATAAGACATTCCCAAAGTTAGCCTATGGGTCAAAAATTAATTCAATATATAATACTAGATAAAACAAGTTCATGCTCAAAATTCCCAAATACGCGCTTTAAGTCACTCCACCCAAAGGTCTATGAGATCATGAAAAAAGGTATGAAACACCTACGAGAGACTTATAGATGTAGGAACATGCGATATTGAGCTCTAATTCGAATATGATATTCGCTGATCTACGTTTCTGTCAAATCATGGAAATTCCACTCAGATGGAAACTAGGACAAGTGAGGTAAGGAAACTAGAAAGAAACAGGGTGCACAGGTTTAGCCTCACTGTAGCTATCCTGCAGCCACTGACAGATTGAAGAACAGACTCCGGAAGAAGAATCTAGGGAAGGTGTGTTCTCTAGGATTTCGGAACACACTTTTTCTGAAGATGGGGAAGAAGAAGGTGTTTTCGTAAATAGGATACGACACTCCTTCATTTAAGCGAATAAAAAAATTACATGCCATGTAGTATCCTTTTCTGTAATTTGACTTCAGCGAAGGTAGCCACGTGGCTTGGATGCTCCACATGGGTCGAGACATGGCTTAAACTCAGCCAGTACATAGAAATGATGATACACGACATGTCAAGCAACACTACATGTCGTGTAGTAGGAAATTTCAACACAGTCATCAGACGACATGTACTCAGCAAGAACTCAGTCGGTACTTTCCAAACCCTTACACATCGTGTACTTTAGAGTACACGGCGTGTAGTCTAGAAATTTCTAGAACTTTGTATATTTTCTTTTTTTTTCTATGAAACAAGTCAAAAATTAAAACAGGGTCAGGATTTTGACATGTTCTAAAAACTTGGGTTCTTACAATCTCCACAACAAAACATAGCTTGTCCCAGCGGTATAAAAAAAACCCAAATATGGTACCGAACATGCCACCCTGATCAAGTAACCTGGACTCCCCAGTCAAAAAAATGTTCTCAATGAATTCCTCAAGGGGCTCCCCACCTTAAGAATTTCTTAACTCAGCCTCAACCCTAAAAAACTCAACAAATTAAGGGTTCACTAACCTGTTTTGAAACTCATGGTCCTCTCATTATGCATCATCATCCATGCGCCTCATTGGTGCTCCCGTCTCGCTCCCAACACCCCAAACATATCCCTCACCGCATCGGTGTCCACATCTTTCAGGTCCTGCATCCCATGGATTCTCAAAATAAAACTTGATGTCATGCACCACAAGTAACCCGCATCCTAGATGCCCCGATTCGCATGGCACCTCATGTAACTCGCATAATCGATTCCCTAATTCCAGGCATCTCATACAAATATATAAATATTTCACGCACTTGATATGGCAGCAATCCCAATGACCAACATCTAGTCAATCAACATAAATCATGTACACCTCGTGCACTCAAAACAAACATGCCTCAACAGGTCATGCCAAAAGAAAACAATAAAGTCACTACCAAACATGTGGTGTACCTCTAACTGCCATCGACTCACCAGCATGATCAGCTCCTAGCGGCTCCACGACAAGCACCGGTCCTGAAGCATGACTGCCTGATGTCGGACCTTCCTGTGGTGCTGCTCCAGTCACTGGCCACTGACTGCTCAGCCGGGTCCCACTATTTCTGTCACGTCCTCTGCATGCTGTTTAAATTCAGCTACCCTCTCCTAGTACCGAACCAGAACCAACTCCATATGCCACAGTCTATCCTGGTCCCTACCTACTGGCTGTTTAAGTAGGCTTACTGCAAAACCTATCTAGATGCCCGACCTATCCACATCCCCGGCACTCCTTCGGAGTCCTATCACACTAATTCTGAACATGTACTGACTATCAACACTAATAGAAAATCACTGAGGAACTTCTACGTGGTGGTATAGCTGAGTACTAGGCCTAACTTCCCTTTTGGAACTCATCTCGTCCTTGCTTCCTACTATATTAACCATCACCTAAAGCTATCATCCAACCAACTTGAGGACTATCCCTCTAGTTACCCTTCACTATAAGCGCCTGATTCACCACCTCTAAGAAAAAACTCAGCTTAAAGATATTCACCTAGATCTGAATTTCAGTTTGTAATACATCCTCAAAGTGCCTCACTCATGTTGTGTCATTGCGTACCATACCCGGTACAAAGCGAGACAACTCAGTGACAGTAGATACATAGTCCATGAAAGACATGTCTCCCTGATGAAGGTTCAAGAACTCCCGAGCTCTGTCGGCCATTAGTGTCCCTGGGTAAAAGTGCTCGAAGAATATGGCATCCTAGTCTTTCCATGCCGGTTCCTCATGCCTACGAGCCTGAACCTGCACATGCCACCAGCTCCTTTCTAATCCTCGCAGCATATATGTCACCGGCTTGAGCCTCCACCATGGAGGCATCTCGAGCTACTCAAAGGTCATCTACAAGCTCTCTATCTAGTTCTCTGCAGCTGGTGCACAACCCTCACCCTAAAATCTGAGCAAAAGCAAACAGAAATTCCCACCCATTGCAACTTGGTCCATCCCTCGTACCTGGGGCTGCAGCCACTCAAGCACAAGCTAGAAACTCAGTTCCCAGTAAGAACCTATCTCCAGTCTACCATATCCCAAATAGTAAGACAAGTAGAAGAATAAAAGAGAAGTCTCAATCTCATTAGTATCCAGAGAAACAATATTACTAAATCCCTGTCAAAAAATCCTATGATGCCACTTTGTAACGACTCGGACCCAAAAACCCACCCGAATAGTGATAAACGGGTCGGGTGTTACTACCTTAGGTGCACCACCCTGAAATCCAAAGGCTGCTAACTAGATGAAATGGTCTTATAGGTATAGTGGGGAGGTAATACCCTCTCGGAGGATAATAATTCTACTGGTCCTCATTTAATAATAAATATGCAGCGGAATAAACGACTCACCAGACTCGAACCAGACTCGCAGAGCAGAAGGACATTCATTATCGATAAACAATGGAAATAATAAATATAACAACAGAAGCAGAATGTAAAAAAAATAGAATGCTGATCACTTTTAACTACTACTAAACAAAAAAACATGCTTCCAAAGTAGGTCTTACATATCCACACATATATTTAAAGGGTTCCAATGGCTATCCAACTATAGCTACATAACACGTAAGCATGCTAATACAGGAAAGGAAGAAAAACAAAATCATCTCTAGCTGGGCAAGACCTCATGTTCCATAACATATCAATCAAATAGGTAATGTAGTCTAGATCTTGAGGCTGACCTATTTCCTACACATAAATCCATAAAGTCAACACGCGTCCCCAAGGACATATGTAGGGTGTGAGATAAATCTATGTAGGATACCACCCAATGGTGTGTACCTAATATAATTGTTTAAGAAGTCATGAAATTAGAATACAAATAGTAAAAAATACGATGCACAAGTAAACATAAACTCCATCGGTGCTCTGTAGCCACCACGAAGTGTCACCTGTTTCGGCCAACACCGAAATTTCTGTCATGTGACCCGACTCCATATGCCCCCTGACACCGCGGGTATCAAGTACCGAAGTCTCGAAGGTACACCCAATAAATAGTAACCCATATGAATAGAGATGTATGCCCTCAAATATGTTACTAGAGAAACAACAATGTCTGCCCTCAAATAATGTAACTAGAATAACAGTGATGTCTTCTCTCAAATAACGGTGAGCCTCTGTCCCCAACCTGATAGCCTCAATGATATCCCCTGATGGCTCCTCACCTTCCATGTGACTTCCTATGACAAGAACCGCCAAACCAAAAGTACCTAAACCTCAACCAACAGGGTCCTCTACCCACACAAGAGGTCAAAACCACTTCATCACAGAGTCTCTCTGTGTGCACACCACTCAATGTTCTGGGTGAGTAGTAATCACCAAAATAGTAACCAAGCCACAACCACTCTGACACCTCTTTCTCCTAAGACCATGCCGCTGAAGTCCGATGGCCTTGACGTCCAAGTAACCCGAACGATGCCTGATCTGACATTCACCCTGCCTCAATATGATGAGCATGACACCCAATCTCATGGTCATAACCACCCAATATAACCCGTACCAAGCCCAACTTGTGATCAGCATCACTCAAGAATATCTGGGCCATGCCCAATACAACCCGAAGGGTTCCTGCATATACAATTCAGAAATTATATATATATAACTTCTAAACTAGTCACATAAACATGAAAAACAATCTAAATAGTTGAATTTTCACTAACCCAACACTTATCACACTACATCACTGAGGTCTTGAATGCCTCTAAACAATGAAATCATGCTTTACGAGATTAAACGTATCAGTTCTAAAAAAATCATACAATTTATAATCATTTTGGAACCCAAGCCAAAATTTCCCAATAAGCATCAGCATTTCGCCCAACCTTTCTCAAGAAATATAGGCAATAAGGAATTCACAAAGGCATCATATGGGTCTAACAATTAACTCAATATGTAATAGCTGATAAAATAGGTTCATGCTAAAATGTCCCAAATCGTGCTTGATTATCCAATAAAAACACATATGTTAATTACATTTTAATGGTATTAAATGTTAATTTTTGATCTTATGGGCATGAGTTAGTGGATTTTGATTTTGAACATCCATTCTCATCATTTGTGCACTTCATGACTAATGTACACCAATTTAGGCCAAATGAGTCATCTGATTATAAGGAATGTAATTATCCATATTGTAATTTGATATTTTTTGAAATGGATCTTCACTTAAATTTAATCATTTTTTATTCCGAGATCAATGGACGATTCATAATGGATGATGGAGATATTTGGCGATGAAAAGAAACAATTCTGGAGAAGGCAGATTGGACACCATCCCACTGATGAGAATGTGGGGCCCATAATAAAGGCCCAATGAAGACAAAATTTCATCGGATACTAGAAGTCATATGGAGGAAAAAATAAATTTCCAGGATCCAGTGCTAATTCGGCCTCCATTATGGTTATTTAAGTGGAACAAGTTAGAGATAAAATTCTTGGCCAGATTCTACGGCCCAGAAAAACAGTCCACTAATATGATCATATCTCGGAATACACAACTCCAAATGGGCCAACATTTTACAGGAGGTTAGAAGAAATCCGAGGATACATTGTCGTATTCTATGGCCCACTCTGATTTGGCCATCTAGAAGCTATTTCAAGCGCTTCTGTTTGGTGAAGAAAAGATGGCTGCCACCTCGGGTCAAGGGTGGAAAAATCAACTCTCCCTTACTTTCCACCAACATATGGCCTACCAAAATTAATTGAGAAGACTTGGACTGTTGGAGGCTCGACCCAAAGGCTCAAAAATTCCTATTTAAGGAATTGGTGTTGGAGGATTTATGAATCTTTGGTGATTGGTTTCATTGTAGGGTTATGCTATCGCTTTGTGTTTGTAATCACATTTCTTTCTCATGTAAGTCGTTTAATTCACCTTAGTTTCTTAATAAAAGTTATTACTTTACTCTTATTATATTCTTCTACTTATCACGTTGATACCGTTGTTTCATGGTGTGAATTTATTCACACTATACCATGTGATATTTATCACACAATGGAGAAGTGATCGATTTTTGTTGTTGTTTTTACTTCTTCAATTCCACCCTCGTAAGTCTACTTCCTGCATCTGTTGAAGACATGTCATCAATGGAGGGTTAAATATTTTATGGGTTGATCCAAGGGAGAAGTATGGGGTTGGATTGGATGTTATTTATCACACCATTAAGGGATAATCACTTCTTTTAAATGAGATTTTCCTTTGATGATTTTAAAACATCTTCATCCTTATTGAATTTAAGGTCACACATTTCAAGTGCTAATACGAACCTTTACCTTGGAGTGCTCAACTATTTGATCCTTCAAGTGTATGGGTGATTAGTATTAGGGTGTGTAGTAATTAAACCAGTAAGTGATGATTATGTTTGATCTTATTAAATGAACCCATCTCAATTATAAGAAATTGAAATCATTAAAAAAGGAATTCATCCAATCCACCCCGAGTGATAGCCTAGGATCAACTCATTACCATAATTTTAATTCACTTAAATATGTTAGTTATAATTTAAACCCACATAAAATCTACCCACGTTGGCCACTTAATATCCAAAAACAGTCCATATATTGTACGTGTCTATAGGTTTCTTCTTAGGTCTCTAAGGATTCGATAACCCAAGCTAAACTACAAGGACCGTTCTACCTTCATCTCTTGGTTAAATTTGAGCGAGAATCAAATTTTGGTTCCATTTCTGGGGTCCCAATTAATTCATCCAAACACCCATTATATTCTCCCCCATTTCTTCTTTTTTCATCCAAATTCTCTTATCTTGTCCCTTTCTCGTTTTTTTTCTTTTGGCGCATGTCCGCCTACACCCGTGATCAATCAAACCGTCTAGTTAGGGTGGATATTCATGGGGTTGGGGAGTCAAGTACACCAAGGGAAATATTTCCATTAGATGATAATCTTCCTAATACTCCGGAGTCCAAAATTGATCCTATTTGAATGGAAGGTCTGCAAAGAAACCAACTCATAAACCCGGGTGGGAACCAAAATGGAAACCCAAATGAGGTGGCTCCAAACATAGGGAATGAAATTGATCAAAACATGAATGACTACCTCACACCTTCCTGGACCAATGCCCCCTCATGCATTAGACAAAATTCCCTAGGAGATGATAACTACATCTTTAAACCCAATGTCCTAAACCATCTACCCACATTCCATGGAATGGAGTCCCAGATGCCCTACCTTCACATTAAGGAATTAAATGACATTGTAAAAACCATGTGTCCCCCACATCAACTAGAATCTGCTAAGATGAGGCTATTTAATTTTACTTTAAAGGATCAAGATAAAAATTGTATAAACAATTTGAGACCATCATCCATAACTCTTGGTACCAACTACAAATAGAATTCTACAGAAAATACTTTCCCCACCACAAAACAATGGCACTTAAAAACAGTATCCAAAACTTTTTTGAAAAAGAGGGAGAGTCATTCTATGAAACATGGGAAAGGTTCAAAGACACTCTAAACATGGTTCCACACCATGGTGTTTCTATTCACGAACAAATGAGAATTTTCTATGAAGTGTTGGGTTCGGGGAACAAACAATTCATTGACATGATGTGTAATGGAACCTTTAAAAACAAATCCCCAAATGATGCTTACGAGTATCTTGAAAGCCTTTCTGAAAAAAACCAAACATGCGGAACCTCACCTTATTCTGAAAATCCACAAAGAACTACTGGAATTCATACACTTAGATAATATGAAATCCTTAGGGCTAAACTCGCAGCACTCTCTAGGAAGGTTGAAGAGATAGACCTTAGGAAAGTCCATGAAATCCAAACTATAGACCTTGTTTGTACAATTTGTGAGAAACATGACCATAAGATAGAAAACTGCCCACCCATTCCATCCATCAAGGATGTTCTTTTAGGAGGACCCCCAACGGAAGTAAATTCTTAGAACTTTCAAAAGCCTCAATAACAAAACAAATTCAAACCAAAGTATAATGACCACCCAAGATTATGCTGGAAAGATAACCAAAAACCTAGCCAACCACAGGGACAAAATCCTTACCCCCATCAGAACTACCAAACCCATAACCTATTCCAAACCCAACCTATCCAACACCAACAGCCACCGGTCCATTTTCAATAAACCATCCCACCTCCAAAATATTCCCCCGGGATAAACCAATCTTCTCAAGAACCAACCCAAACTGTTCCACAAAGCCTACTAGAAAAACTGTGCAAACAAATGTAAAGGATGAACTCGGATGTCTCTTCCCTTAAACAAGAACTTCATACCCTCAAAACTAGAAAGTCACCCATGCCTACTTAGGCGGTGCCATCCTCAAATTCAAGGGAAGAGTCATGTTGCACCCAAACAACTCCTGAACAACTAAATGTTGTGACTATTTTAAGAAGTGGGAAATCAATTGAGAAACCTGAACAACTAATTCAGAACCCACCTGATGATTCAAACATGGATGAAAATTCAAATGAACCAAATGATCAAACTGAAAAACACGATCACATTGTCAAAGAAACAACTCTTCAACAAACAACCCCATAACCTGCTCCATTTCCTCAACGCATGAGGGGGAAAACCAAGCCTGAATTGAGTGAAACATTGAGGGAAATATTCTCCCAAGTCAAGTTGAAAATTCCTCTTTTCGATTCCATCCAAACCATACCTGCCTACTTAAATTACCTTAAGGAATTATACACTTTTAAAATAATTTTTTCACATAAAAACCATGTCCTTTTGGCTGCTAATGTGAGCACCACCATTCAAGGGAGCATTCCTCCTAAGTTAAAAGACCCAGGTTTCCCTTACATCAATGTTAAACTAGGAGAGAGCAAAGTTGTCAAGGCCTTGTGTGACTTAGGTGCTACTATCAATCTCATTACCTATGTTGTGTACTGCCAGTTAGGCCTAGAAGAACTCCAACCCACATCTGTCACACTTCAACTTGATGATCGTAGCATTAAGGTTACAAAGGGGATTTTAAAGGAAGTTTTGGTAATGGATGAAAACTTCATCTACCCTGCTGATTTCATTGTCCTTGACAACCATCCAAACATAGGAAATAAGGAACAAACCCCCAATAATCCTTGGTCATTCTTTCCTTGAAACAATCAACTCTGTTATCCGATTCCGAAATGGGAACATGACCATCACCTTTGGAAACATGAGTCTAGAGTTGAACATCTATAATGAAAGATCACAAATAGGGGATGATGAGGACATTCATGAAGTAAACATGATAGGAATCATTGATAATGAATCCATAGAACATCAAGGAATATTTTATGAATGTTTAAGTCAGGATGTGATTGATTTCTTTTCCTCACATGAAGGAAGTCTATCTCTTTGGCTTGAATCATTTTCAAATTCCTCTTATGATGATGTCTTAGGTCCAACAATCAGTGAAACCTTTTTAACTTCCTTCCCTAAATCTAATCAAACCAATATTGTAGTTGAAACTTCTATATGTGGTGAATAAAACCTATCTAAACCTCTAAAAAAAGAAATTGATATTGATCCAATGTCCCAATATTCTGATGAAATTATGAACCAACTTGATCTTGAATTGAAGGAACTTCCCACTGCACTCAAGTATGCCTTCCTAGGGGACAATCAAACACATCCTATTGTCATTTCTTATTCTCTTGAATCCAATCATGAATGGATGCTTCTATATGTCCTTAAGAAACATAATAAATACATTGGTTGGACCCTGTCTGATATTCCTGGGATTAGCCCACTTATCGGGACTCATAGTATTGTTCTAGAATCTGATTCAAAGCCATTTCGTCAACCTCAACACCGACTCAATCCAAATATCATGGAGTTAGTAAGGAAGGAACTTCTAAAATTGTTAAAAGCCGGTATCATCTATCACATAGCTGAGAGTGAGTTGGTGAGACTAATCCAAGTGGTTCAAAAAAAGGCTGGAATCACATTGATAACCAATGAGGATGGAGAGATTCTTCCAACAAGGTTGAGTAGTGGATGAAGGGTCTGCATCGACTATAGGAAGCTAAACTCATTCACAAAGAAGGACCATTTCCCCTTACCAATCATTGACCATGTACTTGAGAGAGTGGCAGTTCATGCCTTCTAATGTTTCTTAGATGGGTACTCGGGGTACAATCAAATTGAGGTCTCCCTAGAGGATTAAGGTAAGACTACATTCACATGTCCATTCGGTACCTTTTCCTTCAAACGCATTCCATTTGGTTTATGCAATGCTCCTGGAACCTTTCAACTGTGCATGATGGGAATCTTTTCAGAGATGGTAGGGGATTTTCTAGTGGTATTCATGGATGACTTCTCTGTGTTTGGGGATACATTTTATGGATGTCTATGGAATATAGAGAGAGTCTTGTCAAGATGTGACGAAAAAAATCTGGTCCTAAACTAGGAAAAATGCCATTTCATGGTTAAAGAAGGACTAGTTCTAGGCCATCTGGTCTCAAGTAGGGGGACTGAAGTTGATAAAGCCAAGGTTTACATCATTCTTCACCTTCCATCACCCAAAACTGTCAAGGAAGTGAGGTATTTAATAAAACATGCTGGTTTCTATAGAAGATTCATCAAGGAATTTAGTTCAATCTCTCGTCCCCTTTGTGCTCTGCTAGTAAAGGATGCACCATTTGTTTGGAAAAAATTCTGTGAGGGTTCATTCTCAACCCTAAAATCCTCTCTCTCCACTCCTCCCTTCATGAAATCTCCAAATTGGAACATTCCTTTGAACTTATGTGTGATGCCAGTGACTTTGTTGTAGGATCTTTGTTAGGACAACGTTGTGATAAAAATCCTTATGACATTGCTTAGGCAAGAAAATCCTTAAATGATGCCCAAATCAACTACACCGCCACTGAAAAGGAGTTACTTGCTATTGTTTTTTCCTTAGAGAGGTTTAGGTCCTAACTCTTAGGATCCCCCATCACTGTGTTCACGGACCATTCAGCACTAAAATACCTCTTCCAAAAATAAGAAGCTAATGCTAGACTGATTAGGTGGGTCCTTCTCTTACAAGAATTTGACCTCACAATCAAATATAAAAAGGGTGTTGAAAATTTTGTAGTTGATCACCTCTCTAGGGTGGAAATGAAAGACAACTAAAATCACCTTTATGTGTCTGATTCATTTCTTGATGAACACCTATACTCTGTGAGTGACTTCCCTTGGTATGCTGACATAGCCAATTTCTTAGTTACAGGAGTCGTTCCAAAATTCCTAGGGACACAAGCTCAAAGGAAGTTTTTTATGATGTCAAAAACTATGTGTTTGATGATCCTTACCTATTCATGTTATGTCCTGATCAAATCATTAAGAGTTTTGTTACTGAGTCTGAGAAAGAGTCCATTCTATGATTCTGTCATGCGGAGGCATTTGGAGGTCACTTTTCCACCATGAAAACCACTGCAAAGGTCCTCCAATGTGGTTTCTACTGGCCTAACCTCACTAAGGGTTCCTACCAACTCTTCTAAAGTTGTCCTCAATGTCAAAAATTAGGATCCATTACCAAAAGGAATCAAATGACCCTCACTCCCATTCTGGTCGTTGAAATCGTTGATTGTTGGGGAATTGATTTCATGGGACCCTTCCCAAACTCTAGGGGATACCTCTATATCGTTTTAGTTGTAGATTATGTCTCAAAATGAGTTGAAGCCATTCCCACCAAGTCTAATGACCATCATGTTGTGATCTGATTTCTCAAAGAGCACATATTTTCTCGATTTGGAATTCCTAGGGCTATAATTAGTGATCGAGGAACCCATTTCCGCAATCTCCCATTCTCTTCACTCATGTCTAAGTATGGTATTTCTCATAAAGTTTCCACTGCATACCATCCTCAAACCAGTGGTCAAGATGAGTTAGCAAATAGGGAGATTAAGCAAATTCTTGAAAAAACTGTCAACCCCTCAAGGAAAGATTGGTTTGAGAAACTCTTAGATGCTCTTTGGGCATATCGTACAACATTAAAAACCATCCTAGGAATGTCACCATATAGGTTGGTTTATGGAAAAGAATTCCATTTACCTGTTGAAATTGAGCATAAGTAATTTTGGGTAATCAAAAAATGAATTTTGACATTTCATTAGCCGAAGAAATGAGGAAATTAGATCTTAATGAACTTGAGGAACTTATGATGGAGGCTTATGAAAATTCAAGTATAAATAATGCTAGAGTTCAAGCATAACAATCTAGGAATATCAAAGTTAAACATTTTGAACCGGGAAAATTTGTGCTCTTGTATAGTTCAAAACATAATTTACACCTGGGAAGTTAAGGTCTAGATGGTCAGGTCCTTTCATAGTGCATCATGTATTCCCCCATGGGGTAGTAGAGATTCAAGATCCCACAAGTGGTTACATTTTCAAGGTCAATGGTCAAAGGTTAAAACCATTCATTGAATCATTCAATAAATAGGAAATAGAGGTGGAGTTAACTGAACCAACATATGAACCAGAAAAAAATTGATAGATTTAGGATCCATGTCGGGCTAACGACATTAAATAAAGCACTGCACTAGAGGCAACCAATGGTTTTAATGTTTTCAATCTTTTTGGAATATTTTTTTTATTAGTCATTTTGATATTTACAAAAAATAGACTTTTGATCTGTTCTTCTATTATGAGAATGGATGGGTATGAAAGGGGAGAACCATATTTATCCGAGTCACGTGGTGTGCTCCCTGAGTACTACCTTACCCAGAAATTAAAAATAAGACAATGTATCATCCGTTGATTTCAAAAAAAAATTGAAAACCCTAAAAATGATGAGACTTGGTATTAAATAAATTTTTGTGTTGTTTTTTTTGTTTGGTTTGTTCTTGTTTGTATGGTTTAGGGATTATTTTTTTGTTAATACATATTCAATCATGGAGGTGCCTATATCTCCCATGAGACCAAAGAGTGATTTGGGAGCACCACAATCATAATTATGAAGCCACCAGGTGAACTTGTTCCATGCCGTTTCCAACTCATTTCCCCCCCACCCACTTCTCCTCTATTTTCTTTTTACGAAACTAGGGATAGTTTCATTCTATGTTGGGGGGTGTGGAAACAAAATGTTTGTTAAAAAATGATAAAAAAATGTCAAGTAAAATTCCTTTATCATTCATATAATAACATCTTTCCTCACATTAAAACTACATAGAAAATAATTTTTTTTCTTGACTCTTAATTTAATTCATGATTAAGTTTAAAAGCATTGATTTTGGAAGTTTGGTTGTCCAATGAAAATTTTCATCATTTTTATTTTCATCCATTAAATCAAAATTCCACAATGCATGTCCACTAGACTGTGGGGTACTAATTTGAATTTTTGGGGTCCCATAATAAATAGCATAGGCTGGTTTGATTTTTATAAATAATATGAGTATTAAAATAAATAAAATAAAAATAAAATAAAATAAAAATTTGCATGTAGAGCAATGGATTGATAAAATGCGAGGCATTAGGAACTTGGGAATCATGAATCCAAAGTTGTCTAGACCTGAGTTTTTTACTCTGTCTCTATTTATGGTAATATGACTTTGTTTTTGATTAAGTTAACTTGAGACGATGCCTGAGTATGTGGGCTTCACTTGGTGCCCTAAGGCCTTTGAGTCTGGGAGTCATCGGCACAGTCTTACTTCATGGGTTAATTTTATTAACAGAAATATCAATTACTATAGAAATATTTCAACAAAAAAAATCCAAAAAAAGGAATGATGAATACTCCTATTAGGATTAAATGTGATTCCACCTAGCGCTTCTATGATTTACCCTTGAATTAAAATGAACCCCCATATCTATTGTGATTCACATCACATCATTACACCTAATTGAGTTGGATGAAGTATGATGATGGATTTGATCAAAGGAATGGGATTGAGATTGGAATCTGCTTTTAAATTTATCTTGTTTTAAATTATTTTGATAGGTTATAAAGATATATTTGTGTGCAGTTTACATTGTGAGTATTGTTTGTTATAATGTGTTTGAAGAAAGGAATTCAAATAAAATCATTGAATTATTTTCTCGGGACTATAAAATCTCAAGTTTGGGGTGTGATTATCCAATAAAAACACATATTTTAATTACCTTTTAATGGTATGAAATGCTCATTTTTGTTCTTATGGTCCTGAGTTAGTGGATTTTGATTTTGAACAACCACTCTCATTATTTGTGCACTTCATGCCTAATTTACACCAATTTAGGCCCAATGAGTCATCTGATTATAATGAATGTAATTATACATATTTTAATTTGATATTTTCTGAAATTTATCTTCAATTCAATTTAAACATTTTTCATTTAGGGATCAATGGATTATTCATAAAGGATGATGGAGATATTTGGCAATGAAAAGAAACAATTCCGGAGAAGGCAGATTGGACACCAGCCCACTGATGAGAATGTGGGACCCACAATACAGGCCCAATGAAGCCCAAATTCCATAGGATACTAGAAGACATATATTGGAACAGATAATTCTGCATGATCTAGTGCTAAATCTGTCTCCATTATGGTTATTTAAGCATCCCAATTTAGAGATAAAATTCTGGGCCAGATTCTAAGGCCCAGAAAAAGAGCCGACTAATCTGACCATATCTTAGAATCCACAACTCCAAATGGGCCCAAATTTGACTTGTGGTTAGAAGCTATCAGTGGCGCCATTTTCTTCTTCTATGGCCCACTCTGATTCTTCCATCTAGAAAGCCTTACAAGTGCTTATGCTCGGTGAAGGAAAGGTGGATGCCACCTCAGGTCAAGGGTGGGAAAATCAACTCTCCCTTACTTTCCACCCACCTATGGCCAACCACAATTAATTGAGGATACTTGGACTATTGGAGGCTCGACCCATGGGCTCAAAAACTATTATTTAAGGTAGCGGTGTTGTAGGATTTAAGGATCTTTGGTTCTTGGTTTCATTGTAGTGTTATGCTGCCGCTTTGTGTTTGTAATCGCATTTCTTTCTCATGTATTTTTTTTAATTCACCTTAGTTTCTTAATAAATGTTCTTAATTTACTCTTATTCTGTTCTTCTACTTATCATGTTGATACCATTGGTTCAAGGTGTGAATTTATTCACACCATACCTTGTGATATTTATCACACAACGGAGGAGTGATCGATTTTTATTATTGTTTTTACATATTCAATTCCACCCTCGTAAGTCTACTTCCCGCTTCTGTTGAAGACATGTCATCAATGGAGGGATAACTATTTTATGGGTTGATCTAAGAGAGTAGAAAGGTGCCGGATGGGATATTATTTCTCACTCCATTAATGGATAATCACATCTTTTAAATGAGATTTTTCTTTGATGATTTTAAAAAATATTCATCCAAATTTAATTTAAGGTCACCAATTTCAAGTGCTAATACGAACCTTTATATTAGAGTGCTCAATTCTTTGATCCTTAAAGTGTATGGGTGATTAGTATTTGGGTGTTTAGGCATTAAACCAGTAAGTGATGATTTTGTTTGATCTTTTTAAGAACTCTTATCAATTATAAGAAATTGAAATCATTAAAAAAGGAATTCATCCAATCCACCCTGAGCGGTAACCTAGAATCAACTCATTACCTTAATTTTAATTCACTTAAATCTATTAGTTATACTTTAAACCCACATAAAATCAACCCATGTTGGCCACTTCATAGCCAAAACCAGTCCATAGAATGTATGTGTCTATAGGTTTCTTCTTAGGTCTCTCAAGATTCAATAACCCAATATAAACTACAAGGACTGTTCTACCTTCATCTCTTGGGTAAATTTGAGCTAGAATCAATGCTTTAAGATGCGCCACCCAATGGTCTGCAAAAACATGAAATAATGTATGATCCACCTACTTGAGACTCATAGACATAGGCACATCTGATATGAAGCTCCAATTCGAAGCCGCTTTTTGTAGATCTACGTTTCCGTCAAATCCCGGCAATTCCACTCGGATGGAAACTACGATGCATGAGGAAAAGAAACTGCAACGAAACAGGGTGCGTAGTTTTAGCCTCACTATTGTGATCCTGCAGGGACTGACAGATTGAAGAACAGACTCCAAATGATGAATCAAGGGCAAGGTGTGTTCTTTGGGTTTTCGAAATGGACCTATTCTGAAGTTGGGAAAGAAGAAGGTGTTTTTCGAAATAGGACATGACACTCCTTCATTTAAGCAAATAAAAATGTACACAATGTGTATTAAGAACTATAATCCATGTAGTATCGTTTTCCATACTTCATCTTAAGAGGATTTTTCCACATATCTTAGATTCTCTACACCGGTCGACACATAGCTTGAACTCTTCCAGTACGTAGAAAGTAGGATACAAGGCATATCTAGCAACACTACACGTTGTGTAGTAGGAAATTTCCACACAATCATCACAAGACATGTACTCGGGTAGCACAAGACAGGTTCTTTCCTAACCCTTACATGGAGTTTACTTTATATTACGTGGCGTGTAGTCTATAAATTTCTTGAACTTCCTAGATTTTCCCAGTTTTCTCAGAAACAAGTCAAAAATTCAAAGAGGTTCGGAATTTCGACCCATTCTAAAAACCCATGTTCTAACACCATGAGGTTACTTATTGGGAATATAATCAATTAATGTAATATCTCAAGGGGAATATATCCCCTCGATATAGAGAAAATATGGTTGGGGCTTACACCTAAGAAGTATCCCCAAAATAGAGTAATTTAAAACATGTCGATGGAATAATCTTCGTAGATCTCTAAGACCATGTGATTCATTATTAGTGTGAAAAATGAAAGATAATATAAAATCAAGCTTATCACATAAGCAGGTTTGGATGGGACTCACACTTAAAGAGGACATCGAAGGATGGAATCTACTCCACATCCATTGATAGACATTGGAAAGGATTTGGATGGTAGGGTGGATACAATATCCTATAATAAAGTATCGGTGATTACTCCATAAATAATAGCCTTGTCCCAATTATGAGTGTATTAGAGAAGAATTCCAATAAATCCTCCTTAATAGTAGTGTAATTGGGGGTTAAAAAGACATTGATTAAAAAAAGGTACAAATATTTCTATAATTCATCCACCAAGCAAAAAGCACACATTAGGTAAATTCCACTACATTAGTGATGCAGATTCATACAAATAACTCTAGGCTGGTGTCTCTCTTTTCCAAGGTGATTCATGATCATAAAAACTCTAAGGATCTAAAATTTTAAAGAGGAAATGTGGGGGTGAGCCTTTACCAAATAAATTCATGATCTAAAGGGGGTCACAGTCATGTTCCTTATACCTTGTCCATGTAAACATGGTGGTAATAGATGAGGAATAAATTTTGATATTCCGAAATATAAAACATGGGTAATGGGCTATTTTACTTCACAAAATGAATAATAAATGGAATATCGATATAGAGATTGATAAAAAAATTATTAACAAGGTTCCCTAGATAAATTCTTTCATTGTGAGGGATTAAGAAGATAGGATGACCCAAAAACAAAGAATATGATATGTTTCACCCAGTTGTCCAACCTTTTGTAATGGGTGACCCAAGTTAAATTCTTTTGGTGATGGGTCTCTCACGTGAGTAGACCTAGGTGATGGGACACCTAGATTAGTATCAATGGTAATTTGGTTATCAAGGTGATGATACCCATGAGATAGGTCACCTAAGTGGTGATCCTCATGCAATATGAAACCCATTTTAGGATCCTCAGTTTATGGGTCACCCTGGTGGGTAGCCTCAGGTAATGGGTCACATGGGAGATGAGCCCAGTGTGATAAGTAACCTATGTGCGTAGCACAGTATAATAGGTTTTCTTTGTGAGTATCCTTGGGTGATGGGTCACCTTTGTGAGTAGCCTCAAGTGATGGTTTTCCTAAGTGAGTATCCTTGGGTGATTGGTGATCCAGGTGATAATCCCATATAAATGAGTCACCCGGGTGAGTATCCCCATGAAACAGGTCTCTAATGTGAGTATACCTGGGAGATGGGTCACCCAGGTGATGATCCCCGAGTGATAGGCCACCCTAGTGATGAGGTTATCACAATCAATCACCATGGTGATTATCCTTATGAAATATGGTTCCAAGGTGATTAGCCCATGCTGATGGGTCACCCATGTGAGTAGCCCCAGGTAATGTGTCACCCAGGTGAGTATCCTCGGGTGTTGATTCCATGATGTTAGTACCCTTGAGCAAGAAATCTCTTAGGTGAAGGCTTTGGATAACCCCTATTAATAGTTAAGTAAGGTTTCATACATGTCATAGTTACGTAAGATACCTAAGGTAAGCACTGGAGGCCTGAGTGAAGAATCTCTTAGTAGATACCTCTCTCTTAATGAAGTGGGGAACTCATACACTAGGAAATGGATAATGGGGTTTATTTATAGGTAAAATGGATGCATGGGAAGAGCATGAATGAGCCTGTGATATGGTACATATAGGTGACATGGTTGATGTCTGTTGGGAGACTATAGTATAATAATTCGAGGAAAATATGGGTTCTATAAGAGACTTATATGAGCCAGACTGGGTGACCATGGGGACCTTGGGTTCTAAAATTAGAGGTCATATGAGGAATCCCAATCTTCTCCTTCCTTATCATTTTTCTAGGAAAGAGATAACCAAAAATACTCCCCCATGGGATCCAATTGGAACAACCAAGATCTTATTTTAAGGTCATCTCCCTCTGGCTCTAAAAGTTGAAAAAGGAATTTAAAATCATCCTACAATGGTTATTGAGGAAATTCATGTTAGAATGATTTATTAGACTTAAATATCCGTGATAGGTGATCTATATTAACAAGTCTAGGTGAGGAAACCAACTTCCTTCTAAATAAGGATGGCCCCTCATCATATGAGCACATGATAATCCTTTTATTATTTCCCTCATCTCTTGTGTTGGTTCGAGGTGAATGAAAATGCACTTTACCCTTAGCATGACTACCCTAGTTAAAGACTTAGATGATCCTCCATAGTAAGAGATGTCTTCAGGTTCTCCCTAGAAAGGGAGACTTAATTGGGAAACACTGTATAGGGTAATATAGTGAGGGAACCTAGGAATGGAATCCTATGAAAGAGTTTTTACATTATTAAATTATTTGATAATTTCCTTCACACATAGAATATCCTCGTCATTGGGGTAACTATCAATATCTATAGAATCATCATATTGACACACTTTTTGAAATCCTTTGTAGGTTTATAATTGATCCCTCTTCAAATGTTTCTCAGATACAAAATATAGTGCTCACATCACGTGCATGGATACTAAAGTCGAGTAGGTGTGCTCTAGTCGACAAAAACCATTCTTATAGACCTTTTCAATGATCATAAATAAAAAAATTGGAGTAATCAGGATTATAATTTCTTCTGGTATATGATAATGGACTTCTGACTGATATGGATATCCCTCGTACAGATTGGTATCCCTTAAATTCAATGATTTATTTGAATGAAAACATGGGGGTGGGGTAGAACATATCATTAAAGAGTTAACATATTCATGAGAGAACCAATTTTTTATTATTTTTTCTTCACCATAATAAGACTTCCCCTGATAGTAACAACCTCATAAAAAATTTGATCTTTACTACTTATCCTCAATAACTCATCGCTCCACCATTAATTATAATAAGAATAGATTGGTAATTGGTACCTTCATCCTGGCGGAGGCTTTAAATATGAGTGGATGTGAGATTAATGGGTCTCAGGGACATGTAGAGAACTCAAGAACCAAATTAAAAGGCTCTGATTTATAAATATTTCTATGTTCCCTAGACATAGGTCTATATAAATAGTGGGTTGATCCCTGAACTTATGAGTTATTAGATCCCTTAAAAAACACATTCCATCTCAAACACATTTAGGTGAGAATCATTATGCGAAAAAATTACCATATCTCAGGGGAACCAATCCTTATGCCCATTTATGATGTGTTCATCCATCCCTAGGATTCATGTGGAGATAAAAAATAAGTTTTATACTTGATTGGGGAGCTATAGAAGAATTCTAGGGATATCACTGAGAAAGAGCCTGATCCTCTGGTTGATATTATGTTTGAGGCTTGGATGATTTTATTATTATTCCCCTATTAACAAAAAAAATTAAAAGAACTAAACACTATGTACTTCCAGGCATAATAGGGTAGTTGGTGGGACATATTGACCAAAGCATGAGATGGGTGAGTATGAAAAATAGGGACATGATAGAAACCAAATAATATAATGAATGAATCCTTTGGTGAGATTATTTTTCATTTTTTATGTGGGTATCTCCTCCTAGTACAGAATCATAATAATTTAATAATTTCAAGTACATTTTTATGGTGTAAATAATAGTAGTGGGTGAGCTAGTGGGTTCGAGAAAATTAATATTGGTGAAGATCCACCAGTTATTACAGCACATCGATAATGAGTATCCCCCCTTTGACATCATAGGGATATTCTAATTTCAATGGGCCAAGATGGTGGAAAATTTTAATACATATAACCTTCACAATGCTATTTGGATCCCATGATGTAGATTTCAACCATTTATGAAACATTTTTCTAGAATCATGCCATTATCATGGACCTGTTAATCCACCATTAAAATCTTATGTATTCATGTGGAATTAATTGAATTTCCATATAATAAAACTCTTGTTGGTTTGATCACTAATGTTGGAAAGGCTACATATGAGTCATGGTATTGTATTATGTCACTAAGGGATATTGTGAGGTTGGCTCAGATTGACAGTGATATCATTTTTGAGTGTTATATAACATACTTATTCACACATTTATTATGTGGCCTTCAATATAAAACAATATCACCCCTAGTAGATGTGTCTAAAAAGTAACATCATATGGTATCATGGATGATTTGGGTAATGATTTCCGAAGAGATTACACACATCATGATCAATTTTCCTCCCCCTAATAGAACATTCCTTGGTTGTCCTGTGAGTATGATCATACATGGATATTGTCTTACACAATGGGAATATAATCAAAGTCCAACCCCATGTTACCATAAAATATAATTAGGGTTGAGGGAAGCAAGAAACTAATAATTCCTACAAGATTCTAATAATTGATGGGGACCATTAGTCTTGAAGGTATCTCAAGCCCCAATCCTCTTAACCATCGAGGGATGAGCCTATACATTAAGAGGTCACCCTAAGAAAATTGAGTTCCCATAAATTTCCATAGCCCCAAACCATGGTATAAAGACCCAGGAAGCATCTCTAGTCAATGGGTCTTGAGTATTTTTATTTTAAAAAAGATAATTCAATGGATGATTTAGAAGAGATATATCCAGAGGCTCTAATGTTTTGGTATGTTGGTGCCTCCTCCACCAGTTATTAGGACTTATGGGCCCTTCTTAAAATCATAATTCACATTCCATGTATTGGTAATGTAATAGTTTCCCTATAATTTGTCTTTGATTCCATCAAATTAGAAGTATGGTTGAATACTTGGGTGGTGGATATTCTGATACGAGCTATTCATTCATGTTTCTATAACACTTTGTTGGGAAAAGTGAAGAAATACTAAGGATCACTCGAAGGGTTACTAAAACACATTAGGATGAAGAGTGAAACTAGTTTGTTGATCCTAAATATGAAGTTAAAATATTTGGACTTCAAAACTATTTATCCTGGAATCTTTCCTATTATATTTCGCTATATTCTATTTATAGGATGTTCAGGTAGGTTAATTGGTATAAACTAAAACAATGATCAGCTCCCCAAAGTATGTGGTAGGGCCTCATCTAGATATGATCTTGAAGATTTCATTGAGGAGAAGGAAAAATTTCCTAGGAATGTGATGATGTAGAAGATAGAATGTGGAGGTATTTCATCTATTACCCTTCCAACAGTGTCAGTCTGACTAAAACTACGGGATAAACTTCTACTACTTGATATCAGTCACTGTTAAAGAAGAAAAATAATATCCAAAAATAATTTTCTTGAAGAGGGTGGAGTGTTTCACTCCATCATTCATAGATTGTTATATATGTGGGTTTTCATGTACATATGAAGAGTAACACCATGGTTAATCTATTATAGGATCCGAATATTATAGGAGGATAATGGAACAACCTGATGATATTGATAAATGTGCCTCAGGTGAGGCTCATATTATTATTTTCATGATTATGGTGCCAACCATAGAGTTTACACATAAAGTGGAGGTTGATCCACAAGAGGAATAAGCACCATTATAGAAAATATAAGGTCAATATAGAGAACATAATCAATATCCTACAGGTTCCCTAAATTCTCACACATAATGAAAGTTCACTTATTTGTATTAACATCACTACCTTCTTGTTCAAGATCATAGAGGTTAGCTAAGAGTCAGAGAATCCAGAGCACAAGAGCTTCAGCCCAGTTGGTGAGGACTCACCAAGTGCATCCAAGAGACCTGAGTTCAAAACCCGTCAAAGACATAATTTTAGGTATACTATAGCCGATACTGTAGGAGGCACTGTTTATTACTATAGAAACTAATACTTTTCATATGTTTGGGCTCTCGGGTCACCAGTTTGGACCTAAGTGCTTTCAAGGCCTTCGGGCCACCCCTGGACTTTAGACTAGAAATGATTTCCGGCCACATCAAGGCCTTAAGGATACCTCAAGGCCTTCATTCCACCTCAAGTTCTTTGGGCCACATGAATTTGTGATTTAATGACCAGTCAGACTTTATAAAGAGAAGACAGTAGATACGGATTTAGAGCATCCGCATTCACCAGAGTAGAAGCTAAATTGGATTTTTCAGAAAGAGAGGGAATGCTTTTTTTTCATCAGGACCAACCTATGATTTCATGGGAAGCATAACCAAACTATCCATTTGAAGGTGGAGAGATGACATCAGGTTGAAGAACATGGGGAGGAGATGTTCAATGTAGTTATATCCTTTATATATCCTAAGACCTACGGGTCTTGTAATTTCTATGCCTACCATCCTTGTAAGGGTCCCCCCCCCATTCCTTGAAAGGGGGGTCATAAAAAATCAATAAAAAAAATAAAGGCCTTCTGGATATTCAGGTGGGAGAATCCAGATACCAACCCTAAACCTTTTCATGGAAGCTCATTTCTTCTGGTGGTTCCTCTTCACCCAGTATAAAATGAATTTGCCATTGGGGATGACTATTGTCTGCTTGCTGGATAGGTTATAATTGGATATTAAAGTGCCGTTGTGGTTCCCACATGTGAGACTACACAGACAGTTGATGCCTTTGTTTCCAGAGATAATGTGGGAATTTTATATGTACATTCCAAGGTGGTTTCGTCTATTAGTGTGACACACACCACAAATTTGAATGGTGTTTTAAAAAGGGCGATTTTATATAATAATCCTTATCAAATCCAAAAATTGTGATATTTATTTCTTACATCTTTTGTAGAATTAGAACTATATATAGAGGCCCTATTAATTTATTCGTATCCCCCATTCAAATATACTCAATGAAAGACACCCCATTTAATCTATTTGAATATATTCTGGATTATATTCTGTTTATTGACTGTGAATCTGATTCAAACCAGGGGACCCTTGACTATTGCAGGACCATTCACCAGTGATCTTGGAAATTTAAATGGAATATGATCATTAATAATCTCTAGGATTAGTTTAATGCACATATGAATCATATTCAACATTAAACCATTCTCCTAGTTAATGGGATAATTTATTACCAAGATCTCCCTGAAATTATAAATTTATCTGTCAAAGCCCTGGAGTGATGTAGAGGGCATGAGTGATTTCTTCGCCAAGAATAATTAAAGGAATTTTTCTCTAAACATCATGTTATAGTACTTCAACAACATTCCCATTACACGGCCATGAAAATAGGAAAACAATTAATTGATTATTAATAGGATTCATGAATAATATGACTCTAATGGTAACTATATAGTTTTAGGAAAAACAAGAGGGGTATAAAATAATTGTATGGGATACATGGGATATGAATAAAAATTAAAATATCATTATGGAGATCCTTCCATTTGTTGAATAAGAAAATCCCAAGAGGTACTAATTTTAACATTATCATTATGGAAGACCATTAGTCCATTATAATCTTTAATCCACTATATATAGTGTCCCATAATAGGGAACTTATAAAAAATATAGTATTCAAACTATGAATATTAATATTATTTTGGTCAATTAAAAGAAATCGCCTTTTATCCATAGTCATTTAGTTAGTTTTATTTCACTCTTAACTTGACTTTTTTCTTACATCAAGTCCTTTAATGAAAACTCCTAAGAGATGTGATAAGAATAATTGAAACAACTCAATAATTAAGATGAAATGATTAAGATCAGTTGTGGTTCATGAATATGTAGGTCCACATTGACTCCTCTTGTATGTGGCTCATAGAAAGATATATGCACATACACCATTACGTACATTAGAGTTCAATTATTTTGATGAGTGTTCAGTTAACCCATGGCAATGATCATCATGGTTGAGATCTTTTTAGATGTGGTTCATAATGTATAATAGGGTTCTAATAGCCTAAAGAAATTTTAAAAATTATTTAAAGGCCAATATATCTTGAAATCACATCAGGTCTTTTACTAGGGCTTTATAGTAGACCCAAAACACAACATGTATTTTGTTCCTTTATTTTCCTAAATTTTTCCTAAATTTCTTATTAGAAAATATTAGCAGGAAAGACTTATATTGTACTTAATCCACCTTTTATGGGTTTTTGATCAAACAAGATTTATGAATTTTTCTTTTTGAATGCTCAATTTTTTCTAGATCATGTGAAGTCTATGTCCAGAGAGTACAAAACAATTTTTCCCATATGAGCTTTTGTGGGTTTTTTCCTAAAAATTATTACATATATTCCCTTATCTAGTTTATGTTCATAAGATTTGAACCAATATAGTTGTTGTTTTAGGTTGAAAAAATTTTCTAGGTGTGTTGATATTTTATGTCAAACAATTATTACCATGTAAAACATAGAGGGAATTGATTTTAGTTTTATTATTCTTGGACCAAGGTCTTATAATAATGTACCAAATGCTTAGATAATTAACAAGTATGAAGCATTAGGTAGAGGTGTCTAGGATATTGATTCAATTTGAATAAAGGAATGATAGAAATTATAAATCATGTGTTTAAAATATTGATTCAGATATAATAAGATGAAAAATGCATATAAGGGATGGTTATTAACCATATTTGAATGATGGGTTCCACTTTAGAACCATAAATGAATTTGGGGATTAGAGGGAATTTTAAATGGGATTCAAATTCCTCTAGTTGACATCTCATATTGGGGGAACATATGCATGATCAATATGAGGCCATATGTTTATACTGAATCATAGGTGTACCTTGAAGATGTATACACTCATTACCAATAGACATGATAGGATTTTGTGGATTAAAACATTCAAAAAATAATGTGTGGCCATAGAAGATAAGCACTCAAGGAATGTTATGATATGCTAATGATCACATCACTACATATCAAACATGTTCGTGAGGCTATGATTGGATACATTATTACTTTTATATTTTCCTAAATTATAGGGGTCTAGAGATTGAGGGTAATAATTTTATAGATCTATATAGTGGTCCCTATGATATTTTTTCCAATTTTATTTTCACTGTAATTTTTCTTAATCTTTTTAATATTAAATCTTAGCCATAAAAAGTCAATTTTTTTGTAGGACTCTATTTTTCGGGTTTTCAACCATACATGTTTTATATATCTTTCACTATTATTTTATGTTTTTGTGGTTTGAAATATTAATGGATAGATTTTATGGCCATAAAAATTTGACCAATGTGCACACATTTTATGTTTATGTTGTTTAGGCCATTAAAAATAATGAGGGATAGTGACATAATAGCCTTAATGGGACATTATGGTCAAGAATACCCCAATACCCTATGAAAAATGTATGGTGATACTATAAGTTTGACCTTTATTTCCATGGATAAATGATTATGAAATTAGGATTTCACACTAGGGATGACTGAAAATCATATAGAAATAGTGGGTTCAATCATTATTCTATGATAGAAAGCAGATATTAGAAGACCTTTTCATGGAAAAAACATGCCTCTGGTTTACAGTCTTCATTGGAAGGTCATATGCATGATCCAAGCTTGGTCATGTATGAATAAATTAATAGAGGTGTCCCTTATATCTATATATGCTCGTTACTAATAGACATAATATATTTGAGGCAATCTGAGATGATCTTTAAGAAATGTAAGATTTGTGGAGAAGGATGTTAAATCTTGTGATTATGGAACCGAAGATCCTATTGACTGTAGTCATGAAATTATTAGCATATATATACTACTCAGGTGATGTATCAAATTATAGTTAGCCAAAAATGTTAGGAATACAGATACAAGTAACTTGTGGTGTAAAGGGTGATCATATCATGATGCAGGGGACTCGTGTTATGTTCCATTATATAGATCTAGATCTCATGTTGGGTAGTCATGTTGGATGATGTGAATCACTCTATATAGTTTAATGTTATATAGGGTGGAAAAAAGTTCACACAATTTAATATCATTACGCATGGACTAATGAGTTGATGATGGTTTAGGTCGAACAATATTAAATTACTAGTTATGAAGTTCATGGTCATATGGATTTGGCCAAATATATGTGTTTTTTATAGAAACATGGGTAGAAAAAATCGCAATTGGAATTTAGATCCCATAATTGTGTATAAATACAACCTTCAATTATGATTAATGTAGTTTAAGGTCATATTTCTTGATACTAGAGGTTGATTTCGTTTCTGTTCAAATAGATTTGACTGAAGAAGTGTTGTCCCTATGGGAGAGGCACATTTTATAATGAAAGGACACAGTAATAATATTTCATAATCATACAATGAATGTAAGGGTGATGCATGTCTTTGTAATACTAAATTATATAGAATACACTTGAATATTTTGGATATAACAGTAAAATCATACCTAATACCATAGTAATCAATGGAAAATAGAGACTTGTGAGAGTAGGTTGACTATTAATTGTGGTGGAATGTAGTTCCACACTATCATAGAAATTTCTAATGTTATTAAGGGGTACCCTTTCTCCAAAGAAAAAAAAACTATAGGTACTACTTCAAAAGATAAAAGGTATTTGTGTTGTCATAATCAGATCCTTGTGGGGACCCTTTGGATTATTTATTCCTTATTACCAATAGTTCTTAGAGGAAGAACCAAGAGGATTTTCTCAAGGTATAATGGTTTGGGTTGAATTAGATGCTAAAAACATTAAGCTAGTTTAAGGAGAATAGGGATATTATAGAAGGGTTGAGCACCCTAAAGGTCTCCCCACTATGTGTTAAACATATTATTAGGGTAAAGTGATATAAAATTGAATGAATTTACTAAGAAATAATGTAAAGGGATTATTTTATCATCATAAAGTCCTCATGTCATTCAATTTATAGTTATGAAACAAGGACATTTGTGTTCTATTGTTTAATGTCATGAAACGAGGAACTAATATTATGTAGTTTAACATTATGCAAAAAGGATTATTGGTATCACCTTAATGGACGACCATGTAATAATAGAGGATAAAACACTATGATGAAAGGGGGTTTCATATTACTTTTTATTTATGATTATTAATTTTATAGCAGGTCCTAGATAGAAGGTCCATGATTTTATATTTATCCCAAAAAATATTAATCAAATAATTTTTGATTATCCAAATTTCCATGAATATATCAATCCTATATGAAGAGATAATGATGAATTGGGTACCACCTTTTTGTGCGAGGGTATGAGAGGTAAACATTTTCTTAGAAAGATGTTGTTGGACCCAAGACTAAAAATTTAGGCATCACTGCATATCTTTTTCAATCGGAATTTATCCACACATAGTTATTTTGAAGGAACCCCTTTAATTGATTCATCTAATATGTAGTGGGGGTATTTTTTGTCTTTGAAAATTTTTGTTGGGCCCAAGATAGAAGATCTAGGAATCGCTACATATCCTATGTCAATTGGATTCAATCCACACATAGTCCTTGAAGGTTAGTGAAATGCATATATTTAAATCATATATAGTGTAAGAAAATATTTTTCTCTCCCTGAAAATTGTTGATGGGACCATGATAGGAGATCAAGGCACCACTACATCTCTCGAGTATACAAGAATCAAGCCACACATAGTTCTTTAATATGTGTTCCCTTAAAAAATTATTATTATGAGTAGAGAAATGAGGTGTGTATATATATCTGCGTGTGTGTGTGATTTAATATTTTGGATGGGCCTTAGATTGATTATCCATATGTCACTACATATCCTAATGTAATATAAATCAATCACCATATACTTCTTTAACATTTTGTAAACATAGATCAATCTTATATACATGGAGGGAGGCATTTTTGATTTATGGGACTTAAGACTGGGCCTAGGATTGAGGGTCCTAACATCACTAGATATCCTATATGAATAGGAATTATGATATATATATTTCTTGACAAAAATATTCCTTGTATAGATCTATCTCTTTTGTATGGAGTAGGGGAATTTCGGCTCTAAGGAACGTGCATTGTGTGCTAAATCCTTTTACAAGGTTTGGGACCTCATATATTAGTGGAAAAGGCTACCAAGAATGGGTTACTCTAAATAGTTTAGAGTCCAGCATTATGATATTATTTGGAAATTTATATTAGGATATTAATGTGAAATCCAATGTATTATATATATTATGGTCACACGGTGAGGGCCCAAGTGTCAAATAGTTTATGGTCATGCGGCACAGAACCACAATTAATAGTTTAAGACCACGCATCTGGGATATTGTTGTGCGGTTTTACATTATGAAACATAGTATATGACCATGTATTTCAACGTCATATAGTATGGAAATTGATTTCATTTAATTGAAACTCTTACCACTAATACTTGTGTGTTAAAATGGTAGTTCTATAAATTATTTATTGAGAAACCTTGCATTAGTAGGGGTGTGATGTGTTACCCTTCTATCATTGATAAGGAATAAAGTATATTATAATAAATAATATGTGTTATGTAAGGTCCTTCTTATTTAGTTGTATATTTAGGGTCTCCTTTATATGTACCATTGGTGAAACACCCCAATATTTTAGTATATATTTTTCTTTAAAATTTTTATAATCATTTGATAGCTTTCTTGACATGCAACATGGAGATTAAAAATACCCTTTCTATATCATAACTAAGTCATTAAATTGGATTTATAAATTGAAGTAACGACATTATGATAAATATATATAAAAAATTTATATAATTCAAATGTATTGATTAATTCATAATAAATATGTACGCAATTTTTAGTAAAGTAATTTTATTCTTCAAAAATATGTTTTCATCAAAATGGTTTTATTTATTTTTGTTCATAGGAATTGTAATTGATTTTCAAAAAAATTTAGAAATTTTATTTGATTAAATGTGTATAATTTTTATGATAGCATCACAATTTTAGATATGGGAGAATTATTGGGATTTTTCTAAAAAGTTTTTTTCCCCGTGAATAATGAAAATATTAATTTTTGTAAAATGGTCATTTTTTTAATTTGAGTAATTTATAATTTTTATTATATTTTATATTTATTTTTAAGTAACTTAAGATCAATTATATTAAAAATAATCTACATTATTAACTATTAAGGAAAATTATATTTCATTTTCGTAAATGTTCATTTTTATGTTGAAAATGCAATTTTATAAAAACTAGTATTCATTTAATTTTATGAATATGTGTTAAAATTGATATCTAAAACTTATAAAACTTTAATAATGAAATAAATATTCCATATTTTGAATCATTATATTTTAATTTGGTAAATATTTCTCTTTTATTTTTAGTTATTATTAATTATAATTGTTGTAAAATTTATAACATCGATAAAGGGTAAAATGAGAAAACAAGGTTAAAACTATAAAATAAGTAATGAAAATCATCCATAAACATTACTATATTTCATTTTTAGGAGTCTAATTTGACGACCCCCTTTATATATTCTAAAATATGCCATTTTTGTTCCATTTTCTTTTGTTAATGACCTTTATATTATTTTATGTAAAGCAAAATTTCAAAATTTCACTATTATTTTATCAATTCCCCTTATATATTCAGGTAGGAATAAAAAGATGTGATAAATTAATAAAAAGGTTTATTATTAAAATAATTAATAAATTTTTATAATTTATTTAATTTTTAATTTTTAATCATGGTATAATTACATTATATTCTTACACAACACTAACACGATGATTGTGCAAGAAAAAGAAAAAATCATAGAAAAGGATTTAAAAAAATGATAAAGTATATATTTTTTGTTTGAATTATTGTTTCACAAGGATTTTTTGCTTAATAATGTTGTAAAATTTATTTTTTAACATTTTATTATCGAATTCCAAACATTTCTAAAATCTTTATAGTTAGTTTTTGTGATTAGTTCTTAAAAGGACGTTAATGGTATTTTCTGTTAAATTATATACTATCAAATGAATTTAAAACAAAATAATTATTTAAAAAATAAAATAGGGATTTAATATTTTATAAAATTTCACCCCGTATAAATTTTTATACAAAATTTACCTTGGAATTAAATTTATAACCCTTTAATATTGAAATATTTGTTGCCATTATCAAGGTAAAAATTAATTAATGAAGGGGTTAATTTTAAATATGTGGTCTGAAATTCCACATAAACTTATCCAAGTTTTATTTATAGAAGGTATTTAAACAATAAACTATATTATATTTGAAATATTTTCCATGTGGTTCCACTTTCACATGAAAAAATAATTTATTATATTTTAGTATTTTAAGTAATTCCAAGTGTGTCATTTCCTTCATTATAAAAGGACTCCACCTCTCATCTATTCTTCACACCACATTGATTCACATATCTCAAAAAAAACTCTAAAAATACCTCATTTAAACATAATTATTAATTTTTTAGGTTTTGTTATCATCAAAATACCCTACATAGTGTCCATTATAAGAGGTCCAACTATGGTTTCTCAATGAGGAGGTAATCATCTTAAACAACCTCACAATTAACTTCTTCTTTCACCTGATTAATTTATATCCTAAAAAATAAAATATCATAAAATAATTATATAACATATACTAGGATGTTATTATATTGATATAATATCCTTTATCCATCTTGTTTCCATCTAGTGTAAAATAAAAGTATCACTCATGCGAACATGTGGACAACCACATACATGTAGACTACCACCTCCATTAAGTGAATTAATACATTTTTCCTTATCTCATTATATGGATGATAATATGAATATATTTAATAAATATTAATTATATTTATTATTAAATAATAATTCTATAAAGGTAAATTATTATCTATCTTTCTTTCATTATATTAATAGAAAAGTGGAAACATCACTTGTACGTATGTTTGGACTACCGTCTCCATAAAGTGATGTAACTATTTGTTTGTAACCACATTATATAAATTGTTATAAAATTTCATATAATAATTAAATATGATAATAATTACATTTATAACATTATATAGTAGATGTATCCAAATAAAAGTACTGGGATAGTAACATTCAAACCAAAACATGCATAAAATAAGAAATAGTTATCACCTGGAACAGTGACATTAAAAATGAATTGTTAATAAACAGGTGTTAATATGTTTAAATTAAAATTTTATGGTATTATTTATATATATGAATATGATTCTAAAATATATTTATAGTAAATATATATTTATAATAGATGAGGTTTGAACATATATGAATCAAGATAATACTTGGGGTAAGGGTTACTGGTCTCATTTTTATTTTGGTAGTAAATATGTCCTATTCACAAAATTTTTAATTTTTTTAGTGTATATGATACACATGAATGTATTTTATGGTGATTCTTGTTAATATAATATGTATTTAGAAATTACACTAATGTTATATCTTTTTTGATGTTTTTATTTAGAGATTATCCATTTTGTAAGGGATATATGTTAGAATCTTTTTTTAGATTGTATATGATAAATTTGTATTGAAGGTATTTAAACGGATATTATCCTTTAAAATAAATAAATATTATTATCATTTATTTAATCATGAAATTTTTAATTAATAGTTCCATTAAAATGTTTTTTGTACTGAAAATGAACAATAAATGTTTTTTTAAGAAAAGTAGTCTTTATTTACACTTTTTTTGATGTATTTTTATCCCATAT
This sequence comes from Viscum album, assembly GCA_963277665.1. Lineage (NCBI taxonomy): Eukaryota > Viridiplantae > Streptophyta > Magnoliopsida > Santalales > Viscaceae > Viscum > Viscum album. The sequence goes on along the minus strand of OY728140.1, from coordinate 1,466,355,714 downwards.
CCATGTTCTATAAAATGTTTTCAATAATGTTTTTACCACGCAATAATGATTATTTAAATTATTATTTACCCTTTTATAATTTCTGTAAAAGGGTTTAAAAATAATATATTTTTCAATTTTTTACAAGTTATATTTTCCAAAGATATGAAAATAATATTTTTTTAACGATTATGACATGAACAAAAGTTACCACAAACATGTAAAATTTTTTATTTGAATCATAAATAAAAATATTCCTTGTTTATTTTCAATGAAAATGTTTTCCATTGTATTTTTGAATTTTTTTTATTTAAAATAATTGATTTAAAAATGAAATATTTATTTTCTTTATGAAATATTCCAGTGATCTTTCATAGTAATTTTTCATCTAGGATTAAATTATTGGACATTACATATTATTTACTATGGATATGATCCAATGATACCATACTTATTATTTCTATATCTAGTTATTTATTATTATTATGAAATCATGGTGAAACCTGATTTGTTTCCCATGTATTATGGTATGATGAAATGACTATTGTTTTCATTAACTTTTTTAATTCATATAAATGGATTATGATTATATGATAGAAATGTTTGTTATATCCCTCCAATTAATTAGGTAGTTTTATATTGATATCATATTATATGATTATGATTATTCATGTAAATGATTGTGAAAATATTAATTCATATATTCACACTTGAGAATTATTTATTTTCCTTAGGATCATAAGAATATTCATGGACATGATTATGAATAGTCATTTTCACAAGATTATGATTTTTTTTATGCGACATGCCTATGTTATGACTCTCGAATCATGAGGGATGGTGATAGAATTTTCATTAAGAAATAGAGCTCACTGTTAAACAGAATTCAATACTCTCCATAAAAGACAAACTCCAAAAAGAGAAATTTAATGTTAAATGATTAAAGTATGGGGTAAAAATACAAAATTTTACAATTCCATCCAATGATACATAAAATATTTCAGACCTCTCAACCTCATGAGGGATGGTGACAAAATTGTTGACAGTGAGGAGTCTCTTGCGGATCATATTGTCTCTTACTTTGAGCTCATTTTCAATGGTATTTCTCTTAATAATGACGTTCAGGAAGGCATCATTCCAAGAATTATGATTTTTTAGGATAATTCCAGACTTAGTAGTACTACGCTTTACTTTGAGATTTGTGAAGTTGTTTTTAACCTCAAATCTACTAGTGATCTATGACAAGACAGTTTCACTAATAACTTATTTCAAAATTACCGAGCTATCATCCAATTTGATGTTAGTAGGATGGTTAAATCCTTCTTCTCTAATGGTATCTTAAATCATGTCCGTAATGAATAATTCTTCTCCAGGATTTCTAAGGTTGAAAATTCTTCTAAGATTCATCTCTTAAAACACATTTTCTCTCATCAACACTAGTTATAAATTTATTACCAAATTCCTTGCCAGTAGACTTACTATAATATTTAGTAATATTGTATCGTGTAATATGATTTTCTTTATGAAGGTTAGGACCATCCAGGATTGTATAATCATATCCTCTGAAAGTGTCATCCTCCTAAAAAAATTTAGTAGTGGTTGATGTGTTTCAATTAATCTGGATATCACAAACAATTTTGGCACCATTGATTGGGATTTCATCTGTAATGTGATTCACAGTTTTAGCTTTAATTCAACATTTGGGAATTTAATTGAAGTCTTTTTTTAATATGATTATATTTATTTTCTCATAAATGGTTCTTGGAAAGAATATTTCTCCTCCTAAAAGGGTTTCAGTCAAGGTAACCCCCTCTTTTGCATCATCTTATCCATAGTAAAATATTATTTGAGTATAATTCTCACTCATATGGTTTATCAGGGAATTCTCAAATCCATATAGGCTTCAAGTCATTTGGAATCTTTTACTCATCTTTTCAATGTTGATGACATGATACTTTTTTTGAAAGGTTCTAAAAAAATAAAAAATTTAATGAAGGACCTAACTAACTAAAAAGATGTTTTGGGAAAGGATATTAATTGGAAAAAATATTACATTTATTTTGGAAATAGCTTCCTAACTTTTTGGAGATCTCAACTCTTGATGGATCTAGGAATTAGAGAAGGATCATTGCCTATAAAATACCTTCGTGTTCTTATATTCTTGGGGAGACCTGAGGCCATCCATTTTCTCAAATTTTTGGATCATATAATGAATTATATTTCTTCATGGAAAGTCACATATCTCTTAATGGATGGTATAGTTTTTCTTGTTAAGAACAATATAAATTTCAAACTTGTTCATTAATTTATTATTTATAAATGGACTTCTTCTATTCTCACTCATCTCAATGTTTTCATCTAGATATTTGTGTGTAGTAGAATCATTCTTGAAAAGAAATTATTCATTGTCGCTTGGAGTGAATGTTGAAAACCACTTGACAAGGGAGTTCTGTGAATCAAGAAAATAAAATTATTCAATGAGGCACTTCATGAAATGTTCCATTGGAATCTTTATTGTAGTGATATGATGGATCTCAGCATTCTCAGAGACATATTGATTGAAAAATTAAAAAGGGTATACAATGATAATATAGGATCTTCTATATAGACTACCATCAAATAATATTATGATAATAGCATGCCACATTAAAGATGGATTACTTGTAGGGATTTATCATAGAATTTCTAGATTGAAAATTGGACCAGGTCACATCTTATTGAATTAGTGTATTAAAAACATATTCCTATAGATAGATGCATTTCTATCCAGGCCATTTTTGTTAATTCCAACATGGAGATGTGTGGGAACCACATTCACCTACTCAAAAACTATATTTTTAACCTAGAAAATATATTTTAATATAGGATATTTCTGGAAATGGAATTGTATACTCTAACATCTTTGATCACTCTAATTTTGAACCTCCCAATGAGTTTTCCTGTATTAGATTTTATTATAAGCCTTGCATCAGGCCTTCCAGGATAACCCTAATTTGGGGGCTTTCCCACCATAAATTACCGACTGATGATTTCTTAAAATCATTTGGAATTGTTTTCTGTTCAATATGAAAGTTCTTAAATCAATATTGGTAGGACATAACACGTTTATTATTTTCATTTTATATAGATTCACATTTATATAATGCACTTCATGAAATATTTTTGGTTTTACTTACTGCATATCTTGATGTAGATGCTTGAATTCAATTATGTACATCCATATAGATCACTCCCCAACACAAGTAGATTCTCCAAGCCACTATAGATAATCTTTTCTATATCATATGGTATGGCCATACTAAGCTCATGCATAGGTAGTCCCGATTTTACATCCAGGCATCTCTAACTCATCCCATCACTACATCAACGAAATCCAACATGATTAATTTAGATCACTGATATAATAATATGTATGAATTCATGATTCTATGGTAAATTGGAGTGCTTGGGAAATTCAAAAGACAATCGGGAATTTGAAAATTTTGGCAGTTACCCCTTAATAACATTATTAAAATCAATGTTGATAGTTCTTCAAAAGGAAATACTGGTCCTTCAGGATGTGGATATATTTATAAAGATCACACTGGTAGTGTCCTTAGTTTTTTCTTTAGAAAAAGTGATATCTCTTCATCTCTTGATTTATAAATGCTCAGTGTCATTCATGTTTTATATTTTTCTCACCTTAATGGCATGAATAACCTCTGGTTGGAAGGTGACTCCACCAATGTGGTCCAAGCAATCTAAAATTCAGTGATACACCTGGTTTGAAAAATTACTAAAAAATGAATGAATTTATGGCCCCCCTCTTGAATTTTAAATTCATTATCACGCAATTTTATTAGGAAGATAACTTAGTGGTGGACGGGATCACCAACCAGGGAATCAACAAGGACCTCAACTGGTTCAATTATCTTCTATCTAACTTTATCCCTCTTAATGAGAATGATTATAATAAAATTATTTATTTTAGACTCATGTAATCCTCCTTTTATTTAATAAATTTATCTTGGATACTTGGCCAAAAAATCCCTATAAAAAAACTAAAACTCTATAGTTCATGGGCTTGTTTATTTGGTGGATATATTGAATATTCATTGAAAATATTTAATTTCCATATATGTCATTCTTTGAATTATACAGTTGGTATAAAAACTTGATTTATGTATTATTGGAAATTATGAATAGAGGAATTTATTGAGAATCCTAGGGATATTTCTATGTATTTGATAACATCAAAATTCTTTTATAATGTAGTGATTATGTGGTTTCCTAAAAAATACACCCTTTTCCAAATACTAGAAAGTTGATTCAATTGCATAATAGATGAATCAATGGGTAACAACTCTAAAATGAGAGATTGGGTATTAAAAAGATCATTACTAGTGCATGATGAGTGGGCCTTAGATAGTACACCTAGATAGACACTCCAAATAGATATGTATGGGTTAATTCACATTTTTTTATGAACCATTATGAATTATTTCAATATTTCCTGACCACAAATGTCCTCGGTTAAAAGTAATTAAGGTGTCATAGATTAAAAAATTGTATCATGTCATCATATGAATGATTTCTTCATGATTATATGATTTTTCATTATGATTATTTTTACTCAAACTATTTTTACAGTTTTTGTAAATGGATTAAACCGGGAGGATTCATGTTAACATTAAATATGATACATAGTAGAATGATTGTCATCACAGAAAACAAAATAAAACAAGAGATGGAATGATAAAACTTGTGATTATACATAATAATAAATATATTTATATAATAAACAATATTAACAAGGGAGAGTTTCCTAAGGCACTAAACAAGAGAAAAATTGATTTTTGGTTGTGTTGAGTTGATGCAGTTCATGAAGGGAATGAGATAATGCTTCATATGTCTCATGTATGTGGGAAGAAGTACCCAAGGAAATGTATCAAATGAATGAAAACATATTTTATGTATGTAAAATAAGTAATTAATGATGAAAAATGAAGAGTTTTATGGAGGGAAATGAAGTTTATTTGAAGGTAACATTTGTAGTTCAATGTCTTATATAAGGGGAACTTAAAAATTACCAATGAAAATAAAATTATCCAAGGGATAACTCATAGACAAAGGATGGTCATATTATATTATAATACATTAATTTAAATTAATTAAGTGTTTATGTATTGAGATTTTAGAATCATGTTGTAAAAGTGTTTTATCAATGATATTGTTGTTATAAAAATCATTAAATATATATGGATTTTTCTGTATTAGATTTTATTCATGGATTTTCATGAATATTTCAAATAATACCAATAACATAGGAAAGTGATTTAGTTGTAAAGTGAAATTTTTAGGGACAATTATTAAGGGATTGATAACCCTTACAATATACCTGATGTTGAGATAATAATTTCTCTTTGGGATAAAGAAAATATTTATATTGATAAAGTATATTGGATAGTTTATATAGTGTTAATTTTTGGAATCATATATAATTTTATTATGGATTTATGGTGACTAATTATATTTATAGATGCAATTAGAATATTTTGGGGAGTATATGATTAGTGTTAATAAATTTTAATATAAGGCCTAATGAGAGATTGATATTATTTTGAGAAAATTATTAATTTTATCATTGAAGAATATGTGATAAAATAATTCTAATCTATGGGTTTGACTTTCGGACTGGAATAATTTGATGAGTTTTATAGTTAGTTGAAATTTGGGCGTCATTATGATGATTTTTGAGATTCGTTTATAAATATCCATTCATATTAGATAACATGTGCTAACTATTTAAATATTTGTAAATATCTCGATACAGGAGGAACTACTTGTGATTTTTAAGGATCTTATGATATGTTAAATATTAATTTTAGTGCTACAATCATGGAAGAAAATTCAGAATGCTTTTTTATTATATAGAATATAGGATGAAGCAAGTATGTAAAAATTCAGGAAGCATAATCAAAGAATTTATTTTTATCTTATAGAATGGAAATAAATCAATTAAGTATATTATCTTTTAATTATATACCTTGAGGGTAAATTATGTTCTTAACTCAAGTAATAAAAATATAAATATATTGAGTCTTATTCATACATTATTGTTCAACTATCAACAGTTTTTTTTTCAAATCTCATGAGTCTTATAATTATACACACTTGGTTTTAGAAATACTTAATTAGGAAATATGAAGTTTCCTTGTAGTGACCAAGAAATTAGTTTTCATGATATAATCAGAATCTAATTTTATTACTATATTATGATACATTAATTATATTAAGTTGTAATTTTAATTGAATGGGTGTAATTTATTTAATATGGTTATATATTTTGGGACTTATATTTTTGAATATATATCTCTTTAAATAAATTATAAGTGTTAAATAACTTGCTTGACATGAAATATTGAGATTAAAATGATCCTCGAATTATTATAACCTAGTCATTAAATTAGTGGTATTAATATGAATAAAAACATTATGAAAAAATGAATTAAATTTTTATATAATTTAATGTCATTTGTTAATGTATAATAAATATGTAATAAATTTTTAGTAAAATAATTTCATGCATCAAAAAATATGTTTTCTTTAATATTGGTATAACTTCATTTTTGTATGCATACATTATAAATAAATTACACCTATTTTAGAATTTTTATTTGAGGAAATGAATTTAATTTTTTAAGTCATCATGTCAATATATCTTAGGGTTAATTTTAAGAATTTTCCTAAAATGTTTTTTTAGTGAATAGCGTAAAATAGCATTTTTTGTAAAACTATCATTTTTTGAAATGAAGTAATTTAAATGCCTCATTATATTTTTGAATTTATTAATATAAAAATAAGATATAGTTTATTAAACATGATATAAACAATTACATATGAGTTAATATTATTTTTTATTTTTGTATATGTTCATTTTGTTTATTTACAAACATAATTTTATAAAAATTTATTTTCTTTTAATTTTACACATTTATATTAAAATTGATTTATGAAACCTCAATAAATTAAATCCATAATAAAGGATTACATATTTTGAATTGGGATGTTCGAATTTGTAAAATAAGACCCTTTTATTTATAGGCATTATGAGCATTTGTCAGGGTAAAATTTATCGACTCAGTAAAGGGTAAAATGGGGAAAAATGATAAAAAAATCAAACAATTCTTCAAAATCATTGATACACTTTAATATATTTAACTTTATGAGTTTAATTTAACAAATAACATTATATATTAAATCATATAGCATTTTTAGTCCATTTTTCATCGATAAATTCCTTCATAGTATTTTATGTGAGGGAAAATTCCAAAATGTCACTATATTGTTTAAATTTATATTATATGTTTACATAGAGAAAATATGATTTTATAAATGAATATAAATTTTTATTGTTAACATGAATAATTTATTTTTATTATGTTTATTTATTTTAAATTTTTATGATGGTATAATTTTCTTAAATGTTTAAACAATGCTATCAGAGTGGTTTTTCAAGAACTAGAAAAACCAAATTAATTGATTTTAAAAAATTCACAAGTAATATTTTTGTGTATAATTATAGGATAAAATTAGTTTTATTTTTAATAATATTGTATAATTCATCGTGAAATATATTATTTTATAATTTCATTCCTATCATATTTTATTTAAATTCAAAATATGTGAATATTTATTAAAATAATTTTAATGGAATTTTATGTGAAATAACATATTATTAAACAATTTAAAAATCATAAAAATATATAAATAGAAAAATTTGGATAGTATATGGCCTAATATTTCATTCCTTAACCATTTTCATCAAAATATTACCTTATAAGTAAATCTATTCCCCTTAAATATTGAAAATGTGTTTACCACATTTAATGTTAAAACTTGATAATGAAAGGTTTAAACCTAAATAGAGGTTTAAAATTCAAAATAAATATATCAAAATTTTCTTTCATAATATAATTTAAACCAAAAATTTTCCTATCATACATATTTTGGCTTCAAAGTTCCTCAATCATTTGAAAAATAATATATTATAATTAAATATTTTAAGTAATTCCATGTTTGTCCAATCATTTCTATAATAGTAAATGACATATCTTGTATTATTCTCATAACCTTGAGACACATATATTAAGAAACCCCATAAAAACATATTTTAAATATCCTTATATTTTTTTTTAATTTTTACTTTCCCAAATATCCATCCCTAGTGTCCATGAGAAGAGATCCAAATGAGCTTTTTCTCAAAGAGATGGTAATCATCTTAACCAATCTCTATCATTTTACTTATTATTTAACCTAATTAAATTATTTACTAACCATTATAATATAATAAAATTATTATATCCCATATACTATGATTTTTTATTTTTATTTTTAACCTTTATCTATATTCTTTCCACCAATTGTAAAATAAAAGTATCACTCATGCGTACGTGCAGATTACAATCTCAACGATGTGATATGATTCATTTTACATCTCCACATTTTTTATTAGTTATTATTATGGATATAATTTTTATATATATTATATTTATGATATAATTATAAATATATAATTATAACTTATAACCTACCTTTGTACCTTTCCATCACTTGGAAAATGATAATGTTGCTCGTGTGTACTTATGGATTACCACCTCCATGAAGTGATGTGATTCATTATTCATTGATGAATCACATGGATGTAAATAAAGATATATTTAGTGAATAAATATTATATTTATTATATAATAATTACTATATAAAGGATAATTATTTTTTTCCTCTCTTTCGTTACAGCTATAAAAAACTGGAAACATCGCTCATGCGTATATACAGAATACCATCTCTATGACGTTTTGTAATTAATTTGTCATCAAAACATTATATAAATGGTTATATAAGTGCCTATAATTATTAAATATCATAATAATCATATGAATAACATTTTTATATGATGTAACCAAGATCAATGTAAAAGGATTGGGACTACCAAACTGAAACATCAATGAAAGATGAAATCATTATCACCTATAATAGTGATTTAAAATAAGTATTGTTTTTAAAAGGGTGATAAGATATTATAAATATATCATATATGGTATGATATGTATTAATATGGTTATTTATAATAATTATAACAAATATATATTTATTATATATTTTTTTATGTGTAAGAAAAAACAGTACTTGAGGAAAGTGTTACTGGTCTCAATTTTGTTTCTGTGAGTCATATGAAATATTCATCACATATTTATTTTTTTGTGGTGTATATAAATACATTGAATTTATTTTATGATGATTATCATGAACATTGTGTGTAATTAAAAACCCACACAAGGTTATCTCTTTCATGAGGTTTTGTTTCAGGTATTATCAAAGATGTTAAGGATTTATGTCTAAATGTTATTTTTTTCATGAATGTAAGTGATAAATTTATATTGAATGGAATTATAAGGATCATATCATTTAATCCCCATATATTTTGTTCTCTTATGATTATTCATTAAATTTTCAAGTAACAATACCATTATTCCCTTTTTGGGATAAAAATTATCAATAAATTGTATTTAACAAAAGGATTTATTTATTCTTTAGCTGAGAATATTTTTAATTCATATCCACATCCTCTAAAATATTTTCATGAATGTTTTTACAATAATCCATTGATTATTTAAATTCAGTTTTCCATATTTTTTTCTATAAAAAATTTTAGAAAATATTCTTTTTTTCATTTTCTAAATAAAGTACATTTTACCAGAGGTGGGAAAAGAATCTTTGTTTTTAAAGATTACGACCTAAAAAGTTTTTCCCACTGTCATGAAATCTCAATAAATTGATGATTATTTTAAAATTTTACATTTTTATTTTATAATAAATATTTTTATAAAATATTTTATAAGTTTATATATTTTAAATAATTGATTTCAAAATGAAATTGGTATATTACTCATGAAATATTCTAAAAATATTTTAAAGTAATTTTTTATATATGATAAAATACTTTAATGTTACTTATGCTTTAAAGAAAGTATGATCCAATTAAACCATCCTTAATATTTATATCTATATTTATTGATTATGATGATAAAATCTTTATTAAATCCATTTTTATTTCCATAAGATAAGCTATGATGAAATGATAAATATTCTCATAATTTTGTGACATACATATGAATGGATTATGATTATGTGAGGACTGTTTCTGTTATATCCCTCTAATTTAATCTGTAATTTGACATTGATGTTTCATGAGATGACGGTGATTATGCATGTACATGATTGAAAATAGATATGATCACATTTCAATGAATAAGTATGTTTACTTATATCCATACTGACATGATTATGTGTGGACATAATTTCAAATATCCATATTCAAAATATTATGATTTCTTATTTTTATAATGGAACATTACTATGATATGAATATTAAATGATGATTATTTCATTGACACCCCAATTGATCATTATTATGGATATGACTTAATTTTAGGTTTGTTTATTTATGCTTTTTTGGGTATGAATATTTTTTACGAGAACATGAACATGATTATTTTATCATGTCCTTATGATCATGATATTTTATCTTATGATTTATATATCACATGTTTACAATAAATAAACATATTATCTCATACTTTTTTATATTTTCCATCCCAAGCTATTTTATGGATGGATTTAAATTTTATGAGTCTAGATAGTGAATAATATAAAGAAATATTTTTGAGATGATGTAGATTGTACTTAAATAATATGCTAATGTATCAACTCTCCATTTACACTGAACCTTTATGGTTCTTGGGTAATTTTATTTTGGATATATATTTAATTTTCATCCAAATGATATAGTATCTATGCCTATTATTCATGTGTCACTATAATATATTTTCTAAGAACCAATTCCATATCTCAATGAAGAAATTAGTGGATGTGGAATTTCTTATTAAAGGATCACACAATCTGATTGTGATGGGATTCTTGGTTGTGAATTCTATGAAGCATCATCTTATAGAGCGTCTATAACATGTTAAGTAACTTTTTGGATTTTTCAACTTCTATAACTATCTTTAGATAGTAGTGTGAATTGAAGGACATTGTACTTAAATGGTCAGAATGACCTCTATTACATATGCAAGGTAACATGGTGTTTCATGTATGGATGTGTGGGTTATGTCATGATAGGTCCACATGGCCCATATGATATTATCTGGACAATTTTCTTGTCTTTATCCACCATATTGTGGACTATATTCTAATGAGTATTATTGAAAACATCTATTTACCCATTTTACTCTATTTGATAGTGGGATGAGTGGGTGGATTCAATGTTTTATTCCTAATACAACTTTTAGAACATAGAATAATAGAAATTGGTTCCATGGTCAGTCAATATCGTTTATGTGGTAATAAATCTAGCAATTATATTAGTCATAAAAAAGTTGATGATATTATTTGTACCAAAATAATTTATTTGTATGTCCTCAACACATTTTGAAATGAAGTCAGTTGAAGTAAGGATATACATAAACATCTTGGATGTAGGTAAGGGATACGTCCCCATGGAATCCATTCCCTATACTACAAATTTTCAAGAGTTTTTTATAGTATGTAAAATCTTTATTGTTTAGATGATAAATTTAGACTGTATTTGGAATGTGTGACACATCATAGTTAATTAATTGTAGTATTGTATCATCATTTCATAGAAATATAAAATCAATATAATATATTGGGAGAACCCATTTCCTATCTAATGAGAATCATAATATTCTACATTGAATTCTTATATAGTGGTGATGATCTATCCTCCTTCAATTCATCTGAGTAAGACTCTATCACAACCTTATTAATAGAGAACATTCCACTCACTAATACCAACAAAATGGTTGTGTTTTATTATTTGTTATAGAATTGTTCCCTTTTCACTCAGTATGGTGGGAGGGTAAGATTATTTGGGTATTCAAATATGGGGCTTATCCATCTAATAAATGAAATTGTCTCATCTTGAATTTGGGAAGTGCTAATCCTTATGATTTAATCCACATCATGGACAATTACTAGGGAGACTACCCTTCAGTATGTGAGGTGGAATACTATCCCATCCAGGCCAGAGTTGGTTAGGGTTGTTCTTATATTAGATATCATATCAGAATGATAATTCTATGAGTGAGGAATGTACATTATAATTAGATCAAGGTTATATTCTTCCATTATTCTCCATACATATACAATAAGAGGAACCGATTATTACTTTTTAATTGTGTATTCACCATTAATCTTCTTAATCATTAGTTATAAATTAGCATTAATTTTCAAATGGGATATATAAAGCTATAAGGGTTTCTTCATGAAAATGATGATAGCTTGGTATTGTTCCTCATAGTTGGTGCAGCCTTCAGAAAACAAGAAGGAATAAGGTAGAACATCATTAGCTATGGAAATAATGATAGTCCCTAGATTAATTTCATTAAGATTAAGTTCCTTAATTATCTTTTTTATTAGATGTAAAGAGGCACTATCAAAGTAAATTTTCCATATTCGGGCCATGTAATGGTTATAGAAAATCTCTTCATCTAGGAACTTGGTATTCACCAGTGTAATCTATGAGAAGGATGTGCTAAAAGAAAATTGAATAAAGTATAAACATTCATTTTTTTGTGATGAAAACTGGCTATCAAATTGCTACAGGATAACCACCTGTTGATACACGCAGCTGATCTACAAAGTGTAGTTTGGAATCCACATGAGTTGGTTCATGCATGAGACATGGAAAAAATTATGGGGATGTAAATATTCCCAGAAATTTTACCCCATTAAAAAGTGTGAAATTCAGATCTTCTCAGCATCTGAATATCATGTCTTAGTATCCATCATTGTCCTTCAAATCTAATAGTGACATTTTCCCTTACGTGAATCAATTTTCTATGTTATAATGGTGTTGAGCGATCATTCCATAACATCCGTATTTAAAATTAATGTCTTCCCCATTCTTGTAAGCATTAAAAATGGTTAATGAGGTATATATTCTATGAGGATTTTGAAGTATTCTTAGAAAAAATCATCCCATCAATTAGAAACACCCTTCTTTATCATCACCTTGAAAGGGAATAATTTTCCAACTAGATTTTTTATGAAATTATTAATAATGGTGGGGGAATCCCTAGATCCCTCTTAATTAATTATGGTTATAGGAAGGTGGAATTATGAATATTAAATTAGTCTTTGGATGGTCAACTTCAATTCTACATTGGAAAACCATAAAGCAAATGAATTTTCCAGATGTTAACCTAAAATCACACTTAATAGGACTCATTTTAAGATGTGTTGCTCTAAGTTTTTAATGATCATTTAAAGAATGGTGAGGTGTCGTCAAAAATTTTAAGCCTTATCCACTAGGTCACTGATATAGATTTTTTTGATTTTTACCCTAACATGCATAATGATTTGATGAATAGAACTTTGTGAGGTGGTGATGACATTCTTTAAATAGAAGGGGATGACATGGTAATAGTATATCCTTTTATGATATCTAAAATAAGTGGATTACACATCATCAGTTTCCATTTTCATATGATTGTATCCCGAGTACCCATGAAAACAAGAATGGTCTTGGAAGCTTGGGTCTTATTGATAAAAAGTTTTATGATTGAAACTATAAAATCATCCTTATGGATATTTCAATTTAGATCCATAAAATCAATTAAAACCTTTAATAACCCACTCTTTTTCTTAATGGGGAAAATTTTCATGATCCATATTGGGTATTTCAACATTATTATTAAATTATACTTAATTATACTTAATTATACTATCAACTTTAGATTCCACATTGGATGCATGTGAGGGATGAATTCTCTTGGATGCATTTTTAAAACCTCAACGATCATTTTTAGGTCTAATTGATGGGTGTATACCTAAATATCTAGCTTATTCATTATTTTTAATTATAGTTAAACATGTATTGATACTGTTTGAAGAAGGTTACAATATCAATTTCTCTCCTAGAGTCATGGTTCCCCTAATCAATGTGGGTTATAGATCATCTTCGATACCCATATTTACTTTCCAAAGTTCATCAATGGTTGTGGATATTCCTTTATTCAATAATGGAGGGTTATCTATAATTCCACCATCTACTTCCATTTCAATGAAAATGGAAATAGGTATATAGTTATTTCTTCTAGTTTGATGGATGAAAAGTGGGAATTACTATAATTTTTGAAATCTAGAGAGTCACTTGAAATCCCTAAAAACGATAATGCTTGGGAATCATTTTTAAGAGTATTCCATAGATTATTGATTCCTTTTATGTATTCAAGAGGGATAAAGGAAGCACCAATTTCCAAATATTTAAGAGACTGCATAGGTGAATTTTAAGTTTCCACTGGTGACATATGGAAGTAATCTAGTCCACATGGTGGTATGAGTAAATCGAAGGATCCTAATGAGGGAAGGGGATCTTTCTTGTCCAAGGTATGGTTACCTATTGTATTAAACACCCAAATTGATTCTGGAATAACTTCTAATTAGTTTTTTTCAGATGGTATGATTTTTACTAGGAAAAAATGGACTAAAACCCCATAGAGACTATGATGGTTCTCAGTATCTTTAGATACTACCTCTTTCAAATTGATATAAAAATAATAATCCTTTATAGGAAATCACAACTAGTTTTTAGGGAAATTCCCAAATTTTTTGGTGTTGAAACTCATGTATCACCCTCTATTATTATTGTATTTACTTCTTGCATGTAAAATCTTTCTATAGTGTACTTTGATTCATAATATTAAAATGCGACAATATCATTTCACAACATTCCAATATTTTCATTGATAGAGTACATAAAACAATGATGGTATGATGATGTAACAATTACATGGATTTGAACACATGGTATTCCCAAGAGCACATTGAATTTTGTTTCAAACAAAATTACCAAGAATTCAGAGTTAAAAAATATGTCTATGAACTGGGGTTTCAATTTCATTTTTTCATTGTACATTTTATTACTCTTTTCATATCCTTGAATGGTTATCATCAAGGGAGAAATTTTTTTCTCACTATATCAAAAAATAATATTGATTTTAGACTGGGATAAGATTAATCTCAGATCCATTATCAATCATATCCTATGAAATTTCAACAAATGATGAGCTTACTAGTTATATATCAGGAGTTGAAATACCCCTAGACTCTGTCCCCTTGATCTTTCTCAGTCAATGAAATAGTGTTATGACATTCTATCTAGGTATTTTCCATTTGATCAACCTATGATGTTACAAATTCTATCTCAAGAAACAAGGGTCACTACAAGGACCTGAGAAGAAACTCAATGTGCTCTTTTTAAAGGTAAATGGAATCCAAAATCCAGAACATAGCTAGGGAAAATATTATATATTTCATGATATCATCCTTTTACACTAGAGAATGAAACTCTCTAGTATGGGGTTACTCATGAGCATCCAGATTATTGGATGATGTGCTCAAGGTGGATGAATTTTATTCTTGTATAGAAATTTAAGGTATACCTATAATCGATTGGTTATGGAAACCTAGTCTACCCATTCATTGGGGAAGATAATACTATTATACACATATCAATTGGTTTTCCCAAACAACTGGCTATGGATAGATCTTGAGGTATTGAATGGTGTCTATGTTCTCCCTCAAGTCTTTATGAGTTGAATTCCCATGGGTATTGACCATGTATATAGATTTGGTGATTATGTGGTAGAGATATTGAGCACAACCATGATTATTCCCCCCATATTATGGAATATTCTTATGAACTATAACTAAAAATCCTTGGTTGGGATATTGGAATATAGTTTCATATTCCTATTCACTATTAGGGAAGGGTTATAAAGATTATCTCTTCATCCAAAAAGGATTCCATTTAGCAAGGTATTGACCATGCTTTATATAATGAGAGAAATCAACCTATGAGAGTGGAAGTTGGTTTGTTAGTCAGATGAGACTCTTACATGTGCAACCTATTCTAATTTTGAGGGTTTCAAATTCTCCCAGAGCAAGGGGTTGGAAAAATCCCTTTTTACTAGTACAAGATGTAACAGCACCCCAATTAGTTAACAATGTAGTTTCATGATAGAAATATGATTCTAATAAACTATATTCTGGTTCATCTAGTAATAAAAATTTTATTCATGTCTTTTCAATACTTATTTCCAGTCGCACACTTCCTATGGTTCATTTTTGGACACATGGTTCACTTGTGTTATAGATTTTCCTTATTCCACTTGTCTAGAATCAGCCATTTTCTAGAGGATATCTTTTTGTAGATGAAATTGTTTTGTATTGTGTGATCCAACATCTATTAAAAAATTAAATAGTTGGTGTGATCTTCACATCCATCTTATTTAGGTTACTGAGCCTTCAGAATATTGGGGATATTGTTTTTTATAGCCCCACTAAAGTAACTAGGTACATTTTCTATCTAGAAGGAAAAGGTTTTGTTTTATCATTCCTCTTATCATGGGTTATCTTGATATTTTATTGCCTCTATATGAGAACAATTTTTTTGTTACTATCACTAAGTGTGAAGAGCTAGGTGGCATGGATCTTTTCTAGGTGATTTGACAAATTTTGGTTCTATTTTTAATGTGGTTGTAGTAGTTTTGGCCTTACCATACCTCTTTCCCTATGTCGCTGGTGAAGACTAATATTTGGGCTAAGTTCACCAAATAACATCCTCTATGGATTTTGCTATTTTTATGAATTCCTAGAACCCACTATGATTCTTCAATATGATCAACTATGTCTATAGTTCATTATGGAGGTTCTCTATAAATATCTCTAGTAGCATCTATTATGGGAAAAATTGTTGAGCGAGTATGTCGAGGTCTTCCATATTGTGATGAAATCAGATACCCTCTCATTTTTATTGTATTTATTGTTTGTGATTTAGAAAATCATTGTTTTTATAAGGATAATGTTAAATTTATAATGAATTTTATTGAGAATGTATTCCATGATTATGAAGGACCATGCTTGTAATCTATTGAACAAAATGAAATATGAAACTACTAGAGTTTTTATATTGCATCATAATTTGTATAACTCCTGGAGATCTTGTGGGACCATAATGGGTCCATATCAGGATATGAAATTTTAGTGATGTTGCTCTAGATATCTCATTCCATCAAGGGATGAGAAAATAGGCTTCCTGGTGTTGGCTATAGGGGGAGTGACAACCACCCATTTGGGTATGGTTTCCTTTTAGGATTCATTGGTGAACTCCCTGCTTCTATAGAATCCATTCATGGATAAAGAGACTTAATGGTACTCAAGAGCCATTTGGGAAAAATTATCTAATGAATATTATGAGTTTGGGTTGTGTCCAAAGATTGATGTAGGTTCCGACATCCATCTTCTACTAACATCTAGTTTTCACTAGGACAGGGATGCTACCATGATATAAGGGAGGTTTTTCCACAAGGAAAGATAATCATGGTCTTCCTTAATCTTATATATAAACAAGTCTTAATTTCTAAACACATACCCAAAATAATGCTAAAATTTTATACTTTCTTTATAATTAACCATTTATTGATTATTGGGAGGAGAAATATTTTCTTCTACATGATGGTAATACCCAGTGGGAATATTTTTCCTAAGTAATCACTCATTGTATACTCTGAGATTGAATATACAGGAAGTACATTATTCCAACTTATCTTCCATGTAGAATAATTAGGTCTCTTTTAGTGGAAAGTGGGATTTAGAAATTCCCTTCAATTTATCACTTAATAATTATTTAATGGGGTGGAAGAAAATAATTTTGAGTTGACATGTTCATGTTTCTATAATGATTGTTTTTATTCATGACCCATACCAGTGTTTCCCTACCAAATTCTACTCTCGAAACTATTTCTTCATTTATTGACATGGATTCCATGTATTAACTTGTTTCATATAACATATTTAATGTGACAATGTTAACCAAGTAATATCAAAAAGTGGAAATCATTGAATCATCACCCAAGTAATAGAGTGACTCTAGGTCACCTATATTTAATTCAAATGTCATATTGGGTTCTTCCTCCAAGTTTCTTTTTTTCAGTCGGTAATTTATCTTTTTGTCTATTTAGGGGTTTGATATTTTTCCTCAAAATTTATTCATGATTTATTCTATGGATGATGATGTTGAATGATTCTCCACCTATCCATGTAGAATGATCCCTAAATTGAAATGTCATGTCACATGTTGTTAAGAATGACTAAGACATCAGCTATTGAAAATCACTACCTAGTGTGTAATAGACTGGTCTACATATAGGATGTGGTGATAATTACCCCAACCCTATGGTTTAATATTTAATTAGACTTACCACCCACACATTTTGTACTTACTAGGGATTTTATAATATTAGGTTTGGTATATATTGTAAAAATTCCCATATCCCTATGATAAGAGGTTTTCTTGGAGTCACCGTCTATATCTTATGAACCCACTATGGGTTTTTCAATGATAGTATAGGGGATATTGATAAAAATTACCCTAGAATTAATGGTTGGGGGTAATAATAAATTTATTCCATGTAACATGCTAATGCATTCTTCTTCATTTGGAAAATTTTCCATCAATAATGAGTTGAGTGTAATTCTTTCTGAGAATGTGATCTCCCTTTCCTGAGAGAATATTATGAGGTGACGATATTATACTTTCTCAGATGAAATTATATCTAGAAATTTTGGGTGGATTAGATTAAGATCTTATAAATGGATCATTCCCTCTAATTTTTTTCTTTCGTGTTGTAGAGAATAAATGGTTTTATGGGATATACTTACTAGTTTTTACATTGTTCATGCTTGATACCACTTTGATAATAATTGTAATGTTATATTCCATATTTAGGGGACTCTAAAAACCTAGTAATTTCATAATGTGAAATTTTAATTAATCTCCTCAACCATTGATTCATACATCTAATGAGGAATTGTGTTTTATTTATATAGTTCCATTAATCGTTAGAAAAAATCACAAAAAAATCATTCTTAATGACTTTTTTGACCTTGGGTTCTGAGCCATGAATAAAGGGGAAAGGTCTATCCTATATCAAATATTTTTTCCACATTGATTAAATCATATTATCCCTTATAATATTGGTTCTTATCCTTTAATTGATAATGTGTTATTCATAATTGTTATCATATGAAAGGAATACATTCCTCCTTTAACGCATCTGGGATGTCATAACAGGAAGTGGAGATTGGAAAGAACATAAGAGAAACATTGTTCCTGGGAAATTATTTCCACAAATACATTCTTGAATATTTCTTTTCATAGTTATAATACTCCACCTTGTTAAAGACCAAAGTTCCTTTTTATACAGATGGTGACTCGTGGCCTGTATAAGGTAGGGATGGTGGTCACCACTCTGGGTCAACTGCTAATCGAGGTGAGATGTTTCTGGAAATTCATGAGGAACCATATTCAGTTAACCTTGGTTGTTTGAGAAACTCTATATATTAAGGTTCCATGGAAACTTAAGCATATCCTTTTATGTGTGATATATCATTAGGGGACATTTTACATAATAGATGTTAGGGGTAGGATCCCCTTGATCCATATTCAATCTACCACAAGGAGAAATTCCAAGGGAACAATAGCCTTATACATCATATAAATAATCATTGAGTCCTTGAGATTTTTTAGAGACACATTATATGTCCTCAAATATTATATTATTGAGTAGGGTATGAAGATTATACTTCTAATGTATCATTATAAGAATATAATGATATGTCATTTAGTTTTGATTAGGAATTTTAGCCCTCTGTGTTGAGGCCATTGAGGTATGATAAAAACTCTCTTCGGATACTATGGGGATATACAACCACTAATAGGAAGCTAATAGAATATTCTAGCATGAATTTGAAATTTTTCCAGGAATACGGTCCTATATTTGGGTGTCTGTCAGAAAATAACAGCCAACCATGGCAGAAACATGAATATGCTCCCAATTATAGTGTTCATTTACCTTCTGGAATATGTAAAAACCCTTCAAATAAGAGAAGAATATCTTAATTCTTCTATATGAACTTTCTGGGATGTTTATATAGTCTTTAATTATCATTATAAGGTATATATGACTTTATCTTATTAGATAGAATATTATGCACATAAAATTTTGAATTGGTGGTAGGGATATATGCCTTCCAATGGGTGGATGTTAGAATATTCCAATGAACCTTAGTTGGATTGTGAATATATCCTTGATCCTAGTTTCGAATTTATAGTATTATATCATAGATATTCTATAGGAATATGTGCATGTTCTAAGGTTATTAATGGAGTATACCGATGCACCCAAGTCTGAGTAAGAATGTGATCCGGAAACTTATACCTCATCCTTTACCAAAATATAGTCATAATCCTCTTTGATGGGAAAAATAATTTAAACTTTCACTATAGTAGTTACTTAGTGATGTTAAACATTATGATTCACTACTCTACATGTTGTAACATGAATATGTGTATCTTTTAGTGTAATTTTTATAAAAAACATTGAATCTCTTATATCACTAACATAATGTATTATGGGTTTGGATGTATTTGAGTACTAATTTGAGTCTAATAATTTTTTATCACTTTAATATACTATAAGACATATTCAATTGATATGGTAATATTCTTCCTCTATCATCATCCATTTTCCATTAGTATATCCCAATTGGCAATGTGAATGGTGGGATAATATGCACCTCCCCATTTTTATATTCAAAATATGGTTGTTGAAATTATATGTGTGAATATATATATATATAAGAACCTATTATCTAGATTTTCTATAATGTTTCTGAAATATTATCTAATTAATGTGGGGATTTGATCCCACTCTTTATGAATTGTAGCTCATTGTGACTGATGAGATTTATAGTAGGTATGTGTCTCAGTGACCAAGGGAGCGATCTACTAGGTTATTCTCTCAGAAAGAAGCCTATGGACAGTGGTAACATGATATGGATAGTGGTGGTTTACCAGACACCCCCATGAGACCCCCAATCTGTAGTGAATTCATGGTTTACTTTATGATCCACCTTAATAAAATATGTAAGGTATTAGTAGTTGTGATCCTGGGACATGCTCCCAAAGTGGATGGTTTTGGAAATAGTGATTTCCAACATCATTTTTAATCACATAAAATGGGATTTAATAATTGGATGTGTCTCATTGAGGCTATTATGTTTGGTATCCCTGGTTAGTATTGTACCATGTTGATGGTACTCTCTTATCGTTGTGTCTTCCACCACGTGCTGATGGTTCTAAACAAGTGGAATTTTCTTCTAATCAAAGGTGTCCATGGCTCTTTCATTGGTCAAAACATAAGAACTATGGATTGATAATGAAGCCATATCATTATATTTAATAAAAGTATGAATAATTATTCTTAAAAAATAATGAAAATAAGAAAAAAAAATTAGTGCAACATCACAAGTATTCCCATTAAAAATAAAAAGTTTTCATAGGTATACTATGTAATAAATCCATTGTGTTTCCATTTTTGTTTATGTGAGACACATAAATAAGTAACATAATGTATGTGAAACCTATTCTCATTAGTTATTTATGGATTACTTGTAGATTAACCATTATTTTTTCAATCAATTTCCAACTGGATTCATTTAGGGAATAAAAAATATTCAACAACTTTCAAAACCATGATTATTATCCTCGATGACCTACTTTCCAAAGCTAGGTTGTCATTGGGGTTATTTTTAATGAGACTTCAGAGTGTGTGTCAATTGAAATAATGGGACGTTGGGATCATTTCACCATATTGTGTGGAATTATATACTACTCCAAGACTCTATAATATATTTAAATCAAATTCATACATCCTTCCCATAATTTCTATTGGGGTCTAGTTTCCCACCAATGTGAAAAAAAATTTTAGAAGTTATTGATGTGAATGAATTTAAAAAATATAACTATTTCATTAATGTTAACATATCTATGTATCAGACATTATTCATGAAAGGAGTCATCTATATTTTCCATAATTACTGTATCTTCATTGTGTTACTACTTAATGATTCTTTTTTAAATCCATTTTTCTAGGAACTCTAGTGTTTGTAATCATCTAGGGAGACAACTATTTTTGTGGTCTTAGGATTAGGGCAATAAATGGGTATACTATTGACCCTTGTGGAAGGAAATAAGATCTATGTAGTTCAGTTCTAATTAATGGGACACATCATACATTTTTAGATTATGTGACAAGGAAAAAATCCATTTAGTTTAACTTCATGAGGTAAGGAAGAGTAGGAAAAATATTTTGAGGGTTATTTGTATAAGAATTGTGAATGGTTGGTTGTTTCTTGTCGATCATGATGGGAATATGACCTGATGAGGATGAGTTAGTTTCATGTATTTGGACATATGAAGATAAGTTTCATTGTGAGCATGACTCAATGAGAATAATGTGATGAGACCCAAAGGGGATATGGATCTATGAGTGTTGATAGGATTTTATTAGTGATATAGCCTGATAAAGGGATGGTCTATAGGGAATATTTTCATTATTATGGAAGGGATATCTGATTTCATGTGTATATATATATATAAGTTAGGGGAGGATATAAGTTATATCACACGGATGATATCCTCATGTGGATAACTAATTGGTGATATTGGGTTTAATCTCGTAGGTGGAATATTACATATCCTATCAAAATATGATTAAAATCTCACATAGTTCAAATGAAACAGTATAATTTCATTTTATAGGACTGATCCATATATTTTAACATCAAGAGGTAATTTTTTTGTGTCATGGATGGTGTGATAAAAAATCATTGAGTGAGTCATAAGCATATGAGTCTTCCCTAAGATACTTATTTTTATATGACCATTTGATGGAACAAAATATAACATTAATACCTAAACCTAAAAAGGAGGCTCATGGTGTCATGATATTTCTCATTTACTGATGGATAAGTAAATATTATTAGAAACACTAAGGATATGAACCTATGATCTAGAATAATTTCGGACATAAACCATAGTGGATGCTTAAGTCATATGGGAAATTTTCATAGTGTTGGGTTTGAACCTTGATATTGTGTCCAATATATCTTACAGAAGACATGAATCAAACCCACATAGTTTGATTGTCATGTAATTTAACATCATTTTACTAGTATGTTGTCCATTTAGTTTGACGTTGTATGATGATGAATGTCGATATCCATAAGGTATATAATCATATTGAAATTTAATAATATATGGATGGTATTATGGTCACCATGGGAAATATGGACTTATGGAAAGAAATATATATATATATATGGTGGAATTTTAATGTTGGATATGGGTACTAAACATTAAAAAGGAATCATAAATATCCTATTAAGATAACTGATTAAAATCCATGTAAATTTTAAAGATATTGTTTGGTTATTATACATGGGTTGCATGAAATTACCTAACCAAATTTAGTGACATGGGTGATGGTCAGGAGAGATAGGAACTTATACTCTGGAAAATTTAGTGTGGTTCTTCATCAGGAATATATCCCTTTAATAAAGTATGTCACTAGTAATATGGCTAATTGATAAAGAGAATATGTGTTTATAACATACACCAAAGAAGGAAGTCCAAAATATAGTTATTTCTAAAAAGATGATGGAATAATCATCACAGACCTCTATGTACAAATTATTCATGACTGGTGTGAGAAACAAGAGATTGTATAAGATCAAGTGATTTCCATAATCAGTATTGGATGGGACTTACATGTGAAAAGGAATCTCAATAATGCAATCGACTTCTTGTTTGATGGTGGATGAGGGAGGGGATGTGGAAGCCAAGAGGGATATATAATCATGTAGGAAATTATAGGGAATTATTCCACAAGGTATTTTATTTTGTCCCTAAAGTGTGTAGGAGATAAAAATACTTATTAATCCCCCTTCATAGCAGTGTAATTGGGTTTTATGAATCTGATGATTAGAAAATAGAAAGTGTGTCCACTACCATCATTTATTAACGTTTAATAAAGAACGTAGGAGGAAAATTCTATTACATAACCCAGGGGGATTACTATACCAACCCATAGGATTGGGGCCACTATTACCAATGGAATGCATGATCCTAAATTCACTTAAGACCCATACAGTTTTGGAGGAAAATTGGGGAACGGTTTACCATGGTAATGCATGATCAAAATGGGGGATCTAGGGGAATTATTCCCTATTGAGGGATTAGGAATACAGGATACCCTAACAAGAGGACCTAGAATGTGTTTTTAACTATTGTTCAACCTTAGGAAATGGGTCATCTAGGTGAGCAGCCCTAGGCGATGGTTCACCCAAGTGAGTAGTGCCAAGTCAATTTTTCCCAAGTGATTAGTCCTAGGGAATAGTTTACCCAGGTGATGAGCCCTAAGTGAAATTTCACCTAAGATATATGCCCCCAGTGATTTGTCAAAAATGTGAGTAACAATGGGTGATGGTTTTCATTATTGAGTATCCATAACAGATTGTTTTCCCATGTTGTGATCCCTAGGGGACAGGTCATCGAGGTAATTAGTCATCCACAATAGGTCACCTTTGTGAGTAGCCCCAATGATGGGTCACCTAGGTGAGTTCCCCTAGGTGATGGCTCTCCCAAGTGAGTAGCCCTGAGGGATGAGTCACCCTGGTGAGTACCCTTATGAATTTTTTCACTCATGGGATGAGCCCTATGTGATGGGTCACCTAGGTGATGAGCCATGGGTGATAGGATTCTTAGGTGATGTGGCATGTGTGATTTTTTACCCAGGTGAGTATCCTTAGGTGACAGATTACCATTATGAGAATCCTTGGGAAATTTATCACCTAGGGGAGCATCCTAAGTGTTGATTAACCTATGTGAAGACATTGGATGAACTCAAACAGTACTTAAGTTAGTTTTCTTATGTTTTATTAAGTTATATTCCACTTAATAGAAGTACTAGAGGCTCAAGATAAGAATCCCTAGGAGGTTCAATATATCTTCTAAAAGTGGTAAACTTTTGTTCTATGAAATTTTCTAGGGGGTATCTTTATATAAATTTCTAGAGGCATGGGTAGTAATTCCTAAAAAATGAGGTTCTGCACATAGGTGACATGAGTGATGTAGGTTGGGTGGCCAAAGGAGATCTATGAGAGGTAGACTGGGTAACCATAAGTGACCTTGGTGAGGTAGACTTGATGAGGAGAGGGGACCATAGGTGACGTAATGGGACTTATTTTAGGGTTTTTTATCCTTATTTTTATTTTTCATTTGACTTATAATGGTGTTTACAACAACCATATATCACACAGTATTTAATCAAGTGTACAATTCATGTAAACTATGGTAGTATCTAGGAGAATTCCATTGTTGTTTAATTCATGTGGGTTTGACCTATACGACATGTCCCAGTTGGGTATATATATTATGAGAACCTTTGTAAAGATATATATACGCCTCCCTTGGTGTATGTGTTGTGTATCAATGTACATAACATATATTACATAGTACATGGCATGTAGATCCATGAAACTACTAGGAGTGTACCCCTAAAACATTATATCCAGCCTTTCCTAATAAATAAAATACATCTACTGGTTGACACATCATATAGGATTTATGTGTTGACCAATAATATAAATGGATAAACACTAAGGTACAAATTTCTGAAATACACAGTGTGTAACTCAAGGTCACACCCTATTTAAGGTATATAGTTGCACATATAACCTATTGTTTCAATCCTGAAAATATATTTAATTTATCTAGGTTGATTACATGATGTGTAATTGATAATTTCATATCTATAATCCTTATTTCCCCATGATTTATTCTATTTCCGCTCCTCTATCAAAACTTCTAGTTTTTAATGTGTCCTACACCCCTATAATCACTAAGTCACCACACTGAAATCTCTTTGGAAACCTGTCATTCCCATCCATAGCTATCATTTTATTTTATAAAACGTTCTGACCAAACAATTCTATTGTTTTAATGTCATTATTCAACTTCATTCATTTGTTCACCACTAGCTTATGCTAACCCGTAACATTTCCTATGTTTATCTTGTAGTGAAATGAATCGGGAATAAAAAATCATTGAGTTGTTTTTGGTGGAAATTTATATTAACTAAAATGGTAGAATGTTCATAATAATGAATAATGAAATAAAAAATAAGATAATAAAGGGTTTGTAAACCAATTACCTATTTCCCACTATAATTTGACACACTGAACTTCATTCTATAAAACTGAAAATAAAATTTTATCATCAAAAACATTTTCTTTCTGTTTTATCCAAAGTAATTATCAAAATGAGTTCCAATCATATATTTCATATATATTATATCTATATTGAAAATTAATCCTCAAATAATTAGAAACACACAATGTAAAATCGAAAAAATTATGAATATCAATTATTTTTACGACATAAGAAAACAATAAAAATTCATTAAAAAATATGTTTTTTCTAAAAATAGTTTAATTATTTATTTAAATTAAAACCTTTTAATGTTTTTTCATGTAATTATTTTGTTATTGGATGGAAATGATTAGTTAATGTGAATAATGAGGAAAAAGAAATATATATTTTTTCCAAATTCGATGGAGATTATGCCAAATCCTTAATTTTCATGCACTAACTCTCAATCATTTTTATCAGCAATATGCAGAATGGTCCTCCAATGAGAAAATAATAAGATTCATCCTTTAGGGGGTTTTATTCCACCATTAAAATTGATATAACAAGAGATATTTTTTTTCCAAAAAATGAATTTTTTTATGTGGAGAAATTAAATACCCATAATTCCATAGAAGTATCTCATAATAATTTCCCCCCATAAAACCTCTCATTAATTCCCTTTATCAGGACTTCATCAACTACATTAAAAAATATATTCTCCACAAACCAAATATTCCATGTCATCTTAACTAGACTACCTTCATAAAAAATCACTAGTACTTAATTAAAAATTAAAATTTTTTATTTAGATATTTAAGTTATTTAAATAAGGACCCATTTTTTTGGCCATGTGGTTCGAATCCTAACCATGTGATTTTATACCTCTACTAGGTAAAAAAATTCATTTTATACACAAACATCATTCAAAAATATTTACTCAAGACACTTTTTAATAGTTATTAAATTATTACATGTGATTAAAAAATATTATATTTATATATATTTCTTGGACAGAAATTAACAATAATAATAATAAACCTCTATGAAAACCTCTAAAAATATTATAAATAATATTTTAAGGTCATTAGTTAGAAAAAATATAGGTCTCTATATCCTCCCCACCTTCAAATATTCATATCCTAGAATTCAAAACTCTAATAAAGTAGTGAGTTTATTGAGCTCATATATGATTCTCACATTCCCTTGAGCTTCCATGAATATTCACTTACATTCACAAGACATGACCCTACCCACGAGGCCCCACATAGGCTAGATGTAATATATTTTTTCCACCCCGGGACCACCTCCATTGGGCTAGGGGATATAGAAAATAAAAGTGAAATTTAAATATTATATGGGAGGCCTTAGCTGATAATCACATGAATGTGATATAAAATAGAATATGAGGAATATAATAAACAGCCACCATCAATATAAATAATAAACCAAACTGTATAACAATAATTGCATTAAAAGTAGATATATAACACAATTCCCCATGCGAAACCCTGATATGAAATCAATACACATGGTAATACTAAATTTTACAATAAAAATATGAAATGGGATACTATCTCCTCACTATAAACACTCCTTGGATGATCCATACAAAAACCAATTTTACTATGTGGTACCACCATGATCCACTAATCATAAAATCTAAAAAAATATCTATCTCCATGAACACCAAGACTATCTCTAAACATATAGTAATTTCTATAGACACAACACCAGTGTTCACAAGTCTGATGCCCTAGTGAGTAAAAACATAATAATTAAGATTCACTAAAACCAAAAAATAATTGATTTAACATCTTTTCATTTCAATCTATAGAATAATAATTGATTAAAAAGAAGATAATAAGAAATATAATATGATTTATAGGAAGGAAAAATTGAAATATATTTATGTCTCATATCATTATATCTTAGCTATACAAATATTCATATCATTATATAATCAGTGGAACTTATGATAGTTTTAGATATGGAGAGTCAAAAGTATTCAACCCTATTACAAGACACACCCTAGTGGTGATCATGAATATTTTGAGAATCCTGAAACCATTAGATTTTATCTTTATAATGAACTCTTATTGATGGAACCCAATAGTATCATATAACCCACATCATCTAGAAAATGAAACACCTCATAATTCTCACATCACTACACTCTAACTAAGTAGATGAACTACACCAAGTTAGAGAAATATATATCTCTCAGGAGAATTTCATACCTTAAGGGGATTCATGCCTTAGTACAAGGGTTTTTTCCAAGAACCCATCTATATTCCCACCAACACTATACTCTATCTCTTAAAATTTATAGTGGGGGACATACACCTCACTAATGTTTATTCTAGTCGAGGGGGTTACTGAACCCTATAGAGGACCTGAACCTCATCATATGGGATGAGAATCATTTGACGGTGTTACATACTTTATAGTTGCAAGACTCATTCCCTATCAAAATAATAGTTTACCTTCCCAACTAATTATACGTAGGACCCATTCCTTGATTTGAATATATCACAAGAGTAGTTATCAACCCCATGTTTTCTCCATATATAATTCGCAACTCCATCATCATCTACATGAATATATGAAACTAAAAATTCAAATGATTTACAAGAAACAACTTATTATGGATAAAAATTATGAACCATCGTGTTTTAGAAAACAAAATCTCAAAATAAACTATTTACATGTCCATTTCTGATACCCAAGTAAAAAGGTATGAAAAAATCTTAACATTGTCAAGTACACAACATGTACTACAAAATACATGGTGTCTATTCCTTGAGTGTTGGTAAAGAATGTAATTGCACTGTATAGAAGATTAATTCCACTTACCCATCATTTCTATGATTGGTACATGACATCTAGAACCCAAGAAATAGTTACGAATGTACCATCATTTCCCATATCATGTGGATTCGTCATAAACAATATGTCTGAGTAGGGTACATAATGATTGGAACCTACTAGTCCAATTTGGAATGTATATCTAGTACAGTCCAAGTTTTGCTTCAAGATACATTTCTTATAACAGAACATATGATGTATGGAATTAAACATCTTAAATATCATTTATTCCACCAGATTCTATGTCATATACTATGGTACGTGACATGTATTAATTAAATATGATGAATAACACTACATGGTTGGCCAACATGTACTCTTTATATATCTTAATTCATGTGTTCTACTATGTTTTGTGTGAATGATGTCACATATGGAATGTGTTTCAATCTCATTATCTTGACGCATACTTATGTATAAAATGAAATCATATGGATAGATATAAAATTGTTTGACTTATATTCACACCTCGTGTTGTATTTTAAACCTATAAAATCCCTAAAACTATAAGGAATGTAATACAAGGAATGTGACCCAAAATAATAAATTTTTTGTTATAAGGAAACTAAAATCCATAAAACACATCAACTAATATTTTACATTTTAAATACATTTTTCAAATCCACTTATGTATGCACCTCCAATGCTACCTTCATCAAATTTGTCAGTACTCATCTTCACACCTCTCCTAAGATGTATTAGAAACCCATATTTATTTCATTCATTTACTCAAATACACTCAATCAAATTAATTCCCAAACACTCACTTAAATAGAAACATGTGAGGGAGTTATTTCATATATATAAATACACCCCCCCCCCACAGATCAGCCTCATTCATGACACCTTTCTTGTGTCACATATTAACCAGTATGTTAATGAATATTCCCATGATATTGATTTAGATAAGCTTGTAGTTGAAGATGATAATTCCTTTTAGGAATAACCTATTGTGATCTAGGACTAATATTATAAGGTTATATATGGTAATTTCATTACCATGGTAAATTTATTATGGTGGAAAAGTGGATTAGAGGAGTGTACTTTGGAGTAGGAGTCGCAGATCCATACTCAATATCCCACTTTGTTTTATTTTTTATTTTTTGGATATTATTTATTTATGAGATGGTGGATAATATTTTATGTCTATGTTCTTTATTCCTATGATGTGTTGGCTATGTTCTTATTATATTGATATCCTTAAGAGTTATCAAATGGTGTATCTATTTTCCCATTTATTTTTATCCTCTAGTGTTATTTTAAATTCTAAAGGATGAGAATTATTTAAGAGTGTTCACATGTAAGGTCCAAGTTTGAACTTGCCTCTTCATTTATTTTCTTGGTTGATTTGATTATATTTACATTTTAGTTGGAGGAAGAGGATTGCGTCATGGTATGTTGTTACATTGTGTGGTCAAAAAATAACCCTTGTGGTGTGTCTATTTCAATGTGGCGTGGAGGCTTGACATGATGGATTTTTTGGTTCTACAAAATTAGAAGTCATTATGGCATGGTCTTAGGGATATATGATGGGGATAGAAGGGGTTTAGTTTTCTTATCTCTTTGTCTTTAAGGGTTACTCTAGAGTGATGTTTAAGGCTGTTTTATGGTGCACTGGGTCTTATTTTTTGTCTCTACTAGTTGGGGGACCATTACAGCGTAATTCAATGGTTACACCATAGTCTTACCACAGGTTTATAAGATATAATGGAGACACAGATGTATTATCGACATATATTCAAGAGGGATGTTTTTACCAAGATAATTAGTGTGTATACATCCCTTCCGCATCATAGTTTTAGTCAGAACCCTAGGATTTGTGGTATAGTCAATACTATTTCACTATGTCCCAA
This sequence comes from Viscum album, assembly GCA_963277665.1. Classification (NCBI taxonomy): domain Eukaryota; kingdom Viridiplantae; phylum Streptophyta; class Magnoliopsida; order Santalales; family Viscaceae; genus Viscum; species Viscum album. The sequence continues at coordinate 1,466,324,856 of OY728140.1, read as the reverse complement.
TTAAAAACTTAACCAATATAAATTATTGAACCCTCTTGAAATACCGTCATTTCCACCCTCTTCTTTCTCACAATAGGGTACTCGAGGATCTCTATAATATAATTTGGTGCCTCCTTTTCTTGTCTTTGATCCCTAAATTCTAGAGGCCAATTCTTGGTGATTTGATATTAGTTTATCTCTTCATGTTGGTTATTGTTCTCTCCCATTATCTATTTCCATACTATGGAAGAATTGTTTCCATTCATTTTCTGGTGGTTTATATAGATTATTGATGGTGTATTAATGGTGGTATGATATCCTTATATATTTTATGTTATCTTTTGGGAATGGTTATCAGAGATAGGTGTTCGTTATTCTATTCTTACTCTTAGTTCATAGAAATTTTCAAATCAAGATAGAGAATTCATGAATTCTACAAATTTTATGTGAAAGTGTTTGATTGAATATCTTTAGCTTATTTGGGAAATTTCGTAATCAACTTTATTAAGATAATATTCTATACAATTAAAGAATAATGAAATTTAAAATTGGATGTAGTGATTTCATGTGGTTTATGTTATGTTAGATGCCTTTTGATACTTAATAGATAAGGATAAATTGATTTCATTTATTCTTTTTTATCTTTGGGATGGTTGCTATTGTATAAATTTTTTAAACATTATAAAGATGATATGATAAATTTATTGCGGAATGAGGAATATAAAATTAATTATTATTCTTCTTTGAGAATATTTCAATATTAAAGTGATGTTTAAAAAATGTCTACCATTGATTTATAGACATTGTTAGATATTTTTTATTGTCATTTTATTGATAAAACCTTCTCATAATTAATAGGTTATTCTCATATGTTAATGGGAAATGGTTTTACTCAATAATTAAATGTTTGATTATATTTTGATACTAACCTTGTTTGATAAAGGCTTGTATGCCTCTTGGTTATAATCTTGGTTTCCCCTTGATTTTTCATTAATGAAAATATAATTATTTCCATGTATGTTATTCAACATTATTGAGAATTTTATATGGATTACTGGGGAACTGATATGGTTGGTATTTTTAGTTATATATGTATTAAACAAGTTGAGATTTGGGATTGATATTTTTACTATTCATTGATATGGGGTTAATATTGGTATGAATGGCGCAAATGAAAGTTGGGATTTTATGTCAGAATATTTCTTTTGTTGGGATATTAATTGGCCTGTTATTGTGTGTTGAGAGCTGATATTTCCCATTATACTTGATGTTTTCTTCTTAATAGAAACTTTTCTTGTTGATTGGTTATTGGGGTTACCAACTTCTTCCTACAATTTTCCTACTCATTATGAGTGCATTTTTATTATTTTATTTTAAGTTGAGTCATATAATTCATAGATTATGGAATGGTAATTAAAAGTTTAAAGGAACTCAAGATAGTGGGTGTTGATGAAGGTGTTGTTATATTAAATAATAACCATTGGAATGTTTGATTAATGTTATAATATCTTATAAGGGGTTAGGTAATTGAAATATTAATTATGAAATCATGTTTCCTTGTGATGAGATTAAATGATTAAATATGTATTTTTAATGGACTTAATGAAGGATTGGTAAATTTTTAAAATACCTAAAAAATGATTAATTATGTTTAATATTGATAATCATGTTCTTATGTGATGTCTAGATCCCTATAACTTAGCGGTGATAGACAAGTGTTATGTGGGATGATATTTGTATTTTTATTCTAAGGCTTAGTCGTTTCTCGTAATTTGGATGTGTGATATACTATTCATTATATATTTTTTGAATTTTTATGCTCCACCATTGTTATCAAGTCATAAATTAATGAAAATTTATTTAGGGTTTCCAGGTATATTTTCTAACATCTTGGTTTGTGATGGAATAAAGAGTTTGACACTCCTTCTTCGCCACTCTCACTTAATACATAGCATGTTGTGTAGGCATATTAGATATGTAAATTCATAAAGTATAAGGTATGTGTCAACATGATATATGATGTCTCTATGTTTTACCACAAATGTGAGGTAATGATACAGTATCTTGATGTTATATAACATTGATGTATTTCAGCTTTAGTGACTATCGTTACCATTAGTGTACTTTCATGGTCTATGATGAATTATATTATAGGGAATGATACGTGAGTTGTGATGATTTTCAGAAACATTACATGGATATGAATTTTATGAGATTTGGTCGAGATATTTATGCAAGGGTTGTGGGATGAGATGATGATTTGGCTATGATATGGTTTTTATGGGGGGATTTAAAAGAAGGGATTGAAACACATAACATTTAGTACTAGATCATGATAGAAATAGACTAATGGGGAAGTGGATGTGGGGAACTTTCATATGTATATTATTTTGATATATAATCACATACATAAATACTTTTCTTAGTGATTATGCCATGGTAGGGATGGGATATAATTATACCAACCACATAATTAGTTGGTTTCTTCTATTTATTCACTTGGTTTTAGTATTCTTATTTCAATTTTTCATGGGCAGTTATTGGGAGGATCCTATTGAGTATACCTATATTCTCACTCTATATATACAAACATTTTATCATGTCTACAAGAAATACTTGGTGACCGTGATGGGTGTCACTAGATGGTGGTGTTTTTTAGAAACTATTGGAGTTATTTGTTGGTTCATAGGATCTTTTATTTTCATTTGTTTATAATTTTATGTAATTACATTCATTGATTGTGATGGATTATTTACTCTTTATTTGATGGTTTTGGTTGGTGGATCTTACCTTTAATCTTTGTATTTATATATAGGGTACTTCCTCCCATTTATATTCATTTTATATAGTTGGTGCAAGTCTTGAATCCATGGCATACCGCATGTGAGATTTCATGCTCATCCCCACCTTCACTATTGGCCTAAGAGGGGTACTAGCAGAGTAGGGTGAGTGAGGATATAGAGTTTCATATGTTTATAAAGGCGATGAAGGAGAGTGGTAGAGACAGTTTAATCTGACTTGAGGTTGGAAACCCCGTGATGCTATAACCATATCATATTGGAGGACCTACATATACTTATTAAGTTATTTAATCTTCCATTAATGAATGGGAATAAATCCCTTACTTAGAGAGTTGGTAACCCCTTAATATGAGGATCATTACACACGATGAGGTGTGAGTCAGCCACAAGATTTTTCACCCCTTGATATACATATCCTCTTCTATATGGTATGGGTCCTCTAATACTGCTACTTATATGGGATGATGTGGGGGTACAAGAAGTGTGGATGTATTGGGGATTTTTTTGAGAGATTTGGATAATTTTCTATCCTTTGGGAATATGACTTCTATGGAGTTGATCTATGAATGTTAAGGATCTACTTGACCTTGATTACCTATTTCCTTTAAGAATATCTTGGTTTATCCCATTGGTATGACTTTCAATCTTGTTTTTCAATTTTCTTTTAGAGGAACCCTAATTTTTATATTTATAGTATCCCTTACATGGTTTATGTTTCCACACATGTTATGTTTATATAGATGTGAATAGATTGATGGAGATTTCAGTGGATATGGAGTTGTTGAAGCTAATTCTCAAAGGATCATTGTGTCATTTATTAGTGGTGGTCCTCCTATGTCTTTTTTGATGGGACCAAAATTCCATCTATCATATCTTTATTAGGTTATTCTCTACCATTCGTTATTATGATCTGTATTTTTTTCTTATTTACTATAATTATTTTATGTTACATTACTGGGATACTAGTCATTGTCACATGTATGTTTCACTATGAATTTATATTTATATGGGATTGCATAATTATATACTTTATCCTAGTGATGTGTGGTTGTATATAGGTTTATTGGATAATTCCTCCCATATATACGATATGTTTTCACTATGCTAGTACCCAACCCACATCATATTGAAGGCGATATTTGGGTGGCAAACTCAGCTTATTTCAAGTTCAAGTGGGGTCCTAGGGGGACGAGTTGTATCAAAATAGTATTATAGGAGTTTGAGTATTAGGGAAAAATTATGCAGTTAATTTCCATTTTAGGATTGGTTTAGAATAGTTTGGAAAATAATGTTAAATATTACTAAGTATAGTTATATTAATAGAGAACCTATTGATTCATGCGAGTTTCCAACACTACCATTTAATAAAACTATCACAACCTATTATCTAAAATTGGGTAAATATACATTGGTTTCCTGGTTAAACATTATTATAAATTAATTAAGTATCATGTTATTTGTGTTTAAATTCATTATATACATCAATTTTTTAAATATCCATTAAAAATAGAGACTTAATATTATCAAGAATATGATTCTACCCTATGTATATCCAGCTCTCCTACAGAGGAAATGTTATATTGGTCTTAGGCCATCAATCTTAGATCTAGTAAAAACTCATTGAGTGATAAGGAATCCATATAAGAACAAAAATATGAGGTGTTTCACCCATAAGTGGAGTAGAGTATTGACCCCCCCACCTATTCGATTAGGAGAAATACCGCCCATAGTGAAAATCATAGTCTTTACCACATAAGAAAAGTATACATTCAGGATGAGTTCCAAACATGAGTTCTAGAGATGGATCGCTATTAAGCTTTGTGGAAAGTCTTTTACCCAGTTAGTAAAGGATTTTTTAGATTTGTTTCTCATATGTTTTATCTGTTATAGTCATTTTCCAACATGATAGTGGTACTTACAATGATTCTTCAATATGTAGAGTTATTCCATTTTTGTTCATTGGTAAAAAATACACACAATAATTCTACTAATCCCTTGATAGAGTTTAAGATCATATTCAGAGAGGAGTATTATCATATGATGTTGAGCTTAATATGAGTCCTAGAGGTGATTGACCATCAACATAGAAGTGTAATTATGTATCAATACATTTTGAGGTTATTAAAACTCATACGGTAATCTCAAAATATTATAAATAAGAGTTATCTTCATGACTAGAAGTTTGAGCATGGTCAATAGTGAGATAAGAGAGGTAAGATGGTTACACCCAAAGATTTTTGTGTGAATAACCCTTTATATAAAAATTATGTTGAATATTTTTTTCATACACCACAAAAAACTAAAAAACCCACCATATATTTTATTGATATAAAATATTAAAAATAATGATAAACATTAATAAATGATGAGAATAAAATATGAATCATCATTAATAAAATTAAATTTTGAATAAATTCACAAGAAAATAAAAATATATAAATATAAAATATATACCCTATTGGTTTTCTATAAATTTCACAACTCTGATTAAAACTGTGATAATACGAAAAAACATTAGAAATATAATAGACATGTTGAGGGATAAGTAAATATGAAGAATGATTTGAGTGATATTTGTAAAGCTACATTTTGAAATGAAAGATAATCGTTATATAAATGTTTTTTTGATATATTAATGTTGGAAATATGGTCATTGAAAATAAGGACATTTGATATATAGTATTTGGGTATGAATGTATCTAGTAGGTATATTGAAGATGTGAAATTTTCAGTCACCATTTTATATTAATATAATTCACGAACCATAAATAATGAAATAGAAAAGATAATATTTAGGTAAAATTTCTTTTTATAAATGAATTTTTTATCCATTACATATTACAATTATTATTTAAAAAAATGAATTTATGTATTTATAAATTTAAATAAATATTTTATAGTAATGGATTGATAAAACTAATTGGTTAGAAGATAAACCATTAATTTTAATGTAATGTGATTAAAATCATTTAATGATAACAGATGATATTTTTTTAATTGTTGTGTATTTTTATCATAGATAATTAAATTGAAAACATTTAAAGGATTAATTTAGTTAAAATATTTAATGTATAGACCAATAAATTAACAATAATTTAATTTTAAATTGATATAAAATAGTATTAAGAACACTTAAAGTAAAAAAAATATTTTTCTATATATTTTATATTTTCATTTAAAAGGTAAATTTCACATAGTAATAAATTAATTTATATTACATGTAGTCCAAATTTATAATGAGCATGAATATTTTTTCTAATAAGGTCAATTTAATTTTTTTTCCTAAGAATAATTTACTGATGAAATAAATAGAGTAACTATAGTAAAGGTAAAAAGATGGGAAAAAGAGTTAAACTATGTGGTGAAGACATAATATATCAAAAAAACCTATATTTTAATTTTGGAATTATGTATTTACAAATTAATCCTTATCCCACCTCCATTATTTTCAACATTACATCAAATTTACTATTAAAATAACAACATATACCTTAACGAATTAGTATTTGTCGAAATTCCACTCAAAAATAACCTATAAAAGTTTCCCTTCTATACCCATTCAAAATAACTATTTTAATTTAAAAATAACTTGAATATATACCCATTTTTAATCCAATAAATCCCTGTTATACATTTCATTAGACTCGTTTTGAATAATAAATCCTAAATCTTTCATTCAAAATTGACCTATATTGAGGAGTGAATTCAAAAAAAAAATTGTAGCTTGGTAATCATAATATAATTTAATTATATTCTTATATATACACTTTATAAATATCATTCTATACTAATATGATGTTATATTACTATCATAATACTTATATGAAAATTATTTTTCTATTATAAAATTCTATACTTTTACTCATTATTTAGTACAACATCTTCTTATTTGGGTCGGTTCAACCACCTCCATGAATGTTTCTATACCAACATTATTATTTTTATAATGAATAAGTGTCAAGTTGTTAAAAAATTTTATATATTATATTATTCATGAATATTAATTTGTTAGGTTAAGATACAAATGATTTTTTATTATTAAAAAACATGTTATTATCAAAAAATAACTCAAAGCATGTTCTTTAAGGATTTCATTTCCATGAATCATCCCAATAAGTTTTATCAAATGAACATGGAAATGGATAAATCATTATAAAATAAGGATTCAAATATTTTTATTGACTTTTAAATTATTACCTTGGTACAAAATAATGATGATTGAAATTTCTAATTTGAAACCTATACGAAATCATAAAAATTAATAACATATGATAAGGAAAATAAAAAAAATAAATAATAAATGTGTAATAAAATATTATAATTCATGACTAAAAATGATAATATATTTTAATACTCTACTGAAATAAGTGATTATAATTGTTATTTTCATTATAGAGGGTGATGAAAATATTTCATTAAATTTGGGAATAAATTTACATTTTGATCATCACAATTTTGTTCATAGAGATATGTTTTATATTCACCACATTATTTCTTTATTTGGTGAATATAATATCATAATAATAAATTGAACAAATTTTTCAATTCATATATTGGATTTTCAAATCCATATGATTTTTTATTATTATATGTGATTTTGTTTCAAAATTTACCAAATGTATAATGGTTTCTTTCCAATATCCCACTCAAATCTAGATTTTACATATATATAAACTCATATTTTTGGAAAATGATTATTATTTATCTCTTAAATCATATTTATTTTCATATACTTAGGTTATATCTAGGGTTTACATATATTCTTACCATTTTTTATTCCTTTCATTCTCAATTTGACTAAATGTATGTTTATAAGTTGATCATAACTTTTATCTTATTTGTACTTGTGGATGTTTCTCCCCTATTTCCATATTCTCTATATAGTTTTTTGGATTTAATTACACATTATTAAACAATTTTTTAATATCATGTTCAATTAAAATTAATTTTTTTAGTATTATTTTAAAGAAATCAATTTAAACATTTTTTGTATAAGTCATTTTATATTAATCTGAAACTTTTTAAAAAAGTGTGAAAAGAATATTTCTTTTTAATTTTTTCTTCATGAACAACATTCACAACATTATATCCACTTTTATTTAGGAATATTATTTTACATGTTTTTTTTGTATTTACAATGTAATTTATATTCCATTTTTATACTAAAATATTTCCTTTTAAAATAAAATTTATCCATGGTAAATTATTTTTCTCCTCTTCTTTCCAATTATTTTGTTAATTGTTCTAATAATAGTTTTTTCATCTATGTAAAAATACATTAATTCTTATTATGATTCACTGGGGATAGAATGTAATGATACAATCTGATTTATTTCTTAGGATGACATATAATAATATATTCTAGAATTTTTCATGAAAATCATTTATTTCTCAATGTTTAGTCAAGACGTGATGTGATTATGAATTTTTTTGTATTAAAAAAGAACACATATTTATGGTTTATCATTATATAAAGGGTTATTATATTATATCTCTCTAATTAATTCGATAAATATTTATATCCCATGAGATAATAATGATTTTTTTATTTCTATATATTATTAGATTATTAGAAGGGTGAGGGAATAATTGGTCACTTTTCTATTTATGAGTTATTCACTTTTAATTCATCCTCTGAAACTTGTGAAGGTTTTTGATTCACTCAATTATTTCTCAAAACATTACATTCATGTGTTGTGATATGATGAAAATGTACTAACATAATATTTATAAGGTTCAAAATAAATTCATACACCATTAAATGTTTGTAATACCCCCAACAAGGATTCTATACTATATTCAATAATAATTTACAACAAATAGTCCATTGTGCACTCCATGGATTCTAGGGTCCACATAAAGATAAAAAAACTATTCAAAAATAATATCTAATAAATAAATAACTTCAACTAACTCTGGGTATTACCTACACTATTGTATGGTTCTCCTCCTCTATGTGTTGTTAGATCAGTAGGTTTTCACATATACTCCCTCAAGTACATCATAAGCAGTGTTGGTTTTGAGACATGCTCTAGATCATATATGATATGAATCTTCCTCATACATTACGAATAATTAATTTCATATTATATATCCAACTTCTTTAATGGATATCAACTTCAAATATTTCTATATCTTCCATTATAGTGAATCATACTCTTATAATTACCTGACAGTTACATTCAAGAGATCTTAATCTTCACACATATAATCTAATTTTCATTCCCCCGTATATTTGTAATTACAAATAATAATAAAATTTCAGTATAATTCCTCATATTTTAAATATTGAAAAAATATGATCTTTCACAGTAGTGATCTCATCTTAATAAAATTGGTCAACAGAATTTCGATTTTATTCTTCATTTAAACTATCTTTAATCTCATGTCAACTCTTCCATTAAATAATAATGATGACTAACAAATTTTTCTCTATCATGTGATATTGAAATATTAAATTCTTAAGAACCATAGAATTTGAGACTTTTCATTCTCTTTAAAATTTCTTTTAGATTCATTTTTTCCTCATTAAAATAACATAAAGAATCAGGTGTTTCCTTCTATAAATTTCTCCATAAAAACTGGAATTTTTAATCTTCTGAATTATTCCACATTCATGGACACACATATCTTTTCCACGTAGATTTTCCTTTAATATCAAAGATTCACATTCATTTCTCTTATTTTATTCTCAACATGAATCACAAATTTTTTTATGATATATTATTGATGAAGAGAAAAACATAATGCATCACTTGATTTTATTCCATCACTTTTTTCAAATTCTAGAAACTTATATATTTACCTAGAAGACATAATTTAAATAATATCTTAGTATGTGACCTTCCATGAGGATCAACCATAGTGTTGATCAAACATATAAATTAATTGATCATAGATAAAATTTAAATCAAATGTTCCTTTTTGGATTGATTGTATGTACAAATCTATTTGATCATACATTTATGGATCAACCACATGTATGAAACTACTAACTATTCCATTAAAATATAAGGATCAATGGTTAGTGGAATGATGATACCAAAAAGAAACCATATTATTATACGATCATTTTACTGACCACACATAAAAATGCATTCTACAATTTCTATCTATGTATAGAAATTTCATACTGGCTTCACTTCAACTAGAGACCTACTCTAATAAACTTTCTGCTTACTTATTCAATTGAAAATAATTACTAACTTGTTGAGACATTGTATCTTTATACATGAACATATTTACTTGATTTATTTGAGAAAAATCAAAAAAATATTCTCATTTGTTTCACACTTGGTCTTGAATATTTCCATGTCTAAACTTCATGATGTTGCCTCAAATAATTCTCCATAGAACAAGAAAGAATCTCATTAAACATAAGGGATTGGAATTTCTATCAATAATTACAGAAAATTGTATCTTTTTAATATGTAAAAATACTAAAATAATTGTTATCTCATTTATTCACCAAGAACATTTTGATTCATTGAAATAAATTTTAATTATAACATGGGAACTTACATATCCCCTTTTTAATTTGTTAATATTATTAATAATCACCAAGGTCAATATGTATGATCCTATTGATCCATTATTCTATAATTTATTTGAAAATATCAATGTTTAATTTAATGGGACTTATCAACATTTTTTCTACCTTTTTAGTCACTCATACAATCCCCTATATTCTATATTTTTATATATAAAAAACAGTCTATCACTACTTGATGGAAGGACAATATAACCCGGTTTACCTATAAAGTATCATAGTTAATATACTCTAAGAATAAATTGGATAAACATTAGTATAAATTATTATACACATATTGAAGGTGATAAAAGTTATATATAAAATTATATACATGTGACACCATGCTCAAAAATAATTTTTGGGTTGTTCCACATAGATTTATCGAAACAAATTAAATAACATACACCAGACTCATAAAACCATTAAATATCTTCCTGTATAATTCAAATAAATACCACTTTATCTCATAATATAATCAATTAATATCCCCACCTTAAAACATATTTGATATAATAAAAAATAAGTGGTATAGTTTGGATTGGAATGCCTCATACTCTGTATTTCACAATGGATTTTTATATTTTCTTGAAGGCACAGATACCTTTGATTGTGATAAATTTAAAAAATTCATCTATATTTTTTCTCTCAATAAAGAGATACACTATATCATTCATCACGGGGTTTAAATTCTCCATGAAGTGTATTAACTTCATGTAGTCAAATTGTGATATCCTCAACACCTTTTATTCAACTACATATAGGTTATCATAAATAGGCCAATTTAATATGGAATAAAGAGGAAAACTCATTTATCCTTCCATGAAATATTTAGGTTGACTGTTTCCTCTCACACCAAACTTATATTTTCTTCCAAAATAAAAATTGAAAGAATTATATTCCCTTATTTTTATGTTTTTAGTTTCAACGGTTTGAAAATTAAACACTTTCCATTGTTTTGTTTATTTATCTAAAGAATTTTTCTTCACCACAGTGACCAATTCATCCTCATATAATTTTACTTTCATAATATTTTAATTTTATATTTTTAGGTTGGTAGGGTTTTTAACCATCCTTTATACTAATCCTAGTTTGTCCAACCACTTACACTGCTTTATTTTAATTTTTATATATCCATTTATGGAAAAAATATCATCAATTTCAACTTCTTCATGTCTATCCACTTTTCTTCATTTATCTTTAGAATCCATCTTTTTATTATATATTTTTTTTGGCCAACACCAACTAGTAAATCAATATCACTTATCACATTATCTTGAAATACTTATTATCTTTGGTATTCTAATGTATCTTATTAAAATACATAATATTAATAGAGTTTTTATGATTTTTTTCCATTTCATAGAATATGAAATCTATCCTTGTTTTTTAGTGATGCACTATTTAGAATATTGATCTTTTCCACATCCCCCACATACTTCTTAGAAATATAAAAATAATATTTTGGTTAGATAGGTTTGGTATAGGATCGATCACAACATTATGAGCTCTTATTCTCATTCTCTTTCCACAAGTTCTTCCATATTCCCTAGTAAATACATATAATTATAGTTACAGTAGAACAAGTTTCCATATCTACCCTAAATCCATTAATAAACATCGATTTTGGATCCTCTATATTGATATTGAATCATTCAATTTATTTTTTGGGTTTTATTCCTTTAGTTTGAACCTTATTTTTCTTATGGGAAACTTTAAATTAGGGCCTCCTTTTTCCCTTTTATGGGGATGTATGTCTCTCTTGATTATTCTTAGTCAAAATAGGATTTTACAATCATTTTTAAACTATAATATAAGAGATAAATTATTTAAAATTGGAAATTTTAAGTTTAAATTTCCCTTTCACATTAGAATCCTTCTTCTCACGTTCATGGGATGAATCACCTTTATCATCTTTATACTTGTTGAAGAATTATCTAAAAATTTTCTAGAAATTTTTTAACAAAAGGCCATATAGATTTTCCTCTCATTTTTATTCTTCTCTTACAACCTTTTTCTCCCTAATAACATTTATAATCATTTATTGTTGAGATTATATAATATTTTTCTTCTTGATATCATCAATATATGTTGATTATTTCTTGATCGACTCCTCTTTTGATTTATACTCCTTAATTATCTCCTTTAAAAACATCCTTTTTTATTTCTTTAGTTTTGTAATCTTCTCAAGACAGTATTCTAACATTCCTTTCAGTACCCATTCATGCTCTATCCTTTTCTATCTATCATCATCACTGTTTGAGGAATCAAATCCTTTTGAAAATTACTAGATAAAGTGACTTAATTATCTGAGTCTTTAGATGAGTCATATTTATCTTTTTGTCTCATAAATATTTTTATTTTCCATTCAAATGCTTATTCGTATTCTTATATTTTTTTTCTATTTTGTGTTTTAACATTCTCTACATATTCAACCTCCTTCTTGGGACAATATTTTAAAATATTACCAATATCATCACAACTATAAAATCCCAATAATTTATACATTTTCCTTCAGAACATCAATTATTGAATCTATTTAATTGAAAATTAATAATTTCCCGGAATTCTTCATCATCTGAGATATCTAAATCATTCGATCCAATAACATCTTTTTTATCCATTTCATTTCTAAGGGAATCAAAGTTTATCTAGTAAATATCATCTTGTTGAAAAATTTTATCCTTTATCATTTCATATTAAATTAGAATATCTTACTCTAAGGATATATCTTCCCATTATATGAATGTGAAAACCTTATAATCTAATATATCGTGAATTTTTCTCATCATATTCTTAACAATGATATTATATTCTAGTTTCTGACCAAATATTAAATTTATTCCCACAATATAATATAACATGATGAAATATTCATCTATATTATTTTCTTAATCCATTTTAATAATCATAAATTTACTTCTCTAAACCTTTTTCTTAGATTCCTTTATGTTGATACTTCCTTCATCGAAACTCTAAAAATTTTCATGTTTCTATTTTAATATTTGATGGCCCATTAACTTTGTGTACACTTTTAATGAAAGGGATAGGAATATGTACATTTTATCCTTTACATATAATTCTATATGTATCTTATCATATTTATTCATATTATCAACTATAGAAATTGGTGTAAAACCCACTTGTATCTATAACTTCTAGGATAAGTGAAAGGAGGTATAGAAGAATACTATTCGTTCAACCATGGTTTTTTGTCACATCAAAAGAAAGAATTACTAGATTTTTCACATATGTTTATTTATCCTTTTCATATAAAATTATTCCTTAAATATTTAGGGGAAAACTTACTCCGATACCACTTGTTGTTCCATGATTCAATTGGCCCACTTAGAGGGGGAGTGGGTAAATCTTTTTCAATATTTCGTATGATAGGTTATTAACTATATAACCAACATATTAATATTTTTAAGGGTATATATGGACTTAATTTTCTCTCATATATTTATCTTTATGTGAAGAAGTATTAATAAAAAGAGTAGCACATAGTATTTAAAAGCTTTTTCTAAAAGGCTTACTCCTTTTTATATTGGTTATAAAACTAACATAGAATCTCTACAATATCTAATACTCATTTACAATATAGTGTACACTATTATGCTTATGGATTCCATATTCACATAGACAATACAATAACTATTTATAGAAATGATCTTATAAAGATAGTAATTTATAATTCTCCCAGTGTTCTCTACCCCACCTGATTATGGTCTCCATCAACATGAAGATGGATCAATTGGTTTTCACATATACCACCACAAGAACTTTGGTATCTATATTGTTCATAAATATTCCTCTTGATCTTATGTTATTTGGATCTTCCTTGACCATCATGAATAATTGGTTGCATAATATATCCTTGTCTTCATCAAAATATACCATATTTGAATCTTTCTATCTCTATGGTAATAGTGTATTATGCACTAAAAATTATCTAAAAATTATATTTGTGAGTTCTCAATCATATCAAAACTCATCTTCCTCACTTTATTTCATATATATAATTATATATAATAATTCCATGGGAATGTAATTCCCCATATTTGAAATAGGGATACTCTATGATATTTTGTTGGAGAAATATCCCCTTAATAAAATTTTGCAATATATTCTTGATTTTATTTCTCATTAAAACTCTCTTAAATCTCTAAAAAAATCATTTCTTTAAATATTTTAACTACTCATATAGTTTCCTATATCATATGACACTAAAATATTTCATTCTAACCATCCATAGAACCCATGAGTTAAATTCTCTATAAAATATCTAAATAACTCATTTGTTTCTTCATTTAAATCAACCAATGAATCCATTGTTTCTTTCATTTCATTTCTCCGCAAAATAAAAACTTCTAATTCAGTTGAATAACTCCCTTCACATGGACACATGTATATTTTCCACATTTATCTTCCTTAAATATAAAACATCACCTTTTCTTTAATGCTTTGACTCTTTGTATAAATCATAGTCAACTTTTGCTATATGATAAAAAAAGAACAACACATAACACATCATCTATTTTTTTAGATTATCAATAATCCAGAAACATATATTTTCACCTAAAATCTATACCTTAAAAATATCTATGTATGTAACCAACCTTTAGGATTGACTCTATTATGGATTGACTATAGAAATTGATTGACCATTAATATAACTCCCACTAACCTATTCTTTCTAGATTGACCATATATACAAATCCAATTGACTATTAATGTCTGGATCAATAACATGTACAACCCAATCAATCATGTTGGTAGACCATTTGAAGCAATAGTTATTGGATTGAATAAACTCACAAGAATCTATATGATACTACAGTTTTTGTAATGACCATAAGTATAACTACAATTAACCATGTCTATCTTGCTCTAGAAATTCATGACTTTCTTCACATAAACTATTCAAATCCTTTAATAATCTCCATCCTTTATAAATCAACTAAAAAATAATGATAACTTTTTTAGATATTGTATCTTTATCCACCAACAGAAGTCTCATTTTATCTGTGGAATAAAACATCAGTCATCACATTTGTTCCACTTGGTCTTCAATCGATCCATGTCACCAAACCATGTTTCAGTGAAAAATATTTTTCCATTGACCATGGTGGTAGATCACTCAAATTATGGACAATAATTCTTTATCAAGCATGAAATAGAATGCCAAAAAATTAATAAATAACAATTCTCCTAGTATGATCACCTAATTTCATCACTAAACACATAATGACTCATTGACAACAAATATAAATCTAACATGTGAACTTTAGTGTGGAAATTATTGCCACATTCTTTACTCTATGAGTGGGAATTATTATTATGTTCAAAACTCTATACAGGGGAATTTTTTTTCATAAATCTACATATGGGAATTATTGTAATTTTCACATCTCTATAAATATATATTATTCTTTTGTTCACAACGATATATGTGGGTATTATCTTTATATTCACAACTCTATGGAAGGAAATTACTATTATGTTAAGAAATATATGAATTTACATTAATATTATATTGTTTTAAACTCTAGTTGTAGAAATTATTGACATATTCACAACTCTATGTGTTAGAATTATTATAATTTTGACAACTCTATTAATGGGAATCAAGGTTATGTTCACAACTCTATGTGTTGGAATTATTTTCATGTTAAAACTCTATGGTAGATGTTATTTTTATGTTCATAACTCTAGGAATATAAATTTTTATTATGTTCACAAAAATAATTGTGGTAGTTAATTACATTAATATTTTTACATTTTTATCTAAATTCAAAAACATATTATCATTCCACTTTTCTATGTTATGCAACATGATTATGAATTTTTCCATGGATCCTTATTATTTTCTACTATATACATATTCTTACACCATGGTATATATCTAATCCATTGATGTTATATATCCTTCTATATTACCTTATGGAAAACTCTTATTATCCCATGTTATTTTTAATAAAAATGTTCTACCATGATCATATTTTCACACATGATTATGAGTTACCCATTTATTAATCACTAATAAGTTTTTTTCTTAATAATTTTTTGATCTTACATATTAATATATTTCCATTACACAGGTAATTAAGAAGAATATTAAATATGATTGTTCTAAAAGGCTATCACATGAGAAGACTATTTATGGGAAACGTTGAATCCTTATACTAAAATAATAAGATCGTGTAGCTAATCTCTAAATGCACTAGAACTTCGAGTTCATGGATTTTTTTTAAATTTGTGAGATGTAATTTATAACGATGTAAAATATATATGTGTTATTTAGGACATATCACTTAGTATAATATAATATGTGTAATGTTCTTATTTTATCACTAAATCTGTTTCTGCAGGTTTAGGGTTCTTTAGTTTGTATTAGGGCGTTGTTTTGTTTTTTGGTTATTATGACTTGATATATAAGAAAACCCAAATTAATGAAACTTATATTGAACCAAATGTGATATTTTATTAATTTAGGATATCACAAGATTCATTTCCCTTATTATATGATCACTTACTCTGATTATTTTATCTTAATACCCAAAAAAAACATTTTAGAATTAATCAATGGATAAAACAAGGAGGATTTGAGTTTAAAGTTCATGGGATTAACAATATAGAGACAGTCCCAGTGAGTATCCAAAGTGGATTAGAGGAGTAAAATGGCTTCATGAAAATTTCATATTACTTAATAAATAATAACTGAGACCAATTTAAGATCATCAATTCACTAATGAAAGAGAAACACACTATTGAGTCTTTCACACATTAACAACCACCAATAATTAGTGGATATTCTAATACACTATTTTTTTGTGTAAAGGTTTAACATAATAAAAAATATATTTTTTATTATTCCGTGCACAAAGAATGAAAATTTAATATTGAATGTCTATTAGTTTGAGGGAGAAGTACACAAATTATGGACATTGATAAAGAACATGAGGTTAGAGGATTAAATTAATTCCATGATATGGGAGACGTTTAAGGGGTATTTTTTAGAAAATTATTTCCATTAAATATAAACCTTAAAATGGAGAGATAATTTCTTCAGCTAAATCAAAATGATGATAAATCTATTTGTACATATTAAGTAAATATACTAAAATTTCAGGTTATACTTTCGGTTCTATCATTAACACTGAAAGAAAAATAGATTTTATTAGTGACTTAAAACTAATCCCACAAAAGGAATTTAATGTAAGGGACTTTGGTTTTTATTAATAATCTTTTTGATATTTTATCAAGGTATAAATTGAGATTGGAGACTCCCTTTATTCTCACGGTTATGAGGTTAATAAGGAAAAAAAGAAAGTATCAAGTGAACAAAAATTCTAAAACCCATGTGAAAAAATAATTAATCTTATTATTTGTTTGATATGTTGGAATAATAATTAGGGAATTTCCTCAAGGAAGTTATTAAATTCTGTAAGTGTTGAAGAGGATTGAATCTAACTCATAAATGTTGAAGGGATATGATGAACGAAAATAATGTTCAACCAAATGCTCAACCCACTCTCTCATGCTTTAATTAAAATGATTTTCTATAATACCCCAAATAGTGCACAAAAACAAGGATTAATATAGAAAAAATACATAAAAACTATTATGAGATGGGAAAAGGGAAATTCTATGAAACCAGAACTACTAAGGTAGCCACTGAATATAATGTACTGTAATTTAAACTCTTTATCTAATCAAGAAATTCATATATATTGTTTGATCCTATATCTAGGAAATCCATTATATATAGGATTCTTTTAATATCATAAAATCATAACTATATTGATTAGATATTTAATTATCTAAGAAAATTTATAGTGGTATGAATATTACATCCCATGTTTATAAATCATCATCAATAAAAACTAGCAGGAATGTATTTCATGTAACTATTTTGTTTAAAGGTTGGGGCCGAAGCCTTAATTTATTATTAAAGCAAAGACCTCTTTAGACTGGGTAGAGGGTGACCCATTACATAGCCTGAAGGCCCAAGGCCAAGTGGCCTGCATAAAGGTCTAGAAAGCCCATTTTTTTGCCCAAAGGACCCCGCGGTGAATAGTACTGCTACAATACTTGCACAGCTACAGTACCGCCACTGCTACAGTATCCTGCTACAGTCCCTCGGCCACTATAGTACTTCCGCTGCTATAGTCCACCGCTACTATAGTTCTGCTACAGTGACCTGCTACAGTACCTCAAGAATTCTCCCCTTCCCGGATTTGATCCTGGGTCTTTTGGATGCCAAGATGGTGCCTGAACCACTAGGGTATAGGCTCGTTGGCGTATTTCATGTATATATTATTATGCCCTATAAATTAAAATTTTATGTGATTTTAGGAAAGGTTTGAATTTATATATATGTTTCATATTATTTGTTGGGATTGGAAATTCACATATCAAACCCTAAATCAACACATGCTCAAATATTAGTTAATACTTTACAATGACCTCCTTATAGAACTTTCTTCCATTGTATCGATCTTAATAACTTCTCATGAGGGGATTTTAGATCAAATGATAAGGGAGAAAGTCAATTTCTCATATATTCTTATTCTAGTAGAAAATATGAGTTCTCTAGTATTATCTATGATAATAAGGTTTATATATCATTTGAAATTATTTTTTGTTTATTTTATTTATTTTGGATACACATATTTATTTTCTTTAGTTAAAAATAATTAAAATTGTGAGGGAAAATTTTATTTAAGGGGGTAAAATGTAATACACTAATATTATATTATGATTTTCTCATTAAAAAATATTTTTCTAAATAGAAATTTTCACAAGAAACACCTATCTAAAATAAACACTAACATAATTGATTAAGATAAAGTATTGAAATGAAAGATACTGATTAATACCTTGTGAGAATAAAATATGAAACATAACTAAGAAAAATAAAAGTTTCATAAATACACTCGTAAATAAAAATACAACTAAAATAAAATATTTTCCCTTGGGGTTTTCCATGATGATTATTACCCTGATTATTAATATAGAAAGAGGGAAAAACATTTGGAATATAATAGAAATATTTAGAGAGAAGTAAATAGGATGAATGATTTTAGAGAAATTTATATGGTTATATATTGGAATGAAATGTTTTAAAAAAGTTTTGGGAGGTGGAGTATAGAGAAATAATGAAATATATTGTGCCTATAATTACTCAGGGAGACTAGATCTTAACACCCCTAGTGATACCCCTCAAGGAATGAATTATAACCATTATATATATAGTCATTAGATATTTATCCATTAGAGATATAGTAGTTGGAAATATTTTTGTTAGATATATGGTTTTTAGGTTTTCATATATCCAATATTTCCTTAATATATGTAGTTTTTAGAAAAAAATTAAAATAATATTATTAAAAATGATTAAAAATTGAAAAATATATTATTTAAAAAATATATTTTATTGTAATATTTTTATAAGTTACATATTATTATTAATATTATTACTATTATAGAATGATTTTAGATACAATTAAAATTAAAATAAATATTTTATAACCAATGTATTCGTAAAAGTATATTTCCAAAAAAATAATATTTAATTTTTTAGGGATATGATTAAACTCATTTAATTATAAAAGGGGACGTATTTTGATAGGATTTTTTTAAGGTGTTGTCTATTTTTATCTTAATAAATTAGGTATACCACGTTTAAGATATTATTTTAATAAGATGATTAAATATATAATCTAATAGATTTATAATCATTTAATTAATAATTGAAATTAAAAAAAAACTTAAGAACAAATAATGTATAAAAATTTATTTTTTGATGAAAATAGTTTTTTCTGCTTATTTTATGTGTTCATTTAAAAGATAAATTTCTCATGATTAGAAACTGAATTAGACAAAATAGAATCATACTTTTTAATTATCATGCCAACATTTGATAATATGGTCAATTTTATTTTTAGGCTTAAAACAATTTTTTAAGGTAAAAAATGAGTTACAACGGTAATTGTAAAATGAGGTAAAATTGGGATAAACTAAGTGGTAAAGAGTTAAAATATAATAAAACGCAATCACTAAGTTTTTTTATGGAGGTTTTATCATCCAAAAACATATACCAAATAAATTAATTTCAGCATTTTATCCACATTTATTTTTAAAAAGATTACATAAAATATTACAGAATGAATATATATGAAAATTCTCGTCAATATTCACCTATAAAAAACCCACCTCTACCCCTTCCAAACCACTATTTTTATTCTATAAAATCCAGAATATCAACATATTTTGAATCTCATAAATCATTATAATTCCATTTGTATCCTCTAATTCATGGAAGTAATGATAAATATTTTATTCTCTAGATAATTGTATTAATAAGGGGAGAAATCATCAAAGAACCTCGTTCTTCAAAATTATTTTAAATGACCTTCCAAACTCCAATATTTATAAATCATGTTCTACTCTAACATGATCTCATTCTAAAATTAATATTCTTTAGAGAAAATTTTATTATAACTATATAACTCAGTACTATTTATTATTCATTAGTATAACATGTTCTTAATTCGTCGGTTCTACCACATAAATGAACAATGCTATACCAACATCATTATATTCATCATGGATCTATATCCAGACATTAATACTGGTTATATATTATAATTGATATAAATTTTGTTCCTGAATATTACTTGATAAACATGAAACTAGTGTGAATGGTAATTATAAATTAATTTTTTGTTATTTGAAAAAAACACGAAACATTCTTATCATGTATTTCATTCTCGAGAAACATACCCTACTTCCCTCAAATAATAATTGGATTGAATAAATCATTGGAAAAATGATTACCCTAACTTGAATATTCTATGAATTTTTATCTTTGTATCAAATAAAGATGATTGACATCATCACTACAAAACTTGTACGAAACAATCAAAATTACTAACATATAATGATGAAAATAAACAATACCTAATTAATTTATGTGAAATAATGATTATAATTTAATATTATAAAATGTAATATATTTAAATAAGGGTCACAAATAAGTGGTTAATATTATAATTATTATTATACATGAATTTAAATCTATTTCATAGAAGTTAAGAGAATATGAAATTTTTTATCATATAAATTTTCTTTCATTGAGATATGTTCTTTTCTCATCACCTTATATCATTATGTGGTGGATATAATACTTAAATTTTTTACCATTTTTTTATTTCTTTTATGGTTATTTAAAAACAATATAGTTTTCTTTTCTTCAATGTATCCATATGGGTTTATTTTTAATATACATTCAAATCTATATTAAATATATGTGAATTATTATTAAGATAAAATGATTGTATTTCCCCCCTTAAACCCAAAATATTTTCTTATAGTATTTTTTATCTCTTGTGTGTACAATAATTCTTTCCATTTTATCTCCCTTTGGTTCCCAATTCTACCAAGGGATGTTTATAAGTGGAGTCCACAATATCTTTTCTTTTTTAGTTTGAAATATTTCTCTTTTATGTCCATAAACTATATAACATTTTATGGATGTCCTTATCTATGTAGAAATGATTTATTAAGGTCATTATATATTAAATTTCACATTAGAAATAGTTTTTTTAAAGAATTCATTTTAAACATTTTTTATATAAGTCATTTTCTGGTGATTTTACTTTTATTATAAAAGTGTAAAAAATATACTCTTTTAGAAATTTCTAAATAAATGCTTTTCATGATTTTATATCCAGTATTTCCTTATAATATTACTATCCTATTTTTCATTTATTTGAAAGTTAATTTGTATTATTACTTTTTATAACATATTTTCTTTAAAAAATATATTAATTAAATGTTAAAAATATTTCTTCTCATTTTTTTAAAACAATTTAAAATTATTCATAAAGAAATTCATAAATTTAAATATACTTTAATGTTTTTTATGCTAAATTACGTACATGATATAATTTTACCATCGACCTTCCTTCTATGGATAGATTCTGATAATATATTATGTAATTTATCGGGAAACCAATTTACTTTTTCACATTTTAATCAAGATATTATGGAAGTATGAATGTTTTCATGTTCAAATGACCCACACATGTATGTTTTATCATTATATGAATTATTTATCTTATATACAACTATTATTAATTGGAAAATGGGTTATATATCATTATATAATTATGTGTGGACATTATTTTTATGTTCACAACTCTATGTATATCAATTATTGTTATGTTCACTACTATATGTGTGAGAATTATTTTTATCCTCACCACTATATATGTGGGAATTTTTTTATTTTTAGAACTATATGCATGGTAAAATTGTTATTTTAACATCTCTATGAATGAAAATTATTGTTATGTTTTCAACTTTACACATTGAATTGATTTTGGTTGCCTTTTCAAAAACTATTATCATTTAATTTGCTCATGATCTTGCCATAAGTTTTTGTTCAACCACTTGGTTATGAGTTTTCTATGGATCATGATTATTATCTCATTTATCTATATTCTTATTCCATAGTATATATATTATTCTATGAGTTTATTTGTTCCTTTTTTATGCCTTATAGTGAACTATTATGATTTTAAGTTCTTTTTCATAAATGTTTTCTCAAATGATCATGTTTTGTCACAAGCTTTTTATCTAACCCTTTATAGCTCATTGATATGTTTTCACATACTAAGAATTGATCTCAGTCCTACTTTTGATTAATTTCCCCATTTAATGAATAATTTTATTAATTATGCTGTATCTAAATGAGTATCATGTGAGGATACTTTTTGTGGTAAACAATGAAGATTTATTGTAAAATAAAATGAACATGTAGATAATATATAAAGACACTAAATATTTAGGTTTTAAGATTGTCTCTGAAATCTTAATATAAAATATTTTATGATATAAAATATATGTGTGTTGCTTTTTGGGTAATCTTACATAGTATCAAAATATATGTGTAAAGTTTATATTTTATCATTAGAGTTGGTAGTGAGGGTATATGATACTTCAACAAAAATTTAGGGAGATATTCCCTAAATCCCCTATATCATAGCATTTGATATGTTCTTTCACTATATACCAACATGGATGTGTCTAAAGAATATTATATTCTTTATTAAATATAATATCATAAAGTATGTCATAGAGATAGCATGCCACTTCCTATTTTAATCGTATTATAAGTCTTGTATATATCATAGTGAATGAATCATATTATATGATGTACTAAAAATACTATGATTGATAAAGGTAGTAAAACACTAATAGTTAACATTCCATTTTTCTCACAATATGTTATAATTAAATAATCTATTCATTTGATGAAATTCATTGGAGTTCATTTAGATAAATGTTATAAATTGTTCATAACCAAAGGAAATTACATCAAAAATGTCATTCATGTAAGTGAAATAAAGGACTCAAAAATATCCTATGATCTTTACAGAGGATTATACAATGATATTCCTAATATTAGTGTTTCCAAAACTCATACCGATTCTCTATGATTTTGTAATATTATGTTATCATAATCCATAACTCATGAGATATAGTAGAATATCACACAATTTCAAAAAATCTTCCATCAAAATCTGGCCATTTAGTTTGATTTGTTGATACACTATAAAAAGATTAGTCTATTGGTGTTTCCTAATATTATTTATAAAAAGTGGATCAAATATAGTAACAAAATCTTTCTTTATTCAACGTTATGAGTTATTTTTTAATCTATTCATAATTCTAGTTTAATATCATGGTTGATCATTGTATTCAGTTTCTAATAACTTCCAATACTTTGAACAAATGAGGTTTGATCCTTAAAAGGGAAAAAGTGGTATCAATGCTTTTCCATTGTTTGATTCATGAAATTGTATTTAAATTGAATAAAATTTATTTCATTTTTTATATTGTATTTCTAATCATTAAAAATGATTAAATTTTTTTACTTCTTTATTTAATATTATTAATATATTAAGTCACGATATATTCATTCCTTTAGCTGTGGAATAACATAGGTGGTAACACTATTCAATTCCATCGATTTTTCATTTATCATAGTATATGATTATGGATATCATATAGGGAGATAATATTGATAAGTGTTTGAAAAAAAAAGAAAATATATAACCCTTAGGGTATAAATTATATCATAGAAAAGAATCCCAAATGTCTAAGGCGTACAATTAAAGATAACGTTGTTTAATATTGCATATGATTGATATTATAGTATTTTAATTCCTATAATTTCATGGTGAATTTCACACAGGCACTGCACCTTATCACATGATTCATGCTATCTATTGAATGTTATTATTGATAGTACACAATTCCTCTATAAATCAACAACATGTGATATTAATATATCATAAGACACAATAAATATGTAAATTTTTTTCTTTTATAAATTTCAATTATGAATTGAATTAAATAATTTTTTTTTATAAATTATTGTAAACAATATTTTGGGATCTTAATTTAATTTATAATGTTTTTATAGTAGTTGGGGTCCTAGTATAGTGGTTTGGTAGCCTTGTAATCTTGCACCCACAAGGGTTCAATCCCTAGTAGCCTCAAATTTTTTGATTTTGTAGAGAGGGAGCATTATGATGGTGTGTGGCGTGTTCGGAAGAAGAACCTATTCAGGTTGGGATCATGTTAGTGGCTAAAAAATCAGAAATGGGTGGTTGGGTTAAGTATAAGGCCCCAGCCTTAAACCTTACTTAATCTTGAGTTATTACAAGATTACACATTGAGGATCTTTTCGGGTTTAGAGTTTTAGAGAATTAGATCATAAAACTTGCATTACATTCCACATATAAACAAAGTGGTTACATAAAGATAGTATTCTTCATTCCCATCAATGGAAACACATTTAAAATAAATCATGGATTATTTCTTGACACATCCTTGACTCTATCATCTTAACATGTACCTTTCCCTTGGCCTGTGAAAAACATTTCAAAAACTTGGGATGAGCATAAAAACTCAGTATGGGTTATAAAAAAAACATGGAAAGGAAACATGAGTTCATATATACATAAGAATGAAATCATACTTTACCCATAAAACATAGGCACTTTAACATACCTCATAAAATCATGAATAAATTATAGAAATCATAATACATAAAGGTAACTTGAGGCATTCATAACATTCTTACGTAGGGAGTAACCCTCTTGGTTACGTGTGGAATACCCATCACAGTATATTCCCTAAAATATCTTCGGAGAAACCTTAACGTTTCACTCCTTCGCGTTACCCAATGCATTGGAGAGCTATAACGGGCTCAGCCGCCCTTAGTTTATCACGGAACCACCCGTCTTCATAATAATGCCCAAGAACCATAACATAATCATATCACATAAAACATGTATAAAGGAAACATAAAATTTCCACATTTCAATCACGAGATATCAATACAACACATTGATATAAAAACATTACGAAAACCATTTTCAATACTAAAAAAAAGAAAAGTAAAACATGGTATTTATTTTTCTTTTAAAAAGAAGGTATGGCTTGTAGAGGAAGCCGAAACTCAAATAACGGTCACGACGGCGGAGAACTCATTGTCGCTGCATACGTACGAAAAAAACATTCCCTTTTGTCGTTTAGTAAACGCTTCGTATAAAAAAGATTCCTTTTGAATAAACGTAAAAGTCAAAGGGGTTTATACACCGTATAAAAGAAAGTTGTGTATAAAATAAAATATGCCTCAACGAAAGGAGATTGAGACGATGTCCCATACCTCGTATCTGACTTGACCCGACCATTCTTTAATCTCCTGAATAATAAACTTGAGTTAATCTCTACTTGCTTAAGAATATTTTTCAAGTTCATTATTCTTTTTATACCATGTTATGCACATCATGTAATCATTTAAGTTAATAATGTTCATTTTGTCGATATTTGGTTCTTAAGTCAAAAATAGACTTCTTACACTTACATGTTGTTAATTTGGTCAAAGGTTCATTATATCCAGAATGGTATTCATGATGTAGATATCATATATTTCATATATATCCAGTACATACATGAATTTATAATATTACATAATCATTTAGAGCTAAGAAATGAAATGCACCGTTCATGGAGACGGTAAGCCTACGTACGCATGAACGCTACTTTCATTTCTATTTCGTATTTTATAGAATGGAATCATAATGATATAAAGTTATATTATAATTCCAGTATAATATCATATATAATATCATAGTTCCATCCTTTATATGTCCCACATATGGTATTTAGCGAATCAAATCACTTTGAGGGGGCGGTAGTCTGCAATTCCTAAAATGAAGATATCGTGTTTACCCATAATGGAAACCATAAAGGTATGCCCAAAATTAAAAAAACAGAAGCTTAAGGAAAACATAAACATATTATATATCATATATAAAAATAGTGACATCATAATGGCCACCTTTGAAGGTGTTAAATGAGTGTTGAACAATCATCGTTTCGGGAGGCAGAATTTTTCCATCCACGGAAACCGTATATTCTTTAACCATTTGATGTAGTTGTGTGAGAGTTTAGCTCAAATAAATCTTATAACAACATCCTAGTATATTTAAGATACTGGTGTTGTTACAAAAGAAGTAAATAAAAAGATTTTAGGGGGTTGTAGAAGCAAAATAAAACAAATGAACATGAGAGAATGAATTACCTTTAAAAGTGTAACTCCTTTTGAGTTGAGCCTAAAGGCTTCCTTTGAAAGGATTCTGCCCAAAGGGAATCCTCTAGGATGAGTAGAGGGATGTTCAGAGAGTAAATGGGCAGGGTTTGGCCGAGCCAAAGGCTTGAAGAGTGTGTGAAATGAGGTAGAGGTGGGGGCCTTTTATAAGAGGAGAGGAGGGGCACTTTTGGAAAGTAAAGCAATATTACTTTACTTGAAAATGTGTTTCGGTTTTAAAAGGTCCCACATTGATAGAATTCGTGGATAAGGTGATAAGGGTTCTAAATCCACTCATCCAATTGGGTTTGGACATGTGTAGTTCACAGATTTTACATTATCTTTCTATTTTATTCAAATCGTCAAATAATGATGTCATCGCTGCATCATTATTGTGTCATAAATAATTAAATTTATTTAATGTCTAAAAGTTATAAAAAAAATACTATGATATAGGAAATAGTTTTATCTTTCCAATGACTATTTATAATCAAAATTTTGACTTGTATAACCCCACTTAAAAATTGTTTTCGTAAAACATATTATGTTTGTGTTATTTTCACTTTAACATTAAATAAAAAGTAATTTATGTCATTTCCCAACAAAAGTGGATCCATGGGGTCCCCAAGTTGACCCATGGCATTTAATGGTCGGCCATGACATAACCAATGAGGTTGGGACATGTGTCTAGGTCATTTCATTTTATTAAAGTATTATTTATACCTTACACTACCCTAATTACCACTAATCGTGATTAAGAACTTAATAAGTTACTATTCACCAAAAAATTATTTTAATCTCATTGAACCACATTTTACTTCTTAATGACAACCATGTATGTCGGATTTTCAAAATTCAATACACATTAGTGGTAAACATTCATTTAACTGAAAAATCAGTTTGCTTGATTACCAATTAGT
The DNA here is from genome assembly GCA_963277665.1 of Viscum album. NCBI lineage: Eukaryota > Viridiplantae > Streptophyta > Magnoliopsida > Santalales > Viscaceae > Viscum > Viscum album. Next base: position 1,466,296,956 of record OY728140.1, on the reverse strand, counting down.
GGTTTCACTATTCATCAAAAATTGAAGTTTTTCAGAAAATTACCAAAAATTGACCGTAAGATATATTTGATATTCCGAATTCAAAAATGAAGTCTATTTTACAAAATTCAAATCATATAAGTCACATTAATTAATTTAATAATTAATTCCCGCTGCCAGAGCAAATAGCGTGTTTTTACAAAACAATAAGTATCAAAAGATTGACACCAGTTTAAGTCTAATTTCAAATTGAAATTGATTTCAATGACCACCATTGGATAAAATGGTAAAAATATATTCTAATTTCACTTCAAAACCAATTCAAAACATAATCTAATCATATAAATAAATTAGATTAAAAAGAAGTTTTGATGTAAAATGCAGTATTTTTCACTATTCATTAAAAAATGAACATTGTCAGAAAAATACCAAAAATTCACAGAAGGTAAATTTTGATGTCCCAATCATAAAGAATAAGTTTATTTTGACAAACATATTTTATAAAATTGTCAAAAGATAGATTCAAAAATGGTTTTCCATCAAAAGGCAGTAAAACAATCTTTTAAAAATATTAGTGTATTCCATGCATAAGATTGTATTTACTTTCATTTTAAGCCTCTATAACACTATCTTAATCATTAATAGACATAGATAAAAATATCTATTATTCATTACTTACTTGGGATGTTACATCATTCCCCCCTTTAGAAAATTGCATCCCCACAATTTATTTACTTATCGAATAAATGGGGGTACTTATCACTAATTGCATTTTCAGATTCTCATGTTGCCTCTTCAATCATGTGGTTTTTCCACAAAACCTTTACCTACTTAATCACCTTATTCCGTAACACCTGCTCCCTGTGGTCAAGAATCTGGACCGGTTGTTCCTCATAAGATAGGTTCTCTTCCAGCTGAACTACCTCTGGACTCAAAACATTAGATGGATCTGGCATATACTTTCTCAACATCGAAACGTGAAAAACATTGTGTACCTGAGATAAACTCGGAGGTAAAGCCACTCGGTATGCAACTGATCCAACTCTCTCTAGAATTTCGTATGGTCCAATGAACCTTGGACTCAACTTTCCTTTCTTACCAAATCTCATCACACTTTTCCAAGGAGAAACCTTGAGAAAAACATGATCACCTACCTCGAAAGATAGATCCTTCCTCCGGTTATCCGCATAACTCTTCTGCCTGCTCTGAGCTGTTCTCATGTGTTTCTGAATCAGCTGATCTTTTTCTGCCATCTCTTCTACCAATTCTGGTCCCATCAACTTCCTTTCACCCACTTCATCCCAGAAAGCTGGAGTTCGACACCGCTTCCCATATAATGCCTGAAATGGTGCCATCTGTATACTAGAATGAAAACTGTTATTATATGAAAACTCAACCAAAGAAAGATGTTGGTCCCAACTTCCCTGATAATCCATAGAACAAGCTCGTAGCATATCCTCCAATGTCTGAATTGTTCGTTCTGACTGCCCATCTGATTGAGGATGAAAAGCTGTACTAAAATTTAATTCAGTACCCAGCGACTTCTGAAGGCCTTTCCAAAAGTTAGAAGTAAACCTGGGATCACGATCTGATACAGCGGAGAGAGGAACTCCATGTAACCTGACTATCTCTTTAAGATACAAACGGGAAAGTTGATTAAGAGAGAAAGTATCTCATATAGCATGGAAATGAGCAGATTTGTTCAAGCGATCAACAATAACCCAGATTGCATTATTACCTCGAGATGTCTTCGGTAATCCAACAACAAAGTCCATGGATATATTCTCCCATTTCCACTCTGGCACTGGTAAAGGCTGAAGCATCCCTTTCGGTAACTGCCGCTCTGCTTTAACCTGCTGACAAGTCAAACACTTCACAGTAAAATCAGCTATATCTCTTTTCATTCCATCCCACGAGTAATACTCCTGCAGATCTCTATACATCTTAGTACTGCCCGGATGAACTGAAAATGGAGAACTATGAGCTTCACATAACAACTCTCTCTTCAACTGTGAATCACAAGGCACACACAATCTCTTCCCAAATCTCAAAACACAATCACTATCAATGTTGAATTTAGGCAACTTAACTTTCTGAACCAGCTCTACCTTTTTCTGCAACTCACTGTCTTGCTTCTGTGCTTGCTTGATTCTATCTGATAGAGAAGATCTCACTGATACCTGAAACAAAACAGAAGGAATTCCTACACCAACAACTTCTATGCCAAAGTTCATCAAATCTTTAACCAAAGGATCACGTTCCAAACGCAACATTGTTAATGAAACATTACTTTTTCGACTCAAAGCATCAGCCACTTTATTTGCTTTTCCCTGATGGTTATGAATTGTAAAATCATAATCTTTGATTAATTCCAGCCATCTCCTCTGTCTCATGTTTAACTCTTTCTGAGTGAATATATACTTTAAACTTTTGTGATCAGTATATATTTCACACTTTACTCCATACAAATGATGCCTCCAAATTTTTAAAGCAAAAACAACAGCAGCTAATTCCAAATCATGTGTAGGGTAATTTACCTCATGAGTTTTCAACTGTCGTGAAGCATAAGCAATTACCTGATCATTCTGCATTAGGACGCAACCAAGTCCTTTCAATGAAGCATCACTGTATATGACAAACTCACCATTCCTGGAAGGTAGTGCCAAAACTGGAGCATTCACCAATCTTCTTTTCAATTCCTGAAAACAGTCATCACATTCTTTTTTCCAGATAAACTTAACACCCTTCTGAGTTAGCTTAGTCATTGGACGAGATAACCGTGAAAAATTTCTAACAAACCTTCGGTAATAGCCCGCCAAACCAAGGAATCTACGAATCTCGGTTACATTTGTGGGTCTTGGCCATTCTTCCACAACTTTTGTTTTTGTAGGATCAACAGTTATTCCATCTTTAGAAACAATGTGACCAAGGAAAGAAATTTTTTGCAACCAAAACTCACACTTTCTGAATTTCCCATACAGTTTATTTTCTTTTAAGGTTTGCAAGATAACCCTTAAATGTATTTCATGCTCTTCTTTACTTTTAGAAAACACCAAAATATCATCAATGAAAACCACCACAAACTTATCCAAGAACTCATGGAAAATTCTATTCATTAAGTCCATGAATATAGCAGGTGCATTGGTTAGCCCAAAAGGCATTACTACAAATTCATAATGGCCATATCTCGTACGGAACGCGGTCTTCGGAATATCTTCCTCCTTTACCTTCAGCTGATGGTACCCCGATCTCAAGTCAATCTTTGAAAAAAACTGAGCTCCCTAGAGCTGATCAAACAAATCATCGATATGAGGCAAAGGATATTTGTTCTTAACAGTGATATTATTCAAGGCTCTATAATCAATGCAAAGTCTCATAGAACCATCTTTCTTTTTAACAAATAAAACAGGAGCACCCCATAGTGATGTGCTAGGTCTAATGAAACCTTTCTCTAATAAATCTTGCAATTGCTCCTTCAACTCTAAAAGTTCAATTTGTGCCATTCGATAAGGGGGTTTTGAAATTGGCTTAGCATCAGGAACTAAGTCAACAGTAAACTCAACTTCCCGATCTGGTATTATTCCAGGCAACTCATCAGGAAAAACATCAGGATACTCATTTACCACTGGCACGTCATTAATCTGAAAAGTTCCTTTATTTTCAACGACGTGAGCAAGGTAACATTCATTTCCATCTTTTACAAGTTTCTCGGCCTCTTGATATGTTATCAAAAGTAAGGGTTCATTCTTGTAAACAAACTGAAAGTCTTTCTGAAAAGAAACTTCTTTAGCTCTACAGTCAATCTTAGCATGGTAAATAGAGAGCCAATCCATACCCATGATAACATCAAACTCTACTAGAGGTAGAACAATAAGGTTTGCAAGTAGGTTCTTTCCACAGATAAGGATAGGAAGATTCTTATAAATTCTTTTTTCCTCGACACTTCCCCCAGGTGTTTTTACCAAAAGTTCAGGAGTCATTTCTTGAGATGGTATTCCCATTTTACTAGAAAAGGTTTGAGAGATGAAAGAATGTGTAGACCCCGAATCAAACAACACACTGGCATAATCTAAAAAAACAAACAAAGTACCTGATACAACTTCATTTGATGGCCCGACATCTGCTGAAGTAGTTGCAAAGGATTTCACCACCCCTTTCTGCTTGTAGTCTAGCTGCTTCCCATCACTCAAGCTCCTTGTCGGACACTCGTTTGCATAGTGACCCATCTCATTGCACTTATAACATTTCACTAACTTTAAATCAAATTTGTTCTTACCTTCACCTTGATCCTTTTCAGTGCAATCACGAGCCTTATGTCCCATCTTACCACATCGGTAGCACTTCCCAGAATTCAGAAGGCATTCCCCAGCATGCCTTTTGCCACATTTATCACAAACTGGAAACTTAGTTTTCTTACCATCAGACTTTTTTGAAGAATTCTTACCTTTCTCCTGCCACCTCGGTCTCTTCTTCTGCTGGTTGTTGTAGAACACTTGGTCATCGGCAAACTCCATTTCCACCTTCTCAGCACATCGAACAAGCTTTTCATAACTTTTAAACTCACGAGAAGCTAATTCCCTTCGATATTTTTGCTTTAATCCTGAGTAGAAACGATTGATTTTACTATCAAGGTCCCGGATAAAATTTGGAGCATACCTTGCCAATCGAGTGAACCTTTCTTCATAGGCAGCCACTGAGTCTTCCTCTTGCCTCAATTCCAAGAATTGCTTTTCCATCCTAAGTCGAACAGCCTTAGGATAATACTTCTCAAGAAACATACCTTTGAATTCATCCCAGTCAAGAGAATCAATCTCATCGGCGTCCCTGATATTTTTAACCATAGACCACCACTGATCTGCTTCACCCTCCAAACGGTAAAAAGCAAGACTAACCTTTTGATTGTCTGAACACCCCATGACATCAAAAATCTTCTCCAGTGCTTTAATCTACCCTTCAGCTAGCACAGGGTCAGATGACCCTCTGAATGATGGTGGATGTTGCCTCATGAAATGTTCCACCACTGACATGTTCCTCTGCGGTTGATCTGGCTGATCTCGTGCATGGATACCACCGCCATTTATCGATTGAGTCAACTGCGCCATTACTACAACAAACTGTTCAGTTCCAATTCTGACCATCTCAGGATGCTGATTCGGAAGGTTATTTCCTTCTGTATGCCTTCCTAGCACTGCTTCCCTGTTTCCTCTGCCGAAAACCATTCTGAACAAACATGTCTTAGATGATGCAACATGGTAATCTTTAAATGCTATATCATTTCGAAAAAATATTTTTGGATAATCATTTAATATAATTCTAACTCCTAAAGTTATCTAAACCGACCTCTGATACCAACTATAAGGCCCCAGCCTTAAACCTTACTTAATTTTGAGTTATTATAAGATTACACATTGAGGATCTTTTCGGGTTTAGAGTTTTAGAGAATTAGATCATAAAACTTGCATTACATTCCACATATAAACAAAGTGGTTACATAAAGATAGTATTATTCATTCCCATCAATGGAAACACATTTAAAATAAAACATGGATTATTTCTTGACACATCCTTGACTCTATCATCTTAACATGTACCTTTCCCTTGGCCTGTGAAAAACATTTCAAAAACTTGGGATGAGCATAAAAACTCATTATGGGTTATAAAAAAACATGGAAAGGAAACATGAGTTCATATATACATAAGAATGAAATCATACTTTACCCATAAAACATAGGCACTTTAACATACCTCATAAAATCATGAATAAATCATAGAAATCATAATACATAAAGGTAACTTGAGGCATTCATAACATTCTTACGTAGGGAGTAACCCTCTTGGTTACGTGTGGAATACCCATCACAGTATATTCCCTAAAATCTCTTCGGAGAAACCTTAACGTTTCACTCCTTCGCGTTACCCAATGCATTGTAGAGCTATAACGGGCTCAGCCGCCCTTAGTTTATCACGGAACCACCCGTCTTCATAATAATTCCCAAGAACCATAACATAATCATATCACATAAAACATCCATAAAGGAAACATAAAATTTCCACATTTCAATCACGAGATGTCAATACAACACATTGATATAAAACATTATGAAAACCATTTTCAATACTAAAAGAAAAGAAAAGTAAAACATGTTATTTATTTTTCTTTTAAAAAGAAGGTATGGCTTGTAGAGGAAGCCGAAACTCAAATAACGGTCACGACGGCGGAGAAGTCATTGTCGCCGCATACGTACGACAAAAACATTCCCTTTTTTCGTTTAGTAAACGCTTCGTATAAAAAATATTCCTTTTGAATAAACATAAAAGTCAAAGGGGTTTATACACTGTATAAAAGAAAGTTGTGTATAAAATAAAATATTCCTCAACGAAAGGAGATTGAGACGATGTCCCATACCTCGTATCCGACTTGACCCGACCATTCTTTAATCTCCTGAATAATAAACTTGAGTTAATCTCTACTTGCTTAAGAATATTTTTCAAGTTCATTATTCCTTTTATACCATGTTATGCACATCATGTAATCATTTAAGTTAATAATGTTCATTTTGTCGGTATTTGGTTCTTAAGTCAAAAATAGACTTCTTACACTTACATGTTGTTAATTTGGTCAAAGGATCATTATATCCAGAATGGTATTCATGATGTAGATATCATATATTTCATATATATCCAGTACATACATGCATTTATAATATTACATAATCATTTAGAGCTAAGAAATGAAATGCACCGTTCATGGAGACGGTAAGCCGTCCGTACGCATGAACACTACTTTCATTTCTATTTCGTATTTTATAGAATGGAATCATAATGATATAAAGTTATATTATAATTACAGTATAATATCATATATAATATCATATTTCCATCCTTTATATGTCCCACATATGGTATTTAACGAATCAAATCACTTTGAGGGGGCGGTAGTCCGCACTTCCAAAAATGAAGATATCGTGTTTACCCATAATGGAAACCATAAAGGTATGCCCAAAATTAAAAAAACAGAAGCTTAAGGAAAACATAAACATATTATATATCATATATAAAAATAGTGACATCATAATGGCCACCTTTGAAGGTGTTAAATGAGTGTTGAACAATCATCGTTTCGGGAGGCAGAATTTTTCCATCCACGGAAACCGTATGTTCTTTAGCCATTTGATGTAGTTGTGTGAGAGTGTAGCTCAAATAAATATTATAACAACATCCTAGTATATTTAAGATACTGGTGTTGTTACAAAAAAAGTAAATAAAAAGATTTTAGGGGGTTGGAGAAGCAAAATAAAACAAATGAACATGAGAGAATGAATTGCCTTTAAAAGTGTAACTCCTTTTGAGTTGAGCCTAAAGGCTTCCTTTGAAAGGATTCTGCCCAAAGGGAATCCTCTAGGATGAGGAGAGGGATGTGGAGAGAGTAAATGGTCAGGTTTTGGCCGAGCCAAAGGCTTGAAGAGTGTGTGAAATGAGGTAGAGGTGGGGGCCTTTTATAAGAGGAGAGGAGGGGCACTTTTGGAAAGTAAAGAAATATTACTTTACTTGAAAATGTGTTTCGGTTTTAAAAGGTCCCACATTGATATAATTAGTGGATAAGGTGATAATAGTTCGAAATCCACTCATCCAATTGGTTTTGGACATGTGTAGTTCATAGATTTTACATTATCTTTCTATTTTATTTAAATCGTCAAATAATGATGTCATCGCTGCATCATTATTATGTCATAAATAATTAAATTTATTTAATGTCTAAAAGTTATATAAAAAATACTATGATATAGGAAATCGTTTTAGATTTCCAATGACTATTTATAATCAAAATTGGGACTTGTATAACCCTACTTAAAAATTGTTTTCGTAAAACATATTATGTTTGTGTTATTTTCACTTTAACATTAAATAAAAAGTAATTTATGTCATTTCCCAACAAAAGTGGATCCATGGGGTCCCCAAGTTGACCCATGGCATTTCATGGTCGGCCATGACATAACCAATGAGGTTGGGACATGTTTCTAGGTCATTTCATTTTATTAAAGTATTATTTATACCTTACACTACCCTAATTACCACTAATCGTGATTAAGAACTTAATAAGTTACTATTCACCAAAAAATTATTTTAATCTCATTGAACAACATTTTACTTCTTAATGACAACCATGTATGTCGGATTTTCAAAATTCAATACACATTAGTGGTAAACTTTCATTTAACTGAAAAATCAGTTTGCTTGATTACCACTTAGTGGTTTCACTATTCATCAAAAATTGAAGTTTTTCAGAAAATTACCAAAAATTCACCCTAAGATATATTTGATATTCCGAATTCAAAAATGAAGCCTATTTTACAAAATTCAAATCATATAAGTCACATTAATTAATTTAATAATTAATTCCCGCTGCCAGAGCAAATAGCGTGTTTTTACAAAACAATAAGTATCAAAAGATTGACACCAGTTTAAGTCTAATTTCAAAGTGAAATTGATTCCAATGACCACCATTGGATAAAATGGTAAAAATATATTCTAATTTAACTTCAAAACCAATTCAAAACATAATCTAATCATATAAATAAATTAGATTAAAAAGCAGTTTTGATGTAAAATGCAGTATTTTTCACTATTCATTAAAAAATGAACATTGTCAGAAAAATACCAAAAATTCACACAAGGTAAATTTTTATGTCCCAATCATAAAGAATAAGTTTATTTTGACAAACATATTTTATAAAATTGTCAAAAGATAGATTCAAAAATGGTTTTCCATCAAAAGGCAGTAAAACAATCTTTTAAGAATATTAGTGTATTCCATGCATAAGATTGTATTTACTTTCATTTTAAGCCTCTATAACACTATCTTAATCATTAATAGACATAGATAAAAATATATATTATTCATTACTTACTTGGGATGTTACATTAAGTATACACAAGATGTGTTGGGGACATTTGATGACAATAGGTAGACAACGGTGGGGAGTGGTCAGCTTTGACAGACGGGCATTGTGGTAGTGGATTGAGGTTGGTGAGGGTGGTCTAGATGTGAGACATGGGTTGTGGAAGTGTATATCTATGGAAATAGGTAGATGATGGCGGGGGGGGGGGTAGCTCTGACAGGTGGGTGGAAAGCATTATGGAACAGCGGATACGGTGCAGCGGGTGTTAGTGGAGGTGGAGCAGTAGACGAACAAATAAAAAAAAGGAATTCATTCCTCCAAAGTTTCATATCCATATGGGTTTTAGACAAAAACTCCTAGAATTATAGGGATTCCATAGTGGATGTTTTTGAGGGTATGACATCCTCCGTCGGGACAATAAACTATGCAAGCACGAGGCAATTCTATCTATGTATCCTTACAATGTTGGGAGTTTGATAAAAAAATTATATATATACTTGGATGTTAGGTATTTTGCTTTCAGTTCTCGTGGGTCTTCGAGCCATATATTGGGCCTTGTGCCTCTAGGAATACAATCCATGTAATATTTCCCTCTCGGATTAAGTTAATAATGTGAATTATCAAATAATAAGTATAAAATATAAAGGCCTTTAGTCCGTTCTATGTAATGTTCTAATAAATAAATTAAGTATAACATGTTTATAAATAATTAATTAAATTTTTAAGAAATTATTATTTAATAAATATCTATAACATTAAATATTAATATTAAATACCTTTTGAAATTATATGTCATGACTTATCATTTTGGTATAAAATGTTTATATATAAATTATAAGTGTTATTTATACAGTGTTTATGACTTTCAGAATAAGATAAAAATAATAATTAAGCCTATATTTTATAAGTAATTAATTATTTATAATTACATAAAATTAAAATTTTAAAATTAATAGCCTTATTTTAGACACTATTAAAACTATATAAAAAGTTTTTTGATAATTTTTATAATCAATATTTAAATAATTTTAAATGTTTTATATTTATATTATGTAAATTTTTTATATAATATACCTGAAATATAAAATGTTGATAATTAATTTAATGTCATTTTTTTAAAGTAAATTTGATATGAAGGAATGATATATAAAAGTTCAAAATAAAAGTAAATATAAATTATTTTTATATAATTAATTTTTGAATTATTCTAATTCATTACCAAATAAGATTTATTTATAATTACTTTATTTATGATATTGTTCGTTAATGAATATCTCATATCTAAAATTTTTAATTATTCATTTATTTGGATTATTCACTATATTATTCATAAATTTTATTTTTATATTATGTATTTATGTATGCTTTTTTCAATGTGGGAATATTCTTCTATGAATATTCAGGCATACATCTATGGAGTTACATGTAAGGTATGATAAATGGCTTAGTTTTCTTATACCATGATTTTTATTGTATTGGGCTATGATATTGAAAGAATAATAATATTATACATTATACATATTAGGTATTATAATTATAATGGAATTAAGGTCTATCATGAGTGAGTGATATTTGGGTATATGGACTTTCTCTTAGATGACTAACTGGTGAAGAAGATTATGCTTTGTCTAGAAAAGTGGGGGTCAGAAATCAATCACTCCCTGATTACTCTTGCGGGTCCAAATAATATAGATTATTAAAAAACTTTTCAGGAAAGGGTTTCGTGTTCTTTGTGAATCGGAAGAATTTAGATATGTATGAATATAGTTGGATTTAATATTGGTCTAATAACACATGGTATTAATTTTGTATAGGTTTACACATCAATATGGTTTTAATATATTGATTTTGTTGAAGGAATAATAATAAAAAATAAATAATTAGAATATAAAAATTAAAAAGGTAATAAAATGATAAAATGTAGTGAGATTAAATCACTATAAAATACCAAGTTTTATATTTCATATAATGTGAACTCTTATCAAGATTTCAACTATCAAATATGGTAGGTTCAATCCAAAGAATGGTGAACCAATAATATCTTTTATTAAGAAATAATTTAATGAGGTGGACCTAAGAGTTAAGTGACTCATTTTTTGTGTTTGATTTTTTTACACATTGCGTGGAAACCTAAATAGTTTTGGTATCATAGGAATGGTTTTTTGTTTCTCCATTTGATATATTTTAAAATGATTTTTCAACTCGATCATCAAAGAGTCGTATATGATATGATTATAATGATGACCTACATAAATTGATATTCTATAAGAGGTATTATAAATCAGACTGATTTATTAATGAAATATAAATCATGATCTATAAATTTATAATGTGAATTCAAAAGTGGTTATCAGTTTATTGGGAGAAAATTTAGTAAATATCCACATTAAATGAATTTAAAACATTATACTTGTGTAATAGACTTTATTATTTTAGATAAAAATATAATAATCATCACATAAGAGATTCACATAGAGATCTATCTAGAATAAGGAATAACAAAATGAAATTAATTTATAATACTTTTAGTGATGTATAAAAATAGTTTCTATGCATGAATAAATTTTTTTGTATTAGAGAAACCCTTTCATGAGAAAAAACTAGTGATACCATTTAAAAAGGGAATTAAATGCCTAGTATAAGTTTATAAATGATTCATTATAAGTCTATATTCCAATTCTTGTAATAATAAAACTGAATTTGTAAAATTAACATGAAAATTGGGATGCATACAAGATGGAAGAAAACCTGAAAATGCATTATCAAAAATAAATAACACACATGAGTTATAAGTTGCCAAAATTAATATTTTGGTGGAAGATTATAGAATTAAATTAGTCTACACTCATTTAATCAATATTATTAGGTATTTCAATGAATTGGAGAGACTAGGCTCACCTCTTAGGCTTATTTTAGGCATATACATCATTCTACAGTCACATATAGAGAGGTTCCTATATTTCTTATGGAATTAAAATATGAATAAATTTAATACTTTTTTACCCAATCTCCTAAATATATTGAGGATTGTTGATAATTACTTGGGAGTCCCATGGTAGAGTTCTATGATTATGGTTCAAAAGTAAAAGGTTAAATAGTTTTTTGGAAGAAATGTGATATTCTAGAGAGTCTACAGCACTATCTAAATCGAAGAAATGGATAGACTTATAGTGTTTTCATTCTGACTAACCTGAACATAAGATAATTCACTATCTAAAATACCTTAAGGGTTTCATGAAACTCTACATAGAGTCAAATATATTAATAATGTTATAGAATTTAATTAATCTATTTTTATGGGTATATGATACAAACTGTATGTTTAATAAGTATTTTAAACATTAGAGAGTTCAAAATTGGTGAATGAGTGATGATTAGAGATAAATTCATTCATTTTAATAATAGAGAAATGGGTTGATACATCAATGTATTGGTTATGGTAGGTATAGCACCCCGACCCCAGCTACCCAGAGTCGATGCATTACTTCGTAACATTGGCATGATCACAAAAGATCAAGTCTCGAAAGACCGATTAGTTTAGTAGCCTTGGAAACACTAGATACATTCATAAACATTACATTACATCATAAAGTGAAAAACTACAATAACAAAGTCTCCATAGACCACACTCATATCCTCTTCTAAAAATCCCTACAGGTCATTCATAAAATACTTCTTCACATCCTAGAAAATATTAAAACATTGAAAGGGGTGAGATCAGATGCTCAGTAAGGATAACAATATTGCAGAAGCATTCATAAATAAACATCAACATTTAAGGCAATTTATAACTAAAACAAAAGCCTTTTAAACATGCACTTCAACATAATATGGCAAAAGTGAAATGAAATAATGCCATTACTTAGTCACATGGATATTCTACTAGACGAATAATCACATGAAATATCAATAACCACTTTCATAATGAGAGAATGTATAATGCCAGACATTCTGAAACATTTTGTCAAGGCCTCGGCCAAGACGTCTAAAATGATTAAGGCCTCGGCCAAAACCAAAAATCAAAGTGGGAATGGTCCTCAGCCAATTCCACGTCTAGTTGTCTCATGAGACCTACCGATGCATCGAGGAGCTATAGCGGGCTCCACTCGTCACTTATTAAGTCCAATACATTCCTCATATGAATAGGTTTAAACATAACATAAATATTCGTATTAAAACTAGCATATGAAATGTCAACAATTTCTACATAAACTATGGATGGTATAAAAATAACACATCCACAGTCAAATATTTCACAAAATGTTCAATGGAAGTTTTGTATCATAAATCAATTTCAATTAAACTTAAAACCCATCAAAGGATGTTGACATGGATGAAATCAAAGCTATTTGAGAGAAATATCTCTTTTTTTTAAATCATTTAAAAGTCCCATAATTATAAAATAATACATTTACTTTGAAAATATTCTTATAATCTTGTAAGGGAAGCTTCGATGAAGTTATAATGGTGGAAAATAGCCGCACCCGCCGTATAAGTTAAAAAACATTCTTAACCTAAATTTGTCAAAAAGGTCAAAAAATACATTGTTTGGAAAACGACGATAAGATTCCTTTCAAAAACGTATAAGGGTATAAATGACTTTAACCCATTTTCCATTTAATATTAAAAATATTTTGAAAGACATTTTTAAGAAATATGGATGTGGATGATAACGAGGTCCCAATAGATAATTATGTATAAACAACTTTGGATAATGAAGAGGTTGTGAAGTAAACCCTTACCTTGTACTTTTCCTTGGTTGGGGTAGGTTAAACTCCTGTATAATGGTGAAATAATTGTTATTAAATTATACAAGAATCATATACATTCATATGATATCATATATGATCTTTTAACATTGCTTTGTTTACAATATCATAGATTTATCGTTGTTTCGGGTGTTAACTTACTCATTTTCTTTTATATGTTTTGTTACGTAAGTCTTGTTTTTCATGGATAGGTTGTATCTTATTCATATCCAGAATGATATCATTTCCTTAAACATTATTTTTAAATCATTAAATGATAATTATACTTGAATGGATACGACGGAGAATGAATCTCATCGCGTTCGTGGAGACGGTAGTCCGTACGTACACACGAGCGACAATATCATTATTTTTATATTAAAATAATATATAATTGGATAGTATATCATATATACAGAATCATTATCATGTTATATTTATTATTTACAGGAATTTCATATCATTATTATACCCACCTAAATAATAATATATTGAATAACAATTACACCACGACGTGGAGACGGTAAGCCGTACGTACGCACGTATGGTGACATGTCATTCAAATGATGGGTAGAATACTGAATATGGTTGTTCCATATTTATAGTAACAATACAGTATATAGAAGATGCTGGAGTTATAATTTTAGAATTGAAATAATAAACAAAGAGGGAGTGGAAGAAGAAAGAAACATGAAAGAGGGTGATGAAAATGTTACCTCTTCTTCGGGTTCTTCCTTTTGATTTGATCAAAAGGACTCCTTAGGATGGCTTTCTGACAAAAGTAAAGCTTCTAGGATGAAGGGAGATAATTTGGGAGAGTATTTGGGAAGAGGTTGGCCGAACCAAAAGGCTTGATAGTGTGAATAAGGTGGTAGAGGTGGGGGCCTTTTATAAGAGGAGAGGAGGGGCTCTTTTGGAAAGATTGAAATGTTACATTATTATACAATGCTTTTCGGATTCTAAAGGTCCCACACTTATATAATTCGTGGATAAGGTGATAAGGGTTATAAATATCCTCATCAAATAGGCTTTGTACAAGTTTAAGACTTGGATTTTGCATTATCTTCTCATTTTATTTAAATCGTTAAATAATGCGGTCATCGCTGCATCATAATGATGTCATAAATAATTTAATTTAATTAATGTCTAAAAATTATAAAAAATACTATGATGTAGGAAATCGTTTTAGATTTCTAACGAATATTTATAGTCAAAATTTGGACTTGTGTAACCCCACTTAAAAACTATTTTAGTAAAACAACTCATGTTTGTGTCAATTTAATTTTAACATTAAATAAATATATATTAATGTCATTTTCCAACTAAAGTGGCTCCATGGTGTCCCCAAGTTGACCCTTGGGTTGTCTTGGTCGGCCATTACTCAACCAATAGGAGTAGGACAAGTGTCATGCTCATCCCATATTATTAAAACATTATTTGTACCTTAAACTACACTAATTACCTCTAATCGCGATTAAGAACTTAAAAGTTACTATTCACCAAAAAAATTATTTTAATCTCATTGAACCACATTTTACTTCTTAATGACAACCATGTATGTCGGATTTTTGAAAATAAAATCCCAGAAGTGGTAATATTTCATTTAAACGAAAAATCAGTTATTTAACTACCACTTAGTGGTTTCACTATTCATCAAAAAATTGAAGTTTTTCAGAACAATGCCAAATTTCACCCTAAGCTATAATTGATATTCCGAATTCAAAAATGATGTCTATTTTAAAAAATTCCAAACATATAAGTTGAATTAATTAATTTTATAATTAATTCCCGCTGTTACAAAAAATAGCGTGTTTCTAAGAAACAATTTATATCAAAAGATTGGCAATTGTTTATGTCCAATTTCAATGTTAAATTAACTCTAATGACCACCATTGGATAAAATGGTAAAAATATATTCTAATTGTACTTTAAAACCACTAAATATTATAATTTATCACTATAAATTATTTTGATTTAAAAAGTTGTTTTTAAGTATTTTTCACTATTCATAAAAAATTAGAAGTTCTTAGAAAAATACCAAAAATTCAACATAGGCTAATTTCGATATTACGAATCCAAAAATGAAGTCCATTTTGATAAATAAAATTTATAAAATTTCAAAAATTAGGTATTACTATTCAAAATGGCTAGTTCAATTAGTTGTGGTGTGTGTTAGAGCTCGAGGTTGCGTACAACACACGCTATTGCATTATTCGAAGGGAAACGTACCGTGGAAGCTTGGGGTGTTACATTCTCCCCTCCTTCAAATAATTGCGTCCTCGCAATTTCTAGGGTATTAATGCATAAATAGACTCGGGTGGTTCTTCATCATAAGTTCCTCAGGTTCCCACGTTGCCTCTTCCATTTTATGATTTCTCCACAAAACCTTTACCAGAGGAGTCGTCCGGTTTCTCAGCACCTGCTCCCTCACATCAAGAATTCTGATGGGCTCTTCGCAATAAGATAGATCAGGTTCCAGTTCTAATTCCTCATAGGTAAGTAGATGTGTTGGGTCGGGCATTTATTTTCTCAATAGCGATATGTGGAAAACATCGTGAACTTTGGAGAGATTTGGCGGCATCGCCAAACGATAAGCTACAGCCCCAATACGATCTAGAATTTCGAAAGGTCCGATGTACCTGGGAATCAACATACCCTTCTTACCAAAACGTATAACTCCCTTCCATGGAGATACCTTTAGGAAAACATGATCTCCCACCTGAAATTCCAAAACCTTTCTTCTGTTATCGGCATAGCTCTTCTGCCTACTTTGAGCTGATTTGATGTGGTTTTGGATTACCTTCACCTTTTCCATTGTTTCTTCCACCAGTTCTGGTCCCACAAGTTTTCTTTCACCAACGTCATCCCAACAGGTTGGTGTACGACATCTCTTTCCGTATAACGCTTCATAAGGTTCCATCTGAATGCTTGAATAGAAGCTATTGTTATAGGAAAATTCTACCAGTGGTAAATATTGATCCCACATACCCTGAAAGTCAAGAGAGCATGATCTCAACATGTCTTCTAAGGTTTCAATAGTCCATTCTGATTGTCCATCTGTTTGAGGGTGATAGGCAGTACTCAAAAGAAGTTCATTATCCAAGGCCTTTTGAAGACTTTTCCAAAATCATGAAGTAAAACGAGGATCACGATCAGAAACAATTGATATGGGTACTCCATGAAGTCTTAAAACTTCATTAATATATATTCTTGCTAGACGTTCAAGTGGTAGATCCTCCCGTATAGCCAGAAAATGTGCTGACTTTGTAAGACGTTCAACAATGACCCATATTGCATCATTCCTTCTAGGAGTCTTTGGTAGTCCCATGAAAAAGTCCATCGTAATATTATCCCATTTCCACTCAGGTATGGGAAGAGGTTGCAATACTCCACCAGTATGTTGTCTTCCAGCTTTCACTTGTTGACAAACCATACACCTCGACACAAAATTAGCAATCTCCCTCTTCATATTGTCCCACCAAAAATGTTCCTTCAAATATCTATACATTTTGGTGCTCCCAGGGTGTATAGAGAAATTGGAACTATGAGCATCATCCAGCAATTCCCTTTTTAGATCAGGTATATTGGGAACACAAAGTCTCTTCCCGAATTTCAAAATTCCATCCTTATACACAAAGTCCCTCAATCTTCCATCATTCACATCTTTAATCCTCTTCTGAAATTATTTATCATTGGTCTGAGAACTCTTAATCCTTTCTAGTAATGATGGTTTGGCAACCATTTGAAAAAGCATTGATGTTTCACCTTCCCTAGTTATTCCCATGTCCATCTTCACTAGATCCATGAAATTGGATCCCTTTCAATTCTCATCACATTCAAAACTCCATGGTCTTTTCTAATCAAAGCATCTGCCACCTTGTTTGCCTTCCCCGAGTGGTAATGTATCATGAAATCATAATCCTTGAGTAGTTCAAGCCATCGCCTTTGCCTCATGTTGAGTTCTTTTTGTGAGAAAATATACTTCAAACTCTTGTGATCTGTATAAATCTCACATTTTTCACCATAGAGGTAATGTCTCCATATCATTAAAGCAAAGATCACAACTTCTAACTCAAGGTCATGAGTAGGATAGTTTTTCTCATGAATTTTTAGCTGTCGTGATGCATAGGCAATAACCTTATCATTCTGCATAAGGACACAACCAAGTCCTTTCTTCGATGCATCACAATAAATAACAAACCCATCATTCCCCGATGGTAGAGTCAATACAGGGGCTTTGACTAATCTTCTCTTCAGTTCTTCAAAACATTCTTCAAACTCTTTTTTCCAGACAAATTTAATCCCTTTACGTGTGAGCTTTTTCAATGGGTTAGCCAATCTGGAAAAAATTTGGACGAAACGTCGATAATAACCTGCTAAACCAATAAAATTGCGTACCTCAGTTATACTTGTCGGTGCTGTCCATTCTTGTATTGCCTTGGTTTTAGAAGGATAAACGGAAATTCCATCCTTAGAGACCATATGGCCAAGAAAAGAAATCTCCTGAATCCAGAATTCACACTTGCTAAATTTCCCATATAATTCATGTCTTCTAAGAGTCTTCAGGATAATGCGTAAGTGATTTTCATGATCTTCGTGGATTTTGGAGTATACCAAGATATCATCAATAAATACCACTACAAATTCATCAAGATATTCCTTGAAAACTCTATTCATTAGATCCATGAAAACAGAGGGTGCATTAGTTAATCCAAAAGGCATTACTATAAACTCGTAATGCCCATACCTTGTTCGAAATGCTGTCTTTGGATCGTCTTCCTTCTTCACACACAACTGATGGTATCCAGACCGAAGGTCAATCTTTGAAAATTATTGAGCTCCATGAAGTTGGTCAAAAAAATCATCAATGCGAGGTAGGGGATACTTGTTCTTTATTGTTATAGCATTGATCTCCCTATAGTCGATGCACAACCTCATAGATCCATCTTTCTTCTTAACAAAAAGAACAGGGGCTCCCCAAGGAGAAACACTAGGGAGAATAAATCCCTTATTACGCAATTCCTCTAGTTGTTTCTTTAGTTCTACTAATTCCACAGTGGCCATTCTATAAGGGGTCTTCGATATGGTCCTTGATCCAGGAAATAAATCAATGGAAAACTCAACTTCTCGTTCTGGAGGATGTCCAGGTAAATCTTCCGGAAACACATCAACATATTCTCTCACAATAGGTACATCCTCTATTTGAATATTCCTTTCCTCACCCTCAGTAATTTCCTTCTCTTCCTCCCCAATAATTGAATTTAGTTGAGCTACTGGGGGTGGATCTAGATAAGAATTATGTGGCCACGATTCTGCTCTAAAGATAAGGTGTTCCTTATCATCATCATCAAGAATCGTAACCTCTTTCCTCTTACAATAAATTTTTGCATCATGGTCCGAAAGCCAATACATACCGAGGATTATATCAAATTCAATCATGGGTATGACGATGAGATCAGCAGGTAAAGAACATTTAGGTGCTCTAATGGGAACTAATCGACAAAAATTTGTTGCAACAATACTTCCCTTAGGGGTTTTGACCGATAACTCCCTTGTTAAATCAAATTGGAAATATCTAATTTTCTTAGCAAACTGGGAAGATATGAAAAAATGCGATGATCCAGAATCAAATAATGCATTTTCTAAACTTGAGGAAACCATTAAATTACCTGCCACCACATCTTTCGGAGCTTCCACCTCAGCAGTACTGATAGCATAAGCCTGGCCTTGATCCCTTGGCCTCTTCTGAGGTAAGTTCCCCTGACGCTTAGGACATTCATTTGCATAATGTCCCTTCTCTCTACAATTATAGCATTCCACATTGACAGCTTCTTTCTTTCCCTTGCATTCATGAGCTTGGTGGCCTTTTTCACCACACTTGTAACATACTCCTTTTCCTTTTAGACAGGCACCAGGGTGCTTCCTACCACAATTATCACAGAGTAGAAATTCATTTCTACCCTTCTTCCATGTTTCCTTATTTCCTTTCCTAGAGTTTTCTGTGGATCTCTTCTTTTCTTTCTTTGATTTAAAGTCATAAGACTTAGAGAATTCCTTTTCCGTCTTGATAGCGCACGGGACGATACCTTCGTATGAAGAGAAGGTTTGTGATACTAAAGCTCGACGGAGAAATGGTTTTAACCCATCAAAGAAACGATTAGTCTTACTTCTTGGGTTACGTATGTAATCTGCAGCATACCCCGCTAACCTTGTAAAGTTAGCCTCATACTTTGCGACATTCTCATCCTCCTTCTGCCTCAGACTCAGAAATTACCTTTCCATATCCGCTCGATGGTCTCGACGAAAGTATTTTTCTAAGAACAACTCTTTGAACTCCTTCCATTCCATGTTTGTTAATTCATCATCTTCCTTTGTGTTTTGAATTAGTGACCACTATTGATCGGCATCTCCAGTGAGGCGGTAAACTGCCATGACAACTTTCTCCCTTTCACTACTCCCCATGGCTTGGAATATTTTCTCTAAGTAATTTATCCATTGCTCAGCTACTATAGGATTTGTACTCCCATTGAAGGTTGGTGGTTGTTGCCTCATGAAACGGTCTAGCATTGATCCTCCACGTTGCGGATCAGGGTGCTCCATACGAGTAAGGTTGTTATTCATAACCTGCGTGAGTTGTCCCAGTACGGTGAGAAGCTCATCAGCACTAGTGGTATCACTAGCTCCACCATAATTATCTTGAGCAGGAGGGAAATCCCTACACGGAGTGCGTGCATTGATATGGTTTCCATTCCTTCCACTAGGCGCCATTTCTAAATAATGGCATAAACTGGATTAGTTTATGAATCAAAATACATAATTCCATACTTGTAAAACACTTAACATAAATTGAACTAATTATGGATATAATCCATAATTATAAAAAAGTTTTCTTTGAGGAAGTATATACTCGTAGCCCTTCATAGTTTTTTGTAAAGAAAATGGGAATTATCCTAAGCATATCCCCCGGGAGTGTCGTAACCAAGAGTGTAGCAAGGCCCGTTGTCATGCACCAGTTCTCGTTCGAGTCTAGCTCAAAGCGGAGTTTTCGGGTTTTACCCTTAGGTACATCTGTGCCAGAGCCGCCTCTACCTGCTCGTATCCAGACAGGGATGTATTGCTTGGAAAACTCACAAAATCTCTACAATACCAAAATTTTCAGGAAGTCCTTCAATACTAATCCTCAAAGTTCATCTTAGGTCTACGTGCTCTAATCAGTGTTTGTCGAAATATAGCTTCCAAGGTTAGTACTAAACTGCCTCTGATACCAACTGTAGAGCCTCGACCCCAGCTACCCAGAGTCGGTGCATTACTTCATAACATTGGCATGATCACAAAAGATCAAGTCTCGAAAGACCAATTAGTTTAGTAGCCTTGGAAACACTAGATACATTCATAAACATTACATTACATCATAAAGTGAAAAACTACAATAACAAAGTCTCCATAGACCACACTCATATCCTCTTCTGACAATCCCTGCAGGTCATTCAAAAAATACTTCTTCACATCCTGGAAAATATTAAAACATTGAAAGGGGTGAGCTCAGATGCTCAGTAAGGATAACAATATTGCGGAAGCTTTCATAAATAAACATCAACATTTAAGGCAATGTATAACTAAAACAAAAGCCTTTAAAACATGCACTTCAACATAATATGGCAAAAGTAAAATAAAATAATGCCATTACTTACTCACATGGATATTCTACTAGACGAATAGTCACATGAAATATTAATAACCACTTTCATAATGAGGGAATGTATAATGCCAGACATTCTGAAACATTTTGTCAAGGCCTCGGCCAAGACGTCTAAAATGATTAAGGCCTCGGACAAAACCATAAATCAAAGTGGGAAAGGGCCTCGGCAAATTCCACATCTAGTTGTCTCATGAGACCTACCGATGCATCGAGGAGCTATAGAGGGCTCCACCCGTCACTTATTAAGTCCAATACATTCCTCATATGAATAGTTTTAAACATAACATAAAAATTCGTATTAATACTAGCATACGAAATGTCAACAATTTCTCCATAAACTATGGATGGTAAAAAAATAACACATCCACAGTAAAATATTACACAAAATGTTCAATGGAAGTTTTGTATCATAAATCAATTTCAATTAAACTTAAAACCCATCAAAGGATGTTGACATGGATGAAATCAAAGCTATTTGAGAGAAATATCTCTCTTTTTATTGAAATCATTTAAAAGTCCCATAATTATAAAATAATACATTTACTTTGAAAATATTCTTATAAGCTTGTATGGGAAGCTTCGATGATGTTATAATGGCGGAAAATAGCCGCACCCGCCGTATAAGTTAAAAAAAACATTCTTACCTTAAATTTGTCAAAAAGGTCAAAAAATACATTGTTTGGAAAACGACGGTAAGATTCCTTTCAAAAACGTATAAGGGTATAAATGACTTTAACCCATTTTCCATTTAATAGTAAAAATGTTTTGAAAGAAATTTTTAAGAAATATGGATGTGGATGATAACGAGGTCCCAGTAGATAATTATGTATGAAAAACCTTGGATAATGAAGAGGTTGTGAAGTAAACCCTTACCTTGTACTTCTCCTTCGTTGGGGTAGGTTAAACTCCTGTATAATGGTGAAATAATTGTTATTAAATTATACAAGAATCATATACATTCATATGATATCATATATGATCTTTTAACATTGCTTTGTTTACAATATCTTAGATTTATCGTTGTTTCGGGTGTTAACTTACTCGTTTTCTTTTATATGTTTTGTTACGTAAGTCGTGTTTTTCATGGATAGGTTGTATCTTATTCATATCCAGAATGATATCATGTCCTTAAAAATTATTTTTAAATAATCAAATGATAATTATACTTGAATGGATACGACAAAGAATGAATCTCATCGCGTTCGTGGAGACGGTAGTCCGTACGTACACACGAGGGACAATATCCTTATTTTGATATTAAAATAATATATAATTGGATAGTATATCATATATACAGAATCATTATCATGTTATATTTATTATTTACATGAATTTCATATCATTATTATACCCACCTAAATAATAATATATTGAATAACAATTACACCACGACGTGGAGACGGTAAGCCGTACGTACGCACGTATGGTGACATGTCATTAAAATGATGGGTAGAATACTGAATATGGTTGTTACATATTTATAATAACATCATAGTATATAGGAGATACTGGATTTATAATTTTAGAATTGAAATAATAAACAAAGAGGGAGTGGAAGAAGAAAGAAACATGAAAGAGGGTGATGAAAATGTTACCTCTTCTTCGGGTTCTTCCTTTTGATTTGATCAAAAGGACTCCTTAGGATGTCTTTCTGACTAATGTATAGCTTCTAGGATGAAGGGATAGAATTCAGGAGAGTATTTGGGCAGAGGTTGGCCGAACCAAAAGGCTTGAAAGTGTGAATAAGGTGGTAGAGGTTGGGGCCTTTTATAAGAGGAGAGGAGGGGCTCTTTTGGAAAGATTGAAATGTTACATTATTATACAATGATTTTCGGATTATAAAGGTCCCACACTTATATAATTTGTGGATAATGTGATAAGGGTTCTAAATTGTCTCATCCAATAGGCTTTGGACAAGTGTAAGCCTTGGATTTTGCATTATCTTCTCATTTTATTTAAATCGTTAAATAATGCGGTCATCGCTGCATCATAATGATGTCATAAATAATTTAATTTATTTAATGTATAAAAACTATAAAAAAAATACTATGATGTAGGAAATCTTTTTAGCTTTCTAATGAATATTTATAGTAAAAATTTGGACTTCTGTAACCACACTTAAAAACTGTTTTAGTAAAACAACTCATGTTTGTGTCAATTTAATTTTAACATTAAATAAATATATATTAATGTCATTTTCCAACTAAAGTGGCTCCATGGGGTCCCCATGTTGACCCTTGGGTTTTCTTGGTCGGCCATGACTCATCCAATAGGAGTAGGACAAGTTTCATGCTCATCCCATATTATTAAAACATTATTTGTACCTTAAACTACACTAATTACCTCTAATCGCGATTAAGAACTTAAAAGTTACTATTCACCAAAAAAATTATTTTAATCTCATTGAACCACATTTTACTTCTTAATGACAACCATGTATTTCGGCTTTTTGAAAATCAAATCACAGAAGTGGTAATATTTCATTTAAATGAAAAATCAGTTATTTAACTACCACTTAGTGGTTTCACTATTCATCAAAAATTGAAGTTTTTCAGAACAATGCCAAAATTTCACCCTAAGCTATAATTGATATTCTGAATTCAAAAATGATGTCTATTTTACAAAATTACAAACATATAAGTTGAATTAATTAATTTTATAATTAATTCCCGCTGTTACAAAAAATAGCGTGTTTCTAAGAAACAATTTATATCAAAAGATTGGAAATTGTTTATGTCCAATTTCAATGTTAAATTAATTCTAATGACCACCATTGGATAAAATGGTAAAAATATATTCTAAATATACTTTAAAACCACTAAATAGTATAATTTATCACTATAAATTATTTTTATTTAAAAAGTTTTTTTTAAGTATTTTTCACTATTCATAAAAAATTAGAAGTTCTCATAAAAATACCAAAAATTCAACATAGGCTAATTTCGATATTACGAATACAAAAATGAAGTCCATTTTGATAAATAAAATTTATAAAATTTCAAAGAGTAGGTATTACTATTCACAACGGCTAGTTCAATTAGTTGTGGTGTGTGTTAGAGCTCGAGGTTGCGTACAATACACGCTATTGCATTATTCGAAGGGAAACGTACCGTGGAAGCTTGGGGTGTTACAGTAGGTTACTTTAAATATTAAAAGGATTAAAAATAAATATTTTTGAAATTTTATTTTATTTCATTTCTTATATAATAAGAAGTATTGTTGTCAACATAGTGTTTTTATCAATAAATGAGATGATTAAATTGATACTCATTATTAATAATGATCCAATTCTATAATATGTTTTAAAATAATAAAATATTGATTTCATAATAATATTCTAAACCCATAGAATAACTTATAAGTTAGAGATATAAAATTTTATTAGTTAAATATTCCCACTAAATGAAATAAGTGTTATTTATTATCACAATGAATCTTGTGTATCTAAACTAAATATACTAAAAGAATTATATTAATTCAGTAGCTAGTGAGAGAATTTTTACTTGGAAAAGTTCCAATTAAAAAAATAAAAGATAATTACTTCCCACATAATGTGAATGTCACTTAATATCCAATATGGATTATGGTTTGTTCGAAAAATATTGATGTAAATAGTTAAAATAGTTACAAAAAAAACTAAAACAGAAAATTTTAATCTAATAGATTCCATGAATGATGTTGATGGTGAACATGGAATGTATTAAAAGTATAAAATTAATGTTATTAACATCATAACATTTTATGTAAGGAATTTAATTACTTTTAATACCTATCTAATAAGTTGAAATTTGATAATGTTATTCTTAAGTATTGACAATATATAATAATAAATTCATCACATATGTTAGTCTCTATAATTGTTTAGTTGGAGGTTTTTTATTAGATAATCATGTAAAGATCTTGTATGAATAACATAGAGATGTAATGAGTTTAACAAATCATAAAATTATAGAAAACATAATGCCCCTCTGGTGGCCTATCATATTTGATATGATTAGATAATAGATTATGTATGATTTTTTTAAGTATTATTAAAAGTGTTTAAAAATATAAAATTGATCATGTTATATTAATTTAGGTATCCACTTTATAATTTTTTCATGTTGGTTTCATATACTCATGATGTGAAATTATATTTAACCTCTAAAATTAAGACATTGAGTTATACCTAAATAATTATTTCATGGTGTATTATATATTTTAAAAATGTTATCATTATCATTTATTAGATTTTTTGTAGATGTAAAAAATATTATAATGAGGTAGAACAAAAGTTTTATGTTTTGGATAATCCCCAAAGTACACTACATTCAGTTTCATGTAATATATCATGGGTATGGTATGGTTGTATGTTTCATATTTAATCCTCATACAAGTAGTCAAATAAATCCCTAGACTGTGAACCATTAAACATTGATACCTTTCTTACAAAATCCATGAGTCTTAGAAAATAATGTATTGTTTGAGAATATTATTGATCATGTCATTGGTTAGAGCTTAACCTATATGGGATTTTTCCTCTCATATGATGAGTATGGTATTTGGTCCATTATATAAAATAGATAATATTTTTGTTCATACATAGATATGGTATATTTGATCTTCATATCTAGTTGGATGAGGGTCATGTGATGTGTTCATTCATTTTGATGAATGACATTTGAATTATTATTAGACCTCATCATTATATTCCCTAATAATTCATAAAATCTAAGGATAATATAAGGGATTAAAATACTTCATTTACTATGGTAACTAGATGTCTTAAAAAATAACATTATATGATTATTACCGTTTTCTTTTAATTCATATGGTTTCCATAGGTATAGAGATACATGTGTTTTATAAAGACCGTTTCCTATACATTTATTACTAAAGGAATATTGTTTCTTTTCTAGAGGATTAAATTTGATTATCATTATGAATTTTAAAATTTATATTTGTTTTAAATGTTAAAAATTCCCATGGAAACAAAAATTTTGGTTGTATAAATGATTTTTGAATTAAAAATATATATATAATTTTGCATAGATTCATATGTTTTTACATATGATAAAATATAAGGTCAAATTTCATATATTATACAAGGCTTTAGTGTTAATGGGATATTGATAGAGATTTTTTAAAAATCCCCATATAATTGATTACGATATATACATGTTT
Organism: Viscum album; assembly: GCA_963277665.1. Taxonomy (NCBI): domain Eukaryota; kingdom Viridiplantae; phylum Streptophyta; class Magnoliopsida; order Santalales; family Viscaceae; genus Viscum; species Viscum album. Next base: position 1,466,270,467 of record OY728140.1, on the reverse strand, counting down.
TATGATATAAAATACTTGTATCTTAGAAATATTATAAGCCTAGATAAAGAGAATATCATAATTCATATTATAATGAAAACATTCCATCGTCTATACTAGTCATATTATATAAATTGGTTGTATTTTAGTTTAGGTATCAAAATAGTGGTTATGTTACCATCCTATAAATAATAAAGGTATTTGAATTTTTATTGTTAATATTAATATATATATTCCACGTTATTTTATAATTTGTTATCTGTTTTATATGGTGAACCCCCTAGGAGTTGATTCATATGAAGGATATGAAATTTTTATGACCAAATCCTTTTACTCAAACATTACATAATATTAAATTAAATAACATGATGGACATAATAGTTTCACAAGTTCTATATAAACGAGTTAGTGGTGATTGAGGTGGATAAAACGAGTGTTTCCAAACCTTATACTGATTGTTTATTTTTCATGATGCCTCATGTATCATCCATACTAAAAAATACAAAGATATTATCATATCATGGAAGTAAGGATAATTCCCCCCAAGAATCGAGTAATAGATAGATTTGTTGACACACAATGGAGGGAAGATTCAATTTATTTTATATGAGTCTTCCTCAAGTACTTATTGATTATCGTAGTAGGAGTAGTATTATTTTTTGAATGGAATATGTTATTCATTTCATTTTTTCATGGTTTTGGTGTAATAAAATGGATTATCTGGGTTTATGGTTTATTATGTCATCTACTATATTAAAAAAATGTTTTCGGTCCCTAGAAACCCAACAACCAGACCCATATGTATTCTCACTGATGCTAGAGTTTTGGAACATAATTTTTTGAATGAATTTTTTTTATAAGAGTAGTATATATGGAATTGATTTATTTTTGGGTTTAAAATAACATATATATCAAAAAATGTTAATTGGTAAAACTCGATATCATGTCACCATTGTTAAAAGTTTCATTCATTATCCCAAAAAAACATTATTGGTAGATATATCTCATTTTTTTTAAAGATATAGGAGATAGATCTAGATGTTTTTGTGGAGAATAAGGAAACCTATTGGGTTTCTTCCCCACTAAGTGGGTGGTAGAGAATATATAATTCAATGCCATGGATGAACCTACATGATATAATCAACTTAGAGGCTGAATACTTCCCCAAGGTGGATTGTTTGTCACTATGAGAGATGGTTATGATATAGGATCACATGGTACATGATTATATAGATGTGGATGAACCTTAGATCTACATCCACCACCCCCACCTCTAAGCATACAATGATTGGATAAAGGTTATATACATGTGATAGTGGTCTTTGATAAGGTTTTTTCTAACATAGTTTGAGGTGTAATTTATTTCTTATATTTTTTGTCACTCATTCATATTGATACTATTTTGAAGCATTAAATTATTATTGTATCCTTTGTACAAGATATGTAGATTATAATATATCATTTTGACCAATACCATTAATTAAAGACCAATACTAGATAAAATCATTATCTTTCTCTCATATGTTTATAGTGTGTGATAACTCTTATAGGAGAAATGTTTTTTTGTAATCTCATAATGGAATTCATGAGACCTTATGATGTTATCCTTGGCATAGAATGGTTAAATGTTGTCTAGTCTTGTTTCAATTTCAATTGTATTTGATTTTTATATCATTGAGAAAATACATTGTGGTTTACCTTCACTAGTGAATTTTACCCTTATATGGTTCAAAAATGGTAAAGCAACCAAAGGTTGAAGTTGATTACTTATTAGTTTGTAATTTTGGTTTTATGCACAATTAAAACTACTGAGGAGCAGAGAACAATGGTGGTAGATGAGTATATAGACATTTTCCCATATGATGTATTTGTATTTTACCTCATTAGGTGGTTGATTTATTTATTGACATACGTCTTATAGAAACACTAACATCATTATAAATATTTCATATAGCCCTAGTTGGGATCACAGAGATGAATGTTTTGCTAGAGGATATTATGGACAAAGTATTAATCACTCTCAGGGTGTCCCCTTGAGCATCTTTTATTCCATTCACTAAGAAGGTGGATGGGATTTGAATTATTTTTATTTATCATCTCTTCATAAATTTTTTGAAATAAAGAAAAAAACACAACATTTTGAGGATTTATGATCTCTTAAACCATCTTAAATGATTGAAGTGGTCCATAAATATTGATCTCTAGTTTGGTAATAAAAAATATGAGTTTTGCGATGAGGCTATCACATATAAAAATTTAAAGTGTATATAAAACCATATTTAATTTCTTGTGATGTAGTTCAACAAGATAAATTCCCCTGTAGTGTTCATGAGACCCATATACTAAAATTTTCACCCTTACATAGGTCGATACATGGTGATTTTCATAGTTGACTTCAAAATATATTATTCATTAGAGGATAAAAAGATCATTTAATAATTATATTTAAAATGATTTTTGAGAATCCACTATAGGGAGATATCTCAATGTGAATGTTCTGGATTTGATATATTAATATTTTGTTTAATTTTATCTTAGAGAGAGGATTTAACATGTATCCCAAGAAACCTAAGGTTGTGATGTATTATGAGAAACCAAAGATAGCGTTTGAGGTGTGTATCTTATTTGGGAAGGAAGGATAATACCATATAATTATATAAAAAATATCTTGGACAACATTATGTCTGAAATCCCTTACCTAAAAGGGGAAAACATTCATTTTATAAAATAATTAAAAAAACCTTTTTGAAATTTAGAATATGTTGACCAATAGTGCAGTTCTACATTTACACAAGGAAGTAATTGACTATAAGGTTTATTATGATACCTCTAGTTTATATCTTGGTTTCATATTGATGAAAATGAAAGTTGTAGTTTATTATACATCCAGGAATTTCATACCACAAGGTAATAATCACATGAACCATGATTTAGGGCTTGTAGAGGTGGTTTTTTCTAGGAATTTGTAGAAACTCTATATTCATATAAAGTAGTTTACAATCTCCCTCAATCATAAGATCCTAAAGATTATATTATAATATAGGAATATCATTTTTGGGAAAAGGTGGTATCTATATATTATACTAGACTATGACTTCAAGATAGTCAATACTCTTGGGGGTGGAAATTTTTCAGTTGATTCACTTAACTAAAAATCATGTGATCAGCTAATGAATATGGTGTATAAAAAATTAACCTCATTTTGATTAGATTATGTAGAGTAATTATATGTTTCAATGCTTTGTTGAATGGTGTTGGACCCTATACATATTCACCTTATGAGGGAGGATGAGCATATAGATATTGACTATGAGATTTCTTACAGTCATATTTTCCTTAGATATGCACTAAAGGGATTCTATAATGTTGGGGAGAAAATTATACTCTTTTAGTAGCGTACTCTACTTCTTATGTTAATTTACGATGAGTTACTAAAGTATTTTCACATACCTGATCTTATCAGTACATCTTAATGTGTTGAAATTGTACCAATATCTTATTATTTGGGTCCTGTGGATAATAATAAAGCATAGTTTATTTGAGTTCTTATTGTGGTTCCTCAACTATCAGTAGGTGAATGATGAGAATCAGGTTCCAAAAAGACAAATATAACTGATTTATGTTATAAATTTGAAGTGGTATAATATTTATATTGATTTTATATTTTTACTTCCATTATTATTAAAAGATCATGACACTTCCTATGTGATCACTAACCGAATGATGAAATAAAATCACATTTTCCTATTTGGGAGAATGGTTTCATGAATATAATGTGACCCCTATACATGGATAAGTTTATTCAATTACAAGAATTACCATTGATGATTTTTTATTATTTTGATGCTTAATTCATGTGTTGATTGTATACAAATATTGAAAGTTGATTTTAGGACCCAGTTTTTCTTGAGTATGACATTCCACCAAAAGGTGTAATGTAAAAAAAAGAGACTATTCATGTATTAAAGAAAATATTACATGATTTTATGTTTTATTTTATCAAGAGTTTAAATGATAACCTTCCATTAAAATATTTTTCAAATAATAATAGGCACCACACTACTATTAGCATATAACTTTTTGAGGAATTGTATGGGAGACTATGTAGGTGAAGTCTTTTTTTGATGTAGATTAGTAATTCATATATTGTGGTGCCAAATAAGGGTGGATGATGTTGGAAATTGTTCATGTTATACAAGAGAATGTGAGGATATCCTAGAGTCATTAGAAGTACTACACTGACTAAAGATAGAGACCCTTAGAGTTTAAGGTGTGAGAAAATGATCTCCCGAAGGTCCCACCTTGATGTAGTTTGAGGAGTCTAGTTGAGGTATAAAGGTATCTCTAAGGTTCATCATGTCATTATAAAATCTGAGTAGGGTAATTAGGGTTGCTTATCTACTTGTGTTACCTATACATATGGATCCGATGAATAATAATTTCCACATGATTTAGTTATGGTGGTATGGGCATAATCTATTGAAGATTATTGAATAAGTTGATCTTGATATAAGGTATTTCACTAAATTTCCATGTAACCAATAGAAATCTTGAACTAATAGAGAAGGTTTATTTGTTAGATAATAATTCCTTTAGTTCATGTATTGTGGTAACATGGGAATATTTATAAAATATTGCGAGATTATAAGAATTGCTCAGAAATAAATACCCTCACCCCTTTGTCTGAGATGTTATTTTTTGTATTGAAAATAATTTAATGTGTAGAGGGTGTGGTGACCCAAATTTTTATAATAAATTCTATTAATATTGATCATAATATTTTTAGATGTGGTTGAAGAGTTGTTTTATTATTTTAGAATTTATTATTTAAAAAATAATACAGTGAGTATATATTTTTTGTTTTGTATATGTGAATTATTAATAACATTTAAAAAGAGTCTTATATAAAAAAATTATGTTATGATGTGCCTGGATTTGGGAGGTTTTACATAAGAGAGGTATAATTTCTTTGGTTAGGCTATAAACCTTGGAACCAATAATTTATTGGTGTTTATTTAAATCACTTAATTATCATAATAATAATAATAAATAATTGTTGTTATTTGAGTGTTAGTGACGTGGATTTGAGGTAACCTAGTTGTGATGATGTTCCATATTAGGTTTATAGAGTGAATAATTTTTATATAATTATCCATTTATTGATGAGGTTACATAATAAATGGATTTATGAGGATAAATCATTATGAGAGTCAATGGGGAAATTATGGGAGGTTAATTCATTAACCTAAACAAATACCTTTTAAGGATTGAAATTTAAAAAAAAGTCTATAGTATTCATCCATATACCTTAGTAGAACAAAAAACTGAAGAATTTATATCCTGCTTCACACATTAGAGGGACCATATTCATAGCGGTGGAAATTATGCTCAATAGTTAAGGAATAACCATTAAAGATTTAGTGTAATAAAAATTAAGGCAGGGGAATTAATCTTTTTTTTCATCATTCTTCACAAGTTATTATCGTATCCCCCAATGAAAAACCTTTTACATGAAGAAATAAGTTATAGATTTAGAAATGATAAATAATTCAAATAGATGGATAAATTTTTTTTATTTTTTAATGGGGATTATTTTCCTTCATTGCATTAAAAATTGAATTTCACACTTAAATTATTTTATGTTGTGTGTTTTTTATTATTTAATGATCAAATTTTTTCATCGATTTAACATATAATCAATATATTATTGGAATCTATCGTGTAAATTACTTTGGAAAAAATGAAATTAATATATTTATTTTAAGAAAAAAATATTTTCATTTTTTAAAATGAAGCTAATTCTAAAAAATTATTATGAGAAACACATCATTGATTTTGAAATCATTTATTACTCTATTTTCTCTCATATTTTTGGTATACAACGAACATGCATCTTATTTGGGTTTCCATGTTTTCTACTAACCACTGATCATTAATTTTTTTTCACTTTATTTTCTTATCAAAAAAACCTTTTGAAATAGTATGGGAATGTAGTGACTAGTGGAGTGTGTGTTAATAGGGTAACAATATGATGAGGAAACACATGAATTGTTTAGTTGAAAATTTTCATGGAAAATTGATGAAAAGAATCATGAACAACCAGACACTAAGGATGTTCTAATGAGGTGTGGTGGAAAGGCTAGGGGCATCAGACTCAGGCAGCACTAATTGTGAAGTAAAGGATAAGGTTGGTTATGTGAAATTTGGAGTTATATGAATTGCAGATCTATCACGAATCCATTTTTTTCAATATTCTAAAAATTCAATTTAAGGATAATTGGTAACCGTAAAAACAAAATATCCAAATTTTAAAATAGCTCTTCCACAGTACCAGTACATTACATATTTCATTTTAAAATTGTCAATTTCAAATTTCAGGAAAAATCATGACCAAACCTATGTTTCACACCAAACATCCACCTCATGTCGCACAACCACATTGAGCTGGGTACCCTACCATTGTACATCTACATCGACCCATCAGAGCAGGTCGTCGATGAGACCATCCACTAGTGTCATCTTCGTCGGCCTCATCATCATCCTCATCACCGGACCATCTATGTAATCATCCTATTCAATAAATAACCACATCACCTGATGAATGATGCCAGAAACCACACTGGAGAACTCAAACTGGGGATAAGTGATAATGAAACGAACCTCAAACAGAACCTTAGATCTCACATCCTCTGCACACACTCTAATGTAACCATTTCCATCAGCCCATGCCATAAAATCATCGGTGAAACAATTAAAACCCTCAAACAAAATGTGTAACAAGAACCTAAATGTATGCTCCAAAAACTAGTGATCCATCTAATTAATTAATGATTATGAAGAAATTATATTACAAGCATTAATATCAACCCTTCACCGCACATAGAGATATCATGTATGTTGATAGAGAAATTTCATTGTGCTCTAGAAGTAAAGGCCCAATTTCAATGTGTTTCCACACATTATTTTTTATATGGTACATTTCATGTTCTTTGATACCATACATAGACTCCCATAATAGTACATTACTAGATTCCCTAGTTCTCTGCACATCATTTACCCCACTTAAGCATTCCATGCAAGTTAAAACCACATGATTTAATATATTATGGAATGTTACCAGCTATTTTGATTCAAAAAAACTCTTTTGGTGTTTTTTATGTGTTTTTTTACAAAAATTGTATATAATGGTTTTTTTCAATGAATCTTACTTAATGATAAAGGACGAATATTATGTTTCGATATAGCTAGAGGAGTTATAACTACCAAAACCTCTGGTTATACTGCAACTATAGTTTGTAGGTTCATTTTTTGGAAAATCCGAAAGTCCACAATGATAGTTTCAGTACTCCAAATGATTCTGTAAGGACTTCATATGATTTAAAGTAACAATGAGTGAATATATCACACTACAAATTTTAATTAATAAGAGTAATTTTGTTAGATAAGTAACTATAAAATAGTTATGCACACATCACACCATGAAGGTAACCTCGTAGTACTCCTCAAAAGTTTGGAAAAAACATAAAAATTTTATAATACATCCTAAAAAACATTTTTAGAAAAAATTTTGGTGTTAGAAACGGTAAGGTGAGACTACATTTATTTCAATCATATTTTAGTGGTTCTATCCACGTGAGGCTTGAACTGTGAGTGGAAGGATACTTCATGAAACAATTAGAGTAAATTTCAGTAAAAATTTCTAATTGATGATTATTCTATAAAGAAATAGGGTGTGATGTGATGGTTTTTTGGGAAATTTTGTCCCACCTAGGTTTAATAACCAATGTGGGGGGGGGGGGTTAATTCTTTTAGGATTGATTAAAACAATTCCCCCATTTATATATGGTTTCATTATTAAAAAGACTTTATTATATATTTTTATGAAGAAATTTGTCAACTGAAATGAATACATGATTGGGTCATAAAAATTATACTTGGTTCAACCATAAGTGTGATAGTAGAATGAGTATAAAATAGTGTTTTTTGAATATAACATATGCACTATAGTGCATTATTTTTCTATGGTTTTGAGCACACTCATTGTATCCCTTGTTCACTACCAAATATGAATTGAAATTTCATTTCTCTCAATACTAAAGAGTAGTCACTCTTCCTTTAGTAGATAACATTTTATTTATTGAATAAATGTTTCTTACAGTAAAAGGTGTTTCATGAAGTTATCCATTGATTACACTACTGATTTGTTTTACCATATAATTTTTTAGTAATTTTTTAATGTCTGAGAAACCTTTACTTCCAACAGACATTTCATAATTTTCTTACCACTTCCCAATTTTCACAATAATATTTATTCATTCATGAAATACCAAAAATTTGTACAACTTCTCAGACTATCATATAACTCTCATACTTCATGAATATTCTTATTCTTTCGTGGAATTCTTAAATTCATGTAAATTTCCATAACATTTGAAAGTTCACCTATTCACATAGACACAATTCTCTTTCTTCGATATAACTAATATTTGTATAACTACATCATACAAGAAGTATCATCACACAAATCCTATGTGAATTTTGAACCTTAATATTCCATAAGAGTTTTAAACATAAAATTATTGGTTAGGGGCTTATTTATAGTCACTCTCAGTCATTTTCTTATATCCTTTATCTCAATAGTCCTAGTTCACAATTTTCCTTATTTTCCAAATATGAAGGATTTTATGTCTATTTTAGTGTGAAACTCACCATCACTATTAAAAATTAATTGTATTTACCATATTTTCACAATTAAATTTAATTTAATAAACTCTGACTTTTTTTAAACCACATAAATTTTTTGAAACAACTTCATTTTACGTTTTTCGATGAGATGACCTCAAATCATCACATTTGAAAAATATTTGTGAAACTACTACTATTGTTCATAAATATTTTTAACTCAATCTTAAAACCCATCCTTTAATTCAAAAAAAAAAACATTTCCCTCCCACAAAATTTTGGACCTCATAAATTTGAAAAACATTGGGTAACATCACCACCTTATACGTGAAGCTTCTTAAAAACCTTCTAGAGATTCCATTACTTGATGGTCCCCTTTCTTTCATAGAATCAACCCATATATTAGTATAAATACATAAAAATCATAAAAGTCTCCTCTATCCTAGATCTTTTCCAACATAATTTTTCAACAATTTCACTAGAACATCGTAACTTAATTTGTCAACTAGAATTGTTAATAATCAAATTCAACAAAAAGTTGACAATTTCACCTTGAGGTATTTTTTACCAATCGAAATTTTAGTATTCCCAACCAAATTATCCTCACATCATGAAACATAATATTACTCTATAGCTTGTTCGTGGATTAAAATATGTTGGAATTTCCATACCATAATTCATAGATGAATTAATTAGTGAACCTTATGAATTAATGTGGAGTTATTCCACTACATGTTCTAGATCTGAGTATCATATCAAGAATGATATAGTCATATAGTAATCATGGATAAATATATGTTTTTCACTCTATAATGAGATGGTTTCTCCATGGAGAATCAGTTTCTAGAAAAACTATAGATGGTGTTGGAATTAAATAATAGAATAATGGTATAAAATTCTCGAGTTCAACTCGTACTTAATGACACTTAATGTGTATTGAAAAACTATTGGTTACACCTATAATAATTATAGTGATATTTAAAAAATATGAATAATACACATGATGTGATTAATGAATTGATTTTTAGTAGTATATACAACCACCTAGAAGAAAGACCTAAAAATATAGAGACTTGAAAATGTATAAAAATATTATGAGATCTCAGGGAGGTGTCCTAGATTAGATTTTTAATGGTTAGAAATGAGTAATGGGGGTATCCATGAGTCTCTCTTGCAAGAATATTTTTGGACTTTTTAATGTGTAATAAAGATAAAATTACCAACACACCATTATTTGTGTTATATTATTAATTGTTTAATATAAACAGTTCAAAAGAAATTAGAGGAGAATTGTGTTCCATAGGGATTTGAGATTAGTGAAATTTCATCTTCTGATGGTTGTGAACATATTCGATTAGTGCAACCACTATATTCATTGTAACAAAAAATTTGTGACATTTAGTGTTTTTGGTGCATAAGAACATTTCCAAACATTCCCCTTAGATTACCATGTTTGGATGACCGAAGTAAAAACATGTGTGTACCATCTCTTTTTATATTGTTGATATATAATTTCTAAGGAGGAGAGGTAGAGGCTTCCATATAATATAGAACAAGATCATTGGAATGTTTCAAGAAAATAATATCATGATACCTTCACCCCCCTACCAAATTAGGATGTTTACCCTTTGTTTGGTACCAACATGTGGTGTCAAAGATGAAGGTTCATAATGGAAATATATCTCTCTATGAAGGCATGTTTGAAATTTTTAATTATAAAGGAATTTCTATTTTATAATGAAATAAATTCTAGTTGTGGAATAATTATATGAAACACTAATTTAAATAATTTTGGATGTATGCTTACATAAATAATGTGAATGGAATATAAACTTGTATGAAGATTGGATCTCTATCAGAAAATACAGAATGGTATTTGGATGTATTTATTAATATATTAATTCATTTTTTGATCTTCAGAAAACCCATTTTTGAAAAAAGTGATGTCATATATAACCTCTCATTCAATTTGGAAAACATATAAATATTAATGGAGGTGATTAAAAAGTTTGAGAAATAATAGTACTAGTGTTTTGGAATAAGTATGAAGACTTAAAATTTAGTTTGAATGAGTTGGTTGATAAATTCCTTGATTGACTAAACATTATAATAGAATTGGATAGAGCATTGATTATTTTAAAAAATTTAAAATGATCTTGAGTATATTACCTTCATGGTTCAATGAAAATTTATATGTTATTTAATATTAATATCATAATGATATGGAAGAGGAAAATCCTTATAATAAACTCATTACATATGGGATGAATAATTATGATAATGAGTCCACATCAAAGGAAGGCTCTCAGGAGCCAGTGTTCAAGGAAATTATGTAACATTCTTTATAGGAGGACCCTAGAAAATAATTAGTAGACGGAGTTATCTCTTTATTATCCTCAAATTTAAAAGGAGGAAATAGAAAATTCAATTGATTGATCCCAAATTATATCTTATGATTTGGTGACTTAGGAAATCAAACATACAAGTGGATAAGAAATTATATGATGATGATAGGGAAGAATATCCTAGTAAGAAACCATTCAGGAGTGAAAAAACAAAGAGAACCCATAGTAAAATTTATTTAATTTGAAAAAAACATTGCGACAAGATGGTGGAATATTTGGAAATAAGAAGTATATATGGTAAAGGATTATATATAGATTGATTAAGATATCATTCTAGATGTTTTATACATATAAAAAGTTGAATTCAATGATGAAAACGTTGATGAAATTTATGGGAGAGTTTACCTCATAACAAAACATAAAGTTTCTATTAAAGAAATCGATATTCAGAGGTACAAAACCAAGAAGGCTAATGGGGTTTTTCAAGACTAAAAAACTCTATATACACAAATAATAATAATAAAATTAAATATTTAAAGTGGAAATTGAATGACTTAAAACAACATTTTCATGAAACTCAGAGAATGGAGTTAGGTTTCAACTCATGTCTGATGAGAATTCATTAATTATTAATGGATTGGCCAAATCAGTGAAGGAATAGTTCAAAAGAATATAGGTACTCAAATTTTAATTCACTACAATATATGTGTGGTGATCAACATGTACTTCATAATTCCAATATGACAATGTGATGTTTAAGTGTACTGACGTATAAAGAGTCCAATAAAGTTTTCATGGAATCTTCTTAATAGATTTTTCCCAACCCAAATGTATAATGCCTCAAGGATAAAGGAAAATCTACTATTGAAAGAAAAAAAAGAAGAAAAAAATAGTTGATGTAATACCCCCAGCATCAACACCCTGAAAGTAGGATTATTATAACATTACACGAAAGATCACTATTGATCAAGATGAATTTTAAAGTAAGACAACTCAATTCTAGTGTTATTATAATAAAAAAATGAACATAACAAATATTTTCAGTCAATATATTAAATTTATTATAGAGGTTAACAAAGAAAAAAAATCAAGATATATTTCTCATTCTGTTAATTATTTTAATAGATATTTATTTTATTTTGAATTTTATGGGGGAATGATAATTAATTGTGTATCAGGGGTATGAATGAAGATATAAAAATTGACCCGAATAAGTAAAAAATTATTGAAAATATTATCGATAAACATAAAAAAAAATTAAGATGTGAAATTTTATGAAGGGGAATGGACGTGGATGTTGAACAAACTTATTCACCAATAAAGAATGTGAACCAGTAGTAATGGATTAAAAAAGGTGACAATACCAATTCTGCTAGTATTTCATTATGGGAAATAGAAAGAGATGGAATGTGGATTTCTATAGTGGGAGTATTTATCACTTATAGGTAAATAATTACCTTTTCTCTAAAATCAAATATGATAACTATAATGTTTTTTGTTTCAGTAATTATGCGGGGAATAATATTATTGGTGTTTAAAATGATAAATTTAATGTGAAAGTCCAAAGAAAAATAGAGGTATTGTTTGATTAATCCTACAGCCATAATAAGATTAGTGTGACTAAATTATGTGACTTGGGACATGAAGTTAATTTAAGTTATAAAACATGAAATATAAAAGATATAGATAGATTAGATCTATTGTAATGAAGACGTAGCAAGGGAAACCACTGTATAATTTATATAGGAAAAGATAAGTCATGTAATATAAAGAATAATAGAGACAAATATAGTTAAATATGATTGGCCATTTGTGTCATAGATTATTGGAGTACATGGTGAGAAATTTAGGATCTTGAGACATCCCAAATATCAAACCTATTCACAATCACATGTTTGATGGTTTTTAAAAAGGTATTGTATTTAGAATACCAATATTCTAATGAAGGATAAATAATCAGGGTTGCTCAATCTAGTACATGTGGATGTCTTTGGTCTAATAGAACCCAAATAAATGGATAGAAAATAATAATTTTTCTTGTTCATTGGTGAATTTTATAAGATATAAAGGATTACGATGTTTACCCAAAAATAAAAGATGTTCATCTTCTTTACCCAATACTAGAGGAAAGTTGAAAGAATATTTTTCTTAAAATTTTAGAATCAATAAACACAAAATGGTAAAAAATTTATCAAAATATAATAAGTGGAATATCATGGAAAATATTGAATACAACATCATTTTATAGTGGTGAGGACTCCTCAACAAAACAGAATCATTGAGTTGAGGGACCAAATCATTAATGACATACCAGAAATGATGCTCATTGAGAAAAATATTACTTAATCTTATTGAAAGGATATGTTCTAACATAAATTTATATATCCTATAAGGATTTAATTTTCTAAAATTAATATATTATTTCCTATTATATTTTTTTTCTAAGAAACTAAACCTCAAATACTTTCAAGTATTCAAAATAAATTGTCATATTCTTGGTACAATGATGATTCATACATTTGACTATCATAGGTATAATGGAATTTTTTTTATTATTCATCCAAATTTATGGATTATAAATTCTTTAACATGAGTCTTGGTATAATAAAGGAATGTAATGATGTAACCATCACTGAATATGAGAAAAAATTGAAATATAAAAGGAATATTTCACAGTAGCTAAGAAGTGATTTTGAGGAAGAAAGTAACTCTAAAGTAAAATGATCATGGGGATTAAATGGGTCTATAAATTAATTATAATTATAGAATTATTATAATTAAAATTCTAAAAGTCCAGTGGCTACAAAATGGGTAAAACTTCTAACTTTTATTAGTGAAATTATTTTCAGTTATTGGAAAACTCCAGTTCGAACAAAAATGTTAAATGCTCAGTAGAAAACCTCACATTTATATTATGTATAAAAAACTATTGAATTGATTAATAGAGATGAAATATAGGTCAATTCTATAATTGAACAGAATTTCCAAATTTGATAAACACCATACCTTATAATTTGATTCAATCATTAATAATAATAAAAATTATTAAAAACAAGTGGGTATTCCAAAATAAACTCAATGAATATGGAAAGGTGACTCATAACATATCATGTATAGCGTTGAAGGTTTATTCTAAAAAAGAAATTTATTTGAATCAAATTTTTAATCATTTTTATTGGTTTGAGAACATAATATTGTTTTTTAATGGTCTAGTAAAAAGGAGCAATGTATAGTAATTGGATGTTAAATTAACATTCTTTAATGGAGTACTTGAGGAGGAGGGGTCTATTTAAAAATAAGATGAATTTATCATTGATCAAGGTAAAAATAATTTTTTATAGATGAATAAGATACTATACAGACTGAGACAAGCACCAAGGGCCTTGTAATAATGTTTAGAGTAATATCTAATGAATCTTGGATTTCAAAGAGGAAGAGTGAATCATAGCCTTTATTTACAAAAAGGTATGAGATTCAATACCAATGGCTACAACTATGGATACTAGGATAAAATTTTCAAATAATTAGGTTTGAAAGGTGTTTGATGTAGATGAATGTTAACATATTATTATGAGTTTTATGTATCTCATATCAACATGTCCCAATATAGACATTTCTATATTCCCCCTTTCTCGCTACCAAAGTTGTTCTAAGAAGAGTAACATGAAATATGTGAAGAGGGTACTTCGATATATCTGTTATACGGTGAATTTAGAATTATTTTATTTTAACACATCATAGAAGGAGTTTTTGGGATACACATATGTAGATTGGAAACATAATAACCCTGACCCTAGTTTCCTAGAGTCAGTGTCTTCTTTATTACATTGGCATAAGATACAAGGAACCACATCCTGAAGGATCAAATTGTTTAGTAGTCTTGTTAAAATAGATATATACATGATTACCATATTATATTCTAATAAACCAATTACAACACATTTTTTTAACAATATCATTATTCCCTCTATAAAATCCTTGATAATCATTTATATCACACTTCATAGATTCTTGGGAAAGAAAACAAAATAAGGGGGAGCATAGATTCCCAGTAAGAGTTACATAAAAATTAATCTAACAATAATCAATAGTAATAATTAATATGGAAAGTTATATAATATAACACAAATGTCAATTAAATAATTTGACTATAATGAATAGATAATTTATAATAAATATGGAAAGGTAAATAACTAACTAGACATTTCATTTTATTAATAACATGACTATCATGAATAGTAATGGGATAATCTATATGGAATGGTAAATAACTAAAAAAACATTCTATTTAATCAAAAAAATGAATATCATTAATAGATAAGAGATAATAAATATGGAAGGGAAAATTACTGAACACGAATTCCATTTATTAAATAACTTTATTATAATGACTTGATAAGGGATAATCCATACAGAAATATAGATAAATGAAAACATATTACATTTCATAAATAACATGAATATCATGAATAAATAATGAATAATCAATATAGGAATGTAAATAATATAAAAAATAATTCCATTTATTCCATAACTATGAATGAAATGAATCCAAATATGATATCATTGGGAGAATCTCATGAATAATAATAACTGAATTCATAACAAAGGAAATGCTTAATTATTGGATGTCAAGATCTCTGATATTTTCAAAATGAAATTTTTAATGAATGAATTTTTTAAGGATGTAAATTCATAATTATTGAATATTAATATCAATAACATAAGGGACAAGTAAAATTTGGGGGCTACTCAAATATTTTAAAGAATACCCAATGTGTCCTTTTCCCCTCTTGTAAAATCCCTCCTCACCTCCCCCCTCATTAAAACACTGAAGACCTTTTAGACCGACCAAATCCTTTACAATATCTCCAAAATTCCCTCCCATCATCCTAGAATCCTTCTTTTTTTGTTATATTTACATCTATGTAAGTCCTTTGGCTAAATCAAAATTGACTTAACCAATGAAGAAGTAATGTCTTTTCTCAATATCTGTTTTATTATTTTCATTCTCCAACTACTAAACTATTATTATTACATGATTATATAATAAAATAAGTGTTATAAATATAATTATATTTTATAATTATATAGTTTCTACCTAAAAAACACACACTTCCATTAAAGGGGTAATGAACCTACCATTCTTGTGTTTGTTGAACAACCGCCTCACGAAATGATGTTGTCGTTTTTAATTACCACATATCATGGTTTTGAATTAAAATGGAAACTATTTTTTATATTATATACATGATATTTATAATGTATTTATGATTATTTAATTATTATATAACACATAACTTTGTGATTTATATTTTTGTAAATATGATAACTTATTTTGTGGGTGTGTGGACTACCACATCCTCAAAGCAACGTGATTCGTTCACACTCTACAAGGATTGTGTTAAAGATGGTTTTAATAGATTTATATGATATATATATATGAAATAATAATTATATTTTACTTAGTATATATATTCATATATGTAATTTAATTTCTTTCTTCCAAAATAATAATTAGACTGAAACAACGTTCATGCGTACATATGGTCTACCATCTCCATGAATGATGTGTTACATTTCTTATTTCAATTATTTATATATTATTATTAATATCCATATTATGATATATATGATATTTATATCATTATTTACATCCTCAAAATAAGTAATTCATTATATATGTTATACTATCAATAATAACAAGCCAAAATACATATGAAAAAAAGGGTATTACCTAAAACATAACGTTAACATGGAATTGATAACAAACGGATAATATAAAGTCATATGTAAAAAATAAATTGTAGGATTTAATTTAATATCATTATATACTATATTTTAAAAAACATTATGCATTATAAAAGATGTTTCAATGAGTACTAATATAGTAAATACATGAGGTAAGGAGATTTCTAGTCTCACTTTTATATCTGTAGGATTTATGCATTATTAACCACTAGTTTCCTTTGTGTGGTATATATACTACCCATTAATTTATTATACGATTACTAGACTTATATTTATGGGTAATTATATATCCATTTTATTATCTCTATTTAATTTGGTTTAAATTTCAAAATTTACCAATTCAGTAAAGTAGTTTTGTCTCAGTTTCCTTTCTTTGAGACACATGTCATGATATGCACTAATATTCTTATATAAGGTGTATAAACTACCCTGTACATGTTATATCATGAATATAATTATTTTAATTATATTTTATGATAAATTTAATTTCATTTAATTACATGTTGAGTCATATTTAAAGTTACCAAGTGGTAAGAGTTTACTGCAATAGTCTCATCATTTATCAAGATTGTTTACGATTATTCTTTCATTGATGAAATATTATAATACATATTTAATGAAAAAACCATAATTTTGTATTACTATTTCTAGTCATTATTTATTCATGCATTAGTATCATTTTTTCACTCGTTTTTACTTAATATAGTTATGAATGAATTTTTAAGAAAATATGACCTTATTTATCTCTTTAGTCATATACTTGTTTTATTCAAAAACAATGTTTTCCAAAATGTTTTCAAAAATATTTTTAAAATGATATTTTAAGATCACTTTCAAGGAAATATATTTTTAAACTATTTTATGGTTTTCAGAATATTCTTTATACATTTTTTAAATATATTTTCAAACAATTTTGTTTTCAAAAATGTTTTAGGTTATAAAAATAAATTTTCAGAGAAGAAAGGATATTTTTATCAAAAAATGTTTTCAAAATATATTTTCCATATACGATGAATTTGTTTGTTTAATTTTATCCTTTAATGGAAATATTAACAAATAATATCATTCATAATATTTCATTAATTGTATATGTTTTCATGTAATGATGTTTATGACACTCGTTTCTATTCTATATGTTATATGATTTTGAAACACACTTATTTTCAAGGTTATGCTTTGATGAAATGATTAAAAGGCCTATATTTTTTCACAAGTTATGATATTATGATATGTTTATGATACATGTTTCATTTCATGGATTATTATTTGATTTTTATTTAACCCATATATCTTTATTATTAATTATATGGTGAAAGTTTTATTAACATGAGACACATGTATATATGATTTTATAATGTGATGGGTGTGACAAATTTCTCTCTCCAATGCATGGGGTAAAGATTTATATATTAGGAGATAATGAATGGAATGAAGTCGACCGGATTGATCCACTATGGAAGATAGGGAAACCCGATCCACTATAGGTAGATCGGGAAAACCATTTCCAATATGGGATTATGGGGAAACACATTCCACTATTGGAATATGGGAAACATGATCCACTATGGGAAGATGCGGAAGCCTGGTCCACTATTTAAATATGGGGAAACCTGATCCCTTATAAACAAAGAACTACGACTAGGTATAGTGGTGTATCCCACCCAGAAGGTTTAGTCACCATGAAGCAACCAGGTATATATTTGGAAAAGAGTCATGAATTGTGTGGAATGTTTTTATATACTTAGGTGAATGCCACAAGTCTTTGTCTTATGGAAAATTGTTTCTCTCATAAATCATATTCATTGATTCCCTTGTGATTTGTGTATTATTTACTACTAATATTTATTCTATGACTAGATTATCTGATATTTTATATGAAGGTTATTACCTTCTCATGTTATTATCATGTAATGGCACACTTATGTTTGTGATTATGCTTAAATATCTCCCTTTTTTACCCATACTGAGCATCTAAGCTCACCCTTCGTTATATTTCCCTTCCCTAGGTTATTAGGCAATATATTATGTATTATGTGTCTATGTAGGGTTATATTCATGAAGAACCTAGTGTGAGATAATTGAGATCAATTATGTACCAGTGTTTGTGTTTCCTTTTTTCCAAAGTAACTAGTCTAATATGTTATATGGGTGTCTGTTTGTGTAATGTATTATATATTGTGAAAACAATTGTAATGTTAGTATATGAAAAGTGAGGTCCTTTCTACTTTGTATTAGATAAAAATATTAATTAACCTTTTGAAATTATAATTATGAAAACTTAGTGAGAACCCTAAGGATATGTCTAAGGATAAGTCTAAGGATGAATAAAAGTAATGGAAAATGTCCTTGAATTTTGGTAAATGATTGAGGGAGTGTTTATTTGAGAAATACATCCATATATAGATATTTAAAGAGGATCTGTATCTGGAATAGATTTAAAAAGGGTTAAAACCCGCGAATCACCATATTGATCTAGACTCTATTGGGAATAGGTTCATGCCAATGTGCCTTGTTGCACACTGAGTTTGACAATCTCTGGGGATGTGATTTAGGAATTCACAAACTATTTAAAAATCATCAATAACTATTTAAATATAATTTATCTATTAATGACCTAGTAAAAACCTAAGGATTAATAGATTAATTATGTCAATGGATGGAGCCCGAAGGAACCATATTAATGGAGATTGCAATGTAAAATGAAATAATTTTCTTCTTGAGAAACTTAATGTTATGGGAGATGAATTGTAAAGTATTGTTTCAATGATCACCAAAATATATAAAGATATGAGGCATGATGTGATTCCATATGTGAAACGGAGGGGGTAATTCTTTTGATTCCTTCATGATTCATCTACCACTTTCTTTCAGAGTGTCTTCTGATCCACCTGTTTCAAAATAATGGATCACTACAACTAAAAAGATATTTTATGTCCTCCAGGGTTTGGAACATGAGAAAATTATTCTAGTTCTCTATTATTTAGAAGATAAATTATACCAATTTTAGAATTTAATCTTGAATATGAGGAAGAAATATTAAATAGGATCTGTGGATTGGGATGAGTTCAAAAGTTTATTCTTTAATAAGTACTTTCTTTGTGTTCTTAATATGAAGATGGAAAAGTAGTTCCCTAAGTTAATGAAAAATAATGATGAATCTATCTGTTCCAAAATGTAAAACATCATAATAATTTCATGGTATTAGTATGGTATTATAATAAAACCATAATTTAAGGATGATGGATTCTTCGGTAGCTTAAATCTAAGTAAGTATCGTAGGGGTATTTTCAATAAGATACTTTTGTATCAACGATGATATTGTGTGTTGTGCAATAAATGATGAAATAGATTTCGGAGTTATGTGTCAATCTCATGGTTTTAAAAATAAAATGAAGATTGAGTTTAAAGAAAAATCTAAAAAAACAGTGAGTGAATAATATATCTTTCATTTATACTCTATGTGTGCAAAGAATAATAGTGGGAATTGTCTTATGGGGTAAAATAAATGTTTTAAGTGAATAATATAAGTCCATCAAGAAATTCATTGCTAAACTGATGGGAAGATGTTTTCCAATGATTAAAATAGAGGTAAATATGTATAGAATTAACAATTTTCACTTCAGTGATTCAAGTTTAAGGAGGTTGGTCATTATAATAACCAATTACTGAACCCGAAGTTCAGTGGTGATGATCAGCGTTAACAACTTATTAAACATAGGGACAATGAAAAATATCATGTGATCACTAATTTTACTAAGGGTTGTGATAATGATATGGTGAAAGGTACACTTACTATACAGTCTAGAACTAAAAATGTATTATTTTATTCTGTATCTATCTTCTCCTTTATATCAAAATAATTTTATATGTGTAATAAGATTCAACCCAAATGATTAGAGGTGGAATTAGTAGTGTAAACCCATTTTGGTATAATGATTTCATCTCATGTCTTTGATTCCTCTCTGATTTAAATTTGTGGAAATGTGCTTCTTAAAAATTTTATAATTCTTCCTTTGGTTTAATTTGATGAATTATGAGGCATGGGTCAAATTTTTCTATAGAACCAACACATAAATTTTCAAAAAAATCATGTTGCATTTGATATTGTAAACTAACCTATAATCGGTAATCTGTGGGATGATATGTATAAACATCCGATGGATATTAAATCTAGTTTATGTGTTTTAATTATCATTTAGAAGGTGTGTTTTCCTGAAATGGTTTGCAAGAAACATGATATCGTTGATATACCTATTGTTCATGAATTTTTGGATGTGTTCCCAAAATAGTTTCCTAGACTTCCACCAAAAAATGATGTTGAGTTATCAATATAACTTATACCTAGTTCCACAAAATTTTCAAAGACTCCCTATAGAATATCCCCAATTGAGTTGAAGGTATTGAAGAAGAAACTCCATGAAAACCTTGATAAGGCAGTGATTCGAACAAGTGTGTCACCTTCAGGCACACCTATTCTTTTTTTAATAAAAAATATGGAAAAATGTGATTCTTCATTGATTATAAAATGTTGAACTAGATCATGATAAAAAAAACATTTATCATATTCCCTGTACTGATGACTTGTTTGATCAACTTTGTAGAGCTCAATATGTTTCCATGTTTGTACTTTGTTATAGATATCATCAATTTAGGGTCAAGAAGGTTGATATAAATAATATAGAATTCCATATAGGGTATGAACAATATGAATATATATTGATGCCTTTTCATCTTACTAATCCTTTTTATATCTTCATAGACATTATGTATATATTATTTAGATATTACCTCAATCAGTTTGTCATAGTCTTTATTGACGATATTCTTATAAATTCAATGACTAATAATGGTCATTAATACCACTTTAGAATTATACTAAAGACCCTAAGGAAGGTGAAAATATATAAAATATTTAAAATTTGTTAATTTTAGATGAAATGGTTACATTTTTGGGTCATATAATCTCATGAAATTGTATTGTTTTAGATCCGTCAAAAACCAAGGTTGTAGAATGTTGTCCTAGACCATCCATGGTGATCGTGATCTTTGTCATTCTTGGTTTAGATTTAAATTATCGACGGTTTTTTGATATTGTCCCATGAATATCTAATCATATAACAATATTATTTGTGGTAATGTTTTCATAAAGAATGTGTAGGTATATTATTTATGGAGAAAAGTGTGATATATATACCAATCATAAGAGTCTAAAATATATATTTATGTAGAAGAAGTTGAACATGCTCCAGAGATGTTGGTTAGAGATAACAATGGAATATGATTGATCAATACATTTCCATAGAGGTAAATAGAACATGTTGGTTGATGATTTGAGTCGAAAGAATCATTCTAGATTATCTATGACGAGGATCAAAAAATATCTAATATTTTTGGATTTGAAAAATATAGTTTCATAAATCATAATGGAACTGGAAAAATATTATCTTTCTCAATTGAATGTTCAACCTTGTATCCATGTGAATACTAAATAGTCATTAAAGAAATATGTTGGTAAACCAAATAAGGCTAAAAAATTTCTTGAGTTTAGCCTTAATCTTGATGGAAAGAAAAGTTTTTGGAACTATGTATATGTTCCATCCATACTGCATTAAAATAACGATCTATTAGAGGAATATCATTGTTCTTCATTATCTATTCATCTTGAAAGTATGAATATGTATAGGGATTTGAAGGAATACTTCTGGTGGGATGACATTAAGAGAGATATCATAGAGTTAGTATCTCGGTGCTTGGTATGCTAGAAAGTTAGGCCTTGGAGAAAAAAATATAAGGGGATGTTGCATCCATTACCTATACCAGAATGAAAATGGGGGAACATAACTATGAATTTGGTTGTTGGACTCTCCATAACCTTTAAAGGGTTTAATAACATATGGGTGGTATTTTATCTCCTTACTAAGTAAGTAAACTTCATTGAAATTATAGAATACTTCTCTTTGGTTCATCATTCCAGGATAAACATTAAGATAGTTGTAATGTTGCAGGGAGTACCACATTCTATTATATATGATTGGGATCAGAGTTTTAACTCAATGTTATGGTGAATTATTTAGCAAGATCTTGATATATAATTGACTTTTAGAAATGCTTATCATCCTCAAACAGAAGTCTGGTCTGAAAGAACAATCTAAACCGTATAGGATAGGTTGAGATCTTATTCTCTAGATTTGATTAGTAGTTGGTTTCAACCCCTTCCACTAGTTGAGTTTTCTTAAAAAACTAACTTTCATTCATGAATTCATACGCCCCCTTATGAATCCCTTCTATGGGAAGAAATGTAGAGCCCCAATGTGTTGGGATGAAGTTATAGAAATAAATCTATTGGGACCTGAGATCGTTGAAGAGATTGTTGAGAAGGTTAGAACCATTCATTAGTATATCATGACAGCTCAAAGTATGTATAAAAGTTATGCTGATAACAATTGATGTGATCAAGAATTTGAAGTCAGTAAGAAGTTGTTTCTACAAATTTCTCCATGGAATAAGATTATGAGATTAGGGTAGAAAGTGAAACTAAGCCCTAGGTATATCTATCCCTTTGATATTCATGATTTTATAGAGATTGTAGCCTATATTTTGTCACTTTATCTAAATATATATCAATTCCATGATGTGTTTCATGTATATATTATGAGTTAAAACATACCAAAACCTTCACATTTTCTGAAATCATGGGTCATACCACTGGAGTAGGGTCTTTCTTATGAGGAATAACCAATAGAAATTCGGGATTGTACATAGAAGGTTCTAGGAAACAAGAACACACATTTGTTAAATGTATTGTGGATAAATAAAAAATAAGATGAAGCAATGTGGTAAATTTAGGATATGATTTGTAATAATTATCCTCATTTTGTTGTATTAGAATGATGTATTTCAATGGGAAAATTCATTTTAAGGGGGGTAGAGTGTAATACCCTATGTTTTTAAAATCCATTTTTTAAAATAAATGAATTTTTATTTTATTTATTTCATTGAATAAGACACTAATTTAAGATTTAATTATATACTATAATGATTTAGCATTTCACTACATGAAACATTGTTTGGGCTTCTATTATAGTCAACACTGAGTTTCTACGAAACATCATTTTATTGTTACAATTATTTTAAAAATATAATTATAAGCTAGCCATTAAAATTAATAATATGATTACAAATAAATAATTTTAAAATATTATTTATAATGGTTTTATATAAATAAATAATATATATAACAAAACATATAAATTTTGTTAAATTTATTATATGTTTAAAAATATTGTTTTCTCAAGTGAACCACTTTTTATGTCCTTCTGTGAACAATAATTAAATTAAATTTAGATAATTTTAGAATTTTAATTAGATAAAATAAAATCAATTTTTGAATTTATAATGTCAAAATTACATAATGTTGATTTTTTTTGGATTTTTCTAAAAAAATTATTTTTAGTTTAATAGTAAAAAATGCAGAATTTTAATTCAAAACTTCTTTTTCATCAAAATTATATATATTGATAAATTAGATTTTAATTTGGTTTTAAAATGTAATTATATCCAATTTTGGTAATTTTATCCAATTTCTCAATGAAATTGGATATAAAAACATTTCTAACATTTAAACCTTTTCTCTTAAAAACCCACTATCATGACACATCTCTAGGATTAATTTTAAATTAATTTCTATCACCTTTGTGATTTGAATTTTTCCAAATTGATTTCATATTTTTAATTTGTATAATTTATAATATCTAATGAGGTTAAATTATTTTTTGACCAAAAATATTCGTGAAAGTAATTAAAATTAACTATAGTGATTAAGGTAAAATAATTTTAATGGAAAACTAATATTAAGAAGTAAGATGTAAAAATGAACCAACATTTGTCTAAAAATTATCTTATAGACATATGTTTTCCAATACAGCTAATAATTATCTATTTGGATCCCCTGGGAGGCTAGTAAAATATAGCGGCACTCAAATCTTTTCAAGATTACACATTGTGTCCTTTTCCCCACTTATAAAAGGTCTTCTCTTGTCCCCCATTTACACATCTCAAGGAATTTTGAATCAAAAAACCTCTACTCAAATCTCATCCAAAATTCCTTCTCTTAATATTACAAGCCTCACTTTGGGAAAAAAGGCTCCAATGAATCCTTTTGGTGCAAACTAAATAGATTTACCCAATGAAGAGGTAACATCCCTCCTCAAGCTCTTTTGATTCATTTTCATTCTACAATCCCTAAAATATTATAATTCAATGATTATATAGTAACCTTAATTGTAGAGACCCGAAGATTGATGTACATGGACATTACATTACTTTTTCTGAATAATTAATACATAACAAAAATAGACACACAAGGACCATAATAGTTTAGTGTCTTTGGAAACTTGGAACATAATCTTCTAATCGTGGTGAAAGATCTTCAACATCTCCCATAAAGATCTTCCACTTTTTGTTTCCTTACCAAAAATCTTTCTTTTGATCCTGGAGGAAAATAAAACATAAAAAGAGTGAGCTCAAATGATCAATAAGGGTAAGCATGGATAAAATAAAACACACCATATACAGTTGAACTTAAAAACATGAACATAATGTTTAAACATCAAAATCATGAGCAACGACATAAAACATGGAATTACATAATGCATAGATCATAATGGAACATAAACCATGATAAAATAGCATGGGAATAAAACATGTAATTGTGGCATCCATTAAGCACATGTAATGATTTCCATAGTAGCCAAGGCATTACTGCCAAGACCATCTTAGTGGACAAAGTCCCATTCTGAATCGAGTTCACTCCTCATTTCAGTCCTGTAACACTGAACTGGATAAACTTACCGTTCCAGCCATGTCTATCTCATGAGATATAAAATCTTTACCCAATGCATTGGAGGGAGATATAAGTCCCACCCATATCATAATGAAATCATTATTTCGTGAGACACAATATCATAAATCATACATCATAGCATAACCCATGTAATAAAATGGGATTCTTAAACATCATGCCATCATAACATAATCCATAAAAGTTTGATATAATTTCATCATAAGAAAATTTAAACCATTTAAATCATAGAGACATATTACTTGAAACATACACATATGAAATAATGTCATCTTAGATGGAAAATAGTTTTGGAAGAACACTTGAAATGAATTCTTGAGGATAATATCCTTTCTTCTTTAAAATCATTTTCTTTCCACAAAATTCCATGCAATTTTAAAAGAAAAGGGTTTTGTTGAAAATAATCATGGAATCTTGTAGAGGAAGCTTCTTAAAAATGAGGCGTTATGAAACCGTAAAAATCCGTTCACACCGTATAAGTTAAAAATAACATTATCCTCATACTTTTGTTGGAAAAGTCAAAAAGTACCTCGTAATGTAAACAAAAGAAAGATTCCTTACATACCATGTAGTAAAAGTCAAAAATGGGTAAAAAGGACTTTAAACATACATGAAAACACTTTTATAAAACATGGACATGGATGATATAAATAACCCCAGTAAATACTTATGAATAAGAAATCCCGGATAAAAATGAGATTTGCAAAATTATCCCTTACCTTGGGTCTGATATGCTTCGTACGTATCTGAACCTCCTCTTCTTTGAAGCACCTCTTTGAGACCTCCTCTTAGGGCACTAAAATTGGTCTTTGAAGAAGACCAGGACCTCTAATATGTTTCTAGGGAAGTGGAGAAGATAATTTGGTATGGGTCGGCCGAGCTTGAAGGCTCCAATTGGTGTGAGGAGGAGAGGGAGGAGGTACCCTTTTATAAGGGAGGAGAGGGGCACCTTTAGAATTCTTAAAAATATTAATTTATAATAAATATAAACAACTTAAAAACCTCCAAAAATGACTCATATCCGAATATTAGATGATATAGGGTTGTAATATCATCATCAAATCAAATTTAGACATGTTAGGAATTTATTTTAAACATTATCAACTTGATTTATCCTAATTTAATCAATTTAATTTTATTTGTGGTAATAACATTATAAAATTTAAATTAGAACAAATAATTAATTATTTGTTGTGAATTGTCCATAATTGGATACTTTATATCATTTTATATGATATAAATTTAAATTTATAATTTTTAAATATATTTGTGATTTTTAAACAATTTTATAATTTATTATTTTTATAAAATAACAATAGTGTCAATTTTGACACTATTCATTTATTAGAATTTAAATAAAATATATACAGAAGATATATTCGAACTAAATGCTTTAATAGAATCCTAAAAGGTCATATGTATCTAGAAAATTAGTGTAGCACATTAAATAGTTCATATAATATTTATTTTATTATTTTTAAAACCATTTATTTGGTTTATCTCTTAATAAAATAATTACTATAACATTTTTTATAATTGTTTAATATACTTATTTGTTGCATAAAAATTAAAAATAAAATCATATGATGAATATAAATCTATTACCTTTTATAATAATACTTTTACTCGAATTTATCATCTTAAAATAACAATATTTAAATTGTTATATTTATTAAATTATGAATGTGACAACTTTGCCATCATTTAAAATAAAATAATATATGTGTCATAATTGCTTTTATAAGGCTCCAAATGGTCAAATATTATATCATTGGATTATTATGGTTTAAATATACATGACCAATAAGTTTTGGTCAGGTTTTGGGCATTTTATGGTTACTATTAGTTTAATAAAAACTATATTCTTGATTTTTCACTAGATAAACAATTTCTGCATCACTATTGTGTTACAATTAATGATAATTATTTAATCCCTAAAAATTATAAATAAATTCATATAATGTATATAATTTAATTATATTTCTGGAGACTATTCATTTTCGAAGTTTCATGAAGTTTATAACTAAATTAAAATTAATATACTTATAAGATTTAAGAGAGTGGCATGGTGTCACTTTCTTTGGTAATAATAATAATTAAGTTATTTTCAGGGAAAAAAGTCCATTAAATGATTCTAATCCGACCCTTAGGTGATATGGGTTGAAGTTTAGTCATCCAATAGGATTTTGGAAGGTGTTAGGGTAATTTTATAATCTTATATTTACCCTTAATTACCCGATTTACCTTTAACTATGGTAAATAAAATTTACCATAGTTACTATTCATAATGCCCAAAAATAAAAAGTATTCTATTAATATAATTTGGACCCACTGATTCCAAATATGGAATCCATTTTTCCAAATTCAATACACAAAAGATGCAGAAATTAAATTAAAATTAACCCCGTTGTCGAAAGAAAACGGGTTTTTGTTTAAAACATTACAAAAGATTGAATTGATTTAACTTACGAATTCAAAGTAAAATCAATGATAATGACATACATTGTATTAAATGGTAAAAATATTTTATATTTATACTTTAAGACAATTCAATATTATAATTTAACCACATAAATTATTACGATGAAAAAACTTGTTTTTAATTATAATATATCGTGTTTTTAGTATTCATTAAAATATGAAAGTCATCAGAATAACATGAAAATTTTATCCAAGGTAAAATTTTATATCCTTATTCAAAAGAATAATTTTATTTTGTAAAATTGAACTTATAAACTTGTCAAAAACTATATTTAATGTTGGTGCGCCGTCAAAAGGCGGCAAAACTGCATTTTTTTAAAAATACTTATTTTACCCAAAAATTTATTTTGTTCTTATACTATGTTCTAGAAAATGTGTAAGATGAATAATAATGTTATAAATTCAAATTTTAGTTAATACTATTCATAACGTCTAGTTCATAATAATATTATAATAATATATCATTGTTTAGTAAAGCCCGGTATTGCGTACAACACACGCTATCGAGGAAGGTCGCGATTGTGTGTAATGCAAGCCAAGTCAGGGTTGCGTGTTGTTCAAGAATCCTTCATTGTTTTGTATAACAGAATCCAACCATATTTCATTTATACATTTAATATATATATATATATACACACACTCAATGTTGCGTAGAATGACTATTATAAAATGAACCTGAAATTGTGTGTAACATGATCCAAGAATAGCGTTGCATATACTGCAAGCTAATACGGTGTTGTGTATAGTACAAGTTAAACTTGGTGTGCTGTATAATGGAAGACATCAATGAAATTAAAATAATATTTTTCATAAAATCTCAGGGTGTTACATTCTACCCCCCTTAAAATGAATTTCTCCCTCGAAATTTGTCGGGGTTATAAGTCGTTTACTATTCATAGAAACCCACATCGTAAAAAGGAATACTAAAACTTAATTTTAAAAACTAAAGTATGAAATGCAGCGATTACCCAAAGTAACTAATAATTGGGTTTCCATATAGGAGAACATAGGTGAAAATATGGATATGGAAGAAAAATCTAACCATCAAGTTCTGATGGAGAGTGGTAGAGGACATGGCTATGAAAAAGCCAACAATCACAAAGCCATATATTTGTGATGATCTAAGGTAACATATGATTCATCGGATATAAGAGCACTAGACAACATTTTTGGTTTTCAAGATCATTTCTCTAAATTTGAAAATTTTTTATTAGAAGAAATACTTTCTTGATTTTGGTACAATCTCACTGTTGGTCGTTCTTTTCACAATTTCCACTTCATCTATTAAAGAAATGAAGTTGAATTTTTCATTCGTGATGTGTTAGAAGATCATGTGATAGAATGACGGGTCATTCCATCAGTCTCAAACAAAAGGTTAGAAAAGTTATCAAAAAATACATAAGACCATCTATAGTGAGATTAATCATATATGGTTCCTAAAATGGACTTATACTTCATCTATCATACCCCTTAATAAAATAAAACTAGTTTCTACTAAATAGGGACTTCTTGTAGGCCAGTGGTAGGGGAAAAAGGCCAGTCACACTTCGGTTGTGGGTTCGATTCCCACACCCTTGTCCGACGCAATGGGCTGTCGTCCGTTCTGCAGGTTGTCCTTTTTCTAAAACTACAAAACTATAACATCCTATTAATAATTTTGAAAAAATATCTATCTTTAAACAATACTATCTTATGTCCAACATAATTCATTCCAATATTTATCTAAAATACTTCGGTCCAAGCTCATAGTATAAAGAAAACGATTACTTGAAATGTCATCAACCAACCATCATTTGTCCCCATTATCTTGTTGGTCACATTCCAATCATGTGAATACCTTAATCATGTATTCTCTTGAAAAATGAATACCCATTAAACCTTAGTGAAAATATGAATGCTGTAAAAAGTTAACTCTTTCAACATACCAAAATCCAAAAATTCTATATACTCAAACCATGATATAACCTTCTACTTATATCAGTCATGAGATCATGAATACTATCAAACATTTAATTTTCTCCTTATCGCTTCATTATGCGCATATCATCTACTTTCCAAAAATATCTGAATAACCTTCCATGGTCACTGGTACCATTCAACATATACTTTCAAATACTTTAGGAAAGACAATAATGTAACAATCCTTATATGATTCTTTATTCCATAGTACCATATATTATTCTTTATAATCATACAATCATTCCACTAACTTCTTAAACCACTGACTGAGCTTCATCATTTCTTTCATCTCATATTTCATTTTTAGTCTCCTCATCATCATCCACATAAATACTACCCATACGTCCGTACTGACTCTCTTCATGAGACTTTCCCTTAGGGCATTGTTTTGCATAATGCCTGTACATTCCACATTTAAAACATTTAACCATTCTTGATGTTGTAGCAATACCATTATCCTCATCTATGATGTTAACTGAACCTTTTCCATTGCACTTACTTGCTTTGTGTCCTTCTTTTCTACACCCAAAGCAGCTTCGAGTTCCCTTGAAACAATCTCCCCGATGCCTCTTCCCACATGATTTACATGAGGGAAATTGAACTTTCTTTCCTCTATGATCATCATGAAACTCCATCTTTCTCTTATTATCTGAGTCGGGAAACATACCAAAGTTGAGATTATTGATCATATTATGATATTTATGATTAGGCATAATAATGATGTTTGGACTTCCAAATCCCATTTCATTTGGTTTCTCATGAGGCATATCATTCCATTGTCCGTCATATCCTCCATTATCATGAATCTTCCTGTTTCCATCCATTTTCTAAAACCCAGAAAGAATAGTGTGAGAGGCAAAAATCATTCTAGGGAAAACAACATAGTAAAGAGGGAGTACCCTCAATATCTAACATATTAGATTAAATTCTATGATCGTTACCGTAGTTCTAGAACTATATCCTATATGTATACTTATCCATAGGGATATCCCTAGATATACCTTAGAAATATCTCTAGGGATCTCACTAACGTTTTTACATCCTAATTTCCAAAACTTGACTAAACCTTTCCTATGATACCAACTATAGAGACCCGATGCTTAATGTGCATGGACATTACATTACATTTGCGGAATACGTAATACATAACAAAAATAGACACACAAGGACCGTAATAGTTTAGTGTCTTTAGAAACATGTAACATAATCTTCTAATCGTGGTGAATGATCTTCAACATCTCCTATAAAGATCATACACTTCTTGTTTCCTAACCTAAAACCTTTCTTTTGATCCTGAGGGAAAATAAAACATAAAAAGGGTGAGCTCAGATGCTCAGTAAGGGTAAGCATGGATAAAATAAAACATACCATATAAATTTTAACTTAAAAACATGAACATAATGTTTAAACTTCAAAATCATGAGCAACGACATAAAACATGGAATTACATAAGGCATAGATCATAATGGAACATAAACCATGATAAAATAGCATGGGAATAAAACATGTAATTGTGGCATCCATTAAGCACATGTAATGATTTCCATAGTAGCCAAGGGATTGCTGCCAAGACCATCTTAGTGGACAAAGTCCCATTCTGAATCGAGTTCACTCCTCTTTTCAGTCCTGTAACACTGAACCGGATTAACTTACCGTTCCAGCCATGTCTATCTCATGATATATAAAATCTTTACCCAATGCATTGGAGGGAGATATAGGTCCCACCCATCTCATAATGAAATAATTCTTTCGTGAGCCACAAAATCATAAATCATACATTATAGCATAACACATGTAATAAAATGGGATTCTTAAACATCATGCCATCATAACATAATCCATAAAAGTTTGATATCATTTCATCATAAGAAAATTGAAACCATTTAAATCATAGAGGCATATTACTTGAAACATACACATATGAAATAATGTCATCTTAGATGGAAAATAGTTTTGGCAGAACACTTGAAATTAATTCTTGAGGATAATATCCAATATTCTTTAAAATCATTTTCTTTTCACAAAATTCCATGCAATTTTAAATGAAAAGGGTGTTGTTGAAAATAATCATGCAATCTTGTAGAGGAAGCTTCTTGAAAATGAGGCGTTATGAAATCTTAAAAATCCATTCACGTCGTATAAGTTAAAAATAACATTATCCTCATACTTTTGTCGGAAAAGTCAAAAAGGTCCTCGTAATGTAAACAAAACAAAGATTCCTTACATACCATGTAGTAAAAGTCAAAAATGGGTAAAAGGGACTGTAAACATACGTGAAAACACTTTTATAAAACATGGACATGGATGATATAAATAACCCCAGTAAATATTTACGAATAAGTAATCTTGGATAAAAATGAGATTTTCAAAATTATCCCTTACCTTAGGTCTGATATGTTTCGTACGTATCCGAACCTCCTCTTCTTTGAAGCGCCTCTTTGAGACCTCCTCTTAGGGCACTAAAATTGGTCTTTAAAGAAGACCAGGACCTCTAGTATGTTTATAGGGAAGTGGAGAAGAGTAATTGGCAGGGGTTGGCTGAGCTTGGAGGCTCCAATTGGTGTGAGGAGGAGAGGGAGGAGGTTCCCTTTTATAAGGGAGGAGAGGGGCACCTTTGGAATTCTTAAAAATATCAATTTATAATAAATCAAACCCACTTAAAAACCTCAAAAAATGACTCATATATGAATATTAGATGAGATAGGGTTGTAATCTCATCAACCAATCAAATTTAGACATGTTAGGAATTTATTTTAAACATTATCAACTTGATTTATCCGAATTTAATTAATTTAATTTTATTTGTGGTAATAAAATTCTAAAATTTAAATTAAAACAAATAATTAATTATTTGCTGTTAATTTTCCATAATTGGATACTATATAACATTTTCTACCATATAAATTTAAATTTATAATTTTTAAATTTATTTGTGATTTTTAAACAATTTTATAATATATTATTTTTATAAAATAACAATAGTGTCAATTTCGACACTATTCATTTATTAGAATTTAAATAAAATATATAAAGAACATATGTTCGAAATAAATGCTTTAATAGAATCATAAAAGGTCATATGTGTCTAGAAAATTAGTTTAGCACATTATATAGTTCATATAATATTTAATCTATTATTTTTAAAACCATTTATTTGGTTTATCTCTTAATAAAATAATTACTATAACATTTTTGTATAATTATTTAATATACTGCTTTGTTGCATAAAATTAAATATAAAAGACTATGATGAATATAAATCTATTAACTTTTATAATAAAACTTTTACTCGAATTTATCATCGTAAAATCACAATATTTAAATTGTTATATTAATTAAATTATGAAGGTGACAACATTGGCATCATTTAAAATAAAATAATATAAATTTCATAATCACTTATTTAAGGCTCTAAATGGTCAAATATTCGACCATTGGATGATTGTGGTATAACTGTACATGACCAGTAAGTTTTGGTCAGGGTTTTGGGCATTTTATGGTTACTATTAGTTTAATAAAAACTATATTCTTGATTTTTCACTAGATAAACAATTTCTGCATTACTATTGTGTTACAATTAATGATAATTATTTAATCCCTAAAAATTATAAATAAATTCATATGATGTATATAATTTCATTAGATTTCTAGAGACCATTCATGTTCTAAGTTTCATGAAGTTTATCACTAAATTAAAATTAATATACTTATAAGATTTAAGAGAGTGACATGGTGTCACTTTCTTTGGTAATAATAATAATTAAGTTATTTTCATTGAAAAATGTCCATTAAATGATTCTAATCCGACCCTTAGGTGATATGAGTCTACTTTTAGTCATCCAATAGGATTTTGGCAGGTGTTAGGGTAATTTTAAAATCTTATATTTACCCTTAATTACCTGATTTACCTTTAACTATGGTAAATAAAATTTACCGTAGTTACTATTCATAATGCCCAAAAATAAAAAGTAGTCTATTAATATAATTTGGACCCACTGATTCCAAATATGGAATCCATTTTTCCAAATTCAATACACAGAAGTTTCAGAAATTAAATTAAAATTAATCCCGTTGTCGAAAGAAAACGGGTTTTTGTTTAAAACATTACCAAAGATTGAATTGATTTAACCTAGAAATTCAAAGTAAAATCAATGCTAATGACATACATTATATTAAATGGTAAAAATATATTATATTAATACTTTAATACCATTAAATATTATAATTTAACCACATAAATTATTATGATGAATAAAGTTGTTTTTAATTATAATATAGCGTGTTTTTACTATTCATTAAAATATGAAAGTCATCAGAATAACATGAAAATTTTATCCAAGGTAAAATTTTATATCCTTATTCCAAAGAATAATTTTATTTTGTAAAATTGAACTTATAAACATGTCAAAAACTAGATTTAAATTGGGTGCGCCATCAAAATCCGGCAAAACTGCATTTTTTGAAAAATACTTATTTTACCCGAAAAATTTATTTTGTTCTTATACTATGTTCTAGAAAATGTGTAAGATGAATAATAACGTTATAAAATTAAAATTTTAGTTAATACTATTCATAACGGCTAGTTCATAATAATATTATAATAGTATATCATTGTTTAGTGAAACCCAGTATTGCGTACAACACACGCTATCGAGGAAGGTCGTGATTGCGTGTAATGCAAGCCAAGGCAGGGTTCCGTGTTGTGCAAGAATCCTTCATTGTTTCATATAATAGAATCCAACCATATTTCATTTATACATTGAATATATATATATATATAGACACTCAATGTTACGTAGAATGACTATTATAAAACAAACATGAAATTGATTGTAACACGATCCAAGAATAGCGTTGCGTATACTGCAAGCTAATACAGTGTTGTGTATAGTACAAGCTAAACTTGGTGTGCTGTATAATGGAAGCCATAAATGAAATTAAAAGAATATTTTTCATAAAATCTCTGGGTGTTACATTAATATAATCAATATACTGATATATTTTTACACTACGGTTTATACCTACACCTACAAAATATTTCATCAAATGGGTAATGAACATTCAGTTCTTATATATGGTGAACTACCTCCTAATGAAATGATGTTCATTTTTTCCTTCACCGAATATCTTGGTTGGGAATTATGATATAAACTATGTTTTTATATAATATTTATGATTTTTAAGATTTATTTATTCTTATTTAATTATTATATTACACATACCTTCATGCTTTCCATTTTCTGTAAATACAATAACTTTGTTTGGGGACGAGTGGACTACCACCTCTTCAAAGCGATATGATTAGTTCACACTCTACATGGAATTTATTAAAGATTAGTTTAGTAAAATTATACAGCATATTTTAAATAAAAATTCTACTAGATTTATTATATATACATACATATATTTCATTTACATTCTTTCATTCAAAATGATTATTAAACAAAAACAATGTTCATGCATACGTACGACATATCGGTTCTTGGAATGGTGTATTACATTTCATAGTTATATCATTTATAGATTATTATTAATATTTATTTACATAATATATATATACTTTTTATATAATTTTATATATTATATAAATTATTAAATCATTTTCTAATAAATAGGTTCAAGAATAAAAAGACAAATCATATAGGAAAATCAAACCATATATTACCCAAAACGTAATATTAACAAAATAATTGTTAATAAACAAGTAATATAATGGAATATATATATCATATATGGTATGATTTAATTGAATAATGTTTTTTAATATATTTATAATAAACTTATATTTATTATATGTGATGTTTTAATGAGTTCAAAAAGTTGCAAGATATAAGGTAATGGAATTTCTAATCTCTATTTTATTTCTATTAGATTTATACCTTATTCACTACTCGTTTATTTTTTGCGGTGTATATAATACCCATGAATGTACTCTATGATTATTATCATTAAATTAATTGATATTTACATAACCATTTTATGATATCTGTTTCATGGGGTTTATGTTTCTAAAGTACCAAAATCAGTAAAGTAGTTTTGTCTCAGTCTGCCTTCTTTAAGACACATGCCAAGATATGCACCTATATTCTTCTATGAGTGGTATAAACTACCATAGGAAATTATATATCATGAATATTATTTCTTTTTTGAAACTTTAATATTTATGTAATTTAATTTTTTACATGGGGATTTTCATATAAATCTACTAAGAGTTAAGATTTTATTGCAATAATCTCATCGTTTATCAGGATTATTTATGATTATGTTTCCATAGATGAAATATTATGATACTTCATTCAAGAAAAATCAAGAAATTTATTATCCTATGTTTATTGATGATTTATTCAATTATTATTATCATTATTTCTCTCTTTGGTACATAAGATAATTTAAAACATGTTTTTAATAAAACATGGCCATATGTATCGCTTTGGTGGGATACAATTTTTATTCAAAAACCATGTTTTTTAAAATATTTTTATATTTTAAAATGAATTTTTTTGTTAATTTTCAATGAAAAGGAATTAAATTTTCTTATGGGTTTGAAATAATCCATTATAATTATTTTAATATATTTCTAAAAGTATTTTTTTTAAAAAAATGACTTCTATTTTAAAAAGTGTTTTTCAAATAAGAAAGGATTTTTTCCTCAAAAATATGTTTAAAATATATTTACCATATTATATGAAATTATTTCATATAGTTTATCCTTTATTGAATATATTAACCCAATACATTATAATATATGATTCATATTATTTATTTAATGGTTTATGTTTTTATGGATTGATGTTTATGATAGTTGTTTAACGTCCGTGGGTTATATTCTTCTGAAACCTACTTCATTTCATGGGTTATAATTTAAAGAAATGATTATGAGAACTGTATCCTTTCTATAGGTTAAGATATGATTACATGTTTATGATACCAATTTCATTTTGTAGTTTATTATATGATTTATGAAACCTGTCTCTTTTTTTGGGCCTTGATATGATGAATGTTTTATTATCTTGTAGCACATGTATGTATGAATTTATTATGTGACGTGTGGGACTTAAATCTCCCTATGATGCATTAGGTAAAGATTTATATCTCATCAGAAAATTATTGGAATCAATTCAATAGGCTTGGTCTAATATCGATAATGGGGAAACCTAATACACTATTAGAAGATGGAGAAACATGTTCAACTATGGGAAGATGGAGAATCCTGATCCACTATGGGATCATGGGAAAACCCATCCCACTATGGGAAAATGGGGAAAATCTGTCCCTCATAAGGAATAGACTATGAATAGGGATGTTTTTTGTCCCTCCTAGAAGATGTATTCCCCATGAAGTTCCTTGATAAGTTTCTGAAATTATTCTTGACTTATAGGGAATGATTTTATATACATATGTAAATACCACATGTCTATCTCATATGCCAATTTTTTGATCTCATGTATCAGGTTATTTTATTCTCTTATGATTCATGTATTATAATATACCAATATTTATTCCATGATTCATCTATATTATCTTTCATATGTATGGTATTCTATTCTAATGTTATGATCAAGTTCATGTGGTCTTATGTTTTTGATTATGATTATGTATCTCCCTTGTTTACCCTTACTGGAAATCTGATCTCACCCTTCATTATATTTCTATTCTCACGGTATGAAGATTCGTATTATGTATTATGTTTTTTAGAAGGAATAGAGTCATGAAGAAACCATTTAGAGATAATGTATCTCACTTATGTTCTGGTGTTTACATTTCTATGTTTCCAAAGGTGCTAGACTAATACGGCATTTCACTGTCTTTTTGTGTAATGTGTTAAGTATTCCGAAAAATGATGTAATATTAATGTATGTTATTAGAGGGGGTTTTGTAACGACCCGAAATTTTGAATAAACCTTGTTTCCTAATTTTATGTGTTATTTTATTTTTATACTCAACAAAACTATTTCATTTGATAACATGAGTATAATTAAAATGAGACCATTGGGTTTCGATTGTTATATGACTGTTAGTTAGTATGACCGTTAGAAACTAAATATTGTGACTGTTGTCTCTAAATACATGTGATCTTGGTTAATGAATATTGAAAGATGATTTGATGGCCTCACCCAGTAGTCTCGGGCCAATCGAAGCCCATCTAACAGAACTTGGGAAGGAGGTAGCACAATTGGGATTTGCTCTGGACCAAACCCAAGCTGAACTTCATCGTGTGAAGCTAGAACAAAATCGCCTTCATGAGAAGTTCAAACTGATAGAAATTACTACTCATGCAATTTTGGCTGAGCCTCCCTCGGATTCTCTCACCTTAGCACACCTTACACTTAGGTCCTATGCTGTGTTTATAAGGGGCTATGTAACGAGATCGTAACTACCTTGTGTAATACTTTGATTTAAATAAAAATCATGATTTCTTCTTATGATGATGTTTGTGAATTTTAAAATGTCTGGATAAATATAGTATGGATATTATTGATGAATTTGAAAATAAAAGGATATTTTAAAACATTTTTTGAAACCTTAAATAATTAATGATGTGTAATGATTTTAAAAAAATGGTCTTCTACAATTATGTTCAGTAAGAAATTTAGAGTCTAATAAGAT
This sequence comes from Viscum album, assembly GCA_963277665.1. Lineage (NCBI taxonomy): Eukaryota > Viridiplantae > Streptophyta > Magnoliopsida > Santalales > Viscaceae > Viscum > Viscum album. Next base: position 1,466,231,803 of record OY728140.1, on the reverse strand, counting down.
CCACTTAATTTTTGATGAATAGTACATTATGATTGGTGATTTTATGCTTAGGATTAGTAATGTGACCAAATGGATTAGTAATCTCACTTAAATAATGAATTAATATAATTTAGGCACCTTTATTAAGTAGTGTGATTCAATAAAATAGGTAAATAACTGTTTCATTAATTATTAGTCAAGTATTAGTTTTTTCGAGTGAATAGTGTTTTTTAATGAAAAATTAAATTAAAAATATTTAGAAATTTATTTTTATAAAATTGACTTTATTCATGAACTTATAGAATTGATATTGTGTTAAGGTAATTTTTGGGGTTTTTTTCTGAAAAAAATGAATTTTCAGTGAATAGTGTTTTTATTTAAAAATTAAATTAAATATATTTTTTTAAAATGGTGTTCATTTTTGAAATCAGAGCATCGATATTAGGTTAAGGTGAAATTTTGGGATTTTTCTGAGAAAGTTGAATTTTCGATGAATAGTGAAAATACAGTTTTTAAGTTACGGGTGTTTAATGATATCATTAAATGATGTATTAAGTATGTAATCAATATAGTCGATTATAAATATTAAGATAAGGTATGAGGTGTCCCAAGTGGCCAATACCATGGGCAAGCCCATGGTTTTTCCAATACCACCAATGAGGTGTCCCTTGGCCATTAATGTTGTGTCCCCTCACTTTCCCTATAAATACCCACCCTTTCCTCCGTTAGTTTTCACTCCCAACTCTCCCCCAACGAAGCTCTGGTCTCATTACCTCTGAAAGAGTCCTCCCAAGGTTCCCCCAAGCCCCCAAGGTCCCGACCTTCGAGTTTTAAGAGTTATGTTTTAAGGTAAGGGATCCGACCTCTCTCTTTCTTTCCAAGTACTCTCTTTTATGTCATTTATTTTATGTGCCATATACTTATATTGGGGGTGGTCTTTTATATTCATCCTACTGTACTTTTTATTTTCATATGATGAGATACCCCCTCTTTCTCTCATCAATTCATTTTAATAATGTTTAAGTGGTGCCGTTAGGCTGCCGAATTTTTAAGAGATTCTTTCACCCTTCTCATTTCCAAGTTCTATTATCATGTCAAGTCTTTCAAGTTATTTTTTTATTATGTTGTGGTATGATCCCTATATCAATAATACTGATATTTTATGTTCATATAATGATATACACTATTTGATCTCTTCAGTTCATTTTTTTTGATGTTTTAAGTGACGCCATTAGGCTGCTGAATTTTTGTAAGAGATTCTTTCACTCTTCCCATTCTCAAAGTTCTACTTTCATGGAAAGTCTTTCAAGTTATTTTTTCTTATATTGGGGTCTGATATCTATATCCATCATACTTCCCTATTATGTTTATAAGATGATATACCCTATTAGATCTCATCAATTCATTTTTTGAAGTTTTAAGTGGTGTCGTTAGGCTGCTGAATTTTTGCAAGGGATTCTTTCACTCTTCCCATTTTCAAAGTTCTACTTTCATGGAAAGTATTTCAAGTTACCTTTTATTATTTTGGGGTATTATATCTATATCCATCATAATTCCCTCTTATGTTAATATGATGAGATACCCTATTTGATCACATCAATTCATTTTTTAAGTTTTAATTGACGTCGTTAGGCTGCAGAATTTTCATAAGAGAAATATTATTTTTGTCTTCCTTTCAAGATTTTCATTTCATATGCTATGTCTTTAAAATTTCATTACCATATTCTTATGTCCATTATATTCTGTCCCTCGACTATTTTATGGATTATTTATGAGTGGGTGACCCATTTCCCATCTCTTTTCTGTGTTTTTTTAAAACCTTATAACATAGTCGTTATGCTGTAGAATTTTTGTCTCAAAATGTCTCTCCCTTTTTCAAAAATCCTTATATTTTATTAAGTGAATACTCAAAGCTATTCCATATAAAGGGGTATTCACATATATACCAAAATTTTCTATTTTAAATTCTTGGATTTACATACATGAGACCCACTTTCCTTTTCCGTGGGTTTAAAGTGACAAAAAGATCATGCCTTTAAAGCCGTTTTTAAAAAATTATGATTATGAAATGAAACCCATTTATTTTATGAAATTTGGGTTGTTTATGAAATTATTTATGATGATATATGTGTATCACATTATATTTAAGGAAATTTTAAGGTTGCGCCCTGATAGAGATCCAATGCATTTGGTAAAGACTTAATCTCTAGAGATGACTTTTTTTAACGACGCCTTGGTGAATAACCTTGGCAATTTTTAATGACACCTTAGGGATGGACCTTGGTGAAACAGAAATGATTTTCTATGTTAAATGTTGTAGCCACATCTTCAAGTTATGAAATACGTTATTTTTATTAAAATATGCCTCATGATTTCTTTCTCAAGCCTTAATGTTCTTTTTCATGACTTTATTGATGTATCTCAAGTTCAAATGTTAAATGTTTCCCTTGTTTCCCTTTCTGGCCTTATGTTCATCCTTTCTTTTGATGTATGTCCCTAGGTTATGAGATTCAGTAATGAAACTAGGATGAACTAAAAGAGAAGCCTTTCATGTGTTTAAGAATAATTTTTTATGTTTTCATGTTTTGAGTTCTTGGTTTCCAAGACACTAAACCTTAAAGATCCTCAGTTTTGTATAATGTAATGAAAGTTTGTGTGATAAAAATGTGGAATGTCGTAGTTGGTATCAAAGGATGGTTTAGTTATTTATGGAAATTAGTATATGAAAACATGAGGAAGAACCGTATAGAAAATTTCAAATATAGGAAATCTTCCTAGTATTTTGGTGAGTATTGAGTAAGTGGTTTATCAAGCAAATAAATCCTTGTTTGGATAAGAGCTGATAGAGGTGGATTTGGCACAGATGTACATATGGGTAAAACCTAAAAACACCAATTTGAGCTAGACTCGAATGGTAACTGGTACAGGACAATGGGCCTTGCTGCACTCTTGGTTACGACACTCCCGAATGATATGTTTTGGTAAATTCATAAGCTTAGTATGAACCATTATTAAAGGAACAAAGATAAAATAAAATTAAGATTCACATAAGAATATATGATTATGGATAACCTAGATTGGAACCTAGGGGATCACAAGTTAAGTTTTACATTTCTTCTATAAGTTTATCCTTCTATGCTTTAACTTTCTTTTTCATGATTATTGGCTAAGTATTTAAGCCCCCTAATTATACTTTCTTTTCTTAGTTAATGGAGGGAAATAGAAGAACATGTCCCAACAACCAATGTGATTGGAAATGTGATGATTAACCTATTGATGTGATAGAGATGACGAGAGATGAAGTTGAACATATTGTGATTATGCCAAACTAGATATCAAAAATCACAATTGATAATTGGTACCTAGTTGAACGCCCAAATTCTTCAAGGAAGAAGAAGACGAAGTCTCAAGTATGTTCATCTAATAAAGTTAATAAGGGAAAGAAGACCCAATTTCCTTTGTGCCAAAAGTGTGGAAAGAGGCACCAAGGGGAATTTCACAAAGGAACCGGGAGATGTTTTAATTGTGGGGTGATAGGGCATAAATTAGCCCATTGCTTCAAAAAAAATGGATAATGTGATGAATAGAGATAAGGTTTGATCTAATGTACCTTATACATTTCAATGTCGTTAATGTGGAGAAGTTGGACATTATCCAAGGCAATGCTCTCTTGGAAGGGATGAGAAGCATGATGAGAGTCAACAATCTTCAAGGACAAGGGAACAATGTAAGTCCTATGCTGAGATTGATCATGATTACTAAAGTATAGGTAACTTCTTCTCAATGACTGTCTATGTCATGTTGTTTTTTTAGTTCATTCCCTATGATCATATCTTTAATGTTTTCTAAGAACATCAAGTCAATATTTAATATGGGTTTATATCATTAAAGTAAAACATCTATTGTTATGTATCACATGTTGTTGTTGTGATGTTTTTCTTCTTGAAAAAAAAAGATTAGGGGATTAAAAGATGATTATTAATTTGGAAGATGTTCACTATTTTGGGAACCCTATATGATCGAGGTAAATAGATTACTATAGTATTTTCTTTGAGGAATAAAGGTTGACTTATATTTTAAAGAATCGAAGAATTTAAGGTGAACTTATGGTAATATAGGTTACTTATGGAAATGATTAACCTATCTTGGGAAAAATATGTTTAGGTTCGCTACTTTTTTTATAAGATGTTAGGAGTGGTTGATGTTGTCTGGAGATAAATGATGAAGTTTATTTTCGAAGACTATGTTATCAAATCCTTCTTGTATTTGGGTTTCAATCTTAGATTGGTTTATTTTGAGTAACATTAAAGGCATTTATTTATGGAATGGTCTATGATGAACTTTGGGTAGTACCGTGGAATTTTGAAGATTTAAAAGTAGTTTCCCTTCCTATAGGGTTCTTTCTTTTTGAAGAGTTTTTTTATCTTACCCTATCTGTTTTTGGAATCATGTTTAAAGATAGAATAAATAGATAGCTACTCTTTTGTGGATTATGTTATTCTCTAGAAGATAATTCTTGTGCTTTTATGAGACCAAGTAGTTTTGAATGCTCTTTGTTTGGAGAAATGATTAGTCTTGGTGAAACTTATTAAGGGATGAAACTCTACTTGAAGGTAAATTTATTTCCCTGTGTTCTTATACTATGTAGTAAATGAATTCCTCAAAACTATGAAAAGGAACGTAAAACAAAAACGTTTTCTTTTAACATTTCTTACTGGAAAATAAAATACCGTTTAACCCATTATAAGTTTGTGATTTTCTATCACTCTCCCTCAGAACATGACCCTTTTTTTCACTTCCATGTCCATGTTTTCTTACATGGAATCCTAGTATGGGTAAACTCGGTTGACCTTTGTACTTCCTTTTCTTTCTTTTAATGTAATAGTGTTACTGAATCTTTTTCCTATGTGGGACTTTCAATGAAATTTCCAATCCCAATTCTAAAAATTGCAAGGACGCAATTTCTTAAGGGGGGAAGATTGTAACGACTCAAAATTTTGAATAAACCTTGTTTCCTAATTTTGTGTGTTATTTTATTTTTATACTCAACAAAACTGTTTCATTTGATAACATGAGTATAATTAAAATGAGACCATTGGTTTTTGATTGTTATATGACCCACAGTCAGTATGACCGTTAGAAACTAAATGTTGCGACTGTTGTCTCTAAATACATGTGATCTTGGTTAATGAATATTAAAAGAAGATTTGGTTGACTCATCCAGTAGTCTCGGGCCAATCGAATCCCATCTAATAGAACTTGGGATGGAGTTAGCACCACTGGGCTTTGCTCTGGACCAAACCCAAGCAGAACTTCATCGTGTGAAGCTAGAACAGAATCTCTTTCGCGAGAAGTTCAAACTGACAGAAATTACTACTCATGCAATTTTGGCCGAGCCTCTCTCGGATTCCCTCACCATAGCACACCTTAACAGTAGGTCCAATGGTTGGGTTATAAGGGGCTATGTAATGAGATCGTAACTGCCTTGTGTAATCCTTTGATTTAAATAAATATCGTGATTTCTTTTTATTATGAAGTTTGTGAATTTTAAAATTTCCAAATAAATATAATATGGATATTATTGAAGAATTTGAAAATAAAAGGATATTATAAAACATTTTGGTAAACCTTAAATAATTAATGATGTGTAATTATTTTTAAAAAATGGTCTTCTACAATTATGTTCAGTAAGAAATTTAGAGTCTAATAAGATCAACTTAGGCCTGATTTTAAGAACTATTTTTTGGTAAACCTTAAATAATTAATGATGTGTAATAACCTTTTGTGGAGACAAATTAGGCCTGATTTGAAGAACTATTTTTTCTTGTATTGTTAACTTTTCATTTAGGTTTAACCTTGGTGTAAGTTTGGGTGAAAATTAAGAAAAATATAAGAAAAAGGGGTACTGCACGATTTGTAAATGGTTAGAGAAAATTGTATGCCCAAACCCAGTAAACTGTAAAATCTTGGAAAATAGTTTTTTTCATAGTCGGTGAATTTTTTTTCAAACTATTCTCCCTCTTAAGAGTAACTATTAACCCCTATTAAATATTCACATGGTTTAAGTGCTCATTTAAGAAAAATTGTGTGCCCCTACAAATCAAACTGTTCATGGTATTTAAGTTGACCATAAAATTATTTTCTTAATTACTCTGACTCCCTAATTAATCCAAAAATGACACGCATTCAACCCTATTTAGTTTTTCATGATTGTAGAGATCTCCATTCTAAATCAAGCCTTCCTAGCCTCTATTATTCATGATTTGATGTCTGGATTGAATATTATCACCCCTTCCAGTAAGAGATTTATATCTCAATTGGTTTTTGGTTCATATTCATTCCTTCTCATATTATTTTGGTGGTTTTTATTCCTATTTTTTATTAGATTGTGATCTAGTATTGTGGATATTGATCTATATTTGAGAGATCTCTGTTTATTTGTACATGATTTAGCGTTTTATATTCAGATCACATTTTACATCGTTGTGCTGGTAAAATTTTGGATATTTCTATTGGGAGATAATTCATCAACAAATTGAGTTATATGGTATATAATTAAAATCCTATGGTCTTTATTTAAATTTTAGATATGTAAATTTATAATTTTATTTTTATTTATATAAATTTACTTAATTATTAAATTAATTAATTTGGTGAATTAATTAATTGAGGAGATATAAATTTTAAATTTTGGGAATTATGCATTTGGATATAATTAATTATTAGTTTAATAAAGAGATTTAGAGATTGTTTATTTGGAGATAATTAATTGTATAATTAATTATGAGATATAGAGACTGAAGATTGAGATAATAAATTGTGGAATTAATTCTGTGACTTGAGTAGTGGATATTCATTGATTAATTGATGAATTAATTAATGGGTTTGAAATACTTTATTAATTGGGGAATTAATTAAGGGGTGTACATTGTTAGTTAATTATTGAGTTAACTAATAGAGTTATTATATCTATCTAATTGTTGAATTAGTAATAGAAATTGATGTGAATAATTAATTGTTGAACTAATTAGGTGATGGATGGTAACATGGTTACATAGTTGTGAATTAATGAAATGTAAAATGTTCGTTCTAATATATGCAGTATGAATGGTAAAATGGTCATTTAATTGTGAATTTAATAATGGTAACGTGGTCATTCTAATGTGTAAGGTATGAATGGTAACATGATCATTTAGTTTTGAAATAAAGATTGGGAACATTGTTATTATACTATGTAATGTGTAAATGAAATCATGGGAATTCATGTAGAAATAAAATAATGGTAATAAAGGAATTTTGAGATATAATATCACATGTGAATACTTCGGGCTTTGGCATGAGAAGAATTTGGTATTGAGGTATAGGTGTTTATCGAAACCTAGATGTTATATGGTTAAATATAGATAAATTTATAATGTTATAATTGTTTACTTATGAATTGTAATTATTTTTTTATACATCTTCATACACTTTATTTTGGCTGGATATTGTATTAGATGTCATTGGTGGCAGTATACTGAGTTGTAATCACACCCAACTCAGAATTTCTAATCAGCACCCAAATATGATTTTGTGTTTTCTGGATAGCGTAAGTGAAAATTCCTTAAGATAGATGAATAAATTGAGATATTTCTTGGATGAGGGAACTAGATGTGATTAGGGACTGGATTTGGAGTTATCATTGTCTTTACTTTTGAGTTTGTATTTAGTCACTGGACACATACATTAGCATGGAATTGTTTACTTCTTCAGTTTTTATGTTATTTCCACTTTTGGTAATCATGTGATATTGGTATTGTTCATGGTTATATGTTATTATTTTATTGTTATTTATTTTTTCTAGTGTATTATTCTGATAAATGTGGTTATGGTCTCCCCAAGATTGATATATCAGACACTGGCTTCTAGTCACCAGCCTATAGAGCAGGGGGAGGCGTGCTCGAGGTCATGTCATGAACCGGATCTGGGCACCGGTGTGTAAAACCTAGGACAAGACATTATAATAAGGGTCAGCTCATAATATTAGTAAGGTTAAGTAATGTAGAAGAAATAATGAATCAATGTGAATTATCAACATAGAAATGTAAATAACTAATAACACATATTATTCAAATAAGTGGATAAGAAAAAATTAATATGGTGAGGTAATAAATTAAAACACATGCCACATAATCAATGTACTGAGAATGAAATGCATCCATAGATATTTTTATACAAAATCTCATGGATAAAAATGATATCTAAAATGAAGGCAATGCCTTATTATTAAACATCATGTATCAAGAACATGAACCACTATTCCATCAAGATCAATTATTAAGATAGTGTATACTATTCTGATTTGGCCAAATGATTCATCTCATGAGACTATTGATTCATTGAGGGGATATCTATAATAGGCCCCCACCCATGTCTTCTATTCCTAAGAATTCCTCATATATTGAGTAGTAGATTTAATTAATACATTGTTTGTCTTATCATCAAATATCCATATTGAAAAAAGGATATAGATTAATCAATAATTCTCTTGTGGAGAATAAGTAACCACAAGGGTTGTTAATGTTGATGAATGACAATAGTATTGAAAGATAATTAAAAACATTCTTAAGGATAATAATCAATAAACATTCCAAACTATCTCATACCACTTTGAAACATTTGAATCATAACCCTCATGAAGAAATAACATTAAATGAAACTTATAATATCATGAGAATAATTATATTCATGATATAACATGTCAAATCGATGTATATACACAATATAAAAGTTAATTGGTGCATAACATCAAATAAGTCACAATGGAATGTAAATTGAGATGAAATCCCTTACATTGAGTCTGAATAATCTCATGTGCATTTACATTCCCAAATAATAAACCTATGTTAATTATTAACATTCATGAGAATATTTTTAAATTTAATTATTCATTTTAATTCACTTATTACAATTTCTTAAAAAACAAACTTTACATCGAGTGTTTTGACAATATTTGGTTTGTGTATCAATAAAAACCTTGGTAGATTTATTATTCTCAAAAGGTTCATTATATAAACATATTCTGAATAATAATCTTGATATAATTATCATACTTATACATAAATAATACTTTTAAAACCAATCATTAAAATAGCTATTAAAAAATGAACCAAATTTACAATCATGGAGATGGTAGTTCTTATGTATTCATGAGTAACATTCCCGTTTTTCAGTGATCATTATGGAAAGAAGGTAAGTAACACAATATATTTTCATAGTGTTCATTATATAATAAATACCATGTTATTTAATCATTTATACTTATACATAGGATTCTTTTTATGTAAAAGGAATCACATTGTGTTGAGGATACAGTAGTTCACACATCAATGGCTGACATTATCACTTCTTATTGTGAGAAAATGGTAGTAAAGAAAAGGATACATTATATTTATATAAAGTAATTATGTCATGAATATAATATAGATTTCAATTATGTTAAATGTGTTTAATTATGACTACCCTTTATTTATTCAATGTATATTGTGAATGAATCACGTATCTTTGAGGAGGCGGTAGTCCACACTTCCAAAAAAATGTTATGGTATTTACAGAAAATGGAAATTATAAGGGTATGTGTTATAAAATAATTACAGAAGTATAAAGACATAATAAATATCATATATAACATATATAAATAGAGTGTCCATCATAATGTTTTCTAGTCAGGATTTAAGTATCACTGAGAGGGGGAGGGGGTGAATAAGTGATATCTTTTTCTGTTATGTTTTCTTTCTTTGGAAACAACCTTCACCTCGTGTTAAATATTTATTTCCATATTGAAAAAAATTCAAACACACATCCATAGGAACACATGAAGTTATAAGTTTAACTACTCCACAAGATTATTTATGTCCTTGGTATGGTTTGGAAACAATCCAATACCACAAATTCAACTAGAAAACAATCCTTTCATGTGGAGTATAATGAGTAGAATGTTCTCTTACACTCATGTAGCTCTTTTAAAACAATCCAACAGTGTGTGTAGTTCTTCTAGAAAAAAATTATGAAATTAATTTTTTATTTCTGATTCTTGATATTATTTTAAAATTTTGGTCTTTTAAAACAATTTTCACTTTTTACAGAGAAGTTGGTAGGAATTCCTTTAAGTCCTTCGCAAGCTGTCATGATTCCTCCATGAACTACTTGTATCCTATATTAAATAAGTTGTACCAAGAAGTGCAGGTTTTTCTCAAACCACCTCTTCTTCCACGTACTGTCTCTGTTCTATAGGTGAATAATGATATGCATACCACTGATTCTCTTCAGACCACATGTACTCTACGAATGACATGTTATTAGCCAGTTGCATTCCCTTCCACATATCGCTTCTTCCTTCTCTAATTGCCTCTAATTTTGTGAACTGTATCCTCTTCTGTGAAACATTTATTATTATGTGGACCATGTATTCCTTCATAGACCATCTCCTCTTTCATGGACCATGCCTTCTTCTATGGAAAACTACGTCCTATTAGGAATCTCTCCCCCACTAACTACTTCCCTTCGAGAAATTCTCCCTCACGAACTCTTTCGAACTTAGCCAAATTCTTCCTCAGAAAAAAGATGTTATCTTATGAAACTTTCCACACTAAATGAAGGGATTAAAGTCCTTATATAGGAAAATACTTTTTCAAATCCCTCTAATTAGATTTACCCCATTTTTAAATGTCGTACAGTCTTCACCACATATTATGCGCATCTTGTGAACCATTTTACATACATGATCTTCATGCAATATTTCTTCTTTTGTAGAGGTGTAGATCGCCATCTCAATTAAATGGATGATAGAATTTTTAGTGAAATGTTTACCACCCATGAACCATGATCCACCCGCAAAACATTTATCCTATTTGGTCTGTGTACTGTGATTCATGGAATTATTCCAATTCTGAATTTCCTTCACCACTCTGTGTACCTCCTATGTGGTCCATGAACTATCATTCACAGCCCTCAAACCATGATTTTCAAACTCATTGAAGAAAAATTTTCCTTTTCCAAAATTAGAAACTCTCAATTTTGATGTCCAAAAATTGGGCAAACACTGGGAAATGACACCACCAAAAATATTTTCTTCTGTAAGAAAACCAATTCTACATAACCTTCATCTTTTTTATTCAAAAAACAACTGATTTTATCCTGAACCTTATCAATCATGATATATAGCCTTTATCAACCACATTTATCATTGTCATATTTTATGATAAATGTATTGAAACTTCCCTATCTTCCAAAAATAACTTTTTTTAAATAAAACATGGATACGATTGGAAGCACTTATTCTTTCACTTTCTTTCAAAAGTATTGCATCACAAGTTCTCCAATCAACTTATTATATTTTCAAATTACAAATTATCAAAGCATCATTATATTTAAAAATTATTTTACAAAGTGATTTGATTTATCCTTTTTACAGCAAAAGGCAAAACTCTTGAAAACTACCTTTTCTTAATTAATAAACTTGTCCATCCAAATTGGTCCCAATAGATCATAATTGCCAACTATGAAAGGTGGTAAAAGGGAAACTACCAATCATCCTTTTTTTGTGGTAGTTTACTATCCATATAAAAAGTATATTTGTTACCCATTAGATAGAAGTGTTTTTGAGTGTAGCTATAACCATCAGTAGAGAAACATCCTACTATATTGAGGATACTAGTGTTTTCATGTAATAATGGAATAATAATATTTGAGGGTGTGTAGAATGTAAATAAAACTAAATATCTTAAGGTAAAATGTTACCACTTCTTTGGGTAACACATTTTGGTTTTCACCAAAGGGATATTTGGGATGGATTTCTACCCAATGGAAGAATTATAGGATTAGGGGAGGGATGCATAGGAGATATTATGGAAGATATCGGTTGAGATAAAGTGTATTGAGAGGTGTGAGTATGTGGGAGGAGAGTATCCCTTTTTATATTGGTGGTCGAGTGACACTCTTATAAATTTTTGAAAAGTGAATTCCTACCATATTTTCCCATATATCCAATAAAGAAAAAATTAGATAAAAGGAAATATATCGTCCGAATAGGGCCAGAAAATTTTATTCGGATGTGTTTCTAGGTTATTTGGGACCTTAAAATAATGGTTTATTCCCTTGTTAAACTTAATTTCACCTTCATCCTTGTAATTAATTTTGATTACTTTCCCAAGTATTTTTAGTCAAAAACTTAGTTTAATATATTGGGAATTATAAATTATGGTGATTCTAGATATATAATAAATTTTTTGAAACTCCAATCACATTATTTTTAGAAATTAAGTTAAAATTTACCCTGCATATGGGAGGACAATCTTGGTTTTTAAAGTAAAAACATCCAAATATTTGCTACATTCTTATATTCAATTTCAAATTGAAATTGATTCCAATAAATTAAATTGGATTAGTTGATTATATTTAATAAATATTATTCTTTAATTTTTCTGTAAAATATAATTTAACTTTCTAAATAAATTATATAAAATAGTATTTTTGAATTAAAATTCATTATTTTTAAATATTCATTAGAAAATAAAACTTCACAGAAAAATACAAAAAATAAAACCTAAGTAAAACAATTTCTATTTCAAAAATGATGTTTATTTTGACATATATATTCTATAAATGTTCTGAAAATGTATTTAAAATGGGTTCTCCATGAAAAGGTTGTAAAATTATGTTTAAACAATTAGTTTTTACGCATAAAATTTGGATTGTTCTTATCTTATGAATATAAAAACTATTGGATGAATATTAAAAATATTTTATTGAATATAATATATATATATATATATATATATATTTCATTAAAATCATCCATTAATTGTAGTTAATTTAATTTTTTAAGGTAAAACACCACTGGGTACATAAAAATTGGTTTTTATGAAAAAAATTTCTTTTATATTCATTTGGTTCTTGTATTATTTTCTAATAAAATTTTATCTAATGAATTAATTTTATATTTCTATAAACCATATATTTTCATAAGGAAGTTAATATTATTCATAACCACTAATTTTATAGTTAGTCTACGTTTTATTATAGTAAATAATTATATTTTCATAATATATTATTATTCGGTTAAAACATGGTCAAATGTATAATTCAACATATCAAAAAAGTTAGTTATTGTTTTTAAGGAAATATAGGATAGTTTTCTCATTCATTTAATGCTAAAATATATATTAAATTTATTTAAAATATTTATTATATTATAAATCCTTGAGATATTATATGCCAATTAGTGTTTGGTTATACGTGTTATAGACGTTATCAAATATAATATTATTAATTTAAAATTTCATTGTCTTTAAAATATTATAATAAAAATATTCTTATTTAAATATAAGTGATATAATATAGTTTTCAAGTGTCATAAATTTCACTATGAATTTTCAATCCTCTATTATTTTTCATAAAATCCACTATTTTTATTCAAAAATAATGATTTTTTCTAATTAAAAGTTTTAATTATCATATTATAGAATATTAATCTGATAAAATAATGATAAATTTTGAAATTATAACTAAAAAATTAGTTTAGGGTGAATTTATGTGTATAATCTAAAATAATTTATTTTTTCATGAATATTAAAAATACATTTTGTGGTTCTCGGTATGTTTAATGACATCATAATTATGTCATAGAGATGTAATAACAGATTAAACACAATACATGACCTAAAATATGTTATTTTACAAATATAAATAATTTAATAAATTTAAATAAATTTCAAAATCTGTAATTTACATTACAAATTCTAAAATTGAAACTTTAACTTTAAAAATGTTATCTTGAGGAAACATTACTTTTCATTGAATAAATAAGTATAATAAAATTATGTTATAATATTTTAGATTAAAATAACATAAAAGGTATCCCAATTATCTAATACCATGGGAAAATACCTTGGTAAATTCCATGGTTTTTTATTTTACACAACCTAGGTTTCCAAGGCATATATTTGGAAATTAATAAAGAAATCCTACACTTTTTAAATAAATACCTACTCATTTATCAATTTTATCACAATAACAATAAATAATTTCTTGAATGTATTGTATTTTTTCATCCAAAAGAGTCCTCCCTAGGCTTCTTCATGAACCCAAGTTCCCAATCCTCATGTTTTATGAATAACACTTCACGGTAAGCGAAATATCTTTTTTCTCTTCGTTTCAAAAAACACTTTTTATATAGGCCATGTGGTTGTTTTTTCGATCAATATTATATTCCTTTTAAACATTCCATTACCTATAAATTATGTTTTACCAATCATATCTTACTTTCCCCTCTTTTTTCACCCTTCTATAAAACCACATTTTATACCAATTATGTTGCCGATTTTACATCTCACAATTTATCTATTCCCCTCGAAAAATTCCCTTTTTTTTAGTACCCAAATCTAATTATTTTCAAACTGTATTTAAAAAGATAAAAAAATTATTTATTTTATTCTAGTATTAACATATATTAACCCTACAGTCCTTTTAACTGAGTTTAAAATGAAATAATATTCATGTTTTTAAGCACTTTTGAAACTCCATGATTTTGATATAAAACCTATTAATTTTATTTTCTAAGTGTTATTTATGAAATGTTTAATTATGATATATGTGGCTCACATTAATTAAAAAATATTAATGGTCAGCCCTTATATAACTCCAATCCATTGGGTAAAGAATTTAATATCTAGAGATGACAATTTGTACGATACCTTTGTGAATATCCTTGGTAATTTTTATAAATCCTCAGTGAAAAACCATGGTGATATGTTTATGAAGATATCAATTAAATGTTTTATCCAAATAAAAATTTAATTATTCATGTTATTTTTAATTTGAAACACCCCTATTTTCATTTTATCATGACTTTATGAAATTCTTCACGTTCTTATCGATATTTATCATGGTCACATGTAAACTGACTCCCTTGATTTCCCTTACTGTGCCTTCTGATCAAAATTTCCTTTTATTTAAGTCCCTAGGTCTTGAGATGCACTATATTTATATAGGATAAACCATAAAATATATCTTTTAGGTTAATTGGAATTATTTTTCACCTTTCCTTTTATTATGTACATTTTTTCTAGGAAAGATAGCTTTAACATATTTTTTGTTTGTATAATTTAAATGAAAATTTTATGTAATAATAAGTAGGATTTCATAGTTCGTATCAATGGTTAGTTTAGTACTTTTTAAAATTAGGATTTTAAAATATTATGTAAACCTTAGGGATAAGTGAAAATATATGAAAACATCTTGGTATTTTGGTAAAGTATTATGTGATTTGTTTCTGAGAAAATAAATCCTTATTTAGATTTGAACAAGTGGACATGGCTCTAAAATATATTTATCTAGGGGTAAAAATAAAAAACACCACTTTTACCTAGACTCAAACGGGAACTGGTGCTCAAAAATTTTTCTTACTACACTCCTTGTTTGACTGTCATGGTGTATATGATTGGTTAATCATAAACTTTTTATGAACCCTTATGAAGTATTTATAGAAAATATTATATTTGTTAATGAATAACATATTTAATCATGATGTTTCAAGATATATAATTATTTAGAATTATAAGATTCTTATAATAAACAAATTTTTCTGTAACTTTCTATTATTTTGGAAAATGGAGGAAAATATGAGGAACCATGTAAACGGTCGGCACAATGGATCATGCACTAATGACCCTAAGATGGATGTATAAATTTAAAACATCATGATAATGATGAATCCACTGACTTAATTTCTTAAAAAAAACATGCATCACACAAAGAGATCAAATTCACCTTGAAGGGATCAAATTTATGTTGATTCCTTTATCTTTAAAAGACCACCTTCTATTAGTGGATCTATTAACCCATTGATTGCTGAAAAATGGATAAGATCATTAAAAAATATATTTTATGTAATATTTTGTTTAGAAAATGAGAGAGTCAACATGGCTATGTATCACATAGAGGGAGAAGATGACTAGTGGTGGATACTAATTAAAAACACGAATCCAAGAAGGGAGATTAAATCTATGGAGTGGGAATCTTTCAGGGGAACCTTATTTAAAAAATATTTCCCATGTTTGATGAGAACAAAAATGGAGAAGAAAATCCTAGAACTAAAGTAGATGGAGAATGAATTTGGAGGGAAGCTATGAGATGAACTTGATAACACTTTCTCATTAGACCTATATATTTTTTCAAAGATCGAAATGGAAAGATTTCAGGATTCTTCGATAGACTAAGTCTCCATCTATGGATGAATTTGTTGACCTCACCGATTTTGATAATCTAAATTATGTTTTAATATAATTTGATAATCCTATCTATATGTTAAATAATGTTGAAAAAAATATCTAAATAATCATTGGAATATGTTAATCAATGTTTATCTATGTTTATACATATTTCGAGATAATACTAAGTCAATCTGGATAGGATTTTCATTGAACAGATAAGTATTAAGTGGTAGAGTCACTGATACAGACCTATCGATACATAGTCACCGATACAAACATAGTCTACTGATAAGGAAAGATCACCAATAGACAGAGTCTACTGATATATCAAGAGCTACTGATACAGATAGATAGACCTACCGATAGCAAAGTCTACCGATATAGAAAGACAGCTTCTGATATGAAGTCCATCAATATACAAAGAGAGCCCCTGATACAAGAAACTACCAATATATGTGAGTAACCGATGAAGAGAGCCACCGATACAAGAATGATACCAATACAAGAAGATCTACTGATATAGAGTCACTGTCACTAAGACATAGTCAACCATTATAAAGAGTAATAGCTACCGTTACAGATCTAAAGACTCAAGTCCACTGATACAAGCTAACTGATACTAGGATCTACTGATGGAAACCATCCACTATATATCTAAACCATACTAATGTTTGTTTATTAGAAATGGTCATATTTGGTACTTTTAATGAAATTTCCATTAATTAACTAATGTCTTTTGAATTTCAGGAAACCGTACCTCGTACCTGCAGAAGTAATCATACTTTTTGTCTGACCACATGAGCTATAAAAGGGAACCTCGAACTACTAAAGAGTGATCGATCATTCTTTTCATGAACATACGAAAAACCCATCTGATGATACACAATGATATAATTGAATAGAAGAAGAATGAAGAATACATTCTGAATCTGGACAACCTGATCATTCAAGGAGTAAAGAGCATCAATGATTTCACCTATACTCAAGCTGGTCAAACTGATCAACCTGGACCTGGAAGTCAAATACAAAAACGACACTCCATTTTTCTTGAATAAAAACCTGAGAAGGACTCAAAACATTATATGCATCAATCCAAGGAGTCCAGATCATCACTCAAACCACATAGAGAATTTTAAAATCATCACTATTTGTTTAGATTCATTGTGTTTTCATTTATTTTCATTTTGAGCAGTGTGTCTTTGGTTCTATATTCTAAACATACCATGTCCCTTATGCTGAACTTGAGGAATTATAAATCCTCACTCAATCTTTCCCTTACACTCTTGTATCCCACTATGGATAGTGGTAGAGGTCACGTGTGACCTGGACAACCTGTGAGATGCTATTTTTTTTATTTCCTACGTCGAACTGTGGTATAGTTATGACGACCTAGACAGTCAGATTACTATTGTAAACTCCAATCCATGGTGTGGATAAATGATTTATATAACTGTTTGATAGTACTAGGTCTCAGATTGAGATTGAACCTCTTGGTTAGACCTATTGTGCATCCTATTTAATTTTAAACTATATCATATATTCTGCTGCTAATTACTTTGAAATTACAATCTGTTTTAATGTAACTCTGATAGTTAAACTAGAAAGTGTTTGTAATTTTTGTTAGCCAGTAAGTTAGTTTCAAAAGCTAACTTAATCCTCAGATTAAATTAAGTGAGAAATATTCAATATTTGAGAAACTAATTGAAACCTTTAAAGATTTATAAATTCAATACAGTTTAATTATTATTTCATTTGGGGAGATTTTATTGAAAACCTTTTTAACAGAAATATTAATTGGAAATCAATTCACCCATCCCCCCCTCTTGTGTATCCACTCCAACCAACATTTGGCTTCAGAGGTTGTTTATTAATAATGTATTTCCAAATACTCTATTTGTGAAAGTGTATTTAACTCTGATTTTATTAGTATCTTAAAGATCTCAAAATTTTTGTTAGTTCTAAATTTTTATCTCTTACAATATATTTGCTAAAATCTTATTATGGATAATAGACTAGAAGGTGCAGCTACAAAAACTCCACATTTCCTTAATTGTGTTAATTATAACCAATGGAAAATAAAAATGAAAATTCATTTAGAATGTTTGGGATTTGATATCTTTACTGCTATAGAGACTCAGTATAAGATTCCAGAAATTGAAAGAACTAATTGGGATAAACCTACTAAATCTTCTTACAATAAGAATTGTAAAGCAATGAATGCTCAATATTGTTCTTTAGAGGATGATCATTTTAATCGAATATCTGCCTGTAAGACTGCTTATGAAATCTAAGATAATTTGGCTATTTCCCATGAGGGAAAAACCAATGTTAGGGACATGATATTGAATACCTACACTGTTAAGTATGATAATTTTAAAATGAATCCTGATGAACCTATTTCTGACATGTATCTCAGGTTCAACGAAATTTTAAATACAATGAGCTCACTTAGATAAGTTGTTCCTTCAAAAGAGAAAATCATGAGGATACTAAGATGTCTTCCAAACATATGGAGAGGCATATCAGTTTCAATTAGAGAATCTTGTGACATTAGTGCTTTTCCTGTCAAAGAAATCATTGGTAAATTAATGATGTATGAAGAAGAACTAGAAGTAATAAGGAAGAATATGATTAACCAAGAAAGTAGTCTATAACTTTCAAGACTTATTCTTCAAAAAATAAGGACAAAGGGAAAATTCCAAGTGAATGTTGTAGTTCAAGTAGTGATGAGAGTGCCTCTGACAGTGATGCTGAAATTGCTCAGATATCCAGACGATTCAAAAAGTTTTATATAAAGAAGTTGTTTTTCAGAAAATCCTATTATAAAGGAAATTATGATAATAACGGTCATTAGAAGAAGGATTGGAAAAGAACTGAAAAAATAAATGACATAGTCTACAATGAATGCAAGAGGAAAGGACATGTGAAAGATAACTGTACAAAATTAAAGTACAAGAAGAAATATAAGTACAAGGAAAACAAATATAAGAAATCTATGAAAGAAACCTGGAGTACATCAGAAGATAGTTCAAGTGATTCTGATTCCACTCAGTATGAAAAATCTCAAAAAACTAATATGTGTTTCATGAAAAACACATCTGAGGTAACATTGGATACCCCTTTTTTAAATTCGTATTATTCTCGAGATGATTCTGATTCTGAAAACATGTATATTGATGAGTTATTTGAATATTATAACATGCCAGAAGATACTTGAAATAATCTAAAAGAAAAGTATAAAACCTTAAAGAAACAGCATGCTTTAACTAGCACTGTCAAATCTGCACTAAAAGCTGAAAAGGAAAAGAATGCTCAACTATTAAAAGAAAAAACTGAACTGAAACTGTCTAATGAGAAACTCATTCAAGATTTGGAAAAATTTACTAATGGGAAGAACTATCATACACAAATGATAGGTAAAAAAGTATCACCAAATTATACCACTGGGTTAGGCTATCAACCTGGATAGAGATAGATCAAAAAAATAGATTTATTCCAAAAACTGGACAGTTTGTTTCTAGTTCCAGTTCTGGGATCTTTTATGTCTCAACTAGTTATTCACATAGTAATAGATCAAAAAAAAGTTTATCTTTCAAAATAATTGGAATCTAATGATTATATAAAACCCATTAGACAAATCTGGGTACCAAAAGTTTTTCATGCTAACCTGTCTGGACCCAAGAAAATCTATGTACCAAAATCATATTATGTCTCAACCTTTTTTATAGGAAACCTGATTAAAAAGTTCATGTAGGAGGACATTGTACTTGTACAGTGGATGTTCAAGACATATGATAGGAGACTTCTATTTTTTTTAAACATAGTCAATGTTTATAGAGGACATGTCACATTTGGTGATAACTCAAAAGGAAAAATCATCTTCTTAGGCCAAATTGGTAACACTGATTCAATTTTTATTTCTAAAGTTTTACTTGTTGATGGACTAAAATATAATTTATTAATCATTTATCAGTTGTGTGATTATGGATTTAATGTTAATTTTGAGAATGATTCTTGTAATGTTTTTATTTCTAATAATGTTTTAATGTTTTCTGCCTTAAGAAATGAAAATGTTTATTTTGTGGATTTAAACACATTAGCTAGGCAAAATATTACTTGTTTAAATGATTTTCATAAATAATCCTGGATTTGGAACAGAAGATTAGGACATTGTAATATACACTCACTTAAGAAACTGACTTAGAAAAATTTAATTAGAGACATACCTCAACTCAAATTCCCATCAGACAAATTTTGTACTTCCTGTCAAAAGGGAAAGAAATTTAATGTTTCTTTTGAATCAAAGAAAGATGTTTCAACTTTCCAACCTCTCAAGTTGGCTCACATGGATGTATTTGTCCCATCTATAGTATCTAGTTTAAATGGGAATCACTATGTCTATTTCATTATATTTGAATTTTGTAGATATACTTGGGTATATTTTCTAGCTCACAAAAGTTAAGGTTGTTCTTACTTTATGAAATACTCCAAGTCTGTAGAAAACCTTAGTGGTATTAAGATTAAAACCTTGAAAAGTGATCATGGTCATGAGTTTGAAAATCAAGAATTTGAATCATTCTACTCACAAAATGGATATAATCAAAATTTCTATGCCCCTAGGACACCTTAACAGAATGGTGTAGTTGAAAGATGAAATAGAACACTTCAAGAAATTACAAGTACTATGCTATATGAATTTAACTTAGCTATTTATTTTTGGGTTTAACCTGTCAATACAGAAAGTTATATTATAAATTGAGTCTTTATTAGACCTATTCTTAAAAAGACCCCTTTTGAACTATGGAATAATAGGAATCCTAAATTTAGTTACTTCGGAGTTTTTGGTTGAAATGTCTTTATTCTCAATACTAAAGATAATCATCATATGTTTTCTTCCAAAAAAGATGAATGAATCATTCTAGGTTATTATTTATCTATAAAATCCTATAGAGTTTTTAATAAAATAACCAAATGTGTGGAAGAATCTGTTCACATCAAATTTGATGAAACTGATCCGTATGAACCTAAACCTTCCCTTGAAAATATTGAAGAAGATTTGTCTGTTCTGAAACTTAGTGATAATCTCAGTGAACCTACTGTAAATACAAACAGTTCTGGAAATATTTCAGAATCTGCTTCTCATAAACCCAAACCTAGATAAAAACCTGAAATCTTTAGTCCTACCTTTACCAGATCCACTAGGATTCTAAATAATCATCCTTTAGATGTTGTTTTAGGTAATCTTGATAGAGGGACATAGACTAGAGCTTCTCTAAGAAACTAGGTTGAACATCAAATCTTTATTTCACAGTTAGAACCTAAAAATATCAATGATCCAATCAATGATGAATTTTGGGTAATAGCTATGAAAGAAGAAATTAATTAATTTGAAATAAACAAAGTCTGGGAATTAGTTGACAGACCTAAGGACAGTTTGACCATATGAACTAAATGGGTTTTTAGGAATAAAGTTGATGAGTTTGGAAATATAGTTAGAAAGGATATAGTCAAGAGAAAGGAATAGACTATGAAGAAACCTTTGAACCTATAGCTAGATTAGAAGCTATTAGGATTCAAAATTCCTATTCTGATCATCTGAATTTCAAGTTATATCAAATAGATGTTAAAATAACTTTTTAAAATGGTTTAATAATTTAAGATGTTTTTGTTGAACAACCACCTGGATTTACTCATCCTCATTTTTCAAATCAACTTTTTAATCATTATAAAGATTTATATGGTTTAAAATAAGCCCCACGAGCTTGGTATGATATAATTAATAGTTTTCTTATTATAAAAGGTTTTTCTAAAGGGATTTCTAATCCAACTATCTTTATTAAAATAATTTCAAAATATTTTTTGATAGTACAAATATATATTGATGATACTGTTTTTTTATCTTCTAAAAATGATTTGTGTATTGATTTTTCAAAGCGTATGAAAAATAAATTTGAAATGAGCTTAATGGGAGAACTCAAATATTTTCTTGAATTTCATGTTTTTCAAAATGAAAGTGGTATTATCTTAAATAAAAGTAAATATACAAAGGATATTTTAAAATTTTTTGGTTTGGATAGTAGTAAGGGTAATGACACACCCATTAGTATCACTTGTAAGTTGGATGCTGATGAAACTAGAAAACCAGTGGATAAAACCAACTACAGGGGTATGATCAGGAGTCTGCTCTATCTTACTACTAGTCGACCATATATAATGTTTAGTGTGTGAATGTGTGCAAGATTTGAAGCCAATCCAAAAGAGTCACACTTTCTTACTATTAAAAGAATATTAAAATGTCTTAAACATAATACTAACAAAGGATTATTTTATCCAAAATGACAATAATTAAATTTAATAAGTTATTCATATGCTGATTTTGTTGGTTTCAAGTTAGATAGAAAGAGAACTTCTGGAACATGTCATATTCTAGGTAAGTCCCTGATATCTTGGTGTAATAAAAAAGTAGAACTATGTTACATTGTCTACTGATGAAGCAGAATAAATTGCTACTAGTAGTTGCTGTACACAAATTTTGTGGATGAAACATACATTATTGGACTACGAATATCTGTTTAGACATGTATCTATAAACTGTGATAACACTAGTGCGATCAATTTTTCTAAGAATCCCATATCTCACTCTACAACCAAACACATTGATGTAAGGCACCACTTTGTGAGAGATCATTACCAAAAGGGTGATATTACTCTTGAATTTATAGGTACTGACCATCAATTAGCTGACATATTCACCAAACCTTTAAGTTCAGATAGGTTAAGTTACATTAGACACGAGTTAGGAATGATAGACCTTGTAGAACCAAATCCTCACCGCTAGCCGAAACCTCACCGCTAGAAAACCTCACTATTAAGGAAACCTCACCGCTAGAAAACCTCACCACTAGAACCTCACTGTTAGGGAAACCTCACCACTAGGAAGCCTCACCGCTAGAAAACCTCATTGTTAGGGAAACCTCGCCGCTATGAAACCTCACTGCTAGGAAACCTCACCGCTAGGAAACCTCACAACTAGGAAACCTCACCTATAAAAAAACTCACTACTAGGGAAACCTCACTACTAGGAAACCTCACTGCTAGAAAACATCACTGTTAGGTAAACCTCACCACTAAGAAAACTCACCCATAGAAACCTCACTGTTAGGGAAACCACACCACTAAGAAACCTCACCGCTATAGACCTCACTGATAGATAAACCTCACCATCAGGGTTCTCACCGGTAATTGTCACTGATATATATATCTCAGTTGGATTCTAGTTCTACACATTCCATTATTTCCTCCATGTTTTCTAGGAATAGAGAATCAACCCCTAATTTTTTTGAAGTAGATATATTATTCAAGACTCTTGGGGGGATTATCCATGCATCAATTGTGTTTAGAATCTCAAGTATTTACATTGGAGAGAATAATATCATAGAAAATCTAGTTATCATTCTTATTCTAGAATTCAACATTATAACAGGGATGGGTTGGATCTCAAAGTATAATGCTAAGATAAAATGTAGAAGAAAAGAACATATTATTAGTCCTGAATGGACAACCCATAATTGTTTTTAGATTAGAGATATCGTGACATAATCTTTGTCTATAAGAACCTCCCCAATCATTATTTATGGAAATTATTGATGAATATGAAGAATGAAATGAATGTATAAAAATAGAAAATATCCCCATACTTTATAAATATAGTGACATATTTTTTGAAGAGTTACCTGGACCTCCCCAAGATGGATAGGTATAGTTATCCATTAATATTATTCCTGGATCCAAGCTGATATCAAATACCCCATATATAATGGAAAATTTAGAGCTAGATGAATAAAAGAAACAACTCCAAGATCTTTTGGAGAAGGGGTCCATCTGACCTAGTGTGTCTCCTTGTGGATAACCTCTTCTCTTTGTGAAGAAGAATGAAGGATTAATTCGGCTATACATTGGTTATAGAGAACATAACGGGATCACCGTGAAGAAAAAATACACTCTTCCAATGATTGGTTATTTATTTGACCAATTTCATGGGGATCAATTATTCTCCAATATTTATCTTCGATTTGGTTATCTTCAATTTATGGTGAAGAAACAAGAATTTCCAAAGACTTCCTTCTGATCATTATATGGGCATTATGAGTTTGTTTTATTACCTTTGGCTTGACTAATGATCCACATATCTTTATATATTTGATGAATAGAGTTTTTAATGAGTACCTTGATAAATGTTCGGTAGTTTCTATTGATGATATTATTATATATTCCAAAATTCATGAGGAGAATTAGTATAATTTGTGTGTTATATTTCAAACTCCATGAAAGGACGATCTATTTGAAAAGTTCATCAAATGTGAATTTTGGTTACAAAAAAGTTTCCTTCTTGGGGAGCAATATAATAAATAAACAAAATATAAGTTGACCCAACAATGAAAAAGGATGTATAGGAGTACAATCACCCTTTAATAGTAATTGATATTCATAGTTCCCTTTTTTTACCCGGATATTATTATACGATTGTGAAAAACTATTCATGACTTTCTAATGAAAAAATCAAGTTAACTCAAAAAGGGTCTATGTTCAACATCACAAATGAGTGTGATGAAAGTTATTAAAGGATAAAGAAGAGATTGGTTTCAAAACCTATGTTAAAACTTCCTTTAATTAAAGAATGATTAATTATTTTTTACAATGATTCATCAAAGGTATTGGGTGCATTATCATTGAAAATGGAAAGGTGGTTTATTATGCATCTCGACAGTTGAAGCCTCATGAGTAGAATTATCCTTCGCTTGACCTGGAGGTATTTTCTATTATGTTTTCTCTAGAAATATAAAGGAACTATATTTATGGGTATAAATGTAATATATACACTGACCATCAAATTTTTAAGTATATTTTCGTGCAAAATGAATTAAACATTAGATTGGGGATATATTTGAAATAGCTTAAAGATTATCACTATTCAATTCATTATAACCCTATAAGAGAAATAAATGTTGTTGATGCATAAATTAAGAAGTAAAATATTGTTCTGGAAATGATGATGATATAATTATATCCATTGATCAATGAACTATTAAGGTTGGACATGGGAATCATAAGGGAAGGGAAATCATAAACCATATCCTAAATGATTTATCAACCATCAATAATAGATACGATTAAGAAATATCAGAGTGATTATACTTTATTATAGAAAAATATAAAGGATTTGAAGAATGAGAAGTTTCTAGAGTTCAATGATGATCAAGAAGGTGTGCTAAAATTTCATATAGGGATACATGTTACATCTATTTCAGAAATAAAGAAGGAGATAATGGATGAATTGCATAGACATACATTCTCTATACATCATGGAAGAAATAAATTTTATAGGGACCTTCATGGTCATTATTGATGGGATAACATGAAAAGGGATATTATTGACTATACTAAAAGGTGCCCAGTGTGTCAAAAGTTGAAGTCAAAGTGAAAAATTTCTAAAGGGTTATTGAAACCACTACCCATACAACCTGAAAGTGGGACAATATCACTTTGGGATTTTTCACTGGCCTCTTTGGAACATCCAAAAGAAAAGTATTATATGGTTTATAGTGGATTATCTCACAAAGACATCCCATTTCATTTCTATTCATGATGATTTTTATCTTGACCAACTTTCCAAGATATACATAAAGGAAGCGGTGATGTTGCATAGAGTATCACATCCTATCGTTTCTGATCATGCTTGAAGGTTCATGTCAAAATTCTGGAGAAGTATTCAACATTATAGAAATATGGAATTGAATTTTAATATGTCATGGCACCCATAAACTAATGGCCAGTCTAAAAGTCCCATTCAGACACTTATGGAAATGTTGAGAACATACTCAATGAAATTTAATGGTGGATGGGATCAATATATCTCATTAGTTCAATTCTCATACAACAACATTTTCCTTTAAAGTATTCAAATGGCACATATTAAGCTCTATATTTAATGTTATATGGAACTCCTACTTGTTAGGAAAAAGTTATAGAGGGGAAGATTCTAGGGCATGATCTTTTGTAAGAGACAGAAGAAAAGTTTCATTACATACAATAACACATAAAGGATACTCAGAGTCAGAAGAAAAGTATTGCTGACAACCATCAAAGGGACTTTGAGATTTATTATGGTAACAAATTCTTCTTTCAAACTTATCCTTGTAATATAGTCATGTATTTTTGTAATGAAAAGGAATCATATCCCTAGGAACATTGGCCCCAATAAAATCCTTGATCGCATAGAAACAGTGGCCTATCAGCTATCAGCTCCATAAAATATAGCTCAAGTTCATGCTATATTCCACATATCTCTATTGATAAATAATATACCTAACCCTTAACATGTACAAAATCTAGAGGTGTTACAACTCAAACATGATGTCTCTTTTGAGGAGATCCCAGTGGAGATATTGGCCTATAGAGACAAGGTTCTATGCAACAAGAATACCCACATCATCAAAGTTCTGTAGAGGAACCATAAATATGAAGAAGTAAAATTTGAACCAATGGATACAATGAGACATAAGTAACTACACCTTTTCATAACTAATATGATGTGTTGAAATTATGGGGATGAAATATCTTAAGAGGGGGGGGGGGGGAATGTAACTAACCATAATTTTTGAAGAAAATGTGTTTCCTAAGAAAATGTGTGTTATATTTTTTTACCCCAAAACCACATATTTAATTATTAAGTTAGTATAAAGGTAAAAGTGACTATCGGGGCTCGACTGTTATATTACCATTATTCAAATATGACTGTCGGAAACTATTCTCTTAGTAAAAATTTTGATAACATATTTTGTATTTATAATCAAAAATAAAATTTTAAAATTAATGGAAAAAAGATAATTGAGGACTTAAAATAGGAGGTTCATGTTGTATGAATTCCATTTAGCCAATATTGGGAGGAATGTAGCATCATTAGGGTTTTCCGATGACCAAGCCCAAGTCAATATTCGATAAGTGAATCATGAATAATATCATCTCTGGGAGAAGGTCTTGTTAGTGGAAATTACCACTCAGGAATTATTAGTCGATCCTCCCCTTGAATATATCACCTTAACATACCATATCCTTAAATCATATTCAGGTTTTTAATGGGTTATGTGTTAAGGCACTGGTTGCATAAAATGTAATTTCATTGTATAAATGAAATTCAGGTGGAATTTGATAAATTGATTTATTTGGACAGAAATTGTATATTCTAGTAAAGATATAAATATTTATAATAAACTAATATATTATGAATAATATTTATTTTAATGAAATAGTATGATAAACATTATATTATTTAAATATAAATGATATTTTTTTCAATTTTCATAAATTGTTCTATGCATTTTCAATCATCTATTATTTTTAACAAATAAGGAATTTTAAATATAAAATATATAATTCTCATATGTATAAAATTATTATGATAAAATTAATATCAATTATTAAATCAAAACCTCAAAAAGTTGTTAAGGTGAATTTATGATAATTTCCTAAAATACATTTTATTAAAAGTAAAAATACAGTTTGAGTTTTTCTGTATGTTTATTGGCATCATTATTTTGTCATAATCATTTAATAACTATTTAAACACAATTAAAGACATAAAATATTTTTTTATTAATATAAAGTAATTTATTAGATTTAAATCAATTTATAACTCGATAATTTACTTTCCAAAGGATAAAATGAAACTTTAACTTTAAAAGTTTTATTTTGAGGAAACATTATTTTCCATTCCAAAATAAGTAATATAAAATGATGTTCAAGTAATGTGGATTAAAATAAAATAAAATGTTTCCCATATTTCTAATAATATGCTAAAAACCAATTTTCAAGCCCAATGTTTGGAAATTTCCACATCCTTGGTTTCCGAGGCATATAATTAAAAATGAATAAACAATCCTCCACTTTTACTGTAAATAATCACCCATTTATCCATATTATTTATCAAAAAATCAATCCAAAAAGAATATTTTGTATTTTTACCTCTTAATAATTTCTAATAAGGTTTACTCAACAACCCTAAGGTCACAATCCTTGAGTTTTAGGAACAACTCTTCAGGGTGAGGGAAATATCCTTCTTTTCTCTTCGTTTCAAGAACCTATTTTTGTATATGTATACTTATTTTTATTGTTAATATAGCTTATTTAATTTTATTAATACTTTTTCATTGATATAATGTTTTATTAAAGTGATACTAATGTATCATATCTTTTTGAACTTTTTTAAATCCATGTTTTATACTTGGTACACTGCCAATTTTACTTCTCAAAACTTATCTGTTCTCCTAAAGAAATTTTCATTCATTTTTTTTCATTACCCAAACATTTTTCCTTTCTAGGTTTATTAAAAAATATTTAAAAATGTTTTTATTTTATTTTTTTAAACTTATAATAAACTCACATTCCATTTCTGTGGTTTGAAAATGGCATAATATTCATCTTTTTAATCACTTTTGAACACCATGATTTTGATATGAAACCTATTTATTTTATTCTTCAGGGGTTATTTATGAAATTTTTTATTATGATATATGTGGTTCACATTATTTAATATATATAAATGGTGTTCCCTAATAGTGCTTCAATGAATCGGTTAAAGAATTTTATATCTAATAATTGCAATTTTTACGATACCTTGGTGAATAACCTTTGTAATTTTTATGACACCACGATGACATCATTTAGTGATATATTTATGAATGTATAATTTGAATGTTTTATCCATATATCCATGTTATGATTCATATTTTTTTATTATGATATCCAAATTTTTCCTTTTATCGTGCCTTTATGATATTATTCATCTTCGTATTGATATTTCTCATGGTCACATGTAAACTTTTTCCCTCAATTTCTTTTAATGTTCTATTTCCTCATCCATTCATTTTATATATTTCTTTAGGTTATGAGATTTTGTAAATATGCATTGGATAAACCTTTTTATAATACTTTCATGTTTATTAGAATAATGTTTTGTGTTTTCATGTATTATGTACCTTTTTACCAATAAACTAAACATTAAAAGAACCACTATTTGTACCATGTAAATGAATATTTAATGTAATAAAATGTGGAATTTTGTATAATATGAATACATATAAAATTAAATCAACATGACTTAATAAAATCACTAATTTGTTTTATTGGATGAAGTAATCAAACAAAATATCAATACTTTACCCGGTCAAAATGATCATAAACTATCCAAAGAAATATGAAGAATGAAATAATTATGGTTCATCCTCAATATAATATTAAAAAAAGACAATGAAATAGATTAAAATAAATTAAATATATTACTGTAATATTTCTTGAGAAATATACACTTTTGAATTTAAAAATAATTTTTAAATTATATATACTATGCTTGTAATAAAGAAATAATTTTCTTTAAAAGTTGCTCTATAAATTGTATTGGAATATTCAAATCATTTAGGTTTCATGATGGTAGAATTTGATTCATTCCATATAATTTAAAAAACATTCATTTCACACTTTTTTATTAAAAGTCAAATATTATCTCATTCAGAAAACAATAAAAAGATTCATTTTTAAAACATTTAAAAAAAATAAAACAAGGGTAAAAAATAATGTAACTAATCATTGAATAATAGTAAAAATATTTTGGAAGTTATTTCATAAAATATGGGGATGAAATAGAAATATTACTGAAATTATACTTAGAAATAAACAATCATAATTAATGATAAGATTATGTAATAAACCCTTACCACTTGTATTCCTTTTGAATTGTAAGACTTGAGATAGAAATAACAACAAATATAAATTTAAATACCATTCATACAAATCGATTAATGATATAATATATTAAAGGGTAATTATGTACATCACATATAATAAATAAGTGGTGAATATTTCATATGTCTCATAGAATTAAAACTGAGACGGGAAACCCTTACATCAGATTTGAATTCATTTATATGTGTTTAAACCTCTTGTGTAGTAAATATATATTTATATACATATATTCTAGAACCGTACTCATATATTTCATACAATATTTTATTTACGTATAATAATTTCTAACCTATTTATTATCAATTCTTTATTAAAATCTCTTTTTCGAGTGGTAACTACTATGTTTTTATGTATGTATTCATTCGTTGGTATTGGTCCTAATGATTATATCATGGTTACATCATCTCTAATAAATTTTATTGTATAAATGTCATATTATATATATAGAGATATATATATATATATATATTCATCCATAATGGTGGATATAGATAAATGAATTACATCATTCATGGAGACGGTAAGCTGTAACTACACATTAACATTATTTTCACTTTTCGATGGATGGAATGAAAGAAAGAAGAATAATAAATATACTTTTCATAAGAATTATTATTTAATAAATATAATATATAATCATTAGTTTAATCTTTATAACCACACTTGTAAAGTGGTGTTGAAAAATGAATTACACCGCTATGTGGAGTGGTAGACCATACGTATGCATGAGCCTTGTTTTTTCCTTTTGTAGGATGGAAAAGAGATGAAATATAGTTGTTCCGTTTTTATAATAACATATTATTATATTTATTATACTGGAGTAATTATTTTATTATGGGTACAACACATGAAGAGTATGTATAAAAATACATAAACATGAAAGAGCTGGTAAAGACGATTACCTCTTATTTGGTGAAATCACTTTCGATCTTTTCTTAAGGGACATAGGGATTCTATTTTGGATGGTAAATAACATCAAGAATATGATTGAGGATGTTAATAAGGTAAATGGGTATGTTTATGTTGAGATATATGGCTCAATGTAGTTTAAATAAGTAAAGGAATGGGTTCCCTTTTATAAATGAGAGGAGGGGCATTCTTGGAATTTTATAAATTATTAAAATAATATAAATTATTTATCATGTATAAATGGGTCCAAATTAATATAATTAGAATATTATTTGAATATAATTTAAAATAATTACATATAATAAATAATGGATTGGTTTTGGATATGTTTTTACCCGTATCCCATAATTTTATCCACTATTAATTGTTTTGATAATTACCATATAATTAGAATGTTCTACTATATAAGGGTCGATAATGTTACTATAAAATGTCAATAGACCCATAAATGGAAAATAGTATAATTAATTAACAATATAAAATTAATTTGGTCAAATAAAAGTTTTTTTTGGAATTTTATATCATTTAATAAAATATTATTAATTATAAAATTTCAATAATGACAATTTTGGACTATCTCTTACATTGAATTTAATAATATGAAAAAAACATAAAATTTTAAAAAACAATTATCCTTAAAATTTTATGATAATATATAAAATTAAATTATTGAGTTATTTACCATAAATCATATTATTTTTATATTTTAAATATCGTTGATTTAATTTTTTCAATAATTGTATAATTATTCTGTCAGCACTTTGTAAGAATTTATTGTAATTATTTCTGAACTAAAAAAATAAGTTTCCATGATAAAGATAAGTTTTCTATATTTTAAAATAATATTTTTAGTCAAAAACATCCTCTGGGTAACCCCATAATATAAATATTATATTTTTTAAAAACAAGAGTGTGATGTGTTTGACTTTTCTTGAAAGAAAATACTATAAATGTCATAATCCCATCCTAATGCACATAAATATCATATAACCCATTATTATATTATTATGGGTTAAATTTAATCATCCTATAACATTAATTCTTGTTTTAGGGTAATTTTTTAGTCCTTATAATTTATTTCCACATTAATTACATGTTTTACCCTTTATTGATGTAAATAAACTTATTATGGTTACTATTCATATTTAACAAAAAATAGAAAATTTTACAAAATTTGTAACATATGAATAAAAATATGTAATAATTTTTTTATAATTTAAAACACTATATTTTTCAATAAAATTTAAAATTAAACTAGAGAAACACAATGAAAAACAATTAATCAAAAAAAGTCCTTTTAGGCATGCTCTAGTTTTCATACCAAATTCAATAATGACATTGATTAAAATTAACATAATTGGATTATTATAATATAATATAACTAGTTATATTTTGAATCCATTTAAAATAAAATGAAACTTTTCAAATGGTTGAAATAAAAAATAATATTTTCAATAAAATCATAATTTTTCAAAATTTGCTGGAAAATAAATCTTCTAATAAAAATATGGAAATTTAACAATAATATAACTTTTATATTATAATTTAAAAAATAATATAATTTTTATTAAAAAAATTATAAATTAAATGATTTAATTATTATATTTTATCAATAAAAATCATTTTTATGACAACTTATTCCTAAAGCATAAAATGACGATTGAGAGAATTGTGTACTTATTTAATAAATAGTAATCAATACATTTTTAATGTTTAGGACCTTTATATATTTATTTAATAATTCTATAAACACTATTAATACCCACAAAATTAATATCTTGGTTATAATAGTCATATTTAAATAATATTTTCTTGTTTATTGAAGCTCAATGTTACATTGTTTATACGAAATCGGACACGGTATTCTTCTGAAATATTAGGGTTATGTTCACCACAATCAATCAAATAGATTAAATTTATTTAAGAAAACATATAGTAAAACCATGGAGAGTTACATTCTATTATAATATTAGTTTTTCATTTCATATAATCAATTGAATATGATGTTCTTCTTTTAAATTCCTAGGGTGTTACATTCTACCTACATAAATAAATTTCTTCCTCACACATTCATCTTGATCTAAATAATAAAGGGATTGTAATTTAAAAATACCCCTCTTGAAATCCCACCTCGTGATAAGGGTTAATAAAACATCCATTTAATAATAAATAAAGTTTAGTAAAAAGTTCATCTAGAATAATCACATATCTAGGTTCTCAAATAGGAGAACATAGGTGGGAAGTGAAGATATGAAAATGAAATAAAGGAGTAGTTCCCTAATAATTATGGAGAGTGATAGAGGTCATTGATCACATGAATGTTAATCATCAAGAGAAATTCAACAACCAAAAACCATAAATATGTATTGATTAAAAATACCATTGATTCATCGATTATGATGTTAACATTATATCATTTTTTGTTTCAATATAATTTTCCTATAGTTAAGGAATTAGTTTACCACTTATAATAAGAATATAAGGAAATATAGTTACTTGATATATTTCTATTTCATAGGAATAATTTCATCCTTTGGATGTGCTTCTATCAATTCATACATCTTCTCTTACTCTAATGAATTAATAAGAAATATGAATTTTTTCTTGAAACACTAAAATTAAATTTATCAAATCATTATGATAATAAAAGAATTTAAAGTCATTAAAACTATATCTAGATATTTTCCAACAAAAAAATTGTTTACACAAGTTGTTCAATAGAACTAGAAGTTCCTATTAATCCATTCCATAAATAGTTAACCTTAAGAATCATCCAAAATATGCATTTCCAAATTCAATGTCCAAAAATTTAGAAGTAAGGTCACTAAATCCCCAATATATACTTAACATTAGATTCCATAGGCAACATAATTCATGTATTATTATCACAGACCAAATATGGGAATAACATGATCATGTTAAAACCTTAATGAAAATATGCACACTTTTATAAATAAAATCTCAAGTTGGAAAATATATTCCTTAAATCCAAATATTTCATGGACCCTAGGAAAAATTACCTAAACCATAAAATCACTAAAAGAAATCATGGACACTAATACTATACTATAAATATATATTTATCATTATTATGTCAAAATAGATCATGCATTAAGGGCTATATTTCCACAATCTTGTGTCTAATAAAAATATCAACTTTCCAATGAATCACTTTTACTGGTCATCAATACCATTCAAAATGTGCTATCAAATCCTATATGAAATAGTATAGTAGTAAAATACTTCAATATTTCATACTTTTAATAAATATAATTTAATTGATAAAATTATCCAAAAACATAATTATTGAATCCAAACACAAGCACATTAATCATTCCATTTCACTCTTAAACCATTAACTTGGATTCATCATCCTATTCTTTAATAAATATTTCTTTTCATATTTCATGTGTTGTATCCTCATCCCCAACAATATAACCATTACTCATATAACCCTGTTGATCCTCTTCACAATATTTTCCCCTAAGACATTGATTTTTATAATTCCGATAATTTTCATATTTAAAACATTCAACTGTCGATAATAACTTAGGGATACCATTATTCTTATCCATTAAATTAAATAAAATTTTCATTTTTCCCAGTAATTAACTTATTTATGTCCTTATTTTCCACGCATAAAAAAATTATACTGTTATGTTTAGATACTCTCTTTGGGGTCTCCTTCCACATTAACGATATAAAGGAAATCAAAAAAAAATTCCTCTAGGGTCACTACTATCCATGATCTTAGTAGAATCCATCATTATCTTCTTTGGTGAGTCCAGGAGTACATTGAGGTGATTTTTTTATTATATTTCATGATAACTCAATGGAAATAATCACAATACACTTCACCCAAGTCATCATCCCATTTGGTTTCTCCTAAAAACAAAGTATATCACATTCAACATTAACACAGTTATTTTTGTTTATATATATTGACTAAAATTAAAATCCATAGTGTGAGAAACAATAATATAGTGGAAAATAAAATAGTCATGAAGAATCACATAAAGGATGTGTAAATCATGGGAAAATATTTCAATATATTTCACCTTAGTTTTAACCTCAGTTATTTGTGGTCATTATCAATTAATATCTTTCACGATGGTTTGTAAAAAAATATGAATTAACCAAAGAATTTCCTTAAAGAGTGTAATGCCTTGTGGGAAGTAAAGATATTTTTCATGTACTAGGTAATTCTTGATTAAATCCCATCACAACTTATTTAGAGTTATTACCCCTAGGTAAATTTGTTCCATAATCATTTCCACTTGTAGTATCCAAAAATGGATGTATGTCTAGGAAAACCCACATAATCACTACCTCACCAAAAAATTAAGATATTCTTATATACTTATCCACAATGCCTACAATATAGTTATGTTCCATAATCTATGTTTTCATAAATCTATCTCTAATGTTTTATATGAAACATCTTTTGATACCAACTATAAATACCCTTATTCTAATATCCCAGAGTTAGCAGTTACCTTATTTCATTGGCACTAGATATAAGAAATCACTTACCAATGGACGAAATAGTTAATTAATCTAGGTAAACTAGATACATACATGAATTTAGTGTTACAATTTATGACATATAATATAACATAGTGCATTATTTGAGTACACCATTATCCCCTTTAGTATATCCCTTCATATTAGTCACAAAATAGTTCCTAGTGTAAAATAAAAATGAATCATAATAATGGGGTGATATCAGATGACCAGTAAGGGTATGCATACAATAGATTATATCATAAATAAAAAAGAATAAAAAATATGGAATTTTAAATAACTGAAACACATACCATTTAAAAAATAACTTTAGCATAATATTGTAGGAATTACGGATGATCAAATAATCCATATAAACATTGACATGAGCTAATAACTTATCCATGCATATTCTAAAATATATAATAATTTCAGTGAAATAAATAACTATATTCATAATATTTGAATTCATATTATTAATCATACAAAACATATCATCAAGGCCTTGACCAGGCAACTGAAAATACCATCATGGCCTTGTTTCATGACATCTAAACAAATAGGAAAGGCCTTATCCAAAACCCATGCTATTACTTCGCATGTGACATATCGATTCATAAAGGGGATATAGAGGGCCCTAAACAACACATAATATGTATAATTAATTCCTTAAATGAATAAATAATACAAATGAATCAGCATACCTTAATAAAATTAATAATTTTTTGTATTGGAAGAACTAGTCAATGAAATATTAATAATTTATGGAGCTAAACTAATCATAAAATTTCCAAATAAATATGGTTAATGGTATAATTATATTACATACAAAAAATAATATTAAACATATAATTTTTCCATAGATAAAATTATTTTAATGATATTACTATAATTTTTTTTATGAAAATACCCTTTTTACTTAGAAAATCATTTTTAACACCTAAATATTGTGCACCTAATAAATAAATCATTTTATTTGAAATAAACCTTGTAAAAATTTAAATTAATATTAATATAATTTATGTGTTCTGATGGAATACAATTACTTTTATTCCATATATGTTAAAAAACATTTTTCTCACATTTAATTAATTAAAGACCAAAAACACCACAATAGGAAAATGATTGGAATATTCATTTTTTAAACAAATTGTAATAAAATAAAAAAATGGTAAAAATTAATTTTAAAAAAATGGTATAATATTAAAAAAATATGAAGCATTTTTAGAAAACAATGACATGATAGATAAATATTCCTCAACTGATACTTAAAAAATAAATAATCTCGAATAACGGTGAGATTTTGAAAGAGAACCTTACCAATTGGGTTTCTTTTGAATCTTATACCCAATGAAGGAAATGAATTCAAATGAAACTTTACGTACCATGAATAATAAGTGAATCATGATATAATATATCAATGGTAAATTATATACCCCACATAAAATAAATAAGTGTTGAAAATGACATTTGTCTCATAGACGTAAAAGTGATACGAGAAACCCTTACCTCAGCTTTGTTTTCCTTTGTACGTGTTTCAACCTCATATATAATATATATATATTTATTATGCATATGTTATAAAATGATATTCATATATATAATACCCTATATTATATAATTATAATATTTTATCACCCATTATTATTAATTCAATGTTAAAATCACTATTTCGAGTGGTAACTACTTCATTTTTCATGTATGTTTTGATTCGGTAATTCCAATATTTATTCTATTATAATAACTTTTCATATCTATAATATTATTTATGTTATAGATATCATATTTATCAAATATATAGATATTTATATTCATCCATTTAGATATAAATAAAATAAATAAATTACATTGTTCATGGAGATAATCAGTCGTACATACACATTAATGGTTTTTTCACTTTTCAACAAATGAGAAAAGAGAAAGATGAATAATAATAATTATTTTTATAATAGTATTTATTTCATAAATATAATATATACCCATTTTTTCCATATTTATAGTCATCCAAGTAAAGTGATGATGAAAAACAAATTACATCGCTTCATGGAGACAATATTCTTTACATATGCTGGAAATATTTTTTTTATTTTAAAAAGCCGGTTTAGGATAACTGGTAACCTCACAACCAAACAATGACTCCTCCAAAAGAAAAACCACATCAGAAATTCGAAATTGAAACAACACGAACCACATGTCCACCTCGAGCCGCACACCACCTCGAGGAGCGTGGAAACGTGAAAACCAACTTCATCGTCAATCAAACCATCGGCAAGACTAATGCCGGCGAGCAACATCGGCGACCTTCATCACCATCACCGTCGGAGGAAAAACAACATCATATCATCACAAGTCAAAACCAAAATCCATGAGAAAACACGAGCAAACAGGGACAGAACACACACCCCCTCGCAAAGCCTCACAATCAGAACCTTCAACACGGCGGAAACCCTCGTCACATTGCAAAATCAACCCCAGAAATCCACGAAAACAGCCAACAAATCCGATCAAACAAACCAAAAATGACAAACTAGAAACTCCAGATACATCCCGCATAGCAAACAATAGCAACAAATCATCTTCGGAACAAATTGGTCTTAAAAAAATCCACAAAATCAAAATGACAACATCGGAAATCAAGCCAACACAAACCACATGTGATGTTTTTTGTTTTCATAGGATGGGAAAGTGATGAAGTATTGTTTTAAAAAAATAATAATAACATATTATATATTTATCATAGAATAGTTATTATTTTATTATGTATACAATACATGAAGAGTAAGTAGAAGAATAAATAAACTTCAAAGCGTTGGTAAATATGATTACATCTTCTTCAGTAAACTCCCTTTAGATATATTCTTAAGATAGCTATGGTTTCTATTTTTGAAGGTTAAAAACCTAAATAATTTATATAATTACATTAATAATAGGAATTTTAAGGTTCTCTATCTATATATTTATCAAGGTGGTGTAAAAAAATTAAGGATGGGGTGCCCCTTCATAATCGTAGGGAGGGGCATTCTGGGATATTACAAAAATATTAAATTAATACAAATTATTTTTATCCTAAAAATTGAACAAAAATGATATAATTATAATTTAAGGTGAATATAATATGTAATATTTTAATCCAATAAAATTTTTATTCATTTTTTATATGTTTTTCCCTTATCTTTTTGTTTTATCCTCCCATTAACGATTTTGTAACATCCCAACCCGAATGCCACTAAACTGGTGCTCTGAGATAGTGGGATACAAGGCCTCAAGCGTGCCTCCCTATATGACAGAAGCTATAGACAAGCATCAAGTGCCTGGGGTTTGATAGTGTGGACACTATTCCCTCATATCAGAGTAGGAAACAATGAAAAAATATCTATGTACCATACACCACAAAAAGTAAATAGAGTGAAAAGGAAGTAAAGAATTGAAATAGAACATGCTATAATAATAAATAAAATGTTGTAAATTCCCAAACATGCTATGTCATACAATACAACACTGTTTTCCCACTGGATCAATAATATAAATAGAATTATAGGAGAAAATGAATGTAAAATTATAGGGCACTACTACTAACTCCGAGCCAAACCATGTATCCGGTCTCCAGACACTATTAAACTACACCAGCTCGATCAGTAGAACCACTCGCTCATGCAACTCTAGGACTCATACATATCGAAAATGCAACCCATTTTCAACATTAAAACAATACATGAGGTCTACATGTACATAGAGGTGCATGTTCATGGGTGATAATGAATCTGAGTAGTCCCCCCCCCCAATAAGAAACATGAAATTGTGCGATGCTTAAAGTGTGTACAAAGGAAACATGCTCAGCCTCGCAGAAACACAACCAAAAAGGAAAGTAATACAAATGTGATCCTGAATTCAACCCCAGGGTCTATAATCCTTATCAAAAAGGCATGTTCCACCATGTATGTCCATATCTATATGTGTATACATGTATAGTCCCTTACCTATACATAAATACATTGATATTACATTCATGTGTAAGTGAAATAAATAACATGAAACCAAATCAATAGTCTATCCTTGGGTCTCTAATCCCAATCGCCGAGATATTATTTGAAATGGAATTAAGCTATAAATCATGCCACTCTAGATGTGTATGATTAATTTCATCTCTCGGTATGTAATCCGATCGGCATTTACCTACTTCGAACAACGCCATAATTATATCTCTGAGAAAGTTACATCACCTCAAGGGGGATTCTCTTCCTACGCTTGGGTTCACATGTACTCAAATCTAATCACTAAAAAGGATACCATATACCAATGGTCAATGATGTAATATGTATATTGTATACCATAAATAAATCCTATAAAGAAGTATTCCATGGAGTATGCCAGGATATACTGTAAAAGGTCACTGAGTCACTCATCATGCTGCACAGGCATGTAAATCCACTCAAATTTCAGAGCCCTATCTCTTAGTCTATAAGCATTCATGACTTTCAAAACATGAAAGAATTATTAGATTTCTTACTCATAGGAGATCTGTAAATAGAAAACTTATTTATGAGATTCAATGATACACCCCTCGAGTCTCATAACTGATACCGAAGAGAATAATCATTATGTTCAAAGGCTAAGGAGATCATAATCATTCCCACCAGTCAGGAGTTCATAATCTACCATGAGTTTCAATATTCCATGCCTGTATAAAGACAGATCACACCGGTGATACATCATGCTAAACCCCTCGAGTCTCGTAATTCATAAAGAAGAGCGTAATTAATCTGATCAAAGGCCGAGGAGATCGTAATCATCCCCAACACTAAAGAGTGTGTAATCAACCATGAATCATGGGTCTTCATGATCGAAATCGAGGATAACATAATCATCCTCATTATATATCATCATGAAATTCTCAACAACCTGATACCAGGTAACACCTCTGGTCATTGAAACAAAATATATATCACAATATATATATATATGTGTTTATATATGTATATAAACATCCAGGCTACACAGTGAAGTCCCGGGTAGTACCTCTAGGTATATACTAAATATCATAAATAACATGGATCAAAATCTAGATCCCATGTAAGAATGAATGGGAATCCTAATAAGAAAAATTGATCCCATGAAGAACATCTGATAATCCCAATAGGGAGAAAGATTCCTTGTGTCAGGATCAACAACCACAAACCAGGTTGCACCTCTGGTAACATCACAACATTAGAAATAAACATTTGAAGTATAAACAAAGGAGTGAGGGTGGCCAAAATTCCTAATCCAACACAACATCCACAACCCCATGGGAATAATAGTTAGGCATAGGTTTTAGGTAACACTCGAACACCATCTCTAACCAAACATGACTTATAACTCAGGGTCGGTCGTGCAACATGTCTCACAACCTCATAGTCAAGAAGGGTGTGTCTTGCAAGGATAACTTCCCCAAAAGTGTAGGTCATTGAAGAAAGATCATAGATTATCTGAGATCAAGAGTCTCAACTAGGTTAGTCTGAACACCCAACCTATCGTTTATGTTAAATTCTCTCCTTATGATGATGACTGAATTCGATATCTAGAGGAATAACCGATTCATTTAGATATAATCTATAAAACACCCATTAAGAGTCCTCAAAATTCACCATGGGTTTCACCATCATGATCTGTGTTGAAAAATACTCATAATGGACTATTCTTGGGTCCAATTATGACATAAGAAAAAAAGGCATGAAAACCCCTCAAAGGGTCACAAGGGATTAGTACAATGTGTGCCCGCATGGGAACAAAGTGTGTACTCCTATAGCCCTACCTGGTCATGTACCTCTGCCGACCTGGGAATGTAAAATTCCCAAGGACAAGGTGTGTAAGGAGGGTACACGGTGTATACCCGACATGGTGAACATGACCATGTCCCGCAACCGGCTTAGTTGTTTACTTGTCAAATTTGTATACGTCTACATGGCATGTCACCAATAAGGGGTCTGGTCATGTACTCCACACGGCCGTGTACCCCTACACGGGTAGACTTGTCTAGGTACTCAGCCACATGGCCACGTACAAATACATGGTGTATACTCCTTGAAAATTATACTTCCCCAAAATGGGAAGAACACGCCATGTTTAACCCCATACTACATGCCATGTAACCTAGAGTCCGCGAACAAGAAACCCTTGGTTCACCCATATCACCCTTTTAAACCCCAAAAACTACATATCGTACCTCAATAGAAAACAAGGAAGAAATATAAAGCTATAAAAACATTAAATAACCTATCTAAAGGGGATCTATGGTGAAAACATAAATAGTGTTACCTTCGGGTGGAAAACTACTGATGCTTGGGTTGATTTGACGGTCCACGGTCGCTGCATGTCGAACCAGCGTGTTGAGATCTTTATCATGGATCTTCTCTCTTTTTATATATCCCTATAATTATCCCTATCCCTCTACTCTTTCATTCATGTGGAATAGGATCCCTCATAGGTGCATACACAGGAATTAAGAGGAAGAAAGAAGAAATGGAAAAGAAAACAAAAAAAAAGAAGAAGAAAAAGGGTTTGGGATGGCCCGAGTGGCTAACTCGAGTTTAGGACTCGCCTAGGATAAAATCATTATTTTGGACTCAACAGCAGAGACAGAATCTCAATTTGATGCTCCCTTAAAATGTTGTGTCCGAACAAACCTATGTGAATAAATTAATATTTAATTTAATAAATATTAATTACTAATTATTCTACCAAAATTTGAATAAGCCATATTTCTACGAAACTACTTTAATAGGGTAAAAAACATACTCCAAGACAAACAAAGTGGCCTGAAAATTTATATAAGATCATATTTTAGATTAAAACACAATTTTACCCCTTTAAGGGAATCCAAAATCAAAAATTCAAATTTCTTCAAAAAACACCTGTTCGAAAAAAATGGGTCTTTAAAAACTCCCCATCACAAACCTTCTCATCCATGAGAATCCTAGTCAAAGGACCAGTATCCATCCTCTCAACCCGAGCATCTAGAAAAAAAATCTATCTAGACTTTCAAACGACCATCCTCATAGAGTTAACAACTATCTCCTACATGGAATACATTTAACTATGACATATCTAGTACTCCAAACCATATGAATACCCTTATAATCATCTCTAAAAAATACTAATCCCAAAGGCACATGAAAAACAACTAACTCCACTCCAAAGTTCAACTGAAAATAAGGATCACCACCCTCAAATGGCCAATGGTGTACTGCCCATCATATGGATTACCTTACACTGATACTTGAGAGAAAATTCATTTGGTTACCTTCCCCAATAAGGAAGAGCCTTTAGAATGAAAAGGGAGCTCGGTTTAGTGTGAACAAACTCTTAGAATACTCAAGATAAATCAGGATAGTGCATGATCATCTCTAACAGGAGTACACTATGATTCCACAAAGGTGTATATAGCTCTCTCTGAGCCATTCTCACATCCTGTCTAAAAGAGACCAGTATTCAGCCATGGTTCAACCATATCACGGTACCCAACACTTCACAATTTCACCTCTACTATAGAGGGACATTTACTACACAACTTCTGAGATCCAAACCCATAAAAAGTCTTGAAACATCGATCCTCAGCTTGCACCTGACCACTCAATGATTAAGATTCCAATGGTATCATGCCTAATTAGCATGTATCTTTATCACCTGACTCATACACATAGCATTGTCCTATTAATGAGCTTCTACCCGTGCTCTAAACACATTAGAAATAGTAGAAATACTAGTCGACTAGTCTTGACACCCAAATAGTCCATCCCATTGAAACTAGTCTTAGAAAAAAATCACCCAAGGTTCACTATAAAATGTTTGAGGTACTAGCTTGCCTATAATGTATAACTCAACCACCTACCATGCCTCGATCACTGAATAAGTGTAAAACCAAGATCACTACCAAAAAGGAACTATAAAAAATTAGTCAAAACTCTCCCACATGTTTCTATCAAACAAAACAAACATCGACCTACATGTGTATGAGTCTAAAATAAGGGTCTCTAGGTATCCCACCAAGCCCCACAAAACAATCCTCACAACTAGGTCCGAAGGTATAACCACCTCACACAAAACATTATAACCTCTCAAAAGAAATTAAAGTTCAACACGACCAATAAGGTTCAATGCTGAAAACATGTCCCGCAACATCTTGATCCTCTCTGAGAATCCTTAGAAGGAACTTCTCCTTAGAGGTCACAATCAATGTAGGAGAGGAACTTAATGGACACTCACTCAGCATCGGTATATGGAAATACCCCGTAGAGGTTGAGTTCTCAAGAACATTCCTTGTACCTATTGTCATTGTACTCATTGATGTGACTAGATAACCAGAAAACTAAGAAATAACTCCCAAAATAGTCACAAAAAAAGGGAATCACATGCCTATCAACCAACTAGGGTAACTACACCTCTTATGCATGAGGACCGAGTCATCAGCCTCAAACCAAAATTCCTTTGCGTAGATCCACATATCATTCCATCAGAGTGAAATATATGTGTAAGTATACCCAATTTCCTCAATCGTTAGTAATATCACACAATAGAAGGCCTATTTGCTGTGAATCTTTTATGCTATATATGACTCATGAGATGCCTCTTTCCTTTTCCATCCAAGAGCCAAAATCTATTTATAGACACTTGCTAATGGCCAAGAGCCAGAGATACATAATAAATCATATCTACAACAAAACATGTGAGTCTCTTAAGGTGAATATAAAATTCAACTGTAACTTCACAAATTAGATCAACAATCCCATATCCTGGTTACCAGGAATTCCTACCAGAAAAAAATTTCCCAATGCGCCAATCTGATATCCATCATAGGTTCTGACACATTTCTAATACTCCTTTCTACCATATCCAAATTAGTAAATATAAGGAAAAGGAAAAAGATATGAAACCACTTTGTAACATCCCGACTCAGATGCCACTAAATTAGTGCTCCAAGTCGGTGGGTTACAAGGCCTCAAGTGCAACTCCCCATACGCCAGAGGCTTCTAATAAGTA
The DNA here is from genome assembly GCA_963277665.1 of Viscum album. Lineage (NCBI taxonomy): Eukaryota > Viridiplantae > Streptophyta > Magnoliopsida > Santalales > Viscaceae > Viscum > Viscum album. The sequence continues at coordinate 1,466,187,350 of OY728140.1, read as the reverse complement.
GTGAGGGACTAGGGTGTGATAGTTGGGAGGATATTCGCTCATATCATAGTAAAAAATAGTAGGAAAATAGATATGTGTCCTACACAATGGAAAGTAAACAGAGTTAATGAACTGAAATAGAACATGCTATAATAATAAATGAAATGTTGTAAAATCCTGAATAGCAATGTCATACAATACAACACTATTCACCCATTGGTCCAACCAAAAAAATACAACTATAAGAGAAAATAAAAGTAAATGAATAGGGATATACTACAAACTCTAAGACAAAACATGTACCTGATCTCTAGAAATTGTGGAACTACATAATCCTCATATTATAACCACTCGAGCAGCTCCACATGATCATGAAACATTAGGAATCATCCTTATCGACCATATAATTGATTCTCATCTTGAAATGAATACATAATTTCTACACAAAAACAGAGGTGAAAGTGTAGGGTGAGAATGAATCTCACTAGGCCACCCTAATAAGAAACCTAAAAATGTGTGGCTAAAAGTGTATGCAAAAGCAATGTGCTCATCCTAGATAAGACATAATAAAAAATTATATTAAAACCAATGTCGGCATGCAATCGTCCCCAGGGTCCATAATCCCTATCAACGGGGCCAGTGCCACCATAGATTTCTATACCTGTAGGTGTATTCATGTATAGTATCATACCTATATATACATACATAGATATGATATTCATGTGTATGTAAAACAAATAACATGAAACCACATCAGCAGTCGATCCTTGGGTTTGTAATCTGGATTTACTATACATCCCATGAAAGGGAATTGAGTTGGAATTCATTCCACTCAATCCATGTATCATTAAGTCGATCTCTGGGTCTATAATCCAATCTGCATGTACCTGATTTGACTAATGCCAAAATTATATCTCTGAGCAAGCTACGCCACCTCAGGGGGGATGCTCATCCTACACCTGAGTTAACACATACTCACCTCCAATAACTAAAAAGGATACCGTATACTGATGGTCAATCCTGTAATAAGGATACCATATATTGATGGTCATTCCTATACCTAAGGATTCTAGGGAATACGTCTGGACATCCTGTAGAAGATCACCGATTTAGTCATCATGATTTTTAGGCCGATAAATAAAATCTAATGTCTGATCCATAGGTCTTGTTTCATAAGTGGTCACAAAATTTGGAACTCAAATGAACCCTAAGGGGGATTATCCTTAGGAGACCTGTAAAGATAGAACTCATCAGTGAGACACCATGCTACACCCCTCAAGTCTCATAACTGATACAGATGAGCGTAATCAATCCGATCAAAGGATGAGGAGATCGTAATCATCCCTACTGCTTAGGACTGCATAATATACCACGAGTCTTGGGACACCATACTCATATAAAGAGATAACTCACCAGTGAGACATCATGATACACCCCGTGAGTCTCGTAACTGATACAGAAGAGCATAATAATTCCAAAAAAGGATGAGGATATCATATTCATTCGCACCACCCATGAGTGTGTAATCTATCATGATTCTTCGGTCACTATGCCTGAAATCAAGGAGAGAGTAATCATCCTCATCATATATAATCATGAAATTCTCAAAATCCAGATACCAGGGAACACCTATGGTCATCCCAAAAATATATATATCAAAAAATATATATAAATATCTAGGCACAATAGCCATGTCCTGGGTAGTTCCTATAGTTATACATCATATATAAAAAATAACATGGAACAAAATCTAGATCATAGGTATGCACATCGGGGCATTCAAATAAGGAAAATAGATTCTAGGAAAAACATATGGGAATTCCAATAGTAGTAAAGATGCCTCGCATTAGGCTCAACATCCACCACCCCGGAAGTACCTCTAGTAACATCACTACCCCAACAATAAACATGTGAATATAAAAAAAGGAGGGAGGGTGGCCCAAACTCGCAACCCAACACTACATCCACAACCCCATGGGATTACCAGTTTAGCACAGTTTCTATGTGAAACCCAAAAACCATCTCTACCCAAACCCGACGTAAAACTCAGGGTTGTTCAAGCAACGGGAACACACTGGGTGCCTCAAGTCATGAAATGAAGAGATATCCTATATGGGATCCTCTGGGTAACACAAGAGAAGAAATCTTACTTGGGATCCTTATCTAAAAGAAAAAGGAGTAATCCTTCATGGGGTCTTCGAATGATAAATATGTATAGGGGTACTATAGGGGAATCCCTAGATCTTCATATAAGAAAAGGGATCCCTTAGAAAATATTTAGGAGAAACAGGTCTCACGGCCTCATAGGAAGAAAAGGGAATGTTTCACAAGGGGAATGTCCTCAAAAGAATAGGTCACCAAAGATAACTCATATCTTATCTTAGATCAAGAGTCTCAACAATGTTATTCTGAATACCCATCCTATCATTGATGTTCAAGTCTCCCTATGAGGAAACGACTAAATTTGATAACTGGAGGAAGAACCTCTCCATTTATATTGAATCCATAAAACACCCATTAGAAGTCCTTATAATTCTCCATAGATTTCGCCATGCGATCTATACGAAAAACTACTCAAAATGGAATTCCATTTGGTCCAATTCTGGCATTGAGGACAAAAATGAATGAAAACCCCTCCAAGGGTCACAAGGGATTAGTACACAATGTGTCCCCATGGGTACACGGTATGTACTCCTGCATCCCTACCTGGGGGTGTACCTCTACCATCCCGGGCATGTAAAACCCCGGGGACACTATGTGTAAGGAGGGTACACAATGTTATCCTGACACAGGGTACATTTTGGTGTCCCCACACTGGATTTTCCATTTACCTGACCATTTCATGTACATCTACACAACATTTCACCCATACAGGGTTTGTCCATGTACACCACAAGACCATATACCCCTACATGGGTAGATATGCTCGAGTACTCAGCCACCCTGAAAAGTACCATTAGACGGCATGTTTACCCAATGCACGGTATATAATCCTTGAAATATAATCATCCCTATATGGGATAAATACACGGTGTGTCACCCCAGACTACAGACTGTGTAACTTGGTTTCCCTAAATAGGAAATGTTCAGATCACCCAAATTGCCTATTTAAACTCCTAAAACTATGGATCGTGCCTCAAGAGGCCACAAGTAAGAAATATGAATATATAAAAATATGAGATAACCAATTTAAATGGTATATATGGTGAAAACATAAATGGTCCTACCTTCGGGTGGAAACTGCTTATGCATGGGTTGATTTGATGGTCCACGATTTTTGTATGTCAAACCAGCACATCGAGAGCTCAATGACATTACCTCCCTCTCTTCCTCTCTCCCTCTCTTTCTCCCTCTCTTTCCACCTCTCCCTCTCATATCTCAGTTGCGTGGCATAGAATCCCTCAAAGTGGCATAAAAGAGAAGAAAAAGGAAGAAAGAAGAAAAGCAAAGGAAAATAAAAAAATTAAAAAGAAAAAGAAAAAGATGAAAAGGGGTAATGAGCCAGCCCCGATGCCCGACTCAAATTTATGCCTCACCTAGGCTAAAATCCCCATTCCAGACTCAATTGAAAAGATGAAATTTCAATACAATTATCTTTTAAATATTAAAGGACAGACAAACCTGCACAAATAAATTAATATTTAATTTAATAATTATTAATTATTAATTATTCTGCAAAAATTGGAACACCTCAGATTTCTACCATAATCTTGTCCTTGGGTAAACACCCGATTCTGGGACCAACAAAATGGTTAGAAAAATTATCTAAGATCATCTAGTAATGGAAAAAACCTTTCACACCATTTATGTGAATCTTAATGAAAAAATTCAAATTTCTACTTAATACAGCAGTCCGAAAAAACACTTGTCTTTACACCTTTGGATAATTAACATACAATTACAAGATTATACTCTCTAAGGGTTAATAATGTTACTATAAAATGACAAAAAACCAATAAATGGACAATGGTAGAAGTAACTTACCTTATACCATTAATTTTTAAGAATTTATTATTTTTAGGAATTTTATATCATTTTTTTAAAATATTATTTATCATAAAATATCAATATTGGCAACCTTTAGAGCAATTTATTACTTTGAATGTAATAATATCCATACAACACATAAAAATTGAAATAAAAAATATTATATCACTAACATGTCATGGAAATCTATAAATTTCTATTATCACATTATTTAGATCATATTATATTATTTTAAATATTTTAAATATGATTTAACTTATTTATAAATTTATTGAATAATTAAAGTGTCGTCATTGTGTAAGAATTTAAGATGAATATTTATTCACCAAAAATAAAAAATAAATTACCATGATAAAGATAAATATTTTATATTTCATTATAATATTTATATTTTAATGTATCTTCTAGATAACCCAATATTAAAATAATTATAATTATTAAAAACTAGAGTGTGACATGTTTGAATTTTCTGGAAATAAAATATTATAAAGGTCATAATCTCATGAAAATGGACATAAAATGATATATAACTAAATATTGTGTTATTATTGATGAAAATTAATCATAAAACAAGATTAAAGGTAGATTTAGGGTCATTTTCTAGCCCTTATCATTTTATTTTTAACTTCAATTACCTGATTTACCCTTTATGATGGTAACAAAATTGCTAAAGTTACTATTCATATTGACCAAATATAAAAGGTACATATTTAATAAATTTTGAACAAAAAATAAAAATATGGAATCTATTTTACAAAATTTATAAAATATAAGTGATGAGATTTAATTTTAATTTAAATGAGAAAATGGAACAAAAATGCATTTTTTAGAAAAATGTCCTTTTAAGTGTAAACATATTTTCTGCCAAATTCCACCATGAAATTGATTGCAATGAAATTAATTAGATTATTAATAGAATAATATAAATAATTTTTCATTGAATCAATTTTTAAAATAAAATTTTACTTTTCATGTGGTTGAAACCAAAAATATAGTTTTCAATAAAAAACATTATTTTTTCACTATTCATTAGAGAATAATTTTTTTTAGAAAAAATCAAAATATTTAACCCTAATATACTTTTAATATTATGTTTAAAAAATGATATTACTTTTATTAGTAAAATTTATATACATTCCATAAATTAATTATAATATTTTCTCATTAAAATGTAGGTTTCAAGCAAACATATTTCTAAAATATAAAATAACATTACTTAAAATTGAGTACTTATTTTATAAAAATTATTCAATAAATTTTTACTTGTTGGGTAATTATTTATATCTATTTCCAATTTTGGTTAATACTATTCATACCAACTAATTTTATGGCTAGATTATGAAGTTCATATTTGAATAATAATCCGTGGTTCGTTAAAGCTCAGTGGTGCATGATGTATACACTATCAAACATAGTTTGATTTTAAATAATAAGGTTTTTTTTCTCTTCAAGATATCAAAGATTTTAAATTTATTTTAAAAATGATATTATAAAATCTTTAGGTGTTTCATTCTTTTCTTATCATGGTGTTTTATTGTATAAATTATATTGAATATGATGTTTCTCTTTTAAAATCTTGGGTTGTTACACCTTGACCCACCACTACTGCCACAACCTCATTGGCTTACATGTTCAGTGTAAATTTTGGGTGAAATATTCTACTATCTCTACCAAAAATCATATGTTCTTGGTCAGGGTTGGTCAACCACTGGAGCACCCTCTAGGGTCCCCAAAATCAATACACATGAGACGAATCCTACTTATGAACTTTGAGATCAACACATAGGAGTATGCCTCCCTCTTGGGAACCTCAAATTTAGTACCAGGGTCTTTGGTAAACACTTATAACACCATGAAATCACATCCCACAATATACTGAATAGGGTAGTACAGCCTTTCCTGCTACTCAAGTTCATGTTACTACGGAAACCATTAAGAGATAGGAAATGTCCCAATCTTGGTGATAAGGTCTCTATGGAATATTTTATACATATAACTTAGTCCTATTTTTCTAATGTTTTATCCAACTAGGAATGTAAAATGTTTGAAATTCCTTATATTGAGTAGACTTTTCTCTTGAGAGGTCAAAGGTTACTCAATTTCTCTAGGGACTAAGTGCTGGCTTCATCTGGATAAAGTATGGAGCTAGGACACATAGGTTATTAGTGACCTTGGTGGTCATCCACCATAACTATCCGATAAATTAATTAAAAAATTTATTGGATAAATTTAAAATGTATTTATTTCCCTTATTATTTATCCCAAGCATACACATACTACTATAACATGCATAAAAACCATAGGGAAGGTATGATAGACCACCTTCCTTTAAGAATATTTTCATTTAATTTTCAAGAGCTAGTAGTAGCTACTAAAGCCTATCCATGATCATCTAAGATACACCAGTGTCCGATCTGACAACCAAACCATTAGAAGTTAATTAATTATTACTATATTAAAATTAATTAATAAATCTCAATAATATATAATAAATTTAACAACATGAATTTCAAAGTCATGAAGCTCAAAACCTCACTGGTCATTCTCATCACACTATAATCCTTACCAAACACTCACCAATAACCGTTAACACATAAAAAATCTTGAATTGAGCATAATCCCAAAGAAATCATGTCTAAGAAAAAACCCAACCAAATCAAATTAACATTTAAATCTCTAAAAACCCACCTTTGTGACATAATTAAATGAAATCACATGAGGAAAGGTGTATATGGGATCCTATGTTATCCTATTACTATGAAAAGTAAAATCCATATCACCCATATCTAATTACACCATAATCTGGTGGAATCAAGTCCAAAATCCTTAACCAGTGAAACAAAAAACAATAAGAATGAAGTGATGAAAAGGGTAATAGAGGATACCATAGGAGAGATCATACCTCAAAATTACATGTAAGGACATCAAGATTACCCCATTTTATGGGTACAAATAGAGGTAGGAGATGAGAGGAGGATTAACATACTTGTGGGAGAAAAATAAATGATAGAGGTGGATTCTTTCTAAAAGATCATATGAGAAAAAGGGTCATTTTCTCTTTTTAATGGGATTCATAGTCTGGCTGCATTGTTAGAGAAATTGTGGGCCACTATTATATGAGGCTAACACACCTTCCATAGGTACGATGAATAATTTAATAGACTGTGCTTTAACGATGTGACATTTTTGTAATGAACTGCAAAAACCCGCGTAGTTTTATTTGGACTCCAACATATTTCCCCAATTATATGAGCCTATTAAAATAGGTCTATATGGTTAGGCTTCATATTTTTTAAAAAATGTCTACCAAACATTAACCATATGATTCCCCATTCTAAAACATATTCATTTGGTCCTGAACCACTAGGACCCTCCCAAAACGTCCAAGATACCTTTAAAGCAACATTGCACATCGAAAACCATGACCTAGAGACATTCCAACCATCAAAATTCCATTTCAAATATATTATTAATATTTTACTCATCTGATAATTTAAAAATCAATTTTTTTTTGAAATTTTAAACTATCAAAACATGGGATATTACTACCTGAACACCTTAAAACATATCTTCCTCAATAAGTCTTGGGGAAAATTAGAACCTCATCTGACCTACTCCGATTAATAATTTCTAAAGAAATAAACTTGTTGAATTTCTAAACACACAAGGCACCTCCAAGATTAAATTTAGGCATACAATGATTATTCCAGCCATTATTTGATCCAAAAAACTTAATCATCAATGAATAATCAATTCGATGATTACCCAATCCCATCTAACACATGGAATGATCAAGTCATCGTCTCTTTTATAAAATGATTACAGAACTCTCCACCATAAGTCCTTGTCTTTAATTATCAATTCCATGACACAAATCTTACAAAATTATAGTTTACTATTGGATTAAACCCTTATTTTTTTTATAAAAACCCCTATATGAATATCATATCACATATGAGGACATTGGCCTCAGTTCATGATTTGATAAAAATGGTATAAATACAATTGACCAAACTCATACTAGTCACACTATATTTTGGAGAAAATTCAGGGAAAACCATTAAATTAGAATTCCCTCATCCCAATGATGTTATAAACATAGTTAAATAGATACCACATCCAACCATTATAAGAAACCCAAGCATAAGAAACTCCATATGACTATTTCCGAACATGTTATACTTCAACAGTCGATGAGTCACCAACCAAGATTCAAAAGGCCTTTATCCTAAGGAATATCGAGGTCATTACAAAAATGCTCACTAAAGACTGTAACTGACTTTGGTGATATCATTTGGCCAAACAATCACTTGATTAAACTATAGTTATTTCATAGAACTAGCACTGAAAGATACATAATTCACCATCCTTCGATCATCACATGCCACACTGATCCTAACACCTATACATGGACTTCCTCAAGTCCATATTCCAAATTTTACCTAGTATTTCTTGAGAAATTTAGTTATACCCAAAAAAATTTTATATTGGTATATGAGTTCCAAAATGAAATTCACACAACCGAACACAAGGTCCCACAACCCTTCTCACATGAGGGTCACCCACCAGTGATCGATACCCCACACCCCAACTTAGGGTCATTATTGTCATCACATAAATAAAACTAAGATCTGGTTACGATATCACATTCTTCATCCAACTCTATACATAACAACTAGAATAGAAAATAATCCACTCATCCTAATAGAAAATTCGAGTGTAAATCATCACCCATTCCCACATCCCAAGAATAATTCTAATGGAATTCACTGAATATCAAAACCCAAAAAGGGTAACCACCATGAAACATAAAATGGTGAAACATTCACTATATGGATACCTTAAACCACTCCTCAAGAAAAAATCTTAAAGATTCATTTCAACAAATGAGAAAAAAATCTAGGTATCTCAAAATATAGAATATTCTTTATCCACATAATTAGGTTGATGTCAATACATTGGGCAAGATTGTATATAGACTAGGAGTACACTAATATTCCATTGTTAGGAATGTATCACTCTCCCAAAGTCATTATCAAATCAAAACATGTTATACATTCCTTTAACCATATCCTAACATCGCCTCCCATGATAATGTGTGTCCTGGTCAAACAATGGGTTAAACATTCCACGGCCACTAGTCTATCATCAATGTGTTCTCTAATATAGAGGGGTATTTTTCATTTTATCACAACTATGAGGAAACAATGTCTATATAATTTATTTAAAAGCATTGGTCATTGGCTCACACATGGCTTCTCGCTAATTTACGATTTAAATGGTACCACAAAAAACCGATGCATACCATTTTCACTCGACTCATGCTCCAGCGAGTCATCCATCATAAGGCTATGTTGGTTGTTTGACATAGAACATATGTCTCCTTAATCTAGAATATACCCTATAACTCCTCTTCAAAATCTACCACCTTAACTAAGCAACAATTTATTCCATGACACTTATCACACAACTTCATTTTTCAAAATCTAACTGTCAATTGAAAAACCATTAGTCATTACGGCTCGACACCCAACAATTTATCACCATAGAAGACGTTATCAATATCTAAGAACCCTAGGTTCTTTCTTAGAAACTGATGGAGTCATCATTCCTATTGAAAAACCAGAACACCACCCATGCATTAATGTCAAAAAAAGTGTACTACTAATCTCATCGCCTCACCAGAATCTATAATCCACATAAAACCCCTCTTATTAGTCTCCCTTGATCAAACCAAACATCGAAACAAAACAGTATGAGCCATAAAGAAGTGTCTCTATGTCTCCTACTTAGACCTACTGATTATGTATTATAATAGGGTCACTATATCCAATCTCCTTTCCCATACATCAAACATATCACCACAGTCACATCTCATAGGGAGTCATCCACACACCCCTCTCAACATAATTTATTTAACTCATCCATCAATGATATCCAAGTGAGGTAGGGATAAAATAAATCTAAGAGGATAAAAAATTATTAACATAGGTTCAATTATAAAATTTTTTAATCCAATGTTATAATGGAAACACCTTATATGTTTTAATTGTAAACCCATTTAATTGAAACCCATTGAAAACTATTAACCTTAAGGAAAGAAAAATAATGACATTAATTTCCATGTATTAGAAAAATAGGATCTTATCCTCTTAAAGTATCCTCATAATAGGTACTCTCTACATTTCATGATATAATATATAAAATATCAAGAACTGGACCCCACAAGGAATCAGTGTATGGTAACCTCCCCTCAAGGCTCCAGTCCACCATATATGTCTAGGTACCTATCAACATCACACTAGAGTATTTGGGTTGAAAAACATAAATGATGGGTGGTAAAAAAAATATCATTTTTGATAGATAAATAGAAATATTAACATTATCATAATCATAGATTCTTTATTTTGATTTTTCATCGCATTAGGTTGGCATTGTAGTGGGTTCCTCATATGAATTATCAGACGGGAGGATCAAAAGAGATAAAGGTGTTCTGGTAAATTTTATTTGGCCCTCCCCCATATGTGTGTGTGGGATGGAGGGATGATATACCACGTTTTTTGGACCAACATGAACAAAATTTGTGGATGGTGTGACATATCATCTTCAACTGGTTTCACTATTACATTATGTAGTGGGGGAGAAGGATAAGGCTTTATCTTGTTCTTTCTTTGATGTATGATTCCTTTTAGATTTTTTGAGAATTGTATTTACCTTTTGGTAATGTTTTTTTAAGGATATGTTGCCTCTATATCATGTAATGGGTTTTACCTTTTCCTAGTTTTTAAAAGTGGATTACTTTTTTATGTTTAATAAATGGGGATTGACCCTCACCCAATTAAAAAAAATAAAATATCATATAATTCTAGATAGGAAAATACCATGTTGGTTGTTTCAAAACATTAGTTAACCACACCTGAAAATTATACACTCATAACAGGTCTTCTAAAAATGCATCAACCACCAATTTCAACCTATAAGGGTCAACAGTACTCACATAGTTCTGATAAGTATAATTCCATTCTAAGCTATAAAGTAAAACACCATAGAGTTTGTTACTGACACTTCAAATTACTAAACCTACGAATAAACATCATATTAGGGGTTCAACACTTAAGAATTGTGTGACCTATCAACATAATAGGGTCATTGCACCACATATTCTTAAGGAAGGGGTCATCATCCTTACTTTGAAATGTCTCTCCATTCTTCAACATGACATTCCATCAGAATAGAATATATATACAAGTCGGCCTAATTGAGTAGATTGACCCCAGAACCTATATGGTAAAACATCATTTAGGTTATTACATGAAATTTAAAAAATTAGCCGATTTCATCAATAAAATCACACTCTATAAGGAGTAATAAATGTGAATGCTATATGCTAAATATGATGCAAGATATTCCACTTTACTTTGTTGACCAAGATTCAAAATAAATCAATAGACTTTCACTAATGTATCGAGAGACATAAATCCATAATAAATCATAAAAACCCCACAACATGTATGCCACTAAAAGAGAAAATCACATAGAATTTTAACATTATAGATCCGAAAATTACTCACATAACCCTGGTAACTAGGAATTCTTATTGGAATAGGTGTTCTCAATTCACTAGTATAATATCCATAATAGGTCCTGAAACATTCTGAATACTCATGTATACTATATCCTAAATATTAAATAAATAGGGAGAGAAAAGCATCAAAGAAAACTTTTTAACATACCAAACTAGATTCTACTAATTTGGTGCCCTGATCTGGTTCTCTGTAAGGCCTAAAATGTGCCTCCTTATATGCTATAGGATTTCAACTGGAAATCAGGGTCTAATGGGGGTATAATGGGGAGGGTTTGCCCTTATATTAGAGTAAGAAAATGGAAATAATAAGTAAATATAATTCATTATTGTAGTTATCAGATTGATAAAGTAATAGTTAAACTAAAATAGGTGGATGCTATAATAATAAATATAATGATGTAATGTCCCGAAAGACCACGTCATACATATAACAATAATCACCCACTTTTCTCATCGTATATATAAGAAAATATAAAAGAAATAGAGACAAAATTTTGAGGCTCATCTGCATATAACAAGATGAACCACATACCTGATCTCTACATACATATTCAAGCCTTCCAATTTGATCATCCCATGGGCCTTAGCCTATCATATTATAACAACCAATTGAACATCTACTTGAGTATAATAATATAATGGCAACATAGACATTGTGTTAGTAAAATACTCAATAGGGAACCACCAACATGGTACAATGTATGGCCAAATATATTTTGTGCATGTCTATGAGAGCTACTCATCAGTATAACCATAATGATAAAAACAACTGTTAAAGATGAACTAAAGGTCAAAATTAATACCAATTCATGTTATCATAAGTGTGTTCTGACGCAATGTTCTTAGCCTTACTGAGACATAACTAGAAGTAAAATAACAAAATAAATGCACAATATATCCTTGGTCCCATAATCGCAATTGATTATACCTACCCTAGCCAATGCCAAAAATGTCTTTGAAACATTTATGTTACTATAAGGGGATAAATGTCCTATCTCTATGTTTACTTTTACTTACCTTTATTCACTATAAGTAAGGATTCTAGGTAATTTCATGGCATCCTTCAAACAAGTCTCTTAACTCATATGGTGTACTACTCAATCATGGAGCACCAGTCCAATATCTCAATCACTTATGTGGAACACCAAGTCCAATGATGAAGCATAAAATAATCCATTCATCTAATGATTCTACCCATGGAATTCATATGTATGAATCTAAGTATCACTCAAGGTGTAATATTAACCATTTTTCCCATGAGTTCATCCAAGATATTCTTATATGGGATTCCAAGAATCACTCAAGGTATAATATAAACCATATTCACTACAATTATATACAAGTAATTCCTACATGAGAATCCAAATATAACTCAACTCATATAATATACAATTTATTAATGGTTCATACCCCTTTACCCTAAGTATTATCCAAGGTTTCATTTTAGGAGAGTGTGATCATCCTTGAGAGTGTCTGAATATCATGAACTCTAGGTAAGTTCTCCCACCCATCAATATCATCAAAAAAATGACATGTCCACTAATTCTCTCTATCCTATAATCCAATAAATAACTATTTTTATTAGTAATATAAGTATCACTCAAGGATTGATATAATTTGATCTATCCATGATCCCATCCAAGCCATTAAATAACTAGAATCCAAGTATATGTCAAGGTGAAATAAGATTCTAGGAATAACATCTAGGTGACCCAATCATAAAACATGTCACATTAGGTCTATCAGCCAAATATTAGGAATCAACTCTAGCAATTATAGTTTCACCAAAAATATTCAAGTTAATTTATATGTAAAAGAGTGAGGATGGATGAATTCCTAGACCCCATAAAACATCCATAGCCTCATGGTATTACATGTTTAGTATGGGTTCTTGGTAAAACACTCTACAATATCTACCCAAAAAATGCTCTCTTGGTTAGGGTTGGTCAACCACAAGGGCACCCTCTAGGGTCCTCTAAATCAATACACTAGAGAAGGATCCTACTTCAGATCCTATAAGTCTACAAATAAGTGGAGACCATGATCATGGGATCCTATAAATCATTAACATGGTCTCATGTAAGCACCAACCATTCTAGGAAATCATATCCCATGACATAGTGAATTGGGTAGCACAACCTAGTCGGCTACTCAGGGTCGTGTCACCGAGGAAACCATCATGAGATGGGTCATTACCCAATATTGATGCCATGATCTCTCCAAAATGGTCAATGCACCCTACCAAGATCTGGAATGACTATGTTTTATCCACATAGTAATGTAAAAAGGCTTCCATAACTTACCAATCATAGCCTCACCTCCCGAGAGGTTAGAGGAAACTTGATATCTTAGGGTACTAGTTCTTGGCCACTATTGGATAAAGAATGATACTAGTGCACATGGGATTTTTGGGGGTCCTGGTTCTCGTCCACTGAATCAATCCAATTAATTCATTAAATAATTATTTAGAAAAATTTAAACAGGTAGTGTATCCCATAATAGATATCACAAACATAAACATACTACCATAACTTATATAAATACCATAGGGAAGTTACGACAAACCACCAACCTTTCAGAATATTTCCATTTTATTTTAAAGGGTTGGAAGCCACTGCCAAATACCATACAAAATCATCTAAGACATACCATGTCCCTTTTTTAAAACTGAATTATCAAAACATAATAAATCTCAATGAGCCAAAAACAATTTATCAAATTGAATTACAAAGTAATAAATCTCAACAACTTAAATATGCAATTTAATTACACCGAAAGAGTGAACTATTGCATTCAAAAAACCCACAAAACCTTAAAAACCATTAGTTTATCATAATAACTAATCAAAGTAATCAATAAAAATACCCAAAAGTTTTTATTAAGCTGTAAAGTGCTATAAATCCATTATAGAGACATACCTTAATGAAACAACATGCGATGAAGTGCGGACGAGTTCCTAGGTCAGCCTCTTCCTTAGAAGAGTAAAATCCCCATCACTGGTATTTGTTTCCACCATGATTTGATGGAACCGGGTTTAAAATCCTTAACTAGTGGACACAAAAAGTGTGAATGAATAGAGGAGAAGAGAAAGAGAGGCTACTAGTGAAGAATTTGTGCCTCAAAATTCCATGAAAATCCATTAGGATCACCACCTTTAATAAGGATGTAGAAGGGAATGAGAGGATAGGATGTCCGACTCAAGTGAGGGAGAAAATTAAAGGAAAATAGGGGGATTAACTCTTAAATATAACAGGAGAAAATGGTCATTTTCCCTTTTTAATGGTTCACATGGTCTGGATGGACATTTATCCAAACCATGCACCAACTATGTGCCCTACTATCCAAATCTGAAACACCTCACATGAAAATGATTTATGGTCTAAAAAACTGTTTGAAAACCATGTGACATGTCTATAATATATTATATGCAACCAAAGAGTTTTCCCTATCATTCCACATGCTTTCCCCAGCCCATCCACCACTATAAACTGGACGACACAGTTAGGCCACATGGTCTTAAGTAACTATGCACCAAGAGTTCACCCTATTATGTTCTTCCAAAAAAACATAATCATTGGGTCCTAAACCCACGGGGGACACCTGAAACATCTAAAATACCTTCATAACCTAATTCAACAACTAGAAATATAACCTCAAGACATTCCAACATTCAAAAATATACTCCAATTTTCTAATAAAAAATTAACCCATCCGGTTATTGAAAATTAATTTTTATTCTAAAATTTCTACTCTCAAAACATGAGATCTTACAGGTTTTATATAGATCACTAGGATTTTGGATGTGGAAAACACCATAGGCACATTCAAAGGTAATGTCGAGGATAAAAATCAAGGGAGATATATGTTAATAATCTCTATTTTATAATTACACACCATGTTACCCTTTGGGATATTTGTAATATATTTTTTATCTTAAAACACTATGGTTTATATGTTTATTTTAATTTTACACTATGTGTGTCCTTGGGTCACATGTTGTGTACTTCTTGACTACATGACTTGGCTTGTATCATAATATACACTGAGTAAATACATATTCAATTACAATGTGTCACCCTGAATACATTCCTTTTAGGTCGAAAGATGTTTCATGGTATACAATGGGGTTATTTTCCTAATAAACCCATGGTTCTATTAAACAAGTGATATATAGTACATTTCAGGTACTTCAACACATGATTCAACCTCTCATGAAAGTACACTTCCAACTTTACTAAGGGTCCCACATGTTATATACACAGCTAAGGAATTCCCTATAGGCTAAACCCACATGAATTAAACTATATTATTGTGATCATAACTACCACCAAGGTTTATACATAGTTTAAACCATATTATATGTCATATATTAGATAGTTTCCAATGTTATGCATATTTTCTCACCTGGGTGTCTGTTTTGGATATATGAGTAGTTTATTCCTAGAATTATTTTATATAGAATGTGATGGTACATATATATTCATAAACTACGAATTATTTTCTAGTTTTATGATTATTTTATGTTTCATATATTCATAAAGATAATGAAAATTAGTGGGAGATATGGTATGATTTGATGTAGGTTTAATAACCCCTAGAGGGATAATAATTCCAGGTAGTATATCCTCTATATATATAATTGAGTAGGTATCATCCCATAGTGATTGGGTTTATATCCTCAATAGCATATTATAAATTTCTTGTTGAGATAAATGGACTAAAGGTAGTGCTGCAAGACCTTATAAAGATAGAATTTATTAGACCTAGTGTGACCCCCTGGGTAGATAATATTCAATAATAATTGAATGAGTACAATATAATTATAATTTTTATTAACTAATATACCCTTTATTATGTAACAGTAAATAATAAATACCATTTTTTTGAATTTAATACCTTTCAAAAACGTGAATCGGGGTAATATGGTGCTTAATAATTGATCTCTGGTCTAGGTATCAATATCTTTTTGCTTATTAGGAGAATATTTGTATTTTTATGTTCAGGTGTCTCTATATCAACTATGAATTATTAGTGATGTTTTTCAGCTAGTAAGAAGCCCCAACAATGTTCACGGGACCCATGAGTTTAATTTTCCTATATCAATTGGACTAGTTTGTGGTGGATTTCATTGATTATAGCCTCACTTATTCTAGACCAAATAAGTATCAGGTTTATCATTTAAGTACTGTCCAAGGCTAACTCAATGGGCATTAGTTGTATGAAAAAATATTTACCTTCATGTTCTAGAATTTGGAAGTTTATTTTAAAATGTATGTTATATTAAAGGGTAGTGTTACATTTGATCCCATGAAGATTGAGGTAGTGATGTATTGGGATCCACTCATGGTTGTGTTTAAGGTGTGTAAATTATTTAGTGTAGTGGGATACTAAATGATATTTTTTTCCGGATAATCTTTTATTGTAGTCCCTATGATGATTCTCACCTGAAAAGGGAATCCTTTCAACTAGTTTGACCATTTTTAAGAAGCCTTCAAGGAGTTAAAGTGGAGGATGACTAGGGATATGATTTAATGGTTTCCAGAGGAGGGAATTCTGTTAGAGGTTCAATACATTTTTTCTAGATTTGGGTTAGGTAGAATACTAATTTAGATGTGATCCATGATTTATTACTAGTCTAGGAATATGATACTACATAAGAGAAATTATACGACCCATGGAACAACGCTTGAAGTGATGGAATTTTCCTTAATGATATGTAGACATTAACATACTGGTGAATGATTTGGGGTAATTAAAAATAACAAGAGTCTTAGGTATATCATTTACCAATTAGATAAAAACCTAATTTAAAGTAGTTTTTGTGATTTTTTATTAGAAACTAACTTTTGAATGGTTTGAAATCAACGGAAGGAAATTTTTTGGTAGACAATCATTATAGTGAATCTCATAGTCAGTGGATAAAGGGGCCATCTGAGTTATTAACCTCATTATGAATGGATTAAATGATGTAATGAGTAATTTTTGGCATTGGTATATGGTGGGGTCCCATATACGTCATCTCTATTTAAAGTAGGCACTAAATGGATTTATTTGTTATGGTTTCTTTCAATACTACTTACCTATATGATATACACCTAAAGGATTCACTAAAGGTGGGGAGAACATTATTTTCTCCCATGAGTGGAAAATTTTGCCAACTAAGATATTATAGGAGGTGTTATGGTGATATCATGATTCTCCCTTGGTGGTATATAAAATCATGAAAATGATGTATGAGGATCTAAAATTCGATTTTTTGGGATATGATTAAAGTCATTTGTTGTGAGTTCATTTCATAGTACCATGTATTCCATGAGTTGGAGGATAGATACCAGGCTTCTATAGGGTTGATCCAACCACTTTAGTACAAATAGTCGAATTGGGGTAATATATTTATATATTTCATGATTGGTCGTCAATTTTCCATGATGTATCATGGTGTTTTCTAAGTGATCATTGGTTGACTGATCAAATCATCTCAATTTTTTATATTTGGGATAAGAGTTTAATGGAGAGATTGGGTCATCTATATATAGATGAGATCATTTGGTTTAATGATTTTAACCTTAGTTATTATCAATGAAGTAAATTACCAATTAATATCCTATTTGTAGAGGATATTTTGGGATACATTCAGGACCTAATTACAATTGAGTATTATTTTCCATATTAAAAAGATTATTTTATTTATTGAGGATATGTTACCATCTTTCATTATATATTTTGGTAGATTTGGGATAATCACATGTCTTTAGTGGTGTTTTTATATAAAAAATCTACCAATAAACTATAGCCATGACACCCTTTGAGTCCTTATATGTGATACCATGTAGGTAACCACTTTGATAGATAATTATTGGAGATTTATCGCTTATGGGTTTCGAGATAGTGGAACTAATTACTATGATGGTAGAGGTGATATAGGAGAATATGATAATAGCCTAGATCCATTAGAAGTATTTAATGGATAGAAGATGGTATCCTATAATGTTCTATAATAGTGATATTTTTTTCTTGATGGTCTCTCCACATCATTCCTTAAGAATATTCAGTCATGGTAGAAATCTATCCATGTGGTTTATCAAACCGCTCAAGATTTTATGAAATGATGGTGATGTTTAATTTCACATATTGTTTCACCCATAAATAGATCGGATGTGTAACATTTTTTAACATGTCACAGCTAAGGTGGAATTTAAAAAATATGTTGCACATTATTTAATAGGTTGATATGGATGGAGAGGATGACACCACCTTCATAGAGTACCTAGTGACTATAAAGGACATATAGAAATAGATCATTCATTGGTGAGTGATTACATTATTTCATAGATAGTGTAAATAGTAGAATCATTATGAAATATTAGGGTAGTGCGATTGTTAGATGAAAATTTAGTACCCTAACCTCTTTACATGATTTTTTATTTTTAGTATGATAAACTTTAATGGTGGGGAGGATGCAGAAACCCTAATTTTTGTAATAAATTTATTTAAATATTTAAAATAATATTTATAAAGGTATCCATGATATTGTTTCATTTATTTTATTATTTCTAACTATTGAACTATATATAATCTATATATTATATTATTTTTTGAAATGAAAATGAAACATTTAATAAAATTCAAAATGGAGGGATGAATGAATTTTTCAACACTTTAGTAATGTTTATAATATGATTTTTTTCTTTAGAAAGGTGTAATTTTAATGATTATGATTCGAAAATTGTGAAAAAACAATTGTGATTATTTACATAAATTAATAAATAATCCAACCTTATTTTCATAAAAAAATATTAATTTGTAATTTTTATTTAAGTTAGAGATGTATAGTTTTCGTTTTTGGATGGTGATGACATGGAATATTAGAGGGATTTGTGTCCATATGTTTTTATACAATTAACTAAGCCAATATAATGGGATTTAATAAATGGATTTATGAGGGGAAATCATAATGTAAATTAAGGATTGAATTATGCTGAAAAATTATGGGAGAATTTATAAAATATAATAATGGAGAGTTTTACTGCACTATAAATAATATTTTTCATTTTTCATGATAAAAATATCTCCTATATTCTTCTTTGGTGGAAGAAAACCCCTAGAGGATTCATCTCAATCTTCACGAATTGGTGAAAATTTAATTATGGTGTAGACTATTGTGATTAGGATTCTTGTCATGATCCTTAGGGATATAATTTATATTTCCCAGGGTTTTTAATTTTTGGTTATTTAATTGTAACTCCATTTTCACATTCTCTAATTCTTCTTCAATTACTAAATTTTTCATAAAGTTATATCATGATAAAATTATTGGGAAACAAATATATTTTTAATTTTAACTTGTATTATTCCTCAAATCATGTGAAATGTTGAAATTCATACTTGAAATATTTATGAAAACTTTCTCTTGTTTCCACATTAATAAAATTTTTCATGGGATTAATATGAAATATTTTTTTGATTAATTTTTATTATAATTATTTCTTGTGATATGTTTATAAATATACATACTATAATTTTCATAAATTTTCAAAAATTGTATCATAAGATAAATCCGACCATGAATAATTATTTAATGATTATCCAGTTATACCATATTTTTGTATCTCAAATTCTTCAACAAATAAGAAAAAACCACCCTTTGTATGGTAGGGCTTCCTACTGACCACAACCCCAAATAGATTCCTTTTATTTCTTGATGTAAAGGTTTAATTATGAGATAAATGTGAAACTAAAAGGCATGGTCCATGGCACAAGATCACTTTATGAAGTGGGTGTCTGATGAAGCAATTCCGGTGAAAATTTGGTTGACAACAATGGTGTGAATAATGATGAAAAATTGTGGGACAATAAATGATCGAAAATGACTCTGATAAGGGAAGATGGTGTCCCTAGTGGTCAAAATATTTGAAAGGAATAGAGGCATGGATGGAGGTGTAGGAAATGATAGTGTTTGTGGTGTAAAAATTAGACTATAAAATGTCTTATAAATTTTCTAAATACACAATATATAGTGTTCTAGGTCACACACTATGTATCTCTCCATTTATAGTTTTGTATCATCAAAAATACCTCCTGGAATATAACTATATGATACGCATCATGTATGTTTGTAACTATAGTGTACATACTTCCATGTCATGTTATATATCACACACTATGTGAAAATTAGACATAATCTATATACATTAGAACTACATGCCTCAGTGTGTACATGAGTAAAATGTTGGTCAACTCACTTTTCTCACACATCATGTGGCATATAGTACATAACATGTGAGTTTGGGGAGATTATTTTCAAGTACATATTGTCTACACCAACTATCCCATGGGGTACCATACTTCATATACCTTACTATAAAGGCTATATAGGTGGAAATATCATGGACCATGAAGTGATAAAATGTTCCAAACTATTTTCTATGACCCACACATCATGTACATCATTGTACATGACATGTATTATGCATCAAAAGGTATTTTCCACAACTTCTCACTCAACTATAAGTTTTGGACTCCACATTAGTCTATTTATAGAGATTTAACATCTAGAATGTGATGGTATATATCTATTCATAAACTATTGATTATTTTTTATTCATTTGAAAAGTTTTTTTCTTTATTTATTTTTAGAGATGATAGAGAGTGGGTGAGATGGTTATAGGGGAAACATGGTAAGTAACCTTAATAGTGGTATAAGTGTTTTAGGGAATGGGTATTTTATATACATAGTAGATCCGGTAAGCCCCCATAGTGTTGGGGAGAATTTCCTCAACTTAAGGTGTAGGTTACACCCTCAGTTGATGTACACTAAATAAGACAAGGAACATGTACTTTATAGGTTTGAGTACTATATCATCTTAAGTAAACACCCTTCAATGAGGTGTGGGTCCCCCACTTCATTTTAAAAGGCATGTGATAGATGTGTTTGAATATATATAGTTTATGTGATCTTTTTTTATTAATGTATTAATAATTGTGGTTCCCATCATTATATAATTTTTGAATATTTTTTTCATGGTTATTTAGTTCCATTCAATCTATGGTTCTAAATCTTAAAGAATATATAATTTTTTACTATTTTTATAAGACCTATTGTGTTATTCTTTCGTTATGTTTTCAAGGTATCCTTTTGGGAGTAATTATACCCACCCCATAATAGGCCTTGTTCCCACATGCATTGTGTCAATAAAGATGATGCACAATTTCATGGTGAAATTGGAGGGTGTGGTAATGGATGTGTTGATACCTAGAGTAGATCATTAGTGATTATTATGGGGTCCCTAAAGATTTGTTAGTGTTTCAATGTACCTATTCTCATTGTTTGATGTTTATATAAAAAAGTATATTTTAGGAAATGTATTTTTATCTTGTTTATCATATATTTCATTATTGTATCATGGGGATATTTTTTTCATCTCATTCATGATATACTCCAAATAGTGATCTATCTAGGATGTAGTGTTATATGTTATTTCAAAATTCATGTCATAATATGTAATTTATATAGGCCAAGGCCTCCTGCATGTAGAATGTTTTCCTACTTCCTATTAGAGGGGGGCATGGAGAGACACACTCATCCCACTAAGACTCTTTATTGGACATAAATAAACTAATTATTTTACTTAAATCTCACCACCACTAGGCCCCAAGCTTGAAACTAACACCAAGGAGGCATAAAAATACATGAGAGTAATTAACTTATAATAAAATGTAGCTTATATTAAATAAAATATAAAAAATATAACTAAAAAATATGATCATAAAAGTAAAAAAATAAACTGTACAATGATTTTGTATATGAAAAAAAACAATAAAATACAATTTCTCATTAGAAACATAAATAAATAGTCCGTTTATATAATAATCCTACTCTGTACAATAGACATACTCTTCACTGTTTGGAATCCTAGGAAGATGCCACCTATAATAACTACCAATCTCTTTAAAAACCACACACCAACAAGAATTATCCCTGAAAAAGATACAATAACTCAATTTGTTCCAAAACCATCTCTGAATGGGCACTAGTTTCACAGACACAATAAGTGTGGGTATGATGCATGTTCATGTGTGAATATTAACATACTCAATAGAATTACTTGAAAAAAATTAATGACTAAACAAAAATATATCTCAATATTTTGAACACGATTGTATTATAAATAAGGTATGAAAAATATATATTCATTATGTAAAGGTAACACAGGTACATAGGGAAGTCTCATAATTTTATAGGTCTTATCTATAATGAAATATATCTTACAAGTAACTTAGGAAGTCAGGACAATATAAAATTTGAAAATTCCAATATCCAGAACATAATTGAAAGAATCAAATCAGTGGTTTATGATGTAAATAAAGAATCTACAAATCTATATAGTACATACCCCTAAATATCACAAGCTAAATGGACCCAATAAAATCATAAAACCCATGAAATTTGAAAAAACCCTAACCACACAACTCCCATGAAACCACTCTAAAACCAGAGGGTGGACTTTTTACCCATAAAAGGGAGGTGTATTAATTAAGGGAATATCATCCTCTATAGAATACCCACCTTAATACATCATATAGAAAAAACTTACTGTCAACCACAAAATATATCTCCAATGTAGTGGGGTAACCACAACATACTATGTTTCTCTTTTCATTAGAGGAGGTTTAAATACCAATAAAATACTAGTTATTCATCATTTGGGATATTCATTGGATGAGGGATATATATATTCCCTAAGTGGAAGACTTGTTCCCTATAATAGTAGGTGTTCCCTACTCCACTAAGATTTTACAGGACTCGTCCCATTGTTTTATGGTATCTATATGAAGTTACTAAACTTGTTTCTACACTGTGTATCTCCCCAAACTAAAATGATCACCACTAAGAATAAACACCACCACACTCCTCTAATAACTAACTCCACCAGCTCTAAATCCACTGAAATTCTTACCAAACTATGTGTCATATATATAGAAAAACCATGTGTAGACATGAAGCAAGTGAAAGTGTGAGTATAAATATACCCAATAGTATGCCTCAAAAAATAATGTATAAAACTAGATAAGAAATTATCTCAATGGGATACACCCATATATACTTAAAGAAAACATTTAATCAAGGTCATGTAGATCCACATTCTTCATATCCCACCTCTATATAAGACATATATTAAAAATAACCTAAATTATCCATATAAATTAAAAACAAAATCACTCAAACTACCTCACATCATATGCACCCCATCATCCCTATGAAGTAGTAACATCTGGGTATGCTCACCTCAATGAAGAAAATACGCCAATCAAGGGGGCACCGACCATATAGAGGACCCTTTCCTAATCATGTGTAATAATAATTGACCGTGGGGCAACCTACTCCATATATAGAATAACCATGACCCATAAATAAGTAAGGTTACATAATCCCACTATGTATATGGAGGACTCTTGTCCTGGATCCAATATGCAACCTGGGGGTTATCAAGCCAATATCATTCCCAACCACCTCACCTAATATCAATAATCATTTCTAAACAATTATGAAAATAAAACTTCTTGTATGCCTAAAAAATAATCACCATATTATTAAGGGATACAATGATCATTTTATATAGATAAAAATGCCCATAATGGACTATCCATGCATCTAAAACGGACACTAATGCAAGAAAATAGGAAGAACCCTATAACAATCCAACACACGGAATATAATGTAGTATAAATGGATTTTATGACTCATTAAAAGTAGGGAACATTAAACCATGTTTTAATTCATTTGGGTACAAAAAACATGATGTCTCATAGTGGGGGAGATTGTGTGTGGGGCCCATAAGAAAGTTATACATGTATTGTTGTGTGGGAATGTGTTGTGTATCAAATTACCTGACATATACAATATATAACACAATGTGTAAAAACTCATTAATACTAGGAATTTACTCCTGATATATTTCAATTATTCACCTCCAAATTTCACAACATGTATTCTTGGTGACATGTCATTTTAGTTTAATGCATTGTAATGGAATATACTTTAATACAAAATGAGATACATAATGTTATAATCTATAGTGTGTCGGATAATTTTACATCCAATGTAAAATATATAGTTTCACTTAAACCATAGAACAAATCTCTAGTAATGCCCTTCATTTCACATACGTTTGATTCTCCTGAGATCATTGTCACACTTTACTAAAACCTCTTGGCCTCCCATCATTCATGTGTATCCCTGACAGCTTTCACTTGACAAAATTTCTATGAACTCATTATTTGGTTTCCTCACTATGTTTTTGGCTCATTCATGCACACATCACTAGTTGGATCTCATCCGTACGATTTCTCATGTTTGGATTGAATTATAAAGAGTGGGGAAGAAGAAATTAGTGAGTGGGGGTTAGTGGAAATATTGACCACATGAAATAGATGTTTATTGATAAATAACCAAAACATTTTATAAAAAACGTAAAATATTTTATTTAAAAAATGATGAATTCTTTTCCATAAGAATTTAATAAATTGAACATTATTCAACAAAAATTTTTTTTACCTTAAATGAAATATTTTCAATTTTTTATCCCAAGAAATTTATAAGAGGGTTTTTATTCAATGATTAAATCTATGTTAAATAAAAATTAAAAAATATTCATCAAATAATTAAATACATTTAATGTAAGTTAAATAAATTGTGAAATTAATTTATCCATTAAACAACATGATAAAATCAATGTTGAAAAAATTAATATTTTTAAATGAATATATGATTTACCTCATTGTTATAAAATCATTCCATGTTTCACCAAGCAAGAAGTTTTCTCTTTGATGGAATTGATTAGAACCAACGAAGAATGTGGTGAATAAAAAAGATAAATTCACTTACCATGATAGTGATTATTTCAAATAATAAATGTTCATTCTTTGACACAATATCATTGTTTCCCCCACCATTATTATTGATCCTATGAAATGGTATGAATGAGATGAATAATTTATGTTTTCCCTTCTAGAAATGATAGGATATGAGCGGAGAGACTAATTTTACTTCCAATGGAAGAAATATTTTTCTTTGGGTGTAGGAATTAACCTCCCATTATTCCACCATTTACTCTCATAATGATTTCACTATAGAATTTCTCTCATTAAATCTTCTTATAAATCCCTAGTCAACAGCTATAAAAATATCCAAACCAAAAACCTAATATTCCATGTCATCTTCACCAATCCATGTCATGGACCTATCTCTAAAACTGAAGAAAAAAATGGTATTAATTTTTCCTTATATAATTCATTTATTTATATAAAGATCCAAAAATTCATTGTTCTAGTGTTTTAATACTAGCATTTTAATTACACATATCCTATCTAAAAACTATTATTCCATATTTAACTTCAATGTCAAAATATAGATTTAGTACTCAGTTTAAGAGTTATTAATAACTCTTATGGGCATGAAAAAATAGTATATTGATTATATTATTTGTTCTAAAATGAATTTATAAAAATAACAACTAAATACCTATCTAAAAAACATTACAAATATAATTTCGAATATTTAAATTCATTTATTAAAAAATGGTCTCTATGTCCTCCCTACATTCAAGTCTTTTCCTCATGTGAAAAATATATCAAACAAGTGAGAGTATTAATCTCACATATGGTTATTTAATTACCTTGATATTTCCTATATATTTTTATGTAATCACAAGAAATTCACAAAAGGAATTATCCACAAATGAAAAACCATTTACTATAAATCCTTGATGACTATAAGGTACTCTATAAAGTTACTTTCATCCTTGAAAACCATATCACCTGAGTCAATTATATGCAGTATATCATGAACATACCCCAAAGTTGTGACACATGAAAAGTGTTTTGCATAATGTATTTTTGTGGGGGTATCCCTATGCGATAATTAATCTCACCTACCATACTAAAAATATATAATGTATTAATAAAACTTAAGGATAAAATTATACCCCAAAAACCCTCCTAATACCAACCCACTAAAACATAATCAGGTTCGATAATGATTTGAGTCTTCCACCCCAAGTGAGCCTCCAATAACCCAGGTCATACAGACCAACACCACGATGGAATATGAAACATTTGGGATTCCTTATACAATAAACCTATATACAAACAAACACCTCGAGGATAATATATATAAATATGAAAACCAATATAAATAAATTTCTATAATAAAACATGTATATAAAAATGAAAATATTCCAACAATGTAAAAATAACTAATGCATGTAAATAATAATAATATAAAATTTTTAAAAACCATTGGTAAATACTAACCATAATCAACTAATGTAGATGAACTATTAATGACATAAAAACTTCAATTAACACCATCAACGATGAATAACACCAATATCATCTATGTTCTAACTCTGTCATCTCCAAAGTCGCCAAAATATACACCAAAATATATTCCATTAGCAGAGAAATGACATGTGTAGGGAAAAATTCCATACATGGGTGAGTATAAATATACCAATTAAACTCCTAAAAAACATAATAGGAAATAAATAATTCATCTCAATAGGAAAAACCTAAATATGCATAAATGAAATAGGAAACCAAGGTTATATAGATCATCAATATTTATAACATAGCTCCATAGAAGATAAATATCAGAATGATACCAATTTATTTGGACGTATAAATAGAAAATCACCTTAAAAACCTCACTTTTTATACCCACACATCATCCCGTTGATAAAATAGTATTAGCAGACCCTTACATTAATGAAGATTGTATGTCCATAAATGGGACACTAACTTTTATAAAGGACCAAAACCACATCATATGTATTGGGAATATGACTAATTGAATATAATGAGAATTAGAAGAGACTTTTCTAGTTGAGATACTACTGGAACTAGATTTATGTAGTTTTTTTAGCATAAATTATTGTTGGTTCTCAGGTTAGTGTTGATGTAATTCAGTTTTCCACTACACCAGTTTTTGTGGTTGGGTTTCTAGGATAATGGACAATTTATTTATCCACTATCTACTAATGTTGTATTGTAATTTACTTAAACTATGTTCGAGTGGATACTTATTGTGGTATAAGATCATTTATACATTTTCCTATAGGAACTCCTATAGTTTTTCCCACATTAAGAGGTCAATTTTGGTATCGACATGCTACTCATGGACACACCAATATCACCTATAGCTTGTCAAAAAACACAGATTGTGCTTATGGGGATAATGGTGTAGTGTTTGTTTCTTTTGGATAAGGATTTATAAGATCTGGTGCTTCCCCATGGGAATATCCTGTAATTTTCAACAATAAGGGGAAGTTATTTTAATACATTTTATTCAATATCATCGCTTGAATCAAGGGATATTAAAAAATAACTACCCTTTTATAAGGATTAAGGATTTTTTTAAATCATCTGAAAGCTGTGAAGTTGTACATGAATATTGATCTCAGGTATAGTTATCACCATTATCTGGTATGTGAGGAGGATATCATGAACATGGAAGATATGTGTCCTTATTTTCACTATGTGTTTATAGTTATGTTTTTTAGATTGAAAAATTTCATTGTAGTGTTCTTTTGATTTATAAATTGAATCATTTTAAATTAAAAATACTAGATCATGGTGGTTTGTTTTGATGGTATCAACATTTATTATTGATCATAGCAGGATTATTTCGGTTATTTGATAATTTCTATTGGAATAACTTTTTATAATCAACTTTATAGAATAATTATGAAGTGTATGTTCTATAATAGGGAATTTCACTTCTTATGGAATATCATTTTAGATGGTGGAGTTTTTATTAGTCACATGATGGATGTGGCTGTGATGGATTAACAGCCAACAAATATGGTATTTGAGGTTTGAATTTTTAGTGGGTTTGTGGATAATTATTGATGATTCAAGGTATAATTTTAATGTATTTCAGCCACTATATTGAACCTTTCATAAAAAGGGCAGCTATTTTTATTTATTTATGATTTCTAGATAAGTTGTGAGGAGTTTAGGAAGAGTTTCACTAGTTAACTGTCTTTTTAATTTCTAAAGGAAGGATTGTATTATATTGTTTATAATGATTAATCTGGCTCTAAGATAGTTTTTTATTGATGCAAAGATGATATGTGATTGTTTATGGATCGACACATCTTATACCACATGAGTTAAGTTATATGACAAATGACTTAGTCCTAGGTAATTCATGTTTTCCATAAATATGTTGAAAAAATAACTTCTCAGTAATTTTTTCATTATCATTACATATAAAAAGTAAATTTGGTGTATCTGTTCATAGAGTGACCTCAATTTTATCTAGGGATGGTGAAAATTGTCCCGAACCAACCTAGGTTGTCCCCAAATCAGTCACCCAAAATGGTCCGCAATAAGTACCGAAGGGAATTCTCGATCCCCATAAGCTGGAACAAGTGTCCTGGTATCAAATAGATCATGAATGAATGATTTTCCAAAATTAATTATATTAAAATAACCCATAATGGAAAAAATTATAGATATGAAAATTTTAACCAAACACACCATTAATAAATTTTTTATTTTTAGATTATAACTAAAGGAGAACAAAAAAAAGATATGACATAAAGGGAAACTAAAAACAACACCCCAAATCTCCTTGGAACATGAGGAAAAACATCATCAAGCTGCCACCTCCAAGATCCACAACCAAAGACCCTAGAAACACAACCTGCCAACACGAAATGTCTTTCCTTAACCCAAAACAAATATACAACAATGTCTGCATACACCCAAAGGTTAATGCAGGTTATGAGCCTAAGACCAGAAGGATTCCGTCGGGATAAATGATTTCATATAGTAAAAATTAAATGAAAAATAAATTTGAAAATATTATAATTAAGGAAATGTATGGACATATTTTAATGAAAATATCCTTAAAGCAAGGAAAACTTAAATAAATATAACTTTGAATGAAAACGGTTTCAAGGAGTTAATTTTTAAATAAAATAGTTTCCATGTATGCCACTATATAGACAAAGCACCTTCTTTTAAAATTACTAACCCAGCCTACAGTAAAGACAAAAATAAGTGAAAAATAATTATTGAGCACCAGTCATGGGAAATACCCTAGGCACTAGCTAACTGTGGAGCCTAGGTACATTGTATCTCAGTGTAAAAGTTACCATAACCAGTACCCTTCCCATGCACAATCCACTAGCTAGGAACATACCAATAACCTAGTAGTCCCCAACATCTTCATCATTGTTTATTTAGGGTTGTAATCATCAAAATTTCTATGTGAAAAAGGGATAAAACCTCTCTAGATTACTAGCATACTAGTCCTAGTCCACCCACCTTGACACCGGGGCTTCCCATTTCTGCTCAATCAAGTTTCACATATCACATCACTTGACATGAACATCCAAATTCTATTTTAAAACCATTTTCACACCAAAACAGTTTGAAAATGTGTTTTTCACCCAATTATATCATTTAATAAACCATTGAAAAAAATTAAAACAATTTCAAGAAGTTTCTTAAATTTTTACACACAAAAACCCATTCTAAATCTTCTTTTAAGACCAAAAGTACACAATCACCACCCCAAAACAAAATGGGAAAACTATGCAAATTTTAATAAAAAAATTTCTTAATTCATAAAAGACTTTCAATGCATTCCCAAAAAAGGTTTGTACCTCCCATAGAACTCAATAAACCATTTAGACAAGTCATAAAATAATTTTCAAAGCACCACAAGATGTTTCCAGAAAAAAAATGAACTCAATGATATCTTTTAAAATCTACTACAAACAAATGCCATAGAAAAATATATTATTCTACCCTTATGTAAAATAACAAACCAATTGAACAATTTATACAACACTACCAAATGACACAATGTGGTTTTACACATGAAAAACAACCCATTTCATGTAAAAATGAAACTTTAAAATTAAATTCATATCTAACGATATTAAATACCACTTTAGAACCATTTGAATAATTTAATAAATCATTTTAACACATTATAAGATATTCATAAAGGGTGAAACATGGTATTTCACAGAAAACACACCCAGTTTCATATAGAAACACCACTTTAAATTGAACTGCACATCATAAAAGTGTCAAAACTTAATTATCACCAGTTATATACATGGATAAATCAATTAAAAAATTTCTAAAACACTAAAAATGACACAATAAACATTATATACACAATGCTTACTTAAAAAAGGAAAAATAAATTATTTCCAAAATAAATATGGATCAAAAATTTCAAAAAAACAATTTCACACCTCACACGTCATGTATAGAACATATAAAAAATACAAGAAAGCTTAATAAATTTATCAAATAATGATTAAGCACGTAATCAACTACCTCAGACCAAAAAACATCTAGAAATTTTTTGAAACTAAACCTCACCACAACCACACCCTAGTCTCACCTCAGACAACTCGTGATGAACCTCAAACAAAAAGATCAAACCAATATAATCATAATTGGACCCTCAAAAACCAAAACCCCAATCACCTAAAACTAAAACACTGAATAAGGGATAGAAAACCCTAACTAGAGATTGATCGTACTGTGGTAGAGGAAGAGGGGAAGGGGCAAGCGGCCTCAATGGCTGGTGGCACGAAGAGGGGATATCAGTGAGGGGTGTGTAGGATAGCAGGGAGCGAGCAGGGGCAAGAGGGTCTTCGGGGCACCTTCAGTGGGTGGATCACCAGGGAAGAAGGCCGAAGGGAGGGGTGTACAATGTATTAGTTTCATAAGATGGTGGATGTCATGATTTTTAGATAGGGGGAGGTGTGGTGCATGAAGGAGGGGAGAAAGAGAAGAGATGGAGAGGGAAAACCCCTAATTAAATTAATCCCACACAAAAAAAGTTATAATAAATATAATAATAATAATAATAAAAATTTAATAATAACAATATAAATATTATTATTCTAATAATAATAGTAATATTCTCTTATAATAATATTGTTATTAATATTTAATAAAATACTAATAATATTAATTATATTATTAATATTATTTATACCAATAATAACAATAATAATATTCTCATATATTACTAAAATTATTATTAATTAAAACAACTATAAATTTTTTTACTTCCCTCCATTTATTTTATTAAATAATTCCACCAATTTAATTCATTTCTTATTTTATTTTCCTTATGGTTTAATGCATTAATTATTTTTAATGAAGGTTAACAGTACTGTCACCCCGCATGGCTCAAGTGACAATGCGTGAGTCATGATGTAGTCTCTTCCCATTCAAGAAGTGACTGCACAGGTACCCGAGTAGACCACACAACTTCTGATACCATGTGGTACCCGAGTAGGGGCCTAAAACCCACAATTTTTCAAAACATTAGAATTTTAATCTAGCACACAAACCCGAACTGTGACAATGATATCTTGAAACCACAAAACCTTCCCACATGATTCCCTGGAATAACAACTGAAACTCAGCCCGAACCTTTACCAAGGCTAAAATAAAAACCAGGGTGTAAAAACTCTCCCCGCTATAAATTCTTTCCACCCCCGGAAATCCATCCTAGGATTGCCTAGGAAACTAAACTGGTACACCCTCTTAGCTCAAATAGGTTCCTAAAAAATGACATAAAAGGGAATCAAGAACTCTAGAAAGATAGATAAAAAACCTACAAAATACACTCTAGAGTCCCAAAATGGACTCCCTCCCAAGTAACGCCCACCTCCAAAAGAGAAGACACCTCCATCTGATTATCAAAATAAATAACCTCTCACAACGTATCATAAAATATCCTAAGAAAAAACATCTTAAACATTCCCAAATATGCTCACACATTTCAACATAAAAAATTAGATATCTTTGATTGAGACTATCAACCAAAAA
Organism: Viscum album; assembly: GCA_963277665.1. NCBI lineage: Eukaryota > Viridiplantae > Streptophyta > Magnoliopsida > Santalales > Viscaceae > Viscum > Viscum album. Next base: position 1,466,154,925 of record OY728140.1, on the reverse strand, counting down.
ACAAACACCTGGTATGAAATATAGTTACTAATACGAGGAGGTCTATGTGAACTCCAACCATAAGAGGAAACTAACACTTGTGATGGAACCGGGATTCTACGATGGGGAGTCCTGAACATACTCCCCACCATTAAGGCCATGTAACTTTGTGACTGGCATGGGACTACATAGAAATCCTAACATGAGAAAACCCGGGGGCGTCCAACACAACCTAAAACACCACCACGAAGGTCTAACCACAAAAACTCTAAAACACATAGAAGAAATTATGTAGTTCAATGAAAATAAATAGGTTCCTCGTGATCCCTCTGTCTAATGGGACCACTTAGAACACAATGAATTCACCAAATATATAAACTATATTTATTTCTCAAACTGAAAGAAGACACTAGACAGAGGTCCCTTATAGCCACGAGGGTTTCCTGACTACATGCCATCTTCACTCCAAGACCTATGGCTAGACCTATGATGGTTGAAGCATCTCTTACCTTGTAGTTATGCACTAGAATCCCTCAATCGAAACATCTACCTACTGGTGCCATAAAAAACTACAATGTGATCAAATAGTTTCAGCAAAATAAAACACACCTCACAAACTTCTCACTCCCCAAGGAACATTCACAAAGATAGGGGCTTAGAAGATGCAGACACACCACCACTTTTGACTTCAAACAAAATTTCCCAAATTAGTGTCCCAACACAAACCTCCACAAAGATGAACCTGATGAGAGTCCCAAATCCCTTTCCCACAAATCCAACACCAATAACCTAAATTTCTTTCTCATTTTTCCCACTGGAATTCCCATTATCTCTATCAATCATGACCTTCAAACACAAAAACAACAAAAATTTCCTTTGATACCTCAAGAAACACAAGGAACTAAGGTCTCTTCTAGCCTTCCACAACCACTCTTACATTGCAAAAAGGATCCACTTAACCAAATAAAGAGAAAAGTAATTAACTGAAGTATGTCCTCATTTTCATCAACTGCATGGTTTGGAAATATTGAATCACTTGTGGCTACACCACAAATGCGCATTAATTCATTATGATGGGCATACTCTAGCCAAGAAAGAAATCCAAGAACTCAAATTCAAGACACAAGTCTACCAGAAAATATTCTCATCTTCAAATTCCTTGAAAACTACATTCCCAAAATACAAAAGACACACCGCACAATCACTACTTATCAAAACAAAATATTTTATTTTAAAATCATTTTCCTGTGTCATACTAGGACCAAATCATTTCTGTGCAGTCACTCATTCACTCGTGCCATTAACATCCACCTTTTCAGATATGCCCATGCAATTGGTCACCTGCGAAAACACCAAAGACCAAAATCAAATATTTTCACCTTTAAAATCCAAAACATTCATCTCACACTTTTTAAACCTTATAAATCAATTTCAAAGAACTTATTTTCAAAACATTTTTCACATCCCCAAAAATAAATAAATTTCACTTAAAAATCAAACTTTCGTGATATCATAACAAGAGAAGTAGAATGACTTAAGAGGAAACTAGTGTCAGTGGGTGACATGGACATATAGTTAGAGTCTATACAGAAATCACTCAACCATCATTGAGAGTATTCTAGGTCAACTTCCTAGACTCCACATGGCTTGTCAGGCCCTGTGAGCACATGGGGACTATTAACCCATCACTAATTTAATTTACTAAATAAAAAACTACAATAAGGGCCAAAATACTAACATGGAACCCAACTTACCCTGGCAACTTGAGTCCTTCCATGAGGTGTGCCAGCCGGGAAGCCTACTCGTAACTTGAACATCGTGTCCCGAAAGTCCTAGATAAAGTATAAGTAGACTCTTACCTAAGAAACAAGACTCAAAAGAGAAAAACCTATCTCTGATACCATTTTGTCATGAATCAGGGTAAACCATGAACTGGTCACCCAAAAATATCTGCGACAAGGACATAAGGTCATTCCCGATCCCCAAGAGCTAGTATATTTCACGGGTATAAAATAGAACATGAGGGAATGATTTACCCAAATTAATTATATTAAAATAACCCATAAAAACTAAAAATCTAGATCATAAAAGTTTAACAAAATGAACCATTAATAAATTTCAAATTTCCAGTTTACAGCTAAACGAGACCCAACCAAAAGCTAGGACACAAAGGGAAACTAAAAACAACACCCCAACCTCCATACAACAAGAGGAGGAACATCCTCAAAACTCCACCACCAAGATCCATAACCAAATCCACTAGAAATATAACCCACTAACACTACACGTCATACCTAAACCAGAAACAAATAAACAACAAAGTCTACATACACATAAAAGTGTTTTCAGGGTGTGATCCAAAGCCAAGTAGGATTACACCTGGATAAAATATTCCATGTGCTAAAAATTAAATGAAAAATAAATTTTCATGATTTTTAATTAAGGATATGTGGGGATAGATTTTAACTAAAATAACTTTAAAGTGAAACAAATTTAAATAAATGCAACTGTGAATGAAAACAGTTTCATGGAGTGCAATTTTAAATAAAAAAGCGTCAAAGAATTCCACTTTAAAGACAATGTGCTTTATTTTAAAATTTCCAAACCAATATATTGTATGCTGACTGTAAGTGAAAAATAATTATTCAACACCAGTCATGGGAAATCCTATAGGCACTAGCTAACAATGGGCCCTAGGTACATTATATCTTTGAGAAAAAAAACCATAACCAAAATCCTTCTCATGAACGAGCCAATTGTAGGGAAAATACCCCTAAGATAGTGGTCCCCAACATCATAATCATAGTTTAGTTAGTGTTGTCATTATCAAACTTTCTACGTGAAACATGGATGAAACCACTCCAGATCACTAGCATGCTAGTCCAAGTCAGTCCACCTAGATACTCAGGCTTTCCATTTTTGTTCAATCATGTTTCACATATCACATCACATTAATTGCACATAAAAATTCAATATTAACACCATGACCACACAAAAACAATTCAAAAACATTTTTTTCACCCCTTTATGTCATTTAATAAACCATTAAAAAACATTAAAACAATTTCTAGAAGTGCCTTAAGGTTTTACACATAAAAACCCATTCCAAGTCCACTTTTAAGTCCAAAAGAACACAATCACCATACTAAAAAATGGGAATCCCATGGACATTTTAATAATACTTTTTCAAAATTCATAAAACACTACCAACGCATTCTGAAATGTGAATTTCACTGCCCAAAAAACACAATAAACCACTTAGATATGTTATAAAATAATTTCCAAAACACCACAACGATTTTCCACCCAACAATGCACTCAAAGTTATATTTTAAAATCAATCACACATAAAAACCATACAAAAAAATAGAATTTTCAACCCTTGCGTAATATAAAAAACCAATTTAACTATTTATACAATACTATCTAATGATGCAATGTGTTTTAACACATGAAAAACACCCCATTTTATGTAAAAATGACACTTTAAAATTAAATGAAAATCTAACCATATCAAAAACCACCTTTTCACCATATGAATAATTTATTAAATCATTTGAACACATTATAAAATATTCATAAATGGTGAAAAAATGGTTTTCACCAAATCGAACTCAGTTTTATAGAAAAAACACTACTTTAATTTCAATTTCACATCATAACCGTGTGAAAACATAATTCACATTATTTATAAACTTGGATAAATCAATTAAACAATTTTTGAAACATTAAAGATGATCTAAAAAACATTACATACACCATTCTTACTTAAACAATGAAGAATAAATTATTTCCCAAACAAATATGCATGAAAACATTCCAAAATCAAATTTCGCACCTCAAACGTCATTTATAGAACATATAAAAAATACAAGCAAGAATAATAAATTTATCAATGAATGTTTAAGCATAAAATCACCTACCTTGGACCAAGACGCTTCCGAAAAATTACTAAACCACAACCACACCACAACATCACCCTATCCACACCTCAAAAAAAACACGAAGAACCATAAAAACAAGACCAAACCCAAAAGATCTTAATCGGACCCTAAAAATCCAAAACCCCATTCACCTGAAACAAAAACCCAAAATAAGGGAGATAAAAACATACCAATAGATATATCTCACTGTGGTGGAGGAAGAGGGGAGGCGGCGACTAACTTCAGAAGTCGATGTCATGAAGAAGGGCTATAGGGGTGGGGCATGAGGGACAACGGGGCGCGAGTAGGGGGTGTGCGGGTATTACGGGGTGACTTCGGAGGGTGGTTCACTAAAAAAGAATTTCAGAGGGAGAGTTTAAATAAATAGGAGGCACAAGGGAGGGGGAATGGAGTGATTTTCTGAGAGGGGGTGGTTTGGTGCGTGGATGATGGGATAAAGGAGAGAGATTGAGAGGAAAAAAACCAAATAAAATTAAACCCACCCAAAAAAAAGTTATAATAAATACAATAATGATAATAATAATAATGTGAATAATAATAATATTAATATAATAATAATAATTATAATAATATTCTCTTATAATAATAATATTATTATTACTCAATACAATATTATTAACATTATTAATATTATTAACACCAATAATATTATTATTATTCTTTTATAATAATGTTATGAATGTTATTTAAAGAAAACTCCAAAAAATTAATTTCACTTCCTTTCATTTATTTTATTAAATTATTCCTTCAATTGAATTCAGTTCTTATATTTTACTTTCTCTTTAATGCATTGATTATTTTTTGAGCAGGGTGACCGCGCAGTCACCACACATGGCTCAAGCGACCATGAGCGGGCTGTACGGCAGTCTCTACCCTTTAAATAAGTGACCACACAATTACCCAAGATGATCGCACAAACTTAATTATCATGTGGTTCCTAAAAAATATCCTAAAACTCAAAAAATTTCCAAACATTAATATTTTAATTCAAGACCCAAACCCGAAATGCGACAACGCGATCTCCAAACCTCAAACTCGTCACAAACGGTTCCCAAGAATAACAAACGAAACCCAGACTAAACTAGTACCATGGATAATATAAAAACCTGAATGTGATATAAATAGTTTTTATGGGATTAAATATTCTAGAGAGTATTTACTCCAAGTAAGGGAAATATAGTGGTGGATTCTATTAGTAGGAAAACATATAACCAGGTAAGAAAAGGAGGTGATTAAGTAGTTATCCTTCATGTTATTGGGTTTTGAAAAGGATAGAATCATTTCTTACATTTTATTAATGGTTTTGGACCCTACACTTCTTTACATAGTGAATTAGTCCCAACATAGCGATATTGATCGATATATTTGGCGTATTATATTTTCACTAGAGACACACAGGATGGATTCTTTAAAGATAAATATAATAACATCTTATTTTATAGAGTTATAATTATTGTTAAATAAATTAATGAGTGAGTATTTATGGAGTTTCAAACCTCCCCACTATCTATATATATAATTGTGAAGAAAATATACCAGTATCTGAGGTATACATTTTAGTGGTAATGAATAAAGAGAAAAATTACCGAATTTATTTCACATTGCCTAAACTATCAGTGGGAAAAGGATGTGAGCTAGGTTTTTGTATGAGTGAGATAAACCCTTAAGGTTACATAGTGTATGGATTTTATGATTAGGATTCCATGATCAATTATGGTTTATGCAACTATTTGGCAGATCATTGACTAACTGAACAAGTTCGATGATTTCAATCTTATTCAGGAATAGAATTTGGAGAGTTCGGGGTCACTATACATAGATGAGATCATACCATTTCTTGGATTTCCCTTGATGATTCCATTAAATATGACACTCATTTCAATCCCCAGTTGGGGATAATTTTGTAATAGGATATTGGTTCCCAGTTATGATTGATTATTCCATTCTACCCCCAGATATATGGTATTTCCAAGAGAACTGTTCAGATTGAGGAGGATATGTGATGGAATTATGTATTAGCTTATGGTTGGAATTTGTATTATCAATTACCATTAGTATAGTTTACTTACATCAACCAATAACACTCTATTATTGTCATGGAACATTTTAAAGAACTATATAGGTGACCTCATTAGTCACCCCTTTGCAGGATGTAGATTTGTGATGAACCTATTATATGGCCCGAGAAAGTGAATAAAACATGGAGAATATTCAAATGATCAAAAATTGTATGAGGATATATTTTAATCAATATAATTCCTACACATATAGAATATAAAGACCATTGGATTTCAATGAGATAGACCATGTGTTCCTAAAAATCTATCCTTGGAATGGTTTGAGTAGTTATTTCTTTAGTAAAAATTAATCCTAAAGGTTCATCAGACCATTTCAGATACTAATAAGGGTAGGTGAGAATATATATGTACTTGGATTAACCATTAATATAGTCTTAGATTAAAATATTTTACATGTGCCTTAAAAGAGTTTGTATGTTCATGATTCATCCCACATTATCAATATGTGTGAAATGGATGTGGAGGATAAAACTTCCTCTATCTAATACCCGGTAGCTATCATAAATAAAATATAAGTGATACATCATGGGAGAATGATTATTTTTTTGATTTTCATGTCAAATCATGTGAAATATTAAAATAGCCTATGGGATTGTGACAATCATATGTGAGCATAGTACCGTCACCTATATGTGTGAGATGTTCTTTTTTATGTAAAAATATTTCAAAGTGTGTAGGATATGACAACCACAAACTTTTAATAGATTTTTTTTCATATTTTTTAAAAAATATTTATAAAGGTGGTCATAAATCTATTTTTTTATTTGAGTCCTGTTAATTTAAAAAATTAAATAATATAATAAATATATTATTTTTTATGCACAAGAATGTGGAAATTTTTTAACTCCATAATAGAGTCCCAAATATAAATTATGGCACAACAAATATGTATCTAATGGGGGTTTCCCCATAAATACGTTTAATATACATGATTAGGATTCAGTTAATGGACCATGTATTTTTAGGTTTTCAAATTAGATTACTATTAACTAACACCCATTACCTTCAATTTTCCTTTAAATATATTGTTGTAAAAAATTTCAGAGATGGTCCATTGACACCTGAGTAACGAAGCTAGAGAAAAATCATCTCTTATTTTTATGTTCACGGATTATTCTTCGTGGTGTTGATAATGGTGAATTCATATCAAGACAAAATATTTGATATAGTGAAGCTTCACAAATGAGGTAAAACATATAATCTAATTATTTATTCACCTTTTTAAGTGTGATTAATTCCTCATTCCTAGAATAAATTCTATAAAAAATGTTGATGAATACATTTAAAAAACTTTAAGATGATAATATCTAATCAATAAAACAAATATCATTTGATTGTTTTTTAAATATTATATATTTATTTCTTTATTATTCATTGTCATTTTTCCTCGATTATTATATAATTTTATTTCAAATAGAATTAACATGAAACATAACATTTGAAATTTTATTTCATGTTCTTGGAAAAAAATTTAAATAGTAAAAAATCATGGGATTATTTTTGGAATGCAGTTGAGCATAGAAATATTTTTTAAATATATTTATACTGATAAATTTCTTACGATATTTGAATAATTATTATTTATATATTTTTTAGAATTCTATATAAAAAAGTCAATGAATAATTATTCCATGAATAATTTTTTAATGATAATTTTTTCAAAACTATTCCTTATATAATTTTATTTATTGGATAAGAATGAAATCACTTTTTGTTGGTCGAACATCCTACTATACACCACTAATTAATACTAACATTTTATTCCCACACATTGATAGATTCATGGTGATGTTGTGAAATAATGGTGAAAAGATGGTGGATTGGGTTTTCATGGGGAAAAATGAATTATAGAATTAAAAATGGTTTGGTGTTTGATAATGAAATAAGAAATAAATTCAGCATAACTATATGATGCATGGATGGTGAATGTGACCAGTAAGATAGGGGTGATTAGGGTAGGAGGGGATGAGGATTTTTTATAAATGGTAGCATAAGTGGTGGAAAATCTTGATCTAGTGAAGGTTTCCTGGAAATATATAATTTCTTCATCTTGGTCACTCTCCATGAATCTAATTTCTTATAGTGTTACGGTGTAATAAAATCTATATGTGTATTCCCGAACAGAATTCCTTGCTGTGTACTAAGAGTAAACTCTAGGATGTTGTGTGAACCCAATCAGTATGTGTTTCATCAAACATGTCATCTACATCTAGAAATATGACTTTTAATGTACCAAATATACATTCCAATAAACCCGTATGGTTTTACACACCATGTTCTATAAATGTAACACCCTAAGATTTTTTGAATTACTATTTTTTTATTAATTTAATCTTTTTTATATTTTTCATTTAAAGAAACACTAAAAATAGTTTATTTTATATTAAGGAACTATGGTTGGAATACATTATATGAAATATAAAATAAATCATGAACTACACGCAATATAAATCTTAACTTTCCCCATACTGAACACAGAGGTTAGCTTATGTTTCACACAAGACTGAGTTTTTTCCATCTCTTAATGGAGAACCTATTTTACATATAAACTATTAAATTTTAATATATTTTATTTTTCAAAATAAAATTCATTTTCTATTTTTAATATAAAAATTATCTTAGGGTTATTTTTTTAAAAAATTCTATAAAACTTCATTTTTTGATGAGTAGTGAAAAATACAGTATTTTAGTTAAAAACTTCCTCTTCATTTAAATAATTATTAATGTTAAATTATAGTTTAAATCATTTTAGAGAGTAATTATAGATCAATAATACTTATATTAATCCAATTTAGGTCATTTAAATAATTTTTATATTGAAATTAGATATAAACACATATTGATCTTTTGAAAGTTTTGTATTAAAAACCTGCTTTCTCGCCACGTTTGTGGGAATAACGTTATTCCTAATTTTCATACTTCTATGATTTGAAATTTTATAAACTAAAATACATGGTTTTAATAAGTATAATATTTTTGTTCTAGTAATATCAACATTATTTTTGAACAAAAATATTAATGAAAGTGATTAAAATTAATCACAATGATTGAGGTAAGATTTAGCTTAATTAAGGACTAAACTTTAACCATAAGGACCAAAATGACCTAGAAACATATCCAGAGAACATTTAATGACAATAATTAGACCAAATTCTCTCTTGGTTCAAGTTTTATGGGTTATTATGATATTATTAATTGGAATTGCCTATATAAAAGGTAACATAAGGAAAAAAGACAAAAGGGAACTTTCCTTACCTTTAAATTTTATAATACATTGAGATATATAGAAAACCTAATATTTTAGGTTATACATATTATTATGAAATATAAATGACTTGTTGTTATCATAATAATTTATCAATAATTTTTAGATATTATTTAGATACCTAAAATGCATACAAAATGCCAACATAGTGATTATTTAGTTACTAATTATCTAAAATAAATGGTACTATAAATGTTAAAATTGAAGTAATTTTTTTGAATTGTTACCTATAATTATTTTTTAGTTTAATATATCATTTTTCCCATATTTACCCTAAATATATTTGAATTCAAATATTTTTTGTGATATTTTAAAGTCAAAAGCTTATAAACAATGTCAAAAGTTACATTAATGTTATTTTATATTAAATGAAATTTTGTTAAATGATTTAAAATTAAACAAAATACTATATTTTTGACAAGTGAATTTTAATTATTATTAAATATTAAATATTTTCTATTAATGGACTAATTTGTCTTTAATAATTAATATATTGACCCATATATTGTAAAAACATTTTTTAACAGGGTCCAGGATTAAGCAGTGTTCCGACACGTCACATGTGTGTGTTTTCAACATAATTTCCATAAAAGATGCTATTATTATTTTATAAATTATAAATAATATTAATATTTCAATGGGACTATATTTTATAATAAATATAACTTTATTTTAGTCTTAATGGTAAAAATATTTAGGTTATAAAACTATATTCTTTAATTGAAACCAAAATGATAAAAATGTGGAATCTTGGAAGTTAAGGAACCAAATTATTGAAATGCACATATTTTGTGTGGTAAAGGATTTTTGAGACCATTATTCCACTTTAATGAATTATTTTTTTTCATTGTTAGGCACATTATGTATGGTATACCTCCCATTAATGAATACCTTTTTGTATTTACAAGACTATCACTCCCCTTCCACTATAAAAAGGAAAGCACTCTCCCTCTTATTCACACCTCTCAAACCACTTATGTTCAACAAATATCTGAAAAATACACTTCATAACTTCCCTAAATTATTCTTAAAAGCCGTTCCTTTGGAATAAATCAATCCATGTAGACCTTTTCTCACAAACCAAAATGCGATACCAGATTAAGCGGTAACGACTTCTCTCAAGCTCTTTATTTTATTTTCTTTCTCCACACCTGCCACACTATTTATTACATGATTATATAAAAACACCAGTCATTTAAATATAATATGATTTTTTTATGATAATGGTTTGAACTACACTTACAAAAACTTTCATCTAATGGGTAATGAACATACTGTTTATTTTTACGGCGAACTATCGCCTCCCAAAATAATGATTAATCACATTTCCATACTGCATCTCATGGTGGAAATTAAGTTGGAAAATTTATTTATATTTGTTATATATTATATTTATTATGTCATTAATATTATTTAATCATTTTAAAACACATATATTTATACTCTTGATTTGGTTTAAATAAGATAAATTTGTTTGATGAAGTGTGGACTATAGCCCCCTCAAAGAGATGTGATTAGTCCACGCACTACATTGAATGTATTAAGGATGGGTTTAATGAAATAATATGATATATAAAATCTAATAATTATAATTTAATAATTATATATATATACATATTTCATTTACCTTATTTCATTCAATACGATAATAAAGTTGGAAACAACGTTCTTACATACGTACGACTTACCATCTCCATGAACTGTGTATTCCATTTCATAATTATAAATTATATAAATTAATATAACACAAATATACTGAATTTAAATTATATTAATATAATTATTTTCATTATTTAAGTCATAATATATGTATAAGGACTGAAGATATGACACATTAATACACTTGCGATGAAGAAAGCGGATATTACCTGAAATGAAACCTTAACATTGGATTGTTAACATTAGGGTAATATGAGGTCATAATAAAACAATAAGTGGTATTATATATAATAATATTATTTTTTAAATTACTTATAATGAATTTATAAATATTATACTATAGTATTGAATGAGTATGATGAGAGTCAAGACACAATGTTAGTGGATTTTATCTAAATTTTTATTTCTTTGAGATATATGGTTTATTCACCACTCGTTAATTTTTGTGGTATATATACCACCCATGGATGTATAAAATGTTTATTATAGTTAAATTTATAAGTATTTACATATCCATTCTATGACCTTTATTTCATGGGGCTTATGTTTCAGAAGTTACCAAATCTGTAAAATATTTTTTTCTTAAAATTCTGTCTTTGAGACTCATGTTTTATTATGCATCTAAATTCGTTTTTAGGTGTGTATAATTCCATTTTACATGATATATCATGAATATAATTAATTTCATGATATTAAAAGCTTCAGTTAATTTTATTTTCCAACATTTAGATTATAATCCCATGTTACCAAGTGATAAGATTATATTGAAAAAATCTCATCACTTTTCAATATTGTTTATGTTTATGCTTCTATTAAAGAAATATTATAAACCATATTCCATTAATATTCATTAATTTTATTCTCCTTTGGTTATTCATAATATATTCATGAATTTGTACCATATTTTCTATTCATTTATATATAATATAGTTTAGAATTATTTTTAAAAAAGCCTGACATTACCCACTCTTCAACTAGAAATCTATGTTCCTTCAAAACCATGTTTTCCAAAAAAGGGTTTCCCAGAATATTGTAACAATATCATATAACATTTAAAATATATTTTTACCATTTTATTCTTTTAACAATCCCTTTAGTGAAATATTCATGTCCCCTTTTGGACAAGGAATTTTTATAACATTTTTACTGTTCAAAAGGAATGTTCTATTTACCTTGTACGACATGTACAGATTTTCCACCAATAATTTTTAAGAATATTCCTTTTAATTGTTAAATGGATAATTTTTAATAAATAATTTTAAAATTAAAAATCAAGGAAATTTTTTTTTTAAAAAAAATCAAACTTCTTTTTTATATTTTGAGGAAAAATAGTTTTCATAAAGTTTCTAATCCTTATTTATATGTTTTCATAGTATTCTAAATGAAATGGTTTTAAAAAAATCTTGATTCTTTCATATGGTTTAAAGTAAATAGTGTCTAAAAACGTTTTCAGTATTTCCTTATAAGTTTCATTTTTTAAAAAAAAAGGTTTTTAAAATATTTTGAAGCTTATTTTATAAGTTTTCATGATGAATGTTTTTCAAAATAAATTCAAGTAATATTTATAAATTTTTGTGGTATTTAATAATAAATTTTTTTTCAAATGGTTTTATTTATTAAAAACACTTTTTCAAATAATAAAGGATGTTTCCCTCAAGAAACTTTTTTGAAAGATATTTAAAAATTATTTTACATTTAAGATGAAATATTTTGATGTTACTCATGCCCTAATATGAAATGGTATAAATTTTCCATTCATATTCTTTCTATGAATGGGTTATGCTTAATGTCATGATCCTTATGAAACTCATCTCTCTTTCATGGGTTATATTTTTATTAAATATGTTACTCTTTCACTGGTTATGACTTTGATGAAATGATTATGAAACCTGTATCTTTTTCCACATGTTATAATTTGTTTACATGTTTATAATACCAATTTAATTTCATGGGTTTTGATATGATTGTTTATGATTTTATGTAATGTGTTTTTATGATTTCATTATGAGATTTGTGGGACCTATATCTAATTCCAATTCTTTGGGTAAAGATTTATATCTTTTGAGATTCACATGGCTAGCATCAGAAATAAAATCAGTTCATTATTACATGTTTGTAATGCGGAGTGAACTTCATTTAGTATTATAGGGTTGGAGTTAGGAGTGAACATGGTTTAGTAATACAGGGCTAGAATGGGGTATGAACCTGGCACATCAATGGACTTTGTCTATGAAGATGGTATCGGCAGTAATGCCTTGACTAATATAGAAATCATTATATATTCTACTGTGTCTACCACAATTACATGTTTTATTCTCATGTAATGATTTCATGGATTATTTTCTTTATTTACTTGTGATTCATTTATTAGGAAATTCCAAACTTTATTCCATGATTCATGTTTATAAACATTGATATGCAGGGTATGATCTTCTATTTTCTTGATCACATTCTCATACCCCTATACTCATGTTTATTCTTACATGTGTCCTGTGTTTACACTTACTTACTAACTAAGATTACCCCTCTTTATGTTTCCTTCCCCTGTGTTATAAAGATATGTATTATGTTTGATGTGTATAAGAAAGGTTCTAGTCATGATGAACCAAATGGGAGATAATTAATTATAATTATGTATCAGTGTTTATGTTTCCATGTTTCCAAAGGCAGAAAACTATTACGGTCCTTAGGAATGTATTTTTGTAATGTACCAAATATTCGCCTAAAATGATGTAATATACATGTATATTAATCATGGGTCACTATGAATGGCATCAAATGAAAGGTTTAGTAAGCCTTTGGAAACTTGGATGAGATAAAATTAGTGAGATCCCTAGTTATATTTCTAAGGATAATTTGAGGGATGTATCTAAGGATAGTTAGCCGGACGAGTTAATGTTTAGGAATAATTTCATAGGATTTTGGTAAAGGATGTATTGAGTGGAATACTATAAATAAATCACTATCTGGATACTACAAGTGGATTTGGCTCTTGAATAGACGTTCCTTGTATTACCAACTCTGATATGATGTTTCAGGCCTAACTTAGGGTAATATGGTACGCAACTACGAGCATTGTTTCACATCTGGTTTGAAACTCCTTGTGGATTTTCATTGGAAATTCACAAACTCTTCATGAACCATCATTAAGGATTTAAATATAGGATTAATATTAATAACCTAGGATAAACCTATGGTTTCATATATTAAATAATTCGAAGCCATTATTTAGTAAACATATAAGTAATGTTTCAGGATTATGTAGTATCCTAATATGATAATTGTTTCTCACACTATTCCCTCTTGTTTTAGTCAATATAAATAACTATAAGGAACATGGTTCACATTTAATGTTTCAGATATGGAAATTATGGGAATTATAGGAATCAATTTCCCTAGTATAAATCTCATAAAGATAATCATGAAGGTGATACGATTATTGGTTATACATCTAAAGATAAAGAGACCTCAAATGGCATGTGAAAGTTATTTGATGTTCTTTCATTATTGTTTACATTAAACCTAAAAAACTTTAATAGATTGAGGTTGAGGAACCATAAGACAAGATTTATATTTCATATTCTAGGAAATAGTTAATAAGAAAAAAGTTGATGATGACTAAGTAATGGTTTAGGAATAAAGTAAGGGGAATGAAGTATTTATGTTTTGGAATTCAAAGATTATGTTATATGAATCATGAAATATATGATTATTTTTAGTATAAGTTTTCATTCAGAATTGAAAAGGACATTTTTTATGGTGATGAACACATAGAAAAACTATTTCATGGTAGGGTGATATTTTTATTAAGGGAATGCGGCCCGTAATTAATGTCTGATGTTGAGATAATGATGCTTGGATAAAGATATTTTGGATATAAATAAGTTAATTAGATTGTACGGATTACCTTCAAACTAATTAATGAAAAATTGTTCTATTCCATTAAGGATGAATTTTATGAATTCTTCTATTTAAATAATATATCATGTTATCATTTGAATAAGGAAGCATGCATTGTTTAAAAATGAATTTATGGTAATTAAGTTCATTACCATGTTTCAAGGGAATATATGATGATGTTATTCAAATGATTGGAACATGAATCCCAAGTGGTAATTTTTGTATATATGGGGGATCAATTATAATATTATTTCCTAAATTTTATTCAATAGTTTTGAATTTTCATCTTTAGGAACGGGCAAAAAGTTAACAATTTATGGAAATATTTTGTTAATAGTTCATGATGATTTTGAAAATAAAGTATTCTCTTTCTACATGAGGATTTATATGTATTGGATAACATGATATAGAAACATACTGTTCATGATAATTGATGATAGGTGGGATGGAATATCAAGGACATCATGATCTGTTACTGCTTCGGGAATGAAATATTCACCTTCTTTTTTGGAGAAAGAGGTGAAGTGGTCAAGGAACAAAAAAGGGTGATTTTGTCCTGAAATCATGCAAGTAAATATTTTCATGGAAATAATTTAACCTCAGTTAAAAGTATCTTGAAACAAAAAATGTTATCTTAGTACCTCCTTTTCTAATGAATCAGATGATCCCTTATTCATCACAAATTTATTAAATTATGATTGTTAACTTTATCTTGCCTTTTTATCTATCACTCTCCATCAGTACATGATAGTTATATTTTTCATCCATTTCCATTTTTTCACATTCCACCTATGTTCCCCTATGAGGAAACCTAGTTATATGTTACTTTGGGAACCATTATGGTTGAAACATTCCCTTTTTAAGGTATGTTTTAACATAAATTTTTACGATGTGGGTTTATATCAATGAAACATTCAATTACTAAACCTTCGATAACCAAGCTGAATTTCAAGGGAAAAATTAATTTTATGGGGGGTAGAATGTAACACCCCAATATTTTGTGAATTTTTTTTCAAATTCATTTAATCTTTTGATATTTATCATTTCACATAACACTAAAAATATATTATTTTATATTAAATGACTATGTATGGCTTTTGTTATACATATAATAAAGTTAATCATCCACTACACACAATATAATGTTTTTCTTTCTCTATATAGAACACTGAGGTTAGCTTACATTACATGTAAGACTGAGTTTCAACCGCCTTTTAATGGAACACCTATTTTAAAAATAAATTTTGACAATTTTATATATTTTATTTTAAAAAAATAAACTTTATTTTTGAATTCAAAATATCTATATTAAAGATGGGTGAATGTTTTGTAATTTTCTGAGAAACATAATTTTTTTGATTAGTAGTGAAAAATACAGTATTTTTGTTAAAAATTACCTCTTCATTTAAATAATTATTAATGTTAAATTTTATTTTAAATTGGTTTAAAAAGTAAAAATAGATCAATTAAACATATATTAATCCAACTTATATCCTTGGAATAATTTTTATATTGAAATTATATATAAACACTTATTGATATTTTGAACATTTTACTTTAAAAACTTGTTTTCTCGCCACGTCTGTGGGATTATCGTTTAACTCAATTTTCATGCATCTTTGATTTGAATTTTGAAAAAAATAAAATATATATTTACAATCAGTATTAATTTTTTTCTCTATTAATAACAACAAAATTTTTGACCAAAAAAATTAGTGAACGTGATAAAAAATAATCAGAATGATTAAGGTAAAATTAAGATTAATTAAGGACTAAACCTTAATCATAAGGACCAAAATGGAATGTACACTCATAAAAAGAACATTGTGTGCCAATAATTTGACCATATACCATCTTTATTTAAATTTTTATGTGTTATTTTGATATTATTAAATAGATGTTCCCTATATAAATAGTAATCTAAGGAAAAATACAAAAAGGGAACTTTCCATACCTTTAAAATTTATTAGAAATTTTATATATGTAAAAAACATCATATTTTTTGTTATACATATCCTTTTGAAATTTAAATGGGTAATTTTTATGATAATAATTTATAATTAATTTTTAGATATGATTTAGCTACTTAAAATTCTTACAAAATTCCATCATATTGATTATTTAGTTAATAATTAACTAAAAAACTGATACTATAAATGTTAAAAGTGAAGTAAATTAATTAAATTATTTTCTATAATTATTTTTTAGTTGAAAACATAAATTTTAAAAAAATTAAAGTCAATATATTTAAATTAATATATTTTTTTAATCTTTTAAAATTAAAATTAAATAAATAATGTCAAAAGTGACATTAATGTTATATTACAATAAATGATATTTTATTAAATTATTTAAAATTAATAAAAAACTATATTATTCCACGTTAATTGTAATTTTTAATAAATATTAAATATGGTCTATTAATTGACCAATTTATCTTTTGCAATAATCATATTGACCCATAGATTGTGAAAACATTTTTTAGCACAGTCCGGGTTTAAGTAGTCATTATGCACATCACATGCATTTGTTTTAGAATTAATTTCAAATAAAGATGATATTTTTATTTTATATATTATAAATAAATTTAATAATTAAGTGGGTCTTTGTTTTCTAATAAATATCAATTTCGTTTTTTATTAATGGTTAAATTACATAGGTTATAAAACAAGATTCTTTAATATAATCTAAAATGATAAAATTAAAGATTCGTGGAAGTTAAGGAACTAAGTTATTAAAATTCACATATTTTTATGTCTTATAGGTTTATAATGACCATTATTCCCCTTTTAACCATTATATTTCAATTTTTGAGTCACATTAGGTAAGTTATACCTCCCATTAATGAATACCTTTTGGTATTTATAATAGTGCCACTTCCCTTCCACTATAAAAAGCCAAACATTGTCCCTCTTCTTCACACCTATCAAAACACTTATATTCTTATAAGATATTAAAAATAAACTTCCCAAAATACCTATATTAATATGGTAAGAACCTCTTTGGTAATAAATAAACCCATGGAGGCATTTTGGCACTTACCAAAAAGAGTTACCTGATTAAGAGGTAACGAATTCTCTTTAACTCATTTTTATTTATTTATTTCTCTAGCTCCTGCAATCCATTTATTCATTTATTTTATAAAAACCCAGTATATTTAATATACTAGGATGTTTTATGCTAATGTTTCTACCTAAAATTACACATACTTCCATCTAATGTGTAGTTACTATACTTTTTTTGTACATGGTAAACTACCACCTCTTATGGTGAACAATATAATGAAAAAATTATACATATATATGTGTGTGTGTTATATATTAAATTTTTTATGTCTTTAATCTTCTTTAATCATTTTATAACACATATCTTTATACTATCCATTTGGTGTAAATATGATAATTTTGTTTGACGAACTGTGGACAATCACCATCTCAAAATGATGTTGTTCATTCACAGACTACATGGAATATATTATGGAAGGGTTTAGTGAAATTATATGATATATATGATATAATAATGATAATTTATTAATTAAATATATATATATATATTATTTACATTTTTCATTCAAAAAATAAAATTAAGATAGAAATAATGTTTATGTGTACGTATGACTTACCATCTCAATGAATGGTGTATTCGATTTCATAATTATATATTGTATAAAACATTATAATACATATATAATAAATATAAATTATATTTATATCATGATGTACATTTTTGAAATCATGATATAAGTATAAGGAATGAATATATAACAAATTAAGACACATATGAAGAACAAAGAGGATATTACTCGAAGTGAAATATTAACAAATGATTTTCAACATGAGGATAATATAAAGTCATAATCAAAAAAAAATATGGTATGAAATATAATAATATGGTTATATAAAAAAATTATAATAAATTTATATTTATTATTTAGTTGGTTTGAACGAGTATGATGAGAGTCAAGACACAAGGTAAGGGGATTTTGTCTCACTTTTTTCTCTGAGATACATGATTTATTCACCACATAATCCTTTTGTGTGGTCTGTATACATCACATGTATGTATTCAATATTTTTTATATTTAAATTTATGGGTATTTAAATATCCATTATTTGAGATTTTTTTCCTGGGATTAAGTTTCAAAAGTTTCCAAATCATTGAAATAGTTTTGCCTCAAACATAATTAGTTGAGACTCTTGTTTTTGTTTGCACATAAATTCATTTTGAAGTATATATACTTCCATTTTACATGATATATCATGAATATCCATCTTTTCATGATATTATATGATTAATTTAATTTTCATTTCTTACATGGAGATTATGATCCCATGTTAATAAGGGATAAGAGTTTATTGAAACTATATCATCGCTTTTCAAGATTGTTTATGTTTATACATCCATTGATGAAATCTTATATCCCATATATTAATTATATTCATGATTGTTTTAACCTCTAATTAATCATGATATATTCATGTTTTTTCAATTTTTTGTACTCATTGGTATATAATATTGTTAAAAATGTTTTTTCAAGGAAACCCCACTTTACCCTCTCTTCGGTCGGAAATTTATGATTCTTCAAAACTATGTTTTCTAAAAAGGGTTTCCATGAATATTGTACAGTTATAATATAATTTTTAAAAGACATTTTTACCCTTTTTCTTTTACCAATCTCATCAATGTAATCTTATTATCACTTTCCAAACAATGAATTTTTCTAAACTTTTTACCCAGTAAAAGAAATGTTCTCATTACCTCGTACCACATGTATGGATTTATGCACTGTCATTTCTGTGAAAATTCCTTTTCGTTTTTTAATAGTAAAATTTTTAACAAAATGTTTTTAAAATATTTTTAAAGGAAAAAATGTTTCTATAATTTTCAAAATTCTTTTCAAAATTTTCAAGGAAAATTGTTTTCAAAATGTTTTTAAGCCTTATTTATAAGTTTCAAAGTATTTTCAAAGAAAGTGTTTTCAAAACATTTTCAAACATTTTCATATGTTATCATGTAAAAAGTTTTCATTATATGTTAAAGATTTATTTATAAGTTTCCAATGTTTTTTCAATGAAATAATTTTTAAAAATGCTTTGAAGTTAGTTTTATAAGTTTTCAAAGAATTTTTTTTAATTATTTCATGTCTTATTTATAAGTTTTCATGGAATTTTATATGAAAATGATTTTAAAATATTTTTATGTATTAAAAATAATTTCTCAAAGATGTAATGATATTTTCATCAAGACACATTTTTGAAATATATTTAAAAATTATTTTCCATATAAGATGATATCTATTGACGATACTCATACCTTCTAGAAAATGATCTAAATGTTCCATTAATACTCTTTCTATTAATGTTTTATGCTTAATGTCGTGTTATTTATGAAAACTATTTCTATTTCATTGGATATATTTTTATGAAATCCTTTACTCTTTCATGGGTTATTCTTTTGATGAAATGATTATAGAACCTGTATTTTTTTCAGAAGTTATGATATGTTTACTTGTTTATAATACCAATTTACTTGAATGGGTTATGATATGATTAATTGTGATTTTGTGAAACATGTATATCTGATTTCATTATGAGATGGGCGGGACCTATATCTCCCTCAAATGAATTAGTTAAAGATTTATATATCATGACATAGACATGGCTGGAATGAGAAATGAACTCAGTTCTATATTAAAACGCTAGAATAGGGAGTGAACTTTGTTCAGTATTATAGAGCCTAAACAAAGAGTGAACTCTGTTTAGTAATAGAGGGCTGGAATGGAATGTGAACTCAGTTTAGTAAAGGAATTTTTCCACTAATATGGTCTCAACAGCAATTCCCTGACTACTATGGAAAACATTTAATATTCTTATGTGTCTGTAAAAATTCCATATTTTATTCCCATGTTATGATTTCATGTATTATGTTCTATATTTCCATATGATTTGTGTCTTATGAACTGCCAATATTTATGCCATGAATACAGTTTATGAGCTTTGATAGGTAGGGTATGATCTTCTATTTTCACGATCATGTTCTTATACCCATATGCTCTTTTTTATGGTTACATTCCTCCATTGTTTACCCTTACTGAGTATTTGAGCTCACCCCTTTTTATGTTTCCTTCCCCCATGTTATAAAGATATGTATTATGTTTGATGTGTCTATGAGGGGTTCTAGTTAAGAAGAACCTATTGGGATATGATGTAGCTCAATTATGTACAAGCTTATGTTTCCATCTTCCCAAGGACATTAAACTATTATGGTACTCAAGCATGTATTTTTTTAATGCACCATATATTCATTTAAAATGACATAATATCCATATATTTTAATCCCGAGTTACTATAATAAAATACATTTCACATATGTTGGTACATGAAAAAAATTATCCAAATTTCATGAGGGCCCTGTAATCCATGTAGCCTACTAGGTCATCCTATGTAGGTCAATTTCACATGAATTAGATAGTAATAGAACGTGTCTTGGTATTGTTGATGCCTACACACCATGTACTCTAGAGTAAATGTCATTTATATGATAATTCTTAATAATAATTGTATTGTTTCTCTCAAGTGTCCATTTAGGACCCTTGAGAAGTATTTTCCAAAATATAATGTGATAGTATGTGTCTCTTAATCACCTAAGAATTGTTTTGGATGTGTTATAAAATTTAATATTCCATATATTTATATAATCTGTAATATAGAGTTAAAGAGATGGTTAGAGTACACATGGTGTCAATAACCCCTATAATGCCTATAAATTATAGGGAGTGGGTCCTTTATACACTTATTAGAGTAGTTAAAGCCCTTATAAGATACAAATTACACTTAATGAGGTGTTGGTCCTCTATAGGTTTCAATAAACCCTTGAATAACATGAACTTTGTAATGAGTTGTTGGTCCCTTAGTATTACTATTGTGGGATGAAGTAGAAGTGATGGAAGTGATGTAGTTTGGGGGATTGAATTTTAGGTCATTAGGTAATTCGTGTGTATTTTTACCATATGATCTATCAATATTTTAGTTATGAATATTGGGGAACTATGTGACCTTGGTTTTCTTTTTCAATAATGCATTTATGAATTTATCATGTTAAGATGACTTTCTATCTTGTTTTATTTTCAATTATTAAGGTTCTCTATTTGGTATATTTACACTTAATCCTACATTAGTATTGTTTCCTTATATATTTTGTGTGTGCAGATGATCCATAGTTTTTTTGAGATTTCAAAGGACAAAGAGATAGTGTTTAGAGGTTCTTGGTGGTGTTCATTCCAAGTGGTTCTCCTGTTAGTGTTAATATGACATGAATTTTACTTATCATAGTTGATAGATGTTTCCCTTTACAATGATAAGACGGATCTTATACTATTCCATTATGTACTAACATTTTTCATGTTACATTTTTTTGGATATTTTTCACTTTCACATTCATTTTTAACTTAAAATTATTATTTATATGTATTTACATTATCATATATATTTTTGTAGTTATGTGTGATTTTTTATAGGTTTTTAAGTTCTGTTCACCTATGTGTGTGATATGAATTCATTGTTCTTGTTTCCCACCCCTGACTTATTTTAGGTGACTTTGGGGTGTTGTGCTAAGCTAACATCTAACCCAAGATGGATCCTAGTGGGTGATGTCTTTTAGTAAAGTTATAATGGTAATATTTAAGGAAATAATTTAGTCATACTTCAAATAGTTTTAATAATTCTAGAAGTGTGATGAAATTATTCTCCATTTCTAAAATCATCTATCAAGAGACCATATCATTCTATAAGCAATACACCATATTCTTATTATTTTAAAAGATTTAGTGGCTATACTACTTATTTTCACCATGTGTATTTTAATTTAAATTATGGTACTATTGTTGTTACTATGCATTAAGAGCATAATTAAACTCGATTGGTTTTGGAGTAAAATGTAGAAATAATAATGGATTTGAGAGTGATAATATAAGTCTATGACATCCAAAATTTCATTGACTATAATGATAATATCTATGATTATTTTTTTATTTCACTAAATAGAATATTCCCATTGTTATGAAATTTTAGTATACAACCAAAACATTATAGTTTATTTTGGGGAATAAGAATTATTTCCTCTTCATCCTGAATATTTTCCATTTATTTTTCTAGAAACATCTCCTTTAGAATTTTTATATCTAGATAATAGGACAATATCTTCCATTTATAAATAAATACAGTTATATCTCATTATCAAGTTATTTACAATTAGATAAGTATAAAATACATGTCTCTATTAATATATAGATTAATTACAATAGGAACTATAATTGAAGGAAATTCTATCTTTAGATGGTTATTATATGAGGAATATTATATCAAATAAATAGAGGTAATTTAAAATCCTACATAAGACATAAAATTTTCTTTAATTATGATTTTACAATGTTCCTAAAATGAAATCACATTGTGAGAAAAAGTGAATAAGTGGTTTTTGTAGGTATCATGATCCCTTTAATGTTGATAAGTTTGTATTATCAATATTTTGTGGAGGAGGAGTCAAATACACCAATTTGGGAAATTATTTTCTCTCCAGATGTATTAGTTCACAATGACCATCCATGGCCTTCATTTGAGATGTTAGAGCATCTATTACCTCTTCTTTTTTGCATTGATTACTGAGATTTTGTTTGGATAAGGGAATATTCCTAAGTCAAATATTGACATATTATCCACACCTTTGGTTTTTATGTTTCAAAATATATCATTAGATTAATAACATAAATTTTCTGTTCATTTTACACAATGGATGTAATTCTTTATAGTTAACAAATTAAAGAATCAAATAAATAGGCTGGTGTGATTTCAAGTTGATTATTGGATTGATTCTACTCTCTTAGGTCAAAATATCTCATCCTATTGAACATGGTCTGGAAAATAAGGTATTAAATCCTTTTCTTGGTATTTTTATTCAAGTTAAATGTTTCCCCTTAGAATATCAAGGTCAATTTAGTCAACATTTTTAATCTTGGACTAAAATAAGACATATATTTATTTACAAGAAATAAAACTAATAATATCAAATTATGGGTGGGTTGTGTATGTGAAAAAACCTAATCCATTTTTCATAGAACTATGTTTACATGTGGTTGAATATTGAATTTCTGTGGGAGTTCATTGATCATGTTTTTAGATACGGTTTTGGGTGTGTAACTCTATGTATTTTTTTTAATACCTATGTTTTAGAACTCCTTTATGGATTCTCTCTAGATGAAAAAAATTTCAACACTCTTAAACTACCATCATCTAATTTCATACTCATAAAATTTACATATTCTCTAATATCCCATTATTAATCACCTTGAACTTAGCTAATAATCTGGAATACCCGCAGTAGTGGATGAAATAAAATAACTAACACTAACATTGAACAAAAATTATTTATACGGTTCAAATTTTGTCCTACATAATGGGAGAAAAGATACTTGTTTTATAAATTATGGATTCAAGTTTCCATTAATAAAATATTTCAATAATAGTGAACAAGTAACCTCACTAAAATATTTATATACATATCAAACTAGTGATTCTAGTGACTCCCCTATCCTATTTTTATGGTTGTCCACTTACTTGGTCAAAGCCATCAATTTTCACACCACCTCAACTTCCAATCTCCAATGAATATTTCATGTTATATATTTTATTCGTATATATACATCTAATGGTTCATATGCATCCCATAAATACAAAGAGTAATTCATGTATATTATATCATTAGTAATCCTATAAAATTCATCCAATTATTCCACACTTCCACCATCTGGTGTTAGTTTCCTTTATTGCTTCCACTACCCTAGCTTCCTCTTCAGCTTCTTCATTAGAAAAACTAAAGTTACACTATAATTCCATTATTAAATTAAGAAAATATCATCAAGAAAAACAACTTATAAAATATAGAATGAATTTGTGAATTGATAATCATTTTCTAAAATTCTCCACCAATTCCTCTAGACCACTAATCTAATTTCATAATTACTTCCTCCCAAAAAATACCAAGTGATTCCAAATCCTTCTCTACCCAGTAACCCAAATAAAAATTAGGATCAAAACCCCATAAGACTATCTTTTACTACACTATTCATTAGAATTTATTCTAAATTATAACCCTTTACTATCTTCCATAACCCCAACACTCCATATTTCAATAGATTCTTGATGAAGTGATATGTCATCTTGGATTATTTTTCCTTTAAGTGAAACACCATATTCTTTGAAATATGGATAACCCACATACAATAATAGGCTATTATTTTATTCCCTTAACACCTTATAAGATCCTACAAAAAAACATTGAACTATATCATATTCTTATATTCATTATTGAAAGTTACCCTATATCTATGTCTGATAGTTAAACTGTCGAATGTATCCATGACATGAAACTTATAGAACTTTATCAATTGGAAAACACAAAAGTTGTGGTATTTATTCTTCTGTAAACATATCATAAAAATTTTGTGCTAATATAACCATGAAAATATCATTTTTTTCTAAGTTATAATTCAAGACCTTCCAAACCCTTGATATACTAATGTATCAACTTGACATCTTCCCATGTCTATTTTCTATATTTTTTGTGAACCTACAAACAGTTATCAGTTATTGAGAAATATATGTCTTTATTATAATAATTAAACAGAAGAATTTAATTTTTGATAAATAAATAACCTTTCAAATATACATATCACATTCTTCTATTCATCATGAATTCTCTTTGGTTAGTTTGAAATGTTATACCAATAGGGTATAGATAGGTTTTGATATAGATATTGAGAATATTTTCACTATCTTCTAATTGTAATCTAATTATTAAAACATAAATGTTATGTGCATCCATTACCATTATATCATAATCCCAAAATTTATTTTTCTTCCCCAGTATCCATTATCTTGATCCTTCTGGATTATGTATCACTTATCTCTTCAATACGATTCTTATTTTGACCTTCTATGACTATGGTATCCACATATAAGAAAAGCATGATGAAACTCCCATCATCAAACACATTTTAGTAAAAATAATAATCCACCCTGAAATAGATAAATAATTATTCTACTCTGAAGGAATTGGTCATCTGGTTCTACTATCTAGGTTCTTTCTCCATCCCAAATAAACTCTTTTTGAGATTACACACTAGTCTTTTTACATATTTCTTGAATTATTTTGTTTTCTCCATATATATTTTCTCCTCCAAATAGTCTTGTATGAAAAAGGTATTCATATATAATTTTTAAACGTGTATACCTTCTTCCATAATCATTCCATGAATGATCCTAATAAATCTATGTTTAGTAACTAGAGAGAAAATTTCTAGGGAAACCACTTCTAACATTGGACGAAATCCTTTCATAACTAACCTTTTATTGTATTTCTTCATACTATTAAATTTTTCTATCAAAAAATAGATCCATTTACTATAAAGTTATTTATTTCTCAATGAATATTTAGAACTATTCCATTTTCAAAAAGAATAAAAGTATTCTATATCCACTTTCATTTCAAAATCTCACTCTTTTGAGTCACTAAATATTTTTTTATCTAGGTATTTTTTGTTCACCATAAGCTACAATAATTAGATAATGTAAGTCAGATAGAAATCATTTCACTAGTTTCTAGACTCTGATAGACTACCTTATCCTTTAAGGTTACACTCATTTCAGTACTGATTTTCCAAAACTCTACATTCCATGACTTTTTTAATACTTTGGAACATGTATAAGCTTATGTAATCTAACCTCCATAAAAAAATACAACTTTTGTAACATTAGGTTCCTCTTTAATATAAGTACTTCAAAAACTTTTACTAACTTTTAGACTTATATTCAGATATACCATGGCATATTCCACTAATTGTTTGTTCACTATTTTATCTTCCACCATGTCCTGATCCTTACACATGATCCATTCAATGAAGTGAACATTTATAATTCTGATGAACTTGTATAGATCTTTATCCCATAGTCAAAATCAAAATACATCATTTACATAACCCACAAAGAAACATAATGAGGAATTTAATTCTAATTTATATCTTTACCATGAATTAAAAAAGACAAAAGTTATTCATCAAAATAACTTGATATGGGATACATAGACCTTTAATCTGGTTGACATATCGATCAAATTATCCATCCCTTGTGGAATAAAAGGACATATATTTTTTAGGTATACCAAAAATATATATCTTTCTCTTAAAATGTTGTTGGAAACATAGAGTGAAATATCATGATTCTGGATCTATTACATAATGAGTGATTTATACTATATGTTAATCCATTTTTTCTAGTCTTCTATATAGTATGTTTTCAAAATATATTTCATACTTCAAGTAAAACCATCAAAACTCCATTCTTCTATATTCCCCACCATTATCTAGCCTCAATAACAAAGTAATTAAATCATCTACACTTAAAAATATATTTACATATTTAATGAATGTCTAGAAAAAACTAGAATTGTATTGTGAAATAACACTCACACATTTTGTATCACATCTTTAAATAATGGCAGAAAGTAAAGTTACCCAATGAGAGACTAAACTAGAGATAATACCCATACAAAAAAATGTCTTCACTATAATATCTAGTTCATTGGTGTTGTTCTATTATTATGGAAGGCTATCTTATCTTAATTTCCTTTTAACAACTCTTCACATGTTCCATAGTCTATATGATTGATTTATTTTCCATTTACATAGAGTATTTTCACCCCCTTTTTATTTATTTTATCTAAGTGATAATTTCATAACTTCAAGGATCTTGATGTTGTTATTAGAAAAAGTGTTCCACAATACAAACAGTCAAAAATGTACAATGTTTCATTTTTTTAATCTTTTTTCCACTACCATTGAGAGACATGTTATCATTAACACACCTTCCAAAAAACCAACATAGAAACCTTCTCATCCGGGTGACCTACCAATATCAAATTCATCCATAAACTATGTATGTATTGCACCCTTGTAACTTGTCAAAGTACCCAATTTGTTATATATGTACATATAACCCTTTAAAACTATATTTTAAGTTTCATTATATGAAATATTTATATTTACAAACCATCTAAATATATAATTTCATATGTTTCCCCTCTAATATATTGACTAAAATGAAGCCTTGTAATCAGTTCTCCATGTCTCTAATAAATTGGAAACACATAGAAACAATGTGTTATATTCTCAATTGTGATATTTATAAATGAAATTATATAATAAAAAATTCTATAACTTTCCCATTTTTAGAAATTCATATATACGGGTTCAGATCCTACTAATTTCCCTCAAATCTTCCCTCTTTTCTCATTTCCCTTATTCTGATTTTTTCCTTTGACTGGAAGATATCCTACCATCTAAACATTATAATATTTTAGTAGCACACTAAACCTCATTATAATGGATCTCTTCTTTCAAATTAGATCTCAAATTTCATTAAACACTAAGACACGTTAACATCTAGAATTATATACTATAGTAACCATTTCATCCTAAGATTACATACATGATGAAAGAAGTATTGATGCCCACAGTATATCATCAGACTCTACTCTTACCATTACAAGTTGAATCAAAATGTTATTGAAATCATTGAAATGAAATTATTAATATTTACTATTTAATATATTCATATATAATAATCTCTAAATCATGAAAACATTTTTCATTTTTGTAGGCTTTTCATATATTATTTCTCACATAATCATTTGGCATATAGTTGTAATCACTTTCTAAAGGTTGAAGGAAACTTCCTAGTCCAACGTTATCTGAAATATCTAATTAATATTTAAGTCAATCCTTTCCCAATACACTATTTAAATTGTTTATGGGTTCCCAATTCTCTATGTTCACTTCTTTCCCATATCCTTCTAATATGCATAATCTTTGATCTAAATTATTCTGAATCTGAATTCTGGACCATATAACTTTTTGAATTGGACCTTACCGTATCCTAATTTTCTTCTTTATAATAAAGTAAACTCATACTAAGATGAAATTTTCTCAGAAGACTAAACTCCCAAAAATTAGTCTTCTATGTCTAGATCTAATGCCACTATTCAAGTAAGACTATCTTGGTTCTAAAAATACCTTTTGAAACCTCACTTAAAAAATACGGTTTTGACATTATAGAAATGGAAACACCATATTACTATGTCTGGATGAGGAATCTATGATCCAAAATCATGTAATAAATCTCCTTAATCTCAGTATATTTTTTATAACAACCAAACATGTAGAAGAAAAAAAATCATTCACACTGATAAGGATCATCAAGCAAGATACATGGTTCATAGAGAGACCTACTCCATGGGAGAAACATTATTAATTATATTAATCATGGATTAATGGGAGAGTGATTATAGAATAACAATAATATTGAACAAGTTAGCTGGTTCATATAATTATAGAGATGTCTAGTTAGTGATTTTGGCGGCACTTCTATCCTATCTTTTCTATAATCCCTCCACATGGTCAAAGACACTAACCACCACACTTCATTAGCATCCAATCAATGATAAACAATGAATTATATAAAATTAAATTTTATTTACACATTTTAAGATTCTTATATATCCCTTGAAAATCACTATGTTCTTATAATTTATTCAATAATATTTAATATGATATTCTAATATGTTCTTGGTAACTTGATTTATGGAATTAGTAGGGTGAATTTCAATAATATTCTCAAAATATAATCCCATTACATGAACCAAGTTTTCATCCTTATTAGTGAAATACGTGGCCTCATCAACCTTAGTGTAACCCTCATGTGTTAGTTCATAATAATATTATATTTTATACCATATAGATGATCTATTGGGTTTTTAGATCCTATAAAGATTTAATATTTCCTTTTGGTAATCCCATCATGATGTATTGGGTGGTTTCTGATAAATAGTTATTCTATATGAGATTCCTCTAATTTCAACAGAATGTGATCCTAGTGGAATTGTTGATTCATGAATCATCGATGGATCAAAACATGGTGGTAATCTTGTAAAGATGCCTCTATCCTTGATAAAACTAATCTATTTGGAGAAGGTTTATCATTAGGTAAAGCACCCTATTGTATAATTGATTATATCAAGTGTGGTTGTGGGGTTGATAATTTCCCCATCCCTATTGGATGTTGTTTCCCGTATATTTTCATGGTCATTATCATATGCATCATAGTGTTCAAATATCACACTCCGGAATGTGATAGATGAAATATATATTTTATCCATTCTTCCCAAGAAATATTTTTGGCAAGATACTTAATTATGGTAATATGACCATCACATATTTTTTATCTTCTTCACATTATGGGTGGCTTGACGGTTGAGTCTATAAATTTATCATTTCCATTGAGTGTAACTTTTATATGCTCTTAGTAAATAATGTTTCAATGGATTAACCAACTTACATACCCAAATATTGGGTCTAATGTGTGAAATGAGGTCATGAAATTATAACCTTCTATCTCAGAATGACCTAGGTAGCTCATTAGTGGTGTAAAATACAATTCCCATAATTCACACCGCCCTATGAAACACATGTGGGGAGAAATTTATTTGGTTATTGGGAAAATAATTTTGAGACTATTTAAATTTTTCCATTTAATATGGTAATACCATTTTAGTTGGTTATGGTTTCAATCCATTTGGATGGAAGAAGGATCAACTAGGGGAAACTATTTTTTGAACACTTTAAGATAATATATATTCTTTTTGAAAGATAAATTTTTAGAATTATATCAGTTGAAATTTTCTTAAATTTCATAGTGATTGATAGGGTGTATATTAAACTTTAATAATTTTGGGAACATCAAATTGATAAGTATTTATAGGATATAATTTTATCAATATATTATATTTTAACATATCCCATGACATGACACTCTAACATTCATTACCTTCATATAATAGTTCTATGACCAGTTCTATCTATAAATTATGTTTTATCAATAAATTATAATGTGAATCAATAACATTTAAATAAATATTCACCTGCTACATGACTACATGGTCTGATAGGGGCACTAATGAAGCTAACTATGTTAACTAACCCATTGGAAGAGAAGAGACAATACCGATTGATGGCGGAGTGGTTAGTGAATCTTGTTTTTATTTCGGAAGCACCACCCAATATGACAGAAGTTTAGGGAAGTCTAAAATGTGGAGAGGACCATAGTATCGAAAAAGTTTAATATGATGAGTAGGGTCTTTTTGAGGGGTTCCATAGGGTAGACCTATGTGGTGGAATTCATTGTTTATTCTAGGAGGACCTCCATAATTAATATCCTATGTTCTTTATGATTTATATTTTTTTGATTTTAATCATGGATAGGACCCCACATTGGATGGTGTCGTGGTCACTATTCAAATAAACTCTATGGATAAGACACTTTTTTATGTTATTAGGTGGAATAACTCTACAATAGACGATTTCTTGGTCACCACATGGAGAAAAGAAATGTGTTCATATTTATATGTAATTTCAATGGAGGGGACCTCCACGTCATATGGTTTATTGGTCACTGTGGAGAGGTGTCACACCCCAAACATTAAATTTATTTTATTTTCTTATTTCTTGTCCTAGGTTAGCCACATCAAGGTGTAGGTTAAGAATTTTTCTAAATTCTTTAATGTTTAATAATTTTGATGGGTTTCAGACTGGTGCACGGGCACCGCATGGCCGGCAGTAACTGTGCAGTCGGTCTAGGTTTCCATGTGGTTCCCTAATGTTTAAAATCAATATATTTTTAATGAAAATAAAAAGTAGTGATTGTTTAAAACTTAATAGTGATAATATTATATAAATTATATTATTAATATTATTATTATTATTATTAGAAATGCTATTAATATTTTTATTATTAAATTTTTATTGAAAGAATTCTTAATATTTTTATGATTAAATTATCATCAATGCTATTATTATTTTGATTATTATTATGATTATGATTATCATTTTGATGACTATTATTTTGATGATTATTATTAGTATATTATATTATATTATATTATGTTATATTATATTATATTATTATTAAGTCTTTCATCCAATTATATTTTTAATCTTTTTTAGAGGGGAGAATCCCTAAGCCCACACCCCTTCCTCCCTTTATGGTAGCATACTACGCACCCCCCCCCTGCAAGTTGATCATGACCCCCTTTCTTTTTCATTTGTTTCACGTCATTCAGTGGCTCAACCTCCCTGTTATGTCATGCTCCTGGATACCCGACCCCCTGGTCCTCCCTTGTGCACACACAAACCGATAGCCCCGATCCCCCCTTCCCTAACCATCCATCTCCTCTATCAGCGTAATTTACCCCTAATAACCCCACTGATCTGGCGCCCCACATCCCTAGGGACCTGACCACCTCGTCATGAACACCTACTCATGATCCTATCCTCTCTAGTGGCCTTCCAGCATGACCTGAAACCCTATTAGCAGCACCTCCTCCCTACATCGGTGTGTTCATGTTTCCGCTTTCCAGTAACCCTCTCCTTTTCGGGTGTGATGGGTTTTTTTTCCATTTGTTGTTTTTTTATATTATCTAAACCCTAATGCCTACGGTTTTGGTTTTTGTGTTTTTCTCATTTTCCAGGTTGTGCGATTGGTACACGGGGTGTTGTTATTCCTTCAGTTTAAGTTTTGTTGCATTCGCACATGTTGAGGTGGGTGTCTCTATTTCTGTTCTACCAATTTCATTCCATGTGATTCTTAGGTTTTAGTATTTAAATTTTAAAGCATGTTTTCACCCTTATTATATTCATTTTTAATTGATGGTAGAATTTTTTTATTGGTTGGTTCATTTGAAAATAGTTTTTTTTTGGTTTGCCTAAGTATTCCCATTTTTGTGCCTAACCAATTCGTTTTAATCATATGAATTTCTCTGTTAAATAATTATATTGGATTTTTTGGGGGGTGTTTACCTATAATAATGTTTTAGGTAACTTATTTGGTTTGTTGGGATGGATTTATAAAAATACGTGTTTTGATAAAATGGTTTATTATGTTAGTGGATGGTGCATGTATTATTTATTCAAAATGGTTGGTAAAGGACATCTTGTTCTATTATATTGGATGTGGGCACATCCATGGATGCACTAAGTGGAACCATGGATGGGCCTTCAAATAATGATGACATTTAGAGTGGTTCTTCTCTCGAAACTTGTCTTTCTAAAAAGAAATTTTATATTTTCCTTCCCTCTCATTTTGATAAATGGATCCATGGTTTACCAAATGTCTTGGGTGAGTTAAAAATTTCGAAGAAGGTTATGACACATTTGGTTTCTGGTTAAAATAGAAATTTTTTCTTGAAATGGTCAAAGGAATATTCAACAACTTTGAGTACGTTTTATATGTTTTTAAATTAGTCTTTTGGTAAAGTGGATATAAAATTAATGCATGTTTGGAAAGTGTGACATGATTGAGTGTGGGTTTGAAACATAAAGGATGTTTGGTGAAGGAATAATGGAAATGAAATTTCTTGTTATCAGAAATTGTTTTTAAGGTGTTTATTTCTCTTTGATAAAGGTACCCTATATGGTTACAACTAAAGGATAATTTAGAATCTTGAAATTTATTTTTTGAAAACCCATATTGAGTTAGGACCTTTTCTTCGATGGTTCATTATGAGATATAACGGTCCTCAGTATGGTGCATTCTTTGTATGGATATTATTTTAAGGCAAGGGACCAACCATAAGGTGGACAGGGTGGTGTTGAATTCTATAGTGTGTTTGGTTATATATATTTGGATTGTTTTTTGAATTGTATGGAATAGACCCTTGTTAAATATAAATGGAAACAAAACATAACAAAGTAGTTTATTGAGAACAATTGATGCACTAGTCTAGGTTATTATACTAGATAGTGGCCCATCACAGGTGGATACTTGGGTTTATTGTTATGGGATCAGGCCCCTTGACCATGACAGGTAGAGAGATAGTCAGGTGTTAGGGAATTATAACATCATTTAGTAGGGAATTCTTCAAGATGAGTAACATATATAGTATGTTCTGCTCTTCCTCTGAGTTCTTAGGGTTTCTTGTGTTCGCCTATTACGAGTACTATTAGAGTTGTTACCCTTGTTGTGTTCAATATTGTTATTTGTACATTGTTTTGTTTTTTTGGAAAAACTATAAACATATAATTGGTTTAAAAAGGATTTTTAAGTATATATTTTGAGAGATAAAGCTCAACTTCTCATTTCCCTTCTTGTGTATTGTTTTAAATTATAAGGAAAATGAAGAATATTGTTTGTTTATAAATGAAAATGTGTATAA
Source organism: Viscum album (assembly GCA_963277665.1). Taxonomy (NCBI): domain Eukaryota; kingdom Viridiplantae; phylum Streptophyta; class Magnoliopsida; order Santalales; family Viscaceae; genus Viscum; species Viscum album. Next base: position 1,466,120,786 of record OY728140.1, on the reverse strand, counting down.
AAATCTATTTTTATAAATTTAGATCATACTAGATTTAATGGAATTTCTTGGGAAAAGAAGTGGAATGGATTATTTTGTTGATACCTATTGAGTTTTTTTCTCACACCCTAACTGTACTACTCAGTGTCGATAGACTTAGGTTGTTTGTAGGATCATCCACTATTCAGGTTTCCTTGAAGGTGCTCGTTGTTGGATCTTAGATGGTCTTATGGTTAGTGGTAAATAAGAGGGTACATGGAGAATGTGTGGTGGCAGTTTAGTTTGTTCATTTTAGTTTTAGTTTCTTATATTATTTTTTAGATTATTGAATTGTATTTTGTAACTGAATCTATTTATATTTTTATTCTAGGTTTATCTGTTCATTTTTCTGTGTTTTTAGTTTACTCCATTTATTTATCTGGTCCTGGTTATTTATTTTGGGCTTAAATCTTTCTCAAATGTATGTTTTTATGCCTAAAACTAGTTTCCAGCTCACGGGGATTAGAAACGCTCCTAGGACCATGCTATGGATCGGATTGGGTGATCGTTTTAGGTTCGATCCAATTTGGTACCTGATAAACTGGTATCTTAGTAGCCCCTTGATATTTGGGGTTTCTAGTAGATAGAGTATATGATTTTTGGGGTTTGATAGGTATGTTTTGGGTTGGTTCCTGATCACAACTACTCGTGATGAGACATGAGTTACCAAGGGGGGTCTGGGTTGGGGTATTGTATCTCGAGATGTTTTGAATTGAGGGATGATAATGGAATTGAATCTGTGTCATGTTGTGTCCTCACATGGATTAGTGACCCATGTTGAGTCCAAGTTCCCAGTTCATGTTCCTCTTAGTGTTATTGACTACTTGGGGCATGGCTTACTACCATTTCATTGGGTTGGCCATGGAATATAGTCCCTCTTTCTAGTTTTTTCATGTAAGTGTTATTTTTAAAATGAAAGTGGTTTTTGGTAATTGGGGATTATCCCTAGATTAAGTCACTTTTGGTATTTAAATGAAATGGCGGTTTTTTGAAAAGTGATTTTTTCTTGTGTTTGTATATTTTTGGAATATGAGCCTATTACCTTTAGCTTAGGGTGTTGCTTTTGGTTATGTTTATATTTATTTGGATTTTAGAACATCTTTATTAGCTTTGGGGTGATCTTTTTTTGTGTTTTCACTTGATTCTAGGTTTTGTTTATGTTCCTCATGTTATTTAGAGTATACAGCCCAGAAAGGTTCCTAAGGTTGCTAATGATTCATGATGTTCCAGGTGTTAACTTCCCTTTGTGGTGTTATAGGTCCATTATAGGCAGTTATGTGGGTTGAAATAAGTAGAGAAAGTCTTTCAGGTTGTTGGGAACTCCTAGGGTAGTTAAAGATTGTGTCGTCTTGGGTCAGTTTGATGGTCTGGATTTGAATAAAAGGGAGTTTTGCTCCCCACTATCATTTCATGTCAGTATTAAATGGGATTTCATTAAATCTTTCTTCATCCAATAGTTCATACATGAAGATATGAATATTAATAAAAGGGGAGAGATCATGCATATTCAATAATTACAACAAATAGTGAAGGCATATGTTGACCATTTCAAGGAACTTGTGACCTTTTATCTAATGGTAGCATCATAGGTTTTAATGAATACTTCACTCTTCATTTGGGGTTTTCATCTAGAGATCAAGGATTGGGTCCTTCTTTACAAGGTCCATCATTTCAAGAAGTTGGTAGATGAGGTTTTCCAAGATGAGTGGGTCTCTAGAGCATAGACACTTGGAAATCCGGCATATCTAGTTCCTCATGAAGGTTCCCCATGTGGCAAGCAAGGTGTTCTAGAGAGACCTATTTTTGAAAAGTCTCCTTTATCAAATTTGGAATCCAGATCATCATATCACCCTCGTGTGTGCCACCAGTATGAACAGTTCGGGTACTCTAAGTTGTTATGTCGCACACCTCTGAATACGTGTCATCATTGCAGCTATCTGGGTCATTTAGAGAAGTTTTGCAGGAACCGTCGACTAAAAAAGATTCCATGATTGGAGGATTATAATGCCTCACTATGAGGTAGGAGATGATTTATCAAACAAAGCCCCATACATAGGTCATGGTTTCAATCTCATATCCAGTCAAGAGTCACCATGGGTGTGAAGCCTCATTTCGGGTTTTGTGATCTATGTTGGGATTGGAATATTTAAAGTATTTTGTTATTTTTTTCTGCTTTTAAAGTTATATTATCATTGTAAGATCATTATTTCATAATAAAAGTTTGATGGACTTGTTCAATTTTTATCCAATTTGTGGTGCCTATTTAAGAGTGGCCCTTTAAAATCATTCTTTTTTCATGAGTGTTTACGTTGTGATCATTAGAAGATATTTATGTTTTGTGGAATTGATGAATAATATTCTGGTTCAATTTTTTGTGAGTTTTTTTGGTAGTTACCTCTAACTTTGGGGTTTTTTGGCTGGTATTAAATGTTTTTAGTTCCAATAATGGTGTTGTTTTGTTAGTGGTAAGGAAATTAGTCTGGTTCAGGTTGAGAGTTCTTTCGTTCCCAGTGTCATGAAGGTGTTGTATATAAAGTGTGAAGAGGTTGAGTTACTTCTCAAGGTCCTAGTTTTCTAGGTTTCTTTCATAATGGGATTCCCATATTATACTAGGTGTTGTAGATTAAGATTTTTGATATAGTTGAGTAGTGTTTTATGTTTGTTGGTTAGCCGAAGTTTCATTACGTGAGTTTTCTTCTATTATTGGGTGTTCAGTTAGTGTGAGAAAAGATCCTAGTTCTAATATTGAATTTTTTTCACTTGTGATATAAAATTTGCTTCTGATTGGTTTGGAGTTCCCGCATGGGGTCCCCCTCCCTGTGGTAGTATATTTGGGTTTTAATTTCAATGCTTCTAGAATCCTTGTGGTGGGGAGAACCCCCTCGTGTTCTTCCCTTTTTTTGTTTGTGGTTTTTTCAAGATCTATTTGGTGTGAATTGGGGAATAAATATTCACCCCATAATTCCTTGTTTCTTCTAGTCATGTTCATGCATGGACCCATTTCTTTACTAACTTTCGACTTGGTGACATTCTGGGGGAAGAATGTTTTATAGTGGGGAGAATTGTCACACCCCGACCTTTAAAGTTATTTTATTTCATTATTTCATGGTTTCAATTATCCTCTTCAAGGTGCGTGTTGAACACTAGACTAAATTTTTTTGTGTTTAATAATTTGTATGGGTTTCAGATTGGTGTATAGGCACCGAATGGTTGGAAGTAATCTTGTGGTCTGCCGCAGTTCCCATGTAGTTACCTATTGTTTAAAATATATAAATTTTTATGAAAATAAAAATTAGTAAATTTTTAAAACATAATTGTAATAATATAATTTAAATGATAATATTATTATTATAAAAAATGAAATTAATATTTTTATTATTAATTTGTTATTAAAATAATTCTAAATATTTCTTTGATTGAATTATTGTTATTATGATTATTATTATTATTATTATTAGTTTATTATTATTATAACATTATTATTATGTTTCTATTTCAATTTTGTTTTTAACCATTTTTTATTGTGGATAAGACCTATCCCATCATCCCCTTCATCCCTTGGGAGGCGGCATGATACTCACCCCACCCCCCCCCACCTACAAACCGCGACCACCCATACTCTTCCCTTTGTACTACCTCATCTGACCACCTGAACTCCTAGCTCTACCTTACTCCCAATAGCATGACCCCTTGGTCCTCCCATGTGTGTGCAAAAACTGGAATCCCATATCCCTCCCTTTCACCACCGTCCAGCTCCTCTCTTGGAGCACCTTATCCTCAGTAACACCCTCGACTCTAATGCCGCACATACCCAGCAACTCGACCTCCCTGGAACGAACCTGTTATCACGACACTGTCTTATCCAATAAGCTTTTAGTGTGGCTCAAAACCCCCTACATAGCACCACCACCCTACTTCGGTGTGGCTATTATTCTTCTTTATGGTATCCCTCTCCTTTCTAGTTTCAGGATATTTCTTTTTTTTTGTGTGTGTTTTTTTCATGTTATTCAAACCCTAATGCATCATGTTTTGGTTTTTTCACTTTTTTCATTTTCCAAGGTTTGCAATTAGTCTTTGGGGTGTTTTTCTTCCTTCTAATGAGGTTCTGTCACGTTAGAACATGTTGAGGCAGGTGTCTTCATGCTCTTTCTTCCAATTTAATTCCATGTTATGCATAGGTTTTAGTATTTAATTTTTAAATTATATGTAATAACCTTTTTATATTTACAATTAATTATTCATAGTGTTTCTTGTTGGTGGGTTTGGTTAAAAATATGTTTTTGGATGTTTTCCAAAATATTCCCATGTTTTTGTCTAACCAATTTGGTTTAATCAAATGTTTTTCACTTTTTAAATGGTTGTGTTCGATGTTTTGGGTGTATTTTACCTATAGAAATGTTTTATGGAACTTTTTTGGCTTGTTGGGTTGACTTTATAAAAATTTGTTTATTGATAAAATGATATATTGTGTTAGTGGATGGTGCATGTGTTATTTCTTAAAAATTATTGGGAAAGGACCACTTGTTATATTCAATTGCATATGGGCACATCCATGGATTCATAGAGTTCACACATGGATGGGCCTCCAACTGATGATGACATTTGGAGTGGCTCTTCTCTCAAACCATGGTTTTTTTTAAATAACTTTTTTCTCCTCTTTCCCCCTAATTTTGATAAATTGCTCTATAGTTTAAAAAATGGCTTGGGTGGGTTCAAAATTTCATGGAAGGTTATAACACATTTTGTGTTTGGTTGAAAAAGACATTTTTCTTAAAATGGTTGAAAGACTCTTTGGAACCTTTGAGTGCAGTGCTCATGTTTTCAAATTATTTTTGTGGTAAATTGGATTTTAAATAAAGGAATGTTTGGAATGTGTGACATGGTTGAGTGTGGGTTTGAAACATAAATGTTGTTTAGTTAAGGGATAGTGAAAATGGAATTTATTTTTGTTGGAAATGGGTTTTAAGGTGATTATTTCTCTCTGATAAAGGTATCCTGTATTGGTAGAGAAAAAGATCCATTTGGCATATTGAAATGGATTTTTGGAAAACCCCTATTGTGTTAGGACTTTTTCCTCATTGGTTTATTGTGAGATAGAAGTTTCCTTGGAATGGTACTTCCTTTGTATGGTAATTATTTTAATTCAAGGGACCAACTTTGAAGTGTATGGGGTGGTGCCAAATTGTGTAGTGCATTTGGTTATATATGTGTAGCTTGTTGTTTAAATTGTATGGCACACCCCCTTGTGAAATATTCATGGGAACCCAGTATAACAGAGAGGTTTACTATGAACGATTGCTGCATTAGTCTGGGTTATTATACTAGCTAGTTTCTCATAGTGGGTGGATACTTGGGTTTATTGTTATGGGATTGGGCCCCTCGGTCAGGCCTTGTACGATGACGGTCGGCTGTTAGGGCGTTATAATGTCCGTGAGTAGGGAATTACTTCAGGACGAGTCACATGGATAGTATATTCTAGTCTTCATCTAAGTTCCTAGGGTTTTCCGTGTTCACTCGTTATAAGTATTATTAGAATAGTTTCCCTCATTGTGTAGAATCTTTCTCTTTTTACCTGGTTTTGTTTTTGGTTTATAAAAAACTGTGAACATGAAATTGGTTTATAAATGATTTCTATGTAGTTTTTTTTATAGAGAAATCTCAACTTTCCTTTTTTTACTTCTTCTTCCTTGTTTTAAATTATGATGGAAATGAAGTATGTTGTTTTTTTTAAATGAAAAGTGTGTATAAAAATATATTTTTATAAATTTATTTCAAAATAGTGTTAATAAAATGAATTTTGGAAATAAGTGGCGTCGATTATTTTGTGATTACCTACTGAACTATTTTCTCACAACCTACCTATACCACTCGGTGTTGGTAGACCCAAGCTATTTTGTAGGTTCTGCTTTTTTTCAGGTTTCCTAGCAAGTGATCATTGTTGGAGCATAGTTGTTCTTATGGTTTGTGGTGGCCAATTGGATACATGGAGATCGTGTGGTGGAATTTCAGTTTTTTCATTTTAGTTTTAGTTTTGTATCTTATTTTTCATCTTGTTGAGTTGTAGTTTGTAACTGAATATGATTACATTTTTATTTGAGGTTTAGTTTTTTGTGTTGTTGTGTTTTTAGTTTATTCCATTTATTTATCTAGTCATGTTTATTTATTTTGGGCTTAAATAATTCCCACATGTATGTTTTGATTCCCAACACTAGTTTTCATCCCATGGGGATCGAGAATACCCTTCGGGCCATGCCACAGACCGGCTCAGGTGACCGATTCTGGGTCGATCCAGGTTAGTTCATTACAAGAATATTTCTATAGATACTGATTAATTAGTAGTAATCATGGGGGTATATTTTATTTTAAATTCTTATTGGTATGAGGAGGAACTCCATGAATGATTCTCTAGGGAAGCTCTCTGGAGTCATTATAAATGCTAAAATGGGGAAAAATATCATAGTTTCTATTATTTTTCCTTATTTATGAGGTGTTGTTTAAATCATTAATTAATTATTTCCATGATGAAGTCTAAGTATTCTTACTAATGGTGAACTAAAATTTCTCATAATCTTCCATTGGTATTTTCTAATAGGTTTTGATGATATAGGATATAAAAGGAGTTGAGACCTAATTTTATACATTAACTTTTAATTACACCTAATGATATCTCATTCTATATTCCCCTATATGAATGATTATGGATAGATATTTAGTGATAATATCTGATAATATTTTGACCACACGATGGTGATGATGGAAATTCTTGAAAGGGTCCTTATATATTGTCTTAAGGATATTTATTATGATATAAGGTACATATAAACTCTTCCAAATAAAAAACATAAGAACTATTATGATCTAGGTAAATTCTATTAAAATATTTTGAAACTAAAATTCGGGCTTCCTACCCATGTTATCATGTAATAATATTATCAACCTTCATAGATTTAGCTATTGTAGGTTTGTGTGAGTTTTCTATAGGGTGGGGTTTATTCCAGGGTGTAGGTACCCATATTCTATGAAATTTCCACCTGGCTCTAAAATCACAATTTGGATGATAATTCTCTCCTAGAATTAAGAGATGAGGTAGTTAAAATGGTAAGAGTGTATGTCTATCATATTATTAGCCAGTGGTTTATCACATTCTATGTCATCCTATGATTCCCTTTATTTAGATAGGGAATTTGCGGTTTACATTACATTAATAGATGATTTGGTTTTGATATTATTGTATAAATAATAAAATTACTGAACCTGTCAGTGAATTATAAAACATTATAATGCACGGTTTCAATGTCTATTTTTCAAAAGTAATGGATATCATGTAGGATTAACTATTGTTTATAACATTCCATTCCCATGTTAGGAACATTTAAATATTCCCTCTAGGTGTTATTAATATTTCAATCATTTGGATGAGGGGAAAACCCATCCATAGAGGATATTATTTATTAGTTTGGGACTCTCTTACATATTTATGTCATATTCCAAAAAACAATCCTATTAACAATATCAGTTACTATTTTCATGAAATAGGTAGACAAATATCAATAATGTTTTTGATAATGGTATTTATGGTAGGTTATTTGACATCCTTTATTAGTTTATAACATTATAGTTTATATCTATAAAGGAAATTACCCTATTGTTTTTTCCCATATATAAAAGTTGAAGGTGGTGTGATGGAGGTATTTTTCCCATGAAAGAAGGTTCCTATATATCCCAATGGAGGGAATAAATCCCCATTTACTTTGGTTCCATGAAATAAGGTACATCAAACCATTTAAGGTCATGATAAAATAACCATATTAGTTAATTTTATGTCTAAACAACACTGAACGAGGGATATTCTATTTATGATCACTCATCCAAGACTGATGTGTCATTTAGTTTAGTTTCTTGTAATGAAGGAAAATTTTGAGTTGTTTAAAGTCATTTTAAATGGGTTCCTTGGATCATATACCTAAAAATATATTTGTGTGGGACTTATAGATGATGAAAATTTTCTGGTTTATTCAAACACTTGATTCAGGTGAATGAAATATGTGGATAATACCATGTTAGAGGTCTATATATAAGTCATTAAAAATTATTGGGTATGGGGAGACTGACAAAGTGACCATTGAAATTATGATCAGTGAAGAGAATCTTGGATGAGTGTCTTGACATAGGATGAATCTCACTAGTTTTCTAAGATTATATGTTTTGGTTATCAAGTGAATACATGATTCATTATTCTCTTAGGAGCCTACCGTTTAGGGATAACATCTAATGATATGTATCTTAATGTATAAGAGAATAAAATTATCAAATTAATTTATGATCAAAAGCCATATGTGAATGTAGATAATGAAGTAGCTATATATATCAGGTGTACATGAAGGAGGGTGATTAGAAATTATCTTTTTGGGGGTTTGACCTAGGTGAAAGTGTTCCAATATGGTATTTTCTTCCAATAGGGTTAAATGTTTGATTTTATACTAGTTTGGTGAATGAGGGGAGTTAGGATCCCATGTTTGGTTATAAAGGTTTTTAATGGTTCGTTCTTAAGGAGGCATGGGTGCGGATCTAACTTGGGATAGCTAGGGAATGAATCCTCCTTAGTATGGAATAGGTTCAATGTTATTTCTCCCATCCTTCTTTAAGGATCTTATTAAAAGGGTACATTTACCCTAAAATAGATAATATCATAGGATAATTGGTCTATTAAAAGGTTTGTTTCTATAAAATAATCGAATAACCAAAATAACATTACTTTATATAGTTATTCACTAGGTTTTGATTCCAAAATAACCTGAATATGATATTTAAATGTATTTTCATGTATATGAGTTCTCTAGTGCTTAATATGCCTCCATGCCAGCACTTTTTTTGATCTAGAATTCATCTCATCACCGCAAACAATATCCTCAGGTTCATTTTAAAGGAAAAGCGGGTTCAGGTGCCTGTAATCACTTATATCCCCTTGGGAACCAAGGTTCTCCCATGGGGACATATGTATCAGTTGGTGTGGGTTCATGGGTTATAGGAATCATGGAATGAGTGTGATGACATGGGAACCAGGATACATGCACAGGGGCATGGGTGTGAGGGAATGGGAACATAAATATGTGGTCGTGAGTGTGAATGTATGTGCACATGTGGATGGGGGCACTAGGTAACATTCTTGGAAATGTAGGGATGAATGTGTGTATGCGAGGGAATGTAGGTTCTGACACATATAAACATGTTCATAGGGACATGGGTGTCATGATATGGGTATGGTTACAAGGATGTGTGAGTTTGAGGAAAGGTACCGTGATGTGATAAGAAGTTACTACTAATGTGAATAAGGGCACTAAGACACTCCATTCACCTTTTTAAATTACAAAATACTTTTGTTAAATCCTCATGGGGTTGCTTTAAAAAAAATGATCACAAATAATGTTAATAAAGATTGAATCTAAATATGGTGTAACTTATAAGGACTAAAATGGTGAAACTACTAGACAGTGGGATAATATATCCAATATCAAATAGTTCATGTTCTATAGAAATTCATTGTGTTCTTAAAAATATATAATTATTGTTTATATAAATGAAAAGAATTAATATATTTCTATAAGGATAGTGACTAGATTTTGGTTGTGTACTAACTATGGAAAAATAAATGAAACAAACAATAAAAGACCATTTCACTTATAATATATATATATATATTAAATACTTAAAAATATATTCTATAACTCATATATTTTATTTCATAAGGATTAATTGATATATAAATAAATACAAATTAATCTATAAATCTAAGAGAAAACAACATTCACATAGAAATATGGAACATTATATTATGGAAGTATTACATTTTGGTTATATGGAAGATTAGTCACATTCCAGAGGTGAATAATATCAATATTTTCTGATATAATTGGATAATCAATTGAAATTTTTAGTGATAATATCATTATGGTGGTCTAATTATTTGATAATTTTTTATTCATTCAGTCTAAAGTACTTGAACGGGGTGAAGTGATTAATTTTGTCTTAAATTGAGGGAAATTCTATTACATGGTAAGATAAGGTATTGTGTTATGATACAGAATCTACATAGATGTAATTAAATGTGACATAGACAGAATTGAGGTAATATCAACATGTCATCCTCTAAACGTAGTTAAGGATGTGACATGTTTTTTGGTAAATATAATCTTTTATAGAAGTTTTATTAAGGATTTATATAATAATAAAATATTATTATTCTTACTTATATTAAAGGATGTGATGTTTAAATTTTATTAAGATCATCTGGGAGTTTTCTATAGATTGGAGAAGTAGTTAATCTTGTATTAAAGAAAAGAGTTTATCACAACTCAAATTATTATATCATAAAACTATATAATTAATTTTGAAATTATTTAGGATGAAAGGGATTTTATAATATGTGTAGTACTTGGTAGAAAAAATAAATTAGAAACAAGTAATATATTCTAGAAAATAAATTACTAAATGAACCAAAATTGTACTATGGAATTATAAATAATGAAATGTTAGTAGAAGTATTCATAATTGAAACATTCATTACATATTTGGTTGTAAGAAAGGTTATAATCATCAAAAATAAGATAACACAAAAAAAATATTGTCAATAAAATATTCTAATCCAAGGTTGGTGATATAGGTCAATCTTTTATAGGAATTTTATCTTAAATTTTTGAAGGAAATATTTTGACTTGAAATATTCTGAAGGGACTCTCATGGTACTAAAAAAATTCAATTAATTAAATTTTGAAATATTTTTTCCAGGATGAACCATTTTTTCATGTAATGAGATGATAGAATTATAATAAAGTGTGTTATAGAATAATATATGTTTATTATCCTATGATTTTTTAACTGCCATGTGGGGGGTATTATGGAGGTGAGAAGACAACTAATAAGGTATTTTAATATGTGTTTTACTATCCAACTCTTTACAATGAATCTAGAGAATATTTCAATCCATTTCATAAGGATTAAATATTTGGAACATATGAAAAATCCAGGAGATGTATAAGATGAGAAAACTAAAGGAAAAAATTGTTTAAGAGTCGATCTTAGACCTAGTCAATCTATTTCTAAAATATCATTAAAAAATTATATTTTTAATATATTTCATTATGTATCAAAGTGGGGATAAATAATTTCATTACTTGAAAGAAAGGTAACTTAAATAGTCAAATTTTCAAGGACAAAAATCATTAATAGGTACAAAGTGCCAAAAACAATCATTGGTGATAATGGAGTTAATTTTCAAAATTTTAAATTGAGAACACTAATAGACCAGTATGGTTATAAACAAAAGATAATAAAAAACTGAACACTATAAAATAGTGGGGAGGCTAAGGTGTCAGATAAATAACTAAATGGGGTTCTTGAGAAAAGGTTTTTTAATTCATGAAAGGAATGATAATTAAAAATTGAAAATATATTTTAGTCTTATAGGACTACATATAACTCTTTAATTTGGATATATCCATATAAAATTATCTTTATAAAAATATTCTACTTACCTATTGAGACTAAACATACGTAATTTTAGGTAGTTAGAGAAGTGAATTTTTATTATAAGGTATCTATTTAAAAGGGTATTTTTTATATAAATGAGTGGAAGAAAATTATAATAAACTATCATGATAATGAGAAATCACCAATGAGAAGGAAATGTTATTTCATGGTTGAAGTATTCTATAAAGGAACATCAAGGAAGGATAACAAGTCTTGTTTTTTAATTAGAGGATCTAGTTACTTCCAAGGAATCTTAATCAGGTGGTCTATATTATCCCATAAAGAAATCATATAGAGTCTTCAAGTTGGGGGGGATTTATGTCATAATACAATATACAATTTTACATCCCAACCAAAAATTCAATAATTCAGAATATATAATTTCTGAATAAATAGATTATATAAAAGTAAAAATGTAATAGGAAATAGAACTATCACATGATTAAAACACAAGTGATGTAAAACATAGTATCAATTAGAAATTAAAATATCTCAATATAAAAACAAAAAATTGAGTATTGGATGAAATTAAAAATTATCATTTCAGGGATACTTGTTACCAAATAGATCTTATTTAGGGAACTATTCACTTTTTTACCAAATTAGTCAGACATTTGATAGAAAAAACAATGGTTTACATGTTCTACACCAAGAACATTATCAATTGGACTAATATAAATATACAACTTATTCTCTAATAAATTATTTGATTAACGTGTTGTAAATAGAAATATTTATCCCTAATATACTCATTTATCAACATGATTAGAAGTAATTATACACTATGAATTCTTAGAAAATACCATTCATAAGATAAAATTTCACAAGAAATTAGATGCATAATTATTTCAAATTAAAAATAAGGTATTTTATAATAACTCTTCACACATATAATTTCATTTTAAACATTCTAAAAAAACTACAATCAATAAATCTCATAGAATTAAGGTAATATGTAGCTTGAAGTGTAAATTTGGTAACTCTTTAATGGATTCCATTAGATAATGTCCTCAATCTAATTTATTGGAATAAATGTAACAAAATTTGATGATATCTTTGGGTTCTATTATAATATCATTAGAAATAGATCTATCTTTCAATGAATGTAAATTAGTGTGTCTTATAAATGTTCAAAAAAATAGGCATATCTATTCAGTTCATCCGAACATAGAAAAAAATAATTAAATTATATATAAAAAAAGATCTTACAACATCTTTATTCAAGAATAAAAAGAGTTAATGTATTCTAGTTTTTAGTGAAAATTATATAAATTATTCAATTGACCCAATAATATATCCATTTTTTGTCAATAAATAGTCATGCAGTAAAACATAAGAGAATGTGCATTTGATAAGAATTTAAATATAAAAATCACTATAATGTTTAATAAATATCCATTTATATAGAATCCAAGAAGCTGAAATCCCTAGTTTAAGAAATACATAGTGTTAGAAATAAAATTGTTCCCCAATAATAAAAACATTCCTCCTTTAAAAATAAAAAATAAAAAAAATACTAATAAAATGAAAACATACCTTAATATTCTTATATTTGTCCCCCCTTTTGATTCCCAAAAATAGAAATAGAAATAAGAATCATAATAATTTAATCAATAATTAGATATATAAAATTTTCAATAGAAAAACATCTTGTAATTTCTATAATTATTACTCTCTTTTCATATATGACTTGAATTTATGTGGGTAAATTTCTTCAATTTTTATTTTTTGTTTCTCACATTCTGATTTACTTCTCCCCCTTATTGAAACATCATTAAAATAAAAACTCTCTCTCATTTTTGGAAGATAAAATAAATTAGAGTCAATTATATTAGTCAATAAATAATAATAATAAATTAAATAGACTTTACAAAAGTAATCTTACAATGCATATATAAAATCTTCTTATACTAAATAAAGTTAGGGAATACTTTATAAAATATTTTTTTATCTTCCATAGAATAAAACTCATAAATTAATGAATCTAATTAATGGATATACAAAATGAATCTATTTTTCTCAATGGATAAATAGATGAAAAAAATATTTCAAATTGAAAAAGAAAACATCTTTACTAACACATGGAATTATATATAAGATACTCACACATTAGATAGTCATATTTTAGGAATAAATTTTACTCACATAGTGAACTATACATAGTACTAAATAGTATATAAAAAGAATCTCTAGAATATCTAAAAGTAAAATCATTATGCATAAAAGTAATCAACCTAGGGGGTCTTCACGTAACAATAAAATGTAATATAAATGATACCTTCCAGAATTTAACTACTACTAAATAAATGATAACCATAAAATTAGTTATATAAAGTTCCAACTCATAGTATATCTTATAGTTTTAATTAAAAAAATCTTCTATAAAATATGATGTAAAAGTATAAAAAGATAGTATATTTAAAAAAATTATCCCTATTTCTCAAGGAGTACTTCAATTATAGTAGATAAGTATGAAAAACAAATGTTTATTTAACATAAATCACATAAATTTTTTGTTTAATAAATAAAAATCTATCAAAACAAAATGGGTTGGTAATAATGCGATCAATTTTTTATTTAGCTTTGATAAAATCAATAATTATATTTTCTTGTGGTCTAAAATGAAGTGTTGTCTAATATCTGTATGTTAGGACCATGAATGATATATTGGGTTTTTATAAAAATACATATCACTTGAGCTATCACAAAGACTCAAATATTATGTAAAAATTATCCTGAAATTAGTGTGTATTTGTTGTATCCACAAAATTTGAGTGAAATGACGTCTTATTGATATATATTTTAATTTATTATGGGAATATGAAACTAAATGTTCTTTCTATCAGGACCAAGAAATTAAATTTTCACCAGGAAAGTGGAAATTTATAAAATTAATCTTATGATCTATTCTATAACTTTTTAAATCGGTATCAGAATAACTCTTCAAAGTAAAATCTAATCTAGAATAATATAAAATTATAGGTTCTGAAAATCCTTTAAGGTAATAGAATATCTTCTTGACATCCTTAATAAAGTATTCCATCAGATTATCTTATAACATCATACACATGTATACATAAAATTTAATTCATGGTCAATTATCCATCAAGTAATGTAAACTTTTAATCAAACCTTGAAACAATTTTGGATCAAATGTTTTCTATAATTTATCAAGGTCTTGTTTAATGAATATATATACCATAGTACTAATATTTTAGGTATTTTCAAAACAAAAACTTTTAATTAAATGTATAAGAAACTTATTATGATTTAATATAGTTCATTACACTCATTATTTTTTTCCAATCTAATAAACTATTTAATTTAACCGAAAATAATAATATCAAATTTCCTCTTCATAAGATCCAAAAAAAATAAGAAAGCGTTTTTGGGGTTTAAGAAAAAGTAATGGAATCAATATTTTTTTTCAATGATAGTGTTGTTAAAACTCTCTTGATAAAAAGGGTTAGATATGTTATTTCTTTAAAAAATTATTTTTAATTAAAAATCTATAAAATCTTTTATACTTGTATAATATTGATTTTTTAAGTCTAAAACGTTCCTTTGAAATTTTAAATAAATATTTAGAGAAATTAATATCATGAAAACTATGAGGTTGTTTAACATAAAATTCCTTCTGAACATAAACATTAAGGAATGAAATATTCAATTCTATTTGAAATAGAGTAAAATTCATATAAGCTACAATTTTTATTATAATTTGGATGTAATTAATACTAGGTATCATTGAAAAGGTTTCTAAATATTCTATGATCTCTTCTTAATTATAATCATTCGTAACTAGTCACTCCTTAATTCAGAAAATTGTTCAATTTTCTTAAATCTCGTTTCAAAAGAATCATTTGATTAAAATAATTAGAATAACCTCTTGGCATTCAACCAAACTATAACCCATTTTCTATTAAAATTTATTAACATTTTATTTTATAAAAAAAATATACATTAATCATCACCCATGTCTTAATCTATTGTTTTAGAATCCAATTTAGATAAGAATGAAACACTATCACCTTTATTTTATAAGGAAAATATTTTTATGACCAGTCTATCCACACCATAATTGATATTTTTAAAAGAATAATTCCTTAAGATCATCTATTTTCTATATAAAAATGAATAATGTTCCTCATCTACATGTAAATTAAATTATTTATTCTAGCGTTAGTAAGATAACTTCTAATGGATGTGGTTCAATTTCGAAATAAAATTGAGGAATTTATAAAACACAATGTGTATTAATATAAAAATCTTGATGTTTTAACATCGTAAATTTTTTAGCCTCATCAAAATTAACATGATCCATTTCTTAAACAATGTGTGTCTACTTATTAAAAACATGATAAAACTTACTAGTGGTGGAGTAACCAAGAAAAATACATTCATTAGCCTTTAAATAAATTTCATATTAATTAGAATTAGTATTTAACTTTAATAAATTAAATCCAAAAATTATAAAGTAACCAAGTTATGTTTTACTAATATACCACAATTTATAAGGTGTTTTATTTACAACCAGATAAATTTAACATCAATTTATAATATAATAGGTAGTGGTAATGTATTTAGGCAAAAAATATTTACTAAACATAATACATGATTTTTTTAATTGATATGTTACTCTATTCAAATAAACTGTTCTGTAGTGTATTTCTAGGTTCCTAAAAGTTATGAGTAATGATTAATTCACTATAAAAAAATTCGATTGTAGAATTTACAAATCTCTTGTTCTGATCACTCTGGGCAGTGAATACATGTAGATTTTGGTTTCTTTAAAAAAGTGAATAAATCCTTTTGAATAATAAGAGTTAATTCAAATTAAGAGAAATTGAATAAACCCAAGAAAACTAGGTATAATTATTATCAAGGTAAAAAATATAGTGTTTTTCATCGATACTTCCATTTTTCATAGGACTAAAAAGATCCATGTGTACTAATGGTAATAGTTTAGAAGTTGAGATTTATATAATCAATTTTAAGCTCTACATAATCTTCATACCATGTTAGAATAGTCTATAATTTCTTTAAAAATTAAATATATAATTTTAGGGTTCTTTCACTAGTCATATCCAAGAAATATGAGAAAATTTCTAAATATTGGTTGGAGTAGACAAATCAAGAGGGGTTTGAATTGAGTTTCCAATTAAAATTTATATTTAAGAATATTTAAAACTAAATCCTATAATTTTGAAAATAAAATTTGATAATTAAAATAGTATAACTATATAATTTTTTAATTTCAAAATGCCACTCAAAATTTTGATCACAACTTTGTTAAAATAAGTTTCAAACTATTTTAACTTTTGAATCAAATTTACAATTATCAAACACTGTATATAAAGAAATTATTAATGATAACATCCAATTTAGTTTTTAATACATAGTATGGAAAAATAAAATAGTTTTCTTAAAAAATAGAGTAAAAAAACAGGAAATCACACAACTTGTATAAAACAAGAGGTCCAATATCAAGATGAGACCTAATTCTCTCCCCTAGGAAATCACCTGCTTCCAAGAAGATTTTTTTCAAATGAACTGATCTAAACCTTATATTAGGTTTTACAAATAATAACTAAAAATAAAAATTCTTTTCTACATAGATCCTCTTACATAGTTCTATATGGGACATGTAAAGTGAAATTATAAATGAAAGAGTGTATATAACTCTTCAATTAAAATAATGATCATGTGATAAAGAATAAAAAAGTATAACAAAAATAGATCAAAATGTACGCTAAAATAGAGTGATAGGAAAAGATAAGAAGAGTAAATGTCGGAAGTTACTCAGTCTAATCAACTTCAGTTTCTCGAATTTATATTTGAAAATCTTTAACCAGGTGTTTCAAAGATAGTTTAGAAAATAAATTAATTTGGATGTTTTTATTATATGTTAATAGTTTATTACTACTTGTCTGAAGAAAAAATTTATCAGCCTCTTCAGCCCTATATTTTTTTGATTAGTGGATCTATATCGTAAAAAAAGAACCCTTTATTATTAGTCATTACATGATATTCATGATTTATTGATCATGTTAATTTCATTGAACTTTTAACCTTAAATTAATTAACACTAAAATAAATGATCTTAAATATTTTCATTGGGTATTTTTAATATATATCACTACATAAGTTATACATGATCACTTGTTCAATACTTAATCATGGTTAATTTGGAGGCATGTGTTTACTTATCACTATCAGTTTCCATATACACCATCCTTGGTAACTTTCCACATTCACTTGGAATGGCCACTTGGATTCTTCATGTAGTCACTTGTCTTCTTATCATGGCCACTCATTTTATTTTCATGATCGCTTAATTACTTTTCATGGTACGTTGAATCCTTCATATGGTCACTTGAACATTAACATGTTGTAGGTTTAATGCACATGTGGTCACTTGAACTCTTCATGCATTTAGTCTAAGAAATAGAAAAAGAATTCTTGTCAGATGTATAGTTACATGATTGTTTATGTGGTAACATGGTGTTTAACATGTAGTCACTTACACATAGTCACTTGACCTTCATGGTTAGTTATAATTTATCATGTGGTAGGTTGTCATAGTTACTTCATAACTTATCCATTTTATTCATTTTTCTAGAAAACCAGATGACTATGATAAAACATAATATTCATTAGTAATATGATAAACTTGATTTGGGATCATTAAGATATCAATGCGTTCAAAAAATAAAAACAAATAACCATTTATTATGAACTAAAATCATGTATGATATTTGAAATAAATTCAATAAATCAGGGTTCTTATTTCTCTTCCCTTTTGGGATTATTTAATCGTAAATTTAGGTTAAATTTTAATAAGAAGATGAAATAAATAACAAAAATAATAGAATAATAGGGAATTATGAATATAAATAAGACATTTCATTATTTATCACATTTATTACAAACCTATATTATAAAAAACCCAATCATGAATTATAATCAGAACCATAATCAGGCATATCCCAAATGTGAGTGGGTATTAAAGGGTCATTTCTTTTTGAAGTAGAGGATGAGGTAGGTTGGGTATGTTTTGGTGAAAATGTGGTAGCAGTTTCATGAATAATTGCACAACTAGAAACTATACTAAGGTGTTTAACTACTTATCTAAGATAAAATTCAAAAGGGGTAACAAAATAAGTTGTTACAGAAGGAGGGTGTGAATTAATGGTTAAGGTAATAATATCCAAGATGGAGATGTTGGAATTGTATGTATAGGGTACTATCAATTTGGTAAAATCATCCACAACCCTTTATCCATGTTCCATGTTATAAAACAAAATCATTTTTTCTATAAAGTCTTTGAAAATAGGATTAAGAACATATAACTTCTCCACTTGACCTTTAATGGCTTGAGTTAATGGACAAAATTTGAGATAACTATCTAGAGATATAAACATAGTCCTTAGTTAAAATTTTGTAATTATACTACTAAGATATAAATCTATAGATCTTTTAATATTATCTCTATATCTACCATCATTATCAATATAATTTCTCACCAAATCCAACATCGTAACAGAATTAGTTAGAACACATTCAAACGCTACTTCTCTTTTCTTATGAAACTCATCCAAAAAAACTTTCAACTCATCTTTTATAAGGTTTATAATTCTATATTCATTAAAAAATATGGTACATGAGTATGAGGAGGTGAAGGTAAAGATGAAGGGAGATCAACTAAGGGAGAATACTGAAACACTAAATTTATAAATCTTCAGTCTAACTTAAATATCATATCTATAATATCATATTGAAAATATCCCACTTAGTATTTCAAATCCACAAATAATTTTTCATAGGTTCCATTTTCAGATTCAGTCATAGTTAAATATTTGAAATACCTAATGTAAATTTCCTTGTTATGTCCTCATATCTAACTAGTTCCATTGTTTTTCCCAAATTGATTTATTTTTCAAAACACCCATCAGATCTGATTTGACTTCTTTAAAATCCTTTTTTATCTCATAGGGTGCAAAATTAATTGAATAAGGTATAGGAGTACGTGGATAAAAATCATATTTCCAACCATTTAACTCACCTTAAGACTCTACTAACATAGGTCCCAAATCCTGATCTTCTTCATTAACATTGGATTCTTTTTCACCATCAAGAGAATCTATATGGACAAATTTAATGAGAGCCTCATCATTAATTTTCATAGTTTCCTTGTCATCCTTGGTCTAATTTAGAAAGAGAAAATATTCTATAACATGATAATCTAATGTTTGGAGTAGGGATTACTCCAATATTCCTTGAGAATCAATCTCATCTATCAAAGATCCTTCTAATTCTCTTTGAACTGAAGGGATGATCGGTCCCCCATACTAACGTGGGATACCCCCATTACCATTATCCTTATTACATTCAAAGTAATTCAAGCCTATTATTTCTAATCCTAGCGACGTTTACACCTTATAACTTATATCTTGTACTCAAGTTCTAGGAGTATGTCTGATTACGGGACTTGGAGTGGAAGAATTGTCAGAACGTTCCCCATTATTTTAAAACTCACAAGAGTTATCCCATTCTGATACATCAAAAAAAACATATATAAACCTCAGTGTTAATAATATTTTTATCATAAAAATTAATCCTCATGAGAAAGAAGTGGTAAATAAGATTCAGGATGTCCAAATAACACTATAAGAGAGGATTCCATATCATCTTCATTAGATTTCATAGATTCCTCAATAAGGTCAGTAAACATAAATTCCTATTCTTTAATTTCCATAATAACATTAACTTTATCATCAAAATAATATGCAATAAATTTATAAAGCTCTGAATCAGGTTTCTCTTCGTCCCTTGCCCTAACAGAATCCTTTATAGGATTTAGTTTATCATACGTCTTTTCATAATAATCCACCCATTATTTTCTCAAGGTATTCCAATTTAATTTCTTAAATCATTTTATTTATACACAAACCATGTAAGTAAATCATTCTTTACTCTCTTTATTAAACTAATCTATTAAAATATAATAGGGTTGATGTAAACATGGGATAATGAAAAGAATTCGGAATAGAATAGGGTTTAAATAACACATTCCATTATATCAAGACAAACCTTGATAAACTAATATGAATCCGAGTCTTCATAAAAAATATAACGAATATATATTGATTCATTCATATACTAAAGTCTCCTTTCATAGGACAGATCAAATACTAAATGTATTTAACTATTTGTTTTTATTCTCAAAAAATCTCAAATACAGTCGACCTTCAGAGATTCTTATTCCCATTAAATTCATCAAGATCATTATGAAACTTGAAATGTGGTTGATTCATTGGATGTGATCTTGGATAATCATCATACACTTCCTTATGAGGAACACGTAATCTTTTGACCATATGTTTTGAAGAAAACACAATAATTAATAAATTTACCATTTTCGGAATGTTATCTCTTTTATCAATAGAAATTAATTCCATATGATCATTAAATTATTTAACTAACAATTGATAAAATGGCTTACCATTATCCTTGAACCATTCACTCCATTATTTCTTATGAATCAGTTTCCAAACTATTGATTTGTTGGACATAAGGCATTCTACATCAACTTTCATTTCAACATAGACATGACGGTCTGTCAAATGAGAGTTTTTTTACTTAAAAATAGAGTTGAAGCTATGTCATTATTTCTTCAGTTTCTTATAATAAGGATATATAGTAGGATATATGGAATCATGAGCTCATTCCATCTTAATAATTTTTTCATTGTGATTTGAAACTTAGAAGGTTTGAGATTTACATTGAGATAGAGAGGGGTTTAAGAAAGATAGGGGCAGGTACGACTTTGAAAAAAATAAAGTATTTTTAAGGAATATATGTTTCATGATTCAAATTATGATTTTTATTTTCAATAATTTATATATTAAAATAATAAAATACTAATAAAACTCCTTAAATAATAACATAATAATTATTATAATACAAACAAACACGGTAAGTATTTAGACTATACATTCATGGTAATTTTGACAACTCATAGTAGGTATATGGATCATAGTTTCATATTATGCATACTTACTGAAGGAGTAAAGGTAACAATAGTTATAGTGACCATAGATTCATAGTATTCATAGTGGTCATATAACCAGTTGGTTATATTCATTTTACTAACCATATGAAAAAATATCATGTTCACCTAACTAGCCATGTGACTTAAACATTATGGTTACATGTCTAAATAAGTAGTAACAAAATATTATAAAAAACATAAATTAATAAAAATATAAATGAGGAAATAATTATAGAAATATAAGTCACATAGTTAAATTAAAATATTCAGTAATAGTTAATCATCCCTAACTCGAGTATGATATAATTTATTCCCTTAATATTTAATGGATTTTTAAATATATCAAAAAGATGTTGTTTAGTATCAATGAATTCAAAAGTATTTTCTCTGTTTTAAAAATATTTCATCAAAAAAAAAATTCTTATATCAATATGTTTTTTATTGAGTGAGACACATGATTTTGAGAAATGTTTTATCACATTTTGTAGGGACATGTCAAATTTGAAATACATAATCCAATAATGTGTATTTTATCCATAGAATAAATAAAGAAACTACCTATATCTATGTACTCCTCTTAATGAGTGGATAATGAAATAGTGTTTTATTTTTTAATATAGAATGAAAATATAAAATTTGTGTGACATTTTCTAGAGGTTATTTTTTTCCTAACTTACAGCCACTAAAATCTATATTTTACTAACTAACTAATTCAAATGTTTTTTCTTTAGAATAAAACTCCCCTAAATTGGTTATTTATTTGAGTTATTTAAAAATTATTTTGATATCATTAAAATATTATTATTTTCAATTTTCTTGAAAATGTGCACACATATATACACGATACATAATATCAAGTCATCTAGTAGGAAAGTACAGTAAAATTTCAACCATACCTTTATAAATGGTTTGATAAACTTGTTTCCAATTCCATTAAGATCCAATTTAAATATTGTACGCATGGGAGGGTAACTACATTTGTTTTTATCCATACAAAAAAATAGAAGATATTTAGATTATTTTTTTATTTAAAATGATTACTTTTTTATTGGGAAAAATATCAAATACAATTAAGAATTTTAAATCACCCATTAAACTCATTTCAAATTCATATTATATCATTTTTTGAAATTATATAAATATATAATTTCTTGGAGAACCAAAAATAATATCATTAAAATTAATCTTAACAACAAAAATATCATTGGAAATTCTTGTTATAAATAATATGAGTTTAGATATACCATTTTATAACCCTTAAGAAATAAAAAAGGATTAAGCTAATCACACGAAGAACTAGAAAACTGATTTAAACCATAAAAATATTTTTTAAATTAAAAAAATTATTTGCTAAATGAGGATTTTGAAATCTATGGGGTTGTTTAACAAAAACATCATTAATAATATAACCATTAAGAAAATTACTATTGACATTAATTTTATATATTTTGACATTCAAGTGTACCATATATGTAAGAAACATTCTAATAGTTTCATGAATTGCTAATGATGAAATGGTTTCTTAATAATCATTACTTTCATCTTGACTATATCCTTCTGTAAGAAGTCTACATTTTTGATATGGTATGTTTGAGTATGATATACTCTACAATACCAAATGTAGGATCAAATATGTAATGTGAGATACAAATAAAAGAGGGGGTGAATTGTATATTTTAAAATTTTCCTAAGGAAATTTTTCATAACCCAATCTCACAACACCTATAAGTTCTAAAAACATACTTGATTCTGGAAAAGTGAATCCAGAAATGAAACTTAACAAAATATTAAAAAATTTAAGATTCTACCTTAAAGCTTATAGAATCTTACTAAATCAGGGTACAAGATTAAGGAAGTATATGAACGTTATACTTTCCTTAACAATACAAATGCATCGGAAAAACAAAGTAGTAAAACTACAAGTAACAAGTATAAACTCTTTTAATCGAAAGAGGAGGGTATCTAACAACCCTGGATAAGAGGTATCTGGATTTATACTTTCAAGAAATTCAGTCTTACCCAAACACAAGTAAGCCCTCAATCTGAAGATCGGTATCTATCTTGCTATCCCTGAAATCCATTGATTGGTAGGGAAATCGGCACCTCTGAATTCAAAACCCGAAGTATATGATTTTAAGGAAATCGAACCTCTACACTAAGCGAATATGCACGAAGAAAAGTTTGAAGAAGCAGTTAAAAACTTTCTGCACGATTCTTGAGTTTTTATAAGAGCCTCTCTCTCTTGAAATCACTTCAACAGTACTTTTTGAAAGATCAGTGTCAAAGTTTTGATTTATTTTCAAATGAGCTCTTATTTATAGGTGTGGCTCCAACAGTCGACTCCCTCCTCCAATGGTCATATTCTTCCTTGAATTTCTGAGGGACCTGGACACAGGTCACTCAAAAAACAGTTAGTTGACAACTGAAAGCACGACATCATTTTATAACAAAATGAGTGTAAGTATAACTAAAATCTGATATTAAGAATGAAGGTAAATATGAATGTTCGGAGTCAAAGTAAAAAACTGAATTCAAAGTCTACAACACAAGCGTATTCAGATTCTGTTTTGTAGGAATTCAGAACCTGAATTCTTTAGAATTCTAGAGTTTTAATTTCAAGGAAATTCACAGTCTGGATTCACAAGAATTCGGAACCTGAACTTACAAAGTTCGGAGTCAAAGTTCATGAGAATTCGGAGTCAGAACTCATAAGAGTTCAGAGTCTATATTCAGAGAACTCAGAGTCAGAACTTGGAAAAGATCGTAACCATAATTCGTAATTAGAATTCAGAGTCAGAACATAGAAGATTTCGAATCCAGAATTCGTAATCGGAATTCTTAGTCGAACATTACATATGTTCGTAATCAGAATTTAGAGTGGAAATTCATGAATGTTCGTATCCAGAATTCGGATTTGAACAACAAGAGAGTTCGTATCTAGAATTTGGAGATGAACTACATGTGAGTTCATATCCAGAATTCAGATTCATAAATACAATTCCTCATATCTATGTATTATATGATTATGTGGTTTTTGATTTCAATCCAAATTTTTCACTTAAAAAAATTATGATAAGAGTAATGAAAACATGGTAAGGATAAATTTCTTTTAGGAAGGAAATTTTTCCTTATAGGGTTAAAATATAGGGTAAAATGAAATTTTCCTTAAGGTAAGGTGTTTGTGATTTTGAAAAAAAGATAAATGGTAATGTCATAAGGAAACCCTAATGACTCATCAATCTCCCCCTAGAATTAAGGAATGGAAAATTCATAAGGAAAACCTTATTGACTCAACAATCTCCTCCTTTTTAAAAACCACAAACATCATTACAAAAAAGAATATAAAGACTTAGAATAAATTTTTAGACTTTGAAATTAAATCTTATCTCCATTTTTTTATGAAAAATGGTGAATAAGACTAACACCCCCTTAGGATTTGGAACACTAAGGATCGTATTCTAGATTTCTGGAATGAGAAATTTCATTTGGATGTAGAAATATTCATAATGAGAACTCCCCATTGAATATAGTCCCCCTTACTTAGGGATATATCCTTTTCATTCTCCTCTTTATAATTATTTTTCCTTCTCCCCATTTTTGATTTTCAAAAATATTTTGAGGGAAGGGAAAATAATAATGTAACTGAAATATTAGTGTAGACAACCAAACACACAACCATAATTCTATTACGATTGAAATAATTAGTACAAAGGAAAAAAATACAAAAAAATATCGGAGTGTTCTATTTTGTTTCTTTTTCCTTGGTAATTATCATCTTGACAATGGTCTTCAACTTCTTCAGCTCTTTGTGATCATCCTCAGCTTGGTTTTATAATGCTGTGATCCTGTCTTCCTGAGCCTTCAGGGCCTCTTCCTGAGCCTTCATGGCCTCTTCCGGAGGCTTTAGCAATTCATATTATTTAAAAAGTTTTTCTTGCATCTCGATCTAGAGATCCTTCTCTATTTTCATGATTTGAATAGTATATCTGAGCTTCCCATTCAGATCTCTTACATCTTGAATCCATGAACTTTGTTCTACACATAGCTTTTCTGGAAAGCTGATTGAAAGATGTTTGATTTTGACATCTTCAGTACCAACGGCTTCCTTGACATCTTCTTGGAACTGATCATGGTCTTCCATATCATCAACAATCTTCTTAGACCATTTGGTCATTTTCTTGAAAGAACTTTTCTGGGCTTCATAGTTGATCATGAAATTTTTGACTTCTGCCTCAATCTTAACACATATATCCATAAACATGGATACAGAGTTTGTTTTCTGATTCATACTGTGCTGAAGAATCTGGAATCTAGACTCAATTGATTGAAATATTGGGATGATATCCACCAGCTTCTTCAGGGACTGAACCACAAAATCATGTCCCAATCAGATGACTCTGAATCAAACATTTTACTTCGAGATGGTTCTTCCTATATCTCTACCAACTTCCTCTTAGAAATTATTCCAGCTTCTTTCTTCCTCAGAATATCTTTCGTTGGAGTTTCAACAACTATTTGTTTCCCCTTACAGATTTTCAGTACGACTTCCTCATTAGGAGATTCATGCTCACTCTCAGATAATTGAACAATCTTGTCTTCATCAACTTTTTTCTTCTCAGCTCTGGTTTCAATATAATAAAGAAGAATAAAGTCATGATTTTGACACTTCCTCAGATGGATGGTTGAATTCCTCTTCACTCTTTTCATCATCTCTAGGTGTTACAAGTTTAGAAGATCCAACTTGAGAAGTCCGGAGTGAAAATTTCTCGGAAGAACTTCCCATTTCCTGATACTATTCAACATTATTTAACGACTCAGCGGTCTTTTCAGATCATTGAGCATCCTGAACTTCTTTCATATATTCCTTCTCAACTTCCTTTTCTTTTAGTTTTTCTGGAGACATGAATTTCTTACCTGGAGTCTCAAGCAATTGTTCCACCAGAAAAAAATTTAGCACCGGAATATTCTCGGATGCAACTTCGGTGGCTTTCAAAAGAGAATGAACAATATCTGCCTCAGACATCTTTTTATTGAGCTTCTTCTCCTTGTCCTGCTACTCTAACTCATCAATAGATTTTTCTTTCAAGACATTATCCTCAGTAGGTTCCAAACCGAACTGTGTCTCCCCTTCTTTTCTATTTTTCTTGTCCTCCCTCCATTTTTCTATGACTTAATCAGGGTTGGCCTTCTGCTTCTTTGGTTTAGGAGGTTCGGATTGGACTTCCATATACTTATGTGTTTTATCTTCATCTTCCACTTGCTTCAACTTTCTTTTCTTGCCAGCCTTCTTTGATGGTTCAACTTTTTCAATATTTTCTAAATTGACTTCTGCCTCTTTCTATGGTAGATCATAGAACTCACCTGACTCCTTTGAGAAACTAATATTCATTCTCTTCAAGGTATCATCACTAACTAACATTACCTTGAAATTCCTCGCCTTAGAACTGTATGGGATCTTGAAAGAATCAAGACACTGAACTATTAACTTTGAAAGTAAAGCAGGATACATGATAATATGAGCTCTGAGGATCCCATTCTTGATGTTATGAACCGTAATAAGGATGTGTCTCATGAGATTAACCATTTTCATATTTACTAAAAAATCTAGGATATACAAGTCACTTTTCTTAAGGGTGTCATTATCACCCTTCCTTGGTATGATGATGCCTTTCACCCACAATTGTAGAATCCAATTTTTGGTAGATAGATGGGAAATATTGGCTATCTTGACATCTTTGAGCCCAAGGAATTCCATAGCCTTTTTCTTAACAAAACTTCCCTGAACCTCTGGTTTCTTGTGAGAGAAAAATTTGGCTTCTCCTTCATATGTCAGCCCTACTAAGCTAGCTTCCTTAGTATAAGAAAACTTAAACGTCTTCCCATAACTATGGCAGAATAATTATTCTCTATCTTCTTCCTCGAAAAATAAAACCGATTCATAGAATTCTATAAAAAAATCTGGATAGACCATATCCTGAGCTCCTGTCTTTTGAGATGGCTACACTCTCCCATCCATTGAGATTAATGTTCTTCGATATAATTGAGTCATACTTATTGAAGAAGTTTATATGATATAACCTCTCCCTATATATTTCCCATTCTTTAATTGGCTTAACAGTAGATATATCTTGAGAAGGAGCTTCTGCAGACATTCGGACTGGAACACTTCTAAAGAATTTGGAATGGAATTTTGTAGAGAGGCAGAGCTTCAACATGCGAGAGCTTGGAAATCGATGTGGGACAACCATTCTGGGGTCCCTTTATATAGGCGATGGATGTGACCTTTCATCTTCAAAATTCAATCTAACGGTTGAGAATTCTTCAGATCTGATCTGATGGTTGATATGATAGACGTAAGGAAAAATTTGGTTGATTCCGATCTTTTGATGTTTTAAAAGGAAAAAATTCGGATTTAAGGAAACTAGAATCTAAGAAATTTTGAAACTAAGAAACTAACAGTAATGAAATAATGACTATTAAAATTTTAATAAATAAATAATACCTTTTGTATTTCTAAGAAGATTATTGGTAATAGGAGATTTTCTTTTTTAAGAACTTTGGATTCCAAAAAAAACTTGAATACGAAATATAGCTTCACTACGAAAATTTTAAATTCGAGAATTTCAATTAAGAAAAATGTAGGTCTGAAGATTTTCATTATGAAAACTTTAGGTCCAGGAATTTTCATTATGAAAACTTCAGGTCCGAATATTTCCATTACGAAAACATGTGTACGAAAAACATCACTACGAGAAACAACATTACGAAAAACATGAAAAGAAAACATTATTACGAAAAATATGAAAAACATCATTATAAAAAATTTTCTTTATGAAATTTATCATTACGAAAAGTTTTATTATGAAAATTTTGAAAACCCAACTATGAAAAATTTTCATTACGAAAGTTTTTGAAAAACCAACTACAAAAATTTTCATTATGAAAAATTTTAAAAAACTAACTAAAAAATTTTTCATTGCAAAAAATTTTGAAAAACACTTCAATAATGGATATACCCCCCCCCTATAAAAAGGATTTTATTACTGTAAGTAGATTGGTTCAACAAAAAGTTAAAGGAGGAAGATTACCTTACAGTTATCAATCCTAAATTCTTTTAAATGTATTCAAATCTATTGGAAGGTAATGATTTTGTATAAATGTCAGCAAGTTGATCTTTCATTCTGATAAATTGAAGAATGATATACCAGTTTTGTGTGTGATCCCTAAGAAAGTGATGCCTAATATCTATGTGCTTTGGACGAGAGTGATGTGCAGGGTTTTTATTAAGGGAAATGGGACTTGTGTTATCACACATAATTTGTCTCTTAGTAAAACTCAAGCCATAGTCTGTGAGTGTGTGTTGCATCCACAACACTTGATCACAACAACTTCCAGCTGCTACATATTCATCTTCAGTAGTGGAAAGTGCTATTGAGTATTTCTTCTTTCATGATGAAGAAACTAATGAATATAATATGAAATGAAAAGTTCCGAATGTAATCTTTCTATCAATTATATATCCACAAAATTCAGCATCTAAAAAACTTATTAAAACAAAATAATTTCTAGAAGTATAAAAAAATCATAAATCCATGGTTCCCTCTAAGTAGCAAAAAACTTCTTTTCACTGCTTTTAAATAAGATTACTTAGGATTAGATTGATATCTTGCACATAAACATACTGAAAACATTCATTCTGGATGACTAGCTGTTATGTAAAGAAGACTTACTATCATACATCTAAAAGATGTTTGATCTACTGGTTTCCCAACTTCATCAAGATCAAGTGTGTTTGAGGTACCTATGGGAGTACTTATACTCCTAGTGTTGTCATATCCATACTTTTTAAGAAGATAATTAATATACATATGTTGGGATATATAGATTCCTTCTGGTTTTTGAGAAATTTGAAAACCATGGAAAAATGTTAAATCACCCATCATACTCATTTCAAACTCAGATTTCATTAGATCCACAAAGGAATCGGTTAAAAATTGCTGAGTTGAACCAAATATAATTTCATCAACATAAATTTGTACAATCAAAACATTTTTCTTATCTTTATTTATAAAAAGGTTTGGATCTGCATTTCCTTTAACATAGTTATTTTGAAGCAAAAATCCTATAAATCTATCATACCAAGATTGAGGGGCTTTTCTAAGACCATACAAAGCATTGGTATGTCTAAAAACATGATTAGGATGTTTTGTATCATAAAATCCATGTGTTTATTCAAAAAAAACGTCCTCTTGAACATAACCATTAAGAAAAGAACATTTCAAATCAATTTGAAAAAGTTTGAAATTGAAGAATGCTGTAAAGTCAAGTAAAATACAAATAGATTCAAGTCTAGATACGGGGTTATAGGTTTCTTCATAGTCTATTCCTTCTTGTTTATTATAGTAATTAGCAACTAATATAGATTTATTTCTAACTATGATTCCATTTTCATCACGATTATTTATGAAGACCCACTTCACTCCAATAACAGAAGTTTCCTTAGGTCTTTCAACCAAGGTCCAGACTTTATTCCTTTAGAATTCATTTAGTTCATCTTACATAGCTTTAATCCAATCATAAACACCTAAAGATTCATCAGTGATTTTTGGTTCTAATTGGGAATGGAATGATAGGTGTTCTACTTAATTTCTTAAGGAACTTCTCACCCTTACAGGTTGATTCGCATAACCAATGAAACTATCACTATGATGATTCTTTATAAACGACTTATTTGGGTTTTGTAAAACCTGTTCATCAACATAGGGTAGAAAGTTTTCTACGGTAAATGTTTCTGAAGTATCTTCTTGGATATTTTCCTTATCATAAGGAACTTCTATCAATGGTTGATAATCTATTTTTGAAAACACATCCATGGATGTTGGTTGTGGTTGGTTAAAAATACAAGTATCAGTTTCATAAAATTTGAAATGTATTGTCTCTTCAATAGTACAAGTGTTTTTATTGAAAACTCTGTAAGCCTTAGAAGTTGTGGAGTAGCCTATGAAAATTCCTTCATCAGATTTTGGTGAAAAATTATGTTTATTTTATTTAGTATTCAGAATGAATACCATGCAACCAAAAACCTTAAAGTAGTAAATTCAAGGTTTCTACCATTCTATAACTCATAAGGAGTTTTATTAAGAAAAGGTCTACTAAAAACTCGATTTATGGTATAAAAAGCAGTACTTATAGCTTCAGCCCAAAAAAATTTGGATATAGAATACTCACTCATCATGGTTCTTGTTATCACATGAAGAATTCTATTTCTTTTTTCAACAACACCATTCTGTTGAGGTGTTCTGGGTGCTGAGAAGTTATGAGTAATTCCTTTTTTACTACAAATGGTTTCAAAATCAGAATTTTGACATTCTCCTCCATGATAACTTTGAAAAGTTTTCAATGGAAGGCTTTTCACATTTTTGACTTGGGATCTAAAACTTTTGAAATAAGAAAAATCTTCAGATTTCATTGCTAGAAAATAGACCCACATAAATCTAGTGTCATCATCAACCAAGAAAAATGCATAGTACTTTCCCCCAAAGCTTCCAGTTTGTGTTGGGCCAAAAAGATCCATATGCACTATTTGTAATGCATTAGTAGTTGAGACTTCACCAACTGATTTAAAACTTGATTTACATTTCCTTCCATATTGACAAGGGTTAAAAACTTTTGAAGAATCAAATCTAAGCTCTGGTAGATCCTTAACCAGCCCTTTCTTAGAAATTTTTCATATGTTCCTAAGGTTACAGTGTCCTAACCGCTATTCCACAACCAGGAATGATCTTCCATTGCACTAAGGCAAGGTAAGTCTTGGCTCCTATGGTCTTCTAATTCTAGTGTGTAAACATTCTCTTGCCTATTGTCAGAAATAATAAACTCTTCCTTGTAATCATGTAATAAGAACTTATCATTCCTAAAATTCACAAGGTAGCCTTTATCACATAACTGACATATGCTAATGAGGTTGTGCTTAAGACCTTTAACAAATAAATCATTTGAAATCAATGTTTTTCCAAGAAGAACAATGTTACATATACCAATAATTTCTCACTGAGCATTATCTCTGAAAGTTATTTTCCTCCTTTCGTCTTGATAATCTTTTTAAAATAGTTTTTGTTACCATTCATGTTCCTAGAACATACACTATCCATTTTCCATCTATTTTCGTAGGTACCTTCTCTATTTTCCTAAAAATAAGAAAAATTTAGGTTTTCGGAAACCAGACATTCTTGGATACGGATTTGTTAGACAACAAAATTTTGGGTATCCGAATTTGTTTAAAAAAATAAGATGTATGAAACCCAAGAGATTGAACTTTATTCAAGGATAAATTTTTCTTCCAATTCCCACCACTTTGACATTTAGTGCAAAAATGGGGCTTTAGAGGGAACAAAATAGTTTTTTTTTGAAAACCGGTTTTTTGTGAGTATAACCTACTCCAGTAGTGTTTCCTTGAGGTTTAATTTGAGAATAAATCTTGTCAAAATTTTCCTTCCCAGAGGTAAAGTTTGAAAGAAGCTTCTTAAGAGAAAATAATTCAGATTTTATTATGATGACTAATTTCCTATCCTCGGTAATTATTTCCGTAGAGTTAGATTTTTCCTCAAATACTTTTATCTCTAAAATAACATTCTAAAGATCTTTAGAAAGTTTTTCCTTACCATAATTTTCTTTCTCACGGTCTTTAGAAATTTTTTCTAAATGCTCATCTTTATCTCTAAGATTTGTAGAAAGATCTAAAATCTCTTTTGTAAGAATTTCGTCCCTAGTATTTACCTTATCTAATTTTTTGGAAATTTTACAATTTTTTGCTTCATGTTACTTGGAAAATCTAGATACTTCATCATACTTAGGTTCTTCATTTTCTAAAGATTATGTATCTTTATTAGAAGTACTATATTTAGTATAGTAATTCTTATCCAGGGATAAATTTGTTAAAGCCTCGGCAGATCATACCTTGGCCATCAGACATGTATTGGGGAAATAAGTAGAATCAATAAATCTAATATTCTTCTGTGGTGATGAATCATATCCTAAAGATTATCTTTCTGAAGAGTCTCCAGAGCTATCACTCCAAGTATCATTATATTTAAGACTTTTCTTGTGCTTTGATCGATAGAATACCTTCTTGTTCCTTTCTGAATTCCATTCTTTCTTTTACTTCTTTTTCAACAAAGGACAATCAGGTCTGATATGACCTGTTCTTCTAAATTCATAACAAGTAACTTCTCTGTCTTTCTTATCTCCATAATATTTCTTATTATACTTATTCTGATGATTCTTTTGAGCTACAATCTTTTTCATTCTCTGAGCAAGATTAGCTAATTCATTCTCATACATTTCTGTATCACTAGATTCTGACTGAATAATGACATTCTTTGACTTTGATCTAGATACCCTTTCTGGGGTCATTTCTTTCATATGTTTATAAGTGGTTGTCAAATAAACTCCTCCATTCCCATTCTTCTTCTTAACATTTTCGGAATCTCTCTTTATTCTGGTTTCATGCTCAAGAAGAGTTCCAAACAACTCATCCAAGGAATTCTGAGTGACTTTCCTATTCTCATCCATAGCTGTCCTCTTAGAC
Source organism: Viscum album (assembly GCA_963277665.1). NCBI lineage: Eukaryota > Viridiplantae > Streptophyta > Magnoliopsida > Santalales > Viscaceae > Viscum > Viscum album. The sequence continues at coordinate 1,466,087,601 of OY728140.1, read as the reverse complement.
TCCCATTCATTTGGCATGATATCTATGATCATTTCAACAAGAACATCATTATATAATACTTTTTCTCCCATATATTGTAAGCTATTAACAATAGTCATAAACCTTTGTTGTACTTTGCTTATAGATTCTCTGTAAGGAAAATTAAAACCATGGTATTCAGCTCTCAACATAGCTCTTCTCGTTTCAATGACTTTGGAAGATCCAAAGTGTGTAACTTCAAGTTTCTTCCAGATACTATTTGCATCTTCACAAGATGATATTTGACTATAGAAGTTCCTCGTCATGGAACATAACAATGCATTTCTGACTCTGAAATTTTATTGATATTTTGATTTCCCCTCATTGGTAAAGGTTCTCAAATCCTTATCCAGAATCTTATAATCTTCAGTCATCATTAGAAAGTTATCAACTCCAGTACTGATAAAAAAATTCTTCATCCTATCTCTCCAGTACTCAAAATCATTTCCATCAAAAACAGGAGGTCTGGTAGTATTTAGATTTTCTATGGAACCAACATTTAAACCTTCCATCCTTAAGATAAACTTTGGCACACAAACTTTTTAGTAGTATGAGTTTGTAAACAAGAGAAAATATACTAAGCAAAGAACTAGATAATGTATCTCTAAGTAAAACTGAATCCGAACTATATGAGTCCGAATATATGAATCCGAAAATTATGAATCCTGAAAATCAATTCTAGAAATTCTCTTCTGAATCTAATCATTAGATTAATTTAGGAGGTACCAACCCTCTAATACCAATTGTTGAGATGGTAAGTTTGAGTATGATATACTCTATAATACCAAATGTAGGATTGAATATGTAATATGAGATACAAATACAAGAGGGGGGTTAATTGTATACTTTAAAAATTCCCTAAGGAAATTTTGCATAACCAAAACTACAAACACCTCTATCTTCTAAAAACATACTTGATTCCGGAAAAGTGATTCTGGAAATGAAACATTACAAAAGCTTACAATAGATAAGATTATACCTTAAAGCATATCGAATTTAACTAAATCAGAGTACAACATTAAAGAAGTATATGAAAGTTATAATTTCCTTAACAATACAAATGCAGCAAAAAAACAAAGTAGTAAAACTACAAGTAACAAGTATAAACTCTTTTAACCCACATATGAGGGTATCCAACAACCCTGGATAAGAGGTATCTTGATTTATACTTTCGAGAAAGTCTGTCTTACCCAAACCCAGGTAAGCCCTTAATCCGAAGATCGGTATCTATCTTGATATCCCCATAAGCCCTCGATTTGTAAGGAAATCAGCACCTCTGACTTCACAACCCAAAGTCTCTGATTTTAAGGAAATCGAACCTCTGCACTAAGAGAATATACACGAAGAAAAGATCGAACAAGTAGTTAAAAACGTTTTGCATGAAGCTTGAGAGTTTATAAGAGCCTCTCTCTCTATAAATCACTTAAACATCACTTTTTCAATGATCAGTACCAATGTTGTGAGATCTTTTCAAATGAGCTCATATTTAAAGGCACGGCTCCAACGGTCGGCTCCCTCCTCCAACGGTCATATTATTCCTTGAATTTCGGAGGGACTTGTACATGTGTCACTCAAACAACAGTTAGTTGATAACTGAAAGAAGGAAATAGTTTTATAACAAAATGAGTGTATGTATAACTAAAATCTGATATTCGGAATGTAGGTAAATATGAATGTTCAGAGTCAATGTAAAAACTAAATTTGGAGTCTACAACACAAGTGTATTTGGATTCTGTTTTGTAAGAATTCAAAACCTGAATTCTATAGAATTCTGGTGTCTGAATTTAAAAGAAATTCGGAGTCTGGATTCACAATAATTTGGAACCTGAACAAACAATGGTCGGAGTTAGATTTCATGAGAATTCAGAGTCAGAACTCATAAGAGTTCGGATTCTGTATTCAGAGAACTCGGAGTCAGAACTTGAAAAAGTTCTTAACCAGAATTCATAATCGGAATTTGGAGTCAAAACTTCGAAGAGTTCGTATCTAGAATTCGAAATCATAATTCTTAGTCAAACTTTACATAGTTCATAATCAGAATTCATAGTGGAACTTCATGAAAGTTCGTATCCAGAATTCAGAGTTGAACTACATGAGAGTTCATATCCAGAATTCAGATTTGAACTACATGAGAGTTTATATCCAAAATTCAGAGTCTGAAACAGAATGACTCATATCTAAGTATTATATGATTCTGAGGTTTTTGATTTCAATCCGAATTTTACACTTAGAAAAATTATGATAAGGACAATGAAAACATGTTAAGGATAAATTTCCATGAGGAAGGAAATTTTTCCTTATAGGGGTAAAATATTGGGTAAAATGAAATTTTCCTTAAGATAAGGTGTTTTTGATTTTCAAAACAAGAGAAATGGTAAATTCATAAGGAAACCTTAATGACTCAACAATATCCCCCTATAATGAAGGAATGGAAATGTCAGAAGGAAAACCTTATTGACTCAATATATATTTATGTATTATTATTATACCAGACTCATAAACCATGTTCTTAAATACCCATTTGGTGCTAATGGTTATAAATTCTTTAGGTCTTTCCACTAGTTCTGAAGCTTTGTATCTTTAAAAAAAATAAACTCTTCTTTCATATCCATTACCCAGAATTCATCATCTATAGATTATTTTATGTTTTTAGGTTCATGATATGAAACGAAGGCTTGATGTACAAACGTCTTTCTAAGATAATATCGTATTTCAGTACTTCTATATAAGTCACCAACAACAAAATTTAAAGGATGTTCTCTATGATTTATAATGGATTTAATAATATAAGTAACTGGTATTTATTTTTATTATTCATGATTAAGTTCAAAAAATTCCTCAATGTTATTGATTTTTCAATAATAGGTTTTATAGAATATATCTATGTTTGGTTTAGGTATTTATATAAAATTTATAAATATCATCATCAAGGTTTTATAAATAAGGTGCATGATCATCTAGATTAGTTTCATAAAATTTTACATGTCTAGATTCTTCCACAAGTTTGGTTCTCATATTGAACACCCTGTAAGATTTAGGGGAGGTTGAATAACCAATGAATATTCCTTTAACCCTTTTATAAGAAAATTTATATAAACTCTACTTTGTGTTGAGAATAAACATCTTATAACAAAAAACCCTGAATTAATTCCAATTTGGTTTTCTCCAATTCAACAACTCATATATAATTTTATTATAAAAGGGGTTCAATAAGAACCCTATTAATAATAGATCAGGTCGTATTGATAGCTTATAACCAAAAATAAATAGGTACTTCATACTAAAAGAACATATTATAAGAAATATACTTAAAAATCATATTACTTCACTCAGAAACACAATTTTTTTAGGATTCCTAGGAGTATAAAAGTTGGGGTTGTATCCCTGTTGTGAACATATAGATTACATGTCTTGATTTTCAAACTCACATCCTTGATGAATCCTTAGGGTCTTATTAGTATTTCTACTATGATTTTCTATAGATTTTTTAAATCTTTAAAAATAGTAATAATCATTAATTTTTTAGATAAATAAATACTCAGATGTATCTATAATATTTCATCACAAAAATATAGTAATAACACTTCCCATTTAAACTAAAAACTATATAATGTCTATAAAATTCCATGTGAACTAACTCTAGGGGTTGAGAATTTTAAAAATCTTTCTTTTGTGTGAATGTAATATTATGTTTTTTCCATTATTCACATTGGTTTTAGACATTATATTTAGGTAATTCTAGTTTAGGACGATACTTAACTAAAAATTTCCTAGTTATATTTTTAAGATAATGAAGGTTTAAGTGGGTTAATAACATTTTCCGTAGCTAAAAATCATTAATAAATAAACTTAATTAGTAAATATTTTGATAAAATAAATAATATAAATTAAGTACAAAAAAATTATCATTTCATGAAGTAGTAAAAAAAGTATTCTTGGATTCATTGATTTTGAAATCATTGTTTCCAAACATTACATGATAACAATTATCAAATAAATATAAGATCCTGATAATATTATACAGTATACCATCAATAAATGAGAATTAATATATTAAATTAGAGTTAGTGTTATGAATTTGACAAAGTCCTATTATTTTTCTTTTGGTACTGTCACCAAAATTGAGATGTCCATCACACACCTTTATAAGGATTTTAAATATTGATTATTCTCTACTCATGTTTCTAGAACATCCATTGTCCAGATACCATAAATTTTTATTATCACTCTTCCATCATGTTTCCTATACACATTGATATAAAAATGATTTCAGTATCCATCCTTTCTTGGTTCAAGATAAGTTGGAAACAAGATCTCCAGGAATCCAAATTTATTTAATCAATTTACAAAAAAGACACTTAAGAATTAAAAAAAACCTTATTAGGTCTAATAGAATATGAACTACATACATAATGGGGAGATCTTGAGCTAGAGAAAATTATTTTTATTAATTCTTTTCAGACTAGGCTACCATTGAATCCCTAGTTGTGTACTTGGGTGTGGTCTATTTACTAAGAATCTAGGACATGTATTGTCTACCATCCTTAAACCATTCATGATCGTTTTTTAGATTCTCAATTAAAATTTTAAGATTTTTTTTCTTTTATTAAATGATTATTGTATTCCTTTTTTACACCAAGATCAGATTTAATATGAACAGATAAATCATGTTGTTTATTTAAATTTTTTAATTCATAACATTATGTTTATTTAGTGTTACTTCCAACATATTTCAATATTAAAATAATTCCTCACTATAAATATTTCCATCATTATCTTAATTTTTAGATATGTTAGAAAATTGTACATAATATGTAGAAACACTACTTATTATCTCACACGTGATTCTCAAAAGTAACATATTTTCTCAGTTGGTCTTGTATTCCCTTCTTGAGTTAGAATCACAGGAATTATCCTCATATGTGCTCTAGGTATCTTTTATAGAATTATTTATGATTTTTTTACTTTTTTCTAAAACCTTTTATTTTACATTGTCTTTATACATTCAACTTTGATATGCCTCTGTCACTTTTATTAATCAAAAGTTACTTCTCCTATTTGATTCTCATTTTTTCAGTTTCGTATTTGATCATAATTTCCTAAATTATTTTATTTCTTGAAAAACATTATTCCTATGGTAGAATTACCTAAATATCATGGAATTATGATACATCTTCTCATCAGTGGAGGATAATGATTCCTCCTCACTTATACTATCGGTTTTTATTTTTTCCATCATCATCAAGATGAAATTTTGAAATAAACTAATTTTATATTAGGTTAATAATCTTATTTGTTCACTTTTATCCATTACTCATACATCATAAGTTCTTTAGTTATCTGATATTGAGTGATTCTTAAAGTGAAATTGTGGTTTTTCTCTATCGACCAGGTAATCACCATAGGAGTCTCCTCACTTTATCCTTATCATAAATTTTCATTCCATGTGAAAGAACTTGTTTGACAATTTTTTTGAACCTGGGATAAATTTCAAAAATTTATTCATCACGTTTCATCTAAAAAATATGATATTTATTAGTATAATAATTCAATAGAATCTATTTAAAATTTGATGTTATTTCATCAGACACAACAAGCATATCCCAAATTTCATAAGAAGTATAGAAAAAATAAATTATATTGAACTCATATTCTCCAAATTCACAATATCAGGTATTCATATCTTAAAAAATTTATCCACAAGTTTCCTTCATGTAACCACTCCAATAAGCTCTAAAATCATTATTTTTTTTATATTGTTCTTCTATTTCAGTATAAATATCAGATATTATCCGTTTTATATGTATATTAATTTTAATATTCATGTATGAATAATAGGTATCATTAAAATATAGAGGCATGTTATTAGATTTCCCGTCATGTATATTATTATCCATTAAGATAGAAATTTTAAAATAAAAGAAATATAGATCATTTGGGTAAAACTAGATTGTAGCTTAAATAAATAGGGATCCTTCTACACAAAATATTTGTCATAGTGGATAAATTAAGAGGAGATGAATTGAGTATCCAATTAAAGTGTCTATTTAAATTTATATAAAAAAAATTAATCAATTTATAAAATCATCATAGTTAAATAAAATAGTATATGTACATAATTTTATAATTTCAAAAATAATTTTAAAAGGTCAATAACATCTCAATTAAAAAATGTTTTAAAATTCCTTATACTTTTGAAACATATTTACTTATATATATATATATAGAACTTATTTAAGATAAATATTAGATTAATGTTTTTCTATATAGTTTTTGAAAACTAATTTTTTTTAATAAACAGATATTACAAAATAAGAAAACACGTGAAGGATATAAAATAAAGGGTTTATTCTCAAGCTAAGACCTAGTCTTCTCTACTTGGTAGTCACCCACTTCCAAGTAGTTTATTTATCAAATAAACTAAACCACAAACTATATCATGTATTATATATAAAAACTACACATAGGTAATCCAGGCTACACATAACCACTTTTATATTTCTTCATGGGATGAAAGGAGAAACTGAATAAAAAAATATTATATAGCAATCTTAAATACAAAGAAGTGTCATGTTTTAATGAATACAGAGAGTATAAAAAACATATTTGAAAAAGTGATTTAATATATAGAGAAATAAATATGAGATGATTGAATGTTTTAAGTAGCTTAGACTGGTTAGCTTTAGTTGTTCAAATATTTTATTTAAGAGATTCAAACAAGTATATCACTAGGTTTCTCAAGAACACATGTATCAACCTATGTATCCTAATGTTTTTTCCATGAATGGATCTACTTCTTAAAGATATGGATCTCTCTAATTGTCAATTATATAATATTTATAATTTAATCCTCACACACATTGATCTATCCTGTATACAGTAAATTCACTAACACTATCATAAATGATTTAAAATATATCCATTGTAGATTTCAAATAAACCTCACTACTTATCTTTTGAGTAGTCACTTGGTCTCCACTTAATCAAGTTAAATTAGGGTCATAGTTACATAGAATGGTCAGTTTCCATGGTAATGTTACTTGGTAACATTACATGATCACTTTGCATGGTCACTTGGCTTCATCATGTGGTCACTTCCCTTCTTCACAAAACCTCTAATTTTCCTCACATGGACACTTCATTACTATACATGGTAGGCATGATCCATCATGTTGTCACTTGAACTTCTATGTGTATTTGGTTAAGTACATATAATATCACTTGAACTCTTCATAATTTCAGTTGTATAATTAGAATAAAAATTATCATTTGACGCATGGTTGCTTGATTTTCTATACGGTCACTTAGAGTTCCATGTGTGGTCACTTCTTGAACGTCACTTAACCTTCACAGGTTTTCAGACTTCTTCATGTGGTAGGTTGTCTCGGTAACTTCAATAAATATCCATTTTTATCATTTTTCTAGAAAAATGGTCAACTATTGTTAAATACAAATTTCATTGGTAATATAAGAAATAGGATTTTATATCTTTAAAATAAGGAGGTTCATGACTAATCAAACAGTAAACATTGCAATGAATTAACCACATATTCCGAATCCAAGACTTTCCATCAACTACACTAAGGAAAGGTACGCTTCAGAAAAAAAAATTATATTAAATTCAAACAGTAAACATTATAAAAACATTCAATAGACAACACATGAAATCCTTAAAAATATGTGATGGTAGGTTATTTATTCTTAAATTTCATGGAGTAACCCTTAAAATGTAATTGTATAATGCTGATAAGGTTATGCTTAATTATAAAACCAAAAAGTACATTTGAAATAATATCCTTATTGATAAACAAAACATCGCAAATTCAAATTAATTTTTAACTTCATTTTATCTTTAAATGTATTTTTTTCCACCATCCACCAATTATAATTTTTGAATGGTGGACTTGTTTCCCATCATGTGGTGAGAACAGCTATTATACATATAAAAAGTATTTCAGCTACTAGTGTTGATCATTTTCTCAAGAAAATAATAATTCAATTTTGGTATACAACTATTCTTATGTCCGGTAATGTTATAAAATAATACATTAGATATCCACATATATCAAATCACATTGTGTGCAACTGCTAGGTCACTAAAAATATAATCCTTACGAATTATGAAGGTTTAAACCTTATTCAAAGAAACAAAATTCTTCTAATGAACTCCTCTTAGATATTTATTATAGAAATGTTTTTTTAAGAAAACAGTAGTTAGACTGGAAATGGGAATTTTCAAAAGTAATATCAATTCTCAAATATATACGATCAGGTTTTATCTTTTTTAAGAGGTTATCAAAGTTATCACTAAAATATGTAAATTTAGAATAAAAATTTTAATAAAAATAACTTTGTAATTAGATTTTACAACTATGATCTATTCATAACTAGTTGAAATAGAAATATATTTTGAATATAACATTGAAATAAGTGTAGAAATTTTATCATTATCTTTAGACAAATCTTCTTTAGTATAATTATGGCATTTGTTAACCCTTTATTTTTCTTCCCAATGAAATTCACATATCTAGAAATTTCTTCAAATAATAAATAATCAACCTCATTATCTGATGAAAATGGATAATATGAATCTAAAAATAAATTATAATGATATTAAATTATTACCTTTCCGATAAAGAACATTTCATTCCATGGCACTTTATTATAGAAATGGGTTATCTTCCAGCTATTATCACTAATAGAACAAATAATGTTATTAGAAGGTGGAAATTTTGTAACAATCTATGTGTCTACAATTGACCTAACATTTTTTCATATAAGGTATTCCAAATTCCTTCATAGTTTTATTTATTAGAGGAAAATCTGGCCTTATGTGCTTTGGTTTCTTACACTCATAACAAATGGCATCAGATATATTCTCTCTCATTCTAATTTTTTATTTTATTTTTCCTTCTGATGGTCATTATAAAAGTATTTATTTCCATAAATCCTATTCATAAACTATTAATGTTGATAAATTTCACCTTCAATGGCCTATTAATAAAAATTATTTGAATTATGATTAGATTTCCTCTTCATAGTAGTAGACTTTGAACAATTTTCTCTAGAATTTTAAGCACCATAAGTTAAAGAAAATGAACCTCCATTTTTCATCTTCACTTTTTTTGTGTCCCTCTTCATCTTATCCTCTCTAGGAATGAGTTTTCTAAAAATATCATCCAAAATAAGATTTCTAATATGTTTCATATTATTAATCATACTTTTTTTATATTCCCATTATTATAGAAGAATACCAATAACCACTTCTACTAGATTTTTATTTGTTATTTACTTCTCACACAAATACTATAATCCATTAAATTCTATCATAAGTTCTTGATGAATATGTACAAATAATTCATTGAGAAGAAATTAAAATTCTTAATAATCAAATACAAGAATCTCTCTCCTAGTAACCAAGAATTTCAGTGTTCTGAAATGTGTGATTTCCAATTTTCTAAAAATACAACTTTTTCACATAAGAAAATTTATCTCTATATATTTCTTTTTACAGGTAATGAAAAGTGTTCAGTAATTTTTAATTCACTTGATATTTTAAATTTTTTTCTCTAGTAAACTGAGAAATGTACTTCATGGGAATTCTTTAATTTTCAGCATTCATTAGATAATGGTCAACTCCAGTATTTATGAAAAATGAATTTATATAATCATTCTAGTACTCATAGTAAACTCCAAAAAATAATGTGGTCATCTTGGATTAAAATTTCCACCAATTATAATTGGTAGATGTTCCATGAAAAACTAAAATATGTTTCCTCTTCTACATAGTTATTATATGAAAAATGGAAAATAAGTCCATACCAAAATGAAAATAACGTTCTTATGGATAAATAGATATGATCTATTCTCAAGTGTATGGAACAAATAAAATAAAGAGACTAGATATGGCACCGTATGTTTCCATTGTAAGAAAATTTATAACATCTTCAAGAGGTGGTTAATTGGTATTGTAAAACTAAGTTATATTATTTCTACCCACACAAATATTAAAACATTAAAATGATATAATTTATGAATACTAAGAGTATTTAAAAGAAAATATGAAGTAGAAAATAAAAATTCTATGATGTAAAAACAAAATAAATTTAAAATAGAATATCAATCAAAAATAAAAATAATTCAAGAAAATAAAGAACACATGGTATTGAATGAAAATACAAATACACTTATAAAATGAACTTATTATAAATTAGTTATTATCATGGGAACAGAGTTTTCATGACCCCCCCCCCCCCCCATTGGATATCCTCCTATGATAGAAGTAAATATAGGAGTGACCCTCTTACACACCTCCTAAAACCCACAGGTTGGTAACTAGTATCATGGGTATTGAATTCATACACATGGGAGGAATATCCCTCAATATATCAAATGAAATGAAAAAAGACCCACCAATATAATCCAAAACATTAATAAATAAACCATACCAATACATTGATATCATAAAAATAATAAAAAGATATAAATTCTAGTAATAACTCTTATATAATGCTAATGAACTCCAATAGCTCCAGAACAACAACTATGAGAAAGTAATTCCCATATCAATCATCAAATAACATTGGAGGATCTAAAAATTTTATTTATATATATGGGGTGAGAATACATGTATACTTAGTAGGATCCTCCTCGAATCCTATTTTTTAAATGTTATAGAAGTATACTAAATACTGATGAATAGGAATAGAGAACAACTCATTACTTAATCAGGTGAAATATTTTCCAAACCTAAAAAAGGATCACTCTTCATGTAACATAATATAAAAACAATTAATATGTAATACTTTTACCTTACATCCACTTTCCTTATTATCCAGTCTCCCAACACCCCAATGTCTTACATCCTTGTAGTCTCATCCTCTCTATAAGTCATACTACACATCTATATAAACATATGAAAACCATATTATCATCTCATTATATTACACATCCATGATAGCATACCACAACCACATCATCATGACATCCCCATAATCACATAGTAAAATCGAGAGTTATCACGTCTCATGTAAGTATATACTATACCTTAATCTATCATAGCTCATGCATATAACCACTAAAATTAAAATAAATAAATACCTCAATAACATAGATGTTCGGAAGACATCTAAAACCCCAGTTTAAATATAGGCACTGGTTACTCTTGATGACTTGGGTGGTAGTGCGTAAGAAATAATATAAAAAATGATCATATAATATACAACCAGTATAAAAAATACTATCATACCCTAGACTCAAACTATAGCTAACATCTCGCATGATAACCCGATTTTTATCACTATGACTAGAAAGATAAACCCATAAAGCATACAAGAATTAAATCCCATCATCATTATTCATTTTTAACTTTTACAATTACTATTAAATTTACAAATATATATTATATTTTATGGTTTATCAATTTACATAATGAATTAAAATTCAAGTCACTTTTATATTCAACAATGCAATTCTAGATTTTTATCCATTCTCTTAAAGAATCCATTCAAATAAAATACAAGGTTCCATATCATTATATCATCAGCAACATCAACACTAGTTCTAATCATTTAATTTATATTTCACTACACATCAATAACATATGGTACTCTAAGACACATCCAATTCCATCTCAAGTGAAAGATATACCTAAAGGAAACAAGAATATTGTGGAAAGAAAAATTGAGAACAATAGAAAATCAATAAGAAAAATTATACCAATAATAGAACACAACCTAAGACAACTATCCTTTTATCATCCTTGATAATGTCTAATACTATATATTCCATCCCATCACCACACATATCAAATCACTCCAAAAACCATGGAAAAACCTGCATACCCCTCACCTTTACAACTAAACATACCTAGTTTCACATTAATACACTTCATAGGATATATTATTTTAGTATTTAAATGGTTTTGAAACATATTTCCAAGACAAAAATCGGAATGGGAAACCAATAGGAATCATTCAAGCATTCAATAAAATAATAAATAAGGACCGAACACATTAGGTCACTAATTTTTAATTTTAGAAATCGACATGTTATTTACATCCATAAGTTAATCAATTTATAATGATTGGGTTTCAAATATAATAAACCCAATAATGAGAAGATATTATAAGCTATATCCAATCAATAAACATGTACACAAAATAAATTAATCATGTTAAACAATTATAAGGACAATTTATAAAATTTAATGAATACCTCATTCCTTATCTTCCTTATCTTACCACATTTACAGTATTATCTAGATATTAAGAAATTTGAATATTTCATTGAATAATAATAATCACATCAGTCAACTTCAACACTATCTATAAAATAATATGATGTAACCATCATAAAAGAAGCATGAAATCACATAACCCAATTCAATTATCTTCTAATACATTAATTTAGGAATTATTATCTTCATTAGTCCAATTATAACATTTAATCACTAAATATAAACCATGTTAATACTATATTAACAAAGAAAATATGATAAAATTAATGAATCTTCATCATAAATCATATCTTCTCAACCATTTTATAAGAACAAGATGATAACGTGTATTAAAAAATACATGGTTACACAATAAATGTTTTATTAATCTATAACACATTGATCTACTCATTAAACACATCATCCAATTTCACTCAAAGAAATTACCACTATGTCCAAAAGTTTTATAGAAAGAAAAAAGGGGAAAACTAGAAAGAAGAGGGTAGGAGTTGCCATAATTACCAATAGTAAATCTCTTCAATCCAAGAATCAACATCTATTAAATAGTAATTAGGTTATCCAAGAATAAAACTTTGATCACCAAATAATTATAGTGAAATAATGGAAATAAAATATATTCATATGGTCTTATAGATTTTTTGATGTGCTGGAAATTAAGGTGTCACAACATGGTAAGTAATAGTCATTCCATGAATGGGCCATCTTGACTAAAATCACAAGATCCATGACATGATATCTTATAACAATAAATTTAAATATTGATCTATAATTTAATCTAATATAACTAAGAAATTTTTACACTCCCACCTAATATCCATGGCATTATAACACTGCAATACCCAAAACATCAAACCCATACCTCCTAATCTTAATTAAACATCACTTTATAATAACATCATGAAGTCCATTTGTTTAAATAAAAGAATCATCCTAGATCCTTTTAATTCCATGGATAGAAAAAACAAAAACATAAGAGTAAAATAAACATGCATATAAGTCATTTCAATAAAACATAAGTTTGCGAATTTATCTAAAATTTCCTCATACCCCATCACACTGGGTCACGCATCAACAAGGCCATTATAAAACATCTTTTTAAAAATAGTTTGAGTATTAAATCTCATGTCACACAATTCCGATAAGTGGCACTACTATGCACTGTGATACCACTATCCACCAAAAAAACATGATATGGAACATTCCACCACACTAAGACCAACATCTTCCTATATAATTATGAAACTCGGGTATCTTTTCCCATTGTTTATCCTCAATACTACCACCGAGAAATCATCAAACACCCTCAAAACATATAAATTGATAGCGGTATGGTTTAGGAAAATTTTCACCCTAACATTAGATACCTCTAAAATGATTCTTTTCCCCAAGAATCAAAGTAAAACTGAAATAGATAGGATGTTAAGGGATCAAAAAACCTCCATGTGAGATACCTCTAGAAAATATCACTATGAAAAAGAGTACCTCCTACTAATCAGAATTAACACAGAATATAAACAATAAAAATCATCCATTATCTCATAAATCAATAATGGTTATATATATATATCATATAAAAGATCAATCTCCAAATTACACATAAAATTGACCATACATCTACAACTCACATTCCCAAGAACACTTATCTCAACTAATTTTCCATCAATAGACACAAACCAAAGGAATAATAAGCCTATAGAAAACTGTCTCCAAATAATAATAAATATCAATAATGTTTTCCTTGAATGTCACACCATTATCATTTTATAAAATTCCCTAAATAATGAAATGAGAATCATTATAAATATAACATTATAGTTCTGAAATGTGAGAAAAATTTGTATTTGATTCATATATGGGGGAAATGATTAAAAATATATAATCACTATGAAATGATCCAACAACTAAAAAGGCCTAGTAAAGTGATTAAAAATATTACTCCCATTGCTGAACCTCCACTACCTATGGTGAAGAAATAACTTAAATAAAAAATGATCTATAAAAAACTTTTTAGTCGTCTTATGATAAATATAGGACTTTTAAAAATCATGAAGCACCTTTATCTATGCATGAATCACTTAAACCTTCTATATTATTCATTGTACCAATTCAAATATAAGAATATTTAACTCCCCATACTTGGTTCAAAACAAAATATATCTTCATGGTGAGATATGTAACAATTTAAATGGGTCTGTACTAATAGTGCTTTGTTAACTATTAATATAAAAAACTTAACCAAGGGTGCCTACACCACCCATGAGCCTCCAAAATCAAAGATTCATTCACCTGACTTATTTTCCAATGTTTTGATACTATAGTTTTTCTAACCATATGTATGTCAATGAAAATATATAATGAGACATAAATTATAGGAAAAATCTCATGGGCGAGCTCTCCCCACCCAAGAGGTGAAACCAGTATCACGGTCAAAGATGATCATCATTGGAACCCCATGGAGCCGAAAAAACTCATCCAAATACTACCTAAATAAACCATAAACGATGAACAACTACATAATCACCATGAACTGAGATTACTTACTAAAAATTTCAATAATAACATGCATATAAACATATTCAACATAGCCTTGAGGTAAATTTGTGATAATCCCATAGAGATATCCTACCACTTCCATTTTGAAAAATTGAATGTATAAAGCAATCCACAAAGAGCATATTTTTCAACCTTCACATATTGGAAATCAAAACATCTATATATAAAATCTGAAACTAATAGAATCAAACTAGACCATAAATATAACTGATCAAGGAATGATACATCATAGCCACACAAAGATGTAACTCCAAAGGTGAATTGTGGAACTCATAGAGAACCACCACACACATCATTAATTGAATGGAGATACACCCCTATAATAACACATTATATTGATAATTCTCATACCATTATTCAATGGAATCACAATAGAAAATATGATCTTACCATAGATCAGCCTTATAATCTCATAACTGGGATTACTCTACTTGTTGCACAAAATATTACTACACATTAATCGAATAAAGACACCCTCTACTATCAACGACTCCCATACCAATGTGTATCACTATAATCTATTTCATAACTTTATATGAATATCCAGACTCATGAACAATTTCACCACAGGGAAACTTTATCTATACATCAAAAACAAAATTACCTTTCAATGGTGTATAAAAAATCACAAAGTCATAATAATTTAATAATTGCATCTCCCGCCATTGTTGGAAGTTAAAACCATGTTAGAAGAAGATATACCACTAGATCTTGTGATTTGTAAAGACCTAAAAGTTTTTACCAGTAATTTAATGCAACCACAACATCAAATAAAATACCACTATAGAATACTCAACATCATATATAGAATTGTTATGATTATGGGTCTATAACTACTAAAACTAAAAATATATAACTACTTTCAACTAAATCAGAATGTATCCTAGGACAAGATTCGAAGTGATGTAATAAATGATAAACAAAACTACCTCCTCAAAAAATAGGGTAGAACAAGTACATAACTAATTCTTATTTAAATACTCATAAGAAACCCCACACTATCCAATATATACAATATCCCAATTTTTCCTTGTAAAGGATGTTAGACGAGTATCAATCTAAGATAAGTTAGGAATGAACCTCTTGTAATAATCCTTGAGACTAAAGAAACTTCACACCTCCCATATATTTCTATAGGATAAACAAGAAACATCCATATCAAACTTTTTTAAATTCATATCATCTTCTAAGTGATACAAG
Organism: Viscum album; assembly: GCA_963277665.1. Classification (NCBI taxonomy): domain Eukaryota; kingdom Viridiplantae; phylum Streptophyta; class Magnoliopsida; order Santalales; family Viscaceae; genus Viscum; species Viscum album. Next base: position 1,466,071,592 of record OY728140.1, on the reverse strand, counting down.
ACATTTCCCAAGAGATAAACCTCGAGAATCCTAAAAAAACACATTGATAGGTCCTTAAATAGATAATGATGTTGTAAAACCTATGAAAGGATTATAAATACTCTATATTAACCTCATTATACTTATAGAACATAAGGATGTCATCAATGAACACCACCAAAAACTGGTTAAGAAACTGATTGAATGATGAGTTCCTCATCCCTATGAAAATGGATGGGGAGTTCATAAAATATTAATTAGTTTACATTAACTCATAATTCCCATAACAACATAAAAATTTTATCTTAAAAACATCGGTATAATTTACATGTATCTGATGATATCCTATCCATAAATCAATTTTAAGTACCAGATATCTCCCATCAAATGATTAAATAGATCATCAGTATGTGAAATATGATAATTTTCATCACTATCACATAGTTCAAGAAATAATAATCATTACACAGTTGCATACTATTATATGAATTATTTGTGAAAATTATTGAATCACTCCATGGAGAAACACTGTGTAAAATAAAAACTCTTTAAAGAAGATCATAAATATGAATCCATATCTTTTTCAACAAACAAAGTTACAACTTATATAGATAAATTGATATCATCGAGATACCCATATACAAATCTATCCTAAACTCAAACTCATATTTTGGGGGAAGTGTCCTGATATTTTATAGGAAGATATCATGGTTCTCTTCCAAAACCCTAAGGAACACCTTTGTCTAATCCCCCACCAAACTCAACATCAGCTCGGTCATTTTATTAGACTAGGACTTTACCCACCTAAAAACCATCCTAGGATATTTCACTTTAATGAAAAAAATTACTCTCCATCAGAGTCGATGAATATCTATCACCTTCAAAGGTAATTCAATATATCCAACACTGAATATATTAATTTCATGATGGGGATTATTATATATATATATATATTAAATAAAAAAGGAAATCTTTTGAAGATAAATGATTCCTAAGAATTTTCTCACAATCCTTTAATGAACCCAAAATGTTATCTCAACCTCTAATTAAAATAGTCAATGCTACCAAAACTGGAATATTATCCACATTAATACCAAGATAATGGACTATAGTGAGTGTAATTATAAAGTACATAACTTCTAAATCAAACTAAAAATACACTTATATATGATATTAATAGATGATACCTCGACTGACGGTTGTCTCTCCTAGTGTTGCAAACTATAACGCATGCATCAATAGGCATGATATTCTATATCCTCTTTAAACCTATTGGTGACCGCCTTTATGTTTTTTTATCTTTGTAATTAGGTATGAGGATCATCACATGGTTTCCCTCTATCCACATTGTATCCTCTTAATAGATCATAATCTGGAGCACCCTACTGGCACTCATGCCTTAGAGGATATTACTATAATTTCATAGTCATATACAAGTATCCAACTCCACATAGACTTCTATGGAAGACTGGATACTACTACAACTGATCGAAACAACCTCTATACAAAAATCAAACCATGTTTGATCTCCAAACATGGGTCTAATGACATCCATTTATTGAAATAGGATGAATCCAATTTCCCAATATCCAAAAATTTTATTGAATAAGAAACTGAGAAACAATTCCCAAAACAATGGTCTTCAATGAGTCCTAAAGAATCCCCAAACATAATGATATTACCCTAGAAAACATCCCATTGGTAACATCTACCTTCTCTAGGACCTCAAGATGCATTGTAAACATTGACGAGGTGACCTAATACTGGATTTATAAACATAAAGCCTCCTAAAATGCCTCACCCTAGCCGTACATGTCATGAAAATCTTCTAAAACATTAAAAAATAAGACTCTTATGCTGAATAAAAAACTCCTACATGTTGGATCTCCATTGTAGAAGATTAATAATCATTTATTGGACAGATTACTTAATGGTTAAGGGATGAAAACCAAAATTGTAAAGTATCCCTGTGAAATATAATAACTTCCAACAAAGTCCAATATTCTTTCTAACCATGGATTAAGTGGAACAAATTATTTGTCTCCCCTAACCAAAATATTGTCTCCATATATTTATATTATACCTCATACTTCTATAGGCTCAAGCATTGAAACACTTGAAGAGTCTTCCTCTAAGTATCATATTCTTTGACTTCATATATACATGTATCTTATGGAACATATTGCTAAACATCATTTGAAAAAACAAGATATAGGTATAAGACAATATTTAGTAATAAAAAGTTACAATCTTTATGGGACTCCCTAAACCAATATTATATAATAATTAATATTCATTTTTAATTCCCTTTATCAACCCAATTCAATTACAGGAACATTTAATCATGATTAATGATGACTACTTATGGATCTACCCAGTAAGAAGTATCACTTTTCTTTGTTCATTTAGTAAAAAAATGTTTTGGTTGTTTGATCATATCCCCCATTAAATTTTTGTTTCCAATAAGTTATTCATTTATTACATCACATACAAAATGCATCTAACATTATAAACATGCTTACCCATGCAATCCTCACTGATTCTTATCCCCAAACTATACACTATGTATCAACTAAAATCCTTAATAAAACACTATCATGACCCCCTCTCCACTGGTATACCTCCTTATCCATCAATGGATATTGGAGTGACCCCTAAATACCACTTATAATAGGCTGTAAGTTGTATACTATAACTAAAGTGATATAATGATTTCAAATGTTAGCTATTTCCATCAATATATCAATAGAAATGGGAAAATATCAACCAATAAACTCCATAATATAAATAAATAAACCAAACTAATACATGAATTTTATAAAATGTTGAAGGAAATGGAAATACCATGGACAACCCCATGGAGGTGACCACAAACTCCATCAACATGCAAACAACCACTATGGGGTAGAAATGCCTCACTCGATCACTAAATAAGTCTCTTAAACCTGAAAATAGACTTATATATATGGGGGAGAATAGATGTATACTTAGTATGATCATCCCAAAAATCTCTCATTAAAAATTTTAAGAAGTATACTAAATCCCAATGAATAAATAGAGAAACCAACTCATTACATAATATGGTGAACTATGTTGGAAACCTTACCAATGAACTCTCACCAAGTAACACATTAAAATAGATAACATATTATAGAAATCATATCTACGTAATAAAGATACACCATATTGACTTTCCCACTAAACTAGTCTCCCTGCACCCCAATATTTTATTTTTTACTTCTCCTATCACCTCCATAAGTCATGTTTCACATCCATGAAGTCATATAATTGATATATCATCATCTCATCACACTTTTAATCCGTATAATCTTACCATATCTAAATCCTCATCAAAATCATATCCTCATAATCTAATAGTAAATCCAATATCCATCATAGTTTCTATTAATAGCTATATCCAACCAATAAACATGGTCAAAACATCATACAATCATGTTAAAATTTTCAATGGGATATTAAATGAATTCAATGAATTCATAATTTATTATCTTTCTTTTCTTACCACTTTTTCATTTTATTTGAGATTTTTATATTGTCATGTATTCCAAAGAATACAGCAATCAACTACTATGTTGTCTAGAAAATAGCTTGAGGCAACCCTCATAAACAACGCGTGATTGTAGGAAATCACAACACCCATTTAAATTATTTTCCAATTAAAATATTTCTAGATTATTGTAATCATTAGGTTAATTACCCCATTTAGTCTCCAAAAATAAAGAATGTTAATCCAACATCAACACATAAAATTAGATTATTTTTAGGAATCTGCTACCTTAATTCAACATTCCCAATCACTATGAAAGAACAAGATGATGATGATGGTGGTAAAAAGGTCTCATAAGGAAAGGATCATTATCTTATTACAGAGTGATCTTATAATCCATACACAAATTCACTATCTCTCAAGAAAATCTACCACTGATTCCATAAACTCCCAAGAATAAAAAATATTCGTAACGAAGAATAAAAAAGGAGGTATCACCATGAATCACCAATGATAAACCTCTTAAAGATATGAAATAAATATGATAAAGGTACCTAAAAATCCTCCCAATTTTTATCATTAGTTCTCTAACATTCAAAGAGAAATGGAGGAAATAAGGTAAATTTGGGTGGGATTTTGAATTAGTAATGATACTAGAATTTAAGGCTTCATGGCATGACAAGTAAGGGTCTTTCCATGATCAAGACATCTTAACCAAAATATAGAGATACATTCTCAAATATATCACATCATTTAAATATCAAAAAAAATTACACTACTAAAAATGATAAAATAGAAATACACCAATAGGAATGGTAAGTAAAAACCTTGGTTATTGGTCACTTATAGCCATAAGAAAATTATTCTTGTGGATATAGGTCACCAATTCTGAACATGGAAATATGGTAAAATAGGGAAGTTGAAAATTCCAAGGGTGGGGTGTGGGAACATAAAAATTTCTGTATAAGTAAACATATATTAATGGAAAGAAATTTATTCCTATAACCAATGGTGAATACCCCTATAGACACTAGGGTTTTTTCTTGGGGCTAATGCTTGTCAGTTTGATGGCTTTAGACATGGTAAAAATATAAGAGGCTATAATTACTAGTGTAAACCCCTATATCTATAGTATTTTGACCCAATACTTTTACACATATTATAACATAATTTTTAATCATAAATATCTATCAAATTCAGTCCCAAATATCACGATGCTTATTTTCAATAAAAGACAAGGTCCACATTACATTATATCAAACTAAAACATGAAATATTAAATTTGTTCTCCATAATGAGATCCTAAATCCATTTGAGCTCCTAAAACTATATAGGATAACCTTGGGAATATATAATAAAGGGGTGAGATAAAAATCATAGTACGTAAACAATCATTATAAAGAAGCATTACATGTCATTTAAAGGTATAATCAATTTATCATAGAATTAAAAGCTCATTAATAATCTTAATGAGTTATAAAATAAATTAAATGGTATAATAAGTTCATAAAATAATTTTAAATGAGTCAAAAACAAATAAAAATACATTAACATGAGTCAAGGATAACTACTTAGACAAATCACAATCTGAAAAAGTCCTATAATTGATTAGGTTCACTCCCTAATCCCATGCATGATACCTCAAGTGATTAATCATTACCTAATAAATTAATGGAATATCATTCAACACCAGTCAGAAAAGTTTAATGATCTATTTTTTACACATAAATTAAATCAATCATAAGACATAATATAATAATTACCCATGGAAATAAAATGGGTTGCGAAATCATTCTTCATATCATAATCAAAGGAAATTTCATAGATAATGCATTGGATAAATGATCATAAGGCATGTATTAGCCCATAAAATTAAGGGATAATAATATTAGTATATATGTGAGAGAAATATATACAAAATTTAGAAGCCTTCCATAACTTTAAGGATATATAAAGTGAGTAAGTGAAGGAAATTCATAACCTGAAGGAAATGGTGGTTTGGATAGATCCCATACCTAGATCATAATTTGATACATGTGTTACTTACCTTAATGAAAAATAAAATTATGTTAATTATTTACTTTATTAATAACATTATTATTTTTAATTATTTATTTTATTTTATTTTTTTCTTATTTTAAATTGAATTATATAACCAATAAATTCTATGACGTATTTTTTTATGGTTATCAGTTCATATGTCCAAAATCACATTGGACGGTTGAATATGGTCAAAGTGATAATTATTTAATTATATAAATAATGATTATCATGAAATAATTATCCTTTTTATATAATAATGGTAATTTTAAAACTAATCATGAAATGTGGTTAGGAAAAATGAACTATGTTGGAATCATGGAGATGATAGGTCATATGTACACATGAGTAACATTTCCTTTTTTCAACGGTCAATATGGAATTAAAGTAGGTGTTATTTTTATGATTAAAATATTATAATTATATCATAAATATCATATTTTTTCTTTAAATTTTCTTTTATAATATATCCATGTGATGTGGTAATAAAAAGAGTTGAATCGTATTACGGGGATGTAGTCCACTGTACACACGGAAGACATTATCATTTATCCAATAGATGGTAAGGAAAGAAATTGAATGATGTATTTATTTTACATAATAATTAATATGTTATTAATATGATATATTATGATAAAACTAATTCGTATTACCTTCCATTTAAATTATAAGTTAAAACTGAATCACATCGCTCTACAATGTTGTAATCTACGGTACACACACGTGATGTTATCATATTTCCAATAGAATGGAATCTAAAAAAATTATATGTGATATTATAATTAAAAATGTATAATTATATCATATTAAATAATTATATATATCATAATCTAAATACATGAGTAGTTTTGATGGAAAATGAATTTCATTTGTTCATGAGGTGGCATTCAACCGTACACATGATCAACTGTTTCATTTCTCATTTGAGAGAGGAAGAGATTTTTATAAGTAATGAACATAAAATAAAAGAATATAAGTATAATTAATATAATGAGGTTAATATATCATCAGGGACTAATAATATTTTAATGATGTGGAATAAGAAATAAAATAAAATCATCTGATAAGGATGTTACCTTTTCTTCAGATAACTTCTTTTTCTTTGCACCAACAGAATTTATTGGTTCGATTTATGTTAAAAAAGTATACATGGATGAGGGGAGGTCTGTATGAAATTTATTTGGTTAGGTATTGGCTGAAAAAAATGGTTTTGTAAGTTTATAAAGAAGAGGACAATTTGATTTCTTTTATAAGTGGGGGAGAAAAAACAATTGATTTTTTTTGAAAAGAAAGTATTAAACCCACGTTTTTTTCATTCCACAAGGATAAAAAATTTATCATTTTAAAAAATTAGAAAATATAAGGTCAAAATATGACTATAAAATAATATTTAGATGATTTATATGTGATTTTTAACACTTAATGTTTTAGTTCCACCCACAGTAATCTCATTTTTACCTTAATGGTGACAACTGATTTTTACTATTTTTACTATTCATTAAGGTAAAAAATAAGTTGAATATATTAAAAAATATTAATTAATATGATTCATGATTTGGAATAAATTTTTCAAAATAAAACTCACATAATTTTATGACTTTATTTTAAAATTTAAACTGCACACGTGTTGAAAAAATACTATTTCAAGAAATTCATTTTTCAAGCATAAAATGATCTTAAAAAAATTATAAAACAATTAATAATAGTTAAATAAATTAAAAATTATATTTATTGGTAGATAATCTATAAATTTCAATTAAATATTTTCTTGTTAATATTTATTTTAATTAATTAAAATGGAGAAACACTATGCACTTTAATATAGTTTTCAAATATGTGTGTTTTAATGATGAACATTAAATATATAATAAAATATAATATAAATAGTATTAAAATGTAATTAATTTGATATTATATATGTAAATATTTATTATTTTAATATTAAATAGATTTAAAATATTAATTGGATTTTTTAAATATCTTACTTTATTAAAAAGAAATAACAATTTTATAAAAATTATTATTTTTCACTATTCACTGAAAAATAAATATTTCTCAAAAAATTTCCATAAATTCTCCCTAACATAATATTGATATGATTATTTTAAAAAATTTATAAATTTTATAAAATATCATTTTTATAATATTGAAAAACTAATTATAGTATTATTCACAAAAATATAATTATCTCTTTTAAAATGAATTTTTTATTAGAAAATTGATTTATTATTCCTAAGTGTTTATAAATACATTTATATTGGGTAGTTACTTTTTATAAATTTAGTAAATTATTTAATCCTATTAAAACAAATAAATTTAATGGATATGTTAAAATGATCACATTTATATAATAATATTTTAATTAAATGTTGTGGTTCATTCAAACATAGTGTTGCGAGTTGAATATGCTATTGAAAAAAATATTTATTTATTTTTTAAATTAGTGGGTTATATTCTTACACCATACTTAATTTCACCCTAAAAATTTTATATTACATACAGCGGTGAAAATATGTGTGGGAACTTCTACTTTATCACCTCTTCTACTTCCTATATTGTTTTCGCAAACTTGTGGTTTTTCCAAAGCACTTTAGCCACCCGATTTATCTTGTTTTGTAAAAATTGTCTCTATGATATATGATTTTCACTATATTATACTCATATAAAATTCCTTCCTACAATGGTACCACCTTTAGATTCATTACATGTGAATGGTCTGGTATGTACTTCCTCAAGATGGATACATGGAATGAATCATGTACTCGAGATAGGTTAGGTGGGAGTGTTAGTCAATTGGTCAATGCTCTGATAAAATCAAGGATCTCAAAGGGATCAATATATATAGTATTATGATTTCTTTTCTTCACAAATCCCTAGAATTTCATCCACTATGAAACATAGATAAACTCCGTGTCTATGGCATCAAACTCTAGGTCTCATCGACAATTTTCTACATAGTTTTTTTGTTGAATTCGGTGGATTTCATCTGATGATGAATGGATTGAACATTCTCTATAATTTATTGGAAAAAATCAGGTCCCATCATCTTCTTCTCTCCAAATTTAGCACAATATGATGGTTTCTAAAACTACTTCCCTTGTAGAGCCTCAAAAGGTTCTATTTGAATTCTAGAATGGAAGGTATTGTTATATGAAAACTATACTAGGGGAAAATTTTGATCCCATCATCCATGTAAATAAATTGAACAATACCTCAACATATCTTCTAGAGATTGGATTTTTCGCAGATATTAACTATCCTTTTAAGGGTAATAATCAGTACTAAAACTGAGTTCTATATCCAACACTTTCTCAAGGTGTCCAAGCGAGTCCAATAATGTTATTTTTGGTTATGTTTACTAATTTATATACTATTATGGGGAATATTTTCATCATACCCTTATAATTATATCATTTAGCACTTGACGTGTTTTAATACTAAGCATCAAGATACAAATTTAGCAATATTCCTCTTCATGTTATCCTACTAGAAGTTTTTCTTTATATATTTATACATTATATTGGTTACTGAATGAATAGACAATAAAGAGATATTAACATCATCCAAAAGAATCATATTTGTTTTTGGTTACGATGGTACACAAATATAGGTTCCAAATCTTGTAACCCAATTTTATAAAAGTTGAACTCCATAATATTTTCTATAGTTTTATATGTAACTTTATCCTATTTATGGGCCTCTTTGAACCTCTCTGGAATTGATGGTTGTGTAGTTATTTGATTAAAGTACGATGAATATCCTTTTAATATTCCTATATCCAATATTTAATGTCTAAATATATTATTATTTATTTACATTACCCTACTCTAATATCTGTGTGGTTTGGTAAGAAAAAAATAATCACATTGCTCCGTGAGGTGGTAGTCTACAGTACACATGAATGAAGTTATCATTTATTCAATGGATGGAATGGTAAGAAATTAAATAATATTTTTCTTTTATATAATTATTAATAATTCATGAATTTTATATATAAAAATCAAATTAATAATTATTATCTTCCATGTAAAGCGTAATAGAAAAACGGATTATATCACTCTACGAGGCGGTAGTCCATCGTACATACGAGTGACGCTATTGTATTCCATAATAAATGGAAAGTAAGAAGTTAGAAGTGATATTATAATTATAAAAGTATATTTATATCATTAATATCATATATAATTATTTTATACATCATTTTACTCATCTGTGGGAAGTGGTGATGGGAAATGAATTGTGTCCTTTTGTGGGGTGGTATTTTTTTCTACACACGATCAACAGTTTCATTTCACACATAAAGAAGGGGAGATTTTTATATGTTATGAACTTAACAAAAAAAATATTAGGGTATGAAATTTAATTATTTTAACAAATAAACCTGGTTTAATAATTTTTTAGGGTGGTTTAAGAAGAAATAAGATAAACTTTTTCGGTTAAGGACATTATCTCTTCTTCAAAAAACTTCTTTAAGATTTCACCAAAATCATTTATAGGTTGGATTTATAATCATTACAAGGATTATATAATTAAGGTCGGGAATTAAAGAAGTTATTTTGATAGTTATAGGATGAACTAATCATTTTTAGAAGTGTGGAAAGGATAATAGAGCAGGTGGCCTTTTATAAGTTAGGGGAGGGAAAACATGGAATTTTTTAAAAAGAAAGAATTACACTTAAGATTCATCATAATAAAAGGATAAAAAATAGAACATTTTCTAACATTGTAAGATATAATTTCAAAATATGACCATTATAATAGGAATTATACATGTTTTAGGTTATTTTTAACCCTCATCTTTTAGTTTAACCCTCTCGATAAACTTGTTTTTACCTTAACTGTGAAAATTAATTTTTACTATTTTTTCTATTCATTACGGTAAAAAAATAAGTTGAAATTACTATATAATATAAATTATGAATATTGAAAATATGTAATCCATTTTTTCAAATATAATTGATTGAACTGTAACAATTTAATTTAAAATTAAACTTAAATATGTGTATAAAAAATGGTTTCTCAAGAAATTCCTTTTTAAAGAATAATATAATATTATAATAATTATATGAAAGTAATAATAATTAATTTACATTAAATTAATATTTTTAAAAATATAGTCTATATATTTCATTTAATTCATTCCTTTTTATGGGTGAATTGAATTAATTATAATTTGGATACATTATGTACATTAAAACAGTCTTCCGACAAATACATTTTTAAGACTAATAATAAACATAGACTAAAATCAATTTTACAGATAATTTAAAAATTATTAATTTTATTTAATATAACTATAAAATAATTATGTTATTTTTAAATATAATTAATAGGAATAATGGGATTTTTAAATTAATTAATTAATTAAAAAATTATAATTTTTTAAGAATTGATAATTTTCACTATTCACTAAAAAATTAATATTTTACAAAATAAAAAATTTTCCTAAGTTAATATATATAATATAATTGAAAAAACTATTTTCATTTTATAAAATAATATTTATAAAAGTTCTAAAATTTAATTACAATTTTTTCTCATAACAATATATAAAAACCACTTTTGAAATAAATGTTTTTAAACAAAAATTGAGTGTTTATTCTTAAGTGTTTATAAATACATTTATATTTTGTCATAACTTTATATATATTTAGAAAATTAGTTAATCCTATTAATACGTAAAATTTTAATTACTAGGTTATATTAAGTATTTTTAAGTAATAATATTTTAATAAAATGTTGTGGTTAGTTTAAACATAGTTTTGCATGTTTAATATGCTCTCAAACATATATTTATTTTTAAAATAAATGGCGTGTTACATTACTCCCCAATTAAATAATTTCTCCAATGAAATTTTATATTACATACTATGGTGAAAATAGGTGAAGGTACTTCTTCTTCATCACCTCTTCTAGTTCTTATGTTTCCCCCTCAAACTAGTGGTTTCACAACTGAGCATTGACCGGATGAGTTATCTTTTTTCCGAGAAATTTTTCTCTATGATCTAAGATATTTATTTGATACTCCACATAAGAAAGGTATTTCTATAATAATATAACATCTGGATTTCGTACATGTTAAGGGTATTGTATTTACATTCTCAAGAGGGGTACATTGAATGCATCATGTACTTAAGATAGTTTTTTTGGGAGTTCTAGTAAATATAAAATCGCTCTAATGCAATCAATGATCTCAAATTTCTTAATGTTTCCTAGAATTAGTATTACTTTATTAAAAACCATTTAAAATTATTCCATGGTGAAATAGAGAGGATATACTTATATTTAACCTCAAACTCTAGGTCTCATCAATGATTTTATGCATAGATTTTATATCTACATTCCACTAATATCATGTGACTCTAATTTTTTTTATCCTTCTCTATCATATCTTGGACAAGATCAGGCCCATTATCTTCAACTCTCTAAATTCATCCCAGCATGTTAGATTCTTACACCACTTCCCATATATAGCCTCATAAGATATCATTTGAATGCTATAATAGAAGCTATTCTTATATGAGTTCTCAATATGAGGAAACTATAAATCAAAAAATTCTTTGAAATCCATTAAACAAGGCTTCAACATATCCTCCAATGTTGGATGGTTCTATTAGACTGACCATCTATTTGAGAGACATAAGAAGTATAGAAATAGTGTTATGTATTCAACTCTTGCTAATGTCTTCTCCTGAATCTAGAGGTAAGCCTCAGTCCCTCTTCAGATACAATAGAGAGTGTAACTACGTCCAATATTACCACTTAACTTATGTATATCTTAGTGATTTGGTCATGAGTGAAATATTCCTTGATATCAATGAATTTTTATAACATTGTTAGGTGGTATACTACCACCTAGCTGGTGTTATTTCATTTTGGTTTCTTGGGGTGTCCTATGATGAAATCCTTCGTTATGTTTCCTCATTTCCATATTGGTATAGGGAGTGGTTACATCATAACCATATACATCATTAATTAGTCCTTAACGTGTTTACATACCAAGAATCAGTCTCCCTCTTCATGGTATCCCACCATAAATTTTTCTTCAGATATTTATACATCTTAGTGTTTACAAGATGATAAAGAAAAGGAATAGTTATGTGAATCATCAAAAAGGACCCTCTTCATATATGGTTTTTATGGGATATATATCTACGTTTTAAGCCTTATAACACCATATTAAAAAATGTTATTATTTGAAATCTTAACTATTTTTTTTATAGAACTTCATCCCCTTTATAGAACCCTCTTTATCATCTTAATAATGGAATGTTGAGAATTTATTTAATAAACATATGATAAGGATCCGTTTTCTATTCCCATATCTGTACTTTGTAAGCATAATAATATTAGATCCTTCTCAGTTCTCATCATTGATAAATTTATTAGATCATTTATACATAGAGAATCTTCAATTTTGTTTTCCCATGATGGTAATGGATTTAAGAGTCATAGTGCTTGATTAGATCTAACCATCTTCATTGGTGCATGTTAACATCCGTATATGTGAATATATATTTTATGCTCTTATGATCTATATATATTTTTCAATTCTCCCCATAGAGAAATATCTCCAGATCTTCATTGAAAATTTCACTACATCAATCTCCATTTAATTCATGGGCTAGTTCTTCTCATGAACTTTCATCTACCATGATAAGTAGGTTATCACTTTATAATTATTCATTAGTACACATCTCAAACCCTTCATTGAAGTTTCATTATAAACCATAATAAGTTACCCACTTAAGGGATGTGTAAGTGGTGGTGGATAGATGAGAAAATATTTTAACACTTTAAATCTAGCTTCTCATTCACTAGTCTAGAAAAAAATTACTCATTTCCAAATTATCTTGGTTATAGTATTTTAAAATCTTTATAAGTTCTTAAAAATCATTGATAATACCTAGCTAGTCCAAGGAAACTGCAAGTCTCCACTACAGGTTTCAGTCTAGGATAGTCCTTGATTTATTTAATCTTGGAAGGGTCAATAGATGTCCCTCTTCTGGTGATAAAATCCTTAACAATTATACTTCCTTTATCCATAACTCATATATACTATAATTATCTTAAATATTCTCATTTTTCAATGAATTTAGCACATTTTTAAAATGATTTTCAGTCTCCTCCTTTCTTTTGGTGTAAATAAGAATATCATTGATAAAAACAACCGAAAATTATTCAACTTAATCTTTAAAGAATATATTCATTATGTCTATAAATATTATTGGTGAATTATTGAGATTGAAAGGAATTTATATGAACTAAATGTGTTCATAACTTGTTCGAAAGGTAGTTTTTAGAATATCTTCCTTCTTCAACCTTAATTAATGGTATCCAGACTGAAGTTCCAACTTATAGAAATAATGAGCCCCATATAGTTCATCAAACAAGTTATCTATCTATGGAAGGGGATAATTTTTATTTAACTTGATTTTATTGAGTACAAGATAATCAATTTATAGGTTTATTTACCCAAACTTCTTCGGGATGAAGAAGATGGTCACACCCCATGGTGAAGCACTCAAATGTATAAAATCTTTTTCAATATTATCTTGAAACTACTTCTTCAACTCTTCCAACTAAAAAATATTCATTCAATTAAGATACATTGATATGGTAAATGATCCAGGTATAATTTTGATTTAGAAATCAACCTTACAATAAAGAAGAAGACTATGAAACTCTTCTAGGAATAAATCGATATAATACCTCACAATAGGCATGTATTCAATCATTTACTCTCCCTTATCTCAATCATTTAAGATACATATTATTTCCCATAAATAAATAATATCTATGATAGAATGGAAGATACTAGGGGATATTTTTCCTCCTCCTTATAGTTGTACAAAATTTAAGGATTCCTTTATTTGATAAGATAGATCTCCTTCTCCTGAATTCTGATGTTAGATTTATATAATTATAACCAATCTATGCCCAAAAATATCATCAACCTCTACTAAAGGAATTAATATTTGAATTTATAGAAGATTTAGTCTGCAAATATTGGCTATGAAGAGTTATATATTTGGGATGAAAGGATTTATTTATTTTATGATCTCACAGATAGCTTAACCCACATGTTTTAAGGTTGTGTTTGAATAGTTATACTAATCATTAAATATATTAAATAATTCCTAGAACCTAAATCAAAAAACAAATTCACCATTATAGAATAAATAACAATAATACCCATCACCATGTAATTATCAGTGTCCACCTCATTAGTCTTGATAATATAATCCATTTCTTATTACCTTAGAGGTTGTTGTCACTTATTTCCAAAAACAACTCTTGGATTATGTAATTGGATTTCATAATTCACATGTTTCTTCTATTAAAAACATTTTACAATCGGTATAGTGTTGATATGAATTATGTTTTCCATTTCCTCATTAGTGGGATTCTTTATTTCCCTTCAATAATGAATAACCTAATGCCCTTATTTTCAATATTGTAAGTATCTTTCTCTTCTCATAATTATTTTCTAAAATTTCTCCCCCCACACTTTTTACATGTGGGATGTCAGTTTTTCATTCCTCTAAGATATTTATCTATTGATACCCATGTAGAATGCTATATTTTATATTTTCTGTCACCATTCCGATAAGACCTCAAAGATTCACCAATCTCCATCCCTCATTTGAGGGAAACACACAATATATTAAGAGATATAAATATCTCAATCACCAAATATTTTTTAGAATCTAATTTAACAAATTAAATAAATTATCCACCTTAATTTTTTGTTAATAATAATGTTGTAGGAATACTGTGTAACCTCTGTTAAGTTTTCTCTTTACTCCCCAATAGAATCTTTTAACGTTTTATTCAGAACAAGGAACTCCCTCTCTATTATAAGATGGATATTTTGGGGGAAGTATTTACAGAAAAATATTTTCATTATGTCCTCCCATTCCATGGAACCAATGTCCTTTTTTTACATTGTGTTCTTTATCAGTTTCCAGCACTAATTCACTTCTCCATCAATGAAACAAACAAACAACACAAATTTCTCTTTCTATGTGTGTTGGATAACAGATAATATCTTCCCAATATAGTTAATACATTTTTAAGTGAATAGTGGGTAAACAGATCCACTATAGTCATGGGGTCAATGCCCATAGAATAATTTACTGCCACTGGATCCATCTTAGGAAGAGGAGTTTGTTCTATAAGATTCTTGTTATTATTCATAACATGATCTGGTTGAGACAATAATACCATAATGTTCTCAACTTATACTACCATAAAGTTATGAATATCATTGGTGAAATCATCTCATTCCCTATCATGTTAGTTGTTGGCATGGTTTCTCATATTTTCAACCATTGACTAAAATATTAAAAACCAGATGAGAATACATTAATATGAAGAAGGAAAATTATGATCTTAGAATAAATAAATTATAAATGATTATTATAACCTTAATTATATCCCTCTATGTTTGAATCTATTTTATATAAGGTAAATTTTCTTATTTTGTTTTCTAACCTAATAGTTTTTTTACGTCTATCAAAATGGTTTGTAAATAGTTTCTGAATTTCCAAATCATATCTCCTAGGGGTTTCAAACTGGGTGTGTGGTAAGGATCATTTTTGTATAACATGTAACACTCGAGTCAATATCGATACACATTTTTTAGAGACATTTCCCCTATGAACAGATGTATTAGAAAAATTTCTACTAATATTATCTAGAAAGAGATGTAATTTATTAGAAATCATTCACTCTATATTTCACTAATATTCTAATATATTTTCTGGTACTTAGAATAATCCTTAAACATATCCCTAGGGTTCTCAATGAAGCATATCATCATAGTTTTGAAACGATAACTTAACCTTTTATATAGTAACAACTATAGTGACCCAATATTTTTACACATATTATTACATAAATTTTAATGATAAATATCAAGCAAGTTGAATCCCAAAGATCTTTAGACATATTTCCTTTGGAAGACTAGGTTTACAATACATAAAATTTAAATAAAACATAAAATTCCAAATTTATTATCCATAATAACCACATAAATTAATTTCAGCTTCTAAAACAATTAATAATTTAACAGGGAATATATAGTGAAAGGGGTGAGAAAAAAAGTCTATTGAGGGAATAAACATGATAAGTAAACATAACATGTGATCCAAATGTATAATACTGATATCATTGAAGGGAAGAATCATGAGTAATCACATAGAATAATAACTTAATAAACATGGTATCATAAGATCATGGAATCCAATTAAATGTTTTAGAAAAATATAACATTTCATAAACATGATTCAAGGATAACTACCTAGACAATATAACATAATGGACAATGTCCCATAATGGATTAGGTTCACTCCCCAATCCCAAAAATGATTCCTTCAAGAATAAAGATTTACCCATTGTATTAGATCATTATATGAGTGAACCCATCATAATACTTTTATGATCTATGATTTAAAAATATATAAAACCAATTATATCGGATAACATAAGAATTATCCATGTAAATAAAATGTGTTTTATAAACTTGCTTCAAATCAAAATCAAAACAAATTCATAGTTAAGTTATATAATAAATGATCATAAGTAATGTATTAAAACATAAAATGGAGGGATAATCATATAGGTATATATGTGAGATACATTTATATATAATTTAAAATCATTTCATAATATTAAATTGATATTAGGTGAGTTTGAGGGAGAAAGTTCATAACATGAAGATAGGGTGGTTTAGAGAGATTTCTTACCTTGATCCCAATTCATCATGTGTGTTAATTATCCTTATAAATAATGAAATTTTTTAATTATTTACATGATTAATAAACTTTTTCAAGTTTATTATTCATTTTATTTTATTTTTTACCATTTTATATAGAATTACATAGCCAATTAATTTCACGTAAAACGTTTTGGTTGTAATAGGTTCACATGTCCAAAATCACTTTGGAAGGTTCTCTATGGTCAAAGAGGTTATTATTTAATCATATAAAGAATTTTAATCAATAAATTATTATCATTTTCAAACATAATTAATAGTTTTATAATAATCCATGAAATATGGTTATGAAAAATTAACTATGTTATAATCATGAAGACAGTAGGCCACATGTACACAAGAGTAACATTTCTATTTTTAGATGTTTAAGATGTAAGGAAGATAAGTAGAAATTTATAATTAAAGGATTATAATTATATCATAAATATAATATTAATTACTTAAATACCCTTATATATACCATCCATGTGATTTGGTAATTAAAACAAATCACCTCACCTCGCAAGCAAATAGTCTGTTATACACACGAATAACGTTATCATTTATTCAATATATGGTAAACTAAGAATGTATTTTATTATTCTTTTCAGAATTAATAATATTTCATTAATATCATATATAAACATCAAATAAATCCTTATAACCATCTATTTAATGTGTAAGTAAAAAATTACTCGCATCGCTTCATGAGGCGGTAGTTTGTCATACACACGATCAATGTTATTGTATTCCTAAAAGAATGGAAAGTAAGAACAATGATGTTATAATTAAGTAAGTATAATTATATCATAAAAATTATATATAATGATTATATATATCATTATATCCATCCATGATAAGCATTTATCAAAAATGAATTATGTTTTTTCGTAGTGCGATAGTCCGTCGTACACACAATCAACAGTTTCGTTTTACATTTGAGGGTGCATGAGATGGTTATAGTTTATGAACATAAGATAAAAAATATATTTATATATAATATAGTTAGTTTATTATATCATAATTATTTAATAATATTTAAATAAAGTCGAATAATAAATAATATAAAACACTCATTTAAGGAAGTTGCATCTTTTTTCAGAAAACTTATTCGGGTTTCTACTAAAGGCATTTGTGGGTTTTCTTTATGATGAAAACAAGGATTTTAGGATGATGGAAGGTAATTAAAAAAGTTATTTTTGAATTTATTTTATTAAACAATTTGTTTTGGAAATGTTTAAAGATGAAAAGGGGGTGGCCATTTATAAGTGGGGGAGAGGAGACACTTGGAATTTTTTCAAAATGAGGATTTACCCCTAGGTCTTTCTAATGAAAAAGGAAAAAAATGGATAAATTTATTGAAAATTAAGATAGAAATACTAAATAATACTATAAAGTTATTATAAAAAAAGGTTTGGGAAAATTTTAATTCATAACCTTTTTGTTCAACCCCATGGTAAAACGGTTTTTACCTTTAACCCAATTATTAATTTTTACGGTTTTTACTATTCACTATGGTGAAAAATTAAGTTGATATTATTAGATAATATGAAATATTCTGATTCAAAAATATATAATCCATTTATCCAAATTAAACTTCTAAATGTGGCAGAATATAATTTTAAATTAAACCCACAGATGTGTCGAAAACACTACTTTTAAAAAATGAATTTTTCACGAATTAGATGACATTATAATAATTATATAACACATAGTAATAGTTAAATGAATTTAAATTCATATTTATAGATATATAAATTATATATTTAATTTAAATCATTCTTCATAAGGGGTAATTTTAATTAATTAAAATGGTGAAACATTATGCACATTAACATAGTTAAAAACATTTTTAAGCCAAACAATATATATATAATAAAATCTAGTATAGGATTTTTTAAATTTAATTTTTATATTTAATATAACTATATAATAATTATTTTACTCTAAATAAAATTAAAATAATAATGGCACTTTTAAATTATATAATATGTTAAAAATAAATGAAAAATAAATAAAAATAGGTATCTTCACAATTCACTGATAAATTAATATTTTATGAAAGGTATGAAAATTTTACCCTAACATTATATTGTTATTATGATTTTAAAAGGGATTCTATTTTTATAAAAAAATTATATAATGTATAAGAAATAATTATAATAATTTCATACAGAAAGAAATAAAATCTCTTTTAAAATAAATGTTTGTATTAAAGAAATGAGTCCTTATTCCTAAGAGTTTATAATTAGATTTATGTTGTATAGAACCTTTATATAATATTATTAAATTATTTAATCAAATTAATACAATAATAATTAATGTCTAGGATAAAACTATCATAGATAAATAATAATATTCCAGTAAAATTTCTTAGTTCGTTTAAACCCAGTGTTCTGTGTTGATATGCTCTCAAACATAGCTTTTAAAACAATCAAGGTGATACATTTAAACTAAAACATGAAATATTAAATTTATTCTACATAATAAGATCTTAAATCCATTTTATCTTATAAAAATTCATGGGGAAACCTAGGGAATAAATATAGAAAGGGGTGAGCTAAAAATCCCAATAAGAGAATAAAGATGGTAATGAAACATAACATGTGAGTCAAATATATAATCACGATTTCATAAAATAGAAGTATCATGAATAATAAAATGTTATATTATAATAAATAACTTGTTTTTGTAATATCATGAAATAATATGAAATTTTTAAGGAACATATAACATGACATAAACATGAATCAAGGCTAACTGCCTAGACAATATCACTTGGCTGAGAAAGTCCCATAATAGATTTGGTTTATTACATAATCCCATGCAGGAAGTATCATGAGACTATAACATTAAAAAATGAATTTGAGAACTATTTAGGTATACCCATAAAATAATTTTCATGATCTATGGTTTCTATAAAAATAAATTCAATCATAAATAGTAACATAAGAATTATCCATAGAAAGAAAATGTGTTGTATAATCTTTTAAATTATCATAATCAAAGTAAATTTCATAATAAATAAATTTGATAAATGAATATAAGTCATGTATTAAAATTTCAAAATATGGTATAATAATTTAGGTATATATGATAATGGAATATATAAAAAATTTATAATCATTCCCTAAGTTTAAAGAGAGACAAAGTGAGTTAGATAGAGAATGTTCACACCCCAATGGAAATATTGGTTTAGAGATATCCCTTACCTTTATCTTGAATCATTATGTTTATTCATTATATTCATGATTAATAAACTTATTTTAATTATTTAATTTTTTATTAATCTTTATCAATTTTATTATTTCTTCTATTTTATTTTTTACCAAGTCATATTTGATTACATAACCAATTAATTTCACATCAGACGTTTTGACAATAATATTCTCATATGTCCAAAATCACTTTATAAATATGAATATGTTCAAAGATATTATTATTTAATCATCCATATAGTTATAATAATAAAATAAGTATAATTTTTATAAATATATTTTAATTTTAAATTCAACCATGAAATTCTGTTATTAAAAATAAACAATGTTACAATTATGGAGATGGTAGACCGTGTGTACACATGAGAAACATTCCCATTTTTTATGATCATGATTGAAAGAAGATAAATGTTATTTTTTATTAATAGGATTGAAATTATATCATAAATATAATATTATTTCTTTAAATAAAATTACATATACCATCCATGTGATGCGATAATAAAAATGAATCACACTGTTTTGAGAAGCGATAGTCTGTCATACACACGAACAACGTTCTAATTTATTCAATGGATGGTAAGGTAATAAAGTTTATGATATATTTATTTTTTCAAAAATATTAATATTTATTGAATATATTATTTAAAAAAATTAATACTTATTACCTTCTATGTAAAGTGTTATAGAAAAATGAATCACATCGCTTCGTGAGATGGTTGTCCTCCGTACACATGAGCGATGTTATTGTATTCAATAAGAAATTTAAATTAAGAAGATATATATTATATCATAACTAATAAATATAATTAAATAATAATTATCATATATAATCATAATATAAATCATTATATACATAGTGGTAAGCAGTGAAGGAAAATGAATTACGCCGGTTTATTAGGTGGTAGACTGTTATACACACGATCAATGGTTTCATTTTACATCTAAGGGAGAAGGGGATGGTTTTAGTTCATGACCTTAAAATAACCCAATATTATTATATTTAATACACTGATCTTATTATATAATTCTACTTTAATTATATTTTAAAGACATGGAAGAATAAATAAAATAAAATGATCAGTTTACAATGTTACCTCTTCTTTAGGCAACTTCTTTAGGTTTTCACTAAAATACTTTCATGGTCATATTTTTAATAAAAAAATATTATAATATTATTGTAGGGAATTTAGAAATTTATTTTAGTAGTTATTTTCTGACAATTTTTATTTTGGAATTGAGGAAAGGAGTGGATATTTGGTGGTCTTTTATAAGTGGGAAAGAGGACACACTATGGATATTTTTTAAAATAAAGAATTACACTCATATTTTTCCCTTTAAGTAAGGATAAAAATTTGACCACTTTCAGACCATTAAAGATATAAGGTATAAACATGAAAATAAAATAATAATTATACATGTTTTGGTTCATTTTAACCATTACCTTTTTAGTTTAACCCCTTTGTAAACCTATTTTTACCTTAACTATAGTAATTAATTTTTTCTATTTTTATTATTTAATATGGTCAAGAATTAAGTTAAACTTATTTTATAATATAAATTATTATAATTCCAAATATGGAAACTATTTTTACAAATTCAACTCACTTAAGGGTAATAATTTAATTTAAAATTTAACCCCCATATGTGATGAAAAAATGATTTTTCAAGAAATATTTATTTCAAGAATTAGATGATCTTATAATAATTATTTGAAAAGTAATAATAATTAAATTAATTTATGTTAAAATTTATAGAAATAAAATCTATACATTTAATTGTAATAATTCCTCATTAGGGTTACTCTAATTAAATAACATAAAAACACTATTCACTTTAAAATTGTTTTCATAAAAATATTTTCTTAATACTAACAATAAACTTATACCAGAATACAGTATAAAAATGATTTAAATGAAAATAATTTTCTTTAGTGTAACTAAATATTAATTATGTTAATTTTAAATAAAACTAAAAGAATAATGGGACATTTAAATTACTTAATTTATTAAAAAAATAAATATTTTATAAAAAATATTAATTTTTAGTATTCATTAAAAAATTAATATTTTCTAAACAACCACAAAACATTAAACTATGTTAATATTGAAATTATGATTTCAAAAATAAAATTTATTTTATGAAATAAAATTTCTAAAATTTTCAAAAAATAATTATAATATTTTATCAATAAAATAAATAAGAAAAACTTTTGAAATAAAAGTTTTAAAAAAAATTGAGTGTTTTTTCCTAAGTGTCTATAAATACATTTATACTGGGCAGTATGTTTATATAAATTTATTAAATTATTTAATCCTATTCATATCCTTTAATTTAATGCCTTGGTTATAATAATAATATTTAAATAAAAAATTAATAAAATGACATAGTTTATTTAAGCACAATGTTACATGTTGAATACACTATAGAACAAAACGTTTTTTAAAAAATAGGGGTGTTACCTTATTATTCCAATAAATAATTTTTCCCATTAAATTTTATATTACATACTGTGGTTAAAACAGTTAAGGGAACTTCTACTTCAATGCCTCTTCTGGTTCCCATGTTGCTCCCTCAAACTTGTGCTTTCCCCACAACACTTTTACCAGGTGAGTTTTCTTATTTCAAATAAATTTGTCTCTACAATCCAATATCTTCAATAATTAATCATCATATGACAGATCTTTATCCTATGGTACCACATCTTGATTTAGTACATGTTATGGGTCTAGTATGTACTTCCTTGAGAGGTACACTTGAAACATGTCACATCCTTGAGATAGGTTAGGTGGGTGTGATAGTCAATATGCCAAAACTATGATAAATTATTGGATCTAAAAGAGGATTATGTAACTAGGAATATTCTTTCCCTTATTCCCAAACCTCTTGAATTTCTTCCATGATGATACACAGAGGAACACCTTTTTCTTTGAACTCAAACTCTGGGTCTCGTCGGTGATTGTCGACATAGCTCTTCTATAAAATTTGTGCAGATTTCATCTGACATTTAATGATTCAAGCACTCTCTAACCAATCTTTGAAAAGGTCTAGGTCCCATAATCTTCTTCTCTCTATCATTATTCTAACATGTCATAGTCTGACACTACATCTCATATAGAGACTCATAAGGTCACATTTGAATGGTAAAATTTGAGCTGTTGTTATATGATAATTATAATATGAGGTGGTGATGATTCTAACATTATTGGAAATACATTGAACAAGACCTTGAAATATCATCTATAGTTTATATTTTTATATTATAATGACCATTATATTTAGGGTGATAAGATGTATTGAAACTGAGTTCTATATTGAACACTTGCTAAAGGATTCTCCAAATTCATGAAGTAAACCTCGGATATTGATCTGATAACATAGATAGTGGAACTCCATTAAATCTTTACAATTCCCTTATGTATATCTTAAAAATGAATTTAAGAGATTAATATTACATTATTGTAATGAAATATGTAGACATTATAAGGTGATCGACTACTACCTAGATGATGTTCTTGCCATTATGTTTCTTAAGGAGTACTATGATGAAATCCATGGAAATGTATTCCCATTTCTGTATTGATATGGGAAACGGTTGCATTATATTCTTATAATTATATCGTTTAACCTTTAATTATTGGAATACGTTGCATTGAGATGAAATTTCTACAATATCCCTCTTCATGTTATCCCACAAGAGGTTTTTATTCAGAACTGTATATGTCGTAGTGCTTTCCAGATTAATAGAGAATGATGATTTTTGCTCGACATATATAATCTCAAACATTAGCTCTAATTATTATGGGACACATATCTGGGTTCCAAACCATATAACCCCATCTTCAAAAAAATTTAACTTTATAATATTCACTACATTTTTTAATAGCACAACATCCCCTTTCTAGGCCTCCTTGATAATATCAAGTATGCATGGCTGTGATGTTATCTAAGAAAGGTAAGATAAATATCCTTTTATTATTATCATACACATTCTCTGAATGCATAATAATATTGGATCCTTATTAATTCTCGTCATTGATAAAAATATTGGATCCTTTCCACTTAGAGAATCTATCACTTTGTTTTCCTTCCTAATATGGTGATGGATTGAGTAGTCATAGTCTTTAATCATCTCTAACCATCTTCCCCAAAACAGTTTAATATCCTTATATGTGAATATATATTTGAGTCTCTTTTGATTATTATATATTTCAAACTTCTCCCTATAATGATAATTTATTCATATCATTAAAACAATGATAATTATATCCAAAAATACTCATGCATGTCATATATTTTCTCATGAAAAATCAACTATATTGAGTCATAAGATATCACTTTATCATTATTCCTTAGTAAAAAACCCAAACCCTTATTTGAATTATCATTGCAAACCACAAAATGTTACCCCCCTTAAGTGCATTGTAAGTACTGTTGTTGTGACAAATCTCTTTTTCAAATCGTTAATGACATCATCACATTCATTGGTCTAGAAAATATTTACTACTCTTTAAGTAATTTTGGATTGAAGGTTCTGAAATCACAAGATGTTTAGTAATTCCATGAAATTATAAGTAAAATATGAATATCCATTTTAGATATTGTTCTAGGATATTCTTTGATTGCCTTTATCTTATAATTTTCCATAGAGATTTGTTTACAGGTAAAAATATGCCTCAATAATGACACTTATTTCATCCAAAATTTCAAATTACTATGCTTTCCATAAAGCAACTACATTCGTAAGGTATTTATAATATTTTTGAAATTATCCTCACGATCCATCATTGTTTTAGAGTAAAACTAAATATCATCTATAAATATTACCAAAAACTTGTAGAGGTAATCTATAAAGACTATATTTATTATGTCTATAATTATTATTTAAGTATTAGTGATTCTAAAAGGAATCAATGTAAAATCAGAGTGTTTATACATTATTCAAAATGCATCTTTCGTAATATCATATTTCTTCATGATTAATTGGAAGTATCGAGACTAAAGGTTAACCTTATAGAAATACTAAGCCCCACATAGATTATCGTACAATTTATATATCCATAGAAGGGGACACTTTTTTTATTATAATTTATTGAGTTCACAATAATCAATGCAGGGGCGCATTGAACCCTCGTTATTGATGAAGAGGAATAACTTTCCCCATAGAGAATAACTCGGGTGTATAAAAACCTTTTCTAGATTATCTAGTAACTTCTTGTTAAAATCTTATAACTCAATGGTGGCCACCATATAAGGAGTCTTTGATATGGTCAGTAATCTAGGTATAAGTTCTTTTAATAAATCAACCTCAAGGTCAGGAGGAAAACTAGGAAACTCTATAGGTAATACATTGGTATAATCCATCATAGGGAGAATGTATTCAATCATGATTCTCTCATTTATCTAGTTCATTTGAGCTATATGTTTTTTCTTATAGAAAAATAATATGCATTCTTGAATAGAAGATTCTAAGGGATATTCATCCTCCAACTAACCCTTTTATAGAATCATAGGGTGACTTTAGATGTGAAGAGTGATCTCCATCTCCCAAAAATTGATGTTGGATTTAATTAAGGTTAGCCAATCCATGCACAATATATAATTAAACTCTACTAAAGAAAGTAATGCATTATATTATGGATTATTTTGTCTACAAAAATTGACTAGGGAAGAGTTATATATTTGGGATGCAATAATTTCCCTATTTTTGGTTCTCATTCATCGCTCAACCTCCATATTTAGAAGTGGTGTTTTAATCATTCTACAAATAAAATTGGATTTGAAATAATGCATAGAACCAGAATCATAAATTATGTTCCCTATTATAAAATGAATAACTATCACACCTATCACCACATCATTTTTGATTTCCACCTCAATAGTAGTGATACCATACTTCCTTTCTTACTACCTTAGAAATTTTTAATTATAATTATCTCTTAAAAAACATGGAATGAGGTATTTTATTTCATAATTACCATGTTATTTTATGTTTAAAAACTATACATTAGGCATAGTTTTGACATTATCCTTATTTATATTCTTTTGAGTGTGTGGGCTTCTATGTTTCATTTCTGAACTGATTAGCCTAATGTCCCAATTTTCCACACTACAATAATCTTTGGGTTTCCATTTGGTTTTTCACGGATTCATTTTCCCACATTTTTTACAAGTAGTATGTTGGGTTAAATTTCCTCCATGATATTTATCTATTGATATGCCTAATGAAAGCTTCGTTTTACATTTTTTGACTCCAACACCATGAGACCAATTAATGTCACCAATATTTCTCTCAAAATTTTTGGCATAGTTGAAAATATCTTCTTAGATATACAAGTTATAAATATCTAAATATTTTTATCGAATCATATTTAACCCTCTAAATAAATGGTCCACCTTACTTTCAGAGATGATGATAAAGCTAAAGGGATACCATGTAGGCCTTGTGATGTTTATCTCATATTCCCCAATAGATACTACTTCTTTTTTCTTTAGACCAAGTAACTACCTATCTATTTTAACATGGAGAGCTTAGGAAAAATATTTATTAAAAAATATTTTCTTAAGGTCTTGTCATCCCATTGAATTATTATCATCTTTTGACTTTATGTTCTTGCTAATTTTCTCCACCGATCAATGTCGCCCTCAATATGACTAACTGATTGAAAATATTTCTCTTACTTTGTTCATTGGAGGGAATAGAATATTCTTTAAATGGAGTTAAACTTTTTTCAGTAATGAGGGTATTAGAAGGTCACTAAAGGTAAGGGAAAATGTCTTATAGACGACTCAAATTCAATTTTATCCTTCTTTGGGAGAAGAGTGTGTTTTGTAGGATTCATGTTATTATTAATAACTTCATCTAGTTGAGCTATTTTTGTAATGAATTTCTCATCTACCACTCTCAAAAGGTAAGATATATCATCTGGGAAAAAATAAAATTGCATGTCATGTTGGTTTTTATCATGGTTTCTCCAATTTCTCAACATTAAAAAAATAATAATAACATGATAAGAATACATTAACATGAAAAAGGGAATGTATAAAAAGAGAATGAATAACTTATAAATGGTAAGAATATCCTATATTACGGGAATATAGGTTTTAATCTATGTTATATGTTGTAATCTTTCGTATATGGTTTTCTATCCTAAAAATTTGATCATTTCCTTTATAATATTTTGTAAATATTTTTTGAACATTCAAAACATATCCCTTGGGAGTGTCAAATCAAGTTTACAGTAAGGCCCATTTTCTTGTAACAGGTTACACTTGAGTCACGCATGAATAATATTTTTCAGAGTTATTACCCCTAGGTAAATCTTTTCTAGAACCACATCCACTTTTAGTATCTATGCATGGATGTAATTTCTCATAAACCACTCACTCTATGCTTCACAAATATTCCAACATACTTTCCTATAATAAGAGTTTTCTTTAGAAATATCCATAGGGTTCTCACTAATATTTTATTATCCTAGTTTTCTATGATTGAATTAACATTTTCTATAATACTAACAATAGAGACACAATCCTTTTACACATATTATTAAATTTTTATTAATCACAAATATCAAACAAGTAAAATCTATAAGATCATGAGGCTTAGTGTCTTTGGAAGACTACGTTCACATTATATAATATGAAAGTAAAACATGAAATACTTAATTTTTTATCTAAAATGAAATCATAAATCCATTTTACCACCTAAAATCACATATTATATCCTAAGGAATACTAAAAAAGGGTGATATTAAAATCTCAGTAAGGTAATAAAAATGGTAGGGAAACATAACATG
This sequence comes from Viscum album, assembly GCA_963277665.1. Taxonomy (NCBI): domain Eukaryota; kingdom Viridiplantae; phylum Streptophyta; class Magnoliopsida; order Santalales; family Viscaceae; genus Viscum; species Viscum album. The sequence continues at coordinate 1,466,043,290 of OY728140.1, read as the reverse complement.
CGATTAAAAGGTATAATAATAATATCATATAATATAAAAATCATGAGTTATGAAATTAAAGAATAACATAAAGGACATTTTATCATAAGTTTATAGTATTTTATGAATTGTGGCAGCAATATATAACATGACATAAACGTGAGTCAAGGATAACTACCTAGAAAATATCACGTAGTGGATAAAGTCCCATAATGGGTTAGGTTTTCTCCCTAATCTGATACATGGAGTCTCATTAAACTATAACATTACCCAATAAATTGGAGAACTATCTAGGTGAACCCATAATAACATGTTCAGGATTTATGTGTTCCGCATAAATTAATTCAATCATAAGGAATTACATAAAAATTACCCATGGATGGAAAATGGGTTTCATAATTTTGTATCTTTTCATAATTAATGTAAATTTCATAATGAATGAATTTTAGAAATAAATATAATGCATGTATTACCTCATAAAAAGAAGGTAGAATAATCTCTGTATATATTTGAGAGTTTTATATATACAATTTATAATAATTTTTGTTACATTAAAGAGATATAAAGTGATTTTGCGAGAGAAAGTTCACAACTTGAAAGAAAGGGTGGTTTAGAGAGACCCCTTATCTCGAGCCTAAATCCTCATGTGCAAGAAGTTTCCTACTAAATAACAAAATTATGTTAAATATTTAAATTTTTAAGAAACTTTTTAATTTTTATTATTCATTTTATTTAACTTTTTCCCATGTCATATTCAATTAAATAACTAATTAGTTCCATGTCATATTTTTTGAATATAATCGGTTCATATATCCTAAATCACCTTGGAAAGTTGACTATGGTCAAAGAGATTATTTTTTGGAAAAAAAAAGAATTGGTAATAATGAAATAATTATAGTTTTTATAAATAAATTATACTTTTAAAACTAACTATGAAATATAGTCATGAAAAATGTACTATGATATAATAATATATACAATAGGTCGTACATATGAATGAATAATGTTTCTAATTTTCGGTGATCTAGGTGGAAAGAATTTAAGTGTTATTTTATCATTAAATAATGATAATTATATTCTAAATATCATATTTTTTATATAAATACCCTTATATGTACCATCCATGTGATGTAGTAAAAAAATTAATCACATCGCTTTGTGGGATGATAGTCCAACATACACAGGAACGACACTATAATTTATCCAATGGATGAAAAAGATAAGAAATTATATGATAAGTTTATTTTATATAATGGACAATATTTCATTAATATCATCTATAAATTTTGAATTTTTCCTTATTACCTTCCATGTCAAGTGTAACTAAAAAACTCTTTACAACGATTCACGAGGTAGTGGTCTGTCATACAAATAAGAAACATTGTCGTATACCCTAAAAAATGTAATTTAAGAAATTATAATTGATATTATGATTCCATAATAGTAATTATATTATAAATAGAATATATAATCCTTATATAAATAATTATATCTATTCTTGAGAAGCAGTAATGTAAAATGAATAGCGTTGCTTCTGGGGGAGGTAGTCATCCATACATACGATCAACGGTTTTGTTTCCTATTTGAGGTAGGAGGAGATGGTTTTCATTCATGAACATAACATAAAAAATTTATAAGTGTATTTAATATATTAAGGATATTATATCAGTATAGTTTAATGATATTTAAATGAGGTGGAAGAATAAATAAAATAAAATTCTTAGTTAAGGATGCTAAATATACATCGGATAACTTGTTTTGGTTTTCACCAAAATATTTTTAGGTTGGATTTATGATTAAAAAACGTCTTATAAAATAATTTTAGGGATTTAAAGAAGTAACTTGGGTATATATTTTTCAAAAAAATGTTTTTTGGAAGTGTTTAAATGAGATGGGATATTTTTTCCTTTTATAAGTGGGGGAGATGACACACTGGAATTTTTCAAAATAAATAATTACACCCACTTTTTTCTCATAGAACAAGGTGACCAGATGGACCATTTTAGAACTTTATTATATATAAGGTCACAATGTGACTATAAAATAAGAAATATACATGTTTTAGGTCATTTTTTAACCTTATATTATTAGTTTAACCACTAGTAAACTCGTTTTTACCTTAACCATAGTATCCTGGGGAGTACATAAATAAAGGGTTGAGATAAAAATCCCAAAAAGAGATTAAACATGATAAGTAAACATTAGATTTGATTAAAATAGAGTAATAATGATGTCATAGAAGATAAGGCTCATGATTAATCACATGGATTCATAACATAAATAACATGGTATCATGAAATCATAGTATCATAGGAAATATAGAAGCAACATATAGTATGAAAAAAACATTACTAAAGGATAAATACCTAGATAATTTAATTTGGTGTACAAATTACCATGATGGATTAGGCTTACTCTCTAATATTATGCATTATTCCTCATCAGACTAAAGATTTTATAAATACATTAGAGTGTTATATAAGAGCTCCCATCATAACATGTTCATGATATATGTTTTCTATATAAATTTATTCAATAATAATTCAAAACATAATAATTACCCATGGAAATTAAATGGGTTGTATAATATTACATTATTTCATTATTAGATGAAATTTCAAGAATGAATTTGAGAAGTGATCATAAGGAATGTATTACCAAAAAATAGAAATCATAATAATCTAGGTATATATGTGAGATACATATATACCTAATTTATAATTCTTTTGTAACATTAATGGGAGATAAGGCGAGTTATATAAATAATGTTAATAACCTAAAGGAATTGGTGGTTTAAAGAGACCCATTAACTCAAGCATGATTTGTCACATGCATTCTATATCTTCTTGATAATAAAATTGTGTTAATTATTTACCTACCGTAGAAAAACATTCAAGTTTATTGTTCCATTTATTTTATTTTCTATCATATCATAATCAATTACATAACCAATTAATTTCACATTATATGTTTTGATGATAAACATTTCATATATGCAAAATTACTTTAGAAAGTTGAATAAAGTAAAATAGATTATTATTTCATTATATTAAGAATGGTAATAATTAAATAAATATAATTTTTATACATAAATTATACATTTAATACCAAATATAAAATATGGTTATGAAAAATGAACTATGTTACAATTTTAGAGATAGTAGGTCGTACTACGTTTGAGTAATGTTTCAATTTTTCAATGATAAAGATGGAAAGAAGGTGAGTATTATTTTATCCTTATAGTATGATCATTATATTATAAATATAATATTATTTATTTAAATACCTTTATATATACAATCCATTTGATTTTGTAAAAAACAAATCACATCGCTTTGTGAGGCGATTTAGGACTGTTCACATGAACAACACAGTCATTTACTCAATGTATGGTAAGGTAAGAACTTATATGATATATTTATTATCCATAATGATTAAAATTTATTAAATATAATATATAATCATAAAATTAATCATTACTATCTTAAATGTTAAGAATATGTGAAAAACGAATCACATCACCTTGTGAGGCAGTTGTCCTTCGTACACACAAGAAATATTATTATATTCCCAATGGAATGGAAATTAAGAAGGTATATGTGAATTTATAATTTTAGAGGTATTATTATAACATAAATATCATATATAATTTGTAACGACCCAAAGTTTCATTAATGGAAATCCCACTTGATCTAATTAAATGCCTCTTTATGTAAAATGTTTATATAAAATGTCAACTTCTTTGGTTTTATGTTAATAATTTTGATCGTTACTAATATAGTTGTTGAACAGTGATCACATGATTAATATAAATATAGGGCTTTAACAAATCCAATTTACTCGGACAAAAGAAGCGATGGCCTCATCCAGTAGAATTGCTCCATAGGAAGCCCATTTGTCAGAGCTCGGAAAAGAGGTGGCGTCCTTGGGTTTCGCTCTTTACCAATCCCAATCTAAGCTTCAGCATGTCAAGCTCGAATGGGGTTGTCTATGGGAAAATTGTAAGTTGATAGATATTACCACTCGAGCGATGTTATCCGAGCCACCCCAAGAGTCTATCACCATCGCACACCTTACCCTTAGGTATTATGCGGCTATTTTAAGGGTTTATGTAACAAATTGCTATTACTGTGTTCATGTATGTTATGTTTTGTATATATTAATGAATATACCTTCTTGTCATTATTGACACTTTGTAAATATTTTTTTTCTAAAGCACAAATAGTATTTTTTTAGTTAATATTTAGATAAGAAATCTATTTTGATGAATTACTGTATTTTTGAATTAAATATTGTTTTAATAAAATATTATTATTATTATTATTAAATTAACTTTTTTAAAATATAAATGATCTTATAATTTTATGAATGCAATTGTAATTTTTATTAACGATTGAAAGCCATTTTTTGTCAAAACCCGTGAATTTTTTATAAATGTCGATTTTTATTTTAAAAGTGAAAATTAACATATTTAGAAAATTATTTAGATAAAATAAATGTTATTTTTGGAATCAGGACATCGAAATTATCCAATGATGAATTTTTCATAATTTTTTGAGACTGCCATATTTTTGGGTAAAAATTAAATACCGTTTAAATATATAATGTGTTTTATGACATCATAATGACCCAATAGTGATGTAATAAAATACGATAAGCTTTATGTTCGTACAATATATGTTTTTCCAGTAAAATAACGTGATTTTGGGTTTTTTTGACTTATTTTACAAAGCATTAATGGACCCCTCAAGACTTATTAAACATCTTGTCTTTTTAAATTATTTTCCTTGGGAATGTGACTCACCTACACATAAGCAACCCAATTATTTTAAGAAGTTAGGACTTTGACCATATAAAATATTTTTTTCATCTTCCCTTTTCCAAAAACCATGGGCAAAAACCATGATCTGATTTGTGGTTTGGATTAGTTTAATGTAAGGGGTCCCAAACCTAAATAATAAAGAATTCACTCACCCTTCCCATATAAACCCACCCAAGCTCCAACTTCCTCCTAACTGAAAGCCTTTGTAGTTCCTCTAACCTCTGTCCTACTCTCTCTATAATCCTCCCAAGGTTCCCCAAGCTCAAAAGAAGCCTCTCTTAAGCCTCTCTCAAGCCTTTGGAAGCACACTTCCAAGTAAGGGTTTTTCTTCCTTTAACTTTTTTGTCCAATTTTATTAATATTGTTATTCCCTTTTAATTTCAATTATAAATTCTGGGGTATGGTTTCACACCTCCCCCATATTTCCCTCTTATTGTTTGAATGATGGTATACCCCTTTTTCTCTCATTAAATTCCTCCCATGTACACCCGTTACTATGCTAAAATTCCGAAAGGAACTTCTCTCTCCTCATTTACATTCAAGAAATACTCTTGTATCATAAATATAAATTCCATTACAATTTTTGGGACATGTATCTATATGACCACCCATTACTACCATTTCATGTATATATGATGAGACACCTCTTTCTCTCTCATCAACCATTTTTATTAATTCTTATATCACGTTGTTACACTGCTGAAATTGCACCAATTTTCTAAGCCAATGCCATTGTGTAGTGAATACCATGCCCATTTCCCCAGCAAGGGTATTCAACTTCATTCACATTTAATTATTAATTATAAAGTTTCATTCCACAATACTTTTTCATGGAATAAAAGATTATGTTTTATGAATCCATGTTTTATGATCTATGTGGCACACTTATAGATGAAATGAAATGTTTAAGAAGGGTCTTCCCTTATAGCGCTCCAATGCATTGGGTAAAGAATAGTATCATGATACATCATGTGCAATGAGTGTTGACTCATGCTAATTAAAGTTCAATGTGTTACTCGTTCTTCATGTGTAATGATGATTTACTAATGCTTCATGTGGAATGGGCCTTGGCTCATGCTAATTCCTTGTTAAGTGTTGTTGCCACATTTCCATGTTATGATTATCATGCTTTATCATGAATTTAAGTCCATGTTTCTCTTGTACTCTATTGATATGCCTATTTCCTAACATGTATTTTACTCCTCATGTATTCCATGTTTATTCCCTTACTGGGCTTTATAGCTCACCTTTTTCTTATGTATGTCCTCAGGTTATCCCATGCAATGCTAAGTATGAGGGAATGTAGTGGTCATGTGAAGGATTTTTTCAATAAAGATGTTGCATTTCATGTTTTAAGTAGTTATGTAATAATACTAAGCCCCAAAGACACTAGAACTCTCAATCTTCCATGTTGTATCAAGTGAATAGTTTATGTAATAAATCATGTTTAAGTTTGTAATAAAAGCAGGGTTGTCATAGTTGGTATCAGAGGATAGGTATAGTTATTTTTGGGATTAGGATTAGAAAACCCTAGTAAAGCATTATATACAAGACTAAGTACAATAAAAACGTCCCTATGTTTTGTTGAATATTGAGTAAGTGGGTTATCAAGCAAATACATCCTAGTCTGGTTATGATTAGGATTAGGCGGCTCTGGCACAGATGTATCCTTGGGGTAAAACCTGAAAACACCGCTTTGAACTAGACTTGAATGGGAACTGGTGTACAATAATGGTCGTTGCTGCACTCCTAGTTATGAAACAGCCAGGAGATATGCTTTGGTAAATTCACAAGCTTATTATGAACCCTTATTAAGGGAATAAAAAAAACCCCTAAGAATATATGTTATAACGTAGATCACGAAAAGCCTAGATTGAAGCCTATAGATTCATATGTGAAGGAAATAAAATTTAATTTATAAGTCATCAACTTTAGTCTTTGGATTACACTTTATGTGTTACCCGTAACTTTCCTTTTATTCCATCCAATGGCTGGTAATAGGAGGACTCGGGCTAACAACCGATGTGAAGATCAATGTGATGATTGTACTAATGAGATGCCCAATCCAATGGGAGTGACAATCGCGAACTTTGTCACGCTTCTCTCTCATCTAACTCAATCTTTGAATAGAAACTTGGGTCAAGGGGAACATTCAACCCCCCTAAGAAAGAACAGGTCGCTATTGAGAGCTTCATGAGACAAAGGCCTCCTACTTTTAGTGGATCATATGATCCCATGATCGTTGAACAATGGATCAACTCCATTGAAAAGATCTTCTCCATCCTTCAATGTTCTGAAGAATAGAAGGTTCTCCTAGTGACTAATCATATGGAGGGTGAAGCTGATCAATGGGGTACATTGATCAAAAATAGGAAGCCTAAGGAGGAGATCGAGGAGTTGGAATGGAAGGATTTCCGGAAGATGTTTTTTGAAAAATATTTTCCATGCACCGTCCAGCTTAAGATAGAAACAGACTTCCATTCCCTTAAGAAAAAAGACAAAGAATCTGTTGTAGCATACGAGGAAGGATTCACAAGGCTTTCATGATATGCTTTCGGCTTTGTCGTTACCCTCGAATGCAATGTTGACCACTTCTTTGGTGGGATGAATCCTAGCCTACAGAAATCATTAGAGCTCCGTGACTTTGACAGCTATGAAAAAATTGTGGGATGTGCCCTCAAGGTCGAAATGGATATCGGGGAATCACAGCGGTAACATGGGGACAAGAAGTGTAAGGTGGAATTAAATGTTGGCTATATGATGGATAAATCCAATAGTGCTAAGAAGATCCAGCACTCCCCTTGCCAAAAGTGCAGAAAGAAGCACCCAAGAAATTTCCTCAAGGGGATGAGGAAATGCTTTAGGTATTGAAGAAAAGGGCACCTAGCTGTTAACTATCAGCAAGAAAGAACTGTGGCTGCGACAGAGGAGAGGAATTCTCCGTTCGAACCTCAACTCATTTTTCATTGCTACAACTGCAAAGAACTGAGGCATTTTGCAAATCAGTTCCCTAATACAAGGGTTTTCAGAGGCAACCAACAACCTCCAAGGCAGTAAGGAAGATCTTTTGCCATCACTTCTGCCGAAGTGAACCCCGAAAACGATGTGGTGAAAGGTAATCTAGTTATTAATTCAAGAATAGTGAACTTACTTTTTGATTCAGGTTCTACACATTCTTTTATACCTCGAAAGTTTAGTATAACAATCCCAACACCACCACAAATCGTGGAAGTGAAGATGTCGGTGAGTACGGAAAATGGGGCAATCATTGAATCCCATGAATATAAGTCCTCCCCTATTATAATATGTGGATTAAATTTCCCAGAGAACCTCTTCATACTCCCTCTGGTGGAATTTGATGCATTTTTTGGCATGGATTGGGTTTCCTTATATAAAGCCAACATAAATTGTCAGGAAAGGGAAATCACACTCCATATGGAAAATCGACCCCCGATTCTTTACAAGTGTAAGGAGGAAGATGAATCTAACTTAGCTCCATCATATCAATCATGGATAAAAATTCCCTATGAGAATGGGTATCTGGCTCAGATGATTGAGTCCAAGGAAGAAACTGTCCTTGAAGAAATGCCTATTGTGAGGGAATTCGCTGAAGTGTTTCCCAAAGAACTGTCTGGTCTTCCTCCTAGAAGAGATGTTGAATTCTCAATTGAACTTATACCAGGGGCTCTACCAATATCCAAGACTCCATATAGAATGGCTGTCGTGGAGCTTGAAGATATGAAGAAACAACTACAAGAGAATCTGGATAAAGGGATTATATGCCCAAGTGCATCACCATGGGGTGCACCATCCCTCTTCGTCAAGAAGAAGGATGGTTCAATGCGCCTTTGCATCGATTATCATAAGCTCAACAAAATAATGATAAAGAAAAAGTATCCTCTCCCATGAATTGATTACTTGTTCGATCAGTTGCGTGGAGCACAATACTTCTCCAAGGTGGACTTGCAGTCAGGATATTATCATGTAAGGGTGAAGAAGGAATATATCCCCAAGACTGTTTTCCACACAAGATACGGGCACTATGAATTCATAGTAATGACTTTATGACTCACTAATTCTCTAGAAATATTTATGGACTTGATGAATAGAGTCTTTAGAGATTTACTCGACAAATTTCTGGTAGTATTTATATATGATATGCTGATATACCCAAAAACCAAGGAGGATCGTGAGAAGAATTTAATAACTATACTAGAGACTTTGCACAGGGAGAAGCTCTATGAAAATTACAGAATGTGTGAGTTTTGGTTGAAGGAGGTCTCATTTGTGGGCCATGTCATCATAGGAAATGGGATATCTGTGGATCCCTCCAAAATAGATACAATTGAGGGATGGCCAAGGCCAACATCGGTAACGGATATTCGTAGCTTCTTGGGGTTAGCTGGATATTATCAATGATTTATGAGAAATTTCTCACAATTTTAAAACCCTATTACCAAGCTAACTCGAAAGGGAGTAATGTTTTCATGGAGTGATGAATGCGAAGAAAACTTCAAGGAGTTGAAAACGAGGCTTATCACTACGCTCATGCTCACTTTACCCACAAGTGGGGAACCTTTTGTGGTATTATGTGATGCTTCGAAGAAGGGATTAGGTTGTGTGATGATGCAGAATGATAAAGTGATATCCTATGCCTCAAGTCAGTTGAAAATCCATGAGTGAAACTATCCAACGCATGATCTGGAGTTGGCGGCGGTGATCTTTTCCTTGAAAATATGGCGACATTATCTCTATGGGGAGAAATTTGATATTTATACTGACCATAAGAGTCCTAAATATATATTCACACTGAAAGAGACTAATATGTGCCATAGAAGATAGATATATCTCATCATGAATTATGACTGTTCAATACATTACCACCCTGGGAAAGCGAACAAGGTGGCAGATGCCCTAAGTAGAATGGACCCAGTGATTCTATCAATGATTAAAACTGAGAAGGATCCAATCTTCTTAGACTTGATGAAGATGAACATGGGAATCATTAAGAAGGGAACATTATAAATACTTTCACAAATTATTGCTCAACCGTCTCTTTTAGAAAGATTAAAGGATGCTCAAAAAGATGACGTGAGAATTCAGGAAAAAGTAGAAGTTATCGAAAAAGGGAAATCCTTGGAGTTTAATGTTAATGAAGACTGAATTGTGCGATTTGGGAAAAGACTATATGTTCCATCAAGTTAGGAGATGAAGAAGGAACTTTTGGATGATGCACATAGTTCAAATTTCTCTATTAATCCAGGGAGCACAAAGATGTATCGAGATCTCCAAGAAAAATTTTGGTGGGATAATATGAAGAAGGAGATCGTTGTATATACATCAAAGTGCCTGGTTTGCCAGCACGTGAAGGAAGAGAGGTAGAAGTCTAAGGGGATGATGCAACCATTTCCCATACCAGAATGTAAGTGGAAGAACATCACCATGGACTTTTTCACTAGACTTCCAAGGGCATCCAAAGGCAATAATGCAATTTGGGTTGTGGTGGATCGTCTTACAAAGACTACACACTTCATTGCTATTCGGGAGGATTTCAAATTGGATCAAATGGCACGGATATATATCAGGGAATAGGTAAGGTTTCATGAAGTACCACTCTTTATTGTGTCTGACCGAGATCCAAGATTCACCTTTATGTTTTGGAAGAGTCTTCAACATGCTCTAGATACTAAACTGAACTTCAGTACGGCCTATCATCCTCAAACTGATGGCCAATCTGACCAGACTATCCAAACACTTGAGTACATGTTGAGAGTGTGCTCAATGGAATTTAAAGGAGGGTGGGATCAACATCTTCCTTTGGTTGAGTTCTCATATAATAATAGTTTCCACTCGAGCATCCAAATGGCACCATATAAAGCCCTTTATGGGAAAAGGTGCAGAACACCGGCATGTTGGGATGAGGTCAGTGAACGTAAGCTACCTAGACAATGAATGGTCGAGGAAATGGTGGAGAAGGTTAAAACCATTAATCAACATATCAATGTAGCCCAGAGTCAACAGAAGAGTTATGAAAATAATCGTCGACGAGATCTTGAGTTTAAATTTGGAGACATGTTTTTTACGCGTATCTCTGTGGAAGAAGGACATGAGGTTTGGAAATAAATGGAAGTTAATTCCAAGGTACATCGGCCCCTTCGAGATTCTTGATCGTGTCGGGGCTGTGGCATATCAACTAGCACTTCCACCTACCATGGACAAAGTACATGATGTCTTTCATGTATCCCTCTTAAGGAAGTACATACGGGATCATTCACTTGTACTCTCTTCTGAGGTGGTACAGTTCGAGGTTGATCTTTCTTATAAGGAGCAACCGGTGAAGATCTTAGATCTTTGAGAAAAAGTTCTACGAAATAAGACAATGACCCACGTCAAGGTGTTGTGGAGAAACCACAAGTTTGAATAAGCGACTTGGGAATCGGAGGAAATGATGAAGCTGAGTTACCCACATCTGTTTTATTGTTGGAAAAAGAAATTTCGATGGTGAAATTTCTTAAGGGGGAATATTGTAACGACCCAATGTATCATTAATGGTAATCCCACTTGATCTAATTAAATGTTTCTTTATGTAAAATATTTATATAAAATGTCAACTTCTTTGGTTTTATGTTAAGAATTTCGACCATTGCTAATATAGTCGTTGAAGAGTGAGCACGTTATTAGTATAAATATAGGGCTTTAACAAATACAATTTACCCAAAAAAAAGAAGTGATGGCCTCATCCAGTAGAATAGATCCATACGAAGCCCATTTTTCAGAGCACGGAAAAGAGGTGGTGTCCTTGGGTTTCGCTCTTGACCAAGCCCAAGCTGAGCTTAATCATGTCAAGCTCGAACGGGACTATCTACGGGAAAAGTGTAAGTTGATAGAGATTACCACTCGAGCGATGTTATCCAAGCCACCCCAAGAGTCTGTCACCATCGCGCACCTTACTCTAAGGTCTTATGCGGCTATTTTATGGGGTTATTTAACAAATATCTAGTACTATGTTCATGTATATTATTTATTGTATATAATAATGAATATACTTTCTTGTCATTATTGACACTTTGTAAATAGTTTTTTTAAAGCACAAATAGTATTTTTTTAGTTAATATTCAGATAAGAAATCTATTTTGATGAATTAATGGATTTTTGAATTAAATAATATTTTAATAAAATATTATTATTATTAAATTAATTTTTATTAAATATAAATAATCTTATAATATTATGAATGCAATTGTAATTTTTATTAAGGTTTGAAAGCCATTTTTGTCAAAACCCATGAATTTTCAATAAATGTAGGTTTTTTTAGTAAAAATTAACATATTTAGAAAATTATTTATATAAAATAAATTTTTTTTCTGGATTCAGGACGTCAAAATTATCCAATGGTGAATTTTTCATAATTTTCTGAGAGTCAAATTTTTGGGTAAAAATTAAATACAGTTTAAATATATAATGTCTTTTATGACATCATAATGACCTAATAGTGATGTAATAAAATATTATAAGCTTTATGATCGGCCAATATATGTTTTACCATTAAAATAACGTGATTTTGGGTTTTTTTGACTTATTTTACAAAGCATTGATGGACCCCTTAAGACTTATTAAACATCTTGTCTTTTTAAATTATTTTCCATGGGAGCGTGACTCACCTCCACATAAGCAACCACATTATTTTAAGAAGTTAGGACTTTGTCCTTATAAAATATTGTATTCCTCTTCCCTTTTCCAAAAACCATGGGCAAAAACCATGAGCTTATTTGTGTTTTGGATTAGTTTAATGTAAGGGGTCACAAACCTAAATAATAAAGAATTCACTCACCTTTCCTATATAAACCCACCCAAGCTCCCACTTCCTCCGCACTCAAATCCTTTGGAGTTCGTCCAAACTCTGCCCTACTCTCTCTAGAATCCTCCCAAGGTGCCCCAAGCTCCCAAAAAGCCTCTCTCAAGCCTCTCTCAAGCCTTCGGAAGCACACTTCCAAGTAAAGTTTTTTCTTCCTTTCACTTTTTTGTCCAATTTTCTTAATATTGTTATTCCCTTTTAATTTCAATTATAAATGATGGGGTATGGTTTCACACCTCCCCCATACTTCTTTATTATTGTTTCAATGATGGGATACCCCTTTCTCTCTCATTAAATGCCTCCCATGTGCACTTGTTACTATGCCGAAATTTCGAAAGGAACTTCTCTCTCCTCATTTACATTCAAGCAATACTTTTGTATCATGAATCTAAATTCCATTACAATTTTTGGGACATGTATCTATATGAACTCCCCCCAATCTTACTATCCATTTCATGTAGATATGATGAGACACCCCTTTCTCTCTCATCAACCATTTTTATGAATTCTTATATCACACTGTTACGCTGCCGAAATTGCACAAATTTTCTAAGCCAATGCCATTATGTAGTGAATACCATGCCCATTTCTCCATAAAGGGTATTCAACTTCATGAACATTTACTTATTAATTATAAAGTTTCATTCCACATTCCTTTGTCATGTAATAAATGATTATGTTTTTTGAATCCATGTTTTATGATCCATGTGTCAAACTTATGCATTAACTGAAAAGGTTTAAGAAGGGTGATCCCTTATAGTGCTCCAATGAATTGGGTAAAGTATAGTATCATGATACATCATTTGAAATGAGTATTGACTCATGATAATTCAAGTGAAATGATGGTTTACTCGTGCTTCATGTGCAATGAGGATTTACTCATGCTTTATGTGCAATGGGCCTTGGCTCATGCTAATTCTGTGTTAAGTGTTGTTGCCACATTTTCATGTTATGATTATCATACTTTATCATGCCTTTAAGTCCATGTTTCTCTTATTCTCTATTGATAATCATATTTTCTAACATGTATTTTACTCCTCATGTATTCCATGTTTATTCCCTTTCTGGGCTTTATAGCTCACCCTTTTCTTATGCATGTCCTCAGGTTACCTCATTAAATGCTATGTATGAGGGAATGTAGTGGTCATGTGAAGGAAGTTTTCAATAAAGATGTTGTATTTCATGTTTTTAGTTGTTATGTAATGATCATAAGCCCCAAAGACATTCTAAATATCGATCTTCCACGTTGTATCGAGTGAATAGTTTATGTAATAAATCATGTGTAAGTTTGTAATAAAAGCAGGGTTGTCATAGTTGGTATCAGAGGATAGGTTTATTTATTTTTGGCATTAGGATTAGAAAACCCTAGTAAATCATTAGATACAAGACGAAGTACAATAAAAACTTCCCTATATTTTTTTGAGTATTGATTAAGTCGTTAATCGAAAAAATGCATCCCTCTATGGATACGAGCAGGTAGAGGCGGCTCTGGCATAGATGTATCCTAGGGGTAAATCCCGAAAACACCGCTTTGAGCTAGACTTGAATGGGAACTGGTGAACGACAACAGGCCTTGCTGCACTCTTGGTTACGACACCCCCGGGGGATATGATTTGGTAAATTCACAAGATTAGTATGAAACCTTATTAAGGGATTAAAAAACCCCTAAGAATATATGTTAGAAAGTAGATCATGAAAAGCCTAGATTGAAGCCTATTGATTCATAAGTTAAGGAAATAAAATTTAATTTATAATTCATCAACTTTTGTCTTTGGATTATCCTTTATGTGTTACCCCAAACTTTCCTTTTATTCTAGCAAATGGCCGGTAATAGGAGGACTCGGGCTAACAACTGATGTGAAGATCAGTGTGATGACTGTACTAATGAGATGCCTAGTCCAATGGGAGCGGGAATTGTGAACTTTGTCACGCTTCTCTCTCATATAACTCAAGATTTGAATGGAAACATGGGTCAAGAGGAACGTTCAACCCTCCCTATGAAAGAAAAAGTCGTTATGGATAGCTTCATGATACAAAGGCTTCCTACTTTAGTGGATCATCTGATCCCACGATCGTTGAAAAATGGATTAACTCCATTGAAAAGTTATTCTCCATCCTTCAATGTTCTGAAAAAGAGAAGGTTCTTCTGGTGAATTATCATATAGAGGGTGAAGCTGATCAATTGTGGACGTTGATCAAAAATATGAAGCTTGAGTAAGAGATCGAGGTGTTGGAATGGAAGGATTTCCGGAAGATGTTTTTCAATAAATATTTTTCGTTCATCCTCCGGCTTAAGATGGAAACATACTTCCTTTCCCTCAAGAAAAAAGGAGAAGAATCTGTTGGAGCATATGAGGAAAACTTCAAAAGGCTTGCATGATACGCTTACGGCTTTGTCGTTACCCCTGAAGGCAAAGTTGAACACTTTTTTGGTGGGTTGAAGCCTAGCCTACGGAAAGCATTAGTGATCCATGACTTCGACAGCTATGAGAAAATTGTGCGATGTTCCCTCATCATCAAAATGGATATCAGGGAATCACAATGGTATCATGGGGTCCAGAAGCATAAGGTGGACTTTAATGATGGATTTCCGATGGATAAATCCAACGTTGCTAAGAATATCTCACACCCCACTTGGAAAAAGTGAGGAAAGAAGAACCCTGAAAATTGCCTCAAGGGGACGAGGAAATGCTTTAGGGGTGGAAGAGAAGGGAACCTAGCTGTTAAATGTTATCAAGAAAGACCCGCGGCTTCGACAGAGGAGAGTAATGCTCCGTTCAAACCTCAACAAATCGTTAATTTCTACAACTACAAAGAACATGGGCATTTTGGAAATCAGTGCCCTAATCCAAGGGTTTTCGGAGGCAACCAAAAACAACCAAGGAAACAAGGAAGGAGTTTTGCCATCACTTCTGCCGAAGTGAAACCCGAAAACGAAGTGGTGACAGGTACGCTAGTTATTCATTCAAGAATAGTGAACGTTATTTTTGATTCAGGTTCTACGCATTCTTTTATATCTTGAAAGTTTAGTAGAACAATCCCAGCACCACCAAAAATCATGGAAGTGAAGATGTCGGTGAGTACGTCAAATGGGGAAATCATTGCATCCCATGAATATAAGTCCTCCCCTGTTATAATATGTGGATTGAATTTCCCAGTGAACCTCGTTATAATCCCTCTGGTAGAATTTGATTCAATTATTGGCATGGATTTCCTTTCCTTATATAGAGCCATCATAAATTTTCGGGATAGAGAAATCACACTCCATATGGAGAATCAACCCCCGATTCATCACAAGTGTAAGGAGGAAGATGAATCTCCCTTATATCCATCATCTCAATAATGGATATTACTTCCCTATGAGAATGCATATCTGGCTCAGATGATTGAGTCCAAGGAAGAAACCATCCTTGAAAAAATGCCTATTTTGAGGGAATTTGCTGAAGTGTTTCCCAGTGAACTGCCTAGTCTTCCTCTTAGAAGAGATGTTGAATTCTCATTTGAACATATACCAGGGGATCTACCAATATACAAGACTCCATATAGAATGGATGTAGTGGAGCTTAAAGAGATGAAGAAACAACTATAGGAGAATCTGGATAAAGGGTTTATACACCCAAGTGCTTCATCATGGGTTTCACCAGTCCTCTTCGTCAAGAAAAAGGATGGGTCAATGCGCCTTTGCATCGATTATCATGATCTCAACAAAATTATGATAAAGAACAAGTATCCTCTCCCACGAATTGATGACTTGTTCGATCATCTACGTGGAGCACAATACTTCTCCAAGGTGGACTTGTGGTCGGGATATTATCAAGTAAGGGTGAAGAAGGAAGATATACCCAAGACTGATTTCCACACAAGATACGGGCACTAGGAATTCATAGTAATGCCTTTCGGACTCACTAATTCTACAGAAATATTCACGGAATTGATGAATAGTCTTTACAGATTTCCTCGACAAATTTGTGGTAGTCTTTATAGATTATATTATAATATACTCCAAAACCAAGGAGGATCATGAGGAGCATTGAAGAACTGTATTATAGACTTTGCGCAAGGAGAATCTCTATGAAAAGTACATCAAGTGTGAGTTCCGGTTGAAGGAGGTTTCATTATTGGTCCATATCATCACAAGAAATGGGATATCTGTGGATCCCTACAAAATAGATGCAATTGAGGGATGGTCGAGGCCAACATCGGTAACAGATATCTGTAGCTTCTTGGGGTTAGATGGATTTTATCGACGATTTGTGAGAAATTTCTCACGATTGTTAAACACTCTTACCATGATAAATCGAAAGGGAGTAAAGTTTTCTTGGAGTGATGAATGCAAAGAAAGCCTCAAGGAGTTGAAAATGAGGCTTATCACTGCGCCGGTGCTCACTTTACCCACAAGTGGGGAACCTTTTGTGGTATTAAGTGATTCTTCAAAGAAGGGTTTAGGCTTTGTGCTGATGAAGAATGATAAAGTGATATCCTATGCCTCAAGGAAGATGAAAATCCATGAGCGAAACTATCCAACGCATGATCTAGAGTTGGCGGTGGTGATATTTTCCTTGAAAATCTGGCGACATTATCTCTATAGGGAGAAATGTGAGATATATACTGAACACAAGAGTCTTAAATATATATTCACACAGAAAGAGATTAATATGCGCTAGAGAATATGGATAGAGATCCTCAAGTATTATGACTATTCAATACATTACCACACTGGGAAAGTGAACAACGTGGCATATGCCCTAACTAGAAAGGACCCCGCGATTCTATCACTGATGAGAATTGAGAAGGATAAAATCTTCTTAGACTTGATGAAGATGGACATGGGAATCATAAAGAAGGGAACATCATCAATCCTTTCACAAATGATTTCTCAACCGTCTCTTTTGGAAGGTTTAAAGGATTCTCAAAAGGATGATATGGGAAATCTTGAAAAAGTAGAAGCTATCGAAAAAGGGAAATCCTCAGAGTTTAATGTTAATGATGAAGGAATTGTGCGATTTGGGAAAAGATTTTGTCTTCTATAAAGTCTGGAGCTGAAGAAAGAACTTTTGGATGATGCACATAGTTCAAATTTTTATATTCACTCAGGGAGCACAAATATGTATCGAGATCTCCGAGAAAACTTTTGGTGGGATAATATGATGAAGGAGATCACTGTATATACATCAAATTGCCTGGTGTTCCAGCAAGTGAAGGCAGAGAGGCAGAAGTCTAATGGGATGATGCAACCATTTCCCATACTAGAATGGAAATGGATGAACATCACCATGGACTTTGTCCATGGACTTCCGAGGGCATCCAAAGGTAATAATGCAATCTGGGTTCTGCTGGATTGTCTTACAAAGACTCCACACTTCATTACTATTCAGGAGGATTTCTCATTGGATCAACTGGCATGGATATATATCAGGGAAGTGGTAAGGCTGTATGGAGTACCACTATCTATTATGTCTGACCGAGATCCAAGATTCCCCTCTATGTTTTGGAAGAGTCTTCAACATTCTCCAGATACTGAACTAAACTTCAGTACGGCCTATCATCCTCAAACTGATGGCCAATCTGAGTGAACTATCCAAACACTTGAGGACATGTTGAGAGCGTGCTCAATGGACATTAAAGGATGATAGGATCAGCATCTTCCTCTAGTTGAGTTCTCTTATAATAATAGTTTCCACTCGAGCATCCAAATGGAACCATATGAAGGCCTTTATGGAAAAGGTGTAGAACACCGGTGTGTTGGGATGAGGTCAGTGAACGTAAGCTGTTTGGACCGGAAAGCGTCGAGGAAATGGTGGAGAAGGTGAAAACCATTCAGCAACATATCAAGGAATCCCAGAGTCATCAAAAGATTTATGTAGATAATCATCAACGTGAACTTGAGTTTAATGTTGGAGACATGGTTTTTCTATGCATATCTCCTTGGAATAAGTTCATGAGGTTTGGAAAGAAAGGGAAGTTAAGTCCAAGGTACATCGGCCCCTTCGAGATTCTTGATCGTGTCGGGGTTGTGGCCTATCGACTAGCACTTCCACCTACCAGGGCCAACTTACATGATTTCTTTCATGTATCCCTCTTAAGTTATTACATACCGGACCCTTCGCATGTACTCTCTTATGAGGTAGTACAGTTGGAGAATGATCTTTTTTATGAGGAGCAGCTAGTGATGATCTTAGATCATAGAGAAAAAGTTCAATGAAATAAGGCAATGCCCCTCATCAAGGTGTTGTGGCGAAACCACAAGCTTGAAGAAGCGACATGGGAATCGGAGTAAATGATGAAGCTGATTTACCCACATATGTTTTAGTGTGGGGAAAGGAAATTTCAAGGGAGAAATTTCTTAAGGGGGAATATTGTAACGACCCAAAGTTTCATTAATGGAAATCCCACTTGATATAATTAAATGTCTCTTTATGTAATTTTTTTTATAAAATGTCAACTTCTTTGGTTTTATGTTATGAATTTTGACCGTTGAAAATATAGACATTGAACAGTGATCACATGATTAGTATAAATATAGGGCCTTAACAAATCTAATTTACTCAGACAAAAGAAGCGATTGGCTCATCCAGTAGAATTACTCCATATGAAGCCCGTTTGTCAGAGCTCAGAAAAGAGGTGGTATCCTTGGGTTTCTCTCTTGACCAAGCCCAAGTTGAGCTTCATCATTTCAAGCTCGAACGGGACCGTCTACTGGAAAAGTGGAAGTTGATAGAGATTAACACTCAAGCGATGTTATTCGAGCCACCCCAAGAGTCTGTCACCATTGCACACCTTACCCATAGGTGTTATGCAGATATTTTAAGGGGTTATGTAACAAATCTCTATTACTATGTTCATGTATATTATTTTTTTTATATAATAATGAATATACCTTCTTGTCATTATTGACACTTTGTAATTTTTTTTTGAAGCACAAATAGTATTTTATTAGTTAATATTCAGATAAGAGATCTATTTTGATGAATTAATGGATTTTTTAATTAAATAATTTTTTAATAAAATATTATTATTATTATTAAATTAATTTTTATTAAATATAAATCATCTTATACTTTTATGAATGCAATTTTAGTTTTTTATTAAGGTTTGAAAGCCATTTTTGTCCAAACCCGTGAATTTTCGAAAAATGTCGGTGTTTATTTAAAACGTGAAAATTAACATATTTAGAAAATTATTTAGATAAAATTAATGTTTTTTTCTAGAATGAAGATGCCAAAATTATCCAACGGTGAATTGTTCATAATTTTCTGAGACAGTCAAATTTTTGGGTAAAAATTAAATACCATTTAAATATATAATGTGTTTTATGACATCATAATGACCCAATAGTGATGTATTAAAATACTATAAGCTTTATGTTCAGCCAATATATGTTTTCCCATTAAAATAACATGATTTTTGGTTTGTTTGATATATTTTACAAAGCATTAATGGACCCCTCAAGACTTATTAAACATCTTGTCTTTTTAAATTATTTTCCATGGGAGTATTACTCACCTCCCCATAAGAAACCCCATTATTTTAAGAAGTTTGGACTTTGGAATTATAAAATATTGTTTTCCTCTTCCATTTTCCAAAAAACCATGGGCAAAAACCATGATCTAATTTGTGGTTTGGATTAGTTTAATGTAAGGGGTCCCAAACCTAAAGAATAAATAATTCACTCACCTTTTCTATATAAACCCACCCAAGCTCCCACTTCCTCCTCAATAAAATCCTTTGGAGTTCATCCAACCTCTGCCCTACTCTTTATAGAATCCTCCCAAGGTTCCCCAAGCTCCCATGAAGCCTCTCTCAAGCCTCTCTCAAACCTTTGGAAGCATACTTCCAAGTAAGGGTTTTTCTTCCTTTCACTTTTTTGGCAAATTTTCTTAATATTTTTATGCCCTTTTAATTTCAATTATAAATTCTGGGGTATGGTTTCAAACCTCCCCCATACATCCCTCTTATTTTTTGAATGATGGGATACCCTTTTCTGTCTCATTAAATGCCTCCCATGTACACCCATTACTATGACGAAATTCCGAAAGGAACTTCTCTCTCTTCATTTACATTCAAGCAATACTTTTGTATCATGAGTCTAAATTCCATTACAATTGTTGAGAAATGTATCTATATGACCCCCCCCCTTACATTCCATTTCATATAGATATTATGATACACCCCTTTCTCTCTCATCAACCATTCTTATGAATTCTTATATCACGCCATTACGCTGCCGAAATTGAACCAATTTCCTAAGATAATGCCATTGTGTAGTGAATACCATGCCCATTTCACCATCATGTTTATTCACCTTCATGAACATTCATTTATTAATTATAAATCTTCATTCTACATTCCATTGTCATGGAATAAATGATTATGTTTTATGAATTCATGTTTTATGATCCATGTGGCACACTTATGCATGAAATTAAATGTTTAATAAGGGTGCGCCCTTATAGCGATCCAATGCGTTGGGTAAAGTATAGTATCATGATACATCATGTGCAATGAGTGTTGACTCATGATAATTCAAGTGCAAAGAGGGTTTACTCATGCTTCATGTGAAATTAGGATTTACTCGTGCTTCATGTGCAATGGGCCTTGGCTCATGCTAATTCTATGTTAAGTGTTGTTTCCACATTTTCATGTTATGATAAGAATGCTTTATCATGCCTTTAAATCCATGTTTCTCTTGTGTTCTATTGATATGCCTATTGTCTAAAATGTATTGTACTCCTCATGTATTCCATGTTTATTCCCTTATTGGGCTATATAGCTCACCCTTTTCGTATGCATGTCCTCATGTTATCCCATGCAGTGCTAAGTACGAGGGAATGTAGTGGTCATGTAAAGAAAGTTTTCAATAAAGATGTTGTATTTCATGTTTTAAGTTGTTATGTAATGATCCTAATCCCCAAAGACACTAGACCTCTCGATCTTCCATGTTGTAACAAGTGAGTAGTTTATGTAATAAATCATGTTTAAGTTTTTAATAAAAGCTGGTTTTTCATATAATCATTATATACAAAATTATATCTATCCTTGAGAAGAGGTTATGGAAAATGAATTATGTTGGTTCAGAAGCTGGTAGTCTATTGTTTACATAATCAACGGTTTTTTTCTCATTTGAGGGAGGAGGATATGGATGTAGTTCATGACCATAAAATAATAAAAAATCTATGTATAATTAATATTATTATTTTTATATATAATAATGTTTTGTTGAGATTTTATTTATATGTGAGAAGAATTGAAATAAAATTCTTGGTTAACGATGATGCCTCTTATTCAGACAACTTCTCTAGGATTGAACCAAAGCCATTCTAGGTTGGGTTTATTATCAAAAAAAGATTCTAGGATGATGTCAGGGAATTAATAAATTGATTTTTAATTTATTGAATTAACCAATGTGTTTTCGATGTGTTTAAAGGAGAGGATATTTGCTGTCCTTTTATAGGTGAGGGAGAGGACACAATTGGAATTTTGGGAAAAGAAAGAATTACACCCAAGTTTTTCTCTTTGAAAAAGGATAAAAAAATATCCATTTTTATACCCAATAAGATATAAGGTCTAAATATTAATATAATATATGAATTAGAAATGTTTCTGAAGATTTTTTACCATTATCATTTTATTTTAACCCCTCAATAAAATCTTTTTTACTTTAATCACGATAATTATTTTTTATTATTTTTACTATTAATAATAATAAAAATTTATTTATATCATATTAGATGATAAAAATTATTCTGACTAAAAATATGGAATCAATTTTTACCAATTAAAATTAATGAATTGGTATGTATTAATTTAAGATTAAACATGCAGACGTGTCAAAAAAACTAGTTTTCAAGAAATGAAATTTTCAAGCATAAGATGGTCTTATTACAACTATAAAAAAATCAATAGTAATTAAATGAATATAAATAAATATTTATACATATATAATCCAAAAATTTAATTTAAATCATTCATCATTAGGGTTTATTTTAATTAATTAAAATGGATAAACATTATGACCTTTCAATCACTTTTATAAAAATGTGTTTTTAAACCAGACCATAAACTTATGCTAAAATCCATTATAATTATTATCTAAATGTAATTATATGGATTTAATATAAATAGATAAAACTTATTTCAAATTTAAATCAAATTAAAAGAAAAATGAGACTTTTAAATCACTTATCCTCGACATCCTAATTTTCATATGGTTGTACAACCCATTTCTTTAGTATAGACTATAACAACATGAGACACAAACTCTCAGATCTGGTGCTAAAAACATTCTTGGGTATTTTTTAATAAAAAGTAACTATAAAATATACAATCTAGTAAACATCTAAGGATATCTTTCTAGTCCAGGTTTTGGAAGATTAGAATGATATGTACATCATATTAGTGTTTAATACAATTTATCTAATAACATTTATTTTTTCCTCACTTGAACTAGATCCATAATTAATCAAAACTCTTTTTAAAATTTAAATGAACCTATAAAAAACATTCTAAAACATATGGTGAGCATAAAATTTCACAATAAGGGGTTTTAAAACCACTGAAAAAATAATTAAAAATATTTTTCAAAAAAATGTTTTTAGAACATTTTATTTTATGTTTAATACAAAATTGATAATTTTTATAAAAATATGAATATAGGGTCTCCAAAAATATCCATAAGAAATATTGTTCAAATCTATTGAAAATACATATCATTTTGAAAATCCATTTAATTTCAAGATATATTAACCTATGAAAATAGGCAGATTTATCATTAAAAACATTTAGAATCTTTTCATTGAATATAATAATTATTTTATAGAACATAATGATATTTTGAAATCCTAAAGAAAATCATGAGGCCACTAGTAGTGTCACCTTGAAGAAAATGTCCCATTGTGGTCATGGGATTACTCTTCATTCCTCATCATCACACTCAACACCCAATCACCAAATTTTTAAATAAGACATTTTAAAAAATCTTGATTTCCCATTATAATTCCACTAAAATATCCTTCAAAAAATATATAACATATTTTCAATAGGAAAATAATTTTATATCACATACAATTTTTCCAAATATTTATTTAGAAAATCTCTATTATTTCACAGAGATTTGGATAAATCCATAATATATACAAAATACTTATCGAATAATTCCTATAAAGAAATATAAGATATTATACATATTAAGGTACATAAATTCAAAAAAAAATAATGAATAATTATATTGGATGGGCATGCCTATGATTATGTTTTACATACATAAATTTTAAGGAAGGTTTAATGCATAAAAATGATCACTTTAAAACCCATGTATTATTTTTAAAAACCAATTTAAAATTTTTAAATGCAAATTTTATATAATTTCTTATGAAAATGGTTTTAAAAATAGAAAAAAAAAATTTCCCCATAATTCAGGTCTTAAAATATTATAAAGAGAACTATTTACCATATAACATGGACTTTGATAAAAATACATAATCATGAAAAAACAAAACAAAATATTTTGAAATCATAAAACACTCATACTAAATTTAATTAAAACTTGAATAAATAATATTTACATAAAATAATAATTTCAGAATTTGTAAATTTAAATATAATAAAATTTCCCTTAAAATAATATACATTTGAAAATATAAATCCCTTACTAAAATGAATTTTAAAATAAAATACATAGATTTTAAAATATATTTGTACCTTACCTAAAATAAATGTTTTTGAAATATATTCATAGGTTCTTTTATATAAAAAATTAATCCCTTACTTAAAAATAGGTTTCAGAGAACCATAAATTTAATCATTTAAATCAAATAATCCTTAAAAAAAGAGGATTTTCAAAAAAACCCCAAAATCATAAAAAAAATGTTATGTTTTTAAAATCAGAGAAAGAAAAGAGTTATTTCCCAATATGAAAATAGTAACTTAGAAAATATTACTCCCACACTAACTTGAATTCAATTTTTCATAAAAAAAATTAATATGTAAAATTTTAATTCCCTTTAAAAATATATGATTGAAATCATAAATCCAAAAAAAATAATTAAAATCACACTTTTAATAAAAAAATATACATAAGAAATATAATTTCAAAATTGGATTTCCCCTTACGTTCTTGTTAATTGACATTGAGTCCTCCATTTGTATGAATCCTTTAAGAGTTAAGTCCTATAACCTAAATCCAAACTCCCCCTCTATCTAATGTGGTTATAATTATATATTAGTATAATCCTTTAATATGGATTCCCTCACTTTAGGAAAACTAGGTGAAAAAACTCTTTATATAGACCAACATTATCCAATTACTATATAGTTACATTATTAGCCATGTGAGTGGGGAGATCATCAAATAGCATGGGTTTTAGCTATACCTATCCCTCAAAAACGATCATATATTGTTCTATTTATTCTTAATTCCTTTAAAAAAAGTAATATATATTTATATATATATACCACATGTTTATTGTTCATATAGAGGACTCTGAAATAGTGGAATTTGAATAAGTGTAGGAACTAACATTATTTCATCACACGTGTGTTCACTGTGTAAAATGTGAATATATTCAGTAGGAGACCACATCATAGTAGCACATATAGGTGGTAGCTATAAAATTACAATGTGTGTTGGATGATTTAAGGGTTGGATAGTGAGGTATGGTTGTGGTGCAATGATGTCTGTTAAAGGTAGTGATAGGATAACAGGGTAACTTGATTGTGTTGGTGTAGTGAGCCAGTGGTGATGGAATATCTGATACCGCTTGGGTCGAGCTCATGAAGTGACAAGTGGTGAGGAAAATTTGTTGTAGTGGAAGAGTTTTGTGTAATTGTTATGGTTTTAAGAGGCGGAAATGGCTCTCCAACATCAATGGGTGGCTTGTTGTGGTGAACGGTGATAATGAGCTTTAGCGGTGGGGCTTCATCAATGGTGTGCGGTTGAACACAACCTCCCCATGCCATTTCTGGTTTTTTCTTTCCTATTCATGTTATATATGTGTGTTTATGTGTGTTCATCAATATATTTATATTTATATTTTTCCACTTTTCATATGTATATATATATATATCCTTATTTAATAATCTAAACTCAAATCTTTAATTAATAAAGTGTAGATATATATATATATTTATATTGTTAGTTTATTTAAATTATATATACATATGTATATATATATGTTTTTATGGATACATGTATATTTATATTTAAACACGAGTTATCTAGTTTTATTATTATTCTCATTAAAATTTTACATTAATTTATTGTAATTCAATTACATTTATATTCATTTAATATTTTAAGGCCCATAGTTTTGACAGTACTTAGAAAACAGTGTTCTTATTTTAAATTTTTCTCTTATTAAATAATTATTCATATGTGTTTATTTTAAATTATATTGAAGTCAACATTTTTAAATCTCTTTCAGTTACATAATTTTCATTTTATTATATTTTTATTTAGTAAGATATATTATACTTTTTATAACTATGTTAATCAACTTCCATTTTTACCAACAATTTATTTATTTTTAAATAATAATAATAACGTATTATATTCTTATATATAGATATATATTTAAATTAAATCATGTAAATCAACTATTAATAATGTTTTATAATTTTTATAAATATGGTCAAAGTAGAATATATATACATATAATAGATAACTCGAGCTATATTTCATACACTATAATTATTATTATATTAATGTAATAATACTATTATTAAGATTATTTGTCATAAATTATTCTAAAATTGTAATTTATATATTCTCTTTGTCATAATAATTAACATTTTACCATCATATATTATAATTATAATTTAATATATTAATTCATAAAATAAACTCAAATATAAATAATGTAGTTTTAAATATAATATGAATGTTTTATTTTAATTTATTCTATGATCTTGAAAGAAAATATAATATTAAAAGAATAAAATTATTTTAAAATCATCTAGTGTAAAACATTTGATTTTTTCACAAGGATATAGCCTTCAAACTGAGATATTATGACCATGAGAAAAACACTCGTGGCTATAGTGGTTCACACTGGTAGTAATAGAAATGAGAAATTTTTTCCAAGGTTATAACCTTTAAACCAAGATATAACACTCAAACCTTATGTGTGTAATAATTATGTTACTAATAAAAAATTTTATTTCAAAAAAACTATATATATACATAAAGGAATTCATAGGGTTGTGTTGGAATATTTTATAGAGTTTACCTGAGACATGGTTTTCAAACCCCTCATTAGAATTTGTTTTACATACCGTATAGCCCTGGGTAGGGTGGTCCTGGATATAGGGTATTACGTGGAATTTTTGATGTCAAGCCACTGTAATTTCTATTGGCTATATCCATGATCAATACCAATGTAAATAGCTCCATAATCTATCATCACAACTTTAGTAGCCATGGGCCAGTGGCTGTAGCCATAGGTAACTGGGATAGAGCCAGGAAAATGGATCATGTATATAGCCTTTCTTTCTACTTTTATACATCTAATATAATAGGGTAATGGTCATTTTGTAACCTAAGAACCATGGAGTTATGACATCCCAAGAACTAAATTCTTAAAAAATAACATCTTGGTATAAAAACCCTACTCTTTATTTCATGCTTAAACATGATTTTTTATATAAACTTGCACTTAATACAACTAAAACGATCGAGATTTTTAGTTTCATTACGGATTAAAAAAATTATATAAGAATATAAAACATTAATTACACAACTTTATTGAAATCATCTTTTACATGACAATAGCATTCCATCGTACTTAGAAATGCATGGAATAACCTAGGGACTTACATAAGTAAAGGGTCAGCTATAAATCCTTGTTTGGGAATAAACATAGAATATAATGAGGAAGAAAATACATGTTATTCAATAGGAATATAAATGGAGTGAAAAATAAAAATTAACATAAAGTTATGATATATAATGATATTTATAACATGGAAATGTGCCAACAACATACAACATGATAATAGCATGAGCCAATGCTCATTGAACATGGATTGACATGAGTAAACCCTCCTATCACATGAATTATCATGAGTAAAAACTCATTTCACATGTATTATCTTGATTAAACCCTCATTTCACATGGTGTATCATGATATTAAACATTACCCAATGCATTGGAGTGTTATTAGTGTGCACCCTTCACAACCATTTCATTTCATGCATAAGTGTGCCACA
This sequence comes from Viscum album, assembly GCA_963277665.1. Taxonomy (NCBI): domain Eukaryota; kingdom Viridiplantae; phylum Streptophyta; class Magnoliopsida; order Santalales; family Viscaceae; genus Viscum; species Viscum album. The sequence continues at coordinate 1,466,015,432 of OY728140.1, read as the reverse complement.
CAGATCATATAAAATAGAATCATTAAACATCAAAAGTTTTTTCACCATAAATTAATGATTAATAAATAAATTTATGTCCCCAATCAATTATCATAAAGGGGAATACCCTTGATTGAGAAATGGGTACGGTATTCACTACACAATGATTTTGGCATGAAAAATTGTGGTGCAATTTTGACACTATAATCAAGTCAAATAGAAGTTAGTAAAATGGGTTGATGAGAGAGAAATGGCTATATCATCATTTATACATGAAATGGATATTAATGGGATAATGTAACAGAATATTCCAACATATGAAATGGAATTTATGATGCATAATATAAAACAAGTTCTTGAATGGGAATGAGGAGTGAGAAATCTCTTACAGAATTTTGGCATGGTAATGGGTGAATATAAAGGTTGATGGATGGCTTAATGAGAGTGTAATGAATCTGTAATTACATATAAAAAATGTAATGTAAGGGTAGTATGTTTGTACATATTCCAATGTATGCAAATTTAAATTAAAAGGCATATCACAGAAGGAGTGATTGATAAAAGAGGAGGGTGGAAGATCCCTTACTTGGATGTGTGATCCCAAAGGCTTGGGGGAGGATTCTTTGGAGCTTAGGGGATGCCTTGGGAGGACTCTAGAGGGTATTTCATAGAGGTTTGTCATCCTTAAAATAGCTTGACTGAAGAGAAATGTGATATTGGATGGGTTTATGTGGGAAAGGATGGGGATTTCTTTATTAATATGGTTTTGAACACTACATAATAAAATATTCAAAACCATAAACCATACCATGGTTTTTTCTCATAGTTTCTGGAAAAGTGGAGTGGAATACATTAAGTTATAGAGATAAGAGATGAAGATATTAAAATATTCCCCTTGATTATGTGGAGTTAAGTCACACTTTCAAGGAAATGATTTTAAAATCTTAAAATATTTTATATGTCAAGGAGGACTCAGTAAGGCTTTATAAAATAAATCAAATAAACCTAAAATTAAATTATTTTAAATGAAAAAATATTTTTTTTCTAAGTTACCTATAATAATATTTTATTACATAACTATTGGATCATTATGATGTCATAAAGCACATTATATATTTATACAGTATTTAATTTTTACCAAAAAATTTGATTTTCTCAATTAAATTATGAAAAATTCAGTGTTGGATAATTTTGACATCCTGATTCCAAAAAAAATATTCATTTTATATAGATAATTTTTTAAATATGTGAATTTTTAACTTTTAATATAAAAAATTGATATTTATTGAAAATTGACGGGTTTTGACAAAAACAGTTTTCAAACCTTAATTAATATTAAATTTGACTTCATAAATATTATACAATGATTTATATTTAATAAAAGTAATTTAATAAAAATATTTTATTATTATTTAATTAAAAATAAATTAATTCCCCAAAATATATTTCTTAATTGAATTTGAATATTAACCAAAAATACTATTTGTGCTTTAAAAATCATTTACAAAGTAAGATTAAAAAATTAATGTATATTCATTATTATATAAAAAAATAATGCACATAATCATAATTCTAGGGTCATGTTACATATCCCTTTATTACATCATAATACGCCCTAAGAGTAAGGTGTGCGATGGTGGGGCTTTCATGGAGCCGTTCAGTGAACATGGTTTGGGTTGTGATCTCGATGATCTTGAACTTCTTTTGTAAACAGTTTTTCTCATTATAAAGTTGTTGGATATAATCTTGGGATTGGTCTAGAAAATATCCCAAAAATCTTATCTCCCTTGGAAGCTCTGAAAATGGGTTTTATAGGGTATGATCATAATAGTTGGGGGCATAACTTTCTTTTTCTGTGCGAAAACTAATTCTTAAAACCCTATATTTATACTAGTAATGTGATCACTGTTCAAAATCAACATTATCAATGGTAAGGATACATAAAATTATTTTAAATCCAATTGAATATAATAAAGCAAAAGGATTACATGTTTTTTCTATATCCATAAGACATGTAATTAAAAGAAATGTAAGTTTATTCTTAAATGTCCAGGTCGTTAAAACATCCCCCCCCCCCCCCCCCGAAGAAATTTCACCCTTGAAATTTTGTTTTCCCATAATAAAAAAGATAAGGGTAACCCTTCCTCATCACTTCCTCCGGTTGCCACATTTCCTCTTAAAACATTTGGTTTCTCCACAACACATTGATGAGGGGCATTCTCTTATTTTGCATAATTTTTTCTCTATGATCTAATATATTCACTAGCTTTACATCATATGAGAGTTTATTATCCAATGGTACCACATCTATATTGAGTAATTGTGATGGGTCTGGTATGTACTTCTTCAGGAGAGATACATGGAATATATCATGTTCTTGAGATAGGTTCTGTGAGAGTTCTAGTCGATAGGCTACTTCCATGATGCGATCAAAAATCCTAAAATGGCTAATGTACATTGGACTAATCTTTCCCTTATTCTCAAATCTCATAACTCTCTTCCATGGAGATATTCAAATGAATACCATGTTTCCAACATCAAAATCTAGGTCTCATCGATGATTTCCATTGTAGCTCTTTTTTTAACTCTGAGCAACTTTGATATGCTGCTTGATGGTCTTAACCATCTCATCCATTTCTTCAACAATTTCTTGAACTAGAAGTCTACATTAGCCAACTTCATCTCATAATGCCAGTTTTTTGCAACTCTTCCCATAAAGGGCTTCATAAAGATCCATTTTTATTATTGAGTGGAAACTATTATTATAAAAGAACTCCACCGAAGACTTATCTTGGTCTCATTCACCTTTGAAGTCCATTGAGAAAGCTCTCAACATGTCCTTATGTGTCTGGATAGTTCACTTAGATTGGCCATCAGTGTGAGGGTCATAGGTAGTGTTGATGTTCAACTCAGTGTTTAGAGAATATTGTAGACTCTTCTATAACATATAGGAGAATCATGGATCTCAGATAGACATAATAGATAGTGGTACTCCATGTAGCCTTACCAATTCTCTAATGTCTAAATGTGTCGGTTGATCTGGTGAGAAATCCTCTAGAATTAAAATGAAGTGTTTATTATTTATAAGATAATCCACATAAACCCATATAGAATTGTCTTCATTGGATTTCTTTGGAATTTTGGTGACAAATTTCGTGGTGGTGTTTTCCCATTTCAATATTGGTATGGGTAATGGTTTCATCATCCCCTTATACTTCTACCTCTCAACCTTCAATTTCTGACATACTAAGCACTTTGTTTTATATTTACTAGTCTTCTTCTTTATGTTATCCCACTAATAGTTCTTCTAGAGATCTCAATACATCTTTGTGTTTCTAGGGTGAATAGAGAAATTTAAATTATGTGCATCATCCAAATTTTTTTGCTTCATATTTGATGGAACACATAGTCTATACCCAAATATCACTATTCATTCTTCATTAACCTTGAACTCCTCGGATTTCTTCATTATGATAGTTTCTACTTTCTTCTAAATTCTCACATAATATTTTTAAGCATCCTTTAACCTTTCCCAAAGAGAGGTTGAGAAATAATTTGTGAAAGGATTGATGATGTTCCCTTATTTATGATTCCCATGTCCATGTTCATCAAATCTAAGATGATTAGATCCTTTTAAATTCTCATCAATGATAAAATGGATAGGTAATTTATACATAGATCATTTTTCACCTTGGTCGCTTTCCTAGGGTGGTAATGGATTGAGTATTCATAATCCATGATAAGATCTAACCATCTTCACTGGCACATATTCATCTCCTTCTATGTGAATATATATTTGACACATTTCTAATCTGTTTATATTTCACACTTCTCCCCCAAGAGATAATTCCTCTAAATATTCAATACAAATATCACAGATTCCAACTCCAAATTATGTGTGGGATAGTTTTTCTCAATAATTTTCAACTTCCTTGATGAATAGGCAATGACTTTGTCATTCTACATCAACACGCATCCCATGACTTTCTTCGAAGCATCACTAAATATTATGAAAAATCCCCACTTGTGGGTAGTGTGAGCATATGGGTAGTGAAAAGCCTTTTTTTCAACTCCATTAGTCTTTATTATCATTCATAATTATAAGAAAACATGACTCCATTTCGATTTATCTTGGTAAAAGGGTTTGACAATCGTGAAACATTTCTCACAAATCAGTGATAATATCCATCTAACCATCTAAAGATATGGATATCCATCATAGATGTCGGTCGCGGCCATCCATCAATTGGATTTCTTTAGGGATCCATATATATCCCATATCTTGTGATGATATTCCCAAACAATGAGACATCCTTCAACAAAAACTCACACTTTTTTAACTTTTCATTCAGCTTCTCCTTCCACATGGTCTCTAGTGCAGTGCTTAGATGCTCCTCATGATCCTACTTTGTTTTGGAGTATATTATAATATCATCAATAAAGGCTACCACTAATTTGTCAAGGTAATCTCTAAAGACACTATTCATCATCTACATGAATATTTTTAGAGAATAAGTGAGTCCGAATGGCATTACTATGAATTTATAGTGCTTATACCTTGTTAAAAAAGAAGTCTGGGGGATATCCTCCTTCACCTTAACATAGTAATGTCCCAATCATAGATCCACCTTAGAGAAGTATTGTTCTCCAGATAGTTGATTGAATAATTAATCAATTCATGGAAAAGGATACATTTTCTTTATTTTGATTTTAATAAGATCGCAATAATCATTGAAAAGGTTCATTGACTCATCCTTCTTCTTGATAAAGAGGACCGATGCACCCCATTGCGATGTACTTCTGCATGTAAACCCTTTAACCAAATTCTGTTGTAGTTTTTTCTTTATATAAGGCCTTATCCTTAATCATTACATAATTTTTTGTTAATTCAAGAATTTACATTGAGTATCTTTTCAGGTTTAGAGTTTTAGAGAATTAGGCCCTAACTATTACATTACATCTCAAATATTACAAAGTAGACACTTCTACTCTATCCAATTTTTTCATAATTATGAAACTCTTTAAGTAAAACAAGAATTATTTTATTGATGAAAATATTCTTGAATTCTTCCTTTCTTTTACCCTTCCTTATAACCTGTAAAAAAACATTTCAAAAACATAGGATGTGCATAATAATCTTAGTAAGGAATATAAAATAAGGAAATAAACATTAGTCCATGAATACATAAAAATCAATCAAACTATACATTTTATTCATAAAACATAATCTCTTTAACATACCTCATGAAATCATAATATTTACAAACAACTCATAGAAATCATAAATCATATTAGTAACTTGTGGCATCCATAACATACTTATATTGTATATTTCACTGCTACATAGTGAGTGACCTTCATGGTTACTTTTGGAATACCCATCATAGTATATTCCATAAATCTATTAGGATAAACCTTAACATTTACCTCCATCAGAATACTCAAATCATTGGAGAGATATCATAGGATTAACCAATATAGGTTTATCACAAAACCACCTATATTTGGTTTATCACGTAACCACCCATCAAATTTCCTTATACCATTACATAATCATAACACATAAAATATTGAAATTATTAATATTTCACTCATCAATCACAAGAAATACATTCAATGTATTGAAATACTCAATCTAATTTTGAAACCATTTAAAACATTTCATAAAGATATTTTTTAATCGAAGTGTCCCATAACACTTTAAAAATATTAAAGGAATTAACATTTTAAAACAATAATTTTTATATAAATAAATAATTAAAACCATTTAAAAAACATGGACATTAATGAGAAATACTTAGAAGAATAAATCATCAAAATATTTAAAATGATGTATTTGTTAAATAGACCATTACAAATTGGAAAAATATATGAATAAAAATAATTAAATAATAAATTAAACAAAACTTATAATATCATGAGAATAAAGATTTTCATGATATAATATTTAGATGGGCACTATATACACCATAAAAGAGAATTGGTGTGTATGATCCTGATTTTTTTTTCTCAAGGTATATTTTATTGAAGGTTTGTTTTGAACTCTTCTTTTTGGAAAGATAATGTTTTCCCATGTTCATCTGATGTATTGGGGGTGTTATAGGGGATTGACGCATGAAAAGTTTAGGAAAAGATAGTTCCATGAAATATTACATGGTTTCCACATGGTTAGTTCAAACTGTGTGGGGTATCCAAGATAACCGTGCAACCATGGGCAGAGGCTTATGCATGGTTGAAGTATAGTTAAGAAAATTGTGTGGGAATCCCGGGAAACTATGTGAAAGGGGATTTTTGGGGAAGTATATTTTTCATGGTTTTCCAAACCATATGGGTAAATTGTATAGCCCAAAAAAGTTGGAAAAATTTACAAAATTGTCACTCCAGGTTTTTAAACCCTAACTCAGGATTTTACTCCATTCTTACCCTCTCAACCCTATTAATGAACCAATACCTCAAAGAGCTCCTGAGGATCAATCTCCCTCAATTATTCATATTTTTTAGTTCCTTAAGTTGTGGATCAAAGATCTGGGTAAGGATAATCCCACTCTTTCTTCTCTTTTCAGTTTAAGGATTTCACCACATCCTTCTCTCTATCTGAAGCTCTAAGACATTTTAATTTTTAGAGATATTGAGGTTGAGGTTTCAAAGGGTGGTTTAATCTAGATCTATGACTTCGATTGTGAGTGTGTTCTTCATCGGATTTGATGTAGGTGCTCTATAAGTTATATCCCGTATTTTTTAAGTAGATTTGTGTATATGAGTATGTGTTCATACTTTCCACTTATTGTGATTTAGATGTCTTTGGTGGGATTTGGTAGAATGATCTTATAAATAATTATTTTAAACACTCATGATCTCTGTTGGATGTGTCGAGGATGATTTGACCAATTTGGGGCAACCCATTGGGTGTGCCGACCTTTCTAAACCTAGAAATTGGCAAGGTCATGTGTGGAATTGATGTTTGATAACCTAGATCCTATGTTGAACATGTTGGTATGGTTAGTTGGATTGAATATGTAAATTTTGTGTTTGTACTAGGTTTTATTATGGCTTAAGGGGTGGTTTGGAATGGCTTAGAAGTGGGTTAATCAGGTTAAATTGGATTATGTCTAATGGTATATGATTTATGTTAAAATGCCAAATATGACTAGTATAAATGAATTGATGAGGATGTTAAATTGTAAATGTCTTGTGAATATAGAACATATAAATGGTTGCGTGGGGGAATTTATAAATATGGAATTATTTAGTACATGAGAAATGTTATTGAACTAATAAATGGGATAAATGGGTTAAATTATGGTCATTGATGAATATTGACCAAAGAATCGGGGTTGTTGAATAAACATAAATGGTTAAGGCAGGAGAATGGGAATTTTACTAAATGATATTGAATTTTAATTGGTATATGTTTTATTAGGTTATGGCATATTATTAATTCCCATGTTGTTTGTTATTATTTTTTATTTATGATTTTTAATGGAATTGGTTGTGTTATGTTGTGTTATAATATGGTTGTCGTGATTTAATAAATAAGCATGTGCACATGGATTGGTATAGTGGGGTATTGACATGAGGTTCTATGCCCATGGGTCGAGTTATACTAAAGCTCTAAATTTCACACCAAAATGCATGGGTTCGGGAAGGGGATGGAGGATCTATTCCCATAACAGTTGCATTCCACCCTGACCAAGGATTCGAGGTGAGGATAATGCATTGTTGTGAAATGTGTATCCCGAGTGAGATAGGGAATTAATTTATTTCCCCAATGCATTGTGATTGATTTCCTTATACCCTTGTGTAGATTATAATTATGCCTAACCCATGTAACATGTGATCAAAATGGATTAAGGAATATAGATGGTATAAAAGTGAAATTGGGATAAATTCTAGGCGTTAATTAAGTTAACCTTGGATATCTAATGGCACTTGAGTTTTATTTTTTGTTACTTACCATTTATTTTATACTTTTTTGATGTATATGTTAGATTTTTTATTGTGTAGACATCATTGGTGGAGGCCTACTGAGTTTTGTACTCACACCCTTCTCGATCCACCATTGGGTACCCGAGAAGATCTCATGGTTGTAGGTCAGGACAATGGCAGAGGCCCTACACTAAGATATTGAGTTTTGATCAAGATGTACATAGAGAAGGATCAGTACATAGATTCGAGACCCATTTTAGATTTAACCGTTTGATTTATTTTAGGATTTATTCACCTTGCACTACTAGAATGGCATGGCATGGTTGTATTTGATTAGTGGTGTGTACCTTGTTTGGGAAACGTTTGGTTGTACATTTTTATTGGTTATTTCATATTTCTTTTTTATTTATATTTTTTTCTGTTGTGGATTACTCTAAAAAAGAGGGTATAGTCTCCCCATGTGACTTATTAGACCTTTGTCCCTAGTCGGCAGCCTCTGGTTTACGAGGAACCATGCTTGAGGTCCTGTGTGGACTTGGCTCAGGGCACCGATTAGTGGCTTCTAGGTTGGGGATGTTACAAAGTAGTATAAGAGGGATTATTTTCTCTTTCTTACTATTTGGGGATGGTTGATAGGATATTAGAATGTGTTGGGCCTTGGTAATGAGCTCATTCTTGGGAGTATCTAACCCATGTACGAGGCAAATCCCAAGTCACCTTCGGTGGGAATTGTTGTTTTGACGTGTTTTGTTATAGATGAATGATATTTAACTGTTGATTGATGCACATGTTGTGTGATTTGACTGATTTATGTTATTTTTCTCATTGTCGGAATGACATGTGGTTGTGAATTCATGCATCATTTTAGGTAACTAAGGATATAGGTGACATGAATCATTATATGCACACACACAGGATACTTGTGCGGGGCATAGAGAGTAGAATGAATTTTCTTCATAAATCTAAAGAAAATGATGCCTAATAATGGTAATGTTAGTGGGTGAATGAAAAGAATGAAAATTAATAGTTAAGTAATATTGTGTATAAATAAATTTTATGACCAGGTTCAAATTTTGGGTTGTAATAAATTGTGAAGGATGATTTGATGTCTAAAAGAGAAATATTACATAACGACTGTAAAATTGTTAATGAATTTTTCTTAATAAAGGGAGTAAATGTGTTAAAATGATGATTTTACCAAGTTTTAAAATGGTAAATGTGCCTAAGTGGAATGGACCATGTTGTAAAAGAATAATTCTTTTGAAGAGGTGTTGATGAAATACTTGTGATTAAGCAAAGTGGTTACACCATGTTGACAGTGACCCACAGTAGGTATGGTAGAGGGTAGTGTTCAAAGTGTGATGTTGACTATTGGGATAGAGTATGAAGAATGTTTTGTTAAATGTTGATAGTGTGAGGTCTTTTCCATTTTTGGTTATATCATGTCGGTCATTCTTCGGAGCGTCGATTTAATGATATGTATAAGATGATAATTATTGAGTTCAAAGGTGGGTATCCAATGTGTTATTGGGTTGACCCTTATAGGTGTGGGTTGCGGTAGTGAGAGTTCCCTAGTTTGATAATTTGGATTTGGATTGTGAGGCCTTGCTGGTGATGATTTGGCCTAGGTGGTGTGTTTAGGGAACCCTTGGTGTGGTTGGGGTTGTGGTTGTTGGGTGGAACAGTGTTTTTCGGTAATGTGAGTGAGAAATATCTCAAGGTTTGTGCCCGTACGGAGTACATGAGGGACCTTGTGGACGAAGCCTGGGACCTGGTGACTTAGCAAGTAGAGACCTCGTGAGTTGTTTTTTGGATCCCAGAGAGGATTTTTGGCTTGTAGTGCTGATGAATGTGTGCACCTTTGGTGTGGAACCTAGAGCAGATGGTTGTTGGTTCTCTAGGAATAGTTTTCATCAAAATTAGAGTAAGACTTCCATACATAAGAAATTCTTTGTTCGGGTCTTTATAAGTAAAGTTTGGAGAGAGGACCAGTGGATTTTCTTGGTTGTGACTATATGATTTTGTGTCCTAGAACCAACTGGTTGTACTTTTATTACATGGATATTTAATTTTTTTAAATATTAAATGTCTTATTACTTAATTTTCATTGTTCTCTATGACTATGATGTAATAATTTCGTAGAGTATTTTTTGCATGGATAAGGTTATTGTAGTTCCCCGCTATGATAAAAACCTTGAAATGCTAAAACAATATACATAAATATATTTCTACTGTTGGATGACATACTATGATGGGACACATAGCATGTAGTTCATCAGGTGAGAGTACTCATAAGCATATAAGACTTCCTCTTATGAAGTTATCACTTAGTAGGCTCCAAGATAAGAGATTATGAGAACATACCTGCCAGTAGGAATTCCACATGTTTTAGTGTCATCAGATATTTCTATCTGGAAGCATGTGTAATGATACTTAGACTTTAATATTATCATTCATATGTGTCACAACTCGCGCACTCTGATTTACTGATGAAAAAAGTCACGTAGAACGTTGGAAGGAAGTAGGGTATGTTGGGTGCGTCACGAGTGGCTTTTTATTAATGGATAAGTTGAGGAATTATTTGTCCCTTACATTTATGGAAGATAATATCCCATCCCATTAATTGAAATAGAACTATCGTATGAACTTCCATGTCCATGCTGTAATGATGAGTTTATCTCAGGTAGTTAAATAACGATATATCAAGCATAAAAGTTGATGACAATATCATGAAACCTTCTTGATGAGATATTGCGACAAATGGATTATATTACACAGTGAGATTTTGTATGTGAATTTCATTATTGCGACTTTAGGTTCTTTCTCTTGGGTTACTTAACCCATTACTCGACAATAACTCTTGGACTCTATGCATGTTTGACTAATGTCAATGAGAAATAGTCTTAGAGGGTCACTTGCTAAGTGTTTCTAGTGGTATCAGTCAAATTCTATCGGAATTTAATTAATAAATATTAATCTCAAGATAGTGGAATGATTTTATTCAAGTTATAATTATTTCATAAATTAAAAATATATTTATTCACTTGATTGTGGGTAAAATATTTTTATTTATATTATTGAATATTTAATAAATATTTATTTAATAGATTGTAAATAAAATATTTATTTAAGAGAATAAATTATTTATTTATTTATATAGGTTTTCAATAAATGCAAGTGGATTTAGAGTGGACCAAGGCTGGTCCAGTAGTAAAATAATTATTTCCAAGATGATAAATAATTATTTGACTAGCTGGCACAAACTATAATAATGTTGCTTTTATTTTGTGACGTATAATTTTATTTATAATTTTGTTTTTCACAATTTGGCGCACCATAAATAATGAAGCGGTATTATTATTAATAGGATGATTTTTCTCTAAGGTGATGAATGTATTTAATTGTTGTTACACAATTAAATAATGTAAAGGAAGCCGTATGCCAATAAATAGACACATATGTCTACTGTGTCATGTACTGAACTGCACACCCAGTGAATTGAGAATTGTTGAGCTAAACAATTTTTCTCTTGAATCCTCTTTACAACCCTCTTAAGAAAGGGAGACATTCTTCTAGTCTGAATAACACGCGATCAAGAACGACTGACACAAGACACTCACTTTGCCACGTTAGCACTCGGAGAATGAGTGGTGTTGATCGGAGGCCATCAAAGCACGTGCAGATCACCATTAGAGGGATTCTATTTTGTATCATTGTAATCACAACAAGATAATATGTAAGGTTCATTCTGGATGATCAAGATCATCAATGAATAAATTACCAAAGATCCAGGTATTATTTTCTTTATCAATCAAATTAAATTAATTATAAACATTATTTCCAAGATCCTCTCTAATTTTTTTGTGCCTTTTCCCTCATTATTTAAATATTATATTCTATTCAGTGGAGACTGATGTTCATCATCGTATTCATCCCAGAATAATCATTGATCGTGGTAAAAATTAAAGTTGGTTGTCGGACCAACCATGCTTCCACTATGCCCGGAACCTTCAAGTGGTATCAAAGGGGTTACATCCTAGTTTATAATTATTTAAATATTTTTTGGATGATTTACACAATAAATAATTTATTTGTTTCAATTCAAGTTAATGGTTCTGCAAATATGAATCTTGAGATCTATTCCTCCTCTTTCGTTTCTAATTCACCTTACAGAAACGATATTTTCATTTCAATTTTTGCTAAAATAAAATAGAGGATCTCAACTGAAGGTACCAAAGGTTCCTGGTCGTACAACACCAGAACCCATAGTATGTATTCGTTAGTACACGTTGTGTAGTCAACGTTCAATACATTGGGTCAGGTCCTCCAAACGAAGTCATGCCATTTGAGTTTGTCTAAGTCTTAATGACTATGTGTGTTGACCAAGAATAGGTGGAACATGGTTTTTGGATTACACACCGTGTGGCCCACTGGACACAGTGTATAGTCCCTTCAGGTTAGGGTTAGACCCTATACCTCATACATGGCTTGCCTTGCTGGAGACCGCATAATAAAGAACTACATGGCGTTTGGCCCACTGGACATGTCATGTACTACAATGATTTTTGAAGTACACTCACATGTCGTTTCCTTGACCGTGTACTTAATATGGATGGTGTATAATAGTACATACCATGTATTTGGAACTAAATATTGTGTACTCATCCAAATTACACCGATTTATTAATATTTATTATTATATTATACAAACCCTTGAGACATGTACCATCATACTGGCATTAAGTTGAGATACGATACATGATAGGTGTTTTATATATGTGTGTGTTTAATTTAACATCTGTGTAATTTTCATTTCTACTCATTGGGTAGTTATGAATAAGAATTCACCAGGTTGCCTCCAAGGTACAAGTTACGTATAGAGATAATTTTAAATGAATTTATTAGTTTAAAATTATGATGAATGATAATCTCAAGGATATTCATAAAAGGGATTAATATAAAAGGATTGATTAGTTAAAGATGATAATAAATTGATTCGGGTGTGATTTATCTTAAAAAAGAATGATTAAAGAATTAAATGATGGTTTTATTTATGCATTAATATCATTGTATGTATGGGTGATCATGATCTAGACTGAGACCATTGAATATTGATTTTTTATTTTAATTTATTTATTTAAATTAATTTTGTTGTCATGTGATCCTTCTAATCGTTAATATGTAGAGAAAGCTTTCCCAAAGTTTCGTTTATGTAAAACCCCTTTTTACCCTCACCTATTTGTGATTTAAAAATAGGAAAATTTAACGGATGAAACTCCCATGATAGTGGAGGCGGTTCATGCCGAAATTGAGATGGAATAAATCCTTTGAGATACAAAGGTGGGTAGGTGGAATGTTATAAACACGAACCAAAAATAATCAAGGTGTTTCGACCCTAGGTCAGGGTTTTTTTATAAAACACTAGATAAACTAACAATTATAAACACTCATGATTGATCCATTTTAATTATTTTATTTCTTTAACATTAATGGTTTAATATTATGGATGTGTTATCACGATCAAATAATTAATAAATTAAACAATCCTGAAAGATGGAACTAAAATAAACACGGCTTATGCGTAAATATTATCAAGATATGGTTAATAACTTATGCAATTTCCACTTAATATTAACAGTAATTTCCACTTAATATTATCAATAATTTCATAATGATAATAATCAATTCATGAATAAGAGATAAAAATCCTTAAAATAAAATATTAAGTCAGACAAAGACTTCTGTTACTTGATTAAGGGGAAAATTCAATAAAACTATGTGTTTGACCAAACCTTGTTGGGACACTAACTTATATACAGGAAAACCTTATGAAAGTTTTTGGGTTGACTTAACCATATTACATCAAGAGGAGTATCCCTTTCTATACATAATGTAATATTGGTTATAAGAGTTAAGGAAATCCAAAGTTGGGATTTTGGAATTCGAGAGTCCACTCAATAGATCAAGGAGCTTCAAGCCCATAGTTAGAATAGACCTACCTATATAAATACCTTCAAATAGCTTGACCAACCCTTGTTAGGGTTATGAAAATGGTTATATGGATCCTTTCCACTATAATGTCATGGCATTATGACATTCTGAGTTCAATGGTGAGGGACATTGGGACATGATAAAGTAGCGGGAGACTTAATAAAATTAATTTATTATTTCTCATAAAAATTTAATCAAAAAATTACTAATGATCTTATCATTCAATTGTAGAATATAAATGACAAACTCATCAACCACGCTATCCCTACAATCAATTATGGATAAAGACCACAACCTCACCGATAGTAACATTCATGAAAGGTTTATATGCCTTCAGGTTATCCTATTCCATGAACGGAAGTCTTACGTGTTAGAGTCAGCATTACTTGATCCTCCTTCCAAAGAGGTGAGAGATGATGATTTCATGGTCTATGAGAAACATATGAATGACGTAGTTTACATTCAATGTTTGATGCTATCATCAATGTCTAGTGATCTCATGAAAACATCGATTCTTATATCATCCTCCAACACTTATGTGGCCTTTACCAAGAGAGAGCAAGATAGGAAGGCTTTGAGATCTCCAAGGCACACTTTCAGAGTAATCTTGGTGAGGGTGCCCCATCTGGGCCTCATGCAGTCAAGATCATTGGCTACATTAAGTGCCTGGAGGTTCTACGATTTAAAATCCCTGAAGAACTACGCACTGATATCATTGTCACATCACTCCCTTAGAAATTATCTAGCATTTTTGTTAATTTTAACATGATCAACATTGAGAAGTCTCTATTTGATATTCTTATCCTCGTTCTCCAAGTTGACAATGATATGAAGAGCGACAAGTCTTATGTCCTTATAGTGAATAAGAGGAAATGGAAGGTAAAAATATTTAATCCCAAAGCTTCTTCAGGTCCTTCCAAGAAAATGAATATCAATGGGGAGGCAATGGAATAAGAAGTTGATTTCTTCACATGTGGCAAGAAGGGTAACTCGAAGAAAAAATGCACCTAACCTAAGAAGCATAGGGAAGATTCATGTTCATTTATTATCTAATTAAATTTATCTATTTCTACAAATTGGGTATTAGATACAGCTTTTGGTGCTCACATATGTATCCAAATATAAGAACCATGTGTATTCTAGAAGATCTATCAAGGTTAGGAAGATCTACGAGCAGCCAACGGAGCCAGACTTGTTGCGGTATCTTCCGAGGAATACCACCTCATGTTGCCAACTAGGATGATATTGGTGTTAAGGGGTTGTTATTATGTGGTCTAGGTTACTAAAAAAATTATTTCTATAACCATATTAGATATATATAGATTTTTTTTCATGTATGGAAATGAATGTTTCTTCTTTTACAAAAAATAGAATTCGTTTTGGTAGGTAGCATTTATTCAACTGTCTTTACATGTTGGATCACACAAACCAAGTAATGGAAATCGATAACAAAGATACTTCACATGAATCATACCACACCTAACTTTGGAATCACCCGTTAGGTCATGTAAATGAGAAACTCTTGACAAATTAGATAAATATGGATATTTATATTATTTCAATCTAAACCCACATGGCATATGTCATGCATGTTTACAAGAAAAAATGACCAAATCTCTGTTTAGTGGGAAAGGTGAAAGGGATAAAAATATTCTTTAATTGGTTCACACCAATGTGTGTTGACCATTTCTAGTTGATGTAAGGGGCGGGTACTTAGACTTCATAACTTTTAATAATGATTTTAGTAGATATGGATATATCTACTTAATGAGGTATAAGTTTGATTCTTTTGATAAGTTCAAAGAATTGAAGAAAGAATTTTAGGACTATCATGGTAAAAATATTAAGAAACTACACTCAGACTGAGGTAGATAATATCATATTAAAGACTTCATTGATTACTTACAAGAGTTTGAGATCATATCCCGACTCACTCCTCCTTACATGCCATATTGGAATGGTGTGAGAAAAAGGAGGAACCATGCCCTGTTAGACATGGTGAGATCAATTATGATTCATGTGAGTCCTCCATTATCCTTTTATAGATATGCATTACAAGCAATGGAACACATACTAAACTAAGTTCCAACTAAATCGATAAATAGTATTCCATATGAGTTCTAGAGTGGAAAGAAAACCATTTTATCGAATTAACATTTGTGGGGAAGCGGTGCATTTTTTTAAGGACTCTTCAGGTAAAAAACATTCACCCCAAGGCACAAAGTGTAAATTTATAAGATCCCCCAAGGAAATAAGTGGATATTACCTATAAACCCCCTTAGAAAAAAATATTATAGTGTCAAGACATTCCATATTCCTTTAGAGGGAGCACTTCTACAAAAGAAATGGTGGGATCAAGATAGAATTTGATGTAGTTGAGGCTCAAGGTACATTAGAGTTGGTACAGGAGCATATTCCACAAGTCCCTATAGAAGAAAGAACTATTCCAGAGACAGATGAACTGCGTATGAGTACAAGAGATGTTAGAGAACCGTAATGGTACCGTTTTCAAGTTACCGGGGATGATGACTCATTATTAGTTGATAATAATGATCCTCTAACCTACAAGGAAGAAGTAAGTGTCATAGAAGTTTCCAAGTGGCAATAATCCATGAATTATTAAATGGATTCTGTGTACCAAACCCATGTTAGGATTTAGGTAGATCCTCCAGTTGATGTAATACATATTGATTGAAAATGGGTATTCAAGAAGAAACTAGACATGGAAGGACATGTCAGTACCTATAGGGAATGAATGGTAGCAAAATGTTTCAAACATCGTCAAGGAATTGACTACAGAGAATCCTTTTCACCAGTTGTAATGATGAAATCCATCATAATTATATTGTCCATTTCCACCTACCATGACTATGAGATTTGGAAAATGGATATCAAAATAGCCTTCCTTAACAAGAACCATTAAAAAGATGTCTACATGACACAACTTTAAGGGTTTATGACTCCATACTATTCAAATAAGGTATGCAAGTTTCAGAATTCCATTTATGGATTAATGTAAGCATCCAAGTCATGGAAAATTCATTTTGATGAATCCATAATGAATT
Source organism: Viscum album (assembly GCA_963277665.1). NCBI lineage: Eukaryota > Viridiplantae > Streptophyta > Magnoliopsida > Santalales > Viscaceae > Viscum > Viscum album. Next base: position 1,465,998,471 of record OY728140.1, on the reverse strand, counting down.
TTGGGTTTATCAGGAACATATGTGAGCCTTCTATCTACAAAATTTTAGTGGGAGTGCAGTCGTTTTCCAAATAATATATGTTGATGAAATATTACTTATTACAAACAAGATATAATTCTTAAAATTTATTAAGGTATGGTTGAATCAATTATTCTTCATAAAGGTCTTGGGCAAGGCAATATATATTCTTATGATCAAGATCCATTATTATAGATTCAAGAGATTGTTGGGGCTAAGTCAAAGTACATACATTGATAAGAAACTGAAGATATTTAGTATGGGAAAATCTTAGAGGGGATTGTTTCCAGCATTCATGGAATTCATCTTCCTAATAAAATGAGTTCTCAGACACATGAGGAATGAAAGATAATGACAAGGACTCAATACACATCATTGATTGGGTCAGTCATGTATTCCATGTTATGTACTATGCTTGATGTCACCTATGCATTGATTGTGGTAGGAATATGTCAACCTGACCCTGTTGACCATCATTGGATGGAATTCAAGACCATCCTAATGTATCTAAGGTATACTCAGGATATATTCCTAGTTTATGGAGGAGATGAGGAACTTGTCATCATAGGATATGAAGATTCTAGTTTCCAGACTGATCAAGATGACCTGAAGTAAAAAAATGGGATACATATTCACTTTGAATGGAGGTACAATGAGCTGGGAGAGCTCAAAGAAGAGTGTGGTAAGAGATTCTACAGCAGAGTCCAAGTATATCGTAGATTCTAAGGTAGATAAATAAGAAGTTTGGATGTGAAGGTTCATCTAGGGGATGAATGTGATACCTAGTAGTAAATATCCCATCACACTGTACTGTGATAATAATGCAGCGGTGGCTCTCGCAAAAGATCTAAGGTTACATCAGTGAATGAAGTACATACCTTGGAAGTATCATCTATTGAGAGATTTTTCTCAGAGAGGTGAAGTTGTAGTGAGCAGTATTTCTATGGAATACAATGTGGTGGACCCCTTGAGAAAATCTTTGACATAGTAAAAACATGATCACCATATAAGGTCTAGCAGACTTAAAGTCATAGGCAGTTGACTCTAGTCCAAGTGGGTGTTTGTAAGAGTTAGTGTCCTAGAACTATGTAACACCCCGAGCTTCCATGATACGCTTCTCATTCAATAATGCAATAGCATACATTGTACGCAACTTCGAGTTCTAAAACACCGCGACTAATCAAAGTAGCCATTATGAATAGTAATAACCACTTTTTAAAATTATAGAAATTTTATATTCCAAAATGGACTTCATTTTTGGATTCGAAATATCTAAATTAGCCTATGTGGAATTTTTGGTATTTTTCTGAGAACTTCTAATTTTTTATGAATAGTGAAAAATACTTAAAAACAACTTTTTTAATCAAAATAATTTATAGTGATTAATTATACTATTTAGTGGTTTTAAAGTATAATTAGAATATATTTTTACCATTTTATCTAATGGTGGTCATTATAATTAATTTAACAATGAAATTGGACATAAACAATTGTCAATCTTTTGATATAAATTGTTTCTTAAAACACGCTATTTGTTGTGACAGCGGGAATTAATTATAAAATTAATTAATGCAACTTATATGTTTGGAATTTTGTAAAATAGACAACATTTTTGAATTCAGAATATCAATTATATCTTAGGGTGAAATTTTGGCATTGTTCTGAAAAACTTCAATTTTTGATGAATAGTGAAACCACTAAGTGGTCGTTAAATAACCGATTTTTCGTTTAAATGAAATATTACCACTTCTGTGATTTGATTTTCAAAAATCTGACATACATGGTTGTCATCAATAAGTAAAATGTGGTTCAATGAGATCAAAATAATTTTTTGGTGAATAGTAACTTTTAAGTTCTTAATCGCGATTAGAGGTAATTAGTGTAGTTTAAGGTAAAAATAATGTTTTAATAATATGAGATGAGCATTACACTTGTCCTACTCCTATTGGATGAGTCATGGCCGACCAAGAAAACCCATGGGTCAACTTGGGGACACCATGGAGCCACTTTAGTTGGAAAATTACATTAATATATATTTATTTAATGTTAAAATTAAATTGACACAAACATGAGTTGTTTTACTAAAACAGTTTTTAAGTGGGGTTACACAAGTCCAAATTTTGATTATAAATATTCATTAGAAATCTAAAAAGATTTCCTACATCATAGTAGTTTTTTTATAATTTTTAGTCATTATATAAATTAAATTATTTATGACATCATTATGATGCAGTGATGACCTCATTATTTAACGATTTTAATAAAATGAAAAGATAATGTAAAATCCAAGGCTTACACTTGTACAAAGACTATTGGATGAGTAGATTTCGAACCCTTATCATCTTATCCTAGAATTATATAAGTGTGGGACCTCTAAAATCCGAAACTCATTTTATAATAATGTGACTTTTCTTTACTTTCCAAGAGTGCCCCTCCTCTCCACTTATAAAAGGCCCCCACCTCTCCCACCTCATTTACACTTTCAAGCCATTTGTCTCGGCCAACCTCTACCCAAATACTCTCCCAACTTCCCCCTATTACTCCTATAAGCCTCACGTTGGGCAGAACTCTTCCCAAGGAAGCCTTTGGATCAAATCAAAAAGAGTTACCCGATTTTGAGGTAATGTCTTCTCTAATGTTGTTTTGTTTTATTTTTCTTCTCCAACCCCCTAAACTCTTTTTATTCATTTCTTTTGTAACAACACCAGTATCCTCAATATACTAGGATGTTTTTATAAGAAGTATTAGAGATACACTTACACACACCTACATATAATGGTTAAAGAACATACGGTTTCTGTGGATGGCGAATTTCTGCCTCACGAAACGATGATTGTTCAACACTCATATAACACCTTTAAAGGTGGCCATTAAGATGTCACTATTTTTATATATGATATATAATATGTTTATGTTTTACTTGTGCTTCTGTATTTCTCATTTATGGCATACTTTATGATTTCCATTATGGGTAAAACGCGATAATTTCATTTTAGGAAGTGCGGACTATCGCCCCCTCAAAGTGATTTGAATCGTTAATGCCATATGTGGGATGTATAAAGGATAGAGTAAATGGTATTATATACTATATTATACTGTAATTATATTATACATTTATATCATTATGATTTCATTCCATTAAATATGAAATTGAAATGAAAGTAGCGTTCATGCATACGTACGGCTTACCGTCTCCATGAACGGTGCATTTCATTTCTTACCTCCAAATGTTATGTAATATTATAAATCAATGTATATACTGGATACATAAGATATATATGAAATCTAAATCATGAATATAATTCTGGAGATAATGGATATTCTACCACATAAACAACTTGTAATTATAAGAAGTTTATTGTTGACTCAAGTACCAAAGATCGACAAAACGACCGTTATTAACTTAATTAATTACATAATGTTCATATCATTGTAATAAGTGATATAATAAGGATAATGAAATTGAAAAGGGTTCTTAATAAGGTATATATTAACTCTATTTTATTATTCAGGAGGTTAAAGAACAGTTGAGTCAAGTCAGACACGAGGTAAGGGAACTTCTTAACCCAATTTCTATTCTTTGAGTTAATCTCCTACTTTCAAATTATGTCATGATATTATTATTTGCTATCTTGTATTTTTACATTATTTATGTGTACTTATAGTGAATACACATTATAGATGTACTTTATTTAAAAAAATGATCTTTTTAAGTACTTCGTCTCAATACCCTTTCATTGAGGCATATTTGGTTTTATACACAATTTTCTTTTATACGGTGTATAAACCCCTTTGACTTTTACATTTATTCAAAAGGAATCTTTTTTATACTAAGCGTTTTGCTAAACGACAAAAGGGAATGTTTTTCTTTCCGTACTTATGCGGCGACAACGACTTCTCCGCCGCCGTGACCATTATTTGAGTTTCGGCTTCCTCTACAAGCCATCTTTTTTTAATGAAAAATAAATACAAAGTTTTAACTTTCTTTTATTTTGGTATTGAAAATGGTTTTGAAAGCGTTTTTATTATATCAATGTGTTGTATTGATATCTTGTGATTGAAATGTGTAAATGTTATGTTTCCTTTATGCATATTTTATGTGATACGATTATGTTATGGTTTATGAGATGTTTAAACCTGTTCATATGAGGAATGTATTGGAATTAATAAGTGACGGGTGGAGCCCGCTATAGCTCCTCGATGCATTGGTAGGTCTCATGAGACAACTAGACGTGGAATTGGTCGAGGCCCTTTCCCAATTTGATTTATGGTTTTGGCCGAGGCCTTAATCATTTTAGACGTCTTGGCCGAGGCCTTGAGAAAATGTTTCAGAATGTCTGGCATTATACATTCCCTCATTATGAAAGTGGTTATTGATATTGCATGTGATTATTCGACCAGTAGAATATCCATGTGAAGAAGTAAATGGCATTATCTCATTTTACTTTTTCCATATTATTTTGATGTTCTTGTTTAAAAATATTTTGTTTTAGTTATACATTGCCTTAAATGTTTATGTTTATTTATAAAATCTTCCGCAATATTGTTATCCTTACTGAGCATCTGAGCTCACCCCTTTCAATGTTTTAATATTTTCCCAGGATGTGAAGAAGTATTTTATGAATGACCTGCAGGGGTAGTCTGAAAGGGATATGAGTGTGGACTATGAAGACCATGTTATTGTAGTTTGTTTACTTTTTGATGTAATAAAAGACTTATGAATGTATCTAGTGTTTCCAAGGCTACTAAACTAATCGGTCTTTCGAGGCTTGATCTTTTGTGATCATGCCAATGTTACGAAGTAATGCATCGACTCTGGGTAGCTGGGTTCGGGGCGCTACAGTTGGTATCAGAGGTAGTTTAGTACTAACCTTGGAAGCTAGATTTAGAGAAACTCTGATTAGAGCACGTAGACCTAAGATGAACTTTGAGGATTAGTATAGAAGAACTTCCTGAAAATTTTGGTATTGTAGAGATTTTGTGGGTTTTCCAAGCAATACATCCCTGTCTGGATACGAGCAGGTAGAGGCGGCTCTGGTACAGATGTACCTAGGGGTAAAACCCGAAAACACCGCTTTGATCTAGACTCGAACGGGAACTGGTGCACGACAACGGGCCTTGCTGCACTCTTGGTTACGATACTCCCGGGGGATATGCTTAGGATAATTCCCATTTTCTTTACAAACCACTATGAAGGGTTACGAGTATATACTTCCTCAAAGAAAACAGTTTTATAATTATGGATTATATCCATAATTAGTTCAATTTATGTTAATTGTTTTACAAGTATGGAATTATGTATTTTGATTCATAAACTAATCCAGTTTATGCCATTATTTAGAAATGGCGCCTAGTTGAAGGAATGGAAACCGTATCAATGCACGCACTCCGTGTAGGGATTTCTCTCCTGCTCAAGATAATTATGGTGGGGCTAGTGATATAACTGATGCTGACCAGCTTCTCACCGTACTGGGACAACTCACTCAGGTTATGAATAATACCCTTACTCGTATGGAGCACCCTGATCCGCAACTTGGAGGATCAATGCTAGACCGTTTCATGAGGAAACAACCACCAACCTTAAATGGGAGTACAAATCCTATAGTAGCTGAGCAGTGGATAAATTCCTTAGAGAAAATATTCCAAGACTTAGGGAGTAGTGAAAGGGAGAAAGTTGTCATGGCAGTTTACCGCCTCACTGGAGATGCCGATCAATGGTGGTCACTAATACAAAACACAAAGGAAGATGATGAATTAACAAACATGGAATGGCAGGAGTTCAAAGAGCTGTTCTTAGAAAAATACTTTCCTCGAGACCATTGAGCTGATATGGAAAGGCAATTTCTGAGTCTAAAACAAAAGGAGGATGAGAATGTCGCAAAGTATGATCCCATCTTTACAAGGTTAGCTAGGTATTCTGCAGATTATATATGTAACCCAAGAGGTAAGATTGATCGTTTCTTTGATGGGTTAAAACCGTTTCTCCGTCGAGCTTTAGTATCACAATCGTTCTCAACATACAAAGATATTGTCTCATGTGCTATCAAGATAGAAAAGGAATTCTCTAAGTCTTATGACAACAAAGTAAAGCAAGAGATGAAGAGAATGGTGGAACAAGAGACAGATAAAGGGAAAAAGGGAAAGAAGGATTTTCCATTATGTGATAATTGTGGGAAGAATCACCCAGGTACTTGCCTAAAAGGAATGGGAGTTTGTTATAAATGTGGGGAAAAAGGTCACCAAGCCCGTGATTGCAAGGGAAAGAAAGAGGCTATCAATGTTGAATGCTACAATTGTAGAGAAATGGGTCATTATGAAAATGAATGTCCTAAGCGTCAGGGAAACTTACCTCAGAAAAGGCCAAGGGATCAAGGACAATCTTATGTTGTTACTACAGTTGAAGCAGAATAACTAATGTATTGGTGCTTTTGGACTCATGGATTATATTCTGGTTATTAGAATAATGTGATATATATATAAGGATTGTACTGCAGTACTTGTTTATTTCAGTAAAGTTTTAATATGTTGAAGGTAATTATATTTTTAGTATGTGACAATAAGAGAAACTTTACTTTGTTTGGGGAATCTGATAAATTGATTTTGGAATTAAGAGACCTTTTAGAGAAAGTCTGGACAGATGTATTTTGGATAACTATAAAGGTTGGAGTGGATTAAGTTGATCTTTGGATAGTATTGTTTAAAGTTAAAAAATTTATGGAGATTTTTTTTGGATTATTATAATACTATAGTTTTAGGAAAAGGACAACCTGCAGGGTGGGGAATAACTCGTCGCGTCGGACAAAGCTGCAGAAATCGAACCCACAATCATAGTGCGACAGGCCTTTATTTCCTACCACTAGCCTACAGGAAGTCCTTGGTTATTACAAAATAATTTTACTAATCTAAATGGTATGTGTTAACATTTGGGACCTTATACAATTAGGATAAATAGAATATTTTTGAGTTTCGTTACCATTTGGAGTAAAAGTTGTGTTTGTGGTAAACATTTATTAACGAATGAAAGTATACATAACAAGTATGTATATTCCCTTACGTTCTTAGTAAATCTACTAAATAAATTCCTCAACATTATAAAAGGTAACTTAAAACAAAAATGTTGTCGGTTAACTTTTCCAACTGGGGATTCAATGACCGTTTAACCAATCACAAGTTTGTGATTTTCTTGTGGTTAAACCTTCTCCTAATCCTGTTTTCTATAACTCTCTATCATACTTTGATGGTTTTTTTCTCCTCCATATCCATATTTTCATAGAATCCTAGAATGGGCTATATCGGGTGACCTTTGTACTTATCTTGCTTTCTTTTAATGTTATATATTTATTAACCTTATTTCCGATGTGGGTTTTCCACAAAGGTATTTTCTATTTTCAACCTTTTATTTTCAAAGAAAATTTTCAAATTGCGAGGACGCAATTTATTGAAGGAGGGGAGAATGTAACACCCCGAGCTTCCATGATACGCTTCTCATTCAATAATGCAATAGCTTGCATTGTACGCAACTTCGAGTTCTAAAACACCGCGACTAATCAAAGTAGCCATTATGAATAGTAATAACCAATTTTTAAAATTATTGAAATTTTATATTTCAAAATGGACTTCATTTTTGGATTCGGAATATCGAAATTAGCCTATGTTGAATTTTTTGTATTTTTCTGAGAACTTCTAATTTTTTATGAATAGTGAAAAATACTTAAAAACAACTTTTTTAATCAAAATAATTTATAGTGATAAATTATACTATTTAGTGGTTTTAAAGTATAATTAGAATATATTTTTACCATTTTATCCAATGGTTGTCATTAGAATTAATTTAACAATGAAATTGGACATAAATAATTGTCAATCTTTTGATATAAATTGTTTCTTAAAACATGCTATTTGTTGTGACAGCGGGAATTAATTATAAAATTAATTAATGCAACTTATATGTTTGGAATTTTTTAAAATAGACATCATTTTGGAATTCGGAATATCAATTATAGCTTAGGGTGAAATTTTGGCATTGTTCTGAAAAACTTCAATTTTTGATGAATAATGAAACCACTAAGTGGTAGTTAAATAACTGATTTTTCGTTTAAATGAAATATTACCACTTCTGTGATTTGATTTTCAAAAATCCGACATACATCGTTGTCATTAAGAAGTAAAATGTGGTTCAATGAGATAAAAATAATTTTTTGGCGAATAGTAACTTTTAAGTTCTTAATCGCGATTAGAGGTAATTAGTGTAGTTTAAGGTAAAATAATGTTTTAATAATATGAGATGAGCATGACACTTGTCCTACTCCTATTGTATGAGTCATTTCCGACCAAGAAAACCCATGGGTCAACTTGGGGACCCCATGGAGCCACTTTAGTTGGAAAATGACATTAATATATATTTATTTAATGTTAAAATTAAATTGACACAAACATGAGTTTTTTTACTAAAACAGTTTTTAAGTGGGGTTACACAAGTCCAAATTTTGATTATAAATATTCATTAGAAATCTAAAAATATTTCCTACATCATAGTAGTTTTTTTTTAATTTTTAGACATTAAATAAATTAAATTTTTTATGACATCATTATGATGCAGCGATGACCTCATTATTTAACGATTTTAATAAAATGAAAAGATAATGTAAAATCCAAGGCTTACACTTGTCCAAAGACTATTGGATGAGTAGATTTAGAACCCTTATCATCTTACCCTCGAATTATATAAGTGTGGGACCTCTACAATCCGAAACTCATTTTATAATAAAGTGACTTTTCTTTACTTTCCAAGAGTGCCCCTCCTCTCCACTTATAAAAGGCCCCCACCTCTCCCACCTCATTTACACTTTCAAGCCATTTGGATCGGCCAAACTCTACCCAAATACTCTCCCAACTTCCCCCTATTACTCCTAGAAGCCTCACTTTGGGCAGAACATTTCCCAAGGAAGCCTTTGGGTCAAATCAAAAAGAGTTACCCGATTTTGAGGTAATGTCTTCTCTAATGTTGTTTTGTTTTATTTTTCTTCTCCAACCCCCTAAACTCTTTTTATTCATTTATTTTGTAACAACACCAGTATCCTCAATATACTAAGATGTTGTTATAAGAAGTATTCTAGCTACACTTACACACACCTACATCTAATGGTTAAAGAACATACGGTTTCTGTGGATGGCGAATTTCTGCCTCACGAAACGATGATTGTTCAACACTCATATAACACCTTAAAAGGTGGCCATTAATATGTCAATATTTTTATATATGATATATAATATGTTTATGTTTTACTTATGCTTCTGTATTTCTCATTTATGGCATACTTTATGATTTCCATTATGGGTAAAACGCGATAATTTCATTTTAGGAAGTGCGGACTACCGCCCCCTCAAAGTGATTTGAATCGTTAATGCCATATGTGGGATGTATAAAGGATGGAGTAAATGGTATTATACACTATATTATACTGGAATTATATTATACATTTATATAATTATGATTTCCTTCCATTAAATATGGAATTGAAATGAAAGTAGCATTCATGCGTACGTACGGCTTACCGTCTCCATGAACGGTGCATTTCATTTCTTACCTCTAAATGTTACATAATATTATAAATGAATGTATATACTGGATATATAAGATATATATGACATATAAATCATGAATATAATTCTGGAGATAATGGATATTCTACCACATAAACAACTTGTAATTATAAGAAGTTTATTGTTGACTCAAGTACCAAAGATCGACAAAACGACCGTTATTAACTTAAATAATTACATAATGTTCATATCATTGTAATAAGTGATATAATAAGGATAATGAAATTGAAAATGGTTCTTAATAAGGTATATATTAACTCTAGTTTATTATTCAGGAGGTTAAAGAACGGTTGAGTCAAGTCAGACATGAGGTAAGGGAACTTCTTAACCCAATTTCTATTCTTTGGGTTAATCTCCTACTTTCAAATTATGTCATGATATTATTATGTACTATCTTGTATTTTTACATTATTTATGTGTAATTATAGTGAATACACATTATAGATGTACTTTTTTTTAAAAACGATCTTTTTAAGGACTTCGTCTCAATCCCCTTTCATTGAGGCATATTTGGTTTTATACACAATTTTCTTTTATACGGTGTATAAACCCCTTTGACTTTTACGTTTATTCAAAAGGAATCTTTTTTATACGAAGCGTTTTGCTAAATGACAAAAGGGAATGTTTTTTGTTCCGTACTTATGCGGCGACAACGACTTCTCTGCCGCCGTGACCATTATTTGAGTTTCGGCTTCCTCTACAAGCCATCATTTTTTAATGAAAAATAAATACAATGTTTTAACTTTCTTTTATTTTGGTATTGAAAATGGGTTTGAAAGCATTTTTATTATATCAATGTGTTGTATTGATATCTTGTGATTGAAATGTGGAAATGTTATGTTTCCTTTATGCATGTTTTATGTGATACGATTATGTTATGGTTTATGAGATGTTTAAACCTGTTCATATGAGGAATGTATTGGACATAATAAGTGACGGGTGGAGCCCGCTATAGCTCCTCGATGCATCGGTAGGTCTCATGAGACAACTAGACGTGGAATTAGCCGAGGCCCGTTCCCAATTTTATTTATGGTTTTGGCCGAGGCCTTAATCATTTTAGACGTCTTGGCCGAGGCCTTGACAAAATGTTTCAGAATGTCTGGCATTATACATTCCCTCATTAGGAAAGTGGTTATTGATATTGCATGTGGTTATTCGACCAGTAGAATATCCATGTGAAGAAGTAAATGGCATTATCTCATTTTACTTTTGCCATATTATTTTTATGTTCTTGTTTAAAAGGATTTTGTTTTAGTTATACATTGCCTTAAATGTTTATGTTTATTTATGAAAGCTTCCGCAATATTGTTATCCTTACTGAGCATCTGAGCTCAGCCCTTTCAATGTTTTAATATTTTTCCAGGATGTGAAGAAGTATTTTATGAATGACCTGCAGGGGTAGTCAGAAAGGGATATGAGTGTGGACAATGAAGACCATGTTATTGTAGTTTGTTTACTTTTTGATGTAATGAAAGACTTATAAATGTATCTGGTATTTCCAAGGCTATTAAACTAATCGGTCTTTCGAGACTTGATCTTTTGTGATCATTCCAATGTTACGAAGTAATGCACCGACTCTGGGTAGCTGGGTTTGGGGCGTTACAAACTATCTGGTAGTACTTTGATTACATGGATAATTAATGTATTTAAATATTAAACATCTTATTACATATCGGTCATTCTCCTGCATGACTATTATTTAATAATGTCTTAGAGTATTTGTTGAATTGATAAGGTCATGGAAGTTCCCCACAATGATGAGAACCTTGAAATGATATAAGAATATCCTTAAATATAGTTCTAAGTTTTGATGATATACAATAATGGGACACATATAAAGAAGTCTATGAGGTGTGAGAACTTGTAAGCAGATGAGACTTCCTCTCATGAAGTTCTAACTCGTTAATATTCAAGATAGGATATTATGGGAAAAACCACCATTAGAAATTCATTATGTTTTTGTGTCATCGTATATTTCTATATGTGAGTGTGTGTAATGATACATAGATGTTAATATTATCATTAATATATGTCACAACTCACGTACTTTGATTTACTAGAAAAAACTGTCACGTAGAGAATTGGTGGGATGTAGGGTAAATTGGGTACGTCACAACTGTCATGTTATTAATGAATATGTATAGGAAGGATTTATCCTTTATATTAATGAATTTTGATTTCTTGGACCATTGATTAAATTAGAACTGTTGCGTGAAATTCAATGGCCATGGTGTAAGGACAAGTTATTTCAGGTAGTCAAAGAACGACATATCAAGCATAAAAGTTGATGACACTATCATGAAACCTTCTTGATGAGATATTGCAACAAATGTATTATATTACATAGTGAGCCTTTGTATTTGGATGTCATTTTGTGACTTTAAGTTCTTTCTCTTGGGTGTCTTGACCCATTTCTAGATAGTACACTTGGACTTTAGGCAACCCAACCTAATTCTAATGAGAATGAATCATATATGGTCACACACTAATTGTTTCTAGTGGTCTTTGTTAAATTCTATTCTAATTTAACTAATATATATTATTCATAAGACAGTGTAATAATTTTTTTCCTGTTAAAATGATTGAATAAATTAAATATATATTTATTCACCAGATTCTGGGTAAAATATAATTATTTCTTTTATAGAATATTTAAAAAATATTTATATACTAGTTTGTAAATAAAATATTAATTTAATAGAATAAATTATTTATTTATTTAGTTGGGTGTTCAATAAATGGAAGTGGAGTTCAAGCGGACCAAGGTCGTTCTGGAAGAAAAATAATTATTTGCAAGATGATAAATTATTATTTAACTAGTTGGCACAAATTAAAATAACACTATTATTAATTTGTGATGTGGACTTTTATTTATAATTCCATTTTGTGCAAGTTCTCACACCATAAATAATGACATGTTATTAATATAAATAGAATGGGTTTTCTCTATGTTTATGAATGTATTAAATACCTATTAAGAAATTAAATATTGTAACTGAAGTTGCATGTCAATAAATAAGAACATATGTCTATTGTTCTATGTACCAAACCGCACGCCCAGTGAATTGAGAAGTGTTCAGCTAAACAATTTCTCTCTCAAATCCTCTTTCATCCCCTCTAAAGAATGAGATACATTTTTCAATTCCGAAGAACAAGCGATCAAGAATGACCGACACAAGACACTCTCTTTTCCATGCAAGCACCTGGAGAGCGAGTGTTGTTGATTAGAGTCCATCAGAGCACGTGTGGATCGCCGCTAGAGGGATTATCATTTGGATCCTTGCATACACAACAAAATAATTTGGAAGATTCATTCCAGATAATCAAGATCATCAATGAATAAAATATCTAAGATCTAGGTATTATTTTCATTATGAAATTAATTAAATTAATACTGAACATGATGTAAAATATCCTCTCTAAATGTTTCGGCCATCTTCCTTAATTATCTAAATCATTGATTATACTCTTTGGATACTATCATTCATCGTCGTATTGATCCCAAAATAATCATTGATCATGGTAAAAATTAATGATGGGTGTTGGACCAAACATGATTCTACTGTGCCTGGAACCTTCAATCACCCTAGTCTAGGAAGTTGTTATCACCTAACCTTTTAGGTGACCTATGAGAGAGGTCAGATGGGTTATCAAATTATTTTGGGCGTTTCATGCACAAGTAGATATTTTGGACATTGATTGTGAAACTTAGAGTGTTGTATGGTGTGGGTTTGGCATAGAGGGTTAAGTGGGATGGTTGGTGGTTGGTGGTGCAACTCGAGTTGTGGTTATGCGATAATAGTTTTGAAAAATCAAGGTTGACCTCATGGTAGGTTAGTCTAGTGGTTCAAGTACCCTGGATTATGAAGCATGGGAGATACCTTAGATGTGGTGTCAATTCATACTAAGAACCACCATGTTTTAGAAAATTGTATAGTTGTGTCTGGTTCTTTCATAAGGGCAGCCTAGTGATGTGATAATGGTAAGGTTTTCTTAGAATGGTTGTATCATATTTATGATTGACTCACCTATTTAGATGATGATTAATGGAGGACTCAGAGTCGTCTTCAAGAAGAAGAGACAAGGGAGTCTGAAGTGTGGTCATATGATTTTTCTTGATGGTGACACTCGAGGTGACAGTGGTCAGATGGATAAATATGGTTGTATGAATGGTTTTGATTGTTGGGTGAGATGTAGAGGTTGCCTCAGGGATGATGAGGCTTACTAACCAAGATACACAGTTAGGTAAGTAAGTAGGGGATGGGTTATACACAATTTAATGTTGATTTGTGGGATATTTTTGGTTTGATTGGTGTGGTAGACCATTGTGCTTTGGTTTTTACCTTTCTGGGAAATATAAAAAAAATTCGATCTGTATGGTGGAAGTAGTGCCACCTGAATGGTTGGTTCACGGCTTCCATGTGATTTGTTCATGCTGCAGTGGTGATACTTGGTTGACAATCACACATGAGTAGTGGTTGTTAAGTGTTGATGAGATATATTTGGTAAGGGGATCCTAAGATCCTTGACAGGTCATGGTGTCCCATAGTAAGACATCATAAATGGATAAGTGGGTGGTTGTGTTCTTCAACAACTTATTAATGTACCACATCTAGTGACAATCCTTTCCAATTTATCGATATCGTCCAAGGTACATTGAAAATATCTAGATTTACACCTAGAGACATGAAGGTGTTTGGTTGGATGAGGGACATTTAGGATTTTATGATAATGGAGATGGTATGCATGGATATTGATTATGGGATGTAAACCCTCAATGGCTTTAGGTGAGGTCCTCAGGATGGACCGAATGATAACAAGCATCATGGGTGTTGTTCATGGAATCCATAAAAAGGCACTGGGTGACGTTGGTTTTCTTTATTTGGGAAAAACCTAGATGGCCATGTCTATATTTTTGGGTTCATCTTGTGATCAAGTGTAAGACTTTGTGGTTGGAATCCCTCGTGGTGATAAATAGTAACAACACACCTATGGTGGGGAGTGGTCGGACAGTCTTAGATGTGGATAGGGGAACATAGAGACGGTTTAGTGGCACCAGGATGCCAATAAGGAACATATAAGGTTCTTGGTAGGTTCCTCATAGAGGAATTGTGGGACATGTATGTGGTTACTGATGATCCAAGTGTTGTTTTCAAGCTTAGTATGGTTAAATGTGAATCTTGTGATGTCTTTGTTGAAGTCATAGAAGGGTGTGTTTCGATATGACAACAGGTTGTTGTAGGAGAGGTTGGGTTCTAAAACACCAATGAAGATCAGGGTTACAGATTGGTAGTTTCTCTTTGGGTGGTTTTAGAACATATTGATGTTGAGGGACCCTTGGCCATGTGATGTGGTTCCATACTGAGGGTGAAGCTTGATGACGGTCTAGAGGGCTGTAATGATGTGATGATGGAATTCTACTAGAATTCATGGAACAACCTCTGTTGGGTTCATGGGATGATAATTATAGGCTTCCTGTCAGTAAACACCATTGGAAGGTGAGAAGGGGGTAGCTTTACATCAGTAAAAGGTGAGTTCTCTGGGGAAAACTAGTCGTCGGTGGTCCGACTAGAGATAACAACATTGAATGGGTGTGGTGAGTGTGACCCACCATCGGTTTGATGTTGTGGAAGCAAGTGACTTTTGAAATTAAGTCGTATCGGGGGAGGTCATGTTTATCTTAGTCTATTAATGAATTGTTTGGGAATTTTCTATGAATAGTTTTGATAGTGAGGCTAGATGTCAAATCAGAGTAATTCATCTATGGATGTTGGGGTGCAGTTAGTTGGAACAAGTCAGGTGATATAAAAGTCAAGTTGAGGTTTGAGTGAGCATTTTTAAATATTAGAGGTACCAAGTAACTAATGATTGAGTTGAAAACCATACAGAATAAATGGTTGGTTGATGATGTGATTCATGATTTGTGTTTGAAGGACTTCAGTGCTCTTTGTTCGGGTGAGTTGGCCCTAGTAGAGAGTTTTGGAATGGGTTTAATTGGTTGAGTGGTCGAGAGATCTGGGTTGTGTTTAGATGTAGAGTTGTGGAATGTAATTTTCAGGAAATGTGGTTGGAAGGATCATACATTTTCCTCCAGGTGGTATTGGGTTTTCCACCACTACAGTTTGGAAAATATGAGAAATGACGCCATGTGATTTTGGTCATGAGTTGTAAAAAGGATCAGACCAATTGGGTTCTAGTTGGTTCTTCTACAATGAGATGATACTATGTGTCATGTTTCCATGTGTTGTGATTTGGGAGATGTTTCATTTGTTTTCTCTCCCAAGTTCAAGTGGATGGGCTTGGTTAAAGTTGATCCATCCTTGAGGAGCTTTCAGTTCATGTTGTGGTTGTGGTGAGGAATACATGTAGGAAAAGTTTGTGCCCTCGATCTGTGTTCGGTGGGGTTTTTGAGGTGCGACCAGAAACATGAAATATGGGAATGGATAGGCAGACCTAGTGGACTGACCTCTAGATGCGAGATCATTGTGATGCTTGGAAGGGTGGCTCAAGGATGATCCGTTATAATGTGGGAAGGTTATAAGATCCTGAATTTTTTTTATCAAGGTACGATTTGATTAATTTTTAGTTTTTCATATACTTTTTATCTAGAAAAGTGTTTCCCCATTTTCATGTGATGGCTCGAGGGTGTTTTGGTGGTTCGAGACATGAAAAGAAAAGGATAAGGGAGTTTTAGGTAAAATTTCACAGTGTGTGCATGATTAGTGAAAACTGTGTGGGTGTCCCAAATAACTGTACAATTATGGAAAAATAATTATGCATTTTTGGCACATGGATAAGAAAAATATGTATGTAATCCAAATAAACCATGCAAAAGGGATGTTTTTGGGCAGTAGTTTATTCACGGTTTGCGCACGGTATTGAAAATTATGCGGGTAAACCCCGCGACCCCAAAAAGATGGAAATATTTACAAAATTTCCACTCCAGGTTTTTAAAGCCCAACTTAGGATTTTCCTCCATTATTCCCCTCTCAACCAATCACACCCCGACCCGACACCTTGCGTCGTAGTTATTTTTATTTATTTACTTATTTTTATTTGTCATTTGGTTTCTTAAAGTTTAAGAAATTATCAAAATTAAAATCAAATTGAAATAAAATAAAATATGGAAAAAAATTTAATGATAATAATATTATTATTATGGTTAATAATATTATTATTATTAAGTTTATCATTATTATTATTATTTTTATTTTTAGTTTTTTTTATTTCTTATCTAATTTTTTTCCCTTATTTTTCTCTGGTTAGGGTTTCCCCCCACCCGTTTTGTGTGTTGAACTCCCCTTCCTCTGCGCGAGGCGCACCCAATGCCCCTCCTCCTTGCAGTTCGCGACCCCAGCGGTCCTCCCCTCCTCTCATGCTCTGTCTAGCCGCCCCGACCGACCTCCTCGCGCTCCGATCATAAGCCCCAACCACAGCGTGACCCCCCTGGTCGAGCCCTTTCCACTCGCAACACCGTCTCCTGAGCTCCCTCTCTGGCTTAGATTTCACTCGGTTCTCTATCAGATTTTGGTCTGATCCTTCAATGTATGGGTGTCTCCACTTTTCTACTTTCATTTATAATCGATTTGAGGTCTCCCCATCGCTCTACTGAATTTTTTCCGAACCCTAATGTGTTTGCAGTTTTTCTTTTGATTTAATCCTGTTATTTAGGTTTCATCGGGTTCCGTCGAGGTCGGTTCTAGCCACTGCCGTCAAGGGAAGTGGGTTTACCATGGTTTTCAGGTACGTATTCCTCAATTTCTTCATTTTGGGTTAATTTTAATGTAGGGGTTTTATTATTTTTGAGTTCTCATCAATTTATTTTGGGTGTTTACAAAATCTAGTGTGTTGTTTAATCAGTTTTCGTGGTGAAAAATTGTTCTAATTGAGGTTCAACAGGCTTTGATTCAATATTGATATCTTTATGAAAAATGAGTTTGATTTCTTTTGTGAAAAATCTGTGTCGAGCTGTTTATCACCATTCTATAAACTATGCAGTTGGTTTATTATGTTGTGCACGGGCTTCATATTCTGTTTTGACAAGTGAGTGGTGTGTGTTTGGCCTTATAAGAGGTTTTAGGGTGGTATTTTATGTTCAATATCTTGTGAAACCACTTGGAGTTGTTTTATATGATTTTTAAGTGGATTATTAAATCTTATTAAGTGTGTGAAATTTGGATGAATATTGTTTTGGTGTGGTTATGTTTTCAAAAGTGGGTTTGAGTATGAAAATGATGGTTTTGTGTATGAGTACCTTATTGTGAAAATCTTTAGACGTATTCAATCAATTTTTCTAAGTAGTGCACCATGTGTTTTTGTGGGTACATGTGGTGTGTATGTGTGGAAAAGGTATCTTTTATGGGAAATGTACCACTTTTAGCATGTTTTACTTGTTGTGCATTTGTCAACATGTTTTATAAATTCTTTCAAAAGATAGAAAGTATGATTCAATATTTCTTTGGTGTACTTTGGTCTTAAAGCGGCCATTCCTACTTGAAATGGAGTGTGTTATTAGTGCAAACCCTTGATGCATTATTTTGAAACGTTTTATAGAGTGTTTAAGTGTTTAATTGTTTTATTAAATTATTTGTGTAGTGTGTGGTCCCCACTTTGTGGTTTGGAGTCGCCGGGTCTAAGGCGACTCACCTGCGTGTGCATAGGTAAGTATGTATATATGTGTGGGTTCCCCCATTACATGTATAGTTATCCATGGTAGTGAATATACATGTATTGGGCTAGGTGTTCCCACGTATATATATGAAAATGCATATGTAGGTGATTGGCGACTAGTATATGCATATAAGCATATGTGTAAGGATCCCCTTGCACATGTTCTTGGCAATGAGAACGTGTGCATAGAGGCTAGGTGTCCTTATATGTATGTGAAAGTGCATATGCTTAGTGGGGGAGCAGTATCTTTTAGTTAGAAAGTACCAAGAGCCGAAGTTGACATCTTGGTTCCACCCTGAGGTAGGTCCTCTATGCCTATTCCTTTAATTTGAATTTAATTTTTGATTGCTTGTTTTAAAAATTTGTTTTATATTTAGAAAGTATTCATACTATGCTATGAAATATGGTTATGGTTGATAGAAATTATTCTGCCTTTGTATTGGAAATTGAAATGTATTTCTAACACCATCGGTTTTAAGAGACTTTTCTTGAAAACTGATTTCTTAAGTGGTTTTGAATTGGTAATGTGTATTTACAAAGGTGTTTGGCCTTTTTGAGTTTGATCTTTTGTTTGTGATTGAGGTGTAGGATTTTGATTTATGATGAGTTTAGATTCGGATTTGTGCCTCTTGTTTTTTAGTATGCTTCCCAGAGAAGTCCCATAAGTTTCTAGTGAGCCTCTTCTAGTTGTTGGTTCTACCCAGAATCTTAGCGGAGTGGTGGAATTGAATTCTTTTCGATTGTTGTCCAGCTTTTCTGGTGATCGTGATCTATCGAATGTAGAAGATGGGCATGGTAAAATTTTTGGTGTTTTCATGTTATTGGGAACTCCCAAAGCTATGAGAGTCTGTGTTGGTTCGTATCTGTTTGAAGGTGAAACTTTGGATTGGTGGAAGAGATAATCCCTGCGTCATTGCATGATGGTATGTCTTGGAAGGTGTTAAAGACCACTCTCGTTCGATGGTTTATGCCCAAGGAAGTGAAGGTGGGAAAATTGGTAGAACTAGTAAGTGTCGAGTAAGGCCAATGAGTAGTGAAGGCCTATGTGGGGCATCCCAAGGGGTTGATTCCGTTTTCACTAGAGGTAATGTCATGAAATCAGTAAAAGTATCACTTGTGTGGGGTCTTTGTCCAGGGTTCCAGGACCATTTCCTTTTGGTGTTCGAGGAGGTTCCCCATCTGGTGACGAGAGTGAATTGGAGAAACCTTTCTCGGACAAGTCATCTTGTGAATCACATTATATATTAGTTGGGGCACACTCTTGTTTGCTTCTAGTGTGCTCGGTTTGAGTACTTTAAGTCGCCTTGTCATCATCCTCTGAAGGCTTGCCGTCAGTGTGGCCATTTGGGAAAATTTGGGAGGTTTCGCTAGCGGCATCGTCAGTAGGAGTCTCGACTGAAGGATGTCAGCTCCTGACTGTGGGGTAGTAGATGCTTCAAGACATCAGAGCTCCAGCCATAGGTCTTGGATTGAATCTCTTCACGCAGTCTAGAATCGTGGGGTGTGGTGCACCTTGGTCTAAATTTTGTCTTCAGTGCTAAAATTGGGACGGTTTGAGTTATTCTATTGTAGCTTCCTCATAATTGAAGGTTCTGTTTTGTTGTATCAGGCATAAAGGTATCATTTCCTCATGGTGGTTTTTTTCTCTGAATAGCCCACTTTAGTTGTAAAAAGGTGTGATGATCTCGTCTTCTTGTAATTCTAGTAGTTGTGCCTCCTTAAATGTGACCCTTTTTGTTTTAGAACATTCTCATTTTGGGGATGCTCATCTCTTTGGGAAATGATGAGTCCTGGTTAAGTTCTCTATTTGGTAGAATTCCTTTGTGGTTTTCTCATGTGTTAGTGGTTTCGGGTTTGGGTTGGAAGTTCTTGTGTCGTTCTATGCTGGTTGGCTTAAGCTGGTCAGTTCTTAAATGTTGGGGAGACCAACCATGAATCCTGTCGTGCCTTCTTCAAGAGATGGTTTGTGTGAGATTTTTGGGATGTATTGGTGGTTTCCACTTTGGTTCAAGTTAGCGGTTCTAGATTTAGATCATGCTGAGAGTCTTGATGGTTGGTTGTTATAGTTGAGTTCTTGTAGTGGGGAGAACCCTCCTCGTTTCCTAATGGATCTTCCCTTTACAGTTCCCCTTAGAGTTGGTTGGGTGTGACTGATGGAGTGAAAAGTCACACTGAGTTCGTGGTTTGGTTGACCTCATTTAGTTTCGATCTCGAGTATAGCACCTCATTTTGCTGGGTGAATTTCTGGGGGTAGAAAGTTTTCGTGGTGGGGAGAATTGTCACACCCCGACCCGGTAACTTGCGTCGCAGTTATTTTTGTTTATTTACTTATTTTTATTTTTCATTAGGTTTCTTAATGATTAAAAATTTATCAAAATTAAAATCAAATTGAAATAAATTAAAATAGATGGAAAACAATTTAATGATAATAATATTATTATTATGGTTAATAATATTATTATTATTAAGTTTATTATTATTATTTTTATTATTAGTATTAGTTTTTTTATTACTTATCTAATTGTTTCCTTCTTTCTCTCTTGTTAGGGTCCCCCCCCCCACCCGTTTCATGCGTCGAACTCCCCTTCCCCTGCGCGAGGCGCACCCAGGGCCCCTCCTCCTTTCAGGTCGCGACCCCGACAGTCCTCCCCTCCTCTCACACTCTGTCCAGCCACCCCGGCCAACCTCCTCGCGCTCCGATCAGCAGCCCCGACCACCATGTGACCTCCTGGCCGAGCCCTTTCTTCTCGCAACACCGTCTCCGGAGCTCCCTCTCTGGCTTGGATTTCACTCGGTTCTCCATCGGATTGTGGTCCGATCCTCCAAATTATGGGTTTCTCCACTCTTCTCCTTTCATTTCTGATTGATTTGAGGTCTCCCCGTCGCTCTAATGAATTTGGTCCCAACCCTAATGTGTTTGGGGTTTTTCTTTTGATTGAATCCTGTTATTTTGGTTTCATCGGGTTCTGTCAAGGTCGGTTCTAGCCACTGCCATCATGGTCAGTGGGTTCGCCATGGTTTTTAGGTATGGATTCTTCAATTTTTTATTGTGGGTTAATTTTAATGTACGGGTTTTGTTATTTTTGAGTTGTCATCAATTTATTTTGGGTGTTTACAAAATCTAGTGTGTTGTCTAATCAGTTTTCATGGTTCAAAACTGTTCTAATTGAGGTTTGACATGCTTTGATTCATTAGTGATATGTTTATGAAAAATGAGTTTGATTCTTTTTGTGAAAAATCGGTGTCGAGCTATTTACCACCATTCTATAAATTGTGCAGTTGGTTTATTATGTTGTGCACAGGCTGCATATTCTGTTTTGACAAGTGAGTGGTGTGCGTTTGGCCTTAGAAGAGTTTTTGGGGTGGTCTTTTGTGTTCAATATCTTGTGACACCTCTTGGAGTTGTTTTATAATATTTTTAAGTGGATTATTCAATCTTATTAAGTGTGTGAAATTTGGATTAATATTGTTTTGGTGTGGTTATGTTTTCAAAAGTGGGTTTGAGTAAGAAAATGAGGGTTTTGTGTGTGTGTGCCTTATTTTGAAAATCTTTGGATGTGTTCAATCAATTTTTTTTAACTAGTGCGCCATGTGTTTTTGTGGGTACATGAGGTGAATATGTGTGGAAAAGGGATCTTTGATGGGAAATGTACCACTTTGAGCATGTTTTACTTGTTGTTCATTTGTCAACATGTTTTGTAAATTCTTTCAAATTATGGAAAGTATGTTTCAATATTGCTTTGGTGTACTTTGGTTTTAAATTTTCCTTTCCTACTTGAAGTGGAGTGTGATATTAGTTCAAACCCTTGATGAATTATTTTGAAATGTTTTATCGATTGCTTAAGTGTTTAATTGTTTTTTTAAATTATTTGTGTAGTGCATGGTCCCTACATTGTGGTTTGGAGTCTCTGGGTCTAAGGTGACTCACCTGCGTGTGCATAGTTAAGTATGTATATATGTGTGGGTTTCCCTGTTACATGTATAGTCATCCATGGAAGTGAATATACATGTATGGGGCTAGGTGTTCCCATGTATATATATGAAAATTCATAAGTAGGTGAGTGGTGACTAGTATTTGCATATAAGCATATGTGTAAGGATCCCCTTGCACATGTTTCTGGCCATGAGGACGTGTGCATAGGGGCTAGGTGTCCTTATATGTATGTGAAATTGCATATGCATAGTGGGGGAGTAGCAGCTTTTAGTTAGAAAGTTCCAAGAGCCGAAGTGGACGTCTTGGTTCCACCCTGAGGTAAGTCCTCTGTGCATATGCCTTTAATTTGAATTTCATTTTTTATTTCTTGTTTTAAAAATTTGTTTTATATTTATGTTTTATTCATACTAGTCTATGAAATATGGTTACGGTTGCTAGATATTACTCTGCCTTGGTTTTGGAAATTGAAATTTATTTCTAACACCATTGGTTTTAAGAGTCTTTTCTTGAAAACTGATTTCTTAAGTGGTTTTTTATTGGTAATGTGTATTTACAAAGTTGTTTGGCCTTTTTGGTCGGTTAATTTAAAAAAGTATTCCCCTTTATGTAATAAAGCCTATTTGGAACCTTAAGAATGTTTTATGAAAAAGAAAAACCTCTCCTGAGGCACGCCCCCTTGGTTTTAGAAAATGATTTATATGTTGAAAGTGTTATGATGTGCCTAACATTGAAGCTTATGCATTGTGTGACCTGAAAGAGGGGGGAATGCGCTTAAGGAGGGAGAAGGGTGGTGAGAGATGGAATCAGTTTTGAATAAGGAAATTTTTATGTACAAAGATGTTTGATTGATAAAGAAAACTCACAACCACTTAAAATAGAGCACAATGGGAAACCTGGGTATCTTGGTGGGTGACCAGGACTAGTATGCTAGATGACACGGTAGGGGTTCGTCCCGGTTTTTCTAGCAGGATTGACCCAACAACACTAACTAAACATATGAATTTTTTATGTTTGTGGTCTTATATGCCACGTTTTCTGAGGTTCGTGGTCTTTTAACCCACGTTTTTCTGAGGGTCGTGGTTTCTAAGCCACGTTTCACTGAGGAACGAGGTCTCTAGGTTCCCACTTGTTCTAGCTACCTATAGGGATTACCATGATGCTCATTTTTGACATGCTGCTTGCGATGTAACTTTCTTTTCAGCTGTTTTATACTTGATGTCTTGTTTCTGAAAACCATATTTTAATCCAAACTGGTTTCTTTTCATTTTGAAATGTTAATGCATGCTTGGAACCTATTTTGAAAATGTAGTGGGAGTTAAACGCTTTACTTGAAAATGAAAATTCGCTACTTGAATTTCAAAATAAGGAAATTTTTTTTATTATATCTTATTTTAAAACTGGCATAATTGGATTTCTTACTAAAGGCAGGGGCATAGGACGTGGTTACATTTTGGCATTCCTACTGATCATCTTGGTGCTCACTCCTACTTTACTTTTTAGTTAAAGGTTTCAGTCTTGGATCACTTTTGGTATCAAGTGTAGTAGACGCATCATGGTGATCCACGGGGTCACCTGAGGTATGTCATGTGGTTTTATTTATTCCTTTTTTTCGCTATCAAGTTGTTTAGTTTATTTTCCTTTATTTATTTGCTTGTTCAGTTTATGTTCTTTTATCTTTTTGATGGGCCAAACCGTTCCCAACTAGTTTATTTTGATGCCCGACACTAGTTGTCGGCCCGTGGGGATCGGGAATGCCCTTCGGGCCACGTCGCGGACCGGCTCAGGTGACCGATTTAGAGTTGACCCAGGTTGGTTCGTGACAAAACAGTATCAGGGGACCCTTGTTATTTTGGGTGTCAAGTAGCTTGGTGATTAGGTGTGTCAAAACTTGAGAGGTAGGTTCCGAAAGGATGTCATGAACCCTTGCTAGTCACGAGACTTGAGTTTCCTGGGGTGGTTCGGGATTTGAATTTTCTTCTTTGGATTGGTCTATGTGGATGAGGGATGGCAAAGGAAGCGAGCCAGTGTTACGCGACAGGCATGCATGGAGTAGCGAACCATGTAGAACCCGATTGCACAATTCAAGATGCTTCCTGTGGTGGATTCCCGCTCGGAGCATTGTCTGTTAAGCCATGTTACCGGGTTGGCATAGCCACTAGTCCCTTATTTTTGGAAATTTTGATGTGAGTTATGTTTGACCATCATTTTGGTTGGTGTGATTAGATCTCAAAAATGAAAATGGATTTTTGTGATGGTGTTTTCAAATGGTAATGTGGTGTTAGAGTGGAAAAGTGGATTTGAAATGGAAATTATTTTCATTTAACGAATGTGTGGTTCTAAAAAGGGAAAATGGGAGGTGTTTTCGGAGTTGTTTTCGGATCTCAGTAACAGTTTTTGGAATGTGAATTGGAAAATTTTTTGGAATTTGGAAATGTGATTCTTTAATGATAAGTGACTTTCAAAAATTGGTTGGGAATTTTTGATTTGTGTTGAATGGTCTATTTTGGAAATGAGAAGTTTCTTGAATTGACCCTTGGTATTCTTATGAAGGATCACATACATAGAGGTGGGCATGTGGAACATGGATAATTTCTGGTATGTGTGGATGGGTGCATGAGCTAGCACAATGATATATGTATATGCGAGACTTCATGGGATACCAATTGTGGGTACTTAAGTTGTTTTGTTTTCTGAAAGATTGTTTTCAAAAAGTTAATTTAAATGTTTTGAAAGGTAATCAATTGTTTAGTGTTCTCTTTTCATGTTTGGTATCCTTTCTCGTGGGTTCCTGGTTTTGACATACTGAATTGTGGTTGGAATAGTGATTTGAGTTTGAGCTTTTGTTTGTGATTGAGGTGTGGAATTTTGAATTATGATGAGTTTAGATTCAGATTTGTGCCTCTTGTTTTTGAGTATGCTGCCCAGAAAAGTCCCAGATGTTTCTAGTGAGCCTCTTCTAGTTGTTGGTTCTACCCAGAAACTTAGTGGAGTGGTGGAATTGAATTCTTTTCGGTTTTTGTCCAGCTTCCATGGTGATCGTGATCTATTGAAGGTAGGAGACGGGCATGGTGAAATCATTGGTGTTTTCAGGTTATTGGGAACTCCCAAAGCTATGATAGTCAATGTTGGTTCGGATCCGTTTGAAGGTGCAGCTTTGGATTGGTGGAGGAGATAATCCTTGCGTTGTTGCATGATGGTATGTCTTAGATGCTGTTTAAGACCACTCTTGTTCGATGTTTTATGCCCAAGGAAGTGAAGGTGAGAAAAGTGGAAAAACTAGTAAGTGTCGAGTAAGGCCAATGAGCTGTGAATGCCTACGTGGGGCATCCCAAGGGGTTGATTCCATTTTCTCTGGAGGTAATTTCGTGAAATTATTTAATGTTTCTCTTGTGTGGGGTCTTTGTCCAGGGTTCCAGGACCATTCCCTTTTGGTGTTCGAGAAGGTTCCCCATCTGGTGACAAGAGTGAATTAGAGGAACCTGCCTCAGACAAGTCATCTTTTAAATCCCATCCTCTATTAGTCAGGCCACTCTTGTTTGCTTCTAGTGTGCTCGGTTTGAGTACTTTAAGTCGCATTGTCATCATCCTACGAAGGCTTTCCTTCAGTGTGGCCATTTGGAAAAATTTGGGAGGTTTCTCTAGCGGCATCGTCAGGAGGAGACTCAACTGAAGGATGTCAGGTTCTGACTGTGGGGCAGCAGATGCTTCAAGACATCAAAGCTCCAGCCACAGGTCTCGGAGTGAATCTCTTCATGCAGTCCGGAATTGTGAGGTCTGGTGCACCTTGTTCTAACTTTTTTCTTTAGTGCTAAAATGGGGACAGTTTGATTTATTCTATTGTATCTTCCTCATCTTTGAAGGTTTTTTTTGTTGTATCAGGCATAAAGGTCTCATTTCCTCATGGTGTTTTTTGTTCTTTCAATACCCCACTTTAGTTCTAAGAAGGTGTGATGATCTTGTCTTCTTGTAATTCTGGTAGTTGTGCCTCCTTAAATGTGACCCGTTTTGTTTTAGTACATTCTTGTTTTTGGGATGATCATCTCTTGTGGAAATGATGAGTCGGGGTTAATTTCTCTATTTGGTAGAATTCCTTTTTGGTTTTCTCATGTGTCAGTGGTTTCTGGTTTGGGTTGGAAGTTCTTTTGTCAGTCTATGCTGGTTGGCTTAAGCTGGTCAGTTCTTAAATGTTGGGGAGACACACCATGACTCCTGTCATTCCTTCTTCAAGAGTTGGTTTGTGTGATATTTTTGGGTTGTATTGGTGGATTCCTATTTGGTTCAAGTTAGCGGTTCTAGAGTAAGATCATACTGAGAGTCTTGATGGTTGGTTGTGGTAGTTGAGTTCTTGTAGTGGGGAGAACCCTCCTCGTTTCCTAATGGATCTTCCCTTTTAAGTTCCCCTTAGAGTTGGTTAGGTGTGACTGTTGGAGTTAAAAGTCACACTAAGTTCTTGGTTTGGATGACCTCATTTAGTTTCGATCTCGAGTCTGACACCTCATTTGGATGGGTGACTTTCTAGGGGTAGAAAGTTTTCATGGTGGGGAGAATTGTGGGCGAGGCGCACCCAGCGCCCCTCCTCCTTGCAGGTCGCGACCCCAATAGTCCTCCCCTCCTCTCGCGCTCTGGCCAGCCACCCCGGCCAACCTCCTCATGCTCCGATCAGCAGCCCTGACCACCATGTGACCCCCCTGGCTGAGCCCTTTCCACTCGCAACACTGTGTCCTGAGCTCCCTCTCCGGCTTGGATTTCACTCGGTTCTCCATCGGATTTTGGTCTGATCCTTCAATTTATGGGTTTCTATACTCTTCTACTTTCATTTCCGATCGATTTGAGGTTTCCCCATTTCTCTACTGAATTTTGGCCGAACCCTAATGTGTTTGGGGTTTTTCTTTTGATTGAATCCTGTTATTTAGGTTTCTTCGGGTTTCATCGAGGACGGTTCTAGCCACTGCCATCAAGGGCAGTGGGTTCTCCATGGTTTTTAGGTATGGATTCTTTAATTTCTTCATTGTGGGTTAATTTTAATGTAGGGGTTTTATTATTTTTGAGTTGTCATCAATTTATTTTGGGTGTTTAAAAAATCTATTGTGTTTTTTAATCAGTTTTCATGGTGAAAAATTGTTCTAATTGAGGTTTGACATGCTTTGATTCATTGGTGATATGTTTATGAAAAATGAGTTTGATTATTTTTGTGAAAAATCGGTGTCGATCTGTTTATCACCATTCTATAAACTGTGCAGTTGGCTTATTTTGTTGTGCATAGGCTGCATATTCTGTTTTGACAAGTGATTGGTGTGAGTTTGGCCTTAGAAGAGGTTTTGGGGTGGTCTTTTGTGTTCAATATATTGTGTCCCCACTTGGAGTTGTTTTATAGGATTTTTAAGTGGATTATTCAATATTATTAAGTGTGTAAAATTTGTATGAATATTGTTTTGGTGTGGTTATGTTTTCAAAAGTGGGTTTGAGTATGCAAATGAGAGTTTTGTGTCTTTGTGCCTTGTTGTGAAAATATTTGGAGGTGTTTAATAAATTTTTTTAAGTAGTGTGCCATGTGTTTTTGTGGGTACAAGAGGTGAATATGTGTAAAAAAGGGATCTTTGATGGGAAATGTACCACTTTGAGCATGTTTTACTTGTTGTGCATTTGTCAACATGTTTTTTAAATTATTTCAAAAGATGGAAAGTATGTTTCAATATTTCTTTGGTGTACTTTGTTTTTAAAGTTTCCTTTACTACTTGAAGTGGAGTGTGTTATTAGTTCAAACCCTTGATGCATTATTTTGAAACGTTTTATCGAATTTTTAAGTGTTTAATTGTTTTATTAAATTATTTTTGTAGTGTTTGGTCTCTACATTGTGGTTTGGAGTCGCCGCGTCTAAGGCAACTCACCTGCGTGTGCATAGGTAAGTATGTATATATGTGTGGGCTCCCCCGTTACATGTATAGTCATCGATGGCAGTGAATATACATGTATGGGGCTAGGTGTTCCCACATATATATATGAAAATGCATATATAAGTGAGTGGCGACTAGTATATGCATATAAGCATATGTGTAAGGATCTCCTTTCACATGTTCCTGGCCATGCGGATGTGTGCAAAGGGGCTAGGTGTCCTTATATGTATGTGAAAGTGCATATGCTTAGTGGGGGAGCAGCGACTTTTAGTTAGAAAGTTCCAAGAGCCGAAGTGGACGTCTTGGTTCCACCCTGAGGTAGGTCATCTATGCCTGTGACTTTAATTTGAATTTCATTTTTGATTTCTTGTTTTAAAAATGTTTTTTATATTTATGTTGTATTCATACTATGCTATAAAATATGGTTACGGTTGCTATAAATTATTCTACCTTTGTTTTGGAAATTGAAATGTATTTTAACACCATCGGTTTTAAGAAAAGTTTCTTGAAAACCGATTTCTTAAGTGTTATGGAATTGGTAATGTGTATTTACAAAGGTGTTTGGCCTTTTTGGTCGGTTAATTGCAAAAAGTATTCCCTTTTATGTAATAAAGCCTATTTTGCACCTTAAGAATGTTTTATGAAAAAGAAAAACCTCTCTTGAGGCACGCCCCCTTGGTTTTAGAAAATGATTTCTATGTTGAAAGTGTTAGGATGTGCCTAACATTGAAGCTTATGCATTGTGTGACATGAAAGAGGGTGGAATGCGCTTAAGGAGGGAGAAGAGTGGTGAGAGATGTATTGAGTTTTGAATAATGAAAGTGTTATGTAAAAATATGTTTGTTTGATAAAGAAAACTCACCACCACTTGAAATAGAGCACAATGGGAAACATGGGTATCTAGGTGGGTGACCAGGACTAGTACGCTAGATGACACAGTAGGGGTTCATCCCTGTTTCTCTAGTAGGATTGACGAAACAACACTAACTAAACATATGAATTTATGAGGGTCGTGGTCTTCTAAGCCACGTTTTCTGAGGGTCGTGGTCTTCTAAGCCACGTTTTTCTGAGGGTCTTGGTATCTAAGCCACGTTTCACCGAGGTACGAGGTCTCTAGGTTCCCACTTGTTCTAGCTACCAATAGGTATTACCATGGTGCTCATTTGTGACATGCTGTTTGTGATGTAACTTTCTTTTCAGTTGTTTTATACATGATGTCTTGTTTGTGAAAACCATATTTTAATCCAAATTGGTTTCTTTTCCTTTTGAAATGTTAATGCATTCTTGGAACCTATTTTGAAAATGTAGTGGGAGTGAAACGCTTTACTTGAAAACGCAAACTGATTACTTGAATTTGAAAATAAGGAAAAATATTTTTTTATTATATCTTATTTTCAAACGGGCATAATTGGATTTTTTTACTAAAGGCAGGGGCATAGAACGTGGTTACATTTTGGCATTCCTACTGAGCATCTCGGTGCTCACACCTACTTTACTTTTCAGTTTAAGGTTTCAATCTTGGATCACTTTTGGGATCAAGTTTTGTTGATGTATCGTGGTGATCCACGGGGTCACCTAAGGTATGTCATGTTGTTTTATTTATTCCTTTTTTTCGCTGTCAAGTTGTTTAGTTTATTTTCATTTATTTATCTGCTTGTTCAGTTTATGTTCATTTATCTTCATTATGGGCCAAACCGTTACCAACTAGTTTATTTTGATGCCCGACTCTAGTTTCCAGCCCATGGGGATCGGGAACGCCCTTCGGGCCATGTCGCGGACCGGCTCGAGTGAACGATTTAGAGTCGACCCGGGTTGGTTCGTGACACAACCCAAGTGACAAACCAAGACCTCCAAGATCTCCCAAGGATCAATCTCTATCATTTCTTGGTCGTTTGGAGTATCGTCAGTCGTGGATCTAAGATCCTGGTTAGGTTAATCACACTCTTTCTTTTCTTTTTGGTTTAGGGATTTTGTATCTTTCTTCTCTCTATATGATGCTCTAAAAACATTCCTTTTTCAGAGATATTTATTTTTATGCCTCAAAGGGCGGTTGAATCTGGATCTATGGGTTCAATTGGGAGTGCATTCATCATTGGATTTGAGGTAGTATATCAATAATTTAAATCCCATAGTTTTTAAGTAGATTTCTGCATATGAGTATGTATTGTTTCTTTCCTCTTATTTTCCTTTAGATTTCTTTGTTGGGATTTGATATAATGATTGTACTAAAAATGATTCTAAACCCTCACAGTCCCCCTGTGATTTATTGAGGATGATTTTTCCAATTTAGGGCCACCAATAGGGTGTACCGATCTTTCTAAACATTGAAATTGACAAGGTCACATTTGGAATTATTGTCTAATAACATAGATACCAGGTTGAACATGTCGGTATAGTTAGTTGGATTGAATATGGAAAGTATATGTTCGACATAGGTTTTATTATGGCTTAAGGTGTGGTTTTTCATGTCTTATTAATGGGTTAATTCAGTTAAATGGGATTGTGTCGAATGGTATGTGGTTTGTGTTGAAATGCCAAATAGGACTAGTATAGATGAATTGATGAGTATATTAAAATGGAAATGGACTTTGAATGAAGAAAATGTAAATGGTTATATGGGGGAATTGATAAATATGGAATTAGTTAATACATTATAAATTTAATTGAACTGATAAAAGGGGAAAACTGGGTTAATGTATGTCCATTGATGAATATTGACCAGGTAATATGAGTTTCTGAATAAAAATAATGGGTTAAGGCACAAGATTGGGAATTTGAATAAATAACTATGAACTGTAATTGGTATATGCGTTAATAGGTTATGGCATAATATGAATTCACATGTTGTTTTTTATGCTTTTTGATTGATGACTTCCAATGTCATTGGTTATGTTATGTTGTGTTATGGTATGGTTGGGGTGATATGATAAATATGCATGTGCAGATGGCTTGGTAGAGTGGGGTATTGACTTGAGGTTCTAATCCCATGGGTCGAGTTAGACAGAGGATCTTAACTCCACCCCAAAATGCATGGGTTAGGGAAGGGGATAGAGGATTTTTCCTCTAACAGTTACATTCCACCTAGATAGAGACTTAGATATAAGTATAATGTATTGTTCTGAAATTTGTATCCCTAGTTTGGTAGGAATTTGATATTTTTCCCTATGCATTGTGATTTATTTCCTTATACCCTTGTGTAGATGATAATAATTACTAACCCATGGAACATGTGATCAAAATGGATTAAGGAATGAAGATGGTATAAAACAGAAATTGGGATAAATTCGAGGAGTTAATTAATTGAACCTTTGATATGTAATAGCACCCCAAGTTTTCCATTGTTTACATACAATTTATTTTGTACTTTCGTGCCCTAACTTTTAGACTATATATATTATAGACACCATTGGTTGTCACCTACTGAGTTTTGTTCTCACACCCTACTTGGGCCACTGTTGGATACACGAGAAGATTTCATTGATGCAGGCTAGGACAAGGGCAGAGGCCTGGCACTAAGATGTTGAGTTGGGATCCGAATTTACAAGGAGAAGGATACGTACTTAGATTATTGAACCGTTGGAGATTTGGTCATTTTTTTTTTTTGGGATATATTCATCTTTCACTATTAGTATGGCATTTCTTAGTTATATTTTATTCTTGGATTATACCCCATTTGGTAAACTTTTGGTTATTCATGTTTATTGTTTATTTTATATTTCTTTTGTTATTTATATTATGTTCTGTTGTGGATTACTCTGGTAAAAAGAGAATAGTCTCCCCATGTGACTTATTAGACACTCACCGCTAGTTGGAAACCTCTGGTGTATGGGTTGGATTTTTTGAGGTCATGTGATTACTCAGCATGGGGAACCGGTTTATGGATTCCTAGTCGAGGAAGTTACATGGTTCCCGACACCAAATAAGTCTCGATGGAATGTAAATTGAGACGAAATTCCTTACAAAGATCGTATCATTATATTAAGAATAAATAAATGAAATAAATATCTATGGAAAATAAAATTAAACACAATATAAGTGGATATTTAGTGTAAAAAATCATAGATCATTCACATATATTCTTGAAATAACAAACTATTGACATGGATATTTAACACAGTGAATATAAATTGAGTTAAAATTTCCCTTACAATGTTCGTATAACTGACATAAGAATTTATCAATGGGGTGATTATGTGTAGAAATAATATATCCACACAAGGGTAAGTGGAAATTACATCATAAATAAATAAACATTGTTTCCACACATAATTTTGGCATTATATAATAAACAAAGTATGCATAAAACTTAATGAGTGAAAATTGAGTTTAGAAATTATTTTACCAATATCATGTTGTTAATAAAATATGTAAATTATGTGTATTAAATATAAATACACATAAATAATTTATAAATAGAATATAAGATATCAAAATTAATTTCTCACATAATCATTTCACGACATAATCAGGAATAAAATATTATCCAAAAGAATGAAAATTGGGTTAAGAAGTTCCTTTACATTGAGTCTGACTTGGATTGTTTGTTCTTTATCTCCATGAATAATAATAATAAGTTAATTTACACCTTATTTAGATAATTTTTCAAGTTTATTATTCCTTTTATATCACTTATTACCTTGTTATAACAATCATATAATTATTCAATTTCATATCGGTCGTTTTGTACATATTCGGTACTTAAGTCGAAAACGAACTTGTTATAATTACAAATTATCCATGTTGTCAAAAGTCCATTATCTAAAAAATAGTATTACTGAATTAAATATAATATATATTCATTATATATAAATATATTTATAGTAGTACAAAACATTTAGAGATAACAAATGAAATTCACTATTCATGGAGATGGTAGACCGTACGTACGCATGAACGCTACTTTCATTTCATTGTCATATTAATTGAATGAAAAGTAACTGAAACATGGGTATATTATAATTATTGTATAATTTTTATGTCATATATGAAACAAAATTTTATTAATTATATCCTTTATATGTTACATGTATGGCATGAATGATTCATATCACTTTGAGGGGGAGGTAGTCCACACATCCTCAAATGAAATTATTGTATTTACACATTACCAAAAGCATAAAGGTATAATGTATATATAAAATAAAAAAGAATATAAAAAATAAAAATATAATATATATCACATAAAAATAAACTTCCATCATATTGGCCACCATGAGAGCTGGTAGGGTAAAATTGAACAATCATCGTTTCGTGAGGTAGTAGTTCACCGTACACAGAAATGGTATGTTTGTATCCATTGGATGGAAGTGTGTGTAAGTGAAATTAAAATCCTTCTTGTAACAACATAATATTATAATTAGGATAATGTTTTTTTATTTAATCATATAATAATATTATTATAGTGAGTTTTTAATTAAAATAAAAGAAAATAACTTGATAGAAGATGTTACCACTAAATCATGTAACTTCATTTGATTTGAGCCAAGAGGATTTCTTGAATTGTGTTCTTCCCAAGGTAACACTTCTAAAAATAATTGAGGGGTGTTGAGAGACTATTTGGGTATAATTTGGATGAGAAAAGGGGATTGATAGGTTTGAGTTATGTGGGTATAGGTCGGGTCCTTTTGTAAGAGGGAGGAGAGGCACTTTAGGAAAGTATAAAAATATTAATTTATTATAAATTAAATTTCAATTACAAATGGTCCAAATCTCATTTAAGTCAAATATAATATGATTTTGGTTCTAATACCCATAATCAAATAATTTTTAGACAAGTTTATTATTTTTATTATCCTTATCTTTTTTGTTTAACCCTTATTTTACTCTTTTTAATCTTACAGTGATATCATGTTATTTACAAATTACTAGTTAATGTAATTACCATATCTTGTTAAACGTCCCAAAAAATTCATTTATGATATATTTGATATTTTATTAACCATTTGGATGAATATTATATTTTTATGGATTTAATTTTATTTAATAAACTATTTTATGTTTTAAGTTATGAATTATAGAAACTTTGGACACTATTCATACATGACTTTTTTACAAATTCATAACAACATGATTCCATCGAAATAAAGACATTAACTCAAATATAATATGTCAATATAATCCATATAATTCTTTTATGGCATCAAAATAATCAAATTAAATTTATTTTAATATTTATAATATCATTTATTTGAATCCTTTATTAATGAATCAATCGGTGCATCCTCATTGTGTCATAATTAAATTTATTTATATAATATATAAAATTTATAAATAAAATACCATGATATAGTAAATAATATTATATTTATAATTAAAATTTAGAGTAAAATAGATCAGTTATATAACCCCATATTAATTTTTTTTATTAAAAGATACATGTTTATGTTATATTTCTCTTTACATTAAATTAATTCTTATAAAATGTCATTTTCACATCCAAGTGGCTCCATGGGGTCCCAAAATAAACTCAAGTATTATCATATCATAACTATCTCATCCAATATTATTAGGACATTTTTATTGTATTTTAATATTATTTTAATATTATTTTTCTCCCTTATTTGCTAGATTTACCCATTAACCATGGTAAATAAAAAAATTACTGAAGTTACTATTCATAATGTATAAAAATAAAACAAAAATATTCACACAATATGTACCTTATGATTAAAAATATTAAATACATTTTTTCAAATTTAAAACAAATAATTCTCATTAATAAATTTAAAATTAATTCCCCATGTCAAAACCAAAAAAAAGGTTTTTAAGAAGTAATAACTATCAAAATATTGACATGTATTTATGTCCAATAGCAAATTTAAAATTCATCCACTGAGAAAAATTGGATTAAATGAAAAAAAATTAATCCAATTACACTTTAAAACCAATTAAAATAACAATCTAACAATATTAATAAATTTATTAGAAGACAATTTTGAATTAAAATGCAGTATTATTCACTATTCAATAAAAAATGATCTTCATCAAAAAATTAAAATAAATAACCAATGTAAATTTTGGTGTCCCTCTTCTATAGAATAAGTTTATTTTGTCAAATATAACATTTTAAATTGACCAAAACTAATGAATCATTATTCTCTTTTTAAATAGGTTTTCACAAAAACGCATCCTTTATATTAAATTGGTTTTTATTTTCATTTATAAAACATTTGGTAACTAATGAATAATTATTTGAGCATGTGTAAACAATATTTTCATAATTAGGTTGATAATATTCATTCCCTCCATTTCAATGTATGGGCGTTAGCTAATATTTAAAAATAATAATATTATTATTATATTGTTTTTTGGTATAACTGAATGTTGTGTGCAACATATGATTTCGGAGAAACCCATTGTTGCATGTCGAGTACACTATAGGAAAAAATCATCCCCTTTAACAAAATATTAATATCATATTCATAAATACTAATATAAAATAAAAGGTATTATTTTATAATAACCTCTTCCATTACACTTTAGCTCCTCAATCTCCACAACAATCATTCTATACAGAGTCTTCGATATTGGAAATTCCCCAGGTACAAGATCAATCGATAATTCAACATCTCTTTTTGGAGGAAAACTAGGAAATTCTTTAGGAAACACATCAAAACATTCCTCACAATAGGCATGTCTTCAAGGATGGTTCTTTCCTTATACTCAGTCATCAATGAATGATATGTGTGCTCATAAGGCTGTAATATCCATGTTTGAGATAATGGTTCAAAAAAAGATTCATCATCCTCCTTGCACTTGTATAAAATTGGGGGGGTCAGTTCACTATATATCGAGTGATTTCCCTCTCATGGAAATTTATGTTGGCTCTATATAGGGAAATTCAATCCATGAAAAAAAATTCATCAAATTCCAATAGAGGGAGTATGATGAGGTTATTTGGGAAGTTAAATCACCAAATTGTGATAGGGGAGGAGTAATATATATAAGATTCAATAATTTCCCCATTTTTTATTTTCACTGACATCTCAACTTCCATTCTTTGTGGTAGTGTTTGGATTATTCTACTAAAATTTTAGGATATAAAATAATTCATAAAAATTGAATCAAAAAGTATGTTACCTATTATTCAATGAATAACCAGTGTACCTATCAACACTTCATTTTTGGGATTCCATTCTATGGTATAGACGGAAAATCTATCCCTTACATCCTTGGAGGTTTTTAGTTACCTCAAATTACCCATGGCTTAGGGTGTTAGTTCTCAAGTTCCCTAGTTCCTTGCAGTTGTAGAAATGAACAACACCCTAAGGATCGACTATAGAATTCCTTTACAATTTCACATTGATTTGTTTCTCCTGTTGTAAATTATTAGTAAGGTTCCATTATCTTCCACTCTTATAGAATTTGTTTTTCCCCTTACTCAATTTCTAGGGATCTTCTTTCTGTAATTTTGACAAGTGGGGTGTTGTAATTTCTTAGCACTATTGGATTTATCCATCGGACTGGAAGAATTTAAGACCACTTTCTCTTTCCTATCCCCATTGATACCCTTGAGATTCTCCAATATCCATCTTTTCTTAGAGGGCACATCAGAAAATTTCATCCTAGCTATAAATGTCACAGATTTCCATTTATTTTTATAAACAAGTATGTATTCCACCAAAGAAGCATTCAAAATTTCATTCAGGGGTGATGACAAAACCAAAGGTTTATCGTGCAAGTTTGGTGAATTTTTCATCGTACACCCCAACAGATTTGCTGTACTTTTTCTTGAGTGCATGGAAACCTCATCCCCTCTTAAGATGGAGGGCGCAAGAAAAATATTTATCAAAAAACATTTTCCAGAAATCGTTCCATCCCGTCGCTTTGATATCTTCCTCATGATTCTTATTTTTTTTTATCAATGTCTACCATTGATCAGCTTCACCCTCCCTATGATAAGAATCCAGAAGAACCTTATCTTATTTAGAACATTGAAGGATGGATATTATCTTCTCAATGTATTTGATCCATTATTCAGAGATTGAGGGATTAGATGATTTTCGAATGTATTAGGCATTTGTCTCATGAAGCTCTTGATAGTGACTTGTTATTTCATAGGGGGTTGAATGTTCCTATTGATCCAAGTTTATATCAAAATCATGAGTTAACTGAGAGAGTATTGTGAAAAAAAAAAATTGATTCCCTTACCCAATGTATTGTTCATCTCATTAGATCAGTCATCACATTGATCTTCTCATTGGTTTTTATCCTGATTCCTCCTATTATTGGCCATTGTCTAGAATAAAATGAAAAATTAAGGGTAAATATTTTAAACTATTAAACACATAAAGGGGAATCCAATTAAAAAGGTACAACTTATATATTATATTTATCTCCTTAACTTATGAATTTATAAGCTTCTATCTATGTTATACATGGTCTACTTCCTAACATATATTATTAGGGAAATTCTTTGGTTCCTTTAATAATGGTTTTTATTGAGATTATGAATTTACCAAAGAATATCCCCTGGGAGTGTCAAACCAATAGTGTAGTAAGGCCTATTTTTGTGCACCATTTCCTATTTGATTCTAACTCAAAATAGTGTTTTCAGGTTTTAACCTTAAATACATCTGTGTCAGAGAAACCTTTTCTTGTTAGTATCTAGATAGGGATGTATTTTCTTGATAAACCACTTACACTATACTAACTAAAATTTAGGTATTATTTTATTATAATTAGTCACATCCCTAAGTCTTTTCACTATAGTTTTATAATCCTAATCCCAAAAATAACTAAACCTATACTTTGATACAAACTATAACAACCCTGATATTTATTTAATATTTAAACTGTATTTATTACATAAACATGCACTTAATACAGCATAGAAGACTGAGATGTATAGTCTATTTAGGTCTTAGTAACATTACATAACAACATAAAACATGAAGTACACATGTTTATTGAAAACTTATTTTACATGACCACAACATTCCTTCATACTTAGTCATGCATGGGATAACCGGAGGACATACATAAGAAAAGGGTGAGCTATAAAGCCTTGTAAAGGAATAAACATAGAATAACATAAGGAATATAATACATGTTACTCAATAGGAATATCAATGGAGCACAAAATAAACATGAACATAAATGCATGATATATAATGATATTCATTACATGGAAATGTGGCAACAACATACAACATGATATTAGCATGAGCCAAGGATCATTGCATATGGATTAGCATGAGTAAAACTTCATTGCACATGAATTATCATGAGTAAACCATCATTTCACATTTATTATCTTGAGTAAACCTTTATTTTTCATGGTGTATCATGATACTAAACATTACCCAATGCATTGGATCACTATCTGGGTGCACCCTACATAAACATGTCATTTCATTCATAAGTGTTCCACACGTATCATATAACATGGAATCATTCAACGTGAAAATTTATTCCATGATCAAGGAATTTTGAATACATATATTTATGACCAAAATCAATTATAATAAAGTTTAATACCCTGGATAAAGAAATGGGTATGGTATTCACTACTTGATGATTTTGGAGTGGAAAATCATGGTGCAATTTCTGTAGCATACTAACATCAAATAGATGTTTTTAAAATAGGTTGATGAGAGAGAAAGGGGTATATCATAATTTAAAAATGAAATTGACTATAAGGGGATCATATAACATGACATTCCAACATAAAAAATGGATTTTAAGATTAATAATATAAAAGAAGTTCTTGAATGGTAATGAAAAGAGAGAAATCTCTTACAAAATTCCGGCATGGTAAGGGGTGTATATAATGGATCATGGATGGATTAATGATAGTGGAAGGAAATTATAATTTCTTATAAAAAATGAAAATTAATGGGAGTATGTATTAACGTACCCTGATGTATGTAAATTTAAATTAAAAGGAATATCAAAAAAGAAGTTCTTGAAAAAAGAGGGAGTGGAAGATCCCTTACATGTATCTGTGATCCGAAAGTCTTGGGGGAGGATTCTTGTGAGCTTGGGGGCCCCTTGGGAGGAATATATTTGGTAGGGGTAGATGGTGGTCGATATTCAAAGATATTTAGTGAATATAAATGGGATCTTGGGTGGGTTTATGTAGGAACTA
This sequence comes from Viscum album, assembly GCA_963277665.1. Lineage (NCBI taxonomy): Eukaryota > Viridiplantae > Streptophyta > Magnoliopsida > Santalales > Viscaceae > Viscum > Viscum album. Next base: position 1,465,959,263 of record OY728140.1, on the reverse strand, counting down.
TTGGGGATTTCTTTATTATTTTTGGTTTTGAACGCTACATAATAAAATATTCAAAATCATAACCCATCCCATGATTTTATACCTTGGTTTCTGGAAAATGGGAGTGGTATACATTATTTTATAGGGATAAGGCCTGAAGATATTAAAATATTTCCCTTTTTTATGTGTAGTTGAGTCACATTTTCAAGGAAATGATTTTAAAATCTTAAAATATTATATATGTCTTGGAGATTCACTAAGGATTTATAAAATAAATCAAATAAACCTAAAATTGCATTATTTTAATGGAAAATATGTATATATATATATATATTTGAATTTTACTTTTATAGAATTTTATTACATCACTTTTGGGTCATTATGATGTCATAAAACACATTACATATTTATAAGGTATTTAATTTTTACCTAAAAATTTAACTACCTCAAAAAATTATAAAAAATTTACTGTGTTATAATTTAGATATCCTAATTCCAAAAATAATATAAATTTTACATATAATATTTTCTAAATATGGGATGTTTCACTTTTAAAATAAAAAATAACATTTATTGAAAAATTATGAGCTTTAAAAAAACAATTTTCAAACCTTGATAAAAATTACATTTGACTTCATAAAAATTATACGATCATTTATATTAAATAAAATTAATGTAATAATAATATTTTTTATTATTTAATTAATAAATCTATTAATTCATCAAAATAAATTTCTTAATCGAATTTGAATATTAACCAAGAATACTATTTGTGTTTTTAAAATCATTTACAAAGTAAAAATAATAAAATGAATGTATATTAATTATTCTATAAAAAAAGAATGCACATAATCATAATACTAGGGTAATTTTACATATCCCTCTATCACACCAAAGTACACCTTAAGATTATAGTGTTCGATGGTCGGGATTTCATGGGGTTGTTCGATGAACATGTTTTCGTTTGTGATCTCGATGAGCTTGAACTTCTCCCATAAATGGTTTCACTCATGATTAAGTTGTTGGATCTCGGCTTAGTCTTGGTGTAAGGTAAATTTCATGAATTGTATCTCCCTTGGAAACTAAAATAAATGGGATTTATACGGTATGATCCTACTGGTTGAGTCCATCACTTCCTTTTTCTATTCCAAAAGTATTTGTTAAAACCCTTTATTTATGATATCCATTGATCATTATTCAACAGCTACATTATCAATAGTAAGGATACTTAATGGTCATTTAAATCCAATTGGATCAAATAAAACAAAAGGATTTCATGTGTTTTCTATATCCATAAGAAATTTAATTAAATAAAAGGGAATTTTATTCATAAATGTTCAATTCTTTACACTAGTTCTCCATGGTGTATTACATTATGATTATATTGTAAAGTCAATTCATGAAAATAGAGAAAAATCCCCTAACCCACTTCAAAAAATTATAAAACATGCAATACCATGACTAGAAAAAATTAAATAGAGAATAATAAAAGTAAAATATACTTACGTATGAATCCTATTAGTGAAAATTAAGTTTTAAAAATTAAAAAACTTCATAAACCCACTTTATGATGCAACAGACACCCAAAATGTTGTGACCCAACTTTATCTTTAAAACAAAATGATCATTAACACACATAACTTAAACCCACAATCTATAACACTGCTACATTCCATGACACAATTCCCAAAAAAGAAAAACACAACACGACACTTTTCTTAACATCATTATTAACATCTTCAAATATAAACCTAAATTTTTTTAAGATCCTTCATTATTTTAACCTAAAGACTACCACCAAGAACAATCTGAAATCAATTAACACCCTTGAATCAACAAAGTGAGGTTTCAAATAAATATTGGTTATTACCTCAACTTTTTATACCAAAATATAATGATGTTTGATAAATATAACCATGTTATCCAAATTCCACAACATGAAATTCTATAGCATGACTCTATAAAACACTTTTTGAGGTGGAGTTAGAATTTAGGAGACTATATGGTTATCTTGGATCCATGTATGTGATTGAATAGAGTAGTGATTATAGGATCTGGGTTTCAAAGGATTTTTGTTATTTTTGGGCTACCATGGATGATGGATAGTTTCTTTGTAATTTTTTAATATTAAATTCCTTGGTTGTTTTCTGTACTTTATTGTTTTGGTTTTGTTTATTTTATGTCTGGTTGTCATTTTTTTCTCCTTTTTTTCATGTTGATGCCTTTTTTTATTCTGTTATTCAAGGATGTGGGACATAGATATTATCTTCTATTACTAGTAAATAGTTTCCACACTTCGAACAAAATATATCATGGTGAGGAAGTTAAAATGATGGTGGATCAGAATGATTCAAAGAGATGTTTGTTGAAACATTTATTGTAGTGTTTGATGGTATTTGTGAGGTGGATTATTGTAGTGGTGTTGGTCCAGGTCTTCTTTTGGATATTATTTGTCCCAGCACAGAGAATTTTACTATCTTTTTTATGGTGTTCTCTTGTTGTTCTATAATAATAATTAATTTTCCATATTATGTTGTAGTTTTGGTTCTCTGGGATTTTTCACATCATACTTCTCATGTGAATTTAATATTGTTTCTGGCATTAATTTTGGATTATTATGGTTTTAATTATAATTGGTTGAAAGAAATGTTCTAGTGTGTTGTATGGGTTCATGTTTTTTTATTTATCATATTGTGGGTATTTGTACATTAATTTATATATATAGTAAATTTCAATTTGTTCCAAAAAATATTCTATACACAAAAATTTTATATTGGAAAAATAAAAAAAATTAAAAATATTTACATGATCATGTTGTACCTTATTATTAAAGAAGATAAAAAGTATGGGGAATACTGACTCAAATAAAGAATAAGAAAATAAGATATTAGATTTATTATATAATCATGAATCATAATTTTTACAACATGGGTATTGAAATGAGTTGCCTTAGGGATAAGTATTTTAAAAGGTCTTTCATATTAAAATTATTATTCAACAATTTCTTTAAGATTTAACTTTTACTAACCCAATGCTTATATTTGAATGTAAATGGATTTTTTAACAAATATTTTTTAGTAATTAACACAAGATAAGTAATCAATAAAGTAAAAAATATTTTTTTGGTGTAACCTTGTTTCATTTTTATTGATTTTTTAATTTATTATGGTGTTTTTTTTAAATTATATTTCATTATTACAGTATGAAATTTCTATTTTTATACTTCTATAAATAAAATATTTATATTGATCATTGATGTTAGAAATTGTTTTTTATATCTATCTGTTTCATATAATTTTAAGTGGATTTATTTTGTTGATATAATTAGCTAAATATTCATTGAGGGGTATTTATCCATTGATAGAAGAGTATTGTGGTGACTCAAACCCACACTCCTAGGTCTGATTAAAAAACATACTTTTATAAATTGTCATTGATACCATGTGGGATTATCTGAAATAAACTATCACAAATATCATATTAGTATTACATCTTATAATAATATCACTCAACTAGAAGAACACTTTTTTTATGATATTTGGATACCAATTATATAGGCATGTTATTTTACAACACTTTTGAAAATTTAGACATAATTGAACCATATATACACCCTTCTAGATTTATCAAAATGTTTTATTGATCAATATAACCTTGGGAAATGGAAACATAATAATAGGGTGAACTCATATGATCAATAGGATTAATCGTATATGATAAAAATAAAATATCATAAGTGAAAATAAGATAAGAACATTGGTATAGTCCGGATACATAAAAAGTTATACCAAACAAACAGTAGATCATAAATCTTAGAATAAAGAAAACTTAAATAATAAAAATAGTGTGTAAATAGTAGTAAATAAACATGATCCATGAGATCCTAACATTAGGATACCTTAGAAACATGGAACAAACATTATCTTAGGGAAACATCACATTTATGAGTCACACACTTTCATCCACCATTGTGAGAAAATAAATCATTCTCATATATACATATGTCATGAGATATAAAATTTTAACCAATAAATTTGAGGGTGATATAGGACGCCAGCTATAATTCATCTATACTTGTTCTATATAAAATAAATAATTTATAATAACATTAATAACCCATGGAAATAAAATGGGTTTCATTTATCAAATCAAATAGTCTTATGGAAATAAAATGGATTTCATATCCATTCCAAATGGAATCACATAAATAAATTATTCATAAATAATTTCCCTAGTCAATCGATGTATGAAATATAAGTGAACACCCATAAATAAATAGAATGATGTATATAGTGTTTATAAAGGGAAGACATTAGAAGAAAAATCATAAACATTCAATGAATTATTGGACTGAGGATGTAATTTATTTCAACTACATTAATCCCCCAAATTATTATAAGAAAATTTAATGTGTAATTCATAAAAGAAAATTTTCACGAAAATATATCTTTTTGAGATAAATTGGAAAAATAAAGGATAAAAATGGGGTCTTATAATATCATAACCATGTAGATAACTCATGAATCAATGAGAATGAAATTGAGTTGGGAAATCTATTACAACTTGAGTAACATTTAAATGAACACCCAAATAAATAAAAATAGATTGAAATTGGCCTTAAATTTCCATGAAAAAATATAATTCAAGATATAATATAATTAATAGATAATATGTACACCTTATAAAATTAAATTGTTTCATAACAAGTAGGACGTCTTAAGAAATGAAAATTAAGAACAATATACCCTTTTAGTAACATAATATTTGAGGTAAAAATCATTTGATAATGAGTTTATATGTAATAATTGTAAAACCCTAGAAAAGAAGGTGAAAATCCAATAAAATATATTGATTAGGTAGAATAAATAAATAACAAAATAATATAATTCAACAAGAAAGATAGTAGGTTAATAAAAGATATTTGAGTTAGTAAAAATCATTACGATATTAGAAACTATCAAATCAAAACCCCTTGGTGGACATGATTTAAAAAAACAATAAATACCATGAATAATGATAAGATCATGATATAATATAAAAAGTATCATTAAATACACTATTCTATATAAAACATAGTTTATAATAATTGGTATGTGTTGTCCAAATGTATGATGTAAAATAAGATACAAGAAGGGGTGAATTTCAGTTTAAAAATAAAAATTAAATAGTATTCCACTTGATATACTAAGATGATAAATTTTTCAAAAAACTAATTAGATCAAAGATTGATCTAATTTTTTAAATACTAATTAAATAAAATATCGAAGTAATGGTAGGAGATTGTATATTAAAATATTCTCAGCATAGTGGAAATAATGATCAGTACTTGAAATTACCATGAATGAGTTATGTAGATAAGAATTAATATAATTGATATAAAAAAACTGATATAGTAATTAAAAAACATAAATTTGGATGAGAATAAAACTTAATTTAAGAAAAAAAAACAATTATTTTGGGTGAGAAAACGAAATACTCTATTAAATAGATATTTATTAAAACCCCACTTTTAAAACAAATTTAAAGATAGATATGGAGACCTTGTCTATTGTATCCCGAAGTTTCTACCTATTATAAGGTATCACCATTTTTATACTTATCAAATGGTCTATCTTCCAATACTTGTAATCCCTTGACATACCTATCCTTAGAAGCTCACATATGAACATCCAAGCATCAGAAGTAACTGATCTTTGTCTTCCTAACCATGGAATCAATTTGTTAGATTATCATATTTTTAGTCCTCCTATCATTAGAATCCCAAAATCATGTAGGATTAGTAGAATAAATATTAAAATATAAATACTAATATCTTTACAAGGAAAACCTCGCCCAATGTTATCTCTTAGTAAAAACACTCGGAAAGTATAATTAAACTAATTAGAAGTGATAGAAGCAATGATAAATTTTCTAGCATCAATACAAAAAAATTATGAAATATCTATGTTAAAATATTTAATGTGTTTTTTTTTACTTGTGGTGAAAATTGAATTATAGGAAATGTTGTGACAAACTCCAATAGTTGAATTCCATGAAACTCAGCATTAGAAGAAATAGTATCAGTATAATCTTATAGTTCATCTTTTGATGGACATAAAAACTTTTTATATCTACTAATTATTCAGTTTATCACCACTGAATGACTGTTAAATCCATTGGAATTAATCTGATATTATAATTGTAGATCACTATATTTTTTAAAATTATTTTAGATTCCCTATTTTTCAGTTATCATAAGTTCATAATACATAAATATACAAACTTAAATTGAAACTAAAGAAAAAACTGAGTAATAATTAAACATTGAATTCATAAATAATGAAATAATGTACTTTTTGATTTTAAAAACTCCCTAATAGTATGTCTCAAGGTATCAAAAAATAAGGCAAGAGACCCAAACTATGGTCCTGATTCACTTTGGGCAAGAACCTAAAATCTTGACCAATGAAATTAATTTTGTTAGATTCCTTATTAAAAAATTTATTCATATATATATTTCATTTAATGAGGACCATTTCTTATCATCTGATATATATTTATTATATTGTTGGGGGAAAATCCATCAAGGTAACATTGCAGTGTTTTTGGGTTGATTATGTTTGTTGACAAAGTAGGTTTACATGGTGAATTGTCGAGTTCCAGAGATATTGTTGACAATAAATGTTGAAAATGATCTATAAAAATGAAATGGATGATCTGGAGGTGGTACAAAAAGAGCAGTACAAGGTGGCACTGTTTTCCTTTGTTTGCCAAAATTTTGGGTCCAAAATTTGGAGGTTGGTGAGCATTGTGAAAACTGGATATCCTTGAAGATCTTATTTTAATATAGTCAAGTAATGAGTTTCATAAAGAAAGGCTTCATGGATTGAATTTTGTAAAGATAAAAAGAATTTTTATGGTGTTCTTCGTGATTACGTCAATCTTCGTGAACGGAAGAGTTGAAGCACATCGCGACAGTGAAGGGCTTTACAAGGGAGATTCGTGGCGAAGGTGCGAAATAATGTTGATGGTGATGCTTTGTGATTACATCAAGCTTCAGGATCAGAAAATTTATGTGGCGCTTCACTATTTTGAGATAATTTCAGTGGGAACTTCGGACCTTCGTGATTTGAGATCAAGTGGTGTTGACTTCGTGTGTAAAGTTCGAGGGTCGATTGAATCGTCTATAAATAAGGGTCGACCCCCTTGAGAGAAGTAGAGAAAATTTTTCAGAGAAAATATTTTTCTCTCAGTTCACGAAGGAGATTCGCGAAGGTAGTGTTCTTCGCAAAAGAGAGATGCTTCATGGCGGCTAATCTATCTCCACGAAGGAAGTGTGCTTCGCGGGGCCACATGATCTAAAGAGTGTGCTTCGTGAAGAGGCAGAAGCTTAACGACGGCTTAAGATTTTCAAAGGCTTGAGCTTCGCGAAAATGCAGGAGCTACATGAAGGCTTGTTTAAGCTTCTGGAAATTGGGAGCCTCAAGAATTAGGGTGCTTTGCGAAGGTGTTTCCAAAGGAATTGCGCAGTGTTTAAGAGGAAAAGGGTTATTGATCAATGGATGAAAGTTGGAATTTAACAGATCATCTATCAACAGTTGAGGATGTGTGCATTCATGCAAATGAATACACCTATAGGTCTATAAACTGTGAGTCGATCCCTTCCAAGTGTAGTGAGAAAAGGAATATGAAAAAGGTAATCCTTTCTACTGGAAGTGAGCTAGTGAAAGAGAAACAGGGAGTGACACTTCGAAAAGCAGTGAGTTGACCCTAAACATTGTAAAGACATTGATCCAGAGAATAGAAGTGATCTATCCCGAACTTTGTAAACAGCAGTGCGCTTTTAGTGGATTTGGTACATCAGTACATCGCCAGTGAATTCTCCTTGGACAAAACCTAGTGAGGGCGAACCAAGTAAAAATCTTTGTGTCCTTTGCATACTTTTGTTCTTGTTTATACTTTGCTACAGGAAAAGAGAGAGAATAGTGTCTTTCTTAACAGCGAGACAAGATCAATAGGGGCTGTTGTTTTAATCTATCATACCCGGATTAACCCCCCCCCCCCCTCATGGTATCTATCCTAGTGGGCCTAACAATTGGTATCAGAGGAAGGTTAATATCAATATTTCTATCTCAAATGGAGGTCACTAATTATAAAGGGATTCTGATCTTCTACGGAGAAAATTTCTAGCTATGGAAGAATCGGATGAAACACTACTTCAGATCCTTAGGAATGGATGTGTTCACAGTAGAAATGCATGGAATAACATTAGATATTAATAGTAGTGCATTATTAGAAGCTAATCATAGAGAGTTGGATGCAGATTCCAAAGAAATCAATGCCTTAGAGGGAGCCCTATCCAATCCTATATATACAAAGTTGATGTCTTGCAAAACTTCACATGCCATGTGGGAAAATCTATTGAATATATATGAAGGGGATACAAAGGTCAGAGAGGCGAAGCTGTAATTGTTGTGGATCAATTATGAAGATCTGAGAATAAACCCGAATGAGTCTGCTGATAAATTCATCGACAAGGTAAATGTTTTATTGGAATCCATGCGAGGTCTAGGAGAAATTATTGAAGACATAATGATTGTGAAGTGAATCCTGAGGAAACTTCCCCCTCGGTTCAATTCGAATGTTTCGGTTTTTTAAGATAAAGACTCGAAAGAGATGACATTGGATAACCTTCACAGCACCCTTGTTGCATATGAAATGAGAAATGATGATAACGATGTTGTGGAAAAGGGAAAATCCAAAGAGGTGTCATTCAAGGCCATGAATAAGCTCACTATTTAAGACTCTTAGGAAGAATAAGAGACAGATGAGGTAATGTCATTCCTCTCCTCAAACCTTCAAAGAGGAAAAGTAATGTTTAAAGGGAAACTTCCACTTGCTTGTTTTAATTGTTAAAAGGTTGGACATCTTGCGGAAAGATGGCCTAAAATGTTCCAAGAAGATGATGATGTCGACGAAGTTGAAATTCCAAAGAAGAAGTCACCAGCCTATAAGATAGGTAAGAAACATTTAAAGAGGAATTTCTTTAAGAAGAAAAATCTCATTTCGAATGAATGTGATAGTTCGGATGAGTCTAAGGCTGAGGAGGTTGAAGAGATAGAGAACAGCAAGGATTGTGGAGAAAATACTCTTGTGGCAATTGTCGGTAGTTCTCATGAGAAGAATGAAACCAAAGGTGATGATGGAGAAGAAGTTGATGGGATAATAGATATACAAGCTGAGTTAGAGGCTTCTCTTGAAGATATAGATGTTTGGAGATCCAAAACAAAGAATTCCAACAAAGTTGTTAGTGATGCCAAACTCTATATGCAGTAGCAGGAAGAAGAGAATTCTAAGTTGATGGAGGAAATTGAGAAACTCAAGTCATCAACAAAAGAGGACTCAGAAACATTTAGTGAGTATAAAATAAAAAATGAAGAACAGAAAAGGGACATCTATAGATTAAAAACACAAGGAAAGATCAAATAAAGAGTATTGAAGAACTTGAATGAGAAGTTATCGGTTTTCCAAAAATATTCAAAGATCAAGAAAAACTCTCGACTCTTGCTAGATCATCAGGAAAGAAGATCACTCAGAAAACCGAGAAACTGAAAATGGAGAATAGTGGTTCAGCATAAAAGAAGAATCAACTTTGTTCAGATGCTAAGATCGATAGGGGGCCAGACCGAAAACCAAAAGCAGTGAAAATTGTGGTTAAATAGTAAGCACCCACTCTGAAATTGAATGTTGATTTGAGCACAAGGTAGAATTAGAACATTCAGAGATCCCAAAGGGAAACTCATAGTGAAGAATTCTGGCAAAAGAATGCACCTCATATCAGGTGTTATTACTATGGAAAGATGGGACCTTCACAATATATTTGTTCTATAGCCAAGAGATATTGAAGGGAACAACAACAAAGGTGGAATCAAAATAGAGAATGATTCTCCAGAACATATTTCGATGGACACTGTTTTTGGTGTGGAGGATTCAGGCACATGGCTAGGTACTGCACTTCGACCGTACAAAGGAATGTGCTAAAGCAGAACCAAAATGTTGGAAAATAGCAAGTCAATGAAGCAAAGGTGAGTTGAAGACACAAAATATATTTTCACCTTTGTAGGATGTAGCTGATCCATCATACTCTGTGAAAGAAAAAAAATATCAATCCATACCGAGTATGAAGGAAAAAATATGGACCACGAAGAAGAAGGATGAGAAGGTCATGGTGGAAAAAACATCCCTTAATGCATCGGATCATTCTGTTGTATAGATCCCTGATAGTGGTTTCATATTTCACATGACAGGTAATAAGGATCTTGTTACAGGTGTAAAATATTACAAAGAAAGAGTTTTCAAGTTTGGAAATGATGAAGGCCTGAAGATTATTGGCTCAGGAAAGGCCAAGTTTGGGGGCAAAGATATGAGACGTGCTTATTTCTTAGTAGTAGAAGGCCTCAATCAAAATTTGATTAGCGTCAGTCAACTATGTGACTCAAGAAATTCTATATGGTTTACTAAGAATATGTGTTTCATCAAAGAAAGGGACGGGGAAATAGTCCTATAGGGAAAAATAATAAATGGAAATATCTACCAGGTAAGTGGAGAAGAAGATATGTGTTTTCTATTTGGAGAGGAAGAAAACAAGTTGTGGCATAAACGACTTGGTCATCTTTTCCAACCATCCCTGGATGATCTGGTGAAGTGTGATGCAACAAGATACCTCCCTATGCTTTCATGTGATCGTACTCACACGTGCGATGCATGCCAACAAGGGAAGCTCATCAGAAAGACGTATAAAGTGAATGAAAATAATTCAACAAGAGTGATCGAATTGGTGCATGCTGATGTTTGTGGTCCTATCACACTAATAGCAATTGGAGAAAAGAGGTACTATGTTATTTTCATTGATTACTATAACAGAATTTCATGGGTATTTGTTATTTGTCATAAGTCAGATGTGTTCATCTACTTATAACAGTACCGGAGGGAGTGTGAAAGGATGCTTGGATAGAAAATTATGAAGTTTCATACTGACAATGGTACAAAATTCACAAAAAATCAGGTAGAATACTATATCGAGAAACACGGGTTAAGGCATCAAGTTTCTTTAGGAAGAAATCCCCAATAGAATGGAGTGGTTGAAAGAAGAAATCGGATCATCAACAACATGGCCAGAATGATGCTCATTGAAAAAGAACTACCAGATAAATTTTGAAAGGAAGTAGTTTTGAAATTGGTCTATATTTCTAATAGGGCTCTATTGTGTCTGAAGGAAGGAAAGACTCTGTATGAGATGTGGCATGGAAAGAAGCCAACAGTGAAATAATTTCGAATATTTGAAAGTAAGTGTTTTATCCTCAATAAGGAAAAACATAGGAAATATGAATCACGATGAGATGATGGGATATTCCTTGGATACTCAGGAAAAATCAAAGCATATAAATGCTTTAACAAGAGGCTGAGAAAAGTTGTTGAGAGCAATGATGTCACTTTTGTTGAAAATGAATAGAATATTCAACATCATAGTGAACAGTTTCTTAAAGAAAGTGATGAAGAGGAAATTATCACAAGAGGAGAAGAAGTGGCAGATGCTAACTTAGAAGAAGACACTGATGATGAACAAGAAAGTGTCATGTCTATGTCTTCAAGGAAGCCAAAGAGTCGAGCTGAAATTGATAGGCAGAATATCATTGGTGATCAGACAGCTCCAGTTCAGATAAGAAGAATGAAGTCACTGCAAAAGAAATATTTTCTATCTCAGGTAGAGCCTAAATGCTTTTCAGATGTATTTTAAGAAGAAAACTGGGTTCAGGCTATGAATGAAGAACTTGATCAGATTGAGAAGAACCAGACATGGGAGATTGTTTCAAGACCAGCAGATAAGAATGTCATTGGGGAAAAATGGGTCTATCACAACAAGATGAATGAAGATGCCACAGTGGTTCGAAAAAAATAACGACTAGTGTGTAATGGATACTCCTAGATAGAGGGAATATATGTTGATGATTGTTTGCACAGGTTTCAAGGATGGAAACAATCAGATTATTCCTAGCCATCGTAGTGCAATGGATGTTCAAAGTGTTCCAGATGGACGTCAAATATGTATTTTTGAATGGGATTCTGGAGTAAGAGGTGTATATTGAGAAGCCAGATGGTTTTCTCATTCATGAGGATGGGAACAAGGTTTTCATACTGAAGAAGGCGTTGTATGGGCTGAAACAAGCACCAAGAGCATGGTACTCAAGGCTTGTTTAGTACATGAAGAACCATGGTTTCCAGCGTGGGGGAGTTGATTACAGTCTATATTTCAGCAATGACAGTAATCAAAGAATGATGGTGTTGGTTTATATCTTCGACATGATATTTGGTGGATCAGATAAAGCTCAGTGCAGACAATTTTCTGAATTCATGAAAAGAGAGTTCGAACTATCAATGATTGGAGAGCTTACATTTTTCCTTGGTCTACAAGTGACACAACGAAGGAATGGAACATTAATTTTACAATCCAAATATTCCAAGGAAGTTTTGAAAATATTTGGAATGGAAACTTCTAAGGAGATGAAGACGCTGATAGCTACCCAGATGAAACTGTCCAAAGATGAGGATAGTAAGGCAGTTAATATCACGGAAGACAGGAAAATCATTGGAAGTTTTCTATACTTGACTGCAACAAGGCATGACATTGTTTTTGCCACATGCCAAGTAGTGAGATATCAGAGTAATCCCAAGTAAAGCCACATTCTTTCAGTGAAAATAATACTTTGGTATATCAAGGGCACAATGGACTTCGACTTGATGTATAGTGGAAAATCTCAGTCCGAATTATTGGGATATACTGATGCAGACTGGACCGGTTCAGCAGATGATAGGAAATCAACTTCAGGTGGTGCTTTCTATCTTGGTGGATTGTGTATTTCTTAGCTATGCAAGAAGAAAGATTTCATTTCATTGAGCACCGCGGAGGCTGAATATATTGCAGCCACTCAAGCATGTACACAACTATTATGGATGAAGCAGCAGCTTAAAGATATGGGAGATTAAGTGAAGTCACCAATCGGAATCTAGTGCGATAACTCAAGTGCTATCAGTCTTAGAAAAAATCCAGTAAATCACTCAAGGACAAAGAACATTGAGATCAAATATCATTTCATCAAGGATAAGGTGGAGCAAGGTCTTGTGAAGTTGAATTATGTGCCTATAGAGCTACAGGTTGCAGATATTTTGACAAAGGCCTTACCCAAGGAAGAGTTTGAAATGCATCGACTAGCATTGGAAGTTCAGTCAACTCCCTGAACTTAAAAGAGTGTGGATGTGGACCGACACCCTCTCCCTACGGTATTGTGTGTTTTTCCCTAATGTTCTAATTTGGGTTCTTTCCAATGTTGCATACCGCAAAGGGGTGACCATTTGGTTCATTGACAAAGGGGGAGAAATAGTGAATCTCTAAGGGGGAGAAACTATTGCTAAGGAAGTGATGAAATTTCTTAGTAAAAGACATGGGGAGAAGCTGAAAGGTGGAGCAGCAAGATAGGGGGAGAGCAATGAGATAGGGGGAGTGTTTTTAAATCTAATGATGCTAGAAGTGATTGATCAAAGAATAGATATCACGATAGGTGAGGATCGTGATAAAAGAAGAATAGTGATGTTGGAATGGTGAGAGAAAGTTTCCAGCTATCACCAATTGGTATTAGTGTGGTTCAACAATTGGTATCAATTTCGCAATTGGTATCAGTTTGGAATCAACAATTGGTGTCTAACATGATTTGATTTATTGATGAAATTTCCGTACTACTCTTGTTTCTCACGCTGAGAATTGCTCATGTTGGCTTAGAGTACGTGTTATGTGAATCCTTGAATGCTATATGAATCACAAGAGTATAATGGTGGTAGATGATGGAAAGAGCCTTAGTGAGGTATCAAAGTGAATAAAATCATTATAAGAAGAGTTGTGAAGAATTTTCAACAAACCCAAAGGGGGAGATTGTTGGGAAAAAATACTTCAAGGTAACATTGCAGCATTTTTGGGTTGATTATGTTTGTTGACAAAGCAGGTTTCCATGGTGAATTTTCGAGTTCAAGAGATGTTTTTGACAATCAATGTTAACAATGAACCATGACAAAGGAATGGACGATCTGGAGGTGGTACAAAAATAGCAGTTCAAGGTGGCGATGTTTTCCAGTGTTTGACAAATTTTTGAGTCCAAAATTTTGAGGTTGGTGAGCATCATGAAACTGGATATCTTTGAAGATCTTATTTTAATATGGAAAAGGAATGAGATTCGAAAAGATAGGCTTGATTGAATGAATTTCATGAATACAAGAAAAATGTTGACGGTTTTCTTCGCGATTACATCAAGCTTCACGAACGGCAGAGTTGAAGCGCATCGTGGCGGTGAAGGGCTTTTCGAGGGAGCTTTGCGGTGAAGACGTGAAATAATGTTGATGGTGATGCTCCGTGATTACGTCAAGCTCCGCGATCGGAACCTTTTCTTGGTGCTTTGTGATTTTGAGAGAATTTCGGTGGGAACTTCAGAGCTTCTCAATTTGAGATGACGTGGCGTTGACTTCACGTGGAAAGTTTGAGGGTCAGTGGAATCACTTATAAATAGATTTCTACCCCCTCACGAGAAGTAGATATAATTTTCAGAGAAAGTATTTTTCTCTCAGTTCAGGAAGGTGGTGTTCTTCGCGAAAGAGAGGTGCTTCGCGGCGGCTAATCAAGCTCCACGAAGGAAGTGTGATTCGCGAGGCTGCGTGCTCTAAGGAGTGTGCTTTGCGAAGAGGTAGGAGCGTCATGACAGCCTAAGCTTTGCAAAGGCTTCAGCTTCGCGAAAAGGCAGGAGCTTCGCAAAGTCTTGTTTGAGCTTTGCAAAATTGGGAGCCTCAGAATATAGGGTCTTTGCGAAGGTATTTCCAAAGTAATTTCCCAGTGTTTAAGAGGAAAATGGGTATTCATCAGTGGATGAAATTTGGACTTTAACAAAGCATCTATCAACAGTTGATGATGCGTGCATTCAGGAAAATTAATAGACCTATAGGTCTATAAACTGTTACTGGATCCCTTCCAAGTGCAGTGAGAAAATGAAGAGGAAAAAGGTAATCCTTTCTACTGGCAGTGAGATAGTGAAAGAGAAATAGGGAGTGACCCTTGGAAAAGTAGTGAGTTGGCCCTAATCTTTGTAAAGGCAGTGAACCTAGGAATAGAAGTGATCTATCCCGAACTTTGTAAATAGCAGTGCGCTTTTATTGGATTTGGTACATCGTTACATCTTCGGTTTATGATCCTTGGACATAGCCCAGTGTGGGTGAACCAAGTAAAGTTCAATGTGTCTTGTGCATGCTTTAGTTCTTGTTTATACTTTGCTGTAAGAAATGAGAGATAATAGTGTATTTCTTAATAGTGAGACAAGATCTATTGGGGTAGTTGTTTTAATCTGTCATACCCTGATTCACCCCCCCCCCCCTCTCAAGCTATCTAACCTAGGGGACCTAACATAGATAGTTTCTTTTTGTTATTTTCTGTGAACATTTAATCAGGGTTGTCTTATTTTGATAATTTTAGTGATCAAAGTAGATATGTAATATTAAGTTAAATAAATAATGCAACCTTTCCAAAACCATAATCCAGTCATGATTTTCTTATTAACTCAAAATAATATTATTATTTTTTTCTCATATTAATCCATGTTATAGTTTTATAGTATTGATGAAGTAGGTTGTTTGACCGAACCAAACATGAACATGCTATAACTCGATGGGTGAGTATGGTTAAGAGAAAAATATTCTTATTACATAATAAAAATGATATTATTTAGATTATTTAATGTTTTTTAATTATATTTCCCGGTAGTTTAATAAATAATAAATATAAAAAAATGAAAAATGTTATATGTTATTTCGTGGAGGAGGTAGTCCATACAACACGCGGTTAACGTTTTCACTTCCCAATGAATGAAAGGGAATGAAGTTGGATTATAATTTTTCTCTTCATAATCAAATTTTATTATATATGTAACATTTATTATTAAATTATATCATTATATCCTTATAAGCTACTAATAGGTGTAGTGCTAAAAAAATATGATGTCACTTTGTGGATGCGGTAGTCCATATAAATTCACAATCAATGTTATTTTGTTTTATTAAGTGGATGTGATGAAATAAATAAGGTTTGTAAAATTAATATAACAATACTTTATTATGATAATGATAATTATGTCATTATATAACTATTTATAGTGTTGGTTTTGAAGATAATTATTAATAAGAAAATTATAATGATTAAGTAATACTCACTTTGGGACCTTAAACTTTCTCTTGAAAGTATACTTGGAAATGAAGGGCTTAAGATAAAAAAAATAGAGTTTAGGTTCATTGGGTGGTATAATGTAATTATAGAAGAGTCTAATTTGGTATGGGTTTAAGGAAATTTCAAATGGGGTGTGTAACTTTGAAGGGTTGAAGTGATCCCATTTTATAAATGAAGAAAATAGAACCTTTGTTAACATCGAATATATTTAATAATGGAATGTCACTATTCAAGGATAAATGGTTTAAAATGTGATAAATAATGGATTTTTTGTTATATATTGTCTATATATCTTCTACGACTCTTTTTCACGCATTTTTTTAAAATGTTTCAATCCTTTCACCACTTGAATTTTACATTTTACTTTTTTCATATTTATAGAGGTAACAGGTTTTTAAGTAAGTAATTATATATTTTATTAAAAATATATGGTAACCCATATTACCAAATTTGGGTGTTCAGAACCAAATTTTAATCTCCATTTAATCTAATTAAATTTCTAACAAATATAAAATTTATGTTTATGTAAAAAAAATTATATATAAAAAACATGTTTTTTGTTGAAGAACAATCATTTAACTATTATGTGTTCTTAATATTATTTAGAATTGATTAAAAAATAAATTTGAGTTAATATAATTATATATGTGTTTAAAATTTATTCATGTAATTGGTTTGAAAAAAAATACACGATGTCAATAAAATAATACATAAATATAACACATTGACCATTATTGCGGTAAATAAATTTAATCTTAGTAATCTAAATTTTTCGATTAAAAATTAAAATTAATATTATTATATAATATGAAAATTATGATCTGAAATATTTAATCCATTTTTTTATTAAATTTCAATAAGTGATGAAAATTTATTTTCAATATAAACGAACAATAAAAGTTTTTAGAGAAAAATATAACTTAAGTTTCTAAAACATTAAAGAAGAGTTTTATATATACAATATAGTAGTTTTGAATAATTTATAATACTTATCGAATAAAAATATTTTATAAAAAAATATTCATAAAATTTTAAGCCATTATTCCGTTAAGATAATTTCATAAAAGTGACAGTTTTCAGCAAAATTTTTATTTTCACTATTCACATAAAAATCAATTATTTTATAAAAAAAAAATCCTTATATAATTTTGATATGGTTAATCTAGAAATGAAGTTAATTTTTTCAAATAAAAAATCTAAATATATAAAATTTTTCATTTAAAAAACATACAATAGAAAATAGAAAAATTATTTTATTGGAAAATTGTCTTTTTAAAATTTAATCATTCTTAATTATTTTTGTTCGAATTTTTAATTGATTAATAATTTTTATAAAGGAATGGTTTATTACTTGTTATAATTTTCTTTTCTAATATGTATCATAATTTTTTGGTTTAATTTTTAATGTAGAGAAAGGTATTGAACATAATATCAAATTAAAGGATCCAAAATATCAAGTTATTACATTCTATTTATAACATCCCATAATAATAAAGGGTTAAATGACTAAATGATATGACTCATGTCAACAAGGTGAACCTTTCTTTTCGGGAGCCTATCTGATTAGAACTCCACAGCTAAGCGTGCTTGGCCTAGAGTAGTGATCAAGATGGATGAGCTTTTGGGAAGTTTCCTAGGGTATGTGTGAGTGAGGACAAAACATACTGGAAAGGACATGTGTTGGCCTGTGGGAACTATCAATAGTCAGATGACCCATTCGGGCAAGTTGGTGGGCCCCAGGGTGGGGACCACGCGTCTATGGGGCAACTAGTGGTACCTGGAGGGCCAGGACTCGACGACAATGTTAAAGGTGGGGGTGTCTGTGCTTTCATCGGGGCCTAGTTTTCACCTTTGGTATCAAAGGTGGTACCCAGCCTTAAGTGCGGTGCACTGCCTGGGTTGAGACATAGGGCCCACAACGAGGACATTTTGATCTAAAGGGCATGATTGTAACACCCTAGAATAATAGAGGGTTAAATGATTAAATGATATGGATCATGTCAACAAGGTTCACCTTCCTTTTCAGGGGCCTACCTGATTAGAAATCCACAGTTAAGTGTGCTTGGCATAGAGTAGTGATTAGGATGGGTGACCTTCTGAGATGTTTCTTTGGGTGTGTTTGAGTGAGGAAAAAGAACAATGTAAAGGACATGTGTTGGCATGTGGGGACTATCAATATTCCGATAACCCATTCGGGCATGTGGGTGGGACCTAGGGTGGGGACCACATGTCTTCAGGGCAACTTGTGGTACCTGGTGGGCCAGGACCCGATGACCATTTTAAAGGCGGGGTGTTTTTGCTGTCACCAGGGCCCAGTTGTCACAATATCCCCTTAAATAAATTGAGTACCCAAAATTTTAATTATTACTCACTAATGAAATTGAGTGAGGGTATTTTTAATATATTCATCATTCGGGTTAAACTTTTTAATATAAAATATACCTGACTCTCTTATACATTATTAAGTTACTTATATTTTCATAAAAAAATTAATCATTTATACAATAATATACCCTACTATTTATATACCATAATCATAAATTCATTATGACATACCTTTCTTGAAACCATTTGAATATCCAAGACATTAAACCACATTGAAACCATAGATCCTTTCAAATATTAACACTATCATTATCCCTCAAATTGTATTAATATATTAGTCAAAAAATCACACACTTACCAATATATTCAACAATCCAAAAAATGTGATAAAATTAACTAAAAAATCATGAATCAATTATCAATACCATGGTTACTAATACTGTCTAACGTAATTTATCAAAACCATTCAACCCTTTATTATCTAAACATCAAGATTATATTAAACCCAAGAGTTATCTATACCTCATTCATGTGTACTTCAATAGTTATCCAGAAATTTATAAATTCTTCATAAAATCAACTTTCAAGGTTATTGATACTGTTTAATTTATGTTTCAAAACCATTAATGTATAACTACTAAAGAATAATACTTTCTTGCTTCACAAAATCCTCATAACTTTTAGAATATAAAAGTATATTAATAATAAAAGTTACTAATTAATGAAAATATCTAAGAGTTTTAGGATTTAATTTCTATTAATATATTAACCTCCCTATCTTAGGTGTGTCTAAGAAACTCACATTTCCCATCATAATAAGAATATACCATTTTTATAAACCATTTACGAATTTTTCATTATTTATTTATATGACATAATGGTTTCCAAATACATTCATTTTTATGATTCATTTTCATGATATTATTTCAATAATTACTAAATAAAAAAAGGAAATTATAATATTTAAAATATGAATATGAAAACATTAATATGAAGATACATTCCCCTATTTCACATTTTTTTAACATATGACACTTTCAGTTCAAACTATGACTGTCTCTGTTCAATCCATGGTTATCCATGGCCATTTTTCTATTAGTTCTCAAACCTAATTATTTAACACCATAATAAAATCATTCATAATGGTATAATATAGATAATTTTAATTAACCATAGAATATCTATTGGGTGATAAAAACAAGTTGTGAAGTTAACCCTCTTTTTAATTCCCTAGATGATGATCAAGTTAATACCCAATCCACCCTATTTAGGGTCATTACCCCTAGGTAGATCTCTATTAGAGCCTACATCAACCGGTTGTATCCAAACATGTTGGTAACTGTTAGGAGAAATTCATGATCTCTAATTTACCAAAATTTAAGGATGTTATCTTATTATTATACTTATCCCTTCGGATTTTCCAAGGGTTTTCACATAGTTTCTCATATCCTACTAAAAAATAACAAAACTTAACCCCAAAAATAACTAAGAACACATAATTTTAAAAAATAAATTTAATACCAAGTGGTATTATCATAGATAAACGTGAAAAAAATCCCATTAGTATTACATCTCACAATAATTTCACCCAACTCATAGAACCTTTTAATTTATTTTCTTTGAGGAAAACGTACATTGGAGAATTATTTTACATAGCATATGAATTTTTCTCCATAATCAAACCATACATGACTGATTTCTAATATTCTCAAAAATTGCACTAATATTTATAACATGGGAAAATAAAAACATAAGAAAGGGGTAACCTTAGATGCTCAATGTGGGGAAAAGATAATCAATAAAAATAAAATATTATAAGTGAGTATATAGGTATAATCCGGATACATAAGAAAGTTATACCCAAAAAATATTATATCATAAATCATGGAATAAAAAAATTAGGAATCAAAATATTGTAGAAATAGTAGTCAATAAACATAATCCATTATAACATAACATTTGGATCCCATTGAAATGTGGAACAAATTTTATCGTTGGGAAACATCACCTTGCAAGAAACTGAATTATTCCATTGTATATAAGTCTCATGAGATATAAACTTTTAAATAATGCATTGGATGGAAATATAGGACCCCACCTGTTATTTATCCATATATATATAACACATGAAATCAATCATTCATCATAATATAAATATCCCATGGAAATAAAATTGGGTTTTTTCATTACATCATAAAGACACATATAAACAAAATTTATTTTATATCCTTTTCAAATGGAATCACACAATGAGATCATTGATAATTTCATTAATAATATTAACATGATAAACAAATGAAAAGAACTCAATATCCAAAAAAAATCAATAAAAATATAGGTAAATAAAATTCAATCAAGATAACATAGAATATGGTATTTACAACATATAGATAAAACGTGTGTGGTTAAATCAATAATTTCCCTAATCAATCGATGTATAACGTTTTTGTAATCATCCATTAATAAATATATGGAAATATCAATTGTTCATATATTAAACACACTAAATGAAAAATGATAAACATCCAATGACTATAAAATAAAAAGTATATAATGTACTTACACTAGTTTAATCCCCCAAAATAGTATAGGGGAATTTAGAGGTTATTTCATGAATAGTAATTTCCATGGAAATAAATATTTTTGAGATAAAGTGGAAAATGGAAGGATATAAAGGGGTATTTTAAGATCATTACAAATTATAATACATTTACTCAAGGAGAAATAATTTGAGTAGGGAAAACTATTATTAATCGAGTAACATTTTACTTAAACCCCTGTTATTTAAAAATATCTCGAAATTGAATTTAAAATACCATTAAAAAATATATTTCCTGTTATAATATAAAAAATAAGTAGTATATATGATCCCATATGAAATTAAATTTTCTTAATTTTATATTTTTAAAAACAAATAACTGCTAATAATCTGGTAAGTAAGTGTGTCAATTTCACAAAGAAGGATAATGTAAGGTGTGTGACTGATTTTTTAAAAAAAACAAAAAAAATCTAAAAAACAATGAAATGGTGAGGTGGAGTGTGTGGGAATGAAGTTCTGGAATATATGTGGTATAGGTAGATCAATAATTAGATAAAAAGAAACTATAATATGTTTACATTAGGGATATTAGATAGATTTTAATTTATTTAAAAGTTTTTATGTTCTTACTCAAACATACCATAATAAAATTAGTGCTTAACGAAAATGTGATGATCCATAAATATATCACTTTAGTATACAACATAGCATAGTGATATCTCTTTTGAGAAGGTTTTTTGATCATTACTCAGGAAAATACATATTCAATTAGTGAGAATAAAACATTATCCTTTTCCATTTTTAGTACCTTAGTTAAAGTACAAAGGTAGTTTTTTCAATATCATCCCCACTCAATCCTTAAATTAGTGAAAAAATAATACTTATAATAAATGAAATAAATATCACTGAACATAAATTGCACTCATAAATTTTTTTGAATTTTACAAAATAATATATTAAAATATAAAAATAAACCAATGAAATTCCCTTAATTAATATAGATAAACATATTTTTGGAAAATGGAAAGAAAAATTCCAATGAAATCATCTTATAATTTTATAAAAGATCAAAAATATAAAAAGTTAATAATCTACCATCAAAGATTGATTTTTTTCCTGCAGTTCCATGCCAGCTTCCCTCTACTCTGAATCTCCCATGATGGAATATGAGCTTTTATACTTACTTTTTGATGATCTATTTTATAATAATTTCTTTGTTTCATAACCTAAAATATTGACTTAGTGGTGATCTTCACTTCCACATATTCCATGTGGCCTCCTTCATGATACACTGACATCTCCATGTGGTATGAACCTTCCCTCAAAAAAATGAGAAAACCCCATGGGGAATATATTTTTACTAAATGTATACAATCATTATACAAGCTACCTCAGGATAATGTAACCCTAACATAAGTTTGATGACACTTAAACAAATCCTTTAGCTTTAGAACACCCTTTACATAACCACCTGCAATAACCCTTATCCAAGGTCTTTAGTAGCATAAAATTAGCCTCAAGTGAGATAACTTTTAACATTATGAAAATCATGCTACCCTTACATTGGTGTAGTTTACTTTTCTTGAATGTTTAAATTGGCTCACAACCCTTACACAAGTCCTCCACTGAACCTTAAATGGATCCCATAAAACTTTATGCACAATCTTTTTCACCCTCATGCAAGGTTTACCCTTACACATGACTTTGATGAGACCATTACGCATTCGACCATCACCATAATGTGACCTCCATTGAAAACCCCTTACGAATTCCCCACTATTGACCCTTACACAACCCATTCTTGAACCCTTTTGTGGACATTCCATTATACCCTGATGCATGTTTTTCACTTCTCTGCCTACAAAAACTCGTCTTCTTTTAAGGTCCTTCTTCAAGACCAAGACTGAGTTCCCATTAGATTAAATTTTAGGTAAGTCTTCCACCTCAGATTCACCCCTTCAATTGAAAAATCCAAAATCAAGTTGATCTATATGTTAGAAATATTCCATGATTTTATTCACTTTTCATTCTCAATATTAATTTTTGATTCTTGGTTCCTCAATGATAAATTTGTTTTTGGTCATCTTCTGTGATTTTACATGGTTGTTCTATTACTATAATTAAGCATGATGGAAACTCCTCAGGTTCATGTGATCATATAGTGACACTTTAATCTTGGATTGACTTCACAATTTATCCAAGGTCTGAGTGAATGTTTTATATCTTTAATAAAAAATTCTTTATGGTCTCATCCTCTTGCATTTATCCAATATTATATTATAAAATTCATTCACAATTCATTGATTTTACTCATCTAAGTAATAGTATAAGATTTTCCCTTATGATGGTAACAGAAATTATTAATTGAAATAGTTCATGTTAGTAGAATAATTTTACACAATAGAAGAGAAACCAAGGAATTTCCTCTAGCAATAGCACTACCATGTAGGTAACACTTTGAAAACTAGTCATAGATTCTTATAGTATATAGAATTAGAGTTAGTAGGCATTATTGATTATAGAAAAATAATTCCATAGTATCAGGTGGTTACAACACCCTAGAACATTAAGGTTTTCTTATAACGGTAGCATGGATATATGGTTGTAGCTCTATTATGGAAACAAAATAAAAATACCCTTGCAGTAGTAAAAATTTAATATTATAATTAGTAAAACATTTAATATAACACATTTGATGATTTGGTAAATTAAATAAATTAAAATATAATTTATACATTCTTAAACAAATGAAACAAATAATATAAAAATGGTTCAAAATAATTAATTAATTAATAAATAAATAAATATAAAGGAAATTATTCATTAATAATATAATTAAAATATAAAAGAAAAATAAAAAATAATAAAATCATTCATTCATTCAAATATTATAAAAATTATAAATTAAATAATAAAAATCCATTTTAATTATAAATTACATTAATTTAACATAGCCATAGCTAATTAATCACAAATCTATAAATATCAAATTTAAAAACATTTTAAACATTAAAAACACAATTTAAAAACCAAAAGTGATGTGGAAAAAAGTATCAAACAAAAGAGACATAAAAGTTTCCCACACATAATCAATTGTATTATCAGCGGATTTAAAACTTTTTATTTATTTATAAACACTCTTAAAAATAATTTTTTATCATTACTGGGTTAAAATTCACTCTATAATCAAAGGAACTCGAAGATTCCACCATTTTCATAAAATATACATGCCTTATATGTGAATCTACTCACAACCACATTTAAATTCCAATTTTAGTTCCATTTTTAGGAGTAAAACAAATTATATTGACGTTGAAATAAAACATTAACAAGAGGCACATTTAATTTTCACTCTCCCCTTGGTTCTAAAAATCAGATATATGTTTTTAATTTAATTGATTCAACTCAAAATGATTATTTTATAAGTCAATTTATCCTTCTTCATTTGGGTTCAATATTCCCCTCAACATAATAAACTCATTTTTGACTATTGTTCAATTTATTGATTCCTTTGAATTTTTTCGATCCATGTATGTGTAAAGATCTATGAATAGGAATTTATTGGATTTGTACATAGGGATTACCCACACACCCAATTCCTAAAGTCTCAAATATTCAATGTCGGATCTCAATTCCCCATTTTACTGAGGTTTTAAAAGAAATGTATGATTATCATTTGAATTGGTTCCATGATTTTTTATTTTTGAAAAAGTTTTATATACCTAGGTTAAAGTTAAAAATTCATGTTTTTTATGTTATAATCCCAATTCCACTAAAATATCTCCAATTTCACTCCATTACCTAGTTTAATAATATAATTCCCATAAAAATGTGGGAAGCATTCTTTCAAAAATCATGAACATGTTGGGTTTTTTATGTGTTAACAGTGAATTATAGATCCGCTGTAACAGCCCGAGATTTTATGAAAACTATTCTTTTTAATTTTATTAATGTCTTGTGTTATACGCTACACCAAAAGGAGCTCGCACAACACGTATCCTTGACTTGCCTTGCATTACACGCAATCACAACCTTCCTCGATAGCGTGTGTAGTACGCAATACCGAGTTTCACTAAACAACGATATGCTATTAAAATATTATCAAAACTAGCCGTTATGAATAGTAATAACCACTTTTTGAAATTTTATAAATTTTATTTTTCAAAATGGACTTCATTTTTGGATTCGGAATACCGAAATTAGCCTAGGGTGAAATTTTGGTATTTTTCTGAAAACTTTCAATTTTTGATGAATAGTGAAACCACTAAGTGGTAGGTTAAAAACTGAATTTTGCATAAAACTTAATTTTACCGCTTCTGTGAATGGAATTTCAAAAATCCGAGAGATGCGGTTAATATCAAGGACTAAAATGTGGTTCAATGAGATGAAAATAATTTTTTGGTGAATAGTAACTTTTTACTTTTTTTACCGCGGTTAATAGTAAATAGGGTAACTAAGGGTAAATATGATATTAATATTACCCTAACACATGTCCTAATTCTATTGGACAAGTGTAATTCGACCAAAAACAAACTTAGGAATAAAATATGACCATTTAGGCCCACTTGGATTAGATTAGGACATTTATTATTAATTTATTTAAAGAAGGGTTAAAATAGTTAAAATCAATGTTTAATAAGTAAATCATTTTTAATATGGGGTTATACATAAGATAAATTCGATTGTAAATATTCATTAGAAAGCTAAAAAGATTTCCTACATGATGGTATTTTATTTGTAATTTTTAGAAATCAAATAATTTAATTTATTTATGACACAAATATGATGCAGTAATTATCTTATTAATGAAATATTGACATAATTGATAATATAAATACCAAAATAAATGTAATTCAAGACTTTTTATGAATTCCACTAATTTTATAGGTTACTATGATATATTAGTGTTGATTTAATATACTTGGTTCGAACATATAATTCTGTTATGACTTTCACAAAAATCATATATCAAATAGTGTCGAAATTGACACAAAATAGTTTTTAAATCCAATATTATATTATTAATTGTTATTTTATTCCTAAAAATCTAAGGTTCGGACAAATGACTTAGATAAGGATATATATATTGATAATGAACAATTTGGGGTTCGTTTGGCATGTTATAGTAAGTGTATTAACCATATAGTGAAAGAAAACAAAAAGACATGGTAAAAGTTAAATTATTTAACTTAGAGTTAAATCTAATTGATAAGGTTAAAATAATACCCTAAACTTGTCTAAATCTTATTGGTTGATAAGATTTCGACCCATCCCCACTTTATCTTCGAAATAAGACCCTTTGGAACCATTATAAACCGATTTTGTCTTTAATATAAAATAATATTTTTAGATATTCCTAAGGTGCCCCTCTCCTCCCTTATAAAAGGGCACCTCCTCCCCCTCCTCCTCACACCAAATTGAGCACTCAATCTTGACCAAACCCTGCCATTTTCTCCTCTCAACTTCTCTAGCAACATCATAGAGGTTCTGGACTTCCTCAAAGACCAATTTTAGTGCCCTAAGAGGAGGTCTCAAAGAGGCGCTTCAAAGAAGAGGTAATTACCGTTACCAATTCTTTCATCTTTATTTCTTCTTCCACTTCTTCTTCTTAGGTTGTTTCATTATGAAGTAATAACATCAGTATCTCTCATATACTGATATGTTATTATAAGTATGAAACAACCCTATTTCACCATCTATCCATCCTACGGAAAAAGAAACCACCGCGCGTGCGTACGTACGGAATACCGTCTCCACGCCGTGGTGTAATCTATTTTCCGCCACCACCTTAATAGGATGGGTATAATGGTGTAATGAGTAACTATATATGATTATTATAAAGTGATATTGATACTGAAATAATATGCATAGACTTTAACATAATTCCACGACCATGGGAACGATATCATTGCTCGTGCGTACGTACGGACTACCGTCTCCACGACACGATGAGATTCATTCTCCACATTAACCATTCATGAATGATTATAAAGCATATATAATAAGTACTAATGAAATATATGACATAATAATGATACTGTATTTATGTATATTTATATGTATTTCATCTACTTAATTCCATTCAATTCAATAAGGAAACGAAAACAGCGTTCATGCGTACGTACGGACTACCGTCTCCATGAACGGTGAATTTCATTCCATTATCAATATATAATATATATATATATGTATATTATGAATATATATTATATATAAATCATTTTTTACATTCTGGATATAAGTAATCATGATCCAAGTAATCATATTAATAATTACAAGTTAAAAACACGAACGACAAATAAGACGATTTTACCCAAAATGCTACTTTAACATGAATTTACAAAAGACCGGGTAATATAAAGCCATAAGAGAACCATATATGATATCATAACAATGAATATGATTCTGTAATAAGTCAATAACATTATGTAAATCATTATACAGGAGGTTCGGACACGTACAAGCAAGTCGGACCTAAGGTAAGGGAAATATCACAATCTCATTTTTATCTGAGATTGTTTATTCGTAAGTATTTACTGGGGTGTATTTTATCATCCACATCCATGTGCCCTCAAAATGTAATATTGTTTCCATCCACTTACAATAGTTTAAATCCAATTTTACCCTTCGTTGAGTTTTTGGTAAAGGATATGAAAGGAATCTTTTTTTTCATTTTTCGTACGAGGTACTTTTTGACTTTTCCGACAAAAGTACGAAGAATGTTTTTTTAACTTAAACGGAACGAACGGATTTTTATGGTTTTATAAAGCCTTATTTTCATGATGCTTCCTCCAAAATATTTCATGACTATTTTTAATAAAATCTCTTTCTTTTAAAATTGCACGATGTTTTGTGAAAAGAAATTGATTTTGAAGAAGAAAGGATATTTTCCTCAAGAATTCATTTCAAGTGTTTTATCAAAATTATTTTCCATCTAAGATAATAAAGGGTTCTGTTTCTATCCATATTTTTACATTGATTTGACTATGTTGTGATGGAATTATGTTTATGAATTCCTTTATCTTATATGAATGGTTTTATGATGTCATGTTGTTTAGGAATCCCATTTTTATTACATGGGTTATGAAATGATGTATGATTTATGATTTTGTGGCACACATAAGAATGGTATCATTATGAGATGGGTGGGACCTATATCTCCCTCCAATTCATTGGGTAAAGATTTTATATCTCATGAGATAGACAGGGCTGGAATGGTAGGTTATACCGGTTCAGTGAAACAGGACTGAAACGAGGTTACTCGATTCAGAAAAGGACTTTGTCCACTAAGATAGTCTTGGCAATGAGTCTTGACTAACAAGAAATGATTCTCTATGATTATGTGTGAATGCCACAAAGTTTCATGTTTTAAGTTATGATTATTTACATTTCACTTCTATGATTTATCCCATGTTATGAAATTATGCTCTCTTTTGCAGGTTATGATTTCCAAAAGTTATGTTCTTATGAATATGATGTGATTGATTTTTCTTTTTTATACCCTTACTGAGCATTTGAGCTCACCCTTTTATGTTTTCTTTTCCCCATGATATAAAGAAAGGTTTTAGGTAAAAAAAAAAGGGAAGATCTTTATGGGAGATATTGAAGATCATTCACCACGATTAGAAGATTACGTTCCGAGTTTCCAAAGACACTAAACTATTACGATCCTTCTGTGTGTGTTTTTGTTATGTACTAAGTATTCCGCAAATGTAATGTAATGTCCATGTACGTTAAGCTACGGGTCGCTACAGTTGGTAACAAAGGAAAGGTTTAGTCAACCTTTGGAAACAAGGATGCGAGAACTTTAGTGAGATCCCTAGAGATATTTCTAAGGTATGTCTAGGGATGTCCCTAAGGTTAAGTATACGTATAGGTTATAGTACTAGAATTATGCTAACGATCATAGAATTAAACCTAAGATGTTAGATATTGAAGGTACTCCCCCTTTATTATATTTTTTTCCCTAGCATGATTTTTGCCTCTCACACTATTATTTTTGGGTTTTAGACGATGGATGGAACCCGAAGGAACCGTGTTGATCATTGCAATGGACAATGCAATGATTGCCCTCCTGAACAAACAAATGTTATGGGAGATGGAGTACAAAATCTTATTGCTATACTTACACAAGCTATGAATCATTCTGGACTTCCAAATGAGCAGAGAAGGGAACAATATTCTATTGAGTCCTTCATGAGGCAACGTCCACCTTCTTTCAGTGGGACTACCGATCCACTTGTTGCTGAACAATGGATCAGTACCACTGAAAAGATATTTTCAGTTCTTCAATGTTCTGAACATGATAAAGTCATCTTAGCAGTATATCGTTTGGAAGGTGAAGCTGATCAATGGTGGAATCTTATCAAGAATACGAGGCAAAGAGATGAAATTGAGTCCATGGAATGGGACGAGTTCAAGAACTTGTTTTTCAGTAAGTACTTCCCCCGTATTCTTCGAACAAAGATGGAAAAGGAGTTTCTTGAGCTGAAGCAGAAGGATGATGAATCTGTTGGTATATACGAAGCAAATTTTACAAGACTTGCAAGGTATGCATCTGGCATTATCATCCAACCTGAAAGTAAAGTTGATCGATTTTTCAGTGGCTTAAAACCAAGTCTTCGAAGGGCATTAGCTATAAGAGACTTCAGTAGCTATGAAGAAATTGTGCGTTGTGCTGTCAAGGTAGAAATGGAAGTTGGTGTTACATATCCATCTCATGGTTTTGACAAGAAACGAAAGATGGAATTCAAGGAGAAATCTCAGAATAATGGTGAAAAAAAGATGAATGTTTCCTTATGCACAAAGTGTGGAAAGAAGCATGGTGGAGATTGTCTTAAAGGGACTAGAAAATGCTTTAAGTGTGGAAAAGAAGGTCATCGAGTAGCTGAGTGTCGAAGTAATGGAAAAAGGGATTCTAATGATGTGAATAAAGCAAACATTGCAGAGAACACATCACCAACACTTCAATGCTTCAAGTGCAAGGAAATGGGGCATTATGCTAATAAATGCCCTAATCCAAGGGTTAGTGATGATCGACCTGAGCAACCGCTTAAGGCAAAGGACAAAGGGAAGTCACATGCGATCACTATTGGCGATGTTGAATATGACAACGATGTGGTGGAATGAATAATTGTTTATGTAATAGGATTCCAAAATAATGTTGTATCATGGAGTATTGGAATATTTATGTATTGGTCTATTGTGGATTTCAATAATTTTATGGTACTAATAACCATGGAAAGTGATTGAGATATTTTTGGAAAAAGAATGATATGTGCATAATGAAGGGAAAACGAGAAAATGAAATATTTTACAGTATTCATGAGCTCATGATTGATATAAGGACTAAGTGATATCATGGTTTGAGTATATAGAATTTTGAGGATTTTGGTAACTACATTCATGTTTTCATTAAGGTTCAATGGGTATTCAAGAGAATACATGGTTAAGGACTTTGAATGTCTGGAATGTGACCAGCAAAACATATCCTATGATATATGGGGATCAACGATGGTATTAAATATATGGTAATCATTTTCACTATGAGAGTGGACTACAGTATTATGGATAAGCCTAAAGATTGGAATGGATTAAGGATAGAAGTTTTTTCGATATTATTGATGGGATGTTATAGTAATATAGTTTTAGAAAAAGGACAACCTGCAGGACGGGCGACAGCCCATCGCTTCGGACAAGGCTGTGGGAATCGAACCCACAACCAAAGTGCGACTGGCCTTTATCGCCTACCACTGGCCTACAGGAAGTCCCTGTTTATTAGAAACTAGTTTTATTATATTAAGCAGTATGATATATGAAGTATAAGTCCATTTTAGGAACCATATATGATTAATCTCACTATAGATCGACTTATGTATATAATTTTTGCTAACCTTTTGTTTGAGACAGATGGAATGACCCGTCGTTCTATCACATGATCTGCTAACACTTCACAAATTCAACTTCATTTATTTAAGAGATGAAGTGGCAATTGTTCAAGGCACGAACAACAGTGAGATTGTACCAAAATAAAGTAAGTATTTATTCTAATTCAAATTTTCAACTTTAGGGAAATGATCTTGAAAAAACAAAAATGTTGTCCTAGTGATCTTATACCTGATGAATCATATGGTACCTTATATCATCACAAATCTATGGATTTATGATTACTGGATTTTCCATAGCCATGTTCTCTACCACTCTCCATCAGAACATGATGGTTAGATTTCTCTTCCATATCCATATTTTCACCTATGTGGAAACCCAGTGATTAGTTTATTTGGGTAATCGTTACATTTCATACTTTAGTTTTTAAAGACAAGTTTTGGTATTCCTTTTTACGATGTCGGTTTCTATTAAAGAAACTTTTTAATAGTAAACTATTTATAACCCCGACGAATTTCGAGGGCGAAATTCATTTTAAGGGGGGTAGAATGTAACAGCCCGAGATTTTATGAAAACTATTCTTTTTAATTTTATTAATGTCTTGTGTTATACGCTACACCAAAAGGAGCTCGCACAACACGTATCCTTGACTTGCCTTGCATTACACGCAATCACAACCTTCCTCGATAGCGTGTGTAGTACGCAATACCGAGTTTCACTAAACAACGATATGCTATTAAAATATTATCAAAACTAGCCGTTATGAATAGTAATAACCAATTTTTGAAATTTTATAAATTTTATTTTTCAAAATGGACTTCATTTTTGGATTCGGAATACCGAAATTAGCCTAGGGTGAAATTTTGGTATTTTTCTGAAAACTTTCAATTTTTGATGAATAGTGAAACCACTAAGTGGTAGGTTAAAAACTGAATTTTGCATAAAACTTAATTTTACCGCTTCTGTGAATGGAATTTCGAAAATCCGAGAGACACGGTTAATATCAAGGACTAAAATGTGGTTCAATGAGATGAAAATAATTTTTTGGTGAATAGTAACTTTTTACTTTTTTTACCGCGGTTAATAGTAAATAGGGTAACTAAGGGTAAATATGATATTAATATTACCCTAACACATGTCCTAATTCTATTGGACAAGTGTAATTCGACCAAAAACAAACTTAGGAATAAAATATGACCATTTAGGCCCACTTGGATTAGATTAGGACATTTATTATTAATTTATTTAAAGAAGGGTTAAAATAGTTAAAATCAATGTTTAATAAGTAAATCATTTTTAATATGGGGTTATACATAAGATAAATTCGATTTTAAATATTCATTAGAAAGCTAAAAAGATTTCCTACATGATGGTATTTTATTTGTAATTTTTAGAAATCAAATAATTTAATTTATTTATGACACAAATATGATGCAGTAATTATCTTATTAATGAAATATTGACATAATTGATACTATAAATACAAAAATAAATGTAATTCAAGACTTTTTATGAATTCCACTAATTTTCTAGGTTACTATGATATATTAGTGTTGATTTAATATACTTGGTTCGAACATATAATTCTGTTATGACTTTCAAAAAAATCATATATCAAATAGTGTCAAAATTGACACAAAATAGTTTTTAAATCAAATATTATATTATTAATTGTTCTTTTATTCCTAAAACTCTACGGTTCGGCCAAATGACTTAGATAAGGATATATATATTGATAATGAACAATTTGGGGTTCGTTTGGCATGTTATTATAAGTGTATTAACCATATAGTGAAAGAAAACAAAAAGACATGGTAAAAGTTAAATTATTTAACTTAGAGTTAAATCTAATTGATAAGGTTAAAATAATACCCTAAACTTGTCTAAATCTTATTGGTTGATAAGATTTCGACCCATCCCCACTTTATATTCGAAATAAGACCCTTTGGAACCATTATAAACCGATTTTGACTTTAATATAAAATAATATTTTTAGATATTCCTATGGTGCCCCTCTCCTCCCTTATAAAAGGGCACCTCCTCCCCCTCCTCCTCACACCAAATTGAGCACTCAAGCTCGACCAAACCCTGACATTTTCTCCTCTCAACTTCCCTAGCAACATCATAGAGGTTCTGGACTTCCTCAAAGACCAATTTTAGTGCCCTAAGAGGAGGTCTCAAAGAGGCGCTTCAAAGAAGAGGTAATTACCGTTACCAATTCATTCATCTTTATTTCTTCTTCCACTTCTTCTTCTTAGGTTGTTTCATTATGAAGTAATAACATCAGTATCTCTCATATACTGATATGTTATTATAAGTATTAAACAACCCTATTTCACCGTCTATCCATCCTACGGAAAAAGAAACCACCGCGCGTGCGTACGTACGGAATACCGTCTCCACGCCGTGGTGTAATCTATTTTCCGCCACCACCTTAATAGGATGGGTATAATGGTGTAATGAGTAACTATATATGATTATTATAAAGTGATATTGATACTGAAATAATATTCATAGACTTTAACATAATTCCACGACCATGGGAACGATATCATTGCTCGTGCGTACGCACGGACTACCGTCTCCACGACGCGATGAGATTCATTCTCCACATTAACCATTCATGAATGATTATAAAGCATATATAATAAGTACTAATGAAATATATGACATAATAATGATACTGTATTTATGTATATTTATATGTATTTCATCTACTTAATTCCATTCAATTCAATAAGGAAACGAAAACAGCGTTCATGCGTACGTACGGACTACCGTCTCCATGAACGGTGAATTTCATTCCATTATCAATATATAATATATATATATATATGTATATTATGAATATATATTATATATAAATCATTTTTTACATTCTGGATATAAGTAATCATGATCCAAGTAATCATATTAATAATTACAAGTTAAAAACACGAACGACAAATAAGACGATTTTACCCAAAATGCTACTTTAACATGAATTTACAAAAGACCGGGTAATATAAAGCCATAAGAGAACCATATATGATATCATAACAATGAATATGATTCTGTAATAAGTCAATAACATTATGTAAATCATTATACAGGAGGTTCGGACACGTACAAGCAAGTCGGACCTAAGGTAAGGGAAATATCACAATCTCATTTTTATCCGAGATTGTTTATTCGTAAGTATTTACTGGGGTGTATTTTATCATCCACATCCATGTGCCCTCAAAATGTAATATTGTTTCCATCCACTTACAATAGTTTAAATGCAATTTTACCCTTCGTTGAGTTTTTAGTAAAGGATATGAAAGGAATCTTTTTTTTCGTTTTTCGTACGAGGTACTTTTTGACTTTTCCGACAAAAGTACGAAGAATGTTTTTTTAACTTAAACGGAACGAACGGATTTTTATGGTTTTATAAAGCCTTATTTTCATGATGCTTCCTCCAAAAGATTTCATGACTATTTTTAATAAAATCTCATTCTTTTAAAATTGCATGATGTTTTGTGAAAAGAAATTGATTTTGAAGAAGAAAGGATATTTTCCTCAAGAATTCATTTCAAGTGTTTTATCAAAATTATTTTCCATCTAAGATAATAAAGGGTTCTGTTTCTATCCATATTTTTACATTTATTTGACTATGTTGTGATGGAATTATGTTTATGAATTCCTTTATCTTATATGAATGGTTTTATGATGTCATGTTGTTTAAGAATCCCATTTTTATTACATGGGTTATGAAATGATGTATGATTTATGATTTTGTGGCACACATAAGAATGGTATCATTATGAGATGGGTGGGACCTATATCTCCCTCCAATGCATTGGGTAAAGATTTTATATCTCATGAGATAGACAGGGCTGGAATGGTAGGTTATACCGGTTCAGTGAAACAGGACTGAAACGAGGGTTACTCGATTCAGAAAAGGACTTTGTCCACTAAGATAGTCTTGGCAATGAGTCTTGACTAACAAGAAATGATTCTCTATGATTATGTGTGAATGCCACAAAGTTTCATGTTTTAAGTTATGATTATTTACATTTCACTTCTATGATTTATCCCATGTTATGAAATTATGCTCTCTTTTGCAGGTTATGATTTCCAAAAGTTATGTTCTTATGAATATGATGTGATTGATTTTTCTTTTGTATACCCTTACTGAGCATTTGAGCTCACCCTTTTATGTTTTCTTTTCCCCAGGATATAAAGAAAGGTTTTAGGTAAAAAAAAGGGAAGATCTTTATGAGAGATATTGAAGATCATTCACCACGATTAGAAGATTACGTTCCGAGTTTCCAAAGACACTAAAATATTACGATCCTTGTGTGTGTGTTTTTGTTATGTACCAAGTATTCCGCAAATGTAATGTAATGTCCATGTACGTTAAGCTACGGGTCGCTACATCCGCCCAATTAAGAACCCTCCCCCATACTTAAAACTCAACATTGTAATTAATATTTAATTAAAGTAGAAGAAAAGAATTAAATAATTTAGATTAACCAAAATTATAAATGCTACACCGTGAAATCTAGTTTTGAGGGGTATTAAGAAAGTTCAATATTTGGTTTTCCACATTATAATCAAGTAACCCAAAACATGCACAAAAGATTCTTATCAGCCACTACCAATAAATTAATAATAGAGAATGTTTTTTCATATGTTTTCATGCTTCAGATGAGTCCAAAGAAACACAAAAACTTTCCTGAGAATTAAACATTATTTTACCTAGAATTGGTTTGAATAGTAATAGTGACCATTAGTAATAAAAAATTCTTAAATAAAAAATTTACAACATTAAAAACCACAAACTAGTAGATAAATTTTAGAAACGCAAGGGAAGTAATAAAAATAAAGTAATTACAAAAATACTCCACTACCCTATAGAAAATTTATCCAGTAAAAGATAACATTATAAACCTCTCTTATTATCATTGAACCTGTAATATAGTTTTAATGTTTAGGATTCAATAAGAAAAATAGATTAGTTATTACTAACCAAGTTTTTAAGATCAAGGAAGTAAAAAACTAGAGGTAAGTGTAAGAAGGTTATATATAGTCATTAATCTCGTTTTAGCTTCATCTATCTTTGAAAACCCAGTTTAGAACAAAATAATTCTACTATGACCACCTCTTCAATGCTTTACTATTTTAGATACCTGCTGCCTGGACAAACATTCTATAGCATGGATAGTACACCTCATAGTATCTTTACCTACCATGGAACGACTCAATCAATGTTAATTTATAATACATTTCAACAATTGATAGAATCATAGGGAAGAGGGAGAAATTTATTCAAGTAGAATGCTTAAAAATAAAAAACTAAAATCTCATTGGTTACCTCCCATGCAGTGCTAGTCTTTTAGTCCCCACCCAGACTTGTAGACATGATCATTTAAAGGTTATGAATTATTTATGGTTTTCAATTCATTTTATTCTAAGGAAGTAGCAATATGACCTAAAAAATGTTTCCAAATTTTGTAGCTATAGACACCGAATTAATGTCTCAATCCCCATAATGTGGTTTTTTCTTAAAACAAAAAAATAACCCAGCCTATGAGACCATTCCATGGCCAAGGGATCAATATCGTTTAACTTTAATGATTTATGTGCAACACCCTTTGTTGTCATTTAACTAACTTGCACGAAAATAGGGTTGAAAACACTAAGTTCTGAATACACTTTATAATCCCGCAAATATCGATGAATATAGGGATGAAAAACATTATCCCAATGTGTATAACCTTGATGATGTAACATAATCCCTTTTCATGAGAAAGGCACCAATGAACCAATCCCTTAAATTACCTACCATCGGAAAGAAAGTACACGAGGGGTGAATAACCAATTTGCATCACACATTTAGAGTTTCACACACAAAGCTTCCCATTTTGGCTATAGATAGAGAACCACTCCCACCTATTTGGGGATGGACCTTTGGTAGTTGAATCATAATCTCTCATTTGTGAACCCACTCTTTCACGACTTCATGCAACTCCAACATCTACTTGGATTCCCAATGGTATAGAAAATGTATGATCATCCTCAAATGGGCCTCAAATTATCTTGGATCATGTTTGAGACGTCCTCACACAACATCCCCAAAAGGATAGGCTAGTTAATTAAAGATGATTTCCCTAAACATGACCTCAATATTCATGCGAACCATGAGGTATTAGGCATTTATTCCATCAATATCCATGGAATTTCCTTGTTTTATGGCCCAAAATTCATGCAACTTCATATTCATAGGAAAATATAATATTGTGCGGAACAAACTCTGGATTTGGACCAAATTCATCCTCCCTCCAGCTGTGGTTGTGTGTAAGTTGAGTGCTCAAGTTCCCCATACCTGCACTAACCAGGTCCACCCATGCCTCAACCACCTTCAAAACTGGCATCATTAATCCCCATGTTTGTCACTGTTTCTCCAATAATGTCCTTGTTTGTTTTAAGGAATATTACTCTAAATAATATGCACCCTAATATCTATACCCTCATGTGTCACCTCACAATGGCAGTGTTTATGCCTTCTTCCATTTAAAATCACTTGTTAATTGGACACATAAACCCTATACGTTGAATCAGCAAGGGAAATGACCCACCTTTCCTAGTATAGATTCCTAGTGATTCATTATTCTCTCCTGCATAGAAATGGTCTCCCTGGGTGTAGGCCCTACCAAGTCTCAACTGTAAGAATTTAAACCGTATAGCCCAACATCCTTGTTGTATAATGTTAAACTACATGATAATTTCTTCAGAGCATGATGCTAAACTATATCCTTACCATGTGTGATACACATGAGATACCTCATGTATAACTAGCATGGAATGACACTGCATCTCCTAGGAAGCCCCTATGTGTAAGCCCCACACTATACATTATTTTCTCTCCCTTAACAATATGATAATCCTTATTGGACAATGTTAAACCTCATGGACTAGTCCTATCACACAACCCTAAAATATGCATTTGGGATATGTGTGTTTTTAATCCTAGATCCTAATAGGGTATGTTGAATGCCTCCCTAAGTTTCAATCTTGACACACCTGAGATACCTCCCCATGGTTCAATCACAAACCCCCAATATCATCATTAAATTTGAATGTCTTCCCTTGGAAGGTATAAACTATTAAGTGATATCATCTCCCCCTAGGAACAACTCAACCACCCCAAAAAACATGGCGGGCCTAACATTAGACTATTCTCATGCAACTAGGGGTAGATGAATGGGTGTTGGACATAACTAGTATGATATATCAACGTCATGTATCCATACTCCTTAGAAAGAATACATAATGTTGAGCATTCTAGGCATCACTTTCATCATACCTATATTGTAGCACCCCTAGTTTCAAGTAACTCTTTCTCTATTTATTTTTTGTATGAAATGAATTTGGGTGAGTTTTTTAGGGTTTAGAGGAATTTTGAAATGGTTCTTCGGATTTTCTATATGTGAACTACTTGAGTAGGGAAAGTATAAACCATTAAAATCCTATAGGAAAACCTACCATGTGAAAGATAGGCTATTGGGTAGGTTCATGGTTAGGTGCAAAGTTTGGCCAAATTGTGTGACCACCATGTAGTGACCAAAAAAAGTATAAAAGAGGGAAAAATACAGATTGTTCGTGATTTGTTTAATCATGTGAGCCAATTGTGAAAAATGGTTTTGGGAGGTAGTAGTTGGCGCATGGTTGGCACACTGTTTTTTTAACCATGAAACCTAACAGTGCATTGTTTAAAGTTAGATAAAAAAATGGATCTCATTATATTTTTCATAACCCTCTTTTTTCACTTATTTTGACCCAAAAATGGTTTTCCTTCCTCCCAAAGGCTATGGAGACCTTCCCATTTGATCCAAGAGTGATCTGTTGATAAATCTTAGTGTGTTTAAGGACATATTTTTTGGTAAGTCTTTGTTGTTGAGGTTTTTCTTTACGTCCACTCTTCTTCCCTCTTATGGATTCATAGATCTAATTTTATTTGGATAGATCTATGATATATGGTGTCAATCATAATTATATTTGGTTTTCTTCATGTTAGGGAATAATATATAATGTGGGTTTTGAATATTAAACTAAGTTATGTTTAAGAATTTGTTTAAATATTTATTTTCACCATAGTATCCTAGGTAGGTTGTTCACTCTTGACTCCTATTATTAGAATGTGAATTATTAGTTTCAAATTGTTTTAATTTATTGAAATTGATTATGAAATTAATGTGAAAAGACAAGTATAAACCCCCTTTGGTGATGGTTTGTGGATTTGTGAAAATTGGTTTTTGTGAAAAGTGATTTATTTGTGGATTTTAAATCAATGATGTAAAAATTATGATTTGTTTTGATTCATGAAAATTATATTATTGAAGTGTTTTTAATAAAAATAAGGTTTTATTGAAATGGATTTAAAGGTTTCGCTAACATGGTACTCAAATACATTGGTTGGTGTGATTTCATGCTTTCATCATGACCCTAAATAAGGGGCGTGTTTCATTAGGACACAAGGGATGTGAACCTGGATAAGGGCATGTTCTATTGGGGGACAAGAAGATTGGAAACATAGTGACGTCATGGTGGATGGATGAGAAACTACTCATGAGTATAAAACTATCACTTGAGTATGCATGGTTGGGTGTGTGTGTGAATTAGGGAATGCGTATTCCTAAAAAGAATGTGAAGTGGTTTAATTCATTTTTCGTTTGCATTCCTTGAAAATTATTGTACTTGGAAAACTGTTTTGGTGTGAAACTTCTTAACTTTGATATGAATTGTTAAAGTGTTTCAAGGTTTTTTATATAAATTGTTTTATAAATGTTTTAACATATTCTATCCGTGTGGCATGAGTAGGGAAGTAATTTGGGGGAACACCTACTTATTTTCATTACTCACACCCTACTTTGGAATGTTGGTGATTTTACAGATATCGTTTATCGAGACATAGTTATAGTCAAAGTACCTCATTTATTTAGTGATGAATCCTGATACTTTGGGTTGTATTGTGGATTTGGAGATTTGAGAATATTGGGATCTATAGAGTTTGTTTCTTTAGATTATTTTATCTTTGTGGTTTTATCATTCACTTTGTACTTTAATTTGGGTTTTCTGCCTCTTTGTTACTCTAGTATAGTTTGGTTTTGATATCATTTTGTATTTATTTTAGTTATATTACATTGTTATCATGCATCATATACTGGTTTTGGTTGTGGTATGCATGCTTGTGATGGT
The DNA here is from genome assembly GCA_963277665.1 of Viscum album. Taxonomy (NCBI): domain Eukaryota; kingdom Viridiplantae; phylum Streptophyta; class Magnoliopsida; order Santalales; family Viscaceae; genus Viscum; species Viscum album. Next base: position 1,465,919,022 of record OY728140.1, on the reverse strand, counting down.
TTCTATTTCCGAAGGGAAAACCATCCCCAAATTGTATGGAATTCATTTGTATTTATTTTCATCCTTTGGAATATCTGGTATGTTTCCTAAGGACAAGTAATATCCTCCATCTTTATCAATTCAATTAGGGGAGGTCAGATGTTACAAGTGGTATCATATTATTGGGTTCTTGACTTGCAATTGGTATCAGCTGTTGGTCTTGGCATTGAAATTCATTATTCTTTACTCCATTATTTGTCTTGTTAGAAATGAGTAGGATAATCAGGAATTGAAATGTAGAGAAATCAATATGTAGTTAACATGTTTATATTGAACATTATGTTACTAGGGATTTGGGTACATAATTGTTTTGGATACACTTATAGGAGTTGTAATATCTTTTTCATGGGTTCAGTCAATGATAATAACATGGAATGTATAGATATAATTACTTCCCAATATGAGTTTATATGTTGTTTTAGTAATTATTTATCATTTTTTTGAAAAATATTGATTTTTGAAAAGTGTTTAATTTTTTTTCAAAGGTGACATTTTTAAAATTTATAATATGTGTATTTTGATAATGGTTGGTTTTCAAAATCAGGGTGAAATTTTCAAAAATGTTTGAATGTGGAAAATGTTGAATTTTGGAAAGCAATGTTGTGATATATGATGTGATATAATTTTAAATTATTAAGACATGAGTGTCTAGAGAGAAATAATTATGGAATTTTCTTTTGGTTATAGAAAATGGAACATGATAGGCATCGTAGAAACCAATGGGAAGAGGTTGTTGAGAATGTATTTTCACCTAAACCACAAGTGAACCAACAACAGGTTCACAGTATAGTTAAAGCTATTAATTCTATGGATAGATAGAACAGGAGGCAAGAACCAAGGAAAGTGGATCATTATATTCATTTCTAGAAGCAGAATCCATTCATCTTTCAGTGTGATTTTGAACCAGATATGGTAGATGTGTGGCTAAATAGGATGAATTAAAACTTTGATTTATTAAGCACACTAGAAGAGATGAGAGTCATGTTGGAGTCATATATGATAGATTATCTTATATAATGACTTTTATTTTCCATATATTATTTTTTATATTCTATGGATTATTTTAGAGACTAGGCACTGACATAGTGGGTGGTTCCGAGGCTCGGTGTGCCCAGAATAAATATTTAAAATATTTGAAATATATTAAATATATTAAATTTCATTCACGCAAAATTTTCCTAAAAAAATGGAATAAAATCTAAATGGGTTCCTAGAATAGAAATATGGGGGAACCGTTGAGTTCAAAATGCAGGTTTTACCCTAGGTGCATCTTAACCTTGTCTAGTGTGTGGGGTTTGTAGAAAAGTGGTCACGAGTGCAGAATGATTAAAATAATGAAATAAATATATTTTATTGTTTCACTAATGTAGTGACCTAAACCCTTTATTTAAATACACACTTATGTTAAATATAAAGGGTTATTTACATAATGATAAAAATCATTGGAGATATATTATAGAATTTTGGAACAATATTCCAATGGTAGACGATGACTGGATCATGGATTGATGATCAACATGAAACAGAATCGAAGGATCCCACCAACGGTCATGGAGAATCTCTATTCATTGTCCAAAATGATCTGAATTGAGGTGGAGAGGTTTTTTGATTGGATTTCTTTATTATTTATAAATTTTCTGTATGGTTTTGAATCAATCAACCAATGGATTGACTCATAGATCGTGTGTATTGCAGGATGGGTTTATTTATGGGTATTTATTAGGATAATTTATTTGTGATTTGTGATTATTTGTTTTTGTTCTATCAATAATGAATCAAGATCAACAAGAAAATTTATCAAGGTCTATTCCTATTATTTTTTTCTCGGAATTTTATCCCCTATTATTTTTTCATCATGAGAATTCTTTATTTTCCACGAGGTTCAACATATCTCGGTGAATTGATTGTTCCACACCCATTTATTGGTGAAAAAATATGATATTGTATATATGAAATTAGAATAAAATGATCGTGGTCTGATGATGGGAGTTGTGAAAAATCAGATGAGTTTGAATACATTATTTCATATTATTTGGAAATCAATAAAGAAAAACGAACAAGATCGATTAGTGAATGAATCAAAGGGCCAAATCTTGTTGTTTGGTGATGTAATGGTTTGTCGGAACTTGAATATCGATTTTATAGAAAGGAATGTTCTAGATATAAGGTTGGATAGATGGGTGGAAACATGAAATCAAGATCTATTGTTCTATTACCAAACGGTGTGTATTGTAGAGACACATGTTTTGGGCAGCCCCCTTTGTAGTGGATAGGGTTTCAGAAAAATTCATGTACAATGTGTGACCCCTATTACCCGACGTGTGGTATCTCCTAGGTGACTTAGCATATACCTTGGAATATTTATGGACAAAATTTGGAGTACATGGGTTAGAGAACACCATTTACTCCCCTACATAGACACAATCTAGACAAGTACATGGGCTAATCCATGTACTGTAACATGTTTAGTGTACATTGGCATCCCAAATACCATGTAATCTACAACATATATATGACTTGAGACATAGGTTATTTACATGTGAAGGACTTAAGGTCAAAGGACATAATGTGTAACCCCTACTACACATTGATTACTTCTATAAACATGGATTGGATCCCTTGTCCTATGTATCATGGAATGGTTTTTGTTAGGGTGAATTCCCCATATCCATTCTCTAAGGGTTAGTATGGAATAATCAAATGCACATAGAAAAATGATTGCTTTAGTAGTACTTCTTGGATAGAGTCGTTGTAAACCCTCAGTGAGGCCAGGAGTGAGATCCCTATTCATCTTTGTGCCCTAGGTGGATTTCTTGGTATCATTTTCACAAACACTATGCAGGTACCAATCCTATACATAGCAGGTTAATCCAGATTGAGTTGTTGCTGTCACCCCATTTCCTTAGGAGTGATCCTCATCTATGTATTATATCTCATATAACATTAGTGTATTCTTGTAATGGAGAGACCTGAAAAACACTACCTCTCAGATGTACATCATCAGGATTATCATAATCAGGATTGTGTTCTCCTAGATGACTACATTATGGAATCTTCAAGCTATAATCTTGTGCTAGAATACTATATTTGTAACTTATCTTTGAGACAATGTGTCTTTTTTTGGTATATCTGGATATTATTTTAATATTTTCAGTAGACATATGCTAGTGTAGATATGAATTTAATTCCATTTTTGTATGATTTTTGTTTTCAGGGTGTCCTACTTGGTATTATTATACTCACCCCTACATGGGATTTTCTTTCATGTGACGTGTCTTCTATTGATGATAGAACTTTTGAAATAGTCATAGATAGACCAGGTCCATAAATTGCATAGTGAGACTGGAAAGACCAAGGTGTGTTCCTACGGCATCTTCACAGAAGTCCCTATCAATCATTATAGGTTGGAAATGTTTTCATACTCTTTGTTGTTGGTATGTATATAGCCTTATTTACATTTATTTAATTCCAGTCATACTGTGGTTGTGAGATATAGATGTATGCATTCATGTTTGTTCGTTTTTTAGATTTCTGCTTTGTACAGTCCTGGAGATGTGCATGTGTGTATAAGTACATAGGCTAAGGGCTCCCATGTTACTAATATGCCTTCTTAGTGATAGTCTCTAGCCCCTGGCCTATTAGAGTTGGGATTTGGGGTCATGATATGGGCCCCACTGGGACAAGTTGTGATAGAGTGGTATCAGAGTATTCAGTTCTAATTTAGGACCAAGATTCTGTAAGATTGTTTCTGGTAAATAGTGTTACGTGTTTCAAGTTCATCTTTTAGGATCAAGACTCTAGTGTTGGTGTGGTAGTTAATGTATCAATAAACTAGGACTCTGATCATGTTCTTTTTGACTCGGTATAACAAAGAATTGGTTGAAGGGAAATCAATGGAAAATGTATCTTATAGTAATGTGTTGTGTTTTCTGTTTCCTTCTTGAGTCATCTCTCCATATATACTCATTTACCATGGCACATCTTGTTTAGTTTCAGGATTCCTTTATGATGTATGCCATCTAGGACTCAGCATTAGGATCATGAGGATGATCCCCTAAGTGATGAGTCATCAATACATAGAACTATTCTTGAGGTTCTTCCTCTAGGTGGTGCACCAGCTATACCACCATCCGTTGAGAAGATGATGGTACCCAATATACTAGTGGATGAGGAGCATAGAGTGGACGCACTTCATGAGTTCCAGTGATAGTGACCCCTCATGTTCAGAGCCAAGCCCAACCCACAGGTATATGAGAACTATCTTGAGGTAGTGACCTCAGTTTTCCACCTATTAAACACACCATTAGAAAATATGGTGGTATTGGAGGTGAGAATTCTTCATGAATCAGCAGGATGGTGGTGGGGGTTAGTGAACAAATCTTGTGACGAGGTGACTCTACAGTGAACATCGTCTGAGCGTATCATCATAGAGGAGTTACCTATAGATATACATAGAGTTTTATGTATTCAGGCACTTCTACGTCTCTAGAAGGGAAGTTTTATAGTAGATGAGTATTCATTAAAGTTTACAAACCATTCTAGGTACTTGATGAATATTGTTCTCAACTAGTTATTCACGGATCAAACCTTAGTGTGAGGTTTTTATAGAGAAATATGAGCCAATGTTATTCCTATATGATTTCCTACCTATGATACAATGATATCGAGATTTGGTGGTTTAGTGCATTTTGGATAAGAAAATACAAGCAGCGGTTTTTAGTAGTGGGAAAGCAAGAGTAGAGACCATTGTAGTAGGGATCTAATGTTAGGGACTTGGATGTATGATATGTTTTAGGAGGAGGTCCCAAGCTGAGAATTTTTAGTTTAGGGCTCAAAGGGTGGGTTCATTCATCCTAGAAAAAATTTTAGCTACTTATATTATGGAAAGGGACATCATGCATGAGATTTTCCGACCCACCAAATAGTTGACATAGAAACCATTGATGGGCCACCAAGGAAAAGACATCAGTAGGAGCAAGCTACTCTGCAGGTCAGAGGACATGGTAGAGGATTTGGGAGATTAGAAGGAGGTGATAGATTCTCAAACTTGTTAAAACCACACCTAGGTGGTCCACACCAAGTTCATAGAGCTAGAAGAAAGGGTATGGGACAACTACATGCAGTCTAATCTTACAACCCTGAGGATCCTGGAATGATTCAAGGAATGATCTTTGTATTTTCTACTTTACCTTTAGTGCTAATAAAAAGAAGTTCTAGTAATTCCTTTATTTCCACATATCTTTTTCAAGACTTTGAAATTATAGTAGAGTCAATGGCTCAGCCTTCATGCTTAGAGACTCATACTAGTGGATGAATCTGTGATCACACACTTGTACCAATATTGTGAACAGACTCTTTGAGGTGAGAGTTTTTGTTGGTATATCTTTGTTTAAATGATAAGGCCTTGTGGTGTAACAGTATGTATGGACTTTTTATCAATAGTTCCTGAGTAGATTGGCTATTTCAGTAGGAGGATACAGTGTGTCTGGAGTGACGAAAATAGGTTGTCCTTTTTCAATGAAAAGGAAAAATATGATGTGTTGGTTGGAATTATACGTGGGAAGTTGCAGCCGATTACTCATTAGTTGTCTAGATTGTCCCTTATTAGAGTGGATGTTATGAGCTCCCAATTTCAATAAGTGGTTGTAGAGTATGAGTATTTATTCCATGAGGATGTTCCAGGCTTACCTTCCGACTAACATATAGACTTATTCATTGATCTACACACCGGTATGACACTAATATCTGCACTAACATATCATATGGATCTCATAGAGTTTTGAAAGATGAGGGAGTTTTTGGAGGACTTTTGGAATAATGGCTTTGTTAGAGCTATCGTTTTTCTCTGGGTAGCCCTATTTTTGTTTTCCAAGAAGGCAGATGGGAGATTAAGGTTATGTTTGGACTACCGACGCTTGAACTAGGTGAACATGAAGAAAAAATATCAACAACTGAGGATTGATGACCTCTTTGATCAGTTGAGAGGGGAATGCTGGTTCTAGAAGGTTTACTTCAGGTCGGGTTATCACCAATTTTGAGTATGGGATGTGGATATACCGAAGATGGAATTAAGATGCTTCTATAGTCATTATGAGTACTTGGTGATTCCCATTAGTGTGATGAATTCCCCAATAGTATTCTTGGGACTTTTTAACCATATATTTTAGCCTTTCTTAGATTGTTTTTTGGTAGTTTTAATTGACGATATCCTTATATACTCATCATCCAAGGAGGATCAAGGAGATAAACTTGGTTATGGTTCTAGACATACTCCGATAGCACCAATTTTATGAAAATCTATCAACTTTTCTATTATGGATACAAGAAAACCACTTTCTAGGACATGTTATCTCATAATATGAAGTAGAAGTGGACCCTGCCAATGTCTAGGTAATGTTCTCTTGGGATCCACCGAAGAGTGTGATAGAGGTGTGAAGCTTCCTTGGGTTTGATGGAAGTTATGGGAGATTCATACCTGATTTATTTAGGATATCATTATCCATGATATATTTGACTTAAAAGTGTAATCCATTCTTATGAAAAGAGAAGTCCCAACAGTCTTTTCAGCAGTTGAGAGAGAGATTGATGAGCGCTCCCGTATTGAGATTTTCGGAGGATGGTGTCCATTACGTAGTGTTAAGGGATGCATCTGTAACCAATCATGGTTTTGTTCTGATGTTTAGCAAGGTGGTGATTTCATATGGTTTGCGTTATTTGATACCAGATGAGTATAACTACATGACCCATGATCTTGAGTTTGCATCAGCAGTCTTCACAATAAATATGTGATGAACCTACTTAATGGGTGAGTGATTTATCTTATATTATAATCACTAGAGTCCCTAGTACATATTCTCTCAGAATGATCATAAAATGAGATAGAGGTGATGGCTAGAGTTCCTCCAAGATTATGAATTGATTTCCTATACTCTATGAAAGGGGAAGTGGTAGAAAATTCTCTTAGTGGGAGATCTCTTTTGCGGTTACTGAATGAGGCGTCAGAGTAGTTTTCCTATTTTTAGTTATCCATTGTGTATAGAGATAGAGAATATTACCTCAAATAGATGGTTGTCACCTCTTCACTTTTTTAGAAAATGAGGGAGGCATAACTAACGGATTCTGACTATGATACCTTACATACACAAATATCCACTGTACATACTCCTGGTTGATTTTTTGAAGGTGGGAATCATGTCATTCTTTTCTAAGTATGCATGATGGTACTAGTGATGTTGTGGGAGAAGGTTTTGATATAGTTTCATACATCTCCTTTTTATGTACATACAGGTGTGTCAAAGATGTTCCATGAACTCCAACTTTATTTTTTGTGTCTAGGGATTAAGAAAGGAGTTCTAGAGTTTGTCTCTTGATGCCTTACATATCAGAAAGTGAAGGTTGGGCACCAAGTTTTAGTGAGTTTAGCACAACCCCTTGCGGTGTCAGAGTGGAAGTGGGATGGGATAACCATGTTCTTCATGATAGGCTTACCACATACATCATGGGTTTATGATTCCATGTAGGTGATTGTAGACCAACTCACTAAGTCATCCCACTTTATAGCTATTTGAGAGTGGAGTTAAGTAGAGAGATTGGGATGCCTCTACATGCAAGAGATAGTTTGACTTCAAGAGTCCCATCAATAATCATTTATGAACGTGATAATTGCCTCATATCCAAGTAGTGTAACGTATAAAAAGAGGCTTTTAGGACTCATCTACATTTGAGCATAGTGTTCCACCACCAAAATGATGTCCAGACTAATTTGACCATTTAGATTCTGGAGGGTATGTTGTGAGATTTCATGTTTTACTTTGGCATTAGGTGGGAGGATCACCTACCACTAGTGGAGTGTTCATGCAACAACAACTACAATTCCACCATTGGTATGTCACTATTTGAGGCTTTTTATGGGAGACCATGGGGGTCACCACTTTGATGGACTGACCTTGGAGATTCATTAATCATAGGCCCACAATTTTTTAGAGAAACTACTAAGAAGGTGAAGATCATTTATGAGTGGATAAAGACTTTATATTGTAATCATAATTCTTATATAGACAGATGAAAAGGCTTTTAGAGTTCCAGGAAGGAGACCATGTATTCCTACGGGTTTCACCTCGATGTAGATTATGGATATTTGGTCAGGAAAGTAATATATCTCTAAGATTCATTAGACCTTTCTAGATAATATGTATTGTGTTAAATGTGTAATACCTCTTAGATCTACCTTCATTGTTATACTGGGTATATGAAGTCTTCCATGTGTGACATATGAGGAAGTACAGGCATAACCCATCACACATTATTAAATCATACGATTTAAAAATTGAGGATATAACTACATTTGTTGAGTACCTAGTAGAGATTTAGTATTGTTAGGAGGGGATCATTCATGTCTGATCAATTCCTTTAGTGTATTTTCGATGGTATTATGAGAATATCTAGGAAGGCACATTGGAAAGGGAGGCTCATATTCGTTCTCAGTACCCACATCTCCTTGTCTATCCCTTTTCTTGGACTTTCAAGGATGTGAAGCCCCAAGGTGGGGTGAATGTAATAACTCATATTTTCCTTGTATTATTTTTGGATATTTTATATATTATTTTTGAGACTAATCACTATGACAGAATGCAATTATGAGGCCTGATGTTCCCTAAATTAATAATTGAATTTTGTTAAATATATTAAATATCACCCACATATATTTTTCCTAAAAAATTTGAATAACATCTAAAGGGAGGTCTGAATCAGAAATATGGGGCACCATTGAATTCAAAAAATGATTTTACCCTAGGCATGACTTAACCTTGGTCAGCAAGGGAAATTTATAGAAAATTAATCGTGATAACATAATGAATAAAACAATTAAACAAAATTATTTTATTGTTTCAATAATGAGGTGACCTAAACCCTTTATTTAAATACACACTTATGTAAAATTTTTAGTTTAACTACAAAACCCTGCAAATCAATGGATATCCATTAGAAAAGTGTGGAATGAGAGTCCATTTGAAGACAATGACCATATCATAGAACAATGATCAATGTGAAATAGAATTGGAGGATCTCACCAACGATCACAAAACAACTCTTTTCTTCATCAATAGTAAATCCGGATTAAGGTAGGGAGGATATTTTATTTCGTTTCTTTCCATGCTCCTACATTCTATGATAAACATGTATCAATCGACTAATGGATTGATTCAAAGATTGTGTGTATTGTGGGATGGGTTCAATTGTGGGGATTTATTAGAATAATTTATCCATGATTTTTTATTCTTTAATTTTCATTCTAATGAAAATGAATCGAGATATACATGAACATTGATTGAGATCTATTCCTATTATTTTTTCTTTTTCTTTTCTCCACCAATTATTCATTCATCGCAGGTTTTATTCATTTAGCATATTTTTCAACATATCCTAATGAATCGATCAATGTACACCAACTTCTTGGTGAAAAGATCAGATATTGTAGGTATGAGAATTGTATGAAATGATGGTGGTGAGATTATAATGGTGATGATGAATTAGATGAGTTTGGATACCTGATTTTTTGTACGTCAATGCGTAATGAAGAACGGAAAATGGGACTGATTTTTGAATTATTCAAAGGACCAAATATTGTTATTCGATAATGGAAAGGTTTTTTAGGCCTTGAATATTGATTTTACATTAAAGTAGTTTTCGTATCTAAGGTTTGTTGAATAGAGGGAAATGAAAATTCCAAATATGGAATTCTAGGAAAAACCACACTACATGGCATGTAATGTGGAGCCACATGTCATGTGGGGTCCCTTTTCAGAATCTAGGGTTTTATAGAAAGTTAAGTATCACATAGTGTGTGACCCCAATCACATGGAGTGTGGTCTCTACTTAGAGACATGGCATGTGGTCTCTCTTAAGAGACTCGGCATGTACCTCAGAGCATACATAGACACAGGTTGGGGTACACTTTTGGAGCATGATATGTACTCCCCTACATGGATATAGCCTGGAAAAGTCCATGTGCTAAACTATATACTGGAACATGAGCAGAGTACATGGGTATTCGACATTCCATGTACTCTATACACAAATATGGCTTCAGACATGATCCATTTACATGGGTAGGACCCAGGGTCAAGGGACATGGTGTGTGATTCCTACTACACACTATGTACATAATTAAACATAGATTGGTTCCCTTTTCCTCTATATCTTGGAAAAGTTTTAATTATGGATCATTACCCATATCTATTCCCAGAGGGTTATTCTAAAATCATATCCTACACAATGGAAATTGATCCCTTCAGTAGGACATCTTGGATAGAGATCTTAGAATACCTCTGTGAGGCATAATGTGAGAAACTCTATTCATATTCATGCCCTATGTGGGGTTCTTAGTATCATAATAACTCACACCACATGGGTGTCAATCCTATACATAGAAGTTTGATCTATATTTTTTGTTGGTTTCACCCTGTGGGCATGGGAGTAATACTGATTTTTGTATCATATCTCTAGAGGCTTCGTTGTATGCTCCTAATGGTGAGACATGATGATCACTACCTTTGGGACAAACATCATCTGTATTATCAGAGTCATATGTGTGTTCTCTTGGATGAGTTATTTTTTAAATATTTGAGATAAAATCCTTTAATGGAATACAATGGTTGTGACTTACATTTAAGAGCATGTGTCTTTGTTCAGTATATCAGTATATTCTTATTACATGTGTTGTGGACATGTACTTGTATATAGTTAACTATATTTACTTTGGTGTATGATTTTTGGTTTCAAGCTGTTCTATTGGGTATTTTTATAGTAACCTATATATGGTCATATTCCATGTTTTTCATATCTTGTGCAGATGATCGACCATTTTATAGAGTCCAAAATGGACCAGGACCAGACAGTGCTAAGTGAGACTGGACAGACTAATGTGTCTTCTTTTGACATCCTAACAGCAGGACATGTCTTTCTTTATAGTTTGGACTTTTTTTCATACTCTTTATGGTGGGATTTTATTTCACCTTGTTTTCTTTCTTTTACTTTTTATCGTACTATAGTTGTGGGATTTTGATGTATGCATGCATGGTTATTTGGCTGTTTTTACATTTCAACATTGTATTGTCTTGGAGATGTGTGTGTGTGTGTATGGGTATATAGGATAAATCCTCCCACGCAAGTGATATGCCTTCTTGATTCTAGTCACCAGGCCTTGGCCTATTGAAGGTCGGATTGGGAGTTACAGTATAGGCCCCATTGGGATGGGTTGGGACATCTTACACTTCATTGGAAGGATTTAGCATTTAAGGAAAAATTAGACCAAGGAATGACATGGGGGGATTTTAAAGAATTGTTCAAAAAAATTCTATCCTCATACGTTCAGGATTGAAATAATGAAATAATTTTTCATCTTGAATTAGTATAACTTCTAAGTGAAAAATTATACAGCTAAATTTTTGAATTTAGTCCTCTTTTCACCTGAAGTTTCTACTAGTGCATCCTTGAAGATACATATTTTTTGAATCGAGGATGAGGTAGTAAATTCCCTTGAATATTTTTGAGCCCTGTATAACAGATTATATGGATATTTTCAATAGAAAGGTCGTGGAATAAAGGTATATATATAGAGATATAGGTGGAGGGATCATGTTGATACCTATTAGAAATGGTGGGAAATCTAATGGTGGGAGCACATGGAAGAGGGACACTTATTTCGAAGGTAGTGGAATTACTCGGAATCAAATGGATAGATCAATAAATTTTTATCCAATAACCAAGAGCATAGATGGATGTTATCAATGTGGTTATTTTGAAAACATGAATTGATAGTGTATGACAACTCCTAGAACATCCATAATTTCAACCAAATAGGGAATCTTTATCAAAATTATTGTAGTGCTCCATGGTCGAGTGTTCAGGACACATAGAATGGTTATGCAGACGTTGTATGCTTCGATGGGATGAGGGGACTATAAAATATCTCTTCAGTAGATTCAATATATCCATAGTGATTCTAGTAATACCATGACTCCTCCATATGAGAATTGGTGGTGTAGAAATCCCACACAACTACACCCCTACCATGATGGCCACCACTTCCATAGCTTCATAGAAACCTATCCCATTCTTTCCTTCTAAAATCATTCAATAGAGGGTCATTAAATCCATAATTCATAAATACAATCATGAAAACGCCATCCTATCTAAGGATATTTCCCATCAATACCTTGATTCATAGACACCCCTCTAACACTACCTCCCTCAGGGATCACACAAGGGGTATAACCCTTAAGTTGCTACGTCGAATAATTTTAGGAGCATCTCCCTAGAGTGGTATGACTAGTTTATCCCTTACACCAAGGAAGTATGGGATGTTAAGGTTTCACCCATGGATACCACCACTTGAGATCCTCCTAGTAAGGATCCAACCCAGCCATAATGACAACAATGACTAGATACATAGGATAATGAGTATTCCAATTCCATCCCTTCTTCATTGGCCCTGGTTTAAAACACCCAGCAATAATTCCAAGGGTATGTCACAAACCCTAATAAAAAAGATACCCCTCCTTTAGTTTTATTCACCCCCTTCACCACCATTTCACCTTATCATACCCTTTTAACTATTGTTTGAGGTCATGTCTTATCCTACTTGGGATCAAGACCACAACCACCCATCAAGAAATTCCGGTTGAATCTTCCCAACTTGAGAGACACCAAAAACCATAATTGTCCACCCCATGATGAATAATTTCACTATAGAGGTCATCGTCACATAATTGTTAATAAATGTGAATTTTACCCCTAAAACACCACCAATAGACATTGATATCCTCCCCATGATGAAGGAATTCTCTATCCTAGAGATCTATTATAAGGAAACAGGGAAAACAAATGCCTAACTATGACACTAGACATAACACATATAGAGGGAATCCTCATGACCCTTAAGGGATCATGCTCTATGAAATATCGTTCCACCTAAGGTAGGAACAAAGAAACAATCATGTTACCATTGATATATTAGATTTAAAGATGATAGATAACTTGATGTATATAACTCTGTCCCCATTTTCTGAACTGGGGAAGAAGACCATTGATTAAGGATAATAATCCCAGAAGGTGAGGTCCATAAGGTCCTTATATTCCTATGCAGGTATATTCTTATGGACTATGTTCTGTCCTCCTTCTAGGGACTCACTATTCAAAAATTCATGCCACCTACTTCTTCCCTCCTCTCAACATCCTCCGTAGAAGTATGAGAGAGGTCAGAATGTGGATAATCACCTCAAATTATATTGAGTAATCAGCTGATAATTATAAAGGTTTTTTAATCCTGGTCATCAATATTCTAGTGATAATCCATTATCAATGGATATGGTTATAATTTAGGCCCACCTCCATAAGATGATCTAATGTTCAAGGGATGGTTTGTTCTTGAACCATCCCTTATGGTATAAATTTTGTATCAGAGTATGGATGTGTCACTTACACTCCTAATAACTTGATTAAGACTAATTGGGTCTTGGTGTGATAAGGAACTATAACCCTCCTTGTATAATGAGAAAGAGGAAGTCTTGTCAGATATCTGGGACCCTAACTAGCTATTGAATATTTTTTGGCCACCTTCTACCCTACGCTTCACCATACCAGAGTTCCCTACTTAAGACTAGGTAACCTACTTCAACCAAAACATATGGATGATATCCAACCACCTCCAAGATCATTGTTTAGAAAATCTAGGAAGCTTTATGACAATCTAAGACATCCTTCTGTAGTTCCCAAAGGTTTACATCACTACACTTCTGGGGGATCGTCTCCCTAATTCCTATGGTTACTGCTAGACTATCTAGTGGACCTGTATTAGAAGCCTCACTTTGATCTACAGAATCATTGAAAAGGAATATCCCCCAGTGTAAATCAGGTGATATGAGTATTATATTTTCCTCTACTTTATTACCATTCTAATGTAACTTCAAGATCATCAAGTTGAGCTTGCCTTACAGTAGTGAAATATCATCTGCAACCAATGCTACCATGAACATAATTATGATTAATCCTATGGATGATCAAAGAAATCAAAAAAAATAACTGGTCAATGGTGGATAAAAAACACCATGATGGGATACAAGGTGTCAAATGATTCTTTAATTGATTCCCACACTCATCATCAGATATTGACACTTGGCCTAAGGAGTCCCCTCAATGTGGTGGTGTTTCCTGCCAATTAGAATCTCAATAATGGGAAGTGAGTTTCTAATTTTATTGGACCACCTATGGAGTAGCTAGAAACAGAGTTATATATGAGGTTGTATTCTCTTCTCATAGAGCTTAAGGGACATTAGAGGTTCACTGATGAGCTAATAACTTAATAGTGCTTAGGGTGAGACAATGTCAGAGTAGACCCCATCCCTCTAGCTGAGTAGCTTGTTCTCCTTGGCCAAGAAACTAGGGTTGATATAGGTGGTCATTCACATCTGATGAGGGTAGAAATCGATGGAACTAGTATGAGGAAAAAATATGGCACTCTTACCCTGTCTAAACAACAAGAAATCCTTCCTTGGTACCATGATCGCTACGCCTCACAGGTCAGATTACCAGTTAGAGATTTGGTGACTACTAATCCTAACTAGGACAACATGGTAGCTTCTCTAGTCTCTCACCTTAAATAATTAGAAATGATACTGTTTTAATTCCACCTAAATGGATGTTGTAACTGGAATGGGTATACCAAGTCTATCTTCCCCCAGAATTTGATAATATGACATTTAACCCTTTCAACGGTATGGATGATCTATTGCAACACAGGGACCACTTCACTTCATGGTAAGGATCAATGATAGGGACTCTCGAGTATAAAGAGGCCTCTAAACTCTAGTGCTTCATCTACACTTTGGATGGACCAAGATGTTTTTGGAAAGTCCAACTAGCTCCATGATCCATTGATGGTTGAGAATATCTCTCTAGGTAGTTACACTATTAGTTTAGCATCACTATGCACGAAACCAAAATAGTTAACCTCTAAAAATTCAATTATATTCAGGATGAGAAATTTGATAACATCATTGAATGGTGAAATGGAATCATGTACTCCATTGATATGAAGCTTTCTTGGGAACAACTATTGATGATGTATTTGGAGAATATCAAACATGATTTGGTCCCCACCCTAAACTCCTTGAAATATCTATGTGAGTTTAAAGAGTTATATGAAAGATCTCAGCATCTAAAGGAATCATTATAGAAGACCAATAAATGGTCATATCCATTACCTCTTATAGTACCTCTAAAAACTAGAAAAGTATAAACAACTATTGTTGTCCAGACAGAGGTCCCACAACTGGTCCGCCTTTAGATACCTCTACCAGATAGTACTCATCAATTGAAGCTTAATTAGCCATAGTCTCTTCTAGTGGATTCTCACCCTGAAAACATTTCCCAATCCCCCCCCATCAGTTCTAGGAACCCAGGATTCTCTTTGAAGAGAGGAGGAACAAGACATAATCTTTTAAGGATGTGTAGGTCCTAGGGTACTTTATCTGTACCATGGAAAATAGAATCATGGAGCTTCTGGAATATATAATTCTTAAGTAATATAACCTTAATGATTGTACTAACTATTTATAATACTATAGGGTCCTCGATAATACCATCAAAGAGTGATTCATCTTCAAATATTGTCCCTAGGACCAGGTAGATCACAGACTAGTCACATTGGGTGATGCCCTGGTATAGGTATCACATGTCTCTGCTAACCTTGATAACTACTGTGAGGACTCTGAAAAATGGAAATAAGATCATGGTTTGGGAAAACATAATTAAAATAACCAGTTATCCTTTAATATGGTCTATCAGATCCATGTAATTGATTGTTTCTACTTGAGAAGGTCATAATGCATTTCAGCCATCATGTCATCTATGTTCACCTCATTGGTATAGCATCATTCCATTTCTTTGAATAATCAGTGTCAATAATTCTAGGTAAATTAGAGTCCCCCATTAGTTCCGAAACTATCTTACACTCTTGTAGAATGCATGTCTCTTGAATAGGGAGCCACCCTAGTATTCATCCAGTCCTATAATATTGCACCAATAAAGAATATGAATATTCTTCTATGAATGTTTTCAGACTAGTAGATCATTTTATGATGATCAGTGGTGTGGAACATCCCAATATACATTCAAGTACCTCTGGCTAATTCCATCAGAGGTGAGGTAGGAGCCACACTAATAGGAAATTATTTTGAGTCAATGATTCCGAAGAGTCTATTCACACCATTTAAACCAGACAACAAGCCTCACATAGGGCTCAAAAAACCCCTCTTAGGATGATCAATTATGAAAACCTCTATAGATGATTGTATTGGTTGATTGGGTGGATCATCCAAAACAATATGATTCTCAACCACATCTATCCAAGGATTGACTTAATCCATACAATGCTTATATTGAACTATCCAATTGATAGAAAAATGTGGCCAACACCATCCAATTTTTAGCACCTAAACCAATGCAACCTAATACAATACCAGTTAAATAGAGTCCCTTAAAAAGTAGATAAATAAAACTTTCCTATAAATATAATTTGAGGAAGAACCTCACTAGTATTCTAGTGAGGATCTTGATCCTTTATGAGCTCCACATTTCGAAAGAGATGTGTGAGTCCCTTAACTTGGACCTAAAGCGCCCTCTCTAGTTTGGGAATGAGGTAGCTTCTATTGAGGTCTACCATGCAGTGGAACCTTATAAAGAATAATATCAAGAAATTATTTCATTCTCTAAAGATGACGAGGGTGACACTATTCAGGAGCACATTAATCCATTGTATATCTTGGTCTAGTTTAATAGTGAGGAAATCTACAACTTCCTCTTGGATACCTATTCTAATATCAACCTCATTCTAACCCAGATTCTCCCCAAGTTTCGACATGAAGAATATGATCTAACTCCCTCCAATTTGACAATTTAGGGGTATCAAAATAGTGAGAATGACCTATACATATCTACATGCATTGTTCCCCTCTTCATACCATTTGTTTCTCAAATAATTATTTAATGGTAAAGTATGGGTACTATTGGGTGACTCTTCTCCCTTCAACTCTTGTGAGACCCTCTACCAAGATGTGGGGTACTACTAAAGGGAGTAATAATAGCTCTATAATGATGGGGTTGAGAATATCAGTTCCCCCAATGATCTAATAGACACCTTAGCGGATTCTTGGGTAGATTTGAAAGAATAAATTATTTTATAAATCCATAGGTTGGAGCCCATGATCCCGGATATGGGAAACTACTTCCCCATCTCCAAGAATTAGATCTCAAATATTACCTCATATTCTTATACGAGAAAATATTGGATAATTCTAGAATTCCCGAGTATGATGGAAAAAAGGGATTTTCCCCATGGACACTAATCCATGGAAATGCTTCATGTTCAAAAACATGGGGTTAAATTTTTAGAATTTCACTCAACACCATTTAATTGATATAAATAGTGGTACTTTCTATTAGAAACCATGAAATATTGGAACATCATATTTTTTCACCATGTTCATTATGATACAAGAATCCTTCTGTGATGGTTATACTATTTATAGTGAGACTATTGTGTTTGTGGATCCATAGTAGTCACCTCCCCCATCCAATACTCATGTTTAATATTTAAAAGAGGATCTGGATGATTCCCCAACAACATTTGAAGAGGTAATATCTAACATAGTGAGTGAGATGAACCATGTGAATATCTATACAAAGGAAGATATAATGATGACATTGATTAGTGTAGTATTTTGTCTAGAGGGACACCAAATGTATTTGGATTTCCTAAAATAATATCCTAATGTATTTTTATGGAGCTATGAGGAAATTTTAGGACTCGATCACCAGGTTTATTTTCATCTCTTTAGCCACCCAATGGCCCATCGTGGGTTCAAATAGCCTTATAGAAATATTCACCCTTCTTGTGGGGCTATGGTTGAGAGTGAATTTGACAATATTATCAAGGAAAAAATTTATAGGGAGGTATAATATCCCAAGTGGCCTTCCAAAATTGTCCCAATTACAAATAATAATGGTCAGATCAATGATTAAATCATTTTCTAGGATCTCAACCACCATTTTCTAAAGGATGGATTTCCCCTTTTAGTAACAGATTCACTAATTAAAAATAAAAATATTCCCTAAGAACTCTCCTTAATGAATGGATATTCTAGGTTTAACCAAATCGGGATGGCCCCTGAGGATGATGAATCCACTACTTTTAGAGAATCCTGGGGAACCTTCTTCTACCAAGTGATTCCATTTAATTTAAATAATATTGGACCTACCTACCAGCATGTGATTCAATATATATTGAAAATAGTCATTAGGACATTAGTGCAGTGCTACATGGATGATTAGGTGGTTCAATACTATCATTGTAAGGACAACCTCAAGGATCTTGAGAAAGTGTTTGACTTCCTCTATTCCCATGAGTTGAATATAAACACTTAAAGTGTGTGTTTGGGGTAAACTATAGAAAGTTACTTAGAATCATTTTTATATGCAAAGTCACTATGATCGATCAAGATATGATCAAGGGAAATCAAAAATATACCTCCTCTATGCAACCTTTGGGGGTTGCAGGGCCTCCAGGGCCACTTAGACAATATCTGTTTATTTATTGTGAATCTATTCATCAAGTGCATTCCCTTTATAAGGATCATAATGAATGGTACTATATACCAGTGGGAACAATATTTCCATGCTTTATTATAGGGAATTAAGAATTATCTAATGCATCCTTTGGTCTTGATGTTTCCCATACCAGGGAAGCCTCTAGTCCTTTATGTAGATTAATTAGAATGGTCCCTTGGAAACCTTCGAGCACTGAATAACATTTAAAGTAGGGAAAAACTTGTATTATATTTTATTTATTTATCATCGATATGGAAACTAAATATTCTCCCATCTAGAGGATTTCCCATTCCATTGTCATTGTAGTTTATAAGTTATGATAATACATGTGTAGGAAAAAGTTAAAGGTGGTATCACACATTGATCTTCTGAAGTAAACTCTAAACATCCCCATGTTTATAGGTTTATTGGGCTGTTGGGAAGTAATTTTCCTATAGTTTAAAATTAGGTTTTTCCCAAAAAGGATTTTAATGTATAAGAATTAGAAGATTTCTTGGTTCCACATCCAAAACCCTAAGGAATGTCCCATGGATGTGAACTTCCCAAATGAGGCCATCTACTTTATGTATTAGAATACACCGTGATGGAAAATGAATTTTAATTTTTTCTATCATATCCCAACCAAAAAAAGTTTTAACAACCCCAAGATATATAGGTATGTCCTCATGGTTGTCATCATAACTCCTACACATGTATTATTTCCATACTCGTTTTTGTGATCATAATTTTTTTCCAACAACAAGGATGAGTACTAGGATCTTACCACAAGACTTGATCTTGCAGTCAATATTGATTATCCTCATCTATTTGTGAAGGGATACTTCAAGATGGTCATCAAGAAGATTAATGGTGACTATTTCTTCAATAAGATAGAATTTTCCTTCTTTTGGATCAAGATCATGAGTTGATAACCTAGTTCCCTACTAGACAGAGGAGACCGATGCCCCATAATCATAGAATGATTGAGATGATTCTTTGAAAGGTATAAAAACATATCTAATAAATCCCTACCAAGATTGATTATTCATTAATTTGTCACATCAAAGGGTAATCTCTTCTATTACTCCTTCCAATGAAGACTGATAGGTTAATTAGTTAGTGGTTGGATATTCTCTAGCATGGACCTCAAACATGCCAATAGTTGTGTAAACACTAGATTAGATGAATCTTTTCATTGAGTATCTTTAATAAAGAACACTCTTATAGAATGATTTGAGTGGGAGAGAACCCATCAGAATGCAGTTTAGTTTATCCTCCAGGATGGCCCCATCCTTGATTAGACCCTCTACATGGGGTATATTTAACAAAATCCTTCTTTTTATTCATTGAATATAATAACATCCATCATGTTATGTGAGAGGTTCACACTAGGTCATGTGGAGTCCACTATATTAGATTAAAGTATCCCCCCCCCAAATCTATAGGTTTGGTTACTTTTATCCTTTCATGGTTCATAAATTAATTGTGTTCACCTAGAGGTTTCATCAATTCAAAATCCATGCCAACTTCATGAATCATCCACTAGATAATCTTCATAACACTAAGTACTCCCATCCATTTTCTGTATGGGGACTTGATGTACGGGCCCCTACTTTCCAATGAAATATCGACAATGCAGGTTCATTCTGACTATCATATACTTCTTCTCAATGTGGGAAGATTTCATCCCCCTCACATAGTTCAATACTTGGTTTGTGATTGGATTTGTGAATTCCCACATCATTCATAAATTCAGGATTCTGCACACTATTCTCATAAATAAAGGAACCAACTTTATATCAATTGAGTTAAATGTGTTTTACACCAAATGCCCCTTTCAGTTTAACCATAACTATCAATATCAAATTTTGGAAAATGAGAAGATCAAGGCATTAAAAAATTCTCTAACAATCTGAAAAAGATGGAAGGCTGGAATAGGAATAGAAGGTTTAATAATCTCCCTAATATCCCCTGGTCATATCAAATGATGACTTAAAATTCCACCCAATTGACCCCATACTCCCTGGTGTATAAAACATAATTATTTATATATATAGTGGTTTAGTTTAGGTCACCCCACGTGGATATTTACAATCAATAGAAACTAGATAGTAGAGAGGATGTCTATTTGGTTGAGTTGGAAGCCCTTGTGTAAAACATACTCAATGAATTGAAAAATCATGAAAGGAATCAAAACTAGGTGGAACAAAAATTTAATAAGAAGGTCCTCCTACACTCCATCCTAAAAGGTGATATAGTATTGTCCCTCAGTAACCCTTGATCCTAGTATAAATCCTCCACAATTAGAACCCAAATGGTAAGGACCTTATTTCATTTATAAGAACTACATGATTGGTGCATACTCATTGATCACAATGCACATGAAATGAATCACACCTCTAACTAATTCTAGGTTTCTAAAGCATTACATCACATGAACTCCTTTAGTTTGATCTATAATAAATTAAACAACATAAAAACACATCCTTGTCACAAGATATTAATCTATATGACAACATATTATGTGCACGATGATAAAATGTTCCTTAACCTATGTGATAAACATGGGATTACTCGTATAAAAAGTATGAGATTATCCAAATTCAAAGATGTAATAATTTACACTATATATCCCAACATCATAGTCATATGACATTAAACTGTATGAAAACTTTATAAGAACGAAACATTAAACTATAGCCTTACCATATGTGAAAAACATGGGATGAATCATATGATAAATATGATATGATTTAACACCATCACGAGAGAGGATTCCCCCCTCTTGGTGCTGGTCTCTCCCAACATGATGTTAATGAAATATGTGTTTCTTGATTCCCAATTCAGTGGGATATAGAGTTATTCCTAGACTATTTATCTTTAAGACTAGCTACAAATTAGTCCCCCAAGGTTAGATCTACTTCTCTATATATGGGTCCCCATGGCCTCTACTTAGGCTGGCTCCATTATTTCTAGCTGAATAAGTCACTCAATTCTCATTATAGGTCCCAGTGTCCCAACATCAAAGGGCACATCCCAAGGTCTTACTCACTCAATTCAAGACAATGTACATTATCCAATCTACATGACATTAAACATCAGTATACTTTATGTGACAACCATAGGATGACTCAATGGAGAAGTAGAAAATTCATTATGTATCAATCATATGATGATTGATGTGATTATCTTGATAAAATCCCTAAAAAGTTGATTATATTCCTCAATCCATCAATAGGCAGAGATGCCCTCATGATCTAACATGAGGAAGATAGAGAAGGTATTCCAAGTGAAAAATCCCCCACATATAACCCAATTGCTCCCAAATAAGCTCCATGGGCCTCCTCCCAAGGTGTAACCCCCAATCATATTCCCTTAGACTATCAGTTGGCCTAGATTCCCTCACTACCTGAAATTAGGAGAAAATGATGGAAATCCCTAGTGCACAAGCCCTTAATATGTCACCATTAATACCAAGAAACCCCCTGGGGGTATAAACATTGATCATATTCATTAACCCATCATTGGGTTGTGTTGTCCTCATAAAATTACATGAGGAAGAACTAATGGCCATGGTACACTTATATGTGTAAGCCCCCAATCACACAATCATTTCTCATCAATAATAATGGGTATCCCCTCACATAATCCCACCTTAGTAAATTCTATAAGAACTTAAACTACAAAAACCACATATCATCATCATATGGCATTAAAATTTCATTGTCATAATAAATTAATCTGTGTAGTTAGTATCCCTGGCATACAATGTGAAATTATATGATGACTTGAGCACCCACTTGATAGGGCACCCACCTTTTCAGTATTGATCATCTGTAAAACCATGTTAAATAACTCTATGTGGCTTGATTCCTAATTTTATGAGATATGTTGAAATGTATGGATCAAATATCCTGGGCCTAGACTAACCACCAAATTATTCTCTTGTCTTCCCACTTGGGACCATGATTGGTCTTCATGTACCTATATGTGCATCTTATGGGTTCAAGTTCGTGAAATTATAGCTTTAATTATTTCCATGATTAGGATCCTCATCTCCCTCCATATCAGAATAGGAACATCTAATGGAAATTATGTCTATCTAATCTAGCTCACCTACCTTGTTGAGTGCACACCTCAAATTATCCTTAATAATGGGTAATGGTCCCCATGTTTCGAACATGGTCAATGGTTGATCCCACATTTGTTCACCCCATCCCTGACTGGTGTGTGTGCAGAACATGTGTTTCGAACAATCTCAAAAATAGTTCCTTACCCATCAGTCACCAAATTTCAAGATCTAGATATCATAAATAAATACATACCTCCCTTTCCACCTCCCTTGGTTATGGTGGAGTTTCAACACCATTGGTGATATTCCTCTATGTGTTCATGCATTCTGACCAAGAAAGTAGGCATCATCATAACCTTCCCAAGATGACTTCTTCTACTCTTATTTTTCTTTCCCCTAATGAAAATGTAACTCTCCACCAATCTTTATTTCTCACATAGATCATGGATCAAAAGGGATAAATATTTTTGGTGGAATTCTCGACAAGTATGATTGAGACATATAGGAATTCCCCAAATTGAATGTCACCCCCTCTACATTCCAAACTCTATGGCTTAAAATGGGATTGATAGTCAATAAATTATGACTATACACTATTTGAAACTAGTATTAGGTATGTATTATGAGGAATTGTGTCTCCTTATACCTCTCTAAATATTTGGTTTCCTTTTATTTTATATTTTATGAAAATTCTCAAACACATTGTCCACCATCTGGTCCAAGATCGATGACTTTAAAATAGTAGCTTATAGTGTCTAAGAATTATGAACTAAAAATATGTATAATGATCCCCCTAAGGACCCATCCTAGATCTGGTTTGCCTCACCTATGGTGTTTAGGAAAACCAATTCCCCCTCATTTCACTACATCCTTACTCGAGAGGACCGACCCCTTCCAGCATTGGTTTCCTACAATTCCATGTTCTAGAATTACCTGTGGATTTATTCCCCATTTAGAGGGATATATAGTGATTAACAGACCCCCTATCTTATATCCATATATAAATATTATCTCCTTCTAATCCATTCTTTTAGGCCCCTTTCCTCATGGTAGGCCTTAGTGCCTTCACACATAACTATTAAAGTGTGACAATAAGGAAGAGGGTGGTCCAAACTCTACAACCTTAAACTAAGATACCTAGTCCAAAAATCAAGACATTAAAAATTATGTGTCCACCTAAACATATGAACTTAAATATACACCCATCTTTTCTGACTGAAATTACACCAAATTGCTCCTGGAAAGAGGCATGAATGTCTATTAGGTTGTGAAACCAAAAAAGAAAGCTATGAAAAAGATGGACTTTCATTGGTCAGGTCATCCTCATGAACTAGAAGAAAATGATTCCATGGATGAAAGAGGTACAAAGCTAGTGTGACATGTCATTGAGCCCCATAAAAAGTCTGGTTGTGCTCACTAGACCTAGTGGTTTAAAAAAAATTAGCTCCAATCCTTGACCCCCTTTACTTCATGAGGTCCTCAATGAGGTACCACCCCTTATGTTCCCTTTTTGGTGCATCCCAACACCTCAAAAGAGTGGGTATTCATTCATATCAGTTCACATTTCCTAGTCACAAGATGCTAAACTATGCTACACACATCCAGAACACATTATGCTAAAATGTATCACACTATGGTCAAATCCACTCGACCTTAAACAATAGTAATCACATTTCCCAACTGTATAATGTTAAACTAATTATTTAACATCCTTTCTACAATATTTTAATCTTTATGCCTTCATTTCAAATTTCTTGATGTAAAACTACTAAATATATTATGCACTCATGTGAGAGAACCTCTCCCCCCTTTAGTGATGGTCGCCTAACACACCACTTGAGTTCTTTCACTATTGTTTGGAATATAAGGAGACACTCCCCTTGAGTATCATGTCTGTCTCTTTCTTAGACTAATATTCCCACCTAATAAACAAAAAATATTGTGTAATAATATCAAACTTTTTTATCTATATCCAATCATTCCCTCAAGTTCTCACTATGCTTCATGAAATCCTTGATTTGTAATCCCACCATCTTCCATGTCCAAATTTCCCCTAATGGAAATGGTTCCTAGAATAAATGGATCAACTAACATACTAAGAACTCTCCCTAAAGTAATCTTGATGAAACTGTGATAGTTACCATGTTTCAAGCTTGTTCAATGGTCGACCCAAGTTTTTATGTTCCCACTATTGGTAGTATGATACTGAAATCTATTTTTACACTTGGTCAACAGACATCAAATATTGGAATATAACTCTTTGTGTTATATGTTTTGGATATATAAATTAACATCCTCCTTATTCCCCTTTTGTTTTGTATAATTAAATTCTCTCAGTGTCACCCCACTCATGAACTTGAACATGTTGGGAAATAAAGTTGATTGTGTAAATCCTCAATATCCGACTAATGATTTATTAGTCAAGAAACTCCCAATAGTCAATGGATCATTATGAACCCTAACTTTTATTCCCCAGCTGACACTCTAATATATATGAACAACCTTCTATTTGTCTCTTCTTACTCGCACTAAGAATAACTCATGTGGTCTTAGATACTTATAGTCTATTGGATTTTTCATATGATTGAGGTGTATGGAAAATCATGATTATTCAAAATTTTATTTCCTCAAAAACTGGGGATAGTGAGAAGGGTCATTCTTAAATCAAATCCCTCCTTTATTTCTACATAATAAAGTTTTCTACCTATGGATCGACCTCAAAAATCATGAACTCTAGCTCCAACTGGATCTAGGGCCTGCTGCTTCCTAGAAATATTTAATTCTTCCTTTATAGTTATAGGGCTAAACTCATCAACATCTATTCACACCCAACCCTACTCAACTCATCACAAAATCCCCAAAGATGATAACCCAACTTCCTAGGACATAGACACCACCAACTACATCCTTATTTGGATGATGATATCCAACTTTTGGATTGATAATGGTTTCATGCTTCTTTTCTTTATCCTCTAACCAATAATGATTTTTTTCAAACTACATGGAGATCCTTGGTACCTTCATATTTCCCCTTGTACTAAGTGTTGTCTATCTTTTATTATTCTGAGTGTAATATGTCCCTAGACTTTTATACATAACATTAAATGATTTAAAGCATAATTATACATCAGAGTACAATCCATTGATCGTGAAGTATAATGTCTTGGAAGACTGGGTACATGAAATTGAAAACATGGAACTAAATAAAACTTTTCATTATTTAATTTTAAAATTGAGGTCCTAACTTCCATTGTGCTCCAACATCTTCTTAGGGTACCCTAGGGAACACATGAACAGAGGTATGAGCTAAATATACTACTAAGGAAATAACCATAAGTATAAAGAATTAGCACATAATATAGAAGGCATGGAATGATGATATAAAAAGGCATGTAACATATGGAATCATAACATATAAACATGTCATCATATAAACATGCAGTCATAATAATGTGGAAAAAACATAAAACATTACTTTAAAACGAGACAAGTCTAACTTCCAAGACCGTTTCACATGCTATCACAAGATAAGGCTAACCGCCAAGACCGTCGCACATGGTAGCACAATCTAAGGCTAACCGCCAATACCGTCACACATAACATCTCATGAGACTCAACTTTACACAATTCATTAGAGGACTATCTGGGAACACCAATCTTAACTATTCATTAATATGTTGTCCATGTAAAGAATCATACATAATCAATCTTACATAAACATAATTGTTACCCATGGAGAGAATTGGGTACCATAATCATGTCATAAATCATAACAAATGGTTGTATCATAAAAGTGTCCATAAAAGAAACTAAAATAAACATGGAAATTAATAAGGTAAAATAGGCATGTATCATGGTATGTGATTTCAAGTATAAGTGTTAACATGTAAGAAAAAGTATTTAATAAATTTTCACATTAACACATTATTATGCGGTTTTAAAGAAAATACTATATAGCCTTTAAAATGGAAAAGGGAAAATTAATTATATATAACCATAATTAAACCAATAATGTTTTCATAAAAAATAATAATATTATAAAGATAATGATGTCTTAAAAACAAAGATATATTTCACTTGAAATTGGGCTATAGTTTGAGATGTTCCCTCAAAATAGGTTTTCTTATCGGGAAGTGTTAAGAAGGGAATCGGTTAAAAACAAGTATATCCCAGAAAGAGAATAATGAAAGGGGCTTGATAAATGATTTTGATACATGTTAACATCATTTAGAGGATTAAAATAAAAATATAAGAAAACTTTATTTTTGGTGAAATAAAGATACGACAACCCAAAGGAATAAAGGAGGTTTGGGTAGAATCCCTTACCGATTATTAGCATGGTATCAGGTGTACTTAAGAGGGATTACTGAGAGAGAAATTGTTTTATCATCACCTTTAAATCATGAGGGAAATATGGTGGAGGTGATAAATGATACCCCATCATTATGGATTACATATAAAGGTTCATAACATTGATGACATTTATGAATAAATGTGGAATAGAGAGGATCCCTTACCAAAAGTCTGATAGTGTTCTCCACTTGAAATTAATGACCTGAATAATAAAATTAGGTTCATTAATTGATAATTACATAACCTATTTTACATTTAATTGATTTATTATAACCTTTTTATGTTCATTAATAACTTTTTTGATTGGTTAAGCAGTTCAATTTCATTGTTCCGGTCCATTTGTTTCATGTTCGGTTTACTTATATACATGAACAGATAATCATGTAAAATGAGGATGGTTGTACAGAATTAGAGTTATATTTTATTATTGAACATCCAGAAGGTTACTTGGTTGTAAATTAAATTTTGATACTTGGAATAAATTTGAATCATTATATAAAACTTTAATGATAAACACTTGTATTAATTTGGTTATTTAGCTCACAATTAATTTGTTTTGTATTATTATTTTACATCATGTGTGAAAAAGGATTACAGAACAAAATATAATATAACATAAATATTTAAGAGTATATTTCAACCTTAAAATGGTTTCATTTCCAGAATTGAATATGGTAATTGAAATTGATAACTCATTGTCCTTGAAAATGATAAATTAAAGCATCTTGAACGGCGTTTTCATTTCGTTAAAATAAAATAAGGGGAAGCATAGATGATAATGAACTATCCCGTTAGAATAAAAATATTATATTACATGAATGGTACATGATTTTTCATACCATTTGGGTGAGGAGAGGTAAGGATATAAAATAAAACAAATGAACTTGAAAAGAAAGTAAAATAATTGAAAAGAGGAATTTACTTCTTGAATCAATCTTCCTTGAGAGCCTCTTAAGGGGAGAGGATTTTGTCTTTTGAAGATACGAAAGGGTAATGGATGTGGGGGAGGATATTGGGGAGATATTTAGGTATAATTTAAGTGAGGAACAAGGATTAAGAGGAGTGAAGAGAAGAGGTAAGGAGGGGTGGTATTTATATTGGAGGGGAGAGGGGTTTTCTCAATAATATATTCATTAATTTATTATTTCTCTACAAGGAAAGAAATAGTGATTATTCCAGGACCAAGAATATTATTAAGTGAATTTTAGTTCTATATTTGGGTGCTTACATCACTAATGATATAATAAATAGTGTATTTAAATTATAATGTATTTATATTGTAAATTAATGTACTTTTCTATTCACCAAAAACTCAAGTATTTCAAAAAATTTCCAAAAATTCACCGTAACTATTTATAAATGTTTAGAATAAAAAAATTAACACCATTTTTCCCAAATAATTTTCTAAATATAATTTATTTAATATTTAATTAAAAACATAGTTTACTTGAAAAATACAAATTTTAAAACTATAACAGATTTTATAATGTTTTAAAAAATTAAATATTGTATTATAAAATAATCATTAAACTAGATGAAATAAAATTGTTAATTTATGAAAACATTTTATGAAAATAAATTTTCTTTTAAATTACTTAATTAATTGTAACTAATTATTTATGACTTACAAAAATACCAATACTTTTACTATGGTCATATTATCACTTATAAGATGACTAAACATTATTTATACATTCTTGGTGAGGTTACTATTCTCTTGGATGATTTTATATTCATAAGGTTCATATTACTATTCATATGTGTATGTTACTATACATAAGGGTAGGTTACTATTCGCCAAAAATTATTTTTGTCTTATTGGACTACAAACATCTTACTGGTCGCAACAGTGTATGTTAGATTTTTGAAATTCAAATCACAAAAGTGACAATATTATGATTAAAGGTCTCCTAGTACATAGTAGTTAATTATTTTGTGATTTCATGTGATTATATAACATAATTATATAAAGGTAATTTCCATTGATAAAACATTGGGTCGTTCCATTATTCCACCCTTATGAAATTTCTCCTTCGAAATATTTTTTCGTTCTAATCCATAAACAGGTGTGGGTAGTTTTCCTTCATTGCCTCCTCCAGTTCCCATGTTACCTCTTCATACTAATGGTTCTGCCATAGTACATTGACCAGGTTAGTAGTCCTTTTATATAAAACTTTACCTCTACGATCTAATATCTTCACTGGATACTCCTCGTAAGAAAGGTCATTCTCCAACTCTACCACCTCTGAAGAGAGTACATGTGAAGGGTCTGGTATGTACTTTTTAAAGAGGGATACAAGTAAGAAATCATTTACTTTCAACATGGTATGTGGGAGTTCCAACCGATGGTCCACAGCTCTGAATCGATTATGATTATTTAAGGGACTGATATACCTGGGACTTAGCTTTCCTTTCTTCACAAATTTCATGACCTTCTTCCATGGAGATATGTTGATAAGTACCATGTCTCCAACTTTGAACTCATGGTCTCGTCGATGATTGTCTGCATAACTCTTTTGTTGACTTTGGGCTATATTGAGGTGATGCTAAATGGATTTTACCTTCTCTACCATTTCTTCAACCATTTCAAGTCCTAGAATCTTATGCTCGCCGACTTCATCACAACATGCCAATGTTCTGCACCTTTTTTCTATAAAGGGCTTCATATGGTTCCATTCAGATGCTCGCGTAGAAACTATTATTGTAGAAGAATTCAGCCAGTGGAAGATGTTGGTTCCATCCTCCTTTTAAGTTTATATAAAATTCTCTCAACATATCTTATAGTGTCTAAATAGTTTTCTCAGATTGGCTATGAGTTTTAGGATGATAGGTCATATTGAAGTTTAGTTTAGTGCTTATAGCATGATGGAGACTTTTCCAAAACATTGAGGTGAATCACATATCTTGATTGGATACAATAAATAGTGTCAGTATATGCATTATTACCACCACTTTGATATATATCCATAAAATTTTATCCAATGAGAAGTCCTATCAAATTGTGATAAAGTGATATTTCTTTGTAAACTGATCAACAATGACCATTATAGCATTGTTTCCTATAGATGTCCTCAAATGTCCAGTGACAATGTCCATGGTGATGTTATCCCACTTATATGCTAGTATGGGTAGTGGTTGCATCATCCCCTTATCCTTCTATCTTTCATCCTTCACTTGTTGACATATCAGGCACTTTGATGTATATTCAGTAATCTCCTTCTTCATATTATCCCACCAAATGTTCTCTTAGAATCTCGATACCTATTTGTTCTCCCTAAGTGAATAGATAATGTTGATCTATGTGCATCATTTAGATGATCCTTATTTATCTCTATATCATATGTCACACATAATTATGACCCAAATCCTACAACTCCTTCCTTATCAATCATGAACTCTGAGGATTTTCCATTTCTAATAGCTTCAACCCTTCTCAAAATTTCGACATATGTTCTTTGATCAACCTTTATTTTCTCAATGAGGTATGTTTGGGAAATCATTTAATAAAGGATTTATATTTTTCCTTCCTTAATGATGCCCATGTCCATCCTTTATAAATATAAGAAGATTGGAACCTTTCCAATTCTCATCATTGATAAATATTCATGATCCTTTCTACTTAGAGAATCTACCAACTTATTTTCTTTACCAAGATGGTAGTGGATTGATCATTAATAATCCTTGATAAGATATATCCATCTTCACTGGAACATATTAAGATCTATTTTTTGGAATATATAATTGAGACTCTTGTGATCCGTATATATCTCACACTTCTCCCCATAGAGATAATGCGGCTAGATTTTTAAAGCAAAGATCACAGCCTCCAACTCCAGATCATGCGTATGGTAGTTGTTCTCATGGATTTTAAGATACTTTGAGGCATAGCCTATCAATTTATCATTTCGAATCAGTAAACATCCTAAGAACTTATTTTATGCATCATTGTACACCAAAAATATTTCTACAGTTGTTGGAAGTGTGAGTACTGGTGTAGTGATTAGCCTCTTTTTCAACTCCTTAAATCAGTCTTCACATACCTGAGTCCAAACAAACATTACTCCCTTTCGTGTCATCTTGTTCATTGGGTTTGAAATTCATGAAAAGTTCTTAAAAATCATTGGTAATACCCAACTAGACCCAGAAATATATGTATCACCATTACAGATGTTGTCATGGGCCACTCTTCAATTACCTTTGTCTTAGAAGGGTCCACAGATATCCCATTGCAGGTGATAGCTTTCCCCAAGAATGATAGTTTCTCCATTCATAACTCAAATTTATTGTACTTTTCATATGGATTCTACATTTTCAAAGTATTTTACACAATATTCAAATGCTCCTCATGTTCCGCCTTTCTCTAGGAGTATATCAAAATATCTTCAATAAATACTACCATAAATTTTTTGAGGTAATCTCTAAATAATCTATTCATTAAATTCATGAAGATTGATAGACAATTAGTGAGTCTGAAGGGAATAACTATGTACTCATAGTGTCCATACCTTGTTCAAAATAAAGACTTTGGATTATCTTCATTCCTTACCTTTAATTAGTGATATCCCAACCAAAGGTCCACCATAGAGAAATAACCGTCCCCATGAAGTTGATCGATCAATTCATCTATCTGTGGTAGGGGATACTTGTTTTTTATCATGATTTTATTGAGCTCGAAATAATCAATGTAGAGGCACATTTATCCGTCCTTCTTCTTGATAAAGAGGACTGGTGCAACCCATTGTGGAGCACCTGGGCGTATAAAACCATTTCCCTAGATTCTCTTGTAACAGCTTCTTTAGGTCTTCCTGCTCTATGTGTCCATTTTATAAGGTTTCTTTGATATAGTAAGAGATCCAAAAATAAGTTCAATTAAGAATAAACCTCTCGATCATTAGAAAGACTAAGAAACTCTTTAGGTAATACATTAGTGTAATCCCTCACAATGGGTGTATCTTTGAGCGATATTCTCTCCTTTGTATCAATAATTTGATTTAGACATTCTTTTTCTTAAGGAATTAATATACAAACTTGTTGTAATTATTCTAAAGGATATTAAACTTTTTCCTTACACTTGTAATGAGTTAGAGGATTCTTCAGGATGTGAGGGGTGATCTCCCTTTCCTGACAGTTGATGTTGGATTTGTATAAAGATAGTCAATCCATGCCCAAGATAGCACCAAACTCCACTAAAGGATGTATGAAGAGATTTTTTGGGAGGTTCAGTCCAAATATGTTAACTGGGGTGGAGTAAAATACCATGGATAAAATAATTTCATTATTCTATGTTCTCACAAAAAACTTATCCTCCCAATTTTGAGGTGGTGTTTCAATTATTCTATTAAACTTCAAAGATATGAATGAATGAATAGAAAAAAAATCAAATAGTACGTTCACTATTTTTTAATGAATAACTAGCTTACCTATCACCACATCATTGTCTAAATCCACCTTAGAAGTATTGATAGAATAATCCCTTCCATGTTTCCTTGGAGGTGGCTTTTTTATTTCCTTTGAAAACCCTCAGATTAGGGAAATTGTTCGCATAATGACCATGATTAGTTCAGTTATAACATTGCACTAAAGTCTGAGTATTGATATGAACCTTCCTTTCTTCTCCCACATTAGTGGGATTCTTTATATCTCATTGGCAGTTTTTATCCAGATGTCCCAACTTTCCACATTCAAATCAATTCCGGGTTCCCTTTAGACAGTTCATTGGATTCTTCTTCCCACAATTTTAACATGTAGAATGTTCTAGATTCTTTCCATCATGGAATTTATTTGCACGAATACCCACATTATATTCCATTTTCATGTTCTTCTAACTGGCCCCATTATACCACTGAGAGTCTCATATATCCATTTTAACTTTGAGGGAACAATAAATAATCTCCTCATAACTTTCAAAGTCTCGAATCTCCAACACTTTTCATAGACTCGGCTTTATTCTTCTAAATAAAAAATCCACCTTGCATTCAGTGTTCTAGGAAAATCCAGAGTCATTCCTTGAAAGCCTTGAGATTTTTTCTTCATACGCCCTAATGGAATCTTTTTCCTTCTTCTTGAGTGTGAGGAACTCTCTTTCCATCATGAGATGGAGGGTTTGGGGAAAATATTTATTGAAAAACATTATCTTCAATTCCTTCCAATCCATGGAATCAATTTCTTCTTGGGGATTTGTATTCGTGATCAATGTCCACCACTGATCATCTTCCTCATCAAAATGATAGACTTCCATTACAACTTTATCTTCTTTTGAATACTGGATGATAGATAATATATTTTCAATGGAGATAATACACAGTTCTGTGAGGAGGGGATTAGATGATCCACTAAACATGGGAGGCCTTTTCCATAAAAAGGATTCAATGGAAACTTTCTCTTTCCATAGATAATAAGGGTGTTCCACAATATTAAAGTTATTATTCATAACTTGAGCCAGCTGAGAAAGTATTGTCATGTTGTTTTGATCAAAAGTTCCCATAATATCAAGCATATAATTAGGGAAATCATCAAATTTCCTATAAAATTTATTAGTATAATGTGTTCTTTTATTTACCGGCATTAAGTATGAAAATGAATGTACAATTAGAGTGCTTGAATACTTAGCTATTGAGTGTAAAAACAAATCTTCTAACCTAAGAGGATAAAATTGTAAAGGAGAAGTATATCCTAACTTGTGATTTTATAGGATTCAATCTAGGTTATCCATGATCTATTTCTTAACTTATATTCTTATGGGATATTTTTTTTACTCCCTTAATAATTTTTTATACCAAGATCTTGAATTTACCAAAGCATATCCCCTGGGAGTGTCAAACCATGAGTGAAGCAAGGCCTTCTGTTATGCAATAGTTCTCATTCTAGTCTAAATCAAAGCAGTGTTTTTAGGTTTCACCCTTAGATACATCTGTAACAGATCCACTACTACCTGTTTGTATTGAGATAGGGATGTATTTTTGTATCATCCCCAAATGATAAAGGGTTAAATGACTAAATGATATGACTCATGTCAACAAGGTGAACCTTCCTTTTCGGGAGCCTACCTGATTAGAACTCCACAGTTAAGTGTGCTTGGTCTGGAGTAGTGATCAGCATGGGTGACCTTCTGGGAAGTTTCCCAGGGTGTGTGTAAGTGAGGACAAAGCACACTGGAAAGGACAAGTGTTGGCCTGTGGGGACTGTCATTAGTCAAATGACCCGTTCGGGCATGTGGGTGGACCTTGGGGTGGGCCCCACATGTCTGTGGGGGCAACTGGTGGTACCTGGTGGGCCAGGACCCGATGGCTATGTTAAGGCTGGTGGTTGTGCTATCACCGGGAACCCGGTTGTCACAATTTTCTTGATAAACCACTTACTCTATACTTACCAAAATTTAGGGGTGTTTTATTATACTTAGTCTCATCCTTAATGTTCTTAAAAAAGTTCTCTCATCCTAATCTCCAAAAATAACTAGACCATCCTCTGATACAAACTATAGTGACCCTATCCCTTTACACATAACATTACATGATTTTAAGGATAATTATACATCATAGTATAATCCAAAGATCGTGAAGTATAGTGTCTTGGAAGACTAGGTACATTAAACTAAAAACAAGGAACTCAATAAAACATTTCATTATATAATATTCAAATTGAGCTCCTAACTTTCATTGTGCTCAAACATCTGCATAGAATACCATGGGGAACACATGAACAAAGTTCTGATCTAAATAACCTAGTAAAGTAATAACTATAATAACAAAGCATTAGCACATGCAATATAAGGCATTACATGATGATATTAAAAGGAATGTAACATATGGAATCATAACATGTAAACATGGAATCATATAAACATGGATTCCTAATAATGTTGCAGTAACATAAAACATGAATTTATCATGAGTCAAGGCTAACCACCAAGACCGTTTCACATGGTATCATAAGCCAAGTCTAAATGCCAAGACTATTGCACATGGTAGCACAAGCCATGGCTAACTACCAAGACTGTTGCACATAATGTGTCATGAGACTCAACTTTAACCAATTAATTGAAGTTCTATCTGAGAGAAATCATCTTAACATTTCATAAATATGGTTTTCAAATAAATAATCATACATAATAAATCTTACATAAACATAATGGTTACCCATGGAGAGAATTGGGTACCACTATCATGTCATAAAGCATAAAAAATGGTTATATCAAAAAAGTTTAAATGAAATAGGGGAACTAAAATATACATGAAAATTCATAAGGTAAAATAGTAATGTATCATGGTAAGTGATTTCAGGTAGAAATGACAACATGTAAGAAAAACTATTTAATAAATTTTATCATTAAAACATTTTTGTGTGGTTTTAAGGAAAATACTATAGAGCCTTTAAAATAGAAAAGAGAAAATTCCTTTATATAAAACAATAATTTAACCAAGATTTTTTTCATAAAAAAAGAATGATTTTATAAAGTCAATGGTGGCTTAAAACATAATATATATTTCACTTGAAACCGCGTAAGTATTTGGGATGTTCCCTCAAAATATGTTTTCTTATCAGGAATTATTGAGGAGGGAATCACTTTAAAACATGTATATCCATGAAATATAATAATGAAATGGTATTCATAAATTAATTTCATACTAGTATACAGAATTTATAAGACTAAAATAAAAATATAAGATAACTGTATTTTTGTAAAAGGAAGATAAGGCAACCCGAAGGAATAAAGGAGGTTCGGGTAGAATTCCTTATTGATTATCGGTATGGTCTCAGGTGTACTTAAGAGGGATTAATGAGAGAGAAAGGGGTTTCTTATAACTTTTACATCATGAGGGAAATATGGGGTTGGTATGAAATCATACCCCAACATTGGGTATTACACATAAAAGTTCATAACATATAGGACATTCTTGAATAAATGTGGAATAGAGAGGATCCCTTACCTTAAGTCTGATGATGTTCTCCATTTGACATTAATGACCTGAATAATAAATTTAGGTTCATTAATTGATAATTAAGGAACCTAATTTACATTTGATATATTTATTATAACCTTTTTATATTCATTCATAACCTTTTTGATTGGTTATGACGTTCAATTTCATTGTTCGGGTCTGTTTGTTTCATGTTCTGATTACTTATATAAATGAACTGATAATCATGTAAAATGAGGATTGTTGTCTAAAATTGGAGTTATATTTTATTATTGAACATAAAGAAGATTACATGGTTGTAAATTTAATTTTTTTCTTGTAGTGAAGTTTAATCATTATATAAAACATTATTGATAAACACTTGGATTAATGTGGAGATTTTGCTCACAATTAACCTGTTTCGTATTGTTATTTAACATCATGTGTGAAAAAGGATTCTAGAAAAACACATGAGAAAAAATATATATTTAATAGTCTCATTAATCCATAAAAAATGTTTTCCTAACCAGAATTAAAGGCGTTAATAGAAATTGATAACTCGTCATCCTAGAATGTGACCAATTAACACATCTTGGACAATGTTTTCATTTATATCATGTAAAATAATGGGAAAAGAGAGATGATAATGAATTATACCATTAGAATAAAAAAATTATAGTGCATATATGTTACTATATTTTTCATACCATTTTGGTGACGACAGGTAAGGATAGAAATGAAATCTAATGAACTTGAAAATAAAGTAAAATAATTGAAAAGAGGAATTTACCTCTTGAATCAATCTTCCTTGATAGCCTCTTAAAGGGAAAGGATTTGGTCTTTCGAAGAGACCAAAGGCTGATGGACGTGAGGGAGGATATTGGGGAGAGATTTTGGCGTAATTTACGTGAGGAACATGGCTTCAGAGGAGTGAACAGAAGAGTTAAGGAGGGGTGGTATTTATTATGGAGGGGAGAGGGGTTTTCTCAATAATATATTCATTAATTTATTATTTCTCCACAGGAAAAGAAATAGTGATGATTACATGATCAAGACTAGTAATAAGTGAAGTTTATTCTTATATTTGGGTTCTTATATCAATTATGATGTTAGGAATAGTGGATTTAAATTATAATATTTTTATACGGCAAATTAATGTATTTTAATATTTACCAAAAAATCACGTATTTTAGAAAAATACCAAAAATTCACCCTAACCATCTATAGACAATTAGAATCCAAAAATGAACTCAATTTTTTCTAAAATAATTTTATAAATGTAATTAATTTAATTTTTAATTAAAATCATAATTTACTTGAAAATACAAATTTTAAAACTTTAACTGATTTTATAATGTTTCCACGAATTACATAATGTCTAATAAAATTATAATTAAACTAGAAGACATAAAATTGTTAATTTATTAAATCCTTTTATTAAAATACATTTTCTTTTAAATTAATTAATTAATTATAGTTAATAATTTATGACTTACAAAAATACCAATACTTTTACTATGGTTATTTTATCACTTTTAAGCTGCCTAAATTTTGTTTATACATTCATGGGTGAGGTTAATCTTTATTTGGAATATTTACTATTCATAAATTTCATATTATTATTCATAAGGGTGGGTTACTATTCACCAAATAAAATTGTTTGTCTTATCGGACTCCAAACATCTTTCTGATCGCAACAGTGTAAGTGAGATTTTCGAAATTCAAATCACAGAAGTGACAATATTATTATTAAAGGTCTCATAGAACTTAATAGTTCATTTTCTTTGATTTCATTTGATTATATTACATAATTATATGAAGATAATTTTCATTGAAAAAACATTAGGTTGTTACAGCGTGCACCCGCACAGTAAGGTAATCATGGTCCAACACATGGAGGGAATGAGAATCCATACTATTGATCCCTATATTCAACATCCAGTGGCATAGGGATCACATATAGATCACTCGGTATTTGTTTGAGGTTTAGGTGATGAAATTTTGAATCCTTATATGTACCATGTATTAGAAAATTTGATTCTATTTGGTGATATTAGACCTTGACTCTTCTAGGTCTTTGGGTGGTGTATTCTCAAACATAGGAAACTCCACAGGGAATATTGTTGCAGGGTTTTTCATAGGGATTCTTTCAGATGAGCTAGTCTCTATGTTGAGATGAGGTTAATCCTAGTATGACTATTTACCAATGACTACATCACTATTTTCCTTGACCTTTTTGTCCCCTATAGCTATATCCACATCTACAAAGGGTTTCTCTACTAGGGTCAAGGATAGATCGCCCTGAGAAATTATCTCCCTAAGGGTTGGGTAGTTTTTTGGAGAAAGCATCATGCCACACTCATCCATGTATAATTACTAAGGGTACACTGCCTTTAACACTATTCCAAAAATTTCAAGTTATTTTATTTAAATTGTAGAAACAAACAGATTAAATATAACTTTTGCAATAAAGAGAGATTACATGAGGTGAGATATTGATTAAAGTCCACTTCAAGGGCCTTAAAAAGTATTTCCACTACTAGAGACCCTTTAAATGTGGTTGGTACCTCAAAATCATCCATTTACACCCCCCATCACTACATGGCTGAAATATGCATAAGGAAAAAAACATTTTAGTATAGTGGAGTCATGAAACCATTAAAGACTTTGAGAGAATCAAGAAAAAATGAGATTCATAGTATAACCTTTATGAGGTAAAGATATATCAATGATAAGACTCCCTGGTAAGCCTACCATTATAGTATTAGGATCCACCTCCGAGAATCCAGGGTGAGCCCCCCTATAGATAACTAGGAGGGCCAGAGGGTTTGAAACATCCACTCTAACCTCCACTATAGACTCCTCTTTATTTGGGGACTAGAGAATATACTACGAGGTAGTATCCTTAGTACCCATTAAGATTCTATGATCACCATCAACAGAGGCCCCTTCTCTCTCCTTGGTTGATCCTTCCACGTGATGAAATCTAGGGGTAGAGGTGCTAAAGGAAAAGAAAGCTGAAATACACAAAAAACAATTACAAGTCAAAAACCTACCTCAATGAATAATATATCAGTCAAATCATATTACCTATGAGTGACCTCCTCACTATCCTAAGATATTTCTCAGTTAGAAACAGAGTTCCAAGACAATTTATCATTAGAACCATGTCTATCTACATTGGGATTTGGTGCATTGTGGGTTGGCGTCTCGGTGAATGTAGTTTCTTTATCCCTTGTACCAAATAGCACTCTTACATGGTAAGTGGTAGGATCAACCTCCTTATGCAGAAACATGAAGGAATCCATGTCTAATAGGTAGTAAAAATTCTCTTGGAATCTCACTCGGACCATGATCCTGGTAATCCTATCCTCTGATAACTCAATCACATCCTGATTAAGTCTTCCATAACTAATTTACCATCAGGGGAAGCCACACCAGGCCCCATTCCATCTAAAACATATAGAAGGGGGAATCATCAAGTGGATATACTAAATATAAAAATTTCTTTCTTAGTTATTCCCCTAATTAACTCATCCTAATGGGGGAGATCTCCACCTACTCATGTGGCTATTTTTGTGGGAGCCCTATCCAGTCAGAGGTTGGAGGTGTAGCAGGCCCCTGGGATCTTGCTATCATTAATCCAACTTGTGATTACAAATCCCAACATGAACCTTGAAGAGTATATCATCTTCTTCTCTGATAATTCTATATCTCATTTGATAGTAACACCTTCCTCACCCACCGATTTAAGATCACACTTGGGCATTCCATTATACAACTACGTGTATTTTTCTAGGTGAATCTAGTGTTGAAGATTTATAATGTTAGTATTATGATCTCCCTAGTTCTTTAATTCCCAATCATCCACCAAAGTTTATAAAGGATATAGGGGTGACTCACATTATTGACCCTCCATGTTCATAGGCTTCACTGGCAAGTTGATTATCCAAACTATTGGGAAATTTGAGATGAAGTGTACGGTTTATAGTAGGTGTTTCCATCGATGCACGTGAATGGTACCCATCCTCGAAAAGCCTGAAGGTATTCCCTATAATATATAATCCCCTACATGTGTTCAACCATATTTCCTATAGGGGTTAGTAATGGGTGGAAGTTAAATTTTCCAATGTTGTATATGTTCTACATCATACTTTCTTTGTTGACAGTTAATGGTAGAACCTTGAAAATGTTGAGGAGTGAAGGATACAAGCAATAATTAAGGGGAGTGATAGAATTTGTAAACTCACACCCCATGAAGTTCTCTATGATCCATCTATGAAGAAACTATAATGAACAATAGATACACCTGATCATGTCCCTCTTATAACATGTCTAAGTGGTTGTAGAGCCTGGACAACTTAAGGACACCAAAATTAACTCAATTCCCTAATGCCATGATTGCTTCCATCAATAGAGTTCCAGGACACATACCCAAGTGAAAATACCTGAAAAACACATATCTTATTAGGGATGTTTCTAGGAATATCGCATATTGGACCCCTAGTTTCCATTTCATCATGTTATAGCCTCGTTCCTCATATTATCCCTCCACCAATATCAGCCAATAAGACCCCAAAATTATACTGTATTAGATTCCTAGAAACTATTTTAACAAAATTTAATTATTCTCAACTATAACATTCAAAAATTTTACCAATCATGTATTGAACATGATATCATTTTGAAAAGGTGGTTGGCGGTCCAATACTATGCTCAACTGTTTCTGGAGGATATGTACCACAACTAGTGTATGCTCTATATTCCCTAAAGCATTGGGTTCTAAGTGAAATACATTGTACTAGTAACAGATTAGTATAATCCCTATGATATGATGTAAATTTAAAAATTTGTTTTCCACATCCCCATAATGGAGATAAAAGTTGTTCGTATCTGAGGGCCGCCAGCTGAGGAGCTCTAAAAATAATTTTGGTTTATGGTAAACATGGAAATGGGAGGTCCCCAATCCTTCATATGAATCAATATGATGTAGCTCATCCCCATACTCCTCACACGTAAATCATAACTACTACACTAATTCCCACTCATCATTTAAGTTCCCCCATCTCAGTTATCTTAGTCTTCATACCTACCCGTAAAGTTGTTCTGAATGATGGCTTGAATGATGATTATACAATGGGAGGTGGATTATTTATCTATTGGATGTTATCCCATCACTATAAATATCCTTATACTCATTATATAAACATAATCTACTTCAATTTCTCTAAATGGGTATCTATAATAAGTGATATTCCATCTGTTGAGCTCATCATGATGAGAAAACCAGAATCTATGTGTGTTAATCTACACAGCTATGATAGACACATCATTTAAAAAACCAAATTTATAATGCTATAGTTTTTTGTTAAGAAAATAACCCCTTCAAGATTCTATTAACAGACCCAACAGATCCCAATTCTTGGAGATGACCTTCCAAGATCAGGGAATTTTGGGATTACCAGCCAATTCGGGCCTCTGACCAGTAGTGGTGACAATAATAGTAACTTGATCAACTGGGTTGTCCATTTCAAAGTCGTTGTGAAAATTTGAAACTGATGGATCATGAAACTAGTCCAAGATCATTCAAATGGTGTATAATTGTTCAACTTCTATTCTGTTCACAAAAAAGGATGATATGTGCATGAAAAATCTATCGCATAAGAAGGATTTTCATGAACATCCTAGCTTGAATATTGAGATCTCGTACAAAGGGATTGAGTCCCACACACAAGAGACATCTTATCACATATGAAATTCAGTTACTATAAAATTTACCCCTATCACTATTTATATGTATTATACCCCCTAGTTTTCATGTGTAAAACCAATTTGTGTAACCCAGGGTTAAAGTCTCATTAGAAGGCATAAGCTTTCCCTACACTTCAGCACATTCCTTGGATCTCAGCCTTCTGATTACATGAACACTCCAATTCTGAGGGGGGGGGGATTTGTAGGAATTGAAAATATTTATCAATACCCATAAGGTTGGTTTCCCCCTAAAAAATATATCCCATAAAAAGGGTTCACTCTAGGGCTAAGGGATCGAGCGTACACAACATTAGGGATTTGTGCAACACCCTGTGTTGGCACACTACTGACTTTCACGTGAAAGGAGATGAATAAAGGTCAAGTTATGCTGGAACTTTAGAAACTCACATATATCAATGAAGATGGGGTTATCACAACATTGGGCCAATGTTCACAACCCTAATGTTGGTGTACATGTCGTTTTCAAGACAAAAGGTGTCAATGAACCGCTAACTTACATGCACCCCCACTAGAAACAAAAGAATGAGGGGAACAGAACCACTATTCCTAACATAGTAGGATATTAATTCTTTAATAATCACATTTCATCTACAAATATGAAATAACCACTTCTATTTTTGGGATAAACCGCTCAACATTGAAGAATTGTCTCTCGTTC
The DNA here is from genome assembly GCA_963277665.1 of Viscum album. Taxonomy (NCBI): domain Eukaryota; kingdom Viridiplantae; phylum Streptophyta; class Magnoliopsida; order Santalales; family Viscaceae; genus Viscum; species Viscum album. The sequence goes on along the minus strand of OY728140.1, from coordinate 1,465,876,586 downwards.
ACACAGTACACTCTTTCATGACAACGTGAAAATCTAGCATCCCAATGGATTGCCAATGGTATATAACTTGTGATATTAACCTCACAGAGGCTGAAAATTGTCTTCGATCACATTTGATATGTCCTCAATAAACTTCTCAAAAAACTAGGTGGGTGCATACCAGATGAGTTCCCTTCATGGAACACCAATCTTCGCACAAACCCAGAGGTTTCATGCCTTGATGCCACCAATATCCATGGAATTTCTATATCTGAGATCCCATTGTTCATGAGACCCAACATATGCTTGAAACTCTAAATTTTCACACATAAAACTCTAGATAAATGGAAAAAATCATCCACAATTCAGCTGTAGTTGCACACAATTTGATTGGTAAGGCACCATGCACCTACTCCAACCAAGTCTACCAGTACCTCAACCACATGTGTGATAGGCATCATCAATCCATGTGTCTATAACCTTTACCCCAAGCATGGTATTGATTGTTTTAGTGCCTTTTAATCTGAAGCATGGGTATACTAATGTCTGTACCCCATGTTATTCTACACCATGGTATTATTTAGGCATCTTTTCATCCAAAATCACATACATAGTGGACGCGTAATCCCTGAATGTGTAATCATAAAGGGAAAAAGAAAAAAAATTCCTAGTATAGAGGACTTTTCCTAGATCCTACTATCTTACCTAGAAATGTTCTCCCTAGGAATAAGCCTCACCAATTATGATTTGTATGACTTTAAACTATATAGTCCAACGTCCTAGTCAAACAACATTAAAATACAGGAAAAAATCCTCAACAAACTATGTTAAACTATAGTCTTACACTATGTGATAAGAATAGTATTCCCTATGTATGGATAGAATGGGATGACACATCACCTCTTATAAAGACCCTATACATAGGCCCAAACTATCCCTTACTATATATCCTTCCACAACATGAGTGTAAATAACAAATGATATTAAATTACATTGACCAATAATGTCATGTAACCTTAAATTGTGAATTTTTACAACATAGGTTTTTATCCCTTTCTCCTAAAAGGTAATATTGGATTCCTCCCTGGGGTTCAAACTCGGAACACCTAGGATACCTACTAGAGGTTCAATTATAATATCCCAACATCAAAATTAAATCTATATGTATTCCCAATGGAATTAAGAAATTTCAAAGTATTATCATCTCCCCCTAGAACACACTCAACCCCCCCCCCCCCAACTGTCCTCTAAATATGTCAAACCAGTGACCAACCTATACCCACAATATGTTAAACATTTGAGCAATCTATCTCCACAGGACATCAGTCTTGTGACTAACCTGTCCCCATAGGATTTTAAAGCAATGATTTTTTTCCCACAAGACCCTAAAGTTGTGACACACTTCACCAGATACATTAGATCTACTACCTTATAAAATGAACCAGATGTTCCTATGACAAAAACATTGAATTCCTTATTCCCCTTCTATAAATTACCATATAACCAACATTGAATGTCAAGGTTTACACACATAAGATACCTCACACATTAGATTCCATAAAAATTGAAAAAGTATGACTTTATAGGTTCTGAACACACCCAATGTCCATAGATTCCAAAATATATTCAATCTTACTATCAAATCCAATTGTAGGTAGTTACCCTATCATGATAGGATTCGTATAATTAACCATTATCCACCACGAGATAGATATAAGAATGAGATTCAAGAATGTTATTAAAATATATGAGGGATTACTAGACTAGTAAATCATATCTAATGAGAAATTCAAAGAAAGAGTAACTAAAAACCCATCATCCTATTTTGATTAAGGATCTTACAACATCAAATATGTTTTTGCAGACTGTTCACCTTTAAAAATTGGGAATATAGGGAAACCAACAAACCAATCGGGAGGAGGCATGACCAGTCCATGGAAGTAGACCACTTTAGGAGAGCCATGGAAGGAAAAGTGCATCATCATCCTAATTCTAATCCCAAATGGAAAGTATTATAAAACATCAGTAATAAAAATTCTCAAAAAATATTCCAAATCAGTAGTTACAATCAAGTTGTCCCACTTAAATTGACCCACCAAAACCTCTCTCTCAAATCTCAAAAAGGTTAAAACTACATATAAAAAAGATAATATTCGATCAAAAACTCTATCCTAACTTCCCCACATTTAGAGGGTTGTAAAAACTCTAAAAAAATAACAATCCAACTATAAAATATTCAGAATTTCTTGAAAAAAAATCATTAAATAACTCATAAAATCATATAAAACTATAAACTCACATTTGAGGGAATCAAATTCAATATCTAAAATATATTTTAAAAGTTGATAGAAGTCTCAAATGTAGTGAAACATTCAAATTATGGTTGTAATTCCACACACACAACATCAAAATAAGTATGATTGTTTTTCCAGTAAGTAAAATTATTCGTATTGAACATAATCTTATTTTTCCGTAAGACATAAACTAGGACACATTAAAACGTTATAGATTTTTAAATAGTCACCCTTATATGATAATGACTCATTAATAGGTTCATAACACTCAATTCCAGATAAAAAAATCCAAAATACACTTTAATATATCAAGTTGTAATGAATGGGAGGTTTTTTCTAGATTTGGTATAGATGAAAACTATGGACTTTATATAGTATCATGAGAAACTCTAGCAGCAAGTAATAGTGATTTTGGATGGTTTACTTTATGGTACCCAAAAATACGAATCCTAATTTGGTTTTAAATTTTCAAATTATCTACAATTCTAGTGATTAGTTATATTAAACAAAACAAGCATTAAAATGATCATGAACATATTCATTAAATTGATCAAAAAATTATGATGTTTCTCCCTCTTAGACATAGATGAAAATACATATTAATAAAAATATATTAATATAAAACTCACCACTAGTCAATAAACATTAAAATTAGAATATGTTTCTTGATCCTTTCCATCATGAAGAGTTATTTTACATTTTAAAACATAAATCGCTTCCCCGACAGTGTCTAAGAAGGCCTCCCTATAATTATAGAAAAAAAATCACACTCCATTTCATGTACAATAAAATCAATTGGAATAGTGACCCTTCATATATTAACTAACATATCATCTACCCTTCGCTAAGGTTAATCATGTGAAAAATTAGACAAATGTTGAGAAAAATAAGTTGGCTTCATTTCTCTAAAACCCTTTTTTGAAACAAGGAGTAATAAATAATATTAATACTAGAACCTAAGTTAAAAATATATTTTATTTCTTCACTTTATTCTATTATATAAGAAATATAAATGATTCCTCAGTGGTTAAATTCTAGAGATAAATATTTATAAACAATTTCACTATAATCCTTAAAGAGATTAATTGTAGTAAACTCTCCCTAATCTAAATAATTTTCTAAGAACATTTTATGAATCATTACATAGGATGGAATATTTTTCCTAACCTCGTAAAAAATAATGTTAATGTTTAAAGCCCTAAAAATCTAATGAAACATCATGTAATCAGGCCTTTCACACTATTTAACACTTTTGGGAAAAGGTTGGGATGTGCATAATTCTTCAAATTTGGTTGATTATTCACCTCATACTCAATTCAATCCTTCTTATTTCCCTCTTTTATTACTTCCCATTTTATTTCCCTTTATTTTGTGGCTTTTTTATATGATTATTCACAATTCTATTCATGTTGGAAATTTCTCTCCAAATTTTCATATTTTTAATTTTCCATATTTTCATTCCTAAAATCATATTTTTAATAATTTTATTATCCACTTGGTTATTCCTTTACTTTTTCTTGATCTTGAAGGCCTGATCTAGTGAAAACATCAATGAAATTATCTCTTGGATTTTCTTTTATTGAGTTGGCTTTTCTTCCCTTATCTTCACCACCTAGATCTCTAGCCATTTGACCCATTAGAAATTCCATAATATGAATCCTAGTGTCTATATATTTCTTTTGTGAATGTATCTCACCCAAAAAATATTTCATCGTAATGTTAATTTTCCCTTGAGAGTTTGAGGACTCATCCCCATATTGATTTTGGAAATATTATTTTTTGATGTTGTTGAAAAATAGGAGTAGCACATTGTTTAATAACTCATTGATATCTCTATAATAGGTTATGATTATTTCTATAACTATTATTTTATTGGTTATAAAAATGGGTCATTATGGCCTTTATCCCTAGACCTATATTCCACAAACTATACACTTTGAACATTATGAATGGTAAAAGCAAAATTGGGATAATAGTCTTGAATATGAATGTGTATATAAAAGTGAAAACATTATTCAATAAGAACTCTATCATCAATAATAACATATTTGGTGTTTTTTTGAGCTCTATGAATTCTATATTTCTTTTTTATTTGTTCTAATATTTTTGATTAAGTTTATCAAACAAAAATTGATCTCACCAGTGGTTAAATCATAAAAATATTCGACATAAGGTTGATCAATGATATTTTGATTATATGGTGTAAGGGAATTATAGATGGTATCCATAAATAGAATATGATTCAATTGGTGATTGAGAGAATATATAATTATGTATTTAAACCAATCCCAAGGCTCATAAAGAATATCACTCTCATCCTAAAAAAATCTAGTAATTTTGTGTCTGGCCTTTATTATGGTATTCTTGGGATAGAATTTAGTCACAAATGAATTAAAAATGTCATCCCAAGTTTCAAAAATTTTCATAAAAAGGTTCTGGAACCATGAACTAACCATCCATTAATGTAGAATAGGAACACCATCAACCTCCATTCTTCCTCACTCTGATCCTACAAAGGAAACTATTGGAACAAAACTAAAAATATATCTAATAAAATATAACGAATCTTTTATAGGGAGAACAGTGTATAATAGAAGCAGTGAGAGATGATATTACATAATCCTATAGTTCCTAAACCCTATGATACAATGTTATGAAATATTTATTACTTGACACTAAAGGTAGTTGAAAATACCTAAGGTTAGGAATATATGAGTAAGGAACAAAGGTACGATACAAATTAGATTTCTGAATTTCAACTCTGTTCATTTCCATAATTTCTATTTTAATTCTTTTATTTTTAAGGGATGAGAAGGGTTGGATAACATCTAGAATAAATGGTTTTGGTTGAGCCTATGAAGACCTAGTGTGTATATAGAATTAGTAAAAAAGTGATTGAGCACAGAACATGGAACTAATTTATTTAAATAGTTTTTTCAGATATTTTATATATGTTATTATTTATAGTTTTAATTTTATTATATGTTTTCTTTAACTGAAATTTTTTAAATGTTTTTTTTTGGGTTTTGAACCCATGTTCCTTCCTTGAAAACTATTCTAAAATTTTATCCTAGATGTATATTAATCTGGTAAAATTTATTTTTTTAGAATATACTAATAACTAGTTGTCAGTGAATTCGCATGGGTTCAAAACAAAGAAAAAAAAGTTAAAATTAGGGATATCAAAATAATATGAATTAATTTAAGAGTTTTTCATTTCTTAGTCAAATTTAAAACAATTAAATTAGTGATTAAATAAAAAGTGTTGATCCACTAGTATATTTCATCGGTGCACAACAAATCTTAGTGATATCTCCTTTGATAAGGTCACTTGGTCATTACTCAAGAGACTTTTTGTTCAATTAAGAAGAAGATAACATTAACCTTTTTCATATCAGTACTTCAAATAATGATAAAATTTAAAGTTTTCACTGTCATCACCTCTTAGTATTTAGATTAGCGTAAAAAATAATAGTCATAATGAATGGAATATAGATCACTGTACATAAATTACCTATATAAAAAAATTAATATAAAATCCAATCATATTAAAATATCAAAACATACCAATCCAATTCCCCTAATTAATCTAGATACACATGTTTTTAGAAACTATAAATAAAATGTTCCTTGAAATAATCTTTTAATGGTATAATATAAGAAAAAAAGAAATATAAATGAATATTCTCTCAAATATTGACTTCTTATTATAGTTCCAATCCCACTAACATCTATTCGTAGTCTTCTGATTTGATCTTTCATCTCAACTCTATACTATACTATAATGAATAATGGAATATCATGTGTCTTAATTATTTTTCAATACTATTTTTAATAATAATATCCTTGGTTTTGAGAAATTAATACTGAATTGGTAGTGATCTTTAGTTCCATATCTTTTATGTGTCCTCTTTCACTGGACACCTTCACTTCCATGTGATATGAACATTCCCCCCCTAACAAAATGTGATAGTACCACATGTAACATAATTTGACTAAATATATCCAAAAATTTCATGAGACACCTTGGGTTGATGTTACCCTCATGTATGTCTGATGACTCTTACATAAATTAATCATCCTAAAAATAACCTTTACATACCCACCTATAATGAACCTTACATGATGTCTTCATCCACGAAACATTACACTTACACTAGTGAACATCTACCTTTATGAAAATTTTCCTACCCTTACATAGGAAAAGTTATATTTATGTGGGTGTTTCAATTGACTCACTACCCATACGTAGGGCCTCCACTAAACTATATGTGTCTCCGATTTAACATTACCCACTGTTTGGGTCACCCTTACACAAGTTTTAATATTATGAATAGATTTTTTATGACCTATACACATTTTACCATCACCCAAATGTGACCACCCTTACGGACCCTTATACATTCTCCACCACTGAACCTTACATAGACTACACCCAAACCCTTACACAGCCTTTCTTCACTACCCTTTTGTGTGTTTTCAATATATCTTACAAGATAAATTTTTCTTATTTCATGATCCTTCTTCAATATTAAAACCACGTTCTCATTATATTTTATTTCAACCAAGTCTTTAACCACATATTCATCCCCTTTGATCATTGCAATCTAAATTACATCATGATCCACATATGATATATGTAACAACCCAAGAATTTACAAATAAATTTAATATAGAATGTATGAAACATTGAGCCTCTTCAAAACTCTACTTTGTTTTAACCTAGCCATTAGAATTAATATTTCCAACTCTATGATTTGAATTTTGAAAATCTGACATACACGGTTGTGATCAGTAAGTTATTTAGTGTCTGATGGAATTAACGCAATTTTCAGTGAATAGTAACCTACCCATATGAATATAAACCTACCCTTATGAATAGTAATTTACCCTTATGAATAGTAATATTAATCTTATGAATGGTATCCATACCAATGAATGTATATATAAACTTAGGCACCTTAAAAATCAAGATGAATATTTTAAGTGTTCATATATTTCGATTAAATAATTATTTTAATTAAATATTTAATTAATCATACATAGAAATTTATTTTGGAACAATGGACTTAATTTTTGGATTCTACACATCAAAAAAAATTAGGGTGAATTTTTGGCATTTTTCTGTTATACATGATTTTTTTATGAATAGTGAAATACCATAATTTACAAAATAAGCTAAATGCACTAATTATTGATTCATGTATGATTTTCTTCTGATGTAAGACCAATTTATTCGGATTCAGATGATAAAATTATTATTCTTGTTCATGGAAGACTCACAATTCCTTGTCTTGGAGAGAAATAATAAATTAATGAATATAATATAGAGAAATCCCCTCTCTCCTCCACTACATAAACCATCCCTCACCCCCTCTTTCCCCCACACAACTCAAGCATCAAGGCTTTCCTAAATTCTACCAAATACTCTTCCCAAGACCTCTCCCCACGTCCAAGGTCTACTGGTCTCACCAAAAGGCCAAAATCAAATGTCCTAAAGAGTTTCTCAAATAGGAGTACTCGAGAGGTGAACCTCTCTTCCTTTTTCATTCAATTTCTTTTACAAATTCCATTATTTTGTTCTCTCTTCTCACCTCTCTTCATCCAGATTCCATGATAATTCCAATACCATACATGTACTATATTTTTATTATGCTAATAGAATATTTCATTATAATCTCTCTTTTTTCCATTCTTTTATACTTTGAATTCAAACACCATCCGAGATGTGTTAATTTATCACACTCAAGGAAGACAGGTTTTTAATTTGCATTACTATCTTCAATAATGGTCATTAAACCTTTTCAATTGTTGAACCAGATCATAATATATGTATTTTATCTTTTTTAATGTTCTGTAATCCTTACACACTCATAATGTGGAATGATAATACAAAACAAGTTCATTGTGCACAAAATCGTGAAGACAAATCCAAGTGCTTATAATTTACTCATCGAATGATTCATCATGATGGAATATATCCAGAATCATTATAAGATCCTTTATATCTATTTAATGTAACTAATAATATATATTAAAAATTATGGATGTTTAACCTCATTTAAAATGAACTTCCATTCATTAATACAAGTAAATGATTCATGAAAACTAAGGAAGAAAATGCTTCCAAAACAATAAAATTGAATCTCCTAAACCCATGAAAAAGGTCATTAATGAACCTAATAAGGTTATAACATATCAATTACATGTATATGAGGTTCTGTAATAATTAATTAATGAATATAAATTTTATATTCTAGATCATTAAGAACAATCAAGAACACCTTCGAGCTTAAGGTAAGGGATTTCTTAACTCAATTTTCATTCTTTAAGTTAAACATCTATTCCATTGGTTACATTGTTCGAAGAATATGTGTGAATGACCTATTATTGTTTTATACTGTATATAAACTTATATTTTGTGTATTTTTATTTTTCACGCATAAATATTTCATTGATTTATCATCACTCTATTGACACAATCTTCGTAAGGGATTGCTTAAGTGAATTTTCATTCATTGAGTTAAAAATCTATTTCATTAGTTACATTGTTCCATGAATATGTGTGAATGACCTATTATTGTTTTATATTGTATATCCACTTATATCTTGTGGATTTTTATTTGTCACACAAAAATATTTATTTGATTTATCGTCACTCTAATGACACAATCTTTGTAAGGGATATCTTAACTCAAATTCCATTCATTAGTTAAACATCAATGTCATTTGTTTTTTCTTTCCCAGAATATGTGTTAATGACCTATGATTGTTTTATTCTATATATCAACTTTTATTTTGTGGGTTTATGTTTTTCACACATAATTATTTCATTGATTTGTCCACAATCTAATGATACCTTCTTGGTAAGGAATCCTCTCTCTCACTTTTGTTCAAGAATTTCCCCTATGATGTGCCCTTTTATTTATAATTCCTAATGATGGGGTATGTTTTCTCACCTACAACATATTTACCTTATGATATATAAATAATTGTATACCCCTTTACTTCTCATTAATCCCCCGCAAGAACACTCGTTACATGCCGAAATGTTTGGAAGGGGTTTTCTCATCTCACTTTCAATTTTGTGGTATTTCCATTGTTTGCCTCTTATTTATTATATATGGTATAGTTGTACTTCCATTTCATATATATTATCATGATTATATTTATATACATTGTATTATTTGATTCATTTGGTGGTTATTTACTTTTGTTCATACGACTCAATTGGTTACAACATGGTAACGAGCTTTGTCTCTATTTTCACTTCGTTGTGACTTGCTTAGTACTGTACAACTACTCTTTCTTAGGTGGTGTACCTAATACCATTTTGATATCACATTTAAATTGAAATTTTATTCCATTTAAATTTTCATATTTTCATATCATGGATATGATTATTGTCTAAGTCGTATACCACTTTACATATAGTATTTATTTTGAATTTTGTTTTGAATTAAGAAATATTGATGAATATGTATCCTCTATTCTATACAGAAAATGTAAAGCCATATTGATCTTGGGATGAATCTATGTTTAAAGAATGCTTTGGATATGCAGTGTTGGGTGGGGCCCACTATACCCCCTCGATGCATCAACAGGTCTCCTGAGATAATCAGTTATGAGACAAACCCTTCGAGTTTGTTTCCAAAAATCAGACGGGTTTCTACCCACATAACTAAATTGTTTTAACGGTTTTATGGTATCATGTTTCAAATACATGACATCCAGTGTATAATCATTCTCTTTATGCATTATCAGTTATTATTATCCATGTGGTTTTCACTATGAAAAAATATATGGATCCAGGTTCATTCAATGTTTATTAATGGCATGTGTTTTTCATTTATTCACCATTCTATATTGACTATACCTAATTGATTATGATTCAGTTAATATTGATTCATGATTCTGATATTTATAACCCTTACTTATCATTCGAGCTCACCCCTTTCATTTTTTTACCTTCATCAGGTTATGAAGAGGAGATCACTTATTGGGTTTCCTTGGATGCAGTTTATTAGTTTGTGTTATGTGTTGTATTTTGTTACCTTTCCAAAGTATTTTGAGTTACATCTATGTATCTAGTTTCTTCAAGACTTCTAGATTGATTGTTCCTTCGGGATTTCATTCCTTTTAACCATGCCAATGTACTTAGTAATGCACCGGATCCTTTCTAGAGTGGTTGGGGAATTACAGTTGGTATTAGAGGAATTTTAGTAGGAAACATGGAAACAAGATTTAGAAGAAATATATTAGGGAAGAGTCCCTAATATAGTCTTTGAGGATAAAAATACAAGAACATCCCAGAATTTTGGTAAGGAATTGATTAAGTGGGTCTTTAAAGCAATATATCCCTGTCTGGATATGAGTAGGTAAAGGTGGATCTGGCACAGATGTACCTAGGAGTGAAAGATCCGAAAAAGAGTTTCAGGCTTGACCCAGGGTATCTTGGTACATGACAACGGGCCTTACTGCACTTTTGATTACGACACTCCTGAGGGATATGATTAGGATAGTTCATATTTTATTTACATGCAATTATGAAGAATTTTAATATAAATTTTCTTTAGAGAATCCATGTTTATGAGATTAGTTTTTCATGAATTTCAATCTATGTTAAGTGATTTTTTATTTGATATTCATAACCTAGTCTAGTGTATGCCATTATTTAGAAATGACGCCAAATGGATAAAGGGGAATCAATACTCATATACAACTTTAGGGATTATGAGTTTTTGGTAAACATATGGTTAGTCACTATGTCTATTATTTAACTTAAATACTTGTTTCATAAATCTTCAGATTAAGTAAAGGCAGTTACAAATGGAAGGAAGAGGATCTCAAATGACATTTTTATCCCTTCTCGATGACTTGCTTACATGAATTATTGTAAAGTCATGTCTTGACAATTCTGAAATATTTTCTAACATACAACTCACTTGAAAGAAATTGTTTTAGATATCAAACACCTCTATTATACCTCGATACCATCATGGATTATGGGCCCTATTTAATGAAATCCTATTTTCTCAATTTTCTCATATTATCACGAAAGATAAATATTGTCCAAGAATTTTCTAATATTTTACCTTATCCCAAGATTTTGAAGCATATTATGATTTTGAAAATGATGATAAAGAAGAAGACCCTTGTGCAACGTAATTATATCTACTTTTAAAGTATAATCTTACAGCACATACTTATAGAATTTTAAAAGGACCATTGATTGAATGTTCCAACTAAAATTTGGTTTGATTGTTTTATAAAAAATAAATTTGTATTAGATGTTTTGAACTTATATGTCAAACATGATTATTTCTGAAACTATTTTTCTGTGAACACCCTTATGACACAAGTTGTACAAGGTGTATCTGGATGAAGGAACCAAATGATTTTGAAGAATATATAAGTCACTATTGCAATGATTGGACCTTCTATTTATGTGAGGAAGATGATGATGAAACCTGATAGACACCAAGATCAAGGTACCTTCACTTTTTTATTAAATAAATAAAATTGTGACGACACAATTTCCTAAAGGTGGAGATAATGTATAACCCCAAGAATTTAAAGTAAATTTAATATAGAATGCATGAAACACTAGGTCTCTACAAAATACCAATTCTTAATAACATATCCATTAAACTTAAATTTTCTAGCTTTGTGATTTTAATTCTGAAAATTTGACATACACATTTTCGATTTGTATGTTATTTTGAGTCTAATGAAATTAAATCAATTTTCGGTGAATAGTAACCAACCCTTATGAATTGTAACTTACACATATGAATAGTAACTTACCCTTATGAATAGTAATATGAATCTTATAAATGGTATACATACCCATGAATGTATAAATAAATTTATGCACCTTAAAAATGAAGATTAATATTTTAAGTGTTTATATTTTTCGACTAAATAATGATTTTAATTAAAAAATTAATGAATCATATTTAGAAAATTATTTCTGAAAAATGGAATTCTTTTTTGTATTATCCACATCGAAAAATGGTTAGGGTAAATATTTGGTACTTTTTTGAAATACATGAATTTTTTATGAATATTGAAATACCCTAATTTAAAAAATAAGATAAATAAACTAATTATAGAGTCATGTATGATGTTCTACTAATGTAAACCCAATTTATTCCGATTCAAATGATAAAATTACTATTCTTGGTCATGTAATAATCAATATTCCTTGTCTTGTAGAGAAATAATAAATTAATGAATATAATATAGAGAAATCCCCTCCCCCTCCACTTTATAAACCACCCCTCACCCCCTCTTCCTCTCACACCACTCAAGCTTCAAGCCTTTCCTCAATTCTGCCTAATACTCTTCCCAATACCTATCCCCATGTCTAAGTCCAGATGGTCTCACCAAAAGTCTAAAATCAATGGTCTTAAAGAGTTTCTCAAAGAAAAGTACTCAAGAGGTGAACCTCTCTTCCTTTTCATTTCAATTTTTTTTAAAGGTTCCATTATTTTGTTCTCTATTATCACATCACCTCATCCAAATGCCATGATAATTATAGTACCATACATGTACTGGATATTAATTGTGATAACAGAATATTTCATTATAATCTCTCTTTCTCCCTTCCATTTTTACTATAAATGCAAGCACCGTCCGAGATGTGTTAATTTATCACACTCAAGGAAGACGAGTTTTCAATTTTCATTACTATCTTTAATACTGGTCGTAAAACCTTTTCAATGGTTTAACTAGATCATAATATATTTATTTTAACTTTTCTAATGGTCTTTAATCCTTAAGTACTCAAAATGTGTAATAATAATACAAAACAAGTTCATTGTGCACAAAACCACCAAGCCAAATCCAAGCGTTTATCATTAACTCATCGAATGAGTCATCCTCATTGTATATAACCAGAATAATTATAAGATCATTTATATATATTTAATGTTTTTAATAATATATATTAACAATTTTTTATGTTTAACCACATTTCAAACAAACTTCCATTCATTAATACAAGTAAATGGATCATGAAAACCAAGGAAGAAAATGCTTCCAAAACAATAAAATTGAATATCCTAAACTCATGAAAAAGGTTATGAATTAACCAAATAAGGTTATAAAATATCAATTACAGGTTTTTGAGGTTCTGTACTTATTAATTAATAAAGATAAATTTGATTATTCTATTCATTAAAAATAATCAATAACACCTTCAAGCTTAAGGTAAGGGATTTCTTCACTCAATTTTCATTATTTGAGTTAAACATCTATTTCATTGGTTACGTTGTTCCAAGAATATGTGTGAATGAACTATGATTGTTTTATACTATATATAAACTTATAATTTGCTGATTTTTATTTTTGACACATAAATATTTCATTTATTTGTTGTCACTCTACTGACACAATCTTTGTAAGGGACTTTTTAACTCAATTTTTATTCTTTGAGTGAAACATATATTTCATTGGTTACATTGTTCCAAGAATATGTGTGAATGAAATATTATTGTTTTATACAATATATCCACTTATATTTTTTGGTTTTTTATTTTTCACACATAAATATTTCATTGATTTATCATCACTCTAATGTCATAATCTTTGTATGGGATATCATAACTCAATTTCCATTCATTAGTTAAACATCAATAAAATTAGTTTTTTCTTTCCCTAAATATGTGTGAATGACCTATGATTGTTTTATTCTGTGTATACACTATTATTTTGTGGGTTTATGTTTTCCATTCATAATTAATTCATTTATTTGACCTCAATCTAATGATGCATTCTTGGTAAGGAATCATCTCTCTCACTTTTGTTTAAGAATTTCCCCTATGTTGTGCCCTTTTATTTTTAATTCCTAATTATGGGGTATGTTTTTGCACCTCCCCCATGCTGCCCTTATGATATATAAATAATGGTATACCCATTTACCTCTCATTAATCACTTTCAAGAACACTTGTTACCATGCTGAAATGTTTGTATGGGGTTTTCTCATCTCATTTTCAATTCTGTGGGATTTCCATTGTTCGCCACTTATTTCTTAAATGTGGTATTACTGTATTTCCATTTGATATATAATATCATGGTTATCTTTATTTTCATGGTATTCTATAATTAATTTTTGTTGTTGTTAAATTTTGGTCATATGACTCAATTAATTACAACATGGTAATGATATTTGTCTCTATTTTCACTTCATTGTGACTTGCTTAGTAATGTGCACCTAATATTTCTTATGTGGTGTACCTACTGCCCATTTGAGATCACTTTTAAATTCAAATTATATTCCATTTAAATTTTTATATTCTCTTATCATGGATATGATTATTTTCTAAGCTGTATACCACTTTACATATGGTGTTTATTTTGAATTTTGTTTTCCCTAAGGAAATATTAATGAATCAGTATCCTCTATTCTACATGGATAATGTAAAGTAATGTTGCTCTTTTTCTGAATCTAGGTATAAATAATACTTTAGGCATGTAGCGGTGGGTGGGTCCCACTATATCCCTTTGATGCATCGACAGATCTCATGATACAATCAGTTTGGCGATAAACCCTTCAAGTTTGTTTCCAAAAATCATATGGGTTTCTACCAACAGAACTAACCTATTTTAACAATATTATGGTATCATGTGAAAGATACATGACATCCAATTAATAATCATTCTCTTTATTCGTTATCATTTATTACAATACATGAGGTTTTCACTATGACAATATCTATGGGTGCAGGTTCATTCTCACTTTATTAATTGCATGTGTTTTTCATTTATTCACCATACCATATTGATTATGCCCAGTTGTTTATGATTTAGTTAATATTGATTCATGATTCTACTTTTTGAAACCCTTACTGAGCATTCGAGCTCACCCCTTTAATTTGTTTACCTTCAGCAAGTTATGAAGAGGGGATCACTTATTGAGTATCCTTGGATGCAGTTTATTATTAGTTTTTGTGTTGTATTTTGTTACCTTTACAATGTATTTTGAGTTACATCTATGTATCTAGTTTCTTCAAGACTATTAAACTGATCATTCCTTCGGGCTTTCATTCCTTCTAACCATGCCAATGTACTCAGTAATTCATCTGCTCCAGTCTATAGGGTTTGGGGCATTACAGTTGGTATCAGAGTAAGTTTAGTAGAAAAAATAGAAACTATATTTAGAAGACATAGATTGGGGAAGAGTCCCTAAGATATTCTTTGAGGATAAACATACAATAACATCCTGGTATTTTGGTAAGGAATTGATTATGTGGATCTTTCAAACAATACATACTTGTCTGGATACGAGTATGAAGTGGTTTCTTGGGCACTGATGTACCTAGGAGTGAAATCTTCAACAAAGAGTTTCAGATGTAACCCAGGGTATCTTGGTATAGGACAACGGGCCTTGCTGCACTCTTGGTTAGGACACTCCCGGGGGATATTCTTAGTATAATTCACATTTTCTTTACAAGCCATTATGAAGTATTTTAATGTAAATTATTCCTCAGATAATCCATGTTAATGAGATTAGTTATGTACAGAATTACAATCTATGCTAAGTTATTTTTTGTTTGATATACATAACCTAATCTAGTGTATTCCATTATTTAGAAATGGCGTCTAATGGAAGAAGGGGAATTAATACTTGTAGACAAATTTAGGTATTATGAGTTTTTGTTAAACATATGGTGAGTCTCCATGTCTATTATTTAAGTTAAATCCTTGTTTTATTACTTTTCAAATCAAGGAAAGTCAGTTACAAATGGAAGGAGGAGGATCTCAAATGACATTTCTATCTCTTCCTGATGACTTTCTTGCAATAATTATTACAAAGTCATATACTAACAATTCTGAAACATTTTCTAACATACAACTCACTTGAAAGAAATTGTTTGAGGTATCAAACACCTCCACTATACCTCGATACCATCATGGATCAAGGGTTTTATTTAATCAAGTCCTATTTTCCTAATATTATCATATTTTCAAGAAAGGTAAATATTATCAAGGCATTTTCAAATATTTTACATTACCATAAGATTTTGAAGCATATTATGATTTTGGAAAAGTTCATGAAGAAGTATACCCTTGTGAAACATATTTATATTTTCTTTTCATGTATAATATTTCATCACATACTAATGGAATTTTAAAAAGACCATTGATTAAAAGTTTCAACTCAAATTTGGTCTGACTATTTTATAAAGATCAATTTTTATCAGATGTTTTGAAATTATATGCCATACATGATTATTTTCTTGAAACAATTTTTTTGTGAAAACCCATATAACCCAAGTTGTACAAGGTATATCTGGATGAAGGAAGAAAATGATTTTGAAGGATTTCGAAATCATTTTTGAAATGAATGGACCTTCTATTTACGTGAAAAATATGATGATTAATCAATATGGACATAATGATCAAGGTACCCTCATTTTTTTAATAACTAAATAAAATTGTGATAACGCAATATCCTGAAGGTGGGGAAAAGGTAACACCCCAAGAATTTAAAAATAAATTTAATATAGAGTCCATGAAACACTGAGTTTCTATAAAACACCTCTTCATTATAACCTAGCCATTAAAATTAAATTTTTCATCTCTATTATTTGAATTTTGAAAATCTCACATAAATAGTTGTGATCAGTAAGTTATTTATAGTCTGATGGAATTAACTTAGTTTTCCGTGAATAGTAATCTACCCTTAGGAATAGTAACCTACACTTATGAATAGTAAATTACCCTTATGAATAGTAATATAAATCTTGCGACAACTGGGTCCCGATGACAGCACAGCCACCCTACCTTAACATGGTTGTCGGGTCCTGGCCCGCCAGGTACCACCATTTGCCTCGCAAACACGTGGTCCCCACCCATGGGCCCACCCACATGTCTAAACTAGTCATCTGACTAATGACTATCCCCACAGGCCAACACGTGTCCTTTCTAGTGTGTTTTTTGTCACTCACACACACCCTAGGAAACTTTCCAGAAGGTCACCTATCCTAATCACTACTCCAAGCCAAACTTGCTTAACTATGGAGTTTCAATTAGGTAGGTTTCTGAAAAGAGAGGTGCACCTTGTTGACATGAGTCATATCATTTAGTCATTTAACCCTTTATCATTTGGGGTGTTACATTCACCCTACCTTTATATCACAATATCCTTATTTTGGGCCCTATATATTAACCCAGGTAGTGCACCGCACTTAAGGCTGGGTACCACCTCTGATACCAAATGTGACAACTGGGTCCCTGTGACAGCACAAACACCCCACCTTTAACATGGTCGCCGGGTCCTGGCCTACTAGGTACCACCAGTTTCCCTGCAGACACATGGTCCCCACCCAAGGGTCTACTCACATGCCTGAATGGGTCATCTGACTAATGAAAGTCCTCACAGACCAACACATGTCCTTTCCAGTGTGCTTTGTCCTCACTCACATACACCTTGGGAAACTTCTTAAAGGGTCACCCATCCTGATCACTACTCCAGGCCAAGCACACTTAACTGTGGAGTTCTGATCAGGTAGGCTTCTGAAAAGGAAGGTGCACCTTGTTTACTTGAGTCATATCATTTAGTCATTTAACCCATTATCAATTGGGTATGTTACAATCACCCCCCCCCACCTTTAGAGAAAAATGTCCTCATTGTGGGCCCTATATATCAACCTAGGTAGTGCACCAAACTTAAGTCTAGGTACCACCTCTGATACCAAATGTGACAACTGGGTCCCGGTGACAGCACAGACACCCCTCCTTAACATGGATGTCGGGTCTTGGCCCGCCATGTACCACCAGTTTCCCCGCAAACACATGGTCCCCCCAAAGGGTCCACCCACATGCCTGAAAGGGTGATCTGACTAATGACAGTCCCCACAGGCCAAAACATGTTCTTTCTAGTGTGTTTTTTCCTCACTCACACACACCCTGGGATACTTCCCAGAGGGTCACCCATCCTGATCACTACTCTAGGCCAAGCACACTTAACTGTGGAGTTCTAATTAGGTAGACTCCCCACAGGCCAAAACATATTCTTTCTAGTGTTTTTTCTATTAAATTATGATTTTAATTAAATATTTAATTAATAATATTTATAAAATTATTTTCAAAAATGTACTTTATTTTTGGATTCTACACGTTGAAAAATGGTTAGGGTAAATTTTTGTTATTTTTATGAAATACTTGAATTTTTATGAATAGTGAAATACCATAATTTACAAAATAAGCTAAATACACTAATTATAGAGTAATGTATGATGTTATGTTGAGGTAAGCCCAATTGATTCGGATTCACATGATAAAATTACTATTCATGGTCATGGAAGACTCACTATTCCTTTTCTTATGGGGAAATATTAAATTAATGAATATAATAGAGAGAAATCCCCTCTCCCCTCCACTATATAAACCACCCCTCACCCCCTCTTCCTCCCACGCCACTCAAACATCGAGCCTTACCTAAATTATGGAAAATACTCTTCCCAAAACCTATCCCCACGTCCAAGGCCTACTAGTCTCTCTAAAAGGCTAAAATCAATGTTCTTAAGGAGTTTCTAAAAGAGGGTTACTCAAGAGGTGAACCTCTCTTCCTTTTTCTCTCAATTTCTTTTAAAAGTTCCATTATTTTGTTCACTCCTCTCACCTAAACTCATTAAAATTCCAGGATAATTCTAGTACCATATATAGATAGGATTTACATTGTTCTAATAGAATATTTCATTATAATATTTTTTTCCCCTAATTTTATACTATAAATGCAAACACCGTCTGAGATGTGTTAATTTATCACACTTAAGGAAGATGAGTTTTCAATTTGTATTACTATCTTCAATACTGGTCATGAAACCTTTTTATATGGTTGAAACAGATCATAATATCTGTATTTCATCTTTTTAAAGTTCTGGAATCCATACACACTCATAATGTGGAATAATAACACAATACAAGTTCATTGTGCAAAAACCCGCCTAGCAAAATCCAAGCATTTATCATTAACTCATTGAATGATTCGTTATCATTGTATATAACCAGATCACTATAAGATCATTTATATCTCTATAATTTAACTAATAATATATCTTATAAATTCTTTATGTTTAACCACATTTTAAACGAACTTCCATTCATTAATACAAGTAAATGGATCATGAAAACCAAGGAAGAAAATGCTTCCAAAACAATAAAATTGAATCTCCTAAACCCATCAAAAAGGTCATCAATGAACCTAATAAGGTTACACCGTATCAATTAAATGTTTATGAGGTTCTGGAATTGTTAATTAATGAAACAAAATTTGATTATTCAGGTCGTTAAGAACAATCAAGAACACCTTCGAGCTTAAGGTAAGGTATTTCTTAACACAATTTTCATTCATTGAGTTAGACAAATACTTCATTGGTTACATTGTTATAAGAATATTTTTGAATTACCTATTATTGATTTATACTATATATCCAATTATATTTTGAGGATTTTTATTTGTCACACAAAAATATTTGATTTATTTATCGTCACTCTAATGACACAATCTTTGTAAGGGATTGCTTAACTCAATTTTCATTCTTTAAGTTAAACATCTATTTCATTGCTTACATTGTTCCAAGAATATATTCGAATGACCTATGATTGTTTTATACTCTATATCCACTTATATTTTGTGGAGTTTTCTTGGTCACAAATAAATATTTCATTGACTTATCATCACTCTATTGACACAATCTTTGTAAGGGATATCTTAACTCAATTTCCATTCATGTGTTAAACATCAATGTCATTGGTTTTTTCATTCCCAGAATATGTGTGAATGACCTATTATTGTTTTATTATATGTATCCACTTTTATTTAATGGGTATATGTTTTTAACACATAATTATTTCATTGATTTTTCCTCAATATAATGATACGTTCTTGGTAAGGAATCCCCTCTCTCACTTTTTTTCAAGAATTTCACCTATGTTGGGCCTTTTTATTTTTAATTCCAGATAATGGTGTATACTTTCGCACATCCCATATACTCCCTTATAATATATAAATAATTGTATACCCCCTTACCTCTCATTAATTTCTCGCAAGAACACTCGTTACCATGTCGAAGTGTTTGTAAGGGGTTTTCTCATCTCACTTTCAATTCTGTGGGATTTTTATTGTTCGTCTATTATTTCTTATATGTGGTATAGGTGTACTGCCATTTAATAAATATTTTCATGATTATATTAATATTCATGGTATTATGTGATTAATTAGATGGTTATTAACTTTTATTCATACTACTAAATTGATTACAACATGGTAAAAATTTTGTCTCTATTTTCACATCGTTGTGACTCACTTAGTATTGTGCACCTACTCATTCTTATGTGGTGTATCTAATGCCCATTTGAGAAAAATTTTCAATTGAAATAATATTCCATTTGAATTTCAATATTATCTTATCATGGATATTATTGTTTTCTAAGTTGTATACCACTTTACATAAGGTATTTATTTGGAATGTTGTTTTGACTGAGGAAATATTGATGAATTTGTATCTTCTATTCTATACGGATAATGTAAAGGAGTATTTATCTTGTGATAAATAGATATATAACGAATTATTTGGACATGAATTGGTGGGTGGGGCCCTTTATATCCCCTATATGCATCGACGGGTCTCATGAGACAATCAGTTTGGCGACAAACCCGTCGATTTTGTTTCCAAAAATCCGACGGGTTTTTACCCATAGAACTAAACAATTATAAAGATAATATGGTATCATTTTCCAGATACATGATATCCAATTAATAAGAATTCTCTTTATTCATTATTAATTATTACTATCCATGAGGTTTTCACTATGACAAAATCTATGGATGCAGGTTCATTCTCAGTTTATTAATTGAATGTGTTTTTCATTATATTAGGAATTCATTGTAACACTTTGATAACTAGTGGTAGCATCTAGGTGTATTAAGAATTCATTGTAGCACTTTGATAACTAGTGGTAACACTTTGATAACTCGTGGTAGCATCTGGGGGTATTATGAATAAATTGTATTAGTCATGGGTGATAGTGATAGAATAATTCCAAGGTATCAAGTGTTGGTAGAACCCTCTAATAGAAATATGTTTTTCTAACAGTAGCATGGATGCATTTTACTAGCACATTGGATGAATCAGAATAAAAATAAAAAAAATTAATATTATAAATAATAAAGCATTTAAAAAAATATTACATTAGTTTAATAATTAATTAAATTTACAAAACATTTATAAATTTTAAATTATAAAAAAATAAATAAAAATAGATTAATTGATTAATTAATTAATAAAAAATATAAAGGAAATGATTCATTATCAAAAAAATAAAAATCAAACAAAATGAAATAAATAAATCAGTTGAATAGTGAAAAAAATGATTAATTGAAAAATAAAACGATCATGTTAATTATAAATTAAGTTAATTTACCATAACCACTAAAAACTAAACACAAGTATATAAATATACAATTTAATGACCCATTAAACATTAAAACCATAGTTCACAAACCAAAATTGATGTGAAAAAATGAATCCAAAAAAATCCACATAGATATACATACAAGAAAATTAAATTAGTGCATAACAAGAAGTATGTATCATGAAATAGTAATTAAGACCCTGATAGCCTTTTTAGTAAAATAATTTTTGAGGTAAGAATCATTTGATAATGAGGTTAGAAGGAAAATTTTTAAAAAACCATAAAATATGGAGGAAATAAAATATAAGTTATTAATTATCTAGAATATATCAATCATGGAACAATAGAATTAAATAATAATGTTTTAAACTCAATCGATACAAATTAAGTTTGTAAAAACCCTTATAATATCAGAAACATTCAAATTAAAAAAACTTAGAGGATGTGATTTCAAATGAAACATTAAATACCTTATATAATTATAGGATCAAGATAAAAAATATTAAAGGTATAGTAAATACACCATCATAAAGAAAACTTAGTGTATAATAATAAGTATGTATTTAAGGATTGAAAATTGATACAAGAAACCCTTACTGTGGTTGTGAATCACTTTATACATGCACATAACATCCCAAAAAATAAATATTATGTTTATTTGATACCATATTAGGAAACTTCTTCATATATATTTCATTTAATAAGTATAATTCATTAATATATTATATTTTTTATTATATTATATATGTTTTTCTTTTGTATAGAAATTGATTCGGTGTCGATATATTTTGATAATTTAAGAGATCAAAGATGATATTTTAATAAAAAGTTAAATACTTTATATAAAATTTAAAATCCATAAACCAATCATGATTTTTTATTAACTTATAATAATATTTTTATTTAATTTTCCACATTCATCCTTGATTGAGTTTTATAATATTGTTCAAGTGGGTGGTTAGAATGTCCCAAAAATGAACAAGCTATAAGTCAATCGGTGAGTATGGTTAAAAGAGTTCATAATATCAATATAATAGAATAATAATGAAATTATTTATATTTTATAAATTATTTTAATAATTTTGAAGTTATTTTGGAAAATATGAATGATTTTAATAAAAAATTATATACATTACTTCATGGAGATGATAGTTCGCACAACGCACAGTTAATATTTTTACATCCCAATGAATGAGAGGGGATAAAGATCAATTAAAATATTTTTCTTCATAATCATAATTATATTATATATTTTCAATTTTCAATTACATCCTTATAACTAGTAAAGAGTGGTGGTGGTGACAAATTGAATATGTTGCTTTGTAGGGTTGGTAGTCCACATAAACAAATGATCGACATTTTTTTGTTTTTCTACGTGTATGGGATAGAATAAATATGGGTATTTACAATAATATAATAATAATTTTGTATACTAATGATACTGAGATAAATACATTACAATGTATAGAGTAGGTTTTGAAGAGAAATATTATAAATAATAGGATCATGATTAATTAAAACTCACTTTGGGGCCTTAAACTTTGTCCAAAAAGTCTCCTTGGAAATGAAGGGATTGAGATAAACTTTTCTGAATATGGGATTTTTTCATCTAAGGAACTACAAGGAGAGGAAAATTAGGAAGGTTTTCAAGGACATTTTAGAGTTTATGTGTATCTTTGAAAGTATTTATGTTTTCCATGTTTATAAGTGAAGAAAATGAAACTTTTGTGAACACCCAATATTTTTAAATAGTAGAATAACACTATTTAGGGGTTAATGGTTCTAAAAATATAAAATAATGGATTTTTAAGTGAGATAAGTTTAATTAATACTTTACCACTCATTTTAACATATATTTCACGATTTTTTCACATTATTTTGATATTTTACCAATTACATTTTTACATAGGTAACTAGTTTTTAACTATGTAATTTTATATTTTTATAAAAATATAAGATAACCTGTAAAATCCCCACCCAACCCATTTTCTTGGGATTGGTCGAAGGTGCTACTAACCATAGGTTACATTCCCTGATCACCAAATAATAGAAAAAAATTCCATGGGTTTAAACATAAAAATAAAAGCAATGAACAACTTACCCTACTTATACACACACAAAACCTTTACATGATAAATCCAAAATATATTAAACCAAAGAAATATACATAAAAGATTAATGTGAAAAATAATAATAATAATAATAATAAATAATGTAAATATACAAATATCAGAGTAACATCAATATAGCTTAGAGAAACTAAATACTTGGACTCCAAAGTAATAAAAGGTTATCACACCAAGGTGCCACAACTCTAGACTAATACACCTACCACTCCAAGATATATCTCCACAAACAGTGAAAAAAACATTAATAATCCCCGGTAGTTAAGTAAGAAACATACCCATTTACTATATCATGGAAAACATCATCTGTATATGCACCAATGTTCATATTTAAGGGGTGAGTAATCATACATAGAAGGTAAAACCCAAAATACCTTTCCCTCATGACACCCCGACTAGATATAATTTAGACCATGTGATTATAAAATAGATAATAAGAATATCAAAATTATATAAATTAGTTTCAAAATATTTGGTAAAGTATATGAGTATATTCTCTAAATGCAGTGTAATGAAAAATGAGTTATCTTTCTATGTAACAGAAGAAATTCCTTAATTTCAAATTGGTAAACCAACCCATGTTTTCACACTAGTAGAAAAATGTAAATGTATGAAAAATACCTCCTTATACTTATGATTTGTGAGTAATACCATCAGAAATCCATCGCCTGGTGACCTAATTTTATGGTGGTAAATACGACCATGATATGTTCAATATCAATTTAATGGTGGTACTTCAGCCCATAATCTGTCATACATATACTAGACCAATAACAACCCATTTATGCTAAGAATAAAAGTTAAGAAACATATTTCTTTAAAAATATTAATTTTAATTAGTCAAATATGTTATGGGTGACACCAACAACCCAAATTTGAAGAACCAACTTCTAATAAAAAATTCAACAAGGTTTTAGCATGGTAAATTCATATCAAAGTATTGGATAATTATATTAATAATTCCATGATCATTCACATTCTAATAAAAGTATAAAGAGGGAAAAACTACAAACCATAGATTCGTTTCGTACAATGATTCTTAGAAGATCCTATAGATCTTAACACTTCTATTAGTTTCTCTATAAAATCCCAAAACAAACCAATAAATACTCATATGATTCCCTATATATGGGCATAAAATCCCTTATATATGGATTTGTTTAAGAAATAGTGAGGGTATCCAATATGGGAAGGATGAACGGGGTCCTAAAATTTGATTTCAATGATAAAATGCTCAATGAATCATTTTATTCGAAGTTATGAGGTCAAAGATCACCAAAAATAATCCTAGAAAATATATAAAATTGAGATCCTAGGTATGTAGAGGAGGAATTGGGTTTCTCATACGTGTTTCATGTATTAAAACCAATTTTTGTACAAAATATCTTCCATTTCATGGTTAGGACACACAGTTTGAAAAATCATGCATTAACCGTGTGAATTAGCCCTGTCTCGAAAAATTTCAGGTCACATGGTTCTCCAAATTGTTTTTCCAAAATTTTAACAAACATTGAATCTACCCAATGACCCAAAGCACTACAAAATGATTTGTGGATACTGGATCATATTTTCTACCAACCTTTCTCAAACCATACACTATAAATAAGGCTTCGAAAACATTCTAAACCTTCCAGAAACTTCTTGAGTCTTAACACTAAAATTCACTAACATTAAAATAATCAATAAAGTATATAAATTCCTCAAACTAGTGTGTTAAACTATACCTACCATCAGGAATTAAATCCATAGAATAATTGAAAACAACATTTTCCTTGAAGAGTTCAAGAAATTTCTCCTACATAAACTTCTCTTGTTCCCCATGTTTCCTCTTGAATATTACCATGATCCCATAGTATTTCTACTAAGGGTTTAATTTTTTCCCTTAGGATATATTGTCTAACCACAATACATATTGTTGAATGGATAAATGTTGCATCTCATTCAAGAGTAACATGGTCCCAACTAATCACAAGGATGGGATATGGGTGATACATTTTCAGTTGAGATACATGGAAGAAATTATGGACATCCCTGAATCTTGGGCATAAGGATAATTGATATGAAACATTTATAATTCATTCAAAAGTTTAAAATAGTAAAACATATCCTGGGGAAAAATTCTTTTACTTTACCAAGAATAGATGGACAGTTCTATATGACACTTTCAAGAATAAATGGCCCCTCAAATTGAAATATAAAGGTCATTGAGAGTAATCCGCATATAATTTTTTTATCTAAGTTGTGGCAATCCTCTTCTAAATCATATATTACTTCTATATAGTATCATGGACTTGACTATATATAATCAATTAATTTAATCCTATTTTAACCCAACATAGTGTTTTACAATAAGGATGAATTATTTTTAACCTCCATTAACCCTTTTGAAAATTACAAGAAAATCCAAGTTTTCTACTCTCTAAGGGTTAAGAATGATAGCATAAAAACGAAAAGTTATTCATAAATGTACCATGGTTATTATTTTCAATCATATCCCAATCAATTGTCAAAATATAGTATTTTTATGAATTTTAAATAATTTAATAAAATATTATTTATTATAAAATATCATTAATGTAATTTTTGGAACTATTCATTTAATTTGACATTGAAAAGAAAATGATAGAAAATAAATTAGAATATAAAGCTTTAAAACATCAAAAATGTTTTATATTTATATAAAAAATTGTTACAAATTAATTCATCTAAATTGATTTACTTTTAATGTTTTTAATATAATTTATTTAATTAATATGTTAATTGAATAAATACTTTGTCGTTATTATGTAATAATTTAAGCTAATTATTAAATAAATAAAAATTAGGAATAAATTTACATGAAAAATAACAATTCATATTTAAATTAAATATTTAAAACCAAACATATCCTATTTTTATCCCTATGAAAAAATGTTTGAGATATTAAAGTAAAGAGAATGATAATTTTGTATCTATTTTTTTCTTAAATTAATATAAAGGTTAATATCAAAGAAAAGTGGAACCAAGTGGACATATTTTAAAGACATATATGATAATTATCAAACTTATTACATAGGATATAGACAAGTGTTAGAGAAATATTAAAGTCTTGTATCAAAATTTTAACCTCATTATACTCGTTTTACACTTAACAAGGTGAAAAATATTTACCAAGGTTACTATTTATAAAGACCAAAAATAAAAGGGACCTATTTAATAAAATTTATCCCCATAGTTATAAATATGAAATCCATTTTATCAAAATAAATTCGTATAAGTGAAATTTATTAATTTAAAATCAGACCATCAAAATGCAATGAAAAGAAAATTTCTAGAAAATAACTTCTTCTTAGGTAAAAATATTGTATACTAAAATAAAATATAAAATTGATTATAATGCCCATAATTTTTTATTTATAATATTTATGAACTAATTTTAATTTTAAATTACATTAAAATAAAATGATACTTTGTAAATTCTTGAAATGAAAATACAGTCTTCAATAAAATTTAATATTTTTACTAGTCAATGAAAAATAAACCTTTCTATAAATATTCTCAAAAATTAACCCTAGTATAATTTTGATATAATGATTTAAAAAATAATAACTTTTTTAATAAATAAAATTTCTAAAATTTCTGTAAATTATTTATAATATTCTCTCATAAAAAGCAATAAAATCTATTTATGAATAAAAATTATTTTTGAATAATAAACTAAATTTACTAAAAATAGAGTGATTATTTCATAATCATTAATTAATTCATTTTTATTGTGTAAAAACATTATATATATATATATTATAATGTAGTTAAAACTATTTATACGCACTAATTAAATGACAATGTGATAATTGTAAAATTAAATTATAATATTTCAATTTTATAACAAGATTTTTTTTAAACTATATATGGAATGTAAATAAAGTTATAAAAGAAATTATTGAGACATATATCATAAAATATCTTGGTGTTAGATTGTACCCCCACTTAAAATGAATTTTTCTCTTAAAATTTCATCGCTCTAATACAAAAAATTGTGGATATCTTTCTTTCATTGCATCCTCAGGTTCCAATTTAGCATTTTTCTAATTTATGGTTTTACACAAAATTTTAACCACGTGAGTGGTATTGTTTCGTTGAAATGTTTCTCTATGATTCAGAATCTCTTTTGGGTTTTTTTATAATATATATCTTACTCTAGTGGTAGGACCTATTAGTTCAGCACATGTGAAGGATTGGGTATGTACTTCCTTAGGAGTGATACATGGAACACGTTATAAATTAGAGAGAGGTTTGGTAGAATCACCAACATATAATATACCATCCCCACTAGGTTAAAAATAATAAAGGGGAAAATATTCTTAGGGTTTGGATTTACTTTGTTTTTGAATCTCATAAGCTTATTCTGTGGGGGAATTTGTAGGAATTCCTTTTCAGTAACTTTGATCTCAAGATCTCACATATGATTGTCAGCATACATTTTTATCAACATTGATCATCCTAGATGTGATTTTTATTAGATATGAATTTTTATGTCATTTATTTATATTTTTCAAGTCCAAATAGATTTTGTTATCCAATTTAATATTTGCATGTTATAGTTATAAATGTCTTTCCATATAGAGATTCATAAGGAGTTATCTGAATACTCAAGTGAAATATATTATTATAAGAAAACATTACTAGAGGAATGTGTTTTTTCCAAACACCTTTTATATCCATAGAAAAATATCTAAAAAATACTCTATGGTATTAATGGTTTTCTCAATCTATCCATCTATCTGATGGCAATAAGTAGTACTGATACACAACTCTGAATCCAAAGATTTTTTATGAATTCACTAAAACATGGAGGCAAACCTCAGATCCTGATCAGATACAATATAATATGGTACTCCATGAAACTATACCAATTTTTTAATTTAAATTATTGAATTTTGAACAAGATAGAAAACTCATCTGATGATAATGATGTTTACTGGATTCATAAGGTGATTGAGTACAATCCTAATAGAATTATGTCCTTTAGAAATTTTGGTATGTCTGATGAAAAAATCCATGGTGGTGTTTACTTATTTCAAATATAGTGTGGTTAATGGTTCTTACACCCCCTTAGACATATATATCTTAACCTTAACATTCTAACATACCAGTAACTATGAATAATTCATGGTAATATCTCTCTTCATTTTGCCCCGCTATAAATATTTATTCATATAGCTATACATCTTTGTACTTCTAGGATGTATAGAGAATTATAAACTGTGATGTTAATGTAATAATTAATTCATCAATTCTGTCATTTACTAGACACATACTCTATTCTTAAACCATATCATTCGATCACTATCATGGTTGAACTCATGAATACTCTTTACTTTCTTCTATAGTTATATATCGTCCCTTTGTCCCTCTATAATATTCACAGGGATGTATGGTTAAACATTCATCTAAGAAAGATATGATCCTCTCATTTCATCTATTATTAAAGTTTCATCATATAAAAATATTTAAGTATTGGATTTATTTCAATATCCATTATAGAAAAACCATCATGGTCCTTCTGACTTAAATCACCATTCACCATGTTCTCCTTCTCAGGGTTATAATTTATTGAGGAGTCATGATCTTTAATCAATTACAACCATCTTCTCAGTTTTATATTAAAATCTTTATGGGTGAAGATATACTTAAATTTTTTTTTATTTTTGTATATATATATAACATGATTCACCATAATGGCAATATCTTAATATATTCTATGAAAGAAATGTTTCTTCTAAGTCTAAATCATTATTCGGGAAATTTTTCTCATGTATTTTAAATTGGTGTGAGGCATATGTTATCACCATATAATTATGCATGAGGAGACATCCCAGAACATTATTTGATGCATCACTATAGATCACAAACCCTTCTCCACTACAGGGTAGTGTGAGAATAGGTGCACTAACGAATCTTCTCTTTAGTTACTTAAAATTCTCTTCACATTCATCTATCTACAATAAATTGACCCCCCCCCCCTTCCAAGTTGACATAGAGAGTGTATTAGATAGTCATGAGAATTGTCTCACAAGGTATATGTAATATCCATCTAACCCATGAAAAATGTGGATTTTAGTTACTATAGTTAGTCTAATACATCACTCAATAACCTTTGTATTTGAAGGATCCACGTATATACCCTCAATTGAGATTATATAACCCAAGAAGGAAACTTTATGAAGCCGAAAATCACACATGGTTTATTTTTCATACAATATATCCTTCTTTAAGGTATTCAACATAATTATCAAATGATATTTATAATCTTACTTTATCATTTAATATATAATAATATCATCTATAATGACTACCAAAAGTTGATCAAGGTATTATCTAAAGACATTATTCATTAAATCCATTAATATACAAGGGTAAATAGTAAATCTAAATGGAATCACTATAAATTCATAATGATAATTCCTCTTATTTAAGGTTATCTTGGGTATACCCTCCTTCTTAACCCTCAATTGATGATATCAAAAATGATGTTTAGTCTTGTAAAATTAATGATATCCTCATAATTGACCAAATAAATCATTGATATAGGGTAGATGTTAATTGATCTTGAGAGGGATCTTGTTTTATTCTCGATAATTAATGAAAAAATTCATTAACCCATCTTTCTTCTAAACAAAAAGAGCAGGTTCACCCCATTGTTCTTAATTATAGAATATGAATACCTTTTCACGATTGTTTATGTATTTCTTCTTCAATTCATACTATTAAATTGGTTATTTCCTATAAGGAGTCTTTAAAATATGTCTAGCACTCAGTATGAGTTCTATTAAAAACTCAACTTCATGATTCAGGGGAAGAATTGGATATTATTCTTGAATGGAATCAGAAAACTCCCATACAATGGGAATATCCTCAATGTTGATTTTCTACCCAACCAATTGATATAGATACCTTTTATATATAGGAATTAATACCATAAAGATAGAATTAATTTCCCTTGGAAGTTCATATTCACCCTCAGAGTGATAGAAAATAATAATAACATCATTCTTGAGATGTCTTAAATTATAAAATCTTATTTTCAATATCTAAGTCTTTAGGTATAACCTAGGTCATCCTTGTTCATTATCAAAATATTATGATGTTATCATGCACCTAGAATTACTCATAGGGTTTTCATTAAATTTCTCTCATCCTAATATCTAAAAATTGAGTAAATCTGTGCTCTGATACAAAATATAATGACTTAATAATTTCATACATAATTATTACATAATTAAAGGTTAATAATAAATATATAACAATATGATCCATGATTAAAAAATAAAGTTTTAGTGTCTTTAGATACTTGATAAATGAAAATCTTATATAGATACATTCTTTAATATCTATCATAATTCTCTTATCACTTTATACCCTTCTAGACATACCCTACTTTAAACCTTTATTTATAACCTATGGAAAGGAAACATAAGAATAGTTGAGATCATATTCTTGGTAAGGGTAAACAAGTGAGATTTCAATCGATTATCATGTGTAAGAATATGATAAGCATAAGGGTATGAGTTCAAGATTATAAAAAAAAAAGTTCATAACCAATATATCATGATCATAAACATGGTATATAGAATAAAACATTATCATTTAAAAATTCATTATTTATAATAGTGAGGAACCATCATAAAATAATCATGAACCATAATTTTATATCCAAACATTATCATTTAAAAATTCATTATTTATAATAGTGAGGAACCATCATAAAATAATCATGAACGATAATTTCACATCTAAATCATAAAAACATGACATAAAAATTGTGGTACAATCACATTCATAGAAACCATTTCATGTGATATGTTTAACTACTAATACCAAAAAATCATAGTGTATCGAGGATTAAAATATGTTTCCCAAATCATAACAGATCAATAATCACCCCTTATTTTCCATAGTGGATCATACATCCTTACCTATTTCACATAGTATATTAAGGATCCTTACATATTTCACATAGTTATCCCATGATTTATAAATATTTACCCAATTCATTGAAGGGATATATAATTTTGGGTCCAAAGTCACATAATTAAAAGCATATATATGTGTACCACAAGATCAAAAAAAATTATTATTGTTATTATATCATAACTCGTGTAAATAAAATGGGTTTTATAAACATTTCATAAATTTATCATAGAATAACCCATGGAAAATAAGTAGGTTTCATAAAAATCTCATAATCAAAAACATTAACCATCTGGGGAAATAAGGATTATATCATTGGATTATATCCCTAATAAATCATAGTTAACATAAAAATATTATGAACTTAGATAATAATCCTTTAAAATTTGCCTAAAATATCTCTTGAGGAAAATACCAAATTTATTTTGAAATCACTTTTTTAAAATATAAATATTTATAAAATATCAAGGAATTGTTTTATAAAATAACCTTGGAAACTTTTAGGGTAATCTTTAAGAAATTTATTATTCATGATAGTGGTGAATTATTTTCATGTCATACACTTTAAAATAAATATTCTATTCAAATTTTCAGTAAAAATTTGAAAAAACCTTATTCAGAAAATTATAAGAATATTTATTTGAAACTTTTTTAAATAAATACAAACATGGGTAAAAATTACATTTAAAAATAATTTTATAATAATTAAAAAAATTATTTATATTATTTTAATGAAAACAAAGACATGGTATAAAAATAGTCTCGATCAAATAGTAAAACATACTAAGTTTCCATAAAATATTTCTTATAGTTTCTTGATTACATAAAGTGAGGGAAATGAAAGGAAAACACGTATTATATAGAAAAAAACAGTGTAGAAAATTGAAATATATTTATTAGATAAGGATAATATAATTTCTTCAATGTAAATTCAATAATAAATAATACTGAATAAAATGTGGTTAATAAGTAAATCCCTTACCTCAATTCTTATCTTTCTTTATAACTATTAAAATATCTTATATAATAAATATAGATTTACTATAAATTTATTAAAAAATTATAAATATATCTATAATATAATATATGATTAATTTATGACATCTTATCACTCATTTATTAAATATTTTGGTTAAAATCACTATTTTGTTTGATAACCGCTTCATTTTTCATGCATGTTTTGGTTTGAGAATCTTGGTCCTTATAATTTGATCATAGTAAAATCATATCCAAATTTTTATTTATGATATGAATATTATATATATCTATTATATATATATTAAAATCATCCATAAAAGGTATTGCTAAAAAATGAACTACACCATTCATGGAGAGGTGGGTCATACATATGCATGAACGTTGTTTTCATTTTTTGACAGATGGAAAATTAATAAAAGTAATTAATAATTATCTATTATAGAATCATTATTATATCATATATATCATATATATTTGTTAAATATATCCTTATTACCATCCATGTAGAATATAAATGGAAAAAACCACATCGCTTCATGGAGGTGGTAGTCTAGACATACACATGAGTGATGTTATCATTTTCTAATGGATTGGAAGAAGGTGGGTATTGTTTGTTCCGTCATCAAAATAATTATTCAGGTTTTTTAAAATAAATAATTAATAATCTAATAATGGATAAAATATATTTATAGTTAGTATAATAAGAAATAAAATTGAAAATTATCAGTTAAGAGTTATACATCTTTGATGAGAAAGCTTCTTTGGATTACAAATTAAGCCTTGAAAGGATGGTGTTTTGGAAAGAAAAATAATCTAGGATGCATTGAAGAAATGAAGGATTATATTATATAATTTATTAGACATTTTATATTGCTAAAACATTGTGATAAGGGAGGAGAGAAGGTTCCCTTTTATAAGTGATGGGAGGAGCACTCTTGGAATTACTTAATGAATTAAATTAATAAAAATTAATTTTCAAGATAAAATGGATACAAATTGATATAATTAGAATATAATATGAATAATATTATAAATCATCTCATCCAATTAAATTTGAACAATTTTTGGTATTTTTTACCGTTATATATTAGTTTTAACCCTCATTAATTGTTTTGATAGTTATTATAAAATCAATGTTTTCTACTATCTAAGGGTTAAAAATGTTACCATAAAAATATGACCCATAAATGGACCATGGTAGTTATTTTAAAACATATAAAATTCACTTGTATGAATATATTATTTTTCTGAAATTTAAATCATTTAATAAAATATTATTTTTTATAAAATATTATTAATTTCATTTTTTGAACTATTCATTTAATGTGACTTTGAAAACAATATGACATCAAAGAAATTATAATCTAAAACATTAAAATCCATAATATGTTATACTTAACTAAAAAATTTTGGAACACAATAATTAACTCAAATTGTATTACTTTTAATATTTTTAAAATCATTTATTTTATTTTTCTCGAAATTGAATAAATAATGGGTCATCATTGCATAAGTATTTAATCTAGTTATTCAATCACTAAAAATTTATAATAAATTACAATTATAAAAAAGTAATTTATATCTAAAATAAATATTTAAAACCAAACATAGCCACTTTTTTATCCTTATGAAAAAATACATCATCCTATACTATTCATACATAAATATTTCATCTTTTTATATAAATATTCAATACATCTCACAAATACATGTCATAGGACCATAAATGTTTAGTCTGTTTGGAGACTAGATAATCAATATTATTATTTCTTGAAATATCATCAACATCTATAATAAAGATCTTCCCATATAGTACTCTTCTTAGACATACCCTACTTAAAACCTTTATTTATAACCTAGGGAAAAAAATATAAGAAATTATGAGATTAGATTCTTAGTAAGGATAAAAAAGGTACATATAAATGATCTCGAAGGAATAACATGAAAATAATTTTATTGAAACATGATATTAACGTTTTAAAATCATACATTGCATAAGAGAAATCATTATCTAGAGTCATGGAATAAATATTGTAAGTTCATAAGACATGAATCCTAAAAACATATAAGCCAAGATAGCATAACATATACATAGGAATGTGTGAAAACATAATCTTAAAACATTATGAACAATTATAGATTGAAACATATTCACTCATTATGTTAAGGACATGAAGTAAGGACCATGCATAAACTTATGGACATGAAATCCAAGTCCACGTGTATTCTTATGGACATGAAAGTCAATTCCATGCATAAACTTATGGGCATGAAATCCAGGCCCATTCTTAATCTTATAGAAATGAAGACTAGGTACACATATGAAATTGTGAACAAGTAATTAGGTTCACATATAACATATTTACTCATGATATATCCATCATTATGCAATTAATTGAAGTGATATATAATTCTAGACCCAACCATCACATAACTAAAAAGTATAGATGTGTAACATAAGATCATAAAACATTAATTATATGATAACCTATGAAAAGAAATATGTTTAATAATCATTTTATCATAACCCATCGAAATAAATGCGTTTCATGAATATTTTATCAATTCATCACATCAAAACATATGTAAATGGAATGGGTTTCGTAAACATATTGTCATCATATTCATAAACTTCTCAGACAAATAACAAGTATTGTATCTTAGAATCATAACCCCATTAAATCATAAATAACAAAAATGTATTTGATCTTAGAAAGAAAATTATGTTTAATGATCACTTGGAACATTCCTTGAGTAAAATATCTTTTCCACTTTAAAATCACATACTTAAAATCTTATAATTTTACAAATATTTAAGATAAAATATTATTTTAAACTAATCCTGGAAATATATAAAGGAATATTTAAATCCTTGAATAGTTATTATGGTAGGTACTATCATTTATTACTTACACGTTAAGAAAGGGTGCATTTAGCATTTTTTTTAAAAAGTATAAAGTTCCACATTCAGAAAGAGACAAGAAGACTCCTTTTAACCCATTTTTAAAAAAAATTAAAAATGGTTAAAAAATAATTTAACATATATTTTTATAATGATAATAAAATTCTTGAAATCATTTTAATAAAACATGGATATACAATAAAAAGTGTTTTCGACCAAAGAGAGAAATAATGTTTGTTTTCTTTAAAATATTATTTTAGAATATTGAGTACATAAAATGATGAAAATGAAAATAAGATATTTAATTTCCAGAAAAACCATATTATAATTAAAATATATAATTTCTTGAGATATAGATCATAATATTTTAGCATCAAAATCATAATCATAAATAATCTTGATAAATGATGAGATTACATCATTAAACCCTTCCCACTTTGATATCTATTGAATTATAATCACCATGAATGAAAAAACCATTGATGGATATGTAAATAACCATAACTCTCATAATAATAATTATAAAAGGAATTAATTCAATTTGTTTAAACCACAAAAAACAAACAAGTGGAAAATATGACTTTTTTCTGACAAAAATAAATGTGAGACAAAAATCCATTACCACATTGGTAACCATTGAATAATAATACCCCTAAAATAATAAAATAAAATAAAATATTAAATATCATAAATATAATTATATTCATTCTATAACATGTAAAATTTGAATTATGTGTACACACAAAATAAATTAGTGGTGAATAAGGAATATTTCTCCTATAAATAAAAGTTAGACATGAAATCCCTTACATTAAGTCTCAACTTCATTCGTACACATTTAAACATCCTATATAATAAATATAGGTTTATTATAAATATATTCTATATCCATGATCACATATATCATACCATATATAATTTTATTATAACCTTTCATCACCTGTTTATTAAAAATTATTTTTTAAAATAAATGTATCGGTTAATAATTTCTTTTTTCATGTATGTTTTAGTTTAGTAATTTTTTCCCTTATAATTTGATAATGGTTCCATCATATGAATAATTTTACTAAATATATAAATATCATATATAATCATTATATAAATATTTATATTAATATATAAATTTGACATAGAAAATTAATTACACCATTTTTGAAGACGGTAGGTCGTACGTACACATGAACATTGTTTCAATTTTATAAAATATATAATAAAAGAAAATTAAATTATTAATTAAACATAATATAATCATTTTCATATTGTAAATATCATACATATTAATTAAATATATCCTTATTATTATCCATTTCAAAATAAAATTAAAAACACATCACATCGCTTCGTAGAGGCGGTAATCCAAACATACGTATGAGCAACATTATAATTTTCCAGAAGATTGGAAGGTAATAAGGTAAATGTGTTATTATAATTAAATAAGTAAATTAATTTAATAAATATAATATATAAAAATCAAATCCATCATTATCTTCATCTTTGAAAGATAGTGATGAAAAATGAATTATATCAGTTCGTGAGGTGATAGTATGTCGTACACACGATCAAAAGATTCATTTACCATTTATTGGAAGAAAAGATTGATATAGGATATTAAATTAACATAATAATATCTAATTATATTATAGATAATGATATTATTATATCATAATAATTTAGAAATTATTTATGGAGGTGGAATAAGAAACAAAATATGAGTTCTCATTCAAGAACGACACCTCTTCTTCAGACAACCTCTTTAGGTTTTCCCCAAAAACCATCCTAGAAGGGTTTTTTGATCAGAACTAGGAATCAAGGTCATGTTTGTAAATGGAAGGAATATCTATTTTTTGGTATTGGATTAACCAAAATTAACTTTATTTTTTAAGTAAATAGGTGATGATATTATCTTTAATAAGTATGGGAGATGTACCACTAGGAAACTACTAGAAAATTTCCTAAAAGAATCAAAAATGATAGTCATTACTAAGAATAATGCTTCAAAATGTACATATATTCAAATTTTGGTTATTTTAATGTTTAAATAATTCCATAAAACAAGATTTTAAAACGTTTATTTGCAAAACATACACTTATAATTTGGATTAACCCCATGTAAACTAATTTTATCCTTAATTGTAGAAATTAATTTTTACTATTTTTACTATTCCTTATCAAAGAAAATTATGTTTTAATTATTAAATAATATTAATTATTCTGATTAAAATTATATAATCAATTTTAAAAAATTAAAATCATATAAGTGGTAGAATCTAATTTAAAATTAATCACATAGATATGACGAAAAAAACAGTTTTCCAAAGAAAAAGTTTTCTACAGTATAAAATGTTTTTATATAAATATTTAAGATAGAATTGATTAAAATTAAATAAATATAATTAATAATAATATAATTGAACTAATTTTACATTTAATACCATAAAAATTGAAATTTATCTTTATAAATTTTTTAAATACAAGGTATTTTTTCAGTAAAAACCAATATTATTCGCTATTCATCGAAATATAAATCTTTTCGGAAAATTATAAATGAATCACTATAAGTTAATTTCTCCATGTTGATTTAAAAAATGAATTTTATTTATCAAAAAAATTATAAAAATAGAAAAAAAATAGTGTTAAAATAAATACATAGAATGCAACGTAACATCTTTTTTGAAAAATTCTTTTTTTAATCATTAAACTAGATTTATAATTATACAATGTATATAAAAAATATTGGATGAATAATACACCGTTTTATTGAATATATATTATATATATTTTATTAAAATAAATCACTAATATTGAACAATTTAATTTATTTAAATAAAATCAATTGACGCACATAAAAACTGTTTTTCTGAAAAACATTTATTTTACTTTCAAATGATTTTT
Source organism: Viscum album (assembly GCA_963277665.1). NCBI lineage: Eukaryota > Viridiplantae > Streptophyta > Magnoliopsida > Santalales > Viscaceae > Viscum > Viscum album. The sequence goes on along the minus strand of OY728140.1, from coordinate 1,465,838,036 downwards.
ATTTTCATTTTTAATCAATTGATAACAAATGAATTTATTTTATTCATTTTTAAACCATATACATTTAATAATTTGTTTATTCCTAATCATACCCACCATTTTAATGTTTAGGTTATAATCAGGTTTAGAAAATAATATTAATGGAATATTATGGTTCACTAAGACTTAATGTTGCGTTTAACACAAGCTATCAAAGTAAATTAATATATTAGAAAAAATATTTCTTAAAATCTTATGGTGTTAAATTATTCCACATTTTATCAATCTTGTCCTTGAAATTTTATCTTCTTCTCCATGGGTTTTACTTTTAAAAATTATTTAATTATAAATCCACAATCTAATAAGGTTCAATAAATCATTCTCTTAAAAAGAGGGAAAATAAATTTTTAAGGTCATAAGGAATAACACATAACTAAATTTTTAAATTGGATAAAATTGATAGGAAGTGAATATATAAATATTTAAGAAAAAAATAACACTGATATAGTAATATATATGGATATAGAACATGGATAGGATAAATATAATCACCAAAAAGCCATAAATCAGTGATGGGGGAAAAGACCATTCATTCATCAAAAATAAAGGTAAATGTATAAAAAATTTATTTCAAGATCCTTATAATAATGTAGAATAATATTCATGATAATAAATACTTATTTGATTTCATTCCATTTTAAAAAAAAGTCTCATCCTTTGGTTGTACTTAAATCAATTTCCACTTCACCGGTTATTCCATGAAATGAATATTTAAGATGATTTTTTTCATGTCTGAAGTACTAAAATTAACATTTAAAGGATCATAATATCCATAAAAGGATGAAAATTTATTCCTCTTACTTCTATAAATTTATCAAAATAAATTTTTTTCATAAATTTTCTAATATGGATAAGTATAAAGAATTGGGTTCTAAAACATCAATAATAACACACAATGTTCAACTTTTGTGATCTCACATACATCCATGATCTACTTAAAAATTATCTTGAAATAATTTAAACCATTCATAAATTATCATAATAAAAATATAAATACCCAAATAATTTTCCAAAATTACATCAAATATTCTTCAAAAATATAATTCTTTCTTTATTCATTAAATAAGATCTTATATTAGACAAAAAAACATTTCCATTAGATTCTTGGGTTCACCCTTGAACTGATATATGATCTTAGGTTGATTTATAATATCAAATTTGATTTCATTATTTTATGATCTATATAGATAGAGATAATCAATGCTCAGAACCACATAAAAATATATGAAAGGATGAAAAATAAAATTTTCAAAGGTATACTTCATATAAACTCCAGAATGAAATTCCCAAGACTAGATTGAAGGTTAAACATTCCCAAATTATCTTGATTAAATTCATCTATTCTGATTACAAAAATATTTCATTAATCCTTTGTATTCAAAAGTTGTTGTGTCTTATTATCTTTATTATCCATTCTATTAGGAAATTGATTCTCATAATAGAAAAAATAATTCCATCTATGAAACTAATGTGTGGGTAGTGTATTCTATTGAACCCTCTCTTCATTAATTTCATTAACTGGGTTCTACACATTACTTAGATAGTCTTTTTCTTGATGGAAAAATTTTCCACACATAAAACATATTCATGTTCCTTTCAATTATTAACATGAGTGTTCCTTACAAAATTTCGTGAAAGTATAAAGTTGAAATATTTTCTTCCCTCATGTGATATGCCACAAAATCTTCTATGAAACTACATCTTTCTTTTATTATCACCAGAACCATGAGGGTTTCTAACTTCCATTTCCACTTTTAGTGCAAATCGAACGTCTTTTTCATAGCTTCCATAACCCCTTATATCTAATGAATTTTGAATAATTGTTTTAAACCCACTAAAAATGAATCAATTTTTCTTTTAGATATGATGATTAAAACACAATTATACCTTGAAATTATTGTAGAATTCTCCTCGAAGGTACCCATAGATTCATCATCATTCTTATTAAGAATAGGGCATTCCTTCTCCATTTTTATTTAAAATATGAGGGATGTAATTACTGAAAAATATACTCATAAAATCATCATATTTTATGGAGTCAATTTTATCCTCTTTTCGTATATTCTTAATAAAATTTAACCATTAATCTGTTTTACCTACCAAATGATAAACAGTTAGAACAACTTTTTCATGGTGATTAATGAAGAATGAAGAATATCTTTTTCATCACATTGATCCATTTATCATAAAACAGTGTATAAAGATTCCCATATAATTTTGTATAATTTTGTCACATAAAATATTCAATAACATATTTCTCCCTCTTTAGTAAATTCATAAGTTCAACATTACCCGTGTTACCACTTATATTTTGAGTGTTGAGTGAACATAGTCCAATAATATTGCATCTCATCTTCTAATTAATTTGGTTTTTAATGGGTATAGTCATTTTATTGGCCATAATATTTTCTTAAGATGATTCATTTGGGTTCAAATCATTTACTAAAACAAAAAAAATATAGTGTGAGAAACAATAATCATTTTGTAAAACCACATGATTAGGAAAAATTATTTATAGGATATCTTAATCAAGAAATCTTATTTTTAATCAATTGAAACTTTAGGTTTAACCTCTTTCATTAATGGTAATAATATATTCAAATACTTCATGATTGTTCATAAGGATTTTATAAATTTCCAAGACAAATCCCCTAGGATTTTCAAACAAGGTGTGTAGTAAGGCTCATTGTCATCCACTAGGTGATGATCGAGTAAAATAAAAATATGTCTTTCCCAGAGTTATTACCCCTAGGTAAAACTATTCTAGAGGCACATTCACTCATAGTATATATATGTGTGTGAATTTATTCCTTAGAAAACCACATAATCTATTCCTGACCAAAAAAATAGGATGTTATCTTATTCTTAGACTAATACCCAGGGTTTTCAATGTGGTCCTATAAACCTAATCTGCAATGATTTGATAAACCTATCAAATTATTCCATCTATAGTGACCCCAAAATGTTATAAAAAAATATTAAATATTATTAGTTGAATATTAAATATGTCTCACAAATACATTTCTGATAGTTGTAAAGGTTTAGTGTCTTTAAAGACTAGATACTCAATCTTCTTATTTATTTATGTTTCTTCAACAACTCCAATAAAGATATTATCACATAGTACTATTCTTAGATATACCATACTTAAATCCATTCATCATGAAATGGGGATAGTAAATATAAGAAATGGTGATCTTTGATTCTCTATAAGGGTAAAAAAGGGAGATATAAATGATCACATAATCATAACATGTGTAAAATGATATAAGAACATGAACTTATCATTTGAAAATCATACCAAACATAACAAAAATCATAATACTGAGTCACATAATAAGTATTAGTAGTTCATAAAACATGAATCATAAATTAATATAAGAAAATAAGACTTTAGATTATAACATATACAAAGGAATGTGGAAAAAATAATATTATAATATTGTGGATATGTATAAATAGAAACGGTTCACTCATTAAGTAATGTACATGATGTTTGGCCCTCGCATAAACTTATGGACATGAAAGCCAGGTCCACGCATAATATTATGGAAATAAAATTTAGGAACACTCATAAACTTATCCAAATGAAAGACATGACAAAACATAATCTCATAGACATGAAAACCAAGCCCACATCTGAAATTGTGAACAAGAAATTTGTTTTACCTATCAAATATTTACTCTTGAGTTGTTCATCTATACCAAATGCATTTGAGGGCTATATATTCATCAATTACCCATAAAATAATTAAAATAATATATTTATGTGCCATAATATCATAAAAAAAATTATCATATAAGAAACCATGAATAGAAATAGGTTTCATAATAATTTCATCATAACTCATCAAAATGAAATGGGTTTCATAAAAATTTAATCAATTCATTACACCATAACCCATGTAAAAGGAACTCATTTTGTAAATATATTTTAATCATAAATATATTTTAATAATATTCTTACAAAATCCATATAAATAATAAATATGTTATCCATGGGTCATATACACTCTAAATAATTGTTAACATCAAATTATTTCATCTTAAATGGAAAATAATTTTGAAATATTTCTTAGAACATTTCTTGAGGAAAATATCCTTTTAACTTTGAAATCAATTACTTAAAATCTGAAAATTTACTAAATATTGAAGAAAAAAATTTATTTTAAAAAAACCATAGAAACTTTTAAATTTATATTTAAATCATTTATAAGTCAACATATAATGGAATCCAGTTCATTCCATACACATGAAATAAGTAATTCCTTTCACTTTTTTGGTAAAAAGTCAAAAGTACAATGTTTGGAAAGAGATAAGAAGATTTCTTTTAAAAAAATTATAAAATGAAAAACAGGGTTAAAAATAATTTTAAACAATCATATTATAATATTAAAATTATTATTTAAAACATTTTAATCAAATATAGATATAAATAAAAAATTCTACCGAAGATAGAAATAAAGTTAGTTTTCCTTAAAAACATTATTTTTTATTCTTGAGTACATAAAAAGAAGAAAATGAATGAAAAAAAATTCAATTTCAAAAAATTAGAAAAGGATAAAAAATCATGACTTTATTGAGAGATATTAATAATATTTTATCAACATAACCATAGTTATAAAAAATCCTGATAAATGTTGATATTGTAACATAAAACCCTTAATACTTTGGTATCTTTTGAATCGTAAGCCCTATGGAATAAAGAACTATAATTTATATGTAAATATTTATAACTCTCATAATAATAATAATTAAATTAATTCATGTGTATTTTATACATCACATAAAAGAAACAAGTTTTAAATTTGGAATTAGTCTCACAAATATAAAAGTGAGACGAAAATCCCTTACAACTTTAGCAACCATTGAACAATAAACACCATGAAATAACAACATAAAATTAAAATTTACATATAATTAATATAATTATATTCATGATATAACATTTCAAATATATATTATATACACAACACAAAATAAACGAGTGGTGAATATGAATATGTCTCCCAGAAATAAAAGTTAGACTAGAAATCACATACCTTAAGTGTCGAATTCCATTGTTCATGTACAGACCTCCTATATAGTAAATATAGTTTTATTGAAAATATATTAAAGAACCTTAATCATTTATATAATATCATATATTATTTACTTGTAATCCTTTATCACCCATTTATTAACAATTCTTTTTTAAAATCAATATATCATGTAACAACTACTTCGTTTTTCCATGTATGTTTTGGTTCTATAATTTGAGTACTTTTACTTTTACCATCATCCCATAATCTCCATAATTTAATTAATGTTATAAATATTATATATAATAATTATATAAATATTTATATTCATCCATAAAAGTAGATATAGAAATATTAAATACATCGTTCGTAGAGATAGTATGTCGTAGGTATGCATGAACTTTGTTTCCATTTTCTCAATGGATAGAAAAAAATGAAAGGTAAAAATTAAATAACTTTTATAGAATAATTTTAATGTCATATATATAATATATATTCATTAAATATAACCTTATTATCATCCTCTTTAAAATAAATTGAAAAATATATCACATATCATTGTATAGGTGGTAGTCCACACATACGCATGAGCGACGTTATAATTTTCCAATAGATTTCAAGTAAATATGGTAAATGTTTTATAAGAATTACATATTATATTAATGTAATCAATATAATATATAAATATTAAATCCATAATTTTCTTTATATGTGATTTGTGGTGATGGAAAACTATTTACATTAGTTCATGAGGTGGTAGTCCGCAGTAAACATGATCGACAGTTTCATTTCCCATTTAATGGAATAGGAGATAAATATAGGGTATTAGATTAAAATTATAAATTATCAAAGTATTATATATAATTATTATACTATATCAAATGTTTTTAAAAATATTTGAATGAGGTGTAAAAATAAATAAAACAGAAATGGTTGTTAAGAATGATACCTCTTTTTTCAGACAGGCTCTTTATATTTGCACTAAGAGCCTTCCTGGAAGAGTTTTTAAACCAAACCAATGATTCTAGGTTTTGGGGATGGAATTATAGAATTTATTTGGGTATTTATTGTCTGAAATTTATTGATTTATAATTTTATATATGATTGGAGAGGATATGTTGTTTTATAAGTGAGGGAGAGGGCCCAGAAGGAATCCACTTGGAAATTTCCTTAAAGAATCCAAAATGATATAGTCATTACCATGAATAATGATTCTAAATGGATATTTATTAGAATTTTGGATTTTATAATGTATAAATATTTACATCTAATAGGATTTGGACGTGTTTATTTGAAAACAATGCTCTTATATTTTCGTTTAACCCCCAGTAAACCCTTTTTAACATTAACTCCATTAATTAATTTTTATTTTTTAGCAATTAATTTTTAAAGAAAAATTAGTTGGGCTTATTAAATAATATAAATTATGATTATTCCACCAATTTAATCCATTTTATCAAATTTAACATAATTTGAAGAATTTGATATAAAATTAGACCCACAAACGTGATGAGAAAACAATTTTGCATAGAAAAGTTATCATTAGTTTAAACAGTTTTTAAATCAAAATTGAATATAGAATTAATCCAAATGTACTAAATTTTATTAAAAATAATATTATTAAAATAAATTTTATTTTAATCCCATATGAAAACAAAATGTAAGTTTGTGAAGTCTTTAAATGAAAAGGCATTTTTTAATAAAAATCAATATTTTCTCTATTCATTCGGAATATTATTATTTTCAGAAAATTATTTAAATTTAAGTGAAATAAAATTTTTACTTATTTATTTAAAAAATATAGATTATTTTATTACATAATTATTCTAAAATTATAAAAAAATAGTTTTAAAATAAGTGTGTAGAACGTGATGAAAGTATTTTTTTTTGAAAAATACATTTTTTAACATCAAACTAGATTAATTCTTATCTCATGCTTATAAAAAATATTGGATGAGTAGTAAAAACATTTAGTCGAATATATATTTTGTAAATTTCATTAAAATAATTCAATAATAGTAAATTATTTAATTTATTTAGCTAAAACACTTTGTGTGCATAAAAACATCTTTTCATAAAAAAAATCTTTTACTTTAAAATTATTTTTATTTTTATTTCTAATAAATTGATAAAAATTAATTTATTTTATTAATGTTTAAAAAATATAATTTTCATAATTTATTTAGTACTATCCACACCAAACATTTTAATGGCCATGTTATAAAGATACATCTTAAATAATAATATTAATTGTATATTGTGGTTCAGTAAAACTCAGTGTTGTGTGTAACTCAAGCTATCAAAGAAATTAAATGTATTTGAAAAATATATTTCATAAAATCTCAGGGTGTTACAAAAAAAATTGAGATATTAAATTCAGGAAATAGCGAAATTATTTATTTATTTATTTCCTAATATAATAAAAAGATAAATATCAAATAATAAAGCCATAAAGTGGCCATATTTTAAAGAAAATGATGAGAATGATAAAACCACCCTGATCCAATATAATAAAATAATGCTTTCTAAAAATTTCAATCCTTATACAAAAAAATAAACGTTATATTAAACGCTTTACCCATACTAAGGTGAAAATTATTTACTAAATATATAATGCATAAGGACCAAAAATAAAAGTTTCATATTTACCAAAATTTATCCTCCTAATTATAGATATGAAATTAATTGTATAAAATTCATTTCAAATTAGTGGAATAATTTAATTTAATATTAAACTAGCCAAATGAGAATAAAAATGGTTTTCTATAAAAAAAATATTCTCAAGTATAAAAAGTTTTTATACAAAAATATAATATAATATTTATTATAATAACATTAATTGGGTTATTCATAATATAAGTGAAATAATTTTACTTCTTAATACATTTAAAACACAATAATACTTTGTAAATTCTTGAAACAAAAATATAATCTTTAATAAAAATAATGATTTTTCATTATCATTGAAAAATAAATATTTTTTTAAAAAAAAAATCAAACTATACTAGTTTTGATTTGATGATTTTAAAAATTATATATTTTTTATAAAATAAAATTAATAAAAGTTTGATAAGTTTTTTATAATATTCACTAAAAAAGAAATAATAATCAATTTTTGGAGAAAAAGTATTTTTGAAGAGTAAAATTATTTTACAAAAAAAAATATATGTGTATTTATTTATAATTAATTAATAAATTTTAATTGATTATGACCTTTATATATATTTCATAATGTATTCATTACTACTCATACCATCCAAATCATCAAAAAAGTGATATCTTTCACATTAAATGATAATATTCGAATAGTATAACATAGTTTTTTTAAACTCTGTGATACATTTAATGAAGCTATCAATGAAGTAAAATTTATTTATATAGTTCTATACCAGAAATGTTACAGTGTGGCAATCAGGGTTGTTAATCATGTTTGTCTACCAATTCTCACTCAATAGATCTTCTATTGGTGGTGGATATAGAAAGGCATAACTCTAACTTTGATCTTACTCTACATGTCTCATTTAAGATCCTGATCTTAAATAAATCCATTATAAATCATTTATAAGGTATATCATATCATTAATCCTAAACATATAATTGATCACAATCATGTTACCATAAGTAGTGTCCAATAACCTCTGTAGAGACCCAAAGCCTGACGTACATGAACATTACATTACTTTTGCGGAATACTTAGTACATAACAAAAATATACACACAAGGATCGTAATAGTTTAGTGTCTTTGGAAACTCGGAACGTAATCTTCTAATCCTGGTGAAAGATCTTCAAAATCTCCCCCAAAGATCTTCCTTTTTTTTACCTAAAACCTTTCTTTATATCCTGGGGAAAAGAAAACATAAAAGGGTGAGCTCAAATGCTCAGTAAGGGTAAACAAAAGAAATATCAATCACATAATTTTCATAAGAACATAACATTTTTGGAAATCTTAACCTGCAAAAGAGAGCATAATTTCATAACATGGGATAAATCATAGTAGTGAAAATGAAACCCTTACTTAAAACATTACTCATTGTGGCATACACACATAATCATAGAGAATCATTTCTTGTTAGTCAAGACTCATTGCCAAGACTATCTTAGTGGACAAAGTCCCTTTCTGAATCGAGTAATCCTCGTTTCAGTCCTGTTTCACTGAACCGGTATAACCTACCATTCCAGCCATGTCTATCTCATGAGATATGAAATCTTTACCCAATGCATTGGAGGGAGATATAGGTCCCACCCATCTCTTAATGAATCCTTTCTTATGTGTGCCACAAAATCATAAATCATACATCATTGCATAACCCATGTAATAAAAATGGGATTCTTAAACAACATGACATCATAAAACCATTCATATAAGATAAAGGAATTCATAAACATAATTTCATCACAACATAGTCAAATCAATGTAAAAATATGGATAGAAACAGAACCCTTTATTATCTTTGATGGAAAATAATTTTGATAAAACACTTGAATTGAATTCTTGAGGAAAATATCCTTTCTTCTTCAAAATCAATTTCTTTTCACAAAACATCATGCAATTTTAAAAGAAAGAGATTTTATTGAAAATAGTCATGAAATCTTTTAGAGGAAGCTTCATGAAAATAAGGCTTTATAAAATAGTAGAAATCCGTTCGTGCCGTATAAGTTAAAAAAAACATTCTTCGTACTTTTGTCGGAAAAGTCAAAAAGTACCTCGTACGGAAAAACGACAAAAGATTCCTTTCATATTATTTACTAAAAACTCACCTAAGGGTAAAATTGGATTTAAACTATTGCAAGTGGATGGAAACAATATTACATATTGAGGGAACATGGATGTGGATGATAAAATACACCCCAGTAAATACTTACGAATAAACAATCTCGGATAAAAATGAGCTTGTGATATTTCCCTTACCTTAGGTCCGACTTGCTTTGTAAGTGTCCGAACCTCCTGTATAATGATTTAAATCATGTTATTGACTTATTAAAGAATCATATTCATTGTTATGATATCATATATGGTTCACTTATGACATTATATTACCCGTTCTTTTGTAAATTCCATGTTAAAGAAGCGTTTTGGGTAAAATCGTTTCATTTATCGTAGGTGTTTTGACTTGTTGTTCTTGACATCATTATTACTTATATCATGATTTACTTACTTCCAGAATATAAAATATGATTTATATATCATATATATTCAGTATATATATATATAATAGGTAGATAAATAAAATGAAAAACACCGTTCATGGAGACGGTAGTCCGTACGTACGCATGAACGCTGTTTTCCTTTCCTTATTGTCTTGAAATGGAAGTAAGTAGATGACATACATATGTATATATATAAATAAATCCAGTAGCTTTATAATTTCATATATTTCATTATTATTTCTTATATATACATTATAATCATTCTTAAATGGTTAACATGTAGAATGAATCTCATCGCGTCGTGGAGACGGTATTCCGTACGTACGCACGAGCGATGATATCATTTCTATAAATATTTAATTGAATTGGAGTGGATTATACAATATATCAGAATCAATATGATGTTGTAATAACTATGTATAGTTATTCTTTACACCATTATACCCATCCATGTAAGGAAAATAGATTACACCACAGCGTGGAGACGGTATTCCGTACGTACGCACGCGCGGTGATTTCTTTTTCCGTAGGATGGATAGATGGTGAAATAGGGTTGTTTCATACTTATAATAACATATCAGTATATGAGTGATACTGATGTTATTACTTCATAATGAAACAACCTAAGAAGAAGAAGTGGAAGAAGAAATAAAGATGAAAGAATTGGTAACGGTAATTACCTCTTCTTTGAAGTGCCTCTTTGAGACCTCCTCTTAGGGCAGTAGAATTGGTCTTTGAGGAAGACCAGAACCTCTAGGATGTTTCTAGGGAAGTGGAGAAGGGATTTTGGCAGGGGTTGTCCGAGCTTGAGTGCTCAAATTGGTGTGAGGAGGAGGGGGAGGAGGTGTCCTTTTATAAGGAAGGAGAGGGGCACCTTAGGAATATCTCAAAATATTATTTTATATTAAAGTCAAAATCGGTTTATAATGGTTCCAAAGGGTATTATTTCGAAGCAAAGGTGGGGAGGGGTCGAAATCCTATCAACCAATAGAATTTAGACAAGTTTAGGATATTATTTTAACCTTATCAATTAAATTTAACTCTAAGTTAAATAATTTAACTTTTACCATGTCTTTTTGTTTTCTTTCACTATATGGTTAATAAACTTACTATAACATGCCAAACGAACCCCAAATTGTATATTATTAATACATATATCCTTATCTAAGTCATTTGGCCGAACCTTAGATTTTTAGGAATAAAATAACAATTAATAATATAATATTTGATTTAAAAACTATTTTGTGTCAATTTTGACACTATTTGATATATGATTTTTGTGAAAGTCATAAAAGAATTATATGTTCTAACCAAGTTGATTAAATCAACACTAATATATCATAGTAACCTAGAAAATTAGTGGAATGCATAAAAAGTCTTAAATTACATTTATTTTGGTATTTATATTATCAATTATGTCAATATTTCATTAATAAGATAATTACTGCATCATTTTTGTGTCATAAATAAATTATATTATTTGATGTCTAAAAATTACAAATAAAATACCATCATGTATGAAATCTTGTTAGCTTTCTAATGAATATTTATAGTCGAATTTATATTATGTATAACCCCATATTAAAAATGATTTACTTATTAAACTTTGATTTTAACTATTTTAACCCTTCTTTAAATAAATTAATAATAAATGTCCTAATCTAATCCAAGTGGGCCTAAATGGTCATATTTTATTCCTAAGTTTGTTTTTGGTCGAATTACACTTGTCCAATAGAATTAGTACATGTGTTAGGGTAATATTAATATCATATTTACCCTTAGTTACCCTATTTACTATTAACCGTGGTAAAAAAAGTAAAAAGTTACTATTCACCAAAAAATTATTTTCATCTCATTGAACCACATTTTAGTCCTTGATATTAACCGTGTCTCTCGGATTTTCGAAATTCTATTCACAGAAGCGGTAAAATTAAGTTTTATGCAAAATTCAGTTTATAACCTACCACTTAGTAGTTTCACTATTCATCAAAAATTGATGTTTTTCAGAAAAATGCCAAAATTTCATCCCAAGCTATATTTCATATTCCGAATTTAAAAATGAAGTCTATTTTACCAAATTCATAACATAAAAGTTGCATTAATTAATTTTATAATTAAATCCCGCTGTTAAAACAAATAGCGTGTTTTTAAGAAACAATATCTATCAAAAGATTGACACTTGTTTATGTCTAGTTTAAATGTGAAATTACATACAAGGACCAACATTGTATTAAATTGTTAAAATATATTCTAAATATACTTTAAAACCACTCAAATTAATGATTTATCACTATTAATTATTTCGATTAAAAAATTTGTTTTTAATTATAATTTAGTAATTTTCACTATTCATCAGAATATGAAAGTTATCCGAAATGTACCAAAATTTCACCTTAGGCTAAATTCGATACTCCGAATCCAAAAATGAAGTTCATTTTGAAAAATAAGATTTACAGAATTTTAAAAAGTTGTTATTACTATTCATACCGGCTAGTTTTAATAATATTTTAATAGCATATCGTTGTTTAGTGAAACTCGGTATTGCGTATTACACACGCTATCGAGGAAGGTCGCGATTGCGTGTAATGCAAGGCAAGTCAAGGATGCGTGTTGTGCAAGCTCCTTTTGGTGTAGCGTACAACACAAGACTTTAATAAAATTAAAAAGAATATTTTTTTATAAAATCTTGGGCTGTTACATTCTACCCGCCTTAAAATGAATTTCGCCCTCGAAATTCGTCGGGGTTATAAATGGTTTACTATTCGAAAGTTTCTTTAATAGAAACCCACATCGTAAAAGGTAATACCAAAACTTGGCTTTATAAACTAAAGTATGAAATGTAACGATTACCCAAATAAACTAATCACTGGGTTTCCACATAGGTGAAAATATGGATATGGAAGATAAATCTAACCATCATGTTCTGATGGAGAGTGGTAGAGAACATGGCTATGGAAAATCCAGTAATCACAAATCCATAGATTTGTGATGATATAAGGTACCATATGATTCATCAGGTATAAGATCACTAGGACAACATTTTTGGTTTTCAAGATCATTTCCCTAAAGTTGAAAATTTGCTTAGAATAAATACTTACTTTATTTTGGTACAATCTCACTTTTGTTCGTGCCTTGAACAATTTCTACTTCATCTCTTAAATAAATGAAGTTGAATTTGTTATTCGTGTAGTGTTAGCAGATCATGTGATAGAATGACGGGTCATTCCATCTGTCTCAAACAAAAGGTAAGCAAAATTTATTAAATATACATAAGTCATTCTATAGTGAGATTAATCATATATAGTTCCTAAAATGGACTTATACTTCATATATCATACTTCTTAATATAATAAAACTAGTTTCTACTAAACAGGGACTTCCTGTAGGTCAGTGGTAGGCGATAAAGTCCAGTCGCACTTTGGTTGTGGGTTCGATTCCTACAGCCTTGTCCGAAGCGATGGGCTGTCGCCCGTCCTGCAGGTTGTCCCTTTTTCTAAAACTACGTTACTATAACATCCCATCAATAATATCGAAAAAAACTTCTATCCTTAAACAATACTAACTTATGTCCAACATAATCCATTCCAATCTTTAGGCTTATCCATAATACTGCAGTCCATTCTCATAACATAGTGGAAACGATTACCAGAGATTTAATACCATCGTTGATCCCCATATATCATAAGATATGTTATGTTGGTCACATTCCAAACATTCAAAGGCCTTAATCTTGTACTCTCTTGAATACCCATTGAACCTTATTGAAAACACGAATTCTATTAAAAGTTAACTCTTTCCACATACAAAAATCCTCAAAATTCTATATACTAACACCATGATATCACTTAGTCCTTATATCAATCATGAGCTCATGAATACTATTAAACATTTCATTTTCTCGTCTTCATTATGCGCATATCATCTTATTTCCAAAAAATATCTCAATCACTTTGAATACCACATCAATAAATTTTTCAATACTCAGTGATACAACATTATTTTGGAATCCCATTACATAAACACTTAATCATTCCACCACATCGTTGTCATATTCAACATTGCCAATAGTGATCGCATGTGATTTCCCTTTGTCCTTTGCCTTCAGTGGTTGCTCATGTTGATCATCACTAACCCTTGGATTAGGGCAATTATTAGCATAATGCCCCATTTCCTTGCACTTGAAGCATTGAAGTGTTGGCGGTGCGTTCTCTACAGTGTTTGCTTTATTCACATCATTAGAAACCCTTTTTCCATTACTTCGACACTCAGCTGCTCGATGACCTTCTTTTCCACACTTAAAACATTTTCTAGTCCCTTTTAGACAATCTCCACCATGCTTCTTTCCACACTTTGTGCATAAGGAAACATTCATCTTCTTTTCACCATTATTCTGAGATTTCTCCTTGAACTCCATCTTTCGTTTCTTGTCAAAACCATGAGATGGATATGTAACACCAACTTCCATTTCTACCTTGATAGCACAACGCACAATTTCTTCATAGCTACTGAAGTCTCTTATAGCTAATGCCCTTCGAAGACTTGGTTTTAAGCCACAGAAAAATCGATCAACTTTACTTTCAGGTTGGATGATAATTCCAGAAGCATACCTTGCAAGTCTTGTAAAATTTGCTTCATAGGTACCAACAGATTCATCATCCCTTTGCTTCAGTTCAAGAAATTCTTTCTCCATCTTTGTTCGAAGAATACGAGGGAAGTACTTACTGAAAAACAAGTTCTTGAACTCGTCCCATTCCATGGACTCAATTTCATCTCTTGGCCTCGTATTCTTGATAAGATTCCACCATTGATCAGCTTCACCTTCCAAACGATATACTGCTAAGATGACTTTATCATGTTCAGAACATTGAAGAACTGAAAATATCTTTTCAGTAGTACTGATCCATTGTTCAGCCACAAGTGGATCAGAAGACCCACTGAAAGAAGGTGGACGTTGCCTCATGAAGGACTCAATAGAATATTGTTCCCTTCTCTGATCATTTGGAAGTCCAGAATGATTCATAGCTTGTGTAAGTATAGCAATAAGATTTTGCACTCCATCTCCCATAACATTTGTTTGTTCAGGAGGGCAATCATTGCATTGTCCATTGCATTGATCAACACGGTTCCTTCGGGTTCCAGCCATCGTCTAAAACCCAAAAAGAATAGTGTGAGAGGCAAAAATCATTCTAGGGAAAACAACATAATAAAGGGGGAGTACCTTCAATATCCAACATCTTAGGTTTAATTCTATGATCGTTAGCGTAATTCTATTACTATAACCTATACGTATACTTATCCCTAGGGACATCCCTAGACATACCTTAGAAATATCTCTAGGGATCTCACTAACGTTTTCGTATCCTAGTTTCCAAAGGTTGACTAAACCTTTCCACTGATACCAACTGTAGAGACCCAAAGCCTGACGTACATGAACATTACATTACTTTTGCGGAATACTTAATACATAACAAAAATATACACACAAGGATCGTAATAGTTTAGTGTCTTTGGAAACTCGGAACGTAATCTTCTAATCCTAGTGAAAGATCTTCAAAATCTCCCACAAAGATCTTCCTTTTTTTTTTACCTAAAACCTTTCTTTATATCCTGGGGAAAAGAAAACATAAAAGGGTGAGCTCAAATGCTCAGTAAGGGTAAATAAAAGAAATATCAATCACATAATTTTCATAAGAACATAACATTTTTGGAAATCTTAACCTGCAAAAGAGAGCATAATTTCATAACATGGGATAAATCATAGTAGTGAAAATGAAACCCTTACTTAAAACATTACTCATTGTGGCATACACACATAATCATAGAGAATCATTTCTTGTTAGTCAAGACTCATTGCCAAGACTATCTTAGTGGACAAAGTCCCTTTCTGAATCGAGTAATCCTCGTTTTAGTCCTGTTTCACTGAACCGGTATAACCTACCATTCCAGCCATGTCTATCTCATGAGATATGAAATCTTTACCCAATGCATTGGAGGGAGATATAGTTCCCACCCATCTCTTAATGAATCCTTTCTTATGTGTGCCACAAAATCATAAATCATACATCATTGCATAACCCATGTAATAAAAATGGGATTCTTAAACAACATGACATCATAAAACCATTCATATAAGATAAAGGAATTCATAAACATAATTTCATCACAACATAGTCAAATCAATGTAAAAATATGGATAGAAAAAGAACCCTTTATTATCTTAGATGGAAAATAATTTTGATAAAACACTTGAATTGAATTCTTGAGGAAAATATCCTTTCTTCTTCAAAATCAATTTCTTTTCACAAAACATCATGCAATTTTAAAAGAAAGAGATTTTATTGAAAATAGTCATGAAATCTTTTAGAGTAAGCTTCATGAAAATAAGGCTTTATAAAATAGTAGAAATCCGTTCGTGCCGTATAAGTTAAAAAAACATTCTTCGTACTTTTGTCGGAAAAGTCAAAAAGTACCTCGTACGGAAAAACGACAAAAGATTCCTTTCATATTATTTACTAAAAACTCACCTAAGGGTAAAATTGGATTTAAACTATTGAAAGTGGATGGAAACAATATTACATATTGAGGGAACATGGATGTGGATGATAAAATACACCCCAGTAAATACTTACGAATAAACAATCTCGGATAAAAATGAGCTTGTGATATTTCCCTTACCTTATGTCCGACTTGCTTTGTAAGTGTCCGAACCTCCTGTATAATGATTTAAATCATGTTATTGACTTATTACAGAATCATATTCATTGTTATGATATCATATATGGTTCACTTATGACATTATATTACCCGTTCTTTTGTAAATTCCATGTTAAAGAAGCGTTTTGGGTAAAATCGTTTCATTTATCGTAGGTGTTTTGACTTGTTGTTCTTGACATCATTATTACTTATATCATGATTTACTTACTTCCAGAATATAAAATATGATTTATATATCATATATATTCAGTATATATATATATAATAGGTAGATAAATAAAATGAAAAACACCGTTCATGGAGACGGTAGTCCGTACGTACGCATGAACGCTGTTTTCCTTTCCTTATTGTCTTGAAATGGAAGTAAGTAGATGACATACATATGTATATATATACATAAATCCAGTAGCTTTATAATTTCATATATTTCATTATTATTTCTTATATATACATTATAATCATTCTTAAATGGTTAACATGTAGAATGAATCTCATCGCGTCGTGGAGACGGTATTCCGTACGTACGCACGAGCGATGATATCATTTCTATAAATATTGAATTGAATTGGAGTGGATTATACAATATATCAGAATCAATATGATGTTGTAATAACTATGTATAGTTATTCTTTACACCATTATACCCATCCATGTAAGGAAAATAGATTACACCACGGCGTGGAGACGGTATTCCGTACGTACGCACGTGCGGTGATTTCTTTTTCCGTAGGATGGATAGATGGTGAAATAGGGTTGTTTCATACTTATAATAACATATCAGTATATGAGTGATACTGATGTTATTACTTCATAATGAAACAACCTAAGAAGAATAAGTGGAAGAAGAAATAAAGATGAAAGAATTGGTAACGGTAATTACCTCTTCTTTGAAGTGCCTCTTTGAGACCTCCTCTTAGGGCACTAGAATTGGTCTTTGAGGAAGACCAGAACCTCTAGGATGTTTCTAGGGAAGTGGAGAAGGGATTTTGGCAGGGGTTGGCCGAGCTTGAGTGCTCAAATTGGTGTGAGGAGGAGGGGGAGGAGGTGTCCTTTTATAAGGAAGGAGAGGGGCACCTTAGGAATATCTCAAAATATTATTTTATATTAAAGTCAAAATCGGTTTATAATGGTTCCAAAGGGTCTTATTTCGAAGCTAAGGTGGGGAGGGGTCGCAATCCTATCAACCAATAGAATTTAGACAAGTTTAGGATATTATTTTAACCTTATCAATTAAATTTAACTCTAAGTTAAATAATTTAACTTTTACCATGTCTTTTTGTTTTCTTTCACTATATGGTTAATAAACTTACTATAACATGCCAAACGAACCCCAAATTGTATATTATTAATACATATATCCTTATCTAAGTCATTTGGCCGAACCATAGATTTTTAGGAATAAAATGACAATTAATAATATAATATTTGATTTAAAAACTATTTTGTGTCAATTTTGACACTATTTGATATATGATTTTTTTGAAAGTCATAACAGAATTATATGTTCGAACCAAGTTGATTAAATCAACCCTAATATATCATAGTGACCTAGAAAATTAGTGGAATGCATAAAAAGTCTTAAATTACATTTATTGTGGTATTTATATTATCAATTATGTCAATATTTCATTAATAAGATAATTACTGCATCATTTTTGTGTCATAAATAAATTATATTATTTGATGTCTAAAAATTACAAATAAAATACCATCATGTAGGAAATCTTTTTAGCTTTCTAATGAATATTTATAGTCGAATTTATCGTATGTATAACCCCATATTAAAAATGATTTACTTATTAAACTTTGATTTTAACTATTTTAACCCTTCTTTAAATAAATTAATAATAAATGTCCTAATCTAATCCAAGTGGGCCTAAATGGTCATATTTTATTCCTAAGTTTGTTTTTGGTCGAATTACACTTGTCCAATAGAATTAGGACATGTGTTAGGGTAATATTAATATCATATTTACCCTTAGTTACCCTATTTACTATTAACCGTGGTAAAAAAAGTAAAAAGTTACTATTCACCAAAAAATTATTTTCATCTCATTGAACCACATTTTAGTCCTTGATATTAACCGTGTCTCTCGGATTTTCGAAATTCCATTCACAGAAGCGGTAAAATTAAGTTTTATGCAAAATTCAGTTTTTAACCTACCACTTAGTAGTTTCACTATTCATCAAAAATTGATGTTTTTCAGAAAAATGCCAAAATTTCATCCCAAGCTATATTTCATATTCCGAATTTAAAAATGAAGTCTGTTTTACCAAATTAATAACATAAAAGTTTCATTAATTAATTTTATAATTAAATCCCGCTGTTAAAACAAATAGCGTGTTTTTAAGAAACAATATCTATCAAAAGATTGACACTTGTTTATGTCTAGTTTAAATGTGAAATTACATACAAGGACCAACATTGTATTAAATTGATAAAATATATTCTAAATATACTTTAAAACCACTCAAATTAATGATTTATCACTATTAATTATTTCGATTAAAAAAGTTGTTTTTAATTATAATTTAGTAATTTTCACTATTCATCAGAATATGAAAGTTATCCGAAATGTACCAAAATTTCACCTTAGGCTAAATTCGATACTCCGAATCCAAAAATGAAGTTCATTTTGAAAAATAAGATTTACAGAATTTTAAAAAGTTGTTATTACTATTCATACCGGCTAGTTTTAATAATATTTTAATAGCATATCGTTGTTTAGTGAAACTCGGTATTGCGTATTACACACGCTATCGAGGAAGGTCGTGATTGTGTGTAATGCAAGGCAAGTCAAGGATGCGTGTTGTGCAAGCTCCTTTTGGTGTAGCGTACAACACAAGACTTTAATAAAATTAAAAAGAATATTTTTTTATAAAATCTTGGGCTGTTACAACCTCTGAACCCAAAATGTGTTCAATATCATTGAAAAGAATTTTCTAATCAAAGATGATACTCTAATAATGGTAGAATGACATTTTCATGAGTTCAAAAAATATTCTTCTATCCATGAATTTTAGCTTCTTTAAGGGGAATTAAAATAAGAACCACCATATGGTCAACGGGTTTCCAAAATATATAGATAATTTGAGCCTTAGTTTCAAAATAATCCTTTATCGTTAAAGGATGAAGCCTGCCTCGAAATCTAATAGGACTCTATCACTGGCACAAACATAGTTTATCCAACCTTTATATAGTCTCATCAAAGTAAACTAACATATACATTATAAAAATTTCTTCTCAATAATAATAGTATTGTATCTTACCTATTTACATGGGGTAAATACACCACATAATGGTATCCTTCGATAAACACCCAATTTCTCTACACATCATTGGTGAGAGGCTCATGCACTAGAATATTTACATCAAGAACCTACCTCAAAATATTAGTTATTTTTCTATGGGAAGAATCATTAATTTGATAGGATTAACACATGGTTTCTAGAGAATATCTAGGTGATATAATAAAATAAGGATATAAAAAAGCATTTAACCATTGTATGATGTATATACCCTCATTAATATACGCCACTACAGGTATCATAGATATTCAAGTCAACCAAGTGATTATAGGAGTCTTGGTAAATGGATATGTCAGCATCCACATCAATACTAGTTTCATTGGCTTGATGTTTAAACTAAAGACTTCTTAACATTGTTTCCTTATGTTTCCCAAACCGGTCTTTACAAATTTTAAGATATATAGAGGCTAATATGGTGTGTTAAAAACTATAAATCAATAAATAACTCCATGGTTCCACCTTATCATTGTGGTAACAAGAGGTTTCAAGTAAAGAACTTAATTAAATTCTCATAGAAAAATATTTATTACATAACAAAACAATCCACTCCAGAATAATTTAGGCATATTATATTTGGAATCATGGACTCATAATCAACTGGTTCATAACATAACTACATTATATACCACTCTATTATTAAGAATATAATACTTAATACCTTTACTTATAAACTGGGGAAAGAAAACAAAACAAGTCATGTGATCAATTTATTAGTAAGGGTAATCATGGGTGATATCATTCTATGATCATATTAAAGTATAAGATAAGAATAAGGGTATGATATCATCAAAATAACTTACAATGTTCATACCCAACATTTCATAAATCTTAAACATGAGTCATTACATAAATAATTATCATTCCAATATACATGATTCAATAAGAGTGTGAAATCATCATAATTCATAAACCATAATCTCATTTTATAAAATTGTTGCACTGATATAGGTATAGAGATCATTTTATTTTTCAAAGTTAACAACCAGGACAGTCAAAAATAGAGGACCAGGCCTCATCACCTATTTCCCACCCTAGATCAATTCCATCATCATGTTTCACATTTTGGATCAAGCCCAGCAGCCTATTTCCCATAGTGAATCAATCACATTAGTATTTTTCCCATTATTGATCAAGGTTGTTGACTTTTTCCCATTATTATCTCATGAGATACGAATCATTGCCCAATAAATTAGAGAGAAAAATAGTTCTCACTCATCAAATAATAAAAATTATACATATGTGTGCCATAATATCATAAAACATTCATCATCTTAGAAACCATGAAAATAAATGGTATTCATAAAAAATCATCATATCAAAACCCAAGAAAATAACAGTGTTTCATAAAACATTTCATCATAGTATAACCCGTGGAAATGAAATGGGTTTCATAATCAATTTTTCATAATTAAAATAAACGATCAAGAAAAATAATAGTGATGCTATAATTGGATCATATCCCCAATCATGATTAAGTAACATCAAATCATGCCATCTTAAGTGGAAAATAATATTGAAAGTAAAATCACATGGAACATTTCTTCACGAAAATAAAATTTCATTGAAATTTACCTTTTTAAAAATAAAAATTTACAAAATATTATGAGAATTAATTTATTTTTAAATATACTTGAAAAACTATATTTTAATATTCATATAAAATAATGTTCATGATGGTGTAATTTTGTTTATGTCATACACATTAAAACAAATATTTCTTTCAAATTTTCAATAAAAGCCAAATGGGACTTGTTTGGAAAAAGTGATAAATATTACTTTCAAAACACTTTGTAAAAATTAAAAATGGGGAATAATTTCTTTAATAAATCCTTTTAATAATTTTAAAACATTTTTGAAAATATTTTTAGAAAACATGGATATAGAATAAAAATGGTTTTGACCGAAGAGATAAATAAAGTCATTTTTCTTTAAAAAGATTCTTTTAAAATCTTGAGTACAAAATGAGAGGAAATGAATAGAAAAAATTATTCTCAAGAAATAATCATAGAATAATTTAATTCATGGGTTCCTTTAAAGATAAATTATAATATTAAATTATCTGAATCATAAAAAAAAAGAATCTTGATAAACTAATAGATTGTATCAAAAAACCATTACCACTTTGGTAACATTTATTTGTAAGAACTATGAAGAAATAAAATTAAATGAAACTTAAAATATATTTATAAAACATAAATTCTTTATTTTAAATTTCAATTAGTAATTATATACACCTTATAAAAGAATATAGGTGCATAATATAACATATTTCCCAAAGAAGACAAATTGTGACAAAAATATCTTACCTTATGTCTCGAATTCCTTTATACACATTCAAACCTCCTATAAAATAAATATGAGTTTATTATAAATCTATTATAGAACCATAATAATATTTATAATTCCATATATTATTTAATTATTACCTTTTTATCACTATTCCATGTTAAAATCACATTTCGGGTAAAACTACTTCGTTTTTGTGTATGTTTTTTGTTTAGAATATTAAATCCTTATATTTTCATCAAGATTCAATTATATCAAGAATTATAAAAATTATATAAATATCATATTTTTTTATTATTTTTTTATTTATAGTCATCCATAAATGTTAGATATAGAAAATGAATTACAACGTTTATGGAGATGGTAGGTCGTATGTACGCATGATGGTTATTTCCATTTTCAAGAAGAAAGAAGAAAAATGTAAATAAAATATTAACCTTAGAGAATAATTTTTATTTCATATATATATAATATTTCATTAAAAATATCCTTATTATATTCCATGTAAAATTATAAGTAGAAAACAAATCAAAATGCTTCGTGAGGCAGTACTCTGTTGAACGCATGAGTGACATTATCGTCTCCCCCAAAAATGAGAAGTAAGAAGTATCATGTGATATAATAATTATATAGGAATAATTATGTCAAAAATATTATTATATTAATTTAATTTATCCTTATTATCATCCAATTATAATGAAAAATTAGAAAAACACAGTATATCGGTTCGTGAGATGGTAGTCTGATGTACACATTAGTGACATTAATGTTTTCCAACAATTTGAAAGGTAAGAAGGTAGATGTTATATTATAATTCTATAATAATAAGAATATCATATATATAATATATATAAAAATTAAATCCATCATTTTTAATCCATTTTAAAACCAAATTTATCCTTAAAATTTCTATAAATGAATTTCAAATTTTCGATCGTAACCATATATTTTCCACTCATCATAAAAAAATTTATCTTCCCCAAAAAATACAAAAAATTAACCCTAAGAAAATTTTGACGTGTTGATTCCAAAAATGAATTTAATTTTTAAAAATGAACTTTTAAAAAATATCAAAAATTAAATTTATTTTTATGAACAAAAAAATACAAATCATTTGTATGAGAAAAAATACTTTCCAAATAATATAATGACTTTATTAAAAATTAAGTACATTTATGTTAATATGATTTATTTTTATAAAATAGTTAGATTAATTTTTTTAAATATTCTTATTATATCCTATAATTTTAATGGTTAGATAATAATTCTCTATTATAAATAATAATATTAACATTTTTTCAGGTTTTGTTAAAACTCGGTGTTTCATATAACACTTGCTATCAAAAAAATTACATTTATTTGGAAAAAATATTTAATTATAACATAGGATTTTACATTATACCCCCCATAAAATGAATTTATCCCTCAAAATATTTCATTCTGATACAAAAAAATTGGATAATTCTACGACATCACATCCTCAAGTACCCACATAGATTCCTAAAGCTAGTGGTTTTTCCACAAAACATTGACTAAATGAGTAGTATTGTTTTCTAGTGTTGTATCTATATTATCCATTATCTCCATGGGTTTTCCCTCATAATAAAGATCATACTCCATTAGTACAACCTCTTATTTATATACATGTGAAGTATTAGCTATGTAATTCTTTGGGAGCGATACACGGAATACATCATAAAATTAGAAGAGGTTGGTGGAATTTATAATTGATAAGCTACCATATTGATTCAATCAAAACTATAAAAAGAAACATAATTTCTAGGGATAAATTTATTTTATATTATAAGAATAATTTTATATTTTTTTATTCTTTTATCAATTTATAAATCATCTCTTATTCCATCAAATTAGTATTCATGATGAATTTTTCATGACTAGAGTACTAAAATTCTCGTACGATTCTA
The DNA here is from genome assembly GCA_963277665.1 of Viscum album. NCBI lineage: Eukaryota > Viridiplantae > Streptophyta > Magnoliopsida > Santalales > Viscaceae > Viscum > Viscum album. The sequence continues at coordinate 1,465,813,593 of OY728140.1, read as the reverse complement.
AAGTTATTCCATAAGACTTTAAATATATATGAAAATTATTATAAGCATAATTCATCTAATAAAATAAAAAGTTCAACTTAAACTATTCTTTTAATAGTAAACCTTAAGTCTCCTCCATGTCTGGACAAAATTGAAGTCTAAAAAATTAGAAATATGGTCACTAGATTTCCACCCAAACAACATGAAGTTTCGATTAATGTCATATAAAAAATATGTGAATACATTGATCCTATATTCTCTAGAAACATGGTAATATCCCGAATTATCATTAAACCTTAATGAAAATAGACATGATTTTAAAAATTATATATTTCTCTATTCCTTAAATAGAATCACATATTATTTAATTTATTTTTTAACTACAAAAATGTTCTAAACTTCATCAATGATAGCATAAAAATGATTTTCATCAAATCATTAATCTGTTACAAGGTAATCAATATTATCTAGTTTAATATATCTATATCAATCATATATTTATCCCAACATAATTACCTCAACATCAGGTACATATTAAGGGTTATATTTCCCTTAATATTGTATTTTTGATCAAATTTCACCTTTCTATTAAATCAGTTTTTAGTTCATCAGTACTATTAAAAAAATTATAGAACATTCTTAATGAAAAACTTTTATATAAAATTCATGATATATTACATAATTATAGAATTGTAGTACATAAACACTTTAATCATTCTACTTCATTATTAAACCATTAACCAGGCTTCGGCATCTTATTCTTTAATATGTCCTTCCTTTAAAATATCATTTGTAGTCTCTTCATCATCAACAAAAAACCATTACTTGCACCACATAATTGATCCTATTCTATAAGTTCCACCCTCAGACATTAATTTTCATAATTTCCATACTTTCCAAATTTAATATAATCATATGTTGATAATACCGTAGGGAGACCCATATTCTCATCAATTATGTTAACTGATATTTTTATTTTTTCCTCAGAAAATGCATACTCGATGTTCTTATTCTCTAAATATAAAACAACTTATTATTCCTTTGAGACATTCCTTGGATTTCTTCTTCAAACATTATTGAAATCATGGAAACTGAATCTTTTTTTCTCCATGTTCTCTACCACCCAAACACTCCACGAGCTCTATCATACTCTTTGGTGAGTCTACAAGTTGATTAAGTTTCCTGTTTTTAATCATATATTATAATCACGTATTAGGAATAATCATAATATACTTCTCTCTAGTCATCATCCCATTTTTGTTCTCATTAACACATTATCTATCACATTCAATGTTAACCTAATTTCTTATGGTTGCCATAATTAACTAAAAAAATCATAACGTGATTAATAATATTCATAGTGGGAATCTATATAATCATAAAAAATTATTTATGGGATATCTAAATCATGAAACCTTATTATAAATCTAATACACCTTAGGTTTATCCAATGCCATTCATAGTCATCATCTCTTTAAATAACTCATGATGGTTCGTAAATAGTCTGTGAATTTCTAAATAATTTCCCATGTTTGTGTCAAACCATGTGTGCATCAACGCCCATTTTTTCACTAGATGATGATTGAGTCTAGATCAATGTTCCCTTTTTGTATTTATTACCCCTAGTTATAGTTTTTCCAAATCTACATACACTTTCAGTATCTATGAAGGGATTTAATTTCTTAGAAACTAATTTCCCTATCCTTCACCAAATTTCCTGGATATTTTCATACAATTAGAATTATCCTTATAAATATCTTTATAGATATTCCTAGACATATGATTAGGAATATACTTAGGTATATACCTAGAGATATCACTAATGTTTTCTCATCCTTAGTTCCAAAGGTTAAATAAACCTTTCTATGATACCAACAATAAAGCCCAAATTTTAATTTTAATAGATGAATATTCATTAAATTACATAACAAACCATGCTAAAATCATTCAGGTCTAGTGCCTTTGTGAAAAATAGATTTATAAACAACCGGTACATAAGAGAACTAAATCATATACCTCTAAATTCTTTATAAATATCACCTTCTTAGTAATTTCTTACTTAATATCATTCTTCATAACCTGAGTAAAGTAAATATAAGAATGTGTCAGCTCAGATGCTCAGTAAGGGTAAAAATGGGTGATATCGTTCTATTATCATAAGGAAGCATAATATAAACATGAGTGTATGAGATCATGAACATAACTTGTAATGTTTATACCCTATCTATCATATATCATAAATATTAGTCACGACATAAATCATTATCATTAAAAAAGTCATGATTCATAAGAGTGTGAAATCATTATAATTCGTGAACTATAAGATCATTTTATAAAAGTGTGACATTATCATAGGTATAGAAACCATTTTATTTTTCAAGGTTAACTAACAAGACAATAAAACATAATAGATTAAGCATCATCACTTATTTCCCATCATGAATCAAGCCCCTATGTATGTTTACCATTGTGGATCAATCTCATTGATTTGTTTTCCAATTATAGATTAAGACCATCTTTATGTTTCCCATTGTGGATAAAGCTTTCTGACTTGTTTCCAATTTTATCTCATGATATATAAATATTTACCCAATGAATTGGAGGGACATATAGGTCCCACACATCACATAATGGAAATCATATGAAAACATGACAAAATATCATAAAACATCTATTATATCAGAACCCATGAAAATAAATAGGCTTTATAAATAATTCATCATATCAAAACCCATGAAAATAAATCGGTTTCATAAAACATTTCATCATAGCATATCCCATAGAAAAGAAAACTATTTCAGCGTCATTTTTTCATCATAAAAACAAACCATATGGATAAGTGATTAAGATGGAATCATTATATAATATCCTAGATAAATATTAAGTGACATAAAATTATGTCATCATAGATGGAAAATGATTCGGAAGGAAAAATCACATTGGACATTTCTTGAGGAAAATAACCTTTCTTTGAAAACCACATTTTTTAAATTATAAATTCATAAAATATTTCAGAAATAATTTTATTTTAAAATAACCATGAAATATTAAAAATAAATCTTCAATTAAAATAACTTTCATGAGGGTGGTAAATTTCATTCATTTTGTACATGTTAAAATAAATATTACTTTCACATTTTTGGTAAAATTTAAATGGGACTTGTATGATAAACAAATGAAGATTATTTTTTGAAAACATTATAAAAACTCAAAAATGGGTAAGAATACATTTAATAAATCCTTTAGAGAATTTTAAAACATTTTTTTAAACAATTTTAAAAAACATTGTTATAGAAGAAAAAGGGTTTTCGACAGAAGAGAAAAGTAAAGTCGGTTTTCATTAAAAATATTTTATTGTAATAATGATTAAATAAAGAGAGGAAAATGAAGGGAAAATGTATACCAAATAAATAACCAATGGATAATAAAATTCATTATTTGTTTAGATATATATCATAATATTTTATCATTGGATGCATAAATATATACATTCTATAAAAACGATGAGATTGTAACATAAAACCCTTACCACTTTGGTAATTTTGAATCATTAGAACCATGAAAGAATAATATTAAATGAAAATTAAAATATCAATAGAATAATTTATATTACATGTCAAATTTTTGTATATAAATCACATAAAATAAGATATTTTCATAACATAACATATGTCCCAAAGAAGAAAAATTGTGACAAAACTCTCTACCCTTAAGTCTCAAATTCATTTGTACATGTTTGAACCTCTTGTATAATAAATATAAGTTTATTATAAATCCATTTAAAACTTAATCATATTTATCATACTTTTATGATTTACTTATGATTTTTTATCACGTTTTTATCAATAATTCCAAGTTAAAATCACGTTTTGGGTAACAACTAATTAATATTTTTTGTATGTTTTGGTTTAGTGTTTTCAGATATTATATTTTAATCATGGATACATTATATCCATAATTTTAAAAATGATATAAATATAATTTATATTCATTATATATTTATGTATATAAATCGATAAAATTTAGAGATAGATAATGAATTAAATCATTCATGAAGACGGTTGGTCAGACATAGGCATGAATGTTGTTTCCATTTTATTGATTAATGAATATAATGAAATGTATCTAATATAATATCCATACTAAAAAAATTATGTCATATATTTTAAAATATCATTATTACATTTTATATAAAATCATAATTGAATAATGAGTCATATCTCATCATAAGGTGGTAGTTTGTTGTACACACGAGTGATGTTATCTTACCCCCCATGGAATGGTAGGTAAAAGGTATATGTGATATGATAACTATATAAATATAGTATTGTTAAATATATATATTCATTTAATCTATCCTTATTACCATCCAAGTAAAATGTAACTGATAAAAATACATCGCATCGGTTTCTGAGGCGGTAGTCTGTTGTAAACATGAGTGGCATTATTATTTTCCAACGAGTTGGAAGGTAAGTAGTAATATGTGAAATTATAATTATAGAAGTATAATAATATCATAAATATAATATATAAACCTTAAATATATCATTATATCAATCTGCGAGAGGTGGTGATGAAAAATAAATAACATTAGTTCGCAAGGTGGTAGTATGTCACACACATGATCGACAATTCCATTTCCCATTTGATTGAAGAGGAGATACATGTAGGCCATGAAATTAACATAATAAGAGATGATTATATTTAATTAAATTATTTTATTTTATCATCATGTTTAAATATGATTCAAATTATATGGAATAATAAATAAAATAAAAAAACAAGTTTAATAATTTTATATCTTCTTCGAAGAATCGCATTAGGTTTATGCGTAAAACCTAATTAAATGGGTTTAATAAAAATAATAAGACATATATTATTTTAGGAGGTAATTAAGTAATTTTGGTAGTTATTAGCTAAACCAAATGGTTTTTTATATGTGAAGAAGAGAGGATAGGGTGGCCTTTTATAAGTGGGGGAGAGGACACACCTTGAATATTTTAGAAGCATAAAATGTAAAAATATTTTCACATGCTTTAGGGATTCAAAATTGATAATTATAGATTATAATAGGATATAAGTTCACAATATATATCCATATTTTTTTTGAAAATTCTATAGGCCATTTTACCCCCTTACTTTTCTAGTTTAACCCCCGGTAAACATGTTTTAAACTTAACCGTGGTAATTAGTTTTTTATATTTTTACTATCAGTTTTCACAAAAAAATTAGTTTTACTTATTATATAATATTAATTATAAATATTTCCAGATATGAAATATATTTTTTCAAATTCCATTTAAAAAAGTGAAAAACATTAATTTAAAATTAAACCTGTAGACGTAATGAAAAATTTGTCTTCCAAAGAAAACATTTTCCAAACATTAATAAGTTTTTATATCAAAATTCAATATAATTTTGATTACAATGAAAAATATTAGATTAATTATTATATAATTTCTGTAATTTTACTTTTTAAACTATTCTTAAACAAAATTTAATGATATAAATTATTTCAATGAATGGGAATTTTTCAATAGAAAAAAAAAAGTATTTTCACAATTCATCAAAAAATAAATCAATTAAAAAAATCAGATAAATTAAACCTAATATAATTTATAAAATTTGATTAAAAATTGAACTTATTTTTTTAAAATAAATTTTCTAATAGTTTCAAAAACAAATTTTATTATTTTTTCACAAAAAACAATTCAAATCATATTTTTGAGAGAAAGTAATTTTAAAAACATAAAAAGACATTACTAAAAATTAAGTATTTTTTAAAATATGATTTATTTATATAAAACCATTATAATTTATTTTTAAATTTTGGTTATTCATATTCATTCCACTATGTTTATAGGATATGTAATGACGGCCACGTTTAAATAATAATATTAATAGTTTGATGTTGTTTGTTAAAACTTGATGTTGTGTGTGATTCTAGCTATCGAAGAAATTAAATTTATTTGAAAAAAATATTTCATAAAAACTAGGGGTGTTATATTTCAAGGGTTATTTCCCCTATCTAACATGTGGTTTTAGGGATGGAGGATCCTAAAATATTTTTCAAAAAGAACACTGGGTACACATGGAATTTCTATTATAAATTTCATGTGGGTTTAATATAGAATGAGGATCCAAATTTAAAATTTTAATTTGGGTTAAAAAAGGTAATAAAAATAAATTTTTCACATCAGATACATATGGACATGTGGGGGTTAACTTTTTTAATTGAATTGTAAGTGGATTGGGAAATTTATTTCATTTGAAAAGAAGTTTCATCTCTAAAAGTTTTTATATGGTAATTTTCATGCCATTAAATTTATACATGGACACTAGAATTTGTGTTCCTATATAAAAAATTCCATCTATATATCCATATAAAATATTTAAAATATTACTCCCCTCTATAGATAATGGGTATTCATCCCAAACTGCATAAATCACTATTTTTTATTTTCTTTCCATTTTAGTTTTTGTTATATTATTTACACATCCATAAGAAAACTAATTCCACACATCATCCATGAGAGTAAAAAATATATATTACCATTATGAAACAACCCAAATTATCAGGACCCCTCTTGGGCTTATGGTAATCCAAGGGTGAAACCCCAATCCCACCTCCAATAAGCCAGCACCTATAGACTATCTTTAATAAGGCATAAAATTATATTGGAGGGCATAACCTATATTAACCTTCAATAGATATGAAACGTAAACAAAAATATATATCTAGTAAATACCATAATTATATGTAAATAACATCACTATATAATAATTACATGAATGGGACATCCATTATCAAAAAAATCCTCATATGAAATCCCTAATAAAAAATTAATAAAAAATAAATACCACTAAAATTTAGACATAAAAAAGATCATTTATGCTACAACAACTCTTGGGAAAAGAACACCAAAATCAACTTATACAAATAATAATCACCAATTACCTCCAAAACTAAACCCTACATAAGTAGCTCTATCTCTATATTTAATAAAACCTTCATTGAATGGCGTGTCATCTACCTTTTCAAGACATGTGTTGTCATGAGGCCCATGTGAGGGTGAACATAAAAATACCTTGTAGGGAACCATATAAACTTAAAGTAAAGAAATGAAACAAGTAATAATAAGACCATAATATAAGATTTGAACCATGGAAAAAACCTATATATTATCTATAGGTAGGAAACTCATGGATAAAAAGAAATCACAACTATATCATCTCAAGTTCATGAAGGTTAATATATTTTAAGAATCTAGGGTTTCTAAGAATTCAAGAAGATCAAAAATGTTTAAAGTTAATACCTAAGTTGTGTTCCAAGCCTTGGTAGAAATTATGGGTATAAGAAAAATTCCAAAATCACTACAATACCATTCAATTATGATTGTAAGAAAAAAAGTTCATTATGATATTATAAAACGTATTATTTTTAAATAAAATAACACCTCATAATACTTTCTTTACCTCTCTAAAGAGTAAAGAGTGGAACTACACCTCCTAGAATGAATGTATATTTATTGAGGGAATGTCTTCCACTATATGGAATTTCACCCTAATGCATGAGAGATATGTAACTCCACAGATAGAGGACTATCCCTAGTAAATTAGGAATTACATGAACCATATTTACTTATCTCCCAACCTTTCATGAAAAATCTATAATTGTAATGGGAAACACTTGTCTAACTGAAGCATGTAAGTTAGTTAAAGGGATACCAGCCCCTATAGAGGACCCACACATCATCTTGTGAAATGTGTATCATCTGAAGGTGTTACATACCGCATAAGTGGGGGAAATTTTCCCTATCATGATGTCATATTACCTACTTCACTAAGTGTATGAATGATACCCACTGTAGTATTGCTGGTTTATCAAGGGGTTAATAACCCTATTTCTACTTCAACTATCTTTCACATACCCTATCACCATCTACATGAATCTAATGAAGTAAAATAACAGAAACATCAAAAACATCTTTCTGTGATGAATAGATATGGACCATCATGTTTTATATATAAAAAACTTTGAATAGACTACCTGTATGTCTAATTATATCACTCAGATGAGCATGTGTGGAAACCACTAATGAACATATAGTATATAACATGTACATGAATATACATAACAGATAAGTCTTCTAGTCATGGAAATTTTTGTACACACCATGTATGACTTATATACTATTTAGGTGTGAAATATGGTAAACACCATGTTATGTAATAGTATATGGTGTCTACAACACACTTACATGTCATGTACTCTGATTAGAGTCATTTGGTTTTACTCCAGTATATACCATGTCATGTAACCTAACATTACACAAAAGGTAATTTTAGACTGGACACTACATAATATTTAAGGTTCCAGTTTAAACCCAAGCTTCCATTAGTGACCATTGTTGACATGTACTTAGAGTTAAAAATCATGTGATATCCCCCCAACCTATTTTCTTAAAGTAAAAAATACATTTCTTGTAGTTATAAACTATAAACTAATAGTTTTTAAGTTTCTAGATTCTTTTCCGAACATGTTTTAAGCTATTGTTACATTTTTTTTATGAAAATTGTTCCCATCATATCATTTGACGTGTCTTCCATACCTAGGTTCCAACACCTAGCCTCCAGCAGTCATCACCACCCCTCCAGTTGTATATACCATTGTTTTTAAATTTATTTACTACCGAGCCTTGTAAAAATCATTATTATATGTCCTCCACCATGATCCATACATTATTCATGATATTTCTTGATGCTTTTATTTAGATGTCTGAGACATGAACTTCCAGATCTGGTACCACAAGAACTTACTTTAAACACTTTCTTTGATACAAACAAAGCTTAAAATATCTTTATTTTACATCATTTCCATAAGTTAAACATTTCACCTCATAAATAGGTACACAATTTCAAGAAGGTAAGGATTAGTGTTTTTCAGGATCAATTAAATAAGAAAATTATTTTATGATACTCGTGAACATCTCTTCATAATCAAAAAACACTGGACCCCCTTCAAGACTTCTTGTAAGTTATACTCATCATCATAACATTGTTAATGGAATCATAAGTAATGGGTGAGCTAAAACATTCAGTAAGGGAAAACTAAAAAACATTTCATCATGGTTTGGATCATAGGTATAATATAAATGATGATAATTAGTGAAATACATTATTAAAAATAATATGGAATAATAAGAGTTGTCCACAAGACATAATAGAGTGATATAAATTCTTAAATGATCTAACATATACCATGTCATAGGAGTATAGAAACATGTGAAAACAAACATAATCCATGGTATCACTACATTATCATATATAAAAAACGTGGCATAATTGAATTCATATGAAATTATAACCAAGTGTAATAAGAATTACTACATGATTCCCATAACATAATAAGATAAATCTAACAACCTATGAACCCTTTTAGGCATGGGCTGATAAACTATGTACCCTCATCGGATTGAGATTAAAAATAATTTACACTCTTGGGTATGGCCTACTACCCATATACCCTCTTGGTCTTGGGATAACAACCCATGTACCCTCTAGGACTTAGTATACTACACATGTAACCTCTTGGGCTTCAGCTAACAACATATGCACACTCTTAGGATTGGGATACTACCTTTGTACTATCTTGGGCTTAGGATACTACCCATGTTCCCCATTTGATCTCGTGAGATTTAAAACTTCAACTAATTATTTTTAAGGTTATATAGGACCCTAAACACTAAAATCCATATATATGGGTTCTAATTGAAATCAATCATTTATATTTCAAATATCACTTAATTAACTTTTGGGAAATATATGAGTTTTGTAAAGACATTAATAGAATATTTCATAAGTTATCCATAGAAAGAAGATGGATCGTATCATAAGAACATTTTCCATGTGTGAAATAATCAACATCAAACGATATTAAAATATATGTAAATTTCTCTATTAATTTTTTTTGATAAATAACTTTGAAAAAAGAGGAAATATCTCTTTTTGAAATTATTGAAAACTCTGTAAAAAATTCTTTAAAACTAACTACTTTGATATTGATAGTTTTTTTAAAAATTACCCTTTAAAACTAAAAAAAATAAAAGAAAAATTTAATAAAAGAAATATGTTTTTGAAAAATTATATTTGGGAAGATATTAAAACACAAGCCTTTAAAATCCTTTCAAAAATTAATAATTTTTTTAAAATCAAACTTTTAATTTTGATAAAAAAAATAACAATATTTCTTTCTATTTTAAAAATATTGAAGAAAAAAATCATGTGTGAAAAATTAAAATAATTAAAAGAATATCTATAAAAAATAATTCTTATGATAGTAAGGGAAACTGTGAATGAGTTTTTAGAAAACAAATTCACCATAGTTGTAAAAGATAAAGTTTTAGGTCACACTAAAAAGTCATTTTCAAAAGCAGTGATATAAAAACTTTATAAAAAATTACTTTTAAAAATAATCTTCAATAATGGAGACTTAGAAATACATAAATAGATATAAATGAAATTTGGAGTGAATGATAAAACAAATGATCATGGAAGGAAAACCATTTTAATATTTTATAATACCATTATTGTAATATATCATCATAAAAATAGTAACAAAACATACTTTTGAGAAGAGGGGAAGTGAAATATGGAGGTCACATGATATAACACATAATTAGGTTCCCAAATGTAAAGGAGTATATTAGCGGGGAAATAAAACCAAGATATATAAGAAAAATATCATATTTAGAGAGAATAGGAATTATTTTTAAAATCCTAAAATTATATAAAGAAATAAATACATTAATTTAATTCCCCAAAAAGGAGGAAATGAATTATAATATCATCATATAACTTAATTAAACCATGTTTCAAAACCAAATTCAAAGGGGAATCATTATGACTCGAGAAAGGAAATTGAGTTAATAAAAATACCTTACGAATTAAGAAATGTTCTAATAGAAATACCTTGAATGGTAGAGCTTGAAATTGAATTTCTAATATAATATATAAAATATAAGTCAGGATAGTGAATATCCAATAGGTAGTATACACATCATTGAAATGAAATTAGGTTAATAAAAGAAAACATGTCTTTAATAAATGAAATTGATATGAAATAAATAAATATAAGTCATCATATTACATATCCAATACGTAGTATAAAGACTATTGTAATTAAATTAGGTTCATAAAACAAAACATGTCTCAAAAAATAAATTGAGATGAAACACCCTTACAATTAATCCCAGTTTTTCAAACATGCTCTAACCTTATGTATAACAAAAAACAATCTTAATCACCTATTTCAGAACCTTTTTCCTACCTATAATATTTTATGAAATTAATTTATAATCATTTACTAAAAATATATATAGTTATTTATATTTTACTTTCATCGTAAGATGTTATGAGCTTGGATTATTTTTTTATTACTAGTTTCGTAATAGCGGTGAAAATTATTGTTTATAGACTAAAATTTTATCATTATAATATCATTATGCATAATATAATATATGTTTTTTAATTATTTATAATATTATAATTTTATTTCATATGTATTTTATTTTTGATTTGAAATGATGAAGATGGTAATAATCTCTTTTCGATAATTTATAATGAATAGAAGGGTTGTACAATAATAATAAGTTTAATATAAATATAACATTTCCAAAACCATAAAAAATATTATTTTCTCATTAATTTATAATAACACTAGTAGTTAATTTTTTATATTCATCCATGATATAAATGTATATCATTGTTCAAGTGGGTGGTTAAATTAACCCAAACAACAACAAGCTATAATCTATGGGCGAGTTTGGATAAGAAAGTGATTATTTTTAAATAATATCATAATGAAAAAAATATTATATTATTTATATTTATTTAATGTTTTTAATTATATTTTTATATATATTTATAAATAATATAATACTAGATGAAATATTAAATATATAACTTTCATGCATGTGGTTGTTCGAACGTCTGCACGGGTGACGTGTTTGTTTCTATATGACTAAAGAAATATAAGGAATGGTTTATAATTTAATAATCTTGATAATTTTATAAATAATATATTAATTTACTAAATTACTAATTTTAACCTTCTATTTAGGGAAATTATGAAAAATGGATCATGTCACTTTTGGAGGTGGTAGTCTGCATGTAACACAAGTAATGTTTTTATTTTTTGAATGGTCATCATAAATGTAGAAAATTGTAATCCCATAAACATATTATAATTTAAGTAAACATATTATACTAATTTAATTATTAATAAATGTTTATATTACGTTTGTAGGAGGTTAAATAAGAAGTAAATGAAAATAATTGAAAAATGATTAATTGAGACTTTTATCAAACTCCTTAGAAAAGATTCTTTGCAAATTGGATTATGGATTTGAGACGTGCTATTTTGAGATTTACATAACCTATATAAGAATTATAGGTGTTTTGGTAAGTTATTTGGGTATATTTAGGTTGAATATAAGTGTCATGATGTGGGAGGATAAGTTGGGTGGTGATGGAACTTTTATAAGTAAAGAAAATTACATTTTTGTAAATACACATTAATTTAAAATAATAGTGTGAGACTATTCAAGGTAAAAGGATATAAAAATGGAAAATAATGAAATTTAGTACATTTTAAGGTCTTTAATATTCTATATAATTCATTTTGGAGATAAATTTTGAGGAATATTGGGATTTTCTCTTTACTTTTCAATTCTTACTAAAATTAACTTTTACCATGGTAACTTATTTTTATCCTCGATAATTAATTTTAATGAAAAAAATTTAAAATTGAACGTAGTAAACTATTTGAACATGATGATATAAAATATGAGAATAATATTAACAAATAATATTTCTAATGGTGAGAAAAATAAATCTTAAAATTAGTGCATATAATGCGTAGAAATATTTTTAGAAAAAGTGTATTTTTATGCTTAAATCTTTTTGTATAAGATAAAATTATAAATGTTTTTTATTTTACTAACAAAATTGTTTTATTATAAAATAAAATAATATTTATGTGGATTCAAAATCAATATATTATTTAATTTTATGATAACAAGACTTAATTAAAAGAAAAGGCCAAATACAGTTTTTATATGAAAATATTAATTAATTCCATAAAATGTTAATCAATGGATTTAAAAATTCAACATATTCTTTTTTTAATGTATATTTTTACATAAAAAATAAATATTTTACTAGTTAAATTGTTTTATACACTTCTATGTCTTTATTAAATAAATATACTGTCTAAAAATTGATTGTTTTTTTTAACTGTATTTTACTATTCTCCTAAAAAATATATTTTACTAAAATTCCAAAAATAAAACTAAGCTAATTTTACATTGTAAATCCAAAAAAACATTTATAATATTCATGATCTAAATTATATAAATGTATCTTTTAAATAAACAATCATATAATGGAAATCTTATTTTGGAGAAAAATGATTTTTTTAATCATTTAGTGCTCTTAATATTATTTCATATCAATTTTCAATTTAATTAATGTTAATATATTAGTTAATATTTTATAATAATTTAATAAAAAAACTAATTTAATTTATTATGATAGAATTTAAAAAAAATTAAATTTCAATAATTATAGAAAGAAAAAAAACTTTTTAATATTAAATTATATTAATTATTTATCCTCTAAATATATGCCAATTTAGTTGATTAACATATTTTTATTTTATAGTGGTTAGTATTATTATTAGAATTTTTCTTAAAATATTCATCAAATATGTCATGGATTTTTTAGTTTGATGTTATGTGTTGAGAAATCTAGCAAACCTAGAGTTAATTTAGAAAAAAATCCAAAATCTCGACGTGTTATATTTCAGGCCACCACACACCTTTTGGATGATCCCATATCAGAAATTCCCTATTTTTCACTTACATGAACAAGTCATGTTATCTTGTAATTTTCTTCATCTAATCCATTTATACTAACTGTTATCATTAAACCCTAGTCCCAATAAGCTATCAACAGTGATTTTTCTACTTGGGGAAAAGAAAATATAAAAGGGAGGAAAAGAAAATTGATAGTTATTGCAATTCTAAAAACCCAGAAAAAAAAGCATCCATGTTCATCAAATAATAGTAAGGATGATTTAAAAATAAATAATGTTGTGGAAAATTAAATTAATCTTCTAGGGTTTGGGTAAATGTATTCAAGTTATTTTTCTTCAACTTTCGTTACATTTTTTATCATTAGTAAAAAATGAATTTTTGAGTTATTAATTGTGAAAATATAAATATAGTATTCTATATAAAAAATGTGATATGAGTAATTATAAATAATAATAAATGTTTCATCTAGATCCATTAACACAAAATAATAAAAAAAATTATAATTACTCTATAAATTTCAATTTATCATTCACAATGTAAATAATTCTCTATTATATCACCTTCTGGTATTATATAAATATTCAAAGAATAAATATACCATGATTTTTATCAAATCAATACCATGTAATTATAAAAGAATTTTATTATGGGAGTAATATTATAAGTACAAAAATAATGTGTCTATAAATAATGAAAATTCATACCTAATTAATATTAAAATGTTGCTTTTAAATCCCCATTTCCTCTTAGTGAATCCCTCAGTCTCTCAATGTATCATTAATTATTTGACACCCCACTTAGTTCTTTATCTAAGGATTCACTAAATACATGAAGAACACTAATCACCAAAATTTAATTTAGGAATTATTTATTGATGAAGATGGTTAAATCTATACGAATTTGTAAAACATGAATTTATAGGCCATAATTAGGTTATTCAAACAAAAATTACTATATATGGATCAGTCCATGACTTATTATCTAAATAAATAACATATACATTTCCAACAAAAAAAGAATCAGTAGTGGAAAATTTTCCATCTAAGATTCTTTTTAGAAGATATAAATGTTCGCGCTCTAAGGATATTTATTTTTTAGTAAATATTAAATATCCCTTTAAAAACAAACTAGGTTATAATTCCACCAAAATTCAACATATTGCTAAACACCATTTTACGTACTCAATAGAACTAATATATTTTTCTTTTGAGGTTATTCACTTTATTTTTTGCCTTTTAAAGGGCCTAACCCTTCTTAAATCAAAATAAGCTAAGCCTCATCCATGAAAAAAATCAGGACACTACATACATAGTTTGTGTCATGG
The DNA here is from genome assembly GCA_963277665.1 of Viscum album. Taxonomy (NCBI): domain Eukaryota; kingdom Viridiplantae; phylum Streptophyta; class Magnoliopsida; order Santalales; family Viscaceae; genus Viscum; species Viscum album. Next base: position 1,465,798,413 of record OY728140.1, on the reverse strand, counting down.
ATAGATGGGGTAGTGATATAATGTTTTAGACAAGGACACTCACACCTTAATGATGCATTAGTTTCAACATCATAGTTAAAAAATAAAATAAATTATACATAAATTGATATTTTTTTATATTCTTATAATACATAATATTTATTTATTATGGACTCTATATATAGCTAGTGGGAATCATCGTAAGCCTATAAGTGATTCACCACATGATTCACTAGATGGATGAGTTATATTTTATAACTAATTTCTTATTGAATGTTTCTTTTTAGAACTATAATTATATTATGTCTATTAGTTTTGAAATTGACTTTAATTTAAAATCATGTGTAATATCATCAAAAATGAGAAAATAATATAATATTGAATTGAAACTCTATAAAAATGATCGTATATAAAATTTTAAACTATAAGAATCGATCGTGTATCAATCGGATATTTATTAATGTTAAAATTACAAATAATAATAATTTTTGAATGTAAAATATGTTTTTAACTTAAAAAATGTACCACATGGTCAAAATTGGTCAAAACAACTATGATTGTCTTGAAAAATATCATAAAAATATATAATTAATTTTTTAATTTTATGAATAAACAGCATAACAATCCAATGTCTTATTTGGTGAGAATGACTAAAATGTTATTATTTATGTAAAAACATGCATCACTCACTAAAAACCATCAAAAAAGAACACAGATATTCATAAAATTCTATCAAAATCAAAACTAATTAATTTTTTACATGTAGGAAAAAATTTCATCTCAATATAGAAATTCATATTATTATGTTTGAAAGTATTTAAAAACATGTTTCAAATAACCAAAACTTATTAAAAAACCTTTAATCATTATAAATTACTAGTAAAATTATATTTTATTAATTTTTAAATATATGAAAAATTCCATATCAATATAATTTTCAGTGTGTCTGAAATGATAAAAATTTCTATTAAGATTAAAATGCTATAAAAGACTGTAATCAATTCAAAACTGAGCCAACGAATATTCATTATCATGAAATATTAAAACTAATATGTTCAATTAATTTATGACATAAAGGAATGAATGTAATTAAAATATGATACTTAGTGTGGTTGGAATGACCAAAAGTGAATTTTTCAAGATTGAACCATGATTCAAATGATCTAAACTAATCCAATGACCTCAAAGTATTGTTAAATTTTATGATAATGATCAATGACTAATTTTTGAAAAGTAATAATAAATTGTGTGTCAATATAATTTGTGGTGATGTTGAAATGACCAAAAATAAGATTAAAATTTAATTAAATACAAGTGATATGGTCAAAGTCGACAAAATGACCTTATGTTGTGATGCGAACATATTTTCATGAAAAATATAAATAACTTTTAATGGTATTTAAATAGATTTTATTCAATATTCCCTTAAAATTTATTATTTATTTAATATGTGGGAAATTTAAATTGAGAAACTAAAATGAGTTAAAATTATATTTTAATGTTTTATTTTAATTAAGACTATTTTTTAGAAATTTTATTAAATTATTTTTAAATATTTCATGTAACAATTATGGACAGGCATGGACATCAGTCAACCAATATATAGATATCCACTTATCTATCCTATAAGGGGATGGTTGGACTATCCATCCACTGGTAGAGCTCATTTAAAGCTAGCAGAAGAGATCAATCCCACAGTGAGAACCTGTTGGTGTATATTTGGGCCTAAGCCCTCAAAGGTCGCACTATGCGACATGACCCAATATGTGTATGTGTAGTGAAATCTAGAGACCACCCTAAAACTAGATTCTAAACCCTTGATTTCATTCTTTTATATTTATATAAGGGCTTAACTTTGTTAGATTTCTATATGGGGTGACGAAAATGGGGGTACAATTCATTTTTATATAAACACTATTGTTTAATCCAGTCACATGACACCCTCAGCTCAAACATTTCTACGCCACTCATCACCACTCAACATCCCCACCACCATCAATTAGTTTCAAGAAATTCCATTTTTACAATCAATGAAACTCTGGCTCATCCATTGTACACTACCAAGGGCAATTACTAGCATCACTTCTTCAACCCCAGATGATCGCTATGAGCCCATTTTGAAGAAGAGGATACCATGATTAAAGGATATTTACCCATACATCCACTTTAATGGCTGGATATTATAACTCTATACTTTTACAAATATCATTACAAGATTTTAAGTATAATTAAACACCGAATTACAACCCAAGTATCATAAATTCTAGTGTCTTGGAAGACTAGGTACATAAAAATAAAAATGTGGGAATTAAAAAATCATTTCTTCATTTATCATCCATTAAGCTCCTAAATTCCTTTGATCCCTCACATATGCATAGGATAACCTAGGGATAACATAAAAAAAGGGATGATCCAAATATCCTAATAAGGTAATAAACATTAAAATAATTCTTATCACATGGGTTATAAGGCATCACATAAATATATATAAAGGCATGAATCATGATTAAACATAAGAAATCATAACATATAGAACATGGGATCATATAATCATTGAATCGTAGTAATATATAGGAAATATAAAACATGACTTTAGCATGAGTCAAGGATTATTTCAAATAGTGGAGCATGAGTCAAGGCTCGATGCACATAGAGGAGCACGAGTCAAGACTGACCACCAAGACCATTGCACATGGAGCACGAGTCAAGGCTAACCACCAAGATCGTTGCACGTGTCATCTCATGAGACTAAAAATTTCCCAATTAAATAGTTAGATATCTAGGAACACCCATCATAACATGTTCATGAATATGGTTTCCAAATAAATAATCATACATAGTTAATCAAACATAAACATAAGGGTTTCCCAGGGAAAGAATTGGGTATCATAATCATGTCAAAAGTATAATAAATGGCCATATCGTAAAAGTGTCCATGAAATAAAAGAATTAAATAATACATGGAAATTAATAAATTAAAATAGACATAGATCATGATTATATATGTCAAAATTAAGTGATAAAATGTAAAAGGAGTATTTAAGAAACTTTAGAATTAAAATATTTTAGTATTGTTTAAGGAAAATACTAAAGTGGATTTAAAGAAGAAAATAGAATAATATTTTATATAAAACCAGAAGTGAACCAATAATGTTTTCATAATAAAATTATTGATTTTAAAAAATAATGTTTTCTTAAAATATATTATTGAGTGCACTTGAAATTGGGTAAGAATTCAGAAAGATCCCATAAATTGGCTTTCTTATCAAGAGGAATTGAATAGGGGATCTTTAAAAAACACATATATCCCCCAAAAAAAGAATGATTAATGGATCCTAATACATGATTTTGGAACATACCCACATAATATATAATATTTACCTAAAAATAAAAGATAATTTCATTTTGGGTAAAAATAGGGAAAGAGTAACCCGAATGAATAATGGAGGTTTCGGTAGAATCCCTTACCATATGTCTGAAACAATTTTTCACATGATCTTAAAATCCTGAATACTAAAATTAAATTCATTAAATAATAAGTCCCAAACAAATTATATATTTATTTCATTTATTATAAGTTTATTAAGTTCATTTATGTCCTTTTTTATGGGTTAAGATATTTAATTTCATCATTTGGGAGCGTTGATTTCCATGCTTTTCAAGATCGGTTTAATTGTATATATGTATGTAAAATCATGGAAAATGAGAATAGTTGCCTATAAATGAACATATATGTTTATAATGAAATTATATAATATTAAAATACCATTTTTTCCACAATTTATTATTATTCATTTGAGAAATCATTAATGATAATTCTTTCAATTGATTTAGCATTTTTTTATCACAACGATCTCAATTTTTTATAAATTAATATCATGTGTAAAACAATTATTGAAAAACATTATATAAGATATCATACAAATATTATAATCTATTTCAACCATAAAAATGACTTCATGACCAGCCTTGAAGACAAAATTTAAATATTAAAGCACGTCATCCACGAAGGTGGTAAATAGGCACCTCAGAGACAATGTTTTCATTTTTAAAATAAAAGACAGAGGAGAAGAGATTTGATGAATAATTATTCAATAAACATGGTAAAATTCCAATATATGTAATATAATATAATTTTAATTTTATTTGGAAGAGGGGAGGTGAGTAGAGAAAATGAAAATAAAGGAACTTGAAAATAAATTAAAAGAAAAGAAAGAGGGTTTTACCTCTAGATTCCTTCTTTTTAAGAACCTACTTAGGGGATTGGTTTTATTCTTTAATTAAGACCAAAATATTCTGCATGTGAGGAAAAGGTTTGGGAATGGTAATGGGTATAATTTGAATAATGATAATGGCTTGATTGGTGTGAGAGGAAGAGGTGGTGAGGGTGGTATTTAAAGTGGAGGAGGGGGTGTTTTTTGAATATTTTAATCATTATTTTATTATTTTGCTCAAGAGAAGAAATAGTGTTGATTATTGCGACTAAATACAATAATTAAATCATGTTAGTTTTAGATAATGGGATTTCATCATCACTACATCACCTATGACTCCGTAATTCAAATATTTAGCATTTTTCATAAATTATCGTATTTTACTATTCAACAAAATTCAGGTATTTTAGAAAAATCCAAAAAAATCACTCGACCCATTTTTCAATGTGTGGAATTAAAATATTAACTCTATTTTATGAAAATAAATTTATAAATATGATAATTTTTAATTTAAATTAAAATCATCATTTACTAGGATAATATAGTTCTAAAAATAATAACTAATTTTATAACACTTCAAAAAATTAACTAAGACCTCATAAAACTATGTTATAAATGTAATAAATCAAAATAATAATTTATGAATACATTTTATGAAAATTAATTTTCTTTTATATTATTAAATTAATAATAAAAGTGTAATTTAATATTTATGACTTACAAAAATTCCAACACTTAATTAATAATTTTTAAAATATTTACTTAATTATAATATAATATAATTATATCATATTAATATTTATAAGATGATTAAAGTTTATTTATAATTTCATAGTTTAGGTTTTTGTTCTGTTATCTCATTTATTATTCATAAGGGTCACATTACTATTCCAAATTTCATATTACTATTTCATCGATATAGGTTCTTTAACTTCTTGAAATAATTATTATTTCATTTATTCTTTATTTATAAAGTTTATATTGTGTTATTTATGTGATTTAATGTGATTTATACTATATTTCATAAATATAATAAGGAAATTTTCATTGATAAAACTTTGGGTCATTACATTCTTCCCCCCTTATGAAATTTCTCCGTAAAATTTTCTTTTTACATTCTATGTTGAAAACATGTGTTGGTAATTTTCCTTCATCGTTTCCTCTGATTCTCATGTTGTCACACCATACTTATGATTCATCCATATTACTTTTACCAAATGATTAGTCTTGTTTCATAGAATATTATCTCTATGATCCCAGATCTTCACTGGATACTCCTCATAATAAAGATCATTCTCCAACTGTATCACCTCTGAAGTCATTACATATGAAGGATCCGATATGTACATCCTTAAGAGGGATACATGGAATAAATCATGTAATAGAACACGGTTGGTGGAATTTCTAATCAATATGCCACATCTCTAAAATTATCAAGGATCTCAAAGGGGCTGATGTACCTGGGATCTGGATTCCCTTTCATCCTGAATATTATGATCCTCTTCCAGGGAGATATGTAGAGGAATTTCGTGTCTCATTCCTTAAACTCTAGTTCCCATTAATAATTTATGGCATTTCTCTTTTTTCGAATTTGGGCTACCTTAATGTGCTGCTAAATGGCTTTCACCTTTTCCACAATTTTTCTGATAATTTCATGTCTTATCAGCTTACGTTCCCTGACTTCATCCCAACATGCTGGTGTTCTACACCTTTTCTCATTAAAGGATTCTTATAGAGACATTTGGATTCTATAATAAAAACTATTTTTGTAGTATAATTAGACCAGTGGCAGATGTTGGTACCATCCTCCTTTGAATTCCATAGAACATTCTCTCAACATGTCTTTAATGTCTGAATAGTCCACATAGATTGGCCATCAGTTTCATGTTGATAGGTTGTACTAATGTTTAGCTCAGTGCTTAGGGAAAGCTGGGGACTTTTCTAGAACATGGAGGTAAATCACTGATATCGGTCTGATATAATAGATAGTTGTACTCCATGCAGCCTTACCACTTATTTGATTAATATTTGTGAAAATTTATCAAGTTAAAAGTCCTCTCATATTTTGATAAAGTGATCTATCTTTGGAATATGATCCACAATAACCCATATAGAATTGTTTCCTCTGGATTTCATTGGAAGTCCAATGAAAAATTCCTTGTTGATGTTTTCCAATTTCAATGCTGGTATGAGTAATGGTAACTTTTTCTTTTTAGCCTTCACTTTCTGACATACCGTGCACTTTTATGAATATTCAATGATCTTCTTTTTCATATTGTTCCACCAAATGTTATTCTAGATATCTTGATATATCTTTGTACTCTGTGGGTAAATAGAGAAGTTTGAGTTATGTGTGTTATTCAGAATAAAATTCTTTATCTATGGATTGGATGGTACACATAGTTTTGATCCAAATCATATGACTTCATCCTCACCGATCTTAAACTCATAGGATTTCCCATTTCAGATAGCTTCCACCCCTTTCATAATTTTCTATCATTTCTATGTGCATCCATTATTTTCTCCACAATGGATAGTTGAGAAATTATTTGCTGAAGGGTTGGTGATGTTCCTATTTTAATGATTCTAAGGTCCATACTTTGTAAGTCTGAGAATATTGGATCCTTCTCAATTCTCATCATTGATAAAGATGTAGGATCCTTTCTACTTAGAGCATCTACTACCTTATTTGCCTTACTAGGATTGAAGTGGATTGAGCATTCATAATTCATCATAATCTCTAACCATCTTCTCTAGTTCATATTAATCTTCTTCTATGTGAATATATATTTGAGACTCTTTTGATCAGTATATATCTCACACTTCTCCCCATAGAGATAATGCCGCCAGATTTTCAATGAAAATATCATAGCTACCAACTTCATATCATACATAGGATAGTTTTTATCGTGAATATTTAATTTCCTTGAGGCTTATACTATCACTTTATCATTTTTCAATATTACACATCCTAAAACTCTTATTAAATGATCATTGTATACCACAAATAGTTCTCCACTTTTTGGGAGTGTGAGTATTGGCGCAATGATAAGTATCTTTTTGAGCTCCATAAAGATTTCCTCATATTCTTGAGTCTAGAAAAACATCACTCCCATCTATTTAATATTGGTTATTGGGTTTAAAAATCATGATAAATTCCTCATAAATAATCGGTAATACCTAGATATACCAAGAAAGATATGGATCTCTGTTACAGATATTGGCCTAGGCCACTCTTCGATTGCCTTTTTCTTATAAGGGTATATAGATATTACTTAAGTGGTGATAACATGCCCAAAGAATTATAATTCCTCCATCCAGAAATCACATTTATTGTACTTTTCATATAGGTTCTCCCTTCACAAATTATTTAGCACAGTATTCAAATACACCCATGTTCCTCCTTGCTCTTGGAGTATATTAGAATATCATCGATAAAGACTACTACAAATTTGTTGAGGTAATCTATAAAGACTCTATTTGTGAAATCCATGAAAATTTATAGATAATTAGTGAGTCCAAATGGAATCAATATGAACTCATAGTGTCCATACCTCATTCCAAATAAGGTCTTGGGAATATCTTCCTTCCTTGCCTTTAATTGGTCATATCCCAACAAAAGGTCCACCTTAGAGAAATAACTAGCCCCACGTAGCTGATCAAACAATTTATCTATCTGAGGAAGAGGATTATTTTTCTTTATCATGATTTTATTGAGCTCATTATATTTATTGCATAAGTTCATTGATCCATCCTTTTTCTTGATGAAGTTGATTGGCACACCCCATTGCGAATCACTCGGATGTATAAAACCCTTGACCAGATTCTCATATAACTACTTCTTAATCTCTACTAGCTCAATTGTGGTCATTTTATAAGTTATATTTGATATAGGCTAAGATGCGTGAATATGTTCAATTGAGAACTTGACTTATTTTTTAGGGTAAAGACAAGAAAATTCTTTAGGTAATACATTAGTGTAATCCCTCATGATGGGAATGTCATCGAGCATGATCATATCCATTGTCTCAATCATTTGATTGAGATATGATTTATCATAAGGTAGTAATATCCACACTTTAGACAATGATTCTAAAAGAGATTCATCTTCCTACTTACACTTTTAATGAATTATTGGATGCTTCGAGATTTGAAGAGTGATCTCCCTTTTCCAACATGCGATGTTGGCTTTAAATAAAGATATACAGTGCCCAAAATAGCATCAAACTCTACAAAAGGAAGTATAAAAATATTTTCTTGGAGGTTCATTCCGCAAACATTGATTGGGGTGGAGTTATTTACATTAGAAATAATAATTTTACCATTATTTATTCTCAAAGATAACTCAACCTCTAAATTTTGAGTTTGTGTTTGAATAGTTCTAATAAACGTTCCAGATATCAAAAATTCATAGAACCAGACTTAAATAGTGTGTTCAATATTCTTGATTGAATAATTAGTGTACCTATCACCACATAATTTTATGGCTCCGCATTAGTAGTAGTGATAACAGAAGCTCTTCCTTGTTGCCTTGGAGGTTGTTGTTGATTGCCTCTAACAACCCTCATCTTAAGGCATTTGTTTAAATAAATGACCATGTTCCTTGTAGTTGAAACACTTCACTATTAGATGAGTGTTGATGTGAACCTTACTTTATTCTTACATGTTAGTGGTATTCATCATATCCCTTTGGTATTTCTTCTCTCAATGCCCCATTCTTCCACATTTAAAGAAATTCATAGTTCCATTTAGATAGTTCCTAGGATGATTTTTCCCAAAATTTTGATAAGTAGGATATTTAGAATTGTTTCTATCATGGGATTTATTTACTGATCCACCCATATTAGACTCTATTTTCCTTTTTTTCACTGGTCCTATGAGACTATTTAGAGTATTCTATCTCTATTTCAACCATGAGGGAACAATAGGAAATATCCTCATAACTATTAATGTCTTAAATCTCCAATACTTTTTGTAGATTCGGATTTAGTCTTTTAAAGAAGTGTTCCACCATGATTTCAATGTTCATGAAAAAGTTGTAGGTCTATCTTGTAATCCTTGTAAATTTTTCTTAATAAGCTTCGATAGACTCAACTTCCTTCTGCTATAGTCTGAGGAACTCTCCTTCTATCTTGAATCAGAGGGTTCAAGAAAATATTTATTGAAAAACATTTTCATGAATTCCTCCCAATCCAGGGAATCAGTTTCCTCAATTAACATCATATTTTTTATCAATTTCCACCATTGATCATCTTCCCCATCAAAACATTATATCTCCAGCACAAATTTCTCTCCTTTTATTCACTAGAGTATATGAAATATCTTTTTAATGGATTTAATCTTCTATTTCTCAAGGAGGGGATCCGAATTTCTATCAAACATGAGAGGCATTTTCTACATGAAGGATTCAATGGAAACATTACCTTTACTTAGAAAATTAATATTTTCCATGTAATTCAAGTTGTTATTCATAACATGATCTAGTTAATAAAGCATTATCATGATGTTTTGAAAACCCATTTCAATCATATTTGGAATATCATTATGGAAAACATCATATTTCCTTTCACATTAATTATTGGAACATGTTCTTCTATTTCCTTCCATTAAATAATAAAAATAAAGTGTAATTATGAGGGCTTCAATAGTTATCTAATAAGCATAAAAAAGAAGAGTTAAACATAAAGGGATAAAATCTTAAATAAAAAGTATATCCTAACTTGTGATTCTATATTTTCAATCTAGGTTATCCATGATATATTTCATAACATATATTTTTAGGTTCATTCTTTTTTTCCCATAAAAATGGTTTGTAATGAGCTTATAATTTACCAAAGCATATCCGGAGGTAGTGTCAAACCAGGTGCGCTGTAAGGCCCATTTTAGTGTATCAGGTTACCGTGAGTCAAGCCCGGAACACCTTGTTGGGATTGTTACTACTAGGTACATATATGCCAGAACAAATTCCAATTGTATAATCTTGACAATTATATATTTTCTAGATAACCCACATACTCTATAATAACCAAAATTTTGATATTTTTTCCCATAATTAGTCTTATACATAGAGTTCTTTCTAAAGTGATTTATTCCTAGTATCCAAAAATAACTAGACCATCCTATGATACCAACAACTATATTGACCCTAGACTTTTATATATATCATTACATGATTTTAAGCATAATTAATCATAAAATTATAGTCCAATGATTTTAAAGTCTAGTGTTTTGAAATACTAGGTTCATAAAATTGAAAACATGGGACTTCATAAAACATTTCTCTATTTATCATCCATTAAAAGATCCTAACATCCTTTGATCCCTTAAATCTAGAAAAAATAACCTGGGCATAACATGAACAAAGGTATGGACTAAAAATCCCAGTAAGGGAATAAACATTAAAGTAAATATGACCACATGTGTTAGATGGAATAACATTAATATATATAAAGTCATGGAACATGATTAGACATTAGGAATCATAACATATAGAACATGGGATAATATAATCATGGAATCATAGTAATGTGGAAGAAATATAAAAAATATCATTATCATGATTCAAGCCTCATTGTACATAGGGGACTATTATTCAATTCTTATTGCACATATAGGATCATGAGCCAAGACCAACTACCAAGACTGTTGCACATGGATCATGAGTCATGGCTAACCACCAAGACTGTTTCACTTAATGTCTCATGAGAATAAGCATTACCCAATGAATTGGTGTAAAATATGGTTTTACCAATCATAACATATTCATTAATATTATTTCCACATAAATAATCATACATAATTAATAAAACATAAACATTAGGATTACCCATGGAAAGAATTGGGTATCATAATAATGTCAAAAGCATAATAAACGGGCGTATCATAGATGAGTTAATTAAAGAAATGAGATAATTCATACATGGACATTCACAAATGAAAATAATTATTGATCATTATTAGTGATGTCAAATAGATGTGATAACATGTAAAAATAGTATTTAAGAAATATTAGAATTAAATCATTTCAGTGTCGTTTAAAGAAAATACTAAAGAGTATTTAAAGAAAAAAAAGGTATAATATTTTATATAAAACAATAATTGATTCAAGAATGGTCTCATAATAAAATGAGTTATTTTATAAAAATAATTTCTGATTAAAACATATTATATAGTTCACTTGAAATTGGGTAAGAATTCCTAAAGTTCCCTTAAATAGGTTTTCTTATAGAAAATAATTGAATAGGGAACCTTTTAAAAACATGTATCTCCCAAAAAAAGGATGAATGGATCTTGATACATTATTTTAGAACATATAAATATAATTTAGAATATTTCAATAAAAATAAAATATAATTTCATTTGGGTAAAAAGGGAGAAAGGGTAACCTGAAGGAATAATAGAGGTTCGGGTATAATCCCTTACCTTATGTTTGAAATGATTCTGCACTTGATCTTGATGTCCTGAATAATAAAATTATATTCATTAATTAATAATTATAGAACCATTTATACATGAATTTTATTTATTATAACTATATTAAGTTCATTTATGGCCTTTTGATGGGTTAAGATATTCAATTTCATCGTTTGGCAGCCTTGATTTCCTTAGTTTTCATGATCGGTTTACTTGTATATGTGTATGGAAAATCATGCAAAAATATTATTGTTGTCCCGAATGTAACTTATATGTTATTTATGAACATATATAATAATAGAATACCATTTTTTATAAGTTATGATTATTCCTTAAATAAATCATTAATGATATTTTTTTAGTTTGATTTAGCATTTTGTAATCACAACGAACTCATTTTGTTTCATAAATTAGTATCATATTTAAAAAAAATTCCAGAATGTTAAATAAGAAATAATACATATATTATAATCTTTTTGAACAATAAAAATGGTTCCATGAAAATCCTTGAATATGTAATTGAAAGATGAAATCACATCGTGCACAAAGGTGGTAAATCATTACCTCACGAACGATATTTTCATTCTTAAATTAAAATAAAGAGGATAAGAGATTTTATGAATAATTATTCCATAAAAATTATAAAATTCTAGTTTATTTATGATATTGGAGTTTTCATGCTATTTTTATGAGGGTATAGGATGAGAGAAAATTAAAATAAATGAATTTAAAAAGAAATTAAAAGAAAAGGAATAGGGTTTTACCTCTTCATTCCTTCTTCTTGAGAACCTCCATAGGGAATTTGTTTTAGGATTTTATTAATACCAAAAGATCTTGGATATGGGTAAGGGGTTTTGGGAGAGTTTTTTTTCGAATTTGGACAATGCAATGGTCTTGAGAGGTGTGAGAAGAAGAAGTGGGGAGGGGTGGTATTTATAGTGGAGTATGGGGGTGTTTTTCAAATATTTTAATCATTATTTTATATTTTTTATCAAGACTAGAAATAGTAATGATTATTGAGACTAAATATCACAATTAATTCCTGTGAGTTTGATATAATGGGCTTACATCATCACTAAATCACCTATGACTCCATAATTAAAATATTTATCATTTATCGTAAATTGTCGTATTTTATTATTCACCAAAAATTCAAGTATTTTAGAAAAATAAAAAAATCACCCTAACCATTTTTCAATGTTTATAATTAAAAAATGAACACTATTTTATGAAAATAATTTTCTAAATATGATATATTTTAATTTTAATGAAAATCATCATTTACATGGAAAATATGGTTTCTAAATTTATAATCGATTTTATAACACTTTGAAAAATTAACTTGTTAGATCTCTGATTTTTCATAAGGTATTTTTTTATGTTTTAGTTTATGTCCTTCTTTTGTTAAATAAGTGTTTCTCAAATTCATGAAAAGGCTCAGGGGTGTTCTGGTGGTTCAGGACACAAAAAAGGAGGAAAAATAAGTTTCAAGGCATGTTGCACGGTTTGTACACTATTTCCTCAAGCCGTGTGGAGCACCCCAAGTAACTTTGTGAGGGGGTAATTTTGGGACATTATCTTATGCATGGTCTTCTCACGGTTTATAAAACCATGCAGGTAAACTGTGCGGCCTAGTAATGTTGATAAATTTGCTAAAATGCCATTATAGGATTTTTAAGCCTAACTCAGTATTTCATCCATTTTCTCCTCTTGTAACCCTAGTGATTAGGAATATCCCCAATAGATCACAAGGGTGATTCTACTTCATCCCTATGTTTTTGGAGTGTTTTTGGTTGCGGATCGATGATTCAGGTAAGTATAATCTTCACTTTACTTTCTTTTCTTGGTTTGGATTTGTATCTCTCTCATCTCTCATGTTGAATCTCTAAAACAATTTTTTTGTGAGATTAATGTTTAGTATTCAAAGGGTTATTGAATTGGAATCTAAGTATTCTACTATAAGTGTGTTCGACAATGGATTTGTGGTAGTTGGTCTACAAGTTATATCCCTTGGTTTTTACATGGATTTGTGCATGTGGGGTCATTATCATTCTCTCTTTTCTGGTGTTCTAGGTTTTGATAGAAATGTGTGATAAATGGGTGTCTAAATAACCAATTTAAGCCCCTCATGATCCCTGTGGGATGCATATAGAATGAATTGACCAATTTAGGGCCACCCATGGGGTGTGCCGACCCTCCCGAATGGGGTTAACGAAAAGGTAGGGTGTGAAAATTGACTTGTGATGATATGGAGACCTTGAAGAATGTGTTAATTGGTTTATGTAATGATTTATAATGGATTATGGTTATATGTTCCTATTGTGGAAAATGGATAAGGTATTTTTTGGTTGACATTAAAATGGGATAAATGAGATTAATGGGAATATTTTGAGGAATCATGTTTATATTTGAATAAGATTAGTGAGATAGGCATGGGGAATTGTAATTGGGGATAAATGGTTATGTGATGTAAATGATAAATTTGTTAATGGATTGTGGAATAATTTTGATTCCATTAATTGATATTGTTGTGATGTTGCTAATTTTATTGGCTATGCTTGGTTGTAATGTGGTCATTTGTATAGAATGGGTAAATAAGCATGTTCACAAGGCTTGGTAGAGTGGGGTAGAGACGTGAGGTTCTATGCCCAGAGGTTGAGTTGGAAAAAGGTTCTAAGCTCTACCCCTCAATGAAATGGTTAGGGATGGGGATAGAAATCTATTCTGCTAATGGTTTAATTCCACCCGAATTGAGGATTCCAGGTAAGGATAATGAGATTATTGTGTTGTGATTACCTAATGAGATATGACATGATTTATTCCCATATTTTTGGAAATAATTGAACATGACTAATCAATTAAACATAATAAATAGGGTGGATTAAACCATAATATGTTTAGGTGTGGAATATTTTTTTAGTAGATGATTAACTTAGAGGAAACATAATTAAGAATGGATTCTTGTACTGCCTTTTATTTACATTTTTGGAAATTTCATGCACTAACTATTTGACTATATATTTTGTCGACACCATTGGTGGTGTCCTACTATGTTGTACTCACACCCTGCTTTGGCAGTTGTTGGGTACCCGCGTCGATTTTATGGTTGTTGTTCAGAAAAAAGGAAAAGGTCTCATGCTTGGGAAGTGAGTTGGTTTTAGGGTGTGTGTTGATGAGGTTTTAGACATGGAGTTAAGAGTGTTTTTTTGGGTTTCCATTATTGTATTTATTTTGGGGTCTTCTTCACTTGGTACTGTATCATGACATGACATACTTACTATTGGATATGGTTTGTACCCAGTTTGGGGTTGGTTATTTATGAATGTTCTTAGTTTTTCAATATTTCATTCATTATGTATTTGTTTTCTACTATGTTATACTCTGAAAAAAGAAGGTATAGTTTCCTCACTTGACTCTTATACCATCATTTCTAGTCAGAAACCTCTGCCATACATGGATGCGCACTTGAGGTCATGTGGAGACCTGACTCTGGGTTCCAGTTTAGTGGCTCCAGGGCTAGGGATGTTACAAATTGGTATCATAGTAGGTTTGTTTCAAAGGTCTTATTATTTGGGATGGTATACAGGAGGTTATTAAGGTTCAGTCCTTAGTAATGATCTCGTGCTTGGGAGTAGCTACCATAAGTATGAGGGAAAAACCAAGTCACCTCGGGTGGGAATTGTTGTTCTTGTTGTGTGTCAATGTATTTGGGTATATTTCACCATCGGGATATGTACTTGTTGTATGATTTGATTGTTTTGTGATTTTTTTCTCATTTCCATGATGGTATGAGGTTGTGAATTTAGTCATCATTCTAAGAACCTATGTATACAAGTGACATGAATTCTAAGATTCACACACAGGATAGGTGTGTGGGGAAGAGAGAGTAGCATGCATTTGATTTTATAGAAATAAAAAACAATATCTAATGAAATGATACAAATGAGTTAAAAATGATGTAAAATGTTGGGTAATGATTAAATAGGGGTTCTTGATAGTTGTAGTAAGTGGATTGAGTGGTCACAAGGAGTAGTGTTATTGAAATAGTTTTTAAATGGTGTTGAATGTAAGGATTTTAACCATGTGAGTTAGTTACCTATTTTAGCCATGTCCTTAGTAGGGATGGTTGAGGTTAGTATTATAGATATGAAGAAGTTTTTTGGTGGTGTAAGATTAATTCTTTTTTATAGATACTTATGATCCTTCCTTTGTATATTGTGAAAGCTTATGGCGTGTGTTATAAAGCTCGTGTTTGGAATTATAGAGAAATGACACCACAAAGATGTGTATTGGTTGGACAACATGAGGATGTTGTTGACAACTCTCCTCCAGTATTGGAGCAAGATAATGTGGTGATCCAGGAAAATAGAGAAGATAAATTCTATGAGAACCATTCTCATTTTATTCAGATGATGGAACGGGACCCAGGGTGGGTTTCACCGAGTATGTTTCAGATGAAAAAAGAGTTTAAATTGGAGCACCCTCCGACCATTACTAGAGAGAGGGTGGGATAGAGGTAGCATAGTTTTAGATCAAGTCTATATATACTATTCTTGATCATCTAGATACTCCTCTCGATAAGAAATTCAAGTTATTGGCCTACATGCTGAGAGGTTAGGTAAAGTGTTGATGGGATATTATAGTTCAAACGGAGCGTGTCGAAGGAATGATGCAGAAATATTTCTAATAGAATTTTCTCAAACACTTTTCCCTAAAACCTTGAGGTAGGATAATAATTCATATTTTATGAGTTCTACCAAGGTATAAATGTTGTTAAATTATTATTCTAGTTATTTCACTAATTTGCGACACTTCGTTCTGACATTGGCAGGATACGAAGTAGTTGTGGCGAAACATTTACATGATGGGATGAGACATGAGATAAGGTATCAGGTGAATATCTTCCATCTAAAAATCTTTTTTGAGGTATTGGATCAATCCCTCGTTTCATAAGGGAACCTGAAGGGAGCTTTAGGAAGTGAACTTCTGGTTCCAGTTGGGTGGGCAAGTAGTGCGGCTTCCGAAATAATGAAGCACTATTTTGGAAATTTTCAGCAGGTTGGATGTGCATAGAGTAGTCAGAAGTGGGGGTCGGCCTCTTAGTGTAGTGTCCAGGTGTTCTGTTATCAGTGTGGTAGGTTGGGACACATACACAATTAGTGTCTCTGACCACTGGTAGAGTGCAGAGTGTGCGGCAGGTTGGGCCATGTGTAAAGGTTTTGTAGGAACCCACAACAGTATGGAAATGATAGAGGTCAGAGGCAGATGTCGAGTGCAAGAAGGGGGTCAGTTACCCCATATCAAGTATCTATTTGGTGCTCCACGAGTCATACCAGTAAGGGTGGAGTACATGTAACTCTGGGGAGAGATCATCCATACCATTAGGGTAGTGTAGTATAGGGTACTCAGTTTGGAGCCTAGGGTAGAGGGGAAGTTCAACTCCATGCAGTTCATACTACACCTCATGGTGGTGAGGTAGGACCATATACTATTTGAGGTATGATTCTATTAGCTTCCACGCTCACTAGTGCTTTATTTGATACGGGTTCTACGATTTGTTTTATTTCGTATCATATTATAGTTGTTTTGGACCTAACCGTAGAAATTTCATGTGGAGGTATGTCTACTGATACTTTGTTAGGGGTAAAAGTTGAGAATATCATACATTGTAAGGGTTATTATCTAGAGTTTGATGGATATCATTTTTTGTGGAACCTTTTTTTTAGAGATGTTAGGTTTTGACATGATCTTGGGCATGGATTGGTTCGTGTTGTATCATGCCCATATCAATTGTTACCATCATAGGGTAACCATCATGCCTCCTGATAGGGACACATATATCCTATGTGGGTAGTGGGATGCTCGGTCAAGCCACACATGGACAATTTGTTAGTAATTAGATGAAATCATAGCTCAGGTGGTGTGCCTTATTCTTGATGATGGAGGAGTGGGACAACATGTTTTTCCTCCTTTGGTGGACTTATTTCAGGATGTGTTTCCTGAGGAATTCTCTGGACTACCACTCAAAATATATGTTGAGTTCATGATTGAATTTCTACCAAGAACAGAGCTAGTTCTCATTCTTCCATATCGAATAGCACAAGAAGAACTCCAAGAACATAAGATTTAGCTAGAGGAGTTAGAGCATAAAGGGTTTATTCATCCTAGTACCTCACCTTGGGGATCTCCCATACTTTTTTCCAAGAGGTATGATGGATCATTGAGGCTATGTGTTGATTATTGGAAGTTGACTAAGATGATGTTTAAGAAATATTACCCTCTTCCTAGAATTAATGACATGTTTTACCATCTTAGAGGTGCCTCAGTGTTTTATAAAATAAATCTAAGATCAGGATACCATCAGTTGGGGGTGAAACCTTCTTAAGTACCATGGATAGCTTTCTGAAGTAGGTATGGGTTGTATTATTATTTTTTGATGCCATTTGGATTGACCAATAATCCAGTCATATTCATGGTGTTTTTGAACTTAATATTCCACCCATATCAGGATCATCTCATAATTGTCTTCGTTGATGACATATTAGTGTACTCAATAACTCATGATGATCATGTCAAACATCTTGATATCATCTTGAGTACACTAAGAGGGCATAGTCTTTACACCAAGAAATAAAAATGTAATTTTTGGATCAATAAGGTGCACTTCTTGGGACACATCATTTCTGAGTCAAGTTTGTCAGTAGATCCAGAAAAAGTGTAGGCAGTGGTATCTTGGGAGTTTCCCAGTAATGTTTTTGATGTTCAGAGTCATCGGGGATTGGCCTATTATTACTAAAGTTTCATTAGATACTTCTCTCATTTGGAAGCACCACTCTCTAGATTAACAAATAAGGGAGTTAAGTTTGAGTGGTCATAGTCATTCAAGACTTATTTTCAAGAGCTAACGATGTGGTTGACTACCACAAAAATTTTAATCTTAACCAAACTAGGTAAGATTTAAAGCTTGTTTTGTGATGCATCTGGTGTTAGAATTCATGTAGAACTGATGCAGGATGATCGGGTTATGGCTTATGGTTCAAGATATTCAAGTACTCATGAAAGAAATTATCCTACTCATTACATTGAACTAGTTTTTGTGGCTTATGCCTTTAAATGATAGAGAGATTAATTGTTGGGAGAGTGGATCATTATGTTTACGACCATAAAATTCACAAGGACATATTCTCTCAGCGATATTTGAATCTTTGATAGTGAAGGTGGGTTGACTACATGCAATCCATTGATTTTTAGTTGGTTACACACCAAGGAAAGTGAATAGTGTTGTTGATGCTATGAGCCAGAAGACTCAAGAATTGGGTGGTTTAGGAATCCATTTTAGAGTGGAAGATTATGAACTTGTTTTCTAAGTATAATTTTGAGGTATATTATGGGCATAGGAAAATGACTCTTTCATATGTCGTTATTGATTCGATGCTTTTGAACCGAGTCATGGAGAGTCAACTGGTGGATCTGAAGTATTTGGACATAACGGAAAGTCTTAAAGGTGGGGAGCCACCTTCTAGTTGGACTATTAGTGCTGATGAATTTGCATATTTTCATAGTCATATTGTGGTGTCGGTTTGTGTATGAGAATAATTGACTTGTGAGTTCCATGCATCCAAACGGGTAGTGCATCCTGTCTTGACTAAGATCTATCATAGTCTCCATAGGCAGTATTGGTGGCCAGGAATGAAGAAAGAAGTTGTGGGTTTTTTGGCGCGATTCCTTACCTTTAAATAGGTGAAGGCCAAACATCAGCATCCAGGTGGGTTTCTACATTCATTTACTATTCCATAGTGGATGTGGAATAATGTAATAATTGATTTCTTAGTGGGTCTTCCAAGGACACCCCGAAAGAATTATGCAATCTTCATGGTTGTGTATTAGCTGACTAAAGTGGATCATTTATTTCCGATCAAGGAGACTTATACATTTGATCAGTTGGTTGAGTTATGTGTATGAGAGATAGTGTGGTTTCATGGTGTGTCTAGAACCATAGTTTCAGATTGTGATCCACATTTCACATCATTCTTCTGGCAGGGATTACATAAGGCACTTAGTACCCAAGTGTTTTTTAGTATATCTTATCACCCAACGATAGACTGGTAGTTAGAACACACAATTCATGTATTAGAAAATATTTTGAGATCTTGTGTTCTGGATTTCGGTGGATTGTGATAAAAGCACTTGTCACTTTTTGAGTTTTCCTATAACAATAGTTTTTAGGATATAATTTAGATGTCTCCTATTGAGGCTCTCTATTAGAGACCATGTAGATATATGTTGTAGGGATTATAGGTTGGGGATTCTGAGCTGTTCGGACCGAGTCTTGTGCATCAGATGTCTGAGAAGGTTCATTTCATTCAGAAGCATATGGAAACATATCAGAGTAGGCAGAAATCATATGCAGATTGGCATCGTAGACCTCTCAAATTCGTAGCGGGTTATAGTGTGTTTCTTTAGGTGTCACCAAGGTTGGGTCACCATCGAATTCGGAAGCATGGTAATTTAGAACCCAAGTATGTGGGAACATTTTAGATTATAGAAAGGATTCGACTGGTGGATTTCTGATTAGCTCTTCCACAATGGTACAGTGGGATGCATGATGTTTTCCATGATTCACATCTCCAACAGTATCACCCTGACCCATCTCATGTGATAAACACTAATGACGTTGAACATGAGGTTGATTCATCCTTTGAGGAGCATCCAATTAGTGTTTTGGATTATAGTTAGAAGGTATTTCAAGGAAATTTTGTGCCTTTATTTCGCACTCAATGAATATATGGAAATGTTCATAAAGAAACTTTGGAGCAATAATCAGATATGTGGGCCCAATGTCCCGATATCTTTTCATTGGAAACTCAGTGATGCTTGGGAAGAGTGGATCAAGGATGAGTCATCATAAGGTGGGGTGGTTGTAAGATCCCATATTTTTTATAAAGTATTTTTTTGTTTATATTTCAGTTTAAGTCCATTATTTTTCTTAAATAAGTGTTTCCCAGGTTCATGAGAAGTCTTGGGGGTGTTTTGGGGGTTTGGAAAATGAAAAAGGAGAAACAATGAGTTTCTGGGCATGCTTCACGGTTTGTGCATGGTTATCTCAAGTCGTGCAAAGCATCCCAGGTAACCATGAGAGGGGGTGACTTTGGGAAATTAGCTTCTTCACGGTTTGTGCACAATTTGGAAAACCATGTGGTTAAACTGTGTGTCCTAGTCAATTTGATAAATTTATAAAAAAATCCATTTTTGTAATTTTTAAGCCTAACTCTAGATTTCCTCCATTTTCACCCCTTGCAACCCAAGTGAGGAAGAAGATCCCCCAAGATATCCCAAAGGTGATTCTCCTATATCCCTATATCATTTGGAGTGTCTTCAGTTTCAGATCGAAGATCCGGGTGAATCTAATCTTGTCCTTGCTTCCTTTTCTTGGTTAGGGTTTTTATCTTTCCCTCATCTATTTCTGAATCACTAAACCCCTTCTATTCTGATGATATTTAGGACGAGGGTTCAAATGGTTCTTGAATTAGGATATACAACTTCTACTAGGAGTGCGTTCAAAAATGGATTTGAGGTAGGTGGTATACAAGTTATATCCCTTGGATTTTACATGGATTTGTGAATTTGGGGTTACGCCCTTGAATTATTTTGTGGTGTTCTTGGTTTTGTTTGTAATACTTGATAAATGGGTGTCTAAATAAAAAATTGTAACCCCTCATGATCCATGTGGGATACATAGAGGATGAATTGACCAATTTAAGGCCACTCATGTGGTGCGCTAACCCTCACAAATGGGGTTAAAATGAAAGGTAAGGTGTGAAATTGACTTGTGATAACATAGAGCCCCTGATGAATGTGTTAATTGGTTTATGTAATGATTTATAATGGAATATGGGTAGATTTTCCTATTTTGGATAATGGATAAGGTATTTTTTGGTTGGAATTTAAATGTATTCAATGGGATTAATGGGAATATGTTAAGGAATCATGATTATATTTTAATATTCTTAGTGATATGGGCATGGGGAATGGAAATTGGGGATAAATGGTTATGTGATGTAAATGATGAATGTGTTAATGTCTTGGGCCATAATTTTTATTACCATTTATTGATATTGTTGATATGTTTCTATGCTTTGTAGTAATGTGTTCATTTATCAATAATAGATAAATAAACTTGTGCACATGGCTTGGTAGATTGGGGTATAGACACAAGGTTCTAAGCCCATGGGTTGAGTTGGACCGAGGTTGTAAGATCCAAACCTAAATGCAAGGGTTATGGAAGGAGAATAATTTTTATTCGCCTAACGGTTTCATTCCATCTGGACTAAGGCTTTGAGGTGGGGATAATGAGTTTATTATGTTTTCATGCCCTAGTGAGATAGGACTTGATTTATTCCCATGTTCCTGGAAATCTTCGGACATGCATAATACATTGTATGCATAAAAATGGTGGATTAAACTATAAGATATTCAGCTATTGAATTTATTTTTAGTGGTGGATTAACATAGGGGAAACATATTTAATAATTTACTCTTGAATTATCTTTTATTTAGTTCTCATTATTCAAAAAATTTATGCACTACCTATTTGATAGTATATTTTATAGACACGAATGGTGGTGGCCTGAAAACTTGTACTCACACCCTACTCTGACCTCCATTGGGTACCAGAGTAGATTTCATGGTTGTAGGTCAGGAAAAGGGAAAGGACCACATGCTTAGAAAGTGAGTGAGTTTCAAGGTGTTTGTGGATGAGGTTAGATACTTGAAGTCAAGATAATTTTGGGGTTTCTATTTTTTTCATTATTTTGGGGTCTTGTTCACTTGTAACTGTAGCATGACATGACATACTTACTATTGGATATGGTTTTCAACCAGTTTGGGGGTTGATTATTTATGCGTGTTTTTAGTTTGTCTATATTGATTATGTTATTTTATATACATTTTGGTGTTTTTTACTATGAAAACCAGGGTATAGTCTCCCCACTTGACTCTTGGACTCTCATTTCAAGTCGGACACCTCTAGCGTACGGGGAGGTGCACTTGAGTTCATGTGGCGACCCGGCTCAGGGCACTGGTTTAGTGGCTCCCAGGATTGGGATGTTACATAACTAAGGTCTCATAGAATTATCTTATAATCATAAGATATCAAAATACTAATATATGAAAACATTTTTAGGAAAATAAATTTTCTTTTAAATTATAAAATTAGTTATAAAATTTTCACTTAACATTTATGACTTGCAAAAATACCAACACTTAATTAATAATTTTTAAAATATATATTTACTTATACTATGATATAATTATATCATTTTACCATTTATAAAATGATTAAATTTTATTTATACTTTCCTAGGTGAGGTTTCTATTCCATTGTCTGGTTTACTATTCATAAAGGTTACATTAATATTGCAAAGGTCAAGTTACAATTTCATCACTATAGGTTCCTTAACATCTTGAAATACTTATTATTTTATTAATTATTCATTTATAAAGATTATGTTGTGTTATTTATGCGATTTAATGTGATTTATACTATAATAAATAATTAGAATAAGGGAATTTTCATTGATAAAACTTGTGTTCATTACACTGGATTAATTGAGGAGGATTCAGTTCTGCTACCTCACCTCAAACATTACATCACAAGGTGCACATAGTTTATGTGCCATGAATGTTGAAGTTGAAGTACATGTTGTCCACACCAAAAAATGGAAACACCTGAGATCATTAGGTGTATTTCAAAAAATTTCACACCCCTCATCTCAAAGAATATTTGAAGAAAATGAAGATAATAATATCTGTGAGAGATATAGAAGTTTTTTTTAAAGTCTGAGAGATTATATTTTTCGTATAAAATAAGAAGGAGGATTGATGCTAGAGGGAATTCCAAAACCATCGAGGGAAATCCTCATGATATAGAAAGAGTTTTTTCATTATTTTATTTTTAGTTTTATGCTTCTGTGTTTATTATTTCTTATTTTATAAATAAAATATTTATATTTTTTTACCAATTGGGTTTTTGTTTTTATTTATTCTTCTTCTTTTTGTTGTTTTCTGTTTCTTTTTCTTCTTCTTATTCTTCTTTTATTTTCTCCTATATCCTTTTTTCTTCATTATTTTCTTATTTATTCTCTTCTTTTCTACTTCTATTTTATTTTATTATTTTCTATCTCTCTCTCTCCAATGCTTATTATTTTTATTTTTATTCACTTTTTCTCATAATTCTATCCATTGTGGCCTCTTACCCTCTATAATGAGGGGCTAACTCGAGGCTTGGCCGAGCAGAGGATTGGGTGTTCTTAAATTATATTATTAAATTGTTAATGTTTTATTTTTGGCTTGTGGTATATGCGAGAGACATGCATGGGTGTGGTGAATTCCCACCCTGACATGCAACTCAAGTCTGCATCTATTATTTTTATGTTAATCTTTTCCCTCGCTTCTATTAGACACATGATTATTATATGGTGGAGTTTATTTGTTTAATAGATGGAACAAAATATGATGGATCCATGTCCTTGAGCATTTCATACTCTCAATTAAAAGGATGATGCATAATTTAGATTTATTAGGAATATTAGATTTCACAAATTCTAAATAAAATAATAGTAATTCAAATGTAATAGTTCATAATTTGATTATAAAATGGAAATTTAAACAAATAAAGAAGAATAATGATCAAACATTAAACTGAACCTAAAGGAAAATTACTTTCATTATAATACCATTTTGTTTCATTTCATGGTAATTTAGAATTACATGTCATTATATTATTTCATAAAATAATCAAAATCCAAAAATATCGCTTTTTTAAGAAAATATTAAAATCCACAAAAACAAATATTTGGGTGAATTACAATTACTGAGTAGACAATTGTGAAGCTCATCAAGTGAGATGATTCTGGTCATCCATTGTGATGCACTAGAAATATATTGATGTTTTCTTTTTCCACACCCCATGATAGGTGTGCTATCAATTTTTCAATGAATGTTATAAAAACAATTTTCAACTAATTTCTAATATTTAGGAATGAATGAAATGTAAATATAACATGTGTAGTGATTTTAATGACCAAAAAAAATTCTAGATTAAAAAATTATGAAACGAAAGTATAGGAATAAATTACACATCAATTAGACATGTTACGTTATTAGAATAATATAAAGTGAATTTAAATGGAATTAAAAGTGTTCAAAAATGTGTATTAAATTATCATCACTAATAAAATAAACTCAAATAATTGTGAAATTATAGATTAATTATCCTAGATTAATTTTTAAATTGTATGAAAAAATAAAACAATAATATAACTTTTGAATAGTTCTACAGGATAGAAATAGATGTTTTAGGTTAAAAAGTAATTAAAAAATTGATGTCAAAATAAATAGAATAACCTCATGTTGTCACAAATTCCAAGGAAAACAATATTTGATTATTTTTTTAAATATAGGAACTAACATAGTTTATATATGATTAGTGGTGTGGTTTTAATAATGATGAAATATATTTTATATTAATAAGTAATTAAGGATAATTAATGTGATCAAAATAATAAAACAACCTCGGTTTGTCATGATATTTGATTAAAATTTTCATTGATTAATTTTTAACATGTAAGAATAAAAAAATGATATATAGGGTCGTAAAAAACAAATGTTTTATTTAATATATTTTAATGTATTTAAAAACATACATCAAATTGTCAAAACTAATCAAACAACCATATATCATCATAAAATCACAAGAAAATTATATTTAATTAATTTAGTATAATTTATAATTAACAAAACTTCAATAATATATATTTTTTAGTCTAAACAATAGAAAAAATAGCTTAAAAAATTATTGAAAGCATGTGATATGATCAAAAATCCGAAAATATTCTCACATTATTGTGAAATATTGGTACAATGATTGTAGATTTATTATTGAATTATAGGAATAAAGAGCTTGTCATTCTAAAATTTTGTGTATTTGAAATGAATTAAAGCAAGTTTTAAGATATTTAAAAGTTTTTAAAAATTTGAATCAAATGTTCAAGAGTAAAAAAAATGACCTTGAATCATTGTAAAATTTTAGAAAAATTATCTTAGATTAATTTATGACGTGTAAGAATGAATGATTCACAGTCATTATTTTTATTTCAAATCCTTGATTTTTTTCACTACCTATGTTGTGATAAAATATTGAATATGGAATAACAAAATGGGGTTTTGGTTTTAGAAAGGTGGGAGGCCCCATGAAGAATCTTATATCATGCTCTTCAAATGAATTAATATAGTTTCCTGTTGGGAGGATTAGTTATTTATTAAATAAATGATGTTACTCACAACATATCAACATCGGTGCTTAGGTTTACTTGGTCATTCGGATTGAATACATAGCGTAAATTGTTTTCTGATTTAGCTGGAAACACTAATATAAACAACCTGAAGAATAGTATCATCCTCAGGACTAAACTCTAGGTTGTGTGGAAATATGAGGAACTCTAAAAGAATATTAAAGGAGTGATGATTTCTCATATAATTTATCTTCCCAATATCAAACTTTTAATTTTCTCCAATAAAATCTAAAAGGTGGGGGATAGGAAAAAATATATAAAGAAATCTATAAAATACCCCCAAAAAGTCACAAAGGATTTAATTTTTTACCATCCTCATTTTCATTTAAAATCAGGTTTTGTTAATCATAATTATGGATTTGTGGTGATTGGGTTATTGATTGTATTATTTAGGTTTCATATAATCATAAATTCATGGTGCATTTTCTATAGGATATGTTTGTATGGAAGGATGATATTGTTCAAAATGTTTCTTTAAACAAAGTGATATGGGTAAAATCAATAAAATAACCTAAGATTATCATGAAATTATATAATTATAATCAATTAATTTGTGACATTTATAAACATATTAAATTCTAATATAAAATGTTATGATCACAAAATGATAGAAAAAAAATTTAGATTAAAAAGTGATTAAAAACATATGATACTTTCAAAACTCAACAAATTCTGTTGTATTTTTATTCAGTTATTAGGAAATGGTCATTGAATAATTTGTGGCTTGTATGAATTAATGACACATAAATATGATGTAGGGTGTTTCTAAAATAGTTAAATTAATTTTTATTGTAAAAAATAACTATTAAGTATAAGATTAATTTATGTAATTAAATAATCTAATAGGTTTTCAATTTGGTTTTTTACTTTTTTTTTACTGTAATAAATATTTTTTAAATTAAATTATCATTTACATTATAATATTACTCAATTAGTTTGATGGATTATTTGTTTGATGTTAGTTATTTTTATATTTCTGGCATTATTATATGAAATCTGAATTATTTATAATATAAAAATGTATTGATGTCATGAAAGTATGCCTGAAATAAAATCATTTATGTAATTATTTTGTAAGATGAGTTAAATATTATTATAAATAATATTTAAAAAACCATTATAAACCCTCAAATTCTAGTCACTAAAACCATTAAAAACCATTCAAAAGAAAAAAAAATTTGGGCAGTCACTTATTATTGCGCACCGAACTCTCCTTTTTTATCTATATTTTTAATATTTATGGATTTTTATATTATTTTTTGAGATTCCTTGTTTTTAGGGAATTTAGGTGCCTTATGAAACTCTATATTATAGTAAGTAACTCTATAGACAATGTATGTTACACTATGAAAGGTCATTGGTCTCAGAATTTTGGTTCGTATTGTAGTTCATGTCATAGTGCATGAGTTTCATACTTTTATTGATTGTTTTAAAGGGATCATCATTTCATGAAGGTAAGGTTACATTATGAAACAACATTGGGTAGTTAGTATACATATCTAAATATATTTTAGGGATGTAATTTTCATCACAAATTACTCATTCATAGTTTAAATTTTATAATGTTCTTATTCAACCATTGTCAGATTAAACCCTTTAAGGCCCCCTCTTCCTTCTATTCAAGTTCCTAGCCACGTGGAACATCTCTTCCTCCATCCTCCCTCTATAAATTTCCCTGTAGGTTTTCTTCATTTTTTAATGTGGATTCCTCATGTAAAAGTGATATAAACTCATTTCTCTACTCTCCTCTACTCTTCCTCCCTTCTAATCTAACCTTTTAATGCACTCAGTGACCTATAATTTTTCATTACTATAACTTAACTTAGATTTTCCCTATTTTAGGGATTGTAATATCCTTCTAAGGATATTTATTTCTACATTGTGGTAAATTTTCATCATGCTTAGTGTAAGAGACTTATTTTAGTTAGGTCTCCCCTTATTTCTTTGTATAGAATTAGAAACTTGGTTTATCGATTATTTTCATAACACGTTTTAAATTTTTTTAAGGATAAATTATGGGTATATAACTATTTCTTCCAAAATAAATCTATTTATCTTCCAGTTTCTAATGGATATAAAAATGAGTCTTCCTCATATTTATTTGATAAAATCTGTTTTTTTTTTCACGAAATGGTGGACACCTAGTTTTTTTCTATCTTCCAATGTGGTGATTTTCAAAATAATTCTCAAATTCAAAGTATGTTTTGGTTTGAAAACTATTTTAAAAATTATATTACATTGATGTGAAGGATGTGCTTGTATTTTCTAATGTTGTTTCAATTATTCTCTTAAAATATTTTAGATTCTCTAATGATTTAGTTTGATTTTGTTTCCAAAGTATATTTTAGAACTTGATTTATTAAAATATATTTCAAAGGCTTCATTGGCACATTGTAAAAAGCTTTCTCTTGATGTAAATAAAACCTAAATGTGTTCCCCTAATTTTTTAAATAAATGTTTAAGTAATTGTATTGTACTAGATGGGGGACCTAATTTTTTGTGTTTATTATATGTTATTCGTGATAAATGGGGGTAATTCTATGAAGGGTGTTAGAATGTGAGTTTTTTCTTTGATTTTTGTTTAGTATACTATCCTAGTCATGATAGCTGACCTCACAATATATATCCTGGGGAACCAAGAGTATCTTGGTGGTATATCTGGGTTCTCATTCCACACTATTATATGAATTTTGTTTGATAGGGGCCTCAAGTGGGGTCACACCCTTCTTTAAGGAATTTTCTCCTCGGTTAGGATAGGTTGTTTAAGGATGAGTATTAGGGTGATTGAATCACATCAGGAACCAATATGATGGATTTTTTTTGTCTTATATTGTCCCTAGATCTTATAAATTTTCCAATGATTATTATTTCATAAATATTATTTGAATAATGTGACTCATCTAACTCTATGATAGTTGACTTATGATTATTCTATGTCAATTATCAATTATTATTGTCACTATTATTATGAAATATCCTTTCTAACATTGGAATTTGTTTTTTAATAGAAAAAATTTTTCTTCTTTATATTAAAAACAATGGTTTACAATAGTTTGGATTGTTCTTATATTTTTCTTATACATGGTTATTTTTCATATAAAGGTTTCTAAAATGTTTCCTCATATCAAAGGAATCCTTTTATTTTAAAGTTTAAATGACTGTTTTATTTTTAAATCTAATAATCCAATATTTTAAATTAAATTATTTCAAATGAAAAGGGAAATTGATTGTTGTTTAGTGAAATTGAGTGACTTATATTGGTAATTATTTTTTAAATTATCATGAAATGGATTTATTTTTAATGGTTATACATGCAGTGTGTGGAGGATAGTTATATGGAATTTTTTTTACACACCTACAATATTACAAGTTTAATAGATTCCACATTGATATTGTAACTGACTCTCTTGTATTAGTTTAGGTATGTTGGTGGTGACAAGTATGATTTACTTGGATCATGGATATGGGTAGTGGTAGTTACATTATTTTATATTGGTGTTTTTTCTTCTAATGTATCCTATAATTTAACTATCCTACTCAATATTTATTTTAATAGTTTGTATTTTAGTTCTATTAATGTTAGTTTTATTGATGTTGTAACTTATTGGTTATTCTTACAGATCATTATTTACTGGATATGATTTATGTTCATTTTTTTATGCATCATTTTTTATTATTAACTGTGGAACTATATATTTCTTGTTTTTATAATCATATAACTTATAGATTTAAAATTTCATACTTCCAAGAGGAAGTTTGAAGGCACCATTATGTTAAAAATGATAGGGGGGATTAATCAAGGTATGATGGATTAACAAAATTCCCCCTTATTATCTTGTTTCTTAAATAAACAACAAAAATCATTTTATCTATTTGTTACTATAATATAAATGAAATGATAGCGTCAAATAGGCACACTAATTTTTATTTTTTCCCCTAAAATGGCTTAATCCAAGGAACATAAGAAGGAAATGTGCTAATGTACTGTAATCACTAAGGCACACTATTTTTTTACAATTTTTAAAGTGGAGTCACTATCCATCCTATTTTACACCCATTCACACTTGACAAAGAGCATCTATATCTTATAAAATGAACTCACTACTCATCCATAATATTCATTTGATGATCTGTAATATCATTGATTTTTTTCACACTAACATGAGTGTGAGATAAAACACTTTTTTATGAATGATATGATATTCACTTTACCACATAATTATTTATTGATGGAAAATTCTTTCATGAAATGTTCTCTTTATAAAAAACCCATTTTTCATATTGCCTTCACTATATAATGCCCTCCTGAACTCCCTTTATGATTCATGGAAGTCCCTTGTGAACAAGATTCACATAAGATCCCTCATGAAGTGTTCTACATGAATTTCCTCTATATAATGGGCTATGTTAACACCCTTTCCATACTATTTATATATACACACCTCATGAACTACTGATGTTATATACTTCTTCATAGATCTTCTTTATTGTAATACCTATGTGAACTTTTTTTTCTTCATGAACCACTTTATGACTTGGAATAATCTATAGTGATTATTAAAATACTAATTTTTCTTTATATTACTAATTATGTGATAAATGGATCCTTATATTGGAAAAGAAACCATAAAAACCATCTAATCATGAATATTTGATCAATACCACTATAAAATATCTCCATGTATGAATCTTCTTTATGGAAACGCATAACCAATTTCCATCATGTAGTTCTCTTCGATCAGTACCTTTCGACTGCAAATGATGAGGCTCGAACAAAAACTTCTTTTTTGTTAATATGAAATAATCACATGAATGATATTATTTTGTCAAATTCTTCACTATGATTAATGATGTCTTCATATATGTCAAATTAGAAAATACCTCCCACATCCTTCATTTGTAAGACAAAAGTCATGATCCACTTTCCACAAACTTCCTACATGGATCACATGCCACGTAACTTTTATATGATAAAAAACCTTCTAGATAGTCATGTAATAATTATATGTAAATCTATCATTTTATATTTTTCATTAAAACTATTTATCACCTCCAATTGCTTCTAAAACAACTTTTTTCAACCCTCCTTGTTAAAAAATACACTTGAACTTTGTTAATTTAAATTTACAATAAACACAAAAACCCAAAAACTCTAAAACATTATTGTTGAGGTATTTTTCCCAATAATATTCCCCTTTGGGTTTATTGAAAATAGTTTAAAATAAATTAAATTTATATTATGAAAAAACATGTTCACTTCCTCTTTTAACCACCACGTTCCCTTCCGAAACTCCAAATAGTGAAACAAAATATTAAACAGGTAATCTAAGATCATATGAGTCAATCTTTAGGTGATAAACAAATGTGACATTGAAGCTTATCAATAAATCACTTTATTATTAATAAATGATATTAAAATTCTTTCATTAAGAACTCAAAGCTCGTACTTTCTTGATATGTGATCAGTGATAGAAAATTTTCAATATCATCATGGTTAAAAAAACCCTTATAACCATTTTCCCTCTAATTCAATATTTAAGTGTGCTAATCATTTTTCAACTTCACTCTCCCTTACATCCTCGATCCCCTTATATCCTTGATCCCCATGATTCAACTTATAAAATTTATTCACATTTTTCAACATTACACTCCTCAATAGTATTTTTTAAGTTATTTATCCCATATTTATGATAAATAATTCACCCCATTATAAAATAACCCAAAACACACTCATTTGAGGTTTTCATCAGGAAAAGAAACATTTATTAGCATATAGAGAAAACCCAAATACACTTAGAAGAGTGGGGGTCCCATGGCCACCATTTATCAGTATGGGGGGGTTCACTATACTCCAAGATCCATTTGATACCAATCAAATGCCTCCTTAGGTATGTCCTTTATCTTAATATAAGTGAATTTAATTTTAGTAGGGATATAGTCCAATTTCATCATCCCATTCTCAACTTTCTCTTTATTAAAGTGATAATTTATTTAAATGTGATTTTCCCTTGAGTGATAAACAAGATTTATGGATAGATTTATAACACGTGAATTATCAGAATTTATTTTGATAAGAGACTTTACTTCAACTCCCATGTCTTCATGTTTCTTCTTTATCGATGATAGTTTTTTAATATTAAGTATCTATAATATATTAATACTTTGTAGTGTTAAGTGGTGTGTAATATTCTTTATCATTCAATCAAAAAACACACAATCATTTATAATAGATTGAACCACCTGATGTTGAATTTCTATCCCCTATTGAACTATCCCAATTGGAATATGTATATCACAACAATTATTGTTTCATTATTTCACTATAATGCCAATTAATATCCATTATGATTTTGATATACCATAGAATTATTTTTATTTCTATCAATTCTCTTTATTTCGGATTCCTCCGATATATTACATCTTGAAATGTGTAAAACATAATATTATGAAATTTTCTTATTAAGATTGATAATCTTTAACTAATTTTATGGTATTTTGTTACATTGTCTACTATTTCATCATCATCCCATGAGAAATTCAATGGTATAGCGACCTATGTTATCATAACATTGTACTCATCCATTCTAAATCATCTTAGAAACTCATTGGAGTATTTTTATTGAGAAATAAATGTTTCATGCCTTCCTTCCATTACCTTTAAGATGAGGAAAAATTTCAAATCCAAAATAATTAACATTTCCAACTCCAAATTCATGAATTTGGAAAAGTTATTTCACCATGCTTCACTCAATCCAACAAATAATATTCCATCTATATAAACATTCACCATAATCCTTTGAACACTCTCATCATTAACGTAAATATTATAATAAACATTTCTATGATGGAAACCATGATTATTCATGTATTGATTCAGTTTGGAATACCATTATCTTGATTCATACAGTAGCATTCTTCAATAAGAAAACATTTTTCTCATCTCTATGAATGATAAAAACATCCTACAAGTCAACGTATACTTCTTCTCCTTGAAATACTACCTTTCTATATATCTAGAATTCCTTGGATTTCCATTTTACTATAAAAACAGATAAATTTTGAATCATCATTAACCTTTCCAAGGGTATAAATGATTCATCTACATCAATCCCTTTAATCACAGAGTATCCCCTACACACCAGTTATGCCTTGTATCTAATCACCATTCCATATTTATTTATTTTTTTTTAGCAAACCCCATTTAGTTCTGATGAAATTATTGTTCGTCAGCCTCAAAAAATTATCCTATATAGCAACCCATAGTTTTTATATATAGATATTATATCATTATTGATGAGTATTCATTACATTTTACAAATACAAATCTAATGACCATAAATTATTCATGTCTTTTGAAACATTTATAAATAAAGAACTTATTCATAATAGATCTACATAATCTCTCACTAGGTTCTTCATAACTAGAACCCTTCTTAGATATATCATCCTTAAAACTTTTCTCCATAACCTGTTGAAAGGAAACATAAGAAAGGGTGATCTAAGATGCTCAGTGAGGGTAAAAGGTGAGATATCAATGATCACTTTAGTATAAAATGA
The DNA here is from genome assembly GCA_963277665.1 of Viscum album. NCBI lineage: Eukaryota > Viridiplantae > Streptophyta > Magnoliopsida > Santalales > Viscaceae > Viscum > Viscum album. The sequence continues at coordinate 1,465,764,899 of OY728140.1, read as the reverse complement.
GAATAATTTTAGGTAAACATGATCTTAATATTTGAAAACTATACCCAACATATCATAGATTATAATATTGAGTCTTTTCATAAATATTAGTAGTTCATAAGACATGAATTATAATATAATCAATGAACATGATCCATGAGATCATAACATTGTAATTATACAAAACTTTTTTTCATACACATAAGAATAGAAAATAATTTCATTATTCAAAGATCACTACCAAAACTATCAGATAGGATTGGATTAAATATTATTCCATATTATACTCAGTCAAGGTTCACTATCATGACTATCCTCGTGGAAAATGTCTCTTTCTAAACTAGGTTCACTCATTATTCCAATTCTTATCCTTTGTAATGGTTTACTCTGAATATTTTCATAGTGGACAAAGTTCCTTACTGAACTTGGTCTACTCCCCATTTAAATCCTTATTATCATAGAAGGTATCCATATTTTCACAATAAATTTTAATGATATATAATTGTGGATCCACCCATTACATAATAATAATAAATTCATATGTGTTCCATGTGATCATAAAAAATTCATCATATCAACATATCATAAACTATGGAAAAGAACTGGGTATCATAAACATTTCAACATTTTAGTGTATCATAACCCATGAAAAATAAATGAGATTCATAATGTTATTTTATTCATTATCATAAAACATCCAAAGAAATAATATGTATTATATAATTTGATCACATTCTCAATAAATAATAATTACCATCAAAGGATGTTATTATAGATGAAGTATTTATTTAAATAATCACTAAAATATTTCTTGAGTAAAAGACCATTTTTACATTTAAATCACTTATTTAAAATATAAAATGTTCCAAAATATTATGGAAAAAAATTATTTGAAAATAACATTTTAAAATTTTAAAGGAATATTCAATGCATTTATTTTTCATTAGGGTGTGAAATTATTTTCATACAGTGTATATTTAAATAAAGATTCCTTTCAATTTTTTTGTAAAAATTCATAAAAGTACCTTATTCAGAAAATAATAAGAAAATTTATTTTAAACCATTTTTTAAAAATAAAATGTGAAAAAGTAACTTTAAATAACAATAGTATAGTATTTAAAAAAATTAAATTAAATTTGTACATGGAAGAAATATATTTTTGAAAAAATATGAAATAAATTATTTTTTTATAAAAAAAATTCTAAATAATATTGAGTATAAAATAGAGAAAAATGTAATTATTATGAATTTTAGGAATACAAAAATGAGAATAAATTGCATAATATTCTTGAGAGGTTGATCATGAAATTTCTTCATCGAAAACTTAATCATAAACACTCCAGAAAATAATGATATTGTAAAATAAAACCCTTGCCACTTTCGTAACTTTGGAATTATAAGCACATGAAAGAGAAATTTCAAATGAACCATTAAATAAAATTAAAATAATAATAATCATTATAAAACATGTAAATGTGTAGTATATACATTATATAAATATAAATTGGTTCATAACATTAAACATGTCTCAAATAAAAAATATTGAGACGAAGAACCCCTACAGCTTTTGTAATATCTGAATCAAAACCTCATGAAACAAAGAGACTTAGATATATTTTTAGATACCCATTATTTTAAGAAATATATTCATAAATTAAATTCATGTAAATTATATAAATCACACAAAGGAAATAAGTGGTGAATACGAAATGTGTCTCAAAGGAATAATAGTGTGATAAGAAATCCTATTATCTAAAGTTTGACTAGCTTAGAAAACACTCTAAAATCTATTATAATAAATTTAAATTTATTATAATTATATAAAAGAGAATTTTAAATACTAATAATATAATATATGATCCAATTACATCATTTTAACACTCTTTTGTTAATAATTCGTTATTAAAATCATCATTTGTAGTTGTTAACTGTTTTATTTTTATGAAAATTTTGGTTTGGTAGTTTTGGTCCTTATACATTGGTCTTGGATCCATAATATCCATAATTTTTATAATTATATAGATATATATATTAAATATATATATATATATACATATTCATCAATAAATTTTAGAGATAGAAAAATTAATAACATCGTCCATGGAGACAGTAGGTCATACGTACACATGAATGTTGTTTTAACTTTCAGATGGATGGAATAAAAAAAGGTAAATAATAATTAACCTTTATATAATCATTATTATATCATATATATAATTTTTATTCATTAATTATATATTTATTTCTATCTATGTAAATCATAAAATAAAAACACATCTCATCACTTCGTGGAAGTGGTAGTCCTCACGTACACACAAACGATATTATCATTTCTTTTATAGATTTAAAGGTTAGAAGGTATATATTATATTATAATTACAAAAGAATATTTATTTTATAAACATAATATTTTAACATTAAACCCAACATAATAAACATCCATGAATGATGGATATGGAAAATAGATTATATCACTCTTAAGAGGCAGTAGTCCACACGTACGCATAAGCAATACTATTACTTCCCATTTGAAGAAAAAGAGGTTTAAGAATGGTGGTTAAATAATAATAATAACATTTAATTATATTTATTATAATTAATGAATTATTTTATGATAAATACCATATATTTATAGGATCAAAAAGAATAAATAATTTGAAATAGGTTGGGTAGGATGATTACCTCTTCTTTGGTAGGCCTCCTTTAAATCCTTTCTTAAGGACCATTGAAATAGAATTTTAAAATAACATAACATCTAATAACTATCTAGGGAATTTGAGAAGACAATTGGGTAGGTCTTGGTAAATATAGGTTGCTAAAACTTGTGTAAAGAAGAAAAATGAGGGGTTTCCTTTTATAAGTGGGGAAGAGGACACACTTTTAATTTATTAAAATATTAAAATATAATAATTTAATAATCAATCCAAATGCTTAAAAATTAAAATATATTTAAATTTTTTATAGTATTATGTTTAAATAAGGACATAATATATGATTCAGGAAAGTTTAATTATCAAACATACACTTATATCTTGGTTTAACCCCAGGTAAACTAGTTTTACCCTTAACTGTGGTGACAAATTTATTGTCTTTTTTACTATTAATTATGAAAGAAAATTAAAGTTTCCTCATTATCAAATTTTAAAATTATGATTAAAAATAAGTAATACATTTTATAAAATTCAATTCACATAATTTTAATAATTAAATTAAAAATTAAACTTGCAAAACATGACGAAAAATAGTTTTCTAGAACAAAAATGTTTTCTTAAGTATAAAATGTTTTTATACCAAAATCCAACATAAAATTAATTATAAGAAAATTAATTGGATTATTAAAAATATAAATCATCTAATTTTAATTTTAATACCATTAATAAAATGAAACTTTTTATACACTTTAAATGAAAGGACATTTTTCAATAAAAATAGTATTTTTCACTATTCCTCAAATAATTGATCTTTTTAGAAAATTCTAGAAAATTAAATGTAATCTAATTCTTAAATTTTGATTTAAAAAATGAATTTAATTTTTTTAATTTAAATTTTATAAAATTGGTATAAATTAATTATATTATTTTCTCACAAAAATATATAAAACCATTTTTGAGGAAAATAAATATATTTAAAGCATAAAAGTAATTTACTAAAAATTGAGAACTTTTTTTTGATATAATTACATTATATAAAAGATTTATAATTATTTTTCAAATTTTTTTTGATCTAATTTAATTCATCAAATTAATGGCTAAGTTATAATGGTATACTATATTATGGTTCATTTTGAATCTGGGTTACATGTATCATAAGCTATCGAGGAAATTAAATTTATTTGAAATGAAATCTTTCTTAAAATATCAGGGTGTTACATTATACCCCATTAAAATAAATTTAACTATTGAAATTCCATCACTCAAATATAAAAAAAGAGGATATTTTTGTTTCATCATATCCTCATATTCCTATGTAGCTTCTTTAAATTTCTGAATCCTCCAGAAAACATTAACTAGGTTAGTAGTCTTGTTTCTTAGCACTTTATCTCTGTGATCCAAGATATTTACTTGTATTTATTTATATTAAATACAATTTTATATAAGTAAAACCTATGATTTAAATACATGAGAAGGATCAAGTATGTACTTACTCATGATAGATATATGAAACACATCTTGAACTTGATGGAGGTTCAGTGGAAGCATCAAACGATAATCTATCATCCCTACTTGTTCAAGATTCTCTTTGTAGAAAATAAATCTAGGGCTTATCATTCCGTTATTTTCAAATATCATTACATTATTTTTAGAGATATTCACAGAAATAACTACTCCCTAATTTTTAATTCCATATTTCATCAATGATTATCAGTATTAAATTTTATTTGACAATAAACTACCTTGATATGGTGCTGAATTGATCTAACATTATCTGTTATTTACTCTAGTAGCTCAAGTCACAATAGTTACATTTCTCCAACTTTATCCCTACACATTGGATTTCTACACTTCCATCCATATAGGGATTAATAAATATCCATCTAAATGTTTGAGTGAAAGTTATTGGTGTAAGAAAACTTGACCATAGCAAGGTGTTGATAAAATACACCTTTGAAATCCACATAACAAAACCTTAGTATATCCTTTAGGGTTTTAATGGTTCTCTCAAACTAAATATCTTTTTGAGGATGATAATCATCACGGAAAAAATATTTAAATAAATATATTTCTTAAGCCTTTTCCAAGACTTCAAGGAAAACCTCATAGCCCAATAATATATAATTAAATGTGGTACTCCATGCAACATTACCAGTTTATTAATGAATATTTTGGAAATATGATCAAGAGATAAATATTATCTGAGATTAATGAACCGTGTTGATGATAAAACACATTTTTATTGAATATTTTATTCATAATAAATGATATAATTTCCTCAAATCATTGTAAATATGTATATTTATAAAATATTTGGGATTAGATCATTCATTGGAATATTTGATGAAAACTTTAGTTTTGACCCTTTAAATTTTGATGTAGTATTTTTTCCATAAATATTTTTTATCAACTTATTTAAACATTAAATTTTGAAACATAATTAAACAATTAATTTTATACAACCTTTATTGATATCATAGAATCTATAATGTTCATTTTATTAGATTAAATAGTATATTGATTAAAAGCTGGATTGGACTCTATATTGGACACCACATCACCATTTGGGCGTATTTTCTACATACTAGATTGGATAGGGATAAAATTTGTATTGTAGATAGAGGAATCCATTATCAAAAATTATCATTTTATAATAACATATGGTTCACATGTTATGGTGTTCAAAAAGGCGGTTCATGTTGGATTAAAATATTTTGATGCATTTCCTCATTCACATTTGTAACCTTATCATCCCCTAACATTTATAAATATGTATTTTTCTCATTTTTAGGGGGTTTAAAGTGAATTATGAAGTTTGTGGGAGATAATAAGTGTTTCCACTCCAATTATCCAATCATTACAAGAGGTGTATCTCTTGAAGCAATGATGCCTTAATCAAAGACTCCACATTGTAATGTTTTGGTTTTTGTAATAAATTTTTTAGTTTGTATTATATTGATATTGTTTTTTTCAATTTTATTCTTTTATAATAATCCACTTTGGTCTGTAAAAAATATTATAAATTTTATTGGGTTATACCATTTCTAAAATTTTTCACATACAAAACATTTCTATGATGACTACACCACCCATGGAAGGGTAGTTTTTCTTAGTAACAGATATAATTCTCACCTTATTCCCTTATTTGTTTTTAATAAATGATATAATTTAATTAAATTAATATGATCTATGAATTATTTTTTTAAACTAAAATAAACTAAGAAATCAATTAAACAATTAACACAAAACAAGTGAGGTCGAGTAATGTGTGGATTGGGAGAGCGAGATTTTAATCGGTAAAAAAAAAGAAAACCATATTAAGTTGTAGTGTTTCAATATAATCCATAAACTCAATTCATAATAATTTAAATAATGTATATGTTCCCTAATTTACCACTGACCATATTTTTTCTTTATAAAATTAATCAAATAAATATGCTATTATTTCACATACTAAAGCTAACCTAGGTTTAAATTCATTACATTATTGTGGTTAAGTTAATTCGCCCAGGGTTTAGTGGTTTATAAATTAGGGGATCATAATTATTTAGATTATAAAATATGATGATTAATAATTAAGGGAAAATGTAGGGTTATATTGTTTATTCTTTCAAAGAATATTTCTAAAAAACATCTTCTCGTTGTGTTTTCTCAATCTCATTTAAAAAAGAAAAACAAAAAAATAGAATCTTCTTCCAACATACTTATTCATGATTTATAAACCTCAACCCCCCCCCCAATACTTATAAGTTGTGTATTTATTTTATCTTTATTTTCATAATACATTTTATTTGTTTTTTTAATTACTGCCTCTTTGAGATATGACCTTGGTCAGCCACTCTGCTACACTTTTGTAAAAACATGAACCCATGATTTCAGTTTCTATGCTAAAATAATGTATCTATTTTGTTTTATAAATACTATCAAAAAATACATAGAAAATTTTACATTCCAGAACCTTTTTCAATCTAGGTTTTTCAAAATTAGACAACACCTTTCAATTTCATCAGAGTTGTAAAAAAGTAAAATAAATAATTTGATTATTGTGTTGTAACTCTTTAAGAGAAGTCATATCTATTATATATTCTAAGATACATAAGAAAATATATTTTTTAAACATGAGATGAGCATTAAATAGACTAGTAATGAGTTTTACAACCAGTGAAGAACACTTTAAAAAATATTTATTTAAAAACTTTTTTTGAAAACATTACATCAAATATAATTATAAGATATATGTGTATATAATACATTTAAAAACATTTCAAAAATACTTATTATTTTAAAAATTAATTTAAAAAATACATCTTTGAAAACACCTGAATTTCTCCTTTGAAATCATTTTGAAAAATAATATTTTCTTTATAGATTATTTTGAAACATAGAAGATCCTATAAAAACCATATTTCTAATGGAATATAATTAGTATGACATTATCAAATGAGGTTTTGGGTTCACTCCCCATTCCTTATTCTTCTACATGATACCCCTGTTTCAGATTAAATGTTTAAGAAGACATTTTAAAGATCCACCTTTCTCAATCACAACACATTAAAACAGTTTTCAAAACTACATCAATTATTTTCAAAGAATAGAATAAATTTACTTTCAAAAAAGAAACACTTCAGATAATTCCATAAGTGTTTTAGTGAAATAAAAATTTATAAAGTATTTATGTAAAGAAACCATAATTTAAGATAATGAAAAATTCTTTAAATAATTTTTTAAATAAGTAATTCCTTTAAATACTTACATAAAATGATCATAAACTTAAAACAATGACCCATTATAATTAAATCAGTTCATTAATAAAATTTCAAGATGTTATAGATAATGTTAATATTATATATGAATTATGATATCCATGAATGTATAAGTACATTTCACACATAAAATGATATCATTTTTTAATTAAAAAAAATTAGATATAAAATACACATAAAATGAAAAGTTTCAGATGTTTAAAGGAATAAATAAGAATCAAATAGGTTTTCATAAAATATATTACCCTTTTAAAATTAAAACAATAACAAGAAAAGGATTTTCATAGTATACATCAAGAATATAAATTTTTTAAGTAAACATATAAAATTAATAAGATAATTATTTTTCTTACATGATTATAATTATAAATTTATAAAATAATATTCATTCATAAACTCTTAATTTATTTTGAAAACAAATGTAATCACATTATTTTTTAAAGAATAAATTTGAAAATAATTTCATCATTTTTACGTAATATTATCATAAATTCATAATCATAAAATTTCATTAAATAAAACCCCTATTACGGTTTCTCTAAAATTAAAAATAACATATATAAGTAAATATGTATTTTTCATTTGAAATTTATACAGTAGAGGGCCATAAAAAATAGAATAATAAAATTCCATTTTCTTATTCGTAAAGAGTTATAGAAAGTTGGTGTTGAATCACAATGAAAGAGGAGGGTGGAGAACATAGAGAGTTATATATATATAAACATAAAAAATATTCATATCGTTTTTTATTGGCATAAATTCATCATACTATACACTGATATTTTTGTTATATTATCCAGCCTTTTTTGTTTTTTTAAGAGAATAAAAATATTTATATATTATATCAACTCATAATGTGGGGTTTTAAATGATAGATGTTAGATTTTCCACTAGCTTGTCATGAAATATGAATGATGTCTAACTAATGGGATCAGTTTGTTTAAAATTATAGAAACAGATGTATGTTTTTATACATATTGTCATGTATTCAGGGAACCAGATAAATCCTGAAGGATTTATATGGAACTGAAAATATAATCCTGATAAGTAAATATATACATATTTTATTTTATGATATCATTGATATCATAGAGTATATATCATGGAAAAAGGGAGTGAATTTAAAATGAAAGGATTCCTTAAATACTACTACTTCGCATATTTAATGTTTTTGTTATAGGTTTCTATCATAATTGGAACCTCAGAAATATATTTTATTATATTTTCAAATCGAATCGAAATGGTCCATGATATTGAAAAAAGTGGATGAAGAAGAAATAAACATAGACGTCGAGAGTTTCATTTTGTTGGTTCTAGGTTGAAGATGACCACAAAACTGACTGGATGATCTAGTTCAGATCTATTCGATGGTCATGATTCTATACATCAATTTAATGGTTAGATGATCTGTGGAGAAGAGGAACAGAATGAAAGGAGTTGAAGGCTCAAATAAACCATGATCTCAAATAGGCGGTTGATATCACGTCTCGTGGTTTTAAACTCATCCCACATCAAAAATGTCACCGTCCATCTACTCTCTTATAAACTAACACTTTATCGTTTCTCTTTAAATCACAAGTAAAAACACTAGATGGACCTTACACATTGGTTTCGTAGAATTTTATCTAACCCAATGATCAACCAAATTGGTTCTCTTACTATCTTCTGAACACCTAGTGAGAGATATGCTCTTTTTAAAAGAGCTAGCCTATACACTTGATTGCGTAAGACATTCAATGAGGGCTTGGATGGTACCCACCTAAGTAGTGGAATACTTGGCTACCTTCGGTGTTTAAGTAAATTTTTATCAAAATAAATTATTTCAAAGAAAAAATTTGTCTTTGTTTTCCTAAAGTTTTAAATATTTCCTTTAGGCTTCTTATTTTACATTTTGATTATAATTTACAACTATCAACTAGAAATTATTTTAATGTTCTTTTTTATCTTAAGTTATCGAAACATATCTACAACTACTTACTAACGGTCAAAAATAAAAACTTTGTAAATTTATAATAGTTAAACTATTGAATTTACTACTTTAATATTTTATTTATTTCAAATATTTAAAAATAAATTATATTTCCTTATAATAATATTTTATTTAATATTCAAAAATATGATTATTCATATTTCATTTATAGTAATACCATTAAATATTAAATGTTAAAAATATATACATTCATAGATAAAATTTATTCTTAACACATATATATATATATATATATATTAACTCATTACTTATTTAAAAGAAATTTATTTTTAAACTTATTAATTATCATATTTTTTAATTTAATATAATTATTTCAAATGATTTTATATGCCAAGTAATCTTTGGTATTAATCAGTATAAATTTCTTTTTACAAAAATAATCATTTATCCATATATCAATATGGTTAAATTATTATATATAAAACATTGAACAATAAAAAAATAGTTGTGTATAGAATTTTTCTATGTATGAAATTAATTGATAAAATTATATAATTAAAAATCTTATCTAATATTTTTTTCATTTAAGAGTGTAATTAAAATTCAATTTATCTATTTAATTAACTTAATTATTGATATTTTTATTTCTAATATTTAATTAATGTTTTATTTAATCTAGTCAAAGAAATAATTATTTTGGAAAACTCGGTATGTTATATTCCCCCCCCCCCAATAAATGATTTGTATAATCAAAATTTGTTTGTCGGACTTAAGAAAATTCTAAATTTCCTTCTTCAGAAATAGAACGATTGGACTGCTATATTTATTTATCAAAATTAATTAACAAGAAGTAAAAAAGAAAATTATATCAGGTAGATTTTATATTCCATAAGTGGAAATTTCTAATCACTAATGTTGTCTGGACTATGGATCTGATACCAACTATTAAATCCCAAACTCGCGCTTCTCGATTCATTGCTAAAAATAGGTTGTGTATTTTTTTATAAAATAAAACTGAAAAATACAAAAAAAAATTGCATTCCATAACCTTTTCTGTTCTAGGTTATGTAAAATTAAAAAACACCTTCAAATTTCTTTAGAGTTTTACAAAAATAAAATAATAAAATTCTTCGCTTATGCTAACTCCTTAAGTGAAGTTTTCCATCTTAGAACTTTTAATATACCTTTTAAAATATTTTTCTTAAACATGGGGTGAACATTAAATTTCTTAATAAAGAGTTTTAATACTATTGAAAGTAAATTTAATAAATATTTATTTAAAAAATCTTAAAAACATTTTATATCAAATAAAATCATCTGATATATATAATAATTTTTAAAACATATCATAAATACTTATTATTTTTAAAATTTATTTCAAAAATACTTTTCAAAAAATATTTGGATTTATATTTTTAAATAATTTTAAAAAATAATACATTATTTATGTATTATTTTGATACCTGATAGATCCTATAAAAACCATATGGCCATAAGAAATATCATCTATAGGATAACATCTCGTTAGTTCGTGGGTTCACTCATCATTCCTCAATCTCCGGCATGATACCCAAGTGCCAGATGAAATTTTTGTGGAAACATTTTTTATGATTTGTCTTTCTTTATAAGAACCCATTAGAACACTTTTCAAAAAAACTTGAATTATTTTCAAATAATAAAATAATTTTAATTTCAAAAAATATACTTTTCGGATAATTTTATAAGTGCTTTTGATTAATCCACATTTATAAAGAGTTCATGTAATGAAAAAATAATTTACCTTAATGATATATTATTTCAATACATTGTTAAATAATTAATTCCTTTAAATACTTACATAAAAATATCATGAACATAAAATAGTGACTCATTAAAATGAAACTAGTGCATTAATTAAATGTCAAGATGTTATAAATAATGACCATGTCTTATATGAATTTTGACATCCATTAATGTATATGGACTTTGAACACATAAAATGATAGACTTTGTTAATTAAAAACTTTTTTTAGATAGAAAATACTCATAAAATTATAAATTTAATATGTTATAAGGGAATAAAATAGAATCAAAGTGGCTTTGATAAAATAAATTTCCCTTTTAAAGTTAAAAAAAATAACAAGCAAATCTTTGTTATATCATAGATCAAAAATATAAATTTTTGAAGTAAACATATAAAATTCATACAATAATTAGAATAATAAATTTATAAAATAATATTTTTTAATAATATCTTAAATTATTTTGAAAAAAATGTAATCCCTTTAATTTTTAAAGAATAAATTTGAAAATAAATACATATTTTTGGCATAATATTTCTATAAATTCATAATAATAACAATTAAAAAATATAACCCCTTCAATGGGTTCTATAAAAATAAAATATAAATGTAAATATAAATTTTTCATTTGAAATATATAGAATTAAAGGCCTTAAAATAGAATAATAAAATTCCCTTATCTTATTTTCAAGAATTTAAAATAGGTTGGTGTTGAACCACACTGAAAGAGTAGGATGGAAAAAAGAGAGAGTTTATTATATATGAACACATAAGAGGAGATGCATATCCTTTTTTATAAGAATAAATTCCTCCTACTATACACCGGTATTTTGGTTATGTTACATAGTGTTTATTGGATTCTTATGTAAAGAAAAATTACATATATTTTATATCAACTCTTCGTGAAGGGTTTTAAATTCTATGTTTTTTATTTTCCATAGTCTTTCCATGAAAGTAGAACAATGTCTAACTGAGGAGATTGGTTTTTTAAAAACAATTGAAATATATATATATATATATTAGTTTATTCAGGGTACGAAATATTTCTAGGGGGTTTTTACAGCACTGTAAAACTAATCTTTATAAGTAAATATATACATATTTTATGTAGAGATATCATTATTTTCATAGAGTAGATATAATATAAGAAGGGAGTATATTTAAAATAAAATGTTTCTTTAAATACTAAAGGTTTCCTTATTTAATTTTTTTATAGGTTCCTATAATCTTTGGAACCTCATAAATATCCTTGATTAAATATTCAAATTGTATCATAATGGGCCATTATATTGATAAATTAGGATGAAGAAGAAATAAATATAGATGTTTGGAGTTTCATTTGGTCGACTCAGGGTTGAAGACAAATGAAAAACTAAATAGATGGTTCAGATCAAATCCATTCAATGACCATGATTATATCCATCGGTTTAAAGTTCAGATGATTAATGGAGAAGATGAACATAAGGAAAGGAGAAGATGGCTCAGATCAACCTTGAACTCAAATGGATGGTCAAGATCATGTCCCGCAATTTTATAGTCATCCCATATTGAAAAACTCAATGTCCATCAACTCACTTATAAACTAAGTTGTGACTCATACCTCTAAAAATCACAATCACACACACTAGATAGACTTTACACATGGGTATCTCTGGTGTCTCTCCCACCCTATACTTAACCCCACAGGTGCTCTTCATATCTCATGCATTCCTAGAGAAGGTTATTCTCCTTTGAAATGAGTGAGCTTATACACTTGCTTGCTAAAGACTTCCACTGAGGGCTTGGCTAGTGCCCACCTAAGCAGTGGTGCACTTAGATGCCTTTGGTGGTTATGTATTTTTTTTATGAAAATAAATTATTTCATAGAAATAAATTTTTTGTTGGAATTCTATTTCAAATATTTCCGTTAGGTTTCTTATTTTACATTTTGATTATAATTTATAACTATCAACGAGAAGTTATTCTCAACTTATTATTTTGTTTTTTTTTGAGTTACCTAAACATATCAACAGATAATTACTAAAGGACAAAAAACAAAAACTTTTTAAATTTATAATAGTTAAAATATATTCCATTTATTATTTTATAATTTTATTTTTTCAAATATTTTATATTAAATTAAATTTTCTAATAAATATATAATATTTATTGTTCAAAAATAATATTATTCATATTTCATTTATAGTAATACCATTAAATTTTAAGTTTTAAAAATATATATATTCATAGATAAAATGTATTCTTGATACACATGTATACACACATGCACACACACATATATATATTAACTCTTTTCTTATTTAAACAAATTTAAATTATAAACTTCTAAATTAATATATATATTAATTTAATATCGTTATTATAAATTATTTAACATGTTATGTAATATTTGGTTTTAATTAATATAAATTTCGTTTTACAAAAATACTCAATTTTTCATGTATCAATATGTTCAAATTAGTTTATAATAAAAATTCAAGCAATAAAAACATGTAGTTTTGTATAACATTTTTTATGTATGAAATTGATTGATAAAATTAACTAATAAGAAATATTATTTAATAAATTTATCATTTAATAATGTAATTAAAATTCAATTTATCTAATTAATTAATTTAATTATTGATATTTTTAATGCTAGTATTGAATTAATGGTTAATATAATCTAGTCAAAGAAATAATTATTATTTAAAACTTAATATGTTACAACTTAAGTACCTAAAAACCACACACAATTTCAGATCACCCATGATAGTTCTTTTCAAATTGGCTCAATTTATAGGGATTCAAGTAATTTATTGAACCAATTATAGGTATTTATTTATATTTCATCTCATTATATTATTCTCTTCTTTCCTCATAATTTCCCCTTTCTCAATTTTCTTCCTTTTCTTCTTCTTTTTTTGGACCATCAACTCAAATTTCATATCTTTTTTATTATGGTTCACTATTCTTAATTTCAATTTTCTTTTATTTATGATGTGAAATAATATTTAGGATCTATTAGATAATAACCCTAAGATTGACCTCATCATTATGTCCCAAATTAGACAACCTCAGTCTTCAAGAAGTTTCAATATTCACCCTATTGGGGAATTCCTACGTTCTGGAATCATTGAAATTGGAAGCACTTCTAAATAAAACTCAAAAGCATAACCAATATCTTAAAATAATAACAATGAACTTAATATAACCAGTTGAGAATTGGTTTCACTAGACATTTACTCTCAATTAAATTGTATTTCAAACCCAGACCATGAATCAGACTTTGAATTAAAATATAGATTGATATACCTTCTTACAAAATTTTATGGCCACTCTAGTGAGGATCGAAATAAAAATCTAAATGAATTTAATATGGTATTCTCAACCCCAAAACCAATATATTTATATAAAGGTCAAATAAAACTAAGATCATTCCCATTCTAACCTGATGGAACTATAAAATGTTTGATGTATTATTTACAACATGAAGATGTAACATGTTAGAATGATTTGAAACATATTTTCTTGTAGATATTTTTTTCTAGCACCAAGTACCACTATCATTTGAAAAGAGATATCAAGAATCAATAAATTACATGGGGAGTCAATGTATGAGTATTGGGAGTGATTCAAGAATTTGTGTGAAAGCTTCTCGTATCACTAAATCAGTGAGGAAGTCCTCATACAATACTTCTACAAAGGCCTCATGCCTATAGAGAGGAGTATGATGGATGTTTTATCTATAGGGGAATTGGTTTAAAAAACAATATTAGTTGCATGTTCATTGATTAACAATATGGCACAAAACTATAAACAATTTGGAGATCGAGGCATACCACTTGTTAAAGTATACTTCAGGTAAGTCGACATTCTATTTAAAATAATTTAATAAAACTATGTTGGATAAATTTACCACTATAGTGAGACATATTTATTTGGATCAAAAGTCATATCAACCCACTCTTATAAGGTCTTGTATAATTTTCACTAAAACATACCACCCAACTGACTGTTTCCCCAAATTATAAGATATAGAGTGTTGTGTAGTTGTCTTCCCTGGGAGACCATATTAGCAACAATAATGAAAACATCACTAGAAAAAAGTATTATTTCAATACACAAAAATAAAAACAAGTATAGAAATATAAATTAATAATGAGGTATTAATTTATGAAACAATAAGGGCCCCATTTCAAAAAAACATTCTAGTAGCCTCTTCCATACCAACAAGGTCTTCAAAAACCCTAAAGGAGGTTTGAAGCCCAATCCACAACAAGTCAACAACAAAACGAGAATTATCAAGAAAATATATATTCTAATACTGATTAACATTTGAAACAAATTTTTCTTAATCAATAGAATGAGCTAATGATTCAAGGTTAACATTTAAGGGTGTTGAAGACACAAATGATCCAGATTACCACCACGCTCTGTGAATTGGTATGTAAGAACTCTGGAAATTTTCTTTCCCAACCAACTCCAAATCCCAAGGGAAATTTTTGTACCTTCACATTGAGAAGTGGGAAGAAAATTACTGATACATCTACATTGATCATTCAACTAGGATTCATCTCAACCCTAGTGAAGTCCCATTTAAGAACATTAGATGAGCAGCCA
Organism: Viscum album; assembly: GCA_963277665.1. NCBI lineage: Eukaryota > Viridiplantae > Streptophyta > Magnoliopsida > Santalales > Viscaceae > Viscum > Viscum album. Next base: position 1,465,749,193 of record OY728140.1, on the reverse strand, counting down.
AAGGAGAAAGAAAATGTAAGAAAAATATTGATGATGTTACTCCTAAACCCCTTCTATTTCCAAATATAGTTGTAAAAACAAATAATATTGTTGAATAGTTAAAGAAAAAATATATTTTAGTCACATTAAATAATATTTAGATCAATATTTCTCTACTTGAAGAAATCAAGTAAATTATAAGGTATGTCACCTTTATTATATAACTATGTACAAATAGAATAGGGATAAAAAGAAAAAAAATCAAACATGGGATGAATTTATCCACACACATCACACCAACCTTAGTGATGCCTAAAATGTTAAAGGACCATGGGATATTCACCATTCCCTGCACCATAGGGTAGTTTCATTTCTCTGATACTTTGTGTGATTTGGGTTCCTCCATTAATGTCATGCCTCACTGTGTTTTCTCTTCCTTGTAGGTTGGTGAGTTAAAGCAGACAAGGGGGCGGCGCATCTAGTGAATAGGATCACAACATACCCAATATGTGTCACTAAGGATTTCCTTGTTTGGGTAAGATACATGATCTTTCCTATGGATTTCTCTATGGTGAATATGGAGGTGGGTCAGGCAAGTTCTCATTCTCCCATTATTCTTAGCATACCCTTCCTCAAAATTTCCAATACAATCTTAAATATCAATAAGGGTATACTTTATTTGGAGCTTAGCGATGATATCATATGATTTAATATTTTATACTCCATGAATTACCCCTTAAGGGACCATTTTGATTTCTACATCTCCTATTTCAAACCATCTTGTAATGAACCTCAAAATTTATGATTTTCAATATTTTCTAAATGGGTATAATTCCATTCCTAGAGAAATCGTGGTGATGTTTTCTAGGTTGACATCACAAAATATTGTCACACGTATTTCTCATGATCAAACCACACTCATTTCTGATTTTTATATGGATTCTTATTCTAATTATGGGCATATACTTTCTGATTATGACATGGTTGTAGATTTTGCAGAAGGATTTGATTTATTATTCACTATTTTTTATGATGTGTATTTAGAAGATAACATTAATTATGAAGATATATTAGTTCCCATGTCATTACCATAAATAAAAAACCCATCCAAGAAGGAACTAAAACCATTTCCCCTAATGTTAAAATATTCATACTTATTGAATAATGAAAAAATTTCCATTATAAATGATAACAATATCCTCCCTCAATAAGAAACACAACTTTTAAATATTTTAATGGTATATATTAGGGATATTTGGTGGACTTTAAAAAACATATTGGGTTTTAGCCCTTCCATTTTTATATATAGAATTATTTATAAGGATGGGGCTAAAACTGGTTAGGAAACCAAAAAGGATACATAACCCCACACTGTATAAGTTGTTAAAAAATAGGTGGAAAAGTTTCATGAGATAGGTATCATTTACCCCATTTATAACTCTCAGTGGGACAACCCTTTCCGGGTTGTACCCAAGAAAACCAAGTTAACTATTATAAATAATGAAAATGGTGATTTAACTCCTGTGAGAGTACAAAATAGTTGGCGAGTGTTCATAAATTATAGTAAAATAAATCAATACACTCATAAAAACTATTTACCTTTTTCATTCATTGAACAAATTCTTGGTATACTTGCAGTTATGACACATTATTTCTTCTTGGATGGATTTTGTGGCAATTTTGAGCTTCCCATTGCAGTATAGAACTAATATAATTCAACATTCACATACATGTTCGGTGCATTAGTGTACCAAAGTATTCCCTTTAGAATATTCAATGACCCAAGTACCTTACAATGATTCATAGTAAGTATCTCTTCTAATCTACTTGACACATGCATAGAGGTATTAATGGATGGTATTAATGTGTACGGTTCCTCATATAATGAATTTCTCTTGAGTATGGGTAATTTTTTGCGTCACTGCATTCAGAAAAAATTGGTTTTAAACATTGAGAAATGTTACTTCATGGTATAAAAAGGAATTGTATTAGGTTATGTAGTTTTACAACATAGCATTGAGGTTGATAAATCTAAGGTAGATATTATTACATCCTTTCCATATCCTACTTTTGTGTGTGATGTTCAGACATTCCTTGGACATGATGGTTTTTATCGACGCATTATTAGATATTTCAGTAAAATCACTCTACCCTTTTATCAATTGCTTCAAAAAGATACTGAATTATTTTTTGATGATTAATGTAGGGTATCATTTGATGAGATAAATAGGTATTGGACCACCCCATTGATTATATAGTCTCCATATTGGGACCTCCCATTTCATCTTATGTGGGAAGCTTCCAACATCGTATTTGGAGAAGTCTTATCCCAAAGGGTGGAAGGTATGTCCCATGTGATTTTTTATGTGTGAAGGACATTGGATTCATCCCATTAAAATTAAACCAAAATGGAAAAGGGTTTTTTGTTGTTATATATTCTTTAGAAAAATTCCACTCTTATTTATTGGGATCTAAGCTAGTTATTTTATATGATCATGTATATTTGATGTACCTTATAAAGAATCAAAATGCAAAGCTATGAAGTATTTTTTAGATGATATTTCATAAAAAATTTGAAAATGATATAAGGGGTAAAATGGGGTTATAAAACCTTGTGATTGACCATATGAGTAGGACCACTAACATGTTGAATCATGATACCCAAAATCGGGTACCACTTTAGGATAATTCCCCAATAAGAATATTTATGATATCTTAGGTATGCATCCTTGGTATATAGATGTAGTGAATTACTTGGTTGCCTTTGAAATTTCTATAAAACTAAGGAAACACCAAGTTCAATAATTTACGAGTGAATCTAGGTTTTATGTGTGGAAAAATCCTAACATTTGGTGCATTTTTAGCGACCAATGCATTAGTACAAGTGTTCCTAGTTAGGATTTTGTGTTTGTTTTGAATTTTTTGCATACACATGCTTGTGGGGTACACTTTGGACCCCAAAGGATGGCTAAGAAATACTTAGACTCTAGATTATTTAGGCCCACCTTGTTTCATGATGCCAATTTGTTTTGTAAGTCTGGTTCTTTTTTCTAACACATTTTAACCATTTCAAGGAGACAAGAGATTCCCCAGAAACCTACATTATTTTTTGAAATTTTCTGTGAATGGGAAATTTATTTTATAGATCTATTTCCATTCTTATTTGGTTTCCTATACATTGTTTTCATTTTTTATTATTTTAGTAAATAGTTGGATGTCAAGGTCACTAGGAAGGGTGATTATCTTATGTTATGAGATTTTTTTATGCTCAATTTTTATAGAGTTTTGGAGTACCTATGTCCATCATTAGTGAATTGGGAAAACACTTTTGAAATTGAAATTTGGATTCCCTCGTTTGGATGTATGGGGTGATGAATAAGAATTCTACTCCATACTAACCACAAAAAAATGGCCAGGGAGAGGTTTCAAATTGGGATTTGAAACAAATTAGGGATAAAATTATACATCCAAATAAGAACGGTTCGAGAAAATCCTTGGATCATGTGATTTGGGATTAAAGGATGGAATACAAGACTCTCATCGATATGTCCCCATTTCGAATTATCTGTGGTAAATCCTTCCATATCCCTATGAAATTCTATCATCAAGAATATTTGGATATAAATAAATAGAACATGGATTTAACCCAATATGGATATAAAAGTAAGCTACAAATTCAAGATCTTGAGAAGATTAGATTATTATCATGTGGTAAATCAGGGCTCTATAAAGAAAGATCAAAATAATCTCATGATATATTGATCCAAAAAGGGAGTTTCGTGTAGGATAGAAATTTATTACATATAGTTCGTGATTGAAATTTACAACATGTGGGGTTATCTATAAATGAATGTATAGATAGTTTTATGCCATGATATATATATATATATATATATATATATATATATTAATAAAAAGGGGATTGATGAAACGTACAACATGTGGGGTTATCTAGGTTTGGAGATTAATTTTTGACTTTTGTGAATTCTTAAGTGAGTGGGTCTTGAGATTTGATTACAAAGGAATATAAAATATTTTTGGTGGAATTAAAGTAGGTAAGAAGAAGTTTTTTTAATTGAACTCTGTATACTGAATAAAGGATGGAGATATGAACATTAAATGGTTGGAACACACACATGAGGAATTAGGGGCATAATAGACCATGACTTGTTTCTCTATGATTAGTGTCATTAATATCAATAAATTTTGTTTTAATACAATTTATGAGATAATGAATTAAAATTTATTGTGATTGGTTCTTGATGATATTATTAGTTTTCATGTACTTCCATTGTTTATTGGGAAACATCAACATTCATATCTTGTAAAAAAATTGGATTACATGATATGATGTTTTTCCCTAGAGTGAAAAAGGGTAAGTATGGGGGAGTTGATAAAACAAATTTTTCATAAATATTTTATTGATAATAATTTAAATAATCTCATCACATTTTATTAAATATTTTTATATATATAATATCTTTTATTAGATCATCCATTTGCAAATTTGATGAAAATTCATGTATTTTTTTTTTAAATTACACTGTATTATATTTTTCATAACTATTTCTATATATATTATTTAAAATTAAAATTTTCTAACAACAGTTATCACTTCATTTTCCAAAAATTCCATTTATATAATCCATGTTATATCATACATTTTATTATATTAAATGATCATTGAAATCAATGTTGGAATAGACATGCCAAATTGGACACCACTTCACTATTTGGGATATATATTTACATACGGGATTGGATTGGGATGAAGTTTGGATAGTAGATAGAAGAACCAATTATTCATAAATAATAATTTTGTAATTATAGTTGTTTCACATGTTTTGGAGGTCAAAAAGTTGGTGCAATTTGGTTTAAAATACTTGGCTAAATTTCCTCATTCACACTTGTATCCTTTTGTAAAACTATCCACCTATCAACACAATAAATATATATTTTTATCATTTCTGGGTAGTTTGAAGTAAATTAGGAATTTTATGGTAGATGAGAATTGGATCCACTCCAGTTATCCAAGAATTTCAAGAGGGGTATCTCTTGAAGCAAGGATTCCTTCATCGAAACCTTCTCTTCTTATCCATGTTGTAATGCTTGTGTTTTTGAAATATAATTCTTAGTTTATATTCTAATTCTTATATTTTATATAATATTATTCTAATATACTCAACCTCTTTGTTCTATAAATCAATAGAAAAAACATGATTTGTTTATACCCTTTCAAAAAAAAATCACATGAAAATGTTTCTACGATAACTACACCACCCATGGAAGGGCACATTTTCTTATTAATTGATATAATTATCACCTTATTAAAAAAAAGTATAAATGAGATACTATAATTAAGATAAAAGTATCTATGAATCATTTTTTAAAACTAATAGAAACTAATAAATCAATTGAATAGTTTACACAAAACACACGAGTTAGAGTAATGTTTGAATTGTGAGAGTGCAATCTTAATTCGTAAAACAAAACAACAGAAGGACAATTTATATAGTTTATATATAATCCATAAAATAAATTAATCCTCATATATAGAATAGATATGTGACCTAAATTTCCACTGACTATAATCTATCCTTATGACATCAATCAAAAAAAAGGTTCTACAATATCACGTTTCGAAGCTATCCTAGGATTTAATTCATTTAACCATTGTGGTTAAGATAATTCTCGTAGGGTTCGAGGGTTAAAAAATTAGGGGATCATAATTTAGTGAAATTTAATTTTAAAGATAATGATTAATAATTACGTTATTTGGTAGATTTATAATGATTATTCCTTCTAAAAATAAGTCCTTAAAAACATCTTCTTGTTGCCTTTTCTTAATCTCATTTTAAAAGTAAAAACATAAAAACAAAATATTATTCCAAAATAATTCTTCATTGATTATAAACTTCAAAAAACCTCCCAATACATTTATGTTTTGTATTTATTTTATCCATATTTTCATAATACCTTTAATAAGTTTCTTTAAATTACTGCTTCTTTGAGAGATGACCATGGTTAGCTGCTCTGCTGCACCTAAGTACCTAAAAACCACATGTTATTTATGATCTTCCAAGATAGTGACTTTTAAATAACTTTATAAGATGATCATATATAACATAAATAATGATAGGACTTTATAAAGTTTTGGTAATATGAGGAAAAAATCCAAGGTGATGTTTTCTCATTTCCATTCTGGTATAGGTCATGGTTGTAACATCCTTTAGACTACTATCTCTTAGCCTGAAATTACTAACATACAAATCACTAAGATACATACTATATAGTTACTTTCTTCATGTTATCCCAATAGAAATACTCTATCATATCGATATATATATTTATACTTCTAGGATGAATAAATAATGGTGAACTATGAGCTTCATCCAAAATATAATTCTTTAAATCTGGTATAGAAGATATAAATACATGGTTCCAAAACCTTATCATTCTATCACAATCAAGGTTTAACTCAAAAAAAATTCTTACCTAATTTTTAAAATTTACATCCTCCTTTTGTACCTCTTTAATATTCACATGAATATATGGTTGAACATTCATTTGAGAAAGATAATATTTCTCCCCTTCTAACAAGATATCCAAATATATCCTTCTCAAATCCATAAATATTATATCTTTGGTGATCCTTATCATAGACAAAATACCATGATTCTTTTCACAAATATTATTTAATACCTTTTTCTCTTTACTCAGGTGGTAATGTATTGAGAATTCATAATCATTAATCAACTCAAACCATCTTATATGGTGAATATTTATATCTTTCTAAGTTAATATAAACTTTAAACATTTACGATAAGTATATATATCACACCTTTAACAGTAATGACAATTCCTTCACATATTAAATAAAATATTACTGTTACTAAATCCAAATCATGGTTTGGGTAATTTTTCTCATGAACCTTAATTTATCATAAGGCATAAGCTATCATATACCATTCTACATGATGACTCATCTCATTACCTTGTTCAATGCATCACTAGAGATCACAAACCCATCTCCACTATGTGGTAGTGTAAGTATAGGTGCACTAACTTAAATTTTCTTCAGTTCCTCATAAATTTCTACCATTAATCTATCTAAAAGAACTTAGATCCATTTTAAGTTAACTTGGAGAGTGGGTCATAACATCATGATAAATTCTCCACAAAACATCAACAATATCGAAAAAATACAATAAAACTAAAATTCTCATTATCCATGGTTGGTCTAGGCCAACATTCAGTATATTTCATCTTTGATGGATCCACCAATATACCCTATCTTGATATTATATGATCTAATAATGAAACTTTTTATTTCCAAAATTCACACTTGGTAAATTTTTTATACAATATATCTGTGCTTAAGGTATTCAGTATAGTCCTAAAGTGATCTTTGTAATATTTTTTTTCTAATTGAATATATATTAATATCATATGTAAATGATACCAAAATTGACCAAGGTAATTCCTAAAGACTCTATTCATTAAATACATGAAGATAGAAGGGGAATTAGTGAGTCCAAATGAAATCACTATAAATTCATAGTTTATATACCTCATATGGAAGGTTTTCTTGGGTATGTATTCACATTTGACCCTCAACTAATAGTATCCAATTAGAATATCAATATTGTAAATATATTGATCTCCTTGAAATTGATTGAACAAGTCATAAATATGTGGTGGATGATACTTATTCTTGATTTTGATCTTGTATGTTCCTGATAATCAATACATAGTCATATTAATCCAACATTATTCTTAATAAAAAAATAGTTACACCACATGGTGAAGCACACGACCAAATTAATCGCATATCAATATTATCCTTGAATTTATTATTAGATTCCTACAACTCATTAGGCTCCATTATATATAGAGGTATTGAAATAGGCCTAGCACCATGTATGAGTTCTCTTAAAAACTCACCTTTAGGATTTGAAGTAATTCTAGTAAAATCATCCATAAAAACACCAACAAACTCACTTATAATAGGAATATATTTGATATTGAGTTTTTCCCCAAATAGCTGTGACAAACACTCGTTTTAAATACTAATTAAGAACCATAAATGGATTCAATTTACATTGGAATCTATATTTATCATTTCACTGATATAAGATCATAGGATGGTTTATAATATCAAACTTTATATCTCTTCCTCGAAAATTGATGTGGTATTTATGGAAAAAATTAAATCCCTTTCTAAGATAACATCAAATTCCACTAGAAGGAAAATTAAAAGATTTATAGGAAGCACATTTTCACAAAATCCCATCATATAATAATCAAATAATTAAGATGTGATCAATGTAACATCATGGTATTTTGCTTCTAATTTAACATCTAATCATTGAGGTGGTATTATGATAACCTTAGTAAAATTATCAGATATAAAAGGGTGGGTAGATCCAAAATAAAATAAGAGAAGTCTTTGAGTGAATGGTAAGTGTACCTTTCAATGCATCATTATCATACCCCATATCAAAAATAGTGACCACAGGTGATTTACCTATATACTTAGGCTTAAGAGGTTACTAATTTTGATTATCTTAATTAACCTTTATATTTGAGAATAGGTTATCATAATTTCTATACTCTATTCATTTGAAACATTGGATTGTGGTTGGTGCCTTTTTTGTGCTTTATCTCTATCATTAGTTAACATATTATACCCATCACTTCACCATTTGATTTCTTGATGACCTTTATTTACATAAATAAAAAAAATTACAAAACCCTTAATAAAATTTCCTCTATGTCTCATTCCATTACTAAAACATAAATGAAAGGTTATATTCTTCTATCTATGGTTTTTTCTATTGGAATTTCCATTCAATTTCGTGTTTATTTTCTTATCAGAACTATCAGATGATCGGTAACTCCAATATCCATATCAACCTTGATAGCACATAAAATTATTTTTTATAGCTAATAAATTCTCTTATTATAACTCCCTTTAGATTATTTTATTATGACACTGAGGAATCCATCAATATTACTATCAGGTTGGATGATAATACCAGAATTGTATATCATGGGTATTGTAAAATTTACCTCATAGGTACTAATGTATTCATTATCTTTATACTTTATATAATGGAATTCCTTATCCATTTTGTATGAGGAATACAAGTAAATTATGTCTTGAAACACAATATCTTAAAATAATCCCACTCCATGGAGTCAATTTCTTCTAGTTACCTTGTGTTCTTAATAAGATTTCACTATTGATCTTCTTCTGCTTCCAAAAGATAAAAATTAAAATAAATTTTTCATGTTTAGGCCATTGGAGAATGAAAAATATCTTTTCAGTGGTACTAATACATTTCTTGGAAACTATTGGATCATTATACCCATTAAAATATACAGGATACTACCTCATGAAGGACTCAACAGAACGATGTTCCCTATTTTTATCAATTGTAATCATAGCATGCTTCATAGATTGAGAAATTTTCATAGTAAAAAAATATTTTTTATTAAATATCCCATAACATTTTGTTTCTCTAGAAGAAAATCATTGTATTTTATGTCACATTTAGAATTAACATAGTTTCGTTAAGTTCCATTCATTCGCTAAATCCAAAAATCATAGTGTGAGAAATAATAATAATAGTGGTAAACCACGTAATCATGAAAAATAATTTGTATTATGTCTAAATATTTACACATTTTCAATCTATGAAACCTTAGGTTTAAACTAAGTCATTCATGGCCACCATCTATTCAAATCCTTAATATTGGTTCATAATGAAAATATGAGTTAACCCAATAATATTCCCTATGAGTGTTAAACCAATTGAAAAATAAGGGAACAACCATCATGCACAATAATGATGGTCAAGATATAATATACCCACTCTTTTTAGGGTTATTACCCCTTGATTCATCTACTCCAAAACCACATCCACTTATATTATCTAGGTAAGGATGTATTGTTAATATTAAAATAGAATCTATACCATACCAAAAAAAATAGGAGGGTATCCTATACCTAGAGTTATCCCAAAGGTTTTCACCAAAGATCTATAATCCTAATCTCAAAATATTGACTGAAATTTTCCTCTAATACCAACTACAGTTACCCATAATTTTCTTATATAGATATTACAACTAATTATAGAGAAATTCATTATATTTTAGAAATACACACCCGAGGACTACAAAGCTTTAGTGTCTTTGTAAACTTGGATACATAAAAAACATGTTCATAAGAAATCTACATCATATTACACTATGTTATTCATAACTAGAACCATTCTTAGACATATCATACATAAAAAATTTATTACTAACCTAGGGAAAGTAAACATAAGAAAGGGTAAACCCAAATTCTCAGTAATGTTAAACAAGGGAGATATCAAAGATCATTTAAGCTTACCATAATCACAAGTGTATGAAAACATGAGCTTAGCATTTAAAAACCATACCCAGCATATCATAGATCATAATATTGATTCATTTCATAAATATTGGTAGTTCATAAGACTTTAATCATAAAGGAATCAATGAACCTGATCCATGATATCATAACACTGGCATAATACATAAGTTTGTGGCATATATATAATCATAGAAAATAATTTCATTATTTAATGTTCGCTACCAATACTTTCATAGTTGATTAGGTTCACTTCACATTAAATATTATATGTGGTAAATTTTTACTCCCAAGACTATCATAGTGTAAAATTTCCATTATTATATTGGGTTCACTCTCGATTAAAGTCCTTATACTTAGTCAAGGTTTACTCCCAAGACTGTCATAGTGGACAAAATCCATTAACAAACTAGGTTCACTCCCCATTTTAGTCCTTATTATCTCATGAGATATCAATATTTATCCAATGCATGAGATGGATATATAATTATAGGCTCATCCATCGCATAATCATATTCAACTCACATGAGTGACACAAGATCAAAAAACATTCATCATATCAACATATCATAACACAATGAAAGGAAATATGTTTCATAAAAATTTCATCATAGCATAACCCGTAGAAAATAAACTGGTTTCTTAAACATATAATAATAATAATAATAAACCATCTATAGAAATAATAAGTATAGTATCATCGGATCATATTCCTATTAAATCGTAATTAAAATCAATGGATGTTATCATATATGAAAATTTTATTTAAAATATCTATAGAATATTTCTTGAGGAAAATGCACTTTTTCTTTTGAAATCACTTATTTAATATATATATATATATATATATATAATATTATATAAACTATTACCTTTAAAAATAACCATGTAAATATTTAAAGGAATATTGAAATTATTGAGTAGTCATGATTATGGGATATTATGTTTAGGTTATGTATATTAAACAAGGATTACAATCACATTTTCTATAAATAGTCAAAAAGTACCTTGTTTGGAAAAATTACAAGAAGATTCCTTTTAAAAAAATTGAAAAAATAAAACATGGGAAAAATACTCCTTTAAAAAATAATAGGTAATTATTAAAAATATTCTGGAAAATGTTTTAAAGAAAACATAGATATAGAATAAAAAGTTCTATGAATGTATATAATGAAATTTCATCATTGTAAACATAATCATAAACAGTCCAAGAAAATAATGAGATTGTAACACAATTCTCTTACCAATTTGGTAACTTTTAAATCATAAGACCCATGAAAGAATAACTTCAGTTGAAACATTAAATATAATTAAAATAATTATAGTCATGATATAACATGTTAAAGGGTAAATATATACAACTCATAAACATTAATAGTTTCATATCATTAAACATGTCTTAATGAAAAAATATTGAGACGAAGAACCCTTTATGATTTGGAAATCTCTGAATAAAATCCTTCTGAAAGCGACAAAAATATTCATATATTTGAAAATCCTTATAGTTTTCATGAAAAATACCATGAAAAACATTAATTTGGAGTATATACACCACAAAAAAGAAAACATGTGATGAATATGTCATATGTCTCATAGAAATAAAGGTTAGATAAGAAAACCCCTTACCTCACATATGACTTTCTTAAAAATAACTCTATCCTCCTATATAATAATTTTAAATTTATTATAATTATATGATATAATCATTTTAATACTTATAATATCATATATGAACTAATTAAAACATTTCAACACCCATTTATGAATAATTTCTTATTAAAATCTTAATTTTTGGGTGTTAACTATTTATTTTTTATTAGAATATTGGTTCTGTAGATTTGGTCCTTCAACTTTAATCATAGATCCCTAATATTAAAAATTTTAACAATTATATAATTATCATATATATTAATTATATATATATATATATACTCATCCATAAAACATAGAGAAAGAAAAATTAATTACATCATTCGTGGATATGGTAGGTTGTACGCATCCATAAAGTCAGTTTTCACTTTTCATCAAATGGAACAAAAAGAAGATAATTAATAATTTACTATTCCATAATTAATATTATTTAATATAAATTTATTAATTATATCCTTATTACCATCCATGTATATTTAAAATTAAAAAAATAAAGTCTCTTTAAGAAGGTGGTAATCCACACAAATGCATAAGAGACGTTAACATTTTCTAACAGATTTGAAGGAAATAAGGTAGATGTGATATTATAATTAAATAATCATAATTATGTTATAATTATAATATATAAACATTAAAACCATAATAATAACCATCCACTAACTATGGGTATTGAAAATGAATTATATTGTTTCATTGAGTCGGTAGTCCACATATACACACAAACGATACTTTCGCATCACATTTGATAGAAGAAAGGGTGAATAATGGGGGATACATAATCATAATAACATTATTGAATATTTATTATAGTTAATTTATTATTTTATGATGAATAAAATAGATTTATTGAAGTTAAAATAAGAAATAATTTGTAATAGTCCAGGTAGGATGATTACATGTTCTTCGGTAGGCCTCCATTAGATCCTTTCTTAAGGACCCTTAGAATGGTGTTTTAGGAATAAAATCACATATAATTCATGGATAGGTAATTTTATAAGGGAACTGGGTAGCTTTAAATTGAGCTATATGGAACAAAGTGGTGTAGAGAAGATAAAGTAGGGGTGTCCTTCTATAAGTGGGGGAGAGGACACTCCTGGAATTTCTTACAATATTAAAATATAATAATATCATAATCAAGAAAAATGATTACAAGTAGCTAGATATTAGAAGGTGGGATATTATTCTTTCAAAATATGGTTATCTTATTTAATTTATAATTTTTTAATAAAAAAATTACCATTTTCTCTTAGTTTAGCCCCTGGTAAACATCTTTTAACCATAACTGTGGTAATGAATTTTTACTTTTTCTTACTATTCGCTATGACAAAAAATGAAAGTGGGGTTATTAAAAAATACAGAAAATATGATTCTAAATATGGAACCCATTTTATCAAATTCAATTCATATAATTTGAATAATTTAATTTAAAATTAAACCTATAAATCGTGATAAAAAGTTTGTTTTTCAGAAAAAATATTTTCTTAAGTATAAAAATGTTTTCTACCAAAATCCAACATTAAAATTAATTATAATGAATTTAATTGTATTATTAATAATATAAATGAACAAATTTTACTTTTAAAACCATTTTAATGAAAATGAAAAATTTTATATTCTTTAAATGAAATGACAGTTTTTAATAAAAATCAGAATATTTGACTATTCATCAAAAAATCAATATTTTCATAAAATTCTCAAAAATTCACTCTAAGATAATTTTAAGATGATTATTTCAGAAAAATATTTTTTAAAAATAAATTTTCAAATTTTTTAAAAAATTAATTATATTTTTTCCAAAAAAAAGAATTTGTTGGAAAAATATTTTGATAGCATAAAATGACTACTAAAAATTGAGTACTCATTTACCAATATATTTGATTTATCTAAAACCACTATACCTTTTTTTTAAATATTACTATTCAATTTAAAAAATTAATGGCTAGGTTATAATGGTATACTATATTATGTTTTATTTAGACTCATGGTTTCATGTATCACAAACTGTTGAGAAAATAAAATTTATTTGAAAATAAAAATGTCAAAAAAATATCAGGGTGTTACATACCATGTTTGATTGTTTTTTATTTTTTCAAGCTCTTCATTCATTTACTAAAATAAATTACCATATTTATAATATTCTTCAAAACACTTTGGCTATAGCTGATATAAGAGTGAATTTTTTTGTACATGCTTTATTTTCTTTATTTTCACTGATAATATCTAACCACGATTATATTCAGATCCCCAATTTCATCTCTAATATTTAACTACTATGAAAATGTAGTACTAACTTCTTCCTACTCAACATTAGTTTATTTTTCTAATTTCTCATTATCCCCTTATACTCCCCCTAATCTTCTCACCTTCTTATCACTATTATCTATAAACTTATCAATGGTTCAATAAAATTTCTACTAATTCATAACTCTTGGGACATAATTACTTTTCAAAGACATTACTATCCACTTACTGATGAATTTTTATACTTTTATCTCACCTAAGTATAAAATGAAAATCAATTTATCTCCATGACACTCAAACATCATTTCTTTCTCCATATTTAGATTTAAATGCTTACTTTCAAATATTTGAATGTACTTCAGTGTCAAATTCTTTCTATAAAATATCTCCTGTGGATTATTTTCATTAGATAAACAAAAACAAATCTCTATTTTAAATATAGATCGATGTCATGATTGCCTCCTTCCAAAACTCTGACACTATATTTTTTTCAATAAGCATCATTCTGGCCAAAAAAAGTATCCAATTTCATTGTTCAATCATACCCTTTTTCTTATAAGTTCTCACTAATTAGAATTGGTTTTTAATTCCATGATTTTAAAATAATATTGGACTTTCATGTTTGAAAACTTCATTCCATTATTCATTTTTTATTTAAAAGTTTTTATCCATGATCTTTTCATCCTTCCTTTGAGACAGAGTAATGCAACTGAACAAATCAGACTTGTGAGTGATGACCATCAACCATGCTATTCAATTGTAATCATAAATTAAGGAAACATAATACATCTTCCAATAAAGCACACATGCTGTTATCATCCCACAAACATCAATGTGAACCAATTCAATCACCCATGTGGACTTTTTTTCTTTTTTTCTTGTATATATTTTGAATAATCTACCCTTTTCAGAAAGACATCATATGTGTGTGTATAATCACATGAAAATTTAAGGAGATATTGAGCTCCATCATTTTTCAATAAATTTTTTAAGGATTATTGGCTCAAATAGACATGTCATTTATACCACAATTTCTTTTCTTCTTCCTTGGATAAAATGTGCCTGTCTTTTTCTCAACTAATAAGGTAGGGATACCCCTTCATGAGATTTCCATTAAAATTTCACTATCCTTACCCTTGATGATACATGTCTCCTTGGTAATGTATATTTATTTCCCTGAGTTATAAAGTTCACAGTCACTTAATAAGTTATGACTAAGACTTTAAACAACCCATACATTAGTGTGTGTTATATAATTGACCCTAAACTTTGATTTCCCTGAGCTAATGGTCCTTAATGCTTCATCAATGCCAAATTTTATTAATCTATACTTATCATAATTTATTATTATGAAGATATATTTATTTATCATCATATGAAATTACATATACATTTAAAGATCTATGTTGTAGCACAATCTTATACATTCAAGGAAATCTATAATACATATACCTTCTCATCTCTATTAATTTTTATCCATATATTTTAAATACACACCTAGAGTTTATTAGAATAATTTATCATCCACATGGTGTTATAGAAAACCTTCATCTTATAAAGATGTAAATTGATTTTTTGTTCTCATCCAACTTGATGATTCGTTAAGCTATTATTCATAACCACATTGATTCTTTATGGACACATTACTCTTCATTTATGATGAGAGATACATGGTTATATGTTCAAATCCTCAACACCAAACACAATGGACATTAAAAGCCTTCCTGGGATATTAAACAAGGATCAGTTGACTTTATTTCACTTGTACCCTCTACTATATTTTGGATGTAGAATAGAAATTTTAATAATTTCTCATCTTTCTAGAACAATAATACCTGATATAAGGTGAATTCTTTTGTGTCATTATTATAGAACCGATAGTATTTTTTATTCATTCAGTATTTTAATTATGATTCTCACACAAATCTACATTCATATTTAGTGTGGGAACTTATGGATTGGAATCAAATAATAAAACATTTTTCTTTAAATCATGACTTGTACTAGATTTTATCTCCCAAATGTTTCTTTAATTTTTTTAAAAAACTTATAACCGTATTGTTGGGTCTCTTAACTTGTCTTCAACTTTACCATCACTTGTTTGAACTGATTTATCAATATCATAACATGATTTAAGAGTCTTTACAAAAATTCTAGTTTTCTTCATAGGCTTAAAACCTCTTCCACATAATGTTAGATATGTCTAAATCAATATTTTATTGTGTTATCCAAACAATCGATCTCCCTGGTCTACTCTTAAATATTGATCTTATACTCAACAACCTTCTCCATTTTTTATTGATATTTATATTAGATCTTTCCAATTTATACCTTCAAATCAGGATTATCCACTTCTTACAGTTGTATATATATTTTAGTATCATGAAACACTATATTGTATTTCATTATTTTAGATATTCAAACATATATCTCTTTAAGAGAATCCTATAATTATAATTTTAGATCACCTATCTCTTCCATTTTCCCAACACCACTTTCATTTTAGTCCCTTGTATGAGGACTTCCTACAATATCCATGAGAGAATCTTCTTTATGGTCTTTATAGTCCTTAATTTCTTTTATCTCAGTTTCTTCTAAACTGTTATACTCCAATAAAAGTATGTGTTTTTTCTTGAAGAAATTTCATTTTATATTTCTCTTTATTTTCACATTATTTTAATATTTATTAGTTAGAACTTCACCATCCTCATTGTTTTCATGAATATTCTTTGGAAACTGTTTTATAAGGTGCCCAACCTTTCCACATATAAATTACATGAGTGGAATTTTCTCTTTAGAAATTCCTTTTATCCTTTAAAAACTTGGGGAAAGGAATGAAATCACTACAAAAAATACATTTTTTCCAATCATCTCCTATAGTTAGCTTCTTCATAGTATTTAATTCTACCTCATTTGATTTACCCTTTTCCCCATTTTTGTTATAATCATTCCTTATCTCATATATGACCAGAGTACTGTGAATACTATCCAATGTTATATCCATTAAATATTTATCCACAAGAATATAGACCATTAGATTGAAAAAAGTTGTTAATCATCTCATGATTTTCCTAATTCTATTTAAATAAATGAGGTTCTCTCTGAGACCATGAATTTCCTCCACAATTAAATTCACTCGGTCAAAGAATGAATCAATTGGTTTTTTTGGTTATATCCTAAAGAACTCATTCTTGTTCTACATAACCTATAATTTGGATTATCAATTTTTTAATAACATTTATAGATATTAATAATATTTTCCCAATTAAAATATGAGCACTTATATGATATAACTTTAATATAGATTATGTTGGATAAATATCCCCCTAACACATTGATACCTCTGGAATCGATATCTAATTCTATAAATTCTCTATATGATAAAGTTTCACATTCTATATAGATCAATATCTTATTCATAGAATATATATAATCATCTATACCTAAAAATAAAAAATTTTGTTTCAAATTATTTTTCAATCGTTGAACTTTTTTTATCAAATGTAAGAATCTCTTTATGGTTGACTACTATTATGATTTCCACTAAGAGAAATTTACTAATTTTAACCTTGAATTGATAAAAACCTAAGTCCTCACTGGTTTAAATGCCCTGAGAGGGGTGAATCAGGGTATAATGGATTCAAAAACTCCCACCTTTTAGTTTTTTTATATTAAAGAAAACTGTATTCTCTGCTTTTATCATTGTAATTTAAATGAAATTAAAACATATAGGAGAAAAAGTAATTTTTACTTAGTTTTAGCAAACTATTATAATCCAAGGATCATATAATGGAAATGTTCCAATGTACTAGAATCATTAAATAATGTTATTTTTTTATAATTTTTATATTGGACTCGTTATCCATCCTAGTGTACAACTATTCAAAAATTGGAATTCAGTGTTATATATTTTGAAAAGAAATAACCAATAATATAGAAGAATATCCTAATTATTTTTATTTACTTTTATTTTGTACACCCTGACATGGTTGTGTAAAGAAGCTCATTTCTCATCAGTTAGATGAAATCCACTATTCGTCATAGTTTTTTCTTCCTAGAAAAATATTTTAAGGATTTTTCTCTTCACAAACCACCTCTTTCACATAATATCACTGCGAGTCACTTGTAATCTAGCTTCTTGAAATATCCCTTATCAACATTATACATGAACTATCATTCATAGATATCCTCTATGTATTGGTGTATGTGAACATACCTCGCATATGGATTTTGTGTACACACCTAGTAAACTATCACATATGTGTAGTTCCTCACAGATTTCCTTCAAGGTGATATCTCTGAAACAATCCTTCCTACTTCACAACCCACTTTCCAACTTTGTGGAATCAATATAAATGATCTTTATTCTATTTTTTTATCACAATACTGAAATTATTAGAAAGACCTTATATAGGAAATTAAACCCAAAAAATCACTAATAATGAAATTATAACAAATCCCATCAGAAAATACCACCATTTGTCACTCTATTATATGAAACCACATATAGTATTTCATTTATGTAATACTCTCAGTTTACTGTCTTTTAACTGTAAATTATGAGGCTCCACCAAAATCAGTCTTCATGGTTGAAAAAAATTCTTTAGTGAATTATTTACATTTTCTAAATTATTTTCTAGAATTAATCATTGTTTCTCATACATCTTATGTGAAAATTATTTTTTCATATAAATTTGGAGATTCACTATCCATAATCTATTGGATGAAAACTTATTATGTGTTATTCTTTCTATCAACTCTTATGTGATCATGAACTTGATACTTGGTTGAATGAAACTTCCATGAAAATCCAACATTTTCGATTTTTTCGCATATTCATGATCACCCCTAATTGATTTTAGAAAAATATTTCTCATGATTACTCATAACAAATACACTGAAACATTATCAACCTAGTTTTTCAACAAACACAACAACCCAAAAACACAAAAACATCACTTTACATTATTTTCACCCCATAAATTCTCCTCATTGGTAATTGTTTCATTGGGAAAGTATGGCCCTTATTGTGATAGTGAATGATTCCCAATAAATAGTTTATGACTCTTGGGGATTGGGAATTCTCTTTTTAACATGTCATGGGCTATCTCGAAGACTCAAATTTGATGTTACCTAGGTTGGTTTATGAAAAAATAATATCAGATCCTTGTTGTTATTTTGGGAGTTAGGTGATATGGAGATAATTTTTTAATAACTTGAGAGGTAAGTCATGAGTAGGTTCTTGATCACATCCTTTCATTAAAAAACTATAGTTTCCATGGATTTTTGGGATGTTTGTGTCTCAAATTATATCGTTTTTCATGATAATTTTTCACGATGTTTTTGTCTTTATATGATTATTTATGTTTTTAATTTAATATTTATGTGTTATTTGTGGAAATTTACATATTATACTATAAATGGAAAAAGATATAGGGGTTAAAGGTTATTATTCCTATTTTGGAAACCCATGCACAAACCATGAAGCCTGCTCTGGGTAGTTCCAAGTGAATTTCATCAAGTTAGTTCATGGTTTTCTAGTATGTTTGGATAAACTATGCACAGTTGTCAATTTTATAGATTGGTTTTTGTTTTGAGTTAATATGGATTGAAATTATTTTTATTATTTTCTATTATTGATTTAAAATTAATTGGGGTGTTTCATAATTAGTAATTATTTTATTTTATTCTTATATAATTTAGAGTATCAAAAGGAAAAATTTGGTGTTAGAAAATTTTTTGAATTTAAAAATAAATGTGGACTCATGAAGGATTTTTTTTAATAAAATGGATATGTGAACATTGTTTTATATGTTTCATTGTGGGGTTTTATAAAATTATTTTATGCTTTATTAACGTTTTTTACTTGAGATTGTTTTCAAGTATGGATTTTAAAATGATTTTAAAATAAAATTCTGATTTTTAATATGATAAAAAGTGTGTTGAAGAAGAGATTTGAAGGATTTGGTAAAGATATACTATGGGTTATTTTTATTTTTGGAGTTCTACTCAGAAAGGTTTGGATATTTTCAATGTGTAAATAGATTACTATTATTATTTTTAGATTGATTCCTTTTTTTATATTTAACTTTATATTGTTTTTAATATTGAGATATATTTTGATTGTGTCTTTTACTTCTTGAACTTTTAAAATTACTCTCCCACCAAGTCTTGATGGAATATCAAGATGGATCTATAGGAATTTCATTACATATATATTCTCTAGTTGATCAAGTTTTTCTAAGTTGGTTGTTCTATCTACTTCAACTATTAAGCATAGTGCTCTTCCTCTTCTTGATCAACCTAGAGATTTTGTTGATGAGTTTAATAAATTTAATCCTCTTATCTTCCATGGTAAAAATAATTCTCATAAAGTGGAAGAGTGACTATAAAATATAAATAAGATATTCACCCTTATCAAGCTTCCAGAGTCTCTTAATATTAAATTCTCTACCTTTACACTCGAGGGTATGAGCTAGACGTAGTGGAAGTCTATTATCCACACCAAAATATAGGAATACTATTGGGAATGTTTTAATTCATTGTTTATAAAATGATACTTCCTTTAGATCATAAGATTGTATAAGTGATGGATTTTTATTGCCTTGAGTATCGATATTGATCGATTTCAGAGTATTCTCATTGTTTCATTGAATCAATGTTGTACCTATAACTATAATCACTGGACGATTACCTAAAGGCTTGATATTTTGAAATGGGTATTCATTCAAACCTTATACTAATATTATCTTCATTTGGAATAACCTCTTATGTGCAGGTATTAAATTAATCTATTAGAGTTAAGGATTATAGTGACCCATACTTTTCATAGATAAATATTACATCATTTTAGATGAATATTCAGTAAATTTAATACATGTATGAGCACTATAGAGATTTTATGTCATTTGATACTTTGATACATAAAAAATTAGTACATAAAATATCTACATAATTTCCTATATATTTCTTCACAACTTCAACCTTATTAGATATATCATTCATAAAATCATTCGTTGTAAGTTGGGGAAGAGAAACATAATAAGTGGGTCAACTCAAATTATCAGTAAGGGTAAACATAATAGATATAAATAAATGATCATAAGTGATCATAAGATGAGAATAATTGTATGATAACATCATCCAAACATTATAAAATCATACCCATTAATTTATAAATCACAATCATCAAACATAGAATAAATTCTTATCAATAGAAAGAAATAATAATTAAGAGTGTGGAATAATCAATAATCAATAATGAGACAAAAAAACATATCATAAGAATAATACATAAGTTTTGGACATGCGCATAAGTATAGAAAATCATTTCCTTGGTGAAGGACCACTTCCAAGGCTAACATATTGGATTGGATTGAATCCCTATTCTATCATTTCTTTAGTCAGGGTTCACTCTCATGACTATCTTATTTGATAATTTCCCTTACTAAAAAGGGTTCACTCCATATTCAATTACTTATTATCTTATG
This sequence comes from Viscum album, assembly GCA_963277665.1. Classification (NCBI taxonomy): domain Eukaryota; kingdom Viridiplantae; phylum Streptophyta; class Magnoliopsida; order Santalales; family Viscaceae; genus Viscum; species Viscum album. The sequence continues at coordinate 1,465,727,434 of OY728140.1, read as the reverse complement.
AGATATCCTTCTTTCCCTAATTCATTAGAGGGTTATATAATTATATTCCCAATTTTCACATAATTAAAACCATAAATATGTTTTCCAAAAATCATAAAACATTCATCGTATCATCAAATCATTAACTATGGAAAGGATGTGGGTTTTATAAACATTTCATTATCACTATCATAAAACATACCGAGAAATAATAAATATGGTAACATTGGATCATATCCCCAAAAAATCATAAGAAACATAAAAGGATTTTCTTATAGATAGAAATACCTTTAAAATATCACCAGATGATTTCTTGAGGAAAATACCTTTTTTATTTGAAATATCTTATTTAGAATCTAAAAATTTCAAAAATATCAAGGAAAAAAATTTATTTCAAAATAAAAATTAAACATTATAATGTAATCTGTGAGGGAAAGAGTATTCATGCTGGTGGGAATAGTTGTTCATGTGGTGTATGTTAAAATAAAAACTCCTTTCACATTTTTGATAAAAAGTCAAAAAATGATATTTGGAGAATGATAAGATAGATTATTTAAAAACATGGTGAGGAAAGTAAAATATAGTAAAATTGACATTAAATAATATTTATATATATTTAAAACATTTTTGATAATATTTTAAAGAAAATATGGATATGGATGAAAAGATTCCCAATTAAAGGGAAAAATAAAGTCAGTTTTCCTTAAAAAAATATTTTGGTCTCTTGAGTACATAATGAGACGAAATTGACAGGAAAACATAAAATATATTGAAATAAGAAGAGGATAATAAAATATTTAATATATTTTGAAGGATATATACTATAATTTCATCATCGAAAAAATTTAGCATAAACAATCCTGGAAAAAACGAGATTGTCACATAAAACCCTTACTTCATGTCTGTCTTGCTTCATAAGCACTATAAAATTTTGTATAATAAATTTTAATTTTATTATAATTTATATTGGTATGTTTGTTTAGTGATTAACCTATGAAATAATGATTATGGAATCAAGATGAATTATTTAAGACCACTATCTTAGATAGTTTTATCTCATAGCATGAGCCTTAGGTTCTCTCATGTAGTACATCTCGCTAATGTTTTAATGAAATGTATAATTTTGTCAAAATACTCATTTTTGATAAATTAATAACCTATCCTATATATTTTTCAACATAGATCATAGTTTTTCTGTTTGTTCATATATTTGATATTATTTTGATGGGGAGATAGGTAGACATTGTATCTAGATTTATAAGGGCAGTGACAGGAATTAGGTGTAATAATCATTGTGTTCTTGGTGTTGACTACCCACCCTAATGTGTAAAAATTCTATGGATTATAAGAGCATCAAGAATACTAATAGATAAGTGAGCTAATTAGGTGAGATATTTTAATAAATCCCCCTGGGAACAATGTAGATACCATGGTATGGGACCTCCTAGAAACTATGTGGATACCAGGGTGTGGGTCCCCTAGGAACTATATAGATGCCAGGGTGTAAGAACTACTATGGACTGTGTGGATACCAAAGTGGGGCCCTCCATATTAGAATGAGGCATTCAGTACTCAATCAATGGTATGGTATTGGTGAACTACGGTGTGTGATACTCCCTAAACTTATGAAAATACCTTAGTGATGAGAAAGCTCTCCATTTATTGTTTTTGTAAGAAATAAGGCTTTATTTAAAAAATTATTATTACAGATTTATTTGGGTTCTATAGTTTTTTAGAACATTATGGGTTTCTTTTTTTATGAGATATATAGTTATCTATCAACTTCAGGCTTTATGGAATTCTTGATACTCTAAGCATCCCTAGTTTATTTTGAGATTCCTATCTTAGTGGACTAGAGTTGAGATCAATGGAAATAATTTTTTCCTAGAGAATTCTAGTTATATAGAATATTTCGATTATAATTTCTTACATTTATTATTTTTATTATCTCTTACTATGTGATTCAGGATAACTGTTTAATTTTGTTATTTGCTTTTTCATTTTTAGAGCATATTATTAAATATATTCTTACTAGACTTTGTATACTTTTTGTCTATGTAGACGACACATAGGTATATAAAGGTTCATGGTATATATGGATCTTCTGTGTCTTTTTTAGTGATACCTCTTGGTGATTTTTTCTGATGCATGATAGACCATAGTGAGAATTTATAGTGGTGGATACCATTGTAATTAGAGAACTTTCTAGGGGTATACGCGGTGATAATAAGATTTCATGTGTCTTGTTTTTTCATATTCAAAGGATTATCTTATGTAAAGTTACTTTTTATTTCACTACATGGTGATGAATTTATATATAATGTAAAACGAATTAATTGTATAGAGTTTAATTGATTATATACATACACCCTTCTGGTGTTTCAATTAGTTTAATGCATTAGAGATATATATCTATTATATGTGAAAATAGTCTAATGCCTATTATTTTATGAGATATGCCTACTTGGTGTTACTTACCGACCCCTAGACTATTGAAGGTGGTCTTGGGATGGCACTCTCAGTTTACGGCCAACCTGTTCAGGGCTCTAGTGGTTCAAGTAATGTCAGAGTAGTGTCACATAAAGTTTTTCTAAGAGATGTTTTTTGGACTTATTAGTTATGTGAGGAATGGTTTGGAAATATATGGAAACAATGTTAAGGGTTTCATGAGTTTGGTTATTAGACCAAGGAGACCAGTATAGGTGTGTTGGTTTATGTATACTTTTTTTGGGACTCTAATAACCTGATAGTCCAACTAAATCTATAAAACATCATTATGGGGTATAAATAATTTGATACATGCATCATATAGTGTTCAGTTATGATCCTTTACAACCTTTTTATGTCACCCTATTTACATATTATATAATTTTCTTGTGTTTCACTACAAAATAAATGGTTTTTCTTATTGATAGTCATATTTTGTGAAGAGGCAGGTTTGAAATGAGCCAATGCCTGATGTTGGACCTCTTTCCACTGGTTAAAGAGAAATGAGTTATTTTTATCTAATATTTTATATAGAGAGATTATTTCCTCATGATCTGATATAGTTTCTCTCTAATTTGTGTGTAGTTTATCTCTTGTGTAGTGGTTGTTAGTTCCCACTGATTTAAATGAGACTACTTATGGATTGAGTATGCTATAGGTGTTCTGATGATATATACCTCATGATTTTATAACGAAATCATGTCCTATTAATGGTGGAGTATTTCATAGATTCGCTGGGTCATGTTTCTATCTAAATTTTAATTTTACTTACTATATGTGGATTATTTTTTCAGTATTTTAATATGTCACAGTGATTTGTGTGTGTATGGAATTTCCTCGAATGTATAATGTGATAACTCTATCATGATTGGAGTTGATCCTTGGTTCAGGATAATATTTATCCAAGGATGTTAATACCTCTACAGGGTGGCATGATAGTATTCAAGTAACCATCAGGGGTCTTATACCACAAAAGGTGTTTCCTATAAATTTATTATGGTGAATTATTTCAATCCTATAGACTCAATCATAGATTATATAGGAATATAATTTTTAGTTATGGTTGTTCTTTCATGAGATAGAACATATATTGGATACTCCTGAGTAAGAATTTATACAGTAGAGAAATTCTTTCTAGAGATTCACCCAGACTTTGAGATCATATTGGATATTTTATTATAGAAAACCATATTTGTGTTCTGGATGAACCTCAATGTAAATAATAACATTGATATTGGAGACCTCCTTTTTGTAGAGCATGTTGACTATTGAAAAGTTTTTTAGTTTAGGAAATCATGGTGTTAGGGAAGTCAGTGTTATAAAACATATCGATCATACACAATAATCACCACCTTAAGTTCTTTATTATAAGAAAAAAACCGCTAAATTTGAAATATTTATAGGATTCACATGATGGACAGTTATGGGTGATCATCATCTTGTGTAGCTCAGAGTATGATTCTTGCTCTTTTTTTATAGACCCTTATACTTCATGATGTAGGTATAAATTTTTTATTATGAAGTAGGTTTCTATAAGTTGGATATTCCTATGGAACCCCATGAAAACCCTTTTCATATAAATATTTTCCATTAATGGTAACCGTATTTCATTCCCCCTAATGAAGTTAGATCATCATATTTTGGGATGGGGTTAGTGATTTACACTTTATTAAACTTTCAAAAGTAGAAGTTGATTAGATCATTTTTTCCAAAAGTTCCTTAATAAAAAGTGGTCCTTAGAGATAATTATTCATAGAATAGATTATATCTAATGGTACAAATCTCTTTATAGATTGAAAACCGGTGCTAGTATGGTGAGGCATTAGACAAATGAGACGTAAAAGAGGGATCCATATTTAGTGATAATTGGGATCATATTATCTTTGGTGAGTGGATCCCAACCTCAAGAAATTATAGTTATCCAAGTATTATACATTCATCACAACTTTATGTGTTATATACATTAATGAGGAATTCATTTCCAATGAATGTTGATATATGTATGAATTCTTATGAAAGTCAACATGTGGTTTCCACTCGATGGGATACCTATGTATGCATTGTCTTGTGTTTCAGGGATAATGGTTCAAGTGATATCTGAGTGGGATGATGAACACCCTTATGGTATTTTTGAGGCATATGGACTAAATACTTCCTTGTATCATTTTTTGGAGGATACATATAGGTATTCATGGAATTTTCCCTAGTCTTGTAATAAAAGTTTCATCTATATATTAACATCTTGTAAAATGAGTTATGGATTCTTTAAGTAGTTTTAGTTTTTGAAATTTTTGTTTTAGTTTCTAGTGAAATATTAGTGGAATGAGTAGAGATATGGTGGTTGGTTCTTTTGGTTAAGTACTTTGTGATGGGATGATAGAGGAGATACGTGAGCATTTAGATCATGAATAGTTGAATCTTTCTTAGGAATAGAGATAATTAACACCCTCAGTTGATAGAGGTTGCCCCATACTCATCCCTTGTGTGATAAATTCCCAAAGAATAAATGTCAACGTAGAGATAATGGGGGACTATAAATTATCAAGTGATGTACTTAAAGGGTTTTCCTAATGGTGAGGCGCCCATCACCCATTTTTTCAAGTAGATAGTGGTCTTCTATTGGTGTATATATTAATTATCATGATGAATTTCCTTATTTAATACCTATCATTCATAACATTATCCTCATTTTTGTATGTGTAAGGGATCTATTTGGGAGTACCCATCACTTGAAAACCCTTTCTATGTGGTGAAGAATGAGGTTTTATCGGGTGGTTTTGGATTTTGGTCACTTGGGAAGGAGTTATATTGGGGTTCTAGTTCCAATAAGGTAAGTTCTGCTAAATATTAAAGACCATATTATTCAAATTATAGTAGATTATTTCACCTGGAAATCATTGGAGTATTTGTTGAGAAGTTTAACTAGGTTTCTACTTTTCACAATGTGCTCATTGGTATCTTCGATGAAAGTGAAATGACAACACAACATAGTTATTTATGATGTTGAGTGAGAGTGTGATGGTGATTGGGATGCATATATAGGATTAACATGGATATTTATAAATAATTTGGTAATAAAGGCCTATGTTTCTCTTCATCCATGTGCTAAAGATGTTGGTGTGGGTGCCTTGTTGGTAATAAAGGGAAGATAACTTGATGTCTATCCTTGAGGGAATGCATCCTAGAAGCTCTTTTTTTCATAATTTAAGAATATTAGTGAATAAATTGATGATTATAGTGTGTTATAGATGGGTTTTCCCACATAACAACTAGATAGAGTGATCTTTTAAGGGGATTGGGGCACTCTCACAAATGGTAACCTAAGCGATGAACCATTTTGAGGTGGATTTGTCTTGTTTTCTATAACATGATGATATTTAATTAGGAAATTTTTTTATGGGAAATATGTGTAAAGACTCTCCAAGGACAGTGTAATGATTCCACATTGGTTATGATTTGATATGGGTTTTAGTCATTGTATTTATAGATAATTGTAGTTGTTTCCTTCCAAGACAGTTTTGCACCAAATTATCTTATAGCTCAGACTTCCAAAATAATGGAAGTGTGTGTGATAATGATTTTCACATTTTATTGTTTTGTGATATTCCTTATGAATCACCATTAGTTTCCATTTAGTGACCCGTAATTTTCTAGGTCAAGACTTAACCCAGTTTCAAATATATAATCCTTCTGACCTCTATAGAGGTAAAATGGTAAATTTGCACTACAATATGTCATTGAAAAAATATTTTTATGGGTTTTTTATTCTAATGTTTTTTTCTTACAACCATACAAAGTCAGCATGGAATTTAGAGCATGACGGTCCCACTTTAAAAATATATTAGTTATAAAAAAAATTAGCAAGCATGTATAAATTCTCTATAATTTTGTTTTCCCCTTAAAAATAGTCCTATTTCAGAAATTTGAGACCTTTTTTAGTCCATGATGGGGGATTTACCCAAGGATTTCTATATTTTTAGTACCCATTGGGTCCTTGGGATCAGGATTTCATAGGTGAGTGGTTAGATAAATTAATATTTAATTGATTATTTTATGTTTTTTTAACCCTAGTATCCCTTTATTTATACCCAATTTTTTATAATTTTTCTAGAATTATTTTTTTATTATAAGTACAAACCATAGATGGAGGGTTGTTGGGTGAGAGATTTTTTTGTTTCCAACATTAGATCGAACGACGAGTTTGGATTGCACAATGACATCAAATGAAACCTTATATTCGACAATGGTTTTAACCATCAATTATTTCACCATCAAGGTAGGGATATTTCTTTAGAATTTCTGATCCATTATTCATTCATTATTATTTAAAGTTGATATATCAGAATCCATGTTCTTAATCATAAAATCAAGATGATTTCTTTATGATAATTCATAGAACCCCATTATGATTAACAACCTATCTTTAAATATTAAAGGCATTACACTGTTTTAATTATAAGGTAGTTATATTAAATCTTGAGGTTATTTTATGTTATTATGAACGTTTAGTATCTAATAGATGGATAATTAAGACCCAAGATTAAGATCTATCTCATTCTTCCCTCATTATATTTTCTCTATCCTTACCCTCATTCCCCCACCTATCTTCCTCTCTTTCTCTCTATCATGTTTGGATGATGTGTCACTAGAGTTAGGGGTGGTTGAGGATAGTGAGAGAAAATACAAGTTAACATTGGTGTATGAAGTTAGGGGGTAGTGTGTGTGTGTGTGAATGGGGTGACACACATAGTTGTGGGAGGTAGTGGTTCGGTGGCTATCAGAATAGTAAGGGGCTATTGGGTTTATGGAAGTTTCTTTAGGTTCATCAGATTGAGTTTTTTTTGGATTGAGATGGTCAAAAAGAGATCATAAAATAGGGCAAATGGAGGATTCCTCTTATGATGTTTTAGAGAATTTAAGTAAAAGGTTTTTCACTAGATAGAACATACATTGGATAGTGTGCATCATAAAAGATTAACTAGATGTAGATACATCAGACTGAGGAATTATATGGTGAGGCTTTGATAGTCAGACAAATATCATTAGATAGAGCTCTCATAGTTGATGTTCATCAGGAGTGGAAACTCATTTAATCGTTTTTTAATGATAAATATCTATTGAGAGTTTTAATGAAAGGTAAAATAATGTATCAGTGGTTTCTCAAGTCAATAGAAGGTTAACTAAGAAACTGAGAGGTTGGTGTAACTTTTTTATTATATAGAGACCTTTATAAATAGGTGTGGTGACCCAATTCTGAAGTTACAACTAAGTGTATGAATAATGGGTGTTTCTAACTTAATTATCAGATACTAAATAGTAGAGAGGAATTTAGTGATATTTTTTTACTCTTTTTTATCCTCTATTATTGAAAGATGTTTATAGTGTTCTCTCATGGATGTGGGAATTTGTTCAGACCCTATTAATCTTATTATCATTTTTTATGTTTTTTGTGAAGTATGTTCAAGGATTTTTGTGTGGTTGTTATGTTTATTCATCTTCTATTAGTTCAAGTTCACATAACTCATGAAGAGGTGGAAATTAGAAAAAATTCACTACCTAATAACATTTTGAAGCTTTTTCCCTGGCACAGGATAAAGTGATCTTAGGTATAACACCATCCAACAATTGTTCTTTCTCCAAGTTTGTTTGTTGCCTCGAATGGATGAATGTGTAGTTTCATTGATGGGGGTGGTTCCCTCCCATCCATGACAATAAGTGGTATTAAATGTTATGGGTGGTCCTACTTTACTCAAAACATTCAGGTGATTTTCTTCTTTGGATTACATTTTTTTATTTCAATAAGTTTACTGTTATCAAATTAATGAATTTAGAGGAATGAAAAATTCATATCAATAAGTTTGATGGAATAGAATTTTCATTTTATAGAATGAATCAAGAATATATTTTGATAAAAAAATATCACGATGATACTTATTCTGGGAAGTGTCCTAAAATAGAAGACAAAGCTGAATGGGGGTGGTCAGATAGGAAGCCTTTAGCCTTAATCAGGATGTCTATTTCTTGAAATATTATGTTCAACATTAGATAAAGAAAACTACTATAGAGGTTATGAAATAATTGGATGAAATGTATGATAATAAAATAAATATGAACAATGTTTTCATGATGTGACGATTGTTAAAATTTAGGTTATTATATTTAAGACCTACTACTAATCATGTGAATGGCTTCAATATGATCTAAGGGAATATCAAATCTATGAATGTAGAATTCATCTATTATTTTTGGGCTTTTCTTATTCTTTAATAACTTTCATAGAGGTATTATTAGATGGTGAAAGTGGTGATAAAACTATTTTGGGAAGTAATATCTCATGTTTGATGATATTCAAAACTTCATCTTTAATGAATATTTGAGGTGGAAGGAAGTTTAGACTCCGTATAGAAGTGCTCTCAATACTACTGGATAGGGATGGTCATTTTATTACATAGACTTTTAGAAGAATAAATATTCATAGGCTAAGTCCTATAGAATAATTTAAGGTAAATAGACATGTTTGAGTCCTAAATGATGTCTTTTTGGGAAAATGATATGTATCAAGAATGATTTTAGGAATCGGATAAAGGCTTCCACCATTAGATAGAAAAATTCAATTAGTAGAACAAATAGAGGGTCTAACTTGATACTATGCCAGATCATTCCATAAGATTCATGGGTTATTGAATCATGGGAATCATTTTATTCAATTGTTGAGTGGGAGTGTATGTTTGATTATGTACAAGGGATCTTGTGAATATTTTATCTAGTTGATGATGAATCTATGGATATAGTTGGGAAATGTGATATGAATATTTGAATGAAAATTTTAAGTTTCTTAAAACTAAAACCTGATAGACATATTCCAAATCTCTTAAAGAATATCATATTAGTTGGACAACTTGATTATTATATAGGTTTTTTAATATCATTTTTTAAAATAGTTTATAAGATCATTAGAGGTTCTATAGTGATTTCTCATGGAATAAAAATGGTACCTTTTATCTTGTGAGATAGAGTGATGATGTTGCAGCTATCAGAATGACTTCATCATATAGTATCATAATTTGTAATTTTATATTTTTTCAACATAGTGAAAATAATATTAAAGTCTTACTGATGAAGGGAATACTCAAACATGGTCTCATGAACCAATCAATATGTGAGAGATGGATGTTAGGAAAAAATATTTTCCTTCAACTTGGATGGAAGAAATCCAAGTAATGAAAAGTTAGCACATTTTCATCATCATGTGTTGGGACCATCCCCTATTACCTCATATGTATGATCACTATAATTTGTAACTACATTGAGGATGTTACTCGAATGTTCATGGTTTTCTTCATGAATAATAAATCTAGTGTGTTTTAGGCATTTATTCAGTGGAAGGTTTTGGCCAAGAAAGAGTGTGAATGAAAGATGAAATATCTCTGAATAGAAGATGGTGTGTAATACACCAAACACAACATTAACAAATTATCTATAAATAAGATCATCAAGAATGAGAATATTAGTCTAGGGACTCATAGAAATGTAATAGCTGAGATAATAAATTATAATCTGATAGATAAATCATAGAGTATGAGGCTTCCCTCAGGAATGCCTAAGGGAATTTGGGCAGAGGCCTAAAATACAACATCTTACTTAGTGAATTAAAGTTTGGATTTATATATTATATAGGAAAATCATGAGGAAACTTTTACTATTTTGATACCATATACCAACCATCTCAAGATATTTGGAAATGTCACATATTTGTATATTGATGCTAATGATAGAGACAAGTTGAAGGTGAAATACAAAGATTGTTTTATTATTGTATATTATGTTGATAAATTTCATTTAACCATTCGGGTGATAAAAAGAAACAAATCATCTAAATTTTGGATGTTTTTTCAATGAATAACTTCTATGAAAATATTAGAACCTATCCAAGAGGGATGTTGAGTAAAATTCAATAATTGATGCTCAAGGTGATTGGACAGAATATATTAGAAAACTTTTAGTTCAAAAACATAATGGGAAATATCATAGGCTATAAATCCATTAGTCATGGTATTGGATTTTGGTACATTGGAAAATCCATTGAAATATACTGAAATTTCATATTTAAAATTACTATATAGATAACGATCGGACAAACCTTTATCGGACAGAAGACTACCAGACATAGAGGTTCATATGAACAAACCTGATGTTGTGATAAAGAGTTCAAATCATATTATGAAACTTGTAAAAACGTTTTGAGCTAATATGAATCTATTAATTATAATAGATATAGGTGAAAAAGATAATCCAAATTAAGATTCCACTTTCAAAGACTCTAAATAGAGGAATTCATCCATGAAAGAGGAAATGAATTCCTTAAATCTCAACAAAAAATGAGAGTTAGTTGAGTTATCAAAAGGAAAGAGGGAACTAGAAAACAAATTGGTATTTCATTTGAAAGAGGGATTTTATGGATGTAATTGATACAAATAAAGGTTGGTGGTGAAAGTATTTTAACAAAAGGAAGGAAATGACTTTTTTGAAATTTTGTCACTAGTGGTAAAACACACAACTATTCAAAGAATGCTTATAATTATTATTTCTAATAACCTATTCATGTATTATATGGATGTAAAGACATTATTTCGTCATTGGTACTTGGAGGAATAAAATTACATTACAAAACCCAAGGGTTATAAAGTTCATTAAAAGAAGTATTTGGTTTTGAAGTTGAAATGATGAGTTTATGGATTGAAGAAATCTTAAAGATGGTTTATTAGGAATTTTGAAACTTTCATGTTTGAATATAGTTTCATCTGATGTGAGTATAATCATTTTTTTAAAAAAATCAATGGGAAGATGTAACATATATCATTTTTCTATTTTATATGGATGATATATTGATTACTACTATGAGGTTCCAATGGATTGAGGAACATAAGAGGAATTTTTCAAGAAGGTTCGAGAAGAATAATATTAGAAAATATAAGAATATATTAGGGATATTAATTGAGAGGGATAGCAAAGATCATTCATTGGTTTTATCTTAGAATTAATACATTAGGAAAGTCATCAAAATAATCGAAATAACTGTTAATAATCCTATCTCAACTCCCCATGAAGAAAACTTAGCTCATAATAAAACTTGGTCACCATAAATAGATGGAGAATATTATCACATGAAGAAGGTTCATTATGCTTTGGCATTATGGGGTTTGATGTATGAGATGGTTTTTAATTGATTAGATATTTCTTTTTTAGTGGGATTTGTTAGATGTTTCATGTCAAATCCTAGAAAAAGATTGGGAAGCTATGAAATGGATCATTTGATAAATAAAAGAGTTAGAGGATATAGATTTATTTTTTGGTGATGATGATCATCTAAAATGTTTTATAGATATAGATTTTTTTGAGACATGGACTCATGGAAAAGTACTACAGGTTTTGTATTTACTTTTGGAAGAACAATAGTTATTTTGATGTCTTAATTGCCACCAGTGTTTAATTTATCTACCATAGAATCATATAACAATTATACTACTAAAATAGGGAAAGAACTAATATGGTCGATGAACTTGATAAAAGAACTTATAAATAGATCATATATAGGAATGTTATTATGTGATCATCAGAGTATCATTCATATTGTTCGAAGCCTAGCGGTTTATACAAGAACAAATCACATTGACTTGACGTATCACTTCATATGACTTATAAAGGAGGATAAAGTGTTATATCTTTATAATGTTACTTAGAAGAAAAATATTATAAATATCTGTGCAGTGGTAATATTCTAAGAAATTATATGGAAACATTGTTCCTTATTGGGACTCAGTTGATCAGAAAGAGTGGAGGGTACTATAGTCATTGGATAGGGGAAGATCTCAAGAGAATGAAATAATAATAATGATCAAATTATAAAGATATTTAGAGGTGAAATATTTTTATGTTTTTGGAAGTTTCATCAAGCTCATTAGAGAGAGTTTTTCCAAATGAAGATGATCAGATGAAGATCATCGGGCAGACCAGATGGATGTTTCCAGATCTGATGTTGTAGAGCATTTGGGAAGAATTTTTGTCACTAGATATAATATCCATTGGGTAATTTTTATCATACAGATTTGAGTGTACAAAAATTCATCAAACTAATGAATTCTTTGGTGAGTCTTCAATGGTCAGATAGAGACCATTAAACAGTAATCACATAGTTGGTATTCACTAGTAGTGTAAAATCATTACATGGGTTGTTGCTTGATAACTAGATATTATTGGTTACAATGAAAGATACAATAGTATATTTATGGTTGATCAAGTCAATGAAAGTTTAACCATGAAACTTAGAGGTCAGTGCAACTTGTTGACCGGACAGTCACCTTTATAAAGAGATATGGGGACCTATCTCTAATGTTTTAGTTGATTGTATAATCATTGGGCGTTTTCTACTTAATTTACTAAGATAAAATAGTGGATATGAAGTGGTATAGATATTTGTACTCATTTTTATCTCCCCTTAATGAAGTATTTCAATAGTGTTCTTCTGTGGATATATGAATTCACCTGAACCATGTTATTCTTATTGTCTATTTTTTCTATTTTTTGTTAAGTGTGTTCAAGGAGTTTTGTGTGGTGATTAGTTTGGTCATCTTATCCTATTTCTAGTGCACATAACTGGGTAGGTGGTGGTTATCTAACAAACTCTCTATTAGAAAAAATTGTGAATCTTTTTCCACTATGAAAGATTAAGTGATTTTAGGATCATATTCATTTAGTTAATTTTGTCTCCCAAGGTATTTCCATTAGATAAAATGGATAGAGATTGTGTTTCTTTGCTAGGGTGGTTTCTTTCCCCTTCTACCTAAGAGGGGTGGCATCAAGTGTTTCATGTGAAGATTAGGGTATAAGACACTTAATCATAGTAATAATGTAAAATGAAATAATATATATATATATTAATAAAAAAAATAATTATATCATTATTATTATAGATTATTTTTGGGTTATATCTTTTTTTATGATTTTTATTAGGTGATCCATATTTGAAAGAATGATCATAGCTTCTATAAGAATGATTCAAGACCATGATGTAACATAATTTCAGCTCATTCTATGATCCCTAGGTCTCTTTATGTAGTGACTCACATCATTTTTTTGATGAAATTCATAATTTTCACATTATGAACATTTTCAATAAATAAATAAAAATTATTAAGTATTTTTTTAAGGTGGATCATAATAGTGTAGTTCATTTATCCATAAAAAGACATTTGAGATGTGATATAGGAATACAATTTATGTTACTCAATAAGGCTGAAACTGGGTTTTGGTGTGGAAATATGAGAATTCTTAGGGTTGAATACTAGCCCTAGTGGATAGACCTTCTATAGTTGATGGGAGTATTGAGACTACTCATAAATGTGTGAGCTACTTGGGTTAATCTCTCTTAATAACTCCCCTAGAAACTATGTTTATACCAGGTCATGGTACCTCTGAGTAACTATATGGATTATAGGTTGGTTTCTACGGGGATGGTAACTCCCCTTTGGAAACTATGTAGATACCAGGTTGTATCTTACCTTGGGAATTATAAAGATACTAGGTCACAGGACCCCCTAGGAACTATGTGGATGCCAGGGAGTGGTATGTTATATGAGAATGAAGAATTTAGTACATGATCAATGGTATGATATTGATGAACTAGTTGGTGTGATACTCACTCCACTGATGATAATTCTTTTGTAATGAGTAGGATCCATATTCATGGTTTTTGAAGTTGATGAGGTAGTTAGAAAATATGAGGAGTGCATTCTTCTTTAGGGATTTTGGTTCCTCATACCCCCATGGGTTTCCTTTACAATTGGATATATAGATGGCTATAAACATAAGGCTTATTATACTTTTGATACTCTATGAATCCCTATATTATTATGGTATTATTATCTTCGTTGGTTATTACTAAGTTCAATGGGACTTCTATGTACCTAAATAATTTTAGTTAAAGAGGTTATTTAGAAAATCCTATCTTATTTTTCTTTTTTTTTACTCTCTCATACTTGGGGTTTTAGGATAATGGGTTTCATTGGTTTTACCTTTTTTGTTTTCATGGAATCCTACTAAGTATGTTTGTACACAACCATGAACAGGACTTGCACCCACACTTGTTTTGTATGTGAAGACGATGTGTAGGATCAAAGATAGTCTTAGAAGATGTGGATATGGTGTGGCTTGTTCAAATCTGATGCATGGTGATTCTTGGTGATGCATGATAAAAGATTTTGATCCTTGATAGTGGTAGGTAAGATTTTATTCAGAGATCATTCATAGGGTTTACACAATGATGAAGATCCTCCATATGTATTGTATCTTTCATATTCAAAGTATTGTTAGATTTATGGTTCCTTTGTATTTAGTTTCACAGTGATTTATTTTTTTTATTTATATTTCATTCATTAATTATATATAGATTATTTTATTATAAATATACACTCTTCTTATGAATCTATTAGTTTCATGCATTGGAGATATGTATTTGATTCAGGTTGATATTGGCTAAATAAACCAATGTTGAAAGATATTCCAACTGGGTGTTAATCACTATAGAAATCCAAAACATTTATACATAGATATCACATATTAATATATGAATATTTATTAAATAACATAATGATCTAAAATCATATAATTCTAGCATATTTGGAAATTTATACACATAAAAAATTGGTTCATAAGTGAGCTATGACATATCCCACTAAGTTCTTTATAACTTTCACCATTTTTATACATATCATATATAATATATTTCTTCATAACCTAGGTAAATGGAACATAAGAAAGGGTGACATAAGATTCACAGTAAGGTTAAAATTGGAGATGTCAATGATCACATAATCATAACATGATAATAAAGGTAAGAGAAAATCATACCAGAATTTTAAAAGCCTACCTTTCATATAAAATATCATAATCTTTTGTCATGGCATAATATTTTGAAATTCATAAGATGTTAATCAAAATGGAATCAAAGAACATGTTCCATGAGAGCATAACATTGTAATAATACATGGAATTATAGAATACACACAAAGCGATAAAATAATTTTCTTAGTAGTCAGGGATCATCACCAAGGCTATCATAGTGTATTGGGTTCACTCCTCAAACCATCGTAGTGGTCTGAATTAATTCCAAATATTATTATAATGGAAAAATTCCCTTATTGATCTAGGTCCACTTCCTATTCTAGTATTTTTTTATCTCATGAGATATCAATCATTACCCAATGAATTGGGGCTGATATAGGTACCACCTATAATGTAATGAAAATTATACATATTTATTCCACAATATCAAAAAATAGTCATCCTATCAAAACCCATAATAAAATGGGTTTCATAAACATTTCATCATAGTATAACTGGTGTAAAAGAAGTGGGTTTCATAATTATTTCATCCTTTAATCATAGAATAACCCACAGAAAAGTAACATGTTTCATAAAAAATCATAATAATCATAAACTTTCTAGATAAATAATAAATATGTTATCATTTGATCATGTCCCCTATAAATATCTAGTAACATGATATGATGTCATCTTATATGGAAAATGAATTTGAAAATCACTTGAAACTTTTATTGAGGAAAATTACATTTTATTTTAAAATCACATATTTAAAATCTAAAAATTCCTAAAATATAAATGAAACCATTTTTTTTTAAAAACCATGGAAACTTTTAAAGTAATCTTTAAATCATTTATTGGTCATGATGACATAAAATATGGTTCATAATGTACATGTTAAAACAAAATTTTATTTTAAATTTTTGATAAAAATTAAAAAGGGAATTGTTTAGAAAACAACAAGAATATCCTATTAAAACCATTTTTTACTAATTAAAAAATCTGTAACTAATTATTTTGAAAACATTTTGTAGAATATTATACACATTATTTAAAATATTTTCATAAAACATGGCCATGGAAGAAAAATGTTTTTCGACCGAAAATATAAATAAAGTCTCTTTTTCTTAAAATCATTCTTTAGGTATATTGAGTACTTTAAGAGAATAAAATAAAAGGGAACATGTATTATATATAAATAACCAGATGATAAGAAAATTCATGAGTTTATTTATAGATATATCATAATATTTCATCATCATACACTTAATAATAAACAATCCCGATAAACAATGGGATTGTAACATAAAACTCATACCACTTTTAAAATTTTTGATTAATAATCCCCATGAATGAAATAAAATTAGATATAAATTTAAATCTCCATAATTTTTTTAATAATAATTAAAAATACCTTTATGGTCATTATATACGCCACATAAAAGAACCATGTTCGGAATATGGAATGTGTCTCACAGATACAAAGTAAGATGAAAATCCCATACAACCTTGGAAAAATTTGAAACATAATCCCAATTAAACAATCACATTAAATGAAAAATTAAACATCATTAAAAGAAATATATTCATGTTATAAAATTTCAAAGGGATGTTATATACACCACATAAAAGAAAGAATTTTTGAATGTGGAACGTGTCCCACAAAAATAAAAGTGAGATGAAAATCCCTAACCACTTTGGAGACTTTAGAATCATAAGCCCCGTTAAAGAATAACATCAAATAAAAAATTAAATATAATGAAGAGAAGGATATTAATGATATAACTTTCTTAATTGGTATTATATATTCCACACAAAAGAAATGAGTGTTGAATATTACATAAGTCTCTAGAAATAAAAGAGAGAGCAAAAATCCCATACCTCAATTGTCAAATTTCTTCATACAAATTTGAACCACATGTATAATAAATATAGGTTTATTATAAAAAATTTAATAACCATAATAATACATATAATACCATTTATTATTTATTTCTGACCCTTTATTATCCATTAATTAACAATTTCCTTGTTAGAATCACATTTCGTGTAATAACTACTTTGTTTTTCATGTATATTTTGGTTTCGTATTTTCAGTCCTTTTGCATTTATCATGGTTCCATCATCTACAGAATGTAAAAAATTAAATAAATACCTTATAAATTCATTATATATATATTTATATTAATTAATAAATTATATAGATAGAAAATGAATTGCACTATTTATGGAGATGGTAGGTCATTCGTATTCATGAATGTTTTTTCCATTTTCTCGACAGATAGAACAAAATAAAGGTATATGTTAATTAAAATTTATTGAATAATTTTTAAAAAATAGATATGATATATTTCCTTAAAAATATTTTTATTAAAATTAATATAAAATAAAATGAAAAACATATCACATCACTTCGTGGAGGCAGTAATCCACACGTACGTGCGATTGTTGTTATCATTTTCCATCGGGTTGGAAGGTAAGAAGTTAGATGTTATATTATAATTCAAAAAGTATAATTATTTCATAAATATCATATACATAAGTTAAATTTATAATTATATCCAACCATGATATTCGGCAATGGAAAATGAATTATATCAGTTCGGGACGTGGCAGTCTGTCGTACGCACGATCGACGGTTTCATTTCCCATTTGAGGGAAGATAATATGGATGTGAGTTATAAAGATAAAATAATAAAATATCATTATATGGAAGATATGGATGCTATAATATTATAATAGTTGAATAATATTTCAATGATATGAAATAATAAATAAAATGATAATTCACGGTTAAGATTTATACCTCTTCTTTAGAGAGCCTCTTTTGGTTTATACTTAAATCATTATTTGGAGGGTTTTCTAATAAAAATAAGTCATATTGGATGTGTGAAGGTAATTAAGGAATGGTTATGCTTAGGGTTATTCTGAATCAAAAGGATCTTGTAATATGTAAAGAATATGATATGAGAGGTCATTTTATAGGTGGGGAAATGAAACTACCTAGAAACTATATGGAAATTTCCAAAATGAATCCAAAAATGTTGAAGTAATTACAAAGAAAAATGCTTCAAATTGACCATATATTCAAATTTAGGATATGGTAAGGTTTAAATATGACCTGAAAATAGGATTTAGATAGGTTTTATTTGAAAATAAACCATAATTTTTCGGTTTAACTCTCCAAAAAACTGTTTTAACCCAAACCGCTATAATTAATTTTTACTATTATTACAATTCGTTATAAAAAAGTTAAGACTGAATTATTATATAATATTAATTATGATGATTCCAAAATATTTAATTCATTTTACCAAATTCAATTCATGGATTTGATGAATTTAATTTAAAATTAAACTCATTGATGCTATGAAAAAGGGAGTTTCCAAAGAAAACATTTTCCTAAGTATAGAAAATTTTTAAATCAAAGTTTAACCTAAAATTGATTACAACGAAATAAATTTGATTAATTATAAAATAATTCAACTCATTTTACTTTTAAAACTATTTTAAAATATAATTTAACATTTTAAATACTATAGAAAAAGGTAGTTTCATATACAAAACATTATTTTCACTATTAATCAAAAAAAATCATAAAATTATAAAAAATTCAATCAAAGATAGTTTTGATGTGATTATTTCAAAAATGAAGTTCATTTTTTCAAATAAATTTTAAAAAAATGGTATAAATTAATTTTCAAAATTCGGTTTTTACTATTCATATAAATAAATTTTAACGGCTAGGTTATAACACTCATGTTTAAATAATAATACTAACAGTATACTATTGTTTATTTAAACTCTGTGTTGTGTGTAACATATGATATCAATGAAATTAAATTTATTTGAAAAATAATATATTTTATAAAATCATGGGGTGTTACATTCTACCCCACCCATCTCCTTTAAAATGAATTTCATCCTCTAAATTTTTCCACTTTGATGAAAACAATAGAGGATACTTCCACCTTATCATATCACCATGTTCCCACATAGATTCTTCAAATTGGTGGTTTCAACACAAAACATTGACTACATAAAGAATATTGTTTCATAACACTTTATATCTATGATCCATCATTTCCACTGGTTTTTCTTTATAGAAGAGATCATGATCCATTAGTATGACCTCTCAATTTATTATATGTAAAGGATCATGTATGCACTTCATCATGAGTGATACATGGAACACATCAGAGACTTGATTGAGTCTTGGTGGAAGTACCAAGTGATAAGAACCCATCTCTACTAGATTAAGAATCTCAAAAGGGCCAATATACCTAGGGATCATGTTTCCTTTCTTGTCAAACCTTATAACCTTCTTCAAGGGATAAATTCACAGAAACACATTTTGAGTAATTTAAAACTCTAGATCACAGTGATTATTTTTATCATATATTTTTTATCAACATTGTGTAGCCCATATGTGTTACTAAATTCCTCTAACATTATCTTTTATTTCTTCAGAAAGCTCTAGTCCCAATATCTTATTTTCTCCAATTTCATCCAAATACATTGGAGTTATAAACTTATTTTTATATATTTATTCGTAAGGAACGATCTAAATACCTGATAAAATTCTAATGTTGTAAGAAAATTAAACTAGAGGAAGGTTTTTATCCCAAACCTCTTTGAAATACTTCGAAAAAGATCTCAAAATACCCTATAGGGTCTGAATTTTTCTCTTAACCTGACCATCTATCTAAGGATGATATGTAGTGTTGAATCTTAGCTCTGTATCATGATCCTTATAATGACTTCCCTAGAACATCATGGTAAACCTCAAATCCCGATCAGATACAATTGAATTTGGTACTCCATGTGACCTTAACTCTTCCTTAATTTATATTCTAGCAAGATAATCTTAATATAAATCTTATCTGAAAGTAATGGAGTGTGGTTAATTTTTAATGATATCAATTTTAACCCATATAGCATTGTTTAGTTTAGAAATTTTTTGGGAGATTAATGATAAAATACATGGTGAATGTTTTTCTCATTTCCATTCTGGTATAGGTAATGTCTGTAACATTCTATTATATTTTTATCAGTCTTACTTAACTTGATGACATACCAAGAACCAACATAAAAACTCTAAAATATCTTTCTTCAATTCATCTCACCAAAAATTCTATTTTAGATCTCTATACATATTTTTACCTTAAAGATTAATAGATAATGAAGAACCATGAGCTTCCTCTAACAAATGTTTTTCAAATAAAGAATGGATGGAACACATACATGTCTCTTGAACATTATCATTCTATTAAAATCATGTTTAAGCTCAATAAAATTTATAACCTTCTTCTATGGATCTATATCATCCTTTTGAATCTCTTTAATCCTCACTTGGATAGATGGTTGAACACTAATTTGACCAAGATAATATTTCCCACCTTCCATTGTGATTTCCAGATCCATCCTTTGAAAATCCAAAAATATTAGATCTTTTGTGATACTCATCATGGATAAGCTATCATGATCCTTTTAAATCAAATTTTTAGCAACCTTGTTCACTATCCCATGGTGGTAATGTATTGAGTAGTAATAATATTTAATCATTTTTAACCATCTTATATGGCGCATATTGAACTCCTTCTATGAAAATATATACTATAAACTTTTATGATTAGTATATATATTATAACTTTCTAAATAAATATAATTCCTCCATATCTTTATTAAAAAAATTACCATATCTAACTCTAAATCATGAGTTAGTTAATTTTGGTCATGAGCCTTCAATTATTGTTAGGAATAATCTATCACCATTCCATTTTGCATGATAATGTATCTTAGTCCCTTATTTGATGAATTATTATATATTACAAACCCTTATACACTATAGGGTAGTGTAAGAACGGGTGAAATGACTAAACTTATCTCCAATTCATTGAAATTTTCTTCACATTCATCTGTCCAAAGTAATTTGGCTCTCTTCTAAGTTAGCTTGGTGAGTGGATTTGATAGTCATGATAAATTCTCCACATAACATCGATAATATATATCCAAATCAATAAAACATTGAATCTCATTCATTGTGGTTATTCTGGGCCAATATTCAATAACTTATGTCTTTTATGAACCCACAAATATACCCTCTCGTGAGATTATGTGACCCAAAAATGAATCCTTTTGTATTCAAAATTCACACTTGGAAAGTTATTCATAACACTTCTCCTTCTTCAGGGTCTTCATCACAATTATCAAGTAATCCTTAAGATCTCTCATTCTATTAGAATAGATAATAATGTTGTCTATAAAGACAACAAAAAGCTGATCATGGTAATCCCTAAAGAATATATTTGTTAAATTCATGAAGATAGAAAGGTAATTAGTAAGACCGAATGGCATCACTATATATTCGTAGTGTTCATAACATGTATGGAATGTTGTCTTGGGTACATACTCATTATTTACCATCAATTTAAGATATCTAGAATGATGGTAAATCATGGAAATGCATTGAACTCTTCATAGTTGTTCAAACAAGTCATCAATATGGGGTATAGGATACTAATTTTTTATTGTGATCTTGTTCAATTCTAGATGATCAATGCAAAGCCTCGTCAATCAATATTTCTTCTTGAAAAAAATAACAGGTTCACCCCAAGGTGACACATTTTGATGAATAAATCCTTTTTTCAAGATTCTCTTTGTGTTTATTCTTCAATCCCTATAACTCAATCGAGGAAACTCTATACGGATTATCTAAAATATGTGTAGCACCAGGTACGAGTTCTATTGAGAACACAACACATTTTGGTGGAAGTATAGGAAACTATTTTTGAAAGACATCAAGAAAACCCCACATAAAAGGAATATCATAGATTTTGAGTTTCTCCCTGACCACCTAAGATAACACCCCTTTTGAATGGGAATCAAGACCCATACAATGGATTTGATTTCCATCAGAAGTTCATATTTATCACCACACTGATAGATGATCATAGGTTAGTTTGTAATATCAAACATGATTTCCCTTCCTCAAAAATTTATGTGGTATTTATATAGAGAAATATAATATATTTCTAAGATAATATCAAATTCAACCATAGAGAGAATAATAATATTTTTAGGAAGCACATTCCCAAAAACTTCAGTTGGAGGAAAATCATAGAATTGAGATGCAATCATCATTCTATTAGGGGTTTTCACTACTAATTCAACATATAATTATTAAGGATAAAAATGAACATCATTAAATACTTTTCATGATATACATGAAATCATATAACAACGATAAAATAGTTTACTTTAATATTTGTGCATACATGTTACCACCTCAAATTTATAATTCTATCTTCAACCCCTTAGTAAAACCAAAACGGTCAGCATGAATTTTAGGCATCTTTAATCAAAGTGATCAATAATTCATAGGATTTATAGATCATGACACCTTATTTTAAATCTATGGTAGCTTAGGTTTAACCTAGTTCATTCATGGTCAACAATTATCCAAATCCTTCATAATGGTTTATAAAGAGTTTTTGAATTTCAAAAACATGTCCCCCGTGAGTTTCAAACAATGTGTGTAATAAGGACCATTGACATGCATCATTTGATGATCGAGATAAATCCAAATGGATCCTTTTGGATTTATTACCCCCACGTACATATATTTGGGAGCCGTATTAACTTTTAGTGTCCATAAAGGGTTAAAATTTCTTGTAAACCACTTGATCTATCATTCACTAAAATTTGAGGACATTTTTCTATACATTGTATTATCCTTAGACTTATCCCTAGGGTTATGACTAAAGTTTTATAATCTTTGTTCAAAAGGATAAATAATCCTTTCTCGAAAACCAACTATATTGACCAAAACATCTCCTACATAGATATCACATCTTAATAGATAAATATTCTTTACATTATATGTCAATCCATGATAGAATCCTATATGTCTAGTATCTTTGGAAACTTGTACACATAAAAAACGGGCCCATAAGTGAGTTATGTCATCTACCACTATGTTATTCTTAATTAGGACCCTTCTTATACATATCATACATAATACCTTTCTTCGTAACTTGGTTAAAGGAAACATAATAAAGGGAGAGATTAGATGTGCACTAAGGGTAAATAAGGTAGATATCAATGATCACATAAGAATAATATGAGCATAAGAATATGATAAAATAATATTTGAATTTGAAAAGTATAACCTGCATATCAAATATCATAATCTTGAGTCATGGAATAATTTTTTTTCATTTTGTAATACATGAATCATAATGGAGTCAAATAACATTTTTTTGTGTTGAAATGAATATGAAGAATATGAAGACACAAAAGAGGGATGAATTGTGTTCTTCAAAAACTTTGATAGATTCAAAAAAACTTCTCTTGTTATGAAGTAAACATTTTTTCACCCTCGCTTGCCACTTCAAAAATCCATTTAGAAATAAAAATACCATAAAACCCATTTTACACCTTTTATTCCAAGTGAATTTCCTTTTAAAAATACTTTAAAAATATCAAACAACACACAACATGCCAGGGGAAGAAACTAAAAAAATACTTACCTACATATTCAAGGATAGTACATATCATCACCACCTATGTGTTATTCTCAATCATATGTCCATATACTTAACAAATATAACATGATTAGGCTAAATTAATTAAATGTCTCCAATAATGTGTTTTGGAAAATGATAAATATATTATTAATGGCATTTGATTAATTTGAACCTCTATCAACCTTTAGAAACCAAAAGCATGACATAGGAACCTATATACCTATCCATGTTGTGTGAAATAAACCAGTATTTCTAATTAATCCAAGTTAAAATTCCATAAATCATAAAACCAAAACCATGTGCATCAATCAAGGTGAAATTGGTCAATAGTAACATCGAAAACCAAAATAGAAATCTCCATAATAATGTGGACTTTCCTCATATGAGGTTCATCTACTCCCATGAATGAGTTCCATACCGAGTCCTAAAAATTCCCTATCTCATGTCTACCAATCCTAAATAGTAATACAAAAGAAAAATTACTTTGATTCCATTTTGTGATGCCCCGACCTGAATCACCTGGCTCTGGCTAAGGGGTGTTGTAGAAGACTCATGCATGCCTCCTCATATGCAAGATGCAACCAACTAGTGGTGAGATCCTAAGAGGTAATGTGGGGAGACTGTACCCTTGATAATATATGGCCAATAATAGTATATAATAATAAGAGTAGTAATCTGAGTAAATAACGGAACTAAAATGAAAAAGCAATAAATAATAACATTAACTAATGCTATAACCATATGGAATACGATACCTTGTATAATAGTTAAGATATTTAAACATGTGGTAGATCTAAATACAATAAAAAAATAGAAAATAAATATAATAGGCATATCTATAAATAATCTTATATCTATCCAAACATCACCACAACCAGTCCAATCCTCCTGTACAAAAACCCTAAGCAGGGCTCATGCCCTCATCTGAAAACCCAAACCAAAAGTGTTTGAATGTCCACCAAGATTCCTATAAAAGGTGTGAGTAAAACCTATTTAAACACCACCAATGAAACCTTATAATAAATTTAGTGGGTTTTATAAATGTGTATGTGATGATAGAAAATAAATACATAAAATAAACATATGACCCATTGAGTCATTGTGTGATAACCAGGCCAACAAGAACCCTGACCCTACCTACATTGGATCATTATCATAAGGAACATTTATCAGTACCATAAGCACGTATACCCACATATTGTGCCTTTCATTCTAGACATAGACTTTTCAAGTACCTTGAACTATCCCATATACTTGGTTGGTTAATCAAGTCACCATGAACCATCCCCACAGACTCTAGAGGCACCAAACAAGTCACTTTGGCACTTCTATGTAGACTATGGGGAGGATAAATACATCCCCACCCACCCCTTTAAGTTCTTGGGTAGGTTAACCAACACACCGACCAATCCTCACAAACTTTGGGGAGGCCAATTGTACAACAAGTGCAAGTGATGGCATCAGCATGCACAAATACCATCACATAGACATACCCCAACACAATATCTCACTCAAAATGGCCATCCACACAATCAAACCATGGATCAATGTATCACTCCATGTAACCATCCACACAACCAAACCTCATCCTAATGTCTCACTCATAAATATCATCATCACAATCAAACCTCAATCTGTCATCTCACTCACAATGTTCATACTCACAAATGGACCGAACCACCTCACTCATGGTCATCCTCGTGTCACACATAATGATAATTCATATCACTCATGGTCAACCCATATATATTAACAACCCAAACATAAAATCACATAAATAATACAATCAAGTAAGGGAACACACCACCCAATCCCTCGTGTCATTCACCCAAGTTTTCATATCCCTTCTCAAGCCCAAACATCACTTTATAAGTCTGGTTTCCAAAGAGTACTTCCCTTGAATTATATCATGTATAAGGCTATCATACATAATTTCCAAGGTCCACACTCAAGGGGATTCACCAACCAACCACCTATTCCACTTACCCAAACTACACTAGCCTCAACTAAACCCATAAAAATCGTTCCAAGCCGAAAATCCCAAGAATACACCCCTAAGTTCATTCTTGACACATAGTTTCCTTTAATCATTTTCATGGTTCACAACATGAACTCCAAATATAAAAATACTACCACATTGATACATACCTCACCCTCTCACACTAACATAAAAATAGGAGGTATTATTGGGATACAAACACACACACATGAAATCCAAGGCATACAATTTTATATAGATGTTGTACCATGGTATGTACTTCCTACCTCAATCACAGCAGAGATAATCCACCAAGAATCACCCTCCAATTAAATCTGGACACATAAATTCTAATAAATTATCCATAAATTCATTGAATTAGGGTTTCAAAAAGAAGAAACAATGTACAAAAAGGATTTTAAACATGGGTGAGGGTAGACCAAGGGGAGTAAAATTCATCCAATGAAACTTGGAATGACAAATCCTCCAAGAATGATGGTATTTCATATTACTTTAATCTTGGGTTATTTCCGGTTTATGGGTTTTATTTTGTTGTAAATGATGCCTTGGGTTTACACTATTTCAGGCCTCTATGATATGTTGTTTCTTTTTCTTACGATTTTTTTATTCTATTTTTGTATTCTCATTTCCATTATTAATAAAATATAAACATTATGGTGGAACATGAAATGAAAAAGGTATAGAGGAGGGGAGAAAAAATCTTCAAATAGGGAGATCTAAAGGGGACCTGGTTTATTTGGGTTTTGGGTATAAAAGGGGGGAGGAAATGGGGTTCTAATGGAGAAATTCCCCCATTTCCCTTTATTAAAAAAATACAAGAGTCCATCGGATAGCCGCTAGACCTCAACAATGATCCAATGGATCACCAACTGGTTGATGGACCCATAACCCATTTCGGGTCATAGGTCAGCCCACCAGCTAGCCGATGGCACCTCAACAACAATATTGTGACCCTTACATCTTTCAAAAATAAATAGGTCCCTCCCAGTATTCCCGAATCTACTTTCAAACCTATGATGATGGATCTATGATCCAAAAACCATTGAGTAACAAACACCTAGACCAATAAAATCAAATCATAATTCACCTAGAAATTCAAGGGGTGTTACATTACTCATTATCAAAGATTCCCCAAAGAATGTCATATATAATCTATGAAGATAATGCTTTATTATGTTAATCACATAGAGTATTTTGGGATGTTTTATTATAGTAGTTCATAGGAGAATCTATTGGATTATACATATGTAGATTGGGAAGGTTTGGTGGATGACTGAAAGTCGACTTCTAGAGGTGCATTCTATCTCATAAACTCTTGTATCTCTTGGATAAATAAGAATCCAAATTTCATCTCTTAATGAATGGTAGAGGATTAATATATTGTAATCACTCAAGTTTATACCCAATTGATTTGGATAAGACAATATCCAGAATACATTTAGTTGGAAGTGGTATCTATTATCCTTATAAAATGTGACAACTCGAGTTCTATAAATAATTAAAAACCATATTCATTATTCAAGGACTGAGAATATTGAAATTAAGAATTTTTTTAAAGGATAAGGTGAAGAAACAAGTATTGATGTAAGAGTATTATGTAAATAGGCTCAAGTGGATAATATCATGGCCAAGTAATTACCCAAAGAAGATTTTGAATGGCATTGATTGGATCTTATAGTCCAATTGAATCCCTATAACTAGATCAATTAGAGTAGGGACCTCTATTCCCCCTTAGTGGTTGAATCTAATGGAAATGTATGTGTAACATCTTATATTTCCAATGAATATTGTTACTTAAATTATAAACATAAATCTTAAATGAATCCGTTTCTTTTTAAAAATATAAACCAAACTTCATACATATATTTATTACTTAAATTGTTTTGTTTATATATTTTTAATGAATAATTTATGTTATATACTAATATTTTTTATTGAAAAAAGGGTAGCCCACAGGATGGGAAATGGGCCAACACATCTGTCAAGGTTGCAGGACTCGAACCCATGACCAAAGGGTGACAAGGGTTTGGTTCCAACCGCTAGCCCAAGTTTTTTTGTACTTCCATATTCCATAATTTTTAAATATGTTGTTTTATATGAGAGATAAATTGATTTTTTTTTATTTTTTATAGAATTATAGTAATCAAGTTATTATAATCTAATTATTAGCATAGTATGATACATGTTTTTGAAGTCACAACGTTGTAACATATTGAAATTAATGTCATATAACATTTTATGTGAAACATATGATAAATTCTAAAATATTATTTTTACACTAAAAAATACTTTATCATGAACTTGTAATTACATCATATATAATTTAATTTATATATGGTTTTTATCATATTCTTTATATATATTTTTATTAATAAAAAATACCCTTTTAAAATGTTAAGTAGCATGTTTTATAATAAAGTAATATTATGAAATGATTATTATTTATTATTTGATAATGTAAATACTATTATGTATAGTGTCTTATAGTCACAAAATTTTGATAAATAGTTGATAATGTAGTTTTTATAAAATTAAAATGGTCATTAATATATAATTTTGATCATAGCTTATAAAAAATTTTATACTTAAACTGTTTTCTCAATTATGAAATCTATAGCTAAATTTAACTTAATTAGAAGAATAATTTCCTAAAATGTATATATTTTCGAAACATAAATAATCAATTATCAAACATATAATAAATAATATACAATAAAAAATATAAAATGTATCCACTTGTAACAAAAGAACTGATTTTTATTCTAAATAAATTGCCTTCTCCTATATTATATGGTTTTATTAAAAAGTTAAATTTATAAATTTTATAATTTTAATTCGATCAAATTGAAATAATTTTTTAATTTATCACTTAAAAATTATATTTGGGGAAATTTTTGGGATTTTTCTAAAATAGTTTATTTTGGGTGAATAGTGAAAATGTTGATTTTATAAATACCATAAATTTTGGGATATCATTATGATATATTTATAATTAAAAAATATATAAAACCTTTTTATAATAAAAATACATATTTAAGTACTATAATAAGTCATTTAAAACATTATTTTTAATTTTAAGACTCATCCTTGACTTTTAGGAACCTAAGTTATATTTTAATCTAATAAAAAACAATTTTGGGTTCTTTGTATTTAATTGATTAGATATAAGGTGACATTCTGTTTTGTTTTGATATAAATGTAAAAAAACCTTACTTTATTTAATGATAAAAAAAATCATCAATTATATAATTTACTTTGGGGTAAAATCATTTTTAGGCTTAAAAAAAGAATTTTTCAAAAAATAGATTTTCATTGCATTTTGCGATATTTTATTAAATTAATTTTCATAACATATTTTAATTGAATCATAGAAAATTAATATCAATTTTATAATAAAAATATTCAAATTATTTAATAATATCCATTTAATTTTTTCATAAAAATAAGTTTTCAAGGTAAAAATAGAGTTACTGCGGTAATGGTAAAATGAGGTAAAAATGCTTAAACTGAGTGGTAAAAGCTTAAAATATAAAAAAAACACGTATTTAAAATTATTTTTGAAGAATTTAACAAACTAAAATAATATTTCAAGCATTAATTATCAATTTATGTTTCACTTTAATTAATAACTACATCCTTGTTATATTAATAAATTATATTTACAAGAGTGTCACTCCTCTCGGTTATAAAAGGATCCACTCACCCCCTTACTTCTCCACACACATTGAGAAATATAACTCAACCAATCTATACCAAAATACATCAAAAATTATCTCCAAACTATTTTATATTTCTTGTTCTCGTAAAAAGACCAATCCATGAAGGATTAAGGTGTAATCCATCGGGAGATATCCAGGAAGGAGGTATAAGTCTTAAGCGAATTATTTCAAGTTTATTTCTTTTTCTAACTCATTAAAATATATTATAAACAGAATTAAATAATTAAATAATTATATTTAATATAATTAAATTTTATTATTATTATTAAATAGATATTTTTTACCTCATTTCAATCATATGTGAAATGAAAATATCATCTGTGCATATGTGTGGACTACCACATCCATGAAGCTGTGTATTTTGTTTTTCATCACTATCTCATATAAATAGTTATAAAGGTGTAACTAGAAAATATATATGATTTTTATTATATAATTATTATTATTTAAAGATAAAATATTATCTACCTTTTTAATCCTCTGTCTTTTGGAAAATGATAAAGTCGTTCGTGAGTACGTGTGAATTACCGCATCCACAAAGCGATGTGATTTGTTTTTCATTTTCACCTTACAAGGACAATCATAAGGATGTATTTAATGAATAAATATTATTTTTATAATATTATTTTTATTATTTAAAGTTAAAAAATCATTTTATTCATTTTCTTTTTATCCATTAGAAAAATGAAAACATCGCTAATACGAACGTGCGAATTACTACCTCTATGAATAACATATCTCAATTTTCATTATCGCCTAACATGGATGATGTCAAAAGTATATTTAATGTATTAAAATGATAATTATAACATTTTTATGATTCTTTATATGATAGAACTGTATCCCCTTTGAACACGGTCAATGCACCAATGTTATTTGAGGTTATAAACTGAACAAACCCAAAAAGTCAAATGTGAACTTATATATTTTAGTAACAAAATAAAACATCATAATGAAATAAAAAACATTAATAATTGAATTAACATGAAAATTTATTCTTAAAAAGGTAAATTATTAATATAATTTTATTATTCAGTTTTTATAGAATGTACAAAATGAGTCATAACTAGAAGTGAGGGATTCCTCATCTCAATTTCTTTTCTTTGAGACTTATGTCATTTTCACCACATTTTTTATTTTCTGTGGTGTATAAACATCTATATGAATGTATTTTATAAATAATTTATTAAAATAAAAGTGTTTTTAAAAATAAATTTCATATTTTCTCCTTAATT
The DNA here is from genome assembly GCA_963277665.1 of Viscum album. Taxonomy (NCBI): domain Eukaryota; kingdom Viridiplantae; phylum Streptophyta; class Magnoliopsida; order Santalales; family Viscaceae; genus Viscum; species Viscum album. The sequence goes on along the minus strand of OY728140.1, from coordinate 1,465,696,608 downwards.
TTTTTTGACTCAAAAGTTACAATGATCGTAAGGGATTTTTCTTTAAAACCTTGTTTTAAATGTTTAAAATGTTTTCTATTCCATGTCCAGATTATTTTAAATGTTTCAATAATGTTCTTATTTTACTCAAAATTAATGATTAATGTAATTTTTAACTATTTTTTACTTTATTTATAACGGTTTTAAAAAGGAATATTTTTAGCATTTTTCGTACGGATCATTTTGTCTATCTTTCAAATATCAAAAAAGAATGTTTTTTTTAACATTTAACGCATGGTATAATTTTTCCTAATCATGTTCAATATTAATTATTTAGATTATTTTCCATGTTTCTATGGTTTTTCAAATAATATTTTATTTCCCATTGTCCATGGAATTTTTAGTTTTTAAATGTTTTCAAAAGAAAAAGATATTTCTTCCCATTTTAAAATATAATTAAAAGTGGTTATTCTTATGGGTTTAAGTGCCAATTTTATGAGTTATATGATTAAATTGTAAGTATATATGTGTTTTAATCAATTTATGATCATTTTAAATTATATATTATAATGGGTGGGTTTGATATATCCCACTAATGCATTGGGTAATGATTTATTATCTAGGATATATGGTGTTAGAAATAACTGGGTAAGTTATTCTATTATGATTTTATGTTGTATTTAACTGGTTAAGTTATTCTATGATGAGATTATGTAATAATTAACTCATAATTTATTACATTAAGAGTTTTATGAACATGGTGTTTTCATGTGACCTTCTTGGTTTATGTTTTCTTATGATATTATTTTATGAAACTTTTTTATCAAAGAATTTGATTTTTATATTTGAAGGTAAGTTTTATACAATATCAATGTTATTTATTCGAAAGAAAGTCATTTTCAAAGGTAATAAATTATTTAAAATGATTAATGAATTTTATTTTTCATTTATGTCCCTTAATGAGATTTTTATTATCAATCCCATGTTTTCAAAAAAAACAGGGCCTAAGGATGTGTATGAACTATAGAAAGGTTAATCATTCTGCTTTGGTGAATCGTCTTTAACAAAGAAAAATTATTATCAATGAAATAGGAGTTTAAATATAAGAACATTTTTTGTTTCAAAATGTACACTATAATAATGTTTCTACTTTTTTATGAACTAATTTTCCTAATTCTCTAAAACTCTAGGCCTAAAAGATTAGGGGAATGTAAGAAAGTGAAACCCTTGTTATAAATCATGTAATTATTGGTTTTTTATGATATTGGTTGCTATAATTGGTATCAAAGAAAGGGTTTAAATAAATTTATACGGTAGAATATATTTAGATAAGAATAATTTAAAATATTTAGAAAACATAAATGGTTAAAATAATTGTTTGGGATTATAAGATAAATGTATTATATAACCATAAAGGTTAGTATGTTAAGGATAATTTTGGTTATTATTTGGGATTGGATTAAAAAGGATAAAAATTTAAATCAACTTATGTTAAACTAGTGGTATTGTTTATAACTAAGGATTTTAAGGTTAATGAACTATAAAATTTATTTGGGAATTTTCCTTACTCACATGAACATTTTTATTTTCATGTTTTATTGGTGTTATTTTCAATAGATTGGATATTTTTTATATATATGGAAGGAAAAAATATCTCACACAACTTTTTTATCCCTTATAAATGATGTAATAATCACTATTATTTAAAAATTTATTTTAAATGATTTTGAAAGATTTTCAAATATCCAAATCTCATATAAGAAACTATTGGATTTATCCAACACTATTTTATTTCTACAATGTTTCTATAGATCATGGTGTCACTTTTATTTGATTATAAGATCTAAAATATTTCATCTCACTCGAAAAGGAAATATCACTTGAAAAGGTAAATACCATAATTAACTTGATCATTTATTTACTGGATCTATGGGAATCACGTAAAAATATTATATAAATATTAAAAACGTATAAGAAAATCCAAATATCTGAATTTAAGGTATAAATTATTTTATTTTAACTTATCTATCAATTAATGAAAATTTTGAGGATATAATTTCTTTAATGATAGATAATGTAACATCATATATTATTTATAAATTTTCTTACTTAAATTATAAATGTAAATTATAAATGAATCTCTTCATTTTTAATAATATAAACCAAACATTCATACATATATTTATTTCCAAAAGTTTTTTTTTAAGTATTTTTCAGGAATAATGGAATTTATTTACTAAAATTTTTTATTAATAAAATGGAATCCCACGGTCCAGACAATAGCCTATTGTGTCTAGCAGGGCTATGGGAATCGAACCCATAACCAAAGAGTGACAAGGACGTACCACCTATCATTTTCCCACAAGTTTTCTTGCTTCCATATTCCATCATTTTTACTTATATAGTTTTATTTTAATACTAAATTTATTTTTAGTTTTATTTTTATATCATCATACTAATTAATCCATTATAATATAATGATTGACATCGTATGATGCATGTTTTTAAAGTCACAAAGTTGTAAAATATTGAAATTAATGTCACATAACATTTTATGTGAAACATAAATGGTTAAATATCATTTTTACACTAAAATAACACATTATCATAAATTTTTAATATCATTATATCTCATTTAAATTCTAAATTTTTTTATCATAATCTATGTATATATTTTTATTAATAACAAATATTCTTTTAAAATGTTAAGTAGCATTTATATAATAAAATAACATTATGAAATTATTATAATTTTTTATTTGAGAATTTTGTTTTTATTATTTATAGTGTCTTACTATCACAAAATTTTTATAGATGTTTCATAGTTTCATTTTTAGAAAAATAAAATAGTCATTGATATATAATTTTGATCAGATAATATAAAATTTGTTACACTAAAACTGTTTTCTAAATTATGTAATTTGAAGATAAACTCCACGTAATTAAAAATATAATTTCATAAAATGTATATGTTTTAGAACTATAAATAATTATTTATCAATCATATAATAAATAATATATAATAACAAATATAAATCTAATCACTCGTAATAAAAGAAATTATTTTATTCTAAATAAATGGTCTTTCCATGAATTATATAGTTTTATTTAAAAGATGAATTTATAAATTTTAGAATTTTAATTTGAATAAATGTACTTATTATTTTAAACAATCATTTCAAAACTATCTTAGGGTGAATTTTGTTAGATTTTTTTTAAATAGTTTTTTTAGATGAATAGAGAAAAATATTGATTTTACAAATACTTTAACTTTTGTGAGATTATTATGATATAGTCACAACATAAAAATATATGAAACCATTTTATACACCAAATATTTATTTAACTAGTAAAATAAATCATTTAAAAACATTAGTATGAATATGAAAACTCATGTTTTACTTTTGGGAACCTAAGTTATATTTTAATCTAATAAAAAATATTTTTTGTTCTTCAAATTTAATTGAGTGGTTGGAAGGTGGACCTCAGTTTTGGATTAATATAAATGTAAAATAAACTTCATAGTTTTAATAATAAACTAAATAATCCATATTAATCAATTCTATAATTTTTTTGGGGTAAAATAAATTTTATGCTTAAAATATGCATTTTTTTCTAAAAATAGTTTTCCATTGCATTTTGTGAACTTATATAAAAATTAACTTTCACTGATTATATAAATATAATCATATAAAATGAATTTCATATTTTGAACTATCATATTCATGTTTTTTAATAAGCTCCATTTCATTTTTGGTCATAAAAATAAGTTATTGAGGTAAAAATAGATTTACCATAGTAAAGGTAAAATGAGGTAAAAATGATTAAGCTAAGTGGTAAAGTCTAAAAATATCACAAAAATACATATTTAAATGATTTTTTAAGGATTTAAATACCTCACTTAATATTTCATAAATTAATCATCAATTTAGGTGCCAATTTCTTTAATAATGGCATCCCTTTATATTAAGAAACTATATTTACAAGCTTGTCAATCCTATCACTTCCCCTCACCCATTAATTCAATACACACTCCAAAACTCTCATATAAATGTCATAGAGGTCCTCGAGTCACCAGAAACCCAGTCCTAGAAGGCATAAGGTGTATTTCAAATGAACATATCCTAGGAGAATGTATAATTCTTAACTGAATTTTTTCAAGTTTATTTTATCTTATACCTCCTTCAAATCAATTATAACCATCCTAACATAATTACATAAATATATTTACTCTAATTAAATTTTATTATGATTATGGAATAATTATTTTCTTCCTCTTTTTGATCATTTTCGAAATAAAAATTTTTTTCATGCGTACGTGTGGATTTTCACCTCCATGAAGCGATATATTTCATCATTCATCCCCACCTCACATGAATGGTTATAAATATGGAATTATTTAATATATATTATTTTTATGATATAATTATTATTATTTAAATATGAAATATTAACTACCATCTTACGATTATATCTATTGGAAAATGAAAACATCGTTGGTGTGTACGTGTGAACTGCCGCCTCCACAAAGCAGTGTATTCATTTTCATTCTTGACTTACATGAATGGTTATATGGATGGATTTAATGAATAAATATGATATTTATAATATTATTATGATTCTATGAAGTTAATTTTGTATATAATTTATTTACTTTTCATCCATTAGAAAAATGAAAATGTCGCTCATGGATACGTGTGGATTGCCACCTCCATGAACGATGTATCTCATTTTTCATTACCACCTTAGATAAATGGTGTTAAAATTATATTTGATGTATAAAAATGATAATTATAACATGTAAATTATATTTTATATGAGGGAATCATAACCCATTTTACCAAGATCAACACACCAATGTCAGTTTGAGGTTACAAACCAAACAACCCAAAAACATCCAACATAAGCTTAACCATTTTGTTAACTAAACAGAAAATCATAATAAGTTAAATAAAATGAATAAATATAATTAACTGAAAATTAAAATGGGTTCCTAATAAGTTAAATTTGTAATATAATTTTTTTATTTTGGGGTTATATGACGTATGAAAGGATTTGGGACTCGAGGTAAGGGATCTGTCATTTCAATTTTCTTTCTTTGAGACTTATGACATTTTCACAACATGTTTTATTTTTTTGGTGTATAAACTTACATATGTATGTATTTTATTTTTAATTTCCTAAAATAAATGTGATTTTAAAATCCATTTCATCTTCTCTCCATTAATGTTCTTTTTATTCAAAAGTTACTAAAGACATAGGGGATTTTTTTAAACCTTATTTTAAATGTTTTAAACTCTTTCTTCTCCATTTACATGTTCTATTAAATGTTTTGATAATTTTATTATTTATACTATAAATAAATTATTAAAGAAATTTTAAACTATTTTTTACTTTCTTAATAAAGGTGTATAAAGGAGCCTTTTTAACATTTTTAGTATGGTTTATTTTTTACTAGATTTACAAAGATAGGAAAGGAATGTTTTTCTTTAACTTTTACCATTTTATTTCATTTTCATGTAATAGTGTTTTTTATTTTTTATTGATATTATTTTTTAGGTTTATATGGTGTTTAAAATAATATTTTATTTTACATTGTTGTGGGAATTTTTAGTTTTTAAATTTTTTGAAAATAAAATGATATTTTCTTCTCATTTTATGAGATAACTAAAAGTGGTTTTTATTATGGGTTTAAATACCAATTTTATGATTTTTTATAATGAAATTGAAATCCCCTATGTGTTTTATTTATGTTATGGTCCATATACATTATATAAGATAATGGTTGGGCCTGATATATCCCTTAAATGCATTGATTAATGATTTATTATCAAGGAGATTGGATGTTGTAATTAACTGAGTATATTATTCCATTTCAAGATTGCATTGCATTTAAATGATTGATTTATTTTGTTATGATATTATATTGTAATTAACTGGTTAATTTATTCCATTAGAAGTTTTATGAATATGGTGTTCTTAAGTAACCATCATGATTTATGATTTCTTATGAGACTATTTTATTCAACATTTTGATCAATGGAGTTGATTTTCATATTTGAAGATATGTTTTATAAACGCCTAATGTTATTTTTTTAAAGGAAATACTTTTTCAGATACATTCCAGTATTTTAAAGACCTAACAAGTCTTATTTTTTAATTTATATCCCTTACTAAAAAAATTTCTCATCCCACCTTTTCAAATGTTTTTCAATGGGATTGAGGATGTGTCGGGTCTATAGAAAGGTTATCCATTCAGTTTTGTTTACTCTTCTTTAATGATTCAAAAGTGTTATGAATGAAATTAGATTTTAAACAAAAGAACCTATTTTTATGGAAAAAATGAACTCTATGAGGAAGTTTCCACTTTGTTATGTAATGGTTTTCCTAATTATCTAAAAATCTAAACCTAAAATATCATGGGAATGTATGAAAGTGAAAACCTTGTTATAAATCATGTAATAATTGGTTTTTTATGGTATGGATCATTAAAGTATGTTTTCTCTCATAGGTTCCATGATTTAATTTCTAACTCCTTTTTATGGACTCTCAATAAAGTGCTCTTTGAGTTTTTTGACAAAGATAGAAAATATATTCATATGTTGTAGGGATAAGGCATTCATAGAGTGTTATTCCTATCGAGTAAGGGGAAATGTTGTGTCAGAAAGGGGAAAAGTGCTTGAATGAATACTCAGGGGGAGAAATGTTGTGTTAGAATGTGTTTATAGAAAGTAGTGAATGTTATAGAGGTTCATGAGGTGTTTCATGTGGATATTTTCATTTAAATATTATTTCCCACACCAAACATGGCTCAAGTGGGATTAAATTTGATGTTAAGTGAATCATTGATGCACTAATTTAATCCAAGTGGACTATGATGTCTTTGTGATTTGATATAGTCAGTTCTGAAATTTCATAAAGGATTGAGTGTTAAAAATAGTTTAAATTGTATACAAACCCAAAGGCAGAATTGATGGGAAAATAAAAATGGTATGTGTTTCAGGTTGTGTTTTTGAAAATAAAGTTTAAGGAATACTCAATGTATAATTTATCAGAGAATATTGTTTTTTTTATTGAAGGCTGGAAGAGGGTTGGAAGTGTTTTGGATGATTTAAGTGGCATTTGAGATTTGACTAAGTTTGTTATCTGTATGAGACATCCATTAGTAGTGAAAATGTCATCTTGAATGTGTGTAGAATTCAATTCCAAGCAGTGTATGAGAAAACACATATGTGTATGAGTCATTAAGAAGTGTGTATGTGTAACATCCTGAGTTTTGAAAAGGATATAATATGTTCGATAGCTTACCACATCGAACTTAAGCGAATAACTAAATATTATGTTACCTTATAACCTAGATGTTAAAATGGTAGGAATTAACAATATTAATTGATATATGAAAATATTCTTTACACATGTATTTAATTAATTATTATGTGAACAATTATTTATAAATGAAAATTAAATCCTTTTTAATTAAAAGGAAATGTTTTTCTAAAAAACCATTTAAATGAAAATAAGTGAGCTTACAAAATTGTAAAATCAAACTTTATAGATTTTTATTAATGAATATATATTTAATATATTCAATGTAATGTTTAAAATTCTTTTTATATGTTTTCTATACATGATATAAGAAAAAATTCAATTTTTCGGATAAAAGTAGTATTTTTAAAAAAAAATACAGTTTTACCACCTTTTGATTGAGAACCACTTTTAAATATGGTTTTTGAAACTTTTATATCTTCTATTTTTTCAAAATAAACTTATTCTTTGGAAGTATGACACCAAAATTTACTTTGGCTTAAATTTGGGTATTTTTTTGATAGAATCCATATTTTAATGAATAGTGAAAAATACTGCATTTTAATTCAAAACTTCATTTTCATCTAATTTATTTATGTAGTTATTTTATCCTTTTAATTAGTTTTAAAGAGTAATTTGACAAATTTTTTATCATTTAATACAATTTTAGACATTAGAAGTAATTTCACATTGAAATTTGATATAAACACATTTCAATATTTTGATTTTTTTTACTTGTAAATAACTTGTTTTCTCATTTTGACAACAGAAATTAATTTTAAATTAATAACTAAAAATTTTGTGTTTTTAATTTTTAAAAATGTATTCCATTTTTTGAATAATTTTTTTAGTAAGAAAAATATCAAATAATTGATATTATAAATATTAAAATAAATATTATATGAAATAATTTATGTCATCTGTAATTTTTTTACGTGAATATGACATGTTATAAGACTACTAAATGATATTTTTTGAAGTTATATCTCTATTTTAATTTCATTTAAATTCAATGAAATGAATAGTGTAAAAATTGACATAATTGATGTTTTATTAAAATAGTAATTTATTAAATTATTTAAAAACACTAAAAATATTTTAAAATCAAAAAGTCATTATGATAAGGTATAAAAGTTCATTAAGTTTCAAACAATGGTAAATTTACCCCGTATATGTAAAATTAATAGCCTCTTAATAAATAAAATGTTGTTACCACAATTAAAATTAAAAGATAATAATTAAGGGTAAACTAAAAAGATAAGGTTTAAAATAAAAAACTTATGTGTCTAAAAATTATTGTATGAGAGGATTTAGACATATACTTATCTTATATTATATATATATCAATATGGAGACTTTTGGATTAAAAATTAATTTATATTAATTTAATAATTTAAGAGTTTCCAAGGGTGCCCCTTGCATCTCCTATAAAAAGGTACACACTTTTATCTATTACTCACACTTCAATAACCCTTTGGTTTAGAAAAGAAATTCCTAACCTATTCCTAGAATCCCTCCCCTCATCTAAGAATCCTCCCTTTGGGAAAAAATCTTCCCATGGAAGCCTTTTGGTATAAACCAAAAGATGTTACCCGATTAAGAGGTAACGCCTTCTCTCGTGCTTTTTAGTTTAATTTCCATTCTCCACTCCATATAATATTCTTATTTTATGATTGCATAACATCACCAGTATCCTAAATATACTAGTATTTTTTATGATATGTTTTTAACCTACACTTACACACACCTCGATTTAATGGGTAACGAACATACTATTTCTGTGTACAGAGAACTATTGCCTCATGAAACGATCATTGTTCAGTTTTCCCCTACCACCTCTCATGGTATCCATTATAATGAAAAATATTTTCCATATGATATATATTATATTTATATTGTCTTTATTCTTTAGTAATTTTTATTTAGAACCTACCTTTATGCTTTTCGTGTTGTGTAAATATGATAATTTCGTTTGAGGAAGTGTGGACTGTTGTCCCCTCAATGTGATATGAATCATCCCTAAAATACATGTAATTTATAAAGGATTATTTATTAAACCTATTATACATATATAACATTTATATATTACTTTAATTATAATTTAATTCTTATTATTTTAATATGAAAAAGAAATGAAAGTAGTGTTCATGTGTATGTACGACCTACCGTCTCTATGAACGGTGCATTTCATTTCTTATCTCCAAATATTATGGATTATTATAAATACATATATAATAGATATATATTTGATAATTAAATCATTAATATTATTTTGGAGATGACTTACTTTGGACCACATGGACAATTTATATCAAAACAAGTTCATTTTTTACTTAAGTAACGAATATCGGCAAAATGTATGATATGAACTTAAATAATTATATAGTTTTTATAATATGGTAATAAGTGATATAAAATGAATAATAAACATGAAAAATTTTCTCAAGAAATTATAAATTAAACTAATTTTATTATTCAAGAACATAACGATTGTAAGTAACGAGTCGGACTAATGGTAAGGGAAATCATAACTCAATTTCCACTCATTAAGTTGAATATCCATCTCATCGATTTTGTTTTTTAAAGAATATGTGTGAATGAACTCTGATTTCTTTACACTAAATATCCACTTATATTGAGTGTATATATATTTTTTATGCATAATTATTTCATTTATATATACTTAATCTAATGATAAGATCATTGTAAGTGATTTCGCCTCAATCTCCTTTTATTGAGGCATTTTTTGATGATATAAACCTTTATTATTTTATAAGGTATATATACAGACTCTTTGACATTAAGTATCCATATTATATATATAATCATTTTTTTAATGCTTTGTAAAATATTATTCTTTCATGTGGCTTATAATTTAAATTTTGAAAATGGTAAGGTATTCTTATCTAAAGCATCATTTTAAATGTTTTCAAGATTTATTCTTATATATCATTTGAATTAATGTTCAAGTTTTAAAAATAGTTTAATGGTCTATTTATATGGACATGAATGTTTTAAAATATTAATTCCTTTCAAAAGTTTCAAAGTGGTATGGGGCACTTTGATTCAAAAATATTTTTTATAATTTTTTAATTTTGTTTTAAAAATGGATTGATTATGTCAATATCTTGAAATAATATCCTATGAATGAAAATGTGTAAATTTTATTTATCCTTTAATATTATTTTATGTTTTATGATTATGTTATGTTTCTTGGTCATTGCTTATATATATGGTTGGTTTAGTGATAAACCAAGAGAATGTGAGCCCGTGATAGCTCTCCATTGCATTGGGTAACATAACGAAGGTAAACGATAAGGTTTCTCCTAAGAGATTTAGGGAATATATTGTGATGGATATTCCAAATGTAACCATGAAGGTTACTCCCAATGTATCTATGAAAGCTATAATATAAGTATGATATGGATGCCACAAGTTACCATAATTATTTATGATTGCTATGAAGTTTTTTAGGAATATTATGGTTTCATGAGGTATGTTTAAGAGTTTATGTTCTATGGGTGAAAATTATGATTTTCTGAGAATGTTTTCAATGAGGTTAAAATATTCATGGGCTAATGTTTTCTTTCTTTATTTTATATACCTTACTGAGCTTGTTGTGCTCATCTCATGTTTTTGAAATGTTTTTCACAGGTTATATAGATGTGTAAGAGAAAGGAATAATTAAAGAAAATTTTTATCATGAAAAGAATTTATGTTTTTTAAGAGTTTTATTATGTGAAAAAAATTAACAGTTAGTAGAAGATTCTACATTGTAATAATTAAGTTTTTATGTATGAGTTATTACTGAATTATCTAAATAAATAAACCTGAAAAGATCTATAATGTGAATTAAAGTCAAATTATTGACTAATATCAAGATTAAGTAATAATTAAGGATGGAGCCTTATAGTTGGTATCAAAGGTTAGTTTAGATAACTTTAGAGGATATGATGTTATTTTAGAATAAGTGTCAATTGGTATATAACCACATTGGATAGCATATTAGAAAGATTCATAGTTATTTTAGATAAATTGAATGAGTTTTAGATAAAATGAAAAGGTATTTATGAGTTTTTATCCTCCTCATATGATAGTATATGATGATTTTGTTGATATACTCACACTAACCCTTTTTTGTTTTAGTGAATGGTTGGATCAAGAAGGCACCAAAGTAATAGTGGATGTGAAGGAAAATGTGGTGGTTCTCTGACTAAGAAACCAGATGAAATGGGATCTTAAATGAGAACACCCATGGGTATTCTAAACCAATTATTTAGAGTAATTATTAACCACTTGAACCATGGTGATTTTTCTTATGCATTTTATATGATAGAAACTAATACCTATAGAAGTTCAGGTAATAATGATCATAAAGGTATGTATATTCAATGACATGTGTGTCAAGGATGTGGAAAGAATCACCTAGGAAAATGTTTTAAAGGGATGAGAAGATGTTATAGATGTGGCATTGAAGGTCAGAAAGCAATAACCTTCCAAGGAAAAAAGGAAGCATTTAGTTGACTCTGTAAAGGGGAAGAAGTTCTTTATAATTTATCAATTGAATGTTTCAAATTTGGGGAGTATGGTCATTATAAAAATATTTATCTTGCGAAAAATATTTAGGAATGGGATTATCAAGACCATAAAAATATATGTTTACCAATACCTAATGTCATTCTAATTGAAGACAAAGAAATTGAAAATGACCTATTAAAGGTATGTATTATTTCTTGTCTCATATTTTGACATTATTGAATCTTAGGACATGATTCATGTTTTTATTTATAGGAAGAAGTATTAAGGAATAAGATGGAAAAACATTGTTAGGGTATCATGAAGAATGTAGAATGATTAACAAGACACCATATAAGGGATTCAAGAGTTATGGTAGATTGTGGGATGATGAAATGTTTAAAAGTATTAATGACTTTTTGATTATAAGATTACTTTTGAAGAATATTTTCTAGTATGTGTAACCCTAAAGTGTGAAATGTTAAAATTTTATTCAAGGTGGAATTATCTTTTCTTGTGTGGACAAAATGGATAACCTTTAGGGTTCATATGATCTTTTTTTAGGTGATTAAGGGTTATTACTTTTTAGGATGCAGAATGAAAGGTATTAGATATCCTTTGAGGTTAAAAAATGTTATGGTTATTTTTTAGGACATTATACTATTTTTTATAATTTTATAAGAATCATATAGTTTTATAAAAATGACAACCCACAGGATGGGTGACAACCCATCACGTTCGGCAAGACCATGAGAATCGAACCCAGAACTAAAGGGTGATAAGGGCGCATCGCCTATAAGTGGACTACATAAAGTCCCTGGTTAGTATGACTTATTATTTATAGTTAAATTATTTTATGGATTAATAATAAGTTGATTTTGAAAAGATACATTTTATCGAATGGATATCCTTATTATTGGAAAATGATTTGGGGATTACGTGATAAATTTTATTTTAGTAGACGTTCACTATTTTAGGAAATTTTTATGATTAAGGTAAATAGAATACTGTGGGATTTTATTTGAGGAATAAATGATGAATTATTTTTTGAGAAATAGTTGATTCAATTATGGACTTATGACGATTTGGGTTATTTATGGAAGTGATTAACCTATCTTAGAGAATATGTGATTTTGGAAATTACATTTTGGTACAAGCCATTAAGAGTGGTTTATCTTATTTGGATATAAATGTTAAGATTTATCTTGGAATACTATGTGATAAATCCTTATGAATTTTGGGTTTAAATCTTAGTTTGGATTATTTTATGGAATTTTAAGGAAAATTATTTATTTAATGGTATTTGTTGAACTTTGGATATTACTGTTGAATTTTGGAGATTAAAAGTAGTTTTTCTTCATACAATGGTTTATTCTTTTGGGGAAATGATCTGATTTTATCCTAACCTTTTTGATTTTTGTTAATATTTCAACACATGATGAATATATAGTTAATATTTTTTGGATTATTTTATTCTCTAGAGGTTTATTTTAGTGATTTAGGTGCAACCAAGTCATCTTGAATACTCATCGTTTGGAGAAAAGATGAGTTTTTGGTATAAATTTATTAAAGGATGAAACTCTACTTGACTAGTAAGTATGTTTCCTTATGTTCTTAGTGAAGCTCGTAAATAAATTCCTCAACTTTATTAAAATTATGTTAAAACAAAAACGTTTTCTGTTTACTTTTCCTACTGTGAAATCAAATACCATTTAACCCATTAGATGTTTTTGGTTTTCTGATTGTTATCTTTCTCCTGATCATATTTTCTAGCACTCACCATCAGAACATTGACACTTAGTTTTTCTTCCATATCTAGGTTTTTCTACATGGAATCCTAGTATGTGTTATCTCAGGTGACCTTCATACTTTCTTTTCATTAATTTAAAGTGTATGTTTTTTTTAATCCTTTTCTTGATGTGGGATTACAATAAGGATATTTTGAAAAGTCATACATTAGTTACCAACCCCAAATTCAAATTGTGAGGATGCAATTCCTAAAATGGGGGAATAATGTAACATCTTGAGTTTTTAAAAGGATACAAGATGTTTGATAGCATACCATATTGAATGTAAGTGAACAACTAAATATTATGTCACCTTATAACCAAGTTGTTTAAATGGAAGTAATGAACATTATAAATTGATTTATGAAAATATTGTTTACACGTGTATTTATTTAATTCTTTTGTGAAAGTTTATTTATAAATGAAAATAAAATACTTTTTAATTAAAAAGAATTTTTTTCTGAAAATATATTTAAATTCAAATTATTGAGTTTATAAAATAATAAAACCACTCTTTAGAACAAACCTTTATTCATTCCATGTTGTGTAAATACGGTAATTTCATTTGAGGAAGTGTGGACTACCGCCCCCTCAAAGCGATATGAATCGTCCCTACTATACATGAAATGTATAAAGGGTGGTTTTATTAAACATATGAGGCATATATGACATTTAAATAATACTATAATTATAATTTAATTCTTATTCTTTTAATATGGAAAATAAATTAAAGTATCATTCATGCGTACGTACAGCCTACCGTCTCCTTAAACGGTGCATTTCATTTCTTATCTCTAAATATGGATTATTATAAATATGTATATAATGGATATATATATATATATATGATATTTAAATCATTAATATTATTCTATATATGATGTAATTTTGACCACATAGACAATTTACATCAAAACAATTTCATTTTCAACTCAAGTACCGGATATCGACAAAACGTTCGATATGAACTTAAATAATTTTATAATTTTTCTAACATGGTAATAAGTGATATAAAAGGAATAATAAACCTGAAAAATGTTCTTAAGAAAGTATAAATTAACATAATATTATTATTTAGGAACATAACGATTATACGTGACGATACGGACTAAAGGTAAGGGAAATCATAACTCAATTTCTATTCACTGAGTTAAATATCCATGTCATTGGTTTTGTTTTTTCAAGAATATGTGTGAATGAACTCTAATTGTTTTACACATAATATGCACTTATATTGATTGTATTTATATTTTTCACACATAATTATGTCATTGATTTATCCTTAATCTAATAATATGATCTTTGTAAGCTATTTCGTCTCAATATCCTTTCATTGAGGCATTTCTTGATGATATGCACCTTTATTATTTTATAAGGTGTATATAAAGCCCCTTTGAATTTGAGTATCCATATTATATCTATACTCATGTTATTTAATATTTTCTAAAATTTTATACTTTCATGTGGTTTATAATTTAAATTTTGAAAATTGAAACGTATTTTTATCTAAAGAATCATTTTATTGTTTTAAATATTTATTCTTATAAATAATTCTCATTAATTTCCATGTATTAAAAATGGTTTTAAAAATTTATTTATATGGAAATAAATGTTTTAAGATGTTAATTTATTTCAAAAGTTTCAAAGTGTTTTTGGACACTTTGATTCAAAAATATTATTTTTAAATGTTTTAATTATGTTTTAAAATGGATTTACTATGACAGTATCTTAAAATAATATCTTGTGAATGCAAATGTGGAAATGTTATTTTTACTTTAAGCTTCTTTTAAGTATTATGATTATGTTATTTTTATTGGGAATTGTTTATGTATATGGGTGGTTCCGTTATAAACTGAGGGCAGGTGATCCCCTGATATCTCTTCAATGCATTGGGTAACGTGATAGAGGTAAATGGTAAGGTTTCTTCTAAGAGATTTAAGAAATATACTATGATGGGTGTTCCAAATGTGATCATGAAGGTTACTCCCTATGTAGCTGTGAAAGCTAAAATGTAAGTATGATATGGATTCCACATGTTACCACTGTGATTTATGATAAATGATTTATAATTGCTAAGAATTTTTTCAGAAATCTTATGATTTCATGGGGAATGTTTAAGATTTTATGTTCTATGTGTGAAAATTATGATTTTCTGAGAATGTTTTCAATGAGTTTAAAATATTCATGGGAAAACATTTTCTATCCTTATTTTATATCCCTTACTGAGATTATTATTCTCATCCGAAGTTTTGGAAAAAAATTTCATAGGTTATAAGGATGGGTTAGAGAAAAGAAGAAGTCAAGAAGATTTTTATCAAGAAAAAAATTCATGTTTTTTAGGAGTTTTATTTAGTGAAAAAAATTGATAGTGAGTAGAAGATTCTAATTTGCAATATTTAAGTTTTTATATATGATTTATGATCTAATTACTTAAATATCTAAACCTAGAAAGATCCGCGATGTGAATTAAATTCAAATTATTGACTTATCTCAATATTAAGTAATGATTAAGGTTGGATCCTTATAGTATGAGTTAATCAGCATGGTGTTCAGGTATTTTGAAGTTGCATATGAGTGATCATTGTTTGTGTAAGAGTCAGCTAGGATACGTATGAGTGTTTTGGACCTATGTACGAGTCATCACCCTCTGAGTATGTGTCCTTTGAGACTTTAGATTTTTTAAGGTACAACGAGAAGTAGCAGTTCAAATATATTTTTGTTTTTCAAAAAATATGTTTCATCTTACTGCCAACCAAGGATGGAGATAATCAATCCTATAATTAAGGGAGGTTAAAGGAGTAATGTTTTGATTATTTTAATAAACTTTTAGGCTGATTTTATACAACTGAAAGTGTTCATGTTGCACTTCATAGAAACAAAATTCATGAAATGGGGAGTGTTTTAATGACCATATTAGTGTATTTTAGAATACATGTCTTAGTATAAGATCATAGGTATTTTTTAGGAGATTTAATATGAATTTTTTAATGAAGAAAATAATTTTTTAAACTAAGGAATTATTGTCTTCCATAGAAACTGGGAGTATTTTCATAAAAGAGGTTGTCTTCCGGACTATAATGGAAAAAGAATAAAAAGTATATATATAAATGAAGTGCCCGGTGGATCATGCAGGTACACTGAGAGAGGTTGAATCAGTGTACACAAGCTTTTACTAATTTTCTTTTCTTTTCTCTTACCCCTTTTTAATTAGAACATCTACACTTGTTAGAGTAAATGAATCTTTATTATTAATAAAAACAATAATAATGATTACAAGAAAGAAAGAAAACAAATTGAAACACAAAATATTTTTACAAGGTTCGCCCCTGATGTGGGTAACTACATCCTTGTTGTGTTCGAGATGGCCCGAGACAAAGATTATCCACTACAAATGAATTACCAATTACAAGTGAGTTGGTCAGGAATCACCCTAAAACCCTGGTGGGTAGGTATGAAACTTATCCCAAATTATACTGGCATCCCACCAGTGTACTTTATACTGGCATCTCACTAGTGTTTTGCAAACACAATACTTACACAATGAGTAAGATCACAAGATATTCAAGATGTCACTGCAACACAAAAGTTGATCTTCATATTTGAGCCACTAATAATAAACTAATTTTTGCACCTTCTCACTACAAATGAAACCATTTGACTGCCACCGAATATAATCAAAAACATTGCATGCTAGTTGAATCAGTATACTCTCTTGAATTTGGGAGGATAAAACTTCAAATTTAACTCAATATCATAATGAAAAATTAAAAATGTGTCAATAAAATGCAACTTCTCTTCCTCTTTCTTCACTGAAAAGTATTTCTTCATCTCAAATGAAATTATTTGGTTAATAAAAAATGTAAAAAAATGTATATTATTTTGATCTTATATGTTCAATTTCACAATGCTCACACCATCATGAAAACCAAATAAATTATGTGATCTTCTTTGTTGGATCCTTATATTTTCATTGAACAAATTCAGATGAGTATGAATGAAATTTTAACATAATTTTCACAAAGGTAGCATATATAAAAAAACAGCCACACTTTCTTTCACAATTTACATAACTCAATTATTCTCATGCATGCATGTTCATACATGCATGTGAACTCAATGTACCATGAAAACACTTTGATCAAAAGTATGTACAAACACTTATTTTTTTTTCTTCACTCACATTGTAAAAACATATTGCCCACTATTCAATGTGCAATACATTCACATATAAAAAAAACCATGCATGTACTGCATAACTAGTATGTATAATGTTATTTATCAAAATTATCATATTAATAAACACACATTCCACTTATCCTTCATATAACACTAAGCCTCAATAAAGAGTATGTGACCTTCTAAAATCACAGGATACTATTCTTTCTCAAAACATATGCATGACCGGATCAACTCAAAAATAGAACACTTGAATCTAGTGCCTTCTTTGTGTAAATAAAAAACATCACATGTACACTATTGTTCAATCCTCAAACCATACACACGTCCACCTCAACTCAAAACAAAACACGCAGAACTGCAGTCTTATTCTTCCTATAACAAATGATTCCTTCTTATAGGATCCTTTTCAAAATACGGTATGGGTTACATTATCTCACGGTTTTCAGTTTTTGAGAATCAAATGAATTATATAACAGGTTGTTCACATGAATATCATTTCATGAGAATGATATAAAAAACTTCACATAACAACAGTATGTGGAAACTCACCTGCGTTGCAGGTACTTAATTTGATGCGGGGAGCGCCCCTGTGCGAGAGGCGGTTCCCACATAATTGTCAGGATCTATTGGGTGTTTTGTTGTGTAAAAATCCGAAACGCAAAAAGGATGTTTATTAATAGTTTATAACATGAAAACTAATAAACAAAATAATGTTAAACTTGCAATTTCAATAAATCAAATGAATACAACCAGTGAACAAATCACAATGCAGTGGACAATTACATCAACTTTGCACTTAATTCTCATAAAACAGAATGAAACAATTATGAACACATTGATTCATCTAAAACCAGAATTAAAAAATCAATGAGAAATTAAGGGTGCAACAGCAATGATGAACCGGGCAGTAAAAATCCCAAACCCACTTCTATTTAATCAAATAAATTCAATCAGGATTTAATATTCAAGAAGAAATGATCATTCATCAATTTACAGGTCGAATTAAATGCAGAAACAAAAAGGAAATGAAAGCAGTAAAAGGGACAGAGAGGATTTACATGCTTCGACCAATGTCCTACGTGCACGGGGAAGGATCATCACGGTTTTCACTATGCAAAAACAAAGGATTACAAGGAGACAAAACCGGACAAACATCAATACAATGAAAAACAAGCTGGACAGGAAAACTGAGACACAACATATACAATTATAGAACAGGGACCAAGCATGAGACCCTAAAAAATATCAAAGGAAAAAACAAATTGAGTAGACCGAGAACCCCTTACCCAGGCTCGGTCAAACCTTTGTCAAAGAAGAGGGCCAATGAAAGGCGCTGAAGTTGTCGGTGTTGAATCTTAAGTCTCAATGTCCACAGGATTGTGGGTGCTATCCAGGTTCCTCATCACTGTCCAAGAACACAGACCACGAACCAGCGTAAGGGTTCGCAGCCACACCAAGGTCCAGCAGCAAGCTCCACGAACTAGGTCCCTCATGTCGTCTCTCAGATTCTCCTTGCACAAAACCCTCTCGATGAAAACCGATTCGTTGTTCAGATCTAGAGAAAATAATAACCGGCATCATCCAAGAACCGTAGTCGCCTTCCTGATCCGTAAGGATGTCGACGGTCTTCCTTGGCTGCATCTCTGCCTCTGACGGACAATAAAACCTAGAACCAAGGCTCTCCCATCTTGAATTTCCCATTCTCTCGGATAATTGGAGTTCCCCGAAAACACAAGCGATGCTACAACGTCCTCCTCCACCTCCAGCGAACAAAGATCCCATCGCTGGGCCTCTCCCTCTATATTCTCTCGCGGCGAGGAGGAAAGCGAAAACCTCAAAACCAGGAGCCACGCGACCTCTGTCTCGGTGAAAACTGGTATGTCGTCAAAACTCTCCCAAGACCCAAAGCTCTAATGAATAGAAATAGTTCGAGGCAGGGATCACGTGTCAAGGATACACGTGAACGGTGGAGGATCACCTTGTTGAGCTGTGAAAACAAATTCTAAAATGACCATATTAAATGATGCATTTAATTAACAAAATTAAAGGAATCACGGATTCACATAAATCTCATTTGAAAAAGAAAACTAAATTTTACAACTGTTTTATGCTTCTCGAATGATTTCTCATAACCATGTTCTTCAAACAAAAAACAAGTATTCAAATAACAGGTTGTCTTCTTGTGGCCTTCTTCACATAATCACTAGCTTCACGGAACATTCTCCTTGTGAAACTATTATTTCACGATTCCTTGTTTCTCCCTCAAGCTCCTGCAGACTCTCTCGGGTGAGAGATAAACTCCAACACAAAAAATGATCACATAAAATGATATTTATAGAAAACATATAACGTTTCATAACCTTCGAGAATCAAGGACGGCCACTTTTGTTTTCTATTAAGATATTTCTATAAAAAAATTACATACCACAAACCATTATAGTCACCAAATAAAATCTCATTTTATTCACATTGAAATTTGGTGTTTTGATCTTCTATTTATGATGAAAAATGAGTTTCATCGCATTTTAGTAATCCATGGATTTTTAGAATGATGAAATGGTGCTCAGAGGTATTACCTCAATCATCAGATGACATGGTTGCAAGGAGATCATCTGGCGAGCAGAACATTTGGGCAAGGCTGAGGTTGAAGATTGCCTCATCTTAAAAATTGGATGGAGATCAAATTTTGTGGAAAAGACGATTAGACGGCGAATCTTGAGAGCTTAAATATCAACATTGTAATGGATATTACAATGCACAGATCTCCTCTGATGTTGGAGAAGATGTCACCGCTGAGGGAAACAGATAGCGAAGATGATCATCAAACAGACTGTATGGTTGAAAATCTCAACAGAACTATCAAACAGATCCAGTTGAACAGATCTGAAGGTACTCATTCTTTCCATATTTTTAAATACAAATCAATAGTAACAGGGATCCCGGTTGTCCCTTCTAGATCTCCCATCCACTGCCTTTCCCCCACCGTAGCACGGTGGTGGCTCTTCCTTTATGCTCCTATATTGTTCCACCTCAGCTTATCACTCGTGCCATGTTGTTTTCTGGATCATATGAAGCTATTTTTTAAGCATTCAAACCATTAAAAAAATCATAACAAAAAATTTCATCAGGTGCTAATCTTATTTAGCCAACCTTATCAAAAAAATCACAATTATTTTATTTATAATTCAATGATAATTCTAAATCCAACAAGTCAATTTTTCTCTATTTGGAATTTAATCAAAAATTCCTAATCTTTATTCCTTCCAATGTTGAAAACATTATGATTAAACTAGTGATTCATGTCTTTTGAACTTAAAGATCATCACTGCAATCATCACATATAAATTGTTTCTTTATTTAAAGTAACATATTAAAATCAAAATACCCTTTTCCAATAAATGAATAATTATCCAAAACAATTCAATGGAA
Organism: Viscum album; assembly: GCA_963277665.1. NCBI lineage: Eukaryota > Viridiplantae > Streptophyta > Magnoliopsida > Santalales > Viscaceae > Viscum > Viscum album. The sequence continues at coordinate 1,465,675,414 of OY728140.1, read as the reverse complement.
GATTAAAACAATACCAACCTTCAGTTACTGATAAATTGAATTTTTATTAAAAAATTGTATTGAAAAAAATTACAACACAAATAATAATTTTAATCAATTTGGTTTTCTGAATCTACGCCTTTGGATTTTTTTTTCAATACCCATTTTACGTTCAAAATCAATGTATTCTTCTCTCCCTTACTTGATAATAAAACCAAAGAAATAAGTATGGGAATGATTTCAACTTATCTCATTCTTTAACAACTGATATTTTCTTCATCTCATTCAATCTTATAATTTCATTAAAAATTACACTTAAGATAAATTTAAACAGATCTACTTGAGAGGAGAAATGCATCACATTTCTTAAAGCAATGAGTTGTTAATTAATCAGATCTATGTCTACATGGTTGAACTCAGTGTAGAAAAAAAGAGTGATCAATTCAGACAATAAAGATATCAAAAAAAATCAGAATATGATATCAACATTAAAACCTTCTTTCAGGAGTTGTTAAAAATCTATCAAACTAATCTCCTACATTCATCTTTTTAAGGACAAGATTAAATTTTAGAATTATAAATCATCAGATAATCCTAACAAGAATTTCAAATATTCATTTGATGCCAGTTGAGATATTAAACTCTGGCATTTATTCATCTTTGTTCCCCCTAGAGAGATGATATTCAACCATGTTCTTCATCATGACTGGCTTTATTCAATAATGATCTTTAAAAACAATTTTATCAGAAATTGAAACAGAAAACTCCCTGATGGATAGATTCCTGAATACTATATAATATTTTTACAGCACTCATATCTTCAGGAATCCTCCTGAATATATGTCTCGCCTTCAATATCCTTTATAGAAGGAAAAAACACAAAATATACATGGGAATAAGGTGGTTCTTTAATGATTTTCAGTTAGAGTAGAAAGGATGGGGTTTATTTCTCAACCCATAAACCCCTTTCAATTCTAATCTAGATTCATGAAAGCACTTCATGCTTTCTCCATCTTTGACTTTCCAAATTTTATCATTTTAGGGCAGCATAAAATTCCTGATTTCATCATATTCCATCTTTTGATGTAATAGGCACCTTCACATTATCAAGGAGTGCACTTTCATTCATCTATTCATGTTTTAACTTCTTAGCCAATTCCAAATGCTCTAGCCATATTACTAAGCATTATTTTGGTATATTCTCAAAATTATACTTGTGTGTGTGGGCTCTTTCTTCACAGTATTATTTTTAACATAATAAGCCATTGATGCTTCTCCTTTTTTCTTCACTAGTTCCATTTGTTCATGAAACCATGTCATGCATTTATCTGCAATATGACCTGACATTTTTCACCTTCCGCAAAAAATCTTCAGCAATCATAGGGTTATCCTTTTTAGACAACCTCTCATGAAATTTTGAGTTTTTCATCAAGATTTTCATGCAAAAAATCAACCATTTGATTTGATTCTGAGTTTAATTTCATTTTATATTTAAGCTTTATTCCACTAGAATTATTGTTTATGACATGTCTTCCAAGATCCATGATATGACCTTTTCTTCCATAGTAGAAGCATCTCTTCATTGGTGTGACATTCATATCATCGTTCTTCTTGGGTGTAGCTTGCTTCACAGTTTTCGTAACTTTACTCTCATATTTATACCCCAAGGAATATTTTTAGCTTTTGTTACTTACCTCTACATTTGTTGCGGTCTTGTCTTTATATTAGTATATGCATAGTGCATAGTTGACACATACCAATACTCATTATAATTGTGACCATTTCTATTTTAATCATCACAAAATTCTTAAAGACAATCAAATCTATTATTGACAAACATGTTCTTCATCTGTGAATTATTATTCAAGTTTTCAAGATTTCAATTCACATCAATTTTTATCCCCCTTAACGTTGGACTTCTGTAATTATCATGCATAGAAATATTATTCCAAAAGTTGATATCCTGATGCCCAAATTTCCAACAACAAGAATAATAGCCAACAAATCTTGATTTTTTCCTATGAACTACCACTTGGATAGATTTTACATCTTGTTGTTTTTGGATAGTATGTTTCTATATATGAGATCTTGGTAGGGAACAAGAATTCAAATACTTCTTTATATCCACCTTTGATGATATGATAGATTTATCATCAATCATCTTCACCCATATTTGACAGGAATTCTTTTTTAAACCTGTACTTGTAGATGAAAGAATATTATTACTAGAAAAATATTCTAGAACAATAATTACCCGATTCAATGAGCATGTAGAAGATTTAGCTATAGATAATCTCAAACTCTTCTTACCACTTGAATGAGTCTTTTCAGAAGTAAGAAACTTTTCATAATTACTTTTGGCAGCTTTTTAAATATCATTAATTTGTGAAGATTCAGCTTGAACATTCTCAAGATTTCTGAACTTGACTGCCAACTCACGATATTTCAGATTTAGAGAGTTTTTCTTGTCTTAAAGTGATTTCATCATAACTTCACATTCTTTTTGGGAAGTATTTAATTTTCTTTGCTTTAGATTTTACAAATTGACTTCCATTTCAAGACACTTCATGTTGAGAAACTTTTTATCATCTTCAACAGATTCCAGTTTGTCTTCCCATTGACTTTTCATTTTCCAAACTTGATCATCATGCATTTGATTATCTATCAGTAGAGAATTATTCAAATCTTTAATTTTATTTTTCTTACCCTAAAGCTAATCTTATTTAACATTCATAGAGGTTCTATATAGTTTCTCTAATGCATGGATCACTTTTGTATGAACTATCTCAGTCAAATCCTTCTCACAAATAGTCATTTGCAATTCATATTCAATCAAAGGGAATTTTTTATTATAGTGTAATATAGATTGTTCTTTTGATTCTTTCACCAGGATGAATGTCTCATTCTTATCTTTGATTTCCAATTGAGTATCCTTAATATTCATGGTAGCTTTATGAGATTCTTAAAGTGTGTGAATCATCTCTATAAGGACCTTCTCAGTAACTTATTTCTTACACACATTTCATTATAGTTGTTCTTTGACATAGAATAAATGTTCATTACGAAGTGATATAGTTTCTTCTTTTCCATCAATGATGTTTTAGAGAAGTTTACATCTTTGAAACTTCTTTTCCAAAGCCTACTCCATATCCTCATCTTCTTTTTCACGCTGTGATGTTTCATCATATAGTCCTTTGATAAAAGAAAATATGTAAGGGATAACTTCGGTAGGAACATTCTTTAGGTAATCTTTGATTTATAAATAAAAGTCACAAAGTGAATCAAAAAAATATTATTCATCACTGCTTGAACCATATTCATCAAAAGGATCATTATCAACTGATTTAATAGATACTATCGATAGACTACCATTATGACTACATCAATGTTTTAATGAATCCTATTTCTTCTCTGAATTCTTTCTTAGCTTTCTTGCCTATTTATTCTGTCTATTTTTAAAGGTTTTTACAGAAACCTCCTTGTTGACACCAACAGAGATAGGAACTGAACTTTTCAACTAAGACATCTCTATTACTTCTTCAAATTCAAATATGAAGTTCATATAAGTCAGATACAAACAACTGGGACAATAAGATAGATCCAATCAGAAGTGTAACATATCCTCTGATACCAATTGAAGTGCCCAGTGGATCATGTAGGTACACAAAGAAGGGGGTGGATCAGTGTACACAAGGTTTTACTAATTTTGTTTGCTTTTCTCTTACCCCTTCTTAATTCGAACCTATGAACTTGTTAGAGTGAATGACTCTTTCCTGTTAACAAACACAGTTATACTACATGGAAGACAAAAAGTAAATGAAGACATGTTATTTTTACAAGGTTCACCCTCGATGTGGGTGACTATGTCCTTGCTGTGTTCGGGATGATCTAAGACACAAATTACCCACTATGAATGAATCACTAATTACAACTGGGTTGGTTAGGAAGCACCCTAAAACCGTAGTGGGTAGGTATAAACTTTATCTCAAATTATACTGGCGTCCCACAATTTTAATTTATATTGGCATCCCACCAGTGTTTCAAAAACACAAAACTAACATAATTAGTAAGATCACAAGATATTCAAGCTGCCACTGCAACACAAAAGTTGATCTTCCTCTTCGACCCATTGAGAATAAACTAATTCTACACTTACTCACAACAACTAAAACTATTTGACTACCACTGAATATAATAAACAATATTTCATGCTAGTCAACTCAGTATACTCTCCTGAATTGTGGAAGATAACACTTCCAATTCAACTCATAGCAATATAAGAATAAACAACTAAAAATATGTCAATAAACTGCAAGTCTCTTCCTCTCACTTTGCTGAAAAATATTACTTCAAATAAACTCAACTTCTATGTACAATAAAAAATGCACAACAATGTATATTATTTTGACCTTTTATGTGAAATTATATAATGATCACACCATTATTCAAAGAAAATAAATTGCATGATTTTCTTCTTTAGGATCCTTTGATCTGCCTTGCACAAATTCAAATGAGTGTGAGTGAAATTTTTATGTAAGTCTCACAAAGGCAGCACATATAGAAACACTGCAACACTTTCTTTCACAATTTACACAACTCAATTATTCTCATGAATGCATGTGAATTCCATGTGCCATGAAAACACTTTGATCAAGAGTATGTGCAAAACACTATTTATTTTTTGTTTTCTTCACTCGCATTGTATGCACATACTCTACACTATTTAATGTAAAATACATTCACATATGAAATGAACCAAGCATGTATTTCATAACCAATATGTATGATATTATTTATCAAAATCTTCACATGAACACACACACTGTCCACTTACCCTCTGGATAACACTAAGTCTCAATGAAGAGTATGCGGCCTTCTCAAATCACGTGATACTATTCTTTCTCAAAAAATATGTGCGGCCATCTCAAATCAAAAATAGAACACTTGAATTTGTTGCCTTGTTTTTTTAAATGAAAAACATCACATGTACAATATTGCTTAATCCTCAAGTCATACACATGGCCACCTCAACTCAAAACAGAATGCACAGAATTGCAGTCTTCTTCTTCGCGTAAAAAATGCAGCCTTATTATAGGATCCTTCAAGAAATACATTATGGATTACACTGTCTCGCGATATTCAATTTTTGAGAATAAAATGCATCGCATAAAGGTTTTTTCATGTTAATATCAATTTTCTATGATTATATGTGGAACTTTTCATAACAACAGTACGCGACAACTCACCTGAAAATGTTTTGCACTTCTCTAATGGTTTCGTGGAACCGAGTTCTTCACGAAACAAACAAGTGTGCAAATCATAGGTTCTCTTCCCGCAGACTTCTTCACATAACCACTAGCTTTGTGGAACCTTGTCCATGTGAAATAATTGTTTCGTGATTCCCTATTTCTCCCTCAAGATCTCGCAGACTCTCTCGGATGAGAGATAAACTTCAACACAACAAATAAGAACATCGAATGATATTTATAGGAAACATATAACGTTTTATAACCTTCGATAATCAAGGAAAACCACTTCAATTTTTGATTGACAGATTGTTATGAACAAATTGCATACCGCAAACCAATACTGTCACCAAATAAAATCTAATTTTCTTCACACAGAAATTTGGAGGTTTGATATTCGAGTTATGATGAAAACGGAGTTGCATCACATTTTGATCATCCTTGGATTTTCATAATGATGAAATGGTGCTCGGAGGTCTTACCTCAATCATCGAATGATGTGGCTGCAAGGAGATTGTCCAGTGAGCAGAACATTCGGGCGAGGTCCAGGTTGAAGACAGCCTCATCTTACAGATCATATGGAGATCAAATGCTGCGGAAAAGACGATCGAATGACGATGCTTAGGAACTCGACTATCGACGTTGCAATGGAGCTTCCTATGCACAAATCTCCTCTGATGGCTTGCTGGAGAAGACATCCTCACTGAGGGAAACATATGGACAAGATGATCATCAAAACTATCAGATGGATCTAGTTGAATAGATATAATATCACTCCTTTTCATGTTTTTAAAGATGAATCAATAGTAATTGTGATCCTGGCCATCCTGTGCTAGCACTCTCATCCGCCTCATTGTCACCGCCACCGCATGGTGGTGGGTCTCCCTGTATGATCATATATTGGTGCACCTCAACTTGTAACTTGGACCATGTTGTCGATTGTCTCATATGAACCTATTTTTTTAAAACATTCAAAACATTAAAAAAAATCTTAATAAAAATTTTCATCCAATGCTAATACAATTTAGTCAACCTTCTCAAAACAAAACAATAATTCCCCGATTTAGAATTCAATGTTAAATTCTAAAGACAATAACTCGATTTTTCCCTATTTGAAATTCAATCACAAATTCTTAAGCTTTCTTCCTTCCAATGTTGCAAAAATTGTGCCAGTAAAATTCAACCAATGACAGGTGTCTTTTGAACTTAAAGATCATCCCTAAAATCATCACATATAAATTGTTGCTTTATTTAAAGAAACTTCTTCAAATCAAAATTTCCTTTCCAACAAATGAATAATTATCCAGAATAATTCAATGGAATATTAACAGAATACAAACCTTCAATTACTAAAACATTTATTTTTTATAAAATCAGTGTATTGACAACAATTACAACACAAATAAAACTTTTAATCAATTTGGGTTCTTCAATAAAGAGTGTGTTCATTTTTTAGTGTTGGATATAGAAGATTTCCCATCTAAAACTGAAAGGGAGAAGAAGAGAACTCCTTACATTTTCACTCATGATAATTTCTAAAATAATAAAGAAGGTGTGGTTGAGCATTATATTTCTTCAAGATTGAAAACATAAAGAGAGAGGATAATTCTAGGCCCTCGCATTAGAAGGTTTAAGAAGACATAGATGTTTTTCTAGGAACTATTCACATTGTAAGTTTGTTCATTTAGTGCTAAAGTATTATTCCAACCTACTCCCTTTTCATCATATATAGTTTATGGATAAGGAGTGGTTCATAGGATGAGCAGTGTATTTCACTATAAATAAGAGAAATGTGTTATTCATTTATTTTTAGGGTTTAAACATGGAGGGTTAGTGTGGTCCCTAAATTGTGTAACTAAATAGAAAGAAATGATCGTTAGTGTATCTGGTACATGGGAACATTTTGGTGCATGCCCCTTATATTAGCTTATTCGACCAACATTTTCACTGCCAACTTGGGTGGGGTTTTAGTGGGGGCGGGTCATGGTAATTGATTTCTAGCAAGAAATTTATATATGTGTGTGTAGACTTCTTCATCCATACACCAGGTCATTCATTATTATATTTTCTGGGATATTATAGGGTCTATTAACACTTGATAGAACATATTTAAGCAATTAAAATCCCATCCCAAGATCGTCCACGTATGTAAATATAAAATCATAAAAAACTTAAATGAAGAAATTTTGTAAAATCATACCTTTAATTGTAATATCCAATGTAACATCTTGAGAAACCTTTAAATATTTCTGATGATGACCACTAAAGTGGTTGTCAAAATCTTCCCACCCATGGAGGTATCCACTAGATGGCAGGACCACATATAGTATGTGCGAGAGTCCTTTTCCATCATGGCATGCTAGTGACCCGAGCATAAAGAAGGAATAAGATTATATCATAGGGTTAGGTGGTCTTGACCATGTGTTTACACAAGTATATATATCCCACTTCCATTGAATGGATGTGGTTTATATAAAGGCTTGAGGATTCTCCACGATGATACATGCATTAACTCATTTTTTACAATGTATGAGTTAATGTGCTGGTTTATACTTGTAGTGCATAGATCTACTCAACTTCTTTACATTACAAATATTATAAAGATCTGGTGATGTTCATAGGTGGAAGATTTTGTCGTAACATTAACATGTTAATGATAGGCTATCGAGTATATGTCATAACACTTCCAAATGAATCATAGAATATGATTCATGGAAATGGTATTGGTATGTAATCTTATCATATATTTTATACGACACCCCAATCATAGGCTTCTATTTCTTGGGTATCATGGGAAGTGGCATGAAATATTATTTCATGCACTGCCCTATGATTACCCCTATCATACCATATGATTAAAAGGGTAGAATTTATGAATTATAGCATTTCATCTTACCATATGATATCTCAACCATCAAATATGATAGCTTATTATATCATATACAATTAAAAAGGATTTAAGGAATATTAAGGCATACCAACACCTTTAATCTCCCACTTACACTAAAGCCTATAATACTTTGTTCCATTCCACCTTATATCATGTCATATATGATAACTCATGAAGTCATATCCAAAACTCTTTTCAATATCCTCGAAAACACATTTAGAAAGTTATCATTAATTTCACCTTGTATCACATCGAATGTAATACCCTATCAATACCAATAAAAAATATTTTAAATCAACTCTAAAACACTTTTAGAGTAAATGTGTAAGTTAAAATAAATCCTTATTCAATCAACCACAATGTGTGGTGTCATGGTATTTCATATCATTAGTAATAAATATAAATCATTGAGTCCATGAATGTATGCAAAGAGTATCCTTTAAAAAAATGTCAATTCTACTCAATCTACAAAGGGATCTGGAATAATCTATATCAAACACCTGTATCTCTATATTTGCATCCACCAGTTGCATATCAAACTAAATTGAATTCTCATATATATCCTTTGTCTAAGACATCAAATGACCATGGGAAAAAAAGTATGATAGTCTCATATAACTAACTCACACGTCCTCGACTCTCTAGGTGTAGATTAGTGTGGTTAATTAATACATCACATGTCATTTATCTTTATGGATGATCACATCAGATGTCCCTCACTTGAAAAGATAAGAACATCATGTGCACTATTTAGGTGCATTTGTGCACTCCATGGTATATCTTAATTGAGGGCTAGTATGTAATACTCATCATACAAGAGGATAAATCCTATCTTGGTTGAGATCCTACTAATGACATGATCAGCAACATACCCAAACACCCCTGATTAACTAAGTCACAATTATTTTCATTAGAAAGGTTTCCAAATATGAAGGTTATAATACTAGGTATCTCTCAACCCTTAGTTAATGGGGCCCCCGTTATGATCCCTGCACCCCTAGTATACTAAATATATTGTGTATGACACACCATGTGGTATACCTAGTTGGTTATCCAATGTATAAAAACACTATTTATACCTCATGATGTCACACCTGGGTATATATAACCAAGTATGGATCCCTTTAAGTTTTTTTTTTATTTTCATTTTTCAGGTCACTTATAGGTCAAGAGAAAGAATTTCAGCAGTTGGTGGCAGTAGGAGGTCACTAGGTAGAAAGTGAAGGGCACTGGCTAGTCGATGTTGGCTGAAATAAATCATACAGATTTGTAGTTGTCACCGACTAGCCGATGGAGTCCTGAAGCTATAGGATCTCTACCTATAGCCACCGATTATCCAGTGGTGGTGTTGGGTTTGTGAATTAGTGAGGGCCTAATTGCCTTTTTGGATTGAAATGTTTTCTTAAACACCCTCAATCTATCTCTTCATCCCAGATTTGATTTCTCTCAATTTTATAGGCTCATTGGTGACATTTTTTCTCTCTCCCCCTCTCTTTTGGTGAACTGTTGTGTGTATTGAAGGCTTGGATCTATGTTCTTCATAATTTGGTAAGAGGACCCTTAATCTGGTTTGTCCTCTCTTTATCCATGTTTTTTATGTCTCATGAGACCAGATCAATCGATATAGCATAGACATGGGTAGTTTACTATATTTTCATCAAATCTAGGTTCCTAAGGATCTTATTTCCTTATTTACCATCATTAGTTTTAAAAAAGGAAACATTTTTTCATCATTCTCATGGTAGGTGTCTCTATCCCTTAGTCTAACCCTTGACAAGCCTTATATTCATTGATGCTTACCTTTGGTGTTGATTATCAAATAAATTTATAATTATGGAATTATTCTTTAAGAACTATGTTATGTTTTCAAATAGAGGTGTTTTTATGGAAACTATTGGATACATGAGATGTGTTTGATAAATTTCCTTAAAGATTTTTTAAAAAGGGAAATGGTTTTCCAAGCATGGAAAATAATATAGATAGCAATAGAATTTGTTTTTTATAAAAATGTGATCTTTGTTTTGAAATTTATTGATCTTTGAAAATTGTTTAAGAAATACGTTTTTGGTTTCTTTAATGTAATTATGATATAAATCAAATTAGTAAGACCTTAGGGTATTGGGAAAAACTAAAAAAAGACTATCCCTAGTTGAGTTATCTATCACTAGGGGAGGTTCCCTTGATTTCATGGTGATTATGGGGTAGCCATTCCAAGGGATTTAGGTTCTAGAAATTTTGGATTCACGTAACTCAGCTAGTGTTCCTTAGTGTGTCTTATCAGTTTGGTTGTGTACACCCTTATTTCATGGATTTCCCTCTTGGTTTATTTGAGATTATATTATATACATGATCTTTCAATATTATTATCTTCCCACTTGTTATTTTAATGTAAAATTGATGATTAAAAAATGTTTACTTATCTTTTTATGCCTTCAGAAATATAATATGTTATATTGCTATATTTTATTGATTATGGAATGATTTTGAAACGAATAACATGATTTTCAAAAGAAAAACAAAGTATGTTTTTTAAATAGAAAATTATTTCTTCTTGAGTGTTTTATAAATATATTTAAAACTTAAACTAATAGATGAAAATTGTTAGAAATTCTATAGATTACTTGGTGGTATCTTACTAGGCATTTGTGTCCACACCCTGATTTTGCCTTCAGGTATTTATAGCCTTGGTGTTGCAGGATATGAATAAATAGAATAGAGTTATGTGGAGGATGAATCTACTTATTCATGTTTCATACTAGTCGTTTGGGTAGGAGGTAACTTATTTTCATGTGGAGATAGTCCCATGGGTTGTTTCAGGTGCCACATTGTTGATTGTATTCTTGTTATGTTTTGAGGGCTTATTATAATGATGTCGGATGTGACCTTTATGGTAATTGTCTTTATATATGATATATTTTAGATATATGATGTTTTACATTGTTTGTTTATTTTATATCATATGTTCATTGAGGGTGAAATAATCCGCATCTTCTCTTGTATGGTACCCAGGTGCTGGTCAGCAGCTTGTGGCGATCGAGAACATGCATCGGGCATTGTGGTGGATCAATTTGGGTAATTTTATGGGTTTATCTAGGTCATTTTGTTTAAAATTTATATTAGAGACTCAAGTTACATTAAATCCTATTATCATGCTTGTGTATCACTCTCTTATGTTTAGGGGTTGTCGATAGACTGGAGATAGGACTATCGTAACTCGAGAGGTAGTGCAGGAGTGTGCCTAGCCAAATCTTTTTCAAGATAATCCTCAAGTTACCATGGGATTTCTAGGGTTTTCTAGTGATCTTATCTGGGATTTTAACCATTTTTCTTAGTTATTTAAATTTTTTTATGTTAAAAACATAAAATTATGATCTAAATGTATTATATCATCTATTTTTATAGTTTATGGAACCTCTAAGAAGAGTACTCAGGATTTCAAGATGGAATGATATAGAGAAAGCCTCACAGGATAATCCTCGAATTGACCCAGTTCTAGTGGAAACTGTTGTTTGTACAATCCTTTTTGTGTCACAAGTCACCAACATTAAATCATAAAAAAAGGTGACGTTTGAGTTGGAATTTACTAAGCATAATCCATGGATGATTCATGGTGAGAAGGTTCTACAGGATACTAAGGTATGGATCGAAAGGATTGATAGAATCTTCCACTTTTATAAACTCAAAAAGGCTCCAAGTATAGATTCAGCACTTACATGCCTGGAGGGCCAGAGAGGAAGTGGTGGGAATCTATCATGCAATCCAAGTTGCATGAAGATCTTACATGGACTACCATCAAAAAACCTTCAACCAACAGTTCTATCCTAATACACTAATGGAGATGATGGCATGAGAGTTTTTAACTTTGGAGTAGGGAGATCGTTCTGTCATGGATTATGCTACTCGGTTTACTGAGTTTGTGAACTTGTCTTCAGAGCTTGTTTACAAAGACTTTCTCAAGGAAAAAGGTTAGAAATGGGTCTGAGGGGTGATATTTTATCTATTTTTATTATTATGTTCCTAACCACCTATATAGAGGTTAAAAATAACTTAGTTATGATAGAGGTGTACATATATAGGAAGACAAGGATCTTTGGGGAATTAGTGATAGTAGGGGTAGTTATAGTTTGCTTCCTAGTCATAAAAGGAAGTGGTGTTATTAGCATTGAGGTCTAAGAAGGAGTGTGCAACAAACACCATGGTACAGTTAGGTATTCTTTTACCAATGCGAGAAAAAGGGACACCTCAAACCTGATTTTCAGGCTTCACCCAGGGTGTGTCACACTTGTGGGAAATATGGTCATCTTTAGTGTTTATGTGAGAGATAAACCGAGGGTAATGGAGTTGGATCCCCATTAACTAAGGGATATTAGTTTAGAATTGACACAACAAAATGGGTAGGATCTCAACCTCGTGCTAAGGTAGATACTCAAATGTAAATTAAGGGGATTGATGAGGTTGTGTGGTTGTATGTAACAAAGCATAAATTAGAGAAGATAGATGTGGGAATAACTACAATGATAGGTATGGTGTTTATAGAATCATTTATGGTTATGGATTTTTTTAATATATGTGTAGCTCATTCTTTTATATCATCCAAGATTATTTATATTTTGGGATTTCATTCAGAGATCATGTCTTTGTTGATGACTCTTTCCACCCCTCTAGAAAAAAATATAGAGAAGGGATTTAATTTTCCCAAGTGTTGGGTGATGATTGTTAACTATTAAACTATTTGGGATTGATTATTCCTTAAGCATGAAATATTTGACCTTATCATTGGAATATATTGGATGATTAGTTATACATATCAGATTGATTTTTATTATCATCATGTACAGTTAACTCTCCCGATGGAGTAGCTCATGTATTCCATTGTGAGTGGGATCCATGACTAGAAATATTAGATCATGTTTCTCCTAGTGTTGTTTGGATATCTTTCCAGTTTTTATAGTTTTTATTAATGTTTTTTATCCAAATAATAGTGTCCCTCTTCCTATAGTAGAGTTTGTGTATCTCAATGTTTTCCTTGATGACTTCTCTTGGCTACCACCCCATAGGAAATTCAAGTTCTCTATAGACTTACTTCAAAGTATGAGACCCATTTATATACATTTTTATAGTATTTAACTCACTAAATTGAAAGAATTAAAATCTCAACTAGATTATCTTGAAGCTAAGAGATTTATTTGTCCTAGTGTTTCACCTTGGGCATCACCAGTTCACTTTACAAAGAATGTGTACAGGAATCACCAACATTTCATTGATTACTAGAAACTCTAATAGTTAACAGTAAGGAAAAAATATCCCTTTCCTAGGAATAGTGACCTTTTTGATCCTCTAAAGCGGGGCTTGACGGTTTTCAAAAATTGATCTGAGATTGGGTTAGCATCAGTTGAGGGACCAGAAGGAAGATATTACTAACATGGAATTCATGAGAATGTATGGGAATTATGAGACATTTGGATTTGCTAATTATTATACTATGTTTATGGCATTGATAAACCAAATATTTCATCAGTTCTTGGATTCCATTATTTTTATCTTTTTGGATGATATTCTTGTTTATTCTAGAATGATGTAGGATAATGTTGAGTATAAAAATATCATACTTGGAATCCTGAGAGAACATCATTTATACAAAAAACTATATAAATATCATTTTTGGATTCAAGAAGGGAGATTTCTGGGCCATGTAATTTAAAATATGGATGTCTTAGTGGATCCTAAAAATATTTAGGTAGGGATATTTTCAGAGTGGCCTAGTAATGTGTTTGAGATTCAGAGTTTCTTAAGATTGGAGGGTTATTATAGGCACTTTGTTTTAGACTTCTCAAAAATTTAATCTCCTATTAAAAAGTTAAACCATAAGGGTGTAAAGTTGTTTTTGGAAAAATAAATTCCAAATAACTTTTGAGGAGTTTAAAGTGAGAATAAATTCAACTTCAGTCTTGATCCTTCCTAAGTTCGGTGTTAGTTATAATGTTTATTGTGACACCTCAGTTATGGGTTTCAGTTGTGTCTTGATGTAGGGGACATGAGTAGTAGCTTATGGATATCGTTAGTTATGCTCTTATGGGAAGATCAACCCCACTCATGATTTGGAGTTGGCAGTAAGGATGCATACAGTTAAGACTTCATTCCACTATCACTTTGGGGAGCGATATACAGTGTATTCAAACAATAAGAGTTGGAAGTATATCTCTACTCATAGAGATCTAAACATGAGAAAAAGATAGTGGTTGGGGTACCTTCAAACCATTAATTTTAATATCACTTACACCCCTGATAAAGGGGATGTGGTTGCAGAAACTTAGAGTAGAAAATTTCCAACTCGGGTAGTGAAAGAATTTGTGGAAGAGTGGTGCTTGATGAGCTTGTTCGTTGAGATAAAATTGGATGAATGGAGAGATAATGGGTGGATATTATTAGATTTTACATATTTAGGATTATTTATGGATGACCATATTAAACTTGAAAAAATAGAGGATATAGAGTTTTAGTGTTTTAATAGGAATATCTATAGTGGGGATAACTCAAGTGAGTGGTCTTAGTCTTCCAATGGAGTTTTACTCCTTCGAGATAAAAGAGTTGTTTTGTTAGACTTGAAGGAGGAGTTGATGAATATTAGACATCAATCATGTTGGTCTATAAAACCTAGAGCTACCATGATATACCATGATTTGAGAGGTAATTATTGGAGGCCAAGAATGAGATAAGAGATTATGGGTTTTGTATTTTGGTGCCTCATATGTCAGAAAATTGAGAAAAAAAATCAGAGGCATGTTGGGTTGTTACAACCATTACCCATTATAGTGTAGAAATGGGATGATATATCCATGGACTTTGTGATTATTCTACCATGGACTCCTGGTGGTAAGGATGAGATTTTGGTGATTATGGATCGACTCACAAAATTAGTGAATTTCTTACCTATTAAGAAGTTAAAAGGTTGTAGAATCATGGTCACATGTACATGTGGTATGTTGTTAGAGTTAATAATGTACCATTATATATCATTTATGATTGATAACCTAATTGTATATCCCATTTATAGAGTGGTTTATAGATAGTGATAGGTACTCAGTTGAAGTTGAGCATGAATTTTCATCCATATATAGATGTACATACTAAGCGAGCCATCCAAATTCTTGAATACATGATCTGGGCATGTGTTCTTGACATCAGTGGATCATGGGAGAATCATATTCTCTGAGTAGAGTTTTCATATAATCATATTTATCAAGATTAAATCTAGATTGAGTCATTTGATTCATTTTATATAAGGCCTTTCTGGTCACCTCTTTGTTTAGAAATGTTGGGGAAAAAGTCCTTAGTTATACTAATCATTATTCAGTAGATGAAAAATATCGTGCAATTGATCAAGAAGAGGCTAATGACATGTTAGAGTCACCAGAAGTATTATGTTAATTGAAATCAAATTGTTTTGGTCCTTGAGGTAGGTGATTGGTTTTTTTTAAAAATTCCACCTTGTTGGGACATAGGTTCTTGGAGAATTAGGGTGAGTTGGAACCTTTTTATGTCAGATTGTTCGATATTATGGAGTAAATCAAGAAGGTGTATTTTCATTTAGACGTACCTACTCATTTGAAATCTATCCATGATGTGCTCTTTGTTTCCCATCTAAAGAAGTATCAACCAGAACCATCCCATGTGCTTGAGTGGGAGGATGTTGATATTGAACCTGACACCATAGTGTTTGAAAACCCATTTAGATAGTGGATTAATAGGATAATGTGTTTTGTGGAAATATGATCTCATTGGTTTGAGTGAGATGACAATGTGGTAGGGATAACCATGAGACATAGAAGTGTGAGGCCTTGTTTTTGCAACAATGGACTTATCTTTTCACAGGTTTGTGGTCTTATTCCTTTCTAGGTATATAAAGATTTTATGGTGGGGATATTTTTCATACCTAATTACAAGAAACTAGGTATGGATCCCTTTCAGTTTTAATCTTTTCATTTTTTGGGTCACTCGTAGGCGGGGAGAGAGAATTTTGGAAGTTAGTGGATGGAGGTGGCCACTAGCTAGCCAGTGAAGGGCAACTAGCCAATGATGGATCATAGAAAGCCTGTAGATCTTCAGGTTCCACTATCTAGTTGGTGGATCCCTATAGCTAAAATCTCTCTAACTATATCCACCGGTTATCTGGTGGTGTCTTTGGGGGCGTCAATTAGTAAGGGCCTAATTTTTTAGCCTGAAATATTTTTTTTAATCCCCCTTAATCTGACTCTTCAAACCTAATTTGATTTCATTAAATTTTAGAGGATATTTGGTGATTTTTTGGCTCTCTCCCCCTCTCTTTTGGGGAATCTTTGTGTGGATTTAAGGATTGGATCATTTTTCTTTATAATTTGGTAAGAGGAATCATTCTAATCTAGGTTCTCATATATTTATCCTTGTTTTGATGTTTCGTGAGAATAGATAATTCGATCTAGCACAAACATGGGGAATTGACCATATTTTAATTAGATTAACGTTCTTTAGGATCTGATTTCTTTATTTCCCATCACCAGTTTTAAAAAGGTAATGTTGTTTGATCATTCTCGTGGTAGGTGTATCAATCCTATGGTATAACCCTTAACATACCTTATGTTCATTGATGCTTCCCTTTGGTTTTGATTATGAAATTTATTTCTAATGTTGTAATTATTCTTTGAGAACTATTTTATGTTTTAAAAAGGGGGGTTGATAGAAACTGTTGGATACATGATTGGTTTTTGATAAATTTCCTCAAAGATGTTTTAACATGGGAATTTTTTTTCCAATCATGGAAAGCAGTGTGGATCACTATAGAAATTGATTTTATAAAAATGTGGGATTATTTTTGAAATTGATTATGACTTGTAAATTGTTTTAATAAATATGGTTTTGGTTTCATTAATGTAATGATGATATAAAGAACATTGTGGATACCTTAGGGTATGAGGAAAACTAAACAAGGACTATCTCTAATGGAGTTAGTTATCACTAAGGGATATTCCCTAGGTGTCATGGAGACTAGGGGTAGCCTCTTTTCAAGAATTATGTTCTTAGACATTAGGATTCATGTTAGTCTTCTAATTTCGCTTAGTGTTCCTAAGTGGTTTGGTTGTGTACACCATTGTGTCATTGTTTTCCCTCTTGGTTGCTTTGAAATTTCATTACATGCAATATCTTTTGATATTCTTATTTTAAAACTTGTTCTTGTTGTGTAAAATTGATGATTGAAAACTATTTACTTATCAGTTTATGACTTTGGAAATTAACTATGTCATATTGCTCTGTTTTATTGATTACGTCATGATTTTGAAAGGAATAACATGATTTTAAAAAGAAAACCAAAGGATGGTTTATAAACAGAAAATGATTTCTTATGATTTTTTTTAGAAATATATTTAAAACTTTAAATAATGTATTCATGTGGTTAGAAATTAAATAGATTCCTTGTTGGTATCTTACTGGGTATTTATTCTCATACCCTATTTTTTCATTTGGAATTTGTAGCCTTAGTTTTTCATGATATGGGTAAAGGGAAGAGCATCATGTAGAGGATAACTCTCCTTACTCATGTTCCCTATTGGTGGGTTGGGTTGGAGGTGAATTATGGTCATGTGGAGATGTACCCATGGGTTGTTTCAAGTTCCACGTTATTGATGGTCTTCTTGTTATGTTTTGAGACCTTTTTATCCAGATATTGGATGTGACCTTTATGGTTGTTGTTTTGACATTTGATATATTTTGGTTTTTTGTTTTTTTACTTGGTTTTTTTATATCATAAGTTTTTTTAGGGTGAAATCATTCCCATCTACTCATGTATGATACTCAAGAGCTTCTCACCAGTCTGTGGTGATCAATAGTGTGATTTGGACCATGCAGCTAGCTAATTTGGGTGAAGCCATGGGTTTACTCGGGTTGGCTTGTTACACATGAGAATATTTTGTATCTCATAAATGAATCCTACTCGCATTAACAATAACATTTTATCATCGCCTATAATATTTCAAGATAATCATCGGTTATGGATAACTCAAAGTCATACTTATAGAGGTCGATTATCATTACATTTCATGGAATATATATCTATATATGCATTGACAAGACTAATATTAAAGCATGATATAATATTGATTTCCTTTAATATGATACATTTTATATTATTAAAATTCTTTTAAAAATATTTAACAAAACCCAACATGAAAATTGGTATATCCCATCATATATGATAGACTACCATATCAGTCTTATTTTTGCAGCACTTTCAAAGTGTTTGTTAATTTATTACATCTATATGTGATTATTTCTACATCTCTATATGACCATATGATAAAACCCCCTCACATAACGTCTTAGGAAGTAACATCTATGAAGAAATCAATTTTGAATAATGATGATATTTAGGAATCATATTCTTAATGTTCAACTCCTTGAACAAATTCAAACTCCTTAACTTTCTAACATCAAATGTTATGATGTTAAATTCTATGGTATACTTTGATTTACTTCTATGTTTGAAATCATCATCCTTGGAACCTATTCCATCAAAAAAATTTCTTAAATAATAATGTATCTAATTAAATTACTACTCACCAATACATCCGAGATTCTTTTAGTATAAAGTAACATTCATTTTTTATTTTAACTGGAATAATACTTTAGTAAATAATGATATTCACTTTTCACGGTAACTAAATATATCTTTTATATTTCTCTTTTATATCCATCTATACTAAACTATTTAGGATATAAAGTGATACTCACTATTGAATTTTTATTGGTATAGTATTTTATTTGTTAACTTTGAACTTCTCTAAGTATAACCATGGCCCCACTAGTCTATTCTACATTATATTCTTCTCAAAATATTAGGATAAGATGAAAAAACTCCTCTATATAGGAAATAACTCTTATTTCATTTAGTATGAATATTTTAAAAAATATTATTTCTATATCATATATAGTATTATATGTGTTCGAATATTTTTCCACTGAAAAGTAAACATAATTAAAAATTTCCCTAAAGGGTGGGAGGAACATATTCCCTCATATTTTAACACACATTTGGATAAAAACTTTAACCAAGATAAAACATTTTTTATCCTTTTATTCTTATCAAAACATGTTATAGAATCTAATGAATCATAAAAATGTGTATACAATTAATTATCTCATTTTGTTTACAAAAACTCTTTATTAACAACTAAATTATCTCATTACATAAGATAAATGAGATAAAGGTACACATACCTTTAATATTTATCTATGATTGATGTATTCAAATCCTTGATGTAGTGACTCTTACTTCATCGATCGAATGAAAAATATAATCTCTCACAATTATTTCCTTTATTATAAACTCTGATGTATTTATAACAATAGTATACACTCGATACCTCATATCATTCAAAATAAAACAATTATTTTCTATAAAACTAACACCTAATATGGAAATTCCATTATTTTTTCAAATCCCCTTCACATGTCTAAACAATTCTATCTTATGGAATCATTACTCCTCCTTCTTGACAACACCTTCAGGTTTTAATGACCTTGATTATCTACAAGAAGAAACTTTATTTTACTATCTAAGTAACTTTTCTTCTTTTGGTTTTATATTTTACCAGCTTATACTATCTATATAGCACCAAAACCTAAGCATTGCATGCACAGTTCATCTATTCTCAACACTTTTAGAATATTGGGTATACTTCACTTGAATTCATTCATCTTTTCAAAACATTTTAATAAATGAAAATAGGATGAATTTCTTAAACAGAATAATCCTTAAGGAAACATCTAGTCTCACCATGGTATAATCAATCATATTGGTTATATCAGTGAAGACTACAATTTTGTCGGTCATTTTACATCTAATTATATTGAAACCTTAATTGAATCTAGATTATCTCATTGAACAACTTCAACACTTGGTTACTCGTAAAGGTTTCTTTCTAATACATAAATTTTTTTCATATACTTCAAAACTTTTTTTTAAGTTAATAGTCTAAGGAGTTACATATATTAGATCTCTCCTTCATAAGGATTAATCTTAAAATTGAGTTTTATGATGATGATTTTATTATCTACAATATAAGTTTCTATCAGATGAGTATCATGTTTTATTACCATTTAATAAATAATTTTACTAAATGGTGCCCCATTAAAATGATGAACCCACTTAAACTCATCATATCTATTGGTAGGGAAATATCTATATTTAACTATGTAGCAATTTTGACAAGGTGTTCCTCTCAACACAAAGTTATTTATGTAGGGAATCATCCTAATCACATCATATAGGAAACATGGATAATTGAGCATACAACTCTTTTTCTTATCCAAACATATAGATAAAACCAACTTTATTCATTTGGTATCTTAACTTTTAGGGTTACTTAGCTAAGTGTAACCCAAAGGAAACAATGGGATTTGGTAACCTAACTTTTAGGGTTATCAATTTCTACCATTCCTTACACAGGATAATCCATATGCACCCTACTATGCTAGAACCTACTTGGTTGAATGGTTGAGTTCCTAATATGTGTCACTTTGGAAGGAATCTATCACTTAGTATTTTAAATAGTATTTAATCTCACCATCTCATCTCATGTTATTCCCTTTATATATTTTTTATTATAAAAGTTTAGTTTTCAAATCTTATCCCCTTTGAAAAATTAATATGTTCAATCCAAATTGATGTGTAACTCTTTACATAACCCACAATTTGTGTTACTTACCCAAATATATAAGCCAAACATATTTACAAATATCCAAATTCATCTCATGCATAAGGTACCTGAAATATTCATGAAAAGGCACAAAGTTATATGAGATCAATAACCTCTTTATTATTAAGCCCGAATAAAGAGATATCCAATACCTCACCAATTTAAAAAATGGCATAAACCTCAAGGTTGGTTGGAATTTTGACCCTAAGACCCTCTCCCTAGGGAGACTTTACTCAAGTGATAATTCAATTAATCATAACTCTAAACCTTAATATGTATAAACTAGGTTCAACGAGCTATAAATCCAAGCTAATAACTCTAAATAAAAACAATGGTCAATGTAGATGGAAACTAAATCAAATGTTTTTGTGTCTAACATGTAATATAGGGCTTTATAAGAAGAAGTTTAACTACTTTAAACTCAAGAATATGAAAATATTCATAATATAAACAATTCATAATTAGGAGTAAAATAGGGAATAACTTTTAAATAAATAAACATTTTGGATATTTAAACATGAAATAACAATCTATAAATAATTTATAATTGAACTCTTAACTATAAAAATTTATAATTATAGATTTATTTTTTATGGATATTCAATAATTTTGAATATAAACATTTTATATTAACTTCATAACATGAACTGTTAATATTATTAATTATATGGATATTTAATTTAAATATATGAAATTTATGAATTGTAAACCTTGTATAATCTAATAATTATTATGTAAACTATTTACATAAACTAAATATCATATTCTTATTATTATTTAAACATTGACAAGATCGATCATCAAATAAAATATATTGTGGTTTAAATAATAACCCAAATAAGGCCCCTTAATTTGAAATTATTCAAATTTACCTTTATGAACTATTCAAATATAAACACTTTATATTTCGTCCTTATTTTGCAATATACAAACTATTTACAGATCACACTTTAAGATTATTAAATAAACTCTTTATTTAATTCATAAGAAATGACATATATTTTTATTAAAGATATTTGTAATATTAAATTTTAATATTTATTAATATTTATTAATAAATGTTTCATAAACATGTATTAAATTAATTATAAACATATTATAAAATATTTAATTTATAAACACTTTATAAATTAATAAATATCCCCAAAATACCATTTATTCATTATTTATAAACATTTTAAAAATAATAAATTCAATTTATAATAGGATATAAATAAAATAGATTTTTATTCTTAAATATTATTTTATGATTTAGTCTTCTATAGGGTATGGTTAATAAGAAAGCTACTCCTCTGTTCTATCAATCGCACTCTATTATTGATAGCCAAAATTTTAAAACTAATAAACTAGTGGAATGTTGTTAAATGTATTTTATAACCGTCTTCCCTGTCATCGGTAGTGATATAGAATATTGTATATTATGATACACAAGGATGTAATATTTTAGACTTGATGCACTATTTTTCAAAAACTAATATAGGTGATATCGTATATTCTGATACCCAATGTTGTATGTTGTGATTAGAAAAAATTAACTGAGGATATAATTTGTAATGCAGCCTACTATAACCAATATCGTATGCCGTGGTATGAAACTCACATTACAATACATAAGTTTCATTTTATGACTTCCTTTATGATATGAAATATGATTTCCAAGTTCTTCATTTCATGCATGATATCATAAATCTAACTCCATGGGAGTATCTTAAAGAAACTTGGTGGATGAATTTTTTTAAACAAAGTTTTTTTATTTGTAAATAACTAACCTTTTTTGTTGAAGAATGTTTTTTTTATTCAAGAATCAGACCCAGTCTATCATATTGAGGTTGTTTTCTGGACACAGGTTTTTGGACCTAGGTTTTCATATTGAACTATACTAGACACAAAAGAATTCTGGAAGATGAAGTTGTTGATAATACACTTTATCTTATTCAGGTCCATCAGTATGAAAATTGATAATCATCGAATTCAAAAAGAATTGGGGGCAGATTTTATTATTTGTTGGAATTCAATCTTTTTTTTATCAGAGAAATAATGAAGTTGATGAAGAGTTTTTGAAAGAAGAATGTGAATTCGGGAGTTAAAAATTTCTCATACTTTCTAAAACAAAATCAGATGATGCTTTTTTAATCCAGAAGTTCTCACAAATCATGAAAACACTCATGATAAATGATTTTGAAGAAATTATGAAGTGGCTTGAAGATTTTTAGAGTTTAAAAATGATATTTCCATCATAATGGGAATTAAATCATAATGATATGAGAAAGAAAAAGATGATACTAAGCCTGAGGAAGAAATGAATCATACTAAAATTTTCATACTCATATTTTCATACTCTGATTTTTATACTATGAAAATCATACTAAGAAATAAATATATTATAATAAGCTGAAAAAGAAACTGATCATAATTAGCTGATAAACAAACTGATTGTAATGATATGATAAAGTTAATAGATCATAATGAGATTATAAAGAAACAAATCACAATGATCTAAGACATATATAAAGAGTTGAAGAAGTCAAACATGAATTTCAATTTTGTGTAAATATAGGATAAGTCTAAGGAGGTTTGAAGAAGTCAAAGTTGAAGTTATAATGTGAGATATTTTTAGAGATTTTGAGATTTGAGGAAGTGGGGAATGTTTTCAAGTTTTCCTCCATTGTTTTATGAGTCACCTATAAATAATTATTCAGATCATTTGTTTATTCACAACTTTCACACACACGCAAAAGGCAGAGCACTAGATAATTCAATGTAAATTTTCTTATCTGATTAAAGTATAATTTTATTGATCATTCTAGCATAAGATTGAGTTTTTCATATTGAGAATGATTTCATTGTATTGAATCATCATATTAGTAAAATTGATTCCAGGATCTTATAGTATCATACTAAAAAAATTAGATCAAGGATCCAGCATTATCGTATTTAGAGAATCGGATCTAGAGTCATCATACTTAGAAAATAGGATCCAGGATCCAACATCATTGTATTGATAAAATTGGATCTAGTATTATTGGATTGTGAAATTATGATCCATCTAAATCAGACTGAGGATTCAGACTGAGTAATTGGGGCGTAGTTTCAAAAAAGTCTTTATTCTTTTATTTAGCTCAATTGTTTTATAAGAAAATATTGTAAAATGATGGGATTTATTATTATTATCCCTATTAGGGGATAGAATGTGTCTAATGGGAGTTAGCACAAGTTTTATTCACTGTTCTTAATAGTGGATTTCCATAGAACCACGAGAGTGGCAATGGAAAGGATTTAGGTTCTCACACTAAGGTCGAAACTTATAAATCTTGTGTGATTTACTTAATTTACTACTATTTCATGCATGATTATTTACTAAAAATTGATGAGGATATAAATCTTAATAGGTTTCATGGGTTAATTTTTGAAAAAAAATTGAAAATTATAAAAGAGAAAAACTGATTCACCCCCCCCCCTCTTAGTTTTTAGTTGATCCATTAGAACTTCAATTGGTAATAGAGGGAAGGTTCCCTTATTGAATCCTTATCATGGATAACATTAATTATGTCAATAGTTGAGGAATTCCTATGTTCGATGATAAAATTTGGTATAGATGGAAACATATGATGATTACTTATCTCCTGTCTTTTTTCCTATAAGCTATTGATACTACTACTATTGGTTTTCCACCTATTGATAAAGATGATCCTATGAAATTTTTTGATAATAGAAATTTATATATTGATGTAAAATCTAGAAATGTAATCCTTATGTCCTTATCATATAATTTTTATTAGAAGGTGATGGGTCTCAAAACCTCAAAAATTATGTGGGTTAAGATTGAAAGTGTTTTTGAAGGGAATAATAAAGTCAAGGAATCAAATATTCAAATTTATCCTAGTAAGTATAAATACATCAGAATGAGATATAAAGAAAATATTATCAGATACTTCACCAGAGTAAATGAATTTTTTTGCAACATCAGATGATTTAGAGATGTCCTGGAAGATTCTACAATTGTGAAGAAACTTATGAGAAACTTTCTGGACATGTTTGATTCTAAAATTTATTCTTTAGAATATAAGGATGGTTTTTCTCATGATTAATTTCATAACATTATTGTTACTTATGAAATGAGGAAATGTCCAATGTTTAAAAAGAAGATGAAATATGAGATGGCTTTTAAAGATATGTGAAATATGAAAATACAAGATGTTGAAGAAGTTAATCCATGTAAACTCGAAGATAAAGAGGATGATGAGTTGAATGAAAAAATCACGTCTCTTATATCCAAGAACTATCTAAGAGGAAGAGTAAATTATGTAGGAAAACTTCCTCTCAAATGTTTTGAGTGTGGTGGAATCAGTTAATTTTCTATGAATTTTCCTAATAAGAAATATAGATAATTTCGAGATGATTATAATGAAAAAACTCGATGGAAGAAGTGGAAAAAATGATAAAGAAGAAAACCCATTGAGGAAATACAAGAAAAAGTTTACTAGAAATAAAATAAGTATGTTGAGTAAGAAATTTGAATCAGAATCAACTGAAAAAAAATTCTTTTGAAGATTAAAGTTCACAAAAATTCAAAACCTTCATTTCAAAAGTTGAGAAAACAAAAGACTCATCAGAGAGTGAAGATGGCTGTCAAAAATATTATAGAGAGTATCAGCTCAGAATAGAGATTCTAGCATAACTTGAGAAAAAAAATCTCTCAAGAAATAAAAAATGATGATAAAGAAAGATTTTGAATAAGTCATTGAAGTTATAAAAGATGTCATCAAGTAGAAGGATGAATACATTGATGAGATTTTAAGTTACAAATATAGAATTGTTGAATAGGGAAAGATAATTGAAGATATTTTTATGAAGTTGGAAGATAAGGAAGAATAAGTTAACAAGTTTCAATAAAAACTTATTGAGTCTTAAAGAACCTTAAGGGAGATGATTGAAAACTTTTAAAAATCTTTGGAATTAAAAGCTGAAACTTCTAAAGTTTTTGAGAAGGATCAATACGAGAATCATGTGAAATCTTCTCTTAAAAAAATAATGCTTCATCTAATTATTAACTTTTTAGGTTTTGAAAAAAATATTGGGAAATATTATGTGTAGAAAGGATGTGAGAAACCTATAAAATCTATAAAATTAGAAAACCCATTCAAAAGAAAAGATGGTCC
This sequence comes from Viscum album, assembly GCA_963277665.1. Lineage (NCBI taxonomy): Eukaryota > Viridiplantae > Streptophyta > Magnoliopsida > Santalales > Viscaceae > Viscum > Viscum album. The sequence continues at coordinate 1,465,649,412 of OY728140.1, read as the reverse complement.
ACATCTTGAGTATGTTAGAGCTTAAAATAGTTTCCAACCTCAACAAGGTTTCTATAGAGAAAGATCTTTCTTGAAGAGAAAATCAAGATTTTATGGCTATTACTGGTGTTTTTTAATCTATGGAAATTGTGCTTATAAATGTTATAACATATTATCTCTACCTATAAATGGTTTGATAAAAGTGGAAGAAATAGTGAATGTAGAATGAGTAACTTTCCTAACTCACATAAAGTTGAAAAGGTGAATTTTTATGATGATAGAAACATTCAAAAATAAATAAATTTGAATTTTTTGAATAATTTTTGTGGAACATTTGATAAATATAGTCATCATGGTGAAATATTTATGACACTCCTTATGAAAAATATTCCTTATGATATAAAATAAAATGAATCTTAAAAGAAGAAATTTGAGGAAAAAGATTTTGTTGTTGAGATAACTTTGAAAGTAATTAAAAGGAAAAAACCAGGGATACATGATAGTGTTTGTTCTTCACATATTATAGGTGATATAAAAATCTTGAAACATGTTGAAAGTCGTGATGGGGGAGAAGTTTCCTTTGGGAACGATGGTTCTTTAAAAATAAAAGGAATTGGAATGGCTGAGATTGAAGCGGAAAAGTTGAAATCTAAGGAAATTTTATTTGTTGATGGGATAAAACATAACTTACTCAGATTAAGTCAACTTTGTGATTATGGAAAAGAATTTTTTTCGAAATGATTTTTGTATCATCAAAAGTGTGAAATATTCAAAATTCATTACAATAGGAGAAAGAACCAGTGAGAATCTCTTTCAAATAGAAGAATTCAATAAATCATGTTACTTGAGTGATGAAGATGAAAACAAATATGTGGCCCTAAAGACTTGGCCACCTTGGGAAGACAAACATGAATAAAATTTATAAATTTGATGATGTCTAGAATTTTACAGAATGGAAAAGATGAGATGAAGATGTTTTTGTTACTTCATATAAAGGAAAGATGACTAAAAAAATTCATAAAAGAGTTGAGATTCAATATAAAATAGCATTTGATCTTTTTAATTAAGATTTATGTTAGTTGATGAGACATCATTCAAAAAAAGAGACTTATATTTTATAACTTTTATTGATGATTTCACTCAGATAACAAATATCATGTTTATGAAGCACAAGTCAGAGGATATTGAAATGTTCAAATTATTTAAGAAATATGTGGATAAATAAATGTGGGTTTCCATAATAAGGTGAGAACAGATAATGGTACCGAATTCACAAACAATAATTTTTAAACTTATCTAAGAAATCATGGTATGTAACATCAGTATAGTGCTCCATATACTCAACAAAAAAATGGAGTATCATAAAGAAATAATAGAAGCTTTGTGGAAATGGGAAGAAGTATGTTAGCAGAATACAAACATTCAAAGTTCTATTGGAGAGAAGCTATTATTACTGTTGTAAATGTTCAAAATATATTTTTATTGAGACCATAAACCAACATTAATCCTTATAAAATTTGGAATAAAAAAACATTCATTAAAATACTTTAAATTTTTTGGGAGTTCATGTTTGATTATAATAAAAAATCTAGATTTGGGAATGTTTGATGAGAAATATGAGGAAGGGACTTTTATGGGTTATTTACCAAATAGAATAATTTAAAAATATTGGAAAAAATGTTTACAAAAGTTGGTGGACTCATATGATGTGAAGGTAATTTAACATCAAAGTTCCTTAACAAAATTTGTTGAGAATTCTAAGGAGCATACACTAGAGAATTCCGATAATAGTTAATGTCATCCAAAACATAATTATAAAGATTCATATGATTCATGTGGGGAGGAAAGTGAATATAAGAGAGAAACCTTGATATTTTATTCCTTATAAAAACATGTTGAATCTGAAAAAAAAATTCGAGAATCAGAAGGCTCTGGTTCAAACTAGAATAAAGTTGAGATTATAAAATCAAACTTCAATTATCTCAAAAGATGAACTTGAATCTATTTCAAAGGCTATTAAACTTAAAGAATGGTTGGATACTATGTATGAAGAGTTGTATTAGATTGAGAATAATGAAACATGGGAACTTGTTCCAAGGCTAGCAAATAAAAATTTTATCAGAACAAAGTGGGTTTATAGAATTAAATTGAATGGGCATGGAGAAGTTTCCAAAAACAAAGCAAGAATTATTTGTAAAGGATATGCACTGGTGGAAGGTATGTATTTTGATGAAATTTTTTCCCCCGCTATAAGTCTATAAATTATTCGAATGTTTCTTATAGTGGATACTCATCGTAATTACAAAGTTTTTCAGATGGATATAAAATCATCTTTCTTAAATAGTGATATTGAAGAAGAAGTTTACATTGAAAAACCTTATGGATTTCACTTTTCTAAGGATAAAAAAAAGTTTTTAAATTTAATAAATCCTTTTATGGGCTAAAACAAATTCCACATTCATGGTATTCTATGATTGAAAATTGTTTGACAATGTTGACCTTTTCTAAAGGAAAAGTTGATAGAAACTTTTATGTGAAAGATGTTGACTCTGAAGCTATAATTTTAATTGTTTATGTGGATGATATAATTTTTTGATGGGGATAGAGAATATGCTTGTAATTTTTTTTTGAGGAAATGAAGAAGAATTTTTAAATGTCAATGTTGGGAGAATTAACTTTATTCCTTGGCTTAAAGGTTTAAAAAAAAGAAAAATACATTTTCTTATCTCAAGAAAAGTATGTCGGGGAATTGTTAAAGAATTTTGGGAAGGCAAAATCCAAATAATTTTCAACTCCAATTTTAGTGAGCACAATGTTGAGTAAAGATGAATATGGAAAAAGTGTGAATTAGAAATACTTTCAAAAGCTGATGGGAAATCTTCTTTACCTTATATCCCCAAGTCCTAATATTGTTTATGTTTTGACTTTGTGTGCCTGGTATTAAAGTAATCCAAAAGAATCACATATTTTGGTAGCAAAGAGGATTCTAAGATATTTCAAAGGAACAACTTCCCATGGGTTATTATACAAAATAAATAGTGAGATGAAGTTTCATGGTTATACTGATGTCGATTGGTTTGGATATTGTAATGATATAAAATCAACCTCAGGAGGAACATTTTTCTTAGGTGAATGTTGTGTGACCTGTCATAATAAGAAACATAGTTCAGTAACTATGAGCATAGCTGAATCCGAAGATGTTGCAACTACTCAAGATTGTATTAAAATATTATTGATGAAAGTTTAGTTGGAATATTTGAAAGTAAAATTTTCTAAACCATAGAAGATACTTTGTGATAATCACAGTGCACTTGATAATTCTAAGAATAATGTCCAAAATTCAATATCCAAACTCATTGATATCAAGTTGCACTTTATAAAAGATAAATTTACTACTAGAGATGTTTTTTTGGAAAACATTTAAATAAAATAACAAATTTCTGATATCTTTACAAAAGAAATGCTAAAATAAAGGTTTATTTAATTGAGGTTGTAACTTCATGTCCAGCGTCCTCCCATGTATTCCTAAAACTCCTAATGAATAACCCTCAACATGATTTGGATTATGATAAAAAATTGGGAGAAATATTAACAACTTTGTACTTTGTAAGAATTTTTTACTTATATTTCTTTTGTGAATCTAAAACTATGGTTATCATATAATGTGGGAGAGAAAAATAGAAGTGAGATAAAAATAAAGTGAGAAAATAAAGAATGGGGGAGATAAAAAGAAAGTGTGAAAAGAAAAGTGAGGAGATTTTATCTTTACATGGATAAAAAACTTCTTTCCACCAAGGGATGGAATTACTTCAAAAAATATTACTTTATTCAGTAGTGTGGTGTCAAGACACTCTCTTTCTAGAAAGTCTTTGTTTTGATAAAAGTCATAAAACTTGATTTTTTTACAAAAGTTGATTTGTGAAAAAACGTATGAGTTGGAAAAGTTGTTAGAAAGGGTATCCAACAAATCCAAATGGGGATATTGAAGAACCTTTATAGATAAATGGTTGTAAACAAGGTTTTTGTGTTTATTTAAAACTATCCTTTTTTATTGAAGAATGTTTTTATTATTCAGGAATTGGACCCAGTCCATCATAATGAGGTTGTTTTTTAGACACAAGTTTCCAGACCTTGGTTTCATATTTAACTACAATAGACATAGAAGAAGTTAGGAAGCTGAAGTTGGTGATCATATCATTTATCTTATTCAGGTCCATCGATATGAAAATTGAAAATAATTGGATTAAAAGAGAATCAGGGGAAAATTTTATTGTTTTTTGGAAGTATATCTTTTTTGTAATCAGATAAATAATGATGTTTATGAATATTTTTTGAAAGAAAAATGTGAATTCAAGAGTTAAAAAGTTTTCACACTTTCTAAAACAAAATCAGATTATGTTTTTCTAATCAATAAATTATCACAAATCATGAAAAAAATTAAGATAAAATCCTTTTAAGAAATAGTGGAGAGGTTTGAATATTTTCATAGTTGAAAAATGATATTTCCATCATAATAAGAATTACATCATAATGAGCTGATAAAGAAAAATATGTTTCTGAGCCTGAGGAAGAAATGAATCATATAGGGAAAATCATACTGAGATTTTAATACTCTGATTTTTGTACTAAGATTTTCATACTGGGAAAATTATTCCAGGATCCAGCATCACTTTATTGAAAAAATCGGATCCAGCATCATTTAATTGAGAAAATAGGATCCAACCAAATTGGACCGAGGATTTGGACTATGTAATTGTGGATTAGTTTCAAAAAAGTCTTAATTCTTTTGGTTGGATTAATTTTTTTATTAGAAAACATTGTAAACTAATGGGATTTAGTATAATTATTCGTATTGGGAGATAGAAGGTGTATAATGGTATTTGGAACAAGTTTTATTCAATTCATCTTATTAGTGTATTTTAATAGACCCACGAGAGTGTCTATGGAAAGCATGTAGGTTCTCACACTGAGGCCGAACCTTGTAAATCTTGTGTGATTTACTTGATTTTCTACTATTTCATGCATGAGTATTTACTAAAATATTATAAGGACATAAATATTAATAGGTTTCAGGGGTTATGTTTTGAAAATAATTGAAACTTATAAAAGTTAACAACTGATTTGACCCCCCCCCCTTCTCAATTGTTATTCAATCCTTTGGAATGTCAGTTATAAAACCACTGTTGTGATATTAAGGGTTATATTAATACATAATAGAACATTTTCAAGTACTTAAAATTATATCCCAAGATCACCCATGTATGTAAATATGAAAACATGAAAAACTGGAATGATGAACTTATATAAAAGCATACCTTTCACCATAGTAGCCACTGAATCATCTTTGAGGACCATTGAATATGCATAATTATGATCATTGGAGTGATATAAAAAAATATTCCTACCTATAGAGGTATTCATGGGATGATTATATCGCACATGGTATATGTGGGAGTTTTCTTCTTTCGAAACATGCTAGTGCCTCAAGCACAAAGAAAGAAGAAGATAAAATCATAGGGTTAGGGAGCCTCGGCAAGGAACCTACACATTCAAATCTATCCCACATCCATCAAATATTAGTGGTATATATAATGACTTGAGGATGCTTCTTGGTGATGAATAAATTAACCAATGAGTTACAATGCATGAGTAAATTCCTTGGATTATACATGAATCATATGCATGTACTCAACACCATTATATTACAACTATTACAATAACTGAGTGATAATTATAAGTGTAAAATTTCATCTAAGTATTTATATGTTAATGATAGGGTGTTGGTTGTATGTAATAGCCTTTCCAAATGAATCTTGGCATATGATTCATGGAAATGGTAGTGGTATATAATCACATTACATACTTTATACAACACCCCAATTGTAGGTTATGATTGCATGAAATGTCATGGGAAGTGGAATGAAATGTCATTTCATGCCATGCCCTACAACTTCCCTTATTGTTCCATATGATTAAAAGGGTAGATAGCATTAAATCACATATTTCATGTTCGTTTTCAATATTTCAATTGTAAAATATGGTATCATATTGTATCACATATAATTAAAAGGCTATATGGTATACTAAGGCATACCAACACCTTTAGTGTTGAGTCTTGTTGGTGATTTCCTAATGAGTTTGCATATGATCACACCTTGAATAGACACTTTGATGGACATATAGATTCTTTTGATTCTTTTTAGGTACCTCATTACCAGTGGGATTTTTGTGGCTCTTTTGGTCTTCAATATCATGGGAACCGGATCCCAATTGGGTCTGGAGACCAGGTGGAGTCTCTTAGAGGTTTTGGTGGATGTGTGGAACAAATGTAAATGAATTGTCCATAGTTATTTTTGTATGTTTTCCACATATGAAACCATCTAGTTTTGGTATTTGGGTTGTGTTTGGGTTTCCTTATATATGCATATCTTTTTATGGTCTATTTCACTTACTTTATGTACTTTATGTGGGTTATTTCTGGTTTGACATGTATGCATGTTTCATATAGTTTTTTCATCATTAATTATACATGTTTCTCGATAAACATATACACTGATGGTGGGTAATCATGTTTCTAGTCAGTATACCTAACGACTCCAAGGGTTATGCCAAAAGTATGGCAGGTCACTTGTTTTATTTTCTTTTGATTTTTATAATGGAAAACCATATCTTACATGTGTGTATTCAACCCTTGATGTTTATTCGAAACTTTGGCAATAAAGAGGAATTCTTGAGGTGTTGTGATGATGTGATCTGAGTAAAGACCGGGTATCTAGGTTATGTACATTAAAAATGGTTTTATAGCATCATTAAGGGATCTTGGGTCTTGGATTAAGAGTATCCAGGATATAGGACAGTTGGAACATCATAAGTAATCCATAAATATTCCTAGTCAGTATAGTTATGTTAAAATATTACGTTATTGGGGGTGTCTAAGTGTGTAGTTAAGGCACTATAATTTCGAGTGTGGTATGGTTCCAAGTCATTCAAAATGTAATTTGGGATGAACTTGAGATAGAGATTATAGGGATCAATCTAGAGCAAATCCATGCGCCATTTCATGCATCATATAGTCTAGTGGCACAATAGTACATGTGTATTCCATTTATATTTTTATAATTGTATATGTGAATAGCCTTAATTAATTAAATAATAGATAATAAAGTAAACATTTTTTCCTATATACATTATTATCTCATATCTAGCTGATAAAATTCATTCACATATAAACTTGCATTATGATAAATTATTTAATCTCTGCTAATAAAGTATTATATAATTTCAACATAATTTATATTTTTTAAGCATGCTACTTATTTCTTGAATAGGTTTTATTTCCAATCATACTATTTATTCCTTGTTTAAAAATATTGTGATAGAATTGTTTTATGATTGGTATATGAACATACTAGTTGTCCTATGATTAGTATTTATTTTTTGAGAATTCTATATGTTTTTTTATATATAAATCCATTGTGTGAACTTTCTTGATTGATTCTATTGAACATGTTATCTATTTTTACCTTTTTGTGTCCTCAAATCAAGAATTTTTTTATAACTTTGTGTTTAAAATGTAAAAGGGGTTTTGAATAGTGATGATTAGACATATAGGATTATATTTTGGTAAAAAAAAATTGGGAAGTGTTTTCTTAAATTGAACTTGTAAATCAGAAGCTTTTGGGGATATGAAGTGTTTTAGGAAAATGTTACTTTTTGTAAAGTAATAATGAGATGGTGTTTTTGAAATTTCCTTTTTTAATCTTGATTAGTTTTGTAAAATTTTATGTTATGATAAATGGATATGAAATTATATTTTAAAATGGAATGTAATTTCTCATAAACCCATGTTTATAAGGTAGTAATTTGATTAACTAGAATGTTGTGGCAAGTCATGCATAGGTTAAGCATGGATAATTCTTATGATTGAAAGCATCATGGAAGTAGAGGCAGTTTAATCAGTGATGTTTTGTGGTTATGGGAATCATATTAAAACTTTGACATTAGGGTTTTGAGGTATATGATGGTTTGAATGGACTAGGGAGGTTTTGTATTGGAATTTGGGTAACTATTTAGAATGTATCATAATACTTATAGTGAGATTTTCCTTTATGTGTTAAAAATATATTGATTTGGGATGTCATTAATTAGAGAAATGATGAGGATTTTGTTTGTGATTTCATGTGCTGGTAGTTATCATTCCTTGAGAAAATTAGAATATTATGGTGTTTAGTGATTGGGGTCAGATTTATAAGTTCCATATCAGAAGCATGGTGATTATTTGCTATAGAAATTAGTGGTTTGACCAAAAATTTATAGCTTGGTAATGTAGTGGATTTTGGGATGATAATTCCATCTTGCTGCTCAGGGGAATCAGTAATTTGGATGAATGGCCAGTTCATCTTTTCAAGGATGGAAATTTTTATGGTGGGGATGTTTTAATGTCTTGTTCTCTTGATGAATTAAGTAAATAAGGCTTTTGGGTTTACTAAAAACTTAGGTGATGTAAATATATTCACATTTGAAATTTTTTATTTGGGATGAGAAGTTTATTTTCATTTTGGGTTTCAAGTTTGGATTCAGAAGTTTTTGGATTAAATTATAGGTTTTTCCATTTGTGGTTTGATGATTAGTAGGTAGTTAATAGGTTCAGGTCAGCCTATAGGTGGTGGCATCATCAGTCTTAAGATTACAGGTGGAACTTGGAACTCAGTGTGGGGTACCAGGTACACGATGTGGCTAGAAAAATAGGGGTAATTTTAGGGATTCATCAGGCACCTAATGGGACTATAACAGGTGCCTGGTAGGATCAGGCCAGATATTTCATTTAGGGGGGGGGGATTTTTTTGTCATAACTCATCCCTTTCACCCCCATTTAATTCCCCTTCAAGTTATTCTTATTCCCAATGGTTGTGAACCTCTCCATGGATCCTCCTTGGGTTCTTCTCCTCCCACTTTAACCCCCTATAATCCATGGATTCTAATAATGGTTTTTCATATGGGATTTAAGGTAATATATCCCCTATTGTCTTTTATCCCTCATTATTTATTCTCCTCAATTTATTTATATCCTTATAAGGGATTTGATGTTTTTATTTCACCAAATAATGGTGAAATCACATCTTGACCTAGGGATTCCTCCTACCTTATCTAATGAAATCCCTGATGAGTTATTTGCCTTATATTTTTTATTGCTTCTATGTGAAACGATATGGTCTAACTAGGGTTTTTCTTGATTTTCATGTTGGGAATGGATAATGGTTAAGTGGATTTAATTAGATATTAGTCTTGTTATGTCTTGTAGTTTTTTGGAGTGGTTCTCTTATAATTTTTTTGAGGTTAAGTAGTTCTTTGACTATGGTGGACATTTATTTTGGTTTTATGATTTAGAGAATTTTATATAGTGAATTTTAGGGGTTGTTTGGTATCCCTATAGTGAATATTAAATATCATAGGTTGTTTAATACTAATTTAGCTAAGTTAGGGGGCTCTCAAATCTTTAGTGAATTTTCAAGCTATGTCTGGGATATGTATGTTGCTTATGTTCCAAAATTAATTATAAACCCTACTCATTATTTTTGAAAGTTAAGAATGAATAGTTTTAAGTGGTAATTTTATATAACATGTTAAAGGGTTTTCAAAGGTGGTTGGGTGTGAAATTGTGTGATGGTTTTATGTAAAAAAAATTATTTAAAATTTCAATTTCAAACCTTGTGCTAAGTTGGATAAGATAAAGACTTGTCTGTGTCGGCTAAACTTTTTCTCAAGGAAGGTTATCTTTGGAATTATTTCACGATGTTTTTCAAGCATGTATTGTTGTTGTATTTATAAGGTTATATAAACTTAGGAACTCTTTTATATCTTTTTTATCTAATTTCATGACTTATTTTATATGATTACGTGCCTAGAAATATTATAGGATGATATTTGGGTGACAATACCTAAATAGAATCATTCAAAATATGCATGATTCCATTTAATTCTTGAATATGGTATAGATTTAATAATTAATGCATGAGTAAATCAACCTTGTTCCACCTAGGATTAACATTACATTCCTTGAACATGTTTTACTAAACATACCATTTATTCCTACTATAACCAGAATGAGTTAAAACTCAACTATCCAAACTTAACCCTGGTTAAGAGTTATATATGTGGCATGGTGACAATTGTTCTAGTTTGGTGGAAGGAAATGATATGGTTACTACCCATATTTGGTTTCCTAAAATATTTTGTTACCTAAACAAAAAGATAATTTATTCAGATAAAAAATCATTTTTTTTCAAAAATTATTAATATTTTGAAAAAAAATCATTCAAATCCTTTAACTGGTAAGGTGACGTCACAGAACCACATTTTTTTATAACCCTTAAACTCTTCTTCATTTTAAATAAAGAAACGTTTTTAATGAAAATTATGAATACCTTTATTTATATGATAAATGATTGAAGTGTAATATTTTCATTAATTATAGATGAATTTCTTTAAAATCACTCTTTTCCTAAATTAAGTTTTAAGGATGGAAAATATCTCATGAAAGGAACTTTGCTTTTTAATCAATGTTTTAACTCATATTCCATATTACATTTTGACCTTTATTTGGAATACATTGAGTATGTATTGGTTATGACCAATACTATACTTCTTCACTCACTATGGTTATCATTAATGCACACTTGAAGCTCCCTTTACATGCTTAGTATCTCATTTGTCAAGGAGTTAATGGATCAGGGGATATCATCTTTTCCACAAGTTATGTTGATATGAATTGTTATTAAGACACTCTAAGGGGAATGTTATTCCATAACATGTTACTTGTTTGGACTATAGTTCGTATTCTTGTTTGGTATTCATGATGTATCAATCTTGGAGTGTGAATGTTGTGTGCCATTATTATATATATCTTGGATTTTTTATGTTGACATGATGGTTAATGTGTTATAAAGAAACATGTTTATCTTTTGATATACCAAGCATGATGTTGTTTTAATTATAATGTTTCCATGAACAAGATTTCTCCCTTAATAGATGGAGATCATACTTGAAGGAGTATGTATATATATTATTTTTATATAAATTGTAATCACATATTTCATTCTATGGAATTAGGGGTTGAATGGAATGGGTATTAAACCCTGGCTATTTTTTACCCCTCCCCCCTTTCTGCAGGATAAGAACTTCGACATTGTATGCACCTCCCGCTTTCTAGGAGACAATTTTTATACCCTGAATCTTGTTATTCATTAGGAGGGTCATAATGGTTTCCCTATATATGTTATATCAAGTTTCTAGCGCTATGTGTTAAATAGGTATGTTAGGTATAGACCCTCTCAGTACAGGGAGATAGTTTGTTGAAACTTTTAATTCATATGCCAGACTCATATTTATCATCATTATTATTTCCATGTTACGAATGTTGATTTCCAATAAGCCATTTTACTATGTATTAATGTAAATGTGTGGACATGTTCATGCATACACCTAGTTATCCACTATTACTTTAACGCACATTTGTGGTTCCCCACCAAGTATGTACATGCCCACACCTTTCATGGACACTTAGGTTGACATGAAACTACATTTGCTACATTTTTATTACCTTGTTAGTGGTGGGATGTCCATGGATCATTGGGTCTTGGGAATAATTTTAGTTATATCCTCATTGATTTTGGGTCTTGGGTGGAGTCTCTTGGATTTTATGGTGGACATGTAGAGTGAATGCACAAGGGTTGTCCGTAGTTGTTTTTATGGGGGTTCCACATACATAACCTCTCCTTTTTGGTCCTAGGGTAGTATTTGGGTTTCTTTATATTTAAATTGTATATTATGGCCTGTTTATCTCACCTTGTACATTTTATGTGAGTTTTTTTAAGTTTTACATACATGCACGTTTCATATAGTTGTTGTATCATTTACCATCCACATGGCTTGATGAAAAAATACATCAATGGAAACTAACTCTGTTTTTTGTTAGTATGTTAGAAGACATGAAGGGTCATTCCAGGTTTTTGTGGCATATGTTTTATGTTTTCTTTTGATTTAAAAGTGGAAATCATCTCCCATATGTGTGTATTCATCCCTTGTTGTTTATACCACCAACTAGAAATTAGGAGGTTTGCTTGATGTGTTGTGGAAATGTGATTTGTTCACTGACAGGGTATTCGGGTCATAAACATTACAATTATACATTGATGGGGTAGTTGTATATGCAAGAAGTGTGTTTTATGCTATCGGGAGGGATCTAGAGGGTGTGATAGGTGTTTTAATGAAGGAAATAGAGGGAATTCCAATTCCCATCAAGAGGGGGCCAAACGGCATGCCGGATATAGTATGTGAGGCATCAGCTAGAAAAGTTAATGATGTTTGGATGGCAGGCAGACCATCAATCATCAATTGACTGTTTCCACTGAAACATTTTCTCCAAAAAACTCTTTTAATTAAAACAAGTAAAAACAATGTCAAATAATATATTATAAAAACAATTATAACATTTACATTATTAAAATTTTATAGTTAATGCATAAAAATAAATTTAAATACAATAACAGATGCATCGTACTGAAAATAAATAATATAATGCATAAGTTAGTGTTGTGGAAATGCCAGAGTAACAGTGATGAATGATCTTCGAAATAAGTGCAAAAGGGATAAAAATATAAAGTGGATAATAAGAATAAGAAAATGGGACACAATGATTTATGTGGTTTGGGAATAATCTTTATGGTCATATAGAGGTAGGATCATTTCACTAAAATCAAGATAAAATATTATAGAGTACAGTCTCAATCTAAAACCCTAACTTGGAACGATCTCATAAAGAAGAAATTCCAACAAATCCACTAGCTGCATGGAAAGTCCACTATGTTGTAGTAACCAATGGAAATAAGTTCATGGAGCAACAATAACACTGTCACTAAAGTCCAAGCTATTATAGTTCCATGTTGACCAAGTCTTCACTACTACAATGCCTTGTCGGTGTCTCTAGTCAGCTCTGCTATAGTGATTCAACAATGCTACAATGCCCAAAAATTTAGGTTGGGGGCCTTTGGCCTCTAGACCCCGAAGCACAGGTGAAATGCCTCTTGTAACCCCCAACGACATAACCACAGAGGTTGGACCATGCGAGTTACGGCTTGGTGTGAAGTAGGGGTTTCCAGTAGTTGTCCCAACTTCATCCAAGGATTGGGCTACACCAGTCTAATACTTAGTTGATAAGCTAACAAATTACTAAAAACAATACTGATTTTCTCCTCAAATGGTCATATCAGTATGGTTGAAATATTAAAAAAATAGTTATATTAAATTATCCATGAATTTCTATTTTTTATCCATAATTCACTAGAGGAATACATACAATATTGTTTCCAAAACAATTGAAAGTAAACAAGAAGACAAAACGAGTTTTGGGTATGTTATAAATAAAACATTGTGTATTTCACAAAAAAATTGACAATCCAATAGTATATTTTAACTATGAATAATATATGAAATTTGATGAATTTATTTGAAAATTAATGGAACACTTGAGTTATATTGAGATGCACAAAGCATAATTTTTCACATAGAGCATAAGCACTGATCATATATTCTTTCTTAAAAAACAGGTATTTTTATATCACTTTGGAAGAGAGATAACATAATTTTTTGACAAATATTATTTACTATAGTTATAAAAATAATATGAGTTGAATATTTCATACAATGATGGAGTGTTGAAGAAATTTTGAAGTCACAAAACATAAAATGTAACTATCATAAAACATTTGATAGAAATATAAATAACATTTTTTCATTTACAAAAAAATATAAGTGTAAAACATCGATAAAGAGTGTTTAATTGAAAGAATGTTTTAGCATGATGTTTACATCAATAATATAATGAATATAGCACATAATACTTTATAAAACATATAGTTGGAATTTAAATAACTCACTTTTGAATCACACATATCATTTATTTTATATTGAGTTTAGGTTAGTGGATGACAAAAAACATAAAAGCTATATTATACATAATGTTTTTGAATGTAGATCTCTCAAATAAAATACATAAACCACATTTTTTATCACAAAATATATTTTTAGAAAGTAAATAACATATTTTCTCAATGTATATAAAATTTTTATAATGAAATTATTTCAACATGTTATCACTAAATTCATGGTCTTAAATGTTTTATGTGATCATCATGATGTTTATTGAATATAATAGTTATTATTGGATGATTTTGAGCATCGACAAACTTATGGATTATATGACGAAGGTTTATAGAACATTCTTATATAGAATCTAATTAAACATGGTTAATACCAATTAAAATCATAGAACGTAACAAAAATTGTGAGTTTAATCATAATTCATGAGCTTTGTATATAAAGAATTATATTCTAAAACACTTGGAATATAGAAAAAAATTATCTGAAAACATTTACTATTATAATATGATTTACAATTTCAATTTTAATAGTTGAAAAGGTATTGGTGACTTATATCAAACACAAATCCTTAACATGTAAGAAATGCCCATGAGTAAAGGAAACCTGGGTAAACCATTTTTCTAGACTAAATATTTGAGGTACCTTAAAGAAAACATTTTTATTAAATGGAATTTATTTATGATTTTAGTATAAATATGTTGTGTGTAGAATCATAGATTACTTAAAAATATAATGAATATTATTGAATAATCAGAAAAAAAAACATTTTAAGTAAGAAGAACATTTAACAAGAAAGATCAGAGTACTTGGATTTTACTTTTGGAATTTCTAACACAATAAGAATAAAATATATCATTTTCATAAGGATGTATAAAAGATGATTGAGAACTACAAGAAAATAGTAGATTAGCTGCAGTTTTTTAGAGAGGGGTATGAAAAACCCCCTATAATTTTTTTACCATTGTTTTTTATATTTGGTTTGATTTTAGAGGCGGTTATGTCAAAACCACCCCTAATTTAATAATTGGTATCGCTATATATTCAGTTGGATTTTAAATGACCTATATATATATAACATTCATTTGGATATATACATATATAATTTATTTTTTAAAAAAAAATAATTGGGGTTCACAACCCCCTCTAGTTTAAGATATTATAGGGGTTCATGAACCACTTTTAAACCATTATATTAGAGGGGGTTATGAACCTCTTCTAATTTAAGACATCAGATGGGGTTTTGAATCCCTTCTAATTTAAGAAATTAGAGTGGATTTTGAACCCCCTTCGTCTAATTTAAGAAATTAAAGGGGGTATTGAACCCCTTAATTTAATTTAAGAAATTAGAGGGGGGTTTGAACCCCTTTTAATATAAGAAATTAGAGAGGGTTTGGAACCCCCTCTAATTGATAATAGTAGAGAGAGTTTTGAACCCCCTCTAATTCAAAAAATTTTATGGGGTTCATGAACCACCACTAATCCCTTTAGTTATAGGGGGTTTTAAATCCCCTCTAAATATTTATTTATTTTTTAAAATATATCTCATATAAATTCAAATTTTATAATATATGTGTGTGTGTGTGTTACATAAACAAGTTATACAAATGTATTTAAATGCATTATAAACACACATATATATAAGGGCATTATATAAATACTTATGCATATAAACAATAATGTAGAAATATATAAATATTGGTATACATAATATAAATGTAATTATAAATATATTTATTCAAATTTATAAAATTTATATATGGTTATATAAATACTATACATTTATATTATGATTAATATTATACATATATTTTATTAAAACATTTTATTCTATATTTTGTATAAATTCATTTATATTATATTATAAATATTTAATTATATATATATTTATATATATTATATAATTGTTTATATATATTGCAATATACTATATTAATTATAAATTAATTTAGTAAATTTATATATCATTTAATTATATTATATATTTCCAATGATATGAATATATTTAGTTTTGTGTGTTTGTATATATATTATTTGATATAAATGTATATAATCATGTACATAAATATATAATATAAATGTATTTAATATAATATATTTATAATATAAATCAAAAAATATATAAATGTATAGTATTTATAAAACTAACATATAATTTTTTTAGTTAAAAAAATGTGATAATAATAATTAAAAATATTATTATAGCACATACATGTACATATATACAAATATTTAAAAAATATTATATATATATATATATATATTATAATTATTTTATATCAATAAATATTATATAAATCACTACTGGAAAGAGGGTCTAACCCAACAGAGCTATACCCACAGTTTATAAAAACTGTGGGTATAACTGGATTCAGATTTGTCTATACCCATGGTTTTGGGTAAAACATGGGTATAGGATATCAATACCAATAGTTTTTACTTAACCATTAGTATAGAGAGGCGATTTATTCCGCCTCTCCCCAGTCCCCCCACCAGTTCCCTTTCCCTCCCCCCATGTTTCCCTCACCTGACACCCCTTCTCCTCCTCCATTCAACGACAGACATCCCCACCCCTCCTCCTCCAGTCAGAGCGCATCCCCTCTCCTCTTCCTCCTCGGGTCAAGCATCCCCTCCCAGGTCACACATCCCCCCTAGGTCGATCTTTCCCTCACCCTACGCACATCCCCTTTAGGTCTAGGATTCCATCTATCGTAAATAAAGTGAGAAGTCAGTTATTGATTTTTAGTGTTGTTTATAGAGATTATATGTATTTCACTAATTAAGGTTGGACTATGGATAATAAATCTTGAGTCGAATGATTTTATACAGGGTTCAGGTATGTTTTTTGGTAATATGTGAACATTTAATTACTTAATTTTTTTCTATAGGTTTAAATATGATTTTCATATATAAGAAAAAATGGAATAAAGAAAAAGTATTTGGGAAGATTCCTTATATTTATATGATTGTAAGTGGGAATTTAAGTTTTAGGAAGAAAGAATTTGATGGTTCATAACACACCAACATGTGTCTTTTATTTTTTATGGGTTTTGGTCCTATTATAATTTCTTTTTATCCTATACTATTCTTCCTTTATTCTTTCTTTGGTTAAATCTTCCTCCTAGAACCCTAATTCATTGTCCCATTTAGGGATTTGGGTCATGATGGTTCTAATCTTTGGTTTTAGTCTATTTTGTCTTATAGAGGATATCTTATTGCTAATTCATATGGTCTCCATTGAATATGAAACATTTTAGATTAGTTTTTTCTTCTTCCAAGTAGTTTTTTCTCGGAAATTACTTCATTTTAGAATTCAATATTTTATAGATCTTTTTAAATCTCATTTTATTGAAATTTTGAATATATGTGATATCCATGTTATGTCATTAAGAAATATATAATAAATTTGAGCTATCATAATGGTTTTTCCTTTTAAATTATATTTTATTGGATTAATATGGAATTTTTTTATATGTTAATTATTTTTGAAAAAAATTGAGGCTATATGAGATGGTTTTGATAATGTGTGTTAGATTTTGATCCAATTTGTGTTTTGAGAGTGTGAAAAAATTATTTAAAGATAGAATTTTGTTCATAATGAGGTTTTGACCATGACATGGTTTTAAAGGGGATTATTTGATTATTTAAAATGTTTATTTGAAAATGTTTTGTTGTTATGCCCGTTGTGAAAATTTCATTTATGACTCTTCAAAATGTTTTTGGTAGAAATAGAGTTCCATTGGATATTTTTTTGGATTTCAAATAGGAAGACCCATGTTTTAAAGGGTGGATATGAAATATAAGTGATGTTTTTGGTTTCATTTGATTTCTAAAAGATGTTTAAAGTACTGTTTTTAATAAATGGAAATTTATTATAATTTTAATCCATGTGTTATGGTTTTATATCAATTTTTACTTTAGAATGAGTTTCATTAAATTATTGTGTGGCCCTCTTGATTCCCCCTTGTTTCATGTTCCCCCTTGTGAGATTTTTTAACACTCTGTTATTATTGTTGATCCCCTTGTGAGGGAATGTTCTTATTTATTCCATTAATGCATTATGTGTTTTCTGATATTCATTATAAGGGTGTTGGATGTGAGGTAAAGTTGTTACTTTTTTATTTTTTATTGATCTTGTCTTGGGTTTTCACTCACCTCACTTTGTTATTAGTCATGGAAACATGGGTACTACTTCAGAGTTTTACTCTTATGTTAACTAGTTAGTTCACAAGTAACTAGTGTCCCTCAAATAATGATAGGTTTTTGGGATAGGAGGGGATGTAATTTCAATGAGGATTTTGTGGGATATTTTTATGGACTGTGAATTGGACTTAAAACATGTCTGATGTTGGTCCGCATAAAATTTATAAAATTAGATGCATCCCACATTTGATTCCTATGGTAGATCCCACAATACATTCATTCATTGTTATAGGTTTAATATAGGGTATTCACATAAATTTATTAATTGTATATTTCCCATACTAATATTTTTATTGTTCCTTTATCTTATTTTCATAAGTTTCATACCTTTGGAATTGTGGTTCTTGATTGTTTGTAAAGTTGACCATTCATGTTTGGGGTCATTTTATTTTTAATAGCTTTAATATATGCTTCAAAACTCATTTTAATTTTAGAGTATCATATGTGGGTTTAAAAAAAATTAAAGGGACATTCATATTTGAAATGGCTTAGGTTGATATAACATTTTTTAATTGTTTCTTTTTTCTTTGAAGAAACAAATAGAATGTTTTAAAAGAAGATTATATGCTTGATATTGGAATTTACTTGTATATGTTTGAAATCATACTTCCTAGTTATATGTGTAGTGTTTGTTGTATGAAATTGCCATTCAATTGTTGTTTTATATCAATATTCTTTAATAATAATTAACTCATTTTAATTAATTTGTGAAACATTAGTTCATGAAGATTAAAACTATTGAACCGACAACATGAGATAAGATGTGAATCCTGTGAATGGATCATATAATTTATGTGATTATAATCTCCTTTACTCAATAATAATCATAAATTTGAGATGTTAATAATTTCAATACATTAAACATTATCTAATTTAGTGATATGTTACACATATTGAGAAATAATGAAGTTATCTCTTATTAAGAATCATGAATAGGTGATCACATGCTACTCATTTCATCTTGGTGGATAGAAAAGTATAATCTTATATATTCTAGAGAATATTGTATGGAGTAACTGGTTGGCATTATATTGGATAATCTATTATTGTCGCATCTTACCAGTCATAGTAAGGAGTTTTCTAGTTATGAGACTAAAGAATGTAATAATATTGTGTCCCTATTTTATTAATTTTACTACATCCGGGTAAGGTTAAATTTATTAAAAATAGATTAGATCCTAATATTTCTATAATGGTCAATGAAAATATAATGAAAAATTTATAAAAATATCAACTTATTCAACCCCCACCTTTTCAATGGTGAAACACCTCTATTGGCTCCTAAAATCATACCAAGTCACCCCACTACCATACTATACATGGTTAGAGTTTAATATATGGATTTTTATGCTTATAAAAAAATTATATTTTCTAATTGTATGAGGTACTATATATCCCTTCATAACAAGCCACTTGGTTCACATTTTAGTTATTGATGTGATTTTAGGAGGAATTCATGACCCAATAATGGATCATTAAAAAATAACTCCATTAGATTAACAAATATGAAAATTAATATGTTTATGTTTTAAAGCATCTAAAAAAGGGATTTTATGTTAGATTCTAGCTAGATATGGGATGATAACATTATCATGGTATAGTTCAAATATAATTACACATACCACTCTATCATAGACATGGAACCTTCCTTTTCCTATTATGGTTTACTTTGTTGATCATCCCTTTATAGGATAGTGGTAATAATTTTTTCTCTGATACTGAAAGGGTTGAAATTGGTGACAAAAAATAAGGTACTTGAAATAAAAATGTGAATTATATTTAACTATTAAGTTTTTATGTTCTAATAGTTTTATTTTTTATAGTACATATCTCTTTTTTAATTATGGTTTACATTGTTTATTGGAAGATAACTTTTTTTCTTGTTATAGAATGGATAGAAGCTGGATGTATCATACCGATCAGATTTCAACCACATTTCAAAATAATTTTGAAAATTTTATAGATTATTTATTTGAAAATGCTTTAGATAGATGTTGTATATAGTTTCTAGGGTATAAATGTGTTGGAAGACCATGGTTAAGCTGGGAAAAAGTTAGCTACCATATAATGAAATTTGGATTTCAAACAAACTATTATGTTTTGTATCACCATGGAAATACAATTCAATGTTCTACTATTCATGAACAAAATGAAATAAGTTCCATGGAGAATTTGATATTTGATCAGTTTCTATTTGTGCATCGTCCCGAGAGGGATAGTATGCTAGTGCAAGAAGACAATGATATCAAAACACTTGAGGAAAATACTGAAGATGATGATGAGAGAGTGAAAATTTTATTGGATGATGCCAGAACACTAGTATATTAGGAATGTACTAAAATGACCAAGTTGGAATTTTTAATATGGTTATATCATGGTAAAACCATGTATGGAATTTCTAATAATTTCACTAATTATATTATTAAATTTTTGAAGGACTTGATTCCTAATGGTGTATATATTCCCTCAAATCATTACAAGGCATGGAAGTTAATTAAGAATCTTGGATCTGATACTAATAAATTTAATGCTTGTCCGAAAGATTGTAGTTTATTTTGGGAGGAAACAAAGGACCATAATGACTATAAATAATGTGGTACATCTCTATGGAAAAAAATATAGATGGAACACCATCTCTTGTAGTATAGAAAGTCATGTGGAACATTCCATCGATTCCTAGACTTCAAAATCTATCCATGTTTGAAAAAATCTCAATCAATATGAGATGGCATGATGCTGAGATAATTAAAGGTAATGATGAGTTGGTTCATCCTGCAGATGGATTAACATGGAGAACATTTTATGCACAATGTCCTGATTTTTCAGTCGAGGTGTGTAATGTCAGGTTGGGTCTATCCTGTAATGGTTTTAATCTGTTTGGTAAGATGCTTACTACTCACAGCACGTGGACAATTTTTATTCATGTTTATAATCTTCCTTTGTGGATGTATATGAGAAAATCCTTCACTTTCTTGAGTGTACTGATATCTAGACTTACTATCCTGGTAATGATATAGATGTTTACTTTCAGCCTTTAATAAGAGAGTTGAAACAACTTTGTTATTTGGGTGTGCAGACATTAGAGGCTTCTTCAAAGAATATGTTTCAGATGTTTATTTCCCTTCTATGGACCATAAATTATTTCCATGCTTATTAAATGATTTCTGGGTGGAGCACAAATAGAAAAATATCATGTCCTATTTGTATAAATAATACACGATTGAGAAGGACTAAATATCATTTTAGTTTCAGTTTCATGGGGCATCGACGATTCTTGCCAATGGATCATCGATACTGAATTAATAGTCAGAGGTTTGATAATACCGTTGACATTGAACAACCACCTCAACATATGTTAGGAAGTGATCTTCTTAATGAATTGAAATATTTTAGTTTTTCAATAGGGAAAGGTTAGTTGAAATCTAAAAAGAGGAAGAATGTTGACATTGAATCCATTTACAATTGGAAAAATAGGAGTATCTTTTTTGAGTTTCCATGTTGGTCTACCAATTTGTTATGTCATTTTTTATATGTAATTAATATCAAGAAAAATATATGTGAAATTTTGCTTTAAATTCTTATGAATATCAAGGGGAAGACCAAATATTACTTCTGATCTCATCAGGACTTATTGGATTGGTGTATTCGACCAGAACTGCATCCTGTGCGTATCGGTGAAAATAAATGGAATGTTCCTAGTGATTCTTATGTGATGACACCATCAGAGAAAGATCCATTTCTGGCAGTATTAAAGAATATCAAGGTTTCTGATGGCTATTCCATTAACATATCTAAATGAGTCAATAGCATATATGTGAAACAAAAATCCCTAAAACTGATTATTATCACATCCTTATTCAAGAATTGATTCCAATAACAATTTGGAATTTTATATACAATAATGTAAGGGTAACAGTGATTCACTTGTGCCATTTTTTGGAGACGTTTTTTCTAAAAGGTTATCCAAATTATTCTCGATAAAAATGCAGCAGGAGGAACCATTAAATTTATGTGAGATGAGAAAAAAATTCCTCCATCCCTTTTCACTCGCATGTTGCATTTAATAGTTCATCTTCCAACTGAAACGCTTCTTGGGGTACCAATTACTTTTTGGAGGATGTATACTACTAAAAGAAATATGTGCACAATAAAATCATATGTCCAAAAAAATAATTATCCTGAAGGTTTGACTGTGAGGGGTTATCTAGCTCAAGAATGTATGGATTTTTATTCAATATATTTTTCTGATGTGTTAATAAGACATAACCGGCCAATGAGAAATGAAGATGACTAGCATGGGTAAATTG
Source organism: Viscum album (assembly GCA_963277665.1). Taxonomy (NCBI): domain Eukaryota; kingdom Viridiplantae; phylum Streptophyta; class Magnoliopsida; order Santalales; family Viscaceae; genus Viscum; species Viscum album. Next base: position 1,465,626,988 of record OY728140.1, on the reverse strand, counting down.
AGCCTTCATTTCCATATCATCCCTAAATAAGAGGAATTTTTGGGTCTTATACATTGGCTACATTGAGCCTTGAAGAGTGGGAGATGGAACATCACATAGTCTTGTTTAACTATGGTCTGTTCGATGTCTATATCAATTAAGTAATTTGGATATTTATATGTTATCTCATATTATAAAATTTCAAATATACCTTAAACTTTTATTATCATTTTATGTAGGGAACATAAACAAATTATATGTAGAGCATTGATATTTTTCTTTGATAACGAGAGAGGATTTTCATAGCCTAGAGTTTCCTACTTGGTTAAAATAAAATGTATTACCATTACTTTAATTAGATTAAAATATATATATCTATTTAATTCTATTATTCATATATATTTTTGGTGTTGAGTTTATGTTTTGACTCTGTTTCTCAAGAATTGAGAGTTTTTTCCTTTGTTCCTAATTCTTTGGTTTGTGAATGAAAATCTTCAATAATCAATGGGTATAAATTTTTTACAACGGATCGAGTGGTGAAAATGAGAACACAACATGATGGCATTATGTTAACTGCTACAATAGATTGTTATGCCAGTGTATTAGATATTCGGCCTCCATATGAAGATGTGTATTATTATGGACTTGTTGAGAAAATATTTTTATTGGATTACTACTCTCAAGGTAGAGTAACTATTATGAAATGTAAATGGTCTGATTCAATGATATGATAGGGTACATTTATTGATGACTGTGGATTCAGAGTTATTGATATGGGTTGATTCTGGCATATCAATGAATTGTACATTTTGGTATTAAGGGATAAACAAGTGTTTTGTGTGAAAGGTCATATGAGACCTGATTATGGTGTCATTAATGATATAATCCCAAGATATATTTTTCATTATATTGGTGATGAAATTTCCACCATTGACGCCCCCATTGGTGTTGCCCAAAATATTTCATTTGATGAATCAAATTGTCCCATTGTGAGATTTGATATTAAACCTGATGTAGTGGTTAGTAATATATAGAAGCAACCATATATATTAAATGTTCATTCAGTTTACATTAAAATGAGTTTCTTAGGTTAATATTATTGTAATTGAATTAATTATGTTTTAGTTTAGAATGATATGTTTGTCTTTTGTATTTTATGATGTCGTTTCATTAAATTAGATTTATTTCAATGTAGAAAACTTGGTTTAAATCTTGATTTAAATATATATATATATATAACATGGTAATGTAATTTTAAAAACTATGTTAGTTATTTCCTTGTAATCATTTGTACAATTAATAATTAAAAGAAGTCAAATTGGTTTCTTTCATGAATTTTTGATAGATTTAAGTTGTATGAATGATTTGTAAAAACTATTTCTAAATAATTACATTTCATTATTATATAGATTATGCCAAATACTAGTGAAAGTTGAAGCAAGTGTCTATTTAATCCCAATCAACCAGAGCGTGAGCGTGTGTTTCCTCCTTCACTTTCAGTAGTGAGTATAATGATTGTAATGTTTTTCTTCTTCATTATATATAATTTCATGTTAATATTATTTATTAATTTTTTTAGGGACTTTAGTTCCACTGTATTTGACTCCTAATCCTATTAGCATGGGTATGAGTGGGGATTCTCCTAGACCTAGATTGAGCACCCGTTATACCCGTTTGCACACTGACCCACCAGCGAACACCCCTTCCACCTCACCTTTCCATACTCTCATTGAGTATTTAGGGATGATCTTATCCATGACTCCATAATCATCTTAGCTACCCTCTTATTCACATGCACTATCTTTTTCACCTTTAAGGATGGTCCCACTAATGCGTCTATCAACTCTTTTTCCTCTTCTTCCCATACGATGACTGCACCACCTCGACAGATGTTTTGACCTTTACCATATCCATATTTGATGATGTATCCCCTATCCTACTACCCATATGCTTCTATGTATACACCGCCTTTAATTCCTACCATCCAGCCAGCATCTGATGATTTTGTTTCATTAGCTTCCACTTCAATGCATGAAGGTTGTCCAAAGAATGCACTGGAAAAAACACTTCTAACAGAGGCTCCTGAGTCAGGATAACCCACAGATCCGGCATAGTCTATTGAGCATCCTGTAGAAGGTTTTTTTATTATAACAGTTTCAAATTATATCAGTTTATTTTTGTTACGTTGTACCGTGACATAATTATTATTTCCCCTATTTTTCTTATTCAGTGGGATCTTCTGCTAGGCGACGTGGGCACACCCAGATGAAGAAAACTTGGAATTTCGAGACACAGCTAATGGTGGATTACAGTCAACAAAATTAGATGGTAGGTCCAAACACAAAGTAGTGTAGAATTTTCAAGGCCACTTTTCCCAAGTATCACGATATCATTCCAGTGGAACCTGGTTCATGGAGATGTATCAGTAATGAGATCAAGGAAAAATCATGGGAGAAAATATGGGTAAGAAAAATTTATAAAGTCATATATATGTTATTTTTGTATTTAAATGAAATAACATGTTCATTGAAGATTAGGTTTAACTTTTCTGATGAAGAAACTGTTAAGACTGCAAGGTTGATGGATTTTGGGGAGTAATTACGCTAATACAAGCATGATTTGTATGTTGGTTAGAAGATCAGGGTTGTTACAAACTTAGAGTGTGTACCTACATTCCCCGGCTATCTAAAAAGTCAATATGAACAAAATTATTTCACATTAGAAGACTATTGAGTTTAAGATAATCTCAATATTTAATGGTTTGTATATAAAATTTAATTCTTATTACTTGTATTGGAATTTTTCTAGGAAGTTTCAGAGTATAACATAAATAATAAAGATTCAATGACATATCTATACACATTGGGGTGCATGACAATGGCCGATCATGAAAAAATCCATGTACTTTAACAGGATATTGTGATGTTATATAGGATGTTCTACTAAATATATTACTGAATAGACACAGGCCATATTTTTTCATTTCTCATATATGGTTCTAATCTATATTTTTTCATTTCTAATTTGTAGCAATTTGTATTGGGAATCAAGTGTCCTGTACCTCATGCCAAATTATTTTTCTTTAATATAAAGAAAAAGAACGGAAGTGTAGTAAATGCACAGACACAAGATAAAATTGAAAGTTTTTTTATTTATATTTTAATTATTTATACAAAATTCATAATTTAATATGTTTATAATTTCAACAGTCTTCCTTGGAGGTCCTAAATGGTAAGGAAGATGACAAATTTGATCCACATGATCATTTAAGTCAGATATTAGGTGATGATCACCTAAGGAGATAATGATTTCGACTAGGGAAAAACATAATATCCTCTAGGTATTGGTCTTCATCGGGATCCTCTGAAGACTCTCAGACCTCTAATCTGTAAATATTTTATGCTGAAGCAGTTGAGGAAAAGAAATTTTCTTTAGGGGAGAATTAAAGAAGTAAATTGATGACAGAGAATTTAATGAAAGCTATGAAAGTTTTGAGTTAGTCACTTCCATCATAGGTTTTTGCTATATTTGAATCATATATGGTGCAAATACTCTCTTTAAATTATGCATTGGGTGATGCCAATAAGAGTCATAGTGGGGATGAAGGTGGTGGCGATAGAGCTGTTGGTGGTGAGGATGTTGTTGATGCTACTGTTGGTGATGAGGTTGTTGATGATGTTGTTGCTACTGCTGATGATGATGATGGGGATGGGGATGTAGATGGGTTTTTTGGTGATAGGGGGATATTAAAATCCTCCATTTTTTACTTATTAGGGAGACTTGTGTATGTACTTTAAGAACTTGAATTGAATTCTTGTATGGATGAGAATGATTAATTTTTATCTAGTTCATATAAATAGTAAATGTTATGGATTTATTTTAATATTGTATTGGACATTATTTTTTCACTTATTTGAGTGCTTGATTCACAAATCATGTAAATTAAGAATATTCATCACCATGTAAAGGTATTTGTAGATAATTTTATAAGGGTGTGTATTGGTCTTTACAAAAGGGTGGTATTTAAACTAATGAATTCATGTAAGGGTGGAACCCTATGTGTGTAAGGGAAGTGGGTGTGGAAAGAATATAGGGTCTTTCACAATATACTTAATCGACACATCATGGTAAAAAATTAGGATGCATAGATAAGATTGTGGGGGTCTTTAAACGAAAAATAATGTACATGAATATGGTTATTTTCTTCTTAAGCGTTATGCATAAATTTCCCCATGAATTTACATAAATATAATATTAGAATCCTTAATCATGAATATGGGTAAATGGGTGAGTAGGTTATCATACTTCTATGTAAATGTATTTGTGATGTTCCTTGGATATAACCATATGGTGTAGTTTCCATATTCTTATTTATATAATGACAATTTCATTTATACACTATAATAGTTGGTGCTCAAATTACATGTGAAGTTAATTTATTTAACACATCACAAAGGATATTGATCAACTACATGAATGGGTTGAGCTACTATGGGTGAATTGAACTACCATGAGTGTAATGACTTGAATCATTACAGGTTGTAAAATTCTTAATGGAATTTGAAATTTCCATTTTTTAGATGGTTTTTTTGAGAATCGAGAGTCAAAACAATATTTTCAGAATTTGGAATCATTAAAATAATATTTTTGGGTGGGGTTTATAGACCACGAGGTGACTTGGGGGTTTCAGGAAGCATCAAAGAAAGGATGGGTAGTTAGCGTGTTTCAATAGTGATCTCATGTATTTTTGTATATTCCTCTTATTTGTTTAAACCCCCATTCATTGTCATCTCATTTCACTTGGTTTTATTTAGGTATTCGATGTCAATTCCACCAGAGCATCAAACAAAATGGATGGGGTTTCATACACCCTAATTAGAATTCATCCTAGGATGATGTCTGCATGTGATCGCTATCTGTTTTGGTAAGGTATGTCATAACTGTGAATTTTTTAAGAATTTTGGTTTCAATTAAACTAATTCAGTGAATGATAGAGTTTTTTGTTAGGGATTTTTCTCAGGTTGTTGTTGGGGTGTGTTGTGAACCCTTTGGTGAGGTCAGTCATGGTCTCATTGGTACAATGGTACTTTGTGAGTTTTTAGTGATTATTCCACATTGGTTTAAATTAAATAATTAATTAATATTATTTATAATTAATTATTTATGTCATTTGATCCAAGGTATGACCTCTACTGCGTGCTTAGATGGGGCATGGATGGGCTTGACCAAGGATTGATCAAGCTTGGAGATGGTGGTAACTCTTTGATAGAGGTAGGTGGTCCCTTTAATACAATGCCACAAATGTGATCATGCATGAGTTTCCTATTATATTAATGTTCCATAGGTTTAGGTTAAATATATATAGTAACCCCTCCCTCCCAACCTGCACCCCTCCCTCCCAACCTCCACCCCCCTCCTTCCCAACCTATACCCCCCTCCCAACCTTCACCCCCCCCCCTCCCAACCTGTTTCCCACCTCCCTCCCAACCTGCACCCCCTTCCTCCCAACCTGTTTCCCCCTCCCTCCTAACCTGCACCCCACCCCCTCACTTCTAACATGCATACCCCTCCCAAACTATAGACCCCTCCCAACCTGCACACCCCTTTCCCTCCCCCTCCCAAAATTCACCCCTCCATACATGCACCCCCTCCATCCCAAATTGCACCCCCCTCCATACATACACCCCTCCCTCCAAAATTCCACACCCCACCCACTCCAAACCTGAATCCCCCTCCCCATGTTGTCTACTAGATTTATTTAAAATTTTCAACTATTTTTTATCATTATTTCTATTTTCATGCAAAAAGGGCCTCGTTTTACCTTTATCTGTCATATTTGTTTTATCTCTTTTCATGAGAGTTATTATATATAGATAGCCACATGTGTTTATATAACACTCCTTATACATTTAACCTCATCTTCTCTCAGGTCCATGAATCTATTTTCCATTTTAACATATTTCTCTTCATTCTAACATTGTATTTCCCTTGTTATATATATTTTTTCCTTAATTTCTCCTTCACCACTTTTGATGTTTCATTGCCTTTCTTTATGTTAATGATTACCAAAAATAATATATCTTCTATTAATATTATACTTCTTATTCTATTTTCTTATTTTAGATGCTTTATAATGTTTTATATATTTTCTAAGCTCCATGGGCTCTATACACAAATGAATAGTGTATTTATTCCATTCATGGTGTCTTTGATTTTTCAAAGAAGAGGGGTTCTATTAGACTGACAATCTAGGTCATGCATTAATTAGTTCATGTAATCATAAATAGAAAAACCAAGCACTAACCAAAGTATATGCTTCATAATTTAATGTTAGTTATGTTTTGGTAAGAAAATTTTCATTTGTAATGTAGGTTCAACTTTGGTTTTTATAACACATTCTTGTAGTTTTCATTGTAATTCATGTTCAGTATTTGATGTGTATGGGGTGTTCTTTGATTCTTCCTAGTCTAATACATGGGTCTGATTAAAACATTCATTAATTCAATATGCATTTTTTGTTAACATGAAATATTAATATATGTGTTATGAATTCCATTTCTAATATACGATATGCATTCTGTTTTTAATATGCCATATGCAACGTGTTTATTATGAGTATATGAAACATGTGTTCTCTTCCTAATAAAAATTATTCATTTTATTATTATCAATGCATGGAATGTTCATTCATTTTTTCAGAATGTATAAAATATGGAATATGTAATTTTTATTTTGAATATATGAAATATAGAATAGAAATTATGAATATATGAAATATGGAACATGTGTCTTGTATATATGCAATATGAAATACACATATTATTTTGACAGGGAAATAAATGTGAACAAATATTAATTTTTTTAATTTTCATGTTTTGAATCATTATAGAGGATTTCATGAACTGAAAATCAATGATAATTTAGATGAGTGATGAATTTCAAATTTTATGTTCTCATACCTTCATCATCAAGGTTTTATTCTACCCTTTTTCATATATTTTTCTTTTCTGTAATTATTTTATTATCCTGTTCATGGGATGTTGATGATAAATTCCATAATTAATTGATTATTTTTTCAAGGATCCAAATAGTATTCTCACTCTGTTTGTTATCATTTTTTTTCAATGTGGTATCAAATTGTCTGTAATCATATAGTAATCCATCTATAAGTAAAATACTTTTTATTTATTTCTCTTTTACATTTTATGTTTGGTTTTTTACTGATCTTATTGATCTTTTGTCTCATAATAAAGATTATAGTGTTAATTTCATATTCTAGAAATTAAAAAGAGGCGGTGAAGATTTGTAATATAGTTTCATCTCTGTTTTGTCATCATACTTTGGTTAGTGCTAGGTTTACATATTTATTTTTGGAGAATATTAGGTTACAAAAGTTGGGAGGGGGGTACTATCATCCAACCATTCAAGGTAAAAAAAAATTGGGCTGTAGGATATTGTGTTTCCCATCTATAGTTTCCATCTATGCAGTTAAAGACTCTACAATTTTGAATTTCTCTTGAGATACCTCTACCTAGACCAACTCCTTTGAATGGGGATTGAGAAATACTTGACATGATTTTTCTTATTTACTATCATACTGTTTTTTAATCTATACAAGGTCTGTATGATTACCCCAACTAGGATGAGGTTATCATCTTGATGGTGTAAAGTAATGATCATGCTCAAATTTCTTTTTAAAAAGAGATACCTAGGACTCCACTGGATAGAAACTTGGCCACACAAGCCAACTGTAGGATGGTGAGTCCAGAACCCATAGTGGGGTTCTGTTTTGGACAATGGTTTATCCTATGGGACATCTACCCACTTGGAGGAACACCTCATATTGGGGATATATATAATGATTTCCTCAATACCTAAAACTTTTAGGAGGAATAGGAATATAGTTCCTTCTTTAGCTCAGGATATTCTTGTTATCGTGAGGGAGAGGCTGATGAAGGAGTCAAACCTATGTTTAATTATTTCATTAAAAGACTTGATAATCATTTTCCTCTTCCAGAGAAGACCATGACCAAATATCATACACCCTATTCACTATCTCTATTGATAATTTCAGGATAGTGAGGTATCTTATTTTTTCATTCTAAAGGGGAGTACACCTAATGAGGGTACATGGTGAATTCATGTGTATCAACAAGTCATTGTATAGTTGGATTTCTAACCATGTTTCTAAATTGACAGACCCTCCTAGTTAGAGATACATGTTTGGATATCCATGTTGGAACACTAGTGATAGGGGCCTGATTAATTGAAGGGATACATCTCAAGAAGTTCATACAAAACCATTCATATTTTTATTAACTCCTTGGACACTCCAATTTCTATTTGGATAGATATGTGAGAACTTCTGGTTTTATAAGTATTAATCCACCATCACAACTCAGAATTCCCAATTTTAAACTAGATTACTGAATGTCCCTAAGGTTTAGGAATCACTGCAAAACCTCATTGAGGTTTCTATTATATTAAATAACTACCACAGTTTTAATTTCATTTCATACACCACACCTTTTGTTCTTATTTTTGATGATGGTAGTGGTTCCCTCAACAATATTTCATAAAAATATCACATTAGGATGGGGATCTTGCAACTCACTTAGAAAAATTATTCATTTTTAATCTGTATTACCCTTATCAATTTTCTCTCATGTTTCATTGTACCCGTAGGGTTTATTTTCTACCCTTTTCTAGTGTTATAGGTGAATGGAACCCTGGACTCATTATTCAGTTTTAGTTAATTATGATGCATGATGATAATAATTCCAGAATTACCATTCCACCATCCGATGTTCCTACTCTCCTTTCTTGGGATTATTCCAAATCTAGGATAGAATCTTACTCATCTAGTATATTGATCTAACTAGTTTGCTGAGTAGAAAACATTATTCTTCATTAAAACCAGTTCCCTTTGTTATAGTGGAACTCATTTAATATTCTATAATCCCTCCGATAAAGAACTCCTATTATGAAAATGTCACTTATAATTAAATGGTTGACTATGTTGGGGAAGATATCCCCTATATTAAAATAGTCAGTGATTTATCAATTAGAGGTGGGCCAAAGAAAATTATTGGAACAGTTTCAGTAACTTAGACACCTTATTTATTTCCTTGTTGTCTAGGCTGGAATTTTCCTTAGAAAACATGACACCCAAATACCTCTCGATCTCCACACCTCATGAAATTTTTTCCTCTAAAATTGATTTCAAATGAAGGGATATAAAGGATTATCCTGAAACTATATTCATGTTTTAATTACCAAGACTCATTTGGAATAAATCTATAGTCAGGGGTAATACCTCTTCTTACTCTTTAGTAACTCAGGGGGAAGGCTTCTTTGATTACCAAATACTATATAAAATCAAGAAACATATCCTATAAGCATAAAAACAACAATATTGTATGGATATAGATATGTTTAGTTTTGATTACATTATATTTCTACTCTAATCCACGAGGAGGCCACAATGATATTTGGAAAAAACATCATAAAACCTATTAGTTGTGTGATCCGGTGTGAAATTATTCTACAAAAATAATAGAATATGAAGCATATATAGATCAATTAAAGGAATATATTTTAAGGATAATGAATTTAAGGGAGGAAAGTTAGAAATACGTCCATAATTTATCCTCTTTGATTGAAGAACTTCACCCACTAGAAAAGGAAGAGGAAACAGAGTGGGAAAAACTTCAGCATCCAATCGATGCCACCTATTACACTCCCAATGGTCTAGAAAAAATTGCATATAAAAATTTTATATGATCTTGTTGTTTTTTCTTAAATAAGGATTTTTATTTATTTATTCCTCTTCCTCTTTTTTAAAATTATCAATAAATAAATCTTCTAAATTACATGTGTTGTTATCAAGCCTTCTTCTTTTTTCGATTACATTTTTTCAAATTCTAATTAATTTTGTCACAAAATAGTTTATTTAGGTTACATTAAACTAAAACTCTAATATCTACCTTTTTTTGGTATAAACATATCTACTTTATATGATATTTTAGCTTAGAATTTATACTACCACTTGAACATCAATATTCTTTACACATTGAACATTTTCTGTCATTGGAAATTCATAAAATTTATAAAAACTCACCATGAGGACTGAAAGATAAATCTTCAGCTGGTAAAAATGTTCCTAGTTCTTCTAGTTACTTTATACATTATCCATCTAGAATGAAATTTTATTATTGGATGTGTATGTGGTGTTCTTTGATTCTTCATGGCCTGATGATAAATTGTGGTTTGTAACTGGTTTGTATGATATTATGGTCTATTGATTTATGGTCTGTATTGTTTTTTTAACTACTTTGTATTCTATTATGGTATGTATTGTTTTTATTGTTTGTAATTTCATCCTACTTCAGCTGGTCTATATTGTTTCTATTATCGTTCTTCCTATATTATGGGGTGTTCTTTGATTCTTCCTGGTATGTATTGTTTTTTCCCTACTTCTATTCTAGTTTGTATTGGTTTTGAAAGATTATAGGAAGCAAGAAGGAGGGAAGTGGTTGTAAGTAGAGAGAAGCAGGAAGGCCGACAGCTACTACTTCAGGGAGAATTATCTATACCCACGGTTCATTGAACCGTGGGTATATTACATTTCTATGAAAATCTATTCCCACATTTTGTAGAACCATGGGAATATATACCCATAGTTCTCTTAAAGAGTGGACTATGATAGTCTAGGAAGCATCATCTATACTCACAGTTCATTGAACCATGGGTATATTATATTTCAATAAAAATATATTCCCACAGTTTGCAAAATTTTGGGGATAGATATATACCCATGGTTTACTTAAACCATGAGTATTATGAAATTTCCCTCAGTTATACCCACAGTTTTGTCTAAACAATGGGTATAGGGAAATATCGATGCCTCAGTAGCCCGCGGTTCATGAAACTATGGGTATAGCCTATTCCCACAATTTCATGGGCCATACCCACAGTTTGAAACCGCGGGTATAGGATAATTTTCCAATAATGAATACATAAATACACACTCACAAATATGTATGTATTTAAAAATATATGTATAAATATATATTTCTATATATATATAATTATTTTTATATATATTATATACACACACACATATAATATATATATATATATATTATAGATAAATATATTATATATTATTTAATATTTATGTACCTAATGTATTATATATATATATATTAGTATACACAAATATATCATATATATATATAAATAGATTATATTATTTATATTTCCATACCCACACACACACACACATATAATATCTAATATTTTATATAAATAAATATAAATTATTTTACATGATATCCATAATTAAATGCATCATAGTGGTAGAGTGTGGTGTGGAAGAGGTGATTGATTTGAGGTTTGAATCTCTGCATGATTATTTTTTCCTCGAGCTTGTGGGCGAGGTGGTGGATCGGCGGAACTCTGTGTGTGATGAGGGGTTTTTTCATCCTTTTTGTTGGGCCCCACGGGGGGAGTCTGTCGGTGGTTGTCCGTAAGTGTATGGAGGGTGCGGGTGGGTATCTATGGTGTCAGGGTGGGTGTGTTTGGGTGTCAGGTGTTAGGTGGGTGTGTCTAGGATGGTCTTGATGGGGGTGTCAGGTGTTTAGGGTGGGTGTCTGGAGGGTACGGGTGGGTGTCTGAGTGGGGGGTGTCGGGTGTTAGGTGGGTGTGTCTGGGTGTCACGGGTGTCGAGGTGGGTGTTTTTGGGATGGGGTGACGGGTGTCAGGTGGGATTGTTTAGGATGGTATGGATGGGGGGTGTCGGGTTTCTAGGTGGTGTCTGGTTTGGTTTTCAAGTGGATAAAAAACATAGATTGATTAGGGGAAGTTATGATCGCCCCTAAAATTGGGATTGAAGACTTGCTTATGGGTAATTATAATAGAACCTAAGTCAAACAAAAATTTAGGGGCAGTTAAAACTACCCATAATTGACTATTTTATGTGGATTTAGGGCAAGATTAGAGGGGGTTAAAACCCCTTTTAATCAAACTGACTCTAAATTCAGGTTCACTTTACTAGTGCTTTTCTAGAACCGCCTCTAATTAGACTAGGCAGTAACATTAGCGGTGGTTAGGGGTAATCATCTCTAATGTGTTTATAAGGGGTTATAACCCCTTCTAATCATTGAGTTTTTTTTTCTTCGAGTGGAACCTCATACCTTAAATGTTATGGGAACAAAACAAATTAGGTATTTATCTCTGAAAACTGATTATATCTTCATCTCATGCAAGGATCATTCATTGCTAAGAAGCTTGTTCATCATTAGGATGGTTGCACATCATCGAGAAGCTCACATATCCCTCAATAACTACATCTTTTCAGAGAGCCCACACATCATCAAGGGGGAAGGTTTAGGGAAAAGGGAAGGCTTCGAGAGAGGGGGATCCCAAGGAGAATAAATAGCCTTTAAACAACATAATTGATTTAGTGATCCTAGTCAGACCACCTAGGTGATGTGGACTCCTCAATTGAATTTTATGCATGCACTTTGGAAAATTACCCATTTCTTTTAAAAAAAATTATTATTAAAATTCATTTCATTCAATTTTTTTTTGTTTAATTTAAAAATGTTTTGTGTTCAAAACATTATTAATAATTAATTATTTTCCTAAGTTTCATAAATTACTAAATACATTTTATGTCCTCACTGCCATCAGATTGGGGTCCGTGGGTCAATAGGAAAAACTGTTGATGTTTGTGGGAAGGGAAGTGGGTGGAATTCCAAATCCAGATATTCTATCTAATGACGACGATAACAAAGTATTTGGTGTTATTTTCAGGACTCAATCGTAAGTAAATGTTGGTGCCTATATTATTTGATCTTATGCCAGTCTTTTTTGGTGTTAGAATCTATGTTGGTTGTGTTGTATATACAAGCCGAGAAATTTGAAAGGAATAGAATTAGAACACAACACAAAGGAGCTTTCAAGCATTTTTCACACTTTTTTTAGACCCACAACGTTAAATACAAAGAATTTTTGTCGGTATAAAGAAATACTAAAACACTAAATGCATAGAATTTATGACGGTACAAAAAAGACCAAAACATTAAATGTAGATAATTTATAACGGTACAAAGAAATACCAAAATATTAAATATGGAACATTAAATTCATTCAATGAAAATAAATGGAGGTGTACCCATGGAAGAAAAAAATGTGCATGTAATAAATGACGCCAGAGGAAACAATGTGGGAAACTTTGACGCATGGTTTTTGTTTGAAATTCCAATAGTTCCCTTCAAACCAAAACCATCTTTATTCCGAGCATCATTTTGAGTTTTTTGAATACATCTGTTGGTAATGCCTGTGTGAAAATATCATCCACATATTCTGTAGTATGAAAATATTCCAATTTTATCATTTTATGCTTCACATGATCTCTCAAAAATGGAATCGTGTATTAATATGTTTGCTTCTTCCATGTTGCACCAGATTTTTGACAAGTTCAATTGTCGACTTGTTATCCACATATATCATTGTGGATCCATCCTGCGGATGCTTCATCTCCTTCAACAGATTTCTCAACCAGATTCCTTCACAAACAATGGATGATACTTCCACGTACTCTGCTTCACATGTAGACAAGGTGACCACACTTTTATTTCTTGAATTCCATGTGAAAGCAGTCGAACCAAGAAAAAATACATACCCAGTGGTGCTTTTTATTTCATCTTGGTCACCTCCCCAGTCACTGTTTGAGTATCCATGTAGATTTGCTTCTTCATTCTATGGATAAAAAAGACCAAAATCCATCATTCCTTTAACGTACCTAAGGATAAGTTTTGCCGCTAGCTAGTGTGACTCTTTCAGAGCTTCCATATACCTGCTTAGAAGCCCAACACTATAGACAATATCAAGAATTGTGATTGTGAGATACCTCAGGCTTCCAATTAGACTCTTGAATAGAGTAGAGTCAAAAATTCTTCCTTCTCCATATTTTTTCAGTTTTAAGCTTGTTGCCATAGGTGTGTTTACAACATTTCAATTGACCATCTTGAATTTTTCAAGCAACTCCTTAGCATACATATTTTGAGAAATATAGATACCTCCATGTTGTTGCTTTACTTCTATTCCTAGAAAGAAGAAAATGAGACCTATGTCGATCATCTCAAACTCCTTGAACATGGCCTCCTAGAAATCATTGAACATTTGTCGATTATTCCCTGTAAACAAAAAATCATCAACATACAAGCATGCAATAAGTATATCACCACAACCATTATTCTTGATATAAATTGCATGCTCATATGGACATTTGGTAAAGCCGTTCTCTTGAAGATAGGTGTTAATGCGTGCATTCCATGCACGAGGAGCCTGATTCAATCCGTAAAGATCTTTCTTCAATCTATACACTTTGTCTTCCTCCCCTTTCATAACAAAGCCTTCAGGCTGGTCTACATAGACCTCTTCCTCTAGAATTCAATTCAAGAATGCAGACTTCACATCCAGTTGGTAGATCATCCAACTATGATGAACAGTAATGGATATAATCATCCTCATAGTGTCAAGACGAGCAACATGAGCGAAGACTTCTTCATACTCCACCCCATACTTCTGTTTTTACCCCTTTTCTACAAGCCTTGCCTTGTAGCAATCGATTTCACCAACAACATTCCTCTTGATCTTGTACACCCATTAAACACCAATGGTTTTCTGGCTATTAGGAAGTGTGGTCAGCTCCCATGTGTCATTTTTCTCTATGGAACAAATTTCTTCTCTCATATCCATTATCCAACATTCTTCCCTCGTGGATTCCTAAAATTTCAGAGGCTCATGATCTACATACAGGACAAAATGATTTACCTCTTCGGTTTGCTCATAAATGTCGCTTAAGCTTTTAATTTTTATAGACTCCATGGGTGAGGATGATCTTTCCAAATTTTGACTTGATGAAGTCCTTTCAAGAGTGATTGAATGTCCTCCTGGACTCCTGTGCACTAACAATGTGCCCAGGGAAGGTGTTGTTGACGTTTGCTCCTAATGATCATGACTTTCTTCAGGATCATCTTTTTCGACTGGAATCTCTTTGTTTGGTTCTTCGTCATTCCATTTCCAAGATACTTCCTCACTAAAGACCACATCTCTACTCACCACTAATTTATTGGTTAGCCAATTGTAGAGCTTATAGGCTTTAGAATATTCATTGTAGCTGATGAAGATGCACTATTCACCACGATCATCAAGCTTCCTTCTTATTGATTCTAGAACATGTGCATAGGCAACACACCTGAAGATTCTTAGGTGTGCTACGATCAGATTGTAGCCACTCCATGCCTCTTGTGGTGTCAAGTTTTTGACACTCTTGGTTGGGAACCGATTGAGAAGATAGGCAGTACATGCCACTGATTCTGGCCAGAAGTTCTTTGGCAAGCCTTTCTCCTTTAGCATGGTCCTTGTCATGTTGGGGATGGTGCAATTCTTACTTTTTTCGATGCCATTCTATTATGGAATGTAGGCAGAAGTATATTGTTGCTTGATGTCTTATTCCCTGCAAAAATCTTGAAATGCATTTGAATTGTATTCTCCACCTCTATAAGATCTGAGGACTTTGATTCTATAACCACTTTCAACTTAAACATGATCTTTGAACATTTTAAAGATCGCAAATGCCAAAGATTTTTCTTTGATGTAATACACCCAGAGTTTCATGTTAAAATCATCAATGAGGGTAATAAAATACCTATTACCTCCAAGTGAGGGTGTTTCAAGGGGTCCGAAGATATCAGTGTGAACTAAATGAAGTATTTCATTTTCTCTTCTAGACACTCCACTTGGGAAGGAGTTCCTTTGTTGCTTGCTCAGTGTACACGCCTCACACACATGATTTGGAACTTCAATCACTGACAATCCCCATACCATGATTGATGAGGATAGAAGTTTAAGGCCTCTAAAATGCAGATTTCCAAAGCACAGATTCCATCTCCACGAGTCATTCTTTATGAGTCCCAAGAGACACTCCTCGGACTTTGTGTTGATACATAGCAGAAACATGTGATTCTTTGCCATTTGGAATTGAGAAACAAGTATCCTATGAGCATCCCTTATAGACAAAGAAGAATTATCCATGTGTATAACATACCCCTTCTCAAGGAGTTGGACAAGGCTAATGATATTTTTTTTCATGTTTGGTATATAATACACATTACAGATATAATTTGGCTCACCATTCTTCGGATAAATTTTGATTTTAACTTTGCTAATCATGGGTACCTTTGATTAGTCGCCAAAGCTCAAGTCACCACGAACATCTTCTGTAAGTTTCTCAAACAATTATTTTTTACCACTCATGTGGTTTCTTTCACCCGTGTCGAGATACCACACATCAGGGCATTCACATGCCTTTTCTTATGCGAGGAGGAGTGTGGTACCTTCTTCTTCATGATGAGATGCTTCAGTATAGTTGGATCATTCAACACAATCCAATTTTCTACAACAATCAGAGGCATAATGGCCATATTTCTTACAGTTGTGGCATTGAATTTTCTTTGCATTTACAAGACCACATGTGAATCGACCTCCACCATTCCCTCTTCTACGAAATATGGTAGGATTTTTTTTCTTTTGTTGATGGCTTGGATAATATCCACACCCTATTCCTCTTACATGATGATTGCCTCATTGTGTGTGGCCATTATGTTTTCTTGTACAGACAACTTGGACTCTAAGGCATGCTCTATTACTGAACCGACATTCTTTTTCATCCATTGCTCATGCACTTTCAATGACCCCATCAGTTCTTCAATGGACAGTTTCTCCAAATCTTTTGATTCTTTGATTTCAACAACCACATGCTCAAACATGGTTGTGAGAGATCAAAGTGATTTTTCAATAACTCAAATTTCCTCCACTTCTTCACCATTCCTTTTCAAATTGTTAACAATAACTGTTAATCTTGAGAAATAATAGGAGATACTCTCACCTTCTTTCATGTGAGTTGCCTCAAAATCCACTATTAATGTTTGAAGACGTACTCGCTTAACTCAATCAACACCTTTGAAGATAGTGGCAAGGGTATCCCAAGCTTGATTTCTTGAAGTTGCTTCAAAAATCTTTTCAAACGTTGATTCATCCAACCCTTGATAGAGGAGGAACAATGCCTTGTTGTCTTTATTTCTTTGATTTTTGAGGCCCGTATTTTCTTTATTTGTGAAGGCGGATTCTTTCTCCATAGAGGGTACAATATACCCGTCGATGATGATATCCCATAACTCTTGTGACCCGAATAAAGCTTTCATTTGGATACACAATATTTCGTAGTTGTCTTTAGACAGCTTTGGAACTTGCGGATGGATTACGGCCATTATAGAAAAATAGAGGATCTTGGTATCCGGCCTCTGATACCAGTTTTTTGGTTATACAAGCTAATAAATTTGAAAGGAATAGAATTGGAACACAACACAAAGGAGCTTTCAAGATTTTTTTTACAGAAAACAATAAAATTGGAATATTGTCATACTATGGAGCAGGTGGCTGATATTTTCACAAAGGCATTACCGACAGATGTATTAAAAAAAACTCATAACAATTCTTAGAATGAAGTCTGTTTTGGTTTGAAGGGGAGTGTTGGATTTTCAAAAAAACCATGCGTCAAAGTTTCCCGAATTGTTTCCTATGGAATCATTTATTACATGCACATTTTTTTAGACCCACAACATTAAATGAAGATCATTTATGTCAGTACAAAGAAAGACCAAAACATTAAATGCAGAGAATTTATGATGATACAAAGAAAGACCAAAACATTAAATGTAGAGTATTTATGACAGTACAAAAAAATTCCAAAATTTTAAATACGGAACATTAAATTCATTCAAAGAAAATAAATGGAGGTAGACCCATGGAAGAAAAAAAATGTGCATGTAATAAATGATGTCAGAGGAAACAATGAAGGAAGCTTTGGCGCGTGGTTTTGGTTTGAAATTCCAACAGGTTAATTACAGTCATCCAGATAAGAAACTGAGGAAAACATAATGCCAAAGGAGTAGATGAAAAATATCGGCACCATAGGGTTTATGAATACCAGTATTCCATGCTATATTTTACAATAGTAGATATATACTCAAATTATTTATAAGGTCTTAATAAACCTGTAGAGGTGAAACATCCTTCTAACAGAAAAATATTATAGCCTTATAAATAATAAAATAAAATAAATGTATAAAGAAACAATTAAGAAACAGTGATTTTATTTCTTAACATCCTCTCGCAAACATAATATGAGTGTATTCATTAGCCCGATTATATTTCTGAAAGTTAGAAATTATTAATTTTTATAGGCTTTAGTGGATGAATTTTCCAACTGATTTGATGAAGGAACATATCAGACTAATAACTTTTCATATGAAACTCTATCACAGACATAGGGGAATTATAACTCAATGTGTTTAGTATAAGCACAATATGTGAGATAAGAAACTAATGGCCCAACACTCAAATTATCTCACTAAGAAATAGAAACATACTGCAATCATAAACCAAATTCTCCCAATATAATCTCAATCCATTCCATCTAAGTATCTAGATTTTCCAAGGATTTGTTCTATGATTCTACATTGGATCGTGATATAACTTCTCAAAAATGTTGTTCCATAAAGGCCTCTAAAACCACCTGACTTAAATGATCAATGCTTCCCTAAAGATAAATGATATGATAGCTATGATATTGATGGTGATTCATAGTCACAAATACAACTAGAAAATTTTCTCCCACTCAAAAACATAATATAATTGAATGCTATAATTTCTAATCAACAGAATATATTAGAGTAAAAACGTACTTAAGTAGTACAAGTGCCATGGAAAATAAAATATATGTAAGTTAAAAAACATAATTGAAATACAAAAAAGTAATCCAATCTGAAATTAACATAGAAAATTAAAAATAGTGTGTGAAGTATCAGATAAAAATATGAATACCCTTTAAAGGATATTATTACCAAACACTTCCAGTCACAGGAAGTCTTTTCTTTTAAACTAAAGAAACAAGTGTATTGGAAGACCATATCCAAGGGATCAAAATTGTAAAACCTTGAAACTATTTTTTTCCTAATGAAAGTCTTGTTTCTCTTCTTCTTCTTCTTATTATTACTTTTTAGTTGAGTCATATTTGAGTAATGTCTTTCATGACTTGAAAATATTGTGGAAGCTTTTATGTGTTCTTTATGACCTTTCTGGCCAAATCAGGTGGTACCACGTACCACGTTGTGGAAAAGGTGGCTATGCTACAATGCCATTGTGGAGTTGATGCCATGCCGCAGCAGAAGGTTTTGGGGTGCCTCCTCATCTGGCCTCGATATATTTTTTATATATTTGATGAGATATATCTGATATCTTTGAGAATATATTTTGGATATCTTTGATGAGACATATTTGATATCTTTGAGATTTTTGATGAGATATATTTGATATCTTTAACAAGATATCAGATATCTTTTAGGAGATACATGAGATATCATATGGAGGCTCTCCTATATATATGAGATGTGTGGATATTCTCTCTTTAGTTGTTGGAGGTAGTGCAGTTGTGTTTTCAAGGAATGATTTTTAGATCTGCAACTGGTGGAACTGCTCTGATCTGATCGGCTTTCATCTGCGGTGGTTTTTGATCTGATCCTTGTGCTTTTTCATCTGCACTTTTGTTCGGACATCGATCTTCTTCTTTCACGGTCAGATCTATTTGAGTTTCTTTAGCAGGTTTCATTCTTCAATTTAGGCTTCATTTCATATTCTATCTGTTCTCCGTCTTTGATCCACTATTTTTATTAGTATTACTTTTGATATCCCTTAATTTTTTTTGGAGTCTCTACCGTGTACTTATCTATTTTAGTGGATTTCTCTTTCCAGACTAGGTCCCATGGGTTTTCCCTTTTTGGGTTTTCTACATAAATTTTTTTTGTGTCAACTTTATATTCTACACTTATTTTTGTCGGTACACATCCACTATTTGAGGGAAATATTTTTCTGTTACGCGTTCTCTTTTCTATTGTTTGCATGTTCATCACTTTACATCTTTTCCAATATCTGGTATTAGTGGGTTTTGTTTTTATTTCATATTCATTATGGAATCCAATGATAGTCGGATGATTTTATTGAATGGTACCAATTACCATATGTGGTGACATAAAATGAAGGATCTATTTTTTGTCAAGTGAATGCATATTCTAGTGTTTAGTACCCAGAAAACCGAGAGGATGTCAGATGAAGAATGGGAATTTGAGCATGAGATGGTTTGTGGTTTCATTCACCAATGTGTTGAATTCAACGTGATGAACTACATTGTCAACATATCTAACACTATAACTTTGTGGGAGAAGCTTGAGACTAACTATGCTTCCAAGACAGCAAAACAATATGTTGTTTCTTCTCAAGAAAATGATGAACGTGAGGTAAAAAGAAGGTACATCTATTTTCGATTATTTAAGTGAATATCAGGGATGTTTTGATCCATTGTCTTTCATGGGTAACAATTTTGAATATGAGGTTTTAGAGCTTTTATTGCTTAAAACATTACCCGATTCTTGAGAGAATTTACGTTTTACTCTAACTGGTTCTACTCCTAATGGTGTTGTGACATTAAATTTTGTTAAGTACACTATTTTGAATGAAGAAGTTAGGAGATATACTCAATAGAAATATTCTTTAGAGATTTTAGTCACAGAGAACAGGGAGAGAATCCAAGAAAATAATCAGGGACAGAGCAGTCGAGGAAAGAGTAAAAGAAAAAGAAAATCCAAATCAAAGTAGAGAGATTTTGAATGTCATCATTGTGGAAAGAAGTGGAATGTTAAGGAGTTTTTTTTATCAGCTGAAAAGAGAAAACATAATGAAAGAAAATCATCCAATGAAGAATGGTGATGGAGATGTTCATGTCACTACTGCTATAGGGGTAATTTTGTTATTGTTTATGACTCCATTAATATTGTTTCTGATCATTCTTGTTGGGTTGTTGACAGTGGTGCATGTTTTCACATGACATCAAAGGCGAAGTTCTTTACATCTTACAACCTAGGTAATTTGGGGATTTTGAAGATGGGTAATGATGGTCATGATTATGTCATAGGTATCAGGACTATTTGTTTAGAGACCAGTACCTGAAGTAAGCTTATTTTGAAGAATATTCGACATGCGCTAGAGGTTCGCTTGAATCTTATTTCTACCAGCACTCTTGATGATGAAGGGTTTATCAGTACCTTTGATGATTATTAATGGAAGATTTACAAGAGCTCTTTTATTGTGGCTCAAGGGAAGAAGTAGTCAGGTTTTTACTAGACTAAAGATTATATTTCATGTGATACTACTTGTGTTGTTGAGTTCAATGTTTCATCCAAGTTGTGGCATTAGAGTCTTAGTCACATTATTGAGAAAGTACTTAGTTTTTTGGCCAAGATAAATCATCTTCCAGATTTGAAGAGTGTCAATCTAGACACATGTGATCACTATATGGATGGAAAATAGAGCAGGGTGTGTTTTAGTAGTCATCCTTTACACAAGAAGTCATAGGTGCTTGAATTAGTACATTTTGATGTTTTTGGTCCTTTGAAATCAAATACCTTTAGTGGAGGTCTTTATTTTGTAACATTTATTGATGATCACTCATGAAAGGTTTGGGTGTATGTTTTGAATGTCAAAAGTTAGGTGCTTAGTGTTTTTAAGAAATTTCATGTTTCGACTGAGAGATAATCATGAAATAAATTAAAATGTATTTTCACTGACAATAGGGGAGAGTATTGTGGTCTGTTTGATCAGTATTATAGGAAGGAAGGTATTCAGTATTAGAAGACACCTCCCAAGACACCTCAGCTGAATAATGTAGTTGAGCAGTTAAACATGATTTTTTTGGAAAGAGTTCGTTGTTTTCTTTTAGAAGAAAAGTTTCCTGGACATTTTTGGGGTGAGGATTTACTCACTACTACTTATATTATCAATTTATCACCGATAGTTGGTTTGTAGACAAACACTACCAAAATGTTTTGGTATGGAAAAGAGATCGGGTACGATCACTTGCGCCTTTTTTGTTTGCAAGGATTTTGTTCATGTGCCTAGAGATGAGAGATCCAAGTTGGATAGTAAGACACACCAGTGTATTTTTATTGGCTATGGACACAATGAGTTTAGATACAGTTTTTATGATCATGTTTTAAAGAAACTTGTCAGAATCCAGGATGCAGTGTTTAAAGAGAACCAGACTATTGCAGATATCGATAAGGGAGAAAAGTCCACTTCTCCACCTTCTGATGGATTTGTTAGTCTTGATCTAGGTTATGATTCAAATTTACCTCATATTGTTGATTTTTATGATCACATTGCTGTGCATAATGATGCTCAGGGTGAACAGGTTGGATTTGATGTTTCTGATGCACCTTTTTTTTATGATGATCTGGTTTCTGGGGTTATCAATGAACCCATAGTTCCACCCCGAAGGTCATCTCGACATTGTACCATTTCTACTCGGTATTCACCTGATGAGTATGTGCTCCTCGCTGAAGGGGGAGAAACATAATCTTTTGATGAGGCGATGGAAAGTGTACAAAAGGACATATGGGTTGTGGAAATGGATGACGAGATGACATCATTGTAAAATAACCATACTTTTGAGCTGGTGAATTTACCTATAGGTAAGTGAGCTTTTCAAAATCAGTGGATTTATCTGATTAAAAATGAAGAATACAGTTTTGATCCACAATACAAGGCAAGGTTAGTTATTAAAGGCTTCCATAATAATAAAGGTATTGATTTTGATGATATTTTCTCACCTGTTGTCAAAATTTCTTCTATTCAGTTTTTCTTGGTTTGGCTACTAGTTTGGATCTGCATATTGAGCAGATGGATGTGAAGATAGCTTTCCTCCTTGGAGATTTATAAGTGTACATTTATATGGAGAAACCATTGGTTTTTATTGAAACAGGTAAATAGAATCATGTTTGTATATTGAAGAAGAGTTTGTATGCTTTGAAGAAAGCTCCGAGATAGTGGTATAAGAATTTTGAATCTTTAATTTCTCATTAGGGTTTCGGGAAGACATCTTCTGATCATTGTGTTTTTTTAGATATTTACTGATGATGATTTTATTATAATGTTTCTTTATGTTGATGATATGCTCATTGTTTTCCATGATGATTCTAGAATTGATAGATTAAAGAAGAATCTTTGTCAGTCTTTTACGATGAAAGACATGGGGCCAGCTCGACAGATTCTTGGCATGTCAACTTCCCTTAACAAGAAGTCCAAAAAATTATGGTTATCTCAGAAGAGAAATATCGAGAAGGTTCTTCAGATATTTTCTATGGATAGATCTAAAGTGGTTAGTACTCCTCTTTCTTTACATTTTAAGTTCAATACCAGTTGGTCACCTTATACTGATGAAGAGAGCGAGGATATACATCTCATACCATATTTATATACTGTTGGATATTTGATGTATGCTACGGTATGTACTAGACTTGATATAGCTCATGAAATTGGTGTGGTCAATCATTTTCTATCAAATCTAGGTAGAGAGCATTGGGGAGCAGTGAAGTATATATTTCGTTAGCTTGGTGGTACTTCTGATATGAGATTATGTTTTGGAAAAGGGGATCCTATTATTTGTGGCTTTACAGATTCAGATATGGAAAGTGATATTGACTAAAGGAAGTATATTTCAGGCTATTTGATCACTTTTTCAGGGGGAGCTGCATCTTGGCAGTCTACATTGCAAAGATGTGTTGTTTTATCTACCATAGAGTCAAAGTTTATTAAAGTTATAGAGGTGTGCAATGAATTTTTGTGGATGAAAAACTTTATTCAAGAGATCAATTTTAATTAGGATAGATATGTTTTATTTTGTGATAGTCATAGTGATATTTGTTTGGCAAAGAATTCCACTTTTCATGGCAGGTCGAAATATATCGATGTTCAGTATCATTGGATCTGCAACGTCCTTGATTCGAGATAGATAGAGCTTTAAAAGATCCACACTAATGAAAATGTTTCAATCATGTTGACAAAGAGTTTACCAAGAGTAAAATTTGAGACTTTCCAACTGATTTTAGGGTTGGAAATGATTCCTAGTTGAGTCGGAGGGGGATATTGTTGGGGCACCTCCTCATTTGGACCTGATATATTTTTGATATATTTTATGAGATATATATGATATTTTTGAGTAGATATTTTTCATATCTTTGATGAGATATATTTCATATCTTTGAGGAGATATATTTGATATCTTTGAAATCTTTGACTAGATACATTTAATATCTTTAACAAGATATCAGATATCTTTAACAAGATATCAAATAACTTTCAGAAGATACATGAGATATCATGTGGCTACTCTCATATATATATGAGACACGTGGTTCTTCCATCTTTAGTTGTTATAGGCAGTGAATTTGTGTTTTTAAGGAGCAGGTTTTAGATCTGTAACCAGTGGAACCGATCTGATCTGATCAGCTTTCATCTGTGGTGGTTTTTGATCTGATACCTAGGCCTTTTCATCTGCACTTTTGTTCAAACATCGATCTTATGCTTTCACAGTCAGATCTATTTGGATTTCTTTAGCATTTTGCATTCTTCATTTCAGTCTTTATTTAGATTTTATCTATTCTCTGTCTTTGATCCACTATTTTATTAATATTACTTTTGAGATCCCTTCCATTTTTTGAGAGTCTCTACCATGTACTTATCTTTTTTAGTGTATTTCTCTTTCTGGACTAGGTCCCATGGTTTTTTTCCTTTTTTTGTTTCCACATAAAAATTTTCTCTATCAACATTATATTCTGCACTTATTTTTGTCGTTGCACATCCGCTGTTTGAGGGAATGAATTTTTTTCTTCGTGTTCGCCTTTCTTTTGTTTTCACGTTCATCGTATGACATCTTTCCCAATAGAAGGGAATGCACTATAGTGGTTTTATTCGATATAGGTTGAGTTTTAACCTTCGTTGTGGAGGATATTTGTGAAGGTTGCACTGTAGTGACTTGGAAAATTCCACATAGTTGCACTGTAGTGTCTTGGGAAATGCCACAAAGCCTATTTACACATCAGTTTCCAATAGTTGGAATAAATTTTTGTCCAGTGCTTGGTCTTCAGGAGTTGAGGATTTCAATAGGCTATTACAAATTGTATTTGGGGATTTCATTTCAAATTTGAAGAGGGGCCTTTATTTCGGGAATTCAAGAGGTATTAATATGGTTTTCTACATAGAATGAACCCTGCAAATACCATTTCCCTTTTTCCCTTCTACATTTTTCCAGAGCTATGATGGGTTGCACAAGCAACTCCACGCCACAACACTCTCCCTACTATGAAGTGATTCGGGATTTGGTGTTGTTCTACACTGAAGTCCTCCTTGTGTCATGGAGGTCGACTTCCATCTTTCTTCTCTGCCACATTTTCCCATTTTTCACCATGGAGGTCAGCTTCCTGTTTCCCCCATGCTGCAGTACCTTGTTCTGCTCCATGGTGGTTTGTGCCCACCCCGCAGCTGTTCATCCTGCACCGCAGTGGTCTCTTTCAGTATAACCTTACGCCGTGGTGGTTGTTTCTAGTACACCTCCATGCCATTGTACCCTGCTTGTCCTGTGGAGTCTTCCAATTTTTTTTAATACCTTCCAATCGAGCTTGAAGTCTTTTGGTGATTGACCTCAGGAGTCCTTGGTGAGTGATCGTGTTTCGGTTGGTCTACAAACATGGTTCGGGTGATGACACCTTCAACAAACCTTGACGTTGACATTTACAACTGTGAGTTAAGAAGTTGGTCACCATTTTGATCCATGTGTATAATTTTGGTATGATATGTTGTTTATTATTAACTAATCCATGTCTTGTTATGAGTTTCATGTGGGTGCGTGAGTGACCATGAGGATTTATTGTTTATGAAAACGTGATTATGAGTGGTTCCTAATGTTTATTCTTGATGTGTCTTGTTCCTTGTTACAACATGTATTTATTCTTGTGTTGCAGAGCCTGTGGAACTTTGTTTCATGTATCAATCGATTAGGTAGAGCCTTGAGGTTGGTGTGATGTGGTCCAAATGTCCTTAAAGGTAGGCATGACTATCCTTGTAGAGGGATGTTCATCGATTTACCATCCTGACCTAGTCCAAACGCCCTTAAAGGTAGGATTGACTATCCATGTGTAGGGAAGTGCATAAGTGGATAATTGACACATACCAATATAAGTTTCCTACGAACATGGAATATGGGTGTTTAAAAGGATAGTCGACCGGGGATCGACATGGTGGACCGTGTGGTGTTCCTGAAGAAAACCACAATTAGGGTGGGGTGATAGTGATGTCAAATGCGATTGCCTCACCACGCCTTGTCATGAGGTAAAGAAAGGGAAACCTGCCTTGCCTCACTACCGGTTAGGTGGTGCAGCCTCATCGAGGCACGCCAAAGGCATGCAACAAACCAAGGGGCACTAAAAGCACCAAGTGCCGTAAGGAGCCCAATGGCCACTAGGATCAGGGGAGATGAAAATGTATAGGAGTCAGGGGCAGTGGAAGACATCAGGGGTGGGAAACAATATTGGGGGTGGTGGCGAAAATCGTGGTAGGATAGAAATTCAGGTACATGCAGAAATTGGGGGTATCAAAGTGTGGTAGATATCGGGGGTGGGGGTGATGATATTTAGGGTGGCTGGTGGTGAGGGTGATTGGCAGAAATCAGTGGTATAGATGGGGTGGGTGGTGGGTGAGGGTGATTGGTAGAGATCAAGGAAATTGGGGGTGGGTGAGGGAGATCGATGAAGATCGGGGAAGGAAGGATACAAAAAAGGATGATAGAAATCGGCTAACTAAGTGACTTAGTTCTATTAAATAGAACATTTAATATATTAACAAAAAACATAACATAAAATATAAAAACATGATACACCACCCACCTTGCTACACCAAGAATTGATGCACCACTCACCTTGCTGCTCCACTCACCTTGTTGCACCACGTTACCCTCGATGCACTGAACCACGCACCTCGCTTCACCACTCTGCACATACACCTCACTGCACCTCGTACCTCACCAAACCTTACTAGACCTCTTTTCCCCTCGTTGCAGCACATTGCACCTATTGGAATAAAAACATGCTGCACCTATTGTAATTGCAGCAATAAAATGCATTGGGAGGGTGGAAGCAGGGAATAGCTGCAAATGTATTGGGCGGAAAACACCCGACGACGTGCAACAACACCTCTCCTCCTCCATAGCTTTCTTATCTCATTGATTCTTCTGCAGCCAAAAGCTTATTTATATTCCTATATCTTATTATTCAACCTCCGTTTTCAATTTTTTCTTTTTTATGTCTCATTTTCATTTGTTTTCATCTTTCCTCCAAACATCAGGTCTTATATTTCCATCAACACAACACTCACCCAATAATGAAATTATGAGTGATAATCACGCCGAAACACCAATTAGTGCAACTCCAAGTAGTGTAAGGAAAGACCTGGCTTGGAAGTATGCTTATCAAGGAAATCATGGTAATAGAGATTCAGTAACATGTAGTTTTTGTTTAAAAACAAAAAGAGGAGGTATTAGTCAAATGAAACAACACATGGTTGGAGGATATAAAAATTATAATTCTTGTAAGAAATGTTCAAATCACATGAAGGAGGAGATATGAAAACATATGATGAAAATGGAAGAAGATAAGAAATAATGAAATATACTTTCAGATAAATGATTTGTATTATGAAGATGAAGATGATGATGAAATTGAAAAGGTCAATCCAAAGGCTAGAAGAACTATTACAGGAAAGCCATAATTTATGTCACCGTGTAATATCAGACCGATGGATATATATTTTACACGTGACCTAAAAGAAATTATTCATGGTAGGAAATAAAAACAAAAGATGATCATAGATTCCCACAAAACCAAAGAGAACAAGAAAGAAATATAAGAGAGAGTATTTACACAATTTTCTAGATGGATGTATGTTGTGGGAATAGCTTTCAATGTTGTGAAATATGATAACTTTCATCCCATGATTGAAGCAATTGAGCAATTTGGCCCGGGAATGAACCCACCAAACTATCACGATGTGAATGTTTTCCTGTTAAATAAGGAAATGGGGCACACAAAGACAATGATGGAAGAACATGAACAATATTGGGTAAAAAATGGTTGCACAATTATTTCTGATGGTTGGACGGACAAAAGTAAAATTACATTGATCAATTTCTTGGTGAATTTTCACAAAGTGATTCGTTGATTCAATCAATTCTTCATCATTTTGCAAAAATAGAGACAAAATATTTGAATTGGTAAGAAAATTTGTGGAACATATTGGTCCAAAAAATGTGGTTCATGTTGACACTGATATCACCTCCTAAAATGTTTTAGCGGGTATTATTTCTATCTATTCTATTATTATATAATTTTATACATATACATTATTCATATTAATAATTTTATTTATGTTTGTTTCTTATAATTTTTAAATAATATTTTTAGGGAAAATTATTGAGGTAAAGTATCCAAATCATTATTGGATTCCATGTGCAACCCATTGTTTGGATTTGATATTGGAGGATATTGGGAAACAAGACATTAGCATGTGAACATTGAAACGAGAAAATTCTTTAAGCTCATTTATATATACTTGTTTGGGGTGTTGAATGTGATTAGATAATTCACAGGGAAAAAAGAGTTTCTTCGACCCGCAAAAAATAGATTTGCTAATGTTTTTATCACAATGAAAATTATTCATAAGAAGAAATAGAATTTGAGGAAAATGTTCATATGAGATGGGTGGGCAAGAAGCAAGTGTTCTAAATAGGTTCAAGACAAACAAGTTTCTAAAATCATATTGATATCATCATTTTGGACTTCAATTTTCTACTGTCTTAAAGTGATCAATCCACTTGTTAAAGTGCTTAGATTAATAGATGGAGAGAAAAATACACCAATGAGATACATTTATGAAGCCATGGATAGGGATAAAGAGGGAATCATGGGGTATTTTTTGATGAAGGGAGAGAAGTACAAAGAAATTTTTACTATTATTAATCATAGGTGGGAGATTTTGCTTCATCAGCCTTTTCATGCTGTAGGGTATTTCTTGAATATTGAATTTTGTTATTCCAATCTGAATACACAATTGGATTTTGATGTACAATATGGATTAATTAAAATTCATTCAAAGTCTGGTTTCAAGCCTTGATATTCAAGAAAAAATCATTGATGAAATCAATTTATATAAGGAGGCGAAGGATCTATTTGTAAATTCTTTGGAAATTAGACTTTGGAACTAGAAGGATCCTACTGAATGGTGGTCTAGGTTTGGATATTTAACCCCAAAATTGAAAAAATTTGCTTTGAAGGTCCTTAATCTCACTTGCAGCACATCATGATGTGAGAGAAACTGGAGAATATTTGAACATGTAATTTTCTTTTCTAAATGAATTTTATTTATTATTATAAACATTATAATATTAATGATTGAATTATATTAGAGATTCATAAAAAAGGGGGAATAGGATGTCTCAACAAAAACTAACTGATTTGGTCTATATCAAATATTATCATGCATTGAAGCATCAATTTCAAATATTTGACACAACTGGTCCCATTACACTTAAAGAGAGTGATGATAGTAATGAATGACTTATTGAGAGAGTCGAAGAGGATGATGATGCAGATAATGAATTTATATTTAAGGATGAGGGTGCTGAAGGTTTAACATGGGGTGTGTATCCTGTCACTGTTGGGGTTGAAGAGCTTGGATATACTTTCATATCAAAATCCAACTTAGCAACTTCCACTTATTCCATATCCCATGGTTGTATAAAGCGTGCACGAGTTGTTGATGAGATGAATGATGTTGAAGAGAAATATTCAGAGGCATATGAGTCAAATGAAGGGTACAATAGTGATAATGACGTTTTCGTTAATGATGAAACTTTCATTGATGATGATTTTTAGGAATAGGTTCTCAAGGACTGATTATTTGATTATGATTTTGGTTAAAAATTATTAGTATGTATATTTTTATTGAATTTTTTTTTTAAATTTAAAATATTTTTGAAAACTGTATATAATTAATTATGTGTGAATGCACCTTAGTTACACCTCGTTTCACATCCTGAAGCGGTCTTTGGGCCTTATTGTGTTGCACACCTTTGACAACACTATGGGGTGAGTTGTGTTACCTTAAATGAGGTACTTGTTTGATTTTCTGACACCCTTACCGACAACGAGCCAAAGCATGTGGGGTCGGGGTTCATGGAAGCTTGGTCAGCACATGATGACTCAACACATGTATGGTTGAATGGTTATTTGATAATTTACTTATGTCATATCATACACTATTATATATTATGTGCACTTATGCTAAGGATTGATTGGTGGTGTCCTACTGAGTCTATTACTCACACCCTACTCGGGTATTTTGTTGTGCTTGTAGATTTCATGACTAGAGACCCAGTGAAGGGTAAGGTACCTATGGTGAATGGTTTATAAGAGGACTATAGAGTTATTAGAATGCTGAGACATACTATGGAGGATTCCTTATTTGTTTATTTATTAACCTTTGTTTCTTTTACTTGGTGTTGCTTACCACTTGGGATCCCTTATCTGTTGTATGACTTGTATGCCATATTTTGTTTCCTCATGATTAATATAATCATTTATTATATTGTTATTATTATTATCAACTCAATGAAACTATACTGATGGTATAGTCTCTCCACAGATGGACTTAGACCCTCAGTGCTAGTCAACAACCTCTTGCGTATGGGGAGACGCGTGAGGTCACGTGGCATTCCGGGTTAGACCCGGTGGTTTGGGTTGAGATATTACAAAATTGTATGAGAGGCAAATAATTTACTAGCTTATTTATTCTATTTTCCTTGATTTTTGATAGGGTATATAGGATATGAGATGTTTGAGACTCGAGCAGGTGAACTATGACAGTGACTTATCAACACTATATAGTGTGTAGGCTCCAGGCATAGCGGAAGCATTCTTTGAAGATACGACCAATTTGACTTTTAGTCTTAAATCACGTGTAATATTTTATTTAAATGATCATAAGATCATGTAAAACAAAAAAAGTAGATTAATAGACTAAATTAATATTCCAGAACCTTATGGATATGATTTTCACGTGTAATTTATAATTAATTTATCAGCAGATATAGAATTACCCCAACTTGTAATCCTGATTTCATTGGTGATCCGATGGAATAAAACTCATTGCACCATAATTGAATATTAGGATTAAAGTACATAATCCCTGTAGAGGTGATCCACATGTTCACCACAATCTCTGATCAGCGTCGTAGAAATATTAGATGTTAGCATGATCGATCCTGATCACTTGTGTTTTTCGTGATTGATCACAATGGTTCTATTCTTGAAGAACAAAGAACCCTTGGTGTTCACTTTAAATGTTGAGATAGGTGGAGATAATTAACTCTTAAGGCTTCATCCAATCTCTCCTTATCCATTGTGCACACCAAAAGTAAATTAAGAAAGTGATATAATTAGATATTTATTATACCTGGTTTAGGGTTGAAAAATCGCACACAAGACCCCAACCATCTTTAATATTATTAAATGACCCCTTGACCAATAATAATAATATTAATAATATTAATAATATTAATTTTTTGACATGTGAGATGCATTAAAAATATAAATAAATATCATTTATATTATTCATACCATTAAATATGGTTTGTTTTTCCTTGTCGACATTTACCGATTCTCAAATAATGACTATTTAATTAAATAAATGTCACTGCATTATTCTATGAAAAATATAATAATTATTATATTTTATAAACTTGAAAACTAGTATTTATTATTATTATTTAACTCACTTATTCTTTCCAATAAATTGTAATTAAATTATGATGATCAACCAAACTTTAATAAATATTATTTATTCTAACTTGTTAAATTAAATGCTAGAATTTAATTTAGATCGCAAATACACTTACCATGTGACCCTCTAGGCCTCTTTCTCAGTGACATTTGACATAATCACCTAAAGTATAAGGTTATCATATAGCCACACAAAAAGACTTCCATAGAGAAAGAATTTGATGTCGCAACGACATCCAACCTCCGCAAACATTTACCATGTAATATAATCATTTTATCAAAATATCTCAAATCAAGAAAGTTGCATGCCAGTGTCATCAACCTATATGCTCAATGTCAATTTTATTTTAATTTTTAGAAATGAACACAACCATCAAACATCATGGCCATGGATTTATTCCAAAGGCTCCATTCCCATCAAAGGTCCTGAGATATTAATTATCGTCCAGAGAAAAAAAGGATAAATACTTTATCATATTATCCATTAATACTATATCATTTGTGACACACTCAACATATTATACTTCGATACGAACATATGTAATTATAGTTTTATTCAATACATAAAAGTATATGATTCATGATATCCATTATTGCCAATCATAAAGTATAAGGATCAATACACACGTCTAGAGATAGGAACATCCAACAACACATAAAAATGTGGATTTCCTATTGTCAAACCTATTATCATAACCTCTTATATTAGAGATTACTAAGGGTCAACACCATGAGAAGATGTATCAATTTTTGATGAGCCTCCCACCCCTAATAGCTGATATTGTTTGTTTCCTGTCAAATAATATCATCCGGTCATAGAACAAGGTTTAAGAATATTGTCGCGGCACCATTAAATTCTCATCATAGTGGAGAACTACTATGACTTTTTAGCACAAAATATATTATAAAGGAATTATCACATATAAATATCACACAGAAGAATAATTATGATGTGATAAGAAAACTTATCTAATTAAAAAGACATGTAATCAAGTATTAAACAAGTTAGTTCTAGCACACCAACTACAACATACTCCCACTTTCACTAGATCCAATCGACAACAACTTTCATTACGCTAGCTCTCACATGATACTCATGCTTCTTCTAAGATAAATATTTCATTAAGGGGTCCACCATGTTTTCTTCTACAAATACTCTACTCACTGCAACATCACCTCGTTGAGGAAAATCCCTCAAGAGATGAAACTTTTGAAGAATGTGCTTTGTTTTTTGGGGTGACCTTGACTCTTTGGAGACATCCACCGCTACAGTATTATCAAAGTAAACTGTGATAGGGTATTTACTACTAGTAACCACATCATTCTCTTTGAAATAGTGGTGAATCCATACAACTTCCTTGGCTACATTAGAAGCTTCAATATACTTGGAATCCGTTATAGAATTAGCGACAACTGACTGATTAAAACTCTTCCAGCTCACAACTCATCCACTGAGAGAAAATATATATCCAGACCACAACTTAAAATTATTCATATTTATCTAAAATCTAGCATCATTATAACCTCTGATGACTAACTTTTTATCTCCTCCATATACCAGAAACATATCATTAGTTCTTCTCAGATATTTAAGGACAGTCTTTAACAGCAGTCCAATGCTGTTCAACTTGATCTGTGTGATATCTGTCTACCATGCTCAAAACAAAAGCGACATCAAGTATCATACATAATATGACATACATGATAAATCCTATCGCAGATATGTTTGAGATCTTATACATTCTTTTTCTTTCCTCTTGTGTCTGGGGACACATTTTCTTGGAAAGATGCATACCATGTGACACTAAAACCAATCCTCTTTTGGACTATTTTATACTGAATCTCTTTAGTATTTGGTCAATGTATGTACCTTGACTTAGTTCGAGAAACCTCTTGGATCTATCATGTATGATCTTGATCCTTAAAATGTAGGTTGATTCACCTAAATTCTTCATGAAGAAACACTTACTCAACCATGCCTTAACCTATTGTAAGATTTGTATATCATTTCCAATTAGTAA
This sequence comes from Viscum album, assembly GCA_963277665.1. Lineage (NCBI taxonomy): Eukaryota > Viridiplantae > Streptophyta > Magnoliopsida > Santalales > Viscaceae > Viscum > Viscum album. Next base: position 1,465,593,138 of record OY728140.1, on the reverse strand, counting down.
CATGTCATCACCATATGATACTATGAAAACAACTGTATTTCCACTAAACCACTTGTAAATACATGAATCACATTTGTTCATAATGAGGCCAAGTTCTTTTATGGCTTTATTGAATTGATTGTTCCATGACTTGTAGATGGTTACTTTAATCCATAAATGGATCTCTGCAACACACATATTTTTTGGCATTTCTTATAGTCAAAAACCCTTTTGGTTGTGTTTTATACACATCCTCATAAAGTTCTCATTATGAAAAGCAGTTTTGACATTCATTTGTCAAATCTCAAGGTAAGCTGCTATGACAAGCAGAATTCTAATGGATTTGAAAATTATGACTGGAGAAAATGTTTCATCATAGTAAATGATGTTGTCTAAACCCTTTGGCCACTAGATGTGCTTTATGGGTATTTAATTTATCATTCATGTCTTGTTTTTTCTTGAATACCCATTTTGTCCCAACATATTTTATATCAATTGGAAGATTGATAAGAACTCAAATTTGGTTTTTATACATGGAATCCATCTTATAATTCATGGATTCTTGTCATCAGGGAGACTGTTATCTCTCTATTATCTCCTTGTGGGATATAGGATCATCATTTTCAACTAGTAATGAGTCACCATCATCAGTGACTGAAAACCACATCTCTATAGTTCTCTTACTTCTTTTGTACTCTTATGCAACACTTATGTTTCAAGAACACCTTCCACAGGGACCTGTGGAATCGGTTCCTATAACAACTCTTGTGTATCTTGAGAATCAATTTCATCAAAGTCAATATTTCTCCAACTATTCTCTTTTAGGACGTGTTCCCTCTTAAGAAAGAAAATATGTATTGCGATTACATTCTTTTCTGAAAGGTTTTATAGATAATATCCCCTAGTTTCTTTGGGATACCCTATAACAATACACTTCCTGCCTCTGGGTGCTAGTTTGTTGCTTTAGCCAGTTTTAACGAACGCCTCGCAACTCCATGCATGAACATGTGACTAAACGAGTTTCTTTCCACTCAATAAATCATAGGGAATACTGTTTTTCTCTTTAGTTAGTACTCAATTTAGTAAGTATAATTCTGTTTGTAATGAATATCCCCAAAAGGATAATGGATGACTTGAGTGACTCATCATCGACCTTACCATGTCTAACATGGTACGGTTCCTTCTTTTACTAACACCATTCCACTGTGGTGTATAAGGTGGAGTGATTTGAGATAAAATATCATACTCCTATAGAAATTCGATAAAGTCTAGGTTAAGATATTCACCAGCTTGATCCGATCAAAATTTATTTATCTTCTTACCATGGTGATTCTCAACCTCATTCTTGAACTCTTTGATCTTATCAAAGAATTTAGACTTATACCTCATAAAGTAGATATAACCATACTTGCTCAAGTTTTCGATAAAATTAATAAAGTATGAGTATCCACCTCTAGCTACTACTTGAAAATGTCCACACACATCGTTGTGTACTATTTTCTTAAAGATCTGTGACCCTTTCACCTTGACTATCGAATGGTTGTTTGGTCATTTTTCTTTGTAGACATGCATGAAATCTGTTGAATGATAAAGAGGGGTGAACCCAATACCCATGATGCCTCACTAAGGGATGTCTTGGGGTTATTTTATAATGAATAAAATAGGTTACATGATACATTATGTCCGATGTGGTACTTGACACAACTTATCCTATAACACTCCCCCTCAAGCTAGGTGTACCTAGTTTAGACACATCACTAAAGAAAACAAAGAAAAAAACAAAGAAATCAACAAAAATTGTAAACACTCCCCCTCAAGATGGACATACCCAAATTGATTATAAAATAAGACAAAACAAAAAAAGAAATCATTCCTGATATAATATCCCCCTTGAGATAAAAATGATAGATAATGTTGTTAAAAAAGATGTGTCAACCATAGAACCACACCCATCATGAAGTGACCACTAGATGTGCTCCACCTTTAGCACTCTCATCCATGTATGATAAAGGAAATATGAACATCATATAACTCTCATGATCCCTTTATAAGTATGACCCTTACTTCAAGGTTTTGGATGAAATAGTGACCGATAAATGGCCTCAAAACTGTCGAGTGAAACAATGCCCGACTTCGTGGACCTAAAAGGTCAGATAATATGATGTCCAAATTTTCAGACTCAAAAGGCTGGGTGAAACGACGCCCGACCAGCAGACCTAAAAGGCTGGGTGAAACGACGCCAAACTAGCGGACCCAAAAGGCTGGGTGAAATGACACCTGACTAGCGGACCCTAAAATGATTTCAGTTTGATACCAAAGGTAATAGTAGGAGCAACAAAGAACTGGATAGAGACAACAAATTCATTTTTCAATAGATCATGGAATGCTCCAATGGGGAGATCGAAAGAAGGAGACGCACGTATTAAGGGAAGTGAGAACAAAAGAGTGGTGATGTTGTGCACACATGTTGGATAAATGTTCAATTTTCACGGTATGAAGATAGGGCCGATCATGAGGGACAAAGGGAGCATGAGGGATTTCAGTCACCTGAACCACTGGTGAAATTTTGAGCCCAAGAACTTCATCACGGTCATTGATGTGATGCAATACAGACCTCAAGGTAGTTTGAACAAGGAAATCCCCACAATCCTTTTGAGTTGAGAGAAAATTTTCAACTTGCGTAGAGGGGAGGATGTCGTGCCTAGGGGTATCGCTGCACACAGGGGAGGGGGTGAAGGGATCCACCATCGAGAGATTTCAAAAGTGAACGATGCTCTGGTGTCCATCAGGATGAAATGATCTCCAGGAGGGGATGATGGCAGTTCCACGATGAGTGTCATCAATGGCCTTTGATGGAGAACGACGCTCTGTGGTGAACGGGGAGATGATATCTCATAGAGGATGATGTCGGGTCCATAGTGGCCTTCGGTGAAGCATGTCTTGATCAGCAAAGGGGGTGTCGGGATGGGGAGGGGTGAGTAACGATGGAGGGGCTCATGGAGAAGTCACAGGGGGTGATAGACTAAAATGGTGTGTTCGACGGGTGCCAACGCACCCTTCAGGGAAAAATTAATGTGTTATCCAGGGGTGTAAGATAGGAGGTAGGGTTAGGGTTATAGAAACTACTTTGATACCATGTCTAATGATAAAGAGGGGTGAACCTAATACCTAATATTCCTCACCAAGGGAGGTCTTGGGGTTATTTTACAATGAATAAAAGATGTTACACAACTTATCCTCAAACAAAATATTTCAAATGACTTTATCTCAAAAGAGTCTAAATAAGAATTTTGATAGAGCTTTGGCAAATGCTCCTCGTTTTTTCTATCAAGACAGTGATTCCATAGCTGAGTGTCATATTAGTCATGCCAAATCTCATATTTGATACATAAATACCATTATTTAATTATTCCATATCATAACATATGCTATATTTATAAAATTATCATCATTTTGTTGGCTATTAGGGTTTCGGTTTAGAGGGTGTTACCCCACAATGTCCACGCCCCCCAATTTTACACACTTATTAGAAAAGGGGAAGAATGGGGAAAGAGGCTTCAGTTAGTGGGGTGGGGACCAGCAGTTAGCTCAGCCAGTGTATTAGCGGGAGGTTTTGTTACTATGATGAGGCGATTATCGTATTTCTTTTCTTTTGGAACAAAACGAGTGGGAGGTAGTGAAATAACTATCTAAATACTTCTCACTTGCAACTGGTGGATGTTAGAGGAGGTCTTTCCATCTTCATTATATTGTAATGATTCTTCCCCCATAATTTCAATACATAAAATCAGTAATATCATTCTGAGTCCTCTATTCAGATCTTATTACTTCTTTATTTTTTTCACATACACATGCCAAAATCATATCAAATTGGGGACTCCGTCGGGGATAACGAGCTAAGTTGAATTGCCGAGGAAGGAGCAGTGGTGAACGAGGCATTCAAAAAGAATAAACTTTCTTGTGAAGCCGACATTGTGATTTCTCTTTTGTACTAAATAAAATTTTGCATTGTGTTTTATGAAAACTAGAATGGAGCACTGAGTAGCTTCGATCGAATCTTCTATGGAGAGTATAAGGGTTTCCATGAATTAAATAAAAGAAAATATGGAGAAAATGACATGCGGGCATAGTGATATCATGTGTGTATATTAGACTGAGGCACAGTAGATGGAGGAGCATGTGATACTGACGGTTCGATATTTGGAAGAGAAAACTATGGAAAGGCTGAGGGAAATAGAATCACATATTGAGTGCAGTTCAGGAATTGGGAAATAGAGTGGTAGTGCAATTAAAAAAACAGGCAGCAGGGAGTAAGATGAGCGTTTGGAGAAACTTCCAGCTACAGAGGTAGCCAATCAATCAGAATAGCTGTGTAGTGTTACGCAGAAGGTTGAATTACCCACTTTTGTTGGAGAAAACCCTTTAGGATGAATTACAAAAGAGGATACCTAATTATTGATAAATATAACTTCTAAAGATATGAAACAACATTATGCACAAATATGTATGGGAGGAACAACGTTGTATTAGTTTATGTCCTGGAACAGTGTTACACTAGGTGCTACCAGGAGCTCTTTCAATTAAGCATTGACTAATATGGAAGGAACACCGATGGAGATCCATTGAGATTTTTGAAAAATATGAGACAAACAAGATTGGTGGATGATTATATAGAGGAATTAAAATAGATTTCCATAATATTTCCCAATTTTCCAAAACCATGGTACTTGAGTCTGTTTGTGGGGGGATTGTGTTCTGAAATAGAAAATAAAATTTTGACACATGAACAAGAAAATAAATTTCAAATGATAGTCCCGACAAGGAAAGTTGAAAGGTAATTGGTTAGTGTATGAGTTCTTTGGAGTGTTCATTCTCACCCAATGGTGCCTCCTATTTCTCAAAACTCTATAGTGGTAGTAACAAAATTTTCTAGGCCCCGACCGACTAATGAATGAAATAGATGCGACGAAGAATTTCAGAGGGTAGTCAAGGATGACCACTGGAGTAGAGTGACAGAACTTAGTTGACAAGAGCTGGAAGAATGAAAGAAAATAGTATTATGTTTACGTTATGGCTAACCATTCATACCCATGCACAATTTCCTTGATAAACATATGCGGTTGTTGGTCTGGGAGTATGAGGAACCTAAGGAACACCAGTAGGTAAGATACATGGAAAAGGATAAAGAAGGGGAATTAGTGACTGGGGATGAAGAACTAGATTGGATTCCAGCTGATCGGCTAGGGGAGATGGTAGAGTTACACAACATGGGCAAGGTTAGAGAAGATTTAATGATTGTTGATGGAAATTTAACAGGAGTATCAGTACTGGTATTAGTGGATAGTAGATCCAGCTATAATTTCCGCTCTAGGCGGCTTGCCAAATTTGAAAATGTGAAGGATAATCTGACCAAACCTTTTTATATAACACTCGATAACAGATCTTGATCCCTCACACAAGGCTTCTTCAAACAGGTTCATATCAAACTGGAAAATTTTTATTTTATAGTAGATTCCTTTTTTTCGATACAGTGGGGGTAGTGGTAGTTTTGGTAATATAGTGGTTGAAGATTTTGGAAAGTGTATTGAGATATTGGGGCCACAAAATGATGAAATATCTATGGTAGGGTAAATACATTAAGCTTTATAGAAAAACAACAGGAGAGGTGAGCTCTTGGAGGCTATGAAACCATGCTCAGATAAAGACCATGTTTTTTGAGTGGTGGTCTTGGATGGTGAAAATCCAGTTACCAGTAGTGGGTGAAAACAGAGAGCTGGATGACTTGCTTCAATCAGAAGTTCTAAATAATTTTAAGATGATGTTCGACCAGCCATGGGGTCTTCCACTGCAGAGGGAAATGGACCATGCTATTAGTATTGTGGTCGTGGAAGCTCCAGTAAGTATCAGACCCTATAAAATGACTCATTACATTAAATATGTGGTCTAACACCAAGTTAAATATATGTTTCCTCAAGGGATAATCTGACATTACTGCAACCCATTTGATAATCCCAAAATTATTTTTAAAAAATATGGGAGTTAGAGAATGTGTGTTGACTACTGGGCACTAAATAAACTTACTGTCCTAAATAAGTTTCCCATTCCCACCACTAAGTAATTATTTGACGAGTTGCAAGAAGCATCATATTTTTCTAAGTTGGACTTAAAATCCATATTTCTTAGGATTTGGTTATGAACAACGAATGTTAATAAAATGACCTTTTGTACACACAAGGGACACTATGAATTTATTTTCATTTCATTTGGATTGATGAATGCCCCATCTACCTTTCAGTTCACAATGAACAAAATGTTTAAGGAGTATTTGAGGAAGATTATTTTGGTATTTTTCGATGATATTATGATCTTTATTAATACTTGGACAGACCACCTTCAACATTTGAGAACAATTTTTTGGGTATTATAGAAAAATCATCTCCACCTAAACTGCAAAAAAATGTTTTTTGGTGCAGTAATTTGTGGAGTATTTAGTCCATGTTATCTCTGCTAAAGGCATTTAGGTGGACGCATCAAAGATTGAATGTGTAATCGGCTGGTCCCATCCACAAACTGTTAAAGAAGTCTGGGGATTCTTGGGTTTAATTGATTATTATATGAAATTTGTTGAAGGATATATAAAGGTATAAAAACCCCTCATGGAATTGAAAAAAAAATAAAAATTTCCACTGGAAACTGGAAACAGGACTTTAATGCCCTTAAAAAATGTCTAGTTTCATCTCCTCTTATTACCTTACCTGATTTCCAATAGCCATTTACCAGAGAATTTGATTCCTCTAGTCTAGGGATTGGGCTTGTTCTCATGCAAGTAGGATTACCGGTTGCCTATTTCATTAAGTCTTTAGCAGACACCAACCTCTTCAAATTAGTATATGAAAAGAAGTCATTGAACTTGTCTTAGTTGTACACCATTAGGGACAGTAACTGCTTGGGAATCATTTTATCATTTACACTGATTACAAGGATCTCAAGAACCCCCTTAGTCAACGTGTGCACATGGAAAATTAGTTGGATTTAATTGAAAAACTTTTGCGGTTTGACTTTGAGATTATTTATAAACCATGGTGCGTAAATCAGACAACATATTTCCTCTCCTGCCAAACTGCTGGTGATCTCAACAGCTCTAATGAACCTATACATTTAGGTTCAACAATATCTGAACTTATTTGGTTGGAAATATAAATTATTAAAGTAGAAAATTAGGAGGATCAAGTGTTAAAGAATATTATCTCTTATGTCTAGAAACACCCTTCTACACCGCCCAGTTAGGTTGTCTGAAATGGCTTGTTACTCTTCCAATACCAGCTCGTTTTGTCTCATAAATCCAGCCTCATACAAGAGTTTTTACATTATTGTCATTATTCACCAGTAGGGGTCCATGCAAGATTTCATAAAACCTATAAACGGCTAGCTTCTGACCTTTTTTGGAGGGGAATGACTAAATAGATTCAATAGTACGTAGATGAGTGTGATGTTTTCTAGTGGCATAAAACTCCGGCTATGTCTCTAGCTAGTCTACTCCAACCACTTCCAATACCTGCTCAGGTTTGAGATGATATATCTATGGATTTTATGTCTGGATTGTCGAAGTCCCAGGTATTTAGTGTTATTTTGGTGGTTGTGGACCACTTCACCAAATATTCCCATTTTTTACTATTACGCCATCCTTATATGGACAAGGTTGATGGTGAAATTTTCATCTAGGAGGTAGTTCGATTACATGGAATCCATAGCTCAATCCTTATTGACAGGGATCCTATTTTTTGTCAGTAATTTTTGGAAGGAGTAATTTTTATTGAAGGGAACTAATCTTAAAATGAGTTCTTCTTACCATCACCAAACAGATGGACAAACAAAAATTATTAAGAAATGCCTTAGTACAAATTTTCATTTTTTTATTCTAAAATTCCCCAAATTTGGTCTGGATGGATTCCCTGGGCTGGGTATTATTACAAAATAGCTTCCCATTCTTCTACTAGGATGACTCAATTTGAATAGTTTGCGGGAAAAAACCTCCTACTGTGAAACAACTTATTGGGGGTTATAATCTAGTTAACATGATGTCCACTATTCTTGCTGAATGAGATCAAATGATAGAGAAACTTTGGCACAACCTCTCCTGATCCCAATAGACAATTGTTTGAGCAACCAACATGCACTGCTGGGATGTATCTTTGATGTTGGGGAACTTTTTTTTGTTAAACTCTAACCAAATATCCAGACTTCCAAGTCCCACAAACTGACTCCCAATTTGGATGATCGCTATTATGTTCCCTTTCTTGTTGAATCATGCCTGATAAACACTTATTATAAATTGACTTCTCCTCTTACAACACAAATACATCTAGTTTTTTATGTTTTACTACTCAAACGTGCAGTTGAGAATTCTCCAGTTCACTCCGAGCTTCTAGAATTGTGGGATAGTTCCTCATCCTTCAGTTCTCATCCAGTAGCAATATTTCCTACCAAATCTACACCTAGGAATTCACAAGGCACTTGGATGGTTCAGTGGAAAGGAAAACCTACTAAATAATCCACTTTAGAGGATGTTGAGCACATTATTCCCCGATTTCCAGATTTACACCTTGATGACAAGGTTTCAATTGCCAAGGGAGAAATTCTTAGTTGTTCGGGTTCCAGTTCAGTGGATGTTACCACACAATTCCCATGCCCCCCAATTTTACACTCTTATCATTGGAGGAAATAAATGGGGAATGGAGATTTAGTTAGTGGGGTGGGGACCAATAGTTAGTTCAACCAGTTTGTTAGTAGGAGGGTTCATGACTCTGAGGAGGCGGTTATAATATTTATTTTCTATTGTAACAGAACGAGTGAGAGGTGGTGGTCAGACTCTTGAAATACTTCTCACATGTAGTAGAAATATGTTGGAGGAGGTATTTCCATCTTTATCTTGTTGTAACAATTCTTCTTCCATAGCTATAATACATGAAATTGTTAATATCATTCCGAGTTCTCTCTTCAACTCTTATTACTCTTTTATTTTTATCACATACACACATCGGAATCGTAACACCTTTATTTCCAAAGATAAAAATAAATCCATCCATATCTAATAAAGTAACAAAAATAATATTCTTGGTAACACTAGGCCCATAATAATAGTTCTTTAAAACAAAAATCAATAATGTCGGCAATGTGAGATGGTAGTCTCCAATGGCTAGAGCACCCAACCTCACTCCATTGGCACCTTGTAGACCCAACTCGCCTCTTGCAACATTTCGAAATATACTTGGTTCCTAAATTTAGATACAAATATGATCAACAAATGCAGTATTTAATACTCAACATGTAGATATATAAAGAAATCATTTGACAATGAATGCACCCGAAACTTCCACTACTTCTTTGGATGGGTCGAATTTCCCTTCCAGTGGCCCTTCTTTCCACATGAAAAACATACCGCATCCTATTCCATTCCTTGCCTCTAGATCTTCTTCTTCTTAGAGAGACGGTTCTCTAGAGCCTTAGACTTGGAATTAATATCCAACCACTTTTCCTTGTTATTCTTCTTCATTACTATAAAGACAATGGATTTGTCACACCCCATGTCTTTATCAACTTGACAGATAAGAGTAAGAAGTTCAAATAGTGTCTTCTCGCTATTGCACACATTATAATTATCAATAAAGCTTGAAAATTTTTTGGGTAGCAAGGACATAACGAGATCTATGCACATATCATTGAGGATTTTAAAACTCAAGATATCAGGATGCTCAATATAGTTAATCATCTTGACTACATGTGCCCTAGCTAGCACCGAATCTCCAAGGTTTCACGTAAATAGTACATTGGAGATCTCATATTTCTTTAATCTTGCTTTATCTTGATAGATATATCATATGTGTGAAACTATGTTATACATCCATATCTTTATATTAATTTAAAATCTCATTGTACATGTAGGATAACATAAAACATTATACATCCATTACGTTGTTCAAATGCTTCAGAGGCACCTCTTCCTCACTAGTCTCTTTGTAAAGTTACTTAGGAAGTGGGGTTTCCAACATGTATAATTTCCGTTCATGTCATAGTATAATACGCAAGTGCCTATACAATTCTTGAAAGTTTTTTCTTGTGATAAGGTGATCTTTATCTAGTATGGATCATAGTGATACTATCGATGTCATTTGATTTTCCATTTCTACATTTTAAGAGAAGATAATTAGTACTTGTTTTGATTACAAAATATATTAATATATTTAAAATTAATTAAATTATTATTAATCTCCCACTATTTTTAAAAACTTAATATCCCTTTCCATCAATTTATAAATATTTTGTCGCTTAGATATTCTAGTGGCAAGGATCCATATTCTCTTCTCATAACTCGAACTTGGGCCTGCCAAGCTATTTGTAGGGTTTTAGGTAGGTGTAACTTTATAACTGCATTAACTCATAGTTCCTTGATCTTTTGGGTGGACTCCCCAATCCTAAAATCTTATTTTAATATTTCCTCAATCTTTTTCTCTTTGTAACATAAATTTCTTCTTGGACAGTCAACCCTTGATTTAAACTAAGTCAACCCAAAACTCCATGATAAAATTTTTAGGATAATTGAAATCACCTCAACTTGGGGTGGTCAAGTACTTTAAACTATGGTGTTGATTCAAACATAAGTAGTGGAAGACTAAACTGACTTAATATTTTATTTGAGATATTTTTATCCTTATTCATAAATCCCATTGTATCTTTTTACATGATTTGTTAATATTAAGTGGATCTTAATTAAGTGATTAACCATATAAGATAAAACATTTGTGCATAATATGATAATATTGTATTCAATATTTCATGTTTGTTAGTTAATTTATTTAAGTGATCATTAAACATTCACAAACATAAATAATCAACCATGCAACTGACACAAATAAAATTTAAGTTGCATGATCATGAGATTTTTCTAGTGGTTATTTTATCTAACAGTTGATAAATTAACCCTCAACCCTAGGAAAAAACACCTTGAACTATATATTGGTTCATGTTTTAGTATTCCACTATGGATCCTATGCATCTCCTAGATTGGTTTCACCTCATCTCTCTGACTTGGACCGCCTCGACTCACTTGAGAGCTCAATATATACATAAGTTTTTACACACACGCTGTTAAGGAGATCCAATGGATTTTGATAAAGGGGGTATACATAAAAGAAACCACAAATACACATTCCCTTGAATAATGAGGAGGTGATGACACACATATCATTAATAATAATTTAACTAAAATAAATTAAAATAAAATAATCACAAACAAGGGCTGGTCTAATCTCATGATCATCCACACATCAGTAAATGGACATATATTTTCAATATTGTCATCAATTACTTCGATTTGTTCTTTAATTATGATAACGCATCATGAATTAATCCAATTAATTAAATTTATCTTAATTTCATCCAACTATCCTCAACTCACTATCACCTATAATTTTCAACAAGATTAACTTCATTTTAAATTAACATAGTACACAAGTGTACTTGGAGGCAACATCATGTGTTCTTCAAAAATGTAACACAAAAATTAATTTAATATATAATTTTTAATCCTGTGACATGACATTAACTATAGAATGAATGACACACAAAACACACAATCAATATGTTTTAATTACACATTTAATTTTTCTTTCTTTGAAAATTTGAACACTTCCGGTAGCAGACTACACAGCGTGTGAAAAAGTACACGACATGCACTTGTCTTCTTCCCATGTTCACAACACATGACCTGGGTCTAGTCGCATTGCCTTCCATGGACATGTCAAGGTACACAATGTGTATTGAGAATACATGATGTGTATCCTCAGATTATACAACATGTATGTCCCCTTGTCGTGTATCTGATACATGACTCACTGGAACACCCTGTGTTCTCAGTCGTGATAAGGAAAAGATTACACGACATGTAACCTACTTACATGGTGTGTAGTTCTACATGCTGTGTTATAGCCTATCTAGATCTAAATGTTGATCCAATTTATTCAAATCTTGATTCTATTTTTTCGGATCTAACCTGATATAGTAAGATACAGATGCGAAAAAAAACTACACAAAGTGTACTTTTTTTCTCTAGGAAGAGTCTTTGGCACCTCTATATGGAAATCTCCAGATTATTCTTCATTTTTAATCATTAAACAGTTACAATTTATGTTATCAAGAATGAAAAATGAGTATATGACAATTCTAGATTATTAAAATGAATTTTTTTAAGTAAAATAAATTGAGAACGTGTGAAATCATTCAAAAATAATAAATAATTATAAATTAAACCTACGATTGCTTACCACTTCTAGGTTTCGGGCTCAGTGGAATCCTTCTTTGAAGGTATGACCATCTTGGTTTTTAGTCTTAAATCACATGAAATTGTTTATTTATGTTGGAGTCTGCGTCCCATATCGGACTTGTGGTCTTATGTTATCTTTATTATTCATTATAAAATAACCTCAAGGCCTCTTTTAGAAAGGTACCTTGGGTATTCGGTCCTCTCTTATCATTCTACATGGTATCAAAGTTTTTTTGATTTTTTTTTCTTTGATTTATTTTTATTTAATTATATAATCAATCTAGATAGACCTAGTTTTAGAGGGAGTGATAGAGTTGGCATCCCACATTGGGCTTGTGGTATTTATTATTCATTATAAAATAACCTTAAGGCCTCCCTTAGATTGGTACCATGGGTATTCGGTCCTCTCTTACCATTCTACACTTTATATGATCATGAAATCATGTCCAACAAAAACAGTAGATTAACATACTACATTAATACGCAGGAACTGTAAGGAGATGATGTAATGCCCCGACCCCAGTTACCCAGAGCCGGTGCTTTATTACATAACATTGGCATGATCACAAGAAAGATCAAATCTCGAAAGACCGATTGGTTTAGTAGCCTTGGAAACAATAGATATATTCATAATGTTTTACATTACATCATAAAGTGAAAAACTACTACAACAACATATTGTCTCCATAGTTCACACTATTATCCCCTCATAATATCCCTGCAGGTCATTCATAATTTACTTCTTCACATCCTGGGAAAAATAAAACATAGAAAAGGGGTGAGCTCAAATGCCTAGTAAGGATAACAATATAGCGGAAACTTTCATAAATAAGAATAAACATTTAAGGCAATGTATAACTAAAAAAGCCTTTTAAACTTGAACTTCAACATAGTATGGAAAAAATAAAATGAAATAATTCCATTTACTTATTCACATGGATATTCTACTAATCAAATAATCACATGCAATGTCAATAACCACTTTCATAATGATGGAATGCATAATGCCAGACTATCATAACCACATAGCCAAGGACTCATGCCAAGACTACAAATAAGATTTTTCCAAGGCCCTGTGCCAAGACACTAGTTTGTCTCATGAGAACTACCGATGCATCGAGGAGCTATAGCGGGCTCCACCCGTCACATATTAAGTCCAATGCATTCCCATATGAAAAGGTTTAAACATAACATAAACATTCGTATTAGAACTAGCATATGAAATGTAAATACTTCATCCATAAACTATGAATGGTATAAAAATAACACATCCATAGTCAAACATATCACAAAACCTTCAATACAATACAGAAGTTTTGTATCATAATAAATCAACTTCAAATAAGCGTAAAATCCATCAAAGGATGTTGACATAGATGAAATCAAACTCTTTTTAGAGAAATATCTCTTTCTATTTTAAAATCATATATTTATAAAATAAAAAATGTTCTTTGAAAATATTCTTATAAGATTGTAAGGGAAGCTTCTATGATTTTATAATGGCGTAAAATAGCTGCACCCGCCGTATAAGTTAAAAAAACATTCTTACCTTAATTCTATCGAAAAGGTTAAAAAGGACCTTGTTTGGAAAATGATGGAAGGATTACTTTATAAACCAATTATAAAAGTCAAAAAAGGGTATAAATGAAGTTAACCCATATTATTTTAAATATTAAAATGTTTTGAAATACATTTTTATGAAACATGGATGTGGATGATAAAGAGATCTCAGTAGATTATTACGTATAAACAACCTCGGATAATGAAGAGATTACGAAATAAACTCTTACCTTGTACTTTTACTTGGTTGGGGGTAGGTTAAAATCCTATATAATGGTAAAATAATTGTTATTAAATTATACAAGAATCATATATATTAATATGATATCATATATGATCTTTTAACATTGATTTGTTAATAATATCTTAGTATTATCGTTGTTTCGGGTGTTAACATACTCGTTTTCTTTTATATGTTTTGTTATGTAAGCCATGTTTTTCCTGGATAGGTTGTATATTATCCATATCCATAATGATATCAAGTACTTAAACATTATTTCTAAATCATAAAATGATAATTATACTTGAATGGATACGATGGAGAATGAATCTCATCGCGTTCGTGGAGACGGTAGTCCGTACGTACGTACGAGCGAAAATATCATTCTTTTGATATTAAAATAATATATAATTGGATGGTATATCATATATACAGAATAATTATCATGTTATATTTATTATTTACATGAATTATAAATCATTATTATACCCATCCAAATAATAGTATATTGAACAACAATTACACCACGATGTGGAGTAGGTAAGCCATATGTACGCACGTATGGTGACATGTCATTCAAAGGATGGATAGAATACTGAATATGGTTGTACCATATTTATAATAATATTACATTATATATGAGATATTAGATTCATTTTTTTATAATGGTAAAAACAAAGAAATTAGATGTTGAAGAAGAAACGAATTTGAAAAAGGGTGGTGAAAACATTACCTCTTCTTCGGGTTCTTCCTTTTGATTTGATCAAAAGGGCTCCTTAGGTTGGCTTTATGACTAAAGGAAGCCCTCTATGATGAATTGATGGAAGTTAAGAGAGTATTTGGGCAGAGGTTGGCTGAACCAAAAGGCTTTGAATGTGTGAATTAGTGAGAAGGGGGAGTGCCCTTTTATAAGTGGGGTGAGGGGCACCTTTGGAAAAGCTAGAAATATTAATTTATAATAAATTCATATTCGGTTTATAATGGCTAAAAAGTTGATTCTTTAAAGTTTAAGGTGGGGATGGGTCGAAAACCACTCAACCAATATAATTTAGACAGGTTTGGGTTACTATATTAACCTTATCTTTAAGTATTAACTCTAAGTTAATTAGTTTCACTTTTACAATGTCTCTTTGTATTTTTATATTATATGGTTACTAAACTTACTATATACCACCAAGATACCCAAAAGTGGTCCATTAATGATACAACTATCATGATATAAGTCTCGTGGCCGAACCTTAGATTTTTAGGAATTTAATATCAATTAATAATATAATATTTGTTTTAAAAACTCTTTTATGTCAATTTTGACACTATTCAATAATTGATTTTTGTGAAAATCATAACAGAATTATTACTTCAAACAAAGTTAATTAATTCAATCCTAACATGTCATATTAACCTATAAAATTAGTTTAATTCATAAAAAGTCTCAAATTATATTTATTTGGGTATTTATAATATCAATTATTTTAATTTTTCACTATTATGGTAATTATTTCATCATCATTGTGTCATAAATGAATTAAATTATTTAATATCTCAAAATTATAAATAAAATATAATTATGTAGGAAATCTTTTTATCTTTCTAATTAATATTTACAATCTAATTTATCTTATGAATAAACCTATATTAAAAATGTTTTAGTAAATAAACTTTGATTTTAACTCTTTTAACTCTTCTTTGAATTAAATAATAATAAACGTCCTAATCTAATCCAAGTGGACCTAAATGATAATATTTTATTCCTAAGGTTGTTTTTGGTCGAGATAAACTTGTCCAATAGAATTAGGACATGTGTTAGGGTAATATAAATATCATTTTTACCCTTAATTTCCCTATTTACTTTTAACCGTGGTAAATAAAAGTAAAAAAGTTACTATTCACCAAAAATTATTTTCATCTCATTGAATCAAATTTTACTCCTTGATATTAACCGCGTCTCTCGGATTTTCTAAATTCCAATCACAGAAGCGGTAAAATTAATTTTTATGAAAAATTCGGTTTTTTAACTACCACTTAGTAGTTTCACTATTCAACAAAAATTGAAGTTTTTCAGAACAATGCCAAAATTTCACCCTAAGCTATAATTGATATTCCGAATTCAAAAATGATTTCTATTTTACAAAATTCCAAACATATAAGTTTCATTAATTAATTTTATAATTAATTCCCGTTTTCACAACAAATAGCGTGTTTTTATGAAACAATATATATCAAAAGATTGACAATTGTTTATGTCCAATTTCAAAGTGAAATTAATTCTAATGAACACCATTGGATAAAATGGTAAAAATATATTCGAATTATACTTTAAATCAACTCAATAGTATAATTTATCACTATAAATTATTTTTATTAAAAATGTTGTTTTTAAGTATTTTTCACTATTCATAAAAATTAGAAGTTCTCAGAAAAATACCAAAAAATTAAATTAGGATAATTTCGATATTTCGTATCCAAAATTGAATTCCATTTTGAAATATAAAATATATATAATTTCAAAAAATAGGTATTACTATTCATAACGGCTAGTTTGATTGGTTGTGGTGTGTGTTAGAACTCGAAGTTGCGTACAACACACGCTACTGTATTATTCAAAGAAAAGCGTACCGTGGAAGCTTGGGATGTTTCATTGAAAATTTTTGATGTCCCCATTCTAAAAGGTAAATTTATTTAGTCAAATTGAATATATAAAAGTTTAAAATATTGGATTTAAAAAGGGTTCACTATTAAAAGTTGGTAAAAGTGCAATACTAAAAATGAATTTGTTCTTACATTATGTCCAAGAAACTCATAATATGGATTATAAAATTATAAGGATTATATAAAGTTTAAAATTTAGTTAATACAATTCATAACCTCTTTTGAACGGCTTGTTTGGTAAGTCACGGTGCGCTTGAACTCGGTGTTGCGTGTAGTGCAATTTATTGAATTATTTTGAAGAAATAACACACTATGAAATCTTGGGGTGTTACATTCTCCCCTCCTTCAATAAATTGTGTCCTCAAAATTTGAAATTGTTCTTCAAAAATAAAAGGTTTAATATAGAAAATATCTTTGTGGGAAAAGCCACATCGGAAATTTGGGTTGATAAAATTTAGTCTTAATAAGAGGAAAAGAGAAATGAAATGGGTCACCACCAAATTATGATCTCTATTCGGAGAACATTGGTGGAAATTAAAGACATATAATTGGAGGGAAAATGTAAATATTTATAGGTAGTGATTGAGGTCATCAATCACAAACAAGTATAAAATTGAGGGCCTTAAATTCATCAATCTATGATGATTTAAAATACCATCGGTTCAGTAAAACATATGGTATTAGGATAACACATTTTTTTGTTTTAAGATCCCTTCACTAAAGTATAAGAATTAATTTCTTCATTGAATAAGAGAAGAAGAAAAATATATACTTGACAAGTCGAGTCTCAACCTTTAACTAAGTTCTACCACAAACTCATCTTTCACTCTAAAAGATAATAGAACTTAAAAATAATATTCTATTTATCCTATTCGTATAGGGTTAAAAAATGAATTTATAATTCATCTAGAAGAACCATTAAAAACGACATTATTCAAACCAGGACATCACGTGGGTCAGTGGTAGGTGATATACCCTTGTCTCCCTTTGGTTGTGGGTTCAAGTCTCGCGGCCTTGCCGGACACGACGGGTTGTCGCCCGACCTCCGGGTTGTCCTTTTATGGCAATCCAAAATAATCCAAACTAGAACTATCCAAAATACTTCAGTCCAAAATTTATAAGGAAGGTAAACACAATGAAGATCCTTTTTTTGCTGCGTAATAACATGTGATCACCTTCATCACGTATTCTTTTAAAACACTGCAACATTCTGAATTACCATAAAACCTTATTGATTACATTCATGATCCCTTATTCCTTAATGAATAATAGATATACTCCTTCAATACAAAAATGTTGTAAACCCCAAAAATGATGGAATATACAAATCATTAATCAGTTTCAAGGTAGTCAAGAATATCCAATATAATTTATCCAAATCAATCATGTATTATTCTAAAATCACTACCTCAGTATCATAACCATATTATGTTTTATCTTTCTCTCAACCATATATTTTCCAAAAATTTAACCTGCTATTAATCCACTTTTCTTTGTTCCACACAATCTCAAGTCCTTAATGAAATAGTACTACAGTACAATCCTTATATACTCTATAATTATTATAACAAGTAAATTGTTGATACAACACTCAAATGACATAATCAACATAAGAACTCTAATCATTCCTCTTCATCTGTTGTAGTATCATAACTTGATTATTATCCAATAGCATCATTTGCGGCATAGTATGATGACTGATACATAGGTTTTCGTAGTGTCCAAACTCCTTTCAAATGAAGTATTTTACATTTGAAACCATTTTCTTACCCTTGCAATCACATACTTTGTGCCCTTTTCCTCCACACTTATAACAAACTCCCATTCCTTTCAGGAAAGTTCCAGGGTGTTTCTTTCCACAGTTATCACATATGGGAAAATTCTTCTTTTCCCTATTCCCTTTATCCATCTTTCTCTCTTCCATCCTTTTCTTCTCTTTCTTCCCTTCAAATCCATAGGACTCAATAAACTCTTTACTTATATTATCAACACATGATATTATTTCTTCATATTATGATAATACATGCGAGACTATTTCTCTTATAAATTCTGGCTTAAGACCATGAAATATATGACCCTTCTTTCTCTTTGTATCATGTGCATTGCTGGAGTTCTCATTCCTTCTACTGGTCGCCATTTCTAAACAATGGCATACACTAGATTAGTTTATGAATCAAAATACATAATTTTATACTTATAAAACACTTAACATAAATTGAACTATTTATGGATATAATCCATAATCATAAAAATGTTTTCTTTGAGGAAGTATATACTCATAAACCCTTCATAATGATTTGTAAATAAAATGAGAGTAATCCTAAGAATATCCCTCGGGAGTGTCATAACCAAGAGTGCAGCAAGGCCCGTTGTCGTGCACCAGTTCCCATTCGAGTCTAGCTCAAAGCGGTGTTTTCGAGTTTTACCCCTAGGTACATCTGTGCCAGAGCCACCTCTACCTGCTCGTATCCAGATAGGGATGTATTGCTCGGAAAACTCACAAAATCTCTACAATACCAAAATTCTAGGAAGTTCTTCTATAATAATCCTCAATGTCCATCTTAGGTCTATGTGCTCTAATTAGATTTTATCTAAATCTAGCTTCCAAGGTTTTTACTAAACTTCCTCTGATACCAACTGTAACGCCCCAACCCCAGTTACCCAGAGTCGGTGCTTTATTACATAACATTGTCATGATCACAAGAAAGATCAAATCTCGAAAGACCGATTGGTTTAGTAGCCTTGGAAACACTAGATATATTCATAAAGTTTTACATTACATCATAAAGTGAAAAACTACTACAAAAACATATTGTCTCCATAGTCCACACTATTATCCCCCCATAATATCTCTGTAGGTCATTCATAATTTACTTCTTCACATCCTGGGAAAAATAAAACATAGAAAAGGGGTGAGCTCAAATGCCCAGTAAGGATAACAATATAGTGGGAACATTCATAAATAAGAATAAACATTTAAGGCAATGTATAACTAAAACAAAAGCCTTTTAAACCTGAACTTCAACATAGTATGGAAAAAATAAAATGAAATAATTCCATTTACTTATTCACATGGATATTCTACTAATCAAATAATCACATGCAATATCAATAATCACTTTCATAATGATGGAATGCATAATGCCAGACTATCATAACCACATAGCCAAGGACTCGTGCCAAGACTAAAAATAAGATTTTGACAAGGCCTTGTACCAAGACACTAGTTTGTCTCATGAGATCTACCGATGCATCGAGAATCTATAGTGGGCTCCACCCGTCACATATTAAGTCCAATGCATTACCATATGAAAAGGTTTAAACATAACATAAATATTCGTATTAAAACTAGCATACAAAATGTAAATACTTCATCTATAAACTATGAATGGTATAAAAATAAAACATCCATAATCAAACATATCACAAAACCTTCAATACAATACATAAGTTTTTTATCATAATAAATCAACTTCAAATAAGTGTAAAATCCATCAAAGGATGTTGACATAGATGAAATCAAACACTTTTTAGAGAAATATCTCTTTCTATTTTGAAATAATATAATTATAAAATAAAACATTTTATTTTAAAATATTCTTATAAGCTTGTAAGGGAAGCTTCGACGATTTTATAATGGAAGAAAATAGCCGCACCCACCGTATAAGTTAAAAAAACATTCTTACCTTAATTCTGTCGAAAAGGTTAAAAAGGACCTTGTTTGGAAAACGACGGAAAGATTACTTTATAAACCACTTATATAATTCAAACAAGGGTATAAATGAATTTAACCCATATTCTTGTAAATAGTAAAAATGTTTTGAAATAAATTTTTATGAAACATGGATGTGGATGATAAAGAGATCCCAGTAGATTATTACGTATAAACAACCTCAGATAATGAAGAGATTGTGAAATAAACCCTTACCTTGTACTTTTCCTTGGTTGGGGGTAGGTTAACCTCCTGTATAATGGTGAAATAATTGTTATTAAATTATACAAGAATCATATATATTAATATGATATCATATATGATCTTTTAACATTGATTTGTTAATAATATCTTAGTATTATCGTTGTTTCGGGTGTTAACTTACTCGTTTTCTTTTATATGTTTTGTTACCTAAGCCATGTTTGTCATGGATAGGTTGTATATTATCCATATCTAGAATTATATCAAGTCCTTAAACATTATTTTTAAATCATCAAATGATAATTATAATTGAATGGATACGATGGAGAATGAATCTCATCGTGTTCTTGGAGACGGTAGTCCGTACGTACGCATGAGCGACAATATCATTCTTTTGATATTAAAATAATATATAATTGGATGGTATGTCATATATACAGAATCACTATCACGTTATATTTATTATTTAAATGAATTATAAATCATTATTATACCCATCCAAATAATAGTATATTAAACAACAATTACACCACGACGTGGAGACGATAAGCCGTACGTACACACGTATGGTGACATGTCATTCAAAGGATGGATAGAATAATGAATATGGTTGTACCATATTTATAATAATATTACAGTATATAGGAGATATTGGATTCATTGTTTTAGAATGGTGAAAACAAATAAAGAAGAAGTTGAAGAAGAAACGAATTTGAAAAAGGGTGGTGAAAACATTACCTCTTCTTCAGGTTTTTCCTTTTGATTTGATCAAAATGGATCCTTAGGTTGGATTTCTGACTAAAGGAAGGCCTCTAGGATGAAGTGAGGGAAGTTGGGAGAGTATTTGGTCAGAGTTTGGCCGAACCAAAAGGCTTTGAATGTGTGAATTAGTGAGAAGGGGGAGTGCCCTTTTATAAGAGGGGTGATGGGCACCTTTGGAAAAGCTAGAAATATTAATTTATAATAAATTCATATTCGGTTTCTAATGGCTCAAAAGTTTATTATTTAAATTTTAAGGTGGGGATGGGTCTAAAACCACTCAACCAATAGAATTTAGATAGGTTTTGGTTACTATATTAACCTTATCTTTAAGTATTAACTCTAAGTTAATTAGTTTCACTTTTACAATATCTCTTTGTATTTTCATATTATATGGTTACTAATCATACTATATACCTATAATCGACCCCCAAGTGGTCCATTAATGATACACGTATCATGATATAAGTCTCTTGGACGAACCTTAGATTTTTAGGAATTTAATATCAATTAATAATATAATATTTGTTTTAAAAACTCTTTTATGTCAATTTTGACACTATTCAATAATTGATTTTTGTGAAAATCATAACAGAATTATTACTTCGAACAAAGTTAATTAAGTCAATACTAAGAAGTTATATCAACATATAAAATTATTTTAATTCATAAAAAGTCTCAAATTATATTTATTTGGGTATTTATAATGTCAATTATTTTAATTTTTCACTATTGTGGTAATTACTGCATCATCATTGTGACATAAATAAATTAAACTATTTAATGTCTAAAATTATAAATAAAATATCATTATGTATAAAATCTTTTTATCTTTCTAATTAATATTTACAATCAAATTTATCTTATGCATAAACCTATATTAAAAATGTTTTATTAAATAAACTTTGATTTTAACTCTTTTAACTCTTCTTTGAATTAAATAATAATAAATGTCCTAATATAATCCAAGTGGACCTAAATGATAATATTTTATTCCTAAGGTTGTTTTTGGTCTAGATACACTTGTCCAATAGAATTAGGACATGTGTTAGGGTAATATAAATATCATTTTTACCCTTAATTACCCTATTTACTTTTAACCGTGGAAAATAAAAGTAAAAAGTTACTATTCACCAAAAATTAATTTCATCTCATTGAACCACATTTTACTCCTTGATATTTACCGTGTCTCTCGGATTTTCGAAATTCCAATCACAGAAGCGGTAAAATTAAGTTTTATGAAAAATTTAGTTTTTAACTACCACTTAGTAGTTTCACTATTCAACAAAAATTGAAGTTTTTCATAACAATGCCAAAATTTCACCCTAAGCTATAATTGATATTCCGAATTCAAAAATGATGTCTATTTTAAAAAATTCCAAACAGATAAGTTGTATTATTTAATTTTATAATTAATTCCCGCTGTCACAACAAATAGCGTGTTTTTATGAAACAATATATATCAAAAGATTGACAATTGTTTATGTCCAATTTCAAAGTGAAATTAATTCTAATGAACACCATTGGATAAAATGGTAAAAATATATTCCAATTATACTTTAAAACCACTCAATAGTATAATTTATCACTATAAATTATTTTGATTAAAAAAGTTTTTTTGTATTTTTCACTATTCATAAAAATTGGAAGTTCTCAGAAAAATACCAAAAATTCAAATTAGGATAATTTTGATATTCTGTATCCAAAAATTAAGTCCATTTTAAAATATAAAATATATATAATTTCAAAAATTAGGTATTATTATTCATAATGGCTAGTTTTATTGGTTGTGTTGTGTGTTAGAACTCGAAGTTGCGTACAACACACGCTACTGTATTATTCAAAGGAAAGCGTACTGTGGAATCTTGGGATGTTTCATTGTAAATTTTTGATGTCCCCATTCTAAAAAGTAAATTTATTTAGTCAAATTGAATATATAAAAGTTTAAAATATTGGATTTAAGAAGGGTTCACTATTAAAAGTTGGTAAAAGTGCAATACTAAAAATGAATTTGTTCTTATATTATGTCTAAGAAACTCATAATATGAATTCTAAAATTATAAGGATTATATAAAGTTTAAAATTTAGTTAATACTATTCATAACCTCTTTTGAATGGCTTTTTTGGTAAGTCATGGTGCGCTTGAACTCGGTGTTTTGTATAGTGCAAGTTATTGAATTATTTTGAAGAAATAACACACTGTGAAATCTTGGGGTATTACAGATGATCCTCAGATGTAATTTATAATTAATTTATATGTAGATATATAATTACCTCAACTTGTAATTCCTCTTTTGTTGATAATACGATGAAATAGAATTCATCGCATCGTTGTTCTGCTACTAGATTCACGTGTAGAATATCTCTAGCAGCGATCCACACGTGCACCACAATCTTTGATCAACGTTGTAGAAACGCTGGGTGCTAGCATGGCCGATCCCAATCACTTGTGTTTGTGGTTGATCACAATAGTTCTCTTCTCAAAGGAGGAAGAACCCTTAGTGCTCTCTCAAAATCTCAAGTGAGGAGTAGATAATTCACTATGGGGCTTGAGCCAATCTCTCTTTATCCGTTGTTCAAACCAAAAGTGAATTAGGAAAGTGATATAATTAGATATGTATTATATATGGTTTAGGGTTTCAAATCGCACACAAGCCTCCAACCATATTTAATATTCTTAAATAACCCCAGGTCCAATAATAATAATAATATTATTAATTTATTTATGTACGACTCATTAAGAATATAGATAAATATCATTTATACTATTCGGAAAATTAAACTCGGTCCACTTTCCCTCTTTGACATTTACCAATCCTTGAATAATAATTATTTAATTAAATAAATGTCAATGAATTATTTTATGATAAATATAATAAATATTATATTTTCCAAACTTGAAAACTAATATTAATTATTATTATTTAACTCACTTATTCTTTCGAATAACTTATGATTAAATTATGATGATCGACCAAACCTGAATAAATATTATTTATTTCAACTTGTTAAATTCCATGCTAGGATTTCACTGAGATTACAGATACACTTAGTGTGTGACACTCTAGTCCTCTTTCTCAGTAAAATTAGGTATATCCACCTAAATTTCAATGTTAGCATCTAGAAACACACCAAGACTTCCATGGAGAAAGAAGTTAATGTTGCAATGACGTCCAACCTCCTATGAACGTTTATTGTGTAATATAATCCTTTTATCATAATATCTCAAATCAAGTAGACTTCATGTCATGTGAGCTAACTATTTTCCACTGTTTATTCCTCCATTTTTATATCAAAACTCATGATAAACCCCCAAAGTATCTAATATAACTCAATGGGGATCAAACACCATCAACAATAATGGAAAATGAAACTCAAATTCAAGATTCAATTCCCTACCACTCATGGTAACTCGAGGGTGAGGATGATAAAGAGCTGGATAGACTCTCCATAGACTTACCTCTCGAGTATCGCATTCCTATCTCCATATTTCCTGACCTCCCAAATAACAAGAGGTCTCTCCAAGAACCAAGGACTTTCAAAAACTAATGCTTTGATTTGTAACAAACCGGTCTGGATTGATTTGACATGTCACCTGACCTGGTCTACCACTAGGCATGAAGCACATTCTCAATCTCCATGGGATAAAAATTTGTTCCTAATAATTAAGTATACATGCTAGTTTATGAGGATTCTAGTAGAGTGCATCCATAAATTGTACTTCTATGCAAATGAGATAAATAGTTTTGAATAACATGCCATTTAAATAGGGCATACATGAAATAAACATCCCAACGAGTCATAATCAATGAAAGTGACTATTATAATTCAGAAACATAAACAATTTAAATAACCAAACATCACTTTAATACCATACAGTAGAAGCATATACATCACATAAACTAAAATAGGAAGAACTACAGATAAAGAGCAGTTGGCCAATACAAGAACATCCTGAAAGAAAACTTTCAGCCCAAATGACTATGAAAGCACCTCTATATGACCCATGATCACCACCTCACCCAAACACATCCTTCAACTGACCAGAATGAACCTCAATAAATTTGATCGATACCCATACATATGGGTGAAAACATAAAAGCTACACACACACCGGTGTATATGTAGGGTGTGTGCTAAACGCGTCCAGAAGGATTTCATCAAAGAGTGTGAAATTCCTTATACTAAAATTTTCATAAGTGATGGATTTAAATACAATTTGGATGTAAGTTTTTCACTTAAAAGAGTATAAATAAAACAAATCACATTATTATCCCCATTTAAATAAATATCCACCCCTTTTTCACAAAACAAAGTCAAAACCAACGTAGAGTGTAAAAACATTCAAAACCAAAAATGGGAACCTTTAAGTCTGAAAACAAAATAAATAGAAGAATGATAGTTACGGACAAAAGGAAAGGGGTAATTCAGGTTAAGGACCAAATATTAATGAAATACCAAAGGGGACCTCATATTCTTAGACTAGGTATCCAAATGACGATTATATCCTTAAAAATTTCCCACCTCTTACGGTTTCTCTCGCTGCTCCCCATCGCACTCAACTCATGTTGTCGCCCTCTCCCTCCTCGTCACTCTTCTCTCCCAAAAACCCTTGTTTGGAATCGCCTCATCCATGACACCACCCACATCTTTCATGGTCATGGCTTCTCCCTCATATCTTGCGGTGTCGTCATACTCTCCCAAAAACTTTATCATGTCATTGCCTCCTCCCACGCACTGCTCCCTCCATGAATCTACTCCTTCACACTACTCCTTCCACGCATCTTCTTCGGTGATCATCGTGTAGGTTCATATTCTCCTAGGATCCCCTTAGTCATCTCCACTTTTAGCAACATTCTATTAGTGTTCCACTTATCCCAGTTCCAAGAAACTATATTTTCTATAAATTGTATGCTACATATATTTTGGTTGATTTATTTTGTTAATGGATATAAATATGAACTAATAATGAGTTTTATGATATTATATTCATTAATTTTGTATGTTGATTGACCGAAGAAAATTTCAAATTATTTGAAAGAAGAAATGTTATTTTATTTTCATTTTGATGGAGCACTTGTTGGTGATTAACAAGGAAAAATGCATTATGAAGGTGGAAGATCAATGGGTAGAGTGATAATATAAATAATTTCATTTGATAAAATATCAATATTGGAATCGTCAATTATGATGTGTGATGTGTCATCGTTATATTTAAAATACACGTTAAAGTTTGAAAATGGTACTTTTGTAAACCATATAGATGATGAAGGAGTTGAGCAGTTGTTCATTTTCAATGATATTTTTTCTTATGTGTACATTATTTTGAGGTTGGATGAATGCTTTCAATCGATAATGGATGTAAATCAATGAGTGAATGTAGATCAAAGTTAATGACTTTTCAAAATTTTTTATATTAATATTTTGTTCATGTGTGATGTATTTACATTTGGTATTTAATTTGTAGTGTTGAATTAGTTTGTGGGAATTTAGAACAAATTTTATCAGCCGATGGTGATATTAAAATGCTACCTTGTGCAATTAGTAGTGTTCTATGTTCGATCCCAAAGTTAAATACTTCAAAGTGAAAAGAATTATTAGTGGATGTTGGCCAGATTTTTCCTTCATCCAAATCATTGAGGGAGTTTATTTTCACGTATATCATTGATCACAGGTTTGACTATGAATATGTCAGGAATAGTCCTCAAAAGATTATTGCAAAATGCAATGTTGAGTGTTGCATGCGGAAGTTAAGAGTATATGGATTGGGGAACTCGACTCTATTTCTTTGTGTTAACAGTTTTCAAAATGCTCATATGCACTCTGCCCAGGATAAACTAGAAATTAGTCACAAATCAAGGAAATCATTAGTGTCATCTATAATTTCTGATGAGGTGAAGTCTAATGTGAAAAAAAATATTCCAATGAAATTAATGCTGACTTGTACAGAGACTATTGTATATCACTTACATACAGTCAAGCATTAAGATCCAAGGAAAAAGAAATTGGTGGAATATATGGGGTTCCAGAGCAGACAGATATGTTAATCCCTTGGATATGCAATAAACTAATGGAAGTTGATCCAAAAATAGTAGAGAAGTGGGTATCATCATAAAACTGTAGATTTGAAAGATTATTCATTTCATAGGGGTTTTACATAAATGGTTTCTTATTAGGCGGTCGACTTGTGTTGTTTTTGAATGGGTGTCACCTTAGTGGTCCTTACAACAGTACATTATTGGAAGCGTCAGCATATGATGTAGATAAAAACCTTTTTCCATTGGCATACTCAATTGTTGGGGGTGAAACATATGATGATTGGACATGGTTAAGTAACATAAATGAAATTATAGATTCTACTCAACTGGTTATTGTATCTGATCGACACAATGAAATTACATATACGGTTAAAATAGTTTTCTGTAAAGATAGACATGCATATTGTTACCATCATGTGAAAGAAAATTTTATCCCTAAAATTACAAGATTTTGTAGGTGAATTAGAAGAGGAACTAAGGAAATAGAATTGAAATTAGTAGATGCCATTGCTTATTCTCAGTTATACTATGATTTCAATGTTTCTATGAAGAATTTGACAAGATTTTGTTCTGAATTATGACAATGGGTTGAAAAGGATGGTGATGTTGATAGGTGGTCAAAGTATCAATTTCAAACCATCGATGGGATCATATTACAATGAATTTAGCCGAATCATTCAATGCATGGATTGTGAAGGAGAGGAGACAAAATATCTATGTGTTGATTAATGAACATCATGATAAATGGAGTAATAAATTTTTTACCACCAAGGAAGACATGAAAAAGTGGAGAAATGGAGTTGGTCCCAACGTGGAGGAAAAATTGAAAATGAATGTGTTAAGGGATGAAGCTTTGATAGTAGAACAATATGGAAAAGATGTTTTTTTTAGTTTAGATTGGTAATGTAAATATCACTGTACAACTAGGCAATTAGGAATTCACTTGTCAAGCATGGAAAATGAGTGGGATCCCTTGTGCTCATGCATGTGCAGTAATAAGAAAAGTACATGGTAACCTATATAGATATATAAAAGATTGTTATCTGTTCAACACCCAATAGAAGCTTTATCTTTTAGTTATGAATTCAGTTGAGACTAATGACCTAAAACATTTGAATGCATTGACATATAATGATTGTATGGATGAAACTTTTTTGCAAGAACCAAAGACTTATTGTCCTCCTGATAGACCATCTCATAATCATATTGAGTCTCATATTCAAAATAAGACGTTGTATCATTGTTCTTATTGTAAAGAAGTTGGTACCACACAAAAAAGGTGTAGAAATCCCAATCCAACTTGATGTGGAAACTTTGAAAAGGTGGTGTGTTTTTTATATGCTACCAAATATGTTTCTAAACAAGGTAATGTTAGAGCAGACAAGGAGGTAAATGTTAAGAATAAAGAAATATGTTTTTGTGGAGTTTTGGTGTTTAATCTCTGTGAATTATTTTTAATTGTGGTCAAGTGTTACTTACAATGATGTTGATCTTTGAAAAATCACTGGTTTTTATAATGTAATTGATGCACTGAGGAATATGTATGACATTATAACATATTAATCATTTCAACATGTTTATATGGTATAAATCACAGATTTTAACACTGGATTTCCAGGTTTTAACATGGAGGCTTCAGATTTTAATAGACCTGCTATAGTTTTTTTGACTTGGTTTTCATGAAAAGTGAAATAACAGTCTGTGAATTTTATATATATATTGTAACAATTTTTTTACAGTTGAGTGTGTTGATATATACTAATGAAATGGTGGAAACGTATTTGCTTCCATAGAAGAGTTGTCTTCATCGTTGTAAAGATGTTGGCGACACATGAGAAGGTGTAGAAATCCCAATCCAAGTTTATGTATGAGACTAAATATGTTTCTAAATAAGGTTATGTTAGAGCAGCCAAGGATGTAAATTTTAAGAGGAATGAAATATATTTTTTTTGTGGAGTTTTGGTGTTTAATCCCCATGAATTATTTTTAATTTTGGTCATGTGTTACTTACACTGATGTTGAGCTATGAAAAATCACCAGTGTTTATAATGTAATTGATGAATTGTGGAAGATGTATGACATTATAACATATTAACCATTTAAACATTTTTAGATGGTATAAATTATAGATTTTAACATTGACTTTCCAGGTTTTAACATGAAAGATCCAAATTTTAACAGACCTGCTACATGTTTTTTTATTTGGTTTTCATGAAAAGGGAATTAACAGTCTGGGAATTTTACATACAGACTGTAAAAAAAATTTATAGTTGAATGTATTGATATATACCAATGAAATTGTGAAAATGTATTTGATGCCACTGAAAAGTTGTCTTCATCATTGTAAAGATGTTGGTGACACACGAGAAGGTGAAGAGATCACAATCCAAGATTATGTATACTGCCAAATATGTTTTGAAACAAGGGAATGTTTGAGAGGCCAAGGATGTAAATGTTAAGAGAAATGAAATATGTTTTTTGTGGAGTTTTGGTGTTTAAGCCCCGTGAATTTAATTTAATTTTTTTCATGTGTTACTTACAATGATGTTGAGCTATGAAAAATCACTGGTGTTTATAATGTAATTGAGGTATTTTGGAAGGTTTATGACATTCTAACATATTAATCATTTCAACATGTTTAGATGGTATAAATTACAGATTTTAACATTGAATTTTCAAGTTTTAACATAGAGGCTCCAAATTTTAACAGACCTACAATATGTTTTTTTATTTTGTTTTCATGAAATGTGAAATAACAGTATGACTTTTACATAACACACTTCGTTATTGTAAAGAAATTGATGACACTATAGATTCAATATTCCATTAGTTCAACAAAAAATGTAGACTGACAATATGATTGAGTATATGATTGATTCAACAAATACGGTCACAATAGAACCAAACCAAACACCCACCACCATCAACCAAATGCCAACAACTCAATAACAGTTTTCTTTACAACCATTTCCCCCAAAAATTCTGTTTTTAACTGGAAAAATCATCCAAAAACTTTTTCCTCCTTGAATTGCACCCATTATTCACCAACCACCATATTAAATCAACCCTTTTCGTTTGAAGCTGAATCAACAAACATATAATGCAAAACTTTCTATAAATTAAGAAAAAAAATATAAATAGGTGTAAAATAATTACATGATTATAGTATTTCATCTTCTTCATGTTGTCCCATTCGTACAGTTATCTAATCAAGTGAATTCCACAATCATTACTGAAAAATAAACACACCCATTAGATAACATAACTCCATTTGAAAAATAAATCAATGAGTAATTTTATCTACAAATTAGACTGTAGCTAAACAGATTCATATACAACATCAAATTTAAATGGGTAAGAATTATCCCATTGTGAAATATCTCTTAACATGGATGCAAGACAATAACCCTATATGAAAGTAAAAAAGTTATAATAAATTAGTACTTTCAAAATCAGTAACTATGATTATTAATCGAAAATTAATTTATGATAAAGGGAAACTTAAGTACCAGCAATGCAGAAACTTTTTTCTATTGTTTATCAGTGGAAGTAGCACCAAGGGTGTCTAGAACATGAAATTTAATTGTATTTAAGTCAGCACAATAGCAAAAAAATTTGAAAATTCATCAACATTGGGAAAAAAACAAATCGTCAGTTTTTTATGTTGTGTCCAACAACATTAGGCATCACATAAATCAAAACATCCTCAACTTTCCACTCTTCCTTGCATGAAATAATCTTATCCTACAATAGTACATTATCACAAATTATAAAACATAATAGAAAAGTTTTTTTGTACATCAATATATACCTAAAATAAGTTCCATGAATAATGGATCGAAAATGTGTCTAGTCACTATTCCAAATGATTTTTGATCATTCATTAAAGTTCTTAAAATCATGGTCACTATCTGTTACTCCAAAATTGTCACTCATATGAAACTGATTATATACCATAAAATAGATGATTATAAAGGAATAATTTACTAACCTTGTTGTTGAACCATTCCATATGACCCAAACAACCACACTCATGCGCAGTCAAATAGTAATTATGCATCTCAACAATAACTATTCATTTAAATCACATCCCATAAGTACATGAAATACATTTAAATACAGTACCATTTTTCAACATATGAATACAAGTACAACCTACCACTCTTTGCTGACCTGCATCCTTCCTAAGTTGCACAACTCTTAAACCCTCCTTTTAAGGTTGTCTCTACCTTTGACAGGTTGTTGCACACATGGTGCCCATTTTTTTCATCTTTTTCACTATGATCTCCTAGGATCCATCCCAACATATGGGTCTCCCAATGTTGGTTCAAACACACCTTTATTCGCTTCCTCTTATGGTTCCTCATCATCGTCCGCTACCCCCCCCCCCCCTCTTCATCACTTTCTTCATCTCCCTCTAACAAAGTTTTCTCCTCTTCATCTTCCCGCACCACCTGAGTTTCATCTACCCCATCCACTTCCTATTTGGAGACCTCTGTATGCTCCTCCAACTCCCCAGGAGACTCTATTTCTTCATCTAAGACTGTATAAAATCTACCCACTTGAGTAGTAGAGCCTCCTGCTAACAATTTTCCTTAAACTCGAAGGAGTTCATGAAGGTGATCATTGTCACCTTTTATATATCTATCACAAAAAACCTTGATTTCCAATAATATAAAATAGAGATAAATATTAGTAACAAATAATAAAAATGAATAATTTAATGTATTTAACAACAGTTTAGAAGAAATTAACATAGACCTTTCAGATTTTAACACTCAGGCTCCAACTTATAAATGAAAACTGGCCCTTTCGTCATCCTGTCATAAAACAATAAAATGAAAGCATTTATTTAAACTCACATCAAAGAACTCGTTAACCCTTTATGAAAATAACCACTTCATGTATCCATAAACATCATTCCATAAAGCCATTCAATAATAACATTAACCTTCATAAGGGGTATAACAAATATGTAATGAGAGAAATAATATACAGTTTCTTCAATGCCATATTGGTCTAAAACCCCACATGGTAACTCTTTATTTTTAGGTTTTTACCAATATGATTAAAATTATCTACACATGGCCATTTCTAAAAAGGATTACAAGGCATTTAACATGAGCCTATAAAAAATTAACAATAATATACAATAAATTAACATTCAGGATCCAGGTTTCAACATTCAGGGTCCACATGTTATCTTTAACAGTGGGAGATACAAACAGAAATCCTTTTAATTTAACAACCCATATACTAACATTAAAATACAAATTTTTAACACTTTAATTCCATGTTTTAACATTGAAAATCAAATAAATAACAAAAAATAGCACAAACCTTCTAGAAACTAACACAGACCTTCCAGATTATAACACTCATCCTCTGGTTTTTGAAACTATCTATTAATAAATGAAAACTAACACTTTAATGGTACTATCTCAATATAAGAATCACTTAAAACATACATAATAAATCTTTATTTTCAGGTTTTTACCACTATGATTACACATCTAAACACATGGTCATTTCAAAAGTGGATTACAATGAATTTAACATTAACCTACCAAAAATTAACACTAATATATAAGAAATTAATATTCAGCATCTAAGTTTTAACATTCAGTGTCCATGTGTTATCTTTAACAGTGGGAGATTCAAACAAGAAGCCTTCTAATTTAATAGCTCATATAATAACACTAAAATAAAAAAAATTAACACTCTCATTCCATGTTTTAACATTGAAAACCAAAAAACTAATAGAAACTAACATAGACCTTCCAGAAACTAACACATACCTTCTTGATTATAACACTGATCCTCTGGTTTCTAACACTGTCTATTAATAAATGAAAACTAACACTTTAAAGGGTCCATTTCAGTGTAGGAACCAATAAAACCCCACATTCTAACTCTTTATCTTCA
Source organism: Viscum album (assembly GCA_963277665.1). Lineage (NCBI taxonomy): Eukaryota > Viridiplantae > Streptophyta > Magnoliopsida > Santalales > Viscaceae > Viscum > Viscum album. The sequence continues at coordinate 1,465,559,776 of OY728140.1, read as the reverse complement.
GGTTTTTACCACTATGATTACACATCTAAACACATGACCAATTATAAAGAGGATTACAAGGAATTTAACATTAACCTACCAAAAATTAACACTGATCTACCATAAATTAATATTCAACATCCAATTTTTAACATTTGACATCCATGTGTTTTCTTTAATAGTGGGAGATTTAAACATGAAGCCTTTTAATTTAACAGCCCAAATGCTAACACTAAAATAAAAATTTCTAACACTCTCATTCCATGTTTGAACATTAAAAACCAAAAAAATAACATAAAATAACACAGAACTTTTAGAAACTAACACAAACTATCTAGATTATAACAGGTATCCTCGAGATTTTGACACTATCTATTAATAAATGAAAACTGACACTTAAGGGACTATTTCAATGTAGGAACCACTAAAACCCCACATGGAACTCTCTATTTTCAGTTTTTTACCACTATGATTACATATGTCCATTTATATAGAGTATTACAAGGAATTTAATATTAACCTACCAAAAATTAACATTAATCTACCATAAATTAACATTCAAAATCTAGGTTTTAACATTTGGCGTCCATGTGTTATCTTTAACAGTGGGAGATTCAAACAGGAAGCCTTTTAATTTAACATCCTAGATACTAACACTAAAATACAAATTTTTAACACTCTCATTCCATGTTTTAACATTGAAAACGAACAAAATAATAGAAACTAATATAGACCTTACAGAAACTAACACATACCTTCAAGATTATAATAGCCATCCTCTGGGTTTTGACACTATCTATTAATAAATGAAAACTAACACTTTTAAGGGACCATTTCAATGTAGGAACCACTAAAACCCCACATGGTAACTCTATATTTTCAGGTTTCTAACACTATGATTACACATCTAACCACATGTCCATTTCTAAATAGTATTATAAGGAATTTAACATTAACATACCAAAATTTAACACTGATATACCAAAAATGAACATTCAACATATAGGTTTTAACATTCATCATCCACGTGTTATCTTTAATAGTGGGAGATTCAAACAAGAAACCTTTTAATTTAATAGAAACTAATAGATACCTTCTAGATTATAACACTCATACCCTGGTTTTTGACACTATCTATTAATAAATGAAAACTAACACTTTCAAGGGACCATTTCAATGTAGGTACCACTAAAACCCAACATGGTAACTCTCTATTTTCAGGTTTTTACAACTATGATTACACATCTAAACACATGGACATTTCAAAAGAGGGTTACAAGGAATTTAACATTAACCAACCAAAAAATAACACTAATCTACCAGAAATTAACATTCAACGAAAATGATTTAACATTTGGCATCCACATGTTATCTTTAACAGTGGGAGATTCAAACATGAAGCCCTTTAATTTAACATCCCAGATACTAACACTAAAATACAAATGTTTAACACTCTCATTCAATTTTTTAACATTAAAAACAAAAAAAATCACAAAAACTAACACATACCTCCAGAAACTAACACAAGCCTTCCAGATTATAACACTCATCCCTCAGTTTTTGACACTATCTATAAATAAATGAAAACTAACACATTCAAGGGACCATTTCAATATAGGAACCACTAAAACCTCACATGTTAACTAACTATTTTCAGGTTTTTACCATTATGATTACACATATAACCACATGGCCATTTCTAAAGAGGATTACAAGGAATTTAACATTAACTGACCAAAACGTAACGTTGATCTACCAAAAATTAACATTCAACAATTTTTTTAACATTTGGCATCCATGTGTTATCTTTAATAATGGGAGATTCAAACATAAAGCCCTTTAATTAAATAGAAACTAACACAGACCTTCCAAATTATAACACTCATCCTCTGGTTTTTGACACTATCTATTAATAAATGGAAACTAACACTTTCAAGGGACCATTTCAATGTAGGTACCACTAAAACCCCACTTGTTAACCCTCTATTTTCAGGTTTTTACCAGTATTATTATACATCTAAACACATTTTGACAATGATAATGAACAAGTTAACATAAAAACATATTTTAACACTTCAATTTCAACATTTTACATGATAATTTTTAAAGGAATCTTTTATTAATATAGTGATGAGGATGAGGTTTTTACCAGATGGGTGAACAAAGCCTGACCAGGCAGCCCACTCCTTGATGAAGTAAGAGGTGCATATAATATACCTCTTTTACTTGTTTTTTCCAACTTCATTTGCCTTTGAATATTATCTTTATTGAAAAATTGCAAAACATTCTTGCTACATATATTACGAACTTCTCCAATGGGGAAGTGGATGAATAAAAACAGCTAAAATACAATGTCACCATGTTATTATTAGTAAAATAAATTTACTAACTAATAAAAAAATCACACATGGTAAAAAAAATTCAAAACATACTAATAAGACAACCAGGAAACCACCAACATGATTATTTGGTTATCCGTTTTGTATCAACTTCTTGTATATATTTACTTCTCTAACCAGCTCCATCAAAACCAACTGAGACCAATACCATTCTTCAAGATTTTGTTGAAAACCACACAACATCCTAATATTTCTTTCATTTAGAGAATAAATTGAAATGAGATTTAAAAATGTCCCCAAGGTAAACAACAAAAAGGTATTCAAAAACTCCTTTCCAACCAATTCTTCAAAAATCATCTTCTTCAATGTAGTTAACTTTTTTCCCATATAATGCCTCTTCATTTCTTTATATTCGTCACTATCCCTTTCAATAAATAAAACTCTTACTCCTGATATAATTCCTACCATGTAATTAACATTTTCTATAGTAATAATCATTTCCTTTCCTCTAAATTCCATCGTACATGTTGGAGGAGCAAAGGCATCTACAACCTTCTCACATATTTCCCTCGGAAAGCGTTGAATGTTAAATTCCATCAACATACCAAATCCCACTTCTATGACCAATTGTTTTTTCTTCTCATGGATAATAACAAAATCAACAACATCTTTAAATATATTTAGACAACATATACATTTTAAAATAGTCTGGGTCTATATTTATAACCCACAAAAGCATCATTTTCATCATTTTCCATGTCATTATACTTATTCTTTTTATGATTTGAATGTTTTGACCAAGAATATATTATTTCAGAATTTATATCCCTATCATTTTTATATGCACCTTTATTTTTTTTTTTAAAAATCTTGCACATTATAAAAGAAAATAAAATTCATTCACAACTGTAATATAACATGATTTTCTAGACCAAACTAAAACATACCAAAAATAAAATCATACCTAAATTTTGTCAATCCTGGTGATCCCTTACTCTCCATTGTATGCCCTATAACTTTTACCAAGGAACAAAACTATAAAAAATTATCAAAGATATATGCAATTAGGTAAATGATACGGTATAAGGAAAAAACTGGGAGGAGGATATCAATATGTCGCATAAAAGTCAATGGTGGGAGGAGGTACATACAAGGAGAAGGAAATGGCCGGTTGGGGTTTCCCCAAGAGCTTGATGATGGTCTGTGAGTGGAGAGTATTGAACGACAGTGGAGGGTGACAATACGAAATACATAAGGGTGACGGCGTGTGGGGGTGGAGGAGGACCGCCAGATAAGATGTGTGGTGGTAGAAGTGTGCAAAAGTATATACGTGGTGGGGGAAGTGTGTTGGAGGAGGCACCGGAGGGCTACGGTTTTTGGGAGAGGATGACGACACCACAAGAGATGAGGGTGAAGCCACAACAATGAAGGATGAGTGTGGTGGCATGGATAAGGTGACACTAAACTAGGGTTTTTAGGAGATAGGAGCGATGAGAAGGGAGAGGGTGATGACACGAGTTAAGTGTGACGGGGAGCAACGAGAGCAGTCGTAATAGGGGGTATTTTTTATGGGTAAAATCATCATTTGAATACCAGTTCTAATAATCAGAGGTCCCCCTTTGGTATTTCATGAATATTTTTTCTTTAAAATGAATTACCTCCCTCCTTTGGTCTGTAACTGTCATTCTCCCACCCAAAAAACTATAATCCTCATTTTAAAACATTTTCTTTAAACCCCTTTAGCAAGCCATGTGGAGAAACTGTTTGAAAAAGGAAGACTTTCACCTTAAATTTCAAAACCACTTTTATAAATTTTTTAAAAAGTAAACCAAATCATGAAAAAAAAATAAAACATAGGTCAAGAAGACACCATAATATCAAAAAAAACATTACAAAAGAAAACACCAATAAAGGCACTGTGTCATAAAACCCACCAGGTACAAGGGGAAACAATCGAGCATAAGGTGGTAAATCCCCTAAAATAATCCATAAAACCAACTGGGGAAAAGAGGGAAAATCATAAAATGAAAACATGGGAAGACTACCTCTATGATGTGGCCCCATCCACCATAATTCAACGTCCCTCTCTAGGAACCTTTGCAGCATGGATTCAAGGCCTACGACGTAGAGAACCTCCTCAAGGTAGAACTAGGGATCCCGAGATCCTGACCACTAGGAATATAACCTAGAACCTATCTCCACGATATAGTCTTGCCTATGATATACTCACCACAGTGCATTGTAAAGCCAAGGAAAAGACCCTCCCTATAAAATAATGACCTGCCACACTGCAAGGCCTCAGGCCATGACATGGTCTATTGTCGCTCCAAACTGTAGAAATATAAAAACATCAGAACTCCCAAAAATTCTAAATACCCCAAAAATTATATAATGTTAAATACCATAATTATGTGAGTGTGTCACATTTTAGGGGGGGTTACAGAGATACCGAAGTCACCAAAGATATTGCATCATAAACTATAGAAGAAAACAATTTTTATAGTGGGATGAGTTTGGAATACTGAGTTTATTTTTTACGAGGGAGTGGAAGGACATGGATAAAATCCATGTTATCATCATTTAAAGGGAGGTTATGCTGGAATTTCAAACTCTTTTTGATGAAACAAAATTTTTTACATAATAAATATTAATAAAACACGAGATAACTTTAGTAGATGGGGTTGTCCGTGTGAACATTGAGACATATAAGTTGGAATAGTACCTTAAAGATGAGGTAGAGAAGCTGTTTGAAGAAATGTTTGGAAGTGGAATAATCAGACATACCAAAAACCCTTATATTGGCCCCATTATTTTAGTCAAAAATAAATATGAGAGCTGGAGAATATGTGTGGATTATAGAGCTTTAAATAAACTGACTACACTAGATAGATTCCCAATACCAGTTATAGAAGAATCATTGGACGAGTTACATGGGGAAATATTTTTTACTAAACATAAACCAAAATCCAAATTTCATCAAGTCTCAGTAAGAGTTGAAGATATCATTAAATTGACATTCAAAACACAGAAGGGACATTATGAATACCTTGTGATTCCGTTTGGGCTTATGAATGCCTTGACAACTTTCCAATCAAGGAATTATGTTTTCGGTTTGGGATTTATTAAGGAAGTATACTTTGGTTTTCTTTGATAACATCCTTATTTACAGTATAGTGTGGAAAAATCATCTGGCCCATTTGAAGATTGTGTTCTAAATTTTTGCAAACAGACCAGCTGAAGGTTAATAAGAAAAAAAAAAATTTCTTAGGTGTATAGTACCTTGGGCATATAATTTCAATGTAATAAGAGGATTATACGGATCAAATGAATATTGAGTGTATTATAAACCAGACTAGACCACAATATGTGAAGATGTGAGAAAATTCTTTGGCCTTATAGGGTATTACAAGAAGTTTTTCAGCAGATATAATAAAGTTTCTAAACCTTCGACCGATTTAACCAAGAAGGATGAGTTCTTGTGGGATGCAAGGGAAAGAAAGTGTTTTAGGAGTTAAAAAATGAATGGTATTAGCTCAACTACTAGCTTTTCCTGATTTTCAAAAGCCCTTTGTAGTAGAATGTGATGAATTAGGGAAAGGAGTTGGTGAATTACTCATGAAATTAGGCTGACCTATAGCTTATTTCAATAAGGGTTTGGCTGAGGTAAATCTTTCCAAACAAGTCTATGAAGAAGAGGTTATGGATTTTATCCTATCAGTTAGTTTTTGGAAGAAATACTTGAAGTAAAATCAATTCATGGTATAAAAAGACCATAAGGCTCTTAAACACCTACTTAGTCAGTGAATATATACCACTAACTAGTAGTGTTGGAAGACCAAATTGTTGGGTTTAGATTTTAATGTGGTCTATAATCCAGATAGGGTTAATCAGGTGGATAATTTCTTGTCCAGGTCGGTTGAGGAGGGGCTGAATGGTAACATAAAACCACCAATGATACTAAGTTCTAATTAAGAGGAGACTCTAATTGAGTTTTTAGAAAATGAGTTAGTGGAATGAGATGTTATGTCAAACCAGCTCTGGCTAAATATTATTGCTTGGTCTCGATAAAAGGATCATTGAATGGTCAAGAAGGGGTGAATTGACCTCTTTATAAAATTTTAAGTATTTATCAAAGTTAATATAAATATGCAGTGGAAAATAAAAATATAAACATAAAATATTTTATGGTAGTTAGGATCAAAGTGATCCCTTGTTTTCTTTTCATACTCTCAACATCAGGGTATGACACCCACTATATAAGTGACCCGGCATTTGAAGGGAAGTCGCAATCCGTTACAACTGATTTTTTCACTCCTGGAATCACATGAACTTTTTCACACCCATAGGCACAACCTATAACCTTTCCAGAGGCACAACCCATGATGTATCTTTTGATGGGTATTATAACCTGAGTATTCCTTGCATTTTTCTACCTAGAGGCGCAACCTAACTATTCCTGCCTTTTTTAACTTGGAGGCACAACCCAAGATGTACCTTTTGATGGGTAGTATAACATGATTCCAAGATCTTTCTTTTGAATGAAAAATCATAAACCAAAAACTACGCACACAGTAAAGATATGAAAATATATCACCACAAAAACTATACTAAAAAATGATGATAGCTTTGAATGATGAGGCAACCTATATCACGATGGCAGAAGTAATGTGTTGAACTATGAAGTCCAGCCAAATATGATCATAGTATAAATGATCATAAAATGTACAGTTCAAGTATCCTCGATAGTTTTGTGCATTGCATTGGTTCTGCTGAACTCTATCATGCCCAACATCTTTCAAAAATGATATTCACACTATTGTATTTTATCATTTCCAAGAATCCAAACCTTTCTCTCTCAACTATAACAAACTAATTCAGGGAAGTAAATTTAATAATTTATAAAAAAAATAGTTGTACAGATATATCATTAGAATAAATGAATAAACCTTTAATATGATAGTAAATATTCCCATAATAATCGATATTAAAGTTCTCTACATAATCCCTAAAAACGTGCAAGGAAAACTTTTCATATTACAAACAATTCAAATTTGAATATCATAATTAAATTCGGCCTAAAAAACTTCAAATATTCTTCTCATAGAATCAAAATAACTAATATATAATTATGGGATAATTAAAACAATTAAAACAATTAAAACAAATATGCAGTGAATTAAGATACAAAAAGGTAAAAAAGAGTGCATACTTTGCATTTTCTAAAAAAAATGTTGAGTCATATGATTTTCTCATGATTCATTCTATATTTTGTGTAAGTCAGATTGATTTCACGTACATGTGATTTCACATAAGAGTGAACCACGTAAGATTCATTCAAAATCAATATATAGATAATAATGTAAGCATATCCTCCATGAAAGGATATTTACATAAGCATATTCTTCACGTATGGAGATATTCATGTAAGAATATCCTTCACGTTAAAGAGATTTTAAAATATTAAGTATACAGATTCCACCAAGGAAATTTTAAGTAGACATATTCCACTTAAGGGGATTTCAGATAGAGATATTTTCTTATAAGGAGATGAAACCACGTAAGAATCATACACATAAGGATCCATGTGAAGATATTCAAGTAAAGAAGTGAAATCACATCAGGATTACTTAAGGATCTAAAAAATGATATATCTATGTATGAGTCATAACCCATCACATAAAGATAAGTTTTTCTCTAAAATCAGTTCATAATATTCATGAAAACGTGAAAAATTTATAAAAAATATTATGATAACTAGGATAAAAAAATAAAGATTAAAATTTGAACTACAGACGGCGAAAGCTTCAAATACGTTACACATGCTAGAGGGAATAAGAAGAAAATACTATAATTATCATAACATAATTAATTGAAGTGAAAAAGAGTCATTCAACAATCTCTCACTTTTTGATAATTATAAGATCAAATGTAATTTCAAAAATTTCTCCCTCTTCCCTCTTTCTGACGCTGAGTTTTTTTATACTCTTTCTGAAAATAAAAATAATTAAACGACTTAGGTTATTTTTAAAAAAACACCTTAAATTCGGCATCGGTGATGCCTCCTTTTCTCTAAAACAATAATTTTTTTCTATTTTAATTATGATTTTATATATTTAAAATTTCAATGTTTTATTATTATGTTGGTATGGATATATATATATATATATATATATATAAAAATAAAACATAATGTTTCAACATAATTTATCTTTTATTCAATTATGTGACTTTGTTAACCTATAAAATATAAATTATAAGACCGATATGAATGACATTTTAAACATTTATTAAACATACAATAAGTAGCTAAAAATAAAAATTAACTCATAAAAATTTTGACAAAAAATAATTTATAATCTTTATAATCCACCTACTTGAAACTTAAAAATGTATCAAGTATGTGACTTTGCTAGCCTATATAATATAAACTATAAGATAGATATGAATAAAATTTTAAACATTACTTAAACATATAACAAGTAGGTGAAAATAAAAATAATTTCTTAAAAAATGTTGATGAAAAATAATTTATAAGCTTTTTAATAAACCTACTAGAAACTTATTTCAAGTATGTGCCTTTTATAGCCTATATAATATAAACTATAAGATCAATATGAATGAAATTTTAAACATTGGTTAGACATATAATAAATAAATGAAAATAAAAATAATTTCTTAAAAAATTGATGAAAAATAATTTATAAGCTTTCGAATCCACCTACTTGAAACCTAAAAAGGTTTCAATTACGTGTATTTTCTAGCCTATATAATATAAAATATAAGACCGATATGAATGAAATTTTAAAAATTGATTAAACATATAACAAGTTGTTGAAAACAAAAATAATTTATTACAAAATGTTGATGAAAAATAATTTATAAGCTTTCTAATCCACCTACTAGAATCTTAAAAATGTTTCAAGTATGTGCCTTTGCTAACCTATATAATATAAACTATAAGATCGATATGAATGAAATACTAAACATTGATTAATCATATAACAAGTAGTTTAATTTTTTATTTTTATTTATATTGGTCTTATAGTTTTTAATTTATAGGCTTCCAAAGTCAAGTAGGTGGCTTAGGATCCTCCTCGACATTCATTCTTTTCGCTCTCACTTCTGAGTTACTTTTATTACATTCCTTTCATTATCATTTATTTATTTTATTTATGAAACTATTTATTTTCAACAAATTTTTAGATGATTAGGATATCTTCTAAATTTCATTTACTTTGTTTTTATACTATATATTTTTTAATCTTTTACAGTTATTTACTTGAAATTTACTAATTATATCTATGTTTCAAGTAGTCAGCTTTTAAATCTATCTAATATAAACTATGCCTAAAATATAAATTAAAACTGAAATACTGTATAAACAAATAAGAAGAGATAATAGTAATAATATTATTTTCATTTCAGTAGACATAAAACCTGTAAATGAACATGTACAATCAATGTTTTTTTCTATGTCGAGGAGATTCTGTCCCACATAGTGGTCTGTGAATAGGATGTCTGTGTCAAGTGAACAGTGGAGTCTGATGACCTGGGGAGGGATGATCCTTGGGCACTGGAACGTCGACTGATGCATCCTCTATCTGTATATTAGTGGGAGGAGTTGTCAACTACATCTCATACTGCCCGACAGATCCTTCTTCCACTAGGGTGGTAGAAGGATCTGCCATCATCGTAGTGGGGAACCAAGACTTTGGTAGAGATATACCCCAAGACTGCGATGGATCTAGAACCCAAGGTTGCGATGGATCTAGACCTTAAGGCTGTGATGGATCTGGAACCCAAGATGGAGAGAACTGCAGATATCCTGTCAGGAAAGACAGATCCCTTGCCACCTGAGGCACATCCTTAATTGGAAGATCCAGGACTACTAGAGGGCCAACCTCTGCCTGTGGAATAGGTGAGGCCTCACGTGCAGCACGACGCTGTCTATGTCACTGTGGTCATGGATCGTCAGTACCAGCAGCTGCTATAGGATGTTCCTATGGGGAAAAACCCTCCTCTCTCTGGACCAGACGCGTGAATATTCCCCCAGAAAGCGCATAAAAAGATTCCCTCACCTCTAGCACTGCAACATGGATGACTGCCCGACTAAATACACCCTCCTATTCTTCATCACTCATGCGAAAAAGTTACTATATGTGACTTCCTCGTAAAGAGATTCAAATTGAATTATAAAATAGTTCAATAAACAAGCTAATGGAAATTTATTGACTTACCATCCTTTGCATCACTATTCCAGGTTGGGTAAGATACAGTATAGACTTCGGTCTATACCATGGATCATACTCAACCTGCTTTGAATGAAAGAATCGATTCATAGTAACATCGTGAATACGAACATCTGCACGTCTGGTCCAACAGTCGATAAAATAGGCATGTACTCGGGGCCAGTCCCCATCCTACCTCCCTATCAGCTTCATCCCATGAAGCTGCTCTATCTGTCTCGACAATAATGCAATCGGCTGAGTACAGCAAAACTGGTGCCTGACTCTGTCAAGCTGCTACCACTCAATAATATAGAAGTGAATGAGGGGCACTATATCCATAGCATTCTCAAGCCCAATAGTGCAGTATGCTGGCAATTGGTACATAATACTCCTGTATGGAAGCCATGAAATCTAAAATGACATGTGACTTTGTCAAAAAAATGCCTAACTAAAAACCAAAATTGATGCTATTATTAAATATTTTAAACAGTGATAGATTGTGTATACATACCTAATCAGGTAATATACAGTCCAAATGGAGCTGATAAACAACCAAATACTCTCTTGGAACTGTGTGGAAATTGTGTTGTTGACACCACTTGTAAAATAAATCATTGATAGTGACATATAATGAGAAATTAAATTCAGTAACTCATAGTTGCATCAAAAACAAATAGAAATGACCGATCATACCAGCGTCCATGTGGAGCGTCATGAAACACATCCATCTCAACAGGAAGACCAACAAGCTCAAGGAGGAATGCAGGGATGCACTCCCATGCCCACATATGAATAATGATGACGCATCCCTCCAGACCTGTGTGGTCCCTGTGGGATAGCTTGCATAATTCTCTATACATGTATGCCAATCAGGCTGATCCCCAGATATACATACCGGCCCAATCAAATTCCTCTAGTAGGACTAGATACATCATGTGCACGTGCATCCTCGAGTGATCAGTACACATGGTACCACCAATGAGCTGTAATATATATGCATGGGTATAACGCATGACAGTATGCTCATCATCATCATCCTGTAAATGTGGAATCTTCACCTCCAACCAAAGTATAGATATGGATGCTCCATCTATATCCCTATGGTCAGAAAAAATATCAACACCTAACAAGTGTTGAGCAAGGTATGGCCAAGCTGCATGAGTGAGTCCAATAATGGGTCACCCCTGAATAGGAAGACTAGGATGCACTGCCACATCCTGGAGGGTGATGGTCTCTCTCCCTTGGGTAGGTGGAATGTGTGTGTCCTTGTTATCCACCTCTCAATGAGGGTAGAAAGTATGTGATGGTCAACAAATGTAAAATCTGATATGGAAAGGCTATAGAAGCCAGCACGATGTAAGTATGGTCTAATGGCATGTGGAGGCTCCCTGTGATGAGAATGGTGTGCTTGATGCACCCTGATCGATCAATCTGCACCACCCTCTAACACGACCTAGGAAATATGGGCACGCTTCTGAGTGAGTAATATGGTATCATCCATCTTCATATAAAAAAATGAAATGAGTCGTAAGTGTAAAATGTAAATATAATGTTATGGTAAGCATAATGTTATGACCTGTAGAATGAAAGACATGAAATGTTTATTCACATTGTTTTATGGAGTTATTTTTACCAAAAGAAATATAATTCTCTATGTATTTTGGTTCTAAATGAAATAAAGATAACAAGATAAAAGAAGAGAAAAAATAGATGGAAAGAATTAGGATGTGAAATAATTTTATTGGGTCTTGAATTTTTTTAGAAATATTTTGGATGAGATTTATGATTAACTAATTATGGATTGGATTAATATAAACTATAGGAATTACTAATGATGTTTTAAGAATTTATATAATTATCTATATTGAATAACTTATTCTAATCATTATGATACTATTATTTTGTTATATAAAAGTTTATTAAAATATCAGACACATAATTTTATCAAAAACCATGGTAAAGGGAAGATGTTTTGGGGTTTGGGTTTAGGTTTGAGGGTTTATAATTTTTATATTAAGGTTTTGGAAATATGTTTTTGGGTTTAGTGTTCTGCTTTTGGGTTTTGGGGTTTAAAAAACTGAGAAAAAAATAAGAGATAACAACATTTAATTTAAAATATGGGTTAAGTGTTCTACTTTTGGATTTATGAAATAAATTCTATTATCTATGGTTTTATTTAAGGAATAAAGAGAAAGATAATTCTTGAAATCATGCATGTTTTTATTTAGGATTTAAGATTAATAGGTTATTTGGATATTAGGTATGTGTCATTAAGATATAAATTTTTGTAACATTGGCATACTGATTTTTAGAATTGTAGAGACAATTTTTCTACATTATTGGGTCTTGAATTTGGTTAGACATATTTTGGAGGAGCTCTATGATTAACTAATTATGGATTGGATTAAGATAAACCATGATAATTACTAATGATGTTTTAAGAATTTATAAAATTATCTATATTTAATAACTTATGCTAATCATTATGATACTATTATTTTGTTATATAAAAGTTTATTAAAATATTAAACACATACTATTATAAAAAACCATGGTAAAGGGAACATGTTTTTTGGTTAGGTATTAGGTTTGAGAGTTTAGGGTTTAGGGTTTAGAAATTTGATGTTAAGGTTTACGAAAGATGTTTTTGGGTTTAGTATTCTACTTTTGGGTTTTGGGGTTTAGAAAACCAAGAAAAAAAATAAGAGATAACAACATTTAATTTACAATATGGGAATGTCAAAATGAAGACAACACATCATTCTGGATGAGACTGTGAACCCGACCCAACAAAATTAGGGTATCATTTCTGGTCATGACCTTCTTTATGACATATCGTGCATCTCAAACTCTGTCCATGTTCTTTAGGCCAGTCCATCTCATTGCGCATTCTAATGGCCTTCAGTATCCCATGAGAACGCAAATGATTGATGTTAGGTATCACTATCGGCTGGCCATCAGGCATTGGGAAATAACGATACTCCCCAATAGGTGTCCATGGTGTAGCATAAAATTTATAAATGGTATCCATCTGGTACACTAGATCAACATATGCTTTCTATGATATGTTCACAGAGGCACATGCTACGATGGTGTGTGTCCATGGAAACCATAAGGCCCGAATGTTCCACATTGACATTGCCTTGTTTCCAGTAATAACACCATTTCCCCCCCGATGTGATTTGTGATGGGGTATGAATGTTCTTAAACTTCGAATTGAGAGTATTTTCATTGAAAAAGGTAGAAATGATTACCAGAAGCTTCTTCAATTTTTTTCAATATCTCATTGAAAGTGTCTTTTATACCTTAGCCCCTGTTGTATTTTGTCTGATGCTATTTTTTGTCTATCAACAAAGTACCTCACGCATCGATATAATGTCTCCTGAACTAGGGTGGTTATAGGTAGCCTGTGAAGCCCTTTTAAGACACCATTGATGCACTCCACAATGTTTGTCGTCATGTGTATGTACCTCTTCCTCCCGTCATATGTCAATGTCCATTTTTCTTTTAGAATCTGCATCATATAATAAAAAACTTCTTGATTAGCCAGGCAGAATTGTTCAAAATGTTCTTCAAACTGCTATTGATCTGACTCATATGCTATGGAGAATAGATGATATTTCACATAATTTGATTTTATCTTTATGTTGAAATAGTAAAAAATAACAAATACAATGCATACCAAGACTTGTGATTGCCTTCTTCATTGGTTCATTCTAAAAAGTTTTATGCACATTGCTAGAAATGTGTCTAATGAAAAACCGATGATGTGAATTTGGGTATCTTCATGTATAAGGATCCACATTTATTGCCTCATTAATTGCCTTATGGCGATCATATATCAAAAAAACACCTCGAATTTTGGTGAAATGGTTGCTGATACATGACAGAAACCAACTACATGATTCATAGTTTTCATTCTCTACAATGTAAAAGGCAAGCGGAAGAGGTGAACAGTTTCAATATTGGGTTTCTGTAATCAACAATACAACCTTGTATTTTCCATAGAAAAATGTTCCATCAATCTGAATGAACTTTTTTATGAAACGAAATGCGGAGATACATGGAAGGAATGCCCAAAACAACTGATAAAATTGAACACAAGATGAATCAAGTCGGTTATCATGAGACACATGTTCATTTGTATCCATATGGAATACAACTTGGTTATGATGCCTTAGTATGGCTAGAAATTGTGGAAAAACCTAATACAAGTCATCCCAATCACCATAGACCTTCACAATTGCCTTCTGTTTCGTCATCCATGCCTTATTATAGGAAATATTATAACTGAATTTCTGTTGAATCCTTTCATGCACAAGGGATATCGGAACATCTTGACATGTTCTAATCATCTCAACAACAATAGATGACACAAATTCTGTATCCAATGAGGTATGATCATGTGTCAGGCTTGGCTGAACGCAAGTATGATCTGCCTCAATCCTCGAGATTCTCTAACCTCCAAATTTAAGGTTCAGAATCAACCTCATGTGATATCTACAATCATCTCTATACTTCTCACACCGTATGAAATATTTATTATGGCATGATTCGTGAACTATATAGTTGTAGTGCCTCTCAATGTGAAATCTCTTTAGCGTCAATGTATCTTTACTTGGAAAATTCATTTCAATATATAAGGTTTTTTACAACTCACTAAACCTATCTGGTATAACTACGGGGAACTTAGTTGTTGGTGTGAGAACATTATTGTCAAATTTAGGCACACGTTTCATTGCTTCTGACCAAGATTAAAGGAGTGGTGGATAATTTATTGTAGGTCGAGTTTGATGTACAACTAATGCATTTCTCGAAACCTCCTTCTTAAATTCTGTTGATCCCTCCTCATCAGCAATGTTGTCACCATCTGATCCATCATTACAAAACTCTTCATTGGAAGTTAGATTGACATGTATATTAGGGAGATCATCTAGGTTGTCCTCTTTTGCTATATCATTTTGAATAAGCTCAATTTCATGGGTTGTACTGTCTTCAACCACTCTTGTAATTCAACGTCTTCGTACAACTGGACGTTGTTATTGTATAGTAGAAATATCAATGTATAACTCCATCACAGTACCATCTGACCATTGAGAAAATAAATTAAACTCTTGGACCCACTACGCATCAACAACCAATAGACAAGCTAGATGCCACATTTTTGCTGGGAATTGAAAATGTCTATAGCTCATAAACTTGATCTCCTGATCGGGTCCCAGATTTAAGGATCCATGAATTATATCTTGAAGGTCACTTATGGTTACACAATCAGCTGTACTAACCACTATTATTGGTGGTGTACTGTAAGAAACTCCATGCTCAGTTTGAATAACCTCCCTATAGTAGTACATAGAGGAAAACATGACTCTCTACATCAAAAATGTTTCTTTCATCAAAATTATGATAGTGTAACAAATATTAACAATGATGGTTGACCATATAATATTTATTTGAATGAAATTTTTGGATGCCTTTCTATACCCTAAAATATTCTAGTAATTTTTCATTATATAAAAGTTCCCAAAAATTCAGAACCTTCATTGAAAAAGTTGAGATAAAAAAAGACTCTTCAAAGAGTGAAGAAGGTGGTGATGAATCTCATAGAGAGAATTGTTAAAAGTTTCATGTGTACAAGTGTGATCAAATAAAAAAAATAACAAATATAGATATATTGGAATAGAATTATCAGATCTCTATATTAAAATTGTATACAGAATAAATTACAACAGCTGGAATACTATGGTGAGACCACCTCTAAGTCGCCCGACCGCAGAAGAAGGAGAAGATGTTTTCTGGAGCCAGGACACTGCTTCCCACCAATCTGTCCCAACAAAATTCCTATAAAAAATATTACGTACCCCCCACTAATAGGCTTCTGCTATAGGTACCGGCCGAACAGACAACTGGACCCCACCAGAATTCCACCCCACAAACTCAAAGCACATTCCACCTTTTACCCCTCCGCTGATATGATAGGTATGCAAAATGGGGGGTTGAGGGTATATTTGGGAAATATCCCCTAGGGCTGGAATCGAATTGGAATGGCTAACAACTTCCCCCATAGTAAGTGGAACCATGTCCTCAAGATGAAAGCCTAGTAATTGGAGTAAACTGTGCTCGACATCCTCCCAAGTTGCTTCTTCTAAAGGTCTCCCATGCCGGTCTATAATCCATAGACCCCGTGGATGTCCAAGAGTAGGTTTTGAAGCCAAAATTGTCACTGGTAGGGGGCAAGGAGGAGAGTTGTTGGCCCACAGTTCCAGAAGCTCTGCTTGAATCGGAAATGTTCTCACTGCCTGTTTGAGTTGGGAGACATGAAAAACATGATGCATTCGTGTTGTTGGATGTAATATCAACCTTTAGGTTGTATTTTCCACTCGATATTCAATCAGATAGGGTCTATAGTATCAGGCGGCTAACTTAGAAGTGAACTTGGGAAGCCTGGAAGAGTGGACCAGTGGTCTGATTTTGAGGAAAACAAGATCACCAACATTATAAGTAACATATCAGTGCCTGTTAGCAAAACGAACCATAATTTACTGGGCACCGGGGAGGTTATGGCGAAGATGCTCCAATAATTGATCACATTTAGCAATTAGAGTGGTCACAGTATCAACATGAGTATAGTCCCAGGCCTGCCGCTGCACTTTGGGAGGAGGATGACCATACACAACCTCAAACAAGGTCATCTTGGTGGATGAATGGGAGGAAATATTGTAACAATATTTGGCTCATAGAAGAAAACAAGACCAAGTTTGAGGACATTCAGAAGCAAAGCAACAAAGATAGGTACCAAGGAATTTATTGACAATTTCCATTTTTCCATCCATTTGAGGATGATACGAAGAGATCATTTTGAGAGATGCGCCTTCTAAATGGAATATCTCCTTCCAAAAAATGATGATGAAGATGGGATATCAGTCACTCAAAAATATAACTTGGTATACCATGAAATCGAACCACTTCTCGGATAAACAATTCTACTACCACTTTGGTGGTGTAGGGTGTAGGTTTCGGGCGCAGTGGAAGCGCGTTGGTGGGTTTTACCAACTTTAATTTTAGCATTAACAATGATAAATCCGAGAACCATCACGATAATAAAACGTCAGATCTTAGGAATAGAACAATGAACAAAAAATAAAGAGGGATTCCTGGAACCATAAAGACTAGATCGTCATATGTTGGTTATAATTAATTTAATTAATTAACAAGAATTACCTTGATGGAATTCTTTCTTCGTTGATGTCTCCAGTCACGATCTGATGTGATCCATCATTGCATCATAGAATCTAAGTGTAGGATTCCTATAGCGGTGATCCACATGTGCTCCATGTATCTATGGACGTTGCCGAAGGGATCTATGGGTGCTAGCGTGGATGAACCTTCGCTTGTGATGTCCGCTTTCGATTGCCTTGATCCCATGGTGGTGGATCTCTCTCGGTCTTGAGAGCATTCTTGGAGGAAGGAGTTATTTTGTCCTTGAGATAACTCTTCAGAATTGTTGTGCACAACGATTGGGGAAAAGTGGTGAGGTTGTGAGGATATTTATAATCTGGTTTGAGGTTATAGGGTTATGACAATAAATAAACACGTTACGCATTTTATTTATTTCATTAACTCTTATTGAAATCCCCCATGTCGAATCATTAATTCCTTGACATGTTCCCACGATGATTATAATAAATATCATTTAATAAAACAATATTATTTCTTCAAAATACCGACTAAAAAACTACACGACGTGTAATAATTAATACACGGCATGCACTTGTTTTTTATTTCCTCCACCACATTTATTAGACCTTGAATAATGGTTATTTATTTCTAAAATAAATGTAACTGCATTACTCGCTAATAAATATATTATTTCTCCCACAATATATTCTCTCAAATAACTAGTATCGAAATAAATGCAATCAGACATCCTTGAATAATTATTAAACCACAGTCGGGAATAATATTTATTCAACTTGTTAAATTAATATTTAACTGAGATACATGGACACACTTAGTTTGTGACCCTCTAGGTCTCTTCCTCAGTGGCATTAGGTAGAGCCTGCCTAACGTCCAAGGTTAGCTTCTAGAAACACGCCAAGACACCCATAGAGAAAGAAGTCAACGCCGAAATGATGTGTCACCTCCTACGAACGCTTACCATGTAATGTAATCCCTTTGTCTCGATATCTCTAATCAAGCGGGTTGCATGCTAGTGCCATCAACATGTGTGCTCGATTATTCTTTCTTTGACTTCCCAGAATTGAACTCACCCATACCTCACCATGGTCATGGATTTATTTAGGATATATCAATTCCATAAAAGGGCCTGAGATATCTACTTCCGTTATGGAACAGAAGGGACAAATTCTTTCTCGCATTATTTATTAATGCAGTATTACTCGTGACGCACCCAATGTATCCTACCTCACTACGAACATTGTTTCATCACAGTTTTCGTCAATACATTTAAGTGTGCGAGTTGTAATACCCATTAATAATAATCTTAAATTCTAAGAACCAATACACACATCTATAGATATGAACATCCAATGACACTATGAAACGTGGATTTCCTACTGGCGGGTCTCGTTCTCATAATATCCTCTTGGATATTACCAAGGGCGCACACCATGAGAATGTGCCTCAATGTTTTATAAGCCATCACCCCTAATGGCTTGTATTATTTGTGTCCCTCAAATAACATCATCCGGCCATAGAACATATATTCAAGAACAGTGTTATGGAACTTCCGGGTTTTCATCATAGTAGCGATCCGCTATGACCCTTTAATGCAACAGTTGTCCTTAGGACATTATCACATGCATTGTCACACATAAGGGTGTAATTTTGGCCCGGCGGCCCGACAGGCTCGGCCTGAAAGCCCGAGCGGCCCGGCCTGGCAAAGCCCGCATCGGTCCAGGCCAGGCTCGGGGCGCATGTTCAGTGGGTCGGCCTGGGGCTTTCCAGGCAGTCTTCCGGGCCAGGCCGAGCCGGCCCGAAAAAGCCCGGCCTACTGGCCCGCGCGAAGCCCGGCCCGTTGGTCCGCCTGCTGTAAAAAATATAACGAGGGAACTACAGGTAGGGGGATTTGATCCCCCTACCAGGCGCTGCGCCTGTAAATTAATCACATGTCTATAAATATATAGATATATATATATATATGTATGTATATATCTATCTTTATATACATATATCTCTATATACATATATCTATATATACATATATCTATATATACATATATCTATATATACATATATCTATATATATCTATATCTATATATATATATATTTACATATAGATATATGTATATATATAGATCTATCTATATCTACACATATCTATGTATATATATCTCTATATCTATATACATATATCTCTTTATATATCTGTATATATACATACATATATACATACATCTATATATATATATACCTATATATCTATATATACATGAATCTTTATACATTTATATTTTTATATATATGTATCTATATGTATCTATATATGTGTGTGTGTGTGTCTATATTTCTATCTATATGTGCATATATCATTATATATTAACAAAAAATGATATTATATATATACATATAATTATTATTATATATAATTATAATGTGTGAATAAATATATATATATACAACGATATATAATTATATATATAATAGTGTATATATATAATAGTGTATATATATAAACAAAGCCATTAATAATATATATCAATTAAGTGTGGTTTTTAAAAATCCATTAATAATATATGTATATGTATATGTATATGTATATGATTTAATATAATATATATATATATAAACAAAGCTGTTAATATATATATATCAGTGATTTAATATTATATATATATATATAATAACTTGTTGTATATTAATAAAAAAATAAGTGTGGTTTTTAAAAATCCATTGATAATATATGTGTGTGTGTGTGTGTGTGTGATATAATATAATATATATATATATATATATAAACAAAGCTATTAATATATATATATATATATATCAATGATTTAATATAATAGTGTATATATATAAACAAAGCCATTAATAATATACATCAATTAAGTGTGGTTTTTAAAAATCCATTAATAATATATATATGTGTGTATGTATATGTATATGTATATGATTTAATATAATATATATATATATAAACAAAGCTATATATATATATATCAATGATTTAATAATATATATATATATAATAACTTGTGGTATATTAATAAAAAAAATAACACACTCGCCTAATGATGTTCGTGCAAGTCCCTCAACTTCATTAATTTTTTTAAGTATGTTGCAACATGCATAAATTATATATACTATACATATATAAATCTATTTAGAAAAAAAAATTAACTCACCCAATGATGTTCGCGCACACCCCCAATATATATATATATATATATAAACAAAGCCATTAATATTATATATAAAGGTATTAATAATATATATCAATTAAGTGTGGCTTTTAAAAATCCATTAATAATATGTGTGTGTGTGTGTGTCAATGATTTAATATTATATAATAATTTATTTTATATTAACAAAAAAATAACACACTCACCTAATGATGTTCGTGAACGTCCCCCAACCTCATTAATTTTTTTAAATATGTTGCAACTTCCATATATTATATATAAATTTATTTAGAAAAAAATTAACATACCCACTGCAGCGCACCTCCAAACCCCTAATTAATTTTTTACAACTTTCTCATATTATATATATATATAATAACTTATTATATATTAACAAAAAAATAACAACTCACTAAATGATATTCGCAAACCCCCAACCTCATTATTTTTTTAAAATATGATAAAACTTTCATATATTATATATACTATATATACATATATAAATCTATTTAGAAAAAAATTAACTCACCCACTGCTGCGCACCCGCTAAGGGTGTAATTTCAATCCAGACAGGGCTGGGTCGGGCCTGCCCTGCAAAAAAATTAAAAAACATTTAAAAAAATATTTTAAATTAAACAAATGCTAAAAAATACTTTTCATAAATGAGTTAAAAAAATAAATGTAAAAAAAAGTTTTAAATAAATGACAAAAAGAATTTAAATAACAACACTTTAAACTCATCACTCACTGCTGCGCACCCCCCAACAACTCATTAATTTTTTTTAATTTGTACATAATATATATAAATTCACAGAAATGTATAAATCTATTTAGAAAAAAATAACATATTCACCAACTGTAAAATGTTTTTATAAAAAACATGTAAAATGTTTAAAAAAAATACATGTAAAAAATATGCGTTCCAAAAAACTTTTTAAGTTAAACGACTAAAAATAAATGTAAAAAATGTTTTAAACAAGTGTTAAAAAATGGTTTAAATAAAAATGTTTAAAAAGTTTTTAAAAAAACATTTAAATTAATTTTTTTAAAACAAACACTTAAAAAATACTTTTTACATTAATATGTGAAAAAAGTTAAATGCTTTAAAAAAATACTTGTAAAAAGAATGCATTTAGAAAAATTCAAAAATGTTTTAAATTAATCATTTAAAAAAAAATGTAAAAAAAATTTAAACAGATGTTAAAAAAAAGGTTTAAATAAAAATGTTTAAATAAAAAATACTAACAAATGCTTAAAAATTATAAATAAGTTAAAAAAATAAATGTAAAAAATGTTTTAAATAAATGTTAGAAAAACGTTTAAATAATAAGGCTTTAAACTCACCCACGGCAGCTGTGCACCCCTCATTATTTTTTTTACAATTTACAAATAATATATATATATATTTAGACAAAAAAACATATCCACCCACTTTAAAATGTTAATAAAAAATAAAATAAACGTTTTTACAAAAAACATGCATTTAAAAATAAATGTAAAGAAACGTTTTAAATAAATGTTATAAAAATATTTAAATAAAAAACATTAAGAGACAATTATTTTGAAAATAATAAAAGCCCACCACGGCCCGACTTGAAAAGCCCGGCCCGGCCCGAAAAGGCCCGGCCCGACCCGATGGTTTGGGCCGGCCCGAGGCCGGGCTTGGGCCACCTCATGGGGTTGTTCGGGCCGGCCAGGCCTGACCCGAATAGTGGTCAGCGGCCCGACTCTTTTCATGGAAGGCCCGGGCTGAAATTACACCCCTAGTCACACAGAAGAACAATCAAGATGTGATAAGGTATTTATTAATGAATAAAGTGCAAATTAGTTTGTTATATGCCACCAACTCCAACAGACTCCCATTTGTACTAGAGCCAACTACTAACAACCTTTAATTCGCTAGCTCTCACATGATATTCATGCTTCTGCTGAGATAGGACTTTAGTCATGGGGTCTGTCATGTTCTCTTCCGTGGACACTCTGCTCACTGCAACTTCACCCCTTTGATAGAAATCCCTCAAGAGGTGATACTTCCAGAGTATGTGCTTTGTCCGTTGATGTGACCTTGGTTCTTTTGCAAGATCCTCCACTGCAGTATTATCACAGTACAAAGTGATAGGATCTTTACTACTAGGCACCACATCAAGCTTCTGGAAAAAGTTTTGAATCCAGAAGGCTTCCTTGGCTCCATCAGAAGCCGCTATATATTCGAACTCCGCTGTAGAATCGGCGACAACTAGCTGTTTTGAACTCTTTGAGCTCACAGCTCCTCCATTGAGATAGATAACATATCCAGATTGTAACTTTAGATCATTCTGATCTGTCTGAAAACCAGAATCATCATACCCTCTGATGACAAGCTCCTCGTCTCCTCCATACAATAGGATCATATCCTTAGTTCTTCTCAGATACTTAAGGATAGTCTTAATAGTAGTCCAATGTTGTTCTTCTGGATCTGCTTGATATCTGCCTACCATACTCAGTGCATAGGCAACATCAAGCCTGGTACATAACATGGCATACATGATTCATCCTATAGCTGAAGTGTATGAGATCTTACTCATTATATCTTTCTCTTGTTGTGTCTGAGGACAAATTTTCTTAGAAAGATGTAGTCCATGTGACACTGGAACGAATCCCCTCTTGGATTGTTCCATACTAAATCTCTTTAGTATATGGTCAATGTATGTACCCTGACTTAGTCCAAGAATCCTCTTGGATCTATCACGAATGATCTTGATCCCTAGAATATAGGCTGCTTCACCCAAGTCCTTCATGGAGAAACACTTGTTCAACCAGTCCTTAACTGACTGTAATACTAGTACATCATTTCCAATAAGCAATATATCGTCAATGTATACTACTAAGATAACGATCGCATTCCCATTAAACCGCTTATAAACACATGGCTCAAATTCATTCTTAATGAAACCAAATCCCTTTATGGCTTTATCAAATCAAATTTTCCATAACCTAGATGCTTTCTTTAATCCATAAATGGATTTCAATAACTTGCAAACCCATTTGGCTTCACATGGTGTCACAAACCCTTCTGGTTGTGTCATATAGACATCTTTCTGAATGTTCTCGTTAAGAAATGTTGTTTTGAAATCCATTTTCCAAATCTTGTAGTCATAGTAAGCTGCTATGGAAAGTATGATTCTTATAGATTTAAACATGGAATCTGGTGAGAAGGTTTCATCATAGTAAATTCCTTGACGCTGTCTGAATCATTTAGCCACTAGCCTTGCTTTATAGGTGCTAACTTGACCTTCTATGTCCAGTTTTCTCTTGAATTCCCATTTGCATCCAACAAGCTTTACATAAACTGGCTCATCAACAAGAACCCAGACTTGGTTATGATACATGGAATCCATCTCAGAATTCATAGATTTTAGCCATCTTGCAACTTCTGAGCTTTCTACTACTTCCTTTTAGGAGAGTGGTTCGTCATTGTCCAATAATAATGATTCACCATCTTCAGTGACTAGGAAACTAAATCTCTCTGGTTCTCTTAACTATGTTGAGCTCCTATGCAATACTTGTCTTTCTGGAACCTCTTCCATGGGGACCTATGGAACCTGTTCCTGTACCAACTCTTGTGTATCTTAAGCATCAACTTTGTCGAAGTCAATCTTGCTCCCACTATCCTTTTTGTGGATGTTCTCCCTCTCAAGAAAGATGGCTTTTTTGGAAACAATCAATTTCTTATCTTGAGGATTATATAGTTAATATCCTTTTGTTTCCTTGGTATATCCAATAAAGATACACCTCATGCTCCGGGGTGCTAGTTTGTTGCCTGAGAAGGCCTTAACAAATGCCTCGCATCTCCATACACGTGTATGCGAAAAAATGGGTTTCTTTCCATTTCATAACTCAGAGGGAATTCTATTTTCCTCCTTAATTGGTACTCGGTTTAATGTGTATGCTGCAGTTTGTAATGCATATCCCCAAAAGGATAATAGAAGATCTACATGACTCATCATTGACCTCGCCATTTCTAACAAGGTGTGGTTACTCCTTTCACTAACACCATTACACTGTGGTGTATAAGAAGGAGTGAGCTGATAAAGAATTCCAGACTCCTGTAGAAGATCGGTGTACTCTTGGTTCAGATATTCTCCACTTCGATCCGATAGAAGTTTCTTTATCTTCATACCAAGATGATTCTATACTTCATTCTTGAATTCCTTAAATTTCTCTAAGGCCTCTGACTTATACCTCATTAGGTAGACATAGCCACATCTACTCAAATCATCAGTAAAAGTAATGAAGTAAGACTATACACCTCTAGCTTCTACTGAAAATGGTCTACACACATCCATGTGCACCAATCCTATAAGCTCTATGGCCCTTTCACCCTATCCACATAAAGGCAGCTTAGTCATTTTACCTTGTAAACAAGCGTGACATCTATAAAGTGGTTTTAGCTCAGTAGAGTCTAAATAGCCATCTTGGCAGAGCTTTGTTAGGCTCTTCTCATTTACATGATTGAGACAGTGATTCCACAACTGGGTGATGTATGAGTCATGTGAGTTTGTTTCGTTATCGATTACCAAAACATGGTTTTCGTAATTTAATACATACAAACCATTATTTAAATGCTCCATACCATAACATACATTGTTCTTATAAAAAAGACAACCCTTATTTCCAAACTTGAAAATAAATCCATCTATATCCAAACAAGATACATAAATTATAATCTTTGTAACACTAGGCACATAATAACAGTTATGTAAATACAAAATCATCCCAGTCGGCAATGAGAGGTGGTAATCGCCAATGGCCAATGCAGCCAGCCTCGTGCCATTGGCAGCTCGAAGATCCACCTCTCCTCTGGTAATCTTTCTAAATCTACTTGGTTCCTGCATTTGAATACAGATGTGAGCCCCACAAGCTGTATATAATACCCAATGTGTAGAAATGGAAATATTACACTCAATAACGAATGCACCTTTATCATCCCCATGCTTCTGGGTGTAGTTTCCCTTTCAGTGGCCTTGCTTGCCACATGAAAAACATACTACCTCTCATTCCTTTCCCTGCCTCTTGATCTTCCCCTTCTTGGAAGAATGGTGCTTGGGGGCTTCGGACTGTTTATAAGTATTTGGCCCCTTTTCCTTGTCCTCCCTTTTCTTATTCACCATAAGGACTATGGGTTTGTCATGCCCCATATCCTTATCTACCTAGCGAATTAAGGTCATAAGTTCCAATAGAATCTTCTCATTGTTGCTCATGTTATAATTGACAATAAAGCTAGATAAGGTCTTGGGTAATGATGATAGGATGAGATCTGTACGCAACTCATCTGGGAACTTAATCCCTAAGATGTCTAGGCATTCAATGTAGCCAATGATCATGACTACATGAGGCCCAGCTAGAGCAGACTCTCCAAGATTAGATGTAAACAAATCGTTGGAGATCTCATATCTCTCCTGTCTCACCTTCTCTTGGTAGACATGGCCGATTGCATGAAACACTGGAAATTTGTGGCATCATCCATGTGTTTCATATAGAGAGATAGTTCCTCATCACTGACCTCTTTTTCAGGCACAACTGGAATAGGCTCTTCCAGCACATACAACTTCCTCTCGTGGCGAAGGATGACGCGTAAACGCCTATGCTACTCTTGGAAATTGGTGCCGATGAGAAGGTTTTCCTTCTCGAGTATGGTTCACAATGATATGTTTGAAGTCATTTTTCTTTCCATTTCTACAAATTAAGATGATAAAAGGTTTTAGTACTTTATTATAAAAACTGAGAGAAACAAATAAATTAATACTTATTAGTCTCCCAATATTTTATTGAAATACAATAGCCCTCACCATTGACTTCAGAATATTCTGTTGGCTGAATATTCTAGTGGCAAGGATCCATATTTCCCTTCGCATTACCCAAACTAGGGTTGGTCAAGAAACTTGAAGGGTTTTAGGTAGGCATTCCAAATGGAAACTGCATTAACTCGCAACTCCTTGATCTGTTGAGTGGACTCCCCAATCCTGAAATCCTTTTATTTTGGATTTCCTCAACCTTTGCCTCTTGGTCACACCAATTCCTACTGTGGCAGTAAACCCTTGATGTGAACCAAGTCAATTCAACCCAAAAACTTGAATTATAATTCTCTGATAATTGAAAGCACCCCAACTAGGGTTGTTCAAGCACTTTGAACTATGGTTCGATTCTAACCAAGATTATGGAAGGCTATACTAACTTAATATTTCTTTGAGAAATTTTATCCTTATACGTAAATTGCCAATTTATTATCTTTTATTACATGATTTTTAATATTAAGTGAGATATACTTAAGTGATTAACCATGTCTAAGATAATATTTACGCATAAACCAGTCTTATTTTAGTTCTATCTTGCATGCTTGTTTAATTCATTAATTGTGTGATTGTGACAACACAACCACAATAAATAAACCATGCAAATGACAAAAATGAAATAAATGGTATGATCATGAGCTTGTTATATTGGTTAGTTTATCTAGAGAAATAATATGCTTCATACAGCTCATCCAACAGCTCCTCTATAATTGGGATTAAGAATTTGTTTGTGATAGTAAGATTATTTAGTGCCCGATAGTCAACACACAATATCCAATTGTTGTCTTTCTTCTTAAAAACGATTATGGGACAAGAAAATGGGCCGAAAATATGTTGGAAAATCCCTTGTGTTAATATGTACTTGATCTGCAATTCGACCTCATCCTTAAGGTTATGAGATCATTTTTATGGATTTATACTCATTGGTACAACTCTAGGATCAAGATGTATCGCATGGTCCATCTCCCGCTATGCAGGTAAACCTTGTGGTTTTTCAAACACAGTCTGATATTGACGTATTAACTTCTACAATTGTCATTGAGAAGTTAAACTTTTCACTCCCCTTCCTTAATCTAAATCTGTTCCAACCAAAACCATCCCTCTGCTAAAAGAATTCTGGTCTGGTGTTGGTGTTGCTGCTTCCATGAGTTTGGGTTTTCCACCACTTCCCCTTGCAATTTGACCACCACACCTTTCCAATATAACTCCATTATTATGTTTCCCCAATCTGTTAAAACTCTACCCAGTCTAATCAGCCACTGCATCCCCAGAACCACGTCTGGTCCCCCTGTATCAAAGACAAAAGCATATATAGTATTAACAAAAATTTCCAAATTGAGTTGTATCCCCTTGCATAAACCTTGGGAGAATGTTCGCGAGCTATTTTCGAGAGTTATTACAAATGGTTTGGTTGGATGTACTAGAACATTAGCGAGTTTGATGAATCTTTTAGAGATGAAATTATAGCTAGTGTCGCTATCCACTAACACCAGAACAGGTACTCCTAAAATACTTCCATCCAGAATCATGGAGTCATCCCCTATTGTCCCCATACTGTATAGTTGCACTTGCTCCACTATTCACCATCCCTTCTATCAATCAGCTTCCTCAACACCCTCTGCTGGACCAGCCTCTTCAGCCCTCAACAAATGTTATTCCTCTAATTGTATTTTGAGTTCCTCAAATTCCCACACCAAGACCCGCAGATTATTTTCGGGAAATTTATGCATTGGTCTGAATGGTTGGCCACCATGGAAACATAACCCCTTTAATTTCTGTTCTTCATACCCATGACAGCTAAGAGCTCACACCCCTCCCCAACGGTCTTCTCTTATAGCCTTGCATAACACCTCTTCCCGACAAGTGCATTCAACAACCGGATGAGGAGTAATAAGGATTGTTTCAATAGTACCTGGTTGATGAATGACAGGTGGACCCATGGGACGTTGTTGAGTTCCCCACAACACTACTTCAATGACTAATTCCCTTTCAACCTTTCTTGTAATGACCCAAAAATTTATTAATGAAAATTTCTCTTAGTCTATTTAAATGTCTTCTTTTGGTTATGTAAAACGTATGCACTTATTTGGTTATATGTTTTGGATTTTAAAATACCATTAATAATTGTGACTGTTGCTAATATAGTCGTTGAATAGTAATCATGTGATTAGTATAAATATAGGGCTTTAACAAATCCAATCTACTCAGACAAAGGAAGCGATGGGCTCATCCAGTAGACATGCCCCGTATGAAACCCATTTGTCAGAACTCAGAAAGGAGGTGGCATCATTGGCCTTCTCTCTTGACCAAGACCAAGTCGAGCTTGAACACATTAAGCTTGAGTGGAACCGACTACGGGGGAAGTTGAAGTTAATAGAGATTACCACCTGAGCGATGTTATCCGAGCTACCCCAAGAGTCTTTCACCATCGCACACCTTACCCTTAGGTCTTATGTGGGTGTTTTAAGGGGTTATGTAACAAGACCCTAGTACTATGATTATGTACATTATTCTTGTATATAGAATATTCATTTTTTTATTATTGTTACTTTGTAAATAGTTTTTAAAGTACAAATAGTATTTTTAGTTAATATTCAACTAAGAAATAAATTTTGATGAATTAATGGATTTTTTAATTAAAAAATATTTTATTAAATTATTATTATTATTAAATTACTTTTTATTAAAATAAATTATCTTATAATTTTATGAATGTAATTGTAATTTTTATTAAAGTTTAATAGCTGTTTTTGTCAAAACCCATGAATTTTTTATAAATATTGGTTTTATTTTAAAAGTAAAAATTAACATATTTAGAAAATTATTTAGATAAAATGAATATTATTTGTGGAATCAGAATGTCAAAATTATCCAATGGTGATTTTTTCATAATTTTCTGAGACAATCGAATTTTTGGGTAAAAATTAAATATTGTTTAAATATATAATGTATTTTATGACATCATAATGACCCAATAGTGATGTAATAAAATACTATAAACATTATTTTCGGATAATATATGTTTTACCATTAAAATAATGTGATTTTGGGTTTGTTTAATTTATTTTACAAAGCTTTAGTGGACCCATCAAAGCTTATAAAACATTTTATCTTTTTAAATTATTTTCCTTGAGAGTGTGACTCACCTCCATATAAGAAACCCTATTAATTTAAGAAGTTCGGCCATTGGACTTATAAAATATTGTTTTCCACTTCCCTTTGGAAAAAACCATGGGCAAAAACCATGGTTTTGTTTGTGGTTTTGATTAGTTTAATGTGAGGTGTCCCAAACCAAAATAATAAAGAATTCTCTCTCCTTTCCTATATAAACCCACCCAATCTCCCACATCCTCTTCACTCCAATAATTTGGAGTTAGACCAACCCCTACCCTCCTCTCTCTAGAATCCTCCCAAAGTGCCCCAAGATCCCAATAATCCTCTCTCAAGCCTCTCCTAAGCTTTTGGGATCACACTTCCAAGTAATGGATTTCTTCTTTTCTCATTTTTGTCCAATTTTCTTTAAGTTGTTATTCCTTTTTTTCAATTAAATATGTTGAAGTATGATTTATCACCTCCCCCATACTACCCTATTTATTTTTGGATGATTATATACCCATTTCTATCTCATTAATGCCTCCTATGTACACCTATTACCATGCCGAAATTCCGTGAGGGATTTCTCTCTCCTCTTTTACATCCTAATAATTATTTTGTATTATGCATCTAAATTCCATTACATTTATTGGGAAATGTATCTATATGATCCCCTTACTGTCCATTTCATGTACATATAAAAAGACACCCATTTCTCTATCATCAACCATTTTCATGAATCCATATGTCATGCCGTTATGCTTCTGAAATTGCACCGCGTTTTTCCAAGCCAAGATCATTGTGTAGTTAATACCATACCCATGTCTCTATCAAGGGTATTAAACTTTATGCACATATACATATTTAATGATAATTTCATGTATTTATTCCACATTACTTAATTGTGGAATAACTTATGATGTTTATTGATTCCATGTTATATGATCCATGTGGCACACTTATGCATGAAATGAAATGTTTAAGAAGGGTGGGCCCTGATAGCGCTCCAATGCATTGGGAAAAGTATAATATCATGATACATCATGCGCAATGAGTGTTGAATCATGATAATTCAAGTGCAATGGGGGTTTACTCATGCTTCATGTGCAATGAGGATTTACTCATGCTCCATGTGCAATGAGCCTTGGCTCATACTAATTCCATGTTAAGTGCTGTTGCCACATCTCCATGTTATGATTTTCATGTTTTATAATGCCTTTATGTTCATGTGATCCATTGATATTCCTATTGTCAAACATGTATTGTATTCCTCATGTTATTCTATGTTTATTCCCTTACTGAGCTTTATAGCTCACCATTTTCTTATGCATGTCCTCAGGTTATCCTATGCAATGCTAAGTACGAGGGAATGTAGTGGTCATGTAAAGGAAGTTATCAATAAGATATGGTGTTATATGTTTTAAGTTGTTATGTAATGTTCCTAATCCCCAAATACACTATACCTCTCGATCTTCCATGTTGTATCAAGTGAATAGTTTATGTAATAAATCATATTTTAGTGTGTAATAAAGAGCTGGGTTGTCATAGTTTATATCAGAGGATATGTTTAGTTATTTTTGGGATTAGGATTATAAAACCCCAGCGAAGCCTTAGAGAAAAGACTAAGTATAATAAAAACATCCCTATGTTTTTATGGGTATTGAGTAAATGGTTTATGAAGAAAATTCATCCCTGTCTCGATACGAGTAGGTAGAGGCGGCTCTGACACAGATGTACCTAGGGGTGAAAACCTCGACAAGGAGTTTCAGGAATGACCTGGGGTATCCTAGTACACGACAATGGGTCTTGATGCACTCTTGGTTATGACACTCTCAGAGGATATGCATTGGTAAATTCACAAGCTTAGTATGAACCATTATTAAGGGAATAAAAAAACTCCCCTAAGAATAAATGTCAGAAAGTAGATCATGGATAACATAGATTGAATCCTATAGGTTCATAAGTTAAGTAAATAAAAGATTTTTATAAGTCATATGTTTTGTCCTTGGATAACCCTTTATGTGTTACCCCTAACATTCCTTTTATTCCAGCCAATGGCCAATAATAGGAGGACTCAGGCTAATAACCGATGTGAAGACCAATGTGATGACTGTTCTAATGAGATGCCCAATCTGATGGGAGCAGGAATCATGAACTTTGTCACGATACTCTCTCAGTTAACTCAATCATTGAATAGAAACATGTGTCAAGAGGAACATTCAACCCTTCCTAAAAAATAACAAGTTGCTATCAAGAGCTTCATGATACAAAGACCTCCTACTATTAATGCATCATCTGACCCCTCAATCGCCGAACAATGGATCAAATCCATTGAAAATATCTTCTCCATCCTTCAATATTCTGAAGAAGAGAAGGTTCTTCTGGCTACTTATCGTATGGAGAGTGAATCCAATCAATGTTAGATAGTGATCAAAAATACGAAGCCTGAGGAGGAGATCGAGGCGTTGGAATTAAAGGATTTTCAGAAGATGTTTTTTGATAAATATTTTCCACACACCCTCTGGCTTAATATGGAAAAGGACTTCCTTGATCTCAATAAAAAAGACGACGAATATGTCGGAGTGTAAGAGGAAAAATTCACAAGGCTTGCATGATAGACCTCTGGATTTTTCATTACCCCCAAATGCAAGGTTGACCGCTTCTTTGGTGGGCTGAAACCTAGCCTGCGGAAAGCCCTGGTGATCCATGACTTCGACAGCTATGAGGAAATTTTCTGATGTTCCCTCAAGGTCAAAATGGAGATCGATGAATCTCAGGGGTATCATGGGGATAAGAAGCGTAAAGTGGACTTTAATTTTTGTGTTCTGGTGGATAAATCCAATGGTGCTAAGAAAATCCAGCACCCCACTTGCCAAAGGTGTGGAAAGAAGCACCCCATAAATTGCGTGAAGGGGACAAGGAAATGATTTAGGTGTAGAAGAGAAGGGAACCTAACTGTTAACTGCTGATAAGAAAAACCTGTGGCTGCGACATAGAAGAGGAACGCTCCATTCGACTCTCAACGCATTGTTCATTGCTTCAACTACAAAGAACTGAGTCATATTTCAAATTAGTTCCCTAATCCAATGGTTTTCATAGGCAACCAACAAACTCCAAGGCAGCAAGGGAGAGATTTTACCATCACTACCGCTGAAGTGAACACTGACAATGAATTGGTGATAGGTACACTAGTTATTCATTCAAGAATAGTGAACATACTTTTTGATTCAGGTTCTATGCATTCTTTTATATCCCGAAAGTTTAGTACAATAATCTCACACCACCACAAATCATGGAAGTAAAGATGTCAGTGAGTATGGAAAATGGGAAAATAATTGTGTCCCATGAATATAACTCCTCCCTTGTCATAATCAGTGGATTGAACTTCCTAGATAACCTCATCATACTCCCTCTGGTGGAATTTTATGAAATTATTTCCACGTATTGAATTTCCCTATATAGATCCAACATAAATTTCCATGAGAGGGAAATCACTCTCCATGTGGAGAATTGACCCCAAATTATGTACAAGTGAAAGGAAGAAGATGAATCTTCTTCAGATCCATTATCTCAAGCATGGATATTAATTTTCTATGAGCATGTGTATCTAGCTCAGATGATTGAGTCTAAGAAGACAACCATCCTTGAAGACATGCCTATTGTGATGGAATTCGCTGAAGTGTTTCCTGAGGAATTTTCTGGTCTTCCTCCTAGAAGAGATGATGAATTCTAAATTGATCTTATACCTGGGGCATTTCCAATATCCAAGATTCCATATAGAATGGCTGTTGTGGAGCTTGAGGAGCTGAATAAACAACTATAGGAGAATCTGGATAAAGGGTTTATATGCCCAAGTGCTTCATCATGGGGTACACCAGTCCTCTTCGTCAATAAGAAGGATGAGTGAATGTGCCTTTGCATCAATTATCGTGAGATTAACAAAATCATGATAAAGAACAAGTATCCTCTCACACGAATTGATGACTTGTTCGATCAACTTCATGGAGCACAATACTTCTCCAAGGTAGATTTGCGGTCGGGATATTATTAAGCGAGGGTGAAGAAGGAAGATATCCCCAAGACTTCTTTTTGTACAAGATACAAGAACTATGAATTCATAGTAATGCCTTTCAGACTCATTAATGGTCCAACAATATTTATTGACATGATGAATAGAGTCTTTAGAGATTACCTTGACAAATTTGTGGTAGTATTTATATATGATATTCTAATATACTCCAAAACCTAGTCGGATCATAAGGAGCATCTAAGAACTGTACTAGAGACCTTGAGAAAAGAGAATCTCTATGAAAAGTATAGTAAATGTGAGTTCTAGTTGAAGGAGGTCTCATTATTGGTCCATATCATCACAAGTAATGAGATATCTGTGGATCCCTCCAAGACAGCTGCAATAAAGGGATGGCCGAGGCCAATATCGGTAACATATATCAGTTGATTTTTGTGGTTAGCTGGATATTATCGACGATTTGTGAGAAATTTATCACGATTTTCCAACCCTTTTACCAATCTAACTCAGAAGGGAGTAAAGTATGATTGGAGTGATGAATGAGAAGAAAGCTTCAAGGATTTGAAAAGTAGGCTTATCACTGCACTCGTGCTCACTTTACCCACGAGTGGAGAACCTTTTGTGGTATTTCGTAATGCTTAAAAGAAGGGCTTGGGCTATGTGTTGATGAAAAATGACAAAGTCATTGCCTATGATTCAAGGCAATTGAAATTTCATGAGCCGAATTATCCAACACATGATCTGGAGTAGGCTGTGGTGATATTCGCTTTAAATTTTTTGTGGCATTATCTCTTTGTGGAGAAGTGTGAAATATATACGGACCACAAAAGCCTCAAGTATATATTCACACACAAAGATTTGAACATGCACCAATGAAGATGGTTAGAGCCGATCAAAGACTATAACTTCTCAATCCATTACCACCCTGGGAAAGAGAATACGGTGGAAATGCTTTAAGTAGAAAGGACCCAGTGATTCTATCATTGATGATAATTTAAAAGGATCCAATATTCTTAGGTTTGATGAAGATGGACATGGGAATCATAAATAAGGGAACATCATCAATCCTTTCACAAATGATTGATCAAACATCTCTTTTGGAAAGGTTAAAATATCCTGAAAAGGATGATGTGGGAATTCAGAAGAAAGTGTAAGCTATCAGAAAAGGGAAATCCTCGGAGTTTAATGTTAATAAAGAAGTAATTGTGAGATTCAGGAAAATATTATGCGTTCCATCAAGTATGGAGCTGAAGAATGAACTTTTGAATGATGTGCATAGTTAAAATTTCTCTATTCAACCACGAAACACAAAGATGTATCCAGATCTCCAAGATCATTTTTGGTGGGATAATATGAAGAAGGATATCTCTGAGTATACATCAAAGTGTCTGGTGTGTTAGCAAGTGAAGGAAGAGAGGTATAAATCTAAGGGGATGATGCAACCATTTCCCATACCTGCATAGAAATGGGAGAACATCACCATGGACTTTTTCACCAGACATCTGAAGACATCCAAAGGCAACAATGAAATATGGGTTGTTGTGGATTTTCTTACAATGTCTGCACACTTCATTATAATTCAGGAGGATTTCTCATTGGATCAACTGGAACATATATACATCAGGGAAGTGGTAAGGATGCATGGAGTACCACTATCTATTGTATTCGATCGAGATCCAAGATTCACCTATAAATTTTGGAAGAGTCTTCTACATGCTCTGGATAATGAAATGAACTTCAGTACGACCAATAATCCTCAAATTCATGGCCAATCTGAGAGAACTATTCAGACACTGGAAGATATATTAGGATCATGTTCAATGAATTTAAAGGAGGTTGGGATTAACATCTTCCTCTAATTGAATTCTTCTATATTAACAATTTCCACTCGAGCATTTGAATGGATCCTTATGAATCCTTATATGGGAAGAGGTGAATAACACTAGCATGTTGGGATGAAGTCAGTGAGCGTAAGCTGCTAGGACTATAAATGGTCGATGAAATGGTGGATAAGGTGAAATCCATTCAGTAGCATATCAAGGCATCCTAGAGTTGAGAAAAGAGTTATGCAGATAACCATAGATGAGACATTGAGTTTAAAGTTAGAGACATAGAATTTCTATGCATATGTCCACAAAAGAAGGTCATGATGTTTGGAAAGAAAGGGAAGTTAAGTCCTAAGTACATCGGCCCCTTCGAGATTCTTGATTGTGTTGGAGTTGTGGCCTATCAACTAGAACTTCCACCTACCATGGCCAATGTACATGATGTATTTCATGTATACCTCTTATGGAAGTACATACCAGAACCTTCACATGTACTCTATTAAAAGGTAGTACAACTAGAGGATTATATTTCTTACAAGGAGCAACTAGTGAAGATCTTAGATCATAGAGAAAAAGTTCTATGAAATAAGACAATGCCCCTCATCAAGGTGTTGTGGAAAAACCACAAGTTTGAAGAAGCGATGTGGGAATCAGAGTTACCCGAATTTGTTTTAGTGTGGGAAAAGGAAATTTTGAGGGCGAAATTTCTTAAGGGGGGAAGATTGTAACGAGCCAAAAAATTTATTAATGAAAATCCCTCTTGGTATATTTAAATGTCTTCTTATGGTTATGTAAAACGTATAAACTTATTTGGTTCTATGTTTTGGATTTTAAAATACTATTATGAATTGTGAACATTGCTAATATAGCTGTTGAACAGTGATCACATGATTAGTATAAATATAGGTCTTTAACAAATCCAATCTACTCAGAAAAAGGAAGTGATGACCTCATCCAGTAGACTTGCCCCATATGAAGCCCATTTGTTGGAACTCGGAAATGATGTGGCATCATTGGTATTCACTCTTAACCAAGCCCAAGCCAATCTTGAACACGTTAAGCTTGAGCGGAACCGACTACGGGAGAAGTGTAAGTTAATATAGATTACCACCCGAGTGATGTTATCTGAGCCACCCCAAGAGTCTGTCACCATCGCACAACATACCCTTTGGTCTTATGTGGGTTTTTTAAGGGGTTATGTAACAAGACCCTATTACAACAATTATGTATATTATACTTGTATATAGAATATACATTCTTTTTATTATTGTTACTTTTTAAATAGTTTTTAAAGCACAAATAGTATTTTTAGTTAATATTCACATAAGAAATCTATTTTGATGAATTAATGAATTTTTGAATTAAATAATATTTTAATAAAATATTATTATTATTAAATTTATTTTTATAAAATATAAATTATCGTATAATTTTATGAATGCAATTGTAATTATTATTATGGTTTGAAAGCTGTTTTTTTTTTCAAAACCCATGAATTTCGATAAATGTCAGTTTTTATTTCAAAAGTATAAATTCACATATTTAGAAATTTATTTAGATAAAATTATTATTATTTTTGGAATCAAGAAATTGAAATTATCCAATGGTTATTTTTCATAATTTTCTGAGACAGTTGAATTTTTGGGTAAAAATTAAATACCATTTAAATATATAATGTGCTTTATTACATCATAATGACCCAATAGTGATGTAATAAAATACTATAAACATTATGTTCATCCAATATATGTTTTACCATTAAAATAATGCGATTTGGGGTTTGTTTGATTTACTTACAAAGCTTTAGTGGACCCTTCAAAGCTTATAAAACATTTTGTCTTTTTAAATTTTTTCCTTGAGAGTGCGACTCACCTCCACATAAGAAACCCTATTATTTTAAGAAGTTCATCCATTGGCCTTATAAAATATTTTATTCCACTCCCCTTTGGAAAAAATCATGGTCTAGTTTGTGGGTTTTATTAGTTTAATGTGAGGTGTCACAAACCTAAATAATAAAGAATTCTCTCTCCTTTGCTATATAAACCCTCCCAAGCTCCCACATCCTATTCACTCAAAGCATTTGGAGGTAGACAAAACCATACCCTCCTCTCACTAAAATCCTCCCAAGGTGCCCCAAACTCTCAAGAATCCTCTCTCAAGCCTCTCCCAAGCTTTTGGGATCACACTTCCAAGTAAGAGATTTCATCCTTTCTCATTTTTGTCTAATTTTTTAAAGTTGTTATGCCCTTTTATTTTCAATTAAAAATGTTGGGGTATGATTTCTCACCTCCCCAATACTGGACTCTTTATTTTTGGATGATATGATACCCCTTTATCTCTCATTAATTCCTCTCATGCACACCCGTTACCATGCAAAAATTACGTGAGGGATTTCTCTCTCCACTTTTACATCCAAGTAATTTGTTTGTATTATGCATCTAAATTCCATTACATTTGTTGGGACATGTATCTATATGACCCCCTTACTTTCCATTTCATGTACATATGATGAGACACCCATTTATCTCTCATCAACCATTTTCATGAATCCTTATGTCATGCTGTTATGCTGCCGAAATTGCACCGCATTTTTCCAAGCCAAGATCATTGTGTAGTGAATACCATACCCATGTCTCTATCAAGGGTATTCAACTTTATACACATATACATATTGAATGGTAATTTCATGTATTTATTCTACATTACTTAATCATGGAATAACTTATGATGTTTATTGATTCCATGTTATATGATCCATGTGGTACACTTATGCATGAAATGAAATGTTTAAGAAGGGTGTGCCCTGATAGTGCTCCAATGCATTGGGTAAAGTATAGTATCATGATACATCATGTGCAATGAGTGTTGACTCATTCTAATTCAAGTGCAACAATATGGGTTTACTCGTGCTTCATGTGCAATGAGGATTTACTCATTCTCTATGTGCAATGAGCCCTGGCTCATGCTAATTCCATGTTTAGTGTTGTTGTCACATCTCCATGTTATGATTTTCATGATTTATGATGACTTTATGTTCATGTGATCCATTGATATTCCTATTGTCTTACATGTTTTATATTCCTCATGATATTCCATTTTTATTCCCTTATTGGGCTTTATAGCTCACCCTTTTCTTATGCATGTCCTCAGGTTATCTTATGCAATGCTAAGTACGCGGGAATGTAGTGGTCATGTAAAGGAAGTTATCGATAAGATGTTGCATTATATGTTTTAAGTTGTTATGTAATGTTTATAATATCCAAATACACTATACCTCTCGATCTTCCATGTTGTATCAAGTGAATAGTTTATGTAATAAATCACATTTTAGTGTGTAATAAAGAGTAGGGTTGTCATATTTCTTGGTAAAACAATAATGCAGAATTTGTTTGCTGGTTTATGTGTGGAAATTCAGTTTTCCATTTCTGGTCGTAGACCTCCCATAAACAGGATCTTGTACCTGGATTCTGGAAAATCAGGTAATCTTAGGGATATTTGTTCAAACTCATCTATATACTCATCTATAGAACTAGTTTTTCTCAGATTATTCAAAAATATCAAGGGATCTTAGTCTGTATTCCTGCCATAGTGGTCTAGCAGAGCTGACTTAAAAGAATTCATGTTGGTTCTTGGAGTTGTGTTATGCTAGGATAAAAACTAATATAATGTCGTGCCTTCCATGAAAATTTTATCATAATGAATTTTCATATCCATCGGTTTTCGATTAATCAAAAAATCTGTTTCTGATTTAGTTACCCAGCCCAAGGGATCATCTCTGGAAAACGTTGGTAACACCACCTTCCTAGTTATATTTCATAGATCGTTCATTTGTTCTATCTCTTCACAATTTATTAGACTCGACAGTTGCTCCCCAGTCTGAAAATGGTCCGCGTCTCTACCTTATTTATGCTTAAGGTCACTACGACTCTGTTTTCTGCTATCGTAACCATGCTCCACATGTGATTCCATCCCATTCAACCTCTCCAAAGTCTGCTCCTCCAAATATTAGACCCGTTGAATGACGCATTCTTATATTTGTTGCACCACGTCCAAAACAACTCATTGGATGTCGTTTTGCCCACGCATCATCTTCTCCATATTCTCTTGTATCGAAGATAGAGAAACTCGAATACTATCCATTGTTGATTGAATCGTCGCCACCCAATGATCCATTCTAGTTCACATACAAGAGATTAACGGACCTTCCACTAGTTCTAGAACAAACAAAAAAAAGTTGCCAGAAGTCGTACTCCACGGTCATGATTTTTTCCTCTCGCACTCGACTTCCCCAGCGAAGTCTCCAAAATGTTACGAGTTCTATGTGTACAAGTGTGATAAAAAAGGAAACAAAAACTAGAGATATAGTGGAATATAAAAATTGGATCTCTGTATTAAAATTTTATATAGAAGAAATTACAGCAACTCTAATAATATAGAGAGACCACCTCTAAGTCGCCCGACCGCAGAAGAAGGAGAAGAAGTTCTCGAGAGTCAGCCCACTACCTCCCACCAACCTGTCCCAATATAATTCCTGAAAAAAAATATTACGTACCTCCCACTAACTAGCCTCTCCTACACGTTCCGGCCAAACATACAACAATACCCCACCAGAATTCCACCCCAATAACTCAAAACACATTCCCCATTTTACCCCTCAGCTGATAGGTATGCAGAATGAGGGGTCGAGGGTATATTTGGGAAATATCCCTTTGGGCTGGAACCAAACCAGAATGGCTAAAAAGTATCAGCTTATAACTGAACTTCTTGCATGTCTTGAGAAAAACAATTCTCTCAAGAATGAAATTAGAGTAATGAAGAATGATCATGAAAGAATTTTTTATGGAAGAAAAGATTTCATCAAGCAGGATGATAAATATATTCAGAAGATTCTAATATATAAACATAGAAATGATGAATAGGGAAAGGTGATTGAAGATCTTAGAAAGATTTTGGAATCAAAGGAAGAAGTTAAAAAATTGCAATCGAAACTTCTTGAGTCCTCTAGTGCACTTTCATTGGTAGCACAAGGATCTCCAGGAAATCACATGAGAGAGAGAGGCTTAGATTCATGCCCAGTACCTATTTCTGTTTGATTATCCCTTATTTTGGCTTATGAGGATGTAAATCCCTAAAAGTGGGGAGTAATATAATACCCCATAATTCCATGAATTGTTTTTAAATTAAATGAGATTATTACGAGACCAGGCTTTGATACGACACGTAATTTCGAGGCCCGAGGTGGCTAGAACATATTTTTTAAAAGTTTTTTTTTAGGATCATTAGATAATCATGCGAGCGAGTTTTTCTAACTTTTAAAACGGTGCTCAGATCAAACATATGAGGCCACTGTTGAACTCAGAGCATTGGTATTCGCCTAGAAAGAGCCTAACGTTGGCCTGCGTGGTCCAACAGTGAAAGTTAGTTTTTTTCCGTAAATAAAATAATTAACAATTATTTTATTTTCAAATCTTTATAACTCCTAAATAGTAACTCTGATTGGAAATCCGAGAGTACCTTTGATCTCACAAGGGCTTGTTTCCCTTAGGCGGAGTTTAACCTCGACTGACGACGGGTCAAGGGTGAAATATAGTTTTTGATATTTTTTAAGAAAATTAAAATGATGCACATGCGTGGTTTTGGAAACTTATAAATGGGTGCCCGAATTGAACATCCAAGGGAACTGTTGCGTCTAGAATGAAAACATTGCCTAAAAATGGACCTAACCTCAATAGGCACGGCTCGTCTGGAAAAGTTAATTTTCAAACTTTTTAAGGAAAGTTAAAATAAAATGAACATGATGTTTTATTTTATTTTGAGTTTTCAAATTGTTGCGGTGAAACAGATTTGTAAAGCATCAAAACCAATAATGTAGTTTCATTAATGAAGTAGTGTAACAACCCAGCAATGCAACGACAAAAAAATGAATTTCCACCTTTAATATTTTGAATGGGGGATTCGTCATGGGAACGTTGGGAGAAACCCTCATAACCTCTAGAGGATCGCCATTGACGAATGAAAAATGATGATCGCCAAAGACCTCGAGAATT
Organism: Viscum album; assembly: GCA_963277665.1. Lineage (NCBI taxonomy): Eukaryota > Viridiplantae > Streptophyta > Magnoliopsida > Santalales > Viscaceae > Viscum > Viscum album. The sequence goes on along the minus strand of OY728140.1, from coordinate 1,465,518,041 downwards.
GCTTCTCTTCATGAGATTGTCTCCTCGACGACAGATCGAGGAACTTTGCAGATGGATCACCTTCAGTGACAGATCCTTCCCATGAACGGACCTTCAAATGGTAGGGGTTGCTGTTTAATTCCATTCTTTCCCTATTAGTGGTTTTAAATGATTAACACAGATCAACCCACGAATAGGTTGACACATAGATCATTCGTTCTTGTGGGAGGAATTTCTATCGGGATTATCTTTGGAGAATTAATTCATTCATGATTTAAATTATATTTGATTTGCTCCATTTAGATCCTTCTAATGGGAGCGGATAAACGCCATGATGAACGGCGGTGAAGGTTCATTCCTCACTTTGGTTGATATGAATTTCTTCCCCTTTTTACCTTGGAGTTCATCGCATTATTCAAGGATTGACGAACGGTCGGTTGTTGTGCAACCGTTCTTGGAACAAAGATCTGACATCTTTGATCTAGAATGGATATGGTACGATAAAGGTGCGATGATGATGGTGATGGATGGATCAGGGCGGTGCGGGAGATACCACCGATCAAACGCTTTCTAGTGGAAGGGATAAAAATGAATATTTGAACACCAAAAGATGAATAACGTGTCCTGAGGACACTGAAGCACACCTCGGATCGATGAACAGACCATCAAAGTGTGTCTTGTGGTCCTCAGAAGGTTTTGTCGGCACGCCGGTGGCGGCGGTTGCGGCCGCGTGCTGGACCGCGGGACGGCAGTGGGGACTGCGATCTAGACGGCGGGGTGGTGCACTGTGTTGGCAGGGGTGGCGGAAACCACGTAACGTGGATGCCCGTGTGGAGGAGTCGCGGCTTTGGTCACAGTGGGACAAGGACCCACAACAAGACACGGGTCGAGCCGGAAGACCCGATCCACGTGAGCGGACCGGTTGACCATGGGGGGCATCACCTGTTGGCGTTGTGTGGTATGAGATGAATGCGGAAGAGCCACATCCGTGTTGGAGAAACCGGCCCCCCTTAGCGGGTCGGGCCAGTATTGGCAGGCCGAGACGGCAACGGGCTGTACCCGCGGCCCAACGAGCTGTACTCGCGACCCAACGGGCCGTACCCCCAGCCCAATAGGCCATACCTGTGGCCTAGCGGGCCAGGACAACCCCAACTTGTCTAGGCCGGGACCAATGGGCCAATTCGGTCGGGTCGGGCTTGACCCAGACCCGAACACAGACCCAACCGGCCCCCGTTTTTCTAAAACGTCTGTAACTTTCAAACAGAGCATTCGTTTGACGAGTCGTCTATGGTGTTTGGAACCTTGCTACGAGACAATACTTTTGAGATAGTCTAAGTAAGTTTTTGAGGAATTTGGAGGATGAAAACTTGATTTTAAGAGTATAGCCTCCTGATACAAGCAGACTTCGAACAGAGTTGGGGTCGTTCTCTTAAAGAGATGCTAGGACGGTTACTCCCTTGATGAATCAGGGAACGATTACTCTTTATCCCTCTTATTAGTTAAATACAAGACTAACCACATCATGGGTCTGGGTTTGTTTCCTTCGGGTAGTTTCCTTCAGGGGTGTTACTCCCCTGATGGACTAATGTGCAAGTTCTCAGAGATGTTCATGAAGGAATAGTAGGTACTCCCCTGTGGGACCAGGGAGCGGGTTCCCTAACATTAGAGTCATTACTCCCCTGCCGTTCTAGGGTGCAAGTCCTCCATATGTATTGTTCTGGCAGAGTCGGTACTCCTATTTCGTGCCAGGGAGTGAGTCCTCCAGCCTGGGGTCAATACTTCCCTAATGTACTAGGGTGTGGGTCCCCCATAGTGTATAAACTGATAAAGTCGGTACTCCCCTAGTACTATGGTGCGGGTCCTCTATTCACTGAGGAGTACTCCCCTCTGGGTAGGGTGTGGGTCCTCGATATACGTAGTACTCCACTGTCGCAATAGGATGCAGGTCCTTCATGAGTAGTACTCCCCTATTGGAATCAAGGCGTGGGTCCTCACTTACGGAGTAATACTCCCCTATCTCTGAGTATGGATGGGGAGAGGGTCCTCTATAGGATTTGGAGCTCCCTCAACTGTAGGACACAACTATGAGGAGCAGGCGCCTCCACTTATAGAGATCAATACCTAAATAGGAGCAAGTGCTCCCTCGACGAGACTGAGGTGCGGGACACTACTTATAGGAGTGACTGGGGTATCACAGGATAGTTTGGAGCAGTGCTCTCTCAACTCTGGGTAGTGGCAAGGGGTGGACCTCTTCACTTGGGTTTCCTTAATCATGCATTAGGCACAAGACTCTGATGGCTAGAACTCTAGTGTCAGGTACTAGATTTGGACCTAGTTGAATATCCATGATGATTTGTTTCTGTAAAGACCTATAAATTCCATACAATTTTTTTATTTGGGATTATTACGAGTCTTCCAAAATTGACGACACGTGTTTCTGAGGCCTGGAGAGCCCGAAATGGAATTTTGAACTTTTTTTAAGATACGTTGAGTAAACGTGCGGGTAGAATTTTCTATCTTTTGAACTAGTACTCTGATTAAAAATTTGAGTTCACCGTTGAATCTGCAGTGCTGAGATTCTCTTAAGGGATGCTTAACTTTGACCAGAAAAGGTCAGATGAAAAAGTTAATTTCTTGGACTTTATAAAAAATAATAAAATAACTGAAGATTATTTTATTTTTATTTTTGCAACCATTGGAAAAACTGTGGTGGGACCGCGGTTCAACGTTAATCCATTTAATGGTTTGACTCTTATTTTGTGTCACTCCACCATTGGAGGAAATTAAAAGAATGTGTAACCACAACGTTGAGATAATTAAAGAGGTTTGTTAATTATACTCATTAATGAACCTCATTAATTGTGTGGTACGTAGATCCTCACCTCCCATCCATTTAATATGATCTCGGGCTTGGGTTTTGGGAGAGCTATGAGAGGAATCTCTGACAAAGTGCCAACGACTTTCCACTCCGACGAAGAATGTGATCGAGCGACGGAAGTTGGGGGAATCGATGAGCGACGACAAGTGCCAACAAAAACCTTTGGACGTGTACACTCCCTCCTCTTCTACAGCACCTTCTAACGAATACAAGGTAGGGAGTTATTTGCTTGATTTCTCCCCTTTACATTGTTCTTGAATATTATGAAAAACACGGATCAACCGTCCAACGGGTTGATCTGTGTTTCATTCATTAATGAGGGAGGATATTGTGGGGTTTTCTTTATGGGAGTTTTTATAATTAAAATATCCTTTCCATGTTGTTATACTAAAACAGAGGGCGCGATCCAAACGAACAAGGTCCATACCCTTCGCTGAACTCGGTTAAGGTGGTGTTCTTTGTGGTCAACCGGAAGATTTGGTGGTATGGTGGAACTAAGGGCCGCGCAGTGCAGGCGCCATCCCGGGAGGACCGTAGGTGCAGATGAGAATAAAAGTGAACCACCGGAGATTCACCGGTGGCCTGCAGAGGCTTCATCGGCACAGTGGTACTGACAACTGAGGGATGCGTCGGTCGGTACCCGCAGGCCACGAAGGAACGGCGGTGCCCGAAGGCGCCGCAGCGGAAAAGGGGGTCACCGACCTTCGTCGGCCGCGTTAAAGCAGGGCGGCGTGCCGCGGTGTAAGGTCGTTGCTTTGAGACATGGCGGAGGGAGAACCTGCGCCTACAGTTCTATTGCGGGCCAGTCCACGCGGACTGGCCAGGGGAGTGCGACGCCATCCGGCGCCGCAGTTTAGTCGTGCGGCGCGCTACAGCGACGCGCTGTGGAGAAAGGTCGTGCCTTTTAGCCACGACCGAGGGCGGACCCGTGGGTCCCACAGGTGACCGGTCCAACGAGACTGGCTGGGTGAGGCGGTGTTAACTGGCGCCGCTGCCTTGAAGGCCCGAACGACTTCAGTCGTTCAGGAGGGGATCGGACCCCGCACGCTCGGCCAGCGGGTCGAGCAATTCCATGGCCCGGTGGGCCGCGCCCAGCCAGGTGGCTTGGGCCGAACCCGCGGCCTAGTGAGCCGGATCGGGCCCAGCCAAAACAGGCCATATTCAGCCCCTTCGGGCCAGGCCCAATGGGCCAGGTCAGACCTGACTCAGACCCCCTTTTTTTAGCCCAGTTATGCTTAAATGGACGTATCTCCTAAACCGGACGTCCGTTTGACGAACCATTAGCGGCTCTGGAACCCTTAGGATGAGACGGTCCTTTTGAGATTGTCCACGTGACTTTTGGAGAATGTTGGAGTTTGTCTGGGTTGGATTGTACCCGAATCCAATCGGGCCCCCGACACTAAAATGCCAATAACTTACGGACCGGTCGTCCGGTTGACGCATCGTCTGTTGCGTTGGATCCCTTATGACATGAAGGATCATTAGGTTACTTCTTTGTGAGACTTTGTGACGATTTAAATAAAACTGATGCCTTTAGGATTGGTTCTCCCAAATGCGCTACAGTACAGAACCATACGACTGGCTGAGACCTGAATACTGCTGATTTTTGACTTTGTGTGACTTGACGACCCAGTGGGAAGCAGCTCTGTGTGACTAGGAAGACCCATGGTGGGGAGCACCTCTATGTGACTTGGCAGACCCACTGTACTCGACAGGAGGAGTAGCTCAGTATGCCATAGTGGGGAGCAACAATGTGTGACCCGACAGACCCACGGTACGCGATGGGAAGGTGAACCTAAGCAGTTCACAGTTAGTAGGAAGTGAATCTTTGTAATCAGGTAGGTTCACTGTACTCGATAGAGGAGGAGTTCTCCAGCAGTCGAGGTGTTTGACAATGTGACCGGTGATGCTACTATTACTACCCTAGAATATACCTGGTGTGATCTGTCTTTGCTTTGTGCTTGTGATTGAGATTATGCTATGTGGTTTTTCCTTTGTGTAATTATAGGAGACCTTTGGGGGTATTGGGGTCCCTACTGGGTTTTTTTATACTCACCCTGCACGGGCTTCGCCCGCACTTTGTTGTGTCTTTTGCAGACGAGAGACAACTCTGATTGAGACTCGGGAAGCGAGGACCTGACGGTGGACGGCGGTGATGGTTGACGTGGAGAGACACAGTGATGAGTTGTACCTACCATTCAAGTAGAATCCTTGGAAAATGAACTCAGGAGTTGTTTTCTCTTTTTTCTGTTTTTTCTTTTCAGTTGGGCTTGTATTCGGACCCATTTATATTCAGCTGTACTTGTACTCAGTTTTTCTATGGTATGTTGTTTCCCTTTTGTGAGTTGGGACTTGATTGGGCGTGTGCGTGCATACAGGTATCCAGGAAAATGTCTCCCACATGCAGGTCGATGCCCTCGGCACTAGTCGCTAGCCCTTGACCTTTAGGAGGCGGGCTTGGAGTAGTCAAGACACGGGCCACGGGGGACGGGTCGTGATAGTATCTCTCAGACGGGTGCTACCAGAGATGAAGGAGCTCGTGGAGTGTGATCTCCTAGTTTGTGTGTTACGACTTGAGCCTTCGATGAGAATCCGGATGTTGGCTATGATGTTGGGACCTCATATTTCTTTGTGGCTTGGACGAGTATATCTGGATGTTCATGGTATATGTATGTGCATATACCCATGCAGAGATGACTGTACATTTGTTCAAGGTTTTTCTCTTGTTAGTTGTCTTTGTGGTTTTCGGGTCCCCTATTGAATATTGTTTTACTCACCCTTGCATAGACTTCACCTGCACGTGTTGTGTTTGGTGCAGACGACAGACGATTCGACAGAGGCCTCAGCAGCCCAGGACCTAGCGGTGCCCAGTGAGACACGACAGACAGGGCGTACTTCCATAGCTTCTGACAACCACTCCTTTCCAACCCTTCAGATGGGGTCTTCTGCGAACGTGTTACAGAGATCTTTTGTACTTTCTTGTTTTCAGTTTGTCTTTTGTTGGGTTTGTATTCTGGCCAATTTGACTTACATCTTGTACCTTTACTCATTGGTTGTTTACTAACATGCATGTTTTCCTTTCCATTTATTTGGTACGTGGTTGTGTGTGTGTGCGTGCGTACAGGTACTTAGGTAAATGTCTCTCAGTCGAGGGCTAATGTCTTTGGTGCTAGTCGCCAACCCCTAGCCTTTGAGAGGTGGGCTTGGGGTAGTCACGACACAAGCCTCAGGACACGGGTCGTGACAGTACGAATGCAGGACGAACGAACGCTTGCTTATTTTAGAAAGGCTTTGTCTGATTCAAAATTGGAAAAGTCTATCTATGAGAAAAAACATATGGCGCTGGTGTTATCAATTCAGCATTGGAGAAAGTATCTTTTGGGGTGGCGGTTTATGGTTTTTATTGACCATTTAAGTCTCAAAGATTTGTTGAGCCAGCGCGTAATTTCGATGAATCAACAATTTTGGCATCCTAAACTTTTGAGTTATGATTTTGATATCATTTTCAAGGCAGGGAAATTAAATAGTGCTGCTGATGCTCTTTCTCGAGATGGGGAACAATCAGAATGTTTGCAATTGGCCATTTTCGAACCAACTTGGTTGGATCTACAAATATTGAAGGAAGAAATTCAACCGGATGTTCAGTTACAAGCGACTATTAAGGCTTGGAAAAGTGATCTAGCTTCTAGAACCGTTTACACTTACCTCAAGGGACTAATTTTTTCAAAAAACGCCCAGTGTTGTCTAAAGATTCAGTTTTCATTCCTGAACCTCTCCAGTATTATCATTCTTCCCCTGTAGGGGGCTATTCGAGGTACCTTAAAACATATAAATGCCTTGCTCAAGGAGTATAGTAGACAAGTATGACATGGACAGTACAACAACATGTACGATTTTGTGCCATTTTTCAATGTAGTAAGTATGAAGCAATGAGTTTGGGTGGTCTTATATAGTTGTTGCCTCTGCCAACATTGGTTTGGGAAGAAATTTCTATGGATTTTATTTCTGGCTTTGCCAAAATCTCAATGGTATGAAATTTTCTTCATGGTGGTTGATCGATTAAGTAAATATTCTCACTTTATATTTCTTAAGCATCCTTATACTTCAATGAATTTCTGAAAAATATAGAGGAAAAAGTTGATCATGATTGGGTGGGAATCTCTTCCTATCTAAAGGAGATTCGTAAATCCTTACTTTCAAGGAAGGCCTGCTTAGTTAACATGACCACAGATAGAAAAAATCTTGGGTATCCTGAGAAATATGTCAGAAGATTTTTGAGTTGTTACCTGATGGTTGTGTACCTGACAAGATTCCATGGAATGTTCGGATTCCTCCCATGAATGAAGTCACTGCGGTTCCTACTCAGGTGAGGCGTCTGGGTTGCATTTGATTTTGAAAAATGTTTTCAGTTTTCATTTTAAAAAAATGTATTAAAAAATGTCAGAAAATATTAGTGAAAAGCAATAAAGTATGTGATTAAGCTATTCTTTCATTTTCATTTGTCAGGCAACATGAAAATAAGGTTTCATTTTGATAGGAATCAATTGATGTGATAGAGAAATACAATGTGAACTTCTTTTAACAGCAGCAGAAATTACAGAAGGAAGAAGAAATAGAAGAAGAAAATAAAAGAAAAAGGAACATCCTCCAAAGGCGCTGCTCTCCAAGGCCTGGTCGGCACAGCAGAATCAACTCCAAATGAAAACGTAATCCCCCACCAGTAAAACCCCCTTATTTAATAACCCCCTCTTATCTAAAAACTCTGCTAGCTAGCATCCTACTAAGTATTTAGATCACTGCCCCTGCAGTTAAGAATAGACTCCCCCATTTAATATCCCTCCAACCTCTAACAACTCTCCTCACAATTATAAAAGGAAATTACACGGATGCTCCTAAGTAGTTACACATCTCTTCCAACCCCACCATACACTCCCCATCAATTCCACCCTCTTATAACCACCCTGTCCTCAAGGTGATTTATCAGGTGGCTTTAACAAGGGCCTCAGCCAGCCAACGTGCGTAATAACAGTTGAAATCATCAGACAGTGCTGATAACCATGCAACATGGTTATTTTGCAAGAATCTCTATCCCGTGCTGCCCTTGGACAGGCAGTCCTCCTGTGGTCAACCTCATTCTGATGAGGTGGTTCACGATTCCCATCTCCAAAAACTACCTTTACCAGCTGTTTCAAACTCCCTAATGCAGCCCTAGAGTGCTTGTCTTCATACATCCACTTCTGCTAGCCAACATTTAATAAAGGGAATTGGGTCATACAGCCCCTATCAGTAAAAAGTAAACAGCCCCACCCATCTCCATTAGCCAACCCTTCCTTGCATCCTTCCACTGCATGCTTTAGCCTGATCTCCACATTTAGAGGTTTTAGAAATCCAGTAGAATGTCGAGTAGTTAGCTCCACAAGAGCTTGGGCTGGTACCTGCACAGACTGAACAATATTGAAAACATTCAGGGCCTCCGAGGCTCGAGGCACTATTGCACGAGTCTCTATACCGGAAGCCTTCACTCCCTCCATTTCAACAGCATTTGAAACCTGATGAAACTCCTTTTGGTGCGGTGGTTCTCATGCCTCAATGCATTCTTTTCAGTCCCTAGCAACCCATGCAACATCAATCTGGTTCATCCTTTGAATCTCACAAACAATTTTAATTGTACTAGGCCAACTATTGGGTTTTGCGGCCTGGAACCAAGCAGTAAAGGCACAACCCTCCCTTCCTGCAGATAGTATTCCAAACACATTAGCACCCTTGCTGTATCCTACCTCCGAACCAGCAACCAAGTGCGGAACCTCAAATTTCTGTTTGGCCCATTGAAGAAGCCACTGTGGTACTCAAACAAGATTCTTCTGTGTTGCTAATTCCTTATACTCCCTAATATGAACAGAAGAATGTGTACAACAGAATTTGACAGCACCTCTGTGACACTCATCATTCCAACCATGTTTTGTAGTACTGTGGGCACCACTCCCAGCACTCACCACACTAAAAACTCCCCAAAACCAATCTTCCTTTTCAACGTTCTCATCCTGACCATCCACACCTGAGTTTGGGGTAGAAATTTCCTCTTTCAGCCGTTTGGAACTTTTTTCCAACTGCTCTTGTTTCATTTGACATACTGAGTAGTCAGCAGAAATCTTTTTCTGTCTCGACAAATCATTTTTCATTCTGAACTGCAGTGTTGAAGAATTGGAAAGATGTGGCTGGTCAGACAGTTCAACAGAAGCTCGTGCTAGCACCGACACCTCCTGCAACTCCTCTCGCCACTCCAGTATGGTTCCAGAATGCCCCATAGATTCCACCGTAGCGCTTATAAATCTCCCAAAAAACTCCTCTTTGAACTGCTTCTAGGTTAGTCCAGCCTTATTTGGTTCCAACAAGTATTTCCATACCCAAGTTGCTCCTTGCATACGAAATTATGCCATCTGTATCTTCATCTTTTATGGAGTTTACTGGTTTGAAAAATATGTTGCAGCTTCTAAGATCCAATTCTCTGGATCTTGTCAAGAAAATTCCTGTATCTTCACCTGTCTATAGCACTCTTCCATACTTCCTTCCAGTATGACCAGATTCGCCCAGAGTTCCCACATTTGTTCCTCCATGCACGCGAGACTCAATCCACCATCTGCTTAAAATCATTTTGGTGTAATTGGTGCATCAGCTTCAGTGTAAGCTGGAGAAGAAATATAAATTCTCCGGTGCGAAGGATCCAAACTGACGTGCTGCGAATAGTCCTTCACTGCTGTGAGACGTTCGCCTATATTACTAGACGCAAGTTGCTGCGAGGACTGTTGTTGCTGCTTCTGCGATGACTACACTGCCAATCAAGAATCTTCTGCACCGCTTAAGCCGCTGCGTCACTGCGTCTATAAATTTCCAGCAAGAACAGATAGTAATTTCTATATTGTTTCTCTCTCTAGAAAACTCTCAATGAAATCACAAATTGATAGGAATCAATTGATGTGAGAGAGAAAAATCTGTAGAAGCATGTCTTAACAGCAGCATAAATTACAAAAAAAGAAATAGAAGAAGAAGAAAAGGAAGAAAAAGAAGAAGAATCATCCTTCAGAGGCGCTGCTCTCCGAGGCCTGGCCGCAGCCCCCATTCTGCATATCAAAATTATCTCCTAAAACAATTCATACCCATTCCTAACAGCAGACCCTCCCATTTTATTCGCCCAAACCACCACCTAACAACCATGTCAGCTAACCCCTTCACACATTACTAAACTGCCCCTGACATTTAATGAGATTATTCCCTGTACAGTTGCACTCCATCCCCTTAAGCAACCCATGATCCTATCATTACCACCGCTTGGAAATTCACCTTGTCCTTAAGGTGATTTTTTGATGCCACATACCGGTAGTTCTCCCTCTGTCAATCTCCTTATGGTGGGGGAGGTTCTTTATAGTACCCAACATATACATCAACCACTTTAATCTTCTTGCTGGTCCCTTAATCCAACAAACTCAATGTCAAACTTCTAGATACACCCTCAGGGCGCTTCATCTGCTCTGGTTTAGTCTGTAGCATCCCAATCTATTGTTTTAGATTGGAAATGCCATGCACAAGTCTCGGTAATTCAGGAGGTAACATTTGAATAGGAATTCCAGTTCTGGTCAATTCAATATGGTGTGCCGAACTGCCTCCACTCGAGTTGTGGACCTCACTGCTAGCTTTGGCCTCATTTGGTATTCCTGTTATGGACTATTCTTACTTTGACTCATATTCTGCTTGCTTCTGTGTCTCTCGTAGCCGTACCTAGCCTGAGAAATGTTTCAGCACCTTCAGTGACATTGATAGGAATCAATTGATGTGAGGGATAAAACTCGGTGGAAACTTGCATTAACAACAGCAAGAATTACATTAGAAAGAAAAAATGAAGAAGAAATAGAAAAAAAGAATCATCATCCTTCATAGGCACAGCTCTCTGAGGCCTAGCCGCATCCCCCATTCCGCACAACAGAATTATCCTAAAACAATTCATACCCCTTCCTAACAACAGACCCTCCCCATTTACTAGCCCCAACCACCACCTAACAACCCTGACAGCTAACACCTTCACACATTACTAAATTGACCCTGACAGTTGATGAAATTATTCCCATACAACTACATGCCATCCCCTTAAGAAGCTCATGATCCTATCATTATCACCCGCTTGATAATTCACCTTTGTACTCATGGTGATTTTATGGAGGGAAAACCATGGTGGTGGCTTTGGCAGTGCTTCCCACATACGGGTAGTTCTCCCTCTGTCAATATCCTTTGGGTGGGGAGGTTCTTTGCAGTCCCCAACATCTACAGCAGCCACTTTAATATGCTCGTAGCTCCCTTCATCAAGCAAACTCAATGCCAGACTTATAGCTACAGCCTCAGGGTGCTTCACCTGCTCTGGTTTAGTCTGTAGCATCCCACTCTGTTGTTTTAGATTGGAAATTTCATGCACGAGTCTCAGTAATTTAAGAGGTAGCAGTCCAATATGTATTCCAGTTCCGATCACTTCAATTTGGTGCATCAGACTGCCACCACTCGAACTGTGGACCTCACTGCTAGCTTTGGCCTCACTTGGTAGTCTGTTATGGACTTTTCCTACTTTGACTCATGTTTTTCTTGCTTCTGCGTCTCTCGTAGCCGTACCAGGTCAAAGAAACACTTCAACACCGTTAGTGACTCTCTGTTCAACTTCCTAACCTCTGCTATTTCCTACACCATCTGTGCATTCCTTTGCATCATCTGTGCATTCCTCTACATCATCAGTTCAAGACCAGCCCTCATTTCTTTCACCGAAGCTTCAAGTGTCGCCATTGAGAAAAATCTCTAAGCAATATTTTGAAGCCACGATGTTGGCACTTCAAATTTCTTGCTCAACGTTGTCGTTTTTTTTTCACCGCTACGTGACATCTATCTTCTGTTTTTGTTACGCCATGTGTCATCTCTCTATTGTGTGGAGTTCAAGCCGCAACGTCTTAGTCGCAGATACGCTGCAAGACGACCTCCATTGCCATGAGCCGATCATCCTCCACCATCACGTTCTAACTCAACTTCTGTGTCTGGTGCGTCCGCGGTTGAGCGGACATTCTTTTCGTTTTTTTTCAATTGTCACGTTAGATTTTTCAAAAAAAACTCCTCAAGAATCGGTTAAGAATCTTCAAATAGTTGCATCCAAAGAAATTGTTCCGTCTGCTTCAGTCGCTCCTTGAGTTCCTCGACCCAGAAATGGTTTCATGATTACCTTTCTCAAAAAATATATCGATGAAAGAACCATTTAATAGGAATCAATTGATGTGATAGAGAAATATAATGGAACCTATTTTAATAGTTGCAGAAATTATAGAAAGAAGAAGAAATCGAAGAAGAAAATAGAAGAAAAAGAAGGAACATCCTCCAAAGGAGTTGCTCTCCAAGGCCTGGCCGCAGCCCCCATTCTGCACAGTAGAAACAATTTCAAATGCAAACATAATCCTCTACCAGCAGCAAAATCCCCCTTATTCAATAACTCCCTCCTATATAACAACCTTTATAGCTAGTATCCTACTATGTATTTACATCACTGCCCCTGGAAGTTAAGAATAACTCCCCTTTTAATATCCCTTCAACCAACAACTTTCCTAACAACTATAAAGGGAAATTACACAGCTTCCCATAAGTAGTTACACACCTGTGTGAGCCCCACCCTATGCTCCCTATCACATTGGGTTTTGGAAAATGTTTTATGTTTTCATTTTCAAAAAAATCATGTTGAATTTTGTATATGAAAAACATAGTTTAGAAAACAAAAATGAAAATGGTTGATTTTTAGAAAAAAACTTGTCTCCCGGTTTCCTGGAAAAGAAAAATTAAAGATGTAAATCATGGTTTTTTCATACTATTCAAAATAAATTTTAACACATTTTGAATATATTTTTGTAAAATTAGAATAAAAAATGTTTTTTGTAACCAATCAAAACCCGCATATATATATATATATATATATATTTTTTCATTCCAAAATTCTTTAATTTCCATTTTCATTTTCTAAAAATTGTTATTTATTTACATAATATAATATTTGTCTATAGAAGTTAGGCATTCAAATCCCCCTCAAGTGAGGTTCAACCATTTATTATGGGTATTTCCGAGTCCTACATAGGAATACTCCATTATGTATTCCTTTTTTCTCAATCTATAAAAGAAGGTCTCTACCTCACCTTGAGATAATGAGATTTCCTCTTCTTCGTGGTATCAAAGGGAAAAAGATTTTTTCCCCACCCGTACGGAATTTTTTTTCTGTCTCCCTGTGCTTTTCCTATGGTGCCTCTCCCCGACGGCGCCCCTCCCTCCCGCGGCGTAGCTCTCCCTGCAGTCGCCTCTCCTGCGGCTTCCCAGCGAAACCCAGCACTACCTCCCTCCCTATTTATCGTGGATCCCAGCCTCCGTCGCGACTTCCCGGTGACGACCGGCCCTGCCTCCTCCTTTGTGCGCTCCCACCGACACTCTCTTGCCTGTGCACCTCCAGCCCAACCCTCGACGACTACTAGCCTGATGTTTAGTCGTGATTCCCAGTTCACCTCAAGCTGCTACTTCCCTAACCGCCGCCCTTCCCGGCTCCCGCACATCCCGGATCCCGCATCTCCAGGAAACCGCCCCTCTCATCCCGCTTCCGACGTAGCTCCCAACCTTTGACCACAACACCCTTTCTTGATCAGACCTCCCGTCGCATCCCTCTCCCCGCGGCGCTACCGACTCGCAACACCCTCTTCCAGCCTCCCACTTCATCCGTCGTCACCCACATTGTCCCGAAAATTGTGGCACCCTCCATCTACCAACTGACTGCCTCTCCCAGCACCTCCTAGTTCCTACGCCAGATCCTGACAACCTCCCCATCCTACCGACATCCCATTCCCGACGACCACCCATTTCTCCCGGCAGCGCACTACCAACTTCCTGGCTCGTGACATTCCAGATCCGACACTGGCCCCAACCTTTCAGGTATTTCCATGATAAAGAGACAAATTGGGGGAAATTTGATCAAAAACTCCAAACTACACACCATGTAATTTCAGAATCATGCCGTGTACCAGGACCCCGACACAGAATGGCCATGCCAAGTACATGACCAAGTTACCAGATGCTCGTGCATGTCGTGTACATCATATACATGTTGTGTAGCCCATTCTAGAAGCGGTTGGTGGCCGATTAATGAGAGTACACGCCGTGTATGGTGGTGCTACACATCGTGTACCTCCACCTACCAGGCAGCTCCATGTTCCTAGTCCAAGATGACATGTTAGGTCACCCACCGGAGGAGAAAAAGATGGAAAAACGTGTTGACAAGAGTACATGCCGTGTACTTTCTGGTACACTCCGTGTACTCCTAAAACCTAAAAATTGGTGGTACACCCTCCAAGTTCGGGAGTCATTCATTCATTCATATTTCGTTCAATTTGAAGAGAGAGCACTCCGGGTATGACTTAGAAGAGAAGAAAGGAGAGAAAGGAGAGGAGAAAAGAGAGAAAGGAAGGTGCTTCTGTGATACCTTCCTGACGACCTTCACTCCAAAGCTTCCAAGAGGATGTGTCCAGGTACTACAAGTTCTTTAATTAATAGCTTCTCCATGAGTAGCTAAATTCCCTTTGTATTGGGTCTGTGGACAAATGAATGTTGTAACTTATCAATTGTGATGTTGTAATCATATTTTTCATCAATTCTTTCTCATAATTCCTTATTAACCCTTTTTCAAATATCACTAGAAATCTCATATCAGACCAAGAACATGATTTCAAGGGATCCTTTAAGGAATTATGGTAAAAACATCGATGACCATTAGTTATTTTAATCGTCTCAAAAGGGATACAATTAATAAAAATTAAGAGAAATCAATTTCTAGACCAATGAAATTGACTTCCATTGATTTAAACAAAACATATCGGACTATGGGGGTTCTGTTACATAAGTAATCCTAGATATGTGAATTATTATGAACAACCTAACCTTATAAGAAAATTGATTTAATAACAGCCTCTTAAAATCAACAACCCCGACACATTTCACTCCAAATTTGCATCAAAACCAAATTCTTGTGTTTTTTCTTTATCCTTTACGTAATTTGATAAGAAACTAAAATACAGTCACCTATTCATCAAAACATAAAAAAAAATCGACTCTAAATTTAGTACACTTCATTAAATCAAGTATAAAATAGATAAGCAATACAAAAATAACTCATTTTCCCTGTGGATCGACCCCTTACAGGTACTATACTCATTAGGGTAATACATTTGGACAGCTGAAAATAACACTTCGACTAAAATGACTACCAAATTTTGGCACCATTGTCGGGGGCCTAAAGTTAATTTTTTTTTTAAATCAAGATTGTATCAAATTTAGTGAAAATAAAAATTAAATATTCCCTAAAATATCTTTTCTAACCCCATTTCTGTTTATCTTTCTTCATCTTCATTTAAGCTTTGTGTGTTTAGTGTTGTGCAGGTTTGTAGATTTATGAGCGGCTACCTTACTCATTCCAAAATCGCTAAGTCATCAGAGCTTCTCTTAATTGACCCAGAGATCAAACAAACGCCTTTAAGGCAATGACGTACTCTCATGGATGAGCACAACCAAAACAATCCCATGACGCACAACTAAGAAGGAGATCCAGCTACTGTCTAAGGAGCTGGACAACCATTTGGGCTGGATGATAATCGGAACCAGCAAGCTCCACTTGCTCCAGGATATGGCGCACAACAGCTCCAACAGTTCCAACCAGAGCAGATTCCATACCTACAGCCAGGTCAGGGGCCATAAATTTCCCCTCAGGAGTAACAATATCTACCACCTCCACTCCCTCAATATCCACCTCCACGCCGTTCTCTCATGGAGTATGACCTACCATCTATTCATAGAGCTGACATAGGCATCTTCCATCCACTGGTGCATGCCAAACACTTTGAGACCAAGCTTTCTATCATGAATCTGATCTAAAACATGGTTTAGTTCAGCTGCCTGCCTAGCGAGGACCCCAATTTCCATCTCTCCAATTTCTCAGAGGTCTGCAACACGTTCCTCTACCACGGAGTGTCCACGGATTCCATTTTTCTTCACTCCTTCCCCTTATCTCTCAGGAATAAGGTGAAATATTTGGTAAAAGGTTTGTTATAGAGATCTATCCTCACATGGGAGGAGCTAGACTAGGCGTTCCTGTCAAAATATTTCCCACCCTCGAAGATGGTGACCTTGCAGAATGAAATACACAACTTATAGCATCATGACTCGAAGTCATTGTACGAGTCATGAGAGCATTTCAAGGTGATGCTATGAAAATTCCCACCCCATGAAATCCCCCTTTGGATGCAGTCTTAGATCTTCTACGAAGGACAGACGACAAACACAATGTCTATGGTGGATGCTGCTGCTGGAGGTACAATTATGAGGAAGTCCCCCGAAGAGCTTTTCAAACAGCTGGAAGACATGTCTGCCAATAAATTATAGTGGCATTCTGAGCAGGGCACACAAAAATGAGGTGTGGACAATATCGATGCCACTACTATGATTGCTGCCTAGTTGGACGTTGTGTCCAAAAAGATCAATGTACTGAATCTAAAGGGAACATCCCAAGTACATGCAGCGAACCATCCAACGTGCAACAAATGTGGTGATAACCATATCATGGGAGAATTCCCAGGACCTACATCCGACCCTTCGATGAGTGACGTGAGATATGTTTCTCAAAACCAAGGTTTGAACCAGTAACAACAGTACCAGAACCTGGCAGGGCATGATCACTAGAACCCAGGCTGGGGCCAACAGTAGTAGAATCCTCTACCCTAGCAACCGCCCGACTACGGTCAGGTCCAGTATCCAAGCCATTACCCATGAAAAAATAAGAATCAACAAGGCTCTTACTAGCATCAAGGGTATCAAAACCCTCACGCGCAAAAGCTAAGGTAGCCACCACCTCCACCAGCTGCACAACCACCTCAGAAGGAGAACACCTCAAGGTTGGAGGATCTCATGAAGAATTTTATATCTACTGCTAAGACTAGATTCCAGAATTAGGAGGCTTCCATTCAAATCCTAGAGAACAAAATCGGCCAGCTAGCGAACCAGCTTTCAGCGAGGCAACACAGTACACTACCGGGTAACCACTACTGGAAAAATACCCTTTACCAACAGTTTGGAATCGTTGGTATAAGCCTCCAAACCATTGGTATAGCCTATACCAATGGTTTGTAGAACTGTGACCAAGTAAGTCATGGGGATAGGTCTATACCAATGGTTTTGAAAACCGTTGGTATAGACCTATACCCATGGTTTTGAAAATGGTTGGTATAAGTAAATTGAAAATCTATACCAACGGTTCCATAAAACCGTTGGTATATGTATTTCAAAAAAGAAACATTCAGTGGGATTTGATCCCAGGACCTCCAGTATATGATTGAACGACCTAACCACTAACTTAACAATATTTTTGTGAACATAATTTCATAAATATATATATATATATGTATTATCATAAATATTTTAAATTTTGATTTATTTAATGTTCTCCGTAAGAAGATTCCATTAAAAATACATGTACCTATACCAACGGTTCTCAAAACCATTGGTATAGACCTATACCAACAGTTTTGAGAACCATTGGTATAGGTTCTTTGATTTTGGGACCTATACCAATGGTTTTGGACAAACCATTGGTATATGGGGGGACCTATACCAACGGTTTGGCCAAACCGCTGGTATAAGGTCTCTATAATGGACCTATACCAACGGTTTGGCCAGACCGTTGGTATAGGTCCTCTGTAATGGACCTATACCAACGGTGTGGCCAAAATGTTGGTATAGGTCCCCAGTATACCAACAGTTTGTCCAAAACCATTGGTATAGGTCCATATAAGTGAGCTATACCAACAGTTTTGGCCAAACCGTTGGTATTGGTCCAAATTAGTGAACTATACCAACGGTTTGCCCAAAACAGTTGGTATAGATCATATTTCCAGTAGTGAACACTGAGAAGAACCTGAGGGAGGAGGCCCATGCTGTCACACTACAAATTGAAAATGAGCTTCAACAAAAAGAACCGTCACATCCAGGTGCACCTACACCCCCTGCTGATGAAGAAGGAACAATTTTAGACCTCTCCTCATCCAAAGGATCACCAAAAGAGGCCCCACATGGAAAAGGAAAGGAGGTTGTCAAACTCTTCAAGCCAGCCTTACCCTTCCCAGAGAGGATAAGGCAGAGAAAGCTGGACCACCAGTTCGGAAAGTTCATAAAATTGTTCATGATGATTCAAATCAAAATTCCATTTGTAGAGGTTCTAATGTAGATGCCCACGCAAGAGAAATTCATGAAGGATATCCTCTCTAACAAAAAAAATATGGAGGATCTAGAACCCATTGCACTGACCAAGGAGTGCTCAGCAGTCATACAAAATTCAATTCCTCCCAAGCTCCATGATCCAGGTAACTTCACTATCCCATGTACTATTGGACCATGTGAGTTTGGTAATGCCCTCTGTAACCTAGGGTCCAACATCAACGTCATGCCCTTCGTAGTGTTTAAGAAGCTAGGGATCAACGAACTGAAGCCTACCCGAGTAGCCCTTCAGCTTGCCTAAGGATCCATAAAATATCAAAAGGGGCTACTGGAGGACATGATAGTAAAGGTGGGTCAGGTAATCCTCCCTACATGTTTCATCATCCTTGGCATGGAGGAAAACCAGGAGGTGCCTGTCATTCTGGTAAGGCCTTTCTTGGCCACTAGGAAGGTATTGATCGACGTACACCAGGGGGAGCTGATTTTTAGAGTAGTAGATGAAAAAGACTTCTATGATGTCCTCAAATCCATCAAGAAAGCATCATTATCAGAGCATGAGGAATGTTTTGTAGTGACCACCATGGATGATCTAATAAGTAGAAAAGGAGATGATCTGGTATGTTTTTTTCCCTCAGATGACTTGGTTTTTCCAAACATTCCAGTTGATGAAGCACCTAATGACCTACAATTCCTTGAAGACCAAGGCGGCCTCTACTGGTAGTGTACTGTTGTTTCAGACATTCTAGAGCAGACATAGTTACAACCACTTGTACCTTCGATTCTAAAGTCACCTAAACTAGTACTAAAGCCTCTCCCGTATTCTCTAATGTACGGGTACTTGGGAGGCCATCAAACATTTCCCTATTATACTTAGTGAAACACCTTCATAGGAGCAGGAGGATGCGCTTCAGTAGGTTTTGAAGCGGAGGAAACATGCTATTGGATGGAAAATTTTAGACTTTAAGGGAATCAGCACTACCATTTGCACCCACAAGGTGCTACTTGATGAAGGAGTGAAGCCATCTCAGCAACCACAACGACGCCTGAACCCCCCATGAAGGTAGTTGTTAAGAAATAGGTAATTAGGTTGTTGGATGAAAGAAACATATATCCCATCTCAGATAGTCCATTTATGACTCCCCAACAAGTGGTTCCCAAAAGGGGGGTATCACTGTGATTTCAAATTACAAGAAAGAGATGATCCCAACATGCACTGTCACAGGCTAGAGAGTATGTGTGGACTACAGAAAGCTGAATGACGCCATGAGGAAGGATCATTTACCCATACCCTTCATGGATCAGATGCTATAGAGACTAGCAGGGCATGAGTTTTACTGCTTCCTCGATGGTTATTCCGTCTACAATCATATTTCCATTGCCCCTGAGGATCAGGAGAAGATAACATTTAGTTTCCCCTACAGAACGTTTTCTTACCGAAGGATGTACTTTGGCATGTGAAACGCTCCTTTCAACTTCCAGTGACACATTCCATCTATCTTCCATGACATGAAGGAATGGATCCTAGAGGTTTTTATGGATGATTTTTCTGTTTACAGAAAATCATTCCCCACTTTCTTGTGGCACCTGGAGCTGGTACTAGAACGATGTGAGAACACCAAACTAGTTTTGAACTGGGAAAAGTTCATTTCATGGTGAAGAGTGGAATCATCCTTGGCCACATAATCTCAGCGAAGGGGATAGAGTTTGACACGAAAAAGATAGAATTCATTTCATGACTTCATATTCCGATGTCCGTCAAAGCTATCTGCAGCTTTCTGGGACATGCAGGTTTCTACAGGCGGTTTGTCCAATAATTCTCGATGATAGCTCAACCCCTCACCAACATTATGACCAAGGATACCATTTTTGAGTTCTATGGTCCATGTAACACAACTTTTGAGCACCTGAAGCATCGCCTAGTGGAAGTTCAAGCGATGATTGCTCCCAACTAGGAGGAGCAATTTGAAGTGATGTGTGATGTCAGCGACTACGCAGTGGAAGTAGTCTAGGGCCAGATACTTGACCAAATTTACTGACCCATATATTATGCTAGTAGGATACTCAATAAGGCATTTATGAACTACACTACAATGGATAAGGAGATTCTAGAAGCGGTGTTTGCATTTGACAAGTTTCCTTCTTACTTAGTTCTATCTAAAGTTATTGTTTATACTTACCAGGCATCCCTCAAGTACATGCCGAACAAGAAGGATGTGAAGCCACAACTGATCTGATGGGTACTCATCCTACAACAATTTTATTTGGAGTTTCGTGACAAGAAGGGGAGCAAGAACATTGATGTTGATCATCTATCTCTCCAAGAGCTACTGCATTTAGAGGAGGAAGACTGAGAGATCAAAGAGGATTTCCCTAATGAGCACCTCTTTTCACTCAAAAAATCACTGAGGACCTGGTATACTGGTATTGATAATTTTTTGGTTACAGGTTCCATCCACCCCAACCTCTCCATCTAGTGGAGGAAGTGATTTCTCTTCGATGTCAAGAGGTAATTCTGGGAAGATCCTCTACTATTCCAATCCAGTGGAGATGGGGTGATCCGACGTTGTATCCCGAAAACTGAAATTCACAGAGTCCTAGAATTCTTTCATGCCTTGCTAGTTGGGGGAAATCATGGGCCAGACTGTACTACAACAAAGATCTCACCGTTTAGGTTTTTCTGGCCCACTATTTATAGAGATGCCTGAGCCTTTGTTTCTTGTTGCGACCTATGAAAAAGAATAGGTAATGTGGGGCATAGAGATGAGATGCCCCAGCACCCCATACTAGAGGTTGAAATCTTCAATTTCTGGGGAATTGACTTCATGAGGCCATTTCCCCAATCTTTTGGGAACACTTATATCCTGTTAGGCATTGAATACGTCTTCAAATGGGAGGAAGACACCGCTACAACACACAACCTAACCAAGGTGATCATGTATTTTTTAAAGAAACACATTTTTAGCAGGTTTGGAATTCCCCATGTACTGATCAGAAATATAGGGACCCACTTCGACAACACATTGATGAAATGAGTACTATCGAAGTACGAAGTGAAGAATTATATGGGGATGCCATATCTTCCCCATTCTAGTGGACAAGTTGATCTCCCCAACTATGATCTCAATCATATTATGGAGAAAATGGTGAACACTTCAAGGAAGGAATGGTTCAAGAAGCTAGATGATGCTTTGTGGGTATATCATATAGCTTTCAAGATTCCATTGGGGTGGTCCCCATTCCGCCTCATCTATGTAAATCCATTCTATCTTCCAGTAGAGTTGGATAACAAAGTATAATGGGCCGTCAGGGCCCTGAATTTTTATCTAAAGGCAGCTGAAGAGAAGCATAAGTTCCAACTATCAGAACATGATGAAATCTGATGGGAGGCATATGAGAATGCCAAGATATACAAGGAGAAGACAAGATCAATCCACGACCGGATGATTTCATGAAAATATTTCCAACCCGGTGATCAGGTACTCCTTTTTAACTCTTATCTTCGATTATTTCCAGGAAAGCTAAAATCAAGAGGGCCGAGACCATTTTGAGTCATATGAGTATTCCACCATGGAGCGGTAGAAATTGCTGGGGAGGATGGTCAGTCGTTCAAGGTGAAAAAAATGTGGCTGAAGAATTACCATCACATGGAAGACATGGTGGGAATTCTCTCCACCATGAATCTCAGGTAAGTAGAGGTAAGTCGGTCGAGCCAACGACCTAAAACAAAGGCACTTCCTAGGAGGCAACCTAGAGGTACACGCCGTGTACCCCCTATACACACAGCGTGTACTGATTCTCTTAATTTTTATTTTTAATATTATAAATAAATAGATTAACTATGTAATATACATTGATGATGTCGATGCCAATGGTAAATTTACTGGTGTTTATTCGAGCTGTCACGGGTTCAAATCCTTCCATACCTAAATTCAGCATGAGGTTCCTACTTTTTATATTCATGTTTTCTTACACAGTGTGTGTAATAGTTTTCATAATATATATAATTTTTTTTAAAAATAAGAACACCCATGATGTGGATGGACCGGTTGGCCGGGGTTGTAACTCGGTTCCAAAAGACCTGAGTTCGAATCCTGACAACCGTCCCATTTCCATCACTTTCCTTTTCATAAAACCACACGACGTGTATTTTGATATACGTCATGTGTGCCATGTTTTCATTAATAACTAAAAATATTTTCAAAATAAAGGAATACATGTGGGTGAACTTGGAAGATTGGCAGAGTCTCAGCCCTGGATCCAAAAGACCTAGGTTGAAACTTGGCTAATCTCCTTGCTTCATCCCTTTTATTGTAATTAAAAAACACACACCGTGCCTTTCCTTCCTCCCATGTAGTTTTGGTCTTATACATTATAAAATATATAAATTCATAAACATGAGGAGCAGTACAACCTTTTCTCTAATGGTTGAGGGCTTGCATTTGAAATGGCTGATCACCAGTTCGAACCTCGTCCCTAGCACCAGACCAAAGGTTGTACTTCTCTTTTTCCAATTTTAGAACACATGACGTGTCTTTCACTATAAATTATGTGTATATATTTATTTTTGGTAAATTATATATGTGTATATATTTATTTTATTCTAATTATGAATATTAATTATTATATAGTTTACTATAATAATTATATTATATACTTATGTTTAAAATAAAAAATAACAAATGGCATGTCTTCCAGAGTACAAGTCGTGTACTCTGGCTATAAAATCCAAAAACCCTACACGACCACACCCCATGTCGTGTGGACACACCCCTAACTGTTTTCTTCTCCCAGAAGTTGAATGACTTCCCCTCCTCAAATCCACCATTTTCATACGTTTTCGATCCGATTTATTTTCTATTGTGATCATTACTTCGGGTACACCATTTTCACTCTTTATTTCCCATTTTTCGTAGCATTTAGAATGTTTTTCAGATTGGCCACATGATCGTCTTCCTACAGTCCACAGGCCCAAAATGAAGAACACACGTTGTGTACTTTTGTAGACAACCACACACTAGACAATTAAAAATTTAAAATTACGTGGTGTGTATGTTTGGTACACACTGTGTACCATCCATAATTGTGCCTGGTTACATCATTCACACGACCAAACAAAACATGTTTACATTCATGAAATGTATGTTCAGTACATTCCATTTATCCCATTTCTCTAAGTTTGCCCATGTCCAGCACTCCACACAGCCATATGAACTATGTTCATATAGACGATGTGTCATACCTTCACATGGCATGTACTACATTTTTTATAGTGGCTGTGTCATTGAAACACACGACCAAGAACCAATTTGGACGTACAAAACATGTATGTTCAGTACACACTGTGTATCTTTCCCTGGCCAATGACATGCCTGCTTGACGTGTCTATCCAGAGAACACGGGATGCTAA
This sequence comes from Viscum album, assembly GCA_963277665.1. NCBI lineage: Eukaryota > Viridiplantae > Streptophyta > Magnoliopsida > Santalales > Viscaceae > Viscum > Viscum album. Next base: position 1,465,494,468 of record OY728140.1, on the reverse strand, counting down.
CCCTCTTACACTACACGCCATGTAATCTAGATATACACGCCATGTTCTTATTTTTCTTCTTCTGGTTTTCTCACTTTTACTTCTTTTCGTTTTCCTTTTCCTTTTCTTTTGTTTTGTTTTCCTTTATTCTTCAGGATATGGAAGAAGGAGACCCTACGTGTGGGAAGCGGCCTGCCTTCACTACTGAGGGTGAGAGGTCCACTTTTTGCCAGATATGACTCTAGCCCACAACAACACCATCCCCAGACTTACCAAAGTACCAGCCTCCTCCGCTAGCCATCATGCCCCCAATCACTACCACAACAGTGGCTGGTCCTAGTACCACACCTCCACTACCCTGTACGGAGCCTCCGAGCACCACCCTTTCTCACTACCAACTACCACACCTCCTGAGAGCTTCTCAGAGGCGGCTGATCCTTCACCGGCCGCCACATCTAGCGGGCCTTCACCCACTAAGGAAGCTCTGCTACTAGAGCCATCCACTGCTACTACCCCACCTAGGACATCCCGTGCCTATGTTCCCTATCCTTTCCTAGTGTTTTCATTCACTGAACTAGTGCCCGACCACGTCCAATGCTTCTCTCACCGCACTATCTAGTTGAGCAATTGGTATCTTGACAGTAGTGTGCCTCAGTAGCTGGGTATTTGGGTGGAGTTGGAGGATCTCCTTGGGCACATGGTGTTACTCATGATTTTCAGTTTTATACTCCTCTTTTTTGAGATTTATTTTTGGAGTTCGCTACTTCCTTTGAGTTCGACTGGCCTGAGTACCGGATGACCCCTAACAACATAGTCCCGGTGGTCCGATTTCGGCTGAAAGGTCAACCTTTTTTCTATTAACATGACCTATTTTGGCCGAGGGTGTTTCTTTTATCCCCATCCAGTCACCCCACCCCTTTTCTCCACCCTTAACCACCCCGAGCATTCTGATATCATTGCCATGTGGTGGGATATTGTTGGGCCCGACCACCGATACACCCCCACTTCTCAGAAGAGTACCCTCATCTTTGACAATATCCTTCGTTTCACCCATCGGTGCTTTAGCACCATCTTGTTTCCCCGACATGAGGATATGGGAGTCATGAACATCCGTGACATAGAGTTCCTCACCTATGTCATTCAGCAGGACTACCCGGACCACCCCTACCTTACCGCCTCCTACTTCCACGCCATGTTCACTAGCCATTCGGGAAACGTAAACAATGGGTTTTATGCCACCCTCTTTTCCCACAAACTTAGAGTTTTCGAGCCGTCCCTTCCTCACGACTGATTATGTTCCCCCCAATGGATGGACATTCCCATGCTTATTTGCATGGGATTGGTCTTAAGGCAAGGGAACTTACGTCCTTGCTCAGGCCCCACCACCACCCCCTGCCGACCCTCCTACCCCTTAGGCTGCACATGCACCTTCTTCCCAACCCCTTCACATTTCATCACCCATAACCACTTCTTTTCCCATTCTGCCTACTGGACCTTACCCTACCCCATCATGTTCCGCGACCTCATCTGAACCCCCATCACCATCCGCCTGACTCTGATAAACTACCGCCTAGCTTGTCTGGAGCATCATCAGGCTACTATCCTTCAGAAACAGACTACATCTACTCTGTTCCTAGACTACCTTGAGTAAATGGTGGAGAGACTACTACAACATCAGGGGATCCCCCTTACACTGGAGGCTACATCTCCTTCTTCACCTTTGGATTCTACCATCCCACTACTAAGGTTATCGTAGCCAGAGAATTCATCCTCATCTTTACTATAGGTATCAGCCCATCTCCTTTTGCTGAGCTCACCATCACATACACCCCTTTAACGACATCACTACCACTGATCGAGGGCTCTATCCCACCCATTCCTATATCTAATGATTCCACCCCACCTGTAATTGATAGTTCATCCCATGAGGCTACACCGTGACTGTGACATGTGGGTTTTATTATATTTATATATATATTTTCTATCTTGTGCTTGTATTCTGTTGTGTATGATTTCAGTTTTCTCTCTCCATGATTGCCACAGGTTACCTAGCTCACTTTGGGTTGTACTTTTCCACCACTTCCCATCTATCTTCACCTAGACATGAGGGGAGTACTGTTTTTCAGGATTCTATTGTTTTTTTCTTTTCTATTTTTACTTCTTTCATTACTTCCCCTTATCCGAGTCATATGTTGTGTCCCCACCTCACCTTCTCTGCCTTTATATATAACTTGGGGGACCATATTCCCTATTCAGTGTGGGGGGAACCCTGCTACCAACACTGCTCTTTTTTCCTTGAATTAATCTTGAAGACGTCCTTAATAGATGAAATATTTTAAACTGTGTAAAATTTTCGATTAATTGTAATTATAAATAATAAATGCATAGTTGTGAATTTTAGAAGATACATGATTATTTTAAAATTGTAATAAATTATTTTTAAATTATTGCTAATATGGTTGATTTTTTGACTTAAATTATTGGCTATTAGCATTTATTAGACTGCTCAGTTTTATTTATTCCATGACCTGATTGACCCTTTATCTTTTTTCTCATTCCCAATAGGTATTCTAAACCTTTTTGACATATTATTTCTTATACACTCTTTCTTGAGAAATTATTGGGATATGCATAACTACCATAATTTTCTAGTTTTTCTCTTCAAAACATGAAGATTTTTGAATCTCATTAAAATGATTGAGGCATTCGATTGTTTTTCAACCCTTTTAACCTTGAGACCTACCCTACATCTGATATTCATAAACCCTTAGATACCCTAAAATGACTTGATAGGAAGCTACATTACAAGCCTATTTTCTCTTCCTACCCTAATTCTTTTATAATTTTTCATGATTATTCACTTATGTAATAGAGAGGGATTTTTGTTTTTTCATGGTACATTTTGGTGAGAAACCATGAAATTAAGTGTGGGGGACTTTGTCACTTGTTCATTTGGGAAAAAGGGTTATATAGCCTACTATCAATTGTATTCTTGGTAGTCTATTTTTAAATAAATGAAAAAGAGGGACCAAGTTCATTTATTACACATTAATGATGATTTATAGACCCATTTTGGCAAGATAATATCATGGTGATGATGTCCTTTTTAAGAGATCTTGATTGGGGATGGATTTTCATTGAGCTATAATTTTTGAATATCATGCATTGCTGTTTAAGAATTTAGCCTCCTTTTTCAAGACTCTGAGATTATTTTTCACATTATTAATTACCAGCCCTTAAACACAATTTTTTTAACCTTGATGAAATTCCTCATGATTTTTGTGATTAAATTTCAAAATTAGAGAATGAGAACACTTCCAAGCCTATGGATAGAGTGCATATACTTAAGATCGAGCACAACTAAGATAAAATGATCTTGAGTGATGAGAGTATTATTTTTTGGTTAGGTAAATCATCAAGTGGCATGTGTAATTGGGAAATGTTTAAAGATGTGAATTAAAGAGAATGAAAGTTTCACAATTAAACTAAAAAGGAGGCATGATTATAATATCATTAAAATTGAAATATGTTTTTGTGATTTTATAAAATCCATTGCTATGCTTATAATATTTATAAGTATAATTAATGTTGAATGATTCCCTTTTTGGAATATGGATACTATTGATTAGATGTTGATATTTTTCTTGAGGACAAGAAAATGACTATGTGTGGGGGAGTTTGATGTTCCTGATTTATGTATACATTTTCGTACATATTATCGATTTTTTAAAACATGTTTTCACCAAATACAAGTTCTTTTGGAGGTAAAATACTGAAATTAAGTGATCATAATTATTTTTAGGTATTTCCATGACAAATACACAAATCGGGGGAATGATAATAAAAAATTATAAACTACACGCCGTGTACATTCGGATACATGCTGTGTACCAGAACCCCGACATGGATTGGCCAGGCCAAGTACATGCACCAGAAGCTTGTACATGCCATATACATCATATAAACGCCGTGTAGCCCATTATAGAAGTGGTTGATGACCGATGAATGAGAGTACACACCATGTATGGTGGCGCTACACACCATGAACATCCACCTACCAGGAAACACCATGTTCCTTGTCAATGATGGCATGTTAGGTTACCCACCGGTAGTGAAAAAGATGGAAAAGCGCGTTGAAAAGAGTACACTCTGTGTACTTTCTGGTACACACCGTGAACTCCTAAAGCCTATAAATAAGTGGCAGGCACTCAAAGTCTGTGAGTCATTAATTCATTAATATTTTGTTCAATTTGAAGGGAGATCACTTCGAGTATGACCTCTAAGAGAAGAAAGGAGATAGAGAAGAGGAGAGAAGAGAGAAAGGAAGGTGCTTCCATGCTACCTTCCTGATGAACTTCGCTCCAAATCTTTAAAGAGGATTTGTCCAGGTACTGCAAGTTATTTAATTAATAGCTAATACATGTGTATCTAAATTCCCTATGTGTTGGGGTATGGACAAATGAATGTTGTAATTTATCAATTTTGATGTTGTAATAGCATTGTTCATCTTTTCTTTCTCATAATTACTTATTAAACCTTTTTCAAATATCACTAGAAATCTGATATCGGACCAAGAACAAGATTTCTAGGGATCCTTTAAGGAATTACAGTTAAAAAAATCGAGGAACATTGGTTGTTTTAATCATCTCAGAAGATATGTAATTTATAAAAATTAAGAGAAATCAATTTTCGGACCAACGAAATTAACTTCCATTGATTTAAACAAAACTTACCAGAACAAGGGAATTTTGTTACATAAGTAATCCCAGAGATATGAATTATTATGAACAACACAACCTCATAATAAAATTTATTTAATAACAACCTCTTAAAATACACAACCCTGACGCATTTCCCTCCAAATTTTTATCAAAACCAAATTCCCATGTTTTTCTTTGTCCTTTAAGTAATTTGCTAATAAATTAAAATCCAATCACCCATTCATAAAAAAAATCGACTCTAAATTCAGAACACTTCATTAAATCAAGTATAAACTAGATAATCAAGACAGAAACAACTCCTTATCCCTATAGATTGAACCCTTACTAGTACTATACTCATGCTCAACCCGAGTCTTATGGATAGGAGCACCCAAGATGGTGTTACCTTTACCTGGTGTATAAAAAATCTTGAAATTATACATCTGAAGATAATCTACCCAACACCTCCACCTCAGGTTCAATTTTTTTGGGTGTATATATATTAGAGGCTCTTATGGTCTGTGTTGACTAAAAATCTATCGAGAAAGAGATAATGCCACCAACACTTCAGGTCACGGACCACTACTACTAACTCCATGTCATTGGAATTGTATTACCACTCATGGTGTCACAATTGATATAACCCATAAGACACTACCTTCTCCCTTTGCATCAACATATCTTCAAAACCAATGTATGATTCATCACATTATACAACATAGTCAAACCCTTGTTGAATCATAAGAGTTTACGATGGCTAAAAGATAGGAGTGGGCTGAATTGTCGTTTAAAAAAAATTAAAACTAACACAAAACCCAAAACCGATTTAGTTAAAAATACCAGACTCAGTAATCGTCCAATTATTAGAGTGTTTATATTAGAACTAGAAATAATCTAATAAAAAATATTTGTTAATTGGTCTCACAGATAGTATGATAAAATTATTATTAGAAAGATTATTAAAAAAAATTCTAATATAAATGCACATAGGAATATATAACTTTTAGAAACAATTAATAATAAATCTTATAGCAAAGTAATGATGAATTAAAATATTTATAAATTTTTTTTACTCTTTAACATTAAGAGTTAAAGAATTCAAAAATCCTGACTTAAGATATCCACTGTTTTAAATATAACTATAAATGTTTGTATTTCCACACCTGTAAATACCTTGATAAGAATATTTGAATAACTTTGTCTTCCAAAACCCTATAATCCTTTGATACGACGATCAATTTCATCTTTGTCTTCCTATCCCAAAAATCCCTCAATATAATTCTCAATCGTAACAAGTTAATATAAAAGAAAAATTTCCTATGGAATTTAAAACTCTCACATAGATTCATTATAACTACATCTCTTTAAAAAATTACAAAGAATAAGAACAAGATGTTTAGGAAGAGAAAAATATCTGATGTGTTGAGCTATAAATTTATTAGCACCCAACTCCTTGAATATACTCTTATTTATAGTCATTACTCTAAATGATATATTTCCATGAATCATGGAGTTAGTTACAATGACCTAAAATTATCTTCACTTGACAACTCAACCAAAACATTTTTATCCAATGTCATTTTGATCAACACCATTATAATACTACTGTTTATTTCATCTGATAGAAATAATTCCAATTAATTGTATTATAAAATTTATATGGTTTGATTGACTATTATTTTTATTAATTTGATGAACTGAACTATAGACAATCTAATGGATCTGATGTATTTTTAGTCTGATGGATATGGCTTCGATCAGTTTGACAGAAAGAAGACTTAATCTATCAAATGGACAGAACATTATCTAGTTAAATGGACTAGACATAATGTCAGTTTTATAGATTAGATTAAAGAATAAAGTTTATATTCATTTATACTAAAACCATTTCTATGTTTGGTAGAAAATATTTTTTCTAGAAAAAAATTCTAAAACACTTGGGATATATAAATTTAGTAAACTATGGTTTTAAGAAGGTTTTTTTATTTTCAAAACTAAGGAAAGGAAAAGTAGAATGTACACAGTTTGACTCAATAATATCCCCATTTTTAGAAATCACTAAACACAACCCTTAAAATGAAAAAAATATTAACTTTGAAAAAAACTTATAACCCTTTTTATATTTAATAACTTCAAAGATATTCATAATAATAAATATATTCTCTTATCAAATCTCAACTCCCCCTGAGTGTATGGCTTATTTTTCTTTATTATTCTAGATCCTATAGAAATATTATAACTTCAGATTCCACCCTCAATAAAATTTCTTCCTTAGATAGTTTTCTTATATTTAGATTAGTTCTCCCTTGGAAATATTTCTATCCCTTGGCATAAAATTTCCCCTCTTAAAAATTTCCCACTTTATGATTTGAAAAAATAAATATGGAAAAAAAATATTATCCTGAAATTTTAGAAAAAAATTATACAAAATAATTGTGTTTGAATAAATAATAATACAAGATAATATAAAAGAAAATTCATCCAAATGAAATTAGAAACATTCAGAAAAAAAATATTTGGATAATAAGTCATTCAAACCAAATTCCATTCAAAAAAGTTTAAAATACATAAAGAGTTTAGTAAAAAAGAATCATTCGTTTTTATAAAACTTCTTGACAATGGAATTTAATTTATTCAAAATTTCATGATCATTTTTAGATTTAGATATTGATGATTCAAAATTGGATATTCTATATTCTATTACTGAGAGCCTCTAATTCTCTACCTTCAATCTTTCAACCTCTTCTTCAAGAGCACTGATCTTTTTATCTTCTACTTTCAACCTCAAAAACTATTATTCAAAACATTAGAACATAATATTTTCCTCTTTCAACTTTTGAATTTTTCCTTCTAATTCTAAGACTTCCCATTTTGATAATATATCATATCTTTGAATTGTTCAACAAAATTCATGCTATCCAAGACACCAGAATAAAAATTCTCAAATGAATCAATAATGTCAAAAGTTACTTTCTTGACTTCTACTATTTTATCACCATATTCATTTAATTCATGATATAATTTTATTTTATATTTTACAATATGATTGAATCTCATTTTTTGAACCTTAGACTTGTATCTAAATCATTTAATATCATCATCATTTTGAATCACTAAATTTTTCAACAATTTAAATGATTCCGAATTCTCATGCAATCTATTTTGAATCTATTTACATCTAACTTCAATATTTGGTAGGTACAATATGGAATCAATAATCTATTTCAGAGTCTGACAAATGTAATCAAAACTCTTCTATTATTATATGGAAAATGAGTCTTATGACTCTATTGATACCTCAAAAATGTTGGTTCAAGATGATCTAACATCTAAAATCTATTTTTCTTCAACTTTTTCTTCATTTGAAGCTTTCTCCACATCATCCTATCTACTTACTTCTAATTTGTATGAGACTTTGGAATGTGAATTTTGTACTTAATATTATTTATTTAAAGATGATTTATTATCCACAAAAACATTTAGCATTGTGTTCTTATCTGAATTATTTTGAATAGAAGTATAAGATGATGATGATTCTGATAAACTTGATTCTTTATTCATTTCTTACTATTCTTATTTTTCTACTTATTCCTCTTTTTCTTTTAATTATTTTTCCAACTATCTCATAGTTCTCAAAACTCTTTTTCCTACCTTCTAAACTAATTTTTGTACTTTTATTTTATTTAGTGATTTGGAACTAATTTTTCAACTTGAATTTATTCTTCAACATGTTTTACCTTTCCCTTGTTGAAATAATTAGAATAACTGAGGTTTTAAGAAATTTAAAAACTACTCATGTCAGTGGATGTAGTTTTTTATCTACAGCATAAATAATTCTAGATTCAGGAATTATTTGAGCAATAGATAAATCATATATTTGAAAAATGTTGATACATGGATTCCTTTTCAACACCATTGAGAAAATTCTCCTTCATCATTTCCTCATCAATACTTTTCTTATGTTTCTTATTCTTCTATTATTATTTCATTTCATCAGATGTTCTAATCATTAAATCTAATGATTTTACTTTATCTAGTAAAAAAATAGTATCCCCTAGCCTATTTTGAGATTTATATTCCATCAAATTCTTAAAATCTTCATCAAATTTGTTTAATTTTTAACTTTTTGTGGGGAAGAATTAGATTTCCTATTTTCTTATACCGATTAGTTTCATTTCACAAATTCTACAACGGACACAACCTTTTCCAATTTATCCAAAGATTTCTTCAACTTTGGATTGAAAACTATTTTCATTCTAGACATTTTTCCCATGTAGTTAGTTATTTCTTTTATCTAAGATCATATTATTGATTCTTAATTTGAAAAAACTCTATAAAATTTACACGAATATTATTGATAAAATAAGGGAACATGAGAACTATTGATTTCTTAGAAGTTTTCTTGATTACTTCAAAAAAATGAAATACAAACTTCACTATGTTAATTTTCCTCATATTAATAAGAAAATTGAAAATGAATATATCAAGGAACTTGAGAGCATCAAAATATCTCTTTCTCTATATCAAGTAACATTTCATCGATCGGGTAATTACTCTAACATTTGTAATAAGGTGAAAACCCTTTTTATCATTTTAAAAAGTAATAACCAAAGTAGCTTCAACTTTTGATTTTTCAAAACTACCAAGATTCTCTGGGAGCTTATGTGGGGGAAGATATGATTCACCTTCCAATGGCACTTAAATAAGATCAATTTTTTATATGTTATCTTATAAATCTCTCCAAAATTAGTGAATACAATGACTTCCTTATCATCTTCCATATTAAATTCTACTAAAGAATAAAATTCTCTAATGATTTCTGGATAATATAGGTTAAAATCATCTTTATGAACATATATTTTTCCCATCATTTAAAATCAATAACATTTTTAAGAGAATCATACTTTTAACACCATGATTTTTCTATAATCCTTTCTTTTATAACTTAATGCTTCACAAAATCTTCTTTTGAGTCCATCTGATTGAAACTGATACTGGAAATCAGACTAAAGAAACTGATAAGAAGAACCCAAAAATTTTAGATTGAGAAATGTGCGAGGTATTGAGGGTTAAAAAAAATTCATGAAGATCAATATGGGATAAGGGTGACCCACCCCTTATATATAGGAATAGAGGTCATTTTTTGTCTTCTAGAAATATAACATCTAGGGTTGAAATCTAAATTCTAATATGATAGTTGAGATTAATTCTCAAATGATTTTAAAAATATTCTAAACTCTTAAATTATTTTTAAGAGAACAATATTATTGGAGTAAAGGAAAGTCTGATTACGAAAATTTTTATATTTGTAAAAAAATAAAGGTTTATAAAATCTAATAATATGTAAAAAAATATAGAAATAGAAAAGTAATTGATAAATGAAAAAACTAAAAGATTAGAAAATACCTATCAAAGTGGAAATGTAATTTCGATATGAATGTATTATCTAGTAACTGTTTATTATTGGGTTTTTAAATATAAAGTCAATTCGATGGACTTTTTAATAAAAAATAATTTAAGAATATTTTTGAAAAGAAATTTGATTCTAAAAACTTTAGTAAATATTTTTGAATCTGGAAAAAACCTAATAAAAACTTTTGATTCAGAAACCTAAATAGTTTAGAATGTAAATTTTTAGAAAAACTAAAAATGTTTTTGACAAAAAAATAGAAACCAAAAGGTTTTAGAAAACTAATTGTTTTAGAAAAAAAAGTTTTTAGGAAACAAAACATGTGTAATCCCCCTTTAATATAGAGTTTATTAATGTAAGGATACCGGTAAACATGAATTAGATATGAATTATTATTTTATATTGAACATTCCAATATTCTGTTTAATATATTTAAATCTATTAAAGATAATAGTTTTAGTAAAAATATTAACAAGTTGTTCTTAAGTTATCATGAATTGTAAAATAATATCTCCTTTGTAGGTGTGATCTCAAATTAAATAGTGCCTTATAACTATGTTATTTGATCATGACTGATGTGTGGGGTTTTTACTTAAAGAAAGGAACTTTTGTAATTACATAATATTTTAGTTTTAGTAAAACTAAGTTCAAATTCATTGAGTGTGTGATGCATTCACAACACTTGAGAAAAACAACTTCCAGATGCCACATATTCTGTGTTAGCAATGGGAAGTTTTGTTTTCTGTTGTATATTACAATAAAAAGAATAAAATTCTTCTCCTAAGAAATGATAGGTTTTTAAAGTATATTTCCAATCCATTATACATCCAGAAAAGTTATCACGTAAAAAAATTAAATCAAAATCACTTTAGAAGAGTAAAATAAACCAAAATATATATTTCCCTTAAGATAATGAAAAATTCATTTTACAGCTTTAAGGTTGGACACTTTTGAATTTTCTTGATATCTGGCACATAATAATATAGGAAACATTAAATTTGAATGACTATCTATTAATTAAAGTAAACATTCAAACATTTCTCTAAATATCTTTTGATCAACTAGTTTTCCAGCTTTATCAATATCTAAAGTATTTGAGGTTTCGATGGGAGTACTAATCCATTTAGTGTTTTCATATCTAAATTTATTAAGAATGTATTTTATATACTTATGTTGAGATATAAAATTATATTCCAGTATTTGTGAAATTTTAGAACCTATAAAATATTTTTAATCACCCATAATAGTCATTTCAAACTCAGACTTCATAAGATTTTTAAAGGATTCAGTTAATTTTTTTGAGTTGAACTGAATATAATTTCATCAACACATATTGGCACAATAATAATATTTTTATAAACTTATTTTATAAAAATATTTGGACCCACATATCTCTTTAAAAAATATGTAACAAAAATCCAGTAAACCTATCATACCGGGCTCCAGGGGATTTTTTAGTCCATAAAGATCCTTAGTAAGTTTAAAAACATGTTTTGGATGTTTTATGTTTTTAAAACTAGGGTGTTGTTGTACATAAACTTGCTCCTATACATATTCATTAAGGAAATCACACTTCACATCAATTTGAAATATTTTAAAATTTAAGAATGTTCCATATTCTATAAGTATATAAGAAACATGAAGTCTAGATACCGAAATATAAGTTTCTTTATAGTCTATGACTTATTATTCATTATATCCCTTATAAATAATTGTAGCTTTATTTCTAACTATTATTCCATTTTCATCACATTTTTATCAAAAATTCCCATTTTAATCCTATTACAGAAGTTTATTTAGGTTGTTCAACCATACTCTAAACTTGATTTCTTTTGAATTCATTGAGTTCATCTTGAATTTATTTTATTTAATACTCATAACCTAAAACCTCATTAGGAGTATTATATTAGAATTGAGATAAAAATTATAAATGTTCAATTTCATTTCTTGAATAACTTCAAGTTCAAACTAGTTGATCTACATAACCAATGATATTATTACTAGGATGATTCTTGAGAAAGAACTGATTTATTGGATTTACAAAACTATATTCTCCAACAACATGTTGAAATTATTATTGAGGTATAATTTAGAATTATATTTTTTTAGCTTTTATCCCATGAGAATAACTTTCAAACATAGGTTGAAAACCAATTTTAGAAATAACATATGAAGATTTAGGTTGAGATTGTTTTTAAAAAAAGAATTGATTTCATCAATTTTAACACGTATTATTTCCTTAATAGTACTTGTATTTTTCTTAAAACATCTACATGACTTACTAGTTGTATAATAACCTAAAAATATTTCTTAAGTGGATTTTGGATGAAATTTATTTAAGTTATCTTCAGTATTCTAAATGAATTATTTTTCATCCAAAAACATCGAAGTATGAAATTTTTTGTTTCATTATAATCCAGAAACCATAGAGTTTTATTAATAAAAGGTATTATTAAAAGTTTTTTTATTTTATTATAGGTATTAATAACTATTTCAGACCAAAAATGTTTAGAAATTGAGTATTCACTTAGTACGTTTCTAGTAATCTCTTGATGAATTATATTTCTTCTTTCAAGTCCACAATTTTTATATTGTGTTTTATGTACCAAAAAGTTATGTATTATACATTTTTTACTAAAAAAGTTTATAAATATGAATTAAATAATTCTCCATTGTAATCACTACAAATAGTTTTCAAGGAGATATTTTTCTCATTTTTAACTCTGGCTAAAAAAGTTATAAAACAACCAAATGCTTTATATTTATTAGTTAGAAAATAGAATGAAGTATTTCTAGTTTAATCATCAACTAAAAAATATATATAGTATTTTACACTGATACTTCTAGTTTTTATAATAACAAATAATTTCATGTGTACTAAATATAAAGCATCAGAAGTTGATACTTCACTAATTGATTTAAAACTTGACTTATAATTATTTCTAAATTGATAAGGAACATAGACTTTGAAAGTGTTAAACCTAAATTCTGGTAGATCCTTTATTAGTCCTTTCTTAAAAAACTTGGACAAATTTATAATATTACAGTGTCCAAATATTCTATTTTATATCTAAGATTGGTCTTCCATTGTATCAAGGAAAGGTAGATCTTGGCTTCTAAGGTCTTCTAATTTTAATGTGTATACATTATCATTCCAATTGGAAAAATAAATAAACACATATTTAGAATTATGAATAATAAATTTATCATTCCTAAAGTTCAAAAAACAACATGCATCAAATAATTAACTTATTCTAATAAATTTTTGTTTATGTTCCATAAAAAATAAAACATTTTAAATTAAAGCTTTTCTAAAAAGAATAATGTTACATATAACAATAACTTCTTCTTGATCATTATTTACAAAAGCGACTTCACCACCTTTTATCTTTATAATCATCTTAAATAAGTCTTTGATTCCATTCACATGTCTGGAATAACCACTATACATGTACCAAATATTTTTATTCTTTTTACATTCTTTATTTTCCTAAAAACAAAAAATATAGTGTTTCATAACCCAAAACTTATTGGGTCTGGTATTATCAGAAAGTATGATTTTAGGAATCCAAATTTTTCTAACTTTATTATGTTTATAAAATATCAATTACTTTGAAAAATAGGAATTATGAAACCCTAAAGATTGATTTTTAAAGAACAATTGTTCTTCTAGTGTCCACCACTTTGACACTTGGTAAAAAATGAGCATTTTCAGAACAAAGTAGTTATTATTAAAGATAGGTTTTCTATTTTTATAACCCATTCCATAAATATCACTATGAGGTCTAATTTGATTATAATTTTTATCTATGTTTTGAATATCAATGGTAAACTTAGATAAATTTTTCTTTAAACTAAAAATTTCATAATTTAGTGTTACCACTAAATTTTTATCCTCATTAGAATTTGTATTTGGAATAAGTTTTAAAATATAATTTTGTAAATTAATTTTCTCAAAATAAGAATTTTTAAAATATTTTGAAAGATCATATTTATAAAAATTATATTCATTATGTTATTTTGAAATATATGATATCTCATTAGTTAAAGTAGATATCCTTTAATTGTTTGTCACAATTTTTTCTTGTGCTTTCTCAAGTTTTTTAGAAATATTAAAATTTTCCTTTTCATGTAATTTTTTATATATTTATACTTCTTCAAAACTTGGTGGAGAATAATTTTATTTAGATGAATAATATACTTTATTAGAATATGTAGAACCATTATTTTCATCATAATTATGGTAATTATTATTTAAAGTGATATTTTTAAAACATTTTGTAGTTACCTTAGCCATGAGACATTTTTTAACCTTTGTAATTTATATATAAAATCTAATATTCTTCAGTCTAGAATGTTCATTTTCTGATGAACTATCAGATTAAATATCTACTCAGCTTGTTCTCCAAATATCTGAGGCTTTAAATTTTTTTTTTGTTGTGCTTATAACACTTCTTAGAAATCTTGTCAGAATTTCTTTTTTTATTATCCTCCCTCTTAAGTTTAAGTAAATATGGTCTATTATGTCCTACTTTCATACATTAATAACATATCACTTCTATATAATCCTTATTATCAATTTTATCCTTGGGACTCTTTTTATATCTTTACTAAAAATATTTATTTCCAAAAAAAATTCTTCCTTCTCACAAGATTATACAACTCATTTTTAGACCACTTTAATGAACTACTATTAGATTAAACGAAAAATCTATTCCTTTTAAAGTAAATTAACATTTTCTCCTCATATTTTAATTTACTAAAAAGATTTTATGTAGTTGAAAATTAAACCCCTCCATTATTCATTCTCATTTTCTCTTCATCCCTTTTTAGTCCTCCCTCATACTATATAAGGGTTCAAATGAGATCATCAAGAGTAATATTAGTAATCCTTATCATGTCATACAAAGAAGTCCTTTTGGATTCCCATTCACTAGGCATTATTTAAATAATATTCTCAACTAAGATCCCATTGGTAAAATTTTCTCACAAAGAGACTGTAAGTTATTAATAATCATCGTAATCCTTTGGTGTATTTTAGAAATAATTTCTCTGGGTAGAATATCAAAATCTTAATAATCATCTCTAAGCATAACTCTTCTTATCTCAATGACATTAGAAATTTTAAAATGAGTTATCTCTAATTTCTTCCAAATACTATTTGTTCCTTTACATGAAGATATCTAACTATAAAAAATTCTTGTCATAGAACATAATAGAGTATTCCATACTATGTAATTCAAATAATATTCTAACTTTTCTTTAATAGTAAATGTTGTAACTTGCTTCTCTATAATCACATAGATTCTTGTCAACATCACAAAATCATCAAATCCAATGTTTATAACAAATGTTTTCATCCCATCTCTCTAGTATTTATAATCATTACCATCGAAAATATGCAGTCGACTGGGATTCCAATTCTCAAAAGTACCAGCATTTAACCCTTCCATATTATAGAAGATAGAAACTCATTCTATAATACATTTTAGTGTAAACGTAGTTTATAAAAAAGAAATTTATAAAAACATAATAACTTATAGTAGATAAAAAAAAAGAAAGAGAAATTAATATAGTATAACCTGCTCTGATGCCAATTATTGTATTATAAGAGTTTAAGATAGCTACAGGAGGTGAATTATTGTTTTAAAAATTAAAACTAACAAAAAACCCAAAACAACTTTTTTTGAGAAGATCAAAATCAACAATCATTCACTGATCAGACTATTTCTATTGGATCTAGAAATCAAATTATGAAATAGATTTGTTAATCAGGCTCATAGATAGTATGATAATATTTTTATTAGAAAGATTAGTAAATAAAAATTATAATATAAATGTATAGTATAATATTGAACATGTAGAAAAAAGTAATACGAAAGCTTATAATGAAGTTAGAATGACTTAAAAGATTTATAAAAGTAACTATACTCGTTAACCTTAAGTGTTAAGAATGTCAGAAATCCTGAATTAAGATATCTATAGTTTTAAACCTAACTTTAAACATTTATCTTTCCACACCAGTAAAGTACTTGATAAGAATATCAAAATATCTCTATCTTCCAATACCCTAGAAGATCTTAATATAATGATCAAGGTCAGCTCTTTTTTACTATCCCCAGAAGTCCTTGATCCGATGAATTAGATTTACCTGTCATCCACTCAATGGAATCCCTCGATCGAAATGAAAATCAGAATAAGTGAATACAAAAGAAAAATATCCTAAGGAATTTACAACCCCCACATGGATTCCTTAAAACCACAACTCTGTATATATTTTCAAAGTGTAAGAAAGTATTGTTTAGGAAGAGAAAAATATCTAACATGTTGAGTTTCAAATACATTAGTAACTATCACCTCGAATGAGATATTTTTTATAGACACACCTCTAGTGAATATGTTTCCATGAATCTCATTGTTTGTTGCAATGGCCTCATATGATCTTCACTTGACAGATCAGAAAAAAAAAATTTACATGATATTTTTTAGCACCATTACAATGATATTATATATTTAATCCAATAGAAATAATTCCAATTACTTTGATTATAAACTTTAGAAGGTCGTATGGAATATAATTTTTTTTAGTCGAATGAATTGAACTATGGCCAGTCCGATGGATCTAAACTATTTTCAGTCTGCTGGATATGACTTGGTCTAGTTTGATAGATATAACACTAGTCAATCCAAAGGAAATAAAATTAGTTAGTCTGATGGACCAGACACACCATTAGTCCGATAGACCAGATTAATGAAAGAAGTTTATATTTATTTATATTAAAACCATTTCTATGTTTAGTAGAAAAGATGTTTTCTAAAAAAAATTATAAAACAATTTGGTTATATAAATTTAGAAAAATAAGGTTTTAATAAAGTGTTTGTGATTTTATAAACTAAGGAAAGGAAAAGTAGAAAGTATGACTTTTGACTCAACACCCCTGGATTAAGAAGTATCAATAGTAGTGCTGTAATTAACCTCCTCTTCAAATCAAGAAACTCCACTTCACACCAATCTAACCACTACAACTTCACTCCCTTCTACATCACTGTAGTCATGGGTATTGATAACAAAAGAGAAGTACTAAATAAATTGTTGGTAATATCCCGTGAAACCCATAAATCTTTTGATCTTGGACAAGTTCTATGGATATTTTGAAGATATCACTATCTCTTATTTCTTTGGATCCATATATATACCTACCTTAGACCCTACATTCCCTAAGAACATTACCTCATGAATCCAGTAGTTACACTTTGATATATTTACATAAAGTTGATGTGCTCGAAACATACTCAGGATTATCTCAAGAAGTTTGACATACTTCTCTGGTTTGGGAGAGTAAATAAGGATTTTTTCAACAAACACCACAAAACAAAATCAATATATGGGTGGAATATCTTATTCATGAGACCCATGAACACTTACAAAAATTTTTTAGTCCAAAATACATCACCAAGTACTCATAAAAATCATACCTACTTTGAAACTTTATTTTCAGGATGTCCTCCTATCTACCCCACAACTGGTAATAGCCTGATCGAAGATAAATCTTTGAGAACCATTAGGGTCCATGGAACTGATTAAAAATATCTTTGATCCTAGAAAAAGGATATCTTTTCTTCTTCATCAATCATTTTAGCTTCCATTAATCAAAATAGTGTCAAATACTAATATCCTCCTTAGAAAACAACATAGATCCACCCCACGTTGAAGTACTCAGCTTGATAAAGGCTTTCTACTCTAAGTCCTCGAGGTTCACCTTGATCTCCTCCAAATCGACTAGTTCCATAAGGGGTATCAAAATGAGTTGCACACCAAGAATGATCTATATCATATTTTAACTTTTTTAACCCTTCAGTGTCTCTACTAAGTAAAATATTCCCACAATGATTTCAACCCATTCCTCAACATCCTGAGGGCCTTCGGTGTCCTAGAAGGATGAAGAATGTTAGAGTTGAAAGACATGAAATATTCAACCATTTTTCCAAACTCTAATGCCCAGGATAAAAAAAAAGTGAAATAATTATGGTTAAAGTGTCCATAATACCTAATCCAAAGAGTATGTTTGAGAGTATTCTTAGCTACATACTCCTACAAGTTTGGTGGTAGAGTAGGTACTTCCTCCCCTACATGCGCATTCCATCCCCGCATTCCAAGTAGTAACATAAAATTACATCAATGTGACATATTATTTAATGTAAAGTAAATACATTAAAAAAACCTAAAACCATTAGAATATCCCTGAATCATTATTTATATCACACAAAGGTTCTCTTAAGATTTTACCCACAAGACAAGGTATTTCTCACATATCACCAACAAAAGTCTCCATCCATGCACATTAGTCATAGTCATATATACATAGACACGATAGAATGATTAGGTTCTACTTATTAATTACAACAATGATATATCATAACAACATGGAAATAGATATATCTCATGATAGAGAATACAAGTATATCCTAAATAGATAGCACAATTCCAGGCATTTAACTAAAAAACTAATATACAACATAATAATTGGTATATAAACGGAATATGATCCTATGTTCCTAGTCATGGTGAATAAACACACATGAAAATATCATTAAACTGCAAAAAAATACCATCAATGACAACTCAGATTTCCCTAACACATGAGCTGTCCCAGACCATATAAATTCCCCTACTTTATTTCCACACAATTATCTCATTTTTACTACGTCCTAGGTTAGTCCGAAAATAAAATAAAAAACTGCCCTTGGATATAATTTTGAAGCACCATTATAACCAAAAAGTTTATACCAAAGTTCCATGTGACCTCATACATTTTTTGTAACACCCTGATATTTTAAGAGAACACGATGTTTGATAGCATACGTTTCACACAACACTGAGCCTAAATGTACACCAAAATATTATTATTTAAATGTGATCGTTATGACCAATATATTAATTTGGAAGGTATGAATATGAATAAATAGTTTATAAAATAAATATATAGGGCCTATTCAATATAAATTTATTGGTGAATGATTAGAAAATAATAACAATATTTTTAGTAAAGCCATTTTATTATTCAAATATATGATTTTTATATCTTTCTATGAGAAAATGAATATAATTAACTTTTGAAATTTTTTGAAAATTTATTTTATAAAATTATATTAATTTTTGAGTTCATCATATCAAAATTAACATATGGTTAAATTTTGATATTTTTCTAGAAAAGTTGTTTTTTAGTGAATAGTAAAAAATACAGTTTTTTTGAATAATGTATCTTTTGTGATATTGTTAAGAAATAATTATGATATAAAAATAAATTAAGCTTATGGAATGACTCATTTATGATATTATAATATAAATTTAATACAAAAATAATTATTAAGATGTAAATTATAAATTATTTCATGATAAATATGAAAATCATTTTCGATGTTGACGCAGTGCTTACACAATACTGGAAAAGTCAAATTCATTATCTTATATCTTATAATTGGGAGGTATAAAGTCTTCACATGAACTTTGCATTATATATCATATATAAATGATGATTTATACTGATAATCTAGAATTTTGGTGTTATATATCAAGAATCTTATCCAAATGACTGTGTAATGCTTTCCCAAGGCAATAAATGTCAAATTAACAAATTAAATAAGATGTCTTGACATGAATATGAGTAAAAATACATAACGAATTAATATAAAGGATAATATTTAGCGTATTTAATTTATTTTTATGATTAAAATTCATTTTTAATTTTTATATATGAAATAATTACCTTAAATTCTCTTGCGACACTGACGCAGTGCTTGTGTAAGCTGAAGAAAAATCAATAAAATGATTTTAAAAAAACTATAAAATTAAAATAATAAGAACCATTAAATGGACCAAAAACTTGAATAAATATTATTGGTTGTGTATAAATTAACCATAATCATGAAAAGTTTTAATTTATGACCATTTGGGGATACTTAAATAAGATTATGACCTTTATAGTATTTTATTTAATAGAAAGTCCCACATGTCACACTCTAGTTTTTAATAAGTGTAATAATTTCAATATAGTGTTATCCAAAATATTTTTCAACTATAAATTGTATTTTTAAATATAAAATATTTATATTAATCATTGTAATTTATATTTAATTTGTAGGTAGGAAATAATTATCTTAAATTCTTTTACAACACCGATGCAATAATTATTTAACGAATGGAAAAATGAAATAAATTATATTAAAAATAGAAAAAAATATATAATATAATATAATTAATTTGATACACAAAAAGTTTAGACGATATCAACATTTTTAGGATATTATAAAATATTTTATTTGAATTTGACTTGTTTCCTTTATGCTTTTAATGTCAAAGTAATGAATAATATCAAATTTGAAAATAATGCTATTTTATGGAATTAATATTTTATTAAATTATTTAAGTATTATAAAAATATTTTAAGTAGACAATTGTGATAATATATGACCTTGAAATTCATACCCTATTCATTTATATTCCATTTGGAATCATTTTGATATGGAATAGTCTTATTATATTTTAATATTTTGAGAAATTCTAAAAGTTCCCCTCCTCTCAATTATAAAAGAGAACCCCTTCCTTCACTTATTTACACCACATTGAGCCTTCTAGATTGACCAAGTAATATCTATTACTATTATAAACTTTCTTATCCAGGTTTTATAGGTGTTGGTATCCTCAAAAGATCAACCATAAGTCCCGTAAGAAAGGATCTAAAGAAGGTCTCCCGAAGAAGAGGTAATTATCTTTACCGACTCTTTCCATTTTGTTTATTATTCTAATTATTCTTCATTTTTTGTTTCCATAATAAACTAATAAATCTATTATCATCTTTATACTAATATTTTATTATTTTTATGAGAGAACTATATTTTGCCTTTCATACATCCTATGAAAAACAAAAACACTGTAAGAGCATATGTACGATATACCCTCTCCACACAGTGGTGTAATTTGTTTTTCATTACCACTTCATTTTTATTGTTACAATGATGGAAATAATGGATATATAAGATACTTTTTACATGATATTGATTCTATAAAATCAATATAACATCCACTTATTTACACTTTCAACCACTTACTAGTGATATAATCACTCGTGCGTATGTACAGATTTCCGTCTCCATAAAGCTTTGTGATTTATTTTCTAAATCCATATTTCAAGAATGATTCTAAAAATATATAAAATTATTCAATATGATAATTATAAATTTAATATAATTATGTATATTATTTTTCTATATAATATGTGAAAGTACGAGAAATTTCATGACAATACACATATTAGAAAATAAGGTAATTAACTCATAAAACAGTAAAATATATAAAATATTATTAATAAATGGTTGGTAAAATGTTATATAAAGATTATTTATGATAAAAAAATATGAATAGTATTCTAGTATAAATTATTGATATACATTAAACCATTCTACGTGATTTTAAATCATGATCAACTAAAGGAAAGTGCAATGTAATGGATTTTCGTCTCACTTTTATTTCCATGAGACACGTGATTTATTCACCACTTATTTATTTTATGTGGTGTATATAATTACAATTTGATATATTATATCATGAATATTTTTTTATTCATGGTTTTTAATTTTTCATTTTAATCTATTTATTTCATGGGGATTATTAATCAAATGACACCAAAATGGAAAGGGTTTATTTCACAATCTCATTATTATCTGGGATTGTTTATGTTTAAGTATCCATTGGGTAATTTTTCTATTCCATGTCTAGGGTTTATAAAAAATTAATTTTATTACTATTATAAAATGAATAATTAAATCCATTTTACCTATGTTTTACTTTTTACAAAATGGTTTGAAATGAATCTTTTGTAGTATTCCAATCAAGGTACTTTATGACTTTTTAGACAAAAAATACAGAATGATTATTTTTTAACTTATACATTATGTAGGGATTTTACTAGAGACTATTGGATTTGGTGGCCTAGAACAAACTACTTTGTACTTTATTCATTAATAAAAGCCTTATCACATCTTGATTTTTCTTCTGCATGACAATGCATGTGATAATGTCCTAAGGATAACAGTTGCATTAAGGGGTCATAGCGGATCCCTGCTATGATAAGAACCCAGAAATCCCATAACACTATTCTTGAATATATGTTCTATGACTGGCTGATATTAATTGAGGTACATAAATAATACTGGCCATTAGGGGTGAGGACTCATAAAACTTTGAGGCACTATCTCATGGTGTGCACCCTTGGTAATATCCAGGAGGATATTATGAGAACAAGACCCGCCAGTAGGAAATCCACATTTCATAGTGTCATTGGATGTTCCTATCTGTTGATGTGTGTATTGGTCCTTAGAATTTAATATTATTATTAATGGGTATTACAACTCGCGCACTTAGGTGTAGTGACGAAAACTATGACGACACACTGTTTGCAGCGAGGTAGGATACGTTGGGTGCATCACGAGTAATACCGTATTAATAGATAATGAGAGAAAGGATTTGTCCCTTCCGTTCCACAATGGAAGTAGATATCTCAGGCCCTTTGATGGAATTGATATTGCTTAAATAAATCCATGGACATGGTAAGGTATGGGCGGGTTCAATTTCGGAAAGTCAAAGAAAGAATAATCGAGCACATGGGTTGATGGCACTACCATGCAACCCGCTTGATTAGAGATATCGAGACAAAAGATTATATTACACGATAAACATTCGTAGGAGGTGACACGTCATTTCGGCGTTAACTTCTTTCTCTATGGCTGCCTTGGCGTGTTTCTAGACGCTAACCTTGGACTTTAGGTAGGCTTCGCCTAATTCCACTGAGAAAGAGTACTAGAGGGTCACACACTAAGTGTGTCCATGTATCTCAGTTAAATATTAATTTAACAAGTTAAATAAAGATTATTCCCGATTGTGGTTTAATAATTATTTAAGAATGCCTAATCACATTTATTTCGACACTAGTTATTCGAGAGAATATATTGTGGGTGAAATAATATATTTATTAGCAAGTAATGCAGTTACATTTTTTTAAGAAATAAATAGCCATTACTCAAGGTCTAATAAATGTGAAGGAGGAGATAAAGAAAAATGGAAAATAAAAGTACACACCGTGTATATTAAATATACACGCCATGTAGTTTTGTGGAAAATGAGTACACGCCGTGTATTAATGATTACACGCCGTGTAGTTTTCCAGTCAGGATTTTGAGGATATAATATTTTTTATTAAATGATATTAATTATAATCAGTGTGTGCGCATTTCAAGGAATTAATAATTCGACATGGGGGTTTTAATAATAGTTAATGAAATAAATAAAACGCGTAACGTGTTTATTTATTGTCATAAATCTGTAAACCTCAAACCTGATTATAAATATCCTCACAACCCCAACACTTTTCAATCAATCGTTGTGCACAAAAATTCTGGATAATTCTTTCAAGGCTGAAAGAACTCCTTCCTCCAAGAATGCTCTCAAGAGAGAGAGACCAAGGAGATCGAAGGTGGACATCGCAAGCGAAGGTTATTCCACGCTAGCACCCGGAGATCTCTTCGGCGACGTCTGGAGATACGTGGCACACGTGTGGATCACCACTAGAGGAATCCTACACTTGGATTCTACGACGCAACGACGGATCATAGGATCATGACCGGAGACATCAAAAAAGAAAGAATTCCACTGAGGTAATTTTTGTGAATTAGTTAAATTAATTATAACCAACATATGATGATCCTATTTCTATGGTTCCAGGATTCCCTCTTATGTTTTTCTTTCCTCGTTTAATTCCGAAGATTCGGCATTTTATATTGTGACGGATCTCGGATTGAACGTTGTTTAACGTTAAAATTAAAGTTGGGAAAACCCACCAATGTGCTTCCACTGCGCCTGGAACCTACAAGTGGTATCAGAGGGGTTATATCGTTGATTATAATTATTTAGTTTTTTTGTTGATGTTTTATGAATTTAAAAATTTAGTTGTTTCAATTCAAGTTTAATCGTTCTGGAAATATGAATCTCGAGATCTGTTCCTCCTCCCTCGTTTCTCATTCACCTCACAGAAACAAATTTTTCTTTTAATTTTGATTAAAATAAAATAGAGGAAATCATCTGGAGGAGCCAAACGTTTCTGGATGTACAACACCAAAATACACGGCATGTATTCAGAAGTACACGCTGTGTAGTATAGGTTCAATGCATTGGCTGATCCGCTAAATCAAGATGTGAATTAGAGTATAACTAAGTCATTTATTACACCGTGTGTTGACCAGGAATAGGTGGCACACCGTTTCCATATTACACACCGCGTGGTTCAACTGAACACGGCGTGTAGTCCCTTCTGGTTCGGGTTATACCGTGTACCCCGTACACGGCATGCCCGGCTGGAAACCATGTAAAGAGGAAACTACACGGTGTGTGTCCCATAGAACATGTCGTGTACTCCAAAAATTTACAAAGTACATTAACACGCCCTGTCCCCAGGTGTGTACTTCAGATGGACGGTGAAGAAAAGTACACGCCGTGTAGTCGGAACTACACGCCGTGTACTCACCCAAATTACGCAGATTTATTAAAATTTATTATTATATTATATAAACCCATGAGACGTGTACCATGGTGTAGGCGTAAAGCTGAGGCACAACACGTGATAGGTGTTATATATATATATATGTTTAATTTAACATCTGCGTAATGAATGGGAATTCACCGAGTTGCCTCTAAGGTACCAGTTACGTACAAGGATAATTTTAAATGAATTTATTTGTTTAAAATTATGATGGATGAGAATCTCAAAGAAGTTCAGAAAATGGTTTAAGATAAAAGGATTGATTAATTAAAGATAATTAATTGATTCGAGCGTGATTTATCTTTAAAAATAACGATTAAAGAATTTAATGCTAGTTTTATTTATGTGTAAATATCATTGCATGTATGGATGATCATGAGCTAGATCGAGACCTTTGAATGTGAATGGTTTCTTTTAATTAATTTTTTTGGCCTGCGGGCCATCTCTTCATTAATATGTAGGGCCTGCGCACCCAAGGATTCTTTTATGTAAAACCCCCTTTTTACCCCTCACCTGCATGTGAGATAAATGCATATGTAATGGATGGAGCTCTCAAGCTAGTGGAGGCGACTGAACTCAGGATCCAAGGTAAAACCAATCCAAGGAGATACAAAGGTGGACAGGTGGAAAGCTGTAAACATGAACCCGAAAGGTTCAAGGTGTTTCTCCCCTAGGTCTTGGGTTAGTTTATCAACCTCTAGATAAACTAACCAATAGAAAAAGCCCATGATCATACCATTTATTTTATTTCTATCTGTTGCATGGTTTATTTATTGTGGGTGTGTTGTCACGATCACACAATTAATGAATTAAACGAGCATGCAAGATGAAACTAAAATAAAACCAGCTTATATGTAAATATTATCTTAGACATGGTTAATCACTTAAGTATATCCCACTTAATATTAAAAAGCATGTAATAAAATATAATAAATTGGAAATTTACGTATAAGGATAAAAACCCTCAAAAGAAATATTAAGTTGGTATAGCCTTCCATAATCTTGGTTAGAATCGAACCATAGTTCAAAGTACTTGAACAACCCTAGTTGGGGTGCTTTCAATTATCGGGGAATTTTAATTCAAGGTTTTGGGTTGACTTGACTTGGTTCGCATCAAGGGTTGAATGCCACAGTAGGACTTGGTGTGACCAAGAGGAAAAGGTTGAGGAAATCCAAAATAAAAGGATTTCAGGATTGGGGAGTCCACTCAGCGGATCAAGGAGTTGCGAGTTAATGTAGTTGGCATTTGGAATGCCTACTTAAAACCCTTCAAGTTGCTTGACCAACCCTAGTTGGGGTAATGTGAAGGGAAATATGGATCTTTGCCACTAGAATATTCAGGAAACATAATATTCCGAAGTCAATGGTGAGGGCTATTGGATTTCGATAAAATAGTGGGAGACTAATAAGTATTAATTTATTTATTTGTCTCAGTTTTGTAATAAAGTATTAAACCTTTTCTCATATTAATTTGTATAAATGGAAAGAAAATTACTTCAAACATATCACTGTGAACCATACTTTAGAAGTAAAACCTTCTCACCGGCACCAATTTCCAAGAGTGGCAGAGGCGTTTATGCGTCATCCTTTACCACGAAAGGAAATTGTATGTGCTGGAAGAGCCTATTCCAGTTGCTCCTAGGAAAGAGGCCAGTGACGAGGAATTATCTCTCAATATGAAACACATGGATGATGCCTTAGATGTCCAGTGTTTCATGCTATCACCCATGTCCAATGATCTCTTGAAGCAACATGAAAACATGGACATGTATAGCATGATGTCTCACCTTAATGATCTCTACCAAGAGAAGATGAGACATGAGAGGTATGAGATCTCTAATGCTTTGTTTACAACTAATCTTGGAGAGTCTTTGCTAGCTGGGCCTCATGTAGTCAAGCTTATTGGCTACATTGAATGCCTGGACATCTTAGGGATTAAATTCCCGGATGAGTTGAGTACATATCTCATCCTATCATCACTGCCCAAGACCTTCTCTATCTTCATTGTCAATTATAACATGAGAGGAAATGAGAAGAGTCTATCAGAGATTATGACCTTGATTTTCTAGGTAGACAAGGACATGGGGTGTGACAAACCCACAATCCTTATGGTGAACAAGAAAAGGAAGGACAAGGGAAAGGGGCCAAAGAGTTATAAACGGTCTGAATCCCCTGACCACCGTCCCTCCAAGAAGGGGAAGATCCAGAGGGAGGGCAAGGAATGGGAGGCGGTGTGGTTTTCATGTGGCAAGCATGGACATTGGAAGAGGAATTTCACCCAGAAGCGTGGGGACACTAAAGGTGCATTCATTATCGGGTGTAATCTTTCCATTTCTACACATTGGGTATTAGATACATCTTGTGGGGCTCACATATGTATTCAAATGTAGAAACCAAGTAGATTTAGAAATACTTCTAGAGGAGAGGTGGATCTTTGAGCTACCAATGGCGCAAGGCTGGCTGCATTGGCTATTAGTGATTACCACCTCTCATTGCTGACTGTAATGATTTTAGTTTTACATAACTGTTATTATGTTCCTAGTGTTACCAAGAACATAATTTCTGTATCTTGTTTGTATATGGATGGATTTATTTTCAAGTTTGGAAATAAGGGCTGTCTCTTTTATAAGAACAACATACGTTATGGTATGAAACATTTAAATAATGGTTTGTATGTATTAAATTACGAGAACCAAGTGTTGGAAATTGATAACGAAACAAACTCACATGACTCATACATCACCCAATTGTGGCATCTCCATCTCAGTCATGTGAATGAGAAGTACTTGACAAAGCTCTTCCAAGATGGATATTTAGACTCTACTAAGCTAAAACAACTTGATAGATGTCACGCTTGTTTACAAGAAAAAATGACCAAGCCACCTTTTGGTGGACAGGGTGAAAGGGACACAGAGCATCTAGGATTGGTCCACACAAATGTGTGTGGACCATTTCCAGTAGAAGCTAGAGGTGGATATTCTTACTTCATTACTTTTACTGATGATTTGAGTAGATATGGCTATGTCTATTTAATGAGGTATAAGTCAGAGGCCTTAGAGAAATTTAAGGAATTCAAGAATGAAGTAGAGAACCGAATTGGTAAGAAGATAAAGAATCTTCAATCAGATCGAGGTGGAGAATATCTGAACCAAGAGTTCATCAATCTTCTACGGGAGTCTGGGATTCTATCTCTGCTCACTCCTCCTTATACACCACAGTGGAATGGTGTTAGTGAAAGGAGGAACCACACCTTGTTGGACATTGTGACGTCGATGATGAGTCATGCGGATCTTCCGTTATCTTTTTGGGGATATTCATTACAAACTGCAATATACACATTAAACTGAGTACCAACTAAGGCGGAAAATGGAATTCCCTCCGAGCTATGGAATGGAAAGAAACCAATTTTGTCACACACATGTGTATATGGATGCGAGGCGTTTGTTAAGGCTTCCTCAGGCAACAAACTAACACCCCGGGGTACGAGGTGTATCTTTATAGGATATCCCAAGGAAACTAAAGGATATTACCTATATAACCCTGAAGATAAGAAAGTGATTGTCGCTATACAAGCTGTCTTTCTTAAGAGGGAGCACATCCTCAAAAAGGATAGTGGGAGTAAGATTGACTTTGAAGAAGTTGATGCTCAAGATACATAGGTGTTGGTACAGGAACAAGTTCCACAGGTCCCAGTAGAAGAGGTTCCAGAAACACAAGTACTGCGTAGGATCTCAAGAGAGGTAAGGGAACTAGAGAGATTTGGTTTCCTAGTCACCGAGGATGGTGAATCATTATTGTTGGAAAATGATGAAACTCTCTCCTACAAGGATGTAGTAGAAAGCTCAGAAGTTTCAAGATGTCTAGAAGCTATGAATTTTGAGATGGATTCCATGTATCAGAACCAAGTATAGGTTCTGGTCGATGAGCCAGTTGATGTAAAGACTGTTGGATACAAATGGGTATTCAAGAGAAAGCTGGACATGAAAGGTCAAGTTAGCACCTATAAAGCAAGGCTAGTGGCTAAAGGGTTCAGACAGCGTCAAGGAATTGACTATGATGAAACCTTTTCACTAGTTTCCATGTTTAAATCCATAAGAATCATACTTGACATAGAAGCTTACAATGACTACGAGGTTTGGAAGATGGATGTCAAAAAAACATTCCTCAAGGGGAACCTTCAAGAATATTTCTATATGACACAACCAGAAGGGTTTGTGACACCAGGTGAAGCCAAACGGGTTTGCAAGTTGCAGAAATCCATTTATGGATTAAAGCAAGAATCCTGGTCATGGAACATTCGATTTGATGAAGCCATAAAGGAATTTGGGTTAATTAAGAATGAATGTGAGCCATGTGTTTATAAGCGGTTTAATGGGAATGCGATCATTATCCTAGAAGTATATGTTGATGACATATTTCTTATTGGAAGTGATGTACCAGTCTTACAGTCAGTTAAGGATTGGCTGAACAAGTGTTTCTCCATGAAGGACTTGGGTGAAGCAGCCTATATTCTAGGGATCAATATCATTCATGATAGATCCAAGAGGCTACTTGGACTAAGTTAGAGTACATACATTGACAAGATACTAAAGAGATTTAGTATGGAACAATCCAAGAGGGGATTGGTTCTAGTGTCATATGGCCTATATCTTTCTAAGAAAATGTGTCCTCAAACACAACAAGAGAAAGATAGAATGAGTAATATCCCATACGATTCGGCTATCGGATCCATCATGTATGCCATGTTATGTACCAGGCTTGATGTTGCCTATGCACTGAGCATGGTAGGGAGATATCAAGCAGATCTAGGAGAACAACATTGGACAGCTGTTAAGACTGTCCTTAAGTATCTGAGAAGAACTAAGGATATGTTCCTGGTATATGGAGGAGATGAGGAGCTTGTCATCAGAGGGTATGCTGATGCTGGTTTTTGGACAGATCAAAATAATCTGAAGTCGCAATATGGATATGTTTTCTGTCTCAATGGAGGAGCTGTGAGCTGGAAGAGTTCAAAGAAACTAGTTGTCACTGATTCTACAGTGGAGTCCGAATATATAGTGGCTTCTGATGCATCCAAGGAAGCCATCTGGATTCAGAACTTTTTCCAAGATCTTGATGTGGTGCCTAGCAGTAAAGATCCCATTACATTGTATTGTGATAATACTACAGCGGTGACTCTTGCAAAAGAACCAAGGTCACATCAACGAACTAAGAACATACTCCGAAATTATCACCTTTTGAGGGATTTCTATCAAAGGGGTGAAGTTTCAGTGAGAAGAGTGTCCACAGAAGAGAACGTGGAAGACCCCATGACTAAAGGCCTATCTCAACAGAAACATGAATTTCATGTGAGAGCTAGCGGGTTAAAGGTTGTTAGGAGTTGGCTCTAGTCCAAGTGGGAGCCTGTTGGATTTGGGGGACTATAACCAACTACTTTACATTATTCATTAATAAAAGCCTTATCACGTATTTATTATTCTTCTGCGTGACAATTCATGTGACAATTTTCTAAGGATAGCAGTTTCATTTAAGGGTCATAGAGGATCCCTGCAATGATGAGAACCCGGAAGTGCCATAACACTGTTCTTGAATATATGTTCTATGGACGGATGATATTATTTGAGGGACACAAATAATACAAGCCATTAGGGGTGAGGACTCATAAAAATTTGATGAACCATCGCATGGTGTGCGACCTTGGTAATATCCAGGAGGATATTATGAGAACGAGACCCGCCAGTAGGAAATCCACATTCCATAGTGTCATTGGATGTTCCTATCTACGTACATGTGTATTGTTCCTTAGACTTTAAGATTATTATTAATGGGTATTACTACTTGCACACTTAGATGTATTGATGAAAACTATGACGACACACTGTTCGCAGCGAGGTAAGATACGTTGGGTGCGTCATGAGTTATACCGCATTAATAGATAATGCGAGAAAGGATTTGTCCCTTCCGTTCTACAATGAAAGTAGATATCTTAGGCCCTTTGATGGAATTGATATAGCCTAAATAAATCTATGGCTATGGAAAGGTATGGGTGGGTTCAATTCTGGAAAGTCAAAGAAAGAATAGTCGAGCACATGGGTTGATGGCACTAGCATGCAACCCGCTTGATTAGAGATATCGAGACAAAGGATTATATTAACTGGTAAACATTCGTAGGAGGTGACACATCATTGTGGTGTTAACTTATTTCTCTATGGGTGCCTTGGCGAGTTGCAATATGCTAACCTTGGACTTTAGGTTGGCTCCTCCTAATGCCATTAAGAAAGAGGCCTAGAGGGTCACACACTAAGTGTGTCCATGTATCTCAGTTAAATATTAATTTAACAAGTTAAATAAAGATTATTCCCAACTGTGGTTTGATAATTATTTAAGAATTCCTAATCGTATTTATTTTGACACTAGTTATTGAAGAGAATATATTGTGGGTGAAATAATATATTTATTAGAGAGTAATGCAGTTACATTTATTTAAGAAATAAATAGACATTACTCAAGGTCTAATAAATGTGAAGGAGGAGATAAAGAAAAATGGAAAATAAAAGTACACGTTGTGTATATTAAATATACACGCTATGTAGTTTTGTGGAAAATGAGTACACACTGTGTATTAATGATTACACGCCATGCAGTTTTCTAGTCAGGATTTTGAGGATATAATATTGTTTATTAAATGATATTAATTATAATCAGCATGGGCACATGTCAAGGAACTAATAATTCAACATGGGGGTTTCAATAAGAGTTAATGAAATAAATAAAATGTGTAACATGTTTATTTATTGTCATAACTCTGTAAACATCAAACCTGATTATAAATATCCTCACAACCCCAACACTTTTCAATAAATCGTTGTGCACAACAATTCTGAAAAATTCTTTCAAGGCTGAAAGAACTTCTTCCTCCAAGAATGATCTCAAGACCGAGAGACCAAGGTGATCGAAGGAAAACATCTCAAGTGAAGGTTCTTCTGCGATAGCACCTGGAGATCCCTTTGGAGACATCCGGAGATACATGGCACACGTGTAGATCAACACTAGAGGAATCATACACTTGGATTCTACGACGCAACGAAGGATCACAGGATCGTGACCAGATACATCAATGAAGAAAGAATTCCACCGAGGTAATTCTTGTGAATTAATTAAATTAATTATAACCAAAATATGATGATCCTATTTTTATGGTTCTGGGATTCCCTCTTAAGTTTTTCGTTCCTCATTCAATTCCTAAGATTTGGCATTTTATATCGTGATGGATCTCGGATTGAACGTTGTTTAACGTTAAAATTAAAGTTGGAAAACCCACCAATGCACTTCCGCTGTACCCGGAACCTATAGATACGTGATGCCTTAATTTTTTGAAGCTTTATTTACAAGTTTACAAGGTTATTTTTATAAAAAATGTTTTATTTTTGCATAATGTTTTTTTGACTTAGTGATTTTCAAAGTGAAAAGTGTCTCTTTACTCAAGAATTTTTCAATGATCTCATGTAAAGTATTTTTATCTATATAAACATAAATTGATTAATCTTATTATTCATTGAGGTGATCCATTATGATTCCATATACCATATTTTATTGAATGATTTATGATCAGTTTGATTGGGGATGTACTTTTTGATACCATTCACCATATTAATTTGGTTGGTTTATGATTATGTTTATTTACAGGGAATGTTATTAATATTTCATATGTTAGATTCAATACCAATTTTTATGTTGAATATGTTTCAACCCTTTCATATGAGGAATGAATTGGACTTATTAAGTGATAGACGGTGCCTGCTATAGACCCTCGATGCATCGGTAGGTCTCATGAGAAAAACTAGTTTGGATATTGGCCGTGGTCTTACCTATTTATATATGATGTCTTGGAAAAATATTTTATGGTGTGTTTATTATGTCCTTAATTATTAATTCCCTCATTATGAGAATATTTATTGATATTCCATGTGATTGTTCAATTAGTTAGAATATCCATGATTAAGATTCATGCTAATATGCTTGTTTAAATGGAATTAATCGATCTTCATTTATTCATACCACATTTTGCCTAAGTTATTGATTAAATGGAATGTGTTTTAGTTATTTATATTTATATATTAATTATTCCTTATTTATTCATATCTTCCATTATACACATAACCTTACTAAGCATTTGAGCTCACCCCTTTATTATGTTTTATTTTCCTTAGGATACCTAGAAATGTTTTATGACTGTTGTGTAGGGTTATGCTAAGGGGGATATTGTTTCCATCAAAGAAAATACACTGTGTATTTTTATGTTTGAAATGTAATGTGAATTTTAAGTATGTATCTAGTTTACCAAGACTACTAAACAATTCACTCCTTTGGGATGAGATTATATGTATCTGTTTCAAATGTAATAAAATAACCACTGACTATAGGATACTGAGGTTGGGGTATTTACAGTTGGTATTAGAGAACGTTTAGTGAAAACCATGGGAACTAGAGTTTGAAAAACATATATTAAGGAATATAACCCTATAAATGAAATTGAGGATAAGTCTATGTAATGACCCCGACCCTAGTTTCCCTAAGTTGATGATTACTTTATTACATTGGCATAAGATACAATGAATCACATCCCAAAGGGATGAATAACTTTGTATTCTTGGTAAACATGATGCATACTTGAAATCCATATTACATTTTAAGACATAAAATACACAAATAATTTCATTGAGTCTTCCTTTATTCCCCATTTGTACAACCCTTCATGTCATTCATAATATACTTCTTGGAATCTTGGGGAAAAATGAAACATATGAAATGGGTGATCTCAAATGATCAATAAGGTAAATCATACAACATAATCCATGAGTAAATAATGTATAAAAACACAAAGTTAAATAACTAAAACACATGAAATTTAATCAATAACTTGAGCATAATATGATAGGAAGAAAAGACAATCAAGTAATTCCATATAAATAATAACATAAAAAATATAACTTAACCATGGATATTATAACTAATATAATAATAACATGGAATATTAATAAATTAATTCATAATAATGTAATTTATAATGTAAAATATCTACAAAATACTATCGAGTCTTCTTACCAAGCATTGAATATTGTCAAGGCATCGTTCCAAAAATCTAACATTATCAAGGATTCATACAAGAATCTAATAAATGGATAAGGTCATAGGGAAAACCTAGACTAGTATGTCTCATGAGACCTACCAATTCATAGAGGGGCTATAAGGATCCCCTCCCATCACTTACTAAGTCCAATGCATTCCTCATATGAAAGGAGTGAAACATAAACATCATAAAAATTCGTATTAAAAACTAGTATAAGAAATGTGAATAATCCTACCATAAATCGTGAAGGGTATCAAAATAGGACATCCATAGTGAAACTAATCATAAACCATTCAATAAAATATGGTAAATGATATAACAAGATATAAACATAAATTAATCATAATATTCAATAGAGGGTGTTGACTTAGATGAGAATACTCTAATAAAATCATGGAAAATTTATTAAGGAGAATACCCTTTTTCATTTTGGGAATCAATTATTTTTAAAATGTTGTGCACATATAAAATAAATAATTTTCATTTAAAATAATTAATAAATTTTTAAAGGATTTTATGAATCATCAAGGTATCATGGTGGTAGGAAAATATGCTCATGCCATATAAGTTAAAAAAACATTCCTTCCATAATTTTGTTGGAAAATTATCAAAGAAAATTGTTTATAAAATGAAAAAAATATAACATTTATAGAATTTTTGAAAAATAAAAAAGGGTTAAAAATTAAATTAAAAAATAATTGGAGAATAGTCAAACCATTTTTGAAAATTTTTTTAGATAACATGGACATGGATGAAAAATGTTCCCCTATGGAGCTATAAACAATCCCTAATAATAATGACATTCTAAAATAAACCCTTAAAAAGATCATATCATTAATTAAATGAATTTATTACATTTTATTCTATATATCCACATAAAATAATTTTAAATACAATACAATATATTTTAAAGACATCTCACACATAACCTAATCAATGAAATAGATGTTTAACCCAATGAATGAAAATTCAGTTAAGAAATCCCTTAACTTGAACTTTCCTATAGTTTAATGTAATTTAACCTCATGTATAATGGTATAAATAATGTTATTAACTTATACCTGAACCATATACATATTTATTATATCATATATGATCCTCTTATATCATTTTGTAAATAATATTTCATTATTACCCTTGTTTTGGGTGTTAATTCCTTCATTTTCCTATGCATGTTTTGTCATGTAAGTCCTGTTTATTATAAATATGATATATTTATTTCATATAAATATTGATAATAAGTTTATAGATATAATATTTATTAATTATATTCATTTTTATTATCATTCTTAAATTCTTAACATGGAAAATTAATCACATCACGTTGTTTAGATGGTTGTTCATACGTACACACGAGTGATGGTATCATTCCTTTAATGGTGAAAGGGTAAGTAAGCGGATGGTATATTAATTTTTAAAGAATTAATATCATTTAATAATTATAATATATATCTATTATTTACATCATTATACCCATCCAATTAAATTGGTGATGAAAAATAGATGACACCATGGCATGGAGAAAATAAGTCGTACTTACACACATGTAGTGTTTTTGTTTTCTGTAAGATGGATAAAAAGTGGAATATGGTTGTAAAATAATCATAATAAAATATTAGAATATATATTATACTTGATTTATTACATTATCATGGAAATAACATTGGAAGAGGAAGTAGAAGAATAAATGTACTTGGATGTGTTGATAAAAACAATTACCCTTTCTTCAACAAACTTTCTTTAGATATCTTCTTAAGGGATCTAGGGTTGGAATTTTTGGAAAATAAGGATATAAATAAATTGGATAATTATTTTGGGATGATAAATTTTCATGGGTTTGTTGAGATATAAGGCTAATGGTGTTGTGAATAAGTGAGGGAGAGGGTACCAATTTATAATTGATGAGAGATGCACTTTTGGAAACTCTAAAAATATAAAATTAATATAAATTAATTTTCAATCCAAATTTGATAAAAATTGAGTTATTTAAAATATAATATTATTATGGGTATAAATAATCTAATAAAATATTTTTTTACAAGTTTAGGTCACATTATTGCCCATATTATTTAGTCTTAACCCTTATTTAATCCCTTTAACTCTTAGTGTGACAATATGTATTTTTACACTCTGATGGTCAATATTGTTAATATAAAATGACAAAATAACCATAAATGAACCATTAAAGAAATTTTAAACCTTATATAAATCATTTTTATGAACTTTTTATTTTTTATGGATTTCATATAATTTAATAAAATATAATTTATTTTAAAATATTATTAATGTAAATTTTGACAATATTCATTACTTTGACTTTAAGAAAATAACAATATACAATATAACTTAAAAAAACTTTTAATAAATTAATAATATGATTAGTTATTATATAAAAATATTTTATGAGATTAATTATAAAAAATGATATTTATTTTAATATTTTTAATATCATTTATTGGATATTTACATTAATTAAACAATTAAAACATCATCATTGTGTAAGCCTTTAAGTTAATTATTTATTTCCTAAAAAGTAAAAATAAATTACCATGATTAAGTTAAAAATTTTATCTTTCAAATTAATATTTATACTAGAATATATCTTCTGAATAATTATATATTAAAAATTAAATATTTATAAAAAACATGAGTATGACATATTTGACTTTCCCTAAAATAAAATACTATAATAGGCTTAAACTCATCCACGTCACTTCAATGGGTCATAAAATGGGTCCAAGGATTATTTTTTTAACAATCACTCATATAATAAAATTAGGATAATTTTTAGGGTAATTTTATAATACTTATAATATTATTTTTATTCTTAATTACCTGATTTACCCCTAACTGTTGTAATTAAAATTAATAGGTTTACTATTCATATTGGCTAAAAAAATAAAAGAAACCTATTTAATAAATTTTTATCTTATGATTTATAATATGGAACCCATTTTCCAGAATTCAATTCACAAAATTTTCACAAATGAATTTAAAATTAATCATACAAACGGGATGAAACAATGAGTTTTTAAAGTAAAAATGTTCAAAAGATTAAAATATTGTTATATCAAATTTCAACATGAAATTGATTATAATGATCAAAATTGTATTTATTGATGTATAATTGAAACAAATATACATTAAAATTAATTTAAATATAATTAAACTATATAAATAAATTATATGAAATTGTAGTTTTCAATTAAAATGCAATATTGTTTTACTATTTATCAAAAAATAAAACGTGTCAGAAAAATATCAAAAAGTCAACCAATTTTTTTTTGAAATTAATATTCCAAAAATTAGGTTTATTTTTTCAAATATAATTTATAAAAGTGTCAAAATTTATTTTTCAAATAAGTTCCCCATTAAAAAGCGACAAATTGCCTTTAGAAAAATAATACCTTTTATGCTAAAAATTGCACTTATTCTTATCTTATGCCTACCAAATCAATTGGTTGAATTTAAAAATATTTGAATATATATAAATTTCATAGTGTTGTTAATATTATTCATTCCTTCCAATTTAATTACTAGGTTATAATAATATTTCATTGTATAATTAAGTTGGGTTTTGCGTGCAACTTAAGATATCGAAGATATTAAATTTAAAAAGAGACATACCATAAAATATTAGGATGTTATATTATATCTTCCATAAATAAATCACATAATCCAAATTTTAAATACTTACGTCTGTTATAAAAGGTTGATACTTTATAATTCCTTTGTAGGGAAACCCACATCAGAAATGGGGTTAATAAAATATCCACTTAATAAGAGGGAAAGGGAAATGCGAAGTTCACCACAAAATTTGGCTTTTGAATAGGAACAAATTAGTGGGAAGTGAAAAACTAGAAATAGAAAATAAAACTAAATATCATGTTCTTATAAAGAGTGATTGACAAAATGGTTATTAAAAATTTAACAAAACCATAAATTTGTGATCGGTTAAAAGACCACAGATTTCTTAGAATGAAAAGTAAACATAGAATGTTTTGGTTTAAAAATAATTTTCTTTGATTTGAGGGATTATTTTACTATTTACATAAAGAAATAAATAAAACATACTTTATTTCTTTCTATGTAATAATCTCATCCTTTGGTTGTGCTTTGATCTATTTCCACTTCATATCTTAAACCAATAGATGGATATTCAAGATGAATTTTATTCCTAAGGAACCTTTATCAAAAGATCCATAAGTCATTATTTTTACCTTTAAATATTATCAAAACAAAAATGGTTGGCATATGTTATCCAATATGATAAATCATGCATTAACCACAATAAATAATATCCAAAGTTTAACTTAATCCATTCTATAAGTAGTTACCTAAATTCTAATTCAATATCATTTTCTCTAAATTAAAAGTCCAAATTTTAATAAGGAAGTTAACTAAATTTACAAAATCAAATTAACATTATATTACTCTAAAAACATAATTCATCTCTTATTTTCACATAAGAAATATGTTATCACCTTAAAAACCTCAAATGAAAACATTTCTGCTTCAAAAAACTTAAATTAGAAGTACTGTGGTACAATCCTTATCTATTCCATAATTATTTGTACCATATAACCATTAATGAAATGTTTTCTGAATACAAATACAAAATAAATTTAATCATTCCAATTCATTCCTAAACCATTAAATATGATTCATCATGTTATTTATTAATACCTATCTCCTTTAATTTTTCTTTTACAGTCTCTTCATCATCAGTAGTATAACCATTAATTGTATAACCTTGTTGATTCTAACCATCAACCCAAACCCAATGAAAAATGTGAGCAACACAAATCATAGTGATATAGTCATGAAGAATCATTTATATTATATATAAATCATGACATATTTATCTTAATCTATGAGTACATAGGTTTAACCAAGGTTAAAAATGGTATTACAAAATCTGTAGAATGATATCATATACTTAGACTTATCCTCAAAGTCATTCACACGATTATGATTTCTAATACATGATTTCCTAAATCTAGTTCCCAAGGTTTATAAAAAAACTTTATAATACCAACTGTAATGACCATGACCCTAGTTTCCTAGAGTCAGCAATTACATTATTACATTGGCATAAGATAAAAGGAATCAAATACCAAAATACCGAATAATTTAGTATACTTGATAAACTAAAAAAAATTAAAAAAAAATTTATTGAGTCTTACATTATTCACCCTTAGTGTGACCCAGCATATCAGTCATAATATACTTCTTAAAATCCTGAGAAAAAATGAAACATATGAAATGGTTGAGATAAAATTCTCATTATGGGTAGGAGTATAGAAAAATCCACCAGTAAATAATGTATAAACAATATGGAAATATAAATAATCGAAACACATTATATTTAATCTATAATTTGAGAATAATATGAAAAGAATAATAGATAATAAAATAACTCCATATAAATAATCACGTGAAAATGAAACTGAACCATGGATATTTTAACTAATTAAATAATCACAAGGATTATCAATAACTGAATTCATAATGATGGAATGCATAATTAAAAATAGGTGAAACATATTGTTGAGGCTTTATACTAAGGATCTGATACAATCAAGGCTTCATGCCAAGAATCTAACATTGTCAAGGCTTCATACCAACAATTTAATAAATGGGAAAGGCCTTGGCCAAAATCTAGCATTGTTTGTCTCGTGAGACATACCGATACATAGAGGGGCTATAGGAGAGCCCACCCATCACTTAATAAGTCCAATTCATTCTTTTTATGAATGAGGTGAAACATAAATAACATAAATATTTTTATTAAAAACTAACATACGAAATATGAATACTCTAACCATAAACCATGAATGGTATAAAAATAGCACATCCATTGTCAAACTGATAAAAAAACATTCAATAAAATATGGTAAATTATATCATAATAGATCAACCTCAATTAAAAATAAGATTCAACAGAGGGTGTTGATATAGATGAAAATACTCTAATAAAATCATTGAAAATTTATTGATGAAAATATCCATTTTCACTTTGGTAATCACTTATTTTTAAAATGATACATAATTATAAATGATTTTATTTTCAGAAAATAATTAATTAAACTTTCAATTGAGGTTATAAATTATTAAGGCACCATGAATTCGGTAAAATTGGCTCATTTCCTATAAATTAAAAAATATCCCTTCTGTATTTTTTTCAAGAAATGTCTCAAAGAACCTTGTTTAGAAAAAAATATAACTTTAAAATCTTTTTTATAAGAGTAAAAAAGTTTTAAAATTGACATTAATAATCATTGGATAATAGTAAAAACATTTTTGAAATTTTTTTTAGATAACATGGAAATGAAAGAAAAATATTCCCAATTGGAGACATAAATAATCCTGAATAATAATGAGATTGTGAAATAAACCATTAAAAAGATCATATGATTAATAAAATGAATCGATTATGTGTGCACACTATAAATATAGATAAAAAATTGGAAATATAATAAAATATAGTTTAAATTAATCTCACACATAACATAATCAATGAAATATAAGTTTAACACAATGAATGAAAATTGAGATACAAAATCCCATACCTTGCACATTACTTTAGTTGAATGCGATTTAAACTCATGCATAATAGTTTAAATCATTTTATTAATTTATAAAAGAACCATATACATATTTATGATTTCATATATGATCATATTATATTTTTTTGTTAATAATGTTTCATCATTACCCCTTTTTTTGGTGTTAACTGCTTCATTTTACTATTCATGTTTTTTTTGTAAGTCATGTTTCTTATGCATATAATATATTTATTTCATATATAGAAAAATATTAATTTAATAGACATCATATTTATTCATTATATATATTTTTATAATCATTATTGAGTGGTTAACAAGTAAAATTAATCACATCATGTCATGGATACAGTAGGCCGTACGTATGCCCGAGCGACAATATCATTCTTTTAATGGTGAAATGGTAAGGAAGTGGATGGTGATTAATTTTTTCAGAATAAATATCATTTCATAATTATCATATATATCAATTATTTATATAATTATACCCATCTAAGTAAATTGGTGATGAAAAACAGATTACACCATGGCGTGAAGACTGTAACTCATACATCGCACGCACGGTGTTTTCATTTTTCATATGATGAATAAAAGGTGGAATATGATTTTACCATTATTGAAATAACATATAATAATATATATGATACTATATTAATTAATTATTCATGGTAAAAACACATTATTAGGAATTATAAGAAGAAATTAACTTGGATGAGTTGGTAAAAATGATCACCTCTTATTGAATAGACTTCCTTTAGATCTCTTCTTAAGTGATATAGGGTTTGTCTTTTTAGAAGACCAGGATCTCCAAAAATTGCATAATGATGTTGAGATGAGATTTTTTTTGGGTTTGGTTGCTATATAAGACTCAATTTGTTGTTAATAAGTAATGGAGGAGGTTCCCTTTTATAATTGATGCGAGGGGCACTTTTAGAAACCCAAAAAATATTAAATTAATATAAAATAATTTTCAATTAAAAATGTATCAAAAGAGAGTTTTTTAAAATTTAAGATGAGTATTTTTATAAATCCACTCATCCAATAATTTATATATAAGTTTATGTCACATTCTTACCCTTAACTTTTGGTTTTAACCCTTATTTAATCCCTTTAACTCTCACCGTAACAACATGGATTTTTACTCTCTATCGATCAATATT
Organism: Viscum album; assembly: GCA_963277665.1. Taxonomy (NCBI): domain Eukaryota; kingdom Viridiplantae; phylum Streptophyta; class Magnoliopsida; order Santalales; family Viscaceae; genus Viscum; species Viscum album. Next base: position 1,465,452,932 of record OY728140.1, on the reverse strand, counting down.
GTTACTATAAAATGAGAAAATAAAAATTAATGAACCATGGGTGAAATTTTAAAACTTATATAAATAAATTTCCATAATTTATATTTTTATAAATTTTATATCATTTAATAAAATATTATTTGTTTTAAATCACCATTAATGTAAATTTTGACACTGTTTGTGAATTTGACTTTTAAAAAATATAAATACACAAGATAACTTTAAAAAACATTAATACATTCATAATATGTATATTTAATCTAAAAATTTTATTTATGGTATTAATTATCTCAAATTATATTTATTTCAATATTTTTAATATCATTTATTTGATATTTCCATTAATTAAACAATTGTTGCATCATCATTGTGTAAGATTTTAAGGTAATTATTTATTTCATAAAAATTAAAAATAAATTAACATAATGAATATAAAAAATTTTAAATTTAAAAATAATATTTATAGTTGAAGATAAATTTTGAATAACCACATATTAACAATATAATACTTATTAAAAACATTAGTACAACATATTTGACTTTTCTTAAAATAAAATACTATGAAAGGATTAAATCCTTAAAATTGGATCCAAGATGCCATAAAATCGGCCCAAGGATTATTTTTTTACACCCACTCATAAAATAAAATTATGACAAGTTTTAGGGTAATTTTATAATACTTATAGTATTTTCTTTTCCCTTAATTACATGATTTAAACTTAACTTTGGTAATTAAAATTACTAAGTTTACTATTCATATTAGCCAAGAAAATAAAAGAGACCTATTTAATGAATTTATATCTTCTGATTACAAATATGGACTCTATTTTCCAAAATCCAATTCACAAAATTTTCAGAAATTAATTTAAAATTAATCATGTAGACGGGATGAAACCATGAGTTTTTGAAGTAAAATTGTTCATAAGGTTGAAATGATTTTATATCCAATTTCAATGTGAAATTTATTATAATGAAAAAAAATTAAAATTATTGATATATATTTGAAATATTTATATTTTAAAACCAATTTAAAATATAACTATATAAATAAATTAGAAAAAAATGCAGTTTCCAATAAAAATGTAGTATTTTTTTACTTTTCATCAAAAAATGAAACATATCATAAAAATAATAAAAATTAAACCAAAGTAAATTTGGATATTATTAATTTAGAAATGAAGTTTATTTTTTTAGATATAATTTATCAATGTGTCAAAATTTTGTTTCAAAACAAGTGCTCCTTTAAAAGGTGAAAAAATTGCCTTTAAAAAATATAGCTTTTTTATGCTTAAAATTGGATTTATTCTTATCTTATACCTATAAAATAAATTAGTTTAATATAATTTTTTTAATATATATGAATTTAATAATTTTTTTAATATTATTCCTTCCTTATAATTTAAAGGCTATGTTATAATAATATTTCATCGTATGGTTAAGATGGGTGTGGTGAGCAACGTAAGCTATCGAAGTGAATAAATTTAAAAAGAGTTATACCATAAAATAGTGGGGAGTTATATTCTCTCCTAAATTAGTAAATTATATACTCTCAATTTTAAATTTCACTTCAAAAATCAAAGTTCGACACTTCAAAATTCCTTTGTGGGAAACCCACATTGAAAATAGGGTTAATAAAACATCCTCTTTATAAGAAGGATAGGGAAATGAGAATGTCACCATAAAAATGGGATTTTGAATATAAAAACATTAGTGGGAATTGATAACCTGGGAATGGGATTGAAAACTAACTATAAATTTTCTATGGGGAGTGATAGAGAACATGTTCATTAGAAATTTAACAAAATCATAAATTAGGGATCGATTAAAAGAAAATTGATTTCTTGGGAAAAAAAGTAAATGGAAAATGTTTTTATTTATAAATCATTTTCTAAAAGTTGAGGGATTCTTTTAATATATATAAAAAAAATCAAGAAACATACTTTATTTATTTATATGTCATAATCTCATCCTTTGGTTGTTCTTAGATATATTTACACTTCATTTATTAAACTAAGAGATGGATATTCATGATAAATTTTATGCCTAATAAACCTTTATCAAAATATCCATATTTCGTTCCTTTAATCGTTAAAAATTATCAAATCCAAAATGGTTAGTATAGGTTATCCAGTATGATAAATCATATTTTAACCATAAGCAATAATATCCAATGTTCAATTAACCCATTCCATATGTAGTTATCTTAAGACACATTTAAAATATTTCTATCCAAATTCAAAGTCCAAAAATTTAGAAGGACGATCCATAAATTTAAAAAATCAATATAACATTAGATTCCCCAAACAACATAATACAATTCTTATTGTCACATACAAAATATTTTATCACCTTAAAACCCATAATGAAAAATTTCAAGCTTCAAAATCCATAAAGAATAAGTACTACAGAACAATACTTATTTATTCCAAAATTTTTATGACCATAGAACCATTGATGAAATAATTATAAAATCCAAATACACAATAACTTTAATCATTATACTTCATTCTTAAGCCATTAACTATGCTTCATCATCTTATTACTTAACATATAATTCCTTTATTTTGTATTTAATATTCTCCTCATCATCAATAGTATAATCATTACTTTTATAACCTTTCTAATTCAAACCATTTACCAAAACGTAAAGAAAAATGGGAACAACACTAATCATAGTTATATAGTCATGAAAAATCATTTATAGTATATCTAAATCATGACATATTTTTCTCAATCTATGAGTCCATAGGTTTAACCTAGTTTATCCATGGTATTTCTAAATCTATATGATGATATCCAATACTTAGAATTATCCTCAAAGTCACTCATAGGGTTATGTTTTCTAATCCATAATTTCCTAAATCTAGTTGTAGAGGTTTCTAATAAACTCACTTGGATACCAATTTTAAATACTCTAACCACAGTTGCCCATATTCAGTTGTTACTTTATTACTTTTTCATAAGATACAAGGAATCACATCCTAAAGTACTTAATAGATTAGTAGAATTTCTATAATAGATATATACTTGAAATACAAATTACATTTTAAAACATTAAATAAACAAATAATTTCACCGAGACTGCCATTATTCCCCCCTTGTGTCACCCTAAATACCAGTCATAATATAATTATTTGAATCCTAAAAAAAATGAAACATATGAAAGGAGTTATCTCAAATACTTAGTATGGGTAAGCATATATAGAAATTCACACGTAAATAAGGAATAAACAATATTAAATGGTAAATAACTGAAAAAAATTCTATTTAATCAATAACATGAGCATAATATGACACGAATAAAATATAAAAAAAAATCCATATAAATAATCACATGATAATAAAACTTAATCATGGATATTACAACTAAACAAACAATCACATGGAATATTAATAAATGAATTTATAATGATGGAATTCATAATTCGATACATCTGAAACATATTTCTAAGGCATTGTATCAAGAATCTAATAATATTAAGGCTTTGTTCCAAGAATCTAACATTATCATGGATTTGTACGAAGAATCTAATAAGTGGGTAAGGTCTTGGAAAAAACCCTATCTTGTTTGTATCATGATACGTAACGATGTATCAAAGGGTTATACCAAGCCCCGCTCTTCACTTACTAATTTTAATTCATTCTTCATATGAAAGGGGTGAAACATAAACAACATAAACATTCATATTAAAAAATATCATATGCAATGTGAATACTCTAACCATAAACCATGAATGGTATTAAAATAGCACATCCATAGTTAAACATATCCTAAACCATTGAATAAAATTTAGTAAATTATATCATAAGAGATCAACCTCAATGGAGAATAATATTTAATAGACGGTGTTCGCATAGATGAAAATAATCTAATAAAATCAATGAAAATTTATTGAGGAAAATAAAATTTTTCATTTTTAAAATAAATTATTTTTAAAATGATGCGCAAATATAATAGATAATATTATACTTGAAAATAATTAATAAAACATATAAAGGAAGTTATAAATCATTATGGAATCATAGTGGTGGGAAAATCAGCTCACGCCATATAAGTTAAAAAACATTTCTTCCGTACATGTTTCTAGAGAAGTCTCAAAGAACCTTGTTTGAAAAAAATATAACTTTTAAATAATTATTTAAAAATTAAAAAATGGTTAAAAATGGCATTAAATAGTCATTGTATAATAGTAAAAAAATTTAAAACATTTTTTGATAACATGGCCATGGAAGAAAAATATTCCCCAGTGTAGACGTAATCAATCCTTAATAATAATGAGATTGTGAAGTAAACCCTTACAAAGATAATATCATTAATAAAATGAATATATTATGTGTTTCCTCTATAAATCAACAAAAATTTAGTGTAAATACAAAAAAATATAGTTGAAATTCATTTCACACATAACCTAATTAACGAATTAGAAGTTTAACCCATTGAATGAAAATTGAGTTAAGAAATACCTTACGTTACACTTTACTTTAGTTGAACATACATTAAACTCATGTATAATGGATTAAATAATGTTATTAATTTATACTAGAATCATATCCATATTTATTAATTCACATATGATCCTCTTGTATTGTTTTTTAATAATATTTCGTTATTACCCTTGTTTCGGGTGTTAACTGCATCATTTTCCTATGCATGTTTTCTCATATAAGTCTTGTTTCTTATGAATATGATATATTTATTTTATATAAGGAATGATATTAAGTTCATAGATATCATATTTATTCCTTATATATATATTTTTATAATCATTATTTAATAGTTTAAATGGAAAATGAATCACATAGCATTGTAGATACGGTAGGTCATACGTACACACGAGCAACAATATCATTCCATTAATGGTGAAAGGGTAAGTTATTGGATGGTATATTAATTTTTACAGAATAAATATTATGTAATAATTATCATATATGTCCATTATTTTCATCCTTATACCCATTCAAGTAAAGTGGTGATGAAAAACAGATTAAACTACGACATGAAGGCAGTAAGCCATACGTACACGCGTACAATGTTTTTTGTCTTTTTTAGGATTGATAAAAGGTGGATTATGATTATAAAATAATAATAATAATATATCATAATATATATGATACTATATTTTTTTATGTTATCATATAAAAAACAAATTAATAGTAAGTAGAAGAAGAAATGAACTTGGATGAGTTGGTAAAAACAATTACCTTATCTTTGATGATCTTTCTTTAGGTATATTTTTAATGGATATAGGGTTGGTATTTTTGGAAGATATGGATTTCAATAACCTGGATAAAGATTTTTTATGAGAAATGGGTAGGTTTTGGTTGATCTAGAATACTCAATGTGTTTTAAATAAGTGAGGGAGGAGGTTCCATTTTAAAACTGAGGTGATGAGCACTTTTGGAATATCTCAAAATATTACATTGATATAAATTATATTTCAATTAAAAAATGATTAAAAGTATATTGTTTATAATATAAGATTATTATGCGTATAAATAATCTAATAAAATAATTTTTAGACAATTATAGGTAACATTCTGACTCTTATCTATTGGTTTTAACCCTTATTTAACCCCTTTAACCCATACCATGACAACATGGATTTTTAGTCTTCAAGGGTCAATATTTTTACTATAAAATAAAAAAATAAATATAAGTGAACCATGGATGAAATTTTAAACCTTATATAAATTAGTTGGAATAACTTTATATTTTTATAAATTTTATAACAATTAATGAAATATTGTTTATTTTAAAATATCATTAATTTCAATTTTGACACTATTCTTCACTTTGACTTTTCAAAAATATTAATACACAATATAAATTAAAAAAACATTTAATACATTCTTAATATGTCTAGTACATCTATAAAATTCTTGGATGACATAAATTATTTAAAATTATATTAATCTTAATATTTTTAATCTCATTTATTTTATATTTCCACTAATTAAACAATTATTGCATCATCATTGTGTAAGACTTTAAGGTAGTTATTTATTTCATAAAAACTAAAAATAAATTTACATGATGAAGAAAAACATTTTTTATTTCAAATTAATATTTATATTCAAATATATATTCTTAATATCCATATATTAAAATTTTAATACTTATTAAAAACATGAGTATGACATATTTGACTTTCCTTACAATAAAATACTATTAAAGGATTAAAGCTATAAAATTGGATCTAAGAGGCCATAAAATAGGCCCAAGGATTATTTTATTCTAAAATAATTCATAAAATAAAACTAAGACAAGTTTTTGGGTAATTTTATAATACTTATAAAATTATTTTTACCCTTAATTACCTGATTTACCCTTAACCATGGTAGTTAAAATTATAAAGTTTATTTTCAAATTGGAAAAATAAAAGGGAAATATTTAATAAATATGGAAATTATGATTCCAAATATTGAATCCATTTTTTATAATTCAATTCATCTATATTTTAGAAATTAATTTAAAACTAATCATACATAAGAGATTAAACAATAAGTTTTTAATGTAAAAATGTCCAAAAGATTGAAATATTTTTATATCAAATTTTGATGTGAAATTTATTATAATGACCCACACTAGATTTATTAATGTATAATTGAACTATTAATACTTTAAAACCAATGAATAATATAATTTAACTACACAAATAAATTATATGAAAATATGGTTTTCAAGTAAAATATAGTATTTTTTATTATTCATCAAAAAATAAAACATATCATAAAAATAACAGAAATTCTAAAAAAGTAAAATTTTAAATTATTATTTCAAAAAATGAAGTTTATTTTATCAAATATAATTTATAATACTATCTAAATTTATTTTTAAAACATGTGCATCATTAAAAGGTGATAAAAATGTCTTCAGAAAAATATTTCATTTATGTTTAACATTGGATTTATTCTTATCTTATGTCTATCAAATATATTGGTTAAATGTTGAAATATTTGAATATAAGTAAATTTCAATTTTTTTTAATACTATCCATTCCATCAAATTTAACATCTAGGTTATATGAATATTTTATTGTATGGTTAAGCTGGGTGTTGCGTGCAACGTAAGCATCGAAGAGATTAAATTTAAAAAGAGTCATACCATAAAATCTTAGGGTGTTACCATCTATGTATTGGATGAAATCATATATATTTAGTAATTAAAATGTATAACCTAGGTTAAAACTAATGAATCATAGATAGGTAAGAATTTTTCATGATTTATACATCTTATAAATGATTCTTCATTACTATTTAATTTATCACTATGATTAGTGTTGATAACATTATGTTTTTTGGTTTTAGTCAATGGATGGAACCTGAAAGAGTTGGGTTTTTTATTTATTGTAATATATAGTGTTTTTATGAGTAACCAAATGGTATTTTTACTAGATTAAATTATATTGTGATTATTCATAATCAATTATAATGATATATGATTAAAAAATTGCACCTTAACCAACTCTCAGACTCAACAAAGAATGGAAGAATAGAGTTCATTGAGTGATCGAGAAAAGGAGACTATAGAGGAAAGAAGATTAAATTTTCTATTTCTTTAGAATGTGAGAAGAAACACCTGAGTGAATGTATTAGAGGAACTTGATGATGTTTTGGGTATGGAAAATATGGACACAAAGTAAGTAATTTATAAGAAAAAATGAAACGTTTTGTTAATAAAATGGATGAGAATAATGATCTCTCTGATATATCATCAATAATTAAATGTTTTAAATGTGTAAAGTATAGAAATTATGAAAATCAATGGGGGAAAACTTGTGAAGAGAATCAAAAAGGTTATATAAGTAATGATTATACTACCTATGATGAAGAGACTACAAATTAAATATTAAAGGAAGGAGGTATTAATGAATAAAATTATGCATCATAGTAAATGGATTAATAATAAATTGAAATGATTAAAGTGCTTGTTTATTTGGATTCAATAATTATCTTTTAAAATTATTTTCTCAATGATGTTTTTTTTATAATAATCATGATATATATATATATATAAGGATTGTACTATAGTAATTATTCTTTAATAATTTGGAAGCATGCGATGAATAATTCCTGTAACTAAGAGAAGTGATTTTGTGTCAAGTTGATCTTTGAGAAACATGTGATTTGGGGAAGATATCCCCAAATATGATCCTAAAGTTAAGGTAATAATTATAAATATATTTTTAGGGGATGGTATTAGTGACCATGAAAATGGCTAGTGATTTGATTATAAAGTAATTCATGAAGGATTTTATTGTATTTTTGGGATTTATAAAATTCATTTGATAATATATGATTTTATTTAAGGAATAAGAAGAGAGAGAAGAGAGTTAATTATTTAAATTATGCTTGTTTTCATTAATTTTTATAATAATTCTAGTTATTACCATGTTTCAAGAGAATATTTGATCAAGTTAATTGAATGTTAAATTAAGTGCTACTATATAGGGGATTAATGATAGGTAGATTTTGGATATTTGGTGACATTTTTCTTAAATTTTTGGTTTTTTGAATTTGGATGAGTCTTAGGTTAAACTACTTATGGAATGGATTAAGTTGAAATTTGGATACTATTGTTTGATTATAATGTAAGATTTATCATATTAGATAACACGTGCTAACAATTTTGGGTTCTTATATATATTTAGAGGATGAGGGAATAACTTATGGACCTTATGATTTATTAAAAGTGCTTCTAGCCTAAAAAATTCATTATTAATATCCATCTCATAGTGTAAGAAATTAAGATAAAATAGATCGAAACACAACCCAAGGATGAGATTATGCTTATGATGTGTAATGAAATACTTTTTTTTCTCAAGTTATTTATCAGGAATGTAAAAGAATTCCTCACCTTTAGGGAAAGGATTTTGGAACAAAAACATTATCAGTTTACATTTCTTACTAATAAACCATTGGTCTGTTAACCAATGACATATTTATAGTTTTTTATGGTTATATTTATCATGATCATGTTCTCTATAACTATCCATAAGTACTAAATAGTTATTTTTCCCTTTCATTTCTATATTTTCACTTATGAATAATGTTCTCATATTTAGAATCCTAGTTTTTTGGTGACATTCACAATTATATTTCCCACTTTTTAAGTGGATTTTTTATTAACCCTTTATATGATGTGGTATTTCCATAAATGGATTATCAAATATAAAAAATTGATTTTTAATGTGAAATTTAAAATTTTGAGAAAATAATTTATTTAAGGAGTGGAGAATGTGACACCATGATATTTTAAGAGACCATTATGTTTGACAGTTTACGTTGCATGTGACACTGAGCCTAAACAAAATCTAAAATATTATTATTTAAATGTGATCGTTATAACCAAGACATTAATTTATAGAGTATGAATTGGAATAAATGATTTATTAAATAAATATATAGGTCCTACTCAATATTAATGTATTGGTAAATGATTATTAAATAACAAATTATTTTTTAGTAAAGTCTTTTTATTCCTCAAATATATGATTTTGGTTTCATTCTATAAGAAAATGAATATAATTATTTTTTACAATTTTATTGAATGTATTTTATTAAATTTCTTTCTTTCTTAGACCATTATATCTAAATTATTCTATGGCGATATTCTGATAATTATCTAATTTTTTTGGTGAGTAGTAAAAAATATAGTTTTTTACATAATGTAGATTTTTTTTATATTTTCAATACAAAATTATGATATAAAAATTTATTACACTTATTTAATAAATCATGTTCGATATTATAATATAAATATCATTAAAAATAATTCAATAAATGTAAATTATAAATTATTTCATGATAAATATGAAAATATTTTTCAGTGCTAACGCAGTGTGCAACCAACAATGAAAAAGTCAAATTTGGTGTCCTATAGCTTATAATTAGAGTTAGAAAGTATTAGAATAACCATTGTATTAAATATATTCAATAAATGATGATTTAGACTGCTAATTTCGAATTTTGGAGTTATATAAAAATAATATTATCCAAATGATTGTGCAATTCTTGCACAAGGTAAGAAAAGTCATATTAACATATTAAATAAGTTGTCTTGACATTGATCTGAGTAAATATACATAATTAACGAATATAAAGAATTATATTGGTCATATTAAATTAATTTTTGTGATAGTAATTTTTTTTAATTTTTAAATGTGAAACAAGTACCTTAAATACTTATGTGATACTGACATAGTGTTTCTGCAAGCAGAAGAAAAATAAATATAATGATTTTAAGAAAACACTAAAATTAAAATGATAAGAACCATTAAATGACCAAATAAATTGAATAAATCTTATTATATGAGTATAAAACGACCATAATCATTCAAATGTTAAATTTACTACCTTTTGGAGACACTTGGATAAGATTATGACCTTTATAGTATTTTATTTAATGAAAATCCAAACATGTCACACTCTTGTTTTTAATTAGTGTAATATTTTTAATATGGTGCTATATATATTATATTTTCCACTATAAATAGTATTTTTAAAGATACAATATTTATATTTCTCATGGTAATTTATTTTAAATTTTTAGGAAATAAATAATTACTTTCAATGCTTGCACAATGCTGATGCTGTAATTATTTAATTAATGGAAAAATAAAATAAATTATATTAAAAATAATAAAATAATAAAATAAATGTTATTAAAAATAATAAAATAATAAAATAAATATAATTTAAAATAATTAATGTGATACATGAATTTTATAGATGATATTTACATGTTTAGGATATTATAAAATATTTAGTTTGAATTTCACTTATTGTCTTGATATTTTTAATGTCAAAGTAATGAATAACATCAAATTTGACAATGTTGATTTTTTATGGAATTAATATATTATTAGATTATTTAAAAATTATATAAATATTGAAAGTGAAAAATTGGTATAATATATGGTCAAAAAATTCACCCCTTATGCATTTATATTCCATTTATAAGCATTTTTATCAATTATAGTCTTATTATATTTTAATATTTTGAGAAATTCTAAATGTGCCCCTCACCTCAATTATAAAAGGGCACCCCTTTCTTCACATATTAAAAACATTTTAAGCCTTATATATTGAAAAAGTCCTATAAATTCCTATTTTAAACTTTTTTATCCAAGTTTTGGTGGTTCTAGTATTCTCAAAAGTCCAACCTTACGCCCATTATGAAAGGATCTAGATAAGGACTCTTGAAGATGAGGTAATCATCTTTACTGTCTCTTTCCATTTTATTTATTCTTATACATCCTATTCATGTGTTATTTCCATATTAAATTAATAAATCTTTTATTATATATATAATTATATATTATTATGATTATTATACAACTATATTACATCTTTATCCATCCTATGAAAAATAAAAACACCGCACAAGTGTGCGTACAACTTACCCTCTCCATGTGGTGGTGTAATTTTTTTTCCTTCACCACAATACTGGTATGATTATACTGATGGAAATAATGGATATATATTAATTTTTTTACATGATATTTATTATTTAAAATTAATATATAATCTACTTTTTTACCCTCTTGACCATTTTGATGTGATATCATCGCTCATGCATTCGTACGACTTGTCGTCTCCATGAAGTGATGTGATTCATTTTATATGTCCACATTTTAATAGTGATTATAAAAATATATATAATGATTAAATATGATACTTATAACATTAATATCATTCTATAGGTGATTTTACTATATAATATGTGCAAGTACTTGGAATTTCATGACAAAACTCATATGAGAAAACAAGGCATTTAACACTAGAAATAGTGAAATCAATAAGATATTATTAATAAATGTGTGGTAAAATGTAATATAAGGATTATTTATGATATAATTAAATATTAATATGGTTCTATTATAAATTTATAACATACTTAAAACCATTATAAATGATTTTAAATCATGTTCAACTAAATAAAAGCGTAATGTGAGATATTTTCATATCACTTTAATTTCTATGGGACACATGCTTTATTAACCAATTATTTCTTTTATGTGATGAATATATTAAACCATTGATATATTATATCATTAATATATTTTTCTTCATGATATTTAAATTTTATTTTTTAGATATTTATTTTATGAGTCTTATGGTTCCAATGATACCAAAGCGGTGAGGGTTTATTTTACAATCTCCTTATTATCTAGAATTGTTTATTTTAAATATCCACAAAATAATGTGTCTCATCCATGTACATTTTTTTAAAAAATTGTTTAAAAATGTTTTTAATATTATCCCATGAATATTTAAATAAATTTTACCCAAGTTTATTTTTTTTAAAAATGTCTTGAATGGAATCTTTTTTCATATTCCAAATGAGCTACTTCGTGACTTTTTGAGAACAAAACAAAAAATAATTTGTTAACTTATAGGAAATGAGTGGATTTTTCCACTATCATGATGCCGAAATATTTTTAATCTTTATTTAAAATTTTATAATGTTATTTCCAAAGAATATTTTTTCTTTTTTGTGCAATATATTTTTAATTCAGTGATTTTCAATGTGAAAATGGTATTTTTCCTCATGATTTTTTCAATGATATCATATAAAGTTTTTAATTTTATATCAACATCCTTTTTTGAATCTTATAATTCATTTATGTTGATATATTATAATACCCTATATAATATTTTATTTAATGGATTATGATCCGTTTAACTGAGGATGTACAATTTTAATACCATTCACCATATTACTCTGGATGGTTTATGATTATGTTTATTGATTGGGAAAATTATTAACATTCCATATGATAGTTAAAATATGAATGTTTATGTTGAATATGTTTCATCAATTTTATATAAGGAATGTATTGGTCTTATTAAGTGATGAGAAAGGCCCGTTATATCCCCTCAATGCATCAGTAGGTCTCATGAGACAAACTAGTTTGGGTATTGGCTGAGGTCATACCCATTTAGGTATGGTGTCTTGGATGAATCCTTGAAGGTATGTTTATGATCTCTAAAATTCTTCATTACCTTATTATGAGACTAGTTATTGATATTCCATGGGATTGTTTGATTAGTTAGAATATCAATGGTTAAGTTTCATGCTCATGTGATTTTTATATGGAGTTAATTGATATTCATTTATTCCTTCTATATTATTCTTAAGTTATTGATTAAATGTAACATGTTTTAGTTATTTACCTTTCCATATTGATTATGAATTATTTATTCATAGCTTTCATTATATTGTTACACTTACTGAGCATCTTATCTCACCCCTTTTTATGTTTTTTCCAAGATACCAAAAAGTGTTTTATAACCATCATGTTGAATTATTATAAGGGGAATAATAGTGTTCTCAAAGAATATAATCTGTGTATTTTTAAGTTTGAAATGTAATGTGAATTTTATGTATGTATCTAGTTTACCAAGACAAAAAAACTGTTTAGTCCTTTGGGATGTTATTCCCTATATCTAGTGACAATTTAATAATGTAACTACTGAATTTGAGCTACTGGGGTTAGAGTCTTTACATGATTCCCCATACGCAAGATGTTTTCGACTATCAGTGAGGGTCTAAGTACATTAGCAGGAGACTATACCCTCAATATCATGTCATATGAAAAATAATAATATAAAAAAATATAAATAAATAAATAGAGTAAACATACAGAAAACTAAATAACTATAATTTTAGATGACACACATGTCATATAATAATAAATAAACATACAAGCTCCCAAAGTGTCATGCTAAACCAAGAGTATATCAAGTGAGTGAAATAATATGAAAAATAAATGGCCAAAGTATGTACCAACATCACCTCTATCATCAAGAATCCATCTCCTCAACTCCCCATCATAGGGCCCCTTTCCATCACTAGATCCCTTTCCATGAAGTCTGTATGTGTACCAAGATTCTCATTCAGGGTGTGAGTAATACACTCAATAGGAAATCACCAATTCATCCTTAACATAAGTGAATGAAATATATATTAGTGTATGACATGACATAGGTAGTTTATTAAATAAAAATTTAGTCATATATGTACCTAGTCATTGTGCACTAACCAAGATAACAAAAACCCCAAACCCACCTGATTGAACTCATTACTGGTATGGATGTTTGGGTAAGTCAAACCAAGTACCGACTTTAAGGAAACAGTACACACCCTACCTTGATTATGGTAATTATCAATGAAACTACACACCCCACCCTGATTTTTTTTGTTACTAGGAACTATGGGCACCCCATATTTTCAGTGGTTGTTATCCTCAAATGATGGTAAGTCCCACCCATCATGTTTGACCAAATTGGAAACCTCAAAAATCCACTATATATAATTATACTACATTGGAAAATGACATTGTATTATCATACCAAGCATAGTATAATCCCACATCAACAAGCATACCTTTGATCTGACCCATACCACCAAACAATCCATAGTGTGTAGCCCCATCATGTCATCACGCATCTCCTCCAAGGTGAAATCTATCCAAGGTTGAAAAACTTGGTCATCCTGATACCAGAAGCATGGTTCCATAGGCTATGAAACAAAAAAATAAATACATTTATTAATAGGGAGCAATAAGGTATATCAAGAAAAAATCTTAAGATGCTACACATAATCAAATGGCCAAAGTTAACAAGGTCCCAAGGCCACTCACACACCCACATGAAAATATGTAACAAGCATGGGTTATGAAGAATAAACATACGAGTCATGGAAACATCATACATAAGGCCCAAAATGGTTAGTAACTTTCTACCTCAAGGTTATTTATGTTAATGTAAAGGTTTGTTAAGAAATCATCACACAAACCACATACAAATATTAGTCGGTGAAAACTACTTTCCAAAGAATCCTATAACTGATTATAAATATTATATTTCCAAATGAAGTAAAAACACCACAAGTGATAATAATTACTCTCTTTTATATAATTTTAATGTTATTTCTTAAATCAATATAACATTTTAACATATTTTTTCTAAAATAGAAATTACAATTCCACATGTGAGGATAACCCCCCTATTTAGACTAATCTGAGATAAAAAGGAATAATAATAATAATTATTTTCCATAATTTTAAGTTATTATCATTTTAAGAACTATTTATCATTTTTACCAAAATATTTAAAAATATGAATTCAAAAAATGAATTATGAAAACGTTTTATAAAAAAATTACCTGGGTTTTACCCTTTAGAAATGAAGCACATAAGAATATTGGATAACAAGAGAATATATCATTCATAGAAACTATAAGAAGTGTTCATATTAATCAAATAAGGATTCACCAATATTGAACAAGGTAATACCTAAACTACATGGAATTGAGAGAATTAATAAAAACCAAAGGTAGTAAGAGTTAAGACATTTATGAGAAGGATATCGTACACTATTTCACAACATTAAAAACCAAAAATTAAATCCATCATTTAATTTGTATTTTAATAATTTCTTAAATTCCCCCATAATATGTTTCATGACCTTAAATGAGTAAAAGAATTTATTCCCACAATTTTTTGATTTTAAAAGAATCAAAAAAATGTTAGAGGTTTTGAATATGGAATAAAGAAATTAAAAAATTGGAAAAATACTACCCTTATGCACAAAAGGTCATTGTGTAAGGGTAATAATGTTTTACCCTTACATAGGCCACAACCACATATATACCCTTATACATCATTTTAAACTCAATATATACCATTATGGATCAAGATAAACCATCAAATGAACCTTATGTGAATCCCTTCTTACCATTATATAGGTAGAAGAAACCTCAAATTACACTTATTCAACTCCAAAGTTACCATTACACAACATATAAGAATGCCATCATACCATTATGCAATGCCTTGGATACCTTTACATAGTCTTGAAATCCAGGTAATTATCCTTATGAAACCCTTATAAATAGGGTGTTACCCTTAAACATGTAGATTACTACCCTTATACAATACATGAACAACTCACTTACCCTTTAAAAACTCATAGAATTTCAGATTAACCTTTATGTTGCTCATGAAATTTTGAGATTACCCTTTTGTAGCATCCTTAAAAATATCCATACCCTTACATATCCATTGTAAATTTAGGTTTACCTTCATAAAAGACCATAAAACCATAATTAAGGCTGAATTTAATTGAAAAAAATATTTTAACATAAAATAATTATATATTATATCGAAAAGAGTGTTTAAGAACAATTAAAAAATGGAGAATACTACATTGAAGGAGCCATGACATAATGTTAATCCATATTCCATTTTGGTTTCATCATCTCACCAAGAATCACAATGATTTAAATATTTACCATAATATAGTTTATCCTTATGGTGGATCTGACCACAATGTAGTAATCAAGTAAACATGTTGTGGGGATGTTGAAAAAACTTTGGTTTTACATGAAAAACACTATGGTTTTTGAATAAATTACAACATGGTATTATAAATTTTATAAGACCACTATCATTTACAAAATTATTTATTTTAATGTTTATAAAAAATTAATAATTAGGACATATTTTACAAGAAAACTGCTATAATTTTGAAAATTATCATTTTCCATATTTTTTTTTCATTCAATGAAATAATCCAAGCAATATGAAAGAGTCTCTATCACCATTGAAGGTTTTTAGAGGGAATAATACTTTTACAAATACAACAAAAATAATCAACCATAACATAAAAATTCACAAGATTATTCCATTCATATTTTATAAAATAAATAAATTAAGAACAATGTAATATTGATCTAGATTTGTAAAAGATCATCCATATGATCTTGATAGCCATCACTAAGAAGCCTCCAATGAATTCCTTCTTCTTAGGGTGTTCACGAGCTATGAGAATATTATAATTCATGGAAATGATTCCCTATTTCTCATGGTTTTATAGAACCTTGGGTAAAAAATATATAGGTTGATATATAGATACATAGAGAGATACATTTATCTTGAGGGTTTACTGTAATATTTAGATGGTTTGGAATATCACACTAAGAAAAAACTATGATCCTAATTACATAAGCTATCCAAGGAAACTCTAAGGAAACCAAATGATCAACTATTTAAAGATAAAGGTTTCATATACATTTCACAAGTTAAAACTCCTTTCAACTTATATCTCATCATTTTCATTAATAAATGAACAAATTTTTTATCCAATCAAACTCATAAAATAATTATCCCATGATGATCAAACCAAGTATGATAGCCTAGGATATGAGAGAGAGAGAGACTGGTTGCATCATTAATTATTTCATAATATATATACATTAATGCATAACACCAAAACATTGTGATATTCAAAATATCATAGTCTAATATAACATAGGCTAGTACTTGTTCTAAACCACTATTTCAAGGTCTGGATCACCTCATCTTGTTGTAAAACCACACATTATTTTTATAACTTTAGTGCAAATTTCTATCATGTGTAGTTCCCAAACCATGAAACAAAACAATATTACACTTATAATAACTCCCAACCTATATATAATAATGATATTATGATTGTAATAACTTTTAACTCATATAAATGGACTATATCTTAGTTTTTATAATGTATAAAATGTAACCAAGAACCACATATTAGTTAGAATAATCCCTAAAATATATAAAAAAATCATGTCATGGATAGAAAAAATTACTAATCATGAACAAAATAATATTACGATTGGCATAAATTACAGTCTATAGACTCTATGATTCAACACTATCTGAATGAATGTCCACCTCAAGCAAACCCATATCTCCGTATCACAGGTGAGTGAAATTTTCTAACCTAGATTTTTTGTAACTATAATGAAGGTGGATGACCAAATCCATATTAATTATTTTCATACCTATAAAACGTGGGAGACAGGTATTATCTTATAAATTATACAATAACAAAATGATCACATTATTTTTACCCTTAGGTCCATCAGCCCCCACTTGAATGTGAATGTCTAGAATGATCACTGTCACATGAAAATATACCCCTTAGTATGTCAATTTTATAAAACATATTAAACTATAGTTAGTTTACACAATCCAATCCTTTATATGTTACAATTCACCCTTCACATAGTGATTTAACCTAGAATCCCACTACCAAGTCCCCATATACACTTACCCTAGGGTAAAACGGTCCCTAATAATCAATTATATACACTTTTTGTAGACTTTAAATGGTTAATTTCATCACTAAATATATTTATAACAAGGAAACTCAAGTCATTACATAATGGTGGAGACTTATTAATGTTACTCATGCTAAAATAACCCATGTTCAATCCCTAAATAGGAGTTCAGAGAAATTAATAGTCGAATAAAATTCATGTGGGATCATTGTTATAACCCTACTATGTCATGAATGGCCCCCCATTATAATAGAACATATATGTAATCATCTCATAATTACACGAATTAAAGAAAATATTTCTTTAAAATACATTCCCATGATCTTTTAGTTTTAGAGTTTCATAGAATTGTGAAAAAACATCAACTAAGAAAACCAATGTATTTTTCGTCTAATGGTTATTTTAACAATATATAAGAAACTTCTAAATCCATAATAAGTATTAAAAATATCCCATAAATTCTCCACACATCATACTCTTATAGACACATCATAAGTATTTATTTTTATTATAACCTAAGGAAATGGAAACATAAGAAAGTGGTGAGATCAGATGCTTAATAAGTGTAAACATAAATGATAAAAATCAAAGATCATAAGTGAGAATAAGATGAACATACGGGTATAATCAAGACACATAATAAATTCAATCCCAATGAAATGTATTCAAAAATTAATGGCATAAGGTAAGGAATAATATAATAAATGAATCAATATAGTATAGAAACAAGAGTCAATGAACATGATCCATGAGAGTATAACATAGTTTTAATAATAACCATAAAAATATAGAGAAATCATAAGAATAGAAAAAAATGTGAATAAATACAAGTATTTACACCCATTTATGTTGTTAACAAATCCAAGTATGTCCACACATTATTATCTCAGTAGATATAAATCCTTAATAAATTCATTGGAGGGTGATATAGGTCCCCACCCATCATAATCCATACATATGTGTACCACATGAAATCAATCATCATCATATCATAAAGAAAAAAAGTAAAGAAAATGGTTTTCATATCCCATTCAAATATAATCATATAAGGAATATAGTCATAATTTCATCAATAAACATGAAAAACCCATATAATATAAATGGGTATCCAATGATACTAAATAACTTTCTAGTTTGATACCATTCAATAAAGTCTATGGAATTTACATCATATGGATAAAGGGTATATAATTCAGTAAATAATTTCCCAGTCAATCAATATATGGGATCTAGGTAAATTCACTTCAATCAAATGAAATACATGTTATGTGTTCACAGAGGAAAGGCATTGGAAGAAAACTGATATTTAAACATATTTGATGATTAAGAAAGACAAATTAAGTGATGGATCATTTCTCCAATAGAGAAAAACATTACATAAGCTCTCTATATAAGGTAATAGGATGGTATTATTTAATCAATATCCTTGATTAATAATAAGATATGTCAATTTATGATGACTTCAAGGAAATATTTTTTTAATATTTTTAGAAAAATAACTTTGGAAATTAGAAATAACCTTGATATTTTGAAATAATTTAAAAAGAAATATTTTATAAAACTAGGATAAAAATAATTTATTTTATAAAAAATGAAAAATAGATTGAATTTTTATATAAAATGACAATGTAAAAAAATATACATTCACATGGAGATGTTAAAAGAGATTCATTTTTTTAAAAAAGACCCGTATAAATTATGTTAAAACGGTTTTATTTTAAATTTTTTTTAATGAAGATAAAGTTAGCTGAAAATGAAATATTTAAAAATTAAAAATAAATATTATAATATCCAAAAAATATGGATTCAAAAATAAAATATGAGTGAAAAATAGTTTCCCTTTTTATTGTATTAAAAATGCTATTGTTGAAAGCAAAATTACTTAAAATGATTATAGAACTTCCAATTTAAAACAAGATAAGAAAGAAAATAATCTCACCAAGGATAACCATGTGATAATAAAATGATTGTAATATTTGAATTAAATACTATAAATTTTTTTGAGATGATTTATTATATTTTAGAGATCTTGATTTTAAAGTGAGGTTGAGAAAAGAAACCTTACAACTTGAGTACCATTTAAATAAAAACCCTTGAAGGATATAGAACTTAAAATTGAAATTCAAATACCATGAATAAATGATAATTAATGATATAATATAAAAAACTAGTAATTTATAAACCATATAAAATTAAATTGGTGTATAACAAGAAGCATGTATTAAGAAAAAGGAATTGAGGTGAAGAAACCCTTATGAGTGACATAATGATTGAGGTAAAAATAATTTGAAAAAGTGGATATAAGGAAGAACTGTAAAAGACCAAAAAATAATTAATAAATGAATTATAAATTATTTTTTATGTATAATAAATCAAACTAATAACAATAGTGTTCAATAGTAAATCTTGTAACTCAATGAAAGGAAATTGAGTTAGCAAAAACCATTACGACTTTGGTATCATGTGAATTGAAACCCCATGAAAGGGGGAAGATTAAATTGAACATTATGTACAATGAATAATAATTTCATCATGAAATTAAATTTAAAAGTTTCAAATATACATCATACAAATTAAAACTAGGTGTATAACATAAAGATGTCTTAAGGAATTGAAATTTTAGACAAATAACACTTTCCTTAATTTTTTTCCTTCCCTTAAAGTGATTGAATCTACTATATATAAAAGGAAATATATTAACCAATAATTTAATAATATTATTTATATATATAACCTTTTATAAACCTCATTTATAATTATTCTCTATATTTATATTAGTTAGTTAGAATCATTTTTTAATATTGGGTGTGAGTAAGCACAAGAGCCTCAGCCCAGTTGGTGAGGACTTGCTAGGTTCATCCAAGAGACCCTAGATCAAATCCGGGTGGAGGCATATTTCTAGGTTACTGTAGCAGTACTGTAGCAGGCACTGTTCGGTACTGTAGCAGCTAGAACTATTCATCCATCTAGGCCTCTGGGCCACCGGTTTGGTCCTCGGGTCCTGCAAGGCTTTTGGGCCACCCAAGGCCTTCGGTCCAGTTGATTGTCAAGGCCTTTGGGCCACCTTAAAGACTTAGGGCCACCCCAAGGCCTTAGAGCCACATGAATGCAGGCCCCAGACACACTACAAAAAAGGAGCAGCCCTAGAAGAGGATTCAGAGCAGGTGCACTCACCAGAGAAGAGATAAATGGATTGTCAGAATGAGAGGGTATGGCTATGCCATCGGTACCTGCCTGTGCTTGCATGGGAAGCCTAGCTAGATGGTCATGTAAAGGTGGAGAGCTACTATCAATATGAAGATGCTGGGGAGGGGTAGTTCCTTATAGATAGTTTGGTTGAATTCCCTAAGACCTTCGGGTCATGTAATCTACTAAGCCTACGGGCCATGTAATCTCTGAGCCTACGGGCCTTGTAAGGGTTCCCCCTCATCTCTTGAAAGGGGGGTTATCAAAAATCAATAAAAATTAAGGTCTTCGGGCCATTCAGGCAGGTGTGAGTAATATTGATCATTTGAACTAGTTTTATAATTGTTGTGGTTTTATTCATTCTTATCCAGAATTTCATCATTACCAAATCCAAAAGGTACTAGGATTTATGATTTATAATTATTTATAATGTTATAATTTAATTCTATGGGATACTTGGTTATGATCCTTAATGTTTAAATCAATGATGAGCATGTTTCAGTGATTCCTAATGAACAAACATTGGTATCTTAATCAATGATTTTAATATTAATATTACAATTAAAAAAATAATAATAAGGTAATTATTTAAATCTTATATTATTAATAATTAATTTATCATCTTTATCCATATTTTTATTTTATTTCATTGTTCTAGTAGGTTGTTAGACCGACCAAAACTTGAACATACTTTAATTAATGTATGAGTATGGTTATAAAAGTGGTTTATTTTTGAATAATATCATAATTATAAAAGAATAATGATATTATTTAGATATTTTTAAAATATTGAATCATATTTTAAGATATTTTTATAAATAATAAAGTAACTATATGAAAAATATGATACGTTACTTCGTGAATGTGGTAATCAACATATACACACAGTTAACATTTATATTTCTCAATGAATGAGAGAGACTGAAGGTGGAATGAAATTTATCTGTTAATAATAATAATTATATAATATTTTTCTCATTTATTCATAAACTTAATCCTTATAACTAGTTAATAGAGGTTGTGGTGAATAATGGAGGAAGTCACTTCATGGAGGCGGTAGTCCGCATAAACGTATGAATGATAATTCCATTTTTCTTAATGGAAAAGTTGAAAGGTGGTTAATGAATATTACATTATATTAGTAAAATTAAATTTAAAAATAATACAAATTTCATTATATAGGAATGATAAAATTACATTTGGAAAAGTAATATAGAAACAAAAATAAACTGAGGAAAGATTCATACTCATGTTGAGAACTTGAGTATTGCCTTAGAGGACTCCTTGGAAATGGAGGACTTAGGCTGAAATATTGTGACCAGAAGATAATCTAAATAGAGAGTGGTTATATGGGAAGTAAAAGTGGTTGTGTTTGAAGTGGAAATATAAATTTCTACTAGTCATGAAGTGGTAGTGAGAGACCACTTTTATAATTAGTGAGAATATAATTATTATGCATATTTTATCTTAATATAAATAAAGAACCTATTTAACATGTGAAGAAGACTAAAAAATTATAAATAATATATTGTATATAATTTTTGATTTATCCAAAACTCAAAAAATCAATTATAATGTTTTTAACATGTTAGGACTTTTACCCACACGGTTTACCCATTTTACCCTTTTAGATTTTATTGTGGTAACTAGTTTTTTCTTAAGTAATTTATTTTTATGCCTAAAAATAAAATGGAACTTATTAAATAATATAGAACTTATAATTAATAAATTTATTATAAATTTTATTATATTCAATTTCTAAAAGTGGTAAAAATTAATTTTAAAATAATAAATGTATAATTTATTAAAAACAATTTTATAGAATAGTGAAACATAGGTTTTAAAATATCAAACATTGGTTTTTAAAATAAAATAAATACTTTTAAATTAAAAATAAATCTTATAAAATACATATATTTTAAATAAAATGGTTTCATAAATTTTCAATTCATTCTTATATATAAATAATATCATAAAATCTAGTGTATTTTATAGCGACCCAACCTTTTCTTACATTACTATTACATAATTTTAAAGATAAAAAACATAATAGTATTACACATAGAGTATACAAAGGTTTAGTGTCTTAGGAAAACTAGGACCATACATAACAATTACAACATCAAGCATAAACAATTATTTAATTCCTTCATCTCTAGCTTGTCATTAGCACTTGAAGTCTCCTTAGTAGATGTAACCACCTAAGGATATATATAGAAATGGGTGAGATAAAATCTCAGTAAGAGGATATATAAAAACAATACAACAATGGGTGAGAATAACCATAAAATAGGTAAAGGATCTAGAACATGAGAGGAAGCGTTAATAAGAGACTTGTAATATG
Organism: Viscum album; assembly: GCA_963277665.1. Taxonomy (NCBI): domain Eukaryota; kingdom Viridiplantae; phylum Streptophyta; class Magnoliopsida; order Santalales; family Viscaceae; genus Viscum; species Viscum album. The sequence continues at coordinate 1,465,429,311 of OY728140.1, read as the reverse complement.
GTAATGTATAAAAATGAAACATCATGTCTTAGTGGTTAACTACCATATATACTTGCGAACAAATATAACATCTTGTTCACACATCATTTTACATTAACTATTGAGATTCATCTCTTTACCCAATGCATTGGAGCACTATATAATTCCAGGCGCACCCGTCACATTGAAACATTCTTATTGCACTATATAATTTCATACGCACCTGTCATATCATAACATTATTATTTATCATGCATGACACAATGAAAATATATAAAAAATGAACATAACTAACCCATGAAAATGAATGGGTTTAATCTTATAATAACACATTCATAAATATTGGGTTCCCAAAATTTAGTGGGAATAGAATACTTGATACTATAGCCATCAACCTTGAGTGAGAAGTAAAAAGTGTGTTTTTGAAAGAAGAGTTCATTTGGAAAATGTTTGTTTAACATAAACTTTAGTATAAAACATTTATATCCCCAAAAAGGTAATATAATTATGAAAAAATTATTTTTAATGAGTTACCATTCCAAATGTGGAGTGAAAGGGGGAGAACCCGAAGAAAGAAATTAGGTTCGAGATTTTACCCTTACCTTGTATCTGAATGCTTCCTTTTATTTAATGTCCTGTATAACCATATTTCATTCACTAATTAAAAATTCCAAAATATTCTGTACATGAATATGGTTCATTATGGTTTTAATAAGTTATTTTATGTTCTTTTAGATGAGTTATAGAGTTTAAAAACATTGTTCAGGAATGTTCGTTTTTTTGGTTTTCTTGAGTGGTTCACTCGAATTCATAAATTGATGTTCGGGTAGAACATGGGTAAACACACGGAACTGATATTGCATGTTATTAATTATATTCCAGAAGTTTAAATGATATTATAATTTATTATATTATATATGATGTGGATGATTCATTAGATAAGAATTAAATGATGATTGTTTGAGTTAATTTGGGCGGTTTTTCCACCACAACAAACTTGTTTTGATTAATTATTTAGTAATATGTACATAATTTAGTTCTAGAAATTTAAATATAAAATAATACATATAAAATATTATTATTTAACCATAAAAATGGTTTCATGACCAGATCTAAAAGTAGAAATGGAAAAAGAAAACATGTCTTTCTTGAAGGTTATAGATTAACACCTCTCGAACAACGTTTTATTTTGTAAAATAAAATGAACCAGGAAAGGGGTTTGGATGGTATAATATCCCATTAGTATCACAAAATTCCATTATATATATGATACTATAGTTACCATACCTTGTTGATGAATATATGTGGGGAGAGAATAAGAAAAGATCTTGTAATTGAAAGGAAATTGAAGGAAAGAGGAAGGGAAATTACCTCTTGAATCCTCCTCTTGAGATCCTCCTTATGGGACCTAGGCTTGATCTTTTTATGAGACCAGAAGATCTTAGACATGGGGAAGGGTCTAGGGATGATTCTATGGAAGATTTTAGATAAGGCTTGATAGGTGTGAGGAAATGAGGGTGTGAAAGGTGGTATTTATAGTGGAGGGGAGAGGGGATTTCTCAATATAAAATTCATTAATTTTTAATTTCCTCAGAAGACATGGAATAGTGAGCCTTCCATGACCAAGAATAGTAATTATATCAAGTGAACCTGAACCAACTAATCTTACATCATTATAACATGATTCATGAATCTATAATTAGATTATTTAGCTTATTTTGTAAATTACGGTATTTCACTATTCAAAAAGAATTCATGTATTTCAGAAAAATACCAAAAATTCACCCTAACCATTTTTAAATGTGTTTAATCCAAAAATGGATTAATTTTTTCAAAATTAATTTTCTAAATATTATTATTTTAATATTTAATTTAAACCATAATTTATTATCAAAAACGAGTTTTAAAACATTCATTTACTTATTCAAAAATATAGGTATATCATACTTTAAACATTAATATTATTTATATATTATCATAGGCAATGTTACTATTCATTAGGGTATATCACTATTCATATGGATGTGTTACTATTTTTAAGGGTATGATACTATTCACAAAAAATTAAGTTTTTCTTTTTGGACTCCAAATAACTTACAGATTGATACCGTGTACGTAAGATTTTCAAAATTCCAAACACAGAAGTGACACACTTATGATTAAAGGACACATAGAACTTAGTTGTTCATTATGTTGTGTTTTCATGTGATTTTATGATATATTTTATAATAAGGGAATTCCATTAAAAAACATTGGGTCGTTACATTCTTCCCCCTTATGAAACTTCAACCTTGAAATTTCAGTTTACACAAATAGGTGAGGGTACTTCTCTTTCATCACCTCTTCTGATTCCCAAGTAGCTTCTTCAAACATTTGGTTCCCCTACAACGCATTGACAGGATGGGTTTTCTTGTTGCGTATAACCTTATCTCTCCGGTCTAGAATCTCTACTAGATGCTCCTCATAGGAGAGATCATCTTCTAGCTATACCACCTCTAAGATTAGTACATGTGCGGCATATGGTATGTACTTCCTCGAGAGTGATACATGAAACACATCATGAACTTGAGCCATATTTATTGGAAGTGAAAGCACATAGGCCACGACTCCTATGAGGTCAAGGATCTCAAATGGGCCAATGTACCTTAGGCATAACTTCCCCTTATTTCTAAATCACATGACTCTATTCCATGTAAATATTCAAAGGAATAATTTATCCACAATGTTGAACTCCAAGTCTCTTTAATAGTTGTCAACATAGCTCTTTTATAGACTCTAAGTAGCTTTGATGTGTTTCTGGATGACTTGAACCTTCTTCGTCATCTCTTGCATATGATCAGATCCAAGTAGCTTTCTTTCTCTAACATCTTCCCAACAGGTTGGAGTTTTACATTGCCTTCCATACAATTCTTCATAAGGATCCATCTGAATACTTGATTGGAATCTATTGTTGTATGAGAATTCAACCAATTAGATATGCTGATCCCACCCACCTTTTAATTCTAGAGAGAAGTATCTTAGCATATCTTCAAGCATCTGAATAGTCCTTTCACATTTTCCATTAGTTTGGGGGTGATAGGATGTGATGAAATTTAATTCAGTACTCAAAGCATATTGAAGGCTCCTCAAGAATTTATATTTGAACCTTGGATAAATATTAAAGACAACTGAGAGTAGAACACCATGAAGTCTCACCACTTCCTTCACATATATCCTTACCAGTTGTTCAAGCGAGAAATATTCCCAAATAGCGATAAAATAGGCAATCTTGGTTAGTCAGTCAGCCACAACCCATATTGCATCATTTCCCTTCGATGTCTTCGAGAGACCCATGAAAAATTCCATAGCAACATTCTCCCATTTTCACATGGGTATAGGCAATGGTTTCATCATCCCTTTGGACTTTTGTCGCTTTGCTTTAACATGCTAACATACCAAGCACCTTGAGATATATTCTACAATCTCTTTATTCATGTTATCCCACTAGAAGTGTTCTCGAAGATCATGGTACATCTTGGTACTCCAAGGATGGATATAAAATATTGAGCTATGTGCATTGTCCAATAAATCCTTCTTTATCCTGGGTGATGAAGGCACACAAAGCTGTGTTCCAAACTAAATCACACCACCATCATTGATATGGAACTCTTGCAGATTCCCTTCATTTACTACATTCACTCTCTTTTATAACTCCACACCATCCCTTTGTGCTTCCTTAATCTTCTCTTGGATGGATGGTTACAAAATAATTTGGGAAAGGTGGGATGTATCCCCTACCCTTCTGATTTCTAAATCCATCCTTTGAAAATCTAAGAAGATATGGTCTTTCTCAATCCATAACATGGATAAAGTACCAAGTTCTTTTCGACTTAGAGCATCATCTACCTTGTTCTCCTTTCCAGGATGATAGTGAATATAGTAATCATAATCCTTGATTTGATCTAACCATATTCTTTGATGCATGTTGACATCCTTTTGTTTGAATATATACTTTACGCTCTTGTGGTTGGTGTATATGTCACACTTCTCTCCATAAAAATAGTGTCGCCAGATTTTCAAGGAAAAAATCACGGCTGCCAGCTCTAGATCATGCGTTATGTAGTTCTGCTCATGGATTTTCAACTCCCGTGAGGCATAGGCTATCACATTATCATTTTCACGAGTACACAACCCAAACCTTTCTTTGAAGCATCACTATATATCACAAAACTTTCTACACTTTTTGGTAGTGTGTGTACAGGTTTAGTGATCAACCTTCTATTTAGCTCCTTGAAGCTTCCCTCACATTCTTCCATCCAAACATACATTACCCCTTTCTTTGTCAACTTAGTTAGCGGGCTTGACAATTGTGAGAAATTTCTCACAAAACGTCAGTAGTACCCAGATAATCCAACAAAACTATGGGTTTTTGTGAAACTAGAGGGCCTGGGTCATTCCTCAATCGCCATTTATTTTCAAGGGTCTATAGAAATTCCCTCACTTGTGATGACATGTCCTAAGAATGTGACTTTCTTCATCAAAAAGTCACACTTTCTGAACTTGGCGTATAACTTCTCCTTTCTCAATGTCTCCAACAGAAGTCTTAGATGCTCTTCATGTTCCTCCTTTCTCTTGGAGTAGATGAGAATATCATCAATAAACATTACCAAAATTTTTTCGAGGTGATATATAAAGACTCCATTCATCAAATAAACAAAGATTTTAGGGGAATTAGTTAGTCCGAAGGGAATCACCAAAAAATCCTAGTACCCATACCTTGTATGGAAGGAAGCCTTTCGAATATCTTCCTTATTCACCTTTAACTGATGATATTCAGAACGAATATCCACCTTTGATAAATATTGAGCTCCTCTTAACCGATCGAACACTTCATCAATACTTGGAAGAGACTACTTGTTATTTATGGTGATCTTGTTGAGTTCCCAAAAATCAATACAGAGCCTTATTGTTCCATCCTTATTCTTCACAAAGAGCACTGGTGCACCCCAAGGTGATTCACTAGGGAATATGAAACCTTTGTCTAGATGCTCATGCAATTGCTTCTTTAACTCATCTAGTTCGATAAGACCCTTCCTATAGGGACACTTTGAGATAGGATTAGCTTGAGTATGAGTTCTATTGAGAACTCTACCTCACGATCCGGGGAAATTCTGGGTAACTCTTTGGGAAATACATAAACAAATTCACTCACGATGGGAATTCCCGAAAGATTGGTGCTATCCTTTGACTCAACCATTTGTGTACGGTATTCTTATTCATAGGGATCAACACCCACACCATTGAAGGATTTTTCAAAGGATATTCGTGATCTTTTGTTAATTTGTACAGGAGCATGGGATGGTTCAAATATGAAAAGATATTTACTTTTCTTGACAGTTGATATTTTATCTATATAACGAAAGCCAATCAGTTCCCATTATATCATCGAGTTCCACCAAGGTAAGTATTATGATATTTTCTGCAAGAATCTTCCAGCATACGCCAATAGGAGAAGAGTAAAACACTTGGGTTGCAATTATTTCACCACTTGGGTTTTTTACAGATATCTCCTCTTCAAGGTTTCGAGGCTTTGATTCTATAGTTCTAGTAAACTTTCAAAATATAAATGAATGTGTATAAATAGAATAAAATATGAATTTTACTATTCTTTATTGAATAGAAAGTGTACCTTGAACGACTTCATTATCTTGCTCCACTTCTATAGTAGTGATGGCATAATCCTTCTTTTGTTCCTTTGGCTATGGTGGCTGTTGATGCTGATTACCCTCGAGAACTTGAGGTTTAGTGCACTAGATTTCATAGTGCCCTAACTCTCTATAGTTGCATCATTGAAACATGGGTGGTTCTCTCCATTCTTCGGATACATTCTACTTCCTTTTCACGACTTTTCGACACTCTTGAGTATGGTGTCCTTCTTTCCCACACTTGAAGAACTTCCCCATCCCTTTGAGGTAGTTCCCATGGTGAAAATTACTACATATTTGGAATGTGGGTCTATTTATAGGCAAATAAGTGACCTTGGGGAAATGAGTTTGGTCGTGCAAGTGGGTTGCATGCCAACTTTGTGGGGCGTAAGTAGCTACGTGATGGATGGGTGGCGCCCAAGTATACTTGTGCACCACCAGTGATTTGTCAAGACTAGTGAGACACCTTGAGGACTCAACCAAAATTATTACTTCAATCAGCTCCAGCATGTTGGCACGCATGTATTTGTGTGCAGGTACCTTGGGCACCACTTTAGAGACCTAGACAAATAATTGCTTCATACCGTGGGTGTTGTTCCCTCGCACCCCTGGTTGGGATCAGTGTCAGGTTGCGGTCCTGGGCCTTCAGGCTGGTGCCTTCACTACTGTCACTAACCCCCATTAAAACGGCAGAGTTTCACCACAAACATTTCGGGCCCGGTTGAGGTCATTTTGAGTTACGACACATGGAAATACATCTTCAATTGTGGAGAGGTGAAAGAAACACATTTCACAGTGTCTACAAAATCCCCCCATTAGAATTTTATTAGTTCAAAATGAAAAGAATCTTGTTCTAAGGTAACATTTGGGCACTTTTACGCATTCCATCATCATTTGGTTATATTTGGAGCTGCGTCATGTTTGGAAGGACGCTCTAATTTTTTCTAAATCCATGGGGCCTAGCGAGTATAATATGATTTTTTCTAGGGTTATATGGACAACCCCACTAAATTATTATCTTTTTAGTTTTTATTTCTCAATATTACCTAAATCATATAAAAATGTATGTTTAGTGAGCTGGGGCTTGTCTTTTGTTCAGAGTGCCCGTTGTAGGTTCTCAATCTAGTGAGTACCATGTCTCTTGTTGTTGGCAGTTTAGAGACATGCATGTTGGACTATAAAGGGATAATATTTATAGTCGAACATCTTTGACAATAAATTTTGACATTAGATCCCAAAAAAGACTCAGTGACTAATAATTTCTTTAATACTATTTAAATATTTCCAAGGGGAATCTTGAGCCATTATTTTTATGGTCACAAAATTTAAAACTTGTACCAACATAATGAGAGGCTCTTCAAATAAAAAAATTATAATTATTTGACAGACCTGTTATAGGGGTTGTATAATGCTGGGCCAATTGTGGAATATGTTGCGTAGCCAAATAGTGAAATCTTTTGACTGATAAGCATGTTATGTAGGAAACTTATGCAAGGCCACCTAAGGACTTGTACTGCATATTCAAGAAAAAGAGCTCTTTAGGAATTTAACATTTTGATATTTAGGGAAAAATAATATTTGGGAGACTCAAGACCACAGTGGGTGGTTTTTCCTAGGAAAATAATTTTAAGAATTAAAGGGTTATTTTATACTGAAAAATGCCATGAATATGAATACCATTTCTATAAAAATTTGGTGTATGAAGAATGGTTAAAATTTATCAGAAAGGGAAATTCCTGTTGTCATATTTTTTAGTTTTAAGTCATGTATTGAGGACATTGCTGCCATGAAATTTTAAGTCTTGCAAGGACGACATTGGTATTATGCAGTTTTAAGTCATGTTGTGAGGACATTGGTACTCTGCAGTTTTAAGTCATGCAGTGAAGACACTGGTACTATTCAATTTTAAGTCGTGCAGTGAGGACATTATGTGGATTTAATTTAAGGTCTTTATCTTTGACCAAAGTTATTAGACTCTCCAAATTTTTTGATAATTTGTTTAGAAATATGCTACCATATCCAAGTATGGAATGGAAAATCATAAAATGTGATTTAAGAATTTTTGAATCTAAAGGATGATATGGGAAAAGGGCTAAAAGCATTATACGAAGTATTTTTTTTTCAAATAACGAAGTTAACATTATTTGAAAAACCCATTATGGGGGTTGTATTATGCAGGGCCAACTGGGGAATATGCTACATATCCAAATAGTGGCATCTTTTTACTGACAGAACTGTTATGCATGTAACTTATGCGAGACCACCTAAGGGAACATGCTGGATAGTTAGGAAAAAGATATCTAAAAAATCTGACATTCTACTTCTAAAAGCTGAAGAATGTTTATAGAGATTCAGATTTTATGAAGAACATAGTGTGGTTTATGGATAAAGGTATACTAATATGGAAAGGGTATTTCCAACCATGATTTCCAATGAATCAGAGGAATAGTACATCTACAATGGTGTGACCCAAACATAGGAGGTGTGGTGTCTGTAGTTTTAGGTCATACAACTAGGACCCGAAATGGAAACAATATGTGATATGGCCAAGTGGTTCTATGGATATTTCATATTTCATTGAACACAGGGAGAGAAAAATGTGTAAACCATAGTGTTGAAGACTTTTAGATAGAGAAAGATAATGGAAAAAATATACCAAAATGACTTTTTTATTACAGATTCTTGTATATTGATATAAATGTTTGAATGAGACAAAGACACTATAACCAAGAACGAGATTAATTTTATTTGAAAAACCTGTTAAGGGGGCTATATTATACAAGTCCAACTGGGGCATATGCTGCATAGCCAAATAGTGGCATCTTCTGACTGACAGGCCCATTATGTAGGAAACTTATGCAAGGCCACCTAAGGGCATGTGCTGCACAGTTAGGCAAAAGAGTTCTTAAATATTAGAAACTCGGTCACCAGAAACTGTAAGAAATATTATGAATATCTGAAAATATTTTGGATTTAGAGTGTAAAATATGGAAAGAGGTTTTTCTCAATGCACATGAGAAATATTTTAATCAATATTGGCCATGAGTTTGACATCCTTTACATAAATCTGACTCATATGTAAAATGGAGAATTTATTTGTTTCTTTTGAATTAATATTATGATGTGCAGTTTTAAGTCATGTATTGAGGACATTTTCATCCCCATAAGGAATTGAAACAACTTATTTATATAAAGAATCCTTTCACCCAATTACTAAGCCTACTTGATCTATGCTCATTTTGAGAAACAAGGAGTAATAAGGGTTTATTATATAATGAAAAGGTGACACAAGTGAAGAATGGGGGTGTTAAATTTTCATGCAGTTTTAATGTCATGCAGTAAGGAAGAAGATGAACCGATGTGAAAAATAAGGACATATTGTAATTAGACTAGGGATAAGACCCAAGTGTCACTATTTGTCATGCCAATGGAAAGAATCAAGTCATTCATAGTTCTTACAAAATTACCTATGCAGGTTTTATTCCAATACAAGGAATAAAGGGTTTTTCTATCACGTTTGGGCCCAGGATTGGAGATCTAGGCGTCTCTCTGTATCTCAAATAGATGATAATCAAGTCGTACATAGTTACTTAAAAAATCATTCCCCATGCCAATTGAGATTGACATGAAGAATGGTGCTTTGGACATGTTCTAAGAGAAAATTAGATCATAAGATGTAAAATGGTATAAGGATCAAATCATATATCTTAATGAAACACTCTGTATAGATCTGATTCATATACATGCGGAGAAAAGAAAATAAGAAGATTTTTTTATTTCGGTTGTGCCCAAAATTTGAAATTTAGGTGTCTCTATATATCTCATTGAAAATGAGAATCAATCCATACATAGTTCATGAAATAAGGTCTCTAAGAAGATCTAACTAAGACATAGGAAAGAGAGTGAATCATTTTCTACTAAGGAGTAGCGGTGATGCCGATGATGTTTGCTTATGGAAGCTTCTAACATCAAATACAGAAAAAATTTATTGTACAATTTAATGGAATGCAATGAGGACAAATTATGTCATGTAGTTTAACATCATGCGAAAAGGATGAAGATGCTACACATTTTAATGTCATTCAGTGTAATGTCTCGACCCAACTCACCACTAAACCAGTGACTAGATCGGTCACATCATAACCTCAAGCACGTCTCCCCATACGCCAGAGGCTGCCGACTAGAAGCGAGGGTCTAATGATAGTGATTGGGGAGACTATACCATCTTATCATATTTGCACAATGTCATATCAATGTAAGTAACAAACAATGGAAATAAATAGTGGAAGCAGTCTAATAAATGATAAAGTAGTGGAAGGTAAATTTTATAAATCTTGTACAAACAAATATCCAACATCAATTATATAGTAGATTCATGCATGATATGTTAATGATACATAAATGAAAAATAGTGAACAAAACATCATTTTGAACATTCCATTACAAAAAATTAAACAATGACTCCAAGCCCCGAGGGTAGTCTCCTCAAGTATCCCGAGCTTCTACTCGGTCCTTTGATCTTATCTTCCATGTAAATGAAAATGGCACAATCCTGCAAAAAAATAGAATCTACTCGGGTACCCCAGTGCAATGGCAGCCAGAGTAGGGTGTAAGATATAAATCTCAATAGGCCGGGACCACCGGTGTCTACCACAAATCCTGACATTCAATAAATAATTTAAACAGTGAAAGCATGCATAATTAAGGTAAGTAGTACAACGTAACTATATACCCAAGTACATACTTCAGCTCTCAGCTGGTGTCAAAACCTATATTATACATTAGTCATTCATACACAATAGTCATTACATAATCATTTTCATTTTTCAATTATTCAAACCTCATTAAACTACATAATTCTCATGATCCGGACTGAGCCCGACATTCCTTGTATAAGTCACTCACCATAGATTTATCTAAAAACCATCTAAATAATCAAAGTTAAGACCAAATCCAATCTTGTGCTTTGGCTTGGATAATGAATCATAAGATATTCAATTTAATCTTTCATATACTATATCTGAGCCCGTCCACTAAAAAATAGCGATTCGTTCCTGGGTCCATCCACTAATAGGGATTCACCCAATTCATTGACAAGTATGAACCCTTTCTCATATTCAATTCCCAAATCATAATGTCACAATAGTTTTCATTAACCAATTAATTTATTTCTTGTACAAAAAATTGGACCCACATTCCAATGTCAATTAATGGGTGTAGAACATCATGTATAGCACCCTTGTGAGTATTTGGAGCATCAATCCTTATCTCACAACCAATGGGTATTTGTAGTATCAGTCCCAGACCCATAAAAGAATATTTGCATGCATTATGGGTGTAGAACGCCATGTATAGCACCCTGTGTGTATTTGGAACTTCAGTCCTTGTCTCACAACCCGTTTATCAATCCTATGTATATATTTGTCATTAGTGTAGAACACCATGTCTAAAACCCCGTGAGTATGTGGAGCTTCAGTCCTTGTCTCACAATCTGTTTATCAACCATAAATATATATTTATCATTGGTGTGGAACAACATGTCAAATACCCCGAAACCATCAATTAATTAATTCATAAATTAATTAATTCAGCCCGTTAATTAATTCAACAACTAATTAACAACATAAATCACCCATCAAATAAGTCAGAAATTAATTAACCATTAAACATCTCAATAATAAATAATTAATTAACAATTAATTATTCTTAGAAATCTAACTAAATAATTAACTCAAAATTTAATTATCCAAATTCTTTAAAAAGTCTAAACCCATCCACTCAAACAATGATTCATCCAGGACATTAATAATTTACATTCATGTTATAATCCTTAAAACATGTTGTACAAAGCCTAGATATTTAGAAACCATCTCACACAACATATCATATTTTAAAAAAACTCCATCCAAGAAAGCTTAAGGCATGTAAAAAATAATACACATCAAAAGGTACCCTTGGCCTATAGTCATAAGAAACAATCAATTCACAATCTTAATTTAATACATGCAAATTAATTAATAGCTGTGCTTGGGAATAGGAATGTGTCAGTGCTTAGGTTAGTAGCCATGCTTGAAACAAATCACCTTATGCACGGGAAATGACCAAGTGGATAGGGATGGGAATTGATGATTTTAATATTAGAGGTTACAAATGATATGATTTCACCTTGAGTGACTGCTGTATTTTCCGCTGTTTATAGATTTTGATAATTTATAAAAATAATTGTCTTGGCCTGATATGGAAAGGAAGTTTTGTACATGTATCATCTTAGTCACTTTGAGATTCACATGTCATGCATATAACATGTCACGCAGTTTCATTAGTAGGATGCCTACTAATTTGGATTGTGTTCTTTGGGTGCAATGAATTGTTTTGATCTGCTTTAGCATGCTTCTCTAGATAGCATGTTTTAGTGATAGATTTAACATGCTTGAGTGATTATATGCCATACTTCCTTAGTTATTAGCATGTTTTGTTGTTGTTCCCTGCTTCTATGTTATGTCTTTTTGTTGTGTTACTTCTTATGATAACATGCTATTGATGTTATGATATATTAAAGGGATTCTAAAGTTAAAATGTTAAATGAATTTTGATTGTGATAAATGAGATCCAACTGCCAGCGATAAGGTGTATGGGCGCCTTATTGATTGATAGATGGCCACCCAGGTGACTAAACCATATAACCATAGTATGTTTTGAAAATGGTTATGAATGTAATACTGCTAAGATATGATTGTAACGAAACATTTTGGGGTTTCTTTTGAAGAACTCGGATTAAAAAAATGGGACTTTTATAGGTCTCCTTTTTGGTAAATGGAATTCAGATGCTAAATTTTCTATTTATATTTGAATAACACTGAATGTTATATGATAAAGAGGATGTTTGTGATAACATGCCTATTTTTTCTGTAGGGTGTTGTTTTGAAAACCAAGTGACTTGTAGTGTATATGTACTTGTGTGTATGTTGAAATTCATTCAAATTTTAAAAGGTTGAAATGAATTAATTTAAATTCCTAAAAAAAAGGTTTTTGAACCATGTAATTTTAGTTTTTTGTGACCAAGAGAGAGGGTAAAAATTTATGTTTTGTACAGGGATAACCCATGGTAGGTAGTATCCTTAGAATGTTCTAGGCCGTTAAAGTATGTTCGTCCCACTGCCTGGGAGGACTTCTTGGAACTCGAGTGGTATGGAACACTGATAAGTTTATGCTATAGATTTTATGATCAATGTTTGATGTGGTGATCATGGTTTGAAGAATGTCACATGCATGCGTTAATGTGTTCTAAAAACACGCGCTTGTGAGTGGATGATATTTTCTTGAGACGTCATGGAAAATCCTAAGGTGGTTACTGTCGCTTTGTTTTTGATAAACGTGTCTGTAGGTAATGCCAAGCTTTTAGAATAGAGTATTCAGGTAATAGATTGACTAATATTTTTAATGACCTTGGTAGGCCGGTTGTTTTAGTAGTGGTTCCCAATAGATTCTCAGGGACGATAATTTTTTAAGGTGGGTATATTTTAAAGTCCCATGTTTTTTTAACAGGTTTAAAATACGATGGTTTTCGAATTTTTTTTGGGTTTATCAATGGGCTGTTTTTTTAATCCGAGCTCCATAATTTTATTCCAATTGTTAGAACGCCTAAAGGTGTCGTTTTTGGACTTACATAATTTCTTGATAATTTTTTAGTGGCTGTTACAATGAGTCTTAGGAGTACAGGATCCGAAAAAGTCCACTTTAATGAATCTGCACAGGTAGTGCACGGTAGCGGTCCAACCCTTGCAGTTTAATATATTTAATAAATTATTTAATTTAATTATATAATATTATATGAGAGTTTGTGATTAATTAAAATAAATTTTTAATAATAATAATAATGAAGTTATTATTATGATTATTTTGGTTTTTTAATTAAATTAATGTTAAATAATCAATTAAATGACAATTGAAGAAATTAATGTGGATTATGGGTTTATCGATAAACCGTTTTAATTAAATGTAGATTTTATGAATTATTAAAGGAAAATTTATTATTAAATAGAGGAATATACTAATAATAATAATGTTATTATTATTTTTATGGTGTCATAAATTATTTTTATGCATTGATATTTTAAATGCATGTTAAAATAGTGTATCATTTATGAGAATTTAATGTGGATTTTGAGCTTCTCAAAGAAACATTTAATAAAATGAGAAGTTTTATATTTAATGAAGTGTTGTTATTAAATAGTGGTGTTGGGTTTATCAAAATTTTGAAAAATAATAATTATAATATTATTATTATTTTATTTTTATGAATGTAATAATAATTATTATTATGGGAATTAAATTAAAGGTCATGGGTTGGAGTTTTTATAATATTAATGATATTATAATAAATTGTGAGATTCATAATTAATTATGGAATGTTTATTAAGATAATAATGAATGAAGATGTTTTTTTAATTAAATGGGGTGTAACATTCATGTTAAATGATCTTATTTGGATGTTTAACGAGGTGTAATAGTTATGTGAAATTAATGAGGTGTTTGGGTTTCTCATAGAAACTGCTAATTAAATAAGAAGTTTCGTAATTAATAAAGAGGTGTTTTTATTTAATAAGAGGTGTTGGGTTTTATCTAAGTTTTAATGATAATAATAATAATAATAATGCAATTATTATTATTATGGTTTTATGAGTGGTTGTTATTATTATTATGAATAATAATATTGAATTTTTTTGGGGGTTTCATTTAATTAAATTAACGATCAATAAGAATTTAATTAATCGCTAAGAAGCATAGGTTTTTATTTAATTAATTTGTGTTGACATAATTAATTAAATAATGATGAGTTGGAGTTTTTAAATTTAATTAAATTGTGTTGAGAGAATTTAATTAAAAAAACATGAAGTGGGGAAATTATTTAACTAAATTTTGTGAATGAATTTAATTAAATAATGTGTAAATGATGAGTTTGGAATTATTGAAGAAGGAAAATTTTAAATGGTATAATTAAATAAGGAATAATTGTGGAGTTGGTTTTAATTTAATTAAACCATTTTAAATATAGATATCGGGTTGTGCACAGTTAGTCAAATGGTGCAGGTCAGCTGTTTGGTTACCCAGTTTTTAAAATGATTTATTTTTATTTTATTTTATATAAAATAAATATTTAATAATAATAATAAGGATATTATTATTATTATTGAATAAATTTTATTGGATGATTAATGGGGGTTTTCAGAATTAATTGTGAAACATTTATTTAAAGGATAGTTAAAGAAGTAACATTATATTAAATGAGAATAATAAATGTTATTATTATTATATTAATACTATTAGTTTATCTTGGGTGTAATTGATAATTTGGTGAGAGAACATTATGGTCTCACACCACCATATTTGAGGAACAACAAAAATGCACCAGGCCCCTCCTTTGATACACGCTACACCCCCCTTGTCAGCTCCTCTTCGCACGATCGAATCCTCTCGGTGTCTTCTCGAATCTTTTCCATCTCAGTGAGGTGAGTCCGTTTGCATTTGTTTTGTGATTCACATCAGCCATTTGGATCCTCCCTTGCCCTGTTTTCTCAGCTAAAATCCTAAGGTTTGGGTTTTATTAGGTTTTATTGGGTTTCCTTGTTTCTTCAGTTCCATGGATGTGCAAGGGATCCTCTAGACCCTTTGGTCCGTATTCCGACATCTGCTGACAAAGGCGAAGCATATGAGTTTGTTTTCATTTTTCTATAATGTTTTAGGTAAGTTTATTTAACTTTGGTATTGTTTCACATCATTCAATTAAGGGTTTGATAATTTATATGATTCCTCGGTACCTAGTTAAAGGCGCGTTGGTCCTTACTGTTTTGATTCTGAGTACCTATTTTAATTTTTTTGAATTTTATTTATATTGTTGCAGGGAACACGCATGAATACACACACACACACACACACACACACACACATATATATATATATATATATCTCTGTGTGTGTGTGTGTTTGAGTAAGATATGTATATATATATACATACAGACAGACAGACAGACAGACAAACACACACACACAAGGTGCGCGTGCGTGCGATTTCAGACCAATTGTAAAATGGTTGCCTCTAAGTATATTAAATCCCTTCGGATTAAAAATGGTGCCACCCTGAAGTAGGGTCCCAAATCCTTAACACTTTTTTAAGAACTGTAGCTTCTTTAAATAAATTGAGAATGTGAGTTTCCTTGATTATGATATGCCGATGCATGACATTTTAGATGTTATTAAATGATGCTACCCACATGAGATAAATGAGGATGTGAACATGTGTTGACTTTAAGCATGTTTTTATAATTTGGTTAAAGTGATATGATCAAATAGTTAAATGATTTGGATGTTCATAATGGGTAATAGGTTAATTAATTGTAGAATTAATTATCAAGTCATGAGTTAGAATAAAATTCTATTTTTTACTGATTATTGAGAATATTAAATATTTTACGTGTTTGGAATATAAATTGGAAAGTATAAATAATTAATTGATGGATTAATTATTATGTGTTAAATGGTAAATGGTTATTTAATTGATTATTTGTTAAATAGATTAGATTTAATTAATTAATTAATTTTCATACATTAAATTAAGATTGTGAATTGATTGTTTGTTATGAATTTTGACCAAGGGTAATGATCTTATTAATATTTTAATGACTTATTATATACTCCCTTTACTTAATTTATATGAAATGTGTATAATTTGTGTGAATTATTAATGTTTTAATACTAAGTATAATTGTTTAGCATATTAAGAAGTAGTCCAATTGAGCTAGTTTACTATTTTATTTATAAATCCCACCCTACTTATCCAAATTGCGTGGTTCCTATTTTTTAGGATTCCTAATTCAATATAAAACATTTTACTAGAAGGGATCATGGGCCAATTCTTCCATTTGAAGGCACATATAGACCACACAAGAGGGCATACAGAATCTGTGAAGAAACTGGTCCATCCATGAAGATTGAATTACTGGGCTGACTATAGAAGTAAAAATTCCTTCATTATCCTTAAATGTTTTGGATACAATGTAATTAGTATTTGATAAAAATTTCAAGTCCCAAATCCAAATAAAAGGGGCCCAAATAATTCATTTAAACTCATCCCACCATTCTGGCCAGGAATTAATGTCTGTACAGTATTCATGACACGTCTCCTGATCTAATTATCAAATCAAGCATAGATTTTGTAGTGTGAAAGAGGATATATAGGAGGCCGACATTGTTGAAGAAATAATTCAGATTTTAAGGCATCTTCCTATTCCAAAATCCATTCACATTTTGGCCATCGAAAAAGTATGGATTGAATTGGATAGTTTAACATTGTTTAATCAAACCGCCATAACATTCACTCCATAGGTCCAAATGACTCTAAATTTGAAGAGAAGTTGTAAAACATTACTATATAATACTTTTAAGAAGAATATATCTCAATATTAACCTTTCTATATGTCCAAATCATCGATCCAAATGGAAGAACAGATTGGGAATGCCAACAGTCCACTTCTTAGGGCTATAAATACATCCCCCTCCTATCCTTCAAAGGGGTTGGAATTTCCGAAGAGATGAGCACATATTGGCATGACCAAATCCTTTCCAAGGGAATTTTTGGACCTTTAATACTCAATTTTTCACTTGAGATACATTTCCTCCTCTCTTTGTTTTCATTTACTTTTGTGTTCTTCATTTTTGTAATCATGTAAGTCTGTTTCTTTGTAATTCCGTTTTAATGCAAGTTTTTTCTTAAATATCTCTTGTTCTCATCCAAATTATGTAGTTTAATATTAATGTTCTTAAAATATTTTAAATATAGTTTAATCCCCTTCCCTTATTTTTCTTTATCATTCAATCTAAAGTTTGTTTTTAATTCTCATCATCGTTCGTGTGTGTGTGTGTTCGACGCAAAAGTCTTTTCTTATCATTTTCTTTTTCTTATCTACTTAATTTATCATCATAATCATTATAACCAAATTAATAATCAATTAAATGGATGAGTAAATATCTTATTTTTGTGAGTTATAATTTAGGTATGTTAAGTGATTGAGAGATTTTTCTCAATGAATATTCTTCAAATTAACATTATGTATGTTGAACATAGCATGTCATGGATTAATGACTTGTTTTGTTTAATGTGTGGTTTCCATGGATTATTGGAACCATAAATACATTACCATAAACAATATCTAATTGATATTAGAAATCTATGTTACGTAAGGGCTTTGATTGAATCCTTAACACTTAGGAATTCCAGTCAACGTTATCTTGTGAAGTGGGTGTTAATTTAAATTCAATATAAAACAAAGCTTAAGGATATTAAAAGCATAACTCCCTAAAAATGAACTCACACCAATCTTTATAAATTTGTTAAATCAATCTTAATCAATCAATAATTTCATAAGCACTACAAAAAACCCCCGCCAATCAGAATACAATCAACTAAAAACAAATGACTATTAAAAAGTATCATTGCCGAGGATTCGACCTGAGTGCTGCTATACACATTAGCAGAGCACTAGAACCTTGAACAGTCGATAGGAGACAATCATCCACTCTTTTCAAATGGTTCCATTGCTGGGGATGGTTCTTTAAGTAGTCATTAGTTTCTGGTTATTGTAAAAAAATCAAAATAAAATCAAAATTAAAAAAATTAAATAAAACACAAAGAAAAACCCGCCTTCTCATAAAAATCATAAACGGAAAACACAAAGAAAAAAAATTATCTTCGTCTTTCTTCCAAATCTCTTAGAATGCCCCGTAGCCTCCCTAAAAATCCCTCAGATTTGTTTGACCCTAAAATTGATTAAACACATCGCCAACTTAGGAATACCATAAGAGATCATCAAATAATTTACGAACCATTCCTTTTCATACCAATTTAATTAGATATGGGCGATCCTAGGGAACAAACACTTAATGAACCTGATGCCCCTAATATGATTTTCTGACCTCTTGGTATTCAATATCTAAACATAGAGGCTGTCTTCTAACTCAAATCGAGTTTGATTAATCTTCTTCCTCATTTCCATGGGCTAGCCGGTGAGGATTTCCATCTTCACCTTAAAGAGTTCCATGTAGTGTGCTCTACCAGGAAGCCTCAAGGGGTTTTGGAGGAACAAATAAAACTCTAAGAATTCCCTTTCACCCTAGCTGACATTTCCAAGTCATGGCTTTACTACCTCCTTTCTGGTTCCATAAACATAAGGAATGACATGAAGTGACTATTTTTAGATAAATTCTTTCCTGCTTCTTGTACTACTTATATCTGAAAGGAAATAAGTGGTATTTGTCAATTCCCAGATGAATCCCTCCATGAGTATTGGGAGAGGTTCAGAAATCTTGTTGTAACTTTCCCACACCATCAAATCCCTTACCAACTCTTGATCCAATAATTCTATGAGTTGGCTATGGAGAGAACCCTCATTAATGCCTCAAGGGGTGGTGCTCTTATTGATAAAACTCCTGTAGCTATAAGAGATCTTATAAGAAACATGGCTGCAAACACACAACAATTCTATACTCGAGAACATGCTCAAGTCAAAAAAGTCCAAGACAATTAGTTCATATAGCTGAACAAGATGACAATGTGGATGAGTGAATACACATGCCTTGTGTGAAAACTAGCTGTGGCTACCAAATCAACAAATTCATCTTCTCCACAATCAATGTTTCCTAAACCCGTAAAAAACTGTGGAATCTGCAACTCTCCATCCCATCCAACAGAAACCTGTACATAGCTTCAAGAGGATCAATCTGATTCATCTAGACCAATGGATCCCAATGCAGCCTATGCTCAGCAGAACACCAACCCTCAACTATTAGGCGAATTCATTAGAACCTCAAACCAACCAGTCTTTGAGCCTTTATCTTCTTCTTATAACCAAGGATTAAGTTATGGAAACACCGTCCATCAATTTCCTTCTCAAAACAGAAACCAGTTCCAATATGTCCAAGGTGTTGGTAACTTACAACATCCTTACCCTTTTATTCTTCAACCTCAAAGGATCAATACTCCTCCTGGATTCCAATATCCTAGTGAGACTTCCCAATTCAAAAGCCAATACAATCTCCTTCCCAAGAACCAAAATCTAGGTAATCCCAATTTAGTACATGCCTCTTCTTCCAAGAAACCATGGGAAAGTGCAGTAGAAGATCTTTCCTACTTCACCCATTCTAGCCTTAAGAACATTGAAACCAAAATTGGTCAACTTAAATCCCACCTTAGTCAGAAACAACCATCAAATTCTTCCCAACTTCCAGATCAACCATTACCCAACCCCAACGGTAATGTAAGTGCAATTGCACTTAGATCAGGAAAGAAAATTGATATGCCTCAAGATAAGCCCTCTAACCCTCCTTTGAATATTGACCTAGAAAATGAAGAGAAAAAGAAACTTTAAAAAAAAATCTGAACCAATTCCCTCACCACCTTCCATTCCACTTAGGAACCCAATTCATATTCCTCGAGCCATTTCTAAGAAAAATAAGTCCTTTGATCCCGATATTTAAATGTTCAACATGTTTAGACTTGTTGAAGTCAACATTCCCCTCTTAGATTTCATTAAAAAAAATCCCTAAGTATGCCAAGTTTCTTAAAGAATTGTGCACCCACAAGGGGCAACTTATGACCTTTGAAAATGTTTCCACCCTATAGTCCATACCCATTAAGTGAAAATATCCTGGAACCTTTACAGTTCCATGCCAAATTGGATGTTCCAACTTCAATGATGCACTCATAGACCTAAGATCTTCAATTAATGTCATGCCCAAATCTATCTTCTCTAACCATGGTCTAGGTCCCTTACATCCAATAGGTGTTGTTATTCAATTGGCCATACGAATCACTACTAGTCCTGAGGGTATAATTGATGATTTCCTTGTCCGAGTCAATGATCTTATCTTCCTAGCTGGCTTATATGTCCTTGACATGGATGGCGAGACAAATTCTTTACAATCTTCTCTAATTTTTGAATGACCTTTCCTCCTGACATATAAAACCAAAATTGATGTCCATTCTAGCGTCTTATCCATGGAATTTAGTGACCAACTGGTCAAGTTAAAAAAAATTCAATCCATGAGATACCCACCAAAGAATGAATCTGTATTCTCTATCCATTTTTATGAAACTCTCTCTAAGAGGGTGTTGAATCCCAATCCATCATGTCCTTCTTGTTTTAATGATAGAAGAATTTGTGAATATTTCATCCTCATTAACCAAGTCATAAATGGAGAAGTTTATGTTGACATTACAAATAAAAACTCCATTTATCTAAAGGATCATGAAAAATCATTAGAATCTAATCTTGCCTCTAACCTCCACGTCTCCATATTGGATGATAATGAGGAAAATGAACTAGAATGCTCATTTGTTGATTCAAATCAGTTTATCCAACATTCATCATTTCCTATCTGTGATTCTGAAAATTCTGTTATATGTGAGGTTAACCCTAAAAAAATGTGTTTATCTTGTACCAATGATAGTGAAGGTTGTGCAATTTGTTCCTTAATTAATAAATTGATCCCTGGTGATATTGAAATTGACCATTATTTGGAAATAAACATTGAAATAAAGGATAATGAAAATTTTATTCAGTATTACGACTCCACTGATCCTCATTACTCTACATCAGTAAGTGATGAAATAAATGAGTAAAAAACAATTGGGATCTCATACTTTTGTTTTGTGTTATCTGATCCTTACATAAATTAACCATAAAAATTGAGACATATTCTTAAATTTCCAAGAATAGAAAATGATCACATTGTGGATAAAATAATCCCTCACATTAGAGACCAAAGGGAGGATAATCATATTCTCTTTCAACCTCCATTTAATTGAAAGAACACAATCAAAGAAGGGGATAAATTATCCAATGAACAATCTGGCATCCCAAAGGAGAAATTTTTCGGGAAGCACTCTGGAGTTGAGAAAATACGATGGCCACCATCAGACAATGGGTAGTCCACTGCAACTGTCCAGCTATAGAAAAATAAATGCAGTGATTCATGGGAGGAAACATATGTTATCTTTTACTTTTATGAAAGTTTAATTTCTTTTTAGATTTTCATTAGATGAATATTGATTTTTCTTTTTCAGGTAACATCCCACAATCCTGGAATAACATCAAATTCCATCGAATCCCCAACTTCTGTAGTTGAACCACCACCGGATGGAGACGGTGACCCGCCAAATCCAAACTAGGGGGCACCTCTTTCCCTTTAACTCACCTCTTCTCTCTCTCTCTCTCTTCTTCCTCCCTCGTTCTCATTTTTTACCACTTTCCTCATCACATTTTTATTCACTCATTCTCTTTTGTGTGAGTGTGAAATTTCAAAACACAAAAAAAAATCACTTAAAAAATTTTGGAAAAACAAGAGTCATGATTACTCTGCTTCTAATTTTCAAATTTTTTCCAACCATTTTGGGGAGTTAAAAGACATGGTTTCATCTTAGAAAATTTTTGGTTTCATCATAAATTTGGATAAAAATATTGTGTAAAAATTTTTTTTTGAATGCTCACTTTTTGATTGGGAAACTGATTTTCCCCAACCGTGAGGAACAAAATTAGCTTTCACGCAAAGGCCACCTATGGCCATCTTTTCAAATTGAGTTTTTTACCCCCATTTGTGCTTCTTGAGTTTGTGGACCATCATACTGAATTTCCTACATTAGTGTGCATTATTATGATAGAGGCATTTTATGAACCACATTAGAATCATAATTGCCAAATAGCCTCTCATTTCCCTTACATTAATCCTCCTTTTGAAAGCCCCTTTGAGCCTATGAAAACCTGTTATTTGATAGCCACATTACAATCCCAATACCTTTTCCCACCCAATATCAACATGAATTTTCATTTCATATTTTTTTTTGAAATTTAAATGTGGGGGGAATGGATTTCATTTTGGGTACCTTTTTTTTTGATTTCAACTTCTTATCATATGCTTGAGGGAAAGCATACATTTAAGTGTGGAAGAGAGGCTATCATTCAGTGTGTTTTTTGGAATGTATATATGATTATGACATATTATTCAAATTTTAATGACAAGTGTTACAAAATCAAAAAAAAATGAAAATAAGAATGGGTTGTGTCTTGGGTGGGTCAAAAATCCCTATTTCTCATCATTTGATCCTATTATAACTATTACAATTAGTGTCATGAGGAGATCAATCATGGATTAGGATATGAGTGTGAGATCTGTTTCAAGATCAAATTTCAAAAAAAAAAGAAAAAGAAAAAAAGAACACTTGCATTATATTCTTATGTCTTTGGGAGAAGTTTTGTGTTTTGTAAATATTCAATATTATCATTCCCTTTATATTTAATTCCACTTTTTTGTCTTATTTCACATTTTCATTCCTTCATAAATATGTGTTTCCATTTCCTTTCATGTCTCATTTCAAAAAAAAGGTCATTACTTTTTCCATGTTGGTGTTTTACCCCTCATCTTCTCTCTCTTGGATAATATATTCCTACCATCCCATAGACACAAAAAACCCCCTTCAAAATACCTCTTTATTCTTGTGCACTTTGGATAGGAATTGTAAGATGAGAGATCTTTCAAACTCTAAGACTTTCACTTTTGGTTGGCGAAAGAGTGAACCTCCACAAATGAATTTTATCATCTTGAGAGGTGTGAGTTTTGAGTGTCCACATTTTCCATTTCTAAATTTGAGCATGAAAAAGAGTTGTTTTTGGAACATTTTTTATGTAAAAATTTTAGGTTTAATTCAATACGGATGAGTGAAATATTCTAAACCTCCCCTGATTGGAGAAAACAAAATTTTAATATTTGTTGGTGAGTGAAAATGATTTGGTCATGTTTTTATATTTGTTGCACATGAGGACCTACAGAAGACTAAGTGTGGGGGAGTTGATGTTATTAATATTTTCATGACTTATTATATACTCTCTTTACTTATTTTATATGAAATGTGCAAAATTTGTGTGAAATATTAATTTTTTAATACTATGTATAATTTTTTAGTATTTTAATAAGTAGTCCAATTGATTCAGTTTACTATTTTTTTATAACTCTCCTCCTACTGATTCAAATTTCGTGGTACCTATTTTTTAGGATTTATAATTCAATATAAAACATTTAATTAGAAGGGATCATGGTCCAATTCTACCATTTGAAGGCTCATATGGACCAGAGAAGAGGGCCTACAGAATTTGTGAAGAAAATGGACCAGCCATGAAGATTGAATTATTGGGCTCTCTCTAGAAGATAAAATTAATTCATTCACCAAAAATGTTCAGGGGACAATTTAAGGAGTGTTTGATTAAACTTTAAAGGCCCAAATCCAAATACAATGGGCCCAACTGATTCATTTCAACCCAGCCCCCCATTCTGGATGGGAATTAAAATCCGTACAGTATTCATTACACGTCTCCTGATCTAACCATCAGATCAAGCTTAGATTTTGTATTGTGAAGGGGGCGATATAGGTGGAAAAATTTGTTACATAAAGAATTCATATATGAAGTCATATTTCTATTCAAAAATCCATTCACATTTTGTCCATCGGAAAAGAATTGATTGAAATGGACAATTTAACTTTGTTTAATAAAACTGCCATAACATTGTCTCCATAGGTCTAACTGACTCCAAATTTGGAGAGAAGTCAGAAAACATTATTATACACAACCCTAAAAAAGGAGATATCTCACGATGAGGCTGTATGTATGTCCAAATCATCGATCCAAGTGGAGGGATAGATTGGGAATGCCAACAGTCCACTTCCTTGGGCTATAAATACATCCCCCTCCTCTCCTTCAAATGGGTTGGCATTTCAGAAGAGAGGATCACTTATTGGCACGAAAAAAGACTTTCCAAGGGATTTTTAGGACCTTCCATAGTCAAAATTGCACTTGAGATACCTTTCCTTTTCACTTTGTTTTCATTTACTTTTGTGTTCTTCATTTTTGTAATCTTGTAAGTCTCTATATTTGTAATTCTTTTTTAATGAAAGTTTCTTCTTTAATATCTCTTCTTCTAATTAAACATATGTAGTATAACATTAATGTTATTTAAATGGTTTAAATACAGTTTAATCCCCTTACCTTCTTTTTCTTTCTCATTCAATATAATGTTCGTTTTTAATTCTCATCATCGTTCGTGTTTGTGTGTTCGACGCAAAACTCTTTTCTTATCCCTATATTTTTCTTATATTCATAATTTATCATCATAATAATTATAACTATATTAATAATAATTTTAATGTATTAGTAAATATCTCATTGGGGTGAGTTATAATTTAGGTATTTAAAGTGATTGAGAGCTTTTACTCGATTAATATTTGTCAAATTAACATTGTGTATGTTGAACTTAGCATGTCATGGATTAATGACTTGTTTTGTTTAACGTGTGGTTTCCATGGATTATTGGAACTATAAATACACTACCATTAACAAGATCTAATTGAGTTTAGAACCCTAATTTATGTTAAGGCTTGGATTAAAGCCTTAACACTTTGGAATTATAATCAATGTTATCTTATGAAGTGGGTGTTAATTTAAATTCAATATAAAGAAAAGATCAAGGGTATCAAAAGCCTAAATACCTAAAAATTAACTCACCAAAATCATTATAAATTTTTTTAAATCAATCTTAATTAATCAATAATTTCATAAGCTCTGCAAAAAAACACCACCAATCAGAATAAAATCAACTAAAAACAAATGACTATTAAAATGTATCATTGCCGAGGATTCGACCCGAGTGCTAATATACACATTAGCAGAGCACCAGATCCTTGACAAGTCGATAGGCGATAATTAGATTTACTTTCCAAATGGAACAATTTCTAAGGATGAGGCTTTAATTATTCATTAGTTTCTGGTTATTTAAAAAAAAACAAAAAAAAAACTAAATTGAATTTTTTTTAAAAAAAACACAAAGAAAAACCCGCCTTCTCATAAAAATCATAAACAGGAAACACCAAGGAAAAAAACTGTCTTCATCTTTCTTACAAATCTCTCTAAATGCCCCATATCCTCTCAAAAAATCCCTCAGATTTGTTTGACCCTGATATTGAGTGAACACTTCGCCAACTTAAGAGAAACAAAAGAGATAATCAAATAATTCAAGAACCAGTCCTTGTCCAACCAATTGAATTAGATATGGCCAATCCTAGGTAACAAACACTTAATGAACTCACTAACACTGATATGAATTAACAACCTCTTAGTATTCAATATCCAAACATAGAGGCTGTCTTGGAACTCAAATCAGTTTTGATTCATCTTCTTCCTCATTTCCACGGGCTAGCTGGTGAGGATCTGCATCTCCACCTTAAAGAGTTCCAAGTAGTGTGCTCTACCATGAAGCCTCAAGGGGTTTCTGAGGAACAAATCAAACTCTGAGCATGCCATTTCTCCCTAGATAACACTTCCAAATCACGGATTTACTACCTCCTTCCTGGTTCCATAATCACATAGAATGACATAAATCGACTATTTTTAGAGAAATTCTTTCCTACTTCTCGTACTACTTCTATCCAAAAGGGAATAAATGGTATTAATAAATTCCCAAATGAATCACTCCATGAGTACTAGGAGAGGTTCAAAAATCTTGTTGCAACCTGACCAAACCACCAAATCTATGAATAACACTTGATCCAATATTTCTATGAAAGTTTATTGGCTATGGAGAGAACCCTCATTGATGCCGCAAGTGGCAGTGCTCTTGTTGATAAAACTCATGCAGCTGGAAGATATCTTATAAGAAACATGGATAAAAAAACTCAATAATTCCATACTCAAGCACATGCTCAAGTCAAAAAAGTCTAAGACAATCAATCCATAGAGCCAAACAAGATGACAGAGTCGATGAGTGAACATACAGGTCTTGTGAGAACACTAGTTGTGGCCACCAAAGCCCCAAATTCATCTTATCCACAATCAATTTTTCCTAGACCTGTCAAAAACTATAGAATCTGTAACTCTCCATCTCATCCAGCAGACACCTGTCCATAGCTTCACGATGATCAATCTAATTCATCTGGACCAATGGGGATCAATGTATCTTATGCTCAGTAGAACACCAACCCTCAACTATTACGCCAGTTCATTAGAACCTCAAACCAACCTCACTTTGAGCCCTTCTCTTCTTCTTATAACCAAGGCTTAAGGTATGGAAACCCCATACCTCAATTTCCACCTCAAAACCCAAACCAGTTACAATATGGCCAAGGTGTAGGTAACTTCCAACATCCTTACCCTTTTGTTCCTCAACCTCAAAGGATCAATCTTCCTCTTGGATTCCTATATCCTAGCGAGCCTTCACAATTCCAAAACCAATCCAATCGTTATCCCAAGAACCAAAATCATGGTAATCCCAATTTGGGACAAGCCTCTTATTCCAAGAAACCATGGGAAAGTGCAGTGGAAAATCATGCCTACTTCACCCATTCCAGCCTTAAGAACATTGAAACCCAAATTGGTCAACTTGCATCCCACCTTAGTCAACAACAACCACCCAATTATTCACAACTTCCAGCTCAACCATTACCCAACCCCTAGGCTAATGTAAGTGAAATTGCACTTACATTGGTAAAGAAAATTGTTATGCCCCATGATAAGTCCTATAACCCTCCTTTGAATATTTACCTAGAAAATGAAAATAAAATGAAACTTGAAAAGGAATAAGAACCCATTCCCTCACCTCCTTCCATTCCACTTATGAACCCATTTCATTTTCCTCAAGCCATTTTTAATCCAAATAATTCCTTAGAACCCGATCCTGAAATGATCGACATGTTTAGACGTGTTTAATTTAACATTCCTCTCTTAGATGCCATTACACAAATCCCTAAGTATGATAATTTTCTTAAAGAATTGTGCACCCACAAGAGGCAACTTAAGACCTTAGAGAATGTTTCCTCCCAAAATTTCATACCCATTAAGTGCAAAGATCATGAAACCTTTACGGTTCCTTGCCAAATTGGAAGTTCCATCTTTGATGATGCACTCATAGACCTAGGAGCCTCAATTAATGTCATGCCCAAATCCATATTCTCTAACCTTGGTCTAGGTCCCTTACATCCAACGAGTGTTGTTATTCAATTGGTCAATTGAATCACTACTAGTACCGAGGGTATAATTGAGGATTTCCTTGTCCGAGTCAATGATCTTATCTTCTCAGCTAATTTCTATGTCCTTGACCTAGAAGGTGAGCCAACTTCTTTCCAATCTTCTCTGATTTTAGGAAGACCTTTCCTCATGAAATATAAAACCAAAATTGATGTCCATGCTGGCATATTATACATAGAATTTAGTGACCGACTGGTCAAGTTCAATATTTTTCAATCCATGCGATACCCATCAGAGAATGAATCTTCATTCTATATCTATTCTTATGAAACTCTCTATGAGAGTGTGTTGAATCCCAATCCATCAGGTCCTTCTTCTTCTACTGATAGAGGAGTTTCTGAATATTTCATCCTCATTAACCATGTCATAAATGGAGAATTTGATGTTGACATTATAAATGAAAACTCCATTGATCTAAATGATCTTGAAATATCTTTAGAATGTCATCTTTCCTCTGACCTCCACTTCTCCAGCTTAAACGATAATGAGGAAAATGAAGTAGAATGCTCATTTGTTCATTCAGATCAGTTTATCCAATATTCATCATTTCATATCCATGATTCTAAAAATTCTATTATATGTGAGGTTAACCCTAAACAAATGTGTTTATCTTGTCCCAATGAGAGTGAAGGTTGGGTGATTTTTTCCTTAACTAATAAATTGATCCCTGGTGATATTCAAATTGACCATTATTTGGAAAACAACATTGAAATAAATGATATTAAAATTTTTATCAGTCTTATGACTCCAATTATCCTAATTACTCTACATCATTAAGTGATGAAATAAATGATTCAAAAAAAATTGGGATCTCTTACTGTGGTTTTATGTTATCTAATCCTTATATAAATGAACCATCAGAATTGAGACATATTCTTGAATTTACAATCATAGAAAATGATCACTTTTTGGATAAAATCATCCCTCACATTGGAGACCAAAGGGAGGATAGTCATATTCTCTTTCCATCTCCATTTAATTGTAAGAACACAATAAAGGAAGGGGATAAATTATACAATGAAAAATTACGAATCCCAAAGGAGAAATTTTTCTGGAAGAACTTTGGAGTTGAGAAAATACGATGAACACCGTTAGACTATTAGCAGTCCACTGCAACTGTCTAGCTGTAGACAAATAAATGTAGTGCTTCTTGGGAGGCAACCTATGTTTTCTTTTACTTTTATGAAATTTTAATTTCTTTTTTGTTTCTCATTAGATGAATAATTATTTAATTTCAGGTAACATCCCATAATCCTAGAACAAAATCAACTTCCATTGAATCCCCAACTTCTGTAGTTGACCCACCACTGGATGGAGACGACGACCCGCCAAATCCAAAATAGGGGGCACCTATTTCCCTTTAAATCATCTCTTCTATCTCTCTCTCTCTCTTCTTCTTCTTCTTCCATTATTCTCATTTTTACCACTTTCCTCATTACATTTTTATTTTATCTTTCTATTTTTTGTGGGTGTGTAATTTAAAAACACACAAAAAAAATCACTTTAAAAAATATGGAAAAACAAGAGTCATGATTACTCACCTTCAAATTTTCAAATTTTGTCTAACCATTTTTGGGAGTTAAAATACATGGTTTCATCTAAAAAATTTTATGGTTTCTTAATAAATTTTGACAAATAATATTGTGTCAAAACCAACAATTTTTGAATGATCACTTTTTGATTTGGAAACTGATTTTCCCCAACCGTGAGGAACAAAATTAACATTCATGCCAAGGCCACCTATGGTCATCTTTTCAAAATGAGTTTTTTTACCCTCATTTGTGAGTCTTTAGTTTTTGGACCTTTGAGCTGAATTTCCTACTTTAGTGTGCATTAATACGATAGAGTCATTTTATGAACCACATGAGCATCACAATAGCCAAATAGCCTCTGATTTCCCTTAAATTAATCCTCCTTTTGAAAACCCCTTTAGGACTATGAAAACCTTGTCTTTGATAACCACATTACAAGACTAATACCTTTTCCCACCCAATATCAACATTGACTTTCATTTATTATTTTTTTTGAAATTTATGTGTGGGGGGAATGGATTTCATTTTGGGTACCCTTTTTTTATTTCACTATGTTATCATATGCTTGAGGGAAAGCATCCATTTCAGTGTGGGGGAGAGGCGGTCATTCAATGTGTTTTTGGGAATGTATATATGATTATGACATATTGTTCAAATTTTAATGACAAGTGTTAAAAAAAATCAAATAAAAAAATCAAGAAAAAAGAAAATAAAATAAGAATGGGTTGTGTCTTGGGTGGGTCAAAAATCACTATTTCTCAGCCTTTGTTCTGGTTATAACTATTAAAATTAGTGTCATGAGGAGATAAATCATGGGTTGGAATATGAGTGTGAGATCTGTTTAAAGTTCAACTTTCAAAAAAAAAGAAAAAGAAAAAAAAGAACACTTGCATTATATTCTTATGTCATTGGGAGAAGTTTCGTGTTTTTTAAATATTCCATATTCTCATTATCTTCAAATTTCCTTCTAATTTAGTGTCTTATTTCACATTTTCATTCTCTCATAAATATGTGTTTCCATTTCCTTTCATGCCTCATTTCAAAAACAAAAGGTGCATTGCTTTTTCCATGTTGGTGTTTGACCCCTCTTATTCTTTCTCTTGGACATTATATTCCTACCGTCCCATAGATATAGAAAAACCCCTTAAGAATACCACTTGATTATTTTTCAAATTGGATTGGAATTGTACGCTGAGAGCTCTTTCATACTCTAAGATTTTCACTTTTGGTTGGTGAAAGAGTGAACCTCCAAAAATGAATTTTATCATCTTGAGAGGTGTGAGTTTTGAGTGTCCACATTTTCCATTTCTAAATTTGAGCATGAAAAAGAGTTGTTTTTGGATCATTTTTTATGTAAAAATTTGAGGTGTAATTAAATATGGATGAGTGAAATAGTCTAAACCTCCCCTGATTAGAGAATTTTTTTTAATATTTGTTGGTGAGTGAAAATGATTTTTTCATGTTTTTATATTTGTTGCACATGAGGAAATTCACAAGACTATGTGTGGGGAAGTTGATGTTATTAATATTTTTATGACTTATTATAAACTCCCTTTACTTATTTTATATGAGATGTGCATAACTTGTGTGAAATATTAATGTTTTAATACTAAGTATAATTTTTGAGCATTTTTAGAAGTAGTCCAATTGAGTCAGTTTACTATTTTATTTATAACTCTCCCATAATGATCCAAATTGTGTGGTTCTTATTTTTTAGGATTCCTAGTTCAATATAAAACATTTCATTAGAAGGGATCATGGGCCAATTCTGCCATTCGAAGGCTCATATGAAGCACACAAGAGGGCCTACAGAATCAGTGATGAAACTGGACCATCCATGAAGATTGAATTACTGGGATCACTCTAGAAGTTAAAATTCTATCATTTTCTTCAAAGGTTTTGGGGACAATGTAAGAAGTCTTGGATAAAAATTTCAAGGTCCCAATCAATATACAATGGGCCCAACTGATTCATTTAATCTCAACCCACCATTTTGGATTGAAAGTACAATTAGTACAGTATTCATGACATGTCTACTGATCTAGTAATTCAATGAGGCTGAGATTTTGAAGTGTGAAATAGGAGATATATGCAGTCTACTTTTTTGAATAAAGCATTAAAATTTTAAGTCATCTTCCTATTCCAAAATCCATTCACATTTTGGCCATCGAAAAAGCATGGATTGAAATGGAAAGTTTAACTTTGTTTAATCAAACCGCCATAACATTGGATCCATAGGTCCAAATGACTCCAAATTTGGGGAGACGTCATAAAACATTGTTATCTACAACTTTGAAGAAGGAGATAACTCGATATTTGGATTTTGGGATGTCTAAATTGTCAAGCCAAGTGGAGGGATAGATTGGGAATGCCAACAGTCCACTTCCTCGGGCTATAAATAGATCCCCCTCCTCTCCTTCAAATGGGTTGGCAATTTAGAAGAGAGGATAACATATTGGCATGAACAAAGCCTTTCCAAGGGATTTGGAGGACCTTCCATACTCATGTTTTTACTTGAGGGAACTTTACTCCTCTCCTTGTCTTCATTTACTTTTGTGTTCTTAATTTTTGTAATCTTGTAAATCTCTTTCTTTGTAATTCAGTTTTAATGCAAGTTTATTCTTTAACAACTCTTCTTCTCATCCACCTTCTATAGTTTAATATTAATTTTATTAAAATAGTTTAAATATAGTTTAATCCCCTTCCCTTATTTTGTTCTCATTCAATATAAAGTTCTTATTTAATTCTCATCATCGTTTGTGTGTGTGTGTGTTCGACACAAAACTCTTTTCTTATCCCTTTATTTTTCTTATATTCTTAATTTATCATCATAATCATTATAACCAGATTACTAATCATTTAAATGGATGAGTAAATCTCTCATTGGGGTGAGTTATAATTTAGGTATGTTATGTGATTGAGAACTTTTTCTCGATGAATATTCTTCAAATTAACATTGTGCATTTCGAACTTAGCATGCCATGGATTTATGATTTTTTTTGTTTAACGTGTGGTTTCCATGTATTATTGGAACCATAAATACACTACCATCAACAATACTTAATTGATATCAGTACCCTAAGTTATGTTAAGGCTTGGATTAAAGCCTTAACACTTATGAATTCCAATCAACATTATCATGTGAAGTAGGTGTTAATTTAAATGCAATATAAAGCAAAGCTCAAGGATATAAAAATCTTAACTCCCTAAAAAAGAACTCACCCCAATATTTATAAATTTTTTAAATAAATTTTAATCAATCAACAATATCATAATCGGTACAAACAAACCCCCCAAACACAATATAATCCACTAAAAACAAATGACTATTAAAAATTATCATCGCCGAGGATTCGACCTGAGTACTACTGTACACATTAGCAGAGCACCAGATCCTTGACCGGTCGATAGGAGACAATCGGTTGTGCTTTTTAAATGGTTATGTTTCCAGGGATTGTGCTTTATGTAGTCATTAGTTTCTAGTTATTGTAAAAAAAAAATAAAAAAAAGATAAAATAAAAAAAACACAAAGAAAAACCATCCTTCTCATAAAAATCATAAATGGAAAACAAAATGAAAAAAACTGTCTTCATCATTCTTTCAAATCTCTCTGAATACCCCATAGCCTCCCAATCAATCCCTTGGATTTTTTTGACCCTAAAATTGAGAGAACACTTCACCAACTTAGGAGGAACATAAAATATAATCAAATAATTCAAGAATCAATCCTTGTCCAACAATTGAATTAGATAGGGTGAATACTAGGGGAAAAAATATAAATAACTCACTACCCCTGATATGAATTAACAACCTCTTGGTATTCAATATCCAAACATAGAGGCTGAATTTGATTTCAAATCAGGATTTATTCATGTTCTTCCTCATTTCCATGGGATAGCTGGTGAGGATCCACATATCCACCATAAAGAGTTCCAAGTAGTGTGCACAACCATGAAGCCTCAATGTTTTTCTGAGGAACAAATCAAACTCCAAACATTAACTTTATCCATAGATGACACTACCAAGTAATGGATTTACTACCTCCTCCCTGGTTCCATATCTACATGGAACGACATGAAGCAACTATTTTTAGAGAAATTATTTCCTTCTTCTCATACTGCTTCTACCCAAAAGGAAATAAGTGGTATTTATCAATTCCCAAATGAATCACTCAATGATTACTGGGAGAGGTTCAAAAAGATTTCTATAACCTGCCCCCACCACCAAATCCCTGACCTAATCTTGATCCAATACTTCTATGATGGGTTATTGGCTATGAATAGAACCCTCATTGATGTCGCAAGTGGAGGTGCTATTGTTGATAAAACTCTTGCAGATACAAGAGATCTTATAAGCAACATGGTTGAAAACACAAAACAATTCCATACTCAAGCACATGAAAAAGTCAAAAAAGTCCAATACAATCAATCCATAGAGCTGAACAAGATGAAAAAGTTGATCAGTGGACTTACAGGTCTTGTGTGACAACTAGCTATGGCTACCAAATACCCAACTTCATCTTCTCCACAATCAATGTTTCCTGGACCTGTTAAAAACTATGGAATCATCAACTCTCCATCTCATCAAATAGACACATATCCATAGCTTCAAGAGGATCAATCAGATTCATCTAGACTAATGGATCTCAATGCAGCCTATACTCAGCAGAACACCAACCCTCAACTATTAGGCCAGTTCATTAGAACCTCAAACCAACCTCACATTGAGCCCTTCTCTCTTTCTTATAACCAATGATTAATGTATGAAAACCTCATCCCTCAATTTCGTCCTAAAAAACAAAACCAGTATCAATATGGCCAAGGTGTTGGTAATTTCCAAAATCACTACCCTTTTGTTCCTCAACCTCAAAGGATCAATCCTCCTCCTGGATTCCAATATCCTAGTGAGCCTTCCCAATTCCAAAACCAATACAATCACTTTACCAAGAACCAAAATCTATGTTATCCCAATTAGAGACAAGCCTCTTCTTCCAAGCAACCATGGGAAAGTGCAGTGGAAGATCTTGCCTCATTCACCCATTCCAGGCTCAAGAACATTGAAACCTGAATTGGTCAACTTGCATCCCACCTTAGTCAGCAGCAACCATCCAATTATTCCCAACTTCTAACTCAAACATTACCCAACCCCAAGGGTAATGTAAGTGCAATTGCACTTAGATCCAGAAAGCAAATTGCTATGCCTCAAGATAAGTCCTCTAACCCTCCTTTAAATATTGACCTAGAAAATGAAAAGAAAAAGAAACTTGAAAAGGAATCTGAACCAATTCCCTCACCTCCTTACATTCCACATAGGAACCCAATTCATTTTCTTCAATCCATTTCTATGCCAAAGATGTCCTTTGAACCTGATACTGAAATGCTCGACATGTTTAGACGTGTTGAATTCAACATTCCCCTATTAGATGCCATTAAAAAAATCCCTAAGTATTCCATGTTTCTTAAAGAATTTTTCACCCACAAGAGTCAACTTAGGACCTTAAAAAATGTTTCCACCCAATGGTCCATGCCCATTAAGTGCAAAGATCCTGGATCCTTTATGGTTCCATGCCAAATTGGAAGTTCCAACTTCGATGATGCACTCATAGACCTAGGAGCCTCAATTAATGTAATGACCAAATCCATTTTCTCTAACCTTGGTCTAGGTCCCTTACATCCAACGGGTGTTGTTATTCAATTGGCCAATCGAAATACTACTTGTCCTGAGGGTATAATTGAGGATGTCCTTGTCCGAGTCAATGTTTCTATCTTCCCAGCTGACTTTTATTTCCTTGACATGGAATGTGATACAAATTATTTCCAATCTTCTCTAATTTTATGAAGACCATTCCTCATGACATATAAAACCGAAA
Organism: Viscum album; assembly: GCA_963277665.1. Lineage (NCBI taxonomy): Eukaryota > Viridiplantae > Streptophyta > Magnoliopsida > Santalales > Viscaceae > Viscum > Viscum album. The sequence continues at coordinate 1,465,394,129 of OY728140.1, read as the reverse complement.
TTGACATCCATGGTGGCATATTATCCATGGAATTTGGTGTCCAACTGGTCAAGTTCAATATTTTTCAATCCATGCAATACCCATCAGAGAATGAATCTGCATTCTCTATCCATTCTTCTGAAACTCTCTCTGAGAGTGTGTTGAATCCCAATCCATCATGTCCTTCATGTTCTACTGATATAGGAGTTTTTGAATATTGCAACCTCATTAACCAAGTCATAAATGGAAAAGTAGATGCTGACATTACGAATGGAAACTCCATTGATCTAAAGGATTTTGAAAAAATTTTAGAATCTCATCTTGCCTCTGACCTCCACTTCTCTTGCTTGGATGATAATGAGGAAAATGAACTAGAATGCTCATTTGCTTATTCAGATAATTTTATCCCACATTCATCATTTTCTATCCATGATTCTGAAAATTCTGTTATATGTGAGGTTAACCCTAAACAAATGCGTTTATCTTGTACCAATGAGAGTGAAGGTTGTTTGATTTATTCCCTAATTAATAAAGTGAAAACTGGCGATATTTAAATTGACCATTATTTGGAAAAGAACATTGAAATAAAGGATATTGAAAATTTTATTCAGTCTTATGACTCCACTGATCCTCATTACTCTACATCGTTAAGTGATGAAATAAATGAGTCAAAAAAAATTGGGATCTCGTACTGTGGTTTTGTGTTTTATGATCCTTACATAGATGAACCATCATAATTGATACATATTATTGAATTTCTATGAATAGAAAATGATAACTTTGTGGATAAAATCATCCCTCACATTGGAGACCAAAGGGAGGATAGTCATATTCTATTTCCACCTCTATTTAATTGGAAGAACATAATCAAGGAAGGCGATAAATTATCAAATGAAAAATCAGTCATACCAAAGAAGACATTTTTCTGGAAGCACTCTAGAGTTGATAAAATATGGTGGCCACCATTAGACTATGGGTAGTCCACTCCAACTGTCCATTTGTAGACAAATAAATGCAGTGCTTCTTGGGAGGAAACCCATGTTTTCTTTTACTTTTATGAAATTTTAATTTCTTTTTTGTTTTTCATTAGATGAATAATGATTTTTCTTTTTCAGGTAACATCCCAAAATCTTGGAACAACATCAACTTCCATCAGATCCCAAACATCTATAGTTTACCCACCGCCGGATGGAGATAGCGACCCGCCAAATCCAAACTAGGGAGCACCTCTTTCCCTTTAACTCATATCTTCTTTATCTCTCTCTCCTCTCTCTCTCTATCTCTCTCTCTCTCTTCTTCCTCCCTCATTCTAATTTTTTACCACTTTCCTCATCACATTTTTATTTACTCTTTCTCTTTTGTGTGGGTGCGTAATTTAATAACACCAAAAAAATCACTTAAAAAATATGAAAAAACAGGAGTCATGATTACTCACCGTCCAATTTTAAAATTTTTTCCAACTAATTTGGGGAGTTAAAAGACATGGTTTCATATCAAAATTTTTTTGGTTTCTTCATAATTTTTTATAAAGAATATTATGTCAAAACCAACAAATTTTGAATGCTCAGTTTTTGATTTGGAAACTGATTTTCCCCAACCGTGAGGAACAAAATTAGATTTCATGATAAGGACACCTATGAAACTCTTTTCAAAATGAGTTTTTACCCCCATTTGTGAGTCTTGAGTTTGTGGACCTTCGATCTGAATTTCCTACTTTAGTGTGCATTAATAAGATAGAGGCATTTTATGAACCATATGAGAATCACAATAGCCAAATAACCTCCCATTTACCTTACATCAATCCTCCTTTTGAAAGCCCATTTGAGCCTATGAAAACATTGTCTTTGATAGCTACATTACAAGACCAATACCTTTTCTCACCCAATATCAACATGGATTTTTATTGCATAATTTTTTTTGAAATTTATGTGTGGGGGGAATGGATTTCATTTTGGGTACCCTTTTTTTGATTTCACCATGTTATCATTTTCTTGAGGGAAAGCATCCTTTTAAGTGTGGGGGAGATGCTGTCATTCAGTGTGTTTTTGGGAATGTATATATGATTATGTCATATTTTTCATATTTTAATGACAAGTATTCAAAAAAAAAAATGAAAATAAGAATGGGTTGTGTCTTGGGTGGGTCAAAAATCACTATTTCTCAGCCTTTGATCTTGTTATAACTATTACAATTAGTGTCATGAGGAGATCAGTCATGGGTTGGGATATGAGTGTGAGATCTGTTTCAAGTTCAAATATCGAGAAAAAGAAAAAGAAAAATAATAATAAATGCATTATAATATTATGTCATTGGTAGAAGTTTTGTGTTTTGTAAATATTACATCTTCTCATTCCCTTCATATTTCCTCTAACTTTTGTGTCTTATTTCACATTTTTATTCCCTCATAAATATTTGTTTCCATTTCCTTTCATGTCTCATTTCAAAAACTATAAGTGCATTGGTTTTTCACTATTGGTGTTTTACCCCTCTTGTTCTCTCTCTTGTAAATTATATCCCTACCATCCCATAGCCATTGAAAAAACCCATCAAAATACCTCTTGATTTTCATGCACTTTTGATATGAATTGTAAGTTGATATCTCTTTCAAACTATATGATTTTCACTTTTGGTTGGTGAAAGAGTGAACCTCCACAAATAAATTTTATCATCTTGATAGGTGTAAGTATTGAGTGTCCACATTTTCCATTTATAAATTTGAGCATTAAAAAGAGTTGTTTTTGGAACATTTTTTATTTAAAAATTTGAGGTGTAATTCAATATGTATGAGTGAAATAATCTAAACCTCCCCTGATTGGAGAAAACAAATTTTTATATTTGTTAGTAAGTGAAAATGATTTTGTCATGTTTTTATATTTTTTACACATGAGTACATTCACAATAATAATTGTGGGGAGTTGATGTTATTAATATTTTCATGACTTATTATATACCCCCTTTACTTATTTTAAATTAAATGTGCATAATTTGTGTAAAATATTAATGTTTTAATACTAAGTATAAATTTTGAGCATTTTTAGAAATAGTCCAATTGAGTTAGTTTACTATTTCATTTAAACCTCACCCCCTACTGATAAAAATTATGTGGTTCCTATTTTTATGGATTCTTAATTAAATATAAAACATTTCATTAGAAGGGATCGTGAGCCAATTCTTCCATTTGAAGGCTCATATGGACCACACAAGAGGGCCTACAGAATTTATGAAGAAACTTGACCAGAAATGAAGATTGAATTACAAGGATGACTCTAAAAGTTAAAATTCCTTCATTCTCCTCAAATATTTGTGGGAAGATGTAAGGAGCCTTGGATAAAAATTTCAAGGCCCAAATTTAAATACAATGGCAACAAATGATTCATTTAAACTCATCCCACCATTCTGGATGAAAATTAATATCAGTACAGTATTCATGACATGTATTCTAATATAGTCATCTAATCAAGATGATATTTTGAAGTGTGAAATAGTATATATATGTAGCCTAATTTTTTGAATAAAGAATTTGGATTTTAAGGCATCTTCCAATTCCAAAATCCATTCACATTTTGGCCATCAAAAAAGAATGCATAGAAATGGATAGTTAACCATTGTTTAATCAAACCACAATAACAATGGACCCATAAGTCCAAATGACTCCAAATTTGGGGAGAGGTCATAAAATATTTTTATACACAACTTTTAATAAAGAGATATCTCGAGATTGAGATGTATGGATGACAAAATCGTCAATCCAAGAGGGGGGATAGATTGGGAATGCCAACTGTCCACTTCCTTGGGCTGTAAACACATCCCCCTCCTCTCTGTCAAAGGGGTTGGCATTTGAGAAAATAGGATCACATATTGGCACAACTAAAGCCTTTACAAGGTCTTTAGAGGACCTTCCATACTCAAGTTTTTACATGAGATACCTTTCCTCCTCTCTTTGTTTTCATTTACTTTTGTGTTCTCCATTTTTGTAATCTTGTAAGTCTCTTTCTTTGTAATTCTATTTTAATACAATTTTCTAATTTAATATCTCTTATTATAATCCAACTTCTATATTTTAACATTAATGTTTTTAAAATAATTTAAATATAGTTTAATCCTCTTCCCTTATTTTTCTTTTCATTCAATCTAATGTTCGTTTTTAATTCTCATCATCGTTCGTGTGTGTGTGTTCGACACAAAAGTCTTTTCTTATCCCTTTATTTTTCTTATCTTCTTAATTTATCATCATAATCATTATAAATATATTACTAATCATTTTAATGGCTGAGTAAATCTCTCGTTGGGGTGAGTTATAATTTATGTATGTTAAGTGATGGAGAGCTTTTGCTCAATAAATATTCTTCAAATTAACATTGTATATGTTGAACATAGCATGTCATGGATTACTGACTTGTTTTGTTTAACGAGTGGTTTCCATGGATTATTGGAACCATAAATACACTACTATCAACAAACTCCAATTGATATTAGAACCCTATGTTATGTTAAGGCTTTGATTAAATCCTTAACACTTAGGAATTTCAATCAACGTTATCTTGTGAAGTGGGTGTTAATTTAAAAGCAATCTAAAGCAAAGCTCGAGGATATAAAAAGCTTAACTACCTAAAAAAACTCACCCAATCATTATAAAATTTCTAAATCAATATTAATCAATAAATAATTTTAGAAGATCTATAAAGAGACCCCCCCAAGAAAACAATCAACTAAAAACAAATGACTATTAAGAAGTATCATCACCGAGGATTCGACATGAGTGCTGCTATAAACATTAGCAGAGCACCAGAACCTTGACTAGTCGATATGCAATAATAGGGCATGATTTTCAAATGGATCCATTTTCGGGGATGGTTATTTATGTATTAATTAGTTTTTGGTTATTTTAAAAAAATAAAAAAAAACAAAATTTAAAAAAAATTAAAAAAAACACAAAGAAAAACCTGCCTTCCCATAAAAATCATAAACGGAAAACACAAAAAAAATTCTCCATATTTCTTCCAAATCTCTTTAAATGACCCGTTTCCTCTCAAACAATCCCACTTATTTTTTTGACCTTGAAATTGAGCGAACACTTCACTAAATTAGGAGGAACATATGAAATAATAAAATAATTCAAGAACCAGTCCTTGTCCAACCAATTGAATTAGATATGGCCAATCATAAGGAACAAACGCTTAAATAACTCGTTGCCCTGATATGAATTACTAACCTCTTGGTAATAAATATCCAAACATAGAGGCTGACTTTGAACTCAAATCGGGTTTGATTCATCTTCATCCTTAATTCCACGCGCTAGCCGGTGAGGATCCACATCGCCACCTTAAAGAGTTCCAAGTAGTGTGCTCTACCATGAAGCCTCAAGGGGTTTCTGAGGAACAAATAAAACTCTGAGCATTCCCTTTCTCCCTAGAAGACACTACCAATTCATGGATTTACTACCCCCTTCCTGGTGCTATAACCACATGGAATGACCTGAAGTGACTATTTTTAGATAAATTCTTTCCTGCTTCTCGTACCACTTATATCTGAAAGGAAATAAATGGTATTCATCAATTCCCAAATGAATCACTCCATGAGTACTGGGAGAGGTTCAAAATGCTTTTTTCAACCTTCCCACACCACCAAATTCCTGAAAAACTCTAGATCCAATACTTCTATGAGGGGTTATTGCTTATGGAGAGAACCCTCATTTATGCCGCAAGTGGCAGTTCTCTTGTTGATAAAACTCTTGCAGCTGGAAGAGATCTTATAAGCAACACGGATGAAAACACAAATAAAATTCCATACTCAAGCACATGCTCAAGTCAAACAAGTCCAGGACAATCAATCCATAGAGACAAATAAGATGACCTAGTGTATGAGTGAACTTACAGGTCTTGTGTGACAACTAGTTGTGGATACCGAATCCCCAACTTCATCTTCTCCACAATCAATGTTTCCTGGACCTGTCAAAAACTGTGGAATTTGAAAATCTCCATCTCATCCAACAGACACCGGTCTACAGCTTCTAGAGGATCAATCTAATTTATCTGGACCAATGGAGCTCAATGCAACCTATGCTCAGTAGAACACCAACCCTCAACTATTAGGCCACTTCATTAGAACCTCAAACCAACCTCACTTTGAGCCCTTCTCTTCTTCTTATAACCAAGGATTAAGGTATTACAACCCCATACCTCAATTTCCTCCTCAAAACCCAAACTAGTTCTAATATGGCCAAGGTGTTGGTAACTTCCAACACCTTTACCCTTTTGTTCCTCAACCTCAAAGGATCAATCCTCCTCCTGGATTCCAATATCCTAGTGAGCCTTCCCAATTCCAAAACCAATACAATCGCTTTCCCAAGAATGAAAATCTAGGTAATACCAATTCAAGACAAGCCTCTTCTACCAAGAAACCATGGGAACGTGCAGTGGAAGATCTTTCCTCCTTCACCCATTCCAGCCTCAAGAACATTGAAACCCAAATTGGTCAACTTGCATCCCACCTTAGTCAGCAGAAACCATCCAATTATTCCCAACTTCCAGCTCAACCATTACCCAACCCCAAGGGTAATGTAAGTGAAATTGTACTTATATTGAGAAAGAACGTTTCTATGCTTCAAGATAAGTCCTCTAATCATCATTTGAATATTGAACTAGAAAAGTAAACGAAAAGGAAACTTGAAAAGGAATCTGAATCCATACCCTCACCTCCTTCCATTCAACTTTGTAACCCAATAAATTTTCCTCAAGACATTTCTAAGCCATAGAAGTCTTTTTAACTCGATCCTGAAATGATCTACATGTTTAGACGTGTTGAAGTCAACATTCCCCTATTAGATGCCATTAAAAAAATCCCTAAGTATACCATGTTTCTTAAAGAATTGTGCACCAAAAAGAGGCAACTTAGGACCTTCTAAAATGTTTCCACCCAACAGTACATACCCATTAAGTGAAAATATCCTGGAACCCTTACGTTTCCATACAAAATTGGATGTTCAAACTTCAATGATGCGCTCATAGAACTAAGAGCCTCAATTAATTTCATGCCCAAATCTATCTTCTCTAACCTTGGTCTAGGTCCCTTACATCCAACGCGTGTTGTTATTCAACTGTCCAATCGAAGCACTACATGTCCTAAGGGTATAATTTAGAATGTCCTTGTCTGAGTCAATGATCTTATCTTCCCAACTGACTTCTATGTCCTTGACATGGAAGGTGAGACAACTTCTTGCCAATCTTCTCTGATTTTAGGAAGACCTTTCTTCATGACATCTAAAACCAAAATTGATGTCTATACTGGCATATTATCCATGGAATTTGGTGACCAACTGGTCAAGTTCAATATTTTTCAATCCATGCGATACCCATCAGAGAATGGATCTGCATTCTCTATCCATTCTTCTAAAGCTCTCTCTGAGAGTGTGTTGAATCCCAATCCATCTTGTCCTTCTTGTTCTAATGATAAAAGAGTTTTTGAATATTTCATCCTCATTAACCATGTCATAAATGGAGAAGTTGATTTTGACATTACAAATGAAAACTCTATTGATCTAAAGGATCTTGAAAAATCTTTAGAATATCATCTTTCCTCTGATCTCCACTTCTCCAACTTGGATGATAATGAGTAAAATGACTTAGAATGCTCATTTGTTGATTTCGATCAGTTTATCCAACATTCATCATTTCATATTCGTGATTCTGAAAATTCTATTATATGTGAGGTTAACCCTAAACAAATGTGTTTATCTTGTCCCAATGAGAGTGAAGGTTGTGAGATTTGTTCCCTAATTAATAAAGTGATCACTAGTGATATTGAAATTGATCGTTATTTGGAAAACAATATTGAAATAATGGTTATTGAAAATTTTATTCAGTCTTATGACACCACTAATCCACATTACTCTACATCGGTAAGTGATGAAATAAAGGAGTCAAAAAAAATTGGGATCTCATACTGTGGTTTTGTGTTATCTGATCCTTCCATAAATGAACCATCAGAATTGAGGCATATTCTTGAATTTGAAAGCATAGAAAAATATCACTTTGTCGATAAAATCATCCCACAAATTAGAGACCAATGGTAGGATTGTCATATTATCCTTTTACCTCCATTTAATTACAAGCACACAGTCAACGAAGGGGATAAATTATCCAATGAACAATTAGGCATCCCAAAGGAGATATTTTTCTGGAAGCACTCTAGAGTTGAGAAAATACAATGGCCACCGTCAGACTATGGGTAGTCCACTATAACTATCCAGCTATAGACAAACAAATGAAGCACTTCTTGAGAGGCAACCCATGTTTTCTTTTACTTTTATGAAATTTTAATTTCTTTTTAGTTTTTCATTAGATGAATAATGATTTTTCTTTTTCAGGTGACATCCCACAATCTTGGAACAACATCAACTTCCATCGGATCCCCAACTTCTGTAGTTGACCCACCACTGGATGGAGACGGCGACCCACCAAATCCAAACTAGGGGCACCTCTTTACCTTTTACTCATCTCTCTTTTGTCTCTCTCTCTCTCCCCTCCCTCTTCTTCCCCCTTCATTATCATTTTTTTACCATGTTCCTCATCACATTTTTATTTACTCTTTCTCTTTTGTTTCGATGTGTAATTTAAAAACACAAAAAAATCACTTAAAAAAATAAGGAAAAAACAAGAGTCATGATTAATCACCTTCCAATTTTCAAATTTTGTCTGACCATTTTTGGGAGTTAAAAGACATGGTTTATTATCAAAAATTTTGTGGATTCTTCATAAATTTGGATAAAAAATATTGTGTTAAAACCATAAAATTTTGAATGCTCACTTTTTGATTTGGAAACTAATTTTCCCCAAATGCGAGGAACAAAATTAGCTTTCATGCCAAGGCCACCTATGGCCATCTTTTCAAAATGAGTTTTTTACCCCCATTTGTGAGTCTTGAGTTTGTGTACCTTCAAGCTGAATTTCCTACTTTAGTGTGCATTAATATGATAGAGGCATTTTATGAACCACATGAGAATCACAATAGCCAAATAGACTTCCTTTTCCCTTACATTAATCCTACTTTTGAAATCCCCTTTGAGCCTATGAAAACCTAGTTTTAATATACACATTAGAAGCCCAATACCTTTTCCCACCCAATATTAACATGGATTTTCATTGCGTATTTTTTTTGAAATTTAAGTGTGGGGGGAATGCATTTCATTTTAGGTACCCTTTTCTTGATTTAACCATGTTATCATATGCTTGAGGGAAAAATCCATTTTAGTGTGGGGGAGAGGCTGTCATTTAGTGTGTTTTTGGGAATTCATATATGATTATGACATATTGTTCAAATTTTAATGACAAGTGTTCAAAAAAAAAATCAAATAAAAAAAAATCAAAAAAAAATGAAAATAAGAATGGGTTGTGTCTTGAGTGGGTCAAAAATTACTATTTATTAGCCTTTTATCTTTTTATAACTATTACAATTAGTGTCGTGAAGAGATCAATCATGGGTTGGGATATGAGTGTGTGATCTGTTTCAAGTTCAACTTTTGAAAAAAAGAAAAAGAAAAAAAAGAACACTTGCATTATATTCATATGTCATTGGGATAAGTTTTGTGTTTTGTAAATATTACATCATCTCATTCCCTTCATATTTACTTCCACTTTTTTGTCTTATTTCACATTTTCATTCCCTCATAAATATGTGTTTCCATTTCCTTTTATGTCTCATTTCAAATACAAAAAGTGCATTTCTTTTTCCATGTTGGTGTTTTACCCCTCTTATTATCTCTCTTGGACATTATATTCCTACCGTCCCATAGCCACTGAAAAACCCTTTCAAAATACCTCTTGATTATTGTGCAGTTTGTATAGGAATTGTAAGCTGAGAGCTCTTTCAAATTCTAAGATTTTATCTTTTGTTTGGTGAAATAGTGAACCTCCACAAATGAATTTTATCATCTTGATAGGTGTAAGTTTTGAGTGTCCACATTTTCCATTTATAAATTTGAGCATGAAAAAGAGTTGTTTTTGGAACATTTTTATGTAAAAATTTGAGGTGTAATTCAATATGGATGAGTGAAATTGTCTAAACCTCCCCTGATTGGAGAAAACAAAATTTTAATATTTGTTGGTGAGTGAAAATGATTTGGTAATGTTTTTATATTTGTTTCAAATGAGGCCATGCACAAGAATAATTGTGGGGGAGTTCATGTTATTAATATTTTCATGACTTATTATATACTCCATTTACTTATTTTATATGAAATGTGCATAATTGGTGTGAAATATTAATATTTTAATACTAAGTATAATTTTTGAGAATTTTTAGAAGTAGTCCAATTGAGTCAGTTTACTATTTTATTTATAACTCTCCCCTGATGCTCCAAATTGTGTGGTTACTATTTTTTAGGATTACTAATTAAATATACAACATTTCATTAGAAGGTATAATGGGTCAATTCTGACATTTGATGGCTCATATGGACCACAGAAGAGGCCATACAGAACCTGTGAAGAAACTGGACCAACCACGAAGATTGAATTACTGGGATCACTATAGAAGTTAAAATTCATTCATTCCCCTAAAAGGTTCGGGGGACAATGTAAGGAGTGTTGTATAAAAATTTCAAGGCCCAAATCCAAACACAATGGGCCTAACATATTCATTTAAACTCAGCCCCCCATTTTGGATGGGAATTAAAATCAGTACAGTATTAATGAAATGTATCTTGATATGGTCATCACATCAAGCTGAGAATTTAAAGTGTGAAAGAGGAGATATATGTGGCCTAATTTTTTAAGAAATAATTAAGATTTTAAGGCATATTCCTATTTCAAAATCCATTCACATTTAGGCCCTTGAAAAAGCATGTATTGAAATGGACAGTTTAACATTGATTAATATAACTGACATAACATTGGCTCAATAAGTCAAAATGACAACACATTTGGAGAGAGGCTGTAAAACATTATTATCTACAACTTTTTAGAAGGAGGTAACTTTATATTCGGCTTTCTGGATGTCCAAATCGTCGGGCCAAGTGGAGGGACAAATTGGGAATGCCACCAGTCTACTTCCTTGGGCTATAAATACATCCCCTACTCTTCTTCAAAGGGGTTGGTATTTCAGAAGATAAGAGCACATATTGATATGACCAAAACCTTTAAAAGGGCTTGGGAGGACTTTCTATACTCAATTTTTCACTTGAGAGACCTTTCCTCCTCTTTTTGTTTTCATTTACTTTTGTGTTCTTCATTTTTATGTTCTTGTAAGTCTCTTTCTTTGTAATTCTATTTTAAAGAATGTTTTTTCTATAATATCTATTATTCTCTTCCACATTCTGTAGTTTAATATTAATGTTCTTAAAATAGTTCAAATACACTTTAATCCCCTTCAATTATTTTACTTTCTCATTCAATCTAAAGTTTATTTTTAATTCTCATCGTCATTCATGTGTGTGTGTTCGACGCAAAACTCTTTTCTTATCACTTTCTTTTTCTTATCTTCTTAATTTATCATAATAATAATTATAAAAAAATTACTAATCATTTCAATGGAAGAGTAAATCTCTCATTTGGTTGAGTTATAATTTAGGTATGTTAAGTGATTGAGAGCTTTTGCTCGATTAATATTCTTAAAATTAACATTGTGTATGTTGAACATAGCATGTCATGGATTAATGACTTGTTTTGTTTAATGTGTGGTTTTCATGGATTATTGGAACCATAAATACACTACCATAAACGAGATCTAATTGAGATTAGAACCCTATGGTAAGTTAAGGCTTGGATTAAATTCATAACACTTAGGAATTCCAATCAACGTTATCTTGTGAAGTGGGTATTAATTTAAATGAAATATAAAGAAAAGCTCAAGGATATAAAAATCTTAACTCACTAAAAATAAACTCACCCCAATCATTATAAATTTTTAAAAATCAATATTAATCAATCAATAATTTCATAAGCTCTGCAAACAACCCCCCCATCAGAATACAATCAAATAAAAACAAATGACTACTAAAAAGTATCATCACCGATGATTTGACCCGAGTTCTTCTATACACATTAGTAGAGTACCCAAACCTTGACTGGTCAATAGGATAAAATAGTACATGTTTTTTAAATGGTTTAGTTTTTAGGGATGGTGATTTAAGTAGTCATTAGTTTCTGGTTATTGTAAAAAAATTTAAAAAAATTTAAAAATAAAATAAAAAAAACACAAAGAAAAACCTGCCTTATCATAAAAATCATAAACAGAAAACAAAAAGAAAAAAAACTATCTTCATCATTCTTCCAAATCTCTCTGAATACCCCATAGCCCCCAAAACAACCCCTCAGATTTGTTTGATCATGAAATTGATCGAACACTTCAAATTATGAGGAACATAAGAGATAATCAAATAATTCAAGAACCAGTCCTTGTCCATCCAATTGAATTAGTTGTGGCCAATCCTAGGGAACAAACACTTAAAGAACACGCTACCCCTGGTATGAATTACCAACCTCTTGGTATTCAATATCCAAACATAGAGGCTGACTCCGAACTCAAATTGGGTTTGATTCATCTTATTCCTCATTTCCATGGGCTAGCCGGCGAGGATCCGCATCTCCACCTTAAAGAGTTCCAAGTAGTGTTCTCTACCATGAAGCCTCAAGGTGTTTCTGAGAAAAAAATCAAACTCCGAGCATTCCCTTTCTCTCTAGCTGAAGCTGCCATGTAATGGATTTACTACCTCCTTCCTGGTTCCATAACCACATGTAATGACATGAAGCGACTATTTTTAGAGAAATTCTTTCCTACTTCTCGTACTGCTTCTATCCTAAAGGAAATAAGTGGTATTCATCCATTCCCAAATGAATCACTCCATGAGTAATGGGAGAGGTTCGAAAAGGTTGTTGCAACCTTCCCACACCCCCAAATCCCTGACCAACTTTTGATCCAATACTTTTATGAGGGGTTATTGGCTATGGAGAGAACCCTCATCGATGCCGCAACTGGTGGTGCTCTTGTTGATAAAACTCTTTCACCTGCAAGAGATCTTATAAGCAACATGGTTGTAAACAAAAAACAATTCCATACTCGAGCACATGCTCAATTCAAACAAGTCCCAAACAATCAATCCATAGATCTGAACAAGATGACATAGTGGATGAGTGAACTTACGGGTCTTGTGCGATAACTAGTTGTGGCTACCAAATCCCCAACTTCATCTTCTCCACAATAAATGTTTCCTGGACCTATAAAAAACTGTGGAATCTGGAACTCTTCATCTCATCCAACAGACACTTGTCCACATCTTCAAGAATATCAATCTGATTCATTTGGACCAATGGAGCTCAATGCAACCTATTCTCAGTATAACACCAACCCTCAACTGTTTTTATAGTTCATTAGATCCTAAAACCAACCTCACTTTGATCCCTTATCTTATTCTTATAACTAAGGATTAAGGTATGGAAACCCCATCCCTCAATTTCCTCCTAAAAACCCAAACCAGTTCCAATATGGCCAAGGTGTTGGTAACTTCCAACATCCATTCCCTTTTGTTCCTCAACCCAAAGGATCAATCCTCCCCTGGATTCCAATATCATAGTGAGCCTTCCCAATTCCAAAACCAATACAATCGCTTTCCCAAGAACCAAAATCTCAGTAATCCCAATTCGGGACAAGCATCTTCTTCCAAGAAACCATAGGAAAATGCAGTGGAAGATCTTGCCTCCTTCACCCATTCCTGCCTCAAGAACATTGAAACCCAAATTTGTCAACTTGCATGCCACCTTAGTCAACAGCAACCATCTAATTCTTCCAAACTTCCAGCACAACCATTACCCAAACTCAAGGGTAATGTAAGTGTAATTGCACTTAGATCAGGAAAGAAAATTGCTATGCCTTAAGATAAGTCCTCTAACCCTTATTTAAATATTGACCTAGAAAATGAAAAGAAAAAGAAACTTGAAAATGAATATGAACCCATTCCCTCACCTCCTTCCATTCCACTTAGGAACCCAATTCATTTTCCTCAATCCATTTCTAAGCCAAAGAAGTCCTTTGAACCTGATCTTGAAATGCTCGACATGTTTGGATGTGTTGAAGTCAACATTCCCCTCTTATATACCATTAAACAAATCCCTAAGTATGCCAAGTTTCATAAAGAATTGTGCACCAACAAGAGGCAACATAGGACCTTCAAAAATGTTTCCACCCAACAATCCATAACCATTAAGTGAAAAGATCCTAGAACCATTACAGTTCCATGCCAAATTGGAAGTTCCATCTTCGATGATGCACTCATAGACCTAGGAGCCTTAATTAATGTCATTCACAAATCCATCTTCTCTAACCTTGGTCTAGGTCCCTTAAATCCAATGGGTGTTGTTATTCAATTGACCAATCGAACCACTACTAGTCCTGAGGGTATAATTGAGGATGTCCTTATCCGAGTCAATGATCATATCTTCCCAGCTGACTTCTATGTCCTTGACATAGATGGTGAGACAAATCCTTGGCAATCTTATCTGATTTTAGGAAGACCTTTCCTCATGATATCAAAAACCAAAATTTATGTCCATGCTAGAATCTTATCCAAGGAATTTAGTGACCAACTGGTAAAGTTCAATATTTTTCAATCCATGAAATACCCATCAGAGAATGAATATGAATTCTCTATCCATTCTTATGAAACTCTCTCTTAGAGTGCATTGAATCCAAATCCATAATGTCCTTATTGTTCTACTGATAGAGGAGTTTGTGAATATTTCATCCTCATTAACCATGTCATAAATGGAGAAACTTATGTTGAAATTACAAATGAAAACTCAATTGATCTAAAGGATCTGGAAAAATATTCAGAATCTTATCTTGCCTCTGAACTACAATTCTCCATCTTGGATGATAATGAGGAAAATGAACTAGAGTGCTCATTTGTTGATTCAGATAAGTTTATCCAACATTCATCATTTCGTATCTGTGATTATGAACATTATGTTATATGTGAGGTTAACCCTAAACAAATGTGTTTATCTTTTACAAATGAGAGTGATGGTTGTGCGATTTGTTCCCTAATTAATAAAGTGATCACTGGTGATATTTAAATTGACCATTCTTTGGAAAAAAACATTGAAATATAGGATATTGAAAATTTTATTCACTCTTATGACTCCATTGATCCTCATTACTCTACATCAGTAAGTGATGAAATAAATGAGTCAAAAACAATTGGGATCTCATACTATGGTTTTGTATTATCTGATCCTTACATAAATGAACCATCAGAATTGAGACATATTCTTGAAATTAAAAGCATGGAAAATGATCACTTTGTGGATAAAATCATCCCTCACATTAGAGACCAAAGGGAGGATAGTCATATTCTCTTTCCACATACATTTAATTGTAACCACACAATCAAGGACGGGTATAAATTATCCAATGAACAATCATGAATCCTAAAGGAGAAATTTTTCTTGAAGAACTCTAGAGTAGAGAAAATACGATGGCCACTGTCACACTATGTGTAGTCCACTACAACTGTCCAACTGTAGACAAATAAATGCCGCACTTCTTTGGAGGCAACCCATGTTTTATTTTACTTTTATGAAATTCTAATTTATTTTTAGTTTTTCATTAGATGAATAATGATTCTTATTTTTCAGGTAATATCCCACAATCCTAGAACAATATCAACGTCCATCAGATCCGCAACTTCTGTAGTTGACCCACCACCGAATGGAGACGGCTTCCCACCAAATCCAAACTAGGGGAACCTCTTTCCCTTTAAATTATATCTTCTCTCTCTCTATCTCTCTTATTCATCCCTTATTCTCATTTTTTACCACTTTCCTCATCATATTTTTATTTACCTTTTCTCTTTTGTGTGGGTGTGTAATTTAAAAACACAGAAAAAAATCACTTAAAAAAATATGGAAAAACAAGAGTCATGATTACTCACCTTCCAATTTTCAAATTTTGTCCAACCATTTTGGAGAGTTAAAAGACATGGTTTCATCTAAAAAAATTGGTGTTTTCTTTATAAATTTGGATAAATAACATTTTTTCAAAACCAAAAAAATTTAATGCTCACTTTTTGATTTGGAAAGTGGTTTTCCCCAACCATGAGGAACAAAATTAGCTTTCATGCCAAGGCCACCTATGAACATCTTTTCAAAATGATTTTTTACCCCCATTTGTGAGTCTTGAGTTTGTGTACCTTTGAGCTAAATTTCCTACATTAGTGTGCATTAAAATGATAGAGGCATTTTATGAATCACATGAGAATCAAAATAGCCAAATAGCCTCTCATTTCCCTTACATTAATCCTCTTATTCAAATCCCCTTTGAGCCTATGAAAACCTAGTATTTGATAGCCACATTACAATACCAATAACTTTTCCCACAAACTATCAAAATGGATTTTCATTGCATAATTGTTTCAAATTTAAGTGTGGGGGGAATATATTTCATTTTGGGTACACTTTTTTTGATTTCACCATGTTATCATTTTCTTGAGGGCAAGAATCCATTTCAGTATGGGGGGGAGGATATCATTTAGTGTGTTTTTGGAAATGTATATATGATTATGACATATTTTTCAAATTTTATTGACAAGTGTTCAAAAAAATAAAATAAAAAAAAATCACAAAAAAAATGAAAATAAGAATGGGTTGTGTCTTAAGTGGGTCAAAAATCACTATTTCTCATCCATTGATCTTATTATAACTACTACAATTAATGTCGTGAGGAGATCAATCATGGGTTGGGATATGAGTTTAAGATGTGTTTCAAGTTCAACTTTCAAAAAAAAGAAAAAAAAGAAAAAAAGAACACTTTCATTATATTCTTATGTCATTGGGAGAAGTTTTGTGTTTTATAAATATTCCATCTTCTCATTTCCTTTGTATTTCCTTCCACTTTTGTGTCTTATTTTACATTTTCATTCCCTCGTAAATATGAATTTCCATATCCTTTCATGTCTTATTTAAAAAAAAGTGCATTGATTTTTCCATGTTGGTGTTTTACCCCTCTTCTTCTCTCTCTTAGACATTATATTACTACCATCCCATAGCCATAGAAAAACCCCTTCAATGGACCTCTTGATTCTTTTGCACTTTGGATAGATATTTTAAGCTGAGAGCTCTTTGAAACTCTAAGATTTTCACATTTTTTTGGTGAGAGAGTGAACCTCCACAAATGATTTTAATCATCTTGAGAGGTGTGAGTTTTGAGTTTCCATATTTTCCATTTCTAAATTTGAGCACGAAAAAGAGTTTTTTTGGAACATTGTTTATGTAAAAATCTGAGGTTTAATTCAACATGGATGAGTGAAATAGTCTAAACCTCCCATGATTGGAGAATGTTTTTTTAATATTTATTGGTGAGTGAAAATGATTTTGGCATGTTTTTATATCTGTTGCACATGAGGACATTCACAAGACTAAGTGTGGTTGAGTTGATGTTAATTATATTTTCATGACTTATTATATACTCCCTTTAATTATTTTATATGAAATGTGCATAATTTGTGTGAAATATTAATGTTTTAATACTAAGTATAATTTTTGAGCATTTTTAGAAGTAGTCCAATTGAGCCAGTTTACTATTTTATTTATAACTCTCCCCCTACTTCTTCAAATTGTGTGTTTATCATTTTTTAGGGTTCATAATTCAATATAAAACATTTCATTATATGGGAGTATGAGCCAATTCTTCCATTTGAAGGCTCATATGGACCACACAATAGGGCCTACATAATTGTGAAGAAACTTGACCAACCATGGAGATTGAATTTCTGGGCTCACTCTAGAAGTTAAACATCTTTAATTCTCCTCAAAGGTTCCAAGGACAATGTATGGAGTATTGGATAAATATTTCAAGGCCCAAATCCAAATACAAGGGGCCAAACTTATTCATTTAATCTCAGCCCACGATTTTGGACGGCATTGAAATCAGTACAGTATTCATGAAATGTCCCCTAATCTAGTGATCAAATCAAGCTGGTATTTTGTAGTGTAAAATAGGAGATAAATACGTCCGACTTTGTTGAAGAAAGAATTCGGATTTGAAGACATCTTCCCATTCCAAAATCCATTCACATTTTGTCCATCGAAAAAGCATGGATTGAAATGGATAGTTTAACTTTGTTTAATCAAACCACCATAACATTGGATCCATAGGTCTAAATGACTAATTTTTTTAGAGAAGTCGAAAAACATAATTATGTACAACTTTTAATAAGGATTTATCTCTATATTTGGCTGTATGGACATCCAAAATGTCGATCCAAGTGGAGGGACAGATTAGGAATGCCAACAGTCCACTTCCTTGGGCTATAAATACATCCCCCTCCTATCCTTCAAAGGGGTTGGCATTTCCGAAGAGAGGAGAAGATGTAATCATGACAAAAGACTTTCAAAGGTCTTGGGAGGACCTTCCATACTCTTGTTTTCACTTGAGAGACCTTTCCTCCTCTCTTTGTTTTCATTTAATTTTGTGTTCTTCATTTTTTTAATCTTGTAAGTCTCTTTATTTGCAATTAAATTTTAATGCATGTTTCTTCTTTAATATCTCTTATTCTCATCCACCTTCTATAGTTTTATATTAATGTTCTTAAAATAGTTTAAATACAGTTTAATCCCATTCCCTTCTTTTTATTTCTCATTCAATCTAAAGTTCGTTTTTAATTCTCATCATTTTTCGTGTGTGTGTGTTCGACGCAAAAATATTTTATTATCCCTTTATTTTTATTATATTATTAATTTATCATCATAATTATTATATCCAGATTACTAATCATTTAAATGGATGATTAAATCTCTCATTGGGGTGAGTTATAATTTAGTTATGTTAAGTGATTGAGAGATTTTGCTCGATTAATATTCTTCAAATTAACATTGTGTATGTTGAACTTATCATGTCATGGATTAATGACTTGTTTTGTTTAACATGTGTTTTCCATAGATTATTGGAACCATAAATACACTACCATAAAAAAGATCTAATTTATATTATAACCCTAAGTTATGTTAAGGCTTGGATTAAAGCCTTAACAATTAGGAATTACAATCAACGTTATCTTATGAAGTGGGTGTTAATTTAAATGCAATATAAATCAAAGCTTAAGGATATAAAAAGCTTAACTCCCTAAAAATGAACTCACCCTAATCTTTATAATTTTTTAAAATAAATCTTAATCAATCAATTATTTCATAATCTCTGCAAACAAACTGCCCCAATCGGAATACAATCAACTAAAAACAAATGACTATTAAAAAGTATGATCGTCGAGGATTCGACCCGAGTGCTGCTTTACACATTAGCAGAGCACCGAAAAATTGACCGATTGATTGACGAAAATTAGTCTCACTTTCCATGTACCTTTTGATGCGTATTATTTTTACATTCCTTAGGCTGTCTTGGATGATTTTTTTTAAAAAATATGATATGTTGTGTGAGATAGTTGCTAAATATATTGGATTTGTACAACATGTTTTGAGGATTATAACATGCATGTAAATTGTTAAAGTCCTAGATGAATCATTTTTTTTGAGTCGGCAAGTTTAGAATTGTTAAAGAATTTGGATAATTAAATGTTGAGTTAATTATTATTTTTGGCTTGATAAGAATAATTATTTGTTAATTAATTATTTTTTATTGATATGTTGAATGGTTAATTAATTATTGACTTATTTGATGGGTGATTTATGTTGTTAATTAGTCATTGAATTAATTAACAGACTAGATTAATTAAATTATGAATTAATTAATGGATGGTTTTGGGGTATTAGACATGGTGTTCCACACCAATGATAAATATATATGTATGATCGATAAATGGGTTGTGACACAATGACTAAAGCTCCAAATACTCATGAGGTGCTAGACATGGTGTTCTACACCAATGATAAATATATACGTATGATTGATAAATGATTTGTGAGACAAGGACTGAAGATCCAAATACTCACAGGATGATAGAAAAGGCATTCTACACCCAGCATGCATGAAAATATACTTTTATGGGTTAGGGACTAATGCTCCAAATACTCATGGGTTGTGAGACACAAACTGACGCTCCAAATACACACAAGGGTGATATACATGATGTTTTACACCCATTAATTGACATTGATTGTGGGTCCAATTGGTCATACATGAAATAAATTAATTGGTTAATGAAAAATATTGTGACATTATGATTTTTGAATTGAATATGAGAAAGGGTTCATAATTATCAAAGAATTGGGTGAATCACTATTAGTGGACAGACCCCGGAGCGAATCACCATTTTTTAGTGGATGGGATCTGATATAGTATATGAAATATTAAATTGAATATCTTATGACACATTATCCAAGCCAGAGCAAAAACATAAATTTGGTCTTAACTTTGATTACTTAGATGATCTTTAGAGACATCTGTGGTGAGTGACTTATACAGGGAATGTTGGGCTCAGTCCGAATCATGATAATTATGTAGTTTAATAAGGTTTGAATAATTGATTAATGAAAATGATTGTGTAATGACTATTGGGTATGCATGAATAATGTATAATACAAGTTCAGACACCAGCTGAGAGCTGAAGTAGGTACTTGGGTATATAATTATGTTGTACTGCTTACCATAATTATGCTTGCTTGCACTGTATAAATTATTTATTTAATGTCAGGATTTGGGGTAGACACCGGTGGTCCTGACCTACTGAGATTTATATCTCACACCCTACTCGGGCCACCAGTACACTGGGGTACCCGAGTAGACTCTATTTGGTTGTAGGATTGTGTTGTTTTCATTTACTTGGAATATTGGAGAAATGGGATGAGCGGAAGATCAAGATGCTCGAGGAGACTACCTTGGGGCTTGGATTCAGTGTTTATTTTTTTTAATGGAATGTTCAGTATGCTGTTTTGTTCACTGTTTTCCATTTTTGTATCATTATCATATCATGCATGCATCTTCTATAAAATTGATGTTGGCCATTTGTTTGTACGATATTTATAAAATATACCTTCCGATGCTTTATCATTTGTTAGACTACTTCTGCTATTTATTTCCATTGTTTGTTATTCACTTCGATATACCACTGTGAAACTATGATAAGAGGGTATAGTCTCCCCACTGAATATCCTTACACCCTCACTACTTGTTGGCAGCCTCTGGCGTACAGGGAGACACGCTTGAGGTCATGTGGCGACTGGTCTGGCCACTAGTTTAGTGGTGAGCTGGGCCAGGATGTTACATACAACATGGAAACTTATTTTTGTTATGTAGTTTAATTCCTTGCAACTAGGATGTTAAACTATGTATTTTTATATCTTCAAGTGAGGACATGAGGGCTGTGCAGTTTTTAGCCTTGTAACGAGGACATGAGGGATGTACGGTTTTTTGTCTGGCTGCGAGGACATGGGGGTTGTGCAGTTTTTAGTTTTGTAGTGAGGACATTGTACTGTGCAGTTTTAAGTCTTTTTATGAGGATGACATGTACAACTACACAAAGTATTTCTTTAAGAGTCTTGTATTGGTTGGAGTTGTAATAATCTCTCCATCCATTGAGATTAAGGCATAAGCGCCATTTGAATAGACCTTGTGAATGGAATAAGGTCCTTCCAACTTTGGCTCAAGATTTTTAGGTTTCTTCCCTTGTATCCTTGGAGTCATAAGGATCAATACCAAATCTCTGGGAAGAAATGATCAGAGGAGAAATTTCTTATTAAAAGCTCACGCTATTCTTTTCTAATATACTTTTAAATGATGAAAAGTATAAAATCTTTTCTCATTTAATCATTCCAGCTCATTGAATAGTTTCTGAGACCTCTCATCTATTGAAAAATGATAACATATTGCAACTCTGAGTGAAGGAAATTACATTTCAATTGGAAAAACTGCTTCGGTTTTATATACCAATGAATAAGGAGTTTCTTGGGTGGCCGTATGAGTAGTTGTCCATTAAGACCATAAATCATTAAAAAGTTTATAAAGCCTTGATTTCTTATCTTTATCCACCATCATCAAGATTATATTTTATGGGGACTTGTTGGAGGCCTCTATCTATCCATTGGCCACCACATGGTAGCGAGATAAATGGTTGTATTTGATATTATGCTCCTGATATAACTTCTTTACCTCAATCGAACAAAAATTGGTGCCATTATCTGTCAATATAGTTTGAGGGACACCAGATTTGGTGATGACGCTAGTTTTGAAAAAACTAACAATGCTTTTGGATCTGACTTCTTTGAGAGGTATTCCCTCAGCCCATTTAGAAAAGACGTGAGTTGCAGTAAGGATATACTTGAAATGCTTAGCTCTATCTTGAGGATAAGGCCCTAATACATCAATTCCCCTTGTGGAAAATGTCCAGAAGTATTTATCTGTATGTAGAAACTCCGAGGGTTGATGAATGAAGTTAGAATGCACATGGAAGGGTTGAAATTTCGTAGTGAAATCTATGAAATCCTGTGTCATTGAAGGCCAAAAGTATCCAAGCCTTCAGATCTGATCAGAAAGTCTATGCCCAGACTGGTGGGCACTACAATCTCCAGAATGTATTTCTTTAATGAAAGATATATTATCTTCTCCATCAATACATCTAAAGAGGATTCCATAAAAGGATCTCTTGAAGAGGATTTTTTGATGGTTTGGATTATCATAAAGAGTAAAATTGGCTGCTCATTTCTAGATCTATTATTTTTTATCTCTAATCGGTGGAAGTACTCCATTTTGAATATATTTCATAACAGATGTTCTATATCATGTGGTATGACCATATGGATTAGAAATAGGGCTAATTTCATTAATTTCCTCCATTCTTCTTTGAACAAAAGGTGATACCACATGATGATGGGCTATTCTAATGACTGACTCATCCTAATTTGGATCTTCCAAGGCTATAGATGCATTATCTAGTGATTCTTCTTGGGCATTTTTTGCTCGTGGGACATAAGACAATGTCAGATCTGAGGGAAATTCATCCATTAACCCACTGTCATGGTCACATAAAGGGATTAACTCTTTTTTTTCTGATAGAATATTCTTCATTGATTTCTCGATTACCAATTTTGAATCACCTATTACCTTCCAAGTGATTCATTTACACCTGAATTACCTATTCCAAACCTGCAATGAGAGCTTGATACTCAATCTCATTATTGGTTCCTCCTTCTGATAATAGGAAGGAATAAGGAACTACTAACATTTCTAGGGAGATAAGGACATTACCTAACCCAACTTTATTGATTTTAGGGTTTTCCATTCTTTTCCCTGTTGTACTTCTGGAAGAACCATCAAAGTACATTTCACATGTTTGGGAATTATCCTGAATAGAGAAGACCTCTTAATTAGGAAGTTCAATATTTAATGATGTATCTTCTGTAGATATATGCTTATTAAGGAAGTTGGCCATATCATGGCCTTTTATTTCCTTTTGAGGAAAAAATGGATATCAAACTGTTGCAAATTAACTTCCCACTGTGCGAGACGCCCTGTAAGCATAGGACAACTGTGGATAAATTTGAGCAGGTTATTATGAGATACCAATTGGACCTCATGATGTTTTAGGTAGTTCCTAAATTTCTAAAATGCAAAGATTAATGTTAGGCATCACATTTCAATTCTTTAATATTGAGTTTCTGCATCAAGCATAGTTTTTCTGAGATAGTAAAGGCTGTTTTCATTCGCAACATCATTCTTTTGAGCAAGGAAGGCATCTATTGATCACTCTAAAGTTGTAACATAAAGAATAATCAGAATTACTTCAACAAGGGGCATTAATATTTGTGGACTGAAAAGATATTTCTTAAGGGTATCAAATGCTTCTTGACAGTCTTCAGTACATTGGTAGGTGACTACCTTCTTCGTTAATATGGTGAAGGGTAAACACTTGACTTACAAATTGGAGATAAAGAACATAATATAGGGAAAGTGTCCTTAGAGTCCTCTAAATTATTTCAAATTTCATGGAGGTGACATACCAAGGATTTACTTTTATTTCTCAGGATCAACTTTGATACCACGATGGCATACAACGAAGCCAATAAACTTTCCTGAGGTTACCCTGAAAGCACATTCCAAGGGGTTTATCTTTAAACTGTTTTGATGAAGTTTATAGAATATGGTCTCTAAATCAGCCAAATGATTGAAATGTTATCTGGATTTGACCACTAAATCAACCACATAACATTCAAACAATTTCCTTAAGAAGGGTTTGAAGATATGGTTCATGGAACATTGGTATGTTTCACCTGCATTCTTTAAACCAAAGGGTATTCCTTGATAGAAAAACACACCTTGAGGGGATATTAAGGATTTAGATTCTTCATCCTCAGGGGACATACATAATCGATTATAACCAGATTAACCATCCATGAAGGAAAGAGCTGCATAGCCCGCCGTTGCATCAATTAAAAGCTAGGTAATCAGAATTGGAAAATAATCTTTAGGAAAATTCCGGTTAAGATATTTGAAATCAATAAAAACTCTAATTTACCCATTCTTTTTATTCATTGGGACAATTTTGGCCATACATTTGGGATATTTAACTTCTCTGACAATGTTAGACTTTATAATCTTATCATCTTCAGCTTCAATTTTAGAGGCATGATTTGGGTGTGTTCTTCTTGCTGCTTGCTTGAATCCACGATGTTCTTCTAGAAAACCCAAATGATGGGTGGATAAATCAGGACTAATTCCTGGATTTTTTATATCATTCTAAGAAAATATACCTTAATGTTTCTTTAGAAATGAAGTATACACCTCTTGATCTTTAGAGGTCATGGACGCACTAATTAGAGTGGGTTGTGTATCTTCTTCTGTACGTAGATTTATTTCTCTAAGCTCAACCACGGTTGAAGAGACACCTTCCTCAAATTCTGTTGGAGAATCCCCAATATATTCAGCTTCTTATTCATTATGTGTTACCTCTTCCATTTCCACTTGGATAGTAGATGACGCGGAAAACTCCCAGATTTATAGGGGTTTCATTATTTGAACATCCTAAATAAGAGGCCACCATATCTAACCCTACAGATGATGAAGGGTATTCTTGTGGTAATAAAGAGAAGATGATGGATTGAGAATCAAAATCTTTATCTTCCTATAGCATTGCTACAATTTCTTCAACTCATATTGACAAAGCTGAGGATTGTTGTAGTTCAAAAGATGAAATGAAAACATATCCATTTAGGATTCCATCACTACTTGGTGAATCACAAATCTCTCCCATTCTGTCAATCTCAGTTTCCACAATTGACATTATGGAAGTTATTGGATGAATTTTTGGATTTGGTTTTACCCTTTCAATTTTATTTATGGGTAGCACATAATATGTACTCAAATGTATGAATGGATTTGTAGTGATCTTTTCTTGTCCATTCAGAGAATTAACTCTAGTTATCTCTTTTTTCATTGACTTCATTCCTTATGTGTGATAAAACTATGCCTCAATGTATTGAGATTTTCATGTTTTGAATGGAGCCTTGTCCCCATACAATGTCTCTATTTGACCACTGAAATAGTACCTAAGACTTTGGACGTATGACGAAGGTATGGTTTCATGTTGATGTATCCAAGGCCTTCCAAGTAGAATATTGAAGGGTTTGTCTTGACAAACAACCATGAAATTTGAATTAGAAAAAACATCTCCAAAGTGAGTTCTGGATGTAATCACGCCCTGATGTTCTTGTTCATTCTTGTCATATCCTTTCAACATTAAAGTCGAAGGAGATACGTCAGATTCATTTAGGCCCAATCGATGAAGTGTATGAATATGAATGAGGTTGACTCCATAGCCATTATCAATGAAGGCTCATCAGGTGTCTACGTAATTTAATTTTCCAGACAAATACAAGGTTATAATATGTCCACATACAACATCATCTTCATCTTCATCTATAAAATATATGACTGCATGACATTCTGCAGGATCATTCTCTATACAGTAATCCTCAGTAGCAGCAACTTCGGTTTCAAACTCTTGAGGACTTGAAAAAGCCTCAATGAGTGATTCTCAAAGATCTTTTTATAGATTCAAATCATCTATAATTGATAACATGAACTGTACTTCGGACAATTGTTTCAAGACATCAAACTTTTGGTCCAAATGCCTGCGTTTTCTAGAATGAAGATGTGTATTTTCAGGTGTTTTGGAATTTGATGCATTTGATGTAGATGTACCCTATGTCAGAGTAGAAGCTAGAAATACTTCTGCCTTTCATAGATTAGACTGACTAGGTCTACTAACTTTCTGAGAGGAAGATAGTGTGACTTCTAATCGGTCCTCGAAAATAATCATGTCAAAACCAAACATGTCTTTCATGGAAGAAACACCTTGTTCTTGTTGAGCCCGCCGAAGGGCTCTTCCATGAGTTTCTGCTGCATATATGGTTTCAGTAGGGGTACTGTTAAAATGTTGGTTTCTAGAATTCCCATGTCTTCCCCTATATCCTCAATCCTAGTCTCTTCCTATAATTCCCCAATTAAGTATAAGGAATTATAGCTAATTATAATTAGAATCTCTATTGACATAAGGATCTATTAAATGGATAAGGTTGATAGAACCAAAGATCAATTCTTCATTCGATAGAGATTCTTCCTGATAGGTTAATTAGGATTGTTCTATTTGGAAGGGCGGTGCCAGTGCTTTTGAAACAGATGGGATGAAATCTACCAGGGTCAAGTAAAACTTTATCCTTAACATGAGCTCAACTTCTTCTGACTGCTCTTTGTCCCTATGATCACATTTCTTCTTTGAGGAATGACCTTTTTATGGAGGTTGTTTTGCTGTGGTAGGAGTGGCAGTAGACACAATCAGTTGTTTCACCCATGTTCATAAAATGGCATGAGCCTGGTTGATTGTTTTCATGGTCATCCAATCATTATATTTCTGCACATTTTTAGTTTTGACTTCCTACCATTTTCCTTGTTCCTTTGGATCAGTAGTGGTAACACATGCTACTTGAGCTGAAAAACTTTTTAGTTTTACTTGTCCAGAATCTACCAGTTTTTGCAAGAGGTCCTTGAAAATAAAACATTCCTAGACAAGATTCTTTAACATCTGGTGAAAGAGACAATAATTCAGTAGATCTTCATCTCCTTATTTATTTGGTTTCTTTGGCTTTGGAAACTGAACCAAATTATTTTCTATATATGAGATGAAGTAACCAGAAACATGTTCATTCCAGAAAGAATAAACTTTGTTCTTTAATTCCTCAGACTATTTCTGCCTTTGATCTCTTTGATCATCTTGATGAGTTGATCGTTGCTGCTGATGCTCAGGAGGCGGAGCTCTTTTGTATTATGAAGGTCTTGAAGTAAAAGAAGGTACAGGTGCCTACTTGAGTGTAACCATAGCATTTTCTGCCTTTCCTATCCTCCTCCCTTGAGCTGATGGAATTACAAAACTTTTAGCCATAGTTTCTATAATAGAGACCTATATCTATTTAGCGATAGAAATAAGGTCTTGAAACCCTCCTATGTATTTCACAGGGATCAATGATGTGCATAACTCATCACGTTTATTTTCCTCACAAATTGGTAGCAATTCTTTTAGAGGGAGTTCTAGAATTAGGAATATGTTAATCCATCCCATCATGGAATGAAATATAAAACAATTTCATTCTCCATTTGTTTACAATTGGAAAGATCAAAAACTGTCATCTTTGGAAGCATTGAGCTAAATTGAAGAATAATTTCTAATGGATATATTCCCATCCAGTAATCTATTGAGATTGTAAACTTGTATACCAGAAAAATGCTAGTCCCTGTAATGACTGCACAAAACACCTATGATTTACCGCATCTTGTGGTTGAGGAGTTCCCATCATGGGATCACAATGATAAAAAAAATTGTTAAGTGTTGTTCCGAATATACCAAACCATTAAAGATGGGGAATGTGGTATTCAAAAAATTTTGTGGGGGGGGGGGATTGCATCCACCCATTCAGGGTACGCTCTCTTTTCTGACTGAACTGGGGCACGTAGTTCCTCCATAGCTTTCAATCTAGTCGTTAATGCCTCTATTTTGTTCATAATATTTTGGGGAATATATATATGAGATGGAACCTGTGTAGGTATAGCAACTGGAGCTTGAGCTAGTGCAATGACCGACAAAACCACTGATGGTGGTGCTGATATTTGCCTTGGATAACCCACGAGAACATGCCTACCAGGATGTGTCTGATCCTTCCTTGACTATGTACCTAGTGGAGGGAATTCATTATCTGCATTTATAGTTACTAAAAATTCACTTTGCTATGGAGATCCTACAGGATTTTCAAGTTGAGGACCTCCTAGGGGAGTACATCTAGCAGAAATGCTGCTTTGAAATAACTCTATATTGAGTATTTTCAACTCCTTCATTTCCTATTCTTACTGTGCAAATATTTTTCAAGAGAAAAATATTGACCTTATCTAGAATAAAATTGAGATGCAATCTGAATTTTTTCCTTTCCCCTTGTTAGATGCCTTTCAGAGGGGTGGGAGTGAGTTATTTGAAGGCATACCTAGATTTTGGGAAAGCCTCTGATTTCAGGCACACACACCTTCTTCATTTGTCTCAGTGTGTACCGTATTATGGACAAGCACTTCATCTTCTGATTTCCCTGAACTGGACTCATTTTTGGGGGATCTTTTATAGTGGTGTTACTGACATTCACTGACGCATAATGCATCAATATCATTCTGTCAGTATTTTTGTAAGATCATCTCCCTCTGTGTCTTTCGTGTGACTCTGTTCTCCTATATGATGAATTCTTGGGAACAATTTGGCAGACAGTAACCTGAAGGGAATCCTTAGATAGTTATGTTGTATTCTCTCCTTGTGTATTATTCCCTAATTATGAGAGAACTAACTTCCATTGAGGAGAGGATTGTAGATGTGAAAACCCCCAGCCCTATGGGCTGGGGATGTTCTTATTCTTCATCTTCAAATATTTGATCTTTGTTTAATGAATTTGAAGGTTTAATTAAATGATCCTCTAGCCTTGCAAGCTGTGGTGATTATTGAACTGTTATGACTGAAATTGGTGCAACTGCTCTTCTGATTTGGCGAATTTTTGTTCGGACATTTGTTGGATGCATTATCCAACAACCACTCAAATCACTTATTTTGGAATATTTCTTTTCTATTTCAGACATTTGCATTCTATGACGGTTGACATCCTCTAAGCATGATGCCTACTCAAGATTATCAGATGCTTGATGTAAAAGTAACTCAAAAAAATAATTTCATTGGGATTAACTCTGATGAGAGCTGGTTGAGGCCTGTTATTGAGCGTATATTAGA
The DNA here is from genome assembly GCA_963277665.1 of Viscum album. Taxonomy (NCBI): domain Eukaryota; kingdom Viridiplantae; phylum Streptophyta; class Magnoliopsida; order Santalales; family Viscaceae; genus Viscum; species Viscum album. The sequence continues at coordinate 1,465,364,905 of OY728140.1, read as the reverse complement.
TTACATACAAAATTTATTGATCGTGGACGATTGTGGGTAATAACATTGGATGAGACCACTTTTGGCGGACTTTGCTGATTTTGGAGTGTAGTGAAATGAAATGCTCAATGTGCACCCCATCCTCTGATATGAACACAAGATGGTGAATCAGAAATTAACTGGCGTAGCCTCTTTAGAGCATTGCGGCATGCACACTAAAGTATTATCTATAGTTTTTCAACCTTTGGATGTTGTGAAACTGAGAGATACACCATGTAAATTTGGTATTGAAACTCTTCTATTACCTTTACATGATTTTGATATTCATCATATGGTAATACATTGGTTTTCATATGAAGAAGAGTCTTCCATTGGTTGAGGGGGATATCATGAATGCAATCTTCTGCAATAAACTCGAATGTTATATTTAGAATTTTCTAAAGGCCAGAACATGAATGATACTCATCCCTTAGCCAATTATTTCCTCATGTTTAACACATCTTCATCATCTTTCACTAGAGGATGATCCACTTGGTCTTTCTAAGGTGGATCCTCTATATTAGAAGAAAAATGACCAAAGGGAGGTTAGGAGAATGATTGTTACCTTAAGATGTATTCTGGTAAAAAAAGTGTATCACCTATCAATGAAAAGGCATCAGACATGACTTGCCTTGTGTTTTCAAGTGCCTCAAGATAGGAGGGATTTCTCATCGCTAAATTTTCAATTATAGAATTGTATTAACAGTGTGAAACACTACAACAGAGATGACTTTTGTAGTAAATTCCATAATGGGGAGGATCACCATGGTGGATTAGAGCAAGGGATAAATCTAATTGCTCCTTGGTCTTCTGTCCACACAGAGGGTTTCTGGGGCTCTCATGCAATGATCGACACTCTGGATTGACCAAATTTTCATGAATCAAGCCTTCATAATGATGTTTCCAATGTGGAACATCATAATTACTACTACCAATCCCATAATTTGGTAATGAGAGGATAGGATATTGAGCCGCAAAAGATAAATGTTTGAGGGCTTCAAGAACTCCAGCATTAAGAGAATCCAAATCACATCTTGACTCTTGATTTTCAAATAGTTCTTGGTGAGACTTCTTCTTTGATGTTCTCTTATACGTAGTTGGGGACACTTTTTGGGAAAATTGGTTTTCATGGGTAGGTGTATATGCCCGCCTTTGATTGGTTACCATAACAGACTGATTACCTTCAAATGGAAAAGGTTTATGTTCTAGATCTTGTTGTGAGTATGATATAGGGGAGTATGCCCCATGATCCTCTTGGGCTGGAACAGAGGTGTGTATCTATTCTGGGATGACATGACGATGTGTCATTCCATGTGTGGGGATAGATTTATGTGTATGTTCCCCTGGTACTACTGAAGTGGTTGTTATAATATCCTTTCATGCTTCTAGAATATGGGTAGGGATTTGTGTTTTTCCTTTTACCATTGATAAGATGTGTTTGGTGACTTCAGTGGCTGAAACAAGAATATACATCCATTCTGTATCTTGAGTAGGTGTATGTGCATACTCCTATCCTCCTTTTCATGTCAATGGGTATTCATAGTACTCATGTATGGGGGTAGAGAGTTGGGTCTGACCCAAATCTTTTGTCAGAGCTTTCTGACTGACTTCTCTGGGTGCTACCAAACAAGACTATTGGAAGACTTGATGAAAATTGGTAGGAGTATATTCCTACTGGCTGTTTCTTGTCAAGTTTGGTTTATGGACTTACTTCAATACTAGAAGACAAGACTGCTGGAAGAATTGGTTATTGTAAATAGGTGTAAGTTCTTGTTTACTAGTTTCCACCACATTAGATTGGCGAGCTTCTTTAAATGTAGTCAGATGAACCTATCGACTGGCTGATAACTTGTAAGAAGGTTTATGTGCCTGTTCACAGTACTCCACCAGATTTATCTGGTGTATTGGTGGATTTCTTCCAGATTAGTCTGCTAGACAACAAAATTATAACGGACGAGTGTATGTTCTCGTTCAATGTTTTCCATCAAGTTAAGTTGATGGGCTTCTACAGAAGGGGTGGAGGTAAGAACCTTCTCCTTGTTGACTGAACATTGTCCCCGATTGTTTGTCTTTCATGCCTAGGTCTGAGAGACCTGGGATGAATGTACAGAGGAAACAACCCATCATGTTGGGGGTTCACTACCACATGATTCTTCTGGTGGTGATTGCTGGTGGGAGTCCTCAGGAAATACTCCTGCATTCTTGAATTGAGTACTTGAGTGGCATCTTGATCAAAATCCTTATAGTACATGATGGATTGATTATGGAATTCCAAGGATAAGAACCCAAAACAGTTGAAGATAGTGGTAGGCACAGTCTACTCCTTGATCATTACTCGTCGTTGATAGGATGATCAAGGATTGTTATTGACCTAGAGGGCCTACCGAGCAGCCTCCAAAGTAAGGATTGTACCATGATGACAATATTACTTTACCAAAACATTAGAGACCAAACATTGAAGACACTGGGCTGGTGATAATGTCCTTCCCGTGGATTGGGATTCAGTTTTTGCAGTGGTCGGGATTCTCACAGATGTTGTCTTGAAGAAAGCCATTTTGGAGTGAAGGGAATTATTGAAAAAAACATGAAATGAAAACAAAATCTATTAAAGAATCATGTTTTTAGATGGTTAAATGTGTGATTGATTCCTATTTCTAGCCTTAATTTATCAATTGGTAGGGGCCTAATAGGTGGGTAACATTATTAACTTGGTTAAGGATTCACATTGGGTTCACCATTTTTGTTTCGTAGTTCCTTGGAATTTGTATTCTAGTTTTAAGAATCACAACTTCGAGATGGTTTCTATTGGATTAATTTATAGAGAAAAAAACTTCCAATTTTTCTTAATCCATAGGGGACCTTCTTTCCAAAGGCCAGCGTTCGTTAAGTTTGAACTTCATGATAATTAATAACGTGCATTGGTCGAGTGGATGGGAGGTCGAACTCATCACACCCTTTTGGGGGGAATTATTGTCTAATATGGAACTCTCTTTATAATTTATGATATTTTCATGAATCCTTATTAATTCACCAAGTATATCATAAGTATCCCTTTGAATTTTCAATGACTTATTTAGCATGTGAAAAGTTTAAAATCATCCATATGTATTTGAGGTTCTTCATTAATGGAGATATACATATGTATTTGAGGTTTTAATTCAACGGTATCCTCTCATATACTACTTATAGATTTGTTTAATCATCATTATGATGATACTGGTTATTGGAACTCTCAGCGGGGAACTCTAGAATTTATTTTCATCCAGGGAGAAGAAGGTTTGGATTGATCTTGGGATCATGCCCATAAAATGGGCTAAATACATATCCTAGTAAAAGGAATTAGAACCCTCATAGTTTGATGTCACTGAATGGGACACATCATTACTTTTAAGGTCATGTGATAAAGAACTATATGTAAAGTTTAATTTCATATGGTATGGACATCTAAAAGGAAGGTTCTTTGTCAAAACATAGTGTGGGACTTAAGCCGAAGCAGCCCAAGGAACCTAGAAAGGATATAGGTTTCCATGTAGGATCAGACCCTGTTGGGAATATGGCCCAAGGAGAACAAGTTTGATTTAAGGTATTGGGTTTGAAACTCAAGGAGGCTTCCTACGTATCCTAGATAGATGGGAATGAAATCCCACATAGTTCGACAAGTCGCATAGAAAAGTATAGTCTTTTGAGAGAAATGATTTTGGGATTACATCCTAAAAAGGATTCCTTGGTGATTTGAGGATTTAATTTGGGGCTTATTCGTAAAGGGGATTCCCATATTAGGGTAATTAGGGTTAGATTCTTGAAGAGGAAATCTAGTGAGCTTGGGCCCTGAAAAGCCTTCCTACATATCCTGAATATGGTAAGAATCAGATTTCTCATAGTTTATTCAATTGTGAAAATGTTGTGACCATGAAAATATATCTAAGACCATGTGAGTCATGCTTGGTGTGAGAAACAAGAGAATGTCAAAGATTCAACAAAATCATCCACAATTTCCCTCTTCTACTGATGTAAGGGGGCACACCTATGGTGGTAGGAGTGGATGAGGGTGAGGTGACCATTGAAGAGGGCGAGGTAATGGTCCTTCCCTCTGTTCTATTTACATTGGACAATGGTCCAATGTAAGGAGGAAGGGATTAAGGTTAGTTTCTTATAGTAGGAGGGATGACCATGGTGGAAAATACAAATGGGAGAGGTAAAGGGTAACAAAAGTCCTCGTGCCCATATCCCCTCTGATAATTGGAAATGAATAAGAAAGTGGGAGCAATGATGCTACCTCTTGTAAGCAAATCTAGGGGCTTATTCCAGGATGGTTTCCCTAAAATTCATCCTGGTAGGGGGGGAGATGTCTCCTTTAATTAAATGGGAAAGAAAGTGTGAACCATACCTTCCCTACCAAAGACCTGAGGTTCCGGGTCATCTTTTTGATAAGGGAGAGGCTAGGACCCAAACATTACTCCAAACCTAAAACTTCCCAACATTGTTCCTGGGATAAAGGTGTATGTAACTATGGATATACAAACCCACAAACATTCCATTTATACTAAATCCATTATAAAAAAATGTGGGAAACGTCTGACTGTGTAAATACAAACCCAAGTTGGAGACACACTGATGTTCCTTTCCCAAAGATTTGACAAGTCAAGAGGTTTTGGTGGAGGTTTTAATAGAATCCCTTTCAGACGAGGGATCCAATGAAGAATAAGCCTTGTTATTAATGGATTTGATGAAGGCTTGATGTATTTTAAACCAAAGAGAGCATGTGAATCAAAAAGGGATCTCTAGTATATAAGGGTGCAGATGTATGGGAGTGAAAGTAGACTTGAGTGAATTGACATTCACTTAAGCAACGAACAACCTGTATGGTAATACATGGGCGAGACTTGGATCAATAATTCTAGAGTTTTCACAGGTAATCCCAGAAGTAGGGTGATCAAGTTCCTATTAAAGGAATAGGTGGAATGCACGTGTTTATGATTTATGGAGGTTGGGCGCTTTAGGCACGCAAGTGTTATGGTTTTCAAACATTAAAAGGACTTAAGTCCAATGACCATCATTTAAATCCTCCACTCAAGGTGTTTAAGAACTACCATGAAATTTCAGGAAGACTTAGGCAAAGAACTGGGGAATCCAGAGCAGTAATTGGGCTTCAAGGAAATTAGTTCATACAAATGAAGGCCCCAAGGGTCTATTTATAGGAAAATAAGTAACCTTGGGAGAAGTGAGTTTGGTCCGCAAGTGGGTTGTGAACCAACTTTGTGGCGCGCAAGTGGCCGTGCATCAGATGGGTGGCGCGCAAGTATAATTTCATGCCACCGGTGATTTGTCTAGACTAGGGAGATACTTTGGGAACTTAGCCAAAATTATTACTTCAATCAACTCTAGCATGTTGGCGCACAGGTATTTGTGTGCAAGTACCTTGAGAACCTCTTTAAGGACTTATCCAAAAAATTTATCCATACCACGGGGGCTATTCCCCCACACCCCTACTTGGGATCAGTGTCAGGCTGTAGTCCCGACTCTTTGCCCCAGTGCCTCACTACCGCCAGTGCCCCCCATTAAACATGAAGAGTCGCACCACAAACTTTTGGAGCCCAGTTGGGGTCATTTTGAGTCACGACACATGGAAATACTTCTTCAATTGTGAAGAAGTTCATTCAACACAATTCATGGTGTCTAAAAAGATCAAGGCTATCTGTCCCTATGATTCCTTAGAACCTGCGGTTCTACTCGATCATGATGTTTCTCCCCATGGACCCGTTCTGCCAGCTCCCACCACCCCGAATGCGATCATCTTGTATTTATTGTCTTTGGTTCCTTATCAAGAATAGACTCCTATAGACTCTATTGATGCTATCTCCAGGAGTAAGTGTGTGGCTTCTCTATGGAAGGATCATGGGAAGGGTGTTGTAGTCTTTATTCTGCATGATTCTGTGATATCAGATGAGTCAACCTATTTTATTCTCATAAAATGATGTCTATCCTCTATTGTGGCCTAGTCTTAGGATTATTCATATGTTTTTTCATGTTCAACTAGGGTAAGTGGATCTCACTTCATAAATGGACTCTTAGCTATCACCCCCCGTTGCTTTACATCCATAATCCCTTCACTCCAAATAGACCTCTGCTTGATTTTCTCCACAAAAAATATTTTTTCCAAGGGGATCCAAAGGGAAAGTTCATATGCCTATACATACTCATGTTGATTCTTATACTCTGGTTCATAATGGAGTTTTAACATGATATCAACTCAAAAGAAGTCAGGAACGATATCCATACCATTTAAAAAGTGCCTAGTTGGATAGGGACAAAATCAGGCGCCGCTTGGTTTAATGTTTTATTTCATCATTTGGAATGCCCAAGGACTGGGTACATGGGTCAAAACTTACTATACCATGTCTGAGATTAAGAATTATAAGGCTTCTCTTATGTATTTATTCAAACCCAAACAGTTCTCCTCTATAATTTTTGTGTTTTCACGTAGGATGAATATGCGTGAGTTCATGAATGAATATCCTCAAAATAATTACATATGGATTTTCTAGAATCCTTTCATCTCAGTGGATTTAATATCTACTTATGGTCGACTTGTCACTACAAAGGTAACTATGGGCACCCATAGCTATTTTATGTCTTTTTTAAGGTTAAATGTGATGCCCACATCAGGGAATCACTATAAAATGATTTTTTCTCCTTCGATCTTGGATACATCCCATGGTTCATAGGTTATTATTTCAATATTTTTGGGGTACAGATGAGAATAAAGGGAGAGGGGAATTTCCTCAAAAGGCTAGTATGGATTTTTCTCAGTTTATGGAAAGTAGTGGTCTTATTGACATGGGTTACACAGGGAGCCACTTTAGATGATGTAATAACCAAAAAGAAAATATCTACACCTGGTGTCATCTTAAAATATTCCTTGTAAATTAGCATTTTGTATCTGTATACCCTAGTGCACAAGTTAATCACCTCGTTCGAATTCCCTCAAATCACTCCCTGCTCCTGGTCACTTTTAAGTCCAAACAAGAGAGAGGTGGTCGTTTATTATTCTCCCATCTATGGATTGAGGATAAAACCTTTTAGAAAGTGTTTAGTGAATCCTAGATCAAGTTATTCTAGGGAAACTCATGGATTTCTCTTCATAATAAACTTATATGTCTTGATCTTCTAGATTGGGTTAATAAAAAACCCCATCACCCTCGGGATTTGGATGTAGTGAAATTGGATATTGATCTACTAGAATATAGCATGGAAGATGAGTGTAAAGTGTCTGTGTTTAGTAAGATCACTTTCAAGAAGGATGTAATGTAGGATATGATTCTGAGGTAAGAGCACCTGGAACACAAGAAAGATAGAATTAGATGGCTAAAAAGAGGGTGATTAGAACACTGCTTTCTTCCATGATTCTATTAAGGAGAAATGACATATCCACATACCCAATATTCTCCAGGAGGATGTATCCTACACTAATGAATGAGATGTTATTGGTGATTTAACTGAATCCCATTTCAAATATCTTCTAATAGGCCCCAATTCCTATATGCATTATGGATTTCTAGGATAGCATATTGAAATTCATGATGTGGTCCCAGGCCTGCTATCCACTAGTGATAATTAAGTCTTTAAGAACTACCTGAAGAGAAGCATATCTACAAGTAAATGTGTGGCCTTAACCTAGAGAGTGAACAAGGTCTGGATGGGTTTATGGGGTCTTTCTACAGGGATACTTGGAATTTGATTAAGACAAACATTATCAAGGCAGTACAAGACTTCTTCAGTGTTGGAACAATTTCCCAAGTGGCTCCAACTACTTCTCTGGTGCTCATTACTAAGATAAAGTATACTTATTCGATTCATTATTATCTCTCTATTAGTATGTTTAATTGACCATATTAGATACTGGAGATTGTTATTAATAGAAGAATTTATAATATTCTTTTAAATATTATTTATGTGGAGAAACATGAGTTTGTGGAAGAGATGTCGATCGAGGATGTAATTGATCAATCCCAGGAAATGGTTAGTGACATCTATCAATAGTCTTGAGTGTCTAATATTGTCATAAAACATGATATGGACAAGGTTTATAATAAATTTGAACATGGATTCATCAACAAGGTTTTGACTAGCATGGGTTTCTATTCCTAGGCATTTGATCTATTTTTTAGATGCTTTTAGTCCCCATTGTTGTCTATCTCCTTCATGGGAAAGAGGTATGGATTATTCAATGCAATGCAGAGCCTCAAGTAGGGGTTTCCTATTTCCCCAAAAATCTTCATTCTCACCCATGATGTCATTATCTTCCTCATCAACAAGATAATCCTTATGGATAACATCCTTCCATTTTGTTGTATATGGTGATCCCTCTCTATCTCTCATCTTATGTTTCCACATAAAACATTAATATTTATGAATGAAAGAAATAGATCAGTCCAAATCTTTAATAAAATTTTTGAGGACCACTACAAGTGGATAGGGAAAATAATCAAATGTGGAAAGATACATTTCTTTATCTCTAACAGATGCGCTGATAGTCGTATTTGTTTTTTTATCCCTTTATTTGACATGCATCGCATGTCCTTCCCCACCGAATATCTTGGTTCCACAATTTCCCATGGGAGGCATCACATTTCCAACATTGATCATATTTCAGAGTGGATCATGGGAAGTATCATAAACTGGAAATATATATACCTCTCTTTTTATAGTAGAATAGCTCTCATTAACAACATCCTCTTTTATATTCCAATTCATTCCCTTTCAGCTATCAATGTCCCCAAAACTATCATCTCCAACATTGAAATATTCTAGCTAGGTTTATCTAGGATGCTCATGAGGAGGGAAAACACCATTGGGCCTCCTAGGCTAGGATGGATAGACCAACAGAAGAGGGAGACATCAATGATAGATATATATTCGATACAATTCATGGTTATCATGTGAATCTTTCCAGGGAAGTTGTTGAGAAACACACCCTCTTAGATAAATTTATTGGTCAATGGAGGAGAGGGGGAGATGTCTCTTCAAGAGGGTCCACAACTTTAATATGGTCGATGGTTTACTATATCATCTCATCTCTTCAAATTCATAGCCAATGGACAGTGGGGAGGGGCGACCTATCCATAGTGGGGAAGGGTGACCTATCCTTTTGGCACCACAAATAGGTGAGCTCTAAACTTGAATTACCTAGATTCTTGGTTAGGTATATATCCTTCAGAGAAGCCATCATGCACCCGGATTTTATCAGTTTAATCCTGGAAAAAAATTAGTGTACTCTATTTGATCTCGTTGTCAACAATGATGAACCAGATAAGTGAATCTTCATCAGATCATCTTTAGGTGCCTTCTCAGTAAAGGATTTCTATTATTTTATGTCTCCTTTAGATCATTTTGATAGTTTGGGTGGTATCTTATGGTGTAGGGAAATACCTATGAAAAGAAAATTTCTGTTTTGGAGGGTTAGAAACTGGGCAGTTCCCACTGAAGAAAACATCAAGAATAATGGTATTGGTTTGTTTTCCAGGTTCTCATGTTCCTGTTCTCATTACGAGTAAAATATCGACCACTTTTTCTTTAAGGGGCTTGGGAAGACATGGTTTGACAAGATTTTGGGGACTTCATATGTTTATATCTTCAGGAGCTTCTAGGGAGGTCATTTCTTGATCGTTGGTTCCATGGTGCAGGCTCGACTGGTTTGGAACAAAAGTCTAGGGCCATGGTGATTGTGAAAGGATGCTAAACTATTTATAAGTCTAGGAATTTGGCTCGTTTTGATGGCACATCCATTTTGGGTAAAGCGTGGGTTTCTCGCACCAAGAATCTCTTAGTTTATCTATTCTGGATGATTAAAAACTGGGAAATCACCTGTAATATTATCCCCCTTATGTATATTTCTTCTTCCAACCACCAATATCACAGAGACATGCAGGGTCACTGGGTGCATTGGATTCCCCCTTTCAGAGGATTAAAAATCAATACCGAAACCTAAGGAGGTGGTGTGGTTCATAATGATAGGGGGTCCCTAATTATTGCTTTTTCAATGCACATACACTACACTTGTTGATATTTTAGTAAAAGAAAAGATATTATTTGATATTTTATAAAAGAAAATAAAAGAAAATAAATGATTGTGATTTCTCTATTTGTGTTTGGATCAATAACATAGTAAAATAAAAGAAATGATTCAGATTTCTCTCCATCTTGTTTACTGAATATTTTTAAAGGAATGGAAAATAAATTCTTTTTGATACATGTAGAAAATAGAGATTAAATTTTAATTTTAAAATATTAACAACCCTACATCATCATTTCTTTCCAAATCATTCCAATTTTGAGATGAATTAAAAAACAATAGCAGGAGAGAAATCTATTTCTCTTCATTCCTCCTCTTATCATTTCTCTCCCCTTAAAATTATCTCACCAATCATGGGAAAAATATTTCTCCCCTTAATATAATTTCATTTCTTATCTGTATCACCCCTGCCAAACTAGCTGTTAGGGTATGGATAGTACTTTCATGCCAAAGCTATTGATATGTTAAAATGCCTCCGCCTCTGTAATCAAAGGAAAATTAGTCTGGTGATGGTGGAAATAGACTCAATAATTATTTATGATTCTCTTCATGGAACTGGTAACTCTCCTTGAGCTATTCCAATAACATTAAAAGAATCCTAAAACTTATTGACAACGATATTCACATCCCACACACCTAGATTGAGGGCAACGAAGTTGCAGATTTTTAAGCCTATATGTTCATCCATGATAACATCATTACCTACTTCCATAGTGTGACATATCTTCCATGTTAGGGAGAATATCTGGTAAGAGTGGATATGCACATCCTTCACTATTTTAGGCCACCATGATTCTTTGTTTTCAGCTTTCCCTTGTTTTCCATCTTGTACTAATCCTTTTCAATTAATAAATAAATGATGATGATGATGATGTTTTTAATACATTTTATAAACTTTATTTTTATCATGGAATACACTTAGTATACATGTTCACACTTTTTATGGATGAATTGGTGGTGTAATAATGGGTTTAATTACTTACACTTTTTATCGATGTCTTGCTGTGCAAGAAAATTTCATGTATAGAGATCTAGGAAAGGTAAAGGGGATGGTGGAAGACAGTTGATCCAAGGAACATAAAGCTAAGAGCAGTACCAAAATTTACTATGGAGGATAATTCTATTTATTTATTTATTTCTAAACTTTCACTTATACATCAGTTTTGATTACCACATTGGGATCCATGTTTACATATTTGTATGACTAGTATTCCATCCACATACTTTCCACATGTTAATAGTGATTACTATATTTATTTATATTCTATTATATTATTAATTATTCCCTAACATTATATTATTGGTATAGTCTACCCAATTATGGAATTAAACCCTAACTACTAGTTGAAAACTTCCTGTATATGGGGAGGCACACATGAGGTCATGTGGAACTCTGGTTCAGATCTAGTGGTTCGACCTGAGGTGTTAAAAATTTGATAAAAAAAATAAAACCCATACTCCATTTTAAGGATCCATAAAAACGTGTGTATTGACACTATTATAAGGATGCATAGAAACATGTGTTCATATATTCCCAACATCCTATAGTCATCCTATAATAAACCCCTCTCATTATGACGTGACTAAACCAATATTCAGTGGAATCACACTCTGAAAAGTCATGATATTGGAATTTAAGGGATAAATAAGGGGAAGGTATAAAACCAACCACTAAATCAAAAAACCAACCTCACCCAAATCAACATGGATTAAGGGAACAATAATGGGGAATAAGGGGAGAAAGGTGGATTATCCTCCCATATGATCCAGCAGGTCGATGACCCCCATGTATATCATGGTTAAAAAAGAGTGGTTAAGATATCTAAAATTCTTCCCCACTTAATTTGGGGTTAGGAAACCCACTAGATGCTTGAAGGATTTCCACTGATCTCCTCTTGATTGACATCAAGGCTCTAATGGATTCATTCTATTACCCTCAAACTCCACTGGATAACTCAATTATTGGCTTTCTACTTTTAGGCTTTTCTTCTCAACCTTAAAACTAAAAAACATTTCTTAAATTATTTAAAACACAACTAAAAACTCTAACTCTTAATAAAAATAAATTTTTTTATAATGAATATAGTTCCACTTCCATTGGAACTTCTCCAAATCTACCAACACATGATGGGGTGAGTTATTATAGATCTCCTACACATAGAAATTACACTATGTACTAAATATGTTAGATGATAGAAAGATAATAATACCAATATATGTTAAATTTAAGTGTTTACATGATATTTTATCAGTTATATAGTGTATATTTAATACTATTATTAATGAAATATTTGTTTAATAATTTCTTATCATTCTTATTATGTATAAGTTATAATGATGAAATATAAAATGTTGTTCTACCATGATGAATGTGGTTTGTATAATGAATTCTTATAGTTCATAGAGACTGAAAATATTTCAAGTGATATATTTAAAGTTTGGTAATATTATCACACATGAAATGGAAGTGCTTGGGACATGTGATGGAAGAGAAATGTATATTTTTCATGATTACAAAAGTAAATTATATGATTGAGAAAGAAGTCTAGGGGTTTTAAAGATGAAATAACTATCTTGAGCATGGAGATAAAATTAATATATGATGGTGATTTTTTTATCATTACTAAGAGATAACTAGAGAAGGAATGAAGATGTTTGGAGAATAATAAAAGTTATTATATTGGGTAATGTTGAAAATAAGATGAAGTATTTCTGGTTATAACAAGCAATTTCAAGTGAGAAAACCCTATGTCATAGGTCAAGGGATTGATGGACAAAGGGGGAACCTGAATTCTATGTCATTTCAAAAGTGATTACATGTTCATATCATTGGGCATAGCATAATGAACTGAAGGAACCTAGGATATCGTGAATTAAAACACTAATTATCACAAAATGGAATCTAATTGTTGAAGGAAACATTCAATGTCATGACATGGCCTCAGTTATCTGTTATTTTCGAAGAGTACACACATGCATATTTTAGGTGATTCCAAGGGGATTTTGTATGTCGTCACATGTGTATCACTGAATAAAAGGGACTATATAATTTAGCAACATACAATATCACTATTTGCAAGAGATTCATAAGAGGTGACAAAGTATATCATGGAAGGTAAATAAGTCATTAAAAATTATTAAAGAAATTGTTGGAGATGATGGAAGGCGTAGGTGTGTATTCTAAAGGAAAATTGACTATTTCAGCTTTAAATGAGATATATCAACAAGGTAGATTCAGTCACAATGGGTGAAAATACCAATCATAGATAACAACTTAGAAAATTTTAACGAAACCTATACCTCACCATTAATCATATATTATATTAATTTTTAAATATTTTTTTGTTCAAAACATTAAAAAAAATACACATTTGAGTTGAGTCTTCTAGTCTGATCTATAACCTTCCAATTAGTCATAGATATGGTGTGAAAAAGATCCAATCATTGATCAGGAACATGGGACACATGTTCTAAACATGCAGTGACAAAAAGTAAAATCATATAGAGAATCATTTTACCAATTTGTCTTTATAATAAAAGAAATATTGATATTTTATTAGTCTAGTGTTAAACATTCATAAAGAAAGGAGATCCAAATGGAATTATCTATTTTTGGAGAATATTGGTTCACATGAGAATAACCGATGAGAATAGTTGATGAGTTGGATATAGAGGGATTCCAGGATACTTCACTCTATATATATATATGTGTGTGTGTATGTGTGTGTTATACAAGATTATTAATCCTTGTATATAGATTTAACACTAAATAGGATTCAATAAGAAGGATAGGGGTTGAAAAAAAAATCAGATGGAATAGAGGTTTAATGGATAAACCTGATGATCATTAACTACTAGTCATAGTGAAGGATAATGAGAGGAGAGTGAAGGAAGAGGGAGTGAACTTACACTTTATATCCATATTATCTCACTATGTATGTGATATAAGAAGAGGAAAATAAACTAGATTTCATATCATAGATCCCATATAATATTTTAGGATGATGATGAAATGGAAAAAATTTAGGAAACAGAAAAGAGGGGCCCTAATCGGAAACAATATGAGTGTCATACTCTCATAATTACCCTATAATTTTATGGGCTATACATTATATGTGCGAGTGACCTACAATGGTAGTTGTCTACACACATATTTTACAGTGATTCTTTGATAGAGTGTCCATATTAAATATACAAGGATCAATGATATTCTAATGGAATTATGATAGGACTATTGAGCTACCTCACACATTTAATCTAATATATGTTGGGTAAACCAGGTAAATATTGTGTGATTCATTTACATATCAGTATATGAGAGTGTTTTATGATATATTTCCACGAGTTTAAGTGAGAAAAACAATCTGAGTATAAATAAGAGATATAAAAATGACCTATTAACAAAAAATTCATTATCAAAACATATGTTGATATGTTTAATTGGGTAAATAATTAAGATAAGTATCAAAGTAGTAAAACCTTATTTCACCCCCTCATGGTGTCTCATAGTTTCTTTTCATTTGGGACCTATCATTAAAAATTATTTCCACTCATTAATACTTGTATTTATATCATTGAATATTATCTTTTTTTCACTTAATATATTTTGTTGTATCGATGATAAGGATGAAGTATTTGACTTTGAGTTTATGTGACCCCTTTTATATAATATTAAGTATAAGTTGAGTAAACAAGTTTTGAATTTTTTTCATATATTATTAAAATATATTTTAAAAATCCTTATATAATTTTATTTTTTAATCCAATTATGATCTTGTGAAATGGATATTTTTTGAATAAATTGATCATTTGAAAAAATAAGTTAATATATTTTTATTTTAACACGTTTTTACATGATAAAAAATAAACTAATTTGTTGTGTCAATATAATTAGGTAATTTATAAAATTTTAGAGATGATTGGGACTATTAACAAGTTGAAAATTGATATAGGAAACATATCATGTTTTGATGGATATTTACCATGTTATGCATTGTGTTTCCAATATAAGGTTTTGATTCATCCAGTGTAAACTACAAACAATTCCATTTTAAATATGTAAACGTCATGGTGATTATTTGATGATTTAATTATAGCTTATTTTTATATAATCAAGTCATGGTTTTGGTTATTTTTTAGGGAAGTAGAGGGAGTCATACTAGATGAATTGATGATAGAATAATAAAAACACATGATAGTACTATTTATATTGGATAATATTGATTAAGACATCCCTGTATGAAATAAGATGATAAATAGGTTAATGTTATAGTGATGAGTATTATTAATAAGCTAATGAATGGTTTTCTTGTATGAAAATAGGATGAATAGGAAACCACATCATGTTCTTAAAGACATTTTATTGTAAAAAAAATAAAAAAAATATATGTTAATCTATTTTTCATGTTTTTTGATTTGATGAATCATAATTATATAGAATTTAATATCATTATGATGAATTAAACCATATAATTTTGAGTATATTTTTAAGATATAGATGATGGTTTTTAATGATATTAAAAATTATTAAATGAAAATAAAACATAAAACCCATCAAAATAGGATCATTAAAATGATATAAAATAAGAATAATGATGAATAAAAAATTATAACATGCCTCTACCATGTATATTTCCCTCGAAAAGTAGATGATAACCACTTAGAAACAACATATTGGTTCATGCCTCTAAAGATGATCCCTTAATTTTCAAATCCCCAAAAAACTTTGGATGGACCTTGTTAGTATTTCAAGGATATTCTAGTATCCTATATTGGTTAAGGAAGCATGAAGAAGAAGAAGAAGAGAGATTCAATAATAATTTAATGAAACCACGTGTCTCAAAAATGAATCATAAAATCCCTATTATCATTTTCCTTCATTAATAGAGGATTTTTTTTCAATTTATAAATTTTATAAATGCTCTATCAACTCATCAATCATATTTATTATGATCTTATATTACATGATTCATTCATTAAAAGTGATAAATGAACTCTTAAAAAATCATAATTTGTTAAATACAACATCATATGATGTATAATCCAAATAAAATCATAGTTTAGTGTGTAATATAATGAATAAAGTACATGTGATATATCACATCACATGTATATCATTTATTATGATCCATATAAAAATTATCTATATAACCCATATAACTACCTATGATAGATGGATTTATTTTTACATGACTATAAATATCCCACATACTATAAAATCTTATATTATTTTTAAAAATATCACAATAACTTTTGAAATCATATAATTTATTTGGATAAACTATTATAATCTCTCTTATTTGTGGAAATTTTTTAAAAAAATCAATCATCATTCCATAATCTTATTTGTGACACTATTGAAATTTGTATAATTAACAATGCTTATGAATTCTCAATTGAATATTATATTCTAAGATTGGTCTCTAACAAAGAATCAATAACACTAAAGCAACAAATTGATCTAACTTGGTCACTATCAAACACATGTATATCCATACGAACATGTCCACCAAATATATCTCCATATGTAACATGCATACTCATATAATCATTTTGTCTAAAACATCAAGTAAAACCACATGAAATGGAAAATTTCTATATCATATAGGTTATCTCTTAGATTCTAAATTATTATAAAATAGACCAATATATACATAATAATAAGACATATATCCTTTATCCAAGTAGATGTGTACATCATGTTGCCCAACTAAGAATAACCATAAATTTATTTAGTATAATTCAATCAATGTCCCAAATATTATATCTGTTATATAATTGGAGAAATCTAATCTTAGTTAAGAAAAACCCACCACATGATTGTACACATACCCAACCATACTTTGACTAGCTCAACCTGAATATTGACTTAAGAAGTATCAAAGTTTGAATGTTTAGATGCAATATACCTTTTAAAATTTTGAAAGGGAGATTTATATATAGCCTAAACCCCTAATTATATAAAATAATAAATCTATTAAATACCTTAGTGGGCCAATATAGTCAATAAGTTACCTTTTTTTCTCATGAGTGAACATTTTATTTCTATACAAGCACATACTCATAATGATCTTGATATTTTTCTCACAGCCCATGAATTTATATGAAGAAATTCATTTATGGAAAATTTAGAAATTCCCCCTTTGGGTAAATTATCATTATACTCTTTAATAAATAAAAAATATATTACATAATGATGAAGTATAAAGTATAAATTGTAATTAATAATAAAATCATGATATAATTTATAATCCCATGATTTACAGTACATAAGCTGGCTTTTGGACTGATAAAAGAACTAATACATTAATTCTAATCCTCAATGTATAAAATACATATGGATTTTACATATCCATAATTATTTTTATATGTTAATGGTTTATTCAATATATTAACAAAATTATCCTTTAAATCCACAAAAAAACCATACATCAACATTATTAATGATTTTTATAATGATATTATATTTTCAAAAAACATTTTTTGTCCTTTAGTGAGACTAGAGTTCCTTATCCTAGAAGATAGATTTATTTCCACAAAACAACTATATCTAGCCTAAAATACTAGGTACAACTCATAGTACAATAATGAACTTATTTATTCAAAAAAATTCCTTTAAAAAATCTAATGCTTCAATGTAATATTTGTTTTTTCTGTAATCACCCATTGTTGGCTGCTTAGAACTCTTTTAGACAATGACACTACCATTGATGCAAATACAAACCAATATTGAGATTTTGAATCATCTTTTTAATCTTAAAATCATACATTTGTTTAACTATTTATAATGAGATATTTTAACCTCTAAAGAATAAGAAAATATTATTAGTTATTCTTAAGTATTGAATGACATTCTTTACCATAATCTTGTGGAATTCTCAAATATTTAATAATTATCAACTTGTTATTCTCAAATCATAATTGACTCATATAATGTGTTCTGAATCATTCTAGGAAGACTTTTAAATAATTTTCTATAAATATTTATACTTAGTATATAGGAATCTTCCCCAATTAATTTTATCAAGAATAATTTTCCCAACTATATATTTAAAAATTTAAATTAGGGATATTTTTTATGATAAATATAGGATCCAAATTCAAAACCATAATACAATAATGATCCCACTAGATTAGTTTGATACATTATATTTATCCCCATTTTTCATGAAATCGAGCTCTTTGATTGCATCATGAAAATATATATTCTAACTTTGAGATTCTTGATTCAATACATAAATATAATAATATGGTTTTCAAAGCCTAGAAAACCCATTTGGGTTTTAAAATATTTTTAGTTGTAATATATCCACATCCTTAATGAAATTTCCATTAAAGGAATCACTTTTGATATCCATCTAGTAGATCCTATAATCATCATAAATTGTTATGGAAAGAAAAATCTTAATATTCTATATCAATAATACCAAGGAACAGGTTTCTTTAATGTCCAAAACATGAATTTTCTTATATGAGTTTGATAAAAAAATAATTATAGGTATACACATTAGTTCCTATGTCAGGTTTTTCCCAAAAAACCGTTTAGACTATCTTTGTCTTACCCCTTCAAGTGGACTAATAAAATTTAAAAGTTTATTTCTGTACATGGATTCCATTTCAATTATGATTTCCTCTAACCATATATGGGAATCATAACTCTCAATATATTTTTTATTAATTATAGGCTGATTCAATACAAACTTAGCCACATAATCATTTACTATAATAAATTCACATATCTCATTCTCTTAATGAATCATACATGATCTATAAGGTTATAATGATATTTGAGTTTATTCAGTTCTTAAAACTCATTATAGTTTTGTCTCATATTCTATCTCAAGAAATATTCATGTTTATTACTCTTGAAACTCACTAATTTCAATTTCCATCATGTTAACTCCTCAAGAAATATAATTTCTTTCAATAAATACTTTATATCAAGCCACAAATACTTTGTGATATGACATATAATAAAAGTGATAACCCCTAAATTTTTAGGAAATCCAATAAATAATCAATTGTTAAATTTAAGGAAAAGTTTATCAGAAATACGAAATTTCATATAAGCTTTGCAACTAAGGGTTCATAATAGACCTCAAGTTAGTGATCCAGGTAGGTTAGTTAATATTTACATGGAATATTAGACAAATCAATAATTGTTCACATATTAAAAAAATCTTAAATGGATTGGTGAAAAATGTCCATGGACATAAACTAGCTAGTTCCAATATATGTGGGTCACCCCATGTGTAAAGAATATTTTTTTGTTGTTTTTTTAATGTTATTTATATATAATATTGCATTTTTTTATGCCAAAAAAATTATTTCTCTAGTATGTGATGAATGTATTTAAAAATTTACATTTATGAAGTAACTATTATATATATATATTCTTTATTTTTTAATAATATTGTTTTTTATTTAAAAACAATTTAAGTTTAATTATAAATGTGAGCTAGTTTGTGTATCGGTTCACTTAAAATGAAGACAATAGTGAACTCATTATTTATCCCACATTTAATGTTGTCCTATATGAACTGGATAGTTTTTAGCCTGGTCCATACAAGCATAGCCCGCTCTTCCCCTATACCATCCCATGAACAAACCTTATTAAAAAAAAATCTCTCAATCTAGGAAAATTGATTTTTTACAATGGGTTACTTGCAACAGAATTGAATTCCATAGTAAATAGTCTATGAAGACAAATTATTTGATATAAACCATATTATCCATTGTAAAGAGTTTTTCTGAGAAGGAATTTTTCGTTGAATGAACTCGTCCATCGTAAAAGGTTTTCACATGCTTGCATGTGCGGCGTTGGGAATGACATATTTAAGATAGATAAAATATTCCATTATAAATAGTTTCTTATTGCATGATTATTTATGATGATCTGTTATGTTTTCCAAAAATAACCTCTAATGATAATGGATATTTTGGATAGACCTACTACAAATAATCATCTCAATACAGTCTATTTTGGATGGATCCACCGCAAATGCGCATATGACTCTGTATTTGCGACAGATCCAGCACAAATGGTGTATTGGAAGGTTTATTTGTGAGAGACTTGTCCATCACAAATAGTTTTTCATCAAGCGGGAAATATTATTTTTAGTGGTGACCCTTTGTGGTAGACAAATAGTCTGTCATAAATATATGTCACAAATAAATAGTCAGTCACAAATATCCATTGTAAAAGGTCATTCAAAATAGAAAACTATAAATATGCGCATCACCCCACCCCCAAAAATCCTCCCACAATATATCTATTTATATCAAAAAATTCTTTTGTTTTGGATGCGAATTTTATCGCAATAGATTCAAGGCTATATCTACAAATCCTTTGATAAAGTACCAATTCTGAGGTATTTTTTAAACTTTATTTTTAATTTCCACTAATTTTTATATTTAATTGTTTTTTATTTATATTATTTTTTAGTCATTTTAGTTTACTAAATTGGCATTACATTTAGTATAAATTAATATAGCTTAATACAAATTGCTATAATTTATTATAAATGGTTATAAATTAATATTAAATTAGCATGAATTAAAAAAAAATCATGAATTGGTATAAATTAATAAAAAATAGTATAAATTGATATAAACAAATAAAAATTAGTATAAATTTTTTCCAATTAAACAAAATAGTATAAATTGATCTAAATTAATGAGAATTTTAATACATTATTATAAAATTACAACAAATTGATATATTTTGTATAAATTCATTTAATTTTTTATAAATTAATTTAAATTCATTGTAAATTAGTATAAATAAATTTAAATTATTATTAAGTGATATAAGTTTGTAAAAATTAGTATCAGTTATTAAAAATTAATATAATTTATTAAAAATTTATAGAAATTATTAAAAATTCGTATAAATTATTCTAATTTATGATAAATTTATAATAATTAATATAAATGAGTATAAATATATAATTTTTTTAAAAATTTATAAAAAATATTATATATTCATATAAATTATTTTAAATATTTATTATGTTTTTATAAATTGATAAAAACTTTTACATATTCATATAATTTTGTGTATATTTGTAAAAAATAATATAGATTATTATAAATTGAAATAATTTAATATAAAATAACATAAATTTGTATAGCTAACTATAAATTACTATAAATTAATATAATTTACTATAATTTGACATAAGTTTATATAAATTAGTAGAATTTAGTAAAAATTAATATAAATTACTATAAATTATGATAAATTAGTTCTAATTACTCATAAATTTATATAAATTAAAATTCATTTTCTTTAAATTGATATAATAAGTGAAAATTAAGATAATTTCTTATAAATTAAAAAATAATAGTATAGTTTAATGATTTTTTTAAAAAAGATTATTATATATTTATATAGCTTTGTATAATTTGTTGGGAACATAATGGTCGAGTTATACTCAGTCACTGACTCTGCATCTAGAAACCAAGGATCAATTCCCAACCACAGTAGATTTACCCACTCATGCGGATGGTTGAATATCGGGAAATTCTCTTAGAAATGTAATGGCAGTAAGAACCAACACAACTACAAAAGCCACTTTTATCAGCGCTAAAAATCCCCTTTATCAGCGCTTTTACGAGCGCTGTAAAGCGTGACGCTAATAAAGGGGAGGTCCCTTTTTTCAACGCTCAAAAAGCACTGATAAAGGGTACTTTTATCAGTGCTATAAAAATAGCGCTGATAAATGTCAAAAAAATTGAAAAAAATTTAAAGAAGATATATAATTCGTGGGCGGTTCGCACGCTGCACCCCGCTTCGCTGCGCCTGCGCCCCCCTCAACCCGCACGCTGCACCCTACTTCGCTGCACCCGGGCGACTCTGCTGCCACTGGAATTCGAACACAGGACCTCCCCCCTTGTGCGCTGCAACTTTACCACTTACCCATTTTGTTTTGTTCTCCCTTCAATGATATATCAATTTATATATATATATATAGTTATATGTATTCGTATATTAATACAGATCCATATTAATATAAATTTATTTAGTTATATTAATATATATATATATATATATATTTGTATATTAATATATATATATATATATAGATATAGTTATAATTTTTTATCCATATGTTTATTCGTATATGAATATATATATATATATATATATATTTAGTTATAATTTTTAATCCGTATGTTTATTTGTATATTAATATATATATTTATAAGATTAATTTCAAATAAATTTATAGAATATGTGTTTTTACGTGTGTTTATAAATAAATAAATAAAGACATACATATATACAAAACATACACACAGATATATATATATATGTATGTATGTATATAGTTATGAATGAATACATAGAAATGTGGATGTGAAAAGTCAGCGAGAATGTTAAAACAACTATAACTTCTAATCTAGAAGTCCATTTCAACTCCAAAACCAGTCAAATCGACAAACATGAAACCATATTCGATATGATATGTGGTACAAGTAAAACATACATCCAGATCAGAAGTTAGAGGCATTTGAATGTTAAACCGACCATAACTTCTAATCCATGAGTCCGTTTCAGCTCTACAATCAGTCAAATCGAAGAAAATGAAATGATCTTCGATATGATATATGGTACACATTTATCATACATCGGTATCAGAAGTTATAGATGTTTGAATGGTAAAAAATTGGGGTACCCGAACTAAAAACTCATTTTTAGGCCTTATGAGCCTTTTTTGGCCTCGAAAAAACCTTGGACAGGTTTCACCGGTCCACAGGGCTGTAGAGCTTATCGTAGGCTTCGATTTTATATACTGTAGAAGCGGAAGTACTGTAGCAGCAGTGGGCACTGTAGCGGCGACAAGTCACTACAGCGGCGGCAGAGTACTGTAGCAGCGGCGGGTACTGTGCAGGACTGTAGCAGCGTGGGTACTGTAGCAGTACTTTTCACAGAATGGGCTTTGGGCAAAAAAAAAGGGTCTACGAGCCATGTAATGGGCTAAATTCCCACTGGGTCTTCGGGCTTTGTAATGGGTCTCCCTCTACCCAGTTAAAGAGGTATTTTCTTTGCTTTAATAATAAATGAGGTTTCAGCCCCAACCTTTAAAAAAAACATGACTATTGGTCGATAAAAATTACATAATTATTAATTAAACATATTTTTTAAATTATTTTATAAGCCCATTTTACTATATATCATATACATTCATATTTGATTTCCATTCATCATTTCTAAAACATATTTAAAAAATAAATATTATATTTATATCAATATAAATAGATTTATAGCTTTATATATTGATAAATGTTTTTATTTTTTTTTTGAATTTTACCCTTTATCAGTGCTTTTTATAGAAGCCCTCATAGAGGGGGGTCTTTATCAGCGCTTTTACAGAAGCGATGATAAAAGGGGGGGTCTTTATCAGTGCTAAAAAAAGAGTTGATAAATGTGTAGCGCTTCCCTTGCCCCGTTTTTTAGTAGTGTAATGTCTCTCTAAATGGGCGTAGGCAGGTAGATCCGTGTTGGTTTTGAGTGGGCTGACAGTAGCCTCAATGGATGATGGAAGACTGGTGGATGACGTTTGTGAAAGACACAGGCAGGAGGATTAGTACTTGGATCAACCGGGCCAAATACAGGCACGAAAGATGAGGGCAGACTGGGATATGAATGATTTTATGACAGGTGTACTAACAAATGTAATTCATGATAGGTGGTGGGTTCATGAAGGTCAGTGATAGTCTCGATGGGCAATGGGTTTTAGTGGTCTTAATGCTAGGCATAACGTCGTAATGATCTGGCGTAGGGGCATGCGGGTTGTTGGAAGCTGGATGAGGTGAATGAGAGGGATTCCTCTTATCATATATTGGGCCTATAGTACTTGGGTCCTCTTGGATCATGTATTTGGGCCTACAGGTCTTGGGTTCTCTTAGATGATGTACTTGGGCCTACGGGTCTTGGGTTTCGAGCTTTGTAATGTGACCCCCTTCCCATAAAAAGAGGATTTTTCATTTAATAAAAAAACATGTTAAAAAAATTTAGTATAATTTAATATAATGTAATAGAAATTATTATATATTAGTATAAATTTACAAAAATATCATTAACTGGTAAAAATTAACATAATATAGTATAAATCAGTATAAATGAGTATAAATTAATATAAATTGTTATGTAATAGTATAAATCATTATAAATTAAACCAAATTATTATACAGTTGTATAAATTTGAATAAATTAATTTAAATTATTATAAACTAGTATTTATTCCTCTAAAATTTGAATAAATTAGTATAATTTTCTTTAAATTAATATAATTTAGTATAAATTAATAAATATAACTACTTGTTACTACACATTAGTATAAATTCATAAAAATTAGTTTAAAATAATACAAATTAGTATAAATTAGTATAATTTTGTTTAAATTAATAAAAATTGATATGCATTAGAATAAATTTGTAAAAGTTATTATAAAATAGTATAAATTATTTTAAATTGACATATATTACTAGAAATTTGTATTAATTTCTAATAAATTATTATAAATTAGAGTAATTTACTATAAGTTGATATAATTTATATAAATTATTATAAATTACTATTAATTAATTATAATTAGTATAAATTCATAAAAATTAGTATAAATTAGTATTATTCGGTATCATTTAGTAAAACTCATAAAATTTATATACATTAGTATAAATTAAAATATTAATATATATTAGTACAAATTATTATAAAATAATAAATAATACTATAAATTATTATTATTTCCCTAAAAATTAGTATAAATTACTATAATTTATTTTTAATTGATATAATTTAGTATAAGTTAGTATTAATTCCTTTCAAATTAGTATAAATTAATATAAATTAGTAGCATTTTGTATCATCTAGTACAAATTAATAAAAAAATATTTAAAATTAATATAATTTACCACATATTAATATAATTTAGTATAAACTACTATAAATTAATATAAATTATAAAAAAATATCAAACATTTATATTTTAAAATTATAAATTTATAATAATATTTGAAATTAAATAACTTATCAAATATTCTATAAAAATAATTAATTGGTCATTTAATGAAAAAATTTACATAATAATTTGATAACTATCAAATGGTATATCATATGAGAAATCAGAGACTCCCGTTAGGTCCCGAACATGGGGTTTACCCTAAACAAGGTATAAATTTTATGTGCATCAGGTGTTTGATAATATTGCACATGATAATACCATATTTATATTTTATTATTTTATTATTCTAATTTTTAAATAAATAAGAGTTAATTTCTCTCAAACGGTGCATCATATGAGAAATCTGAGAGTATCGTTAGGTCCAAAACATGGAGTTTACCCAAGGTAGGGTGTAACTTTTATACACATCGGGTGTTTGGGAACACCGCACGTGATAAAACCCCATTTATATTTAATTATTTTTTTATAATGATTTTTAAATAATAAATAATTTATTTCTCTAAAATGGTGAATTATATAAGAAATATGAGACTTCCATGAAGTTTGGAACACAGGGTTTACCAAAGGTAGGGTATAAATTTTATGCGTGTCCGGTGTTTGGAAATATTGCACACAATAATACCTTATTTATATTTAATCATTTTATTATTTCAATTAATAAATAATAAATTTTATTTCTCTCAAATGGTGTGTCGTATGAGAAATTTGAGACCACCATTAGGTCTGGAATGTGGTGTTTATTGTAGGAAGGGAATAACATTTTTGTGCGTTAGGTGCTTGGCAACATCGGACATGATAATACATTATTTATATTTAATTATTTTATTATTATTATTTTTGAAAAATAAATAATTTATATATTCCAAAAGGTGTTTCGTATGAAAAATATGAGACCACCGTCAGATCCAAAACATGTGGTTTACCCTAGGTAGATTATAACTTTTTTGTGCATCGGGTGTTTGGCAACATCGCACACAATAATACCCGATTTATATTTAATTATTTAATTATTATAACTTTTAAATAATTAATAATTTATTTCTATATAATGGTATGTCATATGAGAAATCTGATACCACCATTGGATTCGTAACATGGGGTTTACCCTAGGTAGGGTATAACTATTACGTGCCTCAGATGTTTGGCAGCATCACACGAGACAATATCCTATTTATATCTCATTATTTTTTATTCTGATTTTTAAAAAATAAATAATTAATATCTCCCAAACAGTGCATTGTATGAGAAATTCAAGACCACCATTAGGTCCAGAATGCAGTATTTACCCTAGACGAGACATAATTTTTGTGTTCGGAAGGCATTTGGTCACATCACACGTGATGATATATTTTTAATATTTAATTACATTACTATTATGAATTAAATTCATTAAATTCATCTTTTTTAAATAATACATCTTCATGACAATGAGTAACCACCATTATCAATCTAAAACCTTTGGTTTCAAACTGTTTTGATCTGTTTCTTCATTCAACGAATTAATGTTAAAACATTATGTAATTAATTTTCAGTTGAATAATAGTTTAAATCGACTATTTTACTTTTAGATTTTAAATGCCATGATTTTTGGGGCTTATTAACTAATAACAATTTTTACGAATTGTTTCTTTGATACATTAATGGTGACAATAATTTTAGATAATTAATTATAAAAATAATAATTGTTGTTATTGTCATTATTATTAATTATGAAAAAAATATTAATAGTAAAAATTATGAAAGTGATTTAATAATATGTATATTCTTTATAATTATTTTTACTAATGTGATATATTTAATAATAATAATAATTGTTTTTATTATTATTTAGTTGTGAAAAAAATAGTTTATTTTTTGTCAAAACTCTGTTTCAGTCATAAATCATCTGTACGGTGTCCGAATGACATGCCGTTAGTGGTAGCATGACTCTGGAATTGAGGTGGTCATTTCAAAACCAATTTTAGATATTTAATATAGACTCATTATGCTATTCAATAAAGCACAAAATATGATTATGGGGATGACACATTAAATTAATACGAGAGAGTAATAAATAAATGATGAAAATAATAAATATTATTAATTGATGAAAATGTATTATAAATTAGATTTGGATTGGTGCGCATGGATTGAGTTGGAAGCTCATTATTTCTCACTAATCTCGCCTCTATATTACTCTCTATCACTTATATATATTTCTTATTATTCATCTAAACTTCTCTTGTCAATGTCTCCTTCAATATTGATCGGATTGATGCACCGCTGGTTTCGTTGGATTCATATCGATGATTAGAAATTTATTCCTAAGATTTTTTGGAAGGTGATGAGGATTCATTGGGATGTGATCATATTTTTGTTTGGTGAAAGCATCATTTGGGTGATGATGAAATTTATTAACCTCTACGTCGACTTGGACAGCTGTTAGGTAGGTTGTTCCTTAACTCTATGGACCTTGTATATCTATGATGTTATCATGATGTGATGTTATACTGGACTAACTCATGATTGTTTTAAGACACATGTGGGTGTGTGATTAGCCAAGAGCATGGTTATTTATGTGTGATAATCCAGACATTGATTTTGGTGTGACTCATCATTCCTTCCTACGACACGTTTTGTTTGTGTGTTTCATAGCCTATGGAGTTTTGTTGTAAGTACCAAGATACTCAAGTGGAGCCTTGAGGTTGGGTGTATGAGGTTAACCAACCTGACGTAGTCCTAACACCCTTAATGGTGGGAGTGACTACCCCAGTAGAGGGGAAATCATTATAACTAGGTGGTAGGTATTGAGATACCCATTAGGAGCCTTGAGGTTGGGTGTATGAGGCTACCCAACCTGACATGGTTTGAATGTCCTTAAAGGATGGTGTGGCTTCCCCTATAGAGGGGAAAACATAGTGGTTAGCTGGAAGATACTGAGATACATAGGCAGAGCCTTGAGGGTGGGAGTTATGTGGTCGAGTGATCGATTTCCCATCCTAACGCAGTCCTAACGTACGTAAAGGTGGACGTGGATACCCCTGCAGAGGGGAAAACATATAGTCTTTCTGGGAGATACTGATCATCGATTCCTATATACTAGAGTCATGGGTGATTAAAAAGATAATTAGACCAATGATAAACCCAAGGGAATGTGCATTGTTCTTGTAACAAACACCAGATGGGTAGGGTGGGCTATGTAACCTTGATGGTGGTACATGTGTTCTTGACAGTCTTACCAGTAATAAGATGAAGCAGGTGGGGCGGGGGTTCATGGATTCTTGGTTAGCGCACGAGGACTTGACATATGTATGTTTACTGAGAATTTAATTATGTCATGATATATATATATATATATATGTTGTGCACTTATTGTTAGGATGCATTGATGGTGTCCTACTGAGTCTTATACTGACACCATACTCTAGAATTTCAGTGCACTTGTAGATTTCACAACTAGAGATCCGATAAAGGGTAAATGTCATATGGCGGACGATTGAGTGGTAGTGCATTGAGCTAGAGAAAACCAGGACAAACACTGATGTACACCACATATGTTTATTTTTTTACTTGTATTGTATTTACATACTGCTTACATTTTGGATAGGCTTACCACTTTGGGAGATACTTTTATATGTATGTCATTATTCAGTTTCCACATTTTACTCTGATTATTTATTCATTGTTTTGTTATTGTTCACTATTGTCCTGCTCGATGACATGATACAAATGATATAGTCTCCCCACTATTAGATTTAGACCCTCTCTACTAGTTGGAACTCTATTGCGTATGGGGAGGCATTCATGAGGTCATGTAGCATATGACCCAAACCCAGTGATTCTGGTCGGGATGTTACAAAATGGTATCAGAGCATCATGAACATTAAAATTTTCTTCTATTTTTTTGGGTTGGGACTGATAAAACATGAGAATTGACATTTTGGATTTAGGTAGGGGTACTATGTTAGTGCCTGGCCAACACTATTTAGTGGAACTCTATGTTTCCATAAAGTGGGGAAAATATATTTTGTTGTTACCATTGATTAAATTCACCTTGGGTGATGCACAAGATGGTGATATGTGATTTATGATATTTCAGGTGCATTCATGCATCATGACTAGACACGTAGGTTCACATGACACATATATACTTATTTTTGTACTGGATAATAGTTTATTAATTAAATGACTTGATTTGTTCTATTTTTTCAGGATTGTTTCTCTTTGGGTGATATATTTGTGTTGCATGTTGTTGTGATATATCTTCATTGGTATTAATTAGGTGACCTGAGCATGTTTTTGTGTTAGTATATATATATGATGACTATGACTATTGTGCAGGGATGAAGATAAGGGTTAATGCTAGGAGGGTTATACCTTAGGTTGTGGGTAGACTCCTAGGGAATCCTTTTTGTGATCCCATAGACTAACTAGGACTTGAAATGTTCATAATGTTTTTCCTATTATAGAGATGTTAAAGCTAGAGTATATTCTAACATAGTGGTTTGAGTTTTTAAAGAAAGATAGCTAGGTATACTTATCGAGGTTGAGAAGTTTATAGAGGGGGAGAATTTTAAAATCCATAATTTTTAACGATAATTAAAACCCTCTTTGTTATTCTTTTATATGTTTTTTATGTAAAAATGTAAATTTTCAATAAAAAAACATAATAAATGTTACTAAGGATTTTTAAAAGGGTAAAATCCTAGTTATCATCTTAAATTTTTCAATCGAATATTTTCAGAGTCAGACGTTGTGTAAGTGAGAGATTCTGAGACCAATAGATCCTCAATGCAGATGGGATAAAAATATTCATATATTAAACTATACAAATGAAATTTATTCAAAACTACTGGATTACTCCCAAAAAATGCGTAATATGAGAAATAGGAGACCACCGTTTGGTCTGGAACATGGGGTTTACCCTAGACAAGGTATAACTTTTAAGTGTGTCGGGTGTTTGAAAACATCGCACGCGATAATACCCTTTTTATATTTTATTATTCAGATTTTTAAATTTTAAATAATTAATTTCTTTCAAATGGTGCATCGTATGAGAAATTTGAGTCCACTTTTATGTTTTAAACATGGGGTTTAACTTAGGCTAATTATAACTTTTATGTGCGTAAAATATTTTTCAACATCAAATGAGATAATATCGTATTTATATTTAATTATTTTATTATTTTGATATCTAAATAATAAATATTTTTTTATCTCAAATATAAAATCGTATGAGAAATACGAGACCACCATTAGGTCTATAACGTGGGGTTTACCCAAGGTAGGGTATAACTTTTATGCATGTCAAGTGTTTGAAAATATCGAATGTGATAATAACATATTTATATTTAATTATATTATTATTACAATTTTTAAATAATAAATAATAAATATCTCTCAAATGGTATGTCATATGAGAAATCTAAGACCATTTTTAGGTATGAAATATGGGATTTAACCTATATGGGACATAATGTCTATGCGCATCATGTGTTTGGTCACATCTTCTTGAAAATGTGTAACCACCACTATCATGCACCGGTCAATCTAAAATGTTCGGTTTCAAATTTTTTTGATCCACTTCAACTTTCAATGAATTAATATGTAGAATTGAAACATTATACAATTAATTTTTGGTTGAATTGTTGTTTAAATCAGGTGTTTTAATTTCAGGTTTTAAATGCCACTATTTTTAGGGTTAATATTAATTTAATAACTAATTTTAGTTTTTAGTAATTTTTTTGTTGAAATGTTAAAAGTGAAAATTAATTGAGACAATGAATAATAAAAATAATAATTTTGGTTATTTTCATTATCATTAATTATAGAAAATAATATTAATGACGGAAATGATAGAAATGACTTAATAATATAATTTTGTTATAATTATTATTATTAAGGTGATATATTTAATAATAATTGTTGTTTTTTTGTTATTATTAATTTAAAAAACTATTTTATTTGTTTTCAAAACACCATTCCTATGATAAATCATTCGTATGGTGTCAAATTGACTTGTTGTCAGCAGTAGCGTGACCTTGAAATTAAGGTGTTCATTTCAAGACAAATGTTGGATTTTTAATTTAGGCTCATGATGTAGGTCCATGAAGATCCCAACATGATTATGGGGTTGATCCATGAAATTAATATGGGAGAGTAATAAATAAGTGATGAAAATAATAAATGTTATTAATTGATGAAAAAAAAATTTAAATAGGATTTTGGGTGGTGCGCATGACATGAGTAGGAAGATCATTGTTTCTCATGCCTCTCCCCTCTCTCTTATTCTCTATCACTTCTATTTTTTTTATTATTCTTCTAAACTTCTCTCCTAAAATTATCATTTGATATTGATCAAATTGATTCATCTTCAGTTCCATTGGGTTTGTATCTACAAGTATAAATTTATTCCTAATCTTTTTAAAGGTGTTGATTATTTTTTTCGTGTGTGATCGTCTTCTAGTTTGGTGCGAGTGTGGTTGGGGTGAATTTTTTTTTGGTATACCTTGACGTTAACTTGGAAAACATTGAGGATGGAGGTTTCTTACCTTTATGAGCATTGTATATCGATGATGTTATCATGATGTTATGTTATTTTGGACTAACTCATGCTTTTTTTGAGACACATGTGGGTGTGTGATTAGCTGTGGGTGTACTTGTTTAGGGGTGATTATCTTGACTTTTATCTTCATGTGGCCTATCATTCCTTGGTACAACATATTTTGTTTGTGTGTTTCATAGACTGTGAAATTATGTTGAAGGTACAAAGATACTCAAGTGGATCCTTGAGGTTAGGTGTATGAGGTTACCCAACCAGACATAGTCCTAACATCCTTAAAGGTGGGTGTGGATACCCTTAGAGATGGGAAAGCTTACTGACTAGTTGGCATGTACTGAGATACTCAAGTGGAGTCTTGATGTTGGGTGGACGAAATTACCTAACCTGACGTGGTCCTAACATCCTTAAAGGCGGGCATGAATGTAGAGACCCGAATCTTGACGTACATGGACATTAAATTACTTTTGCGGAATACTTAGTACATTACAAAAACACACACACGAGGACCATAATAGTTTAGTGTCTTTGGAAACTCCGAATGTAATCATCTAATCATGGTGAAAGATCTTCAACATCTCCCATAAAGATCTTCCTTTTTTTTCTTACCTAAAACCTTTCTTTATATCCTGGGGAAAAGAAAACATAAAAGGGTGAGCTCAAATGCTCAGTAAGGGTAAACAAAAGAAATATCAATCACATCATATTCATAAGAACATATCTTTTGGAAATCTTATCCTGCAAAATAGATCATAATTTCATAACATGGGATAAATCATAGTAGTGAAATATAATCACAATAGTCATAACTTAAAACATGAAACTTTGTGGCATACACACATAATCATAGATAATCATTTCTTATTAGTCAAGACTCATTGCCAAGACTATCTTAGTGGACAAAGTCTATTTCTGAACCGAGTCACCCTCGTTTAAGTCATGTTTCACTGAACCGGTATAACCCACAGTTCCAGCCATGTCTATCTCATGAGATATAAAATCTTTACCCAATTCATTGGAGGGAGATATAGGTCCCACCCATCTCATAATGATACCATTCTTATGTGTGCCACAAAATCATAAATCATATATCATTGCATAACCCATGTAATAAAAATGGGATTCTTAAACATCATGACATCATAAAACAATTCATATAAGATAAATGAATTCATAAAAATAATTCCATCACAACATAATCAAATCAATGTAAGAATAGGGATATAAATAGAACCATATATTATCTTAGATGGAAAATAATTTTGATAAAACACTTGAACTCCGTTCTTGAGGAAAATATCCTTTCTACTTCAAAAAAATTTTCTTTTATTAACATGTCATAAAATTTTAAACTAAAAGAAGTTTATTAAAAATAAACTTGAAAACTTGTAAAGTAATCTTCTTGGAAATAATGTTTTAAAAATACATTCATGCCGTATAAGTTAAAAAAAGCATTCTTCTCGTACTTTTGTCGGAGAAGTCAAAAAGTACCTTGTATGAAAAACGACAAAAGATTCCTTTCATATCTTTTACTAAAAACTCAACAAAGGGTAAAATTTGATATAAACTACTATATAAGGATATAAATAAAATTACATATTGAAGAAACATGGATGTGGATGATAAAATACACCCTAGTAAATACCAAAGTATAAACAATCTCGGATAAAAATGAGATTGTGATATTTCTCTTACCTTATGTCCGATATGCTTTGTACGTATCCGAAACTCCTGTATAATGATTTAAATAATGTCATTAACTTATTAAAGAATCATATGCATTGTTATGATATCATATATGGTTCACTTATGACTTTATATTACCCGTTCTTTTGTAAATTCCATGTTAAAGAAGCGTTTTGGGTAAAATCGTTTCATTTATCGTAGGTGTTTGGACTTGTTGTTATTGACATTATTATTACTTATATCATGATTTAATTACTTACAGAATATAAAACATGATTTATATATCATATATATTCAGTATATATATATATATAATAGATAGATATATGAAATGAAACACACCGTTCATGGAGACGGTAGTCCGTACGTACGCATGAACGCTGTTTTCCTTTCCTTATTGTCATGAATGGAAGTAAGTAGATGACATACATATATACATAAATCCAGTAGCTTTATAATGTCATATATTTAATTATTATTTCTTATATATACTTTATAATCATTCTTAAATGGTTAACATGGAGAATGAATCTCATCCCGTCGTGGAGACGGTAGTCCGTACGTACGCACGAGCGATGATATCGTTCTCATGATCGTGAAATTGTGTTGAAGTGTATGTATACTATTTCAGTATCAATATCACTTTATGATAATCATATATAGTTACTCATTACACCATTATACCCATCCAATTAAGGTGGTGGCGGAAAATAGATTACACCACGACGTGGAGACGGTATTCCGTACGTACGCACGCGCAGTGATTTCCTTTTTCCGTAGGATGGATAGAAGGTTAATTAGAGTTGTTTAATATTTATAATAACATATCAGTATATAAGAAATACTGATGTTATTACTTTATCATGAAACAACTAAAGAAGAAGAAGTTGAAGAAGAAAGAAATTGAAAAAGATCGGTAATGGATATTACCTCTTTTTGACGTGCCTTTTCTTAACCTCCACTTAAAGAACTAAGGATAGTCTTTGAAGAAGACCAGGACATCTAGGATGATAATAGGGAAGTGGAAAAGTGATTTTGGAAGTGGTTGGATGATCTTGAATGCTCAAATTGGTGTGAGGTGGAGAGGGAGGAGGTGCCCTTTTATAAGGGAGGAGAGGGGCACCTTTGGGAAAACTAAAAATATTATTTTATTATAAAGTCAAGTTCGGTTTTAAATAGCTCCAAATTGATATATTTCGAAGATAAGGCGGTTATGGGTCGAAAGCCTCTCATCAAATATGATTTAGACAAGTTTAGGTTATTATTTTAACCTTACCAATTAGATTTAACTCTAAGTTAAATAATTTAACTTTTACCGTGTCTTTTTGTATTCTTACACTATAAGGTTAATAAACATACTATATCAATACAAACGAACCCCAAGTTGTTTATTATTAATATATATAACATTATCTAAGTCATGTGGCCGAACCTTAGATTTTAAGAATAAAATAACAATTAATAATATAATATTTGTTTTAAAAACTAATTTATGTCAATTTTGACACTATTTGGTACATGATTTTTATGAAATTCATAAAAGAATGATAAGTTCTAAAAAAGTTACTTAAATCAACAATAAAATTTCATATTAACCTATAAAATTAGTTTAAGTCATAAAAAGTCTCAAATTACATTTATTTGGGCATTTATAACATCAATTATGTTAATATTTTCTTAAAAAGGTAATTACTACATCATCGTTGTGTCATAAATAAACTAAATTATTTAATGTCTAAAAATTACAAATAAAATATCATTATGTAGGAAATATTTTTATCTTTCTAATGAATATTTATAGTCGAATTTATCTTATGTATAACTTTATATTAAAAATGATTTACTTATTAAACATTGATTTTAACTATTTTAACCCTTCTTTAAATAAATTAATAATAAATGTCCTAATCTAATCCAAGTGTGCTTAAATGGTCATACTTTATTCCTAAGATTGTTTTTGGTCGAATTACACTTATCCAATAGAATTAGGACATGTGTTAGGGTAATAATAATATCATTTTTACCCTTAATTACCCTATTTACTTTTAACCGTGGTAAAAAAAGTGAAAAGTTACTATTCAACAAAAATTATTTTCATCTCATTGAACCA
Organism: Viscum album; assembly: GCA_963277665.1. Taxonomy (NCBI): domain Eukaryota; kingdom Viridiplantae; phylum Streptophyta; class Magnoliopsida; order Santalales; family Viscaceae; genus Viscum; species Viscum album. Next base: position 1,465,329,509 of record OY728140.1, on the reverse strand, counting down.
CATTTTAGTCCTTGATATTAACTGTGTCTCTTGGATTTTCGAAATTACACTCACAGAAGCGGTAAAATTAAGTTTTATGAAAGATTCAGTTTTTTTTAACTACAACTTAGTGGTTTCACTATTCATCAAAAAATGAACGTTTCCAGAAAAATACAAATAATTAGGCCTAAGATATATTTGATATTATGAATTCAAAAATGACATCTATTTTACCAAATTCAAAACATATCAGTTACATTAATTAATTTAAAAATTAATTCCCGTTGTCAAAACAAATAGCGTGTTTTTGAGAGATAATAACTATCAAAAGATTGACACTTGTTTATGTCTGGTTTAAATGTGAAATTACATCCAATGACCAACATTGTATTAAATTGTAAAAATATATTCTAAATATAATTTAAAACCACTCAAATTAATAATTTATCACTATTAATTATTTCTATTAAAAACGTTGTTTTTAATTAAAATTTAGTAATTTTCAGTATTCATTAGAATATGAAAGTTATCCGAAAAGTACCAAAATTTCACCCTAAGCTAATTTTAATATTCCGAATCCAAAAATGAAGTCCATTTTGAAAAATAAAATTTACAAAATTTCAAAAAGTGTTTATTACTATTCATAACGGCTAGTTTTAATAATATTTTAATAGCATATCGTTGTTTAGTGAAACTCGGTATTGCGTACTACACACGCTATCGAGGAAGGTTGCGATTGCGTGTAATGCAAGGCAAGTCAAGGATCTATGTTGTGAAAGATCCTTTTGGTGTAGCGTAAAACACAATACATGAAATTAAAATGAATATTTTTCATAAAATCTCGGGGTGTTACATTCTACCCCCCTTAAAAATGAATTTCACCCTCGAAATTCGTTGGGGTTATAAATGGTTTACTATTCGAAAGTTTCTTTAATAGAAAACCACATCGTAAAAAGGAATACCAAAACCAATCATTAAAAACAAAAGTATGAAACGTAATAGTTACCCAAATAAACTAATCATTGGGTTTCCACATAGGTGAAAATATGGATATGGAAGAGAAAGCTAACCATCATGTTCTGATGGAGAGTGGTAGAGAACATGGCTATGGAAAAGCCAGCAATCACAAAGCCATAAATTTGTGACGATCTAAGGTACCATCTGATTCATCATATATAAGAGAACTAGGACAACATTTTTGGTTTTCAAGATCATTTCCCTAAAGTTGATGAAATTGGAATTAGAAGAAATACTTTCATGATTTTGGTATAGTCTCACCGTTTTTCATTCTTTGGACAATTTCCACTTCATCTCTTAAAGAAATGAAGTTGAATTTGTCATTAGTGATGTGTTAGCAGATCATGTGATAGAATGATGGGTCATTCCATCTGTCTCAAACAAAAGGTTAGAAAAGTTATCAAAAAATACATAAGTCCATCTATAGTGAGATTAAGCATATATGGTTCCTAAAATGGACTTATACTTCATATATCATACTGATTAATATAATAAAACTAGTTTATACTAAACAGGGACGTCCTGTAGGCCAGTGGTAGGCGATAAAGGCCAGTCGCACTTTGGTTGTGGGTTCGATTCTCATAGCCTTGTCCGACGCGATGGGCTGTCGCCCGTCCTGCAGGTTTTCCTTTTTATATTACTATAACATCCCATCAATAATATAAAAAAAGTTTTATCCTTAAACAATACTAACTTATGTCCAACATAATCCATTCTAATCTTTATGCTTATCTAAAATACTTCGGTCCAAGCTCATAGTATAGAGAAAATGATCACGTGAATGCCATCATTTATCCCTCATATATCTTGTTCGTCACATTCCAGTCATGTGAATACCATAATCATGTAATCTCTTGAAAAATGAATACCTATTTAATCTTAGTGAAAACATGAGTGCTGTTAAAAGATAACTCTTTCCACATACCAAAATCCTCAAAATTCTATATACTCAAACCATGATATAACTATTTCCTTATATCATTCATGATCTCATGAATACTATCAAACATTTAATTTTCTCCTTATCCCTTCATTATGTGCATATCATCTACTTTCCAAAAATATCTGAATAACCTTTCATGGATACCAGTACCATTAATCATACAATTTCAAAACTCAAGGAAAGACAACAGTGTAACAATCCTTAGATGTATTTTTATTCCATAGTACCATGAGATTACTTATACAACATTACACTTGATAAACATGTAATCATTCCACTACCTTCTTAAACCATTGACCGAGCTTCAACAATTCTTTCATCTCACATATCATTTGTAGTCTCTTCATCATCATCAACATAAATACTACCCATAAGACCATACTGATTCTCTTCATGAGACTTTCCCTTAGGGAATTGGTTTGCATAATGCCCGTACATTCCACATTTAAAACATTTAACCATTTTTGATGTCGTAGCAAGACCATTATCCTCATCCCTGGTGTAAACTGAACCTTTTTCTTTGCACTTACTAGCTTTGTGTCCTTCTTTTCCACACCCAAAGCATCTTACAGTTCTGTTGAAACATTCTCCTTGATGCCTTTTTCCACATGATTTACATAGGGGAAATTGAACTTTCTTTCCTCTATGATAATCATGAAACTCCATCTTTCTCTTATTAGCCGAGTCAGGAAACTTACCAAATTTTACTTTATTGATCATATTATGAGATTTATGATTCGGCATAATAATGATGTTTAGACCTCCAAATCCCATTTCATTTGGTTTCTCATGAAGAATATCATTCTATTGTCCATCATATCTTCCATTATCGTGAATCATCTTGTTTCCAGCCATTTTCTAAAACCCAAAAAGAATAGTGTGAAAGGCAAAAATCATAATAAAGGGGGAGTAACTTCAATATCTAACATCTTTGGTTTAATCTAATATCTTTACCATAGTTCTAGGACTATATACTATACGTATACTTATCCTTAGGGACATCCCTAGACATACCATAAAAATACCTCTAGGGATCTCACTAACGTTTTTGCATCCTAGTTTCCAAAGGTTGACTAAACCTTTCCTCTGATACCAACTATAGAGACCCGAAGCTTGACGTACATGGACATTACATTACTTTTACAGAATACTTAGTACATTAAAAAAACACACACACAAGGACCGTAATAGTTTAGTGTCTTTGGAAACTCGGAATGTAATCATCTAATCATGGTGAAAGATCTTCAACATCTCCCATAAAGATCTTCCTTTTTTTTTTCTTACCTAAAACCTTTCTTTATATCTTGGGGAAAAGAAAACATAAAACAGTGATCTCAAATGCTCAGTAAGGGTAAACAAAAGAAATATCAATCACATCATATTCATAAGAACATATCTTTTGGAATTCTTAACCTGCAAAAGAGATCATAATTTCATAACATGGGACAAATCATAGTAGTGAAATGTAATCCCAATAGTCATAAATTAAAAGATGAAACTTTGTGGCATACACACATAATCATAGAGAATCATTTCTTATGAGTCAAGACTCATTTCCAAGACTATCTTAGTGAACAAAGTCCATTTCTGAACCGAGTCACCCTCGTTTCAGTCCTGTTTCACTGAACCGGTATAACCTACCGTTCCAGCCATGTCTATCTCATGAGATATAAAATCTTTACCCAATGAATTGGAGGGATATATATGTCCCACCCATCTCATAATGATACCATTCTTATGTGTGCCACAAAATCATAAATCATACATCATTGCATAACCCATGTAATAAAAATGGGATTCTTAAACATCATGACATCATAAAACAATTCATATAAGATAAAGGAATTCATAAAAATAATTCCATCACAACTTAATCAAATCAATGTAAGAATAGGGATAGAAATAGAACCCTATATTATCTTAGATGGAAAATAATTTTGATAAAACACTTGAACTCCATTCTTGAGGAAAATATCCTTTCTACGTCAAAAACATTTTCTTTTCTTAACATGTCATACAATTTTAAACTAAAAGAAGTTTATTAAAAATAAACTTGAAAACTTGTAAAGGAATCTTCTTGGAAATAATGTTTTAAAAATATATTCATGTCGTATAAGTTAAACAAACATTCTTCTCGTACTTTTTTCGGAAAAGTCAAAAAGTACCTCGTACAAAAAACGACAAAAGATTCATTTCATATCTTTTACTAAAAACTCACCAAATTGATATAAACTATTGTATAAGGATATAAATAAAATTACATATTGAAGAAACATGGATGTGGATGATAAAATACACCCTTGTAAATACCAAAGTATAAACAATCTCGGATAAAAATGAGATTGTGATATTTCCCTTACCTTATGTCCGATATGCTTTGTACGTATCCGAACCTCCTGTATAATGATTTAAATAATGTCATTAACTTATTAACGAATCATATTCATTGTGGTGATATCATATATGGTTCACTTATGACTTTATATTACCCGTTCTTTTGTAAATTCCATGTTAAAGAAGCGTTTTGGGTAAAATCGTTTCATTTATCGTAGGTATTTGGACTTGTTGTTCTTGACATTATTATTACTTATATAATGATTTACTTACTTTTAGAATAAAAAACATGATTTATATATCATATATATTCAGAATATATATGTATAATAGATAGATAAATGAAATGAAACACACCGTTCATGGAGACAGCAGTCCGTACGTACGCATGAACGCTGTTTTCCTTTCCTTATTGTCTTGAATGGAAGTAAGTAGATGACATACATATATACATAAATCCAGTAGCTTTATAATGTCATATATTTCATTATTATTGCTTATATATACTTTATAATCATTCTTAAATGGTTAACATGGAGAATGAATCTCATCGCGTCGTGGAGATGGTAGTCCGTACGTACGCACGAGCGATGATATCGTTCTTATGATCGTGAACTTTTGTTGAAGTGTATGTATACTATTTCAGTATCAATATAACTTTATAATAATCAGATATAGTTACTCATTACACCATTATACCCATCCAATTAAGGTGGTGGCAGAAAATAGATTACACCACGACGTGGAGACGGTATTCCGTGCGTACGCACGCACGGTGGTTTCCTTTTTCAGTAGGATGGATAGAAGGTTAATTAGAGTTGTTTAATATTTATAATAACATATCAGTATATAATAAATACTGATGTTATTACTTTATCATGAAACAACTAAAGAATAAGATGTTGAAGAAGAAAGAAATTGAAAAAGATCAGTAATGGATATTACCTCTTTTTGACGCACCTTTTCTTAACCTCCACTTAAAGAACTAAGGATGGTTTTTGAAGAATACCAGGACCTCTAGGATGATACTAGGGAAGTGGATAAGATATTTTGGCAGGGGTTGGCCGAGATTTAATGCTCAAATTGGTGTGAGGAGGAGAGGGAGGAGGTGCCCTTTTATAAGGGAGGAGAGGGGCACCTTTGGGAAAACTAAAAATATTATTTTATTATAACGTCAAGTTCGGTTTTAAATAGCTCCAAATTGATATATTTAGAAGATAAGGTGGGGATGGGTCGAACTCCTATCATCCAATAGGATTCAGACAAGTTTAGGTTATTATTTTAACCTTATCAATTAGATTTAACTCTAAGTTAAATAATTTAACTTTTACCGTGTCTTTTTGTTTTCTTACACTATATGGTTAATAAACGTACTATATCAAGCCAAAAGAACCCCAAGTTGTTTATTATTAATATATATAACCTTATCTAAGTCATTTGGCCGAACCTTAGATTTTTAGGAATAAAATAAAAATTAATAATATAATATTTGTTTTAAAAACTAATTTATGTTAATTTTGACACTATTTGGTACATGATTTTTATGAAATTCATAACATAATGATACGTTCGAACCAAGTTACTTATATCAAAAATAACATGTCATAGTAACCTAGAAAATTTGTTTAAGTCATAAAAAGTCTCAAATTACATTTATTTGGGCATTTATAACATCAATTATGTTAATATTTTCTTAAAAAGGTAATTACTAAATCATCGTTGTGTCATAAATAAATTAAATTATTTAATGTCTAAAAATTACAAATAAAATATCATTATGTAGGAAATCTATTTATCTTTCCAATGAATATTTATAGTAGAATGTATCTTAAGTATTACCCTATATTAAAAATGATTTACTTATTAAACATTGATTTTAACTATTTTAACACTTCTTTAAATAAATTAATAATAAATGTCCTAATCTAATCCAAGTGGGCTTAAATGGTCATATTGTATTTATAAGGTTGTTTTTGGTCTAATTACACTTATCCAATAGAATTAGGACATGTGTTAGGGTAATAATAATAGCATTTTTACCCTTAATTACCCTATTTACTTTTAACCGTGGTAAAAAAAGTCAAAAGTTACTATTCACCAAAAATTATTTTCATCTCATTGAACCAAATTTTATTCCTTGATATTAATCATGTCTCTCAGATTTTCGAAATTCCACTCACAGAATCAGTAAAATTAAGTTTTATGAAAGATTCAGTTTTTTTAACTACCACTTAGTGGTTTCACTATTCATCAAAAAATGAACGTTTCCAGAAAAATACAAAAAAATAGGCCTAAGCAATATTTGATATTATGAATTCAAAAATGAAGTCTATTTTACCAAATTAAAAACATATCAGTTACATTAATTAATTTAAAAATTAATTCCCGTCGTCAAAACAAATAGCGTGTTTTTGAGAGATAATAACTATCAAAAGATTGACACTTGTTTATGTCTGGTTTAAATGTGAAATTACATCCAATGACCAACATTGTATTAAATTGTAAAAATATATTCTAAATATACTTTAAAACCACTCAAATTAATAATTTATCACTATTAATTATTTCTATTAAAAAGTTGTTTTTAATTAAAATTTAGTAATTTTCAGTATTCATTAGAATATGAAAGTTATCCGAAAAGTACCAAAATTTCACCCTAAGCTAATTTTAATATTCTGAATCCAAAAATGAAGTCCATTTTGAAAAATAAATTTTAAAAAATTTCAAAAAGTGTTTATTACTATTCATAACGGCTAGTTTTAATAATATTTTAATAGCATATCGTTGTTTAGTGAAACTCGGTATTGCGTACTACACACGCTATCGAGGAAGGTCGCGATTGCGTGTAATGCAAGGAAAGTCAAGGATGCATGTTGTGCAAGCTCCTTTTGGTGTAGCGTACAACACAAGACATGAAATTAAAAAGAATATTTTTCATAAAATCTTGGGGTGTTACAATGAATACCCTTATAGAGGGAAAACACAGTGTCTAGCTGGTGGATACTAAGATATACAGGTGGAGCCTTGAATATGGGAGTTACGTAGTCCAGTGGCTGGTTACCCATCTTGATGCAGTCCTAATGTCCTTAAAATCAGATGTGTCTACCCATGTAGAGGGGAAAGAATAGTGGATTTCTAGAAGATACCGGTCATGGATTACTATAGTCTTGTGTCTTGGGTGATTAAAAGGATGAAAAGACCAAATATATGCACAATAGAATGTGCGATATTCTCATAACAAACACCAAATGGGTGCGGTGAGATATGTGAACATGATGGAGGTGCATGTGATCTTGAAATTCTTACTGGTAACGAGCCAAAGTATGTGGGGATGGGGTTCATGGCATCTTGGTTAGCACATGATGACTCAACATATGTATGTTTATTGATCATTTAATTATGTAATGATATGTAATATTATATATATATTGTGCACTTATGGTAAGGATACATTGATGGTGTCCTACCGAGTCATGTAATCACACCTTACTTAGGAATTTTAGTTCACTTATAGATTTCATGACCAAAGATCCATTGAAGGGTAAAGGACCTATGGTGAACAGTTGAGCTATGGATCATAGAGCTAGAGTAGATCGGGACAAACACTTAAGTACCCCATAAATGTTTATTTATTTACTTGTTTTGTATTTACCAAATGCTTACACTTTGGGCATGCTTACCATTTTGGGATCTACTTTTATACATGTGATTTTTCAGTTTCCAAGTTTTACACTCATTATTTATTCAACATTTTCTTATTTTTCACTATTTTACTGATCAATGACAAGATACAAAGGGTTTAGTCTCTCCCTATCAGATTTAGACCCTCACTACTAGTCGAAAACCTCTTACATACATGGAGGTGTGTATGAGGTCACGTAGCATCTGACCCAGACATGGTGGTTCGGGTCAGGATGTTACAGATTTATTATTTGAATATTTCTTTACATATCTCTAGATTTATCATTTGAGTTGACAAAGTGTTTGGGTGTCTAGGGACCATAAAATTAATATTTTTTAATGCACACAAACACATTATTTTAGTTTAAATGGTTTCCCCATTATTTAGGACCTAGGTTGGGAAATTCAAGGCCACAATTGATTCTGGAACATGATGTTTATCCTTGGCACGACCTAAGGTTTGTCATTGTCAGACAATCTAAGGAAATAAGCCATTGGCAGTTATGTTTAAGTAAAAAAAATAAAAAATTTATTTTCTTTTAAATGACCATTACCTAAATTATGAAAATAAATATGTTGTTATAACATTTCTCCAAGGTTATCATCATAACCCTTAGAGTATTATTAGAGAGTGTTCTTCATTGATGGATTGAGATTGAAGAACACCAATGATCTGATCAAGGTGGATCGAGAGGTAGTGCACATAGCGAGTCTTCTTCATCATTGGAGAACATGTTCTTCACCAATGATCGATCCTAAATTAAGGCAGGACTATTAATTTATAGTTTCCTCCTTTGTTATTAACAGATTGATCTTGAATTCCTATATGCTTTTATTGATCTTTGATTTCACACCATTGGCATGAGTGTGTCTGGATAGATTATTGTTAAATCAATTTATAATTGATATTCCTTTCTTTAACCCATGATTTCTATAATTATGTTATCATTGGAAAATAATTATTGTTCAATGATGGTTATAACTTTGTTTATGTCCATTTCCCCCACCATTATTCATGTTTTCATCATTGGCCCATGGTGTCACAGTTCGACATTTCTGACCGAGTTCGAATGTGATCCAACCCCTAGATTTAGGGTGGATTAGAGAATGAAGGCTGGGATGGTTATTTTTAGATGGATTAGGATGATTTTCAGTTGATACTTCATAGACATGTTATTTGGAGTGACAACAGTGATGTGAGGCGCTACATGACAGACAATGGCTCATCGATGGATGAAGAAAATATGATTTCTAGCCACTATGGGCTAGGAATTGATGGTGGGAGTTGTTACCCTTAAATTTAAGGTTTCCAAATGAATGATTTCATGGTGGTGAATGTATATCAAGAAACATCATGATGGATCTGAGGATTATGTGAAAAAGCACGACTACATGTCGTGTAGTACGGAGGAACACATGTCTTCTTTTTCAGTTTCTGTGGTGGATAGGGTTTTAAGTTGAGTTAATTATCAAACACCATGTGTCCTTACCCAAGTATCCAATTTTTGTGCTTTTTGTACATGCCCCAAGACCCTAGATGTTCATACACATTGGTTTCCACATGGACATGTTGTGTGGATGTACTTGGCCAGATGAGTTGAGTGCTTGGTGTACACACCTAGGAATGATGGGTGATATGCACGCTATGTGACAAGTGGAAATGCAATTTGGTATGACATGGATTTACAATCCATGTCCAGGGAAGAACATTACCAGGTAGCGAGACGAGGTCACACAATGTGTGGACCCCCATAAATTCCATGTATTCCCATAGAAACCTCTTCCTATTTTATCTCCATCTTTGGTACTCATATGTTGGATTACGAGTATCATATCCTAAGTTTTTTCCATATAGAACATGATGTTTACCGTCATTATGGTAGGAAAGATATTATCTGAGGTGTTTTGAGCATGATGTTTTATTAGGCAATGCCTGATTATGGTAGTGATCTTAGCAGAATCATCTGAGAGATTTCAGGGTTGGAAACCCTCCAGTCACACTAGGGGATGGGTCCCCCATATTCTTATTTATCTATTGAGTGGTACTCCCCTGATGAATTATGGTGTGGGTCCTTTTTTTATTGAGTGGTACCCCTTGACATACCAGTGTGAAGGTCCTCTACCTACCAAGTGACATCCCTATCATAATAGGGATTAGGTCCTCTCTTTACTGAGTGGAACCCCCTATCACACTAGGGTACATGTCCTCTATCTATATATCTTCTGAGTGGTACCCACTATCATGATATGGAATAGGTTCTCTATTCACTGAGTGATTCCCCTACCACACTGGGGTTTAGATCCTCTATATATTGATTGGAACCCCTTATCATACTAAGGTGAAGGTCTTCTATTAGTGATTGTGCCCCCTCAAGCTGTGGATTAGTGGTGAGGTGTGGGTATTCAACATGGATTCATTGAATAGACACATGAGATGCTAGGAATCAGTGATGGACCTATAGAGATGTTGGTAGACTCCTCATCCTGGGTTGGGTTGGGAGATAAAGATCCCATTTCTCTCTCATCTAAGTTTCTATAGAAGCATATATAGTTTGGGTTTTTATATCCCTCTTATTATGGGTTGAGATAACTTTTACAAAGTATTTCTATTACTCCCTTTTGGTTTTTAGGGAATCCTAATGGGTATGTTTATACTCACCCCTACATGGTATTTTCCCACACATTTCATGTCTTATTAAGATGACATAAATTTCATCAGTGACTTCGATGGAGCATAGTGGTACCATGGGTTCATAAACTACGTTCAGAGGCCGAACTTGGATTTTAGAAGCTATAATTTTTCAGTTCATTACATTATCATGTTTTAGTTAGGTTGGGACTTTATTTTATTGTCGGTTATTTATTTTTACCTTTTACTCTTTGGTTTACCTTTTTACATTCTGATGTATTCCATAGAGTTTATTACATGAATGGTTTTACTCAAGATGTGACTATCTTTTATTTTTTCACTTCACTTTTTCATGGAGATGGTTAGTTGCGTTCATATAGGTACATTAAGTTAAGACTTCCCATTTTATATTTTTTCCTTCATGTAACTTTTCTCTATACTCTATCCTATTGGAGGTGGGCTTGGGGTTGTGGCGGCTCATCTCTCCACCGGTGAGTCGGGCCTTAGTGTTTCAAGTCATTAGAGAGTGGTATTAGAGCAGTTCGTTCATTGGGAAAGTGCTTGGAGTTTTCCCCATAAGAGGATTTGATTGGGACTTAATGAAATGGTGTCAATGTGTCTCCAGTGAATCTTTTAGGGTTGGGAATCTAGTGTTGGTGCAGTGGATGAAATATTTATACACATAAACTCTAACTACCTACTTACCGACTTGGCATACCGATACATTGGTGGTAGGGAATAGTGCTACATAAATCATATAGGATTGATTCCTTTGACTATCCTTCTTGATTTAGCTCCCCAAGTATATGCTCTTCTATCCATAGTATGTATTGATCACTTTATAGAATCCACTGTGAAGATAACCAGTCTTGTTTTTGATTTAGGATGATGATGGAAATCCAATGAGTGATGAGACCTCAGTTCAAGGTCCATATTATGAGGATTTTTCACTATGAGGATAGGGAGAATCACCCATTCTAGTTGAAAAAAATATAGTACCAACTGTTCAGACTGATGATACACATAGACTTAGCGCACTCTGCATGTTCTGGCACTAGAGACCAGTGAGGTTCTGCTATAAGCTTGATCCCAACGTAGTGGAGGATTGACTTGACTTAGTGATATGATACTTTAGGCTAGTGAAGAACCAGATTGATTATATGATTGTACTAGCATCCAATCTTTTCTATAGAGCAGTAGGTCATTGGTGGAGTCTTGTCGAACAGACTCATGATGAGATGATGCTCTCACAATGTAACTTCCACCATCTATTACATGAGGATTATTACACCTCGTGATTATGTTTAGTTTCGATCTGGGAGATTATTCAGTTTCTTAGGGTAGTATAATAGTTTTTTAGTATTCCATAAGGTTCACCGCACATACATGATACACCCTCTCATGGCATGAGATGGTTACTTGTGGGTGAAAAAGTTTGAGTATGGCCACCAAAGAGTCATCCATGCCAGCGTGGTCCCATTGTACATTCCCACATGTGATGGAGTGCTAGAGTAAAAATTGGTGATATAGATATTCCTATCATATGGACACTAGAAATCTTGAGATGGAAGTTGGTGTCATGGGTTTGAGTCTTCTACAATAGTTATTAGGTGCTAGTTGGCAGTGTCTCGGTGTAGGATACCTTCTCATGGATAGACACAGTAACATAGACATGTGGTGTAGGGTTTATGTAGAGATTTCAGTCATCCTAGAGAGGGTGGATTATATGATTGTGATGGGTGAGGTCACATGGATTGAGATTTTCTGACCCATTGAGTTGATGAGGATAAGAATACAAGAGATGTACCACCATGAAAGGGGAAACATCATGATCAGGGATCACCCATATGTGGCCAGGGTGGGCCCTAGGGAGGCATTGTTGGCATAAGAGTAGGTGAAGATACAAAGGGAGGATCTATTGGTGAGGAAATATTCTATGATATAATCCCACAACCACCACTAGGTGGCTTACACCAAGCTCAGGGATCTGGATATCAGGGATGCGGGCAGTTTCTAGCTATGGAGGTCTATAACTAGGCTACAAACGAGATAATATGATGTATGATATGGGGTTATTCTACTATTTATATAGTATTTATAATCATAGGTGTGATTCATTCCTTCATATCTATATACCTAGTGTGAGATATGGAGATTCTAGTTGAGTTTTTAAACTAGTAGATATGGCTAGAGGTTCCTACAAGGAATGCTTATTCGATACCACTTCTCTTACATTAGTGAAAGATGATATTTTTTGGAGGGAGTTTCTTAGGGGAACTCTTGTTCATAATGATAAAACCCTATGAAATCATCCGTGGAATTAACTGGCATTCAATGGTTCAATTATATATTGACTTTCATCGCATGAATGTTTGATGAATTTGGGAAGATGCGATGATATGTTCATTTTCAATTGAGAGACATCGCATGGATGAGAAAGTGGGTATTGATAGAAGGAATCTAAAACACATCACTCATTAGTTTTCAATCTTATCACTTAGTATAGTGGGATATTTAGGCATATGGATTCCTTCATTAATGGAGGAATTTATGGCCGCCTTCTTGAGGGGATTCTGGGACTACCTTTGTGGTGGGAGATGGAATTTTTCATGAAATTTAAATTTAGTACCACACCAATATATTCTTAGGTATATCATATAGACTCTAAAGATATTTTAAAGCTAAGGGAATAGTTGTACAACTGATTAGAGAATGGATTTTTTAGTCCCAGTGTGTCCCCTAGAAACCCCAGTTTTGTTCAGGAAAAAGGCGAATGAGTTATTGAGGTTGTGTATGGATTATCATTTCCTGAACCATATAATGATAAATAAAAAGTATCCATTTTCAATTATTGATTAGCTATTCAATAATTTGAGAGGCATGATATGGTTCTCAAAGATTTAATTTTTGATCATGGTTTAACTATGAACCCAGTGAATATTGATGTAGTGCTTTATTGGGAGCCACCCAAAAGCATGTTAGAGGTGAAAAGTCTCTTTGGATTAGAATGGAAATATAGGAGGTTTTTGGTGGAATTATTTAGGATAATATCCCCTTTAATTACCCTGACTTTGAAAGGGAATCCATTTACCTAGAATAATTAGTTTCAAAGATTCTTCGGGGAGTTGAGGCAGAGGCTTACTAGTGCTCCTGTGTTGAGAGTATCAGAGGAGGGTGTGGAGTACATAGTGTTTTGTGATGCCTGTAAAGATGGAATCAAATATGTGTCGATTAATAGGTAGAAAATGATCACATAGGGGCTGAGGAAATTGAGACCCCATGAGTAGAAATATGATACTCATGGATTAAATTTGGAAATGGTAGTCTTCTCTCTGAAGTCATAGAGGTACTATCTTGTTGGAGAGTGAATTATTGTATGATTAGACCATCAAAATCTCAGGTATATCCTCACAAAAAGAGATATAAAATGGTGAAAGTGGAATTAGTTGGAGTTTCTATAAGACTATGACTTTGAGACTATCTGTACTCCTAGGAATGTCAGGGGGTGAATGGTGCCCTTAGTAGGAATTCATATTCTCACCTGGTGAAGGTGGAATTTGAGAAGTTGGATTCATTACTACTAACCATAGTAGAGGAGAGTGGTGAAGGTTTTATTCAGTCAATGGTAGTGACTCCTCCACTCCTTTAGAACATGAGAGAGTCTTAGTTTAGATACATCAATTGTGAGGTTCTGCGAAAATAGATATCCTCAAAAGATTCACTAAACGGATTTTCTGAAGGTGGGGAATACATCATCCTTTTCCAAGGAAGAACAAGGTTCCAATCATGTTGCATGAGGAGGCTATGAGGGTGTTTCAAACTTCCCACAAGGGTATACATATCAGTATTAAAATGACGTATAATGACCTTTATCAAAAGTTTTGATGGGATGTAATGAGATGTAGGGTTCTTGAGTGTGATTCTTAGTGTCACATAAGTCATCCGGTAAAGGATGAACACCATGTTTTTTCATGTTTGACACAAACTATTGAGATCATGAAGTGAAAATGGGATTGAATTACTATGGTCTTCATAATGGGGATTCCTATGATAGTAAGAGGCCATAATTCTATATGGGTTATTTTCTAATGACTTACCAAGTCGCCAAACATCCTTTTCACCAGGGAGAAGAGTTTGGTTGAGAGCCTTGGACAGTTGTATGTCCGAAAGATCATCCAATTTCATGGGTTCACCCATGAAAATTGTCTCTTACTATGATAAATGATTCATGTAACGGTTATATAGAGGCTTACAATAGGCATTCGTGATCCATTTTTGGATGAGTATGGTGTTCCATCCCTAGAAGGATAGACAAACCAAGTGGCCTATCTAGGTATTAAAGGATATGTTGAGGGCCTATTTGTTGGACTTTGAATAGAGATAGGAGGATCACATTACATTGGTATATTTTTTTGATAATAACATCAATCACTCTACTATTGACATTAATCCATTTTAGGACTTATATGAGAGACCTTGTAGGTCACCATTATACAAGGTTAAGATTTTCAATACATCTCTAGTTGGGATAGAGATGATTCATGAAATAATGAAGAAGGTTAATGTGATCCTTGAGTGTATGAGGATATCCCAAATCAGAAAAAATTATTATTCAGATTGATGTTGTATGGGATTGGAGTTTGAGTAGGAAGACAATGTTTTCCTAAGAGTTTCTCCATGATGAGGATTATAGTGGTTTGGTTGGGGAGGCAAGCTATCTTTGAAGTTCATCAATCTATTTTAGAACCTATATAGGGTTGGTGAAGTTTCTTACAATCTAGTCTTTCCCCCACAGTTAGACTAGGTTCATGATGTCTTCTATGTGTCGCAACTGATGGGATTTTTCATTAATCTACACACATTATTTAATGGGGTGATCTAGACATCAAGGAATAAGTCACCTTAATAAAGTACCCATTGGATATTGATTATTGATAGGATATGATCATAGGAGGATGGATCATTCCTTTGTTTTGTGTGCTTTGGAAGCCTGGGAGCATGCATGAGAGGTCTTGGGAGTGAGAGAGCTAGATGCAGGCTTAGTACCCCCACCTTTTAATTTAGCTTGTGCGTTTTAGGGTGAGAATCCTTGAGGTATAGGAGAGTGTAATGTATCTAGTTTTATTCTATATTTTATTTTAATATATATATATATATATATATTTCATTGTAGTCGGTACATTGTATGGGTGTCTAGGGACCCCAAAATTAATTTATAAAAAATATTAATATATTTTAATTCCCACACAAACATCATTTTAGTTTAAATTATTTCCCCCTTATTTGAGGTGCAATGTGGGAAATATGAAACCATGGTTGATTCCAAGAACATGGGGTTTACCCTAAGTGCAACCTAAGGTTGATCAGCATCATATGTTTCAAGGATGGAAACCGTTGGTTGGTGCCTTTATTTAAAATAAATAAATACATAATTTATTTTGTTTTAAATACCCACAACATAAATTCCATCTATAAATATGTTTTTATAATATTTCTCAAGGGTTATCTATATAACCCAAAGAGGATTAAAATAAAGAGTACTTCATTGATAGATCAAGAATGAATAATTCCAACAATCAGATCGATGTGGATCGAGAGGCAGTGAATACAACATGTCTTCTTCATCATTGGAGAATGCGTTTCCCCCCAAAAATTGATACTAAATCGAGGTAGGGCTAGTTATCTATGATTTCCACCCTTGTGATTAAAATATTGACTATGGATTCTTATATTCTTTTATTGATCTATGATTTCCCACCTTTCGCATGAGCCCATCTAGATTGATTAAAATGTTAAATCGATTTATAACTATTATGTATTGATATCACAAATGGTTTCCCAGATTATGTGATCATTGGAAAAGAAAGGTTAAATTATGATGGTTATACCTTTTTTATGTGAATTTATCCCCATAAGTCTTCACATTCTTCACCATTGGACCATAAGGATGCAGTTCAACATTGACATGCAAGTTCAAGTGTGATCAAATTCGCAAATTCATGGTGTATTGAAAAATAAATATTATGATAGTGATTTATAAATGGATTAAGATGATTTGATGGTGATTCTTTGTGGATCTGGGATTAGGAGCGGCAATGATGATTAGAGGCACTATGGATGATGTGATAACTCATCGACAGTTGAAAAAAATCCAATTTTCATCCATTGGGGGGGGGTGAGAATAAATATTAGTTGCATTAAAATTCAAATTTAGGTAGTCAAACAGTGTATTTTGAGGTGGAGAAAGTAGATCAGAAAACTACATTAAGGATATCATGATTTTGTGAAAAATATGACTACATGCCATTTATTGTTTAAGAACACAGACTATGTTCATCAGTATCCATGGAGGATAGGATTTTAATCGATTTAATGATCACACATCGTGTGGTCGGGTTCACACACTGTGTGACCCTACTCAGGTATCCAAGTTGTGTGCCAACTACACACACCCCAAGACCTCTGGTGGTCATACATGCCATGTTCCACATGGACACTCCATGTTTCACATGGACACACCATGTGGATATACATGGCTAGATGATCTTTGTTCTAACTGTACATGCCTAGGACGTTGGGCAGACATACACGCTATATGCCAAGTGCACATCATGTGGTATGAAATGGATTACCAAGCCTTGTCTAGGGAAGAACATGAACATGTAGTGAGGTGAGGTCACACACATTCTATACCCTCGTACACATTATATATTCCACTATAAACTTCATCCTCTCACATATAATTTTACGAGAATCATATTTTGGCTTGTGATTAGCCTATACCGAGTGTTTTTTCTTGTAGAAAGTGATGGTGTACTTTATTATGATATAAGAGATACAATTTGAGGTTTTCTAATTATAATTCCTCTTTAGGTTATGCTTGATGATGATAGTATTCAGGTAAGGATCATATAATATACACTGATATTGGAAAGCACCCTATCACACCGGGGCATGGGTCCCCTTATTTATCTATATTTACGGAGTGGTACCCCAATAACACATTAGGGTGAGAGTTCTATATTTACTAAGTGGTACCCCCCTCCCAAACTAGGGAGTGGGTTCTCTACCTATTAAGTGGCACCCTTATCATACTAGGTTTTGGGTCCTTTATTCACCATGTGACACCTTCTATCACACCAGGGTGAAAATCCTATATCTTTTCATAGATTGAGTTGTTCCCAGTGTCATGATAAGGTATGAGTCCTATGTTCACTAACTGGTACCCCCTTTCACACATGGGGGTGGGTCCTCTATCTATTGAGTGGCACCCCTTTATCATACTAAGGTGCGGGTCCTCTATTTATGATTGTTCACCCTTGGGCTGTGGATTAGTGGTATGGTGCAATTCCTCTACATGGATTTCACAGTTAGACAGATGAGATACTGAGCATTAGTGAAGAACCATTGGATCCATAGAAAGAATCATCTTCCTGGGATGGGATATGAGATAAAGATCCCATTTCTCTCTCATTCGAGTTTCTTTATGAGTATATATACATTGGGCTTTCATATCCCTCTTGTTATGGGTTGATCAAACTTTTACAATATCTTTTTATTTATCCCTTATTGTTTTCAAGGCATTCTAATGGGTATGTATATACTCAGCCCTGCATGATATTTTTCTACAAGTGTCGTGTCTTATTCATATGAAAAATAGTTCGGTGGTGAAATTGATGGAGCTTAGCAGTTCATTGGGTTCATAGGCCTTGTTTGATGATCAGAATTAGAGATCAGGACTTGAACACCCTCAGTTTTCCCCTTTATTCAGTTTTAGATAGGTTGAGACTTCATATTATGTTTTTTCATTTATCTTTTCCCTTTATTCTTTGGATTAAGTTTTCATACTCTGGTGTATTCCGTACAGTTTATTTCATCAATGGTTTTACACTATATGTTACAATATTTTATTATTCCTCTGCACTATTTTAAAGAGTTAGTTGAGTTTATGCATACAAGTAATTTAGTATAATGACTACCATTTTATATTGTCCCTTATTAGAACTTTTTTCCAGATCGTAGCCTATTGGAGGTGGGCTTGGGGTTGTGATGGTTCATCTCTCCACTGTCTAAGCGAGCCCTAATGGGTTAGGTCATTAGAAATTATGAGACCATGTAAGAATTTCAATCTCATAAGATATAAAACGTTTGATAATGTTGAGGTTCAAATTTTACGTTTCATTATTTATAATTATTATTTTTTATTTTGGTATCAACATGATGAAACACATTCATAAAAAAATATGAAATTTTTATTCCCAAAAACAGATCAGTTTGAAAATTTAGTATATAATGCTGCTGGTCCATATTTTCAAAAACAAAATATTAAAATGATGATTATAATCATTAATTAGAACCATATGAAATTTATAAATTATTGAAATGTGTTGAGGAGACCTTATATCCCAGATACAAGATAATAAAATTTGAATCTGTTAAGAAATTTATGGTATTAAATCTGATTTTGAAATGTTAAATAGTTCTTTTTATCAAATATTTTATTTAGTTAAATCATAGTTTTTAGAAGGGAACGTATTTACTAGAAATTTTGGTGAAATAAAAATATTAGTTCATTATTTGGGAAAAATCTATTAACACATCATTACCTCCAATGGAATATCAACAATTTTACAAATGGAAGAATTGGAAGAGAGAAACCTCCAACAATGCTCTGTAAAAATCTATTAACACATAATTACCTACTACTTCTTTTAGAACAACTGTATACCAATAATAGATAGGTGGTTTTGTAAGAGATCAAAAAAGGATAAAGAAAAGTATTTTTTGGGAGTTTCCATATAAGAAGGATTTTTTGGTCCTTCATCTGTTAGATGTAACAAATATTGAGAATATTTTTTCGATAACATATTTTATAACATGTTAGACACACCTGAAAATAATAAAGATAATGTTAATACATGGTAAGATCCTGCTCAAATTTATAAGCATCCTGAACATGATTTGTTTGAAAATGAAAGATCATAGAAATTATTAAACAAAAAATAATCTTATTAAATTTTTAATTAAATTTGATTATTATTTATCTAGTGTATCAAATATTTAAGTTGCCATATGGATATGTTTCTAATTTGTGTCATTGTGTTAGAAATAGACAAATTACCTAGTTAAACAGTGTTAATTTTCCGGTCATCATGCAAATTTTACTACCTATTATCCTCATAGAGTTACTGATTTTTTCAATTTGGAATGTTTTAACTAAAATATAATATTTCTTCCAAGACATATTTTTAACAACAATATACTATATAGCACTTTGTACACTTAAAAACTTTATTATTTTAATTTTATGTAAATTGGGAATAATATTTCCATTAACCTTATTTGAATCAATAACACATTTAATATTTCATTGAATGAAGCTAAATGTGGATGTCCAATATAATTCTAATGCATGTACCCATTCATGAGATGTCTACAAAAATTGAATAAGAAGGTACATAACAAGACATTAGTTGAAGGGTCAATTATTGAAGCATGATTTTATGATGAGATTTTAAATTTATGATCTTATTTTTTTCATTATAAATATCCTTAAAAACATAATCAAATAGACCTAAATGAGTAAAATGATTATGATTTCACAGACCATATATTGTTAATATTTAATCATCATGAGGTTGGTTTTGGCGATTATCATGAATGATGTATTTCAAATGAAGATCTGTACAGAGCTCATACCTATGTTATGCTCAATTGTGAAGAGACAACATGATTTGTGCTATAAGTACTACTCGTACTTTTAATTTTTAAATATTTGTTAAAATTTAATTTATATTAACTATTTTGTATATTATATGATGATTATATTACTTTTTTTACACAAATTACCCGCCCACTCTTGAAGAATGATGAAAATGTAATTTTTCATACTGGTTTTGAAGGCTTATAAGTTAAATTTTTTATGACCAAATATGTGAAATAAAATTTTTATTGTATATATATTTAATTATTACGTTTTTTAAACACATATAACAAAAAGGAAATACAATTTACAGTTGATTACATTCACTGAGTAATAGACCATTCAAATTGGTCAAGCATTATAATGATTATGTGTTAATGGATTTTGATTTCATACACGTACATATGATGAATAAAAAAAATCAACTAATCGCGGTGTATTTTAAAAGGATATCATCATAAATAATGCAAAGATAACATTAATGGGATTTTGAATGAAGTTATTTAGTTATGTTATTAAAGAAATTATTACATAATAATGTTTAAATTTCACTGGGTTGATACTAATTGAAGGTTCTGTATTCACCCATGATATGGAATCATTGATATTAAGTATAAAATATTTATTGTAGTAAATGAACCATTTTTTCTAGAATATTGTGAACATATTGTTTATTATTAAAATTAGTGTGCCACTTCAAGTGATTTAAATAATTGGAGGAGTGTAATAAAATTGAAATCTCATCAACTTATAAAAAATTAAATTGGTACTATTGAAGGGAAAATTATTGAAATTTTGAAAGAAACATCACTAAATATATATCTTAATCGAAGAGATACATTTATCAACGATGAAAACCCATATTTAAGGGTTTATGGTGTTGATAATGTTGATGATGCAATCAGTAACTTTGATATTATAAGTGATGATGAAATTGATGATTGTATGGAAATTGATGAGGCCCAAGAGGAAGATAAATATATTGAAACTGATGAAACCTATGATGGTGATGAAGATAAATATTAATAATGTGGTATTATTTGATTTAAATAAATATTTATGAGTTTTCTAGTTCTCCATTTTAAACTGAACACTAAGAGGGTAGGGATGAATCAATGGTTTCTTTTTATGAATTCCTTTTATTTCATATTCAACCTCTATAACTTGATAAGGTTCTTGATCCCCTCAATATTATCTTTCAATATCACCTCATGTGTGGTAATAAGAATAGATAGAGTAGTAAAAATTATTTATAAGGTTAGTCCAAGAGTCTTACTTCTTTACATGTCAGTTATACCCCCAAATATAGATTCTACACTATATCAGAAGGTGATTACAAACAATAACTGTTTATTCCCCCAATTAAAAATTGGTCATACCCCCAACTCCAATCCACCTTCATTAGTTGGTTATACCCCCAATTATACAATCTTCTCTATCAAATTATTATACCCCAATCAAAAAATTTCTAGTAACCATTTATACCCCATAGATGCACCTTTTCCTCTTTATATGGATTTATCCACTATAGAAATAACATTTGACAATCCACCTCTATGGGATTTATGGATCACAATTTCTCACATACAATTTAAGAACCTTTTTAGCTTACTTGCCTTGCTCAACTATCACTAATATCCTATAATAGATCATTTTCCGCTATTCAATAATTCTCATACAATTATTTCTTTTTCTTGAAGTCCCCGAATGGCTTATATGTGTACAAGTGGTGCACACAAATTATTATATATTATATTAGTAATTAATAATAATTTCACAACTCAATTAATTTCACGTTAAGACTCATTCATCCATGTTATCGCATGAATGTGAATTCATGAAAATATTACATGAAAACCAGAATTAGTGTAGGATTCTTCTTCCTTGTGCATGATACTTTTTTTATACAAGTGAAATCTTACTGGATTCTTTATTAAGGTCACACTATCTATCTTCACTTCTTCCTTCTTGCGTGTAACATTGAATTTTGCAAGCACTTCTTCAAGGAAACCAAGTGTGCAGGATGTATGTACTATCTTAATTTAACACACATAAGTACTCAATACTGGTTCATGCTTGTCTCAAGTCTTCACATACAACTAAATATAATTGAAGAACTAGTTATTCATAAAAATATTCTAGAGTGATAAACACAAGTCGAAGGGCCATAATATTCTGTTATCCTTTTCACAAGCTAAAATCATTATGGGTTCTATTTTTCATGAAAAAAAAAGTTCATGGTTGATATCTATTTTTTTATGTAAAAACAATTTCACTAAATATCTATAACAACACCCATATCCATGGTGGTTCTCATTTTATAGGTGATGATCGCCACCTCACATTTACTTTTAATCTCTTTTATGGATCATATTCACCATGATGAAGATATTAGAATATCTTAATATGTTAATCATGGATTCCATTTTATTTTAATCTTTTATAGGATAAAAATGTCACTTATTACTCAGTGATGAAATCTTCACATGTATACTTATTATCATATGATCCTTATCATTTAAATCTTGAACCCTTACATGAATATTTATTTCTTGAATTTCCACTTGCAACTTCATTTTCATTCCGCCATTTTGACTTCTTCTAGTTAACCACATGAATAAAATATAGATATTTCATTTTTAGAGGTTTCAAGGATAATCATCTCATTAAATAAATCATGGAACACCCATAGAATCCTTAATTTGATCATCATATGTTTAACATAAACTACAACACACTACAAAGCCTCAATAAATATAGAGGTAAGAGATAACATATAATGCCCATAATTTTTATACATTGATATTACATTTAATGGAAGAATATTAATTAAATAACATAGAAAAACCACTCTATAACTGTATAGGTTTAGTGTCTTTGGAAACTAGAAAATACAAAGTAGTTCATAAAACATTTATATTGTCTCTTTCTTATTCCTTCATAATTATAACCACTTTTTACACATATTACTTAATAAATTTTTTCACATCCTAGGTAAATATACATAATAAAGGGTGAGATAAGATTATCATAAAGGGTAGAAAAAGGATATATCAATCCTATTATAATCATAATACATAAGTACATAAAAAATTTGAAAATTAAATCCTGCATATCAATGATCAGGATATCATGTCATGGGATAAATCATATAAGTTCATAAAAAACATATTTCTTGAGATCATAACATAAGACATGAAATTAGATGACACAAATAAGCATATAAAATCATTTCCATTTTAGTAAAGGGTCACTTAAAAGGTCATCATAGTGGAAAAAGTTCTTTACTGAACTGGGTACACTCCCTATTCCAACCCTATGTTACTGAATTGGGTTTACTTCCAATTCCAACCTTGTATTACTGAACCGAGATCATTTTCCTTTCCAATCCAATATATTTCATGAGATATAATTATTTACCCAATTAATTTGAGAGATATATATGTCCCACCCATCACATAATTGAAACCATACATAAGTGTTCTATAAGAACATAAATCCTTTATCATATCAGAACCCCATAAATGAAATGGTTTTCATAATCATCATTGAATCATAATGTAACCCATGGAAAACAAATGGGATTTATAATTATCATTACATAATAAAAATAAACCAACCGTAGAAATAATATAAATAGTAACCCTAAAAAATACCACCACTAAAACATAAGTAACATCAAGTGTTTTATCTTAGATGGAAAATAATTTTTAGAAATCACATGAAAATAATTGTTGAGGAAAATATCTTTTCTTATTTGAAAATAATTTATTTTCTTAAAATGACTTGAAATTTTAATAGAAAACATTTTCTTTAAAAATAAACATGTAATATTATAAGGAAATATTCAAGTTATTATGGTTTCATGAAATCATAAAAATCCATTAATGTCGTATAAGTTAAAAAAACATTCATATCATACTTTTTTTGGAAAAGTTAAAAATTACCTCATTTGGAGAATGACAAAAGATTCCTTTCAAAATGTATAGTAAAAATTAACAAATTGGTAAAAATTAATTTAAAAAATTTTATAATAATTGTAAAAATATTTTTGAAAACATTTTTAATAATCATAGATATGGAAGAGAAATATTCCCTAGTATATACATAAAAAAATCCCAAATAAAATGAGATTATGGATTTAACCATTAAATTAGCCTTGATTTCCTTTGTTTTTAATTGAGACTCCTGTATAATGTATTAAATAATGTTATTAACTCATTTGAGAACCATATTCATATTTATGATATCATATATGATCATATTATCACCTGTTTGTTAATAATGGTTCATTATTACTCTTCTTTTGAGTGTTACCTGCTTCATTTTCATTTTCTTGTTTTTTCATATATGTCCCAATTATTATGCATAGGATACAGTTTTATAATTTTAAGAATTATATTAAGGAAATATATATAATATTTTACATTTATAAAATCATTATATAAGGGTGAATATGGAAAATTAATTACATTACATTGTGAAGATAATGGGTCGTACGTACACTCGAGCGATGGTATAATTACATTAATAGTAAAAGGGTATGGAAGTGCAAGGTATATACTATGTTCTATAATAAATAAAATTTTATAATATATATATATATATTCTTTCCATCATTATACCCATCCAGGTAAAATAGTGATGAAAAATAGAGTACAACACAACGAAGAGAGGGTAAACCGTACGTACGCACGCGTGGTGATTTAGTTTTTCATAGGATGGATAAAAGGTGTAATATGGTTGTTACATAATCCTAAAAAATAGAAAAAATATAGGTGATACTTTTTCTATTAATTTATATTAGGAACAACATATAAAGTTGATGTACAAGAAGTGATAATCTAGGAAGAGTCAATAAGGACAATTACCTCTTCCTTAGAGAAATTCCTTTATATCTTCTCTTAAGGGCACTAGGGTTCATATTTTTTGGATAAAAAACATATATAATGTATCTAGAAACGTTTATAATAGAAATTTGTAGTTTCTGGTCAATATTGAAGGATTAATGATATGTGAGGAAGTGAGGTTGGAGGTTCCCTTTTATAATTGAGGTGGGGGGCACTTCTAAAATTTCTAAAAATATTTATTTAAAATAAATTCAATATACATAAAAATACATCCAAAACGACATATATTAAAATATATTATGATATAATTTTGTAATATCATGAACCGATACATTTATAAATGTTTTTTATTATTTAAAACCATATCATTTTTATCAACCCTTTGTTAACCTATTTTAATTTAAATAACGTAACAAAATTTTCAATGTTAAAAGATTGTAATTTATAATTATGTGATGTAAATTATAACATAAAAGAAAAATATTTTTTTTATCATATTATATTTATTTTTTATATTTTAATCCATTTTAAAAAATATAAATAATTTAATAAAATATTATTTTGATTAGTGTAAATCTTGACTCTATTCAATATTTGGATTTTAAAAAATATCAAGATAATGATTTAACTTCAAAAAAAAAATATTTTATTACTTCCACAAGAGGTTAAGTTCATCTATAAAACTCATTGATCACATTAATTATCAAAAATTATATTTATTTTAATATTATTAATAAAATCTATTCGATATTTCTATTAATAAAACAATTACTATATTAACATTATGTAATTATTTAATATACTTATTTTTTTTAACAAAAATTTTAAAAAAATAAAATGATGAAGATAAATCTTCTAAATTTAATTATAATATTTATGGGTGAATATATATTTTCGGTATCCTTGTATTAGAAATGTTAAATTATTTAAAACATGAATGTGACATCTCTAAATTTTTATTAAATAAGATTTTATAAATACCATAATCTAATCTATGTGACCCAAAAAGTCAAAAATAAATTTTTATCATAAAAATATGTTTAATATGTTAAAAAATTATAGATATATTCATTCAGAATATGACTTTTTCCCCATGTGGACATATAAGAGATATTAAATACAAGAAAGTGACATTTTGTGTCTTTCTTTAATTTAAATAATATATAATTATTTTTCCTAGAAAAGTTTCCATTGAATGAATTAATTTCAATAATTATGTGTTAAGGGTCGAATTAATTCATCCAATAAAATTTAAGCATGTGTTAAGTCATTTTATAGTCTTTATAATTTTATTTCTAACCCAAATCACATAATTTACCCTTTATTTTGATAACAGAATTTATCATTGTTTCTATTCATATTGGCCAAAAATAAAATCGACCTATTTAATAAATTTTAAACTTATGAATCTATATTTTTCATCCACTTTTCAAAGTAAAAAATACATAAGTTACATAATTAATTTAAAATAAAATCAATAAAAATCCATGGAAAACTGTTTAAAAAAACCCATTTTAAAACATATTTTTTTATAATAAATTTATATATAAAAAACTTTTAAAAACACCAAATTGGATTATTTTAAATATAAATTAACTAATAAAAATTTAAAACTAATCCAAAATATAAATTTTCCTTGTAAATACATTAAAAGAAAAATACTGTTTTCAATAAAAATCAGTATTTTCATCATTCCTTAAATGTTTTCAAAAAATTATATATATAAAAATAATTTGAATATAATTTTTACATGATTAATTCAAAAATGAAATTAATTTTATCAAACCCATTTTCTAGAATTTTTAAGAACTAAAATAAGTTAAACTTATTTTTAAAGAAAACTTATTTTTGAAGAATAAAGTGATTTTACTAAAATCATGTGATCATTTTTTAAGTACTTAATATATTCACAGTGGGTTATATTTATTTCAAAAATTATTTATTCATCTTTATTCCTAGAAAATTAATGGATAGGTTATAAGAGTCACTGTATACTACTAGTGTCTTGTGGGTTGTTTAAACTCACAATTGCGTGTAACACACTCTATTTAAGAATTAAAATCACTTAAAGAGAAATATTTAATAAAAATATCTGGGTGTTACATTATACCCCCATTAAAATGAATTTCACCCTCAAAATTCATCATTTAGATAAAATCAGATGAGGAAACTTCTTCCTCATCACATACTTAGGTTCCCATGTAGTTTCCTCAAATTTGTGGTTCTACCCCAAATCTGTAACCAAGTTAGTGGTCCGGTTTCATTGAACTTTTTCTCTATGATCAAAAATATCTATAAGTTGTTCATCATAAGAAATATGGTTCTAAAATGGTATTAATTATGAGTTTATTACATGTGAAGGATCATGTATTTACCCTCTAAGGATAGATACATGAAACACATCATGAACATGAGTGAATTTTGTGGAAGTTCAAATTGATAAGATACCTTTTCAACACAATACATAATTTCAAAAGGACCGATATACCTATGGATTAACTTCAATTTCTTTACAAATCTCATTGGTATCTTCCAAGGAGATATTCATAGAAATAATATGTCACCCACTTCAAACTCTAGGTCTCGTTGTTAATTGTTAGAATACTTTTTTTGTCGAATCTGAGATACTCTTATATGTTATTGAATAGATCTAATATTATATATTATCTCCTCAACTATATCAGGTCCCAATATATTTATTTCCCCAAAATCATCCTAGCATGTTGGAGTTATACACTTACTACTATAGAGTAATTTATAAAGATCCATATGATTGCTGAAGTGGAAGCTATTATAGTAAGAAAATGCCACCAAAGGTAGGTGTTGATCCCTACCACCTTTGAAATACATATAGAAATATGTCATTATGTCTTCTAGAGTTTGAATTTTCTTGTTAGAATATACATCTATCTAAAGATGATAAGAAGTACTAAAACATAACTCTGTATCCAAATCCTACTGAGACTTCCCCAAAAAATTGAATGAAACATTGGATCCTGATCAGATATAATAGAAAGTGGAACTTCATACAATATTAACACTTCTATAATATACATTTTAGAAAGATGGACAAGAGAAAAGTCTTCTCTGATAGTAATTATGTTTTATGAATTTTTAAGTCGATAAACTGTAACACATATAGAATTATGCTCTTTAAATGTTTTGGGAAGTCTAACAACAATGTCTATGGTGATGTTTTCCCATATCAATTATAGTACAGGTAATAGTAGTAACATCCCCTTATAATTATGTCTCTCAACCATAAATTTCTGAAAAAATATGCACTTAAAAACCTATTCTACAATATCTTTCTCCATGATATCCCACCAAAAATAAAATTTCAAATCTCTATACATCTTGGTGCTTCTAAGATGAATCGAGAATGATGAACCATGAGCCTCTTCCTATAGATCCTTCATTAAATTCGGTATGATAGGGGAATAAACACGGTTCCTGAATCTTATTCTTCCATCACCATCAATATTGAAATCAAGAACATTTTCACCTTTTTTTGTAGCTCTAGATCTTCATTCTATGCCTCCATAATATTCACTTGTATATATGGTTGAACATTAGTTTGATATAGATAATATTTCTCTATATCCTTTATGACTTCTAGATATATCCTTTGAAAATAAATAAATAATGGATATTTTGTAATCCTAATCAAAGATAAGATAACATGGTCCTTTCAACTCATATCATCTTCCACCCTGTTCTCTTTCCTAGGGTGTTAATGTATCAAGGAGTCTTAATATTTAATCATCTCTAAAATCTCTTTGGGTGCATATTTATCTATTTTTTAGTGAAAATATAATTTATTATTTTAGGATCAGTATATATATCAAACCTTTCTCTATAAAGATAATGCCTCCATATCTTTAATGAACTAATCAAAGAAGCTAACTACAAATAATGAGTTGGGTAAATTTACTCATGGATTTTCAATTTTTGTGAGGAATAAGATTTCACCATATAATATTTCACAAGAAAAAATCCCATCCCTTTCTTGGATGCATCACTATAGATCACAAATCTCTCTCCACTATAGGGTAGTGTAAGCACAAGCGCACTAACTAACATTCTATTCAACTCATTGAAATTATATTCACACTCTTTCATCCATATGAACATAACTACTTTTGGATACAACTTGGTGAGTGGATTAGAAAATGATGATAAATATTTCAAAAAATATTGTTGATATCCATACAAACAAATAAAACATCAGATCTCAGTTACCGTAGTTGGTCTAGTCCAAAGTTCAATAATATCCATATTTTATGGTTCCACATATATCCCCTATATTGAGATTATGTGACCCAAAAATGGAACTTTCTGAATCCAAAATTCAATCTTGGTAAATTTTCATAAATATTATTTTTCTTAGGGTATTCAGTATGATCCTAAACTGATCTTCATGTTCTTCCTTTATATTTGAATATAAAATAATATCATCTATAAAGACTACCAAAAAATTATCAAGATAGTCTCTAAAGACTATATTCATTAAATACATGAATATAAAAGAAGAATTAGTAAGACTAAAAGTAAACACTATAAATTCATAGTGTCTATACCTTGTATGAAATGTCTTCTTGGGAATATCCTCTTTCATGGCCCTTAATTTATGATATCCAGAACAAAGATCAATCATAGGAAAGTATTGATATTTGCATAGTTGGTCAAATAAGTCATCAATATGGGGGATATTATTTTTTATTGATAGTGATTATCTTAAGTTCTCGATAATCAATGCAGAGTTAATTGATTCATATTTCTTCTAAACAAACATAATAGGTTCACCCCAAGGTGACACACTAGGGAATATGGATTCATTTTAAAGATTTAATTGGCGTTTCTTCTTGAATTCCTACAACTCAATTTCATCCCTTCTATAAGAAGTCTTTGAAATAGGCATAAGACCCTATATGAGTTCTATTGAAAACTAAACTTCGCGATTCAGTGGAAGACCTAGAAATTCTTACAAAAATAAATAAAAATACTCCCATACAATAGGTATATATTTAACGGTGAGTTTCTACCCAACCATCTGAGATAGATAAAATTCATTTATAGGAATTACGACTCAAAATATGGATATGATTTTTATTGGAAGTACATATCCATACATTCATTGATATATGATCATAGATTCATTCGGAATATGAAAGTTGACTAATCATTCTCAAAAATCGATATGAGATCTATATATAGAAAACCAATCCATGATAAGAATCATATTGAATTAAACTAATGGTAGGATCATAACCTATATAGGAAGCAATTTCCCACAAACTTCAACCATAGAATAATTATAAACTTGTGATGCAACCATTGTGACATTAGGATTTTTCTTAGCTAACTCAAAATCTAATTATTGGGGCAATATAAAGATACCCTTAGAATTTTTTTATAAATAATATAGTGGGTGGATATATAATCAAATAAAATATTAACTTCTTTAGAGTGGATGGTAATTGTACCTTTCACCACTTTATTGTCATACTCCAAATCTCCAATAGTGATCACATGCAATTTTACTTTTTTCTTCTCTAGCCTTAATAGCTTACTAATGTCGATCATCATCAATAACCCTTGTATTAAGGCATTTATTAACAAAGTCCCATTTTCCTTTCACTTGTAGCATTGATGTGCGGAAGGTTCATTTTGTGTATCCTTTTCTCTATTTGAATCATTAAATATATTTTTCCCATTACATAAATAGTCAATTTCTTGATGACCTTCTTTACCACACTTAAAACATTTACTATTCCCCTTAAGACAGTTTCCTCCTGTTTCATTCCACACATTGAGAATAAAGGAAATATCATCTTCTATTCACTATGGTTTTTGTATTTTCCCTTGAATACCAATTTTCTCTTCTTATCAAACCCATAAAATTAATGGGTAACTCTAATATCCATGTCATCCTTGAGAGAACATAAAAATATTTCCTTATAGCTACTGAAGTCCCTTATAGATAACTCCATTTAAAACTTGGTTTTATTCCACTAAAGAATTGATCAACCTTACTCTCAGGTTGGATGATAATTCTATAAGCATACCTTTAAAGTATTATAAAATTTGATTCATAGGTATAAACAAATTCATCATCCTTTTTATAAATCTCAAGGAAATAATTTTACATCTTTTTTAAAGATAAGAGTAATGTACTTGTTCAAAAATAAGTTATTGAACATTTCCCATTCCATAGAGTCAATTTTATTTCGTTTACTTATATTTTTGATAACATTTCACCAATGATCTGCTTCACCTTCCAAATGATATACTACCAAGATGAATTTATCATGTTATGAACATTAGAGAAATGGATATCTCTTCATTTGTACTAATCCATTATTTATCCACTATTAGATTAGAATACCCACTGAAAAAAGGTGGACACTATATAATAAAGGACCTAAAAGAATTTTTTATCTCTTTTTGTCAATTAGAAGTCCTATATGATTCATTACTTGAGAAAGTTGTGTGACCACAACAATAAGATTTTTCATTCTATCTCCCTTAAAATTTGGTTGATCAGGAGGAAAATCATTTTATTTACCATCACATTCAACATTAATATGGTTCCTTCGGGTTCTATCCATTGAATAAAACCAAAAATCATAGTCTAAGAAACACTAATCATAATGGGAAAAGCACATATTCAAGGGAAATTAATTATAAAATTTTTATTTAGGACAGCCTAGGTTTTTTTCCAAGGTAATTTATGATCATTACCAAACATATAGGACTGTATCCTATACTTAGACATATCCTTAGGGTCTTTACTAAGGTTTTCTCATCCTATTTTCAATAGGTTAACTAAACCTTTCTCTAATACCAACTATAACAACCCATACTTTTCATACATTGATATTGCATCTAAATGGAATAATATTGATTACATAACATAGAAAAACCTTGATAGAAACATATAGTTTTAATGTATTTTGAAACTATAAAATATAAACAACTAAGTCATAAAACATTTACATCATCTCCCACATAATTCTTTATAATTAGAACGTCTTTTGACACATTTTATTTAATAAATTTCTTAATATCCCAGGAAAATAAACCTAATAAATGGTGATATTAGATGATTAGTAAAGTTAAATAAGCGAGATATCAATCCTTTAATAATCATGATAAATAATAACATAAGAATTTTTTTTGAAAATTAAATATTGCATAAAAAAATCATGGTATAAAGTCATGGGATAAATCATATAAGTTCATAAAGAACATATTTTAGGAGATCATAACATAAGACATGAAATTGTGGAATACAAATAAGCATAGAAAATAATTTATATATTACTTAAGGTGCACTTACAAGACCATCCCAGGAGAAAAATTTATTTACTGAATCAGGTTCAGTCCCCATTCCATCCCTGTGTTACAGAACCATGTTTTCGTTCTATTTCGACCCTGTATTACTAAACTAATATAATTATTTATACTAGTCCTATAAATCTCATGAGATATAAATATTTACCTAATTAATTTTAGGGAGATATATGTCCTATTAATCACATAATGAAAACCATATATATGTGTTCCATAAGAACATAAATCCTTCAGCATATCAGAACCCATGAAATGAAATGGGTTTCATAAAAAATCATTCAATCACAATGTAACCCATAGAAAAGAAATGAGTTTCATACTTATTATACCATCATAAAAATAAACCAACCATATAAATAATTGGGATATTATCCTTAAAAAATATCCCCACTAAAATATAAGTAACATAGGATAATGTTATCTCATATGGAAAATAATTTTTATATATCACATGGAAATAATTTTTGAGGAAAATAACCTTTTTTCTTTGAAAACATTTTATATTCTTAAAATGATGAGATTTTTTTTAAAAAAAATTATTCAAAAATAAACTTTAATATTGTAATGAAAGAGTAAAGGTATTAATGTTTCATTAAGGTTTAAAAATAAGTTCATTATGTATCAGGTAAAAAAACATTCCATTTGTACTTTTGCCGAAAAAGTGACAAAGTACGTCAGTTGGAGAATGAAAATTTTTTTTTTACAAAAAATTAGTAAAAAATCACATATGGGTAAAAATGGATTTAAAATTTTTTATAATAATATTAAAAATATTTTTGAAATCATTTTAAAGAAATATGGACATTGAAGGGAAATATTCCCCAGCAGATAATTACATATAAACAATCCTGAATAAAATATGATTTTGAATTTAACCCTTACATAAGTTCTGATTTCTTTCATTCGTATTTGAGACTCATGTATAATGGATTAAATACTAATTTTAAATTATTTAATAACAATATATATATTTATGATATCATATATGATCATATTTTCACCCATTTGTTAATAATATTTTATTATTACTCTTCTTTCTAGTGTTAACTGCTTCATTTTCCTATGCATGTTTTATCATATGAGTTCCAATTCATGCACATAGGATATAGTTTTTCAATTTAAATAATTATATTAATTTAATATATATCATATTTTATAATTATATAATCATTTTTTAAAGGTGAATATAAAAAATTAATCACGTCACATCATGGAGATAGTAGGCCATACGTACGCACGAGCGATGGTATCATTCCATTAATAGTAAAAGGGTATGGAAGTGGATAGTATATAAATTATTATAGAATAAATACCAAGTTATAATTATTATATATATATATATATTGTTTTTATAATTATACCCATCTAGGTAAATTAGTGAAGAAAAATAGATTACACCACGGTGTGGAGATGGTAAGCCATATGCACACACTCGTGGTGCTTTCATTTTCATAGGATAGAAAAATTGTGGAATATGGTTGTTACATAATCATAATAAAATCTAATAATATAGGTTATACTAAAATTATTACTTTATAATGGAAAAAAGACATGAAGAGGATGTAGAAGAAGAGATAACAATTGAAGAGTTGGTAAAAACCATTACCTCTTCCTTGGCCAACATCCTTTAGATATTCTCTAAGGGCCACTAGGGTTGGTATTTTGAGAAAAAAGAACATATATAATGTTTATTGGATAGTTTATAATGAAAATTGGCAGGGTATTGTCGATCTTAAAGGATCAATGGTACGTGAATAAATGTGGGAGGAGGTTCCCTTTTATAATTGAGGCGTGGGGCAGTTTTAGAATTTTTAAAAATATTAATTTATAATAAATTCAATATTCATCAAAATACCTAAAAAATAGAATGTATTTGAATATAAGATGAGATAATGTTGTAATATAATCAACCAATACACATTAGTCACGTTTTTTATTATTTTTAACCTTATCATTTTGATTTACCCTTAGTTAACCTATTTTAATTTTAAATATGGTAAAAACATTTTCACTATTAAATGGTTATAATTTTTACTTATGTGATGTAACATAGAATATAAATGAATAAATTATAACATTTTAGACTATATTATAATTATTATATATTTTTAATGATGTTTTATTATTTTAAAAAATTTTAAAAAATATTATTTTGATTAGTGTCTATTTTGACAATAATCATTATTTGGATTTTTAAAAATATCAACATAACAATTTAACATAACAAATATATATTATTATATCCCAAATAAATCAAGGTCATCTAGAATACTCATTGATCATATTAATTGTCTAAAATTATATTTATTTTATTATTTTTAAAAAAATTTATTTGAAATTTATATCAATAAAATAATTACTACATCAACATTATGTAATTATTTTATATACTAATTTATTTTTGTAAAAATTAAAAAAAAATACCATGATGAAGATAAATATTATATATTTCAGAATAATATTTGTGGTCTAATATATGTTTTGGTTAACCATATATTAAAAAATTTATATTATTTAAAACATAAATGCGACATCTTTTAATTTTTATTAAATAAGATTTTATAAATACCATTATCTCATCAATGTGACCTAAAAAGTAAAAAATAAATTTATATAATGAAAATATGTTTATGTAAAATATTTATAGATTTATTTGATCATAACATAACTTTTCCTCCATGTGGACAGATAATAGATATTAAAGACCAAGAAAGTGACATCATGTGTCTTTCTTTGATTTAAATATTATATAATTCATTTTCATTAAATAGTTCCCATTAAATAATTCAATTTTAATTCTAAAATTTTAATGGTATAATTTAATTTATCGATTTTTTTTACAATTATTAGAATCATTTTATAGTCTATCAATTTATTTTTAACCTAAATTACTTAATTTATCCATTACTATGTTAACAAAATTACCAAGGTTACTATTCATATAGGAAAAAAATAAATGAAATATTCAATAAATTTGTTACTTCTAAATATAAATTTGGAATCTATTTTTCAAAATTCAAAAAAATATATGTTTCAAAATTTAATTTAAAATAAAATCGACAAAATGCCTTGAAAAACAGTTTTTCAAAAAAATCCATTTTAAAGCCTAAAATGTTTTTATAATAAATATATGTATAAAATAATTTTTGAAAACCATAATTGGATATTTTAAATAAAAATTCACTAATTAAAATTTAAAAATAATCCAAAACATAAGTTTACATTATAAAGACTTTAAATTAAAAATATAGTTTTCAATAAAAACAAGTATTTTCACTGTTACTTAAATGGTTTTAGAAAATTATATATAATAAATAATGTTAAGATAATTTTGAAAATATGAATTCAAAAATGAAATGAATTTTATCAAATAAATGTTTTATAATTTCTAAAAATAAAAATAAGTTAAACTCATTTTTAAAGAAAACGTATTTTTGAAGAATAAAATGATTTAAGTAAAATTGTATGATTTTTTTTAACAACATGATATATTCATAGTGAGTTATATTTATTGCACAAATTATTTATTCATATTTATTCTCTCCAAATTAAGGTCTTGGTTAAAATGGTCATTGTATACTAATAGTGTCTCGGGGTTCGTTTAATCTTATGGTTGTGTGCAACAAAAACTATCAAAAAATTAAAATTATTTAAAGAAAAATATTTCATAAAAATATAAGGGTGTTACAAAAAATCCCTTAATGATAAGAAAAATCAGATCAATATAATCAGATGACCATGCTTTTATTTATAACATTTAAGTGATGGAGCTATAATGTAGTGTGTCCAATATCCCACCTCACTGAGTGCATCATTACGTTGCCCCATAATGATAAATCCTATACCAACCGCAACTCATGCCATGGTAGAATGGGATCATCACCCATAACCCCCCACACACACTTGCTATGGCCCATCTCTATGTTATCACATAAGTGTGCACTCCTGTAGGCCTATACATGACCCACTCTTATATTCCTACCACTATGAAGACTCCATGGGTTGGCTCTCTCTTGAGGATGACCCATGGGTCCCTAATATTTTTTTATGGGATGGCCCTTGTTGGATGGTAATGAATGTTTATTTTTTTTATAATGACAATTCATGCAATACCTAGAACCTCCATGTATAAAATATAATTCCAACTCTTCTCAAATTCCTTCATCCTCAAGAAATTATATAAGAATAATTTTCACAGCCTTCAGAATGCAACAATCCTCATGTAAAATACAAGACTATATTTTTTCATGGACAACTTCAAATATTAATATTATATTCTTGAAAAAATATTTTAATGGCCTTCCATTTTCTTATGAATTTTTTATTTTTTAAAAAAATATTTTTTCACAGGTCTTTGAAATTTCAGATCATTTCAATCAACCATCACAAATCCAAAGGGAATTTTCCAAACATGAAATTCAATTCAATAAAGTGCATCCAAAAAAAGTCTTCAATCATAACCACGTAATCCAATCACTCACCAAAAAAATATTGACACATCATTTGAAAATAAATAAATAAATAGGCCCAATAAGTTTTTTATATTTGATATATGTATTAAAAATTATTTACAGGTAACATTATTTTCTCCTAGTTTATTTAAAACAATATTATATAATTTTTAAATAATTTATATTTTTTATAGAGTAATTACTTTTTTAACAAAAAATAATTATATATTTCAGATTGACCAAAAAGATTACGATGACATGATTTATAACTTGATTGAGGATGTGCTGAATGGTGGTGAGCCTCATGATTCTTTAACAGAAGGTGTTGACCTGAAACTAACCACTAGGAGGGGTTTGTGCTTTTCATGAATAATGATTCCACATCCTATTATAGATTGACATCCATATCTTGAATTTGATATTTATTAGAGAAATAAAGTTTGTTTTTTTAATTTTTTTTAATTTATTATATTTATTCATTATTTTACTAATTATTCTAATTTTCATAGTTTTTCACATCTTCCCATTGGTTAGAGTAATGCTATTTGGAAGAACATTTTTTCTACTCAATGGGTTTCACGGGATGAGGATACTATCAAGATATGTCATCATACGTTTGATCACTAGTTAGAATATATAAATAAAAAATGACTTTTTGTTAAATTTATATAATTTTTAGTTTACTATATTTTTAAATGTTTTCTAGGTTTAAGATTTTCTAATGAAGAGAGCGTGATACCCACTATTTGGAAGGCATGGGATGCTTGCATGAAAAGTAGTTTATTTTAGTTTTTACATACACTTCATAGGAGGGCTATGTAGAGAGAATTTGTGACTATATTTTATGAGTCTTGTAGGATTCATTAACCGGATTTCATCCCCACTCAGGTATAGAAGGTATTATGAACAAACTCGATAAGAGAGACTTTACAGAGGTGACTGGATCCTGGTTGATAGAATCAAGGGAGATAGGATGTCACATATAGTGTCATGAGTCATAATTTTAGATTATATAATTGATATTTGGTAAGTAATATTATTTAATAATTATATATATGTATTTTTAATACTAAATTCATATGATAAATTTATTTAGTTTTCAGTTCATCCAACCATTATAGAGTTTGATGCATAGAAGATGATGTACATTGATTGTAGCACTAAAAATATTATTGAAGCTAGACAATTACATATTGTTGTTAATAATTTTTATTTAGTTTTTAAAATTAACATAACATATATATTTTTTAATATTCTAAATTTTTATTTATACAATTGTAGGTGACATATGAGATAGAGGGTTCTTGCATGAGTGAGTTACAGACCGAAATAGATGGTGGGTATGATTCCTTATATGAGTCACATTTTGATGAGGTTTATTAGATGTAAGAGATGAATAGTCAAATTTAGAAAGGCTGGGTGATTGGTATAAGTTAAAGATAAGCTATTATTAGTAACTATGGCACTGAAGTGATGGAATCATATGGCTCAAAGAGATTAACATTGTTGTTGTTGTGATTTGTTGTTGTATATTATGAGGTAAGGCTATGATATCTAGATGAGGTTATACAGATATTAACCATAGATAAGGAAGATATGTGATACCAATAAGAAGAGAATCGACGTTATTAGGAGAAAACATGAAGATATGGTGGAGTTTATGTGTTATCCTAAACATGGTTTAAGGTTAGATTTCCCTTCTCTTGCTAGATCTGATCACCCACCCCCTCAGTGTAAATATTATTTTATTTTTTTTCTATATGAAAATTCATGTAATATATTAGTTGTAAATTTATAACATATGTTTTCTTATTATTTAGAGTAATATTTTGGTTTTTAGTTATTTTTAGTCGAATTTTTATTCTATCACAAATAATTATAGAAAATACATTATTTTATGAAAAAATATCAATCCCATCACAAAAAATATTGAAAAAATATTAATTATTACATAAAAAATAATTCATCATAAATAGTAATGCGATGAGGTTAATTGTGACAAACCATCACAATTAATAGAATGTATAATGATCTTTTATATAATGAATTATTTGAAACATATTTCTATTACAATTAGGTTTTTATGATATAAATCCATTAAAAATAGGACTTTATAAAAAAACATATTCCTATAGTGTTTTATGAAAGGAAAGAGAAGATGTTTTCTAGTCCTTATATTATATAGAATGTTTAAAACTTCCTTAAATGGAATGTTATTAGGTATAAAATCATCAATTTCAAGTGAATAATTATATATATATATGAAGGTTAGATTGGATTATCATTTACCAAATTATATCAAACAAGGAAATATTCCTCCTTTTTTATTAATTATTCCACTGAGTTATTCCAAAAAGAGTGAGTTTTGAAAAAATTCAACAATCTTTATGATAAATAATAAACTAATGACTTAAGAACTACCTATCTCGATCTAAACTAATTCTCATAACAATAATTCTAATTTGATTATATACATTTTTTCCTAAAATGTTTACATCTTAATGGTTTTAAACATGCTTTCCATAAAAAACCCATATTCATACTAACTAAAGCCTTAAATTTATGTTACAAATTAATTATAATTTATAATTATTTATATGCTTATTGGCACATGTAAATCAATTTGTGTTAAGTCCAATAAACCACTATACCTTTCATGTTTTCCACTAAAACATTCTTTCTTCATTTTTTATAATGAAAAATATTCACATGTATCAAATGATTCATAATAAAATGATTCTAATTATTCATCTCTATGAATTATTTTGTTTCATTTCTATTTAATATTATAAGGTGATAATTTCAAATTAATGTTATATATAAATCATACACTTTTAATTTCTTATTTTGAATGTTATACACTGGATTATCCGTTTATTTAATATATAAACTACTAACTATATTCTCTATTCAATAAAATGTTTGATTCATAAATATAGAACATGTAACATCCTAATATTTCATTCATTAATAGACCACTCATTTTTATTTTCAAGTGGCTTGTGGGGTCATAGAATAACCCAAATATTTCTAGAAGGATTGTACTTGAACCTACAGACTGGAAAGATATAGGAGGTCGACTAGATAGCTAGTGAGGGCCACCAGATAGCCGGTGGCCTTAAAATTTGCTACAAGAAACTATTATAGACACCATTCAACCAGTGGGCTATCCAGTGCCTAGTGAATTTCCATATTAGCCACTGGTTAGCTGGTTGTGTCTCTAGATGTGGGTTAAAATTTGGGTATCATGGTAGTTTCACCCCTAAAAAACTTTTTTTATTTATTTTATATTCTCCCTCGAACCTAACTCAACCCACTAAAACCTTTGGAGTCTCTTTGATGATTTTGGCTCTCCCAAACTCATCTATTATCATATCAATGTTTTGTTTGTATAAGAGAACCTATTTTAGTATTTCTTTCTATTATTTTCCTTAAATATCTATTCTTATATTGATTCATTCTTCTAAAAGGATATATAATCATTAGTATTTATTTTACCTAGAATGGTTTATATGGAATATTAGTTCTAGGATCTCTTCTAACATCTCTTGAGATCCTCTTCCTTTATTAAGTGCTCTCTATTGCAGGTGAATCTTATTGGTTTTATTTTATTTTTATTTTATATATTATAAATAGGTGTTTCTATTCTATTTATTCTTCTTTGTAGATCATAAAATGCTTAAAATAATTCATATTCTGCTTCAAATTGGCTAAGAATAATTTTATTATTTTGAAGCATAAAATTATTTTTTTGGTTAAAATAGTAATTGGAATGGTTAGTTTCGCATATAGAATAAATCCTTTGTTTTGAAAAAGAAATTATATTTTTGTTGATCATAATGGTTTTGGTCTTCAAAATTAAAAGTCATCTTTTATTGATGAAAAGTTTATTCATTAATGACAATTTAAATTTGATTAGTGTGTGTGTGTTCCTTTAAAACATGTTTTGGAATGATTTAAAGAATAAATTTCAATGGATTTTGTTAAAAAGGTTGATGGTATTGGTATTTTAAAATATAAAGGGGACTAATTTGGATTTGGGGTTGTCTTTGTTTAATGGACCATTTGGCACTTTAACAATGGGTTTTAATGGAATCAGAAATGTATGGACCTTTTAAAATTAATGGTTCAAAGTGATGTTTTATAAAATTGATAAAATATCGTTGTATTAATTTGGATTTCTTTAAAATCAATTTTGAAACAATGTGAAGTAAATTATAGTGTTTGGTTTTAGTTTAATATATTTTTTGATGATATTAAATCCTCTGTAAAAAATAATTTAATTTAAAACAGGCTTCATTTGAGTTCTTTGAAAAATGTTTTTAATCACCAAAAGATGTGTTTTATAAAATATTTTGTTTTAAAATATATTTCTTAGAGACTCATATGTTATTTTTCCGTGATATGTTTTAAAAATGATAAGTTATAGTTTTTAATGGATTTTAAATGGAAATGATTTTGAAGTTGGAAATTTGGATTATTATTTTGAAACCATGGAGAGGGTTACATGAACCATTAAATGAATTTTAATTTTATAATGAATTCACATCAAGATTAAATGCATTTAAAGGAATGTTAATTTCTTTATAAATAGTAAAATATTGAGTATTTTGATGGAATGATGTTTTTATAATTTTTTTGGATATTTGTGTGGAAGAATTTGGTTTGTGTATGTTTTTTCATAGGTTTTGAATTATCCTTGAGTTTATGATTCTTTGTTTTATAATTTTTATAATTGTATCCCAAAAGGATTTCAAGGAAATATAGGAAGTCTATTTATGGGTTTGTTCTTCAAATTCACATCTTAGAGAAGTGGAATCTTAAGTTGATGACTCTAACTAAACTTTGAATTGAGTGGTGGATCTAGAGCATTTCCAATATTTGGACCCCATCTAGTTCTTATGGGATCACCATATAAAATTTTATAAAGGTTAGTGGTGTTATCTAAAGTTAATTATGTTTCTTAAAGAATTTGTAGGTATCTCTGATTCTCTCAGAAATTCTAATGCATTTAAATGTTAAGTCAATATCTCCCTTGATTGATGGACATGGATGAGAGTGGTGGGAATCCTTGGTTCATCCCTATCTACATGAAATGATATATCATTAATTCTTTAATTCAGCCTTCATTTGGTATAAATACACAGAAGAAGTGAAGGAGGATAATGTTTCTGAGCTCATGGGTCTCAGTAAACATGAGTGTTTTATTGAGGAGTATTATAAGAAATTTTCAAGTTTTTTCTATTTCATAATTAATATTGTTGTTAATAAATATCTTAATGATATCTACTTTAAAAGAGGTGTTTACTCAGATTTTAGAACTATCATATCATAATTCTATCTGACCACTTATCTGATGGTTCTTGAAAGAGATTTGTCAGTTGAAATACAGCTAGAGAAACGATAGGTAGTGGACCTCATTCATGGATGTATTAA
The DNA here is from genome assembly GCA_963277665.1 of Viscum album. Lineage (NCBI taxonomy): Eukaryota > Viridiplantae > Streptophyta > Magnoliopsida > Santalales > Viscaceae > Viscum > Viscum album. The sequence continues at coordinate 1,465,287,130 of OY728140.1, read as the reverse complement.
GTGAATATGTATAATATGGTGAATCATAGAGGTTAGTTGAATAATAAATATATATTAGGGGAAAGAAAAAGAATCTTATATGTTTCAAGTGTGGGGAATCTAGTTATTCAAAGAGGTTCTATGTGAATTATTTGAGAGTTTGTAACTAGTGTAGCTATTTGTTTCACCGTAAGATGTTTGGTATATTGGGTTTTTGGGAGGGGAAGTTTCAAGTAGGGATTATAATCTCTTAACTGTGGTGTAACAGATGCTTCAAGATATCAAGGTTCTAACCATTGGTCTCATATTGAAGCATTTTCACATAGTGAAGGAGTTGTTGATGAAAGTTAGTGTTAGTATAACTTTTTTATTCCGATGTTGGTGTGGGGACTGTTTGAATTTTTCTGATTTTTATTTGTAATTTATTGGTGACCTAAATATTTTACGGATATTTATGGGTTTTATCTTGTGTATTGTGGGCCTAATTCGTTGAGATCTATTTAGTTTATCTTTATGGTTTTGATCACTTAAAGGTTTAGACTACATTAAAAAATGGTTTCAATCCCTGAGGTTTTTTCACTATAGGATAAGGTTTGGTATATTGTGTTTAGAAACTCTAAATGTTTTAAGTTATTATCTTTTGAAATACTTTTTTACCTATATTTGGGTGTATTCCAATGACGTGGGAACTAGATACAATCTATATTCGTTATTTTACTACTTGGTATCCACTAATTAATTCATTATTAGTAAGATATAAATATTTATGTGATGGGTGATATACCTTCTTGAGAGCATGTTGTGACTTGTGGTGCAATGGCATGGTTGTTTGAGCTATTTATGATTAGACATGTATTTAATTTGGGCATGTTCTCAGGTAACTAGGACTATGTGGTCTCTTGATTGAACATGCCTCTTGAGGTGTTGGTGTTTGTTTTGTTGAGATCATTGAGGGATGAGTGTATTTATTGTAAATCCTAGGTTTCTATTGAGTACATTCCCAAGGAATAAATCCTAACCAGTTCTATTCTTTTCTTGTCGACAGTTGTATCATTGATGTATCTTGAAGGATTTATTTATTTTTTAGTCATTTTAATTTTTGGTCATGCCTTTACTTTTATGTTTTGGTTTCTTCCTTTGGTGGTTCTTCCCTGTGAGTTGTTGAGGTATCTCCTTTGGTCCGAATGGACCTGTTCTGGATGATATCCTTCCCATGCTACATGATTTTGGTGAATCTTGAAATAGCGGTGAGACCTATGTTAGGTCTCTAATTTTATACCTTCTCAGTGTTGTTAGTGTATTGTTTAGGGACATGTGATGATCTTGGAAGATTATCATAAAAGTTTGTTTGGAATGGTTTCTTCCATTATTTTGGAGTTGTACCTAGTGCTTCCTTTCTAGCCTCTGTAGCTCACACCATACTTGTAACATTAGGTGTTTACAAACTTTATGTTTTTATAGCAGGTGATCATTTTCTCTTTATCTTTCATTGTGGTTTCATGCTTGGTTGGCCAATGAAAGGTGACTTTAGACATGGTGGGTGGTCATGGACCACCAGGAGGAGAGTTATGGTAGTTTCGTTTATACTTTTGGTTCTTGGATGTTTTTGTATCATCTCTTTATATCAAGTTGAGGGTGTACTGACTTAATTATTTATTTATGTTTCTATATTTTTATTTTATTTACATTATATTTTTTTGGTGAAGTCATTCTCAAAGGATGTTTCTTGATTCCTGAGTGTGACCCACCAGCTCGTGGGGATTGGGAACACCCTTCAGGCTAGTAGAAAAATAGGTTCTATGCCGGCTCAGATGGTATTATGGGTTGGTTCATTATAAAAAAACACATATACTTAATCATTAAAGAAAAATAATTCTTTAGTAAATTAGGAAAGAATAAAAATCTAATAATTATAAGAGTATAATAATTTTTTTCATAATTATTTAACTAATCAACTATGAATATGTAGATCATATGAACCTAAATCCACTGGAACAACTCTTACTCCATTTATAATACATTGATCTAATTCTCACTTAACTATTTCTCTTATATTTTATAATCTACGAACATATGAATAAGTGTGCGATGTACAACAATATCTAATTTCCTTGAGTTAGAAATATAAAAATCAATTTTTATTACATTCAATTTTTTTTCTCACTTTTCTTCTATTTATAACTGATAACACTTCTGAAGTAATAATACTAATATATAATAAATCGTAATTCAAAGTTTGTATTTAATGCCAATATAATCTATTGGAAAATATATTTATTAAGTATGTATCATGTTTAATATAGTATATAATAGTTAATTTTATTTAATATACCCCCACAAAAATGATGGCCCCAAGTAACATATATATTAGTGGTTTAAGATCCATATTGCACTATATTTTGAGTTTACATCAATTTTTATCTCAAAATACATCTATTTAGGTAGAAAATCATGTCAATAATTTATCATATAATTCTTGGATAGTTTAAAGTACAAGATTTATCTTATAAAAAATATAATTATAATAATTAGGGAACCTAAATTTTATGCTCAATTAGATATGTGTTACCCAAAATATATCAATTAAACATATTTAGATAACTTTTAGGGTTATATATATACCCAGAACACCTTACACAAGATAGTTGATGGACTTTAAACTTATAAGTTTACTAACATTGAACAATTATGGTCTTGAAGAGTGTTTACCTTGAAAGGAATCCAACACTTAATATTTTTAAGGGCTTATACTAATTTTAGCATTAATTATATAGATCTCATGCATTCCATATTTTTATATATGATTTTGATTGAATTTATAAATATCATGACTTTATCCAACTTAACATGCTTTAGTCATGATAATAAATAACATTATATGAAACAAATTAATTATGTTACACTTCCAACATGTAAAATTTAATTATAATATTTGATATATATTAATATAAATATCATATATAAGGTATATAAAACACTTTTATGTAATGGGAGAAAATTATATAAAGCTAAAATCTTTCTTAAGAGAACCTATAGTGCAAAAAATATCCAACATCATCTTTCAAGATAGAACCCCAGTCCCCAATCAATTAGAGGTTCAATCAAAATTCCCACTATTGATAAATCAATACTCAATAGATATCTCAATTGTAAAATAATATTTATCCCAAATATTTGAAAATAATTATAATAAATTCCAATTATTCAATTATATTAAAAATATCATTAATTCTGGATTACACAATATAAAATTATCTTATATCTGGCATGAAACTTATAAAATACTTTTCATAATAATTATAATAATAAATTTAAATTTATTAAAATAAATCATACAAATATTAATAATACAAATAATTTATGTACGTAAATATTAAATAAACACCTATAATAAATAAATTAATACATTTTGTATTTATTATTTATGTAAATAATTTAGATTATTTAAAAAAAGACATGCTTAATATGAACTTTTCATATATTTCTATATAAAAAATTATATTTCATTAATTTTATAACTTATAATAATTTTATAAATTATCTATTTTAATTCTAAAAATATATTTTTCAAAAACCTATATCATAGACAATGATATCCCCATATCACCACTCACAATATTTCAAATACTATATCACACAATGTTATCTCATGATGTTGTCCTTTTTTTATTTATGAGAGTGATATTTTTATATCATTTCCAATGATATGTGCACTAACCTTTATTCCTATATCAACAAGCCTGTGTTTCAAGTTAGGATGTTTTTTTAGGATAGTGATATCTATATAATACTTCCTATGATCTCAAAACTGAGTATTTGAACTATACCGTATGTATTGATATCCCCATATCGCTTAAGCGATGCAATGATATATTTTAGGTCATTTTATAAAGACATGTTGTAGAAAATGAAATACAAAATAATTTTCTATATTTATATAATGAACGATCGATATTAATCCATATTGTAAAAAAAAGTAACAATAACCATATATTATTTCATACATCCAATCACATAATATGATATCTATATATTTCAACTTATGATATAAGTTTTTCTTTATTTTCTAAAATTTTCATAATATGAGGAATTTTAATCCTTCTATTAAGATATATTTAACACTAATGATGGATTTTAATGACATTAAACTTGTCAAAATTTATAAAAAATAAAAAATACATTCATATAAGATAATTTAAATGATATTAAATAATAATAATAATGAACACAAAATAGGAATATTCTTATATATGATAGATCAATATTATAAAGTTATTGGAAACAACATAAAAACAACTTATTGGTTATTTCCTTCCAATAAAATCTTACAATTATTAAATATCTATAAAATATTTTAAGGTAATTATTTGTATTCCAGGTATATTCAAATATATTTTATTATTTAAGAAAGTGAGACAAATAATAGGGATTACAAAATAATGTAATTAAATCAAGTGGCCTATAAATGAATAATAAAAATTCACTTATAAGTATCCTTCATTAATGAAGGAACCTTTTGATTTTGGGTTTTTTATAAATTATTGCACAAAAAATTGTTTATTTATGCAATAATACTATAATGTACAATTCATTTATCACAAGTGATCATTAAACTCTTCAATAATCATAATTCACTAAATATGAAATCACATGTTGTATAAGATGAAGATAATGAGTATTTAATATGAAATTGAATGCATATAGTATATGTGATATCTCATATCATGTGTATATCATTGCATATGGCCCATATCATAAATAGTGATATAACACATATCGTTGATCTCTATCCGTAATATATGGAATTATTTGTTCATATAAGCTTCAATGGAAATGAGTGAGATTTAACATGAGACCATAATTTTATGATGTGATTTTAGGAGATTATATTAAAATAAAGCCAACCATTATATTACTATGATAATAAATATTCCATGATTCATGTGGACATAAATAAAAATTAATTTATATACATCCTTTATTTTTGAAAAATATAAATTGAAATTTAGTGGGTATAATTTTACTTTAATAGACAAGTGTGACTACTACTTAGTGATGGTTACACATTGGGAGATCAATGAAGAAATTAAAATATAAAGATATCATAGTCATTAATTTTAGATCTTAAATATGATAGTAAGATCATATTTTGATGTTGTGGATTCTTATAGATGAGGTAAAGAATATGAATTTTAAATTAATTGACAGTGATTGAGAGAATAAGTGATAATTCAATTCCAAATATAATTTCATTGAATATTCAATACTTTTGAAGGATATAAATGTAATATTCATGGAGTCTTATAGGTGAAGTAATAAAAAAATAATGTTTTTATGTGATCACATTGATTCTTACCATTTCATTGCGAGCCTATGTTCTATATACCCAATTCTCAAAATAGTGAGTAGAGAGATAGGAAGAGAATGTAATTCTAGGACTCGATAGTGGACCAATCATAAAATAGTAATAATAAATTGTGAGTTTAGTGATTCAAGTACAACGATGAATTTATATACATTATCCTTGGACTAACACATCCATTTATAAAAGGGTGAACTAAGTAAAACCCTATATCCCTTTCACATAATTTATTTATTTGCTTACAATATTTTATTTCTTACCTTCAACGTATTTTTATAAAAAATGGAATAAGATCCAAGAAAATCATTTCGTTTAAATTAATTTTAAAATAAATGATATCATGATTCACTACCTCACATTCATAGGGTGATTATATATTATTTATAAAACTGGTGCTAACAAGTGTAATCAGATTATAGAGGATCTAATTGGTGAATAAATCATCTAAATTTCTCAATATTTGAAATTTTATAGTGTTATTAAATAAATGAATAACATCATGTGTTGATTCATTTTTATAAAATAAATTCTTTTAGATAAATTGTTTTAATGAATCAAAACACACACTTTTTTACATATACCTAATTTATGGATTTATTATTTCTATTTCTCATACACCTACTTAAATTCCAATTCAAATTTTCTAGTGAATGGATTTAACTATGTTAAATTTTGGAGATTTATAAAACTAGCTAAATTAGATAAAGTGTAAGATAGATTATCTCATGTATTTATTATAACCATAACTATGGAATATGGATAAGTTTGTATATAGTTTTTTATAAATTTTTAATGATCTTTGAGGAATATAAATTTTCTGGTCAATTTCATTCGTGAATATGTGAATATTCTCATTGATTTTAGTGCTTCTTCTTGTATATTTCTTAGTGTGTTTATTAGAGATTACATTTGCGAGGTGGTTTTTATAAAACATCTATGTATTAATCTTATAATAATTACTTTTAATCCAATATGATTTAAGATATTTTAGGGCTACGATTCTAGGTTTTTTTCCTGATGTTAATTTTGATGAGGTCTGAGGGAGGAATTTCTACTGATTGGGTTGATTTAAGATGAGTTATGGGATACATGTTCTTACCTACAATGTTCTTTCAAGGATGTTCCAGGGTGAAAAACATGTACTTTAAATACGGGCTGATCTATAAAGATATAAGTTCAAAACTTTTTTCCCTTGGATTTGTGTATTGATCCTCTTATATCTTTCGATAAAAAGTTAAGAGATCCTATGAATTAGAATTGTTGATAATATCCTTTTATAATAGTATTTGAAGGATTTATCATATTATCATCTAAAACTATGAATTTTTTATTGTTCTTATTTTTACTTGTTTTATTTACCATGGACAAGTATTTAACCTCAAATGTTTTATTTTTTAATACATGTATCACTTTATTCTATTATTTTACTATGAAAAGTTTATAAATTTTAACATCCTGAATGCTTATATTATTTAGTGGGAGAAAATTATATATTTTTTAATCTTTAATTCACCCCTATTGATATTTCCTGATGCACCCATCAGAAGTTATACAAAAAAGAAATTAATTACCTAATGCTAAGCCATAGTTTAGCGGAGACTAAAGTAAGTTTCTAAAAAGGCGTGTAAAATTAAAGTAGAGTGAAGTTGAGTAGGAGGGGTTGATTTTTTTAAAAGAAGGTAAATTATGAGGAAAAAATCGATTGATTCATGTGATGTAATAAGTGGTTGGTTTAGGGGTTGGAAAACTAATTGATATGATAATTTATCATTAAATTGATTAACCATTATATTTAAATTTAATCAATAAGAGAATTCATGATTGATATAATATTTAAATTACTAATTATATGTATTTAAATTATTTAAACCACAATAACATAAAAATTTAATCTAATTCGCATAGTTTTTTGATTTTAGGGATGTTTTGAGGTTTAAATTGAAAAATGATTAATTTTGAAAATTTAACTATTTTCAATTACCTATGTATTTCAAGAATGAATTTTTATATATTGATGAAAATTGATTAATTATTTTTTTAGGATTCCTATGTTCATAGAATATTATTTTTTCAAATTAAACCAGTGTTGATTTAAAATCATGAGGCCTAAATAAATTAGTAAATGAGGAAAATAGTTTTGAATGATAGAATTGACCCAAACTAATTAAATGATGCATATGTCAAGATAAATGTATCCAAAATTATTTCTTCCAACTGGAGATGAAATATAATTAGACATATCACCTCTATATAAAATTTAAGATTCAAATTATATCATTAAGATGGTCTTTTAGAATTTGTAACATGGGAAAGTTGAAGACGCTCTTCAGATAGAAAAAGAGGACTTCATTAAATAGGATTTAACTTTTTCTGCACATGTACAAATGACTTTATATTTTTAGGTTCAATAGAAAATTTATTTTAAAATTACTTTATAGAATAACTCATTTCTTTATTTTCCATGGAGGATAAAATTGATAAAACATCATTTAGATAAAAACTACGCACCAAATTATCATACCTCCACCTATTTATATTTCCATTGAAAAATATTTTCAAGGGGTTGTTGGATTGATAGAGAAAGGGAATTTTTTTCATAGACAGTTTTATTAATACACTACAAATTTATACTAAAATATTGAATATAGGGGCTTCTCAAGTGATGTGAGGCTAAGAACCAAGTGGTTATGGGCGATGACAACCGATATACACTCTTTTCCAAGTTATGATCCTCTTGTGTAATATCATTTGAATATCTCTTCAAATTATATTTTTGAATGAAATTATATGTTTTATTTATTGAATAAATATCTAACTAATTTTTTTGTATTGTTTTTCACTCTATGGAGTAAAATAATTTATTGTATTATTTAAACTTCTTTGGAGAGGTCTTTCCATTAAACATAGTGATCTTGATTAGGCTTTAATTCTTATAGGACTTCAAGTGATTGAATCACTTATATAGTATAAAAGACAATGACATTGACATTGGGGTCTTTATATGATGTCAATTAAAACCAAGGTGATCATCTAGTGGTATTTGGGTGGGCATTGAGAAATGAAATTGGGAAATCATTTTTAAATAAGCAAAATGGGAGTGTATGAAATGTATAAGCTTGTCCACAACTGCTGCTTCAATTTTGGTTTCAAATCCTTTTTATTTTTCAACGTATTTTATGTTTGGATATTTAATTTTATTTAAAAATAGTAATGATTTACTTTCATTATTATAAATTTTAATTAAATCCCGAAAAACAATTCTTTCAAAAACCAAAAAATCAAAATGACAATTTTGTAACTCAAATTGAATCCTTATTGAGAGAAAATCCATAGATTTCATTATTTCATTTCTATAGGGGATACATTTATTGATTGGGATTTTAATGAAAACAACCTTTCCTCAAATGTAAATTTTTATAGGGTGGGTGCTTGAGTTTATTTTTTTAAATTGTTTCTTCCTGGCCCAAAATTCAAACTCGAACGTGTTACAATTTGATTATGAAATTGTTAGAACTTATCACTATATAGTTAGAGTTTTTAGAAATAGCCCTTTAGCTAGTCATTAATATTATACTATCACACCTTGAAGGAACTTGTATAAATATTCAATTCTAATATATGATAATAGAACCTTGAAATAATGGGCTTTATCTTATCATGAAAATAAACAACAAATCCCATGGAATTTCCCGATGCTCCTTCTGGGTTTGAAATTTAATTCTGTTTCATTCACAAAATTCCAAGAATTAATGGATTAATTGGTGAAGATCCATATATGAACCTTCAAGAATTCAGTTATCTATATGTTAACATAAAACCACAAGGTATAGATGAAAATCAAATGAAATTGGGGGCATTTCCTTATTTGACTTAGAAAGAGTTGCCAAAGAATGGTTTTTATATTCACATTCAAAATTGAATATAGATTGGAATTAATTAAATATTATTTTCCTCAATATTTTCCCATTATTCTATAACATCTTCTTTTAAAAATTATATTTTTGGGATTAATAAAAATCAAGGTGAAATATTGCATGAATATTGGGAATGATTCAAAAGACGTTGTTTTACCTACCCCCAACATCAAATAATTTACCAAAACTTGATTAAATAATTTTATGAAGGAATATTTTTAACTAATAAAAGAATGATTCATGCTACTATGAGTGGGGATTTTGTTAACAAAAAATCAGATTTAGCTAGGACATTAATTGAAAATAAGGGATAAAATTCTTAAAAAATAGAACAAGAGGCCTTGTACATGTGAAATGTACCCATGAAGTACCCATTTATAATACTAAAAACAAAATGATTGTGATTAAAAATTATGATCATACCACCATGGTGATTTTTAGGATGTTTTCCAATATCCCACCATCCCTATACCGGCCTAAAGATACTTTTCAAGTGCAAGTCCGTTTTGGAATTATTCATCCAATGAACATTTTCGTGATGATTTACCATAAATGAAAGAAACTTTTGAGAACTTCAATACTATTTTCCCTATAAATACCTTTTTTTAAAACCAAAAATTAACTTTTCAAACAAAAAAATAAATCAGGTCTGGAACAACCACTCCTGTGAAATATTTTGACCACTTGATCAAAAAAGAATATTTTTTCAAGTTCAAAAAAGTAATTATCAACAAAAATATTTCAATGATCAAGACAATGTTAATTTTGGAAGAAACATTTAGCCATCCCGCCCCACTCAAAATTAGGATAGTAACTCTTAAGAAGCAGTGATGAAATAATAAGAAGCAATTATAAAAGCATAAGATCATCAAACAAACTTGCTAAAAACCTTGATGACTCAAATGGTTCAAATAACCTATGATCTTAGTAGCATGATAAATCAAAGAGTGGATGTTTACCTTCAGAACCCCAAGTAAATATAAGAGATAAAGGGAAATATAGTGTGGGTGATATTGAAATTAGGATTGGAATAAGATTGAATAACCCTCAAACCAAGAATCTCAGACCAATTGTTGACACTATTAAAGGGAATCCTAATAATGATAGAAATTATAAAAATTCATAATTTTGTTTGAATGGAAATAAAAACTCAAAAGAATAAGTTTTGTATAAAAGAAAAAAAGGTTTAGAAGAGGATTTATGGTCCTTATCTTTCTCAAATATGTTCTCAAAATTGTATATAACTATTCATACAACCACTTCCTTATATTAAGAGTTAACCACTAGTGAAGACAATTTCTGAAAAATAGTTAAATAAAGAGTCTTTTGAAAATTTTTAGAATGTTAAAGTAAACATACCTTTTTTTAATGATATGAAATATATTCAAAGGTATGATAAGTTTTTGAAAGATATGTGTACCCATGAGTGTAAATTCAAATGAGGTGAAAATGTAAATTTAGTGAGGAATATTTCATCCATGATTCAACATGATTTCCCTGTCAAATATAAATAACCTAGAACCATTACCATTCCCTTAACTATAGTACAATGTGAATTAAAGGGTTTCATTATTGATTTAGGGTCTTACATAAATGTTATAAAACATTATTTTTAGTAATCTCTTCAGGTTATAGTACTAAACCATCTATAATTATCATTCAACTTTTCAACCTAAGCACCACAAAACATGCTGGAGTTATAGAGGACTTTCTTGTTCTAGTGGGAGACATGATTTTCCAATGGATTTATTTGTATTATAAATGGGATATGATCTCTTTAGAACCCATTAATATATCATTATAGGGAGGCTATTTTTGAAAACTACTAAAGAAATCATTAATGTTCATCAAGGAACCCATTCCATTTAATTCAAAAAAGATGTTGTTCACTTAAATATTTTCCAGTCTCCAAAACACCTAATTGAGGAACATTCATACCATGAAGTGAACATGAATGATTGGTACTATACTAGAATCAATTAGTGTAAACCATTTGATTTATGGAAATAATGAAACTGATTTCAAACCAATTGTTGATAATCTGGAAGCCGATATAAAAAAAAAATCATTGCCAACCTAAAAAATAAAGAGATTTCTTCTGAAACAAATATCACGAACATGGAGTGTGACCAAATTTATTTATGATAGAAATGACCTTCCAAATCTGCAATTTCACTGAACAACTACACCATTGAGTATTATAGGGAAAAACATGATTATAATCACTTTGGAATAATATATAATTGTTTGGTGAATGAACTAGGAGATAAAGTTTCTTTCATTATGTCACCAAAACCACCTTTGACCAATAAATATCCATCACCTGAGTTAGAGATGAAAACACTATCTAATAACGTCAAATATGGTTTATTAGGTGAAAATGAACACTTACATGTTACCATTTCAACATATACTTCAAGAGACCAAGAGAACCAACTTTTATAAGTCCTTAAAACCCACATGAAATCTATAAGATGAACTCTATCTTATTTAACTAGAATTATTCCCTTAGTGTGCATGAATAAATTTTTGTTGGATAAAAATTAAACTCTAGTAAAACAATTTCAAATAAGATTGATCTAAACACATTTAGAGGTTATTAAGAATAAACTCACAAAATTTTTGGATATTGGAATTATTTTTTTCCATTTTTGATATTCAATTGGAGGGTCCTATCCATGTTATTCCCAAAAGGGTGGCTTTACAATATCATGGAATGAATTTAGTGAACTTGTCTATATTATGGTTCAATATAAATATAGAATGTATATTTATTATAGGAAAAAAAATTTTATAGGGAAAACCAACCTCCCATTTACATTTCATAATAAATTCCTTGAAATATGACTCTCTGGTTATTTCCAAATTTATATTACACCAGAAGATCAAGATAAAACATCTTTTACATGACCCTTTTAAACAATTTATTATTCTATAACTCCCTTTATTTTATGCAATACTCCTAGAACTTCTCAAAGGTTTATGATGAGAATTTTCTCTAAATCTCTTGAAACATTCATAGAAGTTTCTATGGAGTAATAAAATATTTATGGGTTGTCATTTAAAAGTTGTTTGGAATGTTTAAATCATGTTATTGAAACATTAATTGATATGAATCTTTTCCTAAATTATGAAAAATTCTATTCATGGTAGGTAAGGGGATTGTTCCTGGTTTTGTTGTGTATACAGATGGAATTAAATTTGATCAATAAAAATATGAGGTCATTTACTCATTTCCATAGTAATAAATAGCGTGATAAGTGAGATTATTCCAGGGTAATTCTATTTTTTATGAGTGATTTATAAATTTATTTAGTATGGTTTCACTTCCCTTATTCTAGTTTCTCTAAAAAGACACCCAATTTTCATTTCATGAGAGTTTTAAAAAATTATTTAGGGATTTGAAACCAAATATGATTACCCCAAACATTTTCCAACTACCTAAATGGGGATTCTATTTGAAATCATTATTGATACATCAAACTTTTTTCTTGGGGTAGTTTTGAGTTAAAGGCTAGGAAAGAAATCTCATGTAATTTCTGAAATTTTAAGAACATTAGGCTAGTTTCAATCAAACTACACATTAACTGAGAAAGAACCATTGGTTATTGTATTTGATTTACAAAAACATTGATGTTATTATCTAGGCTTTAAATTGATTATTTTCACATACCATTTTTCAATAAGATCTCTGATGAAGAAACATGATGAAAAACTAAGAATTTTGAGACAAATATTGTTATTGTAGGTTTTTGATGTTGAAATAATAGATAGGAAAGGAAGTGAAAACCTCATTTCTAATCATTTGAGTATGATACCAACTTTAATAAGTAAAAATCTCTAGATTTATTCACCAATTAAAGAAACCTTTCCACATGGGGAGTTTTATACTTGTTTGAGTGAAATGCCATGGTTTACTGATCTTGTAAATTATTTAGATACTTAAAATGTTCCCCATTGGGTTTCATAGAAATTTTTTTCTAAAAACGTGAGTGACTCCAATAATTGTGTTTGGGATGTTCCTTACCTGTGTCTTATTGGGAGTGATCAAATGATTAAAAGATGTATTCCAAATTCTGAATTTCAATCTATCCTACATTTTTTTTCACACATTGAGATATGGAAGAAATGTTGGGACATAATTAAATAAATTAAAAATTATTGATTCTAGTTTGTTTTTCCTCCCATTTTTAGATATTATTTTTTAATTTTTTAGAACATGTAAAAATTTCTAATATCAAGGTAACATTTAGAAAAGGAATGAGATGCCTCAACAAACACTTTTGTTTTTACATGTATTTGTTGTATGTGTTATGAATTTTGTGGGACCTTTTACCAATTATTTTATATTTTTTAAATATTTATTTCTACTGACTATGTTTCCATGTGGTTAGTAGTTATTTTCATCAGAGCTAATGATTTTAAAACCACATCCAAGTTTGTGAAAGGAAATATATTTTCTAGATTTGGATTTCCAATGTTTCTAATCATTGATCAATATAACCAATTTTTTAATAGGAAATTGGAATCTATTTTGAAGAAATATGGAGTTCATAAAAGGGTATATACACCCTTTATGCCTCAAATAAATGGAATGGATGAATTTCAAAAAAGAGAAATAAAAAATATTCTGGAAAAGAACAATGAACTCAAGTAAAAGAGATTAGAGTTTGGGACTGGATGATGTAATATGGGCCTATATATATGCATTAAAAACCCCAATTATCATGTATCCATATATATTAGTCTTTATAAATAATTTTAACATACCTTTTCAGTTATAACATAATGATTTTGGGCTATTAAAACATGTAACATTGATCTATTTTCTACTGGAATACAAAGAATCTTATTTTTCAAGAGCAAGAGGAGATGTAGAATAATGAATATGATAGATCCATTTTTTACAAGGAAAGAAATTTATATTTTAAGGATGTAATGATTCACAATAAAAAAATCTTGGAATTAGGTAAAGTGTTTCTGTTTAAATCTAGATTGAAGCTGTTCCCAGGTAAATTTCATCTAAAATAGTCAGGCCCTTTCATTGTTACAAATGTATTTTATTTTGGATCTATCCAGATAAAAGAACCAATTATAGAGAAACTATTCATATTCAATGGGAAAAGGTTAATGTTTTTTAGATTTAATTTTCATGATTCTTCAAGAGAGGAGATTTATCTTTAAGAAGATAAATAAAATTCAATCCAGGATGTGTATTTCCTTGTCACTTATTTTTTTTATGTATTTAATTTATGGAATTTAATTATCTCACATAAAACTATTACAAAATGAGAAAATTGTAATTAATAAGTGTCAGGAGAGGAATACTTTGGGTAGATTAGGATTTTGTGTTCTTGTTTTTCATTTTTTTTTTCAATTTATCGTTCTATTTTTGGTGTGTTTATTTAATTTTATTTTTCAATTTTTGTCTGTTTTTATTTCAAATTTTTATGTTTTTTTGAATCTTTTTTCATAAAATTATTATCTATTCAATTTTTTAAACCAATTTTAATGAGTGATCATATTTATAACTTGAATCCAAAAATAAATGAATACTGAAACTGACTTTGTTTCAAGTTTAAAACATTGTAAATTTCATAAAAAGAACTCTAATATTTGAATATCATTTCACATGTAACTTTATTTATCTTTTAAATCTAATTCCTATGAGGATTTGGAACCCTGTTTTAGAATATTATTTTCATTCACCTTATTTATTGTGAGAACCAATACATGATTTCTTTGATGAGAACATGATTTATTTCTATCAAAACATGAGGGTTGGGGTAGTTGTGATTTAAATGATTGAGTCAATTATTTAGATTTTAACCCCCCACCTTAGGAGAATCCTTTTTAATTTGGAATTAATTATACATTTGATCTTTGTGGGACCTTATAATCCATGTACAAACTATTAGGTTATCCACAATACAAGCTAATTTTCCCTTTCCAACATACTCTTGAAGTGAAAATTCATGATATTGTTGAAATTAAGTGGGTGGAAGATGACATATGGTATGATACATAATTTGGTGTTACTTTGGGTTGAAAATAAAATTCTAAAGAGATAATTTTTCTATTGAAAATATTCTTTACTAATATCTTTTCCTTTCTTGAGATTTCATGGAAATTGGAGTTGTTCCTCTCGAGAGCTTCCAAATAAAGAAATCCATGCCTATCTATAGATTTCTAAAAAATAGTGAAGAGAAATATCACTTTTTTTACTGAAATGTCGAGGGTGTGGCATATTCATGATACATTCAAAGTTTCTTATAGCTAATTTATTAGAAAATTAATTGAGGAGACCATACTTGAGTGAAAATTAGAATCATGCATTTTTGATTCAAAAAGAGACAAATCCTCATTATTTGGACTCAGTAATTTTGAAATATAAAACCTACCAATCAAAATCCACAGATAAAACTTGAAAATTCCTCTTGACAATAACATGTTATTGAATCAGATCAGGTGGATATGTAGAAATTTATCAATTATATGGTGATTCTTGTGTGAATTTGGATGAGAAAAGCCTCATTGGAAATATGTTTTTATGTCTTGAGAGAAAATTATTCTGAGGAAAGTGAATTATGTGCATGGATGGAGAAAGTAAGTTTAAATTTCTTGAATGGATAACATGAATTTTTTTTATGAGGAATGATATATTTTTTATTGGTGTTAAATTAGAGGATCTCATGGGTATTGGTTTTGAATTTTCCTCGATTGGAATTTAGTGCTCAATTTTCTAAGAGTCCAAGTACTAATTGTGGGGTAACTGATATAACTAATATTTCCATTCTTTTTAATTTGTATTTAAATTATTTTAACCATAACAATTTACCAATTTGAGCCTATTTGAATCCTTTCTTGATTTTAGGGATGTTTTGATCTTAAAACTAAAAACTACTTAATTCTGGAAATTTAATTATTTTCAATCACCTCTATATTTTAGGAATAATTTTTTATGTATTTATGTAAATTAATTAAATATTTTTTTATGATTTCTATATTCATGGTCTATAACTTTTTCAAATGGACCTAGTAATGATCTAAAATTCTTTAGCCTGAAATAAATCAGTCAATGTGGAAAATAGTATTGGATGTAATAATTGACCCCAACTTATAAAATACTTAATATAATAGGGTAAAACTTTCCGAATTCATTTATTCTAATTTGAGATGAAATATTATTTAAAATATCACCTATCCATTAAATTTAATATTCAAATTCGATCATTAATATAAAATTTGAGCGTGTGAAACCTGAGGAATTCGAAGAGTCTCTCGACACTGAAATAGAGGACATTAGTTAATCTGTTTTAACCTTTATTAAGCATTTCCAAATGACAATATTTTTTTTGGTTTTCATCTAATATATTTTATAGAAACATTCAAGAATTCCTCATGTTAGGATTTAGATGGAAAGGAGGGTAAAATCAATCCTACTTTGGATAGATAGAAACCAGATAGATACTTCCACCCTCCTCTTTATATTTACATTTCCACATATTTTCAAGGGGGTTGTTGGATTGAGAGAGTACAAGGAAGGATGTTATATAGAGGTTGAGTAAGTTTATTTTCATTCATTTTATAATGAATAAAATGGTGGATTATCAAGTGATACGAGGCTAAGAACTAAGTGGTTTTGGACAATGAAAAATTACAAACACTCTCTTATGAGTTTCTATCCTCTCATGTAATATCTTTAGAAATTATCTTGAACTTATATTTCTGAATGAAATAGGTTGATTTATTTATTGAATATATTTTCAACTAATTTGTTTTGGATGGTTGTTTTATCTATAAATTAAAATAATTTATTTCATAATTTAAAGTTCTTCGGTGAGGTCTTTTCATTCAGCATAGTGATATTGATTAGGTTTGATTTCATAGAGGCCTTCAAGTTACTGAATCGCTTATATAGGAGGGAAATCAAAGTATTTAGGTATTTATATGGTACCCTTTTAATCTAAGGTGATCATATATAGTTTTTTGGGTGGTAATTGAGAGATTTTATTGGCATATCATTTTTAACCAAGGAATAAGGGAGTGTTTAGAAGGTCTAAACATGACTATAACTATTTATTTAATTATATTTTAAAATCCATTTTAATTTTCTATTTTTGTATTTTTATCTTGTATTTACGTGAAATTTAGTTTTAATTTATTTTCTATATTTTAAATTTTAATCAAATCACCAAAATATTTCTTTTTTCAAAAATATGAAAATCAAAAGTGATAGTTTTGTAAGTCAAATTGAAACCTACTTGAGAGACAATCCAAATATTTCTATATTGTATTTTTCTATGGGATAAATTTCTTTATTTGTGTTTTTTAAATAAAAAACCTCTCATTAATTCATAATCACTTTATTTCTTATCATGGGACAATAAGGAGTGTGAGTTTCAAATTAGTAGTAATCAATGCCAATAGATCCTCCTTTCTATGAGTGTGAAAGATAAACAATGGGAACTTTCCAAATTGCCCAAGCATCACCCAATTCGGTGAAAGTATTACTGAGAAAAAAAGAAAGATCTACTGAATTTCACACTCATGTCAATAATCTCTTATATTACACTATAAAACCCTACCCATCCCATAATATATAGGAATAATAAATTTGAGGGATATAAATAATTATCCCTCAAGTAGTAAAAGGTGCATTAAATAAAAACTAAATATGATATTAATTAAATTAATATATAAAAATTGGTGTTTTAGATCAAATAAAAAAAAAGTAATCTCTATTAATATTAAAACTCATGAATATCAAAAGGATTCTTCTTTCTATTAAACTAATTAGTAAAATGGTTTTACCCCCCCCCCCCATGATTAGGGTTACAAAAAGAAGTGGAAAGAAAAATATTCTTGAAAATGAAATCAAGAATAGATAGATAAAACATCACAACACAACCCCCCCAAACTCACATGTCATCATACTCTTAAATAAATCATCCCTTTTTTCACCAGTATAATCCAAAAGTACATAGAAAATAATCCTTAAATACATGAATCCTTCAAAAAATATACTTATATATGTAAGTAACATATCTTACTTAATATTAAATTCCTCCCATTAATTTTAATTATTAAAAAGTTATATTATTAATGCATGTAGCTAAATTAAATATGAAATCATTTATATAGATTAATGTATTAGGATGGGATCCAAATATTTTTAGAACATTAATATATGTCATGTCATGATGGGGTATTATTCATGAAATAATTATCATTTTATCCCCATTGAAATGAAGTCAAAAAATATCTTTCACCAACACAATATAGAAAATGCTAGGAAGGTTTAGTGCTCTTAAAAATGGCCAAGACATCTCACCTCAAATATGAAAACCATTGTGTTATATAAGTTCACCATTTTTCCTATGCATGAAACACCTCATTGAAGTCCACATTAAAATATTATAGGTGATGTACTTGGAATTTACATATGATAAACTGTTTTCCTCTTCTCTAGCATAACACTATCCATTTAAAATCAATAACTTTCTTGAGGTCTAGATTGTGGCCACTCTCTACGAAACACCACATTTATTCTTTAACTCAACAAAGTAAAGAAATTACACATCATCTTTGTTTGAAATTTCCATGGATTGAATAACCTTACACATCCATTATGCCACTTCAAAATTTATTATGTATCATTATAGTGGAAGTAATTTTTTTTGGTATTCTTCTTTTTATATTAAAAATATATTATGTATGAACTATAGGTAAAGGAAAACATATTATACATTGGATCATCCATAGAGATTATATTAGGCATAAACCAAATTTAATATTTATAACTCTAGTAGAAAATTATAAAATGATACACGATATAGAGTAATTGTAGGGAAAATATTATGCAATAGAACAAAATATTACGTATGAGAATTTCCCCTAGTAATTAAGGTAATAACTTTATTCATCCCTATATATCACAATACATTGCCATTTTCTTTGACTTCCTCAAAAAATATCTTATATAATATCTTTTTATCCTTACAGATGTTGGAAAATATCATATATAACATCAAAATATGTTACAAATCACTTATAGATATAATTATATAAAAATTTATCATCTATATTTCTCAATATCTTATATATGGGATGGATTTTCCAATTATTTCATTTTTTTCTATAATTATCCCAAAAACTCTTGAATTTATTCTAGCCTTATAAAAGAAACTCAAAAAAACATAATGTAAAATATAAACATTAAAATTTTAATATATTATTTTTTATAAGGATTTCAAGAGTATTTAAAACAGTTTTTTAAAAAATATTGTCTTTTCACATTAAATCCCAAAATATTCCTCAAAACTAAATAAAATTAAATTTCTATTAATATGTAAAAATAGTTTTGATTAAATAATTTAATTTCAAGGTACAATTAATTAAAATATATTCTTTATAAATCCCGCTAAACATAAAAATTTAACTCTAATACAATTGAACTTAAAAAACATTTCAAAATTAAAATTCAAAACACTATCCATTTTGTTTCCATTTTTCAACAACCCCAAAACCAAAAAATTTCATGCATTATTAATGTCATTAATTAAATATTCTCAATGTGGTAAAAATTATTTCAAATTTTCTAATCCACCCATGTACACCAATATCAATATCAGTAAGAATATTTAATTATTCACACAAATTATGAATTTAAGAAAATTTATTCTCATTCCAAACATATGGAAGATCTACCATAGGATTAATGAGATTCTATATATCCACCAAAAAAGGTATGTAATTGTGATTATCATGAGGAATTTTTATAGTTGTTCTTTCGGTAAGGGTTAATATTTTTATATGTTAATTTTTTAGTTATAATGATATGGTTTAGATTTATTTGAATAAAAATTTGTGATTTCTATTTTTACACTTAGGTATGAAATCATACTCAATATTCTTAACATGATTCACATATAATCAAGTTATTATTTTCATAGAAGGTTCACACTGTCAATAATTGATCAACAAAAATTGTTTCAATCAACTACCTTAAACAACATTTTTATTCTTTTTTTCTTCAAATTCTATATAGAACTATATTTATAAAGGATGAGTGGATTCTTTGAGCTTCAAATAGTGGTGTAATCTTTTTAGACCAACATATAAGGTTAATTTTTCATTATATATTCCATAAAGAATTAATTTTTCTTCCAAAATATCTAATTGACATTAATATTTTTTCAAAACAACCTCAGTTGATTTAACAGACAAAAAATTGCACCCCACACTTTATTTTAATTAAGGTTATAAAATTACTCTTAGTTTATGTTGTAATGTTATTTATGGTTTTTAATGTGATATCTTAAAAAGGTAATTCATCGATTATAGGGGATTAAAAGCATAAAATAAAAAATATAGTATAGAATATGAGTTTAAAAACTAAAATAGATATTTTAAATCAAAATAAATCCTCAATTATTTTCATTACAAGTTCCTCAATGCACTATGGTTTTGACTAGGAAACATAGTAAATTACAATTAATTATACCAGTCTTGGTTCTATCAAGAAATGAAAGAATTATAAAGAAAATGTAAAAATGGTTTTATAACTCCTACAGATAAGTAATTTTTAATAGTATATAGTACATCATGTCGTGGGATTTAAATATCGATGGAATTTTTATAAATTTCACAAAATTTGAATGTGAGAGTAAGTTCATTTAAACATTTATCTAAGATAAGTTTCACCAGTAAAATTAGTTTCTCATAATTGGAATTGGTTCTAAAAATAGAAATTAATGTAATTAATCTCAATTGGTTTCAAAAATGCACAAAAAGAAAAAAAATAAAAGAAATAGAATTTTTTTTTAAAATTACTAAAAATTATAAATGTTCCCAAAAACTAATAATCCAAAATACCTAAAAAATTAAAAGGTTCCTAAAAAATAAATACCCACCCCCAAAACACTTGAATGATGAAATTTATTTTGTTCATTCAAAAAAACTGGAATTTTAAGAAAATTTTAATTAAGGATAACATAGAATAAAGCTTAGGAAGGTTATAAATAAAGGGTTTTAATGGTATAATGGTTAAAGGAGTGTGATATCCTCCAAAAGTGATTTTAACATAGTCCCAAAATAATTTTTATACCTATTTACATTGGATGCTAATAGGTTCTTCTAACTTTATTATATAATATTCATAATATAAAATGGGTATACATTAGTGAAGGTAAAGTGTCCTTCATGTGCATAATGATGTTTACCCAGCATCAACTTCAATCATGATCTATAATGAATCACTCATTATCCTTGATGAAATTATCATTGGTGAATCATTATTTCATGTAACATTTTTTTTATTTCCTTATAAAATCATGATTTTATAATGTCTTCTCATCTAATTTATTCCATCACTTGAATTTAATGTTTCTTTTCCTACTCATATTTTTTACGATCTAATTTCATCTCTTTTAGTACATGATAAGTCTTTCTTTGTAACTTCACTGGTAAATGAAGTCTTTTACCACAAATAAACCATTAAGGGAACATTCTAAATGGGGTTTTGTAAGCTATCTTGTAAGATCAGAAAGTGTATTTCATCCATCAAATTCAATATTTCCTATTAAGATTTAAAGTCTTTTTTAAAATTTCTTTAATTTATCTATTTAAAACATCATAATTTCTATTGGTTTAAAGATGGTAATGTGTTCATGTTTAATAGATCACTCCAAACTTCTTCGTCAAATATTTCATGATCCCATTACAAAATTAAGTGCCTTTTTAACATTTTATTTCACTTTGGATTCCAAATATAAAAAAGATATTAGTCCTAATTAAATATAAAACAGGAATTGAAGCATATGTTTTGGTCACTTTGACTTCCATCCATTTTTAAACATAATATATGGATAAAAATTTGGATGAAAATAAAAATAACATAGAAAATTATCTATTAAAATATATTCCCTCTACATCAAATATTTTTAAAAAATATTATTGTCTTTTAAAGATATTATTCTTCCATAGAAATATTTCTAGTAAATCAAAACTAATCACGGTATTTGAAAATCTCATTTGATTATTTTAATAATGTGGTCCAATAAATTCTAAATTCCATAAAATTTACTCTATATTATTTGAGATACAAAGTTTCCTCCATAATCTAATGTGTTATAGAATTACGATATATAATGTGCCACAATTTTTAGAATACATCACCTAATAATTTGA
The DNA here is from genome assembly GCA_963277665.1 of Viscum album. Lineage (NCBI taxonomy): Eukaryota > Viridiplantae > Streptophyta > Magnoliopsida > Santalales > Viscaceae > Viscum > Viscum album. The sequence continues at coordinate 1,465,264,684 of OY728140.1, read as the reverse complement.
TCATTATAAATTTTTTAATAGTATTGATCATAAAAAATATAAAAATTTGATTAATATTTAACACAAAAAACTTTTTATTGATTTATATGTAATGGAACTCATAAATTTGAATTAACAATTACCATTTAAATATACCATAGTACATCTTCTTCGATTAAATAAAGGTGATTATTTGTGATAAAGTCATTAAAGTTATCTTTTTTTTTGAATTTATACCTTGATTTTGGGAAGCTTTCTCAAGTGATCAACAACTTTATTTTTATTCCTCTTTTATTCCTAATCTCTAAATTAAATTCCTAGAGTAGTAACACCTATATTTTTAGTATTTTGTTTTGTTCATCCTCTTCATCGGGTACCTATGGGATGCATGTTTATATAAAATAATCACCTTAGTACTAAGTAAATATAATATAAATTTTTTTTAAAGAAAAAACTACTAAAAACAACATTTTACTAGTTTTTCAATTATTTATGGCTATATACAATATTTTGAATAATGTGAAATGAAATGATATTTCCCTTCATTTTTTGAGACAACACGACTCCATATTTATAGTTAAAATAAACATAAAATATATCAAATGGGTGCATCCAGTTGGGTGGTTATATTACTATTAGTTTGGTTAGTTTACACTTAAAATAATCAAAAGGTTTCCATTAATCATTATCTAAAATGAATTCTTAATCTTTCAAAAGAAATCAGAATAGTGTACAAGAAACATTACTAAAATAATTGATAAACCTTTTTAGAATCCTATATATCCTAGAATGGTTTCAACATGTTTCACATAAGATGGGTAAGGAAATTCATCAATAATTTAAATTTTAGAATTTTCAACCTCAATCGAATTTTTTTAAATGATATGACTAAGCACAATACCTATTTTATCCACGAAATGAATCTTTTAGAAATTCTATTAATTTTGTTTTTCAATAAATGGTTTCAATACTCTATCAATATTTTCCAAACAATCATCAATGGAATTTTGAAAAATAGTGAAATTAATTAGAAAAACTTGTAGGAAGCCCATAATTAAATCAGATAAAATTGTTATCTATTATCTTTATAATATACCAGGATCATTGCATAATAAAAATTATATTATAATAATCACTCTATCATTTGGTCAGAAAATGGAATGGAAAAATATTATTTTCTTTTGACTCAGTTCAATTTTATATAATCAATAAAATATATCCAACTGTTTTTGTAATATTCATGGAATTAACTCGTTTTTCATTATTTATAATATTCAGTAATTTCTTATAGGGAACTATGTGAATAGGGGTGACCCCTTATGAATTATAAGTTAAGTAAATGGATTTAACTTATTAATAATTATCAATTTATTTCTTACCTACTTAAATTATAATTATTATAAGCTATATTTTGTCTTTACTAATAGGTTTTTCATCAATTTATAACAAAATTAATTACATGTAGCATTTTGGAAATGATTCAAATCATTCCACTTAAACTCCAACCATTATCATGCAGATTTTCTCTCAAAAATCATCAATTTTTATTAATATAATATGATAATAATTATAATTGATAGATTATTTCCTTTTACTAGTAATAATTACTTTAAATATTGAGTTATAGGTTTTTATTCCTATTTTAAGGTATAAACTAAATATGAAAGCAGATTTAGTTTACCTAACTCAATACCTGCCACTTATTTCTCAAAAGATGAAGTATCAACCTCTTATTCATTGAATAAACAATCAAAATCATCAAAGATTAAAAAATTTCCTAATTTTTTAGATGATTGTATATAATTTTAATGTTTCTCCCAAGTGTTTTTAATATAATTTTCAAATCTAATTTTTTTCCAAAGTCAAAATTCCTTCTAAAAAACTAGAATCTTCACATGAATTAGGCTATTCAAAGTGTGGAAGTAATAATTGAGGTGACCCGAATATTGAATATATAAATATAACATTATTTTAGATAAATATTCTATATATATCATCTCATTACATACTCCAGAACCATAAAGATTTACTAACTTTAACAAACATATATATTTAAAAAACTGTACATAAAAGATCTACATCATCCCCAACTTAGTTTTTCACAAGTATCACCTTTCTTAAACTTATCATACTTAAAACTTTTCTTCATATCACGAGGAAAAGAAAACATAATAAAGGGTGATTATAGATGATTAGTAATGTTAAACAATGTAGATGTTAGTCAATGATCATATATAAGTATATTATAAGCATAAGGATATGAGAACATGATCATAAAATTTAAAAATAATACCTAAAAATTCATATATCAAAATTAGGAGACATGGTATAAATATTAGTAGTTCATAATAAATGAATTATGAAGGAATCAAATAACACAAGCTATAAGATCCTAACATTGTCATAATTTCATGTCATAAAAGAGTGGAATAAAGTGTGGCACAATCATAATAATAGAAATTTTATGTCAATTATACCCACCAAAAATTCATTACACATTAGGCTTGGGATAACGAACCATTTACCCAATTTAGTCTTGGGATAATATCCAGTGTACCCTTTTTAGGATTTGGAAAACCTCCCTTCTACCCTTTGAGAACATAAAAAATTAATCCTTACCCAATTAATTACGGGAATATAATAGACCCACCCATCACACAATCATAATCCATTCATATGTATTCCATAATATCATGAATAAATTTATAATTTCATCATAGCTTAACCCATGAAAAATAAAATAGATTTCATCAATATCTATCATCATAACAATAAACCACAAATAAAATAAATAAATATAATATAATTGGATAAAATCACAAGTTAATAATATGTAACAACAATGGATGTTATTATATATAAAAATACCTTTAAAAGATCACTATAACACTTCCTCAGGGAAATTTTTTTTCATTTTGAAATCATTTATTTTAAAAAAAACTCAAAATTTTAGGAAAAACATTTTATTTTAAAAATAACATTAGATTTTTTTAATGGAAGAGTATTTCTAATTGTGAGAAAAACCAGTTGTACAATATATGTTAAAAAAATATTATGTTCACACATTTGGTAAAAAGAACCTCATTTGGAAAATGAGAACAAGGTTCATTTTCAACATTTTTATAGAAAGTAACACATGGATAAAAAATGAATTTTATCAATCAATTTTTAATATTAAAAAAAATTCTAGAAATTATTTTAAATATAAAATAGAAATTGAATAAAAATATTCCCAACTATATAGAAAAACAATTTTGCTTTTCCATAAAAATAGAATTTCAAAATTTTGGGTACTTAGATAGAGGAGAATGAAATGAAACAATTTCATCTCTATAAATAACTATAGGATATTAAAATTCATAATATATTTGAGAGATATATCATATAATTTCCTCTTCATAAAATTCACTCATAAACAATCTAGGTAAATAGTAATATTGTAACATAAATCCCTTACAACTTTGGTAAATTTTAAATCCTAACCTTCATAAAATAAATAAATTTAAATGAGACTATAAATACCATGGATATTATAATATTCAGGATATAAAATATTAAATAGGTAGTACAACACATGAAATAAAAAATTAGTGAATATAAAAAATGTCTCACAGAAATAAAATTGAGATAAGAAACACTTACCACTATAGTAAATTTTGAATCAAACCCCCTCAGATGAAATAATATAAATTATAAATTTAAATACCATGGATTAAGAAGAATACATGATATAACTTGTCATAGGGGTTCCATATACACCTTATAAACCTAAATAGGTGGATAACATCAAACAGGTCTCAATGATACAATATTGTGACAAATAATCCTTACCTTTTCCCCTACTTTACTGGTAAGTGATCTAACCTCTATATAAAAAATTTACATTTTATATAATTCTATAAAATAACCACATAAATTCTTCTAATTTCATATATAATTCAATTATAATATTTAAAAAAACATTTATTAACAAATATATATTATTTCATCATTTTGGTTGTTAAGTTATTTTTTTCATGTATGTTTTGATTTTAAAGTTATGGTCTATTCATCTTGGTCATGTTTTCATCATATATAGAATATTACTCAAGATATAAATATCATATATATTCCTTATATATATATATTTAAAATCGTCTATAAAAGGTAGAGATAGAAAAATGTATTACGCCGTTCACGGAGATGATAACCTGTATGTATGCATGAATTATATTTTGATTTTTCTAATTAAAAAATTATTTGAATATATATAATATACCACTTTTTTTTAAAATAATACTATTTTTAGTATCTTATAGAACATGCAACACCGTGTTTAAACAAACCATGAAATATCATTATTTAAATATGACTACTATAACATAAACATTGAATTGTTGAGAAAGAATAGGAATAAAAAAACTATAAAATATATGTTAAGGTTATAAAAATTTATTCTTAGGAAATAGACACTCAATATTTAGTAAAATAAATTTATTTCTTCAAAAAAAGGTCTTCTCTAGAAGTGATTTTTATTACATAGCATGAGAAAATAAATATAATTATGTTTTTAATTTTTTTTTGAAAATATATTTAATAAAAATAAATTTATGTTTTAAATAATCAAGGAAAAATTAGCTTTGGAAGAATTTTTTATTTTTTTTAAAAGATTTATATTTGAGTAAATTGTGAAAAATAATTTTTTTATTGAAAAATATATATTTTTCAACCATTTTAAAATAATATTTTATTTTAAAATGGTTTTAAATTAAATTTATTTATATTATAAATAATCTAATTAAGTTATTTTGAATCAATTTCATGTTTTAATTTTCTATAAAAACATTTTTACACTTAAAAGACATTTTTCTGAAAAAATATTTTTCGTTGCGTTATATAGATTTAATTATAAATCAAAATATCCCACTTATGTGTTTTTAATTTTGAATAGTGTATTGAATTTATAGATTCATGAGATCCAAATTTATTAAATAAATATATATTATTTTTGATCAATATGAATAGTAACTTTAGTAATTTTTGTTACCATGGTAAAAGGTAAATTGTGTAATTAAGGTTAAAAATAAAATGATAAGGACAATAAAATAACCCTAAAATATGTATTAATCATATTTTATGAGTCTATTTCTTCCATAATCATTATATTTTTGGTTATATGGCACTTTATGGTTATTTGGATGAGATTATGACCTTTATAGTATTTAATTTCAAGAAAAGTCAAAGATATCACAGTCTTCTTTTTAATAATTATAATATTTTTAATATGGGGTTATCTAGAGGATATATTCAACTATAAATAGTATTATAAAATCAAAAAATATATATATTTATCATGGTACATTATTTTTAATTTTTAGGGAATTAATAATTACCTTAAATGCTTATACAATGCTTAAGTAGTAATTATTTAGTTAATGGAAATATCAAATAAACGATATTTAAAATATTAAAAGTAATATAATTTGAGATAAATAACGTGGTAAAATAATTTTAAAGATAAAAAGAAAATTTTAGAGATATAATGAAATATTATTTTTAAATTCTAGGTGCTGTCTTGATATTATTAATGTCAATGTAATGAATAGTTCTAAAAATTGACATTATTGATATTTTATAATAAATAAATTTTATTAAATTATTAAATAATTTTAAAAATATTTAATTATTCCATATGAAGAGATATGGATAATTAAATCTACCATGATCCATTAATGGGTCTTTTAGAATTTTATAGTAACATTATTTACCTTTAAGAGTAAAAAATTATAATACTAAACTTATTTTTTAAAAAGGCTAACAAGTTGTTAATAAAAAATATAAGGAAAAAACCATCAAATAAACTTGTAAATATTTTATTTCTCAAGATAATTTCTACACATACTCATAAAATCTCTTAAATATATAATTTTTGATCCATTTGGTCATCAATATTAATTTATATTAATTTAATATTTTATGTAATTTTGAAGATGACGCTCACCTCAATTATAAAGATAACCACCTTCCTCAATTATTTACAAAACTTTGAGGCATTTTGATTGAAAACACCCTGAAAATTCATATTTTATAAATAATTATCCATGTTCTAGAGATTCGGGTCCTTTAAAATGACCAATCCTATATGCCTAATGAAGTGATGAAAAGGAATTCCACTGAAGAAGTGGTAATCGTCTTTACCAACTCTTTAAAGTTTCTTTCTTATCCCACTCCCTATAAATGTTTAATTTCCATCATAAATTAATAAATAAAGTGTCATCAGTATATTTAAATTTTATTATTATTATGGTGCAAACATATTCCACATTTTATCTATCCTAAGAAAAATAAAAGCACTACATGTGTGTATATACAACTTGTCATCTCCACAGAGTGGTGAAATTTTTTTGATCCCCACTTTATTTGGATGGCTATAATCGTGAAAATAATGAATATATATATGATAATTATGTCATGATATTTTTTATTTAAAATTAATATATGTTCCCCTTCCTTACCCTTTCAATCATTTATAAATTATATTACTGCTCATTTGTATGTATGACTTGTCATCTCCACAAAGCGATGCGACACATTTTCTATGTCCACCTTTTTATAATGATTATAAAAAAGTTTCAAATGAATAAATATGATATATATAACCTTAAAATAATTATTTATATGATGGTACTATATCCTATGAATAATAACTAGAACTTACATGAGAAACATGCATGTGAAAATGAAGGAGTTAACACCCAAAATAAGGGTAATATTTAAATATTTTTAACAAATAAGAGATAAAATGATATAAAAGGATCATATATGATATTATAAATATAAATATTGTTATTGTAAAAATGTATTACATGTTTAAAACCACTATATAAGAGGTTAATGTACGTTCAACTAAAGGGAATCTTGAGGTAAGAGATTTCACCACAGTTTTCAGTCCATTGAGACATATTTGGTATTATGCACCTGGTTACTTTTATGGGGGTGTATATAATCCCCATTTTAAGTAATTAACATGAATATATATTTATTAATTCTTATTAATGTTCATTTCATGTTAATCTCTTAAAATATTTTCTATATTTTCTTCCAAATTTCCTCTATATGGAACTTTAATAAAGAAAGAAATATTAAAAAAAATGATCTTATTTGTATTTTGATCAGATATATTTTTATTTGAAATCCATATTTTATATAAATTATTTTTGAAAATTTCTTTAAACATATTCCATGAATTATCAAAATAATTTTTTTCACATGTTTGACTTTTTACAAAACGGTTTGAAAAGAATCTGTTTTCATTTTATAAATGAGGTACATTGTGAACTTTATAAAAAAAGTATAGAAGGAATGTTTTTCTAACTTATAAGGCAAGAGATGATTATATATCCAAGACTAAAAATATTTTATTTGAATATTCTTTTACACTTTTAAGAGTTTATTTTCAAATAAATATTTTTACATTATATTTTTATTGTTTTTCTTAACATGTTATTTAAAAAATAGAAAAGTTGTTTTCCTCAAGAAAATTTAAATGACATTTTAATGAAATTTACATTAATAAATAATGAAAAAACATTATTTTAATTATTCACCACAAGGTATATGTTGTAATGTTACTATCCTTTAACACGTTAACTTACTTTTGATCATAGGATATTACATTTCTCTTAAAAATTCGTATTATTTAAATCATGTATATAATTATTGCCTAAAATGTATACCATTTTACATATGGTGTTTTACTATACCAATTATCTGATTGAGTGGGGAAATGTTGATAAATATATATATTTTATTTAATACATATTGTTTTTGACAAGTAATATTTTTTATAAATTTAATTTATAATTCAGTATATTTGGAATATTTTGGACATGTAGTAAAGGGAAAGGCCTAGTTATAAATGACCCATTGATGCATCAATATCTCTCATGAAACAAATCTTTTGGAAAAATTAAATGTTTATTTAACCATATTTTTAAAATAACTTTTGAAAGGTCTTGACAATAGAGTTATCATGATGCTCAAGATCACGTCATCCAATATTATGCTTTTCATTCATTAAGAATTTAATTATTTTTATCCATGATATTTTCACATTGATAAAATCTATGGATGAATTTAATTTTTAGGTTATCGATTAATTAGAATACATTTTCAATTATTTATCTTTCCATATTGATTATTAATTATTTCTTCATAATAGTTTTTTCTGTATGTAACCCCAACTGAAAATTTTAGCTTACCCTTATTTATTTAATTCCCTAGGATATGAAGATGAAATATTTGAATGATTTAAAGGATGAAAATAAATTCCTTTTTTATTTTATAAGATTTATTACAAATGTAATAAAGGATCCATGTATGTATCTAGTTCTTCAAGACTACAAGAATAATCGATCCATAATGATGTTATCCATTATATCTTATGCCAATGTAATAAAATAACTATTGATTCCAATCTTCTGGATTTGAGGTTTTTATTGTGTGTATCAAAGGAGGTTTAGTATAAACCTATGGAAATATATTTTAAATAAATATATATAACATAAAATTTATGATAATTCATTATATAATTCAAAAAAATTAACCATTAGAGGGATGTTTATTTTTTGGTTCTATATTCATGATGATTCTGAAATAACTCACTATGTGCAATTATATAGTGATATAACCTAATGGAATAAAGGGATTCAATACCCGTGGTAAATATAGGGATTCCCCCATTGAGAAATCCAATACAGTTGGTGTTGGAGTTGAGTAGATCATGACCATATTTGGGAATCTGACTCATGTTATGATGAATAACCTTACTTGATTAAAGAAACATGATATTCCTCATAAAGATACACATATGTTGGATAATTTATTATAGTATAAGTACATATATTTTTGTGGGACTAATAATCCACTAGTAGCTAAGAAATGGATCAAGTCCATTGAAATGATATTTATGGATTCAGGATGTGATAAAAGGGAAAAGGTTGTACTAAAAGTATACTGTCTCAAAGGTGATTCTAATCAATGGTGGTCATTTATCTAGAATAATCTAAAGAAATATTAAATAAAAAACATGGAATTGAAAATTTTTAAAGAAACATTCATTGAAAAATATTTCCCTCATGAACAATTAATAAAAATAATTAGAATATTCCTTAGATTAAAGAAAAATGAATAAGAGAGTGTTATAGATTATGAGGTTACCATTGCAAGACTATACAGGTATGCTATATATTACATATGTAATTCTAAAATCAAGATTGAAAATTTCATTAAGGGTCTTAAGGATATTCTTCAAGGGGTTTTTCTTCTCAAAATATTTCATCATATGATGAAATTGTATCATGTTCCATTAAAATGGAGAATGAATTTTCTAGATCCTATATGTTCAAGGAAAATCAAGAAAATAATTTATCATATTAACACCATGTAAAATGAAATATATCGAATAATAATATAATGGATAAATTTTGATCATCTGAAAACTATGGAAAGAACCATCCTGAAAAATGATTGAAGGGAATGCGAGTTTTTTATAAGTGTATAAATAAGGGAAATCGAGCATATGAGTGAATGGGGAAGAAAAAACACTTTTATCCAATGATTCAACAATAAATAAATGGGTAACTATTAAAAAATGACTTAGAGTCAAGGGAACTTACCACAGAATAGGTCAAGGGAAGAAGAACAAGATTATGAAATCACTACTACTGAGGTTGAAGTTCCTAATGATGCAGTGAAAGGTACTTAAATCGCTGATTCAAATTTAGATAGTTATTTGTTTTATTTTAGATCATCAGAATCTTTTATATATTCCATTTTTTCTAATAAAATTAGATATTTACCTAGCACCTTAATGAGAGAGTTATTTGTAAAAACCCCTAAAAGAAGTATCAATACGATAAAGATGTGTTATTTAGTTCAAATTATGTCGCACAAACTTGATCTATTTTTTTATTTTATTATCACACATATGGTTGACTTTAATATAATACTTGGTTTGGGTTGGATTTCAAAAATATAAATAAAAAATTTATTGAAAAGGTAATGAAGTTACAATTTTTTATGAAGATATGGAATTCCTTATCATTATATAGGAAACTTCATCATCAGATTTATTCCTAGACCCACCCAATGTAACTTATCTAAATGAGATTATTATTGAAGAAGATAAAAAATATATGGATGAAAAAGTAAATATACAAATTGAGGAACTAATAATTTTATAGGAATTAATTGATGTATTTCCTAAGTATTTTCCTAGAAATACACTTGAATAAAAAGTGGATATTTCTATTTATTTAATATATGATGCAAGACCAATATTAAAGAATCTATATAGAATGAACACTACAAAATTAGTGTATTTTCAGAAAAAAAACACAAGATTTGCAGGATAACGGATTCATACTCCCTAGTGTTTCACCTTGTAATCCCATATTATTTTTTTCAAAAATAAATACAGATCTATGAGGATTTGAATTGATTATAGGTACATCAATACTATTATAATAAATAAAAAGAATCATACACATCTCATCAATGACTTATTCAATAAACATTATAGAGCTCAATATTTTTCAAAGACTTAACTTTTTTATGGTTATCATCAACTATGAGTGTCTAAGGAGGATATTTTGAAGAAACAATTCCATATGAGGTATGGACATTACAAATTTACAGTAATTCTATTTGGATCAACTAATGCACCCTATGATTTTATGGTTCTAATGAATGAATAATTCAAGGAATGTCTTGATAATTTTTTTGTGGGGTTTATTGATGATATATTGGTGAATATTAAAATATATGAGAATCATGAAAATAAATTGTGGATTATTTTTAAGACCCATAAATAAATATAATTATATGATGAAGTTATTAAGTGTGAATTTTTACTATAGAAAATTTCTTTCCTTGTCCATATTTTCTCCAATGATAGTATCTTAATTGATCCTGCAAAGAAAAAAGGTAAAAAATAATGTCATACCCCATCGAACATAACTTAGTTACATAGTTTCATTAGTTTGAAAGGTTACTATCAACAATTTTATCAAAATTTTGTCTGATTATCTACCTCTTTAACCAAGCATACACGAAAAGGGGTTAAGTTCATATGGAAAAATGAATGTGAAGAATGTTTTGAAGAATTGAAGAAGAGATTTTCTAATGATCCAATTTTTACTATACCATTTGTAAATGATGAATTTGTGATATATAGTGAAGTATCAAATAAGGTACTTGGTTGTGTCCTCATATTTAATGATAAATTTATTGTGTATACATCAAGGCAGATAATGATTCATGAATAGAACAATACAATCCTAGATATTGAGTTGGAAGCTATAATATTTACTTTGAATATATGAAGATATTATATTTATGGTGAAATACATGAGATATACACTAATCATAAGATATTAGAATATATATTTTCATATAAAGAGATCAATATGATGAAAAGGAGATGGCTCGATCTACTCAAGGATTATGATTTATTAATACACTATAAAACATGGAAGGAAAATAAGGGAGAATATGAATTGTGAAGAAAATATCATAGAGTCCTGACCAAATTAAGGACTAATAGAGATATTATATTCATGGATTTAGTGAATATGGATATAGAAATTACTATGGAAGTGGAATCATCACTCCTTTTTCAAATGATTTCCGAACCTAATTTATTGGAGAAGATAAAAACTTCTGAATCTTCTAATAAAAAAATTATAAGGAAAATGAAAGCCATAAATGATAGAAAATCGTTAGAATTTATATACGAAGATGGTGTTTTGAAATTTGGAAAGAGAATAGGTGTTCTATCTATACCTGAGAAAAGGGAACTGCTGGATTATTTTCAGAGATCAAATTTCTCTATACACTACAGAATCACCAATATGTATAGGGAATTGAAGGAAAATTTCTAGTGGGATAACATGAAGTAGGATATTGTTGACTATATATCAATATATTTGGTTTTTTGACAAGTTAAGTCTAAGAGAAAACATCCTAGAGGGGTCAGGAAACCTATACCTATTTATATGTGGAAGTTAGATGACATTACTATGTATTCTGTTACTATATTACCAAATAATTCTAGAAATAATGATAAAATATGCATTATTATTATTTATCATATCAAATATTCACATTTCCTTACAATAAGAGAAGATTTACTTCTAAAGTGCCTTGCGTGGATCTATATTAATGATGTTTCAAGACTTCATAGTGCACCTCTTTCAATTGTGTCTGATCATGATCCACAATTTACATTGAAATTTTTGAAAAGTCTTCAGAAGGTTTTGGGTATTGATATTTTTTTAGTATTTCTTATCACCCTCAAACCGATGGAAAATCTGAAAGTACAATTCAAACATTTTAATAAATGTTTAGATCATAATAATAAGTCATTCAAGGTATGTGGTATCAGTATATACGTTTGGTAGAGTTCTCTTATAACAATACCTTCTGTTGAAGTATATAAATCAAACAAAATGAAGAATTATATGGATAGAGTTTTTATATGACAACATGTTTGGATGAAGTTTTTGAAAGGAAGATCGTAGTTCTTGAACTTGTTGAGTAGAAAATAATAAAGGAAAAGACTATTCAAACTCATATTAAAGTATATCATTGTAATAAAAAGAGTTATACCAATAATTGGAAGAAATATTTAGATTTTCAATTGGGAGATAATATTTTCATAAAAGTATATCCATTGATGTATGCTATTAGGTTTAGTAAGAAAGGAAAATTGAGCCCCAAATACATCATACCCTTTGAAATTCTCTATATAATTGTGGTTGTGGCTTACCATTTTCAATGCCTCCACGTCTATCTAAAGTGCATGATGTGTTCCATATATCATTGTTAAGGAATTAACTTCAAGACCCAATTTATTTTCTCAGCTCTGAATAAAAAAATTGGAAGTATATCTATCTTACTATGAAGAGCCTATCTAGATTCTTGACAATAGAGATAAAGTATTGAGGAACCAGATGACTTGACTAGTAAAGGTTCTTTAGAGAAATCATAAAATGGTGTAAACAATATGGGAACTAGAGGATACCATGAATAAGAACCATCATCATATATTTAAAAGTTCATATTAATTGAAATTTTGAGGATTAGATACTTTTTAAGAAAATATAATTTAATATTTTGGGTTTTTTAAAACAAGAAAACATTAGATAGTGTATAGAGCATGCAACACCGAGTTTAAATAAACCATGAAATATTAATATTTAAATATAATCATTATAAACTATCCACTGAATTGATGAGAATTAATAGTAATAATAATATTATTAAATATATGTTAATTTCAAACAAATCTATTCTTTGAAAATACACTCATTTGTAAGTAAAATCATATTATTATTCAAAAATATATTTTCTTCAAAGATGATTTTAATTATACTCCATGAGAAAATAAATATAATTAATTTTTCTTTGAAAGATTTAGAAACATTATTTAATAAAATCAATTTCATTTTTTAAATCATAATATAAAATTTATCTTTGAGATACTTTTTGGTATTTTTATAAAATTATTTTTTTTCAGTGAATAGTGGGAAATATCGATTTATATTGAAAAATTTATTTTTATTTCAACCATTTTCTAAGTAAAATTTTATTATAAAATGGTTTTAAATTAAAATTATTTATATTATTAATAATCCAACTAATCTCATTTTAATAAATTTCATTGTTTAATTTGGTATAAAAAACATTTTTACACTAAAAAAGACACTTTTATGAAAAAATGTTTTTTGTTGTGTTTTATTGGTTTAATTTTAAATGAAATCCTTCCAATTATGTGTTTTTCATTTGGAAAAATTTATTCAATATTTTTATTCTGGATTTGAAAATTTTATAAAAATTTCCCTTTTACTTTTGGTGAATATAAATAGTAAGAATAATATTTTTTTACCATGGTAAAGGGTAAATCGGGTAATTAAAGTTAAAAATAAAATCATAAAAAATAAAAATTGATCATAAAACATGAATTAATATTATTTAATGATTCCATTTAATCCATAATAATCCAATATTAGTTTATATTTAATTTTATGTCTATTGGAAAGAGATTACGACTTCTATAGTATTTTATTTCAAGAAAATTCTATAAGGTCCCTCCATTGTTTTTAATAACTATAATATATTTAATATGGGGTTATCTAAAGGATATGTTAGACTATAAATATATTTGTACATATAAAATACTTATATTCATCATGGTAATTTATTTTAATTTTTTAGAAAAGAAATAATCACCTTAAATACTTCCACAACGTTGATGTAATAATTATTCAATTAATGGAAATATCAAATAAATGATATTTAAAATATTAAAATCAATATAATTTAAGATAAATAATGTGATCCAAGAATCTTATAGATTACCATGAAATTATAAGTATATAATAAAATATTTTTTTGAGCTCTAGGGTTTTTATTGATATTATTAAAGTTAATGTAATGAATAGTTATAAAAATTGACTTTATTGACATTTTATAATAAATACTTTTTTATTAAATGTTTAAAAAATCCTAAAAATATATAATTCAGACAAATGAAAAGGATATGGTTAATTACATCTACCATAGTCCATTTATTTTTCTTTTTACATTTTATTGTAACATTATTGACCCTTATAAAGTAGAATATTGTAATAGTATGGTAATTGTAGAAAAAGGACAATGATAGGTAAAGACAAAATGATAAGTGTAAAAAAATCACATAAAGGGAGTCAACTAAAGAAGAGGTAATCATCTTTACTAACTCTTTCAAGATTATTTATTATGCTACTTCCTATTTATGTTTTGTTTCTATATTAAATAAATAAATCCAGAATCATATATATATATATTATTTTAATTATGATACAACCATATTCCACCTTTTAACCATCCTAGGAAAAACGAAAACACCTCATTTGTGTACGTATGACCTATCGTCTCCGTGCAGTAGTGTAATTTATTTTTCATTTCCACTTTACTTGGATGATTATATTGATAGAAATAATGGATATATATGATAATTTTTTACATGATATTTATTCTTTGAAATTAATATATCATCCAATTCCTTACCCTTTAAATAATTTAAAAATGATATCATCACTTGTACATATGTTTTTCTTACCATCTTTACGATGTGATGCCACTCATTTTTTATGTCCACATTTAGATAATGATTTTGAAAATGCATCTAATGAATAAATATGATTTATATTACCTAAATATCATTCAATATATGATTTATCTATATAATATGAATAAGCATAAAAATTATATGATAAAACATGCTTGAGAAAATGAAGCAGTTATCACCGGAAATAAGGGTAATAAAGAAATATTATTAACAAAATGGTGAAAAATGATATTAGAGGATCATATCTGTTAGTATAAATATAAATATAATTTTTTAAAAATTAATAAATTTTTTGAAACCATTATCAATGTGGTTAAAGTATGTTCAACTAAAGGGAAACTTGCGGTTAGGGATTTCATCTCAATTCCCACTCCATAAAGACATATTTGTTATTATTAACCTATTTACTTTTATGTGGTGTATATACTCCCCTATGAAGTAATTAAAATGAATATATATTTAATCATGATGATTTAATTTTATTTAAAATTTACTCTCATTACGATATTCTGTATTTTCATCCATTTTCCCTCACATTTGAACTGAAATCAAGAAAAGAAATATTTAAATTAAAAACCCATATTATTTATCTTTTGATTGGATATATTTTTTCTTCAATGTATATATTTTTTATAAAATGATTCAATTTTTTTCACACTTATATATTTATTTTTCAAAATAAAAATTTACTCATGTTTTATTTTTTCACAAAATTGATTGAAAAAAATATTTTTGTTGTTTTCTAAAAGATGAACTTTGTGACCTTTATAACAAAAGTATAGAAGGAATGTTTTTTTAAATTTTAATAAAAGAAAGTATTTTTCTACATTCATGACTAATCTATGCTTTGAAGCTTCCTTCACAATCTTAAAAGGTTATTTTTAATGATTTTTTTCTTAATAGTTTCATAGTTTTTTTCAATATGTCTTCTCAAAAATGGAAATGTTATTTTCCTCAAGAATGATTTAATTATATTCTAATGGAATTTCTATTCATTAATGAATGAAATCCATTATTTTAATTATTCACCACTGCAGATATGTGGTAATGATACAATCGTTTGACACATTCACATACTTGTGATAATTGGATATTACATTTCTCTTAAATATTGGTATTCTTTGTATCATGGATATGAGTATTTCCTAAACCTTATACCATTTGACAAATAGTGTTTTACTATGGAAATTATTTTATTTAATGGGGAAAATAATGATATATACATATCCTTTAATCAATATGGATTGTTTTTTATAAGGAATAGTTTTTATAAATTTAATTGATCATTTAATATATAAGTAATGCTTTAGACATGGAATTATTAGTGGTCCACAATTATAGATAGTCCTACTATTCATCAATAGGTCTCATGAGAGAAATTAGTTTCCAAATTAAATGAGTTCCCCCCTATAGTTTTACACCATCTTGTGAAATTTCTTGACAGTAGATATACCATGATGCCTAATATCATGATGTCCAATATTAAGCATTTTATTCATTGAGAATGTATTTATTTTTATCCATGATATTTTCACATTGATATTATATTAAAATTCATTTAATTATAATGTTATTGATTAAATGGAATGATTTTTCAGTTATTTAACTTTCCATATTGATTATGTCTTATTTACTCATAATAGTTTATATTGTACATTACCCTTACAATGAATTTTAGATCACCCTTATCTTTTACTCTTTTCCCAAGATATGATTTTGAAATATTTAAAGGTTTTCAATGATATGGATTAATTTACTTTATTATGTTTTATGTTTTATGGAAAAAATAATAACGAATCCATGTATATATCTAGTTCTTCATGACTACTAAACTGGTTGATCATAGGAGATGTGATCCCTTATATCTTATGCAAATGTAATAAAATACCTACTGATTCTAGGTTTATAGATTTGGGGTTATCTTGAGACAAATAATATTATATCAATTAATAGTCATAATTACATCATGAATATCATAAATACTTATTAAATCCATCATTATAAATATCCATGGTAGGTGGTGATGTAAAATGAATGATATCAATTCATGGAGGTGAGAGTCCAAACATATGCAAGAGTGATAGTTTCAATTCTTATTTAGTGGAAAGTAGTTGGAAAACATAACACCCATACATTTTAATACATACCTTTAAATAATTCAACGTGTTTGATAACATTCTTCACAAAAAGCACTGAACTAAAACAATATTGTGATATTCTTAGACCGTTAAAACCTAGATATTAAATTATTGGGAATCAATCAGATTAACCACTTTACAAAATATTTATATAAATAAAATAAAGGTTACTTTTAATATAAGTGAAATTCAATTGGCATAACTAAAATTACTAATATGTTTTTTTATGCTTAGAAATGTAATTTTATAAATGTTTCATTTTTATGTGATATGTGATTCCATTTCAATATACAATTTATTAATCATGATAAAATATATTTTATATGAATAACTAGTTTAAAATAATTTAATTAGAAAATAATAGTAAATATAAATGTGAATTGTTAATATTCTAAAACATTTTTTTTCATGTAAATTGTTTTCTCATTATATCTAACCTTTTTATTTAAAATATATATCTGAATTTATAAATTTAATTTTTATTAATTTATATACCCATATTTGAAAATACATAACTTGAGTTATATTTTTTATTAAATTGATTTTAATATAATATACTTTTAGTATTTTAAAATTAAATATTATCACTGTTATAAATTGAATTATATAAAATGAATTTAAAATTTAAAATAATTTGTACCAAATTATTTAATATATATGAATTTATTTTTATGCATAAATATTTTGTTACCTAATGTAAAAACTATTTACCATAGTAAAAACTTAAATGAAAATAGTAATAATTTAAAGTTCAAAGGGCTTGAAACATGTTAAAACCATGTTTTTAATTCAGTGGTTCATAGATGATCAACCTTATATAACCCTAATCATAATTATTGACAATTTTTTGGATCCACTTGACATTTTTGACATGTTCTCCCTTTATATTAAGCTGAAATATTTAAAAAAAATACATTCTCACCTCATATAAAAGGGGCCTCTAAACACCACTTCAGTACCACTATAAAAATTCGGAATATTTCTAAAAGCATTCACTTTTTACCTCCCATGTAAACTATTTATATATTTTTAGATTATTTTTATAAGATATTGGCCTATGCTCTCTAATTCTAAGGGATCTTCCAAAGAAATCTAAAAGTTCTCAATGTAAGTAATCATTTTTACTTAACTTCATTATTTCCTTTTTTATATTCTAATTAAAATTTTGAAATACCTATGTAATGAAACCAATATTTGTTATATAATGAATTTTATTATTCTATGAGAATAATCATTAATCACCTTCCCCCCTTTTCACATAAAAATGTGGAAATGAACTTCGTGAGTTTGTGTGCGGACTACCGACTCCACAAGACGTCATGTTTTATTTCACTTACTGAAATTACATAACTTGTAATAATTCCGAATCTAATTAATAAGTAGGATATTTATAACATATTTTATATTTTGAAATGATAAAACATAATATCCATTTAACCTATTCTATGGAAAATGAAATTATCAACCATTCATACTTTAGACTACCGCCTCCATAAAACTATTTATTTATATTTTTATTTTCATCAAAACCATATATAGATGGAAATTAAAATGGGTGTAATGTATACATGTGATTTTTAGGATATAATTAAGGTTTTGGTATGAAAAAATGGAGAACCTATTAAGATATGATCAATAAATGATTGTCATTAATTCAATCATTTAAAATGATCACACTAATAGGAAAATGATCTCTTCTTTCTTTGTAATAAATTTATATAAATTAATTCTACATTTATAATTCATTAAAAATATGATATATCTCAATAACAAAAAATAATTAATAACATTATGCTTATTTTATAATGATATTATAACTAAACCACCTTATAAAGATCGATTAATCATGGTAGGGTCATGTTTGGTTTGAGTTTTTTACCTACTTGAGAAATAATATTCAATTATACCATGGATGAATATTTTTACTTTTATAATAATACATAAATATAAAATAATGCTTTATGTTTTGTTCTATTAATTTTATATCCACATTTAACTCGTTAATTAAAAAGTCACTATTTGTTCATTAAGAATCATCAAAACATGATAGTAACAAATTTTATCCTCATAGATCATAACTATAAATAAATTGAAATGAAATAAAATATTTATAAAATATATTGGAACATAAATTAAAATTCCTTAAATTATTTACGAATGATGTAATTTGAAAAAATAATAGATGCCAACATCTCTTTTATGAAAATTGTTTAATGTGATATTGATTACTTATACCCGGTGTTGAAAACATATAAAACATAATATATTTAAATACATATGTATTTAATTCTTAAAAATGATGGGTATAAATGGTTATAATTATGAATATGGTTATTGGGTATTTATTTAATGAAATTCATTTAATTATTCATGATTTTTGGTGATAGTGAAAAAGGAATCAAGAACGAGGAAAGAGTTTTTATCTCAAATTCCTCTCTTTGAGACATGTTTGGTATTTTTCACCTAATTTAATTTATGTGGTATATATAATACACTACACCAAAATAGTTATTTAGCAGCAGTTTATTAAACTGACGATAAAACAAAATTTCTAGGATTCCACGATGGTTTTTTAAAAACCACCGCTAAGTATTCATTTTTTAATAAAAAAAAACTTTTCCCGCAACCCCCCTCCTCCCCTGACCCCCTCACCCCCAGACTCCCTGAACCCAAACCCATGCTACCCCCTACCTATGTCTTCTGATCCTCATCCATCGAATCCATTATCGGGGGCTCCTGATCCCGATCCCTCCAATCCCTCACTGGCATCTCCTGAGGTCAATCCCTCCAATCCCTCACCGACCTAGCCTGAGATCTCATATCCCAAGCCCTTATATCCATATCCCTCAATACCCTCATGAGTGTTTCCTAAGAGAGAGACCTCTAAGACCTCGCCAACCGAGCCCTTGTCGATCGAGCCCTTAGATCTTAAGCCCCTAAGCCCTTGTCTATGCTTCTCTTCCATTGTTTTCACTTCTCTGAACTACCCTTAACTTTTGTCTCAATCTCCCAATTTAGATTGATTCACATATGGTTTGTTCAATAATACGAAATGGTAGTTATAATAATCAATTATATTGCTACGTTATTGTTTTTTATGGAATCATAAGTTAAAATTTGGATGTTGTTTTTTAGGATATATATTTTATAAGAAACCATGAATTAGTGATAGGAATGACATACTATGTATGAATTATAATTAAGGAAGATGATTAATTTGTATAGACTATATGTACAGACCATGGACTTTCTATTTTTTCACCATCTACATAGGTCTCTACCAAGGTATAATTGGAGTTCTCTATGACCATACTAGTTCCCCTTGAATAAATGAGTAGAGGATATCCTTCTTGAAAAATTCTAATTATACTCTATTATAATCGATTTCAAGTTCATTCAACATGTTTCACCTATTCTCATTGATATTTTAAAATTCATCAACTCATATATGAAATAATGATTCCATTTTCATAACTATTTATACTATAGCTATGAGTAATTTCTTAAAACCATGATGGTTGCATTCATATCTCTCACCATAACATCCATAAATTTCTCTCCTCTATATAAATCAGATCTATATAGGGGGATTCTATATCAAGAACAATGTGTTTATTTATTCCCATAACAATGGGATTCATTTTGACTCCCATATATCACCTCTAATACAAATATTTAGAATATATCATTATGTTAGACCTCTACCAGAAGGTGAGATATACACTAACACATGTTAGGTATTCCCTGTGTTATTTTGAAAGATGGATCTAATAAGGTCATCTTAGAAGCAACACTCCGTTTATATCAGTTTTCCTCTATTTTCAAACTAGGATATTCATTAACTTCATTATAATTCCCCATTTGACCATATTTTAAAAATATATATTTTCTTATTTTTCAAAAGTTATGTGTTTTAATTTTTATTAATAATATATAGGAACATTGTGATATATATGGATAAAAATGGATCACATTACTGAGGAAAAAACCCCAGTATCCTAAAGGTTTAGAGTATTTTTTATATTTTGAAATATCCAATTGATCCGTTTATAGGAGAATAATATTTTTATGTCTGAAATGCAATTTAGAAGATGGTTAAAGAGAGATGATGTTTATGAAAACATTATATTGAAGCAATTATCTGGCCACTATTTCTGTTGGTTTTGGCATAGAGAATTGAATGTTATAGAAACGTTGAGAACTCATGTCAATAAATAGAATAGGATCCCGTATTCAGAGAAAATGGAAAATAGAACAAAAACCCTTATTAACGATGCATTCATTGTTGCAAGACAAGAACATCAATATCAAAACATATCAGGACAACTAGTTGAGGGAGATACAAATAGGAATTTCATGGCTTATGTTTTTGAGACTATAGGAAACCAAATCGAGATTATAACATATCATTGGATCCTCCTCTTGATTCGGGAGAGACTAATGTAGTAGAGAACATCACTAAGTAGATGGATGCATTTCATGGTTTAGTTGACGATGGATGTCACCAATTTTATAGTGGGTGTTTGAAATATTCAAAACTTTCTATTCTAATGAAGTTGTACCATATCAAATGCCTATGTGAAATAACATATAAGGTGATGTCCATGATATTGGAATTGTTGTGTGATTCATTCATGAAGCAAATATTTTTAATTCATTTTATTATATAAAGAATGTTTTTAACAAGATTGGTTTGAATTATACAAAAATAGACACATGTCCCAATGATTGTATGCTTTATTGGGGAGATGATTCAATAATATAGGATTGAAAAAAAATGTTCTTTATCTATATAGAAGTCAATGAGTTATAATTAAAGTTGGAATCAGTATGATACTATGAAGAAGAAGAAAATGAACACACCTGGAATGATTTTTCATTACTTTCCTTTAAATCCTCGATTGCGAAGATTATTCATGTCATCCAAAAAACCACCAAACACATGAAGTGACATGTAGATTATAAAAATGATGGGTTAATGTAATATCTAAGAGATTCAAAATCGTGGTAGACATTTGATTCATTACTTCTAGACTTCTCATTTGATCCAAGGAATGTTCTATTGGGATTGGTTGCCGATAAATTCAACCCATTTGGGACTTTGAGAACCATTTATAACATTTGGATGGTTGTTTTGATCCCTTACAATATACTTCTATGGATGTGTATACAAAAAAATATTTTATCATTTCAATGATTATTCCTAGAAAACAGATGCCTAGAAATGATATTGATGTATACTTTTATCCTTCAATTGAATAATTATAGAAGTTATGGAGCAATAGTGTTCAGACATGTGAGGAAACATCTAGAAAAATGTCTAAAATGAAACTTTATCTAATGTGGACCATTAGTGACTTACCTAGAAATGGGAGTTTTCTTATTTGGAACATGTACATGGGTTTGTATTATCCTATTTGTAGCATTGATTTTGAGCCCGAATGACTTCCTCATAGTAGAAAATGGTGCTTCTTGTGTCATTACATATTTCTTGATGTATCTCACAGATATCAGTCGAACATGTCAAAATTCAATGGTTTTATTGATTATAGAAAACCTCTAAAGTTTTTTTCATGTTATAAAATATTGTAACAACTTGGGAATTTTGAAAAAAAATTTGGGAAGGTGTATTATTTGAATGATAGTGAAAACGTGTTTGAATTGCATTATCAAGTGAAATCGAAACACAACAATTGAAGGAAAAAGCATATTATTTAGACTTCTGTACTGGGAATTTAAATTTTTACTGGAAAATCATGATGCGATGAATATTGAGAATAATGTTTGCATCAATTTGATCTTCACATTGCTTAATGATTATGTAAAATTGAAGGATCATCTCAATGATTGGAAAGACATACAAGAAATGAACATAAAGCATGATATTTGGCCAGATGACAATAGAATCTATGCTATGGAAATATTTTCAATCGAAAATAGGGATAAAGATAAATTCCATTGAATTTTAAAACATGTAAAGGTATCTGATGGGTATTCAAGTAACATCTGAAGGTGTTTTGACTTAAATCATTGTATGTTACATGGATTGAAAAGTCACAATTCACATATTTTGTTACAATAGTTTATACCATTGGCATTGAATAAATTATAATCCGAAAAGTGTACAACTTTTGAACTCTAATTATTCACATTCTTTAGAAAAATATCTGTGAAAACTATACAACCATTTGATCTTGACAACCTTGAAGAGAGATTTTTATTGACACTTTGGGCAATAAAGATGATCTTCCTCCATAAGTTTTTACTATCATGATGCATTTTATTGTGTATTTGGTTGAAGAAGCTAAATTAGGATCCCCCGTACATTATCAATGGATGCATCAAATTGATATGTAATTTATTTATATGTTTTTATTTTATGTAAAAAATTGTTGTCCGTTAATTAAATAATTTTTTTTATTTCATAGATATCTAGGCCTTTTGAAATCATATGTGAAAAATAAATCTCAACCTAAAGGCTCTATTTTTGAAGGCTATTCAAAACAATAGTGGTTTACCTTTTGTTATAGATAATTTGATGATATTGAGACAATATTCAATCGAGTTGTACATGTTGAAGACACATAAAATCAATCTCAACTACCTGGGAAATCAAAAATATTTCCTGCTACTGGCCGATCAGTTGGGAGGAGATCAAATGTTACACTGAAAGAAATAGAATTATCACCAACACCTAGATATGTTCTATTGAATAATAAAATTAAATATCCATTTATTGAGGATTTTATGATAAAAACAAGGATATGAATGATAGGCCAAACAGGAAATGATAAATATATATCAAAATCTATTAATAAAGATCTTGTACAATGGTTTTTTTGATGTGTAAGTTCATAAATATTGTAATCAATATTGATATTAGGTTAATGAATATATTGGGAAAATATAAAAATGTATATTACTTTTTTTGACCATGAATACTGATACTTGATATGAGTTGTCGAGAAATTGGATGTTTCTTGCTCAAAGTCCTCTAAAATTTGCTATAAAGATCGACACATAGAATGTGAATGAATTTAAATTTTGTACAGTAGATTGGGAAGAGGGTTTGAAAACATAGAATAGTGGTATATTTATGTTTTCCGAAGTGTGATACTATGGAATGTTGATTGATATAATCAAATTAATCCACCATGTTCATTCTACAGTTTTATTATTCAAATGTAATTGAGTCAATTTTATCAGGGGTGTTAAAAGAGATTCCTTTCAATTTACTTCTACGAACTTATCTCACTTGATGGTTGATTGTGACCATGTATTACATGATATTTATGTCATATCATCATAAGTGAAAATGTTATATTATGTGAAATATGTCGTAGATGAAGGGTGGAGTGTAGTTGATAATGTAAAAGAAAGAGACTTGGATGATATGGGTGATGAAGTGGAAGATTTGACCTCTAACAATGAATCCCAATGATAGAAAGAATTGACCTAATTTATCCATCATGATATTGAGAATATTAGTCTTAAAAGGGTGGATGAAGTATATTATGTAATGTTGGAGTAGAAAAATGACATGATTGAAGGATTAAATGATTGTATATGTAGTCATTCATTCATTTATCAACCACTTTTTTCATTTGTACAGTCATTCATTATCATAGTTATATTTTTTTTCAGTACTGTGCATATATTATCATTTCTAGTTTTTTATCTCCATGAATTTCTTGAAATATATGTTTTGAAGTTACTTTAATTTGATTAAATGATAGGAATGATGAGGAGGAATATATATATTGATACCAGTAGAACCTCAATAGTGGGGTAAAAGAACACTCAGGGTTCATTATGAGTATATTGAAGGGTGAAAATTATAGGTTCAAGTTTTAATATGGATAAATTTATTTTAGTTTTTTATACTACTAAATATTTTCCCAAAAAACATGGAAACAATGCTAACATGGAAAAAAATATGAAAATTTCAGATGTCATGAATCTAAATGGTCTAAAGATAGTTGTCTCATTTGACTCTATGGGGTCCCTATGGATAACACCACATATTATTTTTCCAGATTCTAGGCCATCTTTCGGTGGAACCAGTTACCCTTCTGATTGTGTATGATTATTGGAGACATATGACTTTAACTTGAAAAAATGATTTTTTTGATTCACAGATAAACGTAATTTTAATACTTTTTCGAGTAATTGAATTTCATTATGTTATTAAATTATAATATTTTTAAAATTCATCTATTTTTATAGATGATTTTACACATTCGTATTAATGATTTTATAAAATAAGAGTAGAAATTGAAAGCATTGGTTGATTTATATCAGAAGATGAACAAATCTGTCCATAGTGATATTGAATCGATGACTGGTGGTGAGCCGGTAAATCAAAATACTTAAAAATCATTTAGTTCACAAGCTTTTATTAGTTTTAGGTTTAAATATAAATATAATACACTGTTTAATTTTCAATATAATTTTCTTACAGGTGTCGATAAAAGGAAGTAGAGATAGAGATGAATATAAAGATAGATATGGAGAGGGTGAAAAGAAGAGTTCAACTGGCAGTGATTAGTGGTATTTTTGATTTTTTGGGCTACTATGGAATGAGAGAGTTGATGTATTATTAGTGACACCGACTTAAATCAATTTATGGTTGGATTTGAACTAATATATTTGTTTTTTGTTGTCATAATTTATATGTGTGTGTGATTTTTTGTGATTATGTTATAGATTTTGTGTGCTAATGATAGGTGATACAATTGTCTTAAAATAGTTATTTTTTTCAAGATAGTTTTAGGGCTACAGAATCTGTAGTTGACATTTTTTTTGTAAATCAACATCTAGCAATGGTTTAAACCACCACTACATATGGATTATTTTTATTCGTGGTGGTTATAAATACCACTATAAAAGGTATTTTTGATTTCTTTTGTGGTGGTTAAAGCCACTACTAAATATGACACACTATTATTTTGGGGATATTTTTATTTGTATAGCAGCATTTTTGTGGGATTTTTTGAATTTATTAGTGGTTATAACTGCTGGTAAATTCATATTTTTTCACCCTCAGAAAACAACCACAAAATATAAATAACCACCAATAAATAATTTTTCTACGAAACTTACATAAAAATATTTCTAAACATAAGAAAATGTTTTGTATTAGATGATTACAAATGATTTAGAGGTGTTTTTTTGAAACATAATAAAACCATATAGCACCGGTCTAAACCGCCACCAAATAAAAAAACCGCTACTACTCATACCTTTTCTTTTAGTGATTCCTATTTTAGATATCATACTCTGAATAATATTTTTATCATGTTATTTTAAGTTTAATTAAAATCCCTCACATTTAATTGTTTTTTTATTAAAGTGGTACTCATGCAAAAAGGGTTCATTTTCTCTAAATTTAATTCACATTGACAAGTTTATGTTATGCACCATGTTTCACTTTTAAGGGTTCATTCACTTTACAAGGATGTATCTTTTGTATCATAAGACTTTACTATGTCTACTAGAGGGGTGTAAATTTAAGTTTAATAATTTAAAATAACATAAACCCAAACTCTATCTATTATAGTGATTAGACTCAAAAATCATTCGATAATCTAGGAATGTGAATCAAACTAATAATTCATATGATAAATCAGAGTAACCAACCTGTCTTATAGATAGTATTATAAAACAAATATT
This sequence comes from Viscum album, assembly GCA_963277665.1. Classification (NCBI taxonomy): domain Eukaryota; kingdom Viridiplantae; phylum Streptophyta; class Magnoliopsida; order Santalales; family Viscaceae; genus Viscum; species Viscum album. The sequence continues at coordinate 1,465,237,744 of OY728140.1, read as the reverse complement.
ATTAAATCTTAGTAAAAAATTATAATATAAATACATAGTGTAATAACAACTAGATAAAACAAGTAAAATTAATGCTTATAATAATGTAATAATGACTTACCCAATGCTTTAAAAAATATTTGTACTCTTTAATATTAAGAGTTAAAGATGTTAGAAATTTTGACTTATAATAACCAAAATATTCAACCTAACTATAAGGGATTTCTTTCCACACAAAGAAATCCCTAGATTCAATGAATGATATCAGTTCTATCTTCTAATACCCTAGAAGCCCTTGATCAGCCTGATTGGTATCAACAGTCTTCCTATCGCTAGAAGCTCTAGATATAAACTCAGATTAGAAAAAGTGATTACAAAAAAATGTTCTAATGAATTTAAAATCCTCACAAAGAATTCCTTAAAAAAATTCTACGAAATATTACAAAGTTATAGAATAAGAATTTTAGTTAGAGAAATCCTTAAACATGTTGATTTGAAAATGTATTAGCTTCCAACTCCTTGAATTCACACCTATTTATAGGCATCCCTCTAATGGTAATATTTTCCATGAATCATGGAGTTGATTGTAAGGACCTCAAATGTTCTTCACTTGACATGTTAGCATATTATATATTCATCCCATGTCATTTTGGTATAAACATTACAATTCTATAATAAATGTATTTTATCAGATGGAAACAATTCTAACAATCAGATTATAAACTTTGTTATTTTGATGAATAAATTATTAGACGAATAGATTAAAATATTTCACACTGAGAGACTAAATATTATTAGACTGATAGATTAAATATAATCAAATAGATAGACTAATATTAGTCACACTAATAGAGTAAATATCAATCTCACTAATTAACAAAATATTATCACACTGATATATTATCTACCATCATATCAGTAGACTAGATATTTCCAATCTGATGGACCATAATATCATCAATCAGATGGATTATAATATCATTAGTCTAATATAATAGACATTAGTCAAACCAATGGATTAGACTTAATTATTAAAATTTTACATTCATTTACATAATAAACATTTTTTCATTCAATAAAAAAGAAATTTTATATTAAAAATATTCAAAATTAATTGGGAAATATAATGTTATTAAAATATGTTTTTAGGAATGTTTTTTTATTTTCAAACTGAAAAAAATGAAATTTTAAAAGTGTAACCTTTTGACTCAATAACATCTCCTTTTTTAAAAATAACCAAACATAATGCTTAAAATAAATAACTATTAAATTTAAAAAACAAAAAAAACCATGATTCATTTAAAAATTTCAAATAAATATTCTTTAAAAGAAAATTATGCCCCCTTTATATTATCTCCCCCTATATAGATAAATTCATTTAGTTCAACATTCTCAATATGAAAGATCTTTCCCTTAATATAATTTTCCTTTTTCAATATGTTATCACCTACAAATAATTCTACCCCTTTAAATATTCTCCCCCTCTGAGATTTTAAAAAATAAGGGTATTAATAATATATTCCAATTTTTTTTGTGAATATAGTTACAAAACCATTTTTTTATGAATATACACTCATCCAAAGTATAAATATGAACATTTAACCAAGTAAAGTTATAGAAATATTTAAACAAAACATAAAAGATGAATAATCCATTCAAAATGAAATAAACATTTAAGATGTTTGGTTTTAAGACCATCAAGAGTACTGAAGAAAAAATATTCATTATTTCAAATGTAACTTCTTGACTATAGCATTCATCTTCCAAAAATCCTCCTTGTTCTTACTAGTCTCTATAACTGTGGACTCGTGTTTCGCTAACCTTTCCTCCCAGAAAATGAAATTTTTATTTTCTAATTTCAAACTATCTACCTCCTCTTAAATAAACCTGTTCTATTTATTTTATTATTTTAGTCTATTAAACTCTTCTTAAATGGATCAGATTCTATATTTCTATTCTTCTATATTTTGAACTTATTCTTTTATTTCATCTATTTCTTGGTTCTGTGACTCTGATAAATTATTGAACTAACCCACAAATTTTAATATGTAAGAAACATTTTATGATAGTTTTTAATGGATTTAGAAATATCAAATTAAAGTTTATTTGCTTCATCAAACTGATCAACATGTAAATTCAAATCTCCATCAACTTGTTTTGAATATCTAACCATTTAACTAAATCTCATTTTGTTGCTTTGATTTGTCTTTAAAAATTTTTATATCAGCTTTATTTTGGACAGTGGTTTCTATCAGGATCTTCCAAGCAACCAATTTTTCATTCAAAATGTTTTTTATTTTCATTCATCAAGATTTAATATTCATAAAATATGAAATTTAATATGTAATATATTTTAAGAAAATAGAAATATAATATTATCTTATCTCAACCTCAATGGATAGAAATTCAAATGATTATAATAATGGATAAAAAATATGTTTCTTAGAAGGACTAATATCATTATTATATTTTTTTTCTTTTTCATCATCCAATATTTTCATTACATCAATTGCCCTGTAAGTCTATACATTATCAGATATTTTGGTATGTGATTAATTCCCTTATTATCGTTCTTCTTTTGAACATTGTTAATTCTCATAGACATCTAATGTAAAAAAATTCACACTATGTTATAGAAGATGAAGAGGATGATGATGGACCCAAATATATTTATCCTCCTTCTTCTTCCAACTCGTTTTCAAACTGCCTTACTATTCCTAAAACAGCATTTCTAGATTTCTATTCCATTTTCAGAATGTTTTTCTAAAATGATTTGTAATATTTTTTCTTAATTAACTATTAAAACAATTTTTGAACTTGAGATTAAAATTTCACTTATTTAACCTTTTCCATAACAACTATAGTATGAAAAACTAATTTTTTAAAAAAAATTATTTCTATTAGTTCCAATTTATTTGGAATTATTTGATCAATAATAGAATAGGTACTAGAACTAGGAACTCGTTATACTACTGATAGCGGTAAAATTGGTTAAGGGATATTAGAATATTCTTTCTAAAATCCTTTAATAAATCTTACATCACCTTACCTTGATCAAATTTTATATTTTTTTCTTTTTACTTTCATCTTATTACATGGATTCATCGGTTATTTTCTTTAAATCCAATGCTTCTTCTTTGTCCATACCAAACTCTGGATCTGCAACCATTTTCTGAGACATAGGCACCATAAAAATTTTAAATTCCTCACCTTATTTTTTTGGGTATCTAATTTGACTATATTAGATATGAATTGTCTTTCCACTTTTCATTCTCTAGTTCTTTCTGTTTTTTTGATCTACTGCTTTAGTAATAGATGAAATGTTATTATGATTTACCTATGATTTTTTTTTCTATTTCAGATTGAATTCTAACTTCATCCAACAAATATGTTCTTCTCTAATAAAAGAAAAATTTTAAAGAACCACTATAGCTCCATTATTAAATTTCACAACTTTTGTAAATTTTATCATCATTTAGATGATAAAATAGGGAAACATAATAACTATCAACTTCATTATGGTTTTCATTATAACTTCAATAGATAGAAATAGAAACTTCACCATGCTTACCTTTAACAAATTGATCAGAAAATCCAAGATGAATATAGATAGAAAATTCAATGTGTCTCACCCTTATTTCCTTAGTATTAAATATCCAAAAATCCATAATTTCATAACTCATGGATCTGGTGAAATATGATACACTTTTCTTAGTTCGTCAAAATATTAAAACGTAGAAGATTCTATTTTGGTTTTTTTGAAAAGATCCTATCTTCTATGGAATCTTATTAGAAGGAAGATATTCCTATCCTTTAAAAGAAACTTCATTAATTTATAATAGTTACTAAATAGATAGCTTCAAATATTCACAAAAAATTAAAGATAATCATTTTCTTATCATATTTGAAACTAAAATCAACTGAAGCATAGAGTTACTTCACAATTTCTGGATAATAATGATCAAAATAGTCTTTTTCACTATAAAATTTCCCCATCCCGAAATAATTATTATTTATTTCAATAATAATTATTTTTTTTCATACCATGATTTCTCGATTAGTCTTTCTTTCACAAGTTCATTCTAAGAAAAATCTTTTTCAGAAGTCATATTTTTAAATTTGATGCAAATAAGAACTTTTATGACAAATAATCTTACCAGAATGATTCCAAAGTGTCGAATTGAGAATAAAAAATAAGGGTCAAGAGTCAAGAGAGAATTATGGAAAAATAGATATGGGACATTATGACCCACTACATTTTATATAAGCAGAGGGGTGGACCCTCAAATTCTAGATATTTTATTGTCCAGAGAAAAACCATAATCTGATCTGATAGTTGAGATTATTCCTTGAGCATTTAAATTTATATTCTAAAATCATGATTTTATTTATGATAATAATATTATCATACTAAAATATTTTTTTATTATGAAAACTTTAAAATTTCATAACAAAATGATTTTTTAACTGTTAAAAATATGTAAACATCAATGAAAAACATAATTAAAGGATAATGAAGAAGATAAAAGATTTAAAATAATACATCAAGAAATAAAATTATAAATTTTTCTATGAAATTTTTAAATATAACATATTCATCTTTTTTTCATAAAACAAAATGTATATGATACTTTTTTTAACAAAAAATTTGTTTAAATTTTTTTTATAATTTTTTAGTGTGATAACAATTTTTTGTAAATATTTTTTATTTTAAAAAAATTTTAAACTAGAAAATTTTATAATACTAATTTTTTTTAAAAGAATATAAATTTATATTTTTTTAGGAAAAATAATTTTTTGAAATAAAAACTAATGATTTTATGAAATTAAAATCATATGTACTCATCATTTACAAATTATTTCATTAATGTAAGGAGATTGGTACAAAAAAAGTAGATATGAATAATCATTTTGTATTGATCATTATAATGTTTTTTGATGTATTCAAATATTTTGAGATTTGGGGGTTTTGTAAAAATATCAGTGGAATGACACGAACAATTAAATAATATTTTTTTTCTAAAAATGTATTTTTTATTATGTCACAATCAATAAAACAATATAAGTATAATTGAAATGTTACCATCGAGTTTTGGATGTTATATGACCATTGGAAACAATAATAATTAATAATTTAATAAATACTGTTTAAAATAGAAATAATAATGGACAACTAATACAGAAAGAAGAGTCGATGCCCTCATCCAGTATACCTGGGCCATAAGAACCCCATATGTCAGAGCTTGGGAAGGTGGTGGCATCACTAGTCTTTTCCCTAAACCAAGACCAAGATAAGCTTCAACATGTTCTCCTTGAACAGAATCGCATATGGGATATGTTCGAGATGATAGAAATCACCACTGGAGAAATGTTTTCTAAGAACACCCAAGATTCTATCACTATTGAAAACCTTACTCCTAGGTCTTATGCACGTGTTATAAGGGGCTACATAACAAGTACTTAGTTTCTTTGTGTAATCCTTTTGTATAAATAAATTTGTTATTTCACAGTATGGTAAAATATTTGTAACTTCAAATGTCAAAACAAATATTCGATTTATTTTCATAACTTTCATATTATTGAAGAATATGGATAAAAGAGTATTTTAAAAAAAATTATACTTTAAATAAAAAATAATGTGAAATGATTTTCAAAAAATGAATATATACAATAGTGATCAATAAGAAATTTACTGTCTGATAAGACAAACATAATTATTGATTAATAGTAACATCCCCTTATGAAGAGTAACATAAATTTATGAATAGTAATGACTAGAAATGAATAGAAAATCAGACAATAAATAGTAACACCACCTATAAATCTATAAATACAATTTAAACATATTATAAGTGAAAAAAATCGATCATAGTGTAAGTATTGGTATCTTTTATATTATAAATATTTTAATTAAAATTTAATGATTAATCTAATAATATAAAATAGAAATGAATTTTCATAAAATTAAAAATAAATTGATTCTATATTGTCTTATGATTATAAGATATTTTTATGGGACCTTGACTAATTTCTCAAGGTGTTATAAAACGAGTTATAATTTTGAAGTTGTTTTTTGAAATAAATTATGATTTTATTTAAAAAAGAAATTAAAAATATATAGAAAATAATTTTAGAAAAATAGATTACATTTTTTTATTACATATGTTTAAAAATGGTTGGGATGAATTTTTTGGGTTTTTTCTAAAATACATGTGTTTATTATGAATAATAAAAATATAGTTTTGAGTTTTTAATATGTTTAAGGACATCATAATGATATAATAATTTAAATAAAATTTAATTCAACTTGTGTACAATAAAATATGATATGTGGATTCACAAGTGGCTAATTCCATGGGCAAATACCATGGTCAAGCCCATGGTTTTGAAAATAAAACTAATGAGGTGTCCATAAGAAATTAATAAAATATTCCCCAATTTTTTCTGTAAATACCAACCTTTTCCTTCATTCCTTTTATTCAAAATTCCCCCTCAACAAATATCTATTATTTATACCCCCAAGGAGTCCTACAAATTTTACCTCCTGCCCCCAAGGTCCCAACCTTCGAGTTTTTTAAGTTACTCTTCAAGGTAAGGGAGCCTTTCAGCCTCCTCTTTTAGTCAAGACTTCTGTTATATTATGTATTCTAGTTTCCATTTTATTTTTTTGGGGTATGCAATTATATATTCTTATTTCTTTCCATTTTATTTCCATATGATAAAAGAATCTTTCTGCACTAAACAATTTATTTTCTGAATTTTTAAGCGACGTCGGTAGGCTGCCGAATTTTCATAAGGAAATTCTCAACATCTCTTTTTTCCATTTAAGTCCTCTTTTACGTGGTATTATATTCATGTTTCTCTACCATGTTCTTATTTCCATTTTATTTTGTCCCTATACATTATTATGTGTCATTTATGGATGAGATATCCTTGTCCCCTCCCTTTTTAATTCTTTCTAAAACCATGTTGAATAGTCATTATGCTGCAGAATTTTCATGTCTAAATATATCTCTTTTTCTAAGAAATTCTATTATTTTTTAATTTGAAGACCCAAACCTATTTTATCTCCAAGGGTATTCATAAATACATAAAAAATATATATTTTATTTTGTAATATACATACATAAAACCCTCATTACCTTTTCATGGGTTTTAAATGACATAATGATCTTGTTTTTAACCACTTTTTAAATAACGTCACGATTTTGGTCTGAAAACCATTTATTTTATTATTTTTCAGTTATTTATGAAATGTTTGATTATTATATATATATATCTCACATTAAAATAAATACATATTAATGGTGCACCCTGATATAACTCTAATTCATTGGGTAAATAAATTAATCACTATAGATGAAAGGTTTTATGATACCTCGGTGAAAAACCATGGTAATTTTTATGACACCTTGGGGATAAACCTTGGTGATATTCTAATTAATGTCTAGATAAAATTTTGTAACCACAATTTAAAGGAATTTTTCAAGTTATTAATATCATGCTATTATTATTTATCAAACCTTTGTGATATTCTCCATGTTCTTATTGATATTGCTCAAGTTCACATGTAAACTGTTTCACTTGTTTTTCCTATTGGGCCTTATGCCCACCCTTTACTTTGATGTATGTATCGAGGTTATGAGATTAAATTATTGTTATAAGGATGAAATTTTCATGAATAATTTCAATAGGATTAAAATATTGTTATATATTTTCATGTATTATGTACCATATTTCCAAGACACTTGACTTTAAAGATCCTCTATTTGCAAAATGTAATGAAAAGTTATGTAATAAAAAGGAAAGATGTCATAGTTGATATTAAAGGATAGTTTAGTTATTTGTGGAAATTAGGATATGAAAACATTATGAATAACCCTTTATAAAAGATTAAATATAGTAAAAGCTCTTGGTATTTTGGTGAAATATTAAGTTAGTGGTTTCCAAACAAATAAATCCCTATCTGGATACGAACAAGTGGATGTTTCTATGGTACCAATGAATCTAGGGGAAGAAATTGAAAACACTATTTTGAGCTAGATATGAACAAGAACTAGTGAATCACAGTGGGAATTTCTACACTCCTGGTTTGACACTCCCATGGGATATGTTTGGTTAATCATAAGCTTTTTTTGAATCATAATGAAGGATTTATAGAGAAAGGTAATCGTTGTTAAGGAATAATATATTTAAGCATGATGTTTTAAGATATAAAAATCTTTTATAGTTAAAAAATTTTTAAATGAAATAATCTTATCACTAAGGTTTTAGAATTTTTGAAAATTGAGGGAAATAAGAGTAACCGTGAAAATAGTGATCTCAATGAACCATGCACCCACGACCCACTGATGGAATCCAAAATGGAAATTTTTATGAGAATGATGAACCAACTGACTCAAGTTATGGAAAATAACTTGAATCAAGTTGAGTGACCAATTTTACCACGAAGGGAACAAATTTTTGTTGATTCTTTAATGCGTCAATGACCACCAACATTGAGTGGATCTACATAACCAATGATTTATGAATAGTGGATTAGCTCTATCAAGATGATCTTTTCTGTGCTCTGCTATTTTTAATAAGAGAAGGTCACCAGGGTTGTTTACTACTTATAGGGATAAGCTGATCAGCAGTGGGTACTATTTACAAACATGATGAAAAGAGTGGAGGTTTATTCTATGGAGTTGTAAGAGTTCGAAGGTATTTTCTTTAATAAGTACTTCCCTAGTTTGATGAGAACAAAAAAGGAGAAGAAATTTCTCAAGAAGAAGCAGATGGAGAATGAATATGTTGGAAGCTATGATTTGAATATAAAAAAACATTCTCATTACACCTCAAAATGTTTCATGGATCCTAATAGGAATCTTGATAGATTCTTTGGTGCACTAGGACCTCATATGCAAAAGAATATTGCCAACCAAGACTATGATATCTATGAAGTGGTCATGTGGAGTGCTATGAAAGTCGATCTGGAGTTTGTTGAGATGTAGTGGTATCATGAATCCCATTAAAAGAAGAGATCGATGGAACCATGTTTAGGTAAGATATTTAATCAGGGAAGAGGAGGAAAGAAAGTTCAACATCCCACATGTAATAAATGTGGGAAGAATCATTTTGGGAACTACATTCTAGGGAGTGGAAAGTGATACAAGTGTGAAAGAGAAGGCCAAATTTCATGTAATTGTCATAGTGATGTGAAGCCACAAATTCCCAATGCCAATGACAAAGGAAAGATGGTACATCCCCTACCTGAAGTCCCATGCTTCAAGTGCAGAAATCTTGGGATCTTTTCCAATCACTGTCCAAATCTGAGGGTAGTAGAAGGGAATCACCATCATTTTCAAAAATGGCCCGGGGATCAAGTTCATGCTTTTTCAATCATGAAATATGACGTTGAAGCTCCAAATTAAGTGTTGGATGGTACAATTGTTGTATTCTCAAAGATAGTAAGTAATTTTTTTTATTATTATATGCATTCATTTATTTCCTCTAAGTTTAGAAAGAAAAATTTAATCAACCCCTGAGTTTTTGAAAGTATAATTATCATTCAAGGCTCCTGGTGGGATTATCCAAGCATCATTAGTGTTTAGAAACTCTAGTATTTACTTTAGTGAGCACAATCCTATCAAAAATCTAGTAGTCATTCTCATGTTGTAATTAGACATTATACCAGGGACGAAATGTCTCTCAAAGTATAATGCTAAGATCAAATGAATAATTAAATAAATATCAATAGTCTTGAATTGGAATTCTACAATTATATTCCAAGGAGTGATTTCTTGACCTGATCTTTGTCTTGATTCACCTCCTATAGCCTTCTTTATAAAGTTGATCAGGGAAGAAGAAGACAAAAATGACGGTATAATGATAGAAAATGAATCCATAGTCCAGGAATACATTGAATTATTTCCGAGGAGTTACCCATACCTCCCCAAGAAAGAGATATAGAGTTATCCATTTAACTTGTACCTGGATCTTATCCGATATCAAAGACCTCATATAGGATGGAAAATGTGTAGTTGGAGGAATTAATGAAAAAACTCCAAGATCTTTTAGAGAAGGGGTTTATCTTACCAAGTGTGTATCCTTAGGAAGAACCTATTCTCTTTGTGAAGAATAAGGATTGATCAATGTGGCTATGTATTGATTATAGAGAACAAAATGGGATCACAATAAAAACCAATACCCTATTTCATGAACTGATGACTTATTTAACTAACTTCATGGGGCTCAATTCTTCTCTAATATTGATATTCTATCTGGTTGTCATCAATTGAGGGTGAAGAAAGAAGATATTCCATAATCCGCCTTAGAATCAAGTTATGGGCATTATGAGTTTTTTGTTATACCCTTTGTCTTAACTAATGCTCTTATTATTTGTAAGGATTTGATGAATAGAATCTTTAAGGACTACCTTTATAAATTTGTGGTAGTTTTTATTAATGATATTCTAATATTTTACAAATTTCATGAGGAGCATGAGGATAATCTATGGGTTATTGTTAAAACTCTATATAAGGAGAGGATTTTTGGAAATTTCATCAAATTTGAATTTTGGTTACAAAAAAGTTCCTTTCCTGGGGCACATTATAACCAATGAAGGAATCACAATTTACCTAATAAAGACAAAGGTTGTAGAAGAGTGTCCTTAACATACAACAATAACTGGGATTCATAGTTTTCTTGTATTAACGAGATATTATAGGAGGTTCTTGAAAACTTTTTCCTGAAATTCTAATCCATTACCCAAGTAAACTCAAAAAGGGGTCAAGTTCATCTAGACAAAAGAGTGTGAGGAAAGTTTACAAGAGTTGAAGAAGAGATTAGTTACTGCACCTACGCTAACTCTGCCCTCAGGTGGCGAAGGATTCATTTTTTTAGCGATGCATCTATGAAAGGGCTTGGGTGCATCCTAAATAAAATTGATACTATGATTGCTTATGGATGTCAATAGTTGAATACTGATGAGAAAACTATCCTATGCATGATTTGGAGCTAGTTGTGGTCGTTTTTTCTCTGATGATATGGAGGCACTATCTTTATAGGGAGAAGTGTGATATATACACAGGACATCAAAGCTTGAAATATATTTTCACACAAAATGAATTGAACATTAGATAGAGGATATTGATAGAACTTATTAAAGATTATGATTGTTCAATTCATTATCATCATTGAAGAGTAAAACAAGTCACTGATGCATTAAGAGGGAAAGACCCAGTTGTTCTATCCATGATAAGGATTCAAAGAGATCCCTCGATCTAAGACCTAGTGAACATGGACTTTGGAATTAAAAGAGAAGGGACATATTCAACCCTATCCCAAATGATTTATCAACTATCATTACTAGAGAAGGTCAAGAAAGATCAGAAATAAGATCCTTTATTACCAAATTTTTTTGAAGCTATGAAGAATGGGAAGTTTCATGAGTTTAATATTGATCAAGAAGGTGTACTGAAATTTCATACAAGAATATGTGTTCCATTCATTTTGGAAATAAAAAAGGATCTGATGGATGAAGCACATAGCTCTATGTTCTCTATATATCCAGGAAGTACAAAAATGTATCAAGACCATCATGATCATTTTTGGTTGGATTACATGAAAAGGGGTATTTCTAACTACACAACTAGGTGCCTGGTATGTCAGCAATTGAAGGAAGAACGAAAAATTTTTAAATGGGTATTATAACCACTACTCATACCATCTGGGAAGTGTGACAATATGACTATAGACATTGTCACTGCTCTCCTAAGAACTTCCAAAGGAAAAAATGCAATATGGGTTATAGTGGACCGTCTCACCAAACAATGCCCATTTTATCTCTATTTGAGAAGATTTGTCTCTTGATCAACACTCCAGGATTTAAATGAAGGAAGTGATAAGGATGTAGGGATTTCCACTTTCTATCATATATGATTGTGATTTAAGGATCACATTGAAATTATGGAGAAGTCTTCAACATTATTTGATTGCCGAATTGAATTTTAGTAGGGACTATCACCCCCAAAACTAAGGAAAATCTGAAAGGACTATTCAAAAACTCTAGGACATGCTAAGAACATGATCAATGGAATTTATGGGTGGATGGGACCAGCATCTCCCATTATTTGAGTTCTCTTACAATAATTAATTACTCTCGAGCATTCAAATGGAACCTTATGAAGCTCTATAAGGGAAGCAATGTGGAAATCCTACTTTTTGGGATAAAGCTTGTGAGGGAAATATTTTTGGACTTGACCTTATGTAAGAGATGACCTAAAAGGTTCATGACATTCAGCAATACATTAAGGATACTCAGAGTCAGAAAAAGAGCTATGTTGACATTTGTCAAAGGGACTTAGTGTTTCATGCTGGTGAAAAATTATTTCTTCGAATCTAACCTTAGAAGGGATTCATGAGGTTTGGGAAGAAAGGGAAGCTCAACCCTAGGTACATTGGCCCCTATTTAATCCTTGGTCGCGTAGGAGGAGTGAATTATCCATTTTCACATCCTCTAAATCTAGAACAAGTTCATGACGTATTCCATGTATCTATATTGAGGATGTACATAGCTTACCCATAAAATGTACTAAATCTAGAGGTGGTACAACTGGAACATAAGCTCTCTTATGTAAAGCAGCTGGTGGAGATCTTGGATCATAGAGACAATGTTCTATACAACAAGACAACCCATCTTGTTAAAGTGTTGTTTAGGAACCACAAATATGAAGAAGACACTTGGTAACCAGAGGTGTTAATGAGGCATAAGTACCCACACCTTTTCTCTTCTGAGGGTACAAGGTGAAATTTTGGGGACAATATTTCTAAAGGGGGAAGAATGTAACGACCCAAACATTTGAATAATATTTTTTTTCATGAAAATGTGTGTCTTATTATGTCATAATAAATAAAACTATATAAGTATAATTGAAATGAAACCATTGTGTTTTGGTGGTTATATGACAATTAGAAATAATAATAAATTTTAATGTTATAAAAGTTATTTAATATAGAAATAATAATGGATAACTAATGCAGAAAGAAGAGTCGATGGCCTCATCTAGTATATTGAAGCCATACAAAGCCCATCTGTTAGAGCTTGTGAAGGAGTTTTGTCACTAGGATTTGTCATGGACTAAGCCCAAGCTATGCTTCTATATGTTAAGTTTGAATGGAATCACCTACTAAAGATGTTCAAACTTATAGAAATCACCACTTGGGCAATGTTGTCCACGCCGCCCCAAGATTCTATCACCATTTCACACCTTACTATTTGGTCCTATGTAGGTGTTATAAGGGGCCATGTAAGGAGACATTAGTTACTTTGTGTAATACATTTGTATGAATAAAATTGTTATTTTTTAGTATGGTATTTTTTTTTGAAATTTCAAATGTCAAAATAAATATAGGATGAATTCTTAGATGTTTCATATTATTGATGAATATTGAAAAACGGTGTATTTTAAAATATATTTTATACATTAAATAAATAATACCATGAAATGATTTAAAAAATGGATATATACTATTGTGATCAGTAAGAAATTTAGAGTCTAATAAGACAAACATAATTTTCAATGAATAGTAACACACCCTTATGAATAGTTACATACTTTTATGAATAGTAATGAATAATAATTAATATTAAATATGCCAAATAATATAAACTCCACCCATAAATGTATAAACACAATTTATACATCTTATAGGTGAAAAAAGGTCATGGTGTACGTATTGGAATTTTTGTATGTCATATATATTTTAATTATAATTTTATGATTAATTTACTAATTTAAAATAGAAATTTATTTTCATAAAATGTCATCCTTAATTTTTACATTATTTTTTATGGTTATAAGATAATTTTATAGGACCTTGATTAATTTTTCAAGGTGTTATAAAATGAGTTATAGTTTTGAAGTTGTTTTTTTAGAATAAATTATGATTTTATAAAGGAAAATTAAAATAAAAATATTTAGAAAATTATTTTCAAAAAAATGGATTTGATTTTTGAATTCTATTCATTACAAAATAGTTGGGGTGATTTTTTTTGGGTTTTTTGTAAAATACTTGAATTTTTCATGAATAGTAAAAATATACTTTTCAGTTTTCTATATGTTTAAGGACATCATAATGATGTTATAATTAATATAAAGTGATTATAGACTTGTGTAAAATAAAATATTATATTTTGTGTCCCATTTGTTTAATACTATGGGAAAATACCATGGTCAAGCTCATGGGTTTTCAAATACCACAAATGAGGTGTCTATTGGAAATTAATAAAATATTCCCCAACTTTTCCTATAAATACAATCCATTTCCTTCATTCATATCATCCCAAATTACCTATAAATAAATATATGGTCAATTTACCTCCCATGGATTCCAACCAAGGTACCTTAAATCCACCAAGGTCCCAAGCATTGAGTTTTGAAAGTTACTTTTCTAGGTAAGGGAGCCTTTCACCCTCCACTGTTAGTTAAGACTTTTGTTTTGTGATGTCTTTTAATTTATTTTTTATTATGTTGGGTATGTTCATTTATATCCTTATTTCTATAAATTTTATTTCCAAATGATGAGATACCCTTTCCTCTCTCATCAATTGATTTTATGAATTTTTAAGCGACACCATTAGGCTATTGAATTTTCGTAAGGGAATTATCAACTTCTCTTTTTTCCATTCATGTTCACTTTTTTGTGGTATATCTTTCAAATTTTCATTCCATGTTATTATTTCCATTTTATTCTATCCCTATACTATATATTGAGTAATTTATTAATTGTATACATTTGTCCCATCTCTTTTTAATTCTTTAAAAAACCATGTTGTATAGCCATTATGCTGTAGAAGTTTCTTCACAAAATATCTCTCTTTTTTATCAAAATATTCTGTTATTTTATTTATGTGAATAACCAAACCTATTTAATTTATAGGTTTATTCATCAAGACATTAAAATGATATATTTTATTTTGTAATTAACGTACATAAAACCCAATTTCCCTTTCCATGGGTTATAAATGACATAATGATCTTTTTTTATGCACATTTTAAAGAACGTCACAATTTTGATATGAAACCCATTTTTTATTCTCATAGGGTAATTTATGAAATGTCTGATTAGGATATATGCGAATCACATGAACATGAATAAATGTTAATGTTTCACCATGATAGTTCTCCAATGCATTGGTTAACGAAATTACCCTCTAGGGATGAAATGTTTTATGATACCTCGGTGAAAAACCTAGGTAATTTTTATGACACCATTGGGATAGACATTGGTGATATGCTTACGAATGTATAAATTAAAATTTTTAGCCAAATTTTTATATTATGTTTCATGTTATTATTATCATTATATTCCACTTTATCATACCTTTGTGATATTCCCCTTGTTCTTATTGATATTTCTCAAGTTCACATGTAAATGTTTTCTCTTTTTTTTATTACTAGGCCTTCTTCTAACCCATTCCATTGATGTATGTCTCCAAGTTATGAGATATAGTAATTGTTCATAGGATGAAATTTTCAGTAATACTTCCAATAGTATTAAAGCATGGTTATATTTTTTCATGTATTATGTACCTTATTTCCAAGACACTAGACTTTAAATATCATTTGGTTGCAAAATGTAAGGGAAAGTTATGTAATAAAAAGGTAGGATTCCATTATCTGCAAGTTGTTATTTCATTCTGATAAATTGTTAATTGATATCTCTTTTATGTGTTTTATCCCAAAGGAAATTTTTTCTTATATATTTGTGGTTTTATCATGAGTGATGTGATTGATTCTTACTTACATAAATGGAACATGTGTTATCACCGAATTTTTTTTGAGTTTTAATAAAACACGTACCGTATTTTAGGAGTGTGTGTTACATAAATAGCACTTGAGAATAACAAATTATAGCTTCCAGATATTAAGATTCATATATATAAAGTACTATTGACTGTTGTTTCTTACAAGACCAGACATAGAATCTTCTCTAAAGAAATTAAAAGTCTTAGAAGTGCTTTTGCTATCCATTATACATCCACTAAAGTCAGCATCCAAAATATGATTAAATTTAAACTCATTTATATAAGATTAAAATAAACTTAAATTCATTGTTCCCTTAAGATAATTAAAAAAAATCATTTTACAACATTAAGGTGGGACTCCTTTTTAATTTCTTGATATCTTGCACATAATCATATAGAAATCATCAAATCTAGGTGAATAGATATTAAGTATAGTAATATTTTAATCATCCCTGAATAGATCTTTTGATCAAATGGTTTCCTAGATTCACCAATATATAAAGTATTTGAGGTTTCTATTGGAGTACTAATACTTTTAGTATTTTCATATCTGATTTTATTAAAAAGATATTTTATATGCTTATGTTGAGATATAAAATTTCCCTTTGTCTTTTTTTTAATTTGAAAAGCTAGAAAATATGTAAGTTCTTCCATAATGATCATTTCAAACTAATTTTTAATAAGATCTGAAAATAAATCTATTAAATATTTTTGAGTTGAAAAAAATATAGTATCATTGAAATAAATTTAAAAAATGAGGATGTTTTTAGAAACTTATTTTATAAAAATAGTTGGATTCGTATCTACCTCAACATGGTTGTTTTGTAATAAAAATATAGATAATCCATCATATCGGGATGTAGGAGTTTTTTGAGTCCATAAAGTGCCATAGTAAGTTTTAAATCATGTTTTTGTTATTTTTTGTTTTCTGAACCAGGGATTCGATCTACATAAACACCCTCCTGAACATATCTATTTAAAAATTCACACTTCACACCCATTTGAAATAGTTTGAAATTAAGAAATGCTATATATGCTAGAATTATATGAATAGATTAAATTCTAGCTACTAGAGAATAAGTTTCTTCAAATTCTATTCCCTCGTGTTGATTTTACCCCGTAACAACAAGTCTACCATTATTTATAACTATAATTCCATTTTGGTCACATTAGTTTTTCCGAAAAAACCCATTTTACTCGAATTACAACATTATCTTTATGTGATTTAACAAAATTCCAAACGTGGTTCCTCTAAAATTAATTAATTTCATGTTTCATTTATTATATACAATATTCATCCCTTAATGTTTATTAAAAAAATTTATATTTTAATTTAAATTAAACCGAAAAATCCTCAATTTCTTTTACTAATGAACTTCTTGTTATAACTTGTTGATCTACATCACTAATGATGTTATCACTTGTGTCGTGAAACAAGATGAGACATCATCTTAACCGACACCCAACCAGGTCTGTTCCATTCCCCGAAGGGCGTTCCTGATCTACACGGGCTGGAACAAGTGCCAGGGTATCAAATGGAGCATGTGGGAATGATTTACATGAAATAACCACATAAAAATGACCAGTAAAATACCAAAATCCAGATATGAACAATTCAACCAAACACACCTTAATAATTTTCATTTTTTTTCAGTTTATTGCTTACTAAGACCCAAAAAGGGATACAACATAAAGGAAGACTAAATCAACACCCAAACCTCCATGTGACAATAGGAGAAGCATCCTCAAGCTTCCACTAAAAATAGACACAACAAAGCCACTAGAAAACCAATATTACTGCACTACACGTTTACCTTAACCTGAAATAAGGAGACAGTAGGGTCTGCATACACCCAAAGGTGTATGCATGGTGTGATCCAAAGATATTAGTATTCCACCCAGATTAGAGATTCTATGCACTAATTATTAATTGAAAAATAAATCTTTCAAGATTTATAATTAAAGAAAATTCTAGAAGAATTTTTGGGAATGTAATATTAATACAAAATTACATAGAAAAAGTTCAACTTTAAATAGAAAACTATTTCAAGGAATTCAGTTATAATAAAAGAAGTTTCAATGGGGTGAAAATTTAAATATATAACAATTTTCAAGATAGAAACTTTAAATAATGAATTTTATTACAGAAAACAAAAATTCTTATGAAATTACCAACCAAACACACCATATGTCAATGGTAAGTATAATATAACAAATGACCACTAGTCATAGGAAATAATCCTAGGAACTAGAAAGTAGTGGGGACCTAGGTACATCATATATCAGTGTAAAAGTAACCATAAAAAATAACTATCTCATGAATGAGACAGTAGGATGGGATACCCCAATGGCCTAGTGGTTCCCAAACATCATCATAGTTTAGTTAGAGTTGTCATCTTCAATATTTATAAGTGAAATAGGGATGAGGCCACTACCAGATCACTAGCATACTCGTCCTAGTATACCAAATTAGATACCTGGGCTTTCGTCTTTGTGCTCAAACTAGTTCCACATGTTATAAAATATAATTCTCACATAAAAATTCCATTTCTAAATCATACAAACATCAAGAAACACCAAAACATGTTTCATACCCTTTATGTATTTTGATAAACCATTTAAAAATTTCATAAAACAATTTCAAGAATTATAAAAAGCTTTTGCTCATAAAATTCGTTCAAAACCCCAATTTGAAGGCCAAATGCACACCAATACTATACCAAAATAGAAATTTCAGCCCTAAAATAATTTAATAAACCTATTACATGAATCATAGAATTAGCTCAAATGATAGAACATGTATTTCACATCGAAAACATTCATTTTCAGAAAAAGGTTACTTTAATAATTAATCACTTTATCAATGTTACCAAAAATAGTTTTTTCACCGCACAAAATGGACGAGGAACATGATAAATAGGTATATAAAGAAATATAAAATCATTACAGAACTATTTAGACATGGAAACACCTACCTCATGTGAATAACCTTCTAAATTTTTTTTCAAAATGGAAATCAAACCTCTACCGCACCCAATTGAGGCTATGTCCAACCTCAAGGATCCCTAAGAAGGAAAAAAACCCAATAACCAAGAAAACATAGCCATGAAAATTTGAAAATATAGACCCTAGGGTTAGGGGAGAAGAGAAAAATTGAAAGAAAGCAATGGTGAAGAAGGAGTAATCCCTAACCATTCGATTTGGGTGAATAATCACCAAGAAATCACTTTAAATACAACTTGGAGGGGCTTAGAGGTACCAGAAACCACCATGGGAGGTTTTATAAACATAGGGTTCAAATAAGAGAGGAAAAGGGAAGAAACCAAAATTAATAAAGATGCAGAAAAGAACAAAATACCCTTTTCCGTGTGGGTTGCATGGTTAGCTAATACAGTTTCAAAAACTGTGTGCAAAGCATGGAATCTGCCACTATCTAGTGCTGGATGGGCTACACAATTAGGATGTATGGTTTTTTAAACTATATGAAAACTATGTGATCCCCTACACACTTACTATAGGGTTAAACAAACCATGCACCCTAACAATGTGACCTGGAAAAAGTCCCAAAAAATTAACCTTTTCACCCCAAAACTCATTTAACTCAATGGGACAAACCATCCAATAAGAATACCCCATAAAAGGATACAATAGGAGTGTTACAAACTCATTTTACAATCCACCTCCTACACATACCTTTCATGCTAACCAAGAATAGGTCTAAAAAAAGCAGCTGAAACCTCCAAAAAACATAAAATTTAAATCTGGAACACCTTAAACTCAGAAGAAAAACATAGAGATAAATGATAAGACAGTAAAAAGGATAAAAACAAAAAAATTATATGTGACAATTCTCCATACCATAAATTCATTCTGCCCCGATAAATCCACAACATTTTCAAGTTGATCGATTAATGACTAAGGATTCTCAAAACCACAAGATCCAACCCCTTTCTCTAAAAACATCCCAACATAGTCAAACAAAACATATGCCTCTTTGCTGAAACAAACCAAAAAACCTGATACACTCTCTAAAAATCAATCATGAAATCATATCCACAACTTTCACAACCATACTTCGAATAGAACCATTTGGAACTCTCCAAAAATATACAATGTTTACACATACAAAAAAAGAAACAAAAAAACAAAACTACTTCAATGTAAGGACACTTTAACAGGACAAACAGAAAAACCGAACCAAAACAGATCACCAATAGGGGGAGGCCCAAATGGACTCCCCACTATTTGAAGGAACCTAGTACTGATTTCTCACAGAAGAATTTTTTATGAGACCAAAAACAGGTCTCCCCACCATTAAAAACTAATGAGATTTAAAAAACCTAAAAACTTCCCCACATAGACCAAAAACCCCTACCAGAAGGGGAGGGGATGGTTGGGACCAATGAAGGGAACACTAAAACCACAACCAAAAACTACCCATGAATCATCACCTTCAGATGACCATAACCAAAGCCACACTCAATTCACACAGGATGTCAACAAAAGGACTATTAATAAAAAACATTCCTTCAAGAAGGTAAAATCATAGGAATTTCATGAGGGGAAAGTACATCATGCTCTTTTAAATGATAGGTAATTCACAATGACAAAAATACCAAAAAATGAATATAAAAACTATCTCACTACCGTAGTGGAGGCACAAGTTATGCTGAACTCCCAACACCCTGGGAAATTTCCTAACTGCGTGAAAAGATGCAGTCTGAGACCTATGGCTGGAGCCCTAATGTTTGAAGAATATTCTGCACCGTAGTTAAGAGCTAATGATTACAACACCCCATGAAACTCACTATTTCAAACAACAAACCTTTACCGAAATAGGGACTTGGAAGATTCACATACCATTCTTTCTCATTATAAATAAGGATTAGAAGGAATACAGAAACCGATGAAACACAACAAACACCATTGAGAACAACTTCCAAAACCGAGAGAATCATCATAATAGGAAGATACTTTAAATTGATCCCAAAACAGCTCTCTACTATAGATAATGGGCAGGGGTATCCTTATAAGTGGTGGATCTATCTTTCAAGACTTGATAATGAAATCCTTAGGTTGATCACCTAGAAAGCTTGCTAATTGGGGACCACCCATAGGAAAAAACAACAAACAAACATCACCTTCAAATCTTGAAGAAGAACACCAAATAATAAACACATCCAAAGAGTATAAATGTAATACAAATGACATTTGGATTACAAAAACAACAAATTTTCCAGCTCAAAACACATTTGAAAAACAGAAAAACTTGGTGTATTTTCATTCTGACCAATGGTATTCTATAGTGTCACACTCACATGCACATTCCCGTGACACCTCAAACACCCATAAACCATGCCTCAATGACACTCATCCCTCTATAACATCATACAAAATATTTCCATACATATCTATGCTTGGGAGTACTCAAGGAAGTACCTATGTTTGAAAGAAAACATTTCTTCTTTCCAAAAAAACATCACACCCCAGTTTTCATAATCCCAAACCACTTCACATCTCTTGATTTAAAAAATTTCCAAAAAAATATTAAATTCCATGTCAAGAACCATTTTAAAATTCTATATTACAACCCATTTCATCATACTCAAGGAACAAAATCCAATGAATTTCCCTATGGAAATGTTTTTCATCTCATTGAAAATATTTTTTAGCAACTCATTAAATTACATTTCATTAATTTTTTTGTTAAGAAATCACACTTTTTTTCATTTTAAACAAATTGAAAAACAAACAGCAACATTCAGAAAAAACTTTTACAAAAACCCCATGTTTTCAAAATTTCAAGCCCCATGAGAACTATGCACGGTTAGAACACACGGTTAACCATACCGTGCCCCAACTTTGTGTCCCTTACTAGACAACATAAAAACCTGAATGGTTTGGCCACACGGCTTAGAAAACCATGTGCTAACCGGGAAATATGGTTTTTCCTCCAGGAAGTGGCTTCCCACGTGCTTTATACATTGTTTGACTAACCGTGCATATGTCGTGAACCCACAATTAGTAGATAACCAATGATCATATAATTACCTGGAGAAAGACGCACGATTTTCCCAAACCCATGCATTGACTATGCCCCAATGGAAAACACCCAAAACTCAAAATTTAAATATGAATCACACTCGATTGAAATGAGAAACTAAGAACAAAATAATGAATCATAAATAAAACAATCCATCTCATTCAAAAAATTTACACTAATTCTAAAAATCTCACTTATTGAAGAATAATTTAACTAAAAACTCATTTTTTATTATCTTGAATAAATTTTAAAACTCTTTTCAAAAAAAATATTATCTTCTAAAAATGATTTAAAATAACTCCATATTTCAATTAAAAAAATCCAATCTCTTTAAACCATTTCCATTTTACAAATAAAAATTATTTAAAACGGCCAACTTTTTTAAATCCTTCCTTAATGAAAATCATGAAATTCCATTTTTCACTTTGCAAAATAAAACCATTCCCATTTTAAATTTATCCATTTACAATTCAATAATAGAACCATTCAAAACAGTTTCCAGAATTAAGGGAGAACCAAAGGATTCAGAAGGGGAAACTAGTGTCGATGGGTGACATGACCATATGGTTGGTGGCCATATACAAATCACACCACCATCACAAGGAGAATAATAAGGTAATTCCCTAGCTCCACATGGCTTTTTAGGACATGTGAGCACACAGAGGTAAATTTCTCAACTCTCTTTTCATTTCCCAACAACACACAACCCACAAAACCAAAGGACACCAACAAACCTAGATATCCCATATCAACCTAAGGTTCCAAATGAGCAAGGGTTTATGATGTCCTTCCAATTCCTATAATCCGATCTTCGAAAATCATACTCATTCTACCTTGAAAACCCCATGTAACAAATGGCGCATTAAAAAGAAAGGTCGTATAAAGATCTAACCGCCTCTAATGTCATTTTTTCATGAACCAAGCCATAATGTTATTCAAACGAGCACCCGAACTAGTCTGTGGCCTAACACAAAGGGCATTCATGAACCCATGGGCTGGAACATGTTTCTAGGTATCAAATAGATAACATGGGAACTACTTACCCAAAATAAACATATTAAAATGACCAATAAAAACAAAAAATCAAAATCTAAAAAATTAAACCAAAAACATGTTTATAATTTATATATTTTATGTTTATAGATAAACAAGACCAAAAAAAGGATATAACACAAAGGATGACTAAATAAACACCCAAAGCCTCCATACTATAAGAAGAGAAACATCCTCCAGTCACCCCCACAAAAATCCAAAACCAAAGCCACTAGAAAACCAATCTTTCAACACTACACGTCTTTCCTTAATCTGAAAAAAAGAGACAATAGGGTCTATATACAGTCAAAGGTGTATGTTGGGTGTGAGAAATGCCTAGTAGGATGCCACACAGAAAAGAGATTCCATGCACTAAACATTAAATGAAAATTAAAACATCAAATATTTAAAATGAAAGAAAATTCTTGAAGAATATTTGGGGAAATAACTTTAAAACAAAACAACTTAGAGGGACTGAAAATTTAAATATAAAACTATTTCAAGGAATAAATCTTTAAAATAAAGAAGTTACAAAGGGGTGAAAATTTAAACAAAAACAATTTTCAAGAGGGAAACATTAAAGAATAAATTTTTTTAAAGGAAACACACATTATTATGGAATTTCAAACTAAACACACCATATGATGATGGTAAGTACAATATAATAAATGGGTAAAAGTCACGAGAAATACCCCTAAGCACTAGATAACTATGGGTCACAAGGTACATCATACCTTGATGTAAAAGTAACCATAACTAATAACATTATCATGAAAGAGACACTAGGAGGGGAGTCCCGAATGTCCTAGTGGTCCCCAAACATCATCATAGTTTAGTTAGTGTTGTCATTGTCAATCTTTCTAAGTGAAACAGGGACATGGCCACTACTGGATCGCTAGCATACTAGTCCTAGTCCTACTACCAAGATACCTGGGCTTCCCTATTTGTGATCAAACAAGTTCCACATGTTATAAAATACAATTTGTATATAAAAATACCATTTCTAAATAATAAACAAACCAAACAAAACCCAACAATTTTTTGGACCCTTTATATATTTTGATTATGGATTTAAAATTTTCATAAAACAATTTCAACAAGTATAAGAAGGATTTTCCCATAAAACCCATTCAAAACCCCTCTTTTAAGGCCAAATTCACACTAATACCATTCTAAAATAGAAATATAATCCCTAGAATAATTTAATAATCCAATTCCATGAATCATAAGATGACCTCAAATAATGATACAACGGGGATTTCACATGGAAAAATATCATGTTCATATAAAAATGATACTCTAAAGATTAAGAAAATAATTAATGTTACCAAAAATGGTTTTCAAACCACACACAATGGATGAGGAACATGATAAACAAGTCAATCAAGAAATAAAAATTCACTAATGAATTATTACAAATTAAACCACCTAGCTCACATGAAGAACCTTCCAGAAAATGTTGCGAAACAGCAACCGCACCCAAGGGAGGCTAAGTCCAACATCAAATAGAACTAAGAAGGAAAAAACCCCAAAACCGAGCAACCCAAGCCAATAAAATAGTCCAACATGTCCTTTAGGGTTAGTGAAGAACATGAAAATGGAAACCAAGCAAAGGAGAAGAAGGAGGAAGCCCTAACTATTTGACCCAGATGAAGAATCACCAAGAAATCACCTTGAATCCGACTTGGAGGGGCTTGGAGGTGTGAAAAACCATCATGGGAGGAATTTTGGTTATAGGATTTTAATAGGGGAGAATAAGGGAAGAAAACAAAATTAAAAAGAAGTAGAAAATCCCAAAATACCCTTTCCTTTGTGGGTTGCACAGTTAGCTCACTTGGGTTGACAAACCATGCACAAATTGTGTAATCCACCACTTTCTAGTACTCTATGGGCTACACAATTAGGCTGCATGGTTTGTTAAATAGTGCTCAAACCATGTGACCCCCTTCACACTTACTACAGTGTTAAACAAACTGTTCACCCAAACCATGCGACCTGGAAAATTCCCTAAAAAATACCCTTTTCATGCCAAAACTCATCTAACTGAAGGGTATAAACCATCCAATAAGCATATCCCAAAAAAAACATCACTATGAGTGTTAAAACACATTTTTCAATCCATATAATACATATACCTTTCACGGTAATGAATAATAAGTCTAAAAAAATACCCCAAACCTCTAAAATAGAAAATTTAAATCTAGAACACCTATAACTCAGAAGAAAAACTGATAGAAGAGTGATAATCTGGAACAAAGGATAAAAAAAATCTGGGTGTGACAACATGGATGTTTTATAAGGATTAATTGATTCCTTGTGTTTAAAAAACTCTCTTCTTTAAAAAAATGCAGAAATTATACTTAAGGTGTATTATTAGAAATAACTTCTTCTGTATTTATCTAATGGGAATAACATTACAAAATTAGATTAAAATTAGTTTTAGAAATATTATTTGAATATGTGGGGATATGATTTTTTTTAAAAAAGGTTTATTTTCATAAAATTTAACATGTAACATTTCTTTAATAGTGCTTTTGTTTTTACTAAGACTCTTAGGACATACTAGTTATAGAACACCATAAGAATATTCCTTCATTGAATTTTTTGTGAAAACTTATGTAGGTTATCTTTAGTGTTCAAAATGAATACTTTTCATCCAAAAAATATAAGTAAGAATGTTTTGGTTTCCTTCTGTTTCACAAATCATAATGAGTTTTATTAATAAAAGTATTATTAAAACTCAATTTATAGTATAATTGGAAGTACTAACTACATCATCCCAAATTTTTTTATCAAATATGTATTTAATTAGTATGGTTTTAGTAATTTCATAGAGAATTCTATTTCTTCGTTCAACTACACCAAATTACTATAGTGTTATAGGTGCTAAAAAATTATGTACTATACATTTTTACTATAAAAAGGTTCAAAATCATAATTTACAAATTATCTAGCATGATCACTGTGAATAGTTATCAAGAATATATCTTTCTCATTTTTAACATGGGCTATAGAATTTTTAAGACAACAAAAGGATTCAAACTTAATTGTTTGAAAATAAACCCACATATATCTAATATAATCATCAACTAAAAAATGTACATATCACTTACCACAAATACTCCAAGTTTTTGTTGGAAAAAACAAGTCCATGTGAACTAAAAATCAAGCATTAGAAGTTGGGATTCACTAATAGATTGAAAAATTGACATATGTTGATTTGAAAATTGATAGGGATCACATACTTTTGAAGTTCCAAACTTAGGTTCGGATTAATCTTTAAATAGTATTTTATTAGATATATTAGCTAAAGTTATTACATTACAGTGTACTAAAATTATATTCAATAACCAATATTGATCATGTATTGCACTAAGGTAAGGTAGATCATGGATCCTTATGTCTTCTATGTTTAGAGTGTTAAAATTTTCATACTGATTTTCAGAAATAATAAATTCATCTTTTGAACTATGAACAATACAATTGTCATTCCTAATTTTCCAAATATATCACTCATCATGTAATTGAATTATTCTAATATGGTTGTGATTAATACCTAAAATAAATAATTTTTTTGAAATTAATGTTTTCCAAGAAGTAAAATGTCACTTATTCCTTTGATTTCTCCACGATCATTATCAACATTGGTAACTTTTATAGATTTAATTTTTATAATCATCATGAAGAAATCTGTATCACTAGTCATATATCAAGTACAATCAAAATCCATGTACCATATGTTGTTGTTGGTAGATTAATTATCTTTCAAAAAAAAGAAAGATTATATTTTAGGAACCCAAACCTACTTGGTTTTGTAATATTGTGAAGTAAAATTTCTAGAATCCACATTTTCTGACTTTACAATTTTGATAAAATGTTAATTCTTTTGAGAAATTAGCCTTATAAAAACCTAAAGACCGGAAATTATTTAATGAGCATTTATTATATTAGATTCCATGACTTTGAAACTTAGTACCAAATGGATCACTTTTTATAACAAAGAAATTATTTTAAAAAATAGGTTTTCAATTTGTAAGACTCGTTCTAGATACACCATGATGAGGTCTAATTTGATTATACATCTTTTTAAATGTTTCTGTACCAGTGATAAAAATTTAAAAATATTTTTTCAAACTAGATATTTTAAAATTAATTTTAAAAACTAAATTATTATACTCCTTATTAGTTGTATTCAAATTACGTTTTTTATTTCATTTGAAAAAATTGTTTTTTTTCAATTTTTTATTTCTCTAGTAATTTTGAAAGATCATTTTTCTTAAAATTAGTTTTATCTAATTGTATTAAATGATATGAAATATCAGTAGTTAAAGTTGACGTTATCAAGTTTTCTTTCAAATGTTTTTCTTGAGAAACTTCAAAAAAATTTAGTTATTTTAAAATTCTCTTTTTCTGAAAATTTAGAAAAATTAGATAACTCTTAAGAGCATAGTAAAGTGTTATTTTATTCTTATGAAGAGGAATATTCATTGGAAGCTATAAAATTATTATAATGAATAACACTATCAGGATAATTTTTAATTAGAGTATGATTTGTTAGAGATTTAGCAATTAACTTTTCAATGAACTAGTTATTAGTATTCAAAATCTCAACATTGAATCTGAAATTGTTTTTATCTTTACTAACACTATCAGAAGATCATTATGAAGAACTATCTCCACAACTAGTAATAACATCCAAGGTATTTATAGAATAATACCATTTTATATCTATTATATATTTGTATAATAGATATTGGTTTCACCTTAATAGGGATGCTATCTTTGAAATCATACTCTATACATAAAAATAGGTTTTTTTTGAAATCTTACGTTTCAAACAACACTGAGTTATATCGAAAAATAATACAATAATAATTATATTATTTTAAATGGTAGTCAAAACCATACTATTATTTTGGAGTGAATGAAAAGAACTAACTATAATATAATTACACATGTTTGTTATATATTTTTACATGTATCCAATGAATTTTAGAGGCCTAAAATAAGAATAAATCAAATTTTAAGCATTAAATACTCTAGTATTTTTAAAAGGTTGTTTTACTACATTTTTATCTTAAACCCTTTTTAAATATAGTTTCTGAAAATTTTATAAGTTTTATTTGACATAATAAACTTCTTAATTAGAATAGGAACATCAAAATTTATTTTTGTTGAATTTTAAATATTCTTCTGATAAAATTCATATTTTAATGAATAGCAAAAAATAATGCATTTTAATTCAAAACTTCATTTTCATCTAATTTATTTACATAGTAACATTATAATTTTAATTGATTTTTAGTGTAACTAGATTATGTTTTTATCATTTAATCCAATTTGGGTCAATAGAAGTAATTTCACATTTTAATTGGACATAACACATGTCAATCTTTTGATTGTTTTATAAACTCACTTTCAAGTTTTGACAATAAGAATTAATTTTAAAATAATTAAATATCCTCTCTGCTTTGAATATGAAAAAATGGATTAAATATTTGGAATCATAAGGCCTAAATTAGGTAAATAGTTACCTTTAATTTATGTACATTATTAATAGTAAATTCAGTAATTATTTTTATTTACCACAGTTAAAGGGTAAATTAGGTATATATGTGTAAAAATAATATTATAATAATATAAAACTACTGTAGCATGTGTTCTAATCATATAGGATGAGTCATGGGTGACCAAAAAAATAATTATTCTGATCTTTTGGAATTTGGGAGCCACTTGGGGGTGATAATGACATGTTATGATAACTAATTTAAACTATAGAGAAATATAACATAAACATGTATCTTATTACTAAAACAATTTAATAGAGTGTTATATAATTGATCTCTTTGAATTTAAATATTCATTAAAAAGATAAAAAAATTCCTACAGTATGGTACTTTATTTAAAATCTAAATACATTAAATAAACATATTTATATATGACATAATGATGAT
This sequence comes from Viscum album, assembly GCA_963277665.1. Taxonomy (NCBI): domain Eukaryota; kingdom Viridiplantae; phylum Streptophyta; class Magnoliopsida; order Santalales; family Viscaceae; genus Viscum; species Viscum album. The sequence continues at coordinate 1,465,208,946 of OY728140.1, read as the reverse complement.
GTAGTGATTACTTTATTAATGTAAGATTCAAATAAAAGATATTTTAAATATTAAAATAAATGTAATTTGAAAATTTTGGTACCATCCATGATATTTATGGATTATTATGACATGTTATATTTGAGTTAATTTAGTTTTTTTAGATGAATCTATTTGTTATGAATTTATAAATAAAATTACTAAATACTGTATAAATTGACATAAATGAGTTTTTAAAATATATACTATTTTACAAAATGATATTAGGGTCATGAAAATCTAAGATTCTAAAAAATGAATTAGATAATGTTAAAATGTAATTAATAATCCACTTGATGTTCTGTCGTAATTTTATAGTAACTATATTAACCATATAGTTTAAAAATACAAGAAGACATGGTAAGAGTAAATTTATTTAACTAAGGGTTGAATCCAACAATAAGGTTAAATTTGTCTCCTAAAATTGTCTAAAACCAATTTTTTTGAGAGGCTTTCGACCCATCCTCAAATTATCCTATAAATATATCACTATGGATATATTAAAATTATAAAATCAATTTATAATAAAAGAGATGTTAGATAATGCTTAGTTGATTCAAAAGCACATGATGATAGAATAGACTAGATATAAAAGTTATGAAGATAATCAGAGTAAGGATATTTCTTTTAAGTTAGGTGATCATGTCTTTCTCAATGTTTCTCCATGGAAGAGTGTGATGCATTTTGGTAAGAAAGGAAAGCTGAGTCTATTGTTCATTGGACCCTACAAAATTATAGAGAAAGTTAAGTCAGTTGTGTGCTGAGTGGATTTACCACCAAGTTTATCCCAGAACATGATATTTTCATGTTTCAATGTTAAAAGTGTATATGCCAAATCTATCTCATGTTTGGATTCTAAAGGTAGTTTAGTGCGAAGATAATATTTCTTATGAGGAACAACCAGTATAGATTATTGACCACAGAGAGAAAGTATTATGGAATAAAGCGATTCATCATGTAAAGGTTTTGTGGAAAACAATTTTTTTTGAGAGGCATCATGGGAATATGAAAATACTATGAGGGATAAATATCTCCACATATTTGATACATAATTAAAATTATGGGGATACAATTTTTAAATGGGGGGAGGATGTAACATCCTTGGTTTTTATAGAATAATACTTTATAAAATCTTTTAAATATTTATGAATTAAATAATGTTTTTAACATAATTATGATTCTATCTTTGATAGTGTACTCAACACACAATAATGGGTTTCTTCGAAATCATACATTTCACATAACACTAAGTTATACTGAAAAATAATACAACAACAACATTATTATTTTAAATAATAGTTAATGCCTAGACATTGTATTGAAGGGATTGAACAGAAATAACTATAATATTATTAAACATATTTTTTAAATGTTTTTTCATTTATCCAATTAATTTTAATGTCTTAAAATGAGAATAAATCCAATCTTAAGCATTAAATACTCTAATATTTTTAAAAGGTAGTTTTACTGCATTTTGATGACGAACCCTTTATAAATTTAGTTTTTGAAAATTTTATAAGTTCTGGTTGACATAATAAAATTATTATTTATAAGAGGGACATCAAAATTTATTTTGGTTGATTTTTTTTTCAGATAAAATTCTTATTTTAAGGAATAGTGAAAAATACTGCATTTTAATTCCAAACCACATTTTCATATAATTTATTTATATAGTCTCATTATCCTTTAAATTTGTTTTAAAGTGAAATAGGATTTACTTTTTATCATTTAACCCAATTTTTTTTTCATTTGATGTAATTTCACATTTAAATTGGACATAAACACATGACAATCTTTTGATAGTTTTAAAAACTCGCTTTCAGTTTTTGACATTGAGAATTAATTTTAAATTAATTTATGAAACTTCTATGTTTTTAATTTAGAAAAATGGATTCCATATTTTGAATATTAAGGTAAAAAATTATGTAAATAGGTCCATTTTATTTTTTGACTTTATTAACAGTAAATTCAGTAATTATTTTTATTTACTATGTTTAAAGGGTAAATTAGGTAAATAAGGAAAAAAATATATTATAATAATATAAATCTACCCTAACACATATTATAATATTATTTTATGAGTCATGAGTGACCAAACAAATCCCTAGGGTGAAATTTTGGCATTTGGGATCCACTTGGATGTGATAATGACATGTTATAATAATTAATTTAATGTAAAGAAAAATATAACAAAAACATGTATCTTTTTACTATTTTTTTAATATTGAGTTATATAAATAATGTATTTGTATATAAATAGTAATTACAAATATAAAAATATTTTCTATATGATGATATTTTATTTATGTTTTTTATACAATAAATTAATTTATTTATTTATGACACAATGATGATGAAGTGATTACCTTATAAATGAATAATTCAAATAAATGATATTATTAATATTAAAAACATTTCAATTTAAAATTTTTGATTCCATTCACAAATTTTCTTAATTATTATTATATTTTATATTGGAGTTAATTTAGTTTTTTCGAATTAATCATGTTTTTATGACTAACAAAAAATAATTACTAAATAGTGTCAAAATTGACATAAGTGAGTTTCTAAAAAAATACTATTTTATTAAATGATATAATAGTCATGAAAATATAAGATTCATAAAAATAACATAGATAATATTAATAATTTAATTAGTGATTCACTTGAGGTTGTCTTTTCATTTTATAGTAACTATATTAATCTTATAGTTTAAAAATACACGAAGAGATGGTAAGCGTTAATTTATTTAACTATGTGTTAAGTCCAAAAGATAAGGTTAACTTTGTTACTTAAATTTTATAAAAACTATTTATTGAAATAATTTATACCCATACTCGTCTTATCCTCAAAATATATTACTTTGGATCTATTATAATTCAAAAAATCAATTTATAATAAAATAATATTTCAACACTTTCTTAAAGTGCCTCTCCCCCCTCTTATAAAAGGCCACCACCTCTACCAACTAGATCAAACCTCTCAAACCCCTTGGATATTAAAAATTATTATAAAATAAGATCACAACATCCCTCTATTACATGTATAAGACTTACAGTGAGAAGAAGGAAATTCAATAAAGCATATTGGTTCAAATCCAAAGGAGTTACCCTTTTTAGAGATAACATCTTCTCTCAAGCTCCTTTCATTTATTTTTTCCCATCTACAAACCAATAACCTACTTTTATTCCATTGTTTTATAACAACACCAGTATCCTAAATATACTAGTATGTTGTTATACTAATGTTTCAACCTAAACTTACACACAATTCTATCTAAAGTATATAGAACATATTGTTTTTGTGTACGGCGAAATACTGCCTCACGAAACGATGGTTGTATAATTTTCTCCTTCCACCTCTCATGGTGGACACTATGATAAAACTATAATTATATACAACATATAATATATATTTATATTCTCTATTATTCTGTAATTTTTTTATAACTAACTGTTATGCTTTCCATAATGTGTAAATACAATAATTTAATTTGAAGAAGTGTGTACTACCGCCCCCTCAAAGTGATATGATTCATTTAGGATATACATGGAACATATGATGGATGGTTTTATTTAACCTCTGAGAAATTTATTACATTAATATAACACTATTATTGTATTATACATTCCATTTTATTATTATTCTTTTAATATGACAAAGAAATGTAAGTAGTGTTCATGCGTACGTACGACCTACCGTCTCCATGAACGGTGCATTTCATTTATTATATCCAAATATTTGGGATATTATAAACACATGTATACTTAATATATATGGTATTTAAATAATGAATAATATTCTGGAGATGATGGAATTTTTACAACATGGAAAATTTACATCAAAACATGTTCATTTTTGACTCATGTACCGAATATCGACAGAACGTCCGATATGAACTTAAATAATTATGTAATTTATATATAAAGATAATTAGTGATATAAAAGGAATAATAAACGTAAAAAATGATTTCAAAAAAGTATAAATTAACCAAATTTTATAATTTAGGAACATTACTAATGTACGCGAAGAGCTATACTTAAGGTAAAGGATATCATTTTAATCACCTTTCATTGAGGCATATTTTCAAAATATAAACCAAATTATTTTATATGGTGTATAATAAACCAATTTTTATTTTAATTCAAAGGGAATATTTTTTTTAATAAATTATTTAACTTAATGAAAAAATAAGTTTTTTAATGTTTGTGGAAATAACTACTTGTCCACCGCCAAAATCATTATTTAATATTTGAATTCCTCTACAATATTAAATATTTTTATTAAAAAACAAATCACTTATTCCATTTTTGGGTGTTTTGGAATTTAAAATGGGTTTGAAATACGATTGAGTATTTCAATATCTTGAAATGATTTCCTATGATTGTAAATGATTTTTTTATGAGTGAAATGTCGATAAATGCTATCATTTATGTTTTATGATTATATAATGGTACTTGGAACATTTGATGGGAGGTTACATGATAATCTAAATATGGGGTTGTTTCATGATAAACCAAGGATGGGTGATACATTATAACATCCAATTCATTGGTTATGGAAGTAGGCCATATGGCTATTCCATTTGTAATAATGATATGTGTAGAATTTGACTACATTTTTATTCCATTTAAGAATGATTATGTCCCAATATTACTTTTATATATTATATGTAATTTATATGGGTTTTATGGTAATATTTTGGTTACAAAAGGGTACAAAATGAGTTTTTATTAATTGAATAATATTTACGACTTCATAAAGGTTAAATGTATTACTTTATGATAATGTATTCATGGTTTTCATGTTTTATCACGGATAACAGTTTTCTATTTTATGTATCCCTTACTAATATTTTTATGCTCACCCCATGTTTTAAAAAAAATTCATTGGGTATAAGGTTGAATAATATAATGTAATAAGTCAATATGTTTTTATAATGAAAGGACGACATGTTTTATTTTTAAAAGGGTTTTCTTTGTGTGGAATAAATGGATACTTTTTAGATAGTATCCCATTGTATTATTATGGGATGATATGTATAAATAATGGACTAATTTTTTAAAACTCTATATTTAAAAATATCCTTGGTGTGAATTAAAGACAAATTATTGACTTATCTCAATATTATGTAACGATTTATGGTTTGGGCCTTATACTTGCACTCCAAGTATCTGAAGCTTTCAGAATCTACTTATTTTTGTCCTTGTAAAAATTCTTATAATTTCTTTCAAAATTCCTATTATTCTATTCATAACGAATAATTTTTGAAGAATATTTCTGATCAATTTTTTCTTTGTGATTATTATTATATATATATTGGAAAACTTTATTTACGACTATCTTATTCATTATCTTCACAATTTTAACTAATTCATTTCCAATTTGTTTTAAGTAACTAATATCTATTTCAATTATAAATTGTTTCTTATTAGAAGACTTTGAAATTTTTTTAGCTGAATGAACATTATTAGCAACATTAGAAGTTGTAGAAAAAGAAAATCCATAATTAATACTTTCCATATTTTCATCATCTGTTTTCAAGATACCCTTTTATTTAATAATAGTTCCAATAAAATCATCCATAGTAAGATGCATGATACTTCTAGTATCATCCAAAACAATACTCTTGTATTCCCATTCACCAGGAATAATCTCAAGAATCTTTTCAACTAAGATCTCATCAGTAAAATATATCTCTCCTAGAGATTTAAAATTATTTATAATAGTCATGAATATTTGATGCAACTTCACAACTATTTCACCAGGTAGAAAATAAAATTCTTGATAAGAAACATGAAGTATAACACTTTTAGTTTCAATAAATTCAAAAGTTCCAAAATGTTTATCACCAAATTTAATTCAAATAATTTTCATATCTTTAAAATATGATATTTGAATACATATGTTTTTAATTATAGAAGATAGAAGAGTATTACTTACTCTACAATTCAATAGATATTTTTGTTTTTCATGATTAGTAAATGAATAAAATTCCTTACGAGGAATCTTGTTTTTACCAGCCAACAAAAATAAATTTTTAATAATAGTAATTATAATAAAAATATTCATTCTATCACTTTAATACTCTTAATCAAAACCATAAATGATTGGTAGTCTCTTTGGACTCATATTTTTTATAGTACTGACATTTAAAACTCCCATATTATAGAAACAAAACACTTTATATAATTTAGACATTAGTGTAATAATAGTTTATAAAAAATAGTTTATAACAAAAGTTGTAAAAACTTTAGAAACTTACAGTATATAAAAAAAAGTTAAAAATGGAATGAAATGTAGTAAAACCTCATCTGATATCAGTTTTTGGATCGTAAGAGTTTATTATGGATATAAGTTGGGGGTAAATTTTCATTTTAAAAATTAATCTAACATAAACCCTAACCTCAATTGTTATAGTGATTAGGTTCATAATTAATTTGATGATAAAATTATGTGAATCATACTAAGAAGTTGTCTGATAAATCAGTGTAACTAATCAAGCTAACAAACTATATGACAAAATAGATATTATAACAAATTTAAAAATAAATTTCTAATATAAATATAAAATAGAATAAAAATTTATAAAAAAAGTAAATGAAAAATTTTATAATAAAGTAAGAATGACTTAAACAATTAATTATATAATATTTATACTCTTTAATATTAAATGTTAAGGAAGATATGAATCTTGGATTAGGATATCCATGGTTTTCAACCTAACTATAAGGTCTATCTTTCCTCACTAAAAAATTACTCAATTTGAAGATCTATATCAGCTCTGTCTTCCAATACCCTTAAAGCTCTTAATCATCCTAATTTATATCCTCAGAATTCCTATCCCTATAATCCCTCAATCTAAACTCAGATCCGAACAAGTGATACTAAAAGAAAAGTTTTTGTAGGGATTTAATAATCCGTACTACAAATTCATTAGAAAAAACTCTCTAAAATATTACAAAGTGTTTTAATGATATGTTTAGGTAGAAAATTCCTTAAATGCGTTGAGATGAAAATAAATCAACTCCCAACTCCTCGAATGACATAGTATTTATAATAATCCCTTCAATGGCGATATTTTATATGAATCTTAGAGTTGGTTGGAACAACCTCAGATGTTCTTCACTTTATAACTTAGAAAATTATATCTTCTTCTGATGTCATTTCAGTAACACTATTACAATTATTTAATAAAACTATTTCATCTGATATAATCAATCATAAAAATATGATTATAAAATTTATAATTCCAATGAATAAATAGTTATTCAGATAGATGAAATTTCATCACATAAAGAGACTAAATATTTTCACACTAATAGACTAAATATCTTCTCAATGATAGACTAATATTATCCACTTTGATAGACTAAATATCCATCACTCTAATAAAATAAATAACATCACATGATAAATTAGATATCATCATACTGATAAACTAGATGCTTTTAATCTGATGGACCATAATATCGTCAATTAGATGGATTAGAATATCATTAATCCAATGAACTAGTTCTTAGTTAGTCTGATGTATCATATATAAGTATTTGAAGCTTATATCCATTTTGTTAATAACAATTTTTGTAGAGACTCGAGCTTTCTGTATTTTGAAATTTGAGAAAAAATTTAAAGTTTTGTTCTCGGATTATCAAGAAGGGTAAAATGGTCATTTTAACATATAAAATGGCCTCAGATAATTTTTATAACCACTCCATTAGTCTCATAATAGGGTTTTTAACCCTTGATAAGAGTTTGGTGGAATTGTAAGCAGTTCTAGTTTTGGAAGAATATTTAATATTTAATTAATTAAATATTAAACTAGTCAAGTAGTTTCGAATCGATGTATATTTTGAACATAGTTTTATATTGAGATTAATAATCCATAGTTGAGTCCTAAATGGGGGATTTTTTAAGGTGAGTATAAAACAACAATGGGTTCCGGGACATGGGACAAGTATTAAATGGGAAATTAATTAATTAAGAATTATATTAAAAGAGTCTCCTCCACTCAGTTGTGGTTACCATGCATGGAATTAGGGGCGGAGGACACCACCCTCATGCACGATGGCTGAACCAAGAGGGGATAAGAGGGAAATTCAACCAAACTTCATCCTTGGCATAAATCAGGACCAAATTGAGGTGCATCAACTTCTAGGAGCAGATTTGAACCCAATGCTTCGGAATTTATGTCATGAGGTAGGCATGTTTATGATTTTTCATCCCTGATCTCCATAGATGAGTTATTTTTATGTTTTAAAGACATATTATTACTTTTAAGGACCCCATGGGTTTCAATCTGTGCTCATTGGGGAAAATGAGGGGGGGGGGGGGGTCCGTAGAGGTTTTCCATTCGGAAATCCCAACTATACAACATGTGTTATCAAGAAAAAACATCATGTTTTTTTTTCAATTTGGGGAATAAGTGAAGAAGATGACCTCATTATTTGCAGTCTGATGGAAACATCGTGTGGTGTCACTCTATGTGTGGCTGAGTAGATGGCCTGATGACCCGTGTAGGGGGTACATGAACAAACCTCGTATGGGTGACACGCCATGTGTGAGTACATGGCTAGTTAGTGACACATGGACAAGCCATGTGGGGTACATCGGTAGGTAACCTATGTAGGGTACATGCTATGTACCCAAATTACATCCCGTTTACTTGGACTTTATATGACATGTTCAATTGATGTACTTTCCCATGTTAGTTGATGGGAGTATACACCATGTGCTCTAATAGAAATAGTGTGTACAACCCCTTTGTTTCCATTTTGAGGTTTTTTGGATTTCTTGTCACCCTGGAGTTGGAATATGGCATATGAGGAGTCCTTTCTGATCATTTTCCACATATATTGTGATGGTGGGATCCTTTCTTCATATAGGGGTCATCTAGATGGTAACTGGGGGCGTTTTAATTAGGTAAGAGTATTTATTTGTGGATTAGATTCACAACCCTTTAGTGGGTTGGGTTGTGAGCAAAGATGACATGTAAGTATTGTGAGCTCAGGGATTGGCTTGTCCTGGGTGTACCATGGTGTTTTTCAATAGGTTTCTTCAATGTATTTTGGATGGTGGAATTGAGTAGTATTATTGGAGAGATCTTATTTTTTTCTTGTGTATTAGGACCAATGGATCAAGGTTGGAGAAGTTGAGATTTAGATCCTAGGTTTAAGGATCAGGGTAGTTGGAGGATTTTTTCTTGGTTGATATCATAGGATGAAAATTATGGATGAGTTATATTATGGAATTGAGTTGAGTTTGAGGGACTCTAGATGATGCCCAGGTGGGTTAGATCTTGATCATGTGATTTCTGAATGAATTGGTTTACATTTGATAAATCTTATATGGAATAAGATTTCTTTTGGATACCTTTTTGTCATGTTTTTTATTTAGGATTGATTGGAGTCCACTAAGGACCACTCGAGGTTGTTCTTGTGATGGGTCTTTGCCTAGGATTTTTGTTGATACCAAATATTGGGAGGGGATGCCTCCACCTGAGTCCTAATTTTTAGGATCCTATGAGGGATGCCTCAGTTTATATGTGAAACCAGAGGGCCATGTGAATGATCTATTGACTGGAATACCCTGATTGGGTGAGTGTTCTTATTTAGTTTATTTATAGGTGTTCCCTTAGGACCTAAAGTAATTAATGATCCGAAGGTGGATCAAGCTTGATTATTGGAATGAGGCTCCATATAAGTACTAATAGTTTTTTTGATGGTTTCAGTGATAGACTAAGGATCCAAGCACATTGTTTCAAATTAATGAGTATAGTTATGTGACGTCATATGTATGTGGTATGGTGCTGGACTGAGGTTTTGGGAACATGAAGTATATTACTCAGATGGTGTCAGGTTGAGGCTCTAGACACTGATAGTAAACATCATGGATAGTGCACCAGACTAAGGCTCTAGGAAATGATGTCAATCCATGTGGATTATAAGGTTTTACTGATGCTCCTTCTCTTTGGGTTTAGACTAGAATGATGCTTTCCCCCCGATGTTCAATGTATAGATGTTTTCTCGACTAAGGTTCTAGGAATGGAATATATACTATAGATTAGGTGTCAGACTGAGGTTTAAGACTTAGATAGTATACATTTTTTTTATGTGCCAGGCTGATGATCTAGGAGTTTATGGTATACCAGCTTGGATGGATGGTGGAATGAAACTATTCCTCAATGGTTTAGATGTTGGAATGATGATATAATAATGATTAATTTTATATATGGTAAAGTATTTGAACTGATTCTCTATGAATTATAGTATTGATACATGAGATAGATGTCAGATAGATGGTTTAGGCATGGTAGTAACATTGTGTGGTTTATGGAATAGATGTGTCAAGGTGCTGAGTATGAGATGATGTTTGGGACACAAGGACATGGTATGGGATGACTTAGATTAATAACTTGAATGATAGGAATATCATAGGATGGGTCCCTAGTTTTGGGAGGGTTTGGTTGTGACTGCCATGGGTATGGAGTCACAGGTTCTTTGGGATGCACAACCATGGAAACATTCTCAGTGACACTCCAACATTGGCCTAAAAAGGTATGGTCAAGAAAGGTCTTGGACCTAAGGATCAAAATTTGTTTCATTATTATTTGTTTCTATTCTGTATTGACTAGAATGAGAATATTTCATGAGCATTAACTTATGAAAATTGTTTATAGGTTCACATTAGGAATATCCTATTGAGATTTATTTCTTACCCCCTATATGTGAACCTTGATGTGTGTACAAACATTATGTATGATTTTAGGTTGGTCACATATGCATAGTGGTTGGGGAGGAGGCCTCAGGTTTCCTACTAGGGTGGGATGCTCGTGTGGAGTCAACTGGTTGAGATAGAGAATCCTGATAGGGTACTAGAGACCGGGTATGTGTTACAACCCAGTGTTGGATGTAGAGACTATTGTATTTACTTTTTAGTTATTTATTTTGTATGTGATCGATCTTATGGGAAATCATTATTGTATGTATGAAATGGTTTTTTTGAGACTTAATTCATTTTTATTTCATTACAGTATGTTTAGTTTCAGTTTATATTTTCTTCCACAGTCTCTAATTTGTATGATGTCTAGTTATTTACTTCTAGTTGTGAACTTTCATATGGATGCATAGTCCCCTCACAGATCCACTATAGACTGCTTCTTCTAGTTGACTACCTCTGGCATACGATGAGGTGTGCTTGATGTCTTATGGATAAATGGATGATAGCACCGGTTTAGTGGTTACCAGTCTAGGATGCTACAAAGTTGAATTAGAGATGTTACATTCTTGTTATTTTACTATTTGGGGTTTGGTAGATAGGATATATAAGAATGTGTCAGAGCTTGTGATGGATACCAGGGTGGTGCATCATGAACACCTAATTAGGTAGGACATACAAGTTACCAAGTACTAGGATTATTATTTTGTATTTGTGATTTTATGGTTTTATGTGATTTTCACATCAAGTGATGCACATTTTGTTTAGATTTGATGGTTTAGGATGGATTTCAGGATCTTTCCCTTTTAGAAAGAGGCCTATGACTTGGTTTTGAATCTTGGCCAAAAGAGGCAAGAGGTATCTCATTAATCATGATTGGCATGTAGGATCCATGTGATATTTTCCTATTAGTGTGTGGTTTTATGGATTTACTTCTGATGGCAGGTTTTTAGATCTACAAAGAGATGTTCGAAGAAGGGGAAACTAGTGTGGTTCTTGTGTAATATTGGTGTAGTGACCCTGGTGGGTTAGTATGGTATATGTGTAGGCCCCCTGACCCCTTATAGATGATTTTAAAGGTTGGTAGTATGTCTAGGTCCTCCTTGAGAGCAGTCTGATGTGGAGATGCTCAGAGAGGTTGGATTATTTTGTTATGGTTAGTTGGTTGGTGTATGAAACCTGTATAGTGTGGGAACCTAGAGGAGGTTGTTCGGATGAGTTGATGTAATGTGATGATGAGACAGGTGCATGATAATTCCATATGAGTTGTGGAATTATGTGAGTTTTCTTAGAAGTAGGGGGTTGGACCTAGTGGCTTAAAGTGAGACATGATCAATAAGGCTAGGTGTGAGTGCCTAGTGGCCTTTTTTATGTGACTCCATAGAAGGGATTCAAGTCACATTTACTTTAGAGGGTGACCTATGAGGGGGTTTGACCAAATTATGAGTTATTTTTGGGTACTTGAGGTACATATGGATGATTTGGACTCTCTAAATGGTCCATGGAGGGTGCAATTTGGTTTAAGGTTTAGGATTTTTGGATGATTTTATTATTGATATGGTGTGCTTTTGTGCTGGTGTTTCTACTTTGTGGTTGGTTTTTAGAGGGGTTGGTTCATTCAGGTTCCTAACCCAGGAAATGGTTGTGGATGTGAGTTGATCTATGTGGATTTGGGTTGGATCAAGAGCAGAAAAAGTGCTAAGGTTTTCATGGTTTAGGATTTTGAGATGATTTTTTGTGATATGAGACTTGTTGGAGTCAAAGTAGGTTTTGCGGTTGGTTTACATCAGGGCGTGTAATGGGTGCACGATAAAGGAATTATTGATATGAGAGAACTCTTGATGCATTGTATCATTTGGTTTATGGATCAAATGTTACAAGATTTTTTGTCATAGGTGGTTTATTTGGGAAGGTATCCATGAGTGGGAAAAGAATCATTGTGGGTGTGATAATAGGCTTGTGGTCTTGGTGGCTTAAGGCCCTTGGGATAGAAATGTGATTTTATAGAGTGAATGAGGTTGTGGTGGTATTCATCAAGTAAATCTTAGTATACTTAATATATTTAATATATTAATTATTTTTCATATGATTTTCAATGATTTAAACCATACCAATTAGTCAATTTGAGTATATTTACATCATTTTACTGTTTTTCGTGAATTATGGGCTTAATTGTGAAAATTAGTTAATTCTTGAAAATTCATAGTTTGCTAGAGATTTTATTTTTCGGGTATAACTTTTACAATTAGGATCTAATTTAAGTGACTTATTTTTTTAGGTTTTCCTTTCTATTGAGATTCATTTTTTAATTATGGACCATGATCCATTTGATCACAAATTGGACTATAAAAATCAATCAAGAGGAGAAATTATTCTAGCTGGAAGATTGGACACCACCATATTGAATCAAGAATATATCAATACAGAAAACATAAAATATCCTGATTCAACATGGGTTTAATATAATACATAAAAGTGACATCTCAAATTACATTTAATAAATTAAAAATCCCATTAAGTCATCTTTTGAGTGAGACTAGTTGGAGTGGGTGAAATAGTGTTTGGAAGCCAGAGAAAGTCAAGTTAATTAATTAGAAAATATCATTTTCTAAACCTATACAAAGACTTTAATGTTTTTAGGGTGGATAGAAAAATTTATTCCAAAAATTTATAATAAGATACCTCGGTGAGTTTCATTCATATGGTTAGTAGAATAGAAGAAAACTTCTGGAGGATGGATTCTAGAGGAGAAAATGTTTTGTACTTTGTTTTCTCTCTTTTATTTTTCTTAGTTTTGTAATGAGTTCTCCTTCCCCATTTTTCAAAATTACCCTTGACATTTTGGGTTAAACATTTGTGTGATTACAGAAGGAGAGGTCTTCCATTTTGTAATTTCTGAGTTATTTCTATTAATGTTTTAAGATCGTTATCTCTCTTATGTGAAATTGGTTTCAATTTTATTTAACGGTTTTTATTATCATATGTGATTGTATTTTATTTTAGATTCTGTTATTTTTATTGCATTTCTCAATTATAAATTTCCCCCTTCACTTGTTTTTGGTTTATATATGAAGGAATAGATCAGTTCTTCTTGGTGAAGTACTTAGTGATCACTGATATGTGTGAGAGGAGTAGTGAACATTTTTGATTGTTTGGGATAAACAAGATCTGATTGGGAATTTCCTAAGTCAATTGAGATTATTCACTAAAACTATATCCCATAATGAAAGGAGAGTAGAAAAATATAAGATTCTAGTATGGTTTATTCTCACCCTTATTATTTTACCAAAGGAGTGGGAAGAAGAGACTATGGATTCTCACTTTTATCAACATAACAGAAGAGATTTGGATATGTTGAACTGTGATAGAATTAAAATTGGAAAACCAAACATGACCTCATCTACATCACATATAATATTAATAAATCAAATTATTTTTCAATTTTTTCTTATATTTCTTTCTTAATTTATTTTCTTCTTTTAGTTTCTTTAATGACTTTCTAAAATCAAATAATTTCAAAAAAATTCTCTACTTTTTTCTCTTATTTCATGTGACAAACATAATTGTTGTGAAATCATCTCTATAAAAAACCTAGGTTTACTATTATAATTAAATTTAACTTAGTTAATTTTTGTTTATGTCACACCCCACGACAGGCATGTGTCAAAACATGGCCTCATTTTTGGGGAGGTAGTGCCAACATTTGTTTCTTATTTTTTAGGACTAGAAGTAAAAACCCAATACCTTTCTGCATAGATCCTAAAATTGAATGAACCTTGTAAAATAAACTTATAATCATGAATGTGAAATCTTAATTTTATGAAGTTTATCTTATAGAATCAAGTGAAATTTTACATTTTTCCTCTAATCCTGTCATCATGGATGCAAATAAAAACCAAACACTTAGTGACCTTTGTGCATCACAATTCCATAATCAAAATAATCAACATTTAATGCAAGTGTTACAAAATGATTTTGAGATGAAACCTAACATGATTCCTCTTCTCCAAAAATTTCATGGCTTGGGAAGTGAAGACCCAAAAAAACATATCAAATATTTCACACATCTCTGCTCTACTTTTAGACCCTAAGGAGTAGTTGAGGAATAGGTAAGGTGGAAGGTGTTACCATTTTATATGGAAGGAGCTTCCAAATAATGGTTGTATGTCTTACAACCAAGAGATTTGAATTATTGGATTGAATTTGTAAGATGATTAATGAAAATATTCTTCCCCACCTCCAGAATCATGACAATTAGAAAGGAAATCTATGACATCCGATATTTATCTGGAGGAACTCTTTTCAAGTACTGGTAGAGATTTAAGAATCTATGTGCCAGCTACCAACATCAGGAAATTGAGGACCATCACATTATAGTCTTATTTTATCAAGGCTTACTGTAAAATGATAGGAACATTCTAGATGCATCATCTGAAGGCACATTGATTGAAAAGTAACTATAATAAGCCAGTTGATTGATTGAGAAAATTTCTCAAAACTCACAATGATTCGGTACAATAGGTACTAGCACAAGAGGTATTCATGGGGTAAGAACTATTCATCCATCAACATTATTAGAAACTAATACTGAATAGATAACTAGTTTTGTGAGATATATGGCCTTGATCCTTGTTCCCAACCAATAAGAACTAGCTATGGTATATGGTTTATGCTCATCACCTAATTATTTCACTAACCAGTGTGCTGAAATACAGAGAATGGAATGTAGCGTAAAAGACTTTCAGCTTAGGAAATTTAAAAAAAATCAAGGATGGAGAGATCCTAACCAAGTCTAATATGGATTTAGAAATTAGCAGAATCAGGATAGACCCCCATACAAAAATCAATTCCAAAACCAACCCCTATTCCTGAATAAATTCTAGAATCCACCACCATTTAAACAAAATAAATTTAATATCCATCCTTCTTACCAACAAACACCCACTTTCCGGAGACCCTATGAGCATCCATCTACTAGAGAACAACCTCCAATTCAAAACCAACAGTATAAATATGATATTGATGGTCTAAAAGACACCGTAAAAGATTTGTTCAACAAGTTCAAAAGTCTCATGATCTTAATTACCAAAAAACTCAGAACACTACTATCCCAAATAATCCCAAAACCAAAAGAAAATTTCAACATAATAACAAAAATAAGTGTAAAAGAACTCCCACCACCATCCACTATTGATCAGAAAATAAGAAAACTTGGGTTAAAGGATAATGAAGTTGTAAATTCATAAAATTTTGTGGAAATGCACCATAAATAATAGAAAAAATAGGAGGAAGAGAAGGATATGATAAGGAGTAAGAGACATGAAACACCATTTCAAAGGAAACATAGAGAGAATAAAGACTTACCCCCACCATTTCCATTATGTATTTTTGAATAAAAGATGTTGTAGGAAGAATCACTTCAAAATGGAATTTTGGACACCTTCCATAAACTTCCAATCAATATCCCCCTCCTTGAATCCCACAAAAAAAATTACAAAGTATGTTAAATTTTTAGAATACAATTGCACCAAGAAGAGGAGACATCAAGGGAATGATAGGATAAACATGGAAAGGAGTGTCTCAACCCTTATCAAGCCAAAATTTCCAACTAAATGTCATGATCTGGGGACATTTTATATTCCATGCACCATTGGTTCATTAAATTTATATAAATAATTGTGTGACTTAGGTTATTACATTAATATTTTCCCTCACTATGTATACACTTATATTCAAATGTGAGAGTCGAAGTCCTCTAGAGTGGTGGTCCAGTTTGCTAACAGATCTATAGTTTTCTCAGTAGGAGTTCTAGAGGATGTCTTGGTGAAGGTTAAAGATCTCTTATTCATAGTTAATTTATATGTGATGAATATGGAAGATGATAAGATTCCATCACAGTCACCTATAATTTTTGGGGGAACTTTCTTGAAGATGAAAAAACCATCATCAATGTTTATAAAGGGACCATCACCATAGAGTTGAGAGATAGCACTATCTTATTCAATATTTTTGAATCCATGAGGCACCCATTAGATGATCACTCCCTCTTTACACTCTCCCATGAAGATGGTACTGAGCCCATTAAAGAATAAAGTATGTTCCATGAAATATTATCCTTACAAGAGACATTATCCATTAAAAATATCAATGAATATAAGGATTCCCAAACTCTTGGAGACTCTGATTTCATGTGGGAGGAAGAGGTAAAATCTAATTTCTATGATAATTTGTTAAATGATAAAGATGATGATATGATTTATTTTATGCCTGATGTACATCTTTTAGAAGTGGGAAACTTCAACTTAATTTCATCCTTTGACCATCCCTTGATTTAAAATTACAACCACTACCCTCTAGTTTAAAATATGTTTACCTTATGGAGGGAGATAAAGTACCAATGATAATTTATAATAATTTGTCTAAATAACAAGAGAAATATTTGATTTATATTTTGAGAGAGAATGTCCATGAAATTGGTTGGATCATAGGTGATATCTCAACAATCAACCCAAAAAAATGATCACATATAATTCATCATGAGGGAGATTCCAAACCTGTCAAACAACCCCATAGTAGGCTAAACCCCACCCTGATAGAGGTTATGAAGAAGGATATTGAGAATATAATTGAATATGGGATCATTTATCCCATATCAGATTCAAAATTGTTTATCCCCATCCATGTAGTTCCAAAAAATACTGGCCTAACCATTGTGAGGAATGAGAAGAATGATTTCTACCATATAAGAATTCATAATAGCTAGAGAGTGTACATATATTTTTGGAAGTTAAATTACATTACTAGAAAAGATAATTTCCCCATTCCCTTCATTGAAAAAATGATAAAATTATTGGAAAGTATAAATCAATATTTTTTGGTTGGATCTTTAGATTATTTTCAGGTACCAATTTCTCCCAAGGATCAAGAGAAGACTGCATTTACTTATCCCTTCGGCACTTTTGCAAAAAAAAAGATGCCATTTAGATTGTTTAATTCTCCAGTTATATTTAATAGGTGCATGGTAAGTGTTTTTTTGATCATATTGAATATTTCTTGGAGGTTTTATTTGATGGTTTCACAGTTTTTGGAAATTCTTTTGACCATTGTATGAATAATCTAAAAAAATATTTGAAAACATGCATTGAAAATAATCTTGTTTAGAATTTTTAAAAGTGTCATTTAATGGGTGATAGTGGAATTGTACTTGGTCATGTAATTTCAAATAATGGCATAGAAGTTGATAAATCAAAAATTTAAGTGATAAATTATTTTCCATACCCAACTTGTTTGAAACTTATTACATCATTTTTAGGACATGCAAGATTCTATAAGAGGCTTATCAAAGATTTTAGTAAGATTTTTCTTCCTCTATCTATATTTCTTTTGAAAGAAACCGATTTTGATTTAAATGGTGCATATAGGTAAGCCTTTGAGGATTTGAAGAAGAGAATAATTATACCACTAGTAATTCAGTCACCCAATTGGGATGAACAATTTGAGATACTTTGTGATGCTTCAAACAAAGAAGTTGGAGAAGTCCTTTCTCAGTGAATTGAGGGCAGTCCAAAAGTCATTTACTATGAATCAAGAACCTTAGATGCAACACAATTCAATTAAAAAACAACATAAAAAGAGTATTTAGTAGTTTTAGTTTCTTTAGAAATATTTATATCATATCTACTTGGAACTAAATTATCCTTGTTTTCTGATCATGCTGCTCTTAGGTACATGATGAAGAAGGAAGACGCTAAAATGAGGTTATTAGGATGGATGATCTTACTATAAGAGTTCATCATAGTAATATAATATAATAAGGGATTTGAGAACCAAGTTATTGATATCTTATGTAGACTACCCAACACCGATGAATTTGAAATTCCTGACATAGAACCACTGAATGACCACCTTCCAGGAGATCAGTTGTACTTGATTGATGGAGAATTTCCTTGGTATGATGACAAGGTAAATTATATGGTAACATCTTAGGCACCATATCATTTAAATTCTCACAAAATTTAAACGATGAAATTTTAATCTAGATATTACATCTGGGATGATCCATTTCTTTGGAATATTTGCAATGACTAAGTGATAAGAAGATGTTCTCTAGAAAGTTAAATTCATTCTATATTTATTTTTTGTCACAAATTAGCTTGTGGGGGCCACTTTTGACCTCATATAAATGAAATTAAGGTTTTAGTATCCAGATATTATTAGCCCACCCTTTTTAATAATACTCATGAATATTGAAAAAGGCGTGAAAAATGACAGTTTTCTAGAAATATTTCAAGGAGACAAGAAATTCCCCCAATGAAACTAAATTTTGGTAAAATATTTGAAGCTTGGGTGATTAATTTTATGTGACCATTCCCAATTTAATTTGGAAATATTTATATCTTCCATAAAGTTGATTATGTTTCCAAATGGGTGGAAGTAAGATCCATCCAGAATGATGATGTTAAATTTGATTGTGATTTTTTCAGGGCTAATATATTTTGTAGGTTTGGAGTTCCCAGATCCATCATCAGTGATCAAGGTACTCACTTTTGTAATTGGAGAATAGATTATTTACTGAAGAAGTATGGGGTGCATCATGAAAACTAAACTCTATAAAATCCACAAACCTATGGGAATGGTGAAGATTCATATAGGTAAATCATATGAATTTTGGAAAATATTATGAATCGAAACAAGAAAGATTGGATCCAAAGGTTAGAAGATACATTATGGGATTATATGATATCCTAAAAACCCTAATTTTAATGAGTCCATATAGGTTTATTTATGGGAAAAGTTTTCAGCTTCCTCTGGAACTGGATCAGAAAGAATATTGGGTTGTGAGAAAGATAAATTTGGATCTTTAAAGTGCTATAAAAGAAAGAAAATTTCAGTTGTAGGAGATGAAAGAAATTAGAAGGGATGATTTTTAAAATTCCAAGATTTACAACGAAATAAAAAATCCTAATCTCATGACAAGATGATCCAACTAATAGACTTCCATTTAGGATACATGGTGTTGTTTTTTAGTATCCATTCCCTCTTAATGGACATAGGCTAATAAAATCCTATGGGTCCATTCCATCAGATCCAGTGGAGGAGATCACACTCCTCCAACCTATTTTTCAATAAAATCTACTAGATCATACCTCTCCTTTACACTTTTTTGCCTGCTATGATTCGTTTTTTAAAATCATATTTCATGTTACTTCATTTTGAATGAATTTCTGACATTGAATCATTTTAGTTTGGGGGGGGGTGGGGCTTTTGTAGATTAGGATTTTTTCTTGTTGTTTGTTTTCATATTTTATTTTAAAAAATTGTCTGTTTTTTAAATTCTGTGGGTTTCTTTTTCAATTTTTCTTTGTTTTTGAAAATTTTGAGTAGAAATGATTATCTTGGAAATTTTTGAAACCCATGTACATGAGTGAAATAGTTTATCCCATGACATTGAGCTTAAATGAATGCTGAAAATGAATTTTTATCAAGTTCAAATCTTTATAAATTTCATGAAAAGTGCTCTGATTTTGAAATCCCATGCTCATATCACTACCTATATCATTGAAATCACATTCCTATGAGGATTATGATCCATTGTTTTCATATTATTCACAATCACCTCACTTCTTGAGAGTAACAAATCATGCTTTAATTAACCATAATTTGATTTACTACTATAAAAACTCGCGGGTTTTAGGTATTTGTGTTTTAAATGATTGAGGAATTTATTGAGTTTTAAATCCCCTTTTCCAACAGAATTTTTTTCACTATGGACTACATTGTAAATTTAATACTGGTAAATATAAGAATCAATGAACAACCTATTAGGTTAGACACGTTACAAGCGAATTTTCCCAATCCAACGTATTATTGAAGTGAAACTACATTATCTAGTTAAACTTTATTGTGGGGGGAATCTATCTTATGTTGTTCTATATCATTTGGTGCAATATTGGGTGGAAAATAGAATGTATGATGTTTTTTTTTCTGAAAAAAAATCATTCTGGTGAAATCTGTGCATTTTCTAGAGCTTTAATGACAAAAGAAGTTGTGCCTTTCTGGAGATTCTAATGGAGGAAGAAACCTGTTACTTTTTTGAAGCATTTAATAAAAATTATGTTTGAGAATATTGAAATGTTAGAAAATGAAATTCTGAACTTGGTGAACATACCTTTATTTTTTATGATGAAATATGTGATTTTCTACTGAGGGGAGTGAGGAGGAGACCATAATTGAGTGAAAATTAGAATAATGAAATTTTTCTTCCAAAACTGCCAAGACCTCCTCATTCAGCCCTAGAATTTTTAACATCTAAATCGTAACAAAAGAAAGCCACAAAACAACCCTGAAAATTACTCATGATAAAATCATGTCCTTGAATTAGATATGGTGGATATCTAGGAATTTATCAAGCCTATGGTGACCCTTGTATGAGTTTTTACGAGAAAGATATTGCTAAAAAATTTGACATTTATGTGATGAGTGATACTGAATTTTAGGTATGTGTTTTGTGTGAAATGGAGGATAAATGAAGATGAAATATATTGAATGATTTTAAATGAAGAAATTTAAATAATAATTTTTGAGGAGTCCTGATATATTTTGTTTTTTGTTGTCAAATTGGTGGATCTCACGGGCATGTGTTTTTAATTTTCATCGATTTGGATTTTTATGCTGACTTGTCTAGGATTCCATGTACTAAGTGTGAGAGAATTGATATAGTTAATATTTTTATTATATTTTAACATTTTTTCAATGATTTAAACCAAACCAATTATTCAATTTTAGTATATTTGCATCATTTTAGTGTTTTTGATGAATTATGGGATTAACTGTGAAAATGGGTTAATACTAAAAAAAATCATAGTTTTATAGAGATTCTATTTTTCAAGAATAAATTTTACAATTTGGATCCAATTTAAGTGATTAATTTTTTTAGGTTTTCCACAATTGTGAAATACATTTTTTTTTCTTCTGGACCAAGACCCAATTCTACACACAATGGGCCAAAAAAATCAATCAGGAGGAAAAATTGTTCAAGCCGATAGAATGGACCCCACCATATTAAATCAAGAATATATCATTATGAAGACCTTAAAATGTGATTATTATAGCTGGGTTTGATAATAGAATTCAAAGGGGTGGCTTAAATTAAATTTAATAAATTAAGGATCCCATTATTGCATCTTTTGAGTGAGACTAAGTGAAGTGGGTGAATCAGTGTTTGATGGCAAGGAAAAGTATTGTTATATTATTTATCCATAACATTCTTAAAACTATCCAAATGCATTGAAATTTTTAGGGTCTATATCCAACTTTGTTACAAAAATTTTATAAATAGATACCTCAGGGGGTTTCCATTGGCTAGTGGGAAAAAATAAGAAATCTTCTAGAGGACAGATTCTAAAGGGGAAAATTTTTTGTTCTTTGTTTTCTCTCTTTTATTATTCAATGTTTTGTAATGATTTCTTCTTCCCCATAATTATAAATTACCTTTACCATGGTGGGGTAAAAATAATTGATTGGGGAAGGAGAGGTTTTACATTTTGTAGTTCATGAGTGTTTTCTATTAATGATTTAAGATCCATATTTTTCTTCTACGAAATAACATTCAATTTTTTTAACGGTTTTTATTATCATGTGTGATTGTATTTTATTTTAGATTCAATTTTTTTATTTCTTTGGTCAATGATCAATTTCTCTCTCCACTAGGTTCAGATTTATATACGATGGAATAGATCAATTCTTAGTGGTGAAGTAATCGGTGATCTCCAATACATGTGAGAGGAGTAGTGAACATTTTTGATTATTTGGGATAAACATGACCCAATTGGGAATTTCCTAAGTCAATTGAGGGTATTCGCTACAAATCAATCAAACAATAGAAAAAGAGTAGACCAATATGAGATTTTATTAAGGTTTATTCTCACCATTACAATGAGACCAATGGAGTGAGAAGAAGTGATTGTGGATTCTCACTTTTACCAACTTAGTAGAATAGAATTGGATAAGTTGAGCTAGGATAACATTACAATTGGAAAAAAAAATCATACCTGATCACAATCTCATATAATATAAATCAATCACTGGTTTTTCAATTTTTTTTTATTATTTTTCTAAATTTATTTTCATTTTTTAGTTTATTTATTGTCTTTTTAAAGTAAAATAATTTAAAAAACCCCTCTATTTCTTTCACTTATTTGAAGTGAAAAAAATAATTTGTGTGCACTCCTAACTAGAGACAACCTATGTTAGCCATTATTCTGAATTTTAAATTAGGTAATATTTGTTTTTATAACACCCCATGATAGGCACGTGTCAAAACTCGACGTTGTTTCTGGGGAAGTATTTCCAAATTTTGTTTTCTTATTTTTCATGATTAGAAGTACAAAATTTGACCATTTCCCATTAGATCTTGAAATTAAAATAACCCTGTTAAATAAACATAGAAATAGGAATTTTCAATCTGAATTTGAGGAAATTTATCTTGTAGACTCAAGTGAAACTTCAAATGTTCACTCTGAGCCTGTCATTATGGCTGAAAATCAAAACCAAACACATAGAGACCTTTGTGCACCACAATTCATTAATAAAAACAATCAACTTGTAATGTAATTGTTACAAAATGATTTTTAATTAAACCTAACATGATTCCATTGCGCCCAAAATTTCATTGATAGATATGTGAACACTGAAAAAACATATTAAATAGTTCATGCATCTCTACTCTAATTTCAGAACCCGAGAAGTAGCTGATGAACAGGTAATGTCGAAGTAATTACAATTTTCATTGGAAGGAGCTACCAAAGAATTGTTTTATGTCTTAAAACTAGGAGGTTTTAATGATTTGAATGACTTGGTAAGATTATTCATGCAATTATTTCCCCCCCCCTCCCGGAGAATGACAATGAGGACGGAAATCTATTCCATCAGACATTTATCTAGAGAAACTCTTAACAAGTACTGGGAGAGATTTAAGAAGTTATGTGCTAGCTTCCCACATTAGGAAATTATGGACCATAAATTTGTAGTATTCTTTTATCAAGTATTTCACGACAATGATAGAAACCTTTTAGAATCATCATTTGGAGGCGCATTGATTAACAAGTCACCGGAAGAATCCAAGGGATTTATTGAGAAAATTTCTCAAAAATCACAACAAATTGGTATAATAGGTATTGAAAAAATCAGTATTCCTAAGGTAAGAACTTATCATGCATCACCATTATTAAAAACTAATATTGAAGAGATAACTATTTTGGTGTGAAAGATGGCCTCGAAATAAGTTTCCGACCAAAAAGCACCGGGTATGGTATGTGGTTTATGCACATCACCTAATCATTTCACTAACCAGTGTACTGAAATATAAGGAATGGAATGTTTTTATAGAATCATTTTAGCCAAGGAAATTTTAGAAAAATCATTGATGGAGAGATCCTATCCAAGTCCAATAGGAATTTGGAAGTCAGCAGAATCAAGCTAGAACCTAATACCAAAATCAATTCCAAATCCACCCATATTCTTGAATCAATTCTAGAACCCACCACCATTTCAAAAAAGAAATTTTATGACCAACCTTCCTACCAACATCCACCCACTTTCCAGAGACCCTATATGTAGTCGTCCACCAATGCACAACCTCCAATTGAAAACCAATAGAAGAAATCTTAGATTGATGGGATGAAAGAATCCATAAAATATTTTTCCAACAAGTATAAAAGTCTCATGGAGTTACTTACTAAAAAACTAGGAAAAAACCCATTCCAAATAATCCCAAACCCAATAGATAATTTCAGAATAATAAAAGAAAGAAGTGAAAAATAACTCCCACCACCATCCACCATAGATCCTAAAAGATGACAACTTGGGTTAAGGGAAAATGAAGTTGTAAATTCTGAAAATTCTGTGAAAATGCACCATGAAGAAGAGAAGAAAGAGGAGGAGGATAAGGATAGGTCAAGGAATAAGAGACAAGAAAAACCATTTCAAAGGCAACAAAGATAGAATAATGACTTAACCCCATTATTTCCATCAAAGACGATTGATTCAAAGAGGTTACAGAAAGAATCACTTCAAAAAGACATTATAGACACCTTCTATAAAGAGGAAACGAATATCCCCCTGCTTGAGGCCCTCAAAATAAATTCCAAATTACACCAAAACTTTTAAAGATATTTGAACCAATAGTTGGATACTTCAATGGAATGATATGATAAACTAGGGAAGTAGTTTCTTATCCCTTATCACACCACAATTGACAACTAAATGTCATGATCTGGGGTTGTTTTCCATTCTATGAACCATTGGTTCTTTAAATTTATCTAATTATTTGTATGATTTAGGTGCTTCAATTAATTTATTTCCACACATAGTATACACTTCTTTGAATATGATAGACTAGAATCCCACAAGAGTTATTGTCAAGCTTGCTAACAGATCAACTATTTTCCCAGTAGGAGTTCTGGAGGATGTCTTGGTGAAAGTTAAATATATCTTATTCTCAGCTAATTTATATGGGATGAATATTAAAGATGATAATATCCCATCAAACACACCTATCATTTTCGGAAGACCTTTCTTGAAGATGGCCAAAACCATCCTCAATGTCCACGAAGGGACCCCCACCAGGGAGTTTGGAGATAGCATTTTCCACTTCAATCTTTTTGAATCCCTGAGGCACCCATAGGATGATCACCCTCTCATTTCACTCTCCCATGAAGTTGGTACTGATCCCATTGAAGAATCAAGTATGTTCAATGAATTCGTATCCTTAGGAGAGACTTTATCAATTAAAAATATTATTTAACATAAGGATTCCAAAACTCATGGAGATTCTGATTTCATGTGGTATGAAGAGGTAAAATCTAATTTCTTTGATGGTTTGTTAAATTATGAAGATGATGATATTATTTCATTTTTGCATGATTTCCATCCTTTGGATGTGGGGATACTCATCTTAATTTTATCCCTTGACCAGACCCATGATTTGGAATTAAAACCAATCCCCTCTGATTTAAAAATTTTTTACCTAAGGGAGGGAGATTAATTACTAGGGTTAATTTCTAATAATTTCTTTGAAACCCAAGAAAAATATTTTATTGATATTTTTCAGAGAGAATTTCATTGAAATATGTTCCATATTAGGTGATATCTCATGAATCAACCCAAAAATATGCCCATATTAAATTTTTCTTGAGGGATATTACAAACTTGTCAGACCACCCCATAAAATGATGAACCCCACCATGATGGAGGTTGTGAAGAGAGATATTTAGAAGCTCATGGAAGCTGGGATCAACTATCCCATCTCATATTCACAATGGGTTAGACCCATCAATGTAGTTCTAAAAAAATATCTTAACCATTTTGAGGAATGAAAAGAATTAATTAATCCCTATAAGAATTCAGAATAGCTGGAGAGTGTGTATAGATTTTTGGAAGTTAAATCAGGTCACTAGAAAAGATCATTTCCCCATCCATTTCATTGACCAAATTCTAGAATGATTGGTAGGTAGAACTCGTTATTTATTTTTTTGGATTGATTTTTAGGATATTTTCAGGTACCTATAGCTCCCGATGATCAAGAGAATAATACATTAACTTGTCCCATTGGCACTATTCCATACAAAAGGATTCCATTTGGATTTTTTAATTCTCTAGGTACATTTCAGAGGTGCATGGAATGTATTTTTTCTTTTCATATTGATTATTTCTTGGAAGTTTTCTAGGTTGATTTTAATGTTTTTTGGAAATTCTTTCTGCAGCTGTTTGAAAAATCTGGAAATAGTTTTAAAAAAATTTCATTTAAAATAATCATGTTTTGAATTTTTAAAAGTTTCATTTCATGGTTGAGAAAGGAATTGTCCATGGGAATGTCATTTCCAATAAGGGAGTAGAATTTGATAAATCAAAAATTGAAGTGATAAATATTTTCCCTTCCTAACTTGTATTAAGATTGTTGGATCATTTTTAGGACATGAAGGATTCTACAGGAGGTTTATCAAACATTTTAGTAAGATTTATCTCCCTATATCAAGATTAAATTTGAAAGATGTTGATTTTGATTTCAATAGTTTATATAGGGAATCCTTTAATGAGTTGAAGAAGAGATTAATGACACCACCAGTAATGCAACCACCAAATTGGGAAGAACCATTTGAGCTACTTTGTGATGCTTCAAACAAGGAAGTTGGAGTAGTCCTTTCTCAGTGAATTGGGTGTAGACCAAAGGTCATTTCCTTTGCCTCATGAACCTTAGATGCGGCGTAATTCATCTATACAAAAATAGAAAAAGAATTTATAGTGGTTTTCCTTTCTTTCAAAAAGAGTTAGATCATAACTACATGGAACTAAAGTCACTATGTTTTCTGATCATGAAGCTCCTAGGTACTTGATAAAGAAGGAAAAAAGATAAACCAAGGCTAGTAAGATGGATGAAATTAATGTAGGAGTTCAACATCAAAATCAAAGATAAGAAGCGATCTGAAAACAAGTTTTTGATCACTTAAGTAGACTACCCAACACCACTGAATCTGAAATTACAGACATGGAACCACTGAATGACCACCTTCTAGGAGATAATTTGTAATTGATTTATGGATAAGTTACTTGGAATGATGATATGGTAAATTATCTGGTTACATATCAGGCACCATCTCATTTAAATGCCAACCAAACTCAAAAGATGAAATCGTAATCTAGATATTACATCTGGGGTGATCCATTTCATTGGGATATTTGCAATGACAAAGTGATAAGAAGATGATCTCCATAAAGAAAAATTGGTTTTGTCTTTGTGTTTTTTCACCCTTTATCATTTAGAGGCCACGTTGGACCTCTTAGGATAACAAGGAAGTTTATATAATCGAGACTTTATTGCCCCACCCTTTCTAAAGATGCTCATGAATACTAAAAGATGTTGTAAAAATGTATGTTTTCTAGAAATATTTTAGGGAGACAAGAACTGACCCAAAATCCACTGAATGTTTATGAAATTTTTGAAGATTTTGAGATAGATTTTATGGGACCTTTCCCAATTTCATTGGGAAATTTTTATATATTCCTTTCCATTGACTATATTTCCAAATGGGTGAAAGAAAGAGCCATTGGGACTAACAATGCTAAATTTTTTTTGTGATTTTGTCAGGGCTAATATATTTTGTATGTTTTTAGTTCCTAGAGCCATCATCCGTGATCAAGGAACTCACTTTTGTATTAGTATAATTGAGGATTTAAAGAAGAAGTATGGGGTTCATCATAAAACATCAACTCCATATCATCCATAGACCAATGGGAAAGCTGAAGTGTCTAAAAGGGAAATAAAATGAATTTTGGAAAAGATTTTGAATACAAACATGAAATATTGGTGCCAAAGGATAGAAGATATATTATCATATTATAGGATATCCTAAAATACCCCAATTGGAATGAGTCCATATATTTTGATTTATGGGAAAAGTTTTCATCTTCTAGTGGAATTTGAGCATAAGGCATATTGGGATATGAGATAGAAGAATTTAAATCTTGAAAGTTCTGAGAAAGAGAGAAATTTTATGTTGAAAGATCTAGAAAAAATTAGATGGGATGATTTGGAAAATTCTAGGATTGACAAAGAAATAACAAGAGCGGATCGTTATAAGATGATCTAACCGAAAGACTTCAATCCTAGAGACCTGATGTTGTTATTTAACTCATGACTCAAGTTGATGCTTGGTTTTTAGGTCCACTAGGTTAAATACCCTGAGGGGGGGGGGGGGGTGAATCAGGGTATGACAGATTAAAAAAACTGCCCCTATTGATCTTGTCTTGCTATTAAGAAAGACTCACTTCTCTCTGTTTCCTACAACAATGTATAAACAAAAACTAAAGCATGCACAAGACACTGCAATTTTTAATTGGTTCACCCTGACTGGGCTACATCCAAGGAGCATACATAGCCAATGTGCCGATGTACCGAATCCACTAAAATGACACTACTGTTTACACAGTTTTGGATAGATCACTTCTAATCCTAGGCTCACTGCCTTTTGAATGTTTAGGTTCAGCTCACTGCTTTGCCAAGGGTCACTCCCTATTTCTCTCTCTCTGGCTCACTACCGGTGGAGAAGATCACCTTCTTCCTCTTCCTTTTCTCACTACTCTGGAAAGGATCCACTCACAATTTATAGACATGTAAGTCTCTTCAGTATCACAAATGAATACATCCTCTGTTGTATGTAGATGCTCTATTGAAGTCCAACTTTCACCCGTAGATGAATCTCACTTTTCGCTGAAGCTATCGAGAAATCTTCCAGCTTTCACGCAGCCCTAAAATGACTAGCATTTTTCAACCATACCTGGTGCCCTTCTCCTAGCTGGAACACAATTCCCAGCGCACAAGTTAAAATCGGCATGCAAGTTCACCTCAACCACTTGTGCGACACTCCCTTCTTCAACTCCAAACTTGCACGACTCAAACCTTTTTATGCCCAAACCAATTTTGGCGTGAAACCATCAACTGTCACACTTCTTCAAAACCTGGCGTGAAAGTGTTACCAAACCACTTGATCGATTCACCCTTATTCCACTATAAACTTATGCAACTCACAACCTTTCTCACCCAATCCTCTTTGGGTGCACATCTATCAACTCACGTGCAACTTCTGAATATCTTTATACTTGCATAACCTCAGCACCAATTGCGCGACCACTACACCTGCATGACGGGAGCTCTGATTTTCTCTAAGTGTTGAACTCTTGTCGAATGAGGAGGTTTTGAACTCTATTTATAGGTGTTTGGACACCCTGAGCACCGGCGCAAAAGTTTCCTCTCAGCCTGTAAGTCCATCCGCCATAGTCTCTGTCGCGCAAGTCACTTGCACGATCAAACCCAAAACTTGAGTGCCCCCTTTTCCTTTTCCATATTTTTATTTTATAATCTTGAAAAACATATGGCACACAAGTTTCCAAGCCTCCAAGACACCAGCGTGCAAGTCCATTTTCCAAACACACTTTTCTCCATTTGTCTATTTTGAGGTCAAAAAATTTGGCAAACATTGTAAAATGGAGCCACCTTGTATCTGCTCTTTTTGGACCTCCTCCAGATAGACTATTCTTTTTCGATGTTCTTGAATCAAATAAGGATCATTAAACACATCTCTTGAACTCTACATGCCACAATGAAATCCCCTTTGTCCACAAATTTGTACATCATGGTCTGCTTTGTCAACAAACACAACATAGAGGCCCACTTTTTCAACAAACACAATCACCTCAAAAATGCTTCAATGATACCTTGAGGGATATTTTCCCAGCACTGGTAAACTTAATTCTAAGTGAAAGGTCTATTTATAATTATTCATGTATATCCTTTTGGTGTTGTGTAGATTGTGATGGATGGAGCATAAGAGGAATTCACTGTTAATGGATATAGGCTAAATAAATTCCATTGGACTATACCATATGATCTAGTGGAGGAGATCACACTCCTCCAAAATATTTATCAATAAAATACACCAGATATTTTCTCTCTTTTACACTTTTATTCTTTCTATGATTCATTTTTTTAAATCATATTTTATATTACATCCATTTGAATTCATTCCATACACTACATCATTTAAGTGTGGGGAGGGGGGGGGGCTTTTGTATTTTAGGATTGTTATTTGTTGTTTTTTTTCCTATTTTTTTTAAAAAAATTGTGTGGTTTCAAATTTTGTGTGAATATTATTCAAATTTTTTTGTTTTTAAAACTTTTGAGAAGAAATGATTATCTTGGAAATTTTTCAAACCCAAGTCCATAAGTGAAATAATTTATCCCATGAAACGGAGATTAAAGAAATGATTAAAATGAATTTGTTTCATGTTCAAATCTTTAGAAATTTCATGAAAAGTAATCTGATTTTGAAATCCCATGCCAAATATCACTATCTATATGTTTGAAATCACATTACTATTAGGATTCTGATCTATTTTTTTCATATTCTTTACATTCAACTCACTTCTTGAGAGAACCAAATCAGGCTTGATTTAACCAGAATTCGATTTATTCCTATCAAATCTTTAGGGTTTAAGGTATTTGTGTTTTAAATGATTTAGGAATTTATTTGGTTTTAAATCCCCCTTTTCACAAGAATATTTTTCATTCTAGCCTAC
The DNA here is from genome assembly GCA_963277665.1 of Viscum album. Classification (NCBI taxonomy): domain Eukaryota; kingdom Viridiplantae; phylum Streptophyta; class Magnoliopsida; order Santalales; family Viscaceae; genus Viscum; species Viscum album. The sequence goes on along the minus strand of OY728140.1, from coordinate 1,465,178,081 downwards.
CTTGTACATTTAATCCTTGTAACCATTAGAATCCATGAACAACATGTTAGGTTAGCCACATTACAGGCCAATTTTCCCAATACGACCTGCTCTTGAAGTGAAATTTCATTATCAAGTTGAAATTTTGTTTGGGGGAAGCTATATTGTGTTTTTCAACCTCATTTGGAGAAACATTGGGTAGATAATTGAATGTAATATGTGTTTGTCGCTGAAAATAAATCATTATGGTGAAAATTGTTCCTTTTTTGGAGCTTTCATGATAATGTATGTTGTGATTTTCTTGATCTTCTAATGGAGGAAGAAACACGTTCCTTTCCTAGAGCATTCAAGAAAAATTATGTTTGAGAAGAATGAAATGTTTTTTGATGAAATTTTGAACTAGCTTCACATTCCTTGAGTTTTCATTATGATAGAGCTGATTTTATACTAAGGGGAGTGATGAGGAGATCATACTTGAGTGAAAATTATAATAATGCATTTTTTACTCAATAAGATCCATGCCCTCATCATTCAGCCTCATAATTTTTTGTAAGTTTTATTCTCATAATTACTATTTGACCAAAGGAGTGAGAAGAAGTAATTTTGAATTATCACTTTTATCAAATTAGATGAAGATAATTGTATAAGTTGAATAATGATAGAATTAAAATTGGAAAACCAAACCAAACCTGATCACCATCTCATATAATAGTAATCAATTACTTGTTTTTTCAATTTTTTATTAATCTTTTCTTTAATTTATTTTCATTGATTATTTTCTTTATTGTCTTTTTTTTTAAAAAAAATTTCAAAAACAATCTCTACTTCTTTCTCTTATTTCATGTGATAAACAAAAATTTTGTGCACTCCTCTCTATATACAACCTAGATGTAATATTATAATTCCTTTTAACTTATGTAATATTTTTTTATCACACCCCATGATAGGCATGTGTCAATAATCTTAGGTTTGAGATGATAATTCCTAATACCTTGATATCATCTTGAGTATACTAAGAGAGAACCATTTTTTTGGCATACTATATAGATATTTCCTTGGGTTGATAAGGGGCCTCCTGAGAGGTTGGGATCATGGATCAGAGTGTGTGAATCCATATGGTGGAGAAAACACCATAGGCTTTCTATGAGTGAGGTCCCTACAAGATATTATATATCAATTAATACCATTTTTGTTTTTCTTGGATACTATGAAAGAGAAATAATAGTTGTTTTATTTGGTTGATATGGTGGGAGTGAGAAGAACATGTCTAGTTCTAAGTTTTAGTTAGGTTTGGGGCATGAGATATGGATAAGATGTTTGGTTGTGAGGAAAAAATAAGGATGTTTCTATAATGGGGAGAACCTTGAGTTTGATGAAATATTTTAAAAGTTGTCATGAAAAATTCTTATAGATGGGTGTGGTTAGGCACTATCCAAGTGGTTTGTTAATGGAGGAAAGAGGTGGATTGTCCTTTGATTGGTTATACACCCCTTATTTGATATTAATAAGAGAAACATGGTTGGTTTTTCCATGTATAATGAAACTTGTTGAGCTTGAGATGATGACCAAGGTAGGTTAGTATGTGTAGTTTGAAGAATAATGAGGCTTCTCGAGGATGATAAGGATTGTGGTCCGGAGCTTGTAGAGACCAGAGCTTCCTGGATTTTGAATTTTGACCAGAAATTTAAATTTTTGTTCTCTGATGCTCAAGAGGGGTATGATGGTCATTTTACACTAGAAGATGGTCTCAAATAAATTTTCTAGCCACTTAGTTCGTCCTTGATTAGGGATTTTAACCTAGTATAGTTATTTTTTTTAATTATGAGTAGTTTGAGTTTTGGAAGAATATTTAATATTTAATTAAATAAACATTAAATCAGATGAGTGGTTTTGGGTAGATGTATCTTTTGAACAGAGTGTCATATTGATATTTTTATTCCCTGGTTGAGTTAGTAATGAAGGTTTTTTGTTTGGATAAGTATAGAATCACTTTGGGTTTGGGGACTCGGGATAAGTATTAAATGAGAAATTAATTAAATTAATTTAAAGCCCCCCCCCATTTGGGGTTCCCATGAATGATAGGAGGGGGGAGGTTTCCTCCATCTGGGATGATGGTCAGAACAGAAGGGGGAGAAGAGGGATATGCTACTGGACTTCTCCCATGGTATAGATTGGGGCATGATCAAGGTGAAACAACTTTCAAGAGCAGATTTGAACCCAAAGATTTGGCATTTACGCCATGAGGTAGGTTAGTTTTTTTGGTTTTGTGCATCGATCCTTATAGATTAGTTTTTTTATGTTTTAAATCCTTATTATGACTATTAATGATTACATGGAGGTCGATCTATGCTTATCTAGGGAAAAATTTGGGGGGTCAGGAGTTTTGTAGAGGTTTCCCATTTAGAAATCCTGACATTTCCCATTTAGAAATTATAACAATGTAGTGTGTGGTTTTGAATAACACATGTCGTGTGTTCTTCATGTTCGAGGAAGAAGTGATGAAGACGACACACCACATTCAGTCCAAATTTCACGCCCTGTAGTGTCACTCAGTGTGAGGCCGATTACATGGCCAGATAACCCATGTATGGGGTACATGACTATGTAGGGTTTATGGCTAGGCCCTGTGTGGGTGACAAGCCATATGTGAGTACATAACCTGGTTGTGACACATGGTCAGACCATTTGGGGTACATGTGTAACACCCCGAGATTTTATGAAAAATATTATTTTAATTTCATTAATGTCTTGTGTTGTATTCTACACCAAGATTACCTTGCGCTATATGCAACACCGTATTAGCTTGCAGTATACGCAACACTATTCTTGGACCGTGTTACACACAATTTTGATAATAGTTATTCTACGCAACATTGAGTATATATATATATATATATTAAATGTATAAATGAAATATGGTTGGATTCTGTTATACGAAACAACGAAGGATTCTTTCACAACACGCAACCCTGACTTGGCTTGCATTACACGCAATCGCGACCGTCCTCGATAGCGTGTGTTGTACGCAATACCGGGTTTTAATAAACAATGTTATATTATTATAATATTGTCATGAACTAGCCGTTATGAATAGTATTAACTAAATTTTGAATTTTATAACATTATTATTCATCTTACACATTTCTAGAACATGGTATAAGAACAAAATAAATTTTTCGGGTAAAATAAGTATTTTTCAAAAAATGCAGTTTTACCGCCTTTTGATGGCGCACCCACATTAAATCTAGTTTTTGACATGTTTATATGTTCAATTTGACAAAATAAAATTCTTATTTTGAATCAGGATGTAAAAATTTACATTAGATAAAGTTTTGATATTTTTCCGATAACTTTCATATTTTAATAAATAGTAAAAACACGCTATATTTTAATTAAAAACAACTTTTTTCATCATAATATCTTATGTGGTTAAATTATAATATTTAATGGTTTTAATGTATAAATAGAATATATTTTTACCATTTAATATAATATATGTCATTATCATTGATTTTACCTTGAATTCGTAGGTTAAATCAATTCAATCTTTTGCAATGTTTTAAAGAAAAACCCGTTTTATTTCGACAACGGGATTAATTTTAATTTAATTTCTGCATCTTTTGTGTATTGAATTTGGAAAAATGGATTCCATATTTGGAATCAGTGGGTCCAAATTATGTTAATAAGCTACTTTTTATTTTTGGGAATTATGAATAGTAACTACGGTAAATTTTATTTACCATAGTTAAAGGTAAATCGGGTAATTAAGGGTAAATATAATATTTTAAAATTACCATAACAAATGTCAAAATCCTATTGGATGACTAAAAGTCGACCCATATCACCTAAGGGTCGGATTAGAATCATTTAATGGACATTTGTCCATGAAAATAACTTAATTATTATTAAAACCAAAGAAAGTGACAACATGTCACTCTCTTAAATCTTATAAGTATATTAATTTTAATTTAGTAATAAACTTCATGAAACTTCGAACATGAATAGTCTCCAGAAATCTAATGAAATTATCTACATCATATAAATTTATTTATAATTTTTAGGGATTAAATAATTATCATTAATTATGACACAATAGTGATGCAGAAATTGTTTATCTAGTGAAAAATCAAGAATATTGTTTTTATTAAACTAATAGTGACCATAAAATGCACAAATACCTAACAAAAACTTATTGGACATGTAAATGTAAACCATAATCATCCAATGGTCGAATATTTGACCATTTGGAGCCTTATAAAAGCGATCATTACACTTATATTATTTTATTTTAAATGATTCCAAAGTTGTCACCTTCATAATTTAATAAATATAACAATTTAAATATTGTGATTTTAAGATGATAAATTCGGGTAAAAGTATTATTGTGAAAGGTAATAGATTTATTTTCATCATAGGATTTTATTTTAAATTTTTATACAACAAATATGTATATTAAATAATTATACAAAAATGATGTAGTAATAATTTTATTAAGAGATAAACCAAATAAATGGTTTTAAAAATAATAAAATAAATATTATATGAACTATTTAATGTGATACACTAATTTTATAGATACATATGACCTTTTATTAATATATTAAATCTTTAAGTTAGAACATATCTTCTGTATATATTTTATTTAAATTCAAATAAATGAATAGTGTCAAAATTGACACTATTGTTATTTTACAAAAATAACATATTATAAAATTGTTTAAAAATAACAAAAATATTTAAAAATTATAAATTTATATTTATATGGTCTATAATGTTATAAAGTAAACAATTATGGAAAATTCACAACAAATAAGTAATTATTTGTTATAATTTAAAAATTAGAATGTTATTACCACAAATAAAATTAAATTGATTAGATAAGGATAAATCATGTTGATAATGTTTAAAATAAATTCCTAACATGTCTAAATTCTATTGGTTGATGATATTACAACCTTATCTTATCTAATATTCTAATATGAGTCATTTTTGGAGGTTTTTATGTGGGGTTAGATTTATTATAAATTAATATTTTTAAGAATTCCAAAGGTGCCCCTCTCCTCCCTTATAAAAGGGCACCTCCTTTCCCTCCCCCTCACACCAATTTGAGCACTCAAGCTCGGAAAACCCCTGCAAAAATCTCTTCTCCACTTCCCTAGAATAATCCTAGAGGTCCTGGTCTTCTTCAAAGACCAATCTTAGTTCCCTAAGTGGAGGATTCAAAGAGACGTTCCAAAGAAGAGGTAATATCCATTACCGATCTTTTCAATTTCTTTCTTCTTCAACTTCTTCTTCTTTAGTTGTTTCATGATAAAGTAATAACATCAGTATTACTTAAATACTGATATGTTATTATAAATATGAAACAACCCTAATTCAACTTCTATCCATCCTACGGAAAAATGAAATCACCGCGTGTGCGTACGTACGGAATACCGTCTCCACACCGTGGTGTAATCTATTTTCCACCACCACCTTACAAGGATGGGTATAATGGTGTAATGAGTAACTATATATGATTATTATAAAGTTATATTGATACTGAAATAGTATACATACACTTCAACACAATTCCACGACCATGGGAACGATATCATCGCTCGTGCGTACGTACGGACTACCGTCTCCACGACGCGATGAGATTCATTCCCAATGATTAACCATTCATGAATGATTATAAAGTATATATATTAAGTACTGATGAAATATATTACCTGATAATGATACTGGAATTATTTATATTTATATGTATGTCATATACTTAATTCCATTCAATTCAATAAGGAAATGAAAACAGCGTTCATGCGTACGTACGGACTACCGTCTCCATGAACGGTGTATTTATTTCCATTTACTGATTTATTATATATGTATATTCTGAATATATATATATAAGTCATGTTTTATATTCTGTAATTAATAAAAAATTATCTAAGTAATCAGATGAATAATTACAAGGTGAAAACACGAACGACAAATGAGACGATTTTACCCAAAACGCTACTTTAACATGAATTTACAAAAGAACGGGTAATATAATGTCATAAGTGAAGCATATATGATATCATAACAATGCATATGATTCTGTAATAAGTCAATGACATTATTTAAATCATTATACAGGAGGTTCGGACACTTACGAAGCAAATCAGACCTAAGGTAAGGGAAATATCACAATCTCACTTTTATCCGAGATTGATTTTACTTTGGTAATTACTGGGGTGTATTTTATCATCCACATCCATGTTCCCTCAATATGTAATATTATTTCCATCCTTCTACAATAGTTTATATCCAATTTTACCCTTCGGTGAGTTTTTTGTAAATGATATGAAAGGAATCTTTTGTCGTTTTTCGTATGAGGTACTTTTTGACTTTTCCGACAAAAGTACGAAGAATGTTTTTTTAACTTATACGGCATGAATGGATTTTTAAAACACTATTTTCAAGAATATTCCTTTACAAGTTTTCATGTTTATTTTTAATCAACTTATTTTAGTTTAAAATTTTATGACATGTTAAGAAAGGAAAAATGTTTTTGAAGTAGAAAGGATATTTTCCTCAAGAACGGAGTTCAAGTGTTTTATCAAAATTATTTTCCATCTAAGAAAATAAAGGGTTCTGTTTTTATCACTATTATTACATTGATTTGATTATGTTGTGATGGAAATATTTTTATGAATTCCTTTATCTTATATGAATTGTTTTATGATGTCATGTTGTTTAAGAATCCCATTTTTATTACATGGGTTATGCAATGATGTATGATTTATGAATTTGTGGCACACATAAGAATGGTATCATTATGAGATGGGTGGGACCTATATCTCCCTCCAATTCATTGGGTAAAGGTTTTATATCTCATGAGATAGACATGGCTGAAATGGTAGGTTATACCGGTTCAGTGAAATAGGACTGAAACGAGGGTTACTCGATTCAGAAAGGGACTTTGTCCACTAAGATAGTCTTGGCAATGAGTCTTGACTAACAAGAAATGATTCTCTATGATTATGTGTGTATGCCACAAAGTTTCATGTTTTAAGTTATGATTATTGGGATTACATTTTCACTTCTATGATTTATTCCATGTTAAGTTATTATGATCTCTTTTGCAGGTTATGATTTTCAAAAAGATATGATATGATTTTTATTTCCTTTATTTACCTTTACTAAGCATTTGAGCTCACCCTTTTATGTTTTCTTTTCCCCAGGATATAAATAAAGGTTTTAGGTAAAAAAAGGGAAGATCTTTATGGGAGATATTGAAGATCTTTCACCACGATTAGAAGATTACGTTCCGAGTTTCCAAAGACACTAAACTATTACGATCCTTGTCTGTGTGTTTTTGTTATGTACTAAGTATTCCGCAAAAGTAATGTAATGTCCATGTACATCAGGCTTCGGGTCTCTACAGTTGGTATCAGAGGAAAGGTTTAGTCAACCTTTGGAAACTAGGATGCGAAAACGTTAGTGAGATCCCTAGAGATATTTCTAAGGTATGTCTAGGGATGTCCCTAAGGATAAGTATACGTATAGGATATAGTCCTAGAACTACGGTAACGATCTTAGAATTTAACCTAAGATGTTAGATATTGAGGATACTCCCCCTTTATTATGTTGTTTTCCCTAGCATGATTTTTGCCTCTCACACTATTCTTTTTGGGTTTTAGAAAATGGATGGAAACAAGATGATTCACGATAATGGAGGATATAATGGAAAATGGAATGATATTCTTCATAATGAAATGGGATTTGGAAGTCCAAACATAATTATTATGCCGAATCAGCAATCTCATAATATGATCAATAAAGTAAAATTTGGTAAGTTTCCTGACTCGGCTAATAAGAGAAAGATGGAGTTTCATGATGATCATAGAAGAAAGAAAGTTCAATTTCCCCTATGTAATTCATGTGGGAAGAGGCATCAAGGAGAATGTTTCAAAGGAACTGGAAGATGCTTTGGGTGTGGAAAAGAAGGAAACAAAGCAAGTAAATGCAAAGTAAAAGGTTCAGTTAACAACATGGATGAGGATAGTGGTATTGCTACGACATCAACAATGGTTAAATGTTTTAAATGTGGAATGTACGGGCATTATGCAAACCAATGCCCTAAGGGAAAGTCTCATGAAGAGAATCAGTATGGTCGTATGGGAAGTATTTATGTTGATGATGGTGAAGAGACTACAAATGATATGTGAGATGAAAGAATTGTTGAATCTTGGACAATGGTTTAAGAATGTAGTGGAATGATTACATGTTTATCATGTGTAATGTTGGAATAACGAGACATCTAAGGATTGTTACACTATTGTCTTTCCTTGAGTTTTGAAAGTGTATGATTAATGTTACCAGTATCCATGGAAGGTTATTCAGATATTTTTGAAATGTAGATGATATGCGCATAATGTAGTGATAAGGAGAAAATTAAATGTTTGATAGTATTCATGAGCTCATGACTGATATAAAGAGAAGGTTATATTATGGTTTGAGTATATAGAGTTTTTGGATTTTGGTATGTGGAAAGTGTTAAATTTTAACTGCATTCATGTTTTCACTAAGGTATTCAAGAGAATACATGATTTAGGACTTTGAATGTTTGGAATGTGACCAAAAAAACATATCTTATGATATATGGGGATCGACGATGGTGTTAAATCTCTGGTAATAGTTTTCACTATGTTATGAGAGTGGACTGCAGTATTATAGATAAGCCTAAAGATTGGAATGGATTATGTTGGACATAAGTGAGTATTGTTTAAGGATAGATATTTTTTTCGATTTTATTGAAGGGATGTTATAGTGATATAGTTTTAGAAAAAGGACAACCTGCAGGACGGGCGACAACCCATCGCTTAGGACAAGGCTGTGGGAATCGAACCCACAACCGAAGTGCGACTGGCCTTTATCGCCTACGACTGGCCTACAGGAAGTCCCTGTTTATTAGAAACTAGTTTTATTATATTAAACAGTATGATATATGAAGTATAAAGTCCATTTTAGGAACCATATATGATTAATCTCACTATAGATCGACTTATGTATATAATTTTTGATAACCTTTTGTTTGAGACAGATGGAATGACCCGTCATTCTATCACATGATCTGCTAACACTTCACGAATAACAAATTCAACTTCATTTATTTAAGAGATGAAGTGGAAATTGTTAAAGGCACGAACAACAGTGAGATTGTACCAAAATAAAGTAATTATTTATTCTAATTCAAATTCTTTAACTTTAGGGAAACGATCTTGAAAACCAAAAATGTTGTCCTAGTGATCTTATATCTGATGAATCAGATGGTACCTTAGATCGTCACAAATTTATGGCTTTGTGATTACTGGTTTTTCCATAGCCATGTTCTCTACCACTCTCCATCAGAACATGATGGTTAGATTTGTCTTCCATATCCATATTTTCACCTATGTGGAAACCCAGTGATTAGTTTATTTGGGTAACCGTTACGTTTCATACTTTTGTTTTTAAAGATAAGTTTTGGTATTCCTTTTTACGATGCGGGTTTCTATCAAAGAAACTTTCAAATAGTAAACCATTTATAACCCCGACGAATTTCGAGGGTGAAATTCATTTTAAGGGGGGTAGAATGTAACACCCCGAGATTTTATGAAAAATATTATTTTAATTTCATTAATGTCTTGTGTTGTATTCTACACCAAGATTACCTTGCGCTATATGCAACACCGTATTAGCTTGCAGTATACGCAACACTATTCTTGGACCGTGTTACACACAATTTTGATAATAGTTATTCTACGCAAAATTGAGTATATATATATATATATATATTAAATGTATAAATGAAATATGGTTCGATTCTATTATACGAAACAACGAAGGATTCTTTCACAACACGCAACCCTGACTTGGCTTTCATTACATGCAATCACGACCTTCCTCGATAGCGCGTGTTGTACGCAATACCGGGTTTTAATAAACAATGTTATATTATTATAATATTGTCATGAACTAGCCATTATGAATAGTATTAACTAAATTTTGAATTTTATAACATTATTATTCATCTTACACATTTCTAGAACATGGTATAAGAACAAAATAAATTTTTCGGGTAAAATAAGTATTTTTCAAAAAATGCAGTTTTACCGCCTTTTGATGGTGCACCCACTTTAAATCTAGTTTTTGACATGTTTATATGTTCAATTTGACAAAATAAAATTCTTCTTTTGAATCAGGATGTAAAAATTTACATTAGATAAAGTTTTGATATTTTTCCGATAACTTTCATATTTTAATGAATAGTAAAAACACGCTATATTTTAATTAAAAAAAACTTTTTTCATCATAATATCTTATGTGGTTAAATTATAATATTGAATGGTTTTAAATTATAAATATAATATATTTTTAACATTTAATATAATGTATGTCATTAGCATTGATTTTACCTTGAATTTGTAGGTTAAATCAATTCAATCTTTTGCAATGTTTTAAAGAAAAACCCGTTTTCTTTCGACAACGGGATTAATTTTAATTTAATTTCTGCATATTTTGTGTATTGAATTTGGAAAAATGGATTCCATATTTGGAATCAGTGGGTCCAAATTATGTTAATAAGCTACTTTTTATTTTTGGTAATTATGAATAGTAACTACGGTAAATTTTATTTACCATAGTTAAAGGTAAATCGGTTAATTAAGGGTAAATATAATATTTTAAAATTACCATAACAAATGTCAAAATCCTATTGGATGACTAAAAGTCGACCCATATCACCTAAGGGTCTGATTAGAATCTTTTAATGGACATTTGTCCATGAAAATAACTTAATTATTATTAAAACCAAAGAAAGTGACAACATGTCACTCTCTTAAATCTTATAAGTATATTAATTTTAATTTAGTAATAAACTTCATGAAACTTCGAACATGAATAGTCTCCAGAAATCTAATGAAATTATCTACATCATATAAATTTATTTATAATTTTTAGGGATTAAATAATTATCATTAATTATGACACAATAGTGATGCAGAAATTGTTTATCTAGTGAAAAATCAAGAATATTGTTTTTATTAAACTAATAGTGACCATAAAATGAACAAATACCTAACCCAAATTTATTTGCCATGTAAATGTAAACCATAATCATCCAATGGTAGAATATTTGACCATTTTGAGCCTTATAAAAGCGATTATGACACTTATATTATTTTATTTTAAATGATTTCAAAGTTGTCACCTTCATAATTTAATAAATATAACAATTTAAATATTGTGATTTTAAGATGATATATTCGAGTAAAAGTATTATTGTGAAAGTCAATAGATTTATTTTCATCATAGGATTTTATTTTAAATTTTTATACAACAAATATGTATATTAAATAATTATACAAAAATGATGTAGTAATTATTTTATTAAGAGATAAACCAAATAAATGGTTTTAAAAATAATAAAATAAATATTATATGAACTATTTAATGTGATACACTAATTTTATAGATACATATGACCTTTTATTAATATATTAAAGCTTTAAGTTTGAACATATCTTCTGTATATAGTTTATTTAAATTCAAATAAATGAATAGTGTCAAAATTGACACTATTGTTATTTTACAAAAATAACATATTATAAAATTGTTTAAAAATCACAAAAATATTTAAAAATTATAAATTTATATTTATATGGTCTATAATGTTATAAAGTAAACAATTATGGAAAATTCACAACAAATAAGTAATTATTTGTTATAATTTAAAAATTAGAATGTTATTACCACAAATAAAATTAAATTGATTAAATAAGGATAAATCATGTTGATAATGTTTAAAATAAATTCCTAACATGTCTAAATTCTATTGGTTGATGATATTACAACCTTATCTTATCTAATATTCGAATATGAGTCATTTTTGGAGGTTTTTATGTGGGGTTAGATTTATTATAAATTAATATTTTTAAGAATTCCAAAGGTCCCCCTCTCCTCCCTTATAAAAGGGAACCTCCTTTCCCTCCTCCTCACACCAATTTTAGCACTCATGCTCGGAAAAACCCTGAAAACATCTCTTCTCCACTTCCCTATAATAATCCTAGAGGTACTGGTCTTCTTCAAAGACCAATATTAGTTCCCTAAGTGGAGGATTCAAAGAGACGTTCCAAAGAAGAGGTAATATCCATTACCGATCTTTTCAATTTCTTTCTTCTTCAACTTCTTCTTCTTTAGTTGTTTCATGATAAAGTAATAACATCAGTATTACTTACATACTGATATGTTATTATAAATATTAAACAACCCTAATTCACCTTCTATCCATCCTACGGAAAAATGAAATCACCGCGCGTGCGTACGTACGGAATACCGTCTCCACGCCGTGGTGTAATCTATTTTCCACCACCACCTTACAAGGATGGGTATAATGGTGTAATTAGTAACTATATATGATTATTATAAAGTTAAATTGATACTGAAATAGTATACATACACTTCAACACAATTCCACGACCATGGGAACGATATCATCGCTCGTGCGTACGTACGGACTACCGTCTCCACGACGCGATGAGATTCATTCCCAATGATTATCCATTCATGAATGATTATAAAGTATATATAATAAGTACTGATGAAATATATTACCTGATAATGATTCTGGAATTATTTATATTTATATGTATGTCATCTACTTAATTCCATTCAATTCAATAAGGAAACGAAAACAGCGTTCATGCGTACGTACGGACTACCGTCTCCATGAACGGTGTATTTCTTTCCATTTACTGATTTATTATATATGTATATTCTGAATATATATATATATAAGTTATGTTTTATATTATTTAATTAAGTAATCATGATCTAAGTAATCAGATGAATAATTACAAGGTGAAAACACGAACGACAAATGAGACGATTTTACCCAAAACGCTACTTTAACATGAATTTACAAAAGAACGGGTAATATAATGTCATAAGTGAACCATATATGATATCATAACAATGAATATGATTCTGTAATAATTCAATGACATTATTTAAATCATTATACAGGAGGTTCAGACACTTACGAAGTAAATCGGACCTAAGGTAAGGGAAATATCACAATCTCACTTTTATCCGAGATTGATTTTACTTTGGTAATTACTGGGGTGTATTTTATCATCCACATCCATGTTCCCTCAATATGTAATATTATTTCCATCCTTCTACAATAGTTTATATCCAATTTTACCCTTCGGTGAGTTTTTTGTAAATGATATGAAAGGAATCTTTTGTCGTTATTCGTATGAGGTACTTTTTGACTTTTCCGACAAAAGTACGAAGAATGTTTTTTTAACTTATATGGCATGAATGGATTTTTAAAACACTATTTCCAAGAAGATTCCTTTACACGTTTTCATGTTTATTTTTAATCAACTTATTTTATTTTAAAATTTTATGACATGTTAAGAAAGGAAAAATGTTTTTGAAGTAGAAAGGATATTTTCCTCAAGAATGGAGTTCAAGTGTTTTATCAAAATTATTTTCCATCTAAGATAATAAAGGGTTCTGTTTTTATCCCTATTATTACATTTATTTGATTATGTTGTGATGGAAATATTTTTATGAATTCCTTTATCTTATATGAATTTTTTTTATGATGTCATGTTGTTTAAGAATCCCATTTTTATTACATGGGTTATGCAATGATGTATGATTTATGAATTTGTGGCACACATAAGAATGGTATCATTATGAGATGGGTGGGACCTATATCTCCCTCCAATGCATTGGGTAAAGATTTTATATCTCATGAGATAGACATGGCTGAAATGGTAGGTTATACCGGTTCAGTGAAACCAGACTGAAACGAGGTCTACTCGATTCAGAAAGGGACTTTGTCCACTAAGATAGTTTTGGCAATGAGTCTTGACTAACAAGAAATGATTCTCTATGATTATTTGTGTATGCCACAAAGTTTCATGTTTTAAGTTATGATTATTGGGATTACATTTTCACTTCTATGATTTATTCCATGTTAAGTTATTATGATCTCTTTTGCAGGTTATGATTTTCAAAAAGATATGATATGATTTTTATTTCCTTTATTTAACCTTACTAAGCATTTGAGCTCACCCTTTTATGTTTTCTTTTCCCCAGGATATAAAGAAAGGTTTTAGGTAAAAAAAGGGGAAGATCTTTATGGGAGATATTGAAGATCTTTCACCACGATTAGAAGATTACGTTCCAAGTTTCCAAAGACACTAAACTATTACGATCCTTGTGTGCGTGTTTTTGTTATGTACTAAGTATTCCGAAAAAGTAATGTAATGTCCATGTACGTCAGGCTTCGGGTCTCTACAACATGGGCTTGTAACCCTAGTGGGGTACAAACCGTGTACCTGAATTACACACCATGTACTTATGACTTACACACCAAGATCACTTTATGTACTTTATCGTGTTTGGAAATGAAAGTACATGTTATGTTCTCTAATAGACATTCCATGTACTACACCTTTGTTATCCTTTTGAGGGTGCTTGGATGAATTACCACCCCAGAGATGGAATTGGACAAGAGGGGAGTCCATTCATGGTGTTTTTTCCACATATATTTTGATGGTGGGATCTTTTAGGAATATAGGGGTCATATGTATGGTAATTTGGGTTATTATATTTGAGTAAGAGGATTTCCTTGAGATTTTGATTCTTAACCCTAAAGTGGGTTGGGTTGTGGGATATGCTTCAATGTAATGATTATGAGCTTAGTGATTTGTTTGGTCTTGGTATACCTTGGTGTTTTGATTGAAATTCATTGGATGGATTCTGGATGGTGTAATTAAGTAGTATATCTAGAGATATATTGGTTTTTACTAACATATCAGGTTTAGTTTCTCAAGGTTAGATTAGTTTAGGTTTAAATCCTATGTTTGATGATCAAGGTTGTTCTAGACTTTGGGATTGGTTTATATCATAGGGTGATGATTATGGATGTGTGTCATTGTGGTGTTGAGTTTAGTCTGAGGGACTTTAGAGGATTTCATATTGGTTTGGTTCCTAATCAAGTGATCATTGAATTCCATGGTTGGTGGATGATAATTCTCGTGGGGCATAAGATTTATTTTAGATGCGTTTTTGGAATTTTGTTGATTGAGGATCAATTGGAAGTCACTAGGGGTCACTTGAGGATGTTCTTGTTATGGGGATTAGACTGAGAGTTTGGGTTTTACTAGAGTTTAGAAGGGGATTCCTCCACTTGAGTTCTAGTTATGAAGATCCAAGGAGGTATTCCCCTAGTTATCAGTAAAACCAGAGTTCCAAGTGCATGGCCAATTTATATGACAACCCTAAGAGTGTGTGTGCGCTTGAGTAGTTTTGTTATGGGTATTCTCTTGGGAATTGAAGTAATGAATGATTTGATGGTTGAGATAACTAGTTAGGTGAACCATAAGTATGATTCCAGATACCTATGTTTGATATTTTTGGACTAAGGATCTATATCGGTACCAATATTTTTCTTGATGGTTTGAGTGATGCACGGAGGATCTGGGATTTATTTTATATTAATGTGTATAGTGATGTGACGTCACAAGTATATCGTATGGTGATGGATTGAGCTTCCAAGCATAGGAAGTATTCTAATGATATGGTTCTAACATAGGATATAGACAATAACAGTATACTTCATGGATAGTGAACCATACTATCACCCTATGAAATAATGTCATTCCATATAGAATAAGAGGATATACTAATTCTACCTCTCCTTGGGTTTGGTCCGAACTGATGATATGGGCCCCACTGAAGTTATATGTATAGATGGTTATTGGAATGAGGTTTCGGGCATAGAAAGTATACTATATATTAGGAGTCAGACTGAGGCTCTTGACACAAAAAATATACTTTGTTGTTTATGTGTCAAACTAATCCTTTGGGAGTTTATGGTATACTTTCTTGGATGGATGGTGAACTGATAGACTGCATCCATGGTTTAGATGTCGAAAATATGCTCCAAGCATAATTAATTTGATATATGGAAATGTTTTTGACTGATGCTCTATGAATTATTATATTGATGTATGAGGTAGATTTCAGACATATAGTCTAGTATTTCTAGTATCGTTGTGTGGTTTCTAAAATAAATGAGTCAATGGGTAGAGTATAATATGATATTTGGGACAGGAGTACATGGTATGGGATGACATAGATTAGTACCCTGAATGACAAGACTATCGTAGGGTGGGTCCCCATTTTTGTGAGTGTTTTGTTGTAGCTACTATGGGTATGAAGTTGAAGGTTATTTGGGATGCACATTCATGGAAACATGCTCAGTGACACCCTGAAATTGGTCAAAGAATGTATGGTTTACTATGGTCTCAGACCTAAGGATTTTGGATTTTTTTCTATTTTATATAGACTAGGATAAGAATATTTCATTAGAATGAACTTATAATAGTAGCTTTTAGATTCACCTTTAGGGGAGGCCTACTGATATTTATCTTTCACCCTCTATACGTGAACCTCAGTGTGTGTGTACAATCCTTATGTATTATTTTAGGTTCAACAAAGATTCAGGGTGTTTGGGGATGAGGCCTCAGGTTTCATGGTTGATCATGATGATCGCGTAGAGTCTACTGGTCAAGCTGGATCATCTTGATAGGGAATTGGAGACTAGGTATGTGTTATGACCTGTAGTTGGTAGTAGGGTATCTTGAATTTACTTTTCAATTATTTATTTTTTATGTGTGATTGATCCAATGGGTGATCATTGTTTTATATATGATATTGATGTTAAATCCTTTATTTGATTTTCATTTTATTACAATATGTTTAGTTTCAATTTATTTATACATACACACTCTCTTATGTGTATGATTTTTACAGATTTACTTCTAGTTGCACACTCTGATATGGGGGTAATGTCTCCTCAAAGATACACTTTATACCCCCGATGCAAGTTGGTAGCGTCTAAAATATGAGGATTCACGCTTGAGGTCTTGTGGCGAATTAGCATAGTGCACTGATTTAGTGGCAACATGACCAGGATGTTACAAATTATGAATCTGATAGAAAAAACATTTTCAACAAAAAAACATTCAAAAAGACTTGGGAAATATACAGTTAGTAAAATAAGGTTTTTAAGAAATTGTTTTTTATTTTCAAAATAATGGAAATTAAATATTTAAAGTATAAAATTTCTAATCAATAGTATCTTTATCATATTTTATTCTTGGGAAATTCTAGTCCAAACCAGCTTCTTTTTATAAAATGGATTTTGACTCAGTTTTTTACCCAGTTGTAAGTATTTTTGGTAAATCAATTTTCATTCATTGAGTTATAATCATTTCTATTGCACTTACTTCGTATAAATTGCCTATATTAAACAATTTGATTATATTATGTGGTATTTTATTTATTCGCATTTCCACCACATAAAAACCTTTTAAAAATATTTCTTACTTCAAGGATTATGCTACCCATAAGAGATATTGATAACTCAAGTCTCATTTCCTTGAGTTATATTATTTTTATTTGAATTTAATTTTTCCATTCTTTAGTTATTCCACCATAATATTTTATTGTATATTTATTTATATTCATTTATGGTAAAAGTATGTATTTGTAAACAAATTATTTATCTATAACTATTCATATAAATGAGCTTCAAGTAAAGTTATTTTGAAAATAATAAAAAGTTTTTTTTCTTTTAATTTCATTTTTTGTCTTTATATATTCATTTTTCCAAGAATTGTTTTTATTTTCAAGGATCCATTATTAAAGTTTTTTAAAATATATATTTCAATAATATTTCACACTATTTTTTTAAAGGTTACCTTCGAAATCTATATGTACATTTATATTTTACTCTAATGTTAAAATTGTTTTCTAAAATACATTTATGTTTTCATTTATATTTACCATATCAATTTAAAAAGTATTTACTCTAATGGGATTTATGTTTCATAATTTATCCTCTAATATAATTGTTTTATCATTTGTGAGATTAAAATCAGCAAATAAAATAATTTTAATATTGATCCCTTATTTTGTAATACAATTAAAGGCATTCTTTTTTGTGGGTGTATTTGTTTTATGTCCACATCCTAATAAGATTCATTTGTTATATTAGGGATATGTTCTTTGGAAACCATCCATATTATTTATTTGTATGACTTATGATCATGTTATTCTAGTATTAAATTAACCATATACTCATTACCCTCTATATTGTAAATATATCATTTTACAAAAATTCAGATTAGTGGATGTTCACCTATAAATTAATATTATTTATTTAATGAGATAGTATTGAAATTATTGAAGATTATTGATTTTTAACGCAGGTTTATTTTGTATTGATATTCTATATTTTTCATTCTGCAGTTATCCATGTTTTTATTCAACGAGAGGTCCCTTAGAGAATGGTATCAAATGTATTGTTGACACTTATGGTGAATGAAATGGACTTAAACCAGTGTTGGGTGGTTCCCCAATTTATATATCCCATTGATTCATCAACATGTATCTTGAGACAAAAATTATTGGGTTTTCCATCATATCTATCCACATATCAGTATGGTGCCTTGTCATAATTCCTCGATAACATTTTTTGATGTTTAACAATATAATTACATCAATATGAGATAAGTAGTTATTATTATCCATGTTTCCACTTATTTACATGGATATAACATTCCCGAAGATTTATTTTATTATGAGATTATTAATATTATTAATCTGTAATATATTATTTATACCATGATTATGTTTTTAAAAAATATACTTATTTATTTCCCTCACTGAGTGTTTTATCTCAACCTTATCTTATGTTTCTATTCCCTAGGATAAGAATAAAAACAACACACATGACATGTTTAGAAGGATAACAGGTTTGGAATAATTTGTGGATGATTTTGAAGACTTATAACGAATTAAGTAGTTCTTGAATTGTGGAAACAAATATCCACTAGTTGAGAAAGATATGGGATGTATTGGTTTATTATTTTTCATTACTCTATAAATCTCTAAAAATAAAAAGATATTTAGGATCTAATAAATGTAAAATTTTTCATTAATATTATAATCAAGTAAGTTTATATCAAGGATTCTACAACTGGTATCAAAGTGAGTATATAAGGTATGTGTTTATTAGACTAAATCTAGGGGTGTAGTTCTGGGATATTGTAGTTGGTATCATAGTAGGGTTTAGATAAATTTGGAGATTAGGATGTTTATTGAGGATTATATAAGGGTTGGTAAGATAGGTATTATCATAATTTCAAATGTATAGATATCCATTTTGGAGAGTATATTATTTAAATTCATGGTCATAATACACTTTTTATTTTGGGATTGGGATAATATAACTTTACTGAAAACCCCAGTTATAAGTCTATGTGATAATTCTAAGCATAGTATAACATCTAGAAGTTTTAGTAAAGTAACAATTGTATGATTCTTATAGAAATTAAATTCCTATATAGATACTATAAGTGGATCAGGCTCTGTTACAAATGTACCTAGGGGTACTAAACCAAAAAGGGTAGATTGAGTATTAACTCAATCATCACGTGGTGCATGAAAAGAGGCCTAATGACACATTTATTTTGAAACTCTTATGGGATATGATTTGGTTAATTCATAGTCTGTTTGTGATTCATAATGATATATTCTATTATATTTATGTTAGATAACCTAATAAAAAAGTGAATGTCGATAGCATTGATTGAAACATAGAGATTCATAAGTTAAAAAATATATTGATCTATATGTGATTTCCGATATAAAAGATATGTTTTATTTTTAGTGCATATAATTTAATGATTTTTGGGTATAGAATATTTTAATAATGTTAATGGTTATTTGGGATCTCTATTTTGAATACTATGTTAAGAAGTATGTGAGAACCCATCTTAAAGTAACCTATGTTGAACAAAGAATTATATATGCTAAACTGAGAGTGATATAGGTTGAACTTATTATGATATATGTGGAGTTACAAGAACTATAGTCTAATAATATAATGTTATAAAGTGAGGCATATTGAGCTTAAATCTCCATATGGTTATTTATGATAATTCTCTTATAATTTTCCCCCATATTAACTCTTTTTCTTTTAGTAATGGATAAATCCCAAAAGAAAAAAGTTAATAATGGATTATTGGGATAATATAAAAATAGTATAAATGAAAAACCTAATGGGATAAGGGAAGAATTGGTAAATATTTTGATTATTCTAAACTAGCTAAAAGAATTTTTATTAGAAACAGGAACATATTTGATAACTGAAACACATCAAATAAGAAAAGGGTAGAATCTAATAGAAATTTTAGTGACCAAGATGATGAAGTAAAGAATATTAAATTTCCTACATGCCAAAAGTGTGGAAAGAAACATTAGGGAAATTTTTTAAAATGGATATGTAAATGTTATATGTGTGGAGAGTAAGGTCCTAAGACTCAAAAGTGTAAGGGAAGGAGAGAAACTACAAAATTATTTTCCTTCAATTGAAATAAAGTTTTTCATTATGTGACTCAATGTACCAATCCAATGGAAAATGATGGAAATAGTCACCAGAAACCATGAAAATAATGAAAATTATGTTCAAATACTACTAATATAGAAGATAATGAGTTTCCACTCTAGATTTTTAGTGTCCTATGTCATGTAGGTTTTCACCAACGACTGGATATTGAGTAATAAATAAAAATTCCTAGTAGTATGATTATTATATAAATCATTTTAATTATTTGTGGGATGTTATTCCTTATGTATATAGATTTTATTCCATAGTTAAAATTATATATTAAGTTCATAATGATTTATTTCTATTTATAAATCACTTATAATATTTTTCATGTAGATAAATCTATTTCTACATACTAAATAAAACCTTGACCATATAGAAGTGTATGGACTATTATGAGTTTTATATAGTAATTACATTGATATTATGAGTCAAATTTTGAGGACATAATTTATTTAAGGGTAGGGGAGAATTAAACACCCCCAAATCTTAATATATACCTTTAAATAATTCAATGTGTTCGATAACTTTCTATTTATAAAAAGATGAACTAAATAACAATGATATTTTCAGGTTATTAAAAATTACCTATTTAATTAGTGGGAATTAATATGAGTGTCCACTTTAAGAATTATTTATAAAATGAAAATACATTCAACTTTTAATATGAATTAAAATTAATTGGGATATTTAAAATGACTAATACAATTATTTTATACTTAGAAAAGTATTTTTTCAAACTATTTTCTTAATATAAATATATATTTCAATAAACATGTAATTAATAATGATAAAATATATTTTATATAAATAATTTTTCAATACTAATTGAATTAATAAAAAATTGGAAATATTAATGAGAATGGATAATATTCTAAAAAATCTATTTTCCTATAAAAACAATTTTCCATTATATCTCATCTTTTCATTTAAAAGTTAAATTTAGAAACTTAAAATTTTATATTTTAAAAAATGAAAATTATTTTTTATTCATCATCATAATATTTTCCTAAGATTATAATTTTGGATTTCTCTAAAAAGAATTTTTTTACAAGAATAGTGAAAAATATCATTTTTATAAATAATATGTCTTTTATGACATTATTAGTATATAAATATGAATTGGAAATTCATGAAACCTTTTTATAATACCATATAGGTTTTGATATGCAAATTTATAATTTTAAAAAAGTTTGTTTTAATTTAGAATCCCATATTTGAAATTTTTAAACTTAAGTTATACTTTTCAAAAAAATTACATTTAATGAATTACACATTTAGTATTTTAAAATAAATTTTTATCAAAATTATTTATTGAATAAAATAAAATTTCTTCTAAATTTCAAATAATTATATCCAAATTATTTAATAAAGGACGCTTTAATTTTAGGCAAAAATATTACTTACCTTTCGTAAAACCTAGTTACCACTGTTAGAAATTAAATGAAAAAAGTAATAATTCAAAGGTTAACGGGATTGAAACATGTTAAAAAATGTTTTTGATTTTTTTGTGATATTATATTCCTTATATCACCCTAATATAAATTATAGTTTATTTTTTGAGACATATGACATGTTTAACATGTGTTCCCTTTATATTAGGTTGAAATATTTAGAAAAATTCTATTCTCACCACTTATAAAAGGGACTTCTCACCACCCTTTCCAAAATACTCAAAAAATTAGATTTAATACTAAAAACCTACCTTTATAATTAATATATAATTATTTTTCTCAATTTTGATCTTCTTATTATAGTAGATTATCCTATTCCATCCATTTCTAGGGGATATTCTAAGAAATTCACATAGTGGTTAACATGAGTAATCATTTTTTACTTAACTTCATTATTTTATTTTTTTATGTTATAATGATAATTTTAGAAATAACTATGTAATGATTTATGGGTTGTATATATTATGAATTTTATTATTCTATGATAATAATCCTAAATCACCTTTTTCCTTTTTCCTTTAAGAAAAAGTGGAAACGACATTCATGTGTGCTCATGGACTACCAACTCTATAAATATAATTTTTATGATATCATTAAGGTTTTTAGGTCAAATTTTATAACTAATTAATTTCATGATCGACAGACATTCATCGTTAATTTAGTCACTAAAAAATAAGTGTCCTAATGGGAAAATGATCACTTATTTCTAGGTTATGAGTTTATATAAATTATATACAATTTGTATTTATTTAAAATTATGATATATCACACCAATAAGAAGAAAATAATATCATCACACTTTTTTTATATTAATATTACAACTAATGCACCTCATAATCATCCATTAATATTGGTAGGTTCATGTTTGGGTCAGTTTAACCACCCACTTAAACAATAATTTAAATTTGTATTGTGAATTAATATGAGAAATTATTTATGGGTAAAATATGATATAATTATTAAAATATTTTTTTTGGTTCTGTTAGCTTTATATCATCATTTGACTCATTAATAAATAAAAAAACCTTTGTTCATTAAGAATCACTAAAACACGATCATAATTGATTTCATCCACATGTATCATTACAAAAACTAACATTAAATGAAATTATATATTTATAAAATATCTTGTAACATCAATTAAAATGCTTTATATGATCTAATAATTATGTAATTTGGAAAAATAATAGATACCAACACTGATTTTATGAAACAGTTCAAAGAGATAATGATTTGAAACTCATTGTACTGAAAATAGGTAAAACCAAAATAATATATATATATATATAAATAATTATAATTTAGGATTATAAATGGGTATGGTTATGACTATGTTTCTTGGCTATGTATATAGGGGAATTAATTTTATTATTCTAGATATTTGGCGCTAGTAAAAAATGAATTAGGACTGAGGTAATGGGTTTCATCTCAAATTCCTACTAATGAGACATGTTTTGTATTATGAATAAAATTTCATTTATTTTATTCATATAATACCTACTTAAGAAACAAAATAATCAAAAATCTATTAATTGTTGAATTTTAAGTTCAATCATAAGACCTCTCTTTCAAGGGGGTTTGATTAAAATGTTACTCAAGCTATGATTACTTGAGAATGATAATGATATGCACCATGTTTTCCTATGAATGGTGTATTATCTACCCATTTATATATATTTATCATGTATTTTTAATAGTAAATACATATCCAAATCAGTTCCTTTTTATTGAATTGGTTTTTACTCAACTGTTACCCCAGTTGTAATGATTTTTGGTAACTCTATTTTCATTTTTTGAGTTATGATCATTTACCTTGTACCTATTTCATATAATTTGTTTGAATTTTAACCTTTTACTATATTATGTTGTGTTTTATTTATTCACATTACTTCCACATAAAACCCTATTTGAAATATTTCTTACATTAAGGTGCATGATTCCCGTAAGAAATATTGATAACTAAAGTATATTTTCCTTGAATTATATTGCTTTGACATGAACTTATTTCCTACATTATTAGGTTCTTACACCCTAATATTTTATTATTTGATAATTTCTATAACTTAATGTGAAAATAATATATTTCTATATAAATTAATAAACTATTACTCTTCTTACAATGTGAGTTTTCAACAAAGGTATTTTGAATATAATAAAAAAGGGTTTTTCATTCACTTTAATATGTTTTATCTTCCTATCCTAATTTGTAAAATAAATAATTTATGTTTTTAAAATTATCACTTATTGATGTTTATTTTAAATTTGAAGGTCTTTAGAATATTTGACATCTTATTATTAAAATTTACCTTTGAAAAAGATATGCAAATGTGTATTTTTCAAAAATGTTAAAATGTTTTATAAAAGTTATTTTATGTTTTTCATTTTGTTTCCCTTATAATTTTAGGAATTATTAACCCTAATTGGATTTATTTTTCATAATTTATCCTTTAATATATATATTATTCATTTTGGGTATTGAACTCATGGTATAAAAAAATAGATTCTTGATCCCTTTTTTTCTGGTACCATTCGAAGCATTATTTTTATGAAGGTGTTTTTCATTTTTATCAATATATTTATAAGTTTTCTTTTGTTAAAATGGGGATAAATTATTTATAAACCATTCACCACTTGATTTATATGGCTAATGATCATGTTATTCTATTATTTATTTAATCATATACTCATTACCCTATACAGTGTTGACATATGATTTCATAAAATACTGATTGGAGGATGTTCACCTAGATAGTAATATTATTCTTTTTCTAGGGAAGTATTTAAATAATTTATTATTATTAATTTAAAATTTATTTTTATTATATATTGAAATTATATATTTTTAATTATACAGATAATTGTGTTTTTATTTAGATAGATGTTCCTTAGGGAATGTTATGAAATGTTGTATTGACTCTTATGGTGAATGAATGGGATTTAAACAAGTGAAAAGTAGGATATAACATTATATATCTCCTCTAAGCATCGATATGTCTTATGAGACAAAACAACTTTAGTTTTGGTGCATACCTCTACCCATATTAGTATAGTGACTTGGCATAAGGCCTTGAAAACATGTTTTGTTATCCTAAAAGTTGAATTCCATTAGTATGATATTAATAATTATTTTTATACATGATTTCACTTATTTTCGTGGATATATAATTCTATTAGTTTCAATTTATTATTTAATTATTCGTATTATTTATTAATTCCATTTTATGCATACCATGATTTTGTTTTTGATAGTTCAATTTATATGTTTCCATTACGGAGCGTTTGAGATCACCCTTTTGTTATGTTTTCACTCATGATGATTGTTATTTAAAATAATTATCTAATTATATTAACCTAAAAATGATATTTGGGATGTAAGATATGAAATAATTACTATTTATATTGAAATTTAGTAAAGCTATATCTAGTGTTTTACAGTTGGTATTAAAGAAAGTATGCAAAGTATGCATTTATGGAAATAGATTCAGGAGTATGGGTCCGATGTGTCATTGAAAATGGTTTTCCCAAAATTATAATAACATATTAGTATATTTTTTAGACCAAATTCATTATTTTAGGATTGATATAATAGATTTATTAGTAGATGAAGATGAAGAAATATACTTTTAAAGAGTCGGGAAATATGATTTCCTCTTCATTGCGAGAACATATTTGTCTCACACCTCAATAATTTATAGGATAGTCTTAGGATAAGTCCAAGAAATAAATAATGATTATAAGGAATATATAAAGGAATTAAGATAGGTATCGTCTAATATATAAGTCTAAAACTTTCTGAATAATATATTATAGGTGTTTTCCTTTTATAAGTGAGCTGAGGACACACTTGGAATTCCATAAAACAATTAAATACAACCAATTTATTTCTCATGTAAATTGCTTCAAAATGACCATGAATTCGATAAAAAGAGGATACGGTCATAATATCATCAAATTAAAAATTATACTAGTTTTAGTTTCATTTCATATTTAACCCCTTTGTTAACCCTTTTAAACATCAACTATGACAACATATTGTTTTGAATTAAAGGGTCATAATTTCACTTCTAAGTTAACAAGGGGATAAAAAATGGTACATTGATGATTTCATAGACAATTTCCCATTATAAATTCTATCATTAATGTTTTTTTATTTTTAGATCATTTAATAAAATATTATTTAAAAAAAAATATCATCAATTTTTTTTTAAGAATACTCATTTAATTTGAAATTAAAGTCATCAAAATAAAAATGGACTTTGAATATAAACTCTTTTAATAACAATTTTAGATTATTCTTAACTATAAAATTCATGGAACACCATAATTAATATATAAAAATTATTTTATTATTTTATAATATCATAAACCTTTATTTTTCTATCTCTTGCATAAGAACTATAACAATTTTGCGTAAGCATTAAAGGAAATTATATCATCACAAAAAATAAAAGAAATTAAAATCATAATAATAATTTATTAATTTTAAAATTAAAATTTTATATTCATTCATAGCATATTGTTACACATGTGAAAACATATAAGAGAAATTAAAATCATGGGAGTTACTTTTTTATTTATCCTTTTCTTAAAATAATATAAAGGTTATAATCAAAGAAATATGGAATTAAATTTCTATATTTTTATTTATTTAATTTATTTGTGTAAAAAAATATTTCCAATAGGATAAATGAATGTTTTAGAGATATTTTTAGGCCACATATCAATGTTTTAATCATGTTTTACCCACTTACCCTTACCAAAGAGACAAATATTTATCATAGTTACTATTCATAATGAAAAAAGACATATTTACCAAATTTGAACCTTATGATTAGAAATATATAATCCATTTATCAAGATTAAATTTCTATAATTGGTAGAAATAAATATATTATAAATTCACCAAACACAATGAAAATGAGTTTTTAGAAAATTATATTTTAAGATTAAAAATGAACTTTACTAAAATAAAATATAATGTTGATCACTATGAAATTATTTAGATTATGTTTAATTAAATGATTATTATTTTACATTAAACAAATTCCCAAATATAATGATAATTTTAAATTAATTTATTTGAATAAAAGAAATGACATATTTAAATAAATTTTTATTTTTCACTATTCACTAACAATTCAATCATTTAAAAAAAATCACAGAAATTAACCCTAAGATAATATTTAAAAGATGATTTTAAAAATTATATTAAATCCTTCAATTATAATTTATTAAAATATTATAAATTAATCATAACGTATGCGCATAAAATTTAATAAAACCCATTTTTGAATAAAACATATTTTTATAGCAGAAAACGTCTTTACTAAAAATTGAGTTCTTATTACTATACATTAATCCATAGATTTGAATTATTTAAAACATGTATATATATTGTTAATATTGTGGTCATTAATATTAATACCATCCAATTTAATGTCACAATTACAATGATCACATTTAAATAACAGTTCTTTAATAGTATGTTGAGGTTTACATAAAGATCAGTATTGCGTGTTAAGAAATCTATCGAGTATAATATTATTTGAAACCAAATTTTATGGTTTTTATATTAACCCCCCATTAAATAAAATATATCCTCTCAATTTTTATCTCAGCAATCAATATTTTAATATTTGAAAATACCTTTGTTGAAATTCCACATTGTATAAATGGATAATATTACTTCTTTTGAAAAGGGGAAGGGGGTAACATAAAGGTTATATTAAATAACACATAATTGGTTTCCTAGACAAGGATAACATTAACGTGTAGTGAAAATATGTTAATTAATGAGAGATATGATCTCTAAATAGTAATAGAGGGTGATATATAACTTGATCATGAGAATGTTAACGACCAAAAAACCATATATTAGTGAAGGGTGAAAATAATCATTAATTATTTATAAGTAATTATAAGAAGGAAATCATTTTCATTTTCAATATCCTTTTTTAGAGCAGAGGATTTATTTTACCATGGAATACAAGTCAATATATTTAATATAAATATTCAAATATATAAACATAATTTCATTCTTGTGTTAGATGTTTTAGTGAGTTTCCACACATTTTCATCCCATATTCCAATGATGCATGAACCACATGATATTTTCATGCCTGAAGCACTAAAATAAAATTCTAATAGATCATAAGATCTAAAAAAGGATTACAAGATATTCCTCCTATCACTATTTAGTTATTGAAACTAAAAAATGGTTAGTACATGATTTGATAACAAGTTTAAATAATCTATCATTCAAAAGTTTAATCTATAATATTTCAATAATAATACCCAAATATAGTTAATTTATTT
Organism: Viscum album; assembly: GCA_963277665.1. Classification (NCBI taxonomy): domain Eukaryota; kingdom Viridiplantae; phylum Streptophyta; class Magnoliopsida; order Santalales; family Viscaceae; genus Viscum; species Viscum album. The sequence continues at coordinate 1,465,149,842 of OY728140.1, read as the reverse complement.
CACAAATAGATAAATTCCAAAAAAAACTCAGAGCATTATTAACCAATAATCATAAAAAATAAAAAAAATTGTCTCCAAATTACCAAAATCAATTTCAATTTAATCCCCAAATAATATAAAGTCAATCATAATGTCACATTACAAACACATGAATAACATGATCATATATTCTCTGAAAACATGCTAATTATTTCCCGAAATAACCAGAATCTCCACAAAAACATTATAAGAAATTAAATACTTCCAAAAATTTACTCCACAAAAACTATCCAATATATCCCATAAATCCAATAATGTAATAAACATCAACATAAATCACATTTTCATTAAACCACTAATAAATTAAAAGTTTAGCAATACTATCAAATTTTATTTATCAATATCAATTATCTCTTTATCCTAACTAAGCATTACTATCTCAACATCAAGAACATATTAAGGGTTATCTATCCCTCAATCACGTGTTTTCCAAAAAAAATTACCTTAACACTAAATAAATTTTCTAGGTTATTGGTGACATTCAATGTATGATTTAAAAACATAAATAAAAACAAATGTAGAATAATCCTTAGATGTTTCCTGATTCTTATAACTAGGATATAATTGATAAAAGTCTTATACAATATAATTATTAAATCCCAATACATAAATTCTTCATTCATTACACTTAAATGATTGGTTAGCATAAAAACTTCATTGGTATAGGAGTTAGCCCATAGGTTGTGGAATTCACTAAAATAATTCCTATGTTACCCATACACAAGACATTGAAATATAAATGGTATCTTAGGATGAAATTTATTTAAATCCCTTAAAATATTCATTTTCCCTGATAATTAGATGTTATATTCCATTATTTTACAAGTATAAAACATATACACATTCCTTTGAGACATTATTTTAGGTGTTTCTTCCAAAATTTTCAACATATAGGAAGTTTAATCTTCTTTCATATAAAACATCCATAAAACTCCATTTTATGCATATTTTTTTCCTTAAAAAGCTCACCAATTTTTAGGTTGTTAATCATATATCGAGATATATAGTTAAGAAAAATCACAATCTTTTACATTACATACCCCATTTCATTTGGTTTCTCATGGGGATAATCAATGATTCATTTATCACATTCAGTGTAACATGATCTCTATTAGTTACAACCATTAACCAAATCCAAAAATCATAGTTTGCGTAACAATAATAATCATGAGCAAACATATAATCATGAAAAATAATTTATATGATCTCAAAATCATGCCACCTAATTTTCAATCAATGACACCATAGGTTTAACCTAGGCCATCTATGATCATTATCTATTCAAATAATTTACAATTGTTCATAAATATATTGTAAAGTAACTGAATAATATCTACGAGAGTTACTATTTAGGTGTTCATTACTAATCCCACTCATCATTCACTGACAAAAATCGATTTAATACCCACTATTCCCCTTTTAAAGTTATTACTCCTAGGTTAATCCGTGACAAAGGAACATACACTTTCTAGTATCTAGATATGGATGCACTTTATAGTAAAAACAAACTCATTTTGTTAGCATAAATTAGGATGTTCACCTATAAATTGGCTTATACTAAGGGTTATCCATAATTTTCTCATATCATAGTTTCTGAAAATAACTAAAACCTATACTGATACAAATTTATACACCCCAAACATTATATATATAGATAAAACATAATTTTAGATGAATATTATATAAATATCATAAAAATATACAACCCATAATGATAATGGTTTTATTTTATTTGGGAACTTGGATACATAAATAACCAGTATATAAATGATCTACATCATCTCCTATTATGTTCTTCACAACTATCAATTTTCTTAGAAATGTTATACTTAAAATAATTATTCATATCTTAGGGAAAAGGAAACATAATAAAGGGTGATCACAGATGATCAGTAAGGGTAAACAAGGAATATATTTTTAAATAATAATATGTAATCATTTAAGAAGAATATGGGTGTAATAATATGAGATTATAAACTGAGAATCTAACCCCATAATTCATAGATCATAATCATGAGTCATGGAATAAATCTTGATTATTCATAAGACATTAATTGTAAAAAAATATAAAACATGATCCTTGAGAGAATAACATTGGAATAATTTCATATCATAAAAGAGTGTCATAAATGTTTTAATAATAATATTCATAAAAATATTATGTCAAGTCTACCCACTAAGATATTCATCACATTTTAGGCCTGATTGAATACCCATGTACCTAATTTGGGATTTAGATAACCTCTCATGTACCCTTTATTATAACAACCCTGCTCTTTATTACACACTTCAACCTGATTTGTTACATAAAATCTACACTTGATATGACATAGAATATCGAGAGGTATAGTTTCATTGGGGATGTCGAACATTACATAACATCTTAGAACAAAAAACAAAAAACATCTTTATTGAACACTTCCTTTACATAACCACTACATTTCCACGTACTTAACATTGCATGGGATAACTTGAGGAAATTCAAAATAAAAGGGTGAGATATAAAGCCCATTAAGGGAATAAACATGGAATAACATGAGGAATACAATAGTTGTTAGAAAATATGCATATAAATGGATAACGAGAGAAACATGAATATAAAGTCATGATAAAACATAATAATCATAACATGGAAATGTGGCAACAACACCTAACATGGAATTAGCATGAGCCAAGGCTCATTTCCCATGGAGCTTGAGTAAACCCTCATTTCACATGAATAACTATTAAAACCTTATTTCCCTTTAATTAGCATGATTCAACAACAATTGAACATGACTTATCATGATACTATACTTACCCAATGCATTGAAGCGCTTTCAGGGTGCACCCTTCTTAAATAGTTCATTTCATGCATAAGTGTGCCACATGGATCTTATAACATGGAATCAATAAACATCATAAATTTTACATGATTAATTAATGTGGAATAAATAAATGAAATTACTATTCAATATGTATATGTGCATAAAGTTTAATACCCTTGATAGATACATGGGTATGGTATTCATTACACAATGATCTTTGCTTGAAAAAACGCAGTGCAATTTCGGCAACATAACGACGTGACATAAAGATTCATGAAAACATTTGATGAGAAAAAAAGGGTGTCTTATAATATGTACATGAAATTTAATGTAATGGAGTCATATAGATACATGTCCCAACAATCGTAATGGAATTTAGATGCATAATTCAAAATAATTACTTGGATGTAAAAGAGAAGAGAGAAATCCCTCAGAGAATTTCAGCATGGTAACAGGTGTACATGGGAAGCAGTAATAAGAGAGAAAGGGGTATCCCATCATCCAAAAATAAAGATAAATTATGGGTGAGGTGTGAAATCATACCCCAACATGTGTAATTAAAAACAAAAGGGTATAACAACATAAAGAGAATTGGACAAAAATGAGAAAGGGAGGAATCCCTTACTTGGAAGTGTGATCCCAAAAGAATGGGAGAGGCTTGAGAGAGGCTTATTGGGAGATTGGGGCACCTTGAGAGGATAATAGATATAAGAGGTTAGGGGTTGGTCTAATTTCAATGGATTTTAATGAAAATGAAGTGTGAACTTGGGTGGGTTTATATAGGAAAGGAGAGGGAATTCTTTATTATTTGGGTTTGGGACACCTCAAATTAAACTAATCAAAACCACAAACCATCCCATGGTTTTTGATCATGTTATTTGCAAAAGGGGAGTGGAAAACAATATTTTATATGAAAAATGGCCTAACTTCTTAAAATAATAGCATTTTTTATGTGGAGGTGAGTCACACTCTCAAGGAAAACAATTTAAAAAGACAAAATGTTTTATAAGCCTTGAAGGGTCTGCTAATGCTTTTTAAAATAAATCAAACACACCCAAAATCATATTATTTTAATGGTAAACCATATATTGGCCGCACATAATGTTTATTATTTTATTACATCACTATAGGGCCATTATGATGTCATAAAACACATTATATATTTTAACGGTATTTAATTTCTACCGAAAATTTGACTGTCTATGAAAATTATTAAAAACTCACCATTGGATAATTTTGACATCTTGATTCCAAAAATAATATTCATTTTATCTAAATAATTTTATAAATATTGGAACTTTTACTTTTAATATAAAAACTGATATTTACCAAAAAGTCATGGGTTTTGACAAAAACAGCTTTCAAACCTTAATAAAAATTACAATTGCATTCATAAAATTATAAGATCATTTATATTTAATAAAAAGTAATTTCATAATAATAATTTTTTATTAAAATATTATTTAATTGAAAAATCCATTAATTCATTTTAGACTCTCCTTTCTATCACAGATTCCTATGAATGGCAAAGGAAAATACCTTAAGAACAAAAAGAGCCATCCTTTGAAAAACATCAAAAATTGACAAAGACATGAATCGGGAACCCATTCAGAGGGTGTCACGCAACTCACTTACGTGCCCTATTCTTTTTTTCTCCCAAGGTGCCTAGTGGCCTATAAAAATCCCTTGTAGGTCCCCCATTTCAAGGACGAATTTTCCAAAACTCAGATTCAAGCTCTGGTTTCCCATGTCTTTGTATGATATCTTCCGAACACTTGTAAGGTAACTCTTTACCTATAATGGAAGTTATAAAGAGGAATAATAAGGCCTAAGTGTAAGAACTCATCAATACTTGCACGCCTAAGTGTCCAGCCCATAAGGTAAATGAAGACACTTGTGCGCCACCTTTCCCTCTCAAGGGAACTTGTGTGCCACACTTCTGGAAGCCTCTAGGGATGATACTAAGGGTTTGAGTTCATAATCTCCCAAGTATTACCCTATATATTATTTGTCGCCCAATGTGACTCATGTCACGCAAGTCTACTTGCACGACCAGTACTTGTGCGCCAGAACAATACTTGTGTGCCTCCTTCTTATCCACCCCCTTTCCTCAAATCCACCTCTCCTATTCAAGGCATAGCCTTCAAAACCCTCTTTAAAGACATTTATGGCATGGTTTTTTTGTTGGCTTCTTTATTTGAGAAGAATTCTGTGAGAACCTCTCCCAAAACCTCATGACATACAAGCTTTATGTCACCATGGTTAGGGGTTTCCTAAATAACCTCATCCTTTGAGATGAGAATATATTTTAATTTGGGCCTCCTTTTCAGGAGTAAGCCCCGGTCATAATCCCCTTTAACCTGTGCCTCCTTTTCAGGATTAATCCCCAATCATAATTTCATTAAAATGAGCCTCCTTTTCAAAAGTAAACCCTAGTAATAATTTCCTTAACCTGGGTCTCCTTTTCATAACTATGCCCAAGTCATAATTTCCCTTAACATTGGGCTTCCTTCTCAAGAGTAAGCCCTAGGTTATAAGTTCCCTTTAATTGGGCATCCTCCTTAGGAGTAATCCCCAATCTTAATTTCTTTTGATTTGGTCATCCTTCTCATGAGTCAAACCTAGGTTAAAAGTCCAAATCTCCATATAGTACAAATACCTTTATAGACCCTGCTCTTGGGCTTCTTTCCTAAGTCCTGGTCTTCATTTACTTGGGTCATCATACATACGTAAGCCCCACGTCATTTCTTGTGACTGCATATTTTGTGGTATAATCTTCAGGTTTACTAATACCTCTTGTTTCTCACACCAAGCACGACTCACGTGAGCTTATAGTGTAAAAGTAATGACGAAATTTCTCTTTGGGCCATTAACCATGCATAAACCTCATACTTCTTCACCCAAACTATGTGGACTTTGATCTCTTCCATAAAAGTGGAGTACGTAGGAAGCCTTTCTAAGGTTAAAACCCATATTTCATTAATTCTTTTTCGTTACATATGACGTTAAACTATATTCTTCTTATCGAACTATGTGCGTTTTGATTCCTTTTTAATGAGGATACATAGGTAGCCCATCTGTGGGCATGATCCCAACTCTGAAATAAACCATGTCTTTCTGAATCACAATAAACTTCAAGTGCCCCACTGAGTGGCTTTGAAACAAGTATGGTCATCATAATCACCAAGAGATTTCTATATAATATATTAAATGATACCATTGACTAAGAATCTCCAATACATACAGATGATTCTTTATCTATGAATAACAAAAAATACATATAAATTATTCTCTAAATCCCATACATATCAATCATTGATTTCCAAATCTAAAGGAAAACTCATTTTCATTCTTGGTAAATTAATAAGGATTCGTGAACATAACTTAAATCGATAAGAGAGTCCCAGAGTAGGAAATAATTCCCCCAAAATGGTGTGATGAGCCTGACCTCCCATCCTCTCGACCAATGAAAATTCTTAAGCCTCATTGGTCCACAACTAATGAGTACCTACCTTTGTAAAGTAGGTCCAAATGGATATAGAATCATTGGGTGTTTACAGTTCTATGAATGAACTTGTTAGAAATAGATTGAAATGTTAGAACCTTAAATAAACAAGGTCATTCCCATTTCCAGAAGAAACAAAAAATGGGGAACCAGATGTGAATCCTTAACCAAGTTAAATATTGTTTTACTTATTTGGTAGGCCCCTATTAAACTCAATATGAGGTACAACAATCCAATCAATCAAATATGTGTTCTTCCAAAATATTTAGTCTAGCCAAGATTATCTTTATTATGTCTACTATATCAAATATGCACTTTTTTCCAAGATCTCTCTGCATTACAGAAATGGATTCTTTAAAGTTCACACCTGTGAATGCCTTGGCTGCTACTCTAGCTGGATCCTCGTTCACTCTGAGGACAACATTACCAACTCAGCATCTTCAATGATGGGTCTAGAATGCATTAGAGAGGGAATATCGTCAACATGGTACCATCCCGACTCTGGAGGTTGCTCGAAAATCCCTACAAGTTAATAACTCACCCTTGTTGTCAGGATAGCGACGACCAGTGGTGAAGAAGCAAGTGGTGCCAACCACCATCTCCAACCGTTTCGGGTTGTTATCCCCGGAACAGAACAACCATTCCCTCCCACATTATTGGGAGGTGAATGAAGAGGTCAGTTAAGGCCTCAGTTCAAGAATACATGATCCCTTCCTGAGGAATCCCACCAACAATCGCCACCAGACTCGTGCTGTAGTGCACACTCAATATGATGAGGGTATCACCTCTTGGGATTCGACTCAGGTCCCTCAGACCCAAGCACTCAAGAGAAAGTATCAGAGTTAAAATTTGGCTAACAGGATCATGTTCTTATTTCTTCCCCCTCTGGAGAATTCCATTAAGATATCTTGATGGAAAATAACAAGAGGGAATATACACCCATTCGTCCTGATTTCACTACCCAGCAGACTCATCTGGTAGCAACACATCAATCCCGCCCGGAAATTCCAGCTAAGTACTATAGGCAGGCACATACACCTGTTTATAAATCATCAGACAATCAGTAGGCTCGTCTGACTGCAACCAAAGAAGCTCACCAATCAAATGTGGTGACCACTTGTAAATAGGAACATACACCTGCATACACTCATCAATTTTGTCAGCAGTCTCATCTTCCAGTATTGAAGGGAAATCATCAATCATATTTGGCGAAGAACAATCGGAATGCATATACACCTGCAATTCATCAATCCAACCAACAGTCTTGTTTGGTAGCACCCGGAGATGTCAATTGGAAAGCTTTAATGACAAGAAGAAGGCAGACACAACTTTCTTCCCCCACCCATGAGTATTGTTAGAATTCACTAATAGGAAAAGGAGGACAGTAGCAGGAACACACACCAAATCCAAGAATAGAATAGACGTATATTCCTATTTTGGCAACTGAAGTCACCAAGCACATTCTGACAATGGTGAAAGAGAAGAAGAAAATTACTCCCCATATTCTGGATACCTGTCAGAATATTATAACAACTTCGGAAACATCACTGGGAAAGAAAGATAAATCTATCACTATTAGTGGAGTGACTCATCAACATGTCACCTCAGAGCAGATAGGCACCTCTGTTCCTGTCCAGGAGGGTCATGGGGCATACTCCCCCATGTCATACGAACAATCAAGCCTGGCACATACACCCGATTTAAGTGGAGATAATCAGCCTAACCTGACCATTTCTCCTGATCAGGTACATACACCTTATTATAATAACCACTTTCTTCAACAAGTGGTTTCCAAAGTGAGTAAGAAGGCATCCAAGAAAAAGACCAATCCAGTACAGTTGAAAGATCAAGAGCCAATCTATAATGAGGCTTTACTCAATGCTGGAGATCTTGAAGCCCTCAGACAATTGTCAGTTGCAACTCAGGATTCCACTCTCTCATTTCCAAATTCTGGAAGTAACAACAATAATTACAATGTTCTTCATCAGAAACAACCTCATGAAGGCTTTCTTCATGAAAATTCGGTCAATCTCGAAGTATCATCTTCAAATGAGAGTCATGATAACCCTATGTATGGAAAGAAGACCAATGATCAAGAGGTCTCATCTTTTGTTGTAACCCACCATGGTGGTCCTCCCCATGATGATTAATTTAGCTATGAAATTCTTCTCCACAGTAGTAATTCACATTGCATGGAAAATTCTTCAATGTATAATGAAGTAATGAGAAATCCATCTTATCTGGAGGCACTTTAAAATGTGAATCCAGTCATGCTTGATGCCTTACCACTAGAAAGTGAAATAATTTCTCAATCAGAAGATAGCCTGGGGAGTAGGCCAATCTCCGAACCACCCCTGGGTCACTCATCTTCTAATTTGACAAATGAATTCTCTACCAATCTTATTGAATCTGATGAAGCAACAATGAAGCACTAGCTTTGGTCTATCAGGTAGAATAATATTCATCAAATGACAAAGAGTTAGTGCTTAATATGAGAAAACAACTGGAAAAAGATGAAATACCAGTCATGGTTTGGACTTTGGATGACTCCCATTATGATATTCCAGAAATGATGACAGAATATTGTATTCACAATATTCGTCTCAACATATAGAAAACTCTTTGTCACTTAAAGGATAAAATATTATCTTATGATGAATATCAAAATCATGTCAATATAATAGACGGGTTGCAACGCCAAATGGACGTGGAATCTCTCTCAGTTTCCCGACATCCAAATGTTGAAAAGAAACAGAGATCACTTCAGCATTCATGCCTTGGCGCGTTGAAAAGGTTGCATTGGTTAATTACCAATGCCCTATTTGGTATTCATATCAGGGGATGGGATGTTCAGGTAGAATTTCATTTCACTATGCTTTCTAGTCAAAAAATCCCTCCAAAAGTGGTCTCATGCAATGTTATTACCCATGGCTGGCCACATCTAGCTGGTTTTGTGCGTAATCAAAGGAATGCCCAAGAACAGGCCTCAACTAGTTCTTCCCAAATCCATGCATATAAAGAACAAGTTGTCGAATTACTCTTGCATCAAGCAGATGAGAATATCAAACATGCTTTTCATTTAGAGCATGAACATCATCCGGTGACGAAAGTGTCAGAAATAATCGAACAGTCATCTAAGCCAGGTGATTTGAGTGGATGTAGGATGATGCATCTGGCTAATTTCTAGACTAAAGTCTGCAAAATCAGGAGGGCTTTTAAGAAAGTTTCCGATGTAGAAGCTCAAGAGCCACCTCATCTTGCCAGGATGGGGACTCTTTTAATCCAACCCTCAGGATCAACAGATAGGATTCGAGGAGTTGAGCAGGAAAAACAGGAATATCCCCAGTCCACCGGACTGGGGACTTTTTCAAATTATCAATCTCTCCCTCAGTGAAAGTCAGTCTTCTCTCGATTAGGGAAGAAGCAACAATAGGAACTTAGGGATGAATTTTTTAGGATATTCCCTACAAATTACAGCTCATCAAGAAGTTCCTGAGGGATCAACCAAACAAAAGACAATGTATCATAAGGGACATGGAAGAAGACAGTATCACAAAAGCACTGATAGAAGGGCTGCAATGCGTTATGCATCGATAAATGTCATCAATGTCATTGTCACTAATCTCCCAAAACATGAGGCTCACTCAGGGGGATCAGATGAAGAAGTGCCTATTCAAGGGGATGTACACACAGAAATAAATGAAGGAGGTGTGCGTACTAGAAGACAGAGGGTTTCCTAGAGGAAAGACATTCCTTTGGGTAATTCCCTTCCATACTCTAGAAAGTCACATGCCAAGGAAAAGGGTAAAAGTCTGGTTACATTCCACCCTACTTTTGGAGAATTCCAATAACTCTTATTAGAGGAAAAGTTCGCACAGAAAGAAGAATAAATGAAGGAATTAAGGTGGTTAAATGCAAAACTACTTCACGGTAGTCTTCCTCATAAGCATGCTGGAGTTAATCAATCAAGGGAATTTGTTGAAAATACTACTATGGATCAAGAATATCCCCCTTTACAAGTACACCCTCATAGGTCCAATCATATGGGTCATGCACAATAGCAACCAGAAAAACTACCATCAATGGAAGTACTAGTTGCCACACACGTCCAAACTCCAGTTATTGCACCTGCTTAGGTCCAAGATCAACCAAGTGTTTCTCAAAAATCAATGTCTACCATTTAGTCATTAATATCTCAGTTAGAATCTATGGAAAGAAAGTATGCACAAGTTCAACCAGAATAGAGATCTTACCCTGAATGGGTGGATGCAATCCCTCCCCCATCAAATTTTGTGAATACCACATTCCCAATTTTTAATGGTTCGGGAGATCCAGAACAACACTTAACACATATTTTTTCTCATTGTGATCCTATGATGGTAACTCCTCAACAACAAGAAGCAGTTAAGCTTAGGTGTTTTGTGCAGTCATTCAAGGACCTTCTTTTGTCTGGTTTACAAGTATGCAATCTCGGTCAATTACTGGGTGGGAATATCTCCGTCAAATATTTCTTCTTCAGTTTAGCTCAACGTTGCCAAAGATGACAGTTTTTTATCATACCAATTGTATGCAAAGGGAAAATGAAAGAGTTTCAGATTTCATTGCTCACTTGAAGGTATTAACATATTCTTTAAGTTTAGCACTCCCTCAAGAAGAGTTGCTGCCAATCTGTGTGGCAAATCTATGTGATGAATTACGCACACCGTTGATCAGTTATAGGAAGGAGAATAGGGAAAGTATAGACTGATATTGTTACACTTAAACAAGAACTTGTACCTGCTTCCACTTCAAAACCTCCATCATATCAAAGGGATCCACCTCTTGAGAATAAACAACAATAGTCACCTCATAAAGATGATCAAATAGATCAAAGGCAAAAATAGTTTGAGGATTTAAAGAGTAAATATTAATCTGTCCAGAATGAACAAGTTTCTGGCTACTTTATCTCAGCTCTGGAATACAATATGATTCAGTTGCCAAGGGCCAAAAGGCCGAACAAGGAAGGAGATGAAGACCACCCCAAATATTTCCCATTTCATTAGATGTTAGGGCATCCCATTAAAGAGTTTTTTGCCTTTAATGACCTCCTGAAAAATATGGTGGACTCTGGAAAAGTAAAATTGAAAGGTTCTTCAGCCCAGATAGCATGTGTTACTACTACTGATCCAGAGGAAGAAGGAAAGTGGCATGAGGTCAATAGTAAAAATGCATAGAAATATGATGATTGGATGGTCAGGAGAATGATCAACCGAACTCATGCCATTTTATGAACACAATTGAATCAACAAATTGTGTCTTCTGCTATGAATGGCACAGTAAAACCCCCTTCATCAGAAGGAAAATACTCAATGAATCAGCATAATTTGAAGAAAGAAGAACAGTCAGAAGAAGACGAGCTCATGTCAAAGCCTAAGTTATATTTGACTCTGGAAGATTTTATGCCATCTACTTCAAATGTATGGGCCCCACCACACCAAACAGCACCACCTGAACTGGTTAATCAGGTATAATCTTCATCAGATGAAGAATTGATCTTTGGTTTTGTTAACATGATTCATTTAACAGATCATTATGCCAATGACAGTTTCGATTATGATGATCTGAAGTTCCCTATATCTAATAGAGTAATTAAAGGAAGAGACAAAGGTCTAGGATATAGGGGAAGATGTGGATATTCCAGAAGCCACTATTTCAATCCTACCCCTGCTAGAACTGTATATGCGGTAGAAACTCATGGAAAATCCCTTCAGCGGGCTCAACAGGAACAAGAAAGTTCTTCCACACATGGTAGATTCGGCCCTGACGTAGTTATTTTGGATGACCGGTTAGAGGTCACACCTTCTTCCTCTCAGCAAATAGATAGACCTAGTTGGTCTAATCTACCGAATCCAGGAGTATTTCTAACTCCTACCCCGATACGGGATGCATCTACTACCAAAGCATCAACTTCCAAGGCACCTGCAAAACCAGATTTTCCAGATGGGAAGCGCAGACCTTTGGACCAAAAGTATGATGTCTTGAAGCATTTGGACCAAGTACCGGCCAAGTTATCAATTCTGGATGCCTTGAATCTATCCAAAGATCGTTGCGAGGCACTTATTGAGGCTTTGTCAAGACCTCAAGAATTCGAAACTAAAATTGTTGCGGCTGAAGTCTAACATATAGAGAATGATTCTTTAGAATTCCATGCAGTGATGTCTTTTACAGATGAATATGAAGATGATGTTGTACATGGAAATATTAGACCTTTGTATCTATCTAGAAAAGTCAATGATATAGACATATGGCGAGCTTTCATTGATAATGGCTTAGGATTCAATCTCATTATTATTCGTACACATCGTCGATTGAGCCTTGCCACATCTGATTTATCTTCTTCTACTTTGATGTTGCAAGGATATGATAAGAATAAACAAGAACCTCTGGGCGAAATTTCACTCAGAATTCAGTTTGGAGACCTTGTGTCTAATTCAGATTTCATTGTTGTTCTTCAGGACATAGCTTTCAACATTTTTCTTGGAAGACCTTGGTAACATCAACATGTGTCTTTACCTTCGTCATACCATAAATGTCTCAAATATTGTTTCAATGGTCAAATTGGGACATTGTATGGTGATAAGGCCCCATTTCAAACATGTGAATCTCAATACATTGAGGCATAATTTTACCACATGGAGGGAAAGGAAAAATCCACAGCAAAGAAGGTCAGCAAAATTAACGCTCCAAGTGGTTTGGAAAAGATTCCAGTAAATCCATTCATACATGTGAGTATAGATTATATGTTTCCTATCATTCAAATTGATAATATAGACCTAAATCCAAACACTGTTATAGAAACTTTCATAATGTAAATTATGGCTACCAAGCCAGACAGCATAGGAGAAATTGTTGATTTTCCAAGCAGTGATGAATGCTTAAATGGAGATGTCTTCATTTCATCCACTGAAATCCATAAATTCTATACTTCATCAACCAGGCCATAAGAAGTTATAGTAATGTCATAGGAAAACAATGATGTTGATTCTCAATCGATCACCTCCTCTTTATAACCCAAGGAAGACCCTTCATCATCAATAGGGTCAGAAATGGCATCCTCTTCTTCAAGATGTTCAAGTTTTAACTTCTCCCCTGATCATGGAAATTCTGTTTTGTCATCTACTATGCAAGTAGAAACAGAAGAAGTAACACATATTGAATAAGAAGAGGAAGATCTCAGGGATGCTCCTCCGATATTTAAAGAGGGTATCTCTACCATTGTAGATGAACTTAGAGAAATAAATCTGGGTACAAAAGCAGATCCCCACCTCACTTTAATTAGTGTGGCAATGACTCTTGAAGAAAAGAAATGTATACTTCATTTATAAAGATAAATTGAGATGTATTTTCTTGGAATTATACAGAAATGACAGGTATTGATCCTATTGTTTCCACTCATCATTTGGGTTTTCTAGAAGAACATCGAGGATTCAACTAAGCTGGAAAAAGAACACACCCAACTTATGTCTCAAACATTTAAGCTGATGTTGATAAGCTTATCAAGGATAACTTCATCAGAGAATTTAAATATCCCAAATGTCTGGCCAATATTTCCCCTGTGAAAAAGAATAATGGACAAATTAGAGTTTGCGTTGACTTCAGAGATCTTAATCGGCATTGTCCCAATGATGATTTTCTAGTTCCGATCACAAAACTCTTAATAGATGAAAAAACTAGTTTTGAAGCTCTTTCCTTCATGGATGGTTATTCTAGGTACAATAAAATATGAATGGCCCCAAAAGATGATGAGTCTACACCCTTGAGATATCCTCATTGTGTGTTTTTCTATTGGGTAATGCCCTTTGAACTGAAGAATTCAGGTGCAACGTATCAACGTGCCATGCACTATATCTTCAAACCCTTTTTAGGGAAATCTGTTGAATGTTATGTGGATGAGTTGGTGGTTAAATCCAGATAACATTCTGATCACTTGGCCGATCTTGAAATCATATTCAACAAACTTTGACAACACAATTTGAAGATGAACCCCATGAAATGTGCTTTTGGGGTAAGCTCAAGAAAATTCCACAGCTTTTTTGTACGCCATCGTGGTGTCAAAGTTGATCCTAAGAAGAAAAAATCAATCCTTAGCATGTCACCTCCTCAAAATTTAAAATAATTACGAGGACCTAAAGGACACTTGACCTATATTCAGCATTCCATTGCTAATTTGGCAGTAAAGTGTTTAGCCATCACCAAATTAATGAAGAAGGGAGTCACCTACCGGTGGACTAAAGAACGTAAAGAATCATTTGATATCCTCAAGAAATATCTCTTCAGTCCACCAGTATTATTGCCACCTGTTGAAGGAAGACCACTTATTCTCAATGTGACAACTTTAGAGCGATCATTGGGTGCCTTCCTTGCCCAAAAGAATGATGCTGGGAATGGAAACAACCTTTATTATCTCAGTCAGACTATGCTTGAGGCAGAAACATGATATTCAAGTATTGAAAAGTGCTGCCTAGAATTAATCTTTGCAGTTCATAAATTGAGACTCTACCTGCAGCATCATGAGGTCCAATTGGTGTCTCACAATAACTCGCTCAAATTTATCCTTACTCATCCAATGCTTACATGACGTCTGGAAAGGTGGGAAGTTATTTTGCAGCAGTTTGATATCTAGTATTGTCTCAAAAGGTAATAAAGGGACAAGCTCTAGCCGGTTTCCTTACTGAACACCGATCTGTAGAAGATACATATTTAAATATTGAACTTCCTAATGAGGAAGTCTTATCTATTCAAGACAATCATCAAACATGGGAAATGTACTTTTATGGTGCCTCCAGAAGTCCAACAGGGAAAAAATGGAAGATCCTAAATTCAACAAAGTTGCATTTGGAATCGTACTTATTTCCCCAAAAAGGCAGTTCTACCCTATTCCTTCTTATTGTTAGAAGGTGGAACAAATAATGAAGCAGAATATCAAGCTCTCATCACAGGATTGGAATTGGCGCTTCAGGCATAGGTGAATCACTTGAAGGTAAAAGGTGATTCAGATTTGGTAATCAAACAAATCAATGGGGATTATGCCATTATAAAGGAAGAGTTAATACCTTTGTGTGATTATGTTAGACATTTAATGGCTGAATTTACTTCAGAACCAAAATTTTTTTATGTCTCGCGATCAAAAAATGCCCAAGAAGATGCACTGGATAATGTAGCAACAACCCTAGAAGATCCAAACCAGGATGAAACTATCATTAGTATTGCCCACCGTCGTGTAGTTTCACCTTTTGTTCAAGTCAGAACAGAGGAAATCAATGAAATCAGTCCCATTTCTAAACCATATGGTCATACTATAGGATGGATGAAACCTATCAGGGAATACCTTCAAAATAGAACACTTCCACCTGATAGAGCCAGGAAGGAACATGTTTGGTGACGTGTGGTCAATTTTACTCTTTATGATAGCCCAGATCACTAAAAAATTCTCCAAAGGAGAGGTTTTGATGGTATTGTATTCATATGTATTGATGGTGAAGAGACAATGGATGTCACGAATTAAGTACATTAAGGAGTTTGTGGTGCCCACCAGCCTGGATATAGACTTTATAGTCAAATTCGAAGGATTGGATACTTCTAGCCTTCAATGATTCAAGATTGTGTTGATTTCACTAAGAAGTGTCATTCGTTCCAAGTATGTGACAACTTCATTCATCAACCCCTAGAGTTTCTTCAAACAGAGAAATACTCATGGCCATTTTCCACATGGGGAATGGATGTAGTAGGACCTTATCCTTCGGCTACATCCAAGCAGTTTAAGTATATTCTTACTACTACTAGCTTCTTTTCCAAATGGGAAGAGGTAATACCTCTCAAATAAGATAGTTCTAAAGGCACTGTTTTCTTCATCAAGTCTAACATCATTACCAGATTTGGTGTCCCTCATACAATATTGATGGACAATAACACCAAAATCTATTCATCTGAGTTGAGAAAGTTTTATCAAGAATACAACATCAAATCCAACCATTCATCTCAGTATCATACAGCAGCCAATGGAAAAATAGTGGCCTTGAATACGACTCTTTTAAACATACTGCAAAAGATGGTGGATAAAGATAATAAATCATGGCCTGATAAACTTTTTCATGCATTATGGGCTTATCGAACCACCACCCACACTACTACACGGTCAACTCCATATTCACTGGTATATGGAACAGAAGTATTCTTTCCCATTGAGGTTCAATCACCTTCACTCAGAGTAGCCATTTGTGATTAGTCATCCATAGATGAAAAATCTCAGAAGCGATTTGATGAATTGGAATGATTAGATGAAAAAAGATAATGCACCCTCCACCAATTGGAAGTCTATCAGAATCAAATAGCAAAGACATTTAATAAAAAAGTTCGTCTTCATTCATTCATTCAAGGAGAGTTGGTTTTGGTCCTCATACCTCCAATGATACTAGGAAATAAACCTCCAATGCCTGAGCCAAAGTGGGAAGGACCTTACTCAATACATAAGGTCTACTCCAATGGAGCTTAGTCTTTAATCTC
The DNA here is from genome assembly GCA_963277665.1 of Viscum album. Lineage (NCBI taxonomy): Eukaryota > Viridiplantae > Streptophyta > Magnoliopsida > Santalales > Viscaceae > Viscum > Viscum album. The sequence continues at coordinate 1,465,132,949 of OY728140.1, read as the reverse complement.
AATGGATGGAGAACTCATTACAACTCCAACCAATTCCAAATTCTTGAAGAAGTATTTTGTGTAACCAAAATACACTAATTTTCCTTTTTGAATAACATTAAACTTCATAGCTCCCTCCATCGTCCAACATGACGTTAAACTGTGACCCCCTTATACATCCTACATGACGTTAAATTGTGCATTTTCTTCCTACATGATGTTTAAATAGTGAAAAAAATACATTAATATGTCCTAGATGATGTTAAATCGTGAACATATCTTGCAAGACGTTAAACTGTACAAGAATATGTCCTTGGTACATGACGCTAAACTGTACAACACCCTTTTTCCCACATGATGTTAAATTGTGCATCATTAGGGTTGTTGCTACCTCTTGTTTCTCACACTGATCATGAATCACATGATCTTAGAGGAAGCTTCAACCATAACACCCACTCTGGACCCCTAACCATGCGTAAGTCCCAACACCATCTTTGGGTCATTTTCCTCAAGTACAACTCGATCACCGATTCATTCTCAATCGAACTATGCAAACTTTGATCCTTTCCTTCCAGGCTGGGTACATAGTCAACCTACTAAGGTTCAATCCCAAAATCAATATCTTCACGTTGGTTCACCATCGTCCTACATGATGTTAAACTCTATAGTCCCCCATTGTCCTTGCTGCAAGACATTAAACTGCATAGCAATACATCCTAGCTACATCACGCTAAACTCTACAACACCGGTCCATGAATATGACCTTAAACTATTCACACTTTTGTCCCATATGAAAATAAACTATAATAGTCTCTGACACCCTCACCTGAGAGGGAATCATTTTGGACATTGATCTCCAATCATGTCATATTCCAAAGACTATATGCATACATGGAAATGCCCGAACCTTTAATCTTGGGTCCAACCATCATTTCACTAAAGTCCCCTTTCACCCTTCACATGTACGAACCAAATATGTATAGAGGGTATTTCATGAACTGCATATTGCTTGATTCCCATCCCAATGGGATACATAGGAATGTTCGATCATCCCTGGAATCTAGCCCCAAGTCTTTGGGCCTAACCCCAAACTCCACTTTCAGTCCCTTGGCTGAAAAGTCCCCCTGCGAGGACATGAATGTGGTATGAAAACCCTATTCTTTATTTACATTAGGTTTATAACAAACACACAATGTGTCTCCCTCATTACGGTCCGAGATCTATGACCCTAAACTAAGATCTCCAATGCTCTCATCCCACATTATGTTAAACTGTATTTCGAGAACTACGTATAGCTTGATTCCCCTCCTAATGAGATATGTAGTGAAGTCTAGCATCTCAATTCAGGACCAGCCATAACATGATTATGGTCAGCATTGGTCTATGTATCTCTTTCATGCATTGGACAATACCCATTTTTATGTGTTATACTCCTATCCTTAAATACTTCTAGATCTCCATAACCCTTTTTTTGACTTATGGTCACAAAATGTCTGATACCTAGGAATTCATTTTCTTGACCATGAAACATGTACCCTTAGGTGGCCTTCCATAAATAGTCTACATAACGGACCTGTCAGCTAAAAGATGCTACTATTTGACTATGCAGCCAATGCCCTTAGGTGGCCCTGCATAATTCAACCCCCATAACAGGTTTTTCAAATAGTGGTATCTTCATTATTGGGGGGAAAACATCTTTTGTTCTTATTGTTCTTAACAACGATATGTAGGGATCCGTCAAAACAACCATCCTTTACATATTTCTCCCATACTCTTTTTCATGATCTGAAAGTATTCAAGTCTATGGTTTATATTTCTGTTCCCTATGTTTGCGTCAGACCTTCGTAGGAGTGAAATTCATCAAATTCTTTGAAAATCCTGATTGGGAATATCCTCTCCATATTCAAGTACATGTCTCCATACAGAAGACTCTATGCTTTGGAAAATTAAAATCTCCATAAACTTTCACTGGCTTTAAAAATAAAAAATTAAAATTTCTGAGAGTTCTTTTTCCTGACTATACAGCACGTGCCCTTAGGTGGCCTTGCATAAGTAGTCTACATAACAGACCTGTCAGCCAAAAGATGCTATTATTTAACTATTCATCAAATGACCTTAAGTGGCCCTGCATAATTCAACCCCCTAACGGGTTTGTCAAATAGTCGTAACTTCACTCTTATGAAATACATCCTATAATTCCTTTTAGCCATTTTTAATATCATCCCTCAGATTCAAAATTTCTTAAGTCATAGTTTACATGTTTTCCCCCTTACTTGAATGTGGTAATCTGTTTTCAAACAAATTATAAAGGAATTGAGTTGATTTTAATTCATTTGGTCAAAGCTATTTGACCTTAAACATTCGTCTTTTTATGTCTAAAATGCATGACTTTAAACTACCAAAAAGAAACAAGGTACTCATTAAATTGGGAACCTGTAAAAGGAACTCCTAACAAAAGTCGAGACCCAACTCACTAATGTACATTTTGTATGATTTAGGAAATATTGAGCAACAAAAAGATGCAAAGTTTGTTGGGTTGTTTGTATAATCCTAGAAAAAATCAAACTATGCTTACTAGTCCCATTGGCTTAGGTAAAAAAAATTAGCAAGAAAATGTAGGTACAAATGATTGAAGATGAAATGTCTTTTTCATTGATACACAAGATTAGAAGAACATCCACAGATTAGAGTATCTTCTCTTTTTCAATAATTTTAAGAGGCTTTCAACATAACTTTTCATTAGATTTACGACATCTTGAGCATCATTAGTAGCCACTTGAAGTTAATTCAATCGACCATCTTCACTCTTTTCAGCTTGATGGAGTGCTTTCTTGGCATCTGTGATGGCTTTCATGCCATCCGTTTAGACTCCTTCCAATGAATTATTAAGCTGGTCATGTTCCCTAGTAACGACATCTAGCTGTTGCTGAAGGTGAAACTACTGGAAAAATTTCTCGGTGATTTTATGCTTCCGCTCCTTCATCTTTGCAGCATGATCAGCCTCATCTCGGGACACCGCAGCCTTGAATTCGCTGATATTGGTCAGCAGCCTCACTCTTCTCAGATCTTGACTACAATTTTTCTCCTACTCCCTCCTTAAGACAACTTGCTTCACCGCGGTATAGATCTCTTGATATCCAAAACTGCCAAGTCCCAGCATGATGAACACGGATGACATTCACAGTATCTTCAAAGGCATCTCTTCAATAGGCACTTCAGATATGATCTTCCATATATTCTTCCATGCCTTAAGACATGAGAATTGGAGCGCCTTATGGACCTCTGGGTCTGATTCAGCATCGCTATCACTGGGGGGAAAATAATCTGGGATTAATGCACTTAAGGAAGTTCCCTGTTATGCTCCTTCCCCCCTGACCCATGGTACTTTACTTTCTACTCCTATTGGGGCTGAGGTTGAGGCTTCACCTCTGGATCTAGCCACTGAAGTTGACGGCCCTGCATAGTTAATTTAAAGCTTCGGTTAGTTTCAAAGGATAACAAAAATCGATTAGCAGTCTTGAAACTTAATTACAGCCACAAATATTTTCATCTTTTACACAATGGTAGATCAGCAACATGAGAATTTTCCTCCCCATATTTCCTAGATTTAGTAGGATTTTCATGATGGGTTTTAGGAAGCTCTGTCGGGTTAAGCTCCACTTGAGTTAGAATCTCTACAATGATAGGGTTATCTCTACCCCCTTCAGAAATTGGCAGATCAACAGATTACTCAGACGGAACTGCACATTCCAACCAATCATGGTAAGATATGTAATAAAAAAATTTAATAGGGCGAAAGATAACACTCTCATCCAAAATCTTCTAAATCACGTATTAAGTTAACATAATCTAAAATTTCTTCAAAAGACATGCCAAGTTTCATCATTTCATCCAGTGATATCCTAGATTCATGGTTAGTCTCACCAGTGGGAACATTTGACATGTATTCCTGGTGACCCTCCTCCTGCGACCTCTGACCCCTGGTAGCTTCCTTAGAGAAAATTGCGGAGTCAGTTGCATTAGTCACAACATGTTCTGGTGCAGGTGTTGAACCTAAACCATCACAGAATGTAAGTAAGTCGATGTTTTCATTAAATGTTCTATGAAGTATTGTTAATTTTCCAGAAGAAGGCTCTTCTCTCCTTGTAGTAGCAACATGAATATTACTGGGAACAGACGCTGGCTCTTCTTCACTCATCGTTTCCGTAAGAGCAGCCATGTCAGCATGAATTTGCGACTGTTCACCAGAACCCTCTGTTGTCCTCCGAGGAGGGTCAATCCTCTCCCTCAAAGGGTAAATATAATAAGACCCTATAATCCCATGAAGTATGAGAAACATTTTGATGAGTTAGGATTCATGACTATCCAAAGGAATTACCACTACTGATGAAGCGTTTAGTTGTGTACTTCTTCCTTCGATGACTTTGCTTCTTTGGATTTTTGGGTGTGTTGACAATGTCACCTCCAAATATAGGTATCAGAGAGTGTAAAGCCCTGTATAACTCCTCGTCCATGACTCACTGTCCTAGAGATACTTCACCTGGCTCACGAAGATATTCAGGGACTCCAAGAGTAGTGTCGCTAGGGTTGTACTACGGTGAAGGGACCTCAGTAGTTCCTTCCTTAACAAGATGTATGATGAAGAAAGTAATTTCCTTGAGTAACAAATCATTGACTGAAATCAAGTTTCAAATCAAATATGGAAAGAAATTTACATCTTTAGGAGCCACGTAATCATGCCACTCCTCATCTACTGAAACACCAATCCCCTCAGTGGTTCCATGATCAATCATTTACTTCACCCGCTTAGTGATAGAAATGGAATCATTAGTGACATATAAGATCATTTACACCTCTCTGATGCAAGCCCACACTTCATTAAGGTTATCCTCGAAGTGAATATCAGCAGAAGCCCAGAGATCCCCCCCCTCTGGGAATATGTAGCCCTTCGCATAAGTCCATCGAGGTGGTTTCAGCATCACAATATAAAATTTTCCACGTATGGGCAGCATCTAGTTGTAAATATTCAGGATTTTCACTAGAATGCCGTGAGGATGGTCCTATAATCTGGGAATTCAATTTCTTCCTATCTTTTGAAATCATAGATAAAGGATAAGAAAATAAAACTTGTTGCTCTATAAAATAATGGCGACTAAATTGCCTCAATGATATAACTCACTACGAGTCGATGGAGTTGGTCTCTTGACTCTAGTAGAAGGATTATATCTGGCATGAGGCCATTTTGATGCATGTCATGCATCATCATCCCCATCCTGGGAATCTGGTGAATAAGCCACGGGTGAAGAACCCGGTGAGTCATCTCCGGGTGAGGAAGAGTCACCTTCTAGATGAAAGGTTTCTTTCTTGACACTTCTCTTTTTACTCCACACTTGGGAGACAGGAAGATTCAATACCCCTGCCGGGTATGATGCTACCCAGTTCTCAGCATACCATGTAGTCAATTGACTCGCCGCTCCAGCAACTGGTAGATCAAACACTGCCCTGGTCTTCTCTATAGCTGTCAGCAACCATAGTTGTCGGGAAACCATTGGATGCTGCTCTGACCTGATGTGCATGGGAGGGGATACAACAATTTGATGTAGACACTTTAATTGGTGTGCAAATCTATATGGACCATAGTCCTCGCATATAATCTTTCCGTCAATTCTGGTGGACAATACACCATCTCTACAAGCCAGCATATATGACCTCAATTCCAGGCTAGTTGTTCCATCATCAACAAACTGCCCAGTTGGCGGGTTTCCATAAGGAAAGAAATGAAATTTCTTGAACATACTCAACCTCGCCTTCAGATCATAGGAATTGAGGGACAATGGATAAATTCTGGAGAATTCCTACACCGATGGCCTAAATGAACATCCAGGAACCTGTACTACGCTCTGTATAACATATGTCCTGAAGTGAGTGGCAATCCATCCCCACAAAACTTTGAATGGTCCCAATATTCTCAAAGGAGACATACCCATATAGACATAGAGTAAGATCCTATGAATCTTCACCAAAAATGGGGTGGCTAACCCAACCATTTCTCTCTAAGACAACTTGGATGCAACAATGAAGGTCCCTTGCCTGATGCCTCCCTTCAAATCTATAACTGGCAGAAGATAAATGCTGAGCCACAAGGCTACGAAACCCGCCAGATGGGTCTTCTATGGGATTATTTGATCCACTTCATACCCCCACTTTTCATACTCTCCCGCTTCCAGAGTTGGCCAGAATGTGCCAAGAGCACCCATCTTCTCTACTCTGGGGCATATGGTAGGATGAGTACAGGTGGGCCCCTTCTCCTTATTCTTGATCAAAAACATGTCCATCCATTCCTCTGGATGGATATCTTTTCTAGAGTGGGTTTTTTTTGGTTTTGGTATTCTTAAGCTTGTGGAAAAGTTTCATCAACTCCCGAGCTAGAGCCGGAGTCTTCTCAGAATCATTCCACGTCACCTCTGGAGGGGTGAACTCGTCATACATGTCTCCCAGAATTGGAACCCCTGAGATCATTTAGACATCCCACAAGTTGATGCCTACTTATCCATGTGTCAGATGGAAATAATTGGTTTCTGGGCACCAGCGGCTGATTAGCTCTGGCACAAAATCATTATTCCTATAGACATATGTCTACCCAGCCCAGACAGCTTCATATATTGCAGCTCCCTTCATATCTTCAACAAACTATGCATAGGTTTTTCGCAACCAATATTCCCACATCCAAGTCGGCTTCACACCTCCTCCATGATAGAAATCCCAACACCTTTTCCATCCATTTGATTGGTCCATCTGAGAATTTAGGAAAATATAGGGATAGCAATGCGACTGATGCTCATGCTTGTGAGGATTTAGATCTGGAGCACATGGGCTATGATGCATTATGATTTCCTTCTCCACTATTCCAGCATTGAAAAAAATCCTGCAACTAAGACATTTTTTGAAGATAAATTCGTATAAGTCTAAAACCAGGAAAGAGGAATATAATTATTTGACTCTAGAACATTGACACCTTGCAGATGACCATGGACATACAAAGGCAAGTAGATGCTCTATGGTAAATTGGCATGATATTTCTTCAAGTACATAGCCAAATCTGAGAGAGTGTTGTCGCAGATATCATAATAGTCATCGCTGACAATGTTCATCATATCATTTATTCTCTTTCTGGCCAACTCATCAGCCGATCCAATTATTTTGGGAGCTATTGAATCTGCACAAAGATCAAATAGTTAACTTTTAAGTAAGTCTGTTTTTAAGAAATATTTGTGAATAAAACAAAAAAAATGTCTAAGTCATTAAGGAATGCAAGTGTTGCTGTGCAAGTATTTCCGCGCAAGTATTTGCATGCAAGTCAAAATCCTTACTAGAGAAGCGCAACACAAAGAAGAGAAATAGACTGAGAAAAGAAGCACACTTTCACAATGAGATCTCAAAATCTTTGAAGGCAGGATGGTTTGAGTGAAGTTACACCCATATATATAGGCGATCATGCAACCCTGCGCGCCGGAACCAGTTCGCCTAAAACCTACGCGCCGCTGAACCTAGGTTTCTCTTTTTCCCCAGAGTCAAATCCTCTTTCCTTTTTTAGATCCAACTCTGAGGGGGGACTTTTGTTGACACTCCTTTCTGTCATAGAGTCCAATAAATGGAAAAGGGGAATACCTTAAGCCCAAATAGAGTCATCCTTTGAAAAACATAAAAAATTGACAAAGGCTTGAACCAGGAACCCATTTGGAGGGTGTCACGCAAGTTTCCTGTGCGCCGTGCAAGTCACTTGCACGTGACCTATGGGTCGTGCAGGTTACTTGAACACACTATTCTTTTTTTCTCCCAAGGTGCCCAGTGACCTATAAATAGCCCTTGTGGGGCCACCATTTCAAGGAAATTTTTTCCAAAACTCAGATTGAAGCTCTGGTCACCCAAGCCTTTGTCTGACATCTTCCGAACACTTCTAAGGTAATTATTTACCTAGAAGGGAAGCTCTAAATAGGAAGAATAAGGCCTGTGTGTTAGAACTCATCAATACTTGCGCGCTTAAGTGTCCATCCCTTAAGGGAAATGAAGACAATTGCACACCGCCTTGACCTCTCAAGGGAGCTTGCGCGCCACACTTTTGGAAGCCTCTAGGGATGATACTAAGGGCTTGAGTTCAAAGTCACCCAAGTATTACCCCATAGATTATTCATCGCCCAAGGTGACTCATGTCACACAGGTCTACTTGTGCGACCAGGACTCGCACGCCAGAGCAATACTAGCACACCTTATTCGTAGAGACCTTATTTCCTCAAATCCACCTCTCCTCTTCAAGACATAGCCTTCAAAACCCTCTTTAAAGCCATTTATGGCATTCTTCCTTTGTTGGATTCTTTATTTGAGAGGAATTATGTGAGAACCTATCCCAAAACCTCATGACTTACAAGCTTTGTGTCACCACAGTTAGGGGGTTTCTATGAAACCTCATCCTTTGAGATGAGAAGATCTTTTAATTTGGGCATCTTTTTTAAGAGTAATCCCCAATGATAATCCCCTTTAACCTGGGCCTCTTTTTCAGGAGTAATCCCCAATCATAATTTCTTTAACCTGGGCCTCCTTTTCAAGAGTAAGCCCCTATCATAATTTCCTTAACCCGGGCCTCCTTTTCAAGAGTAATCACCAGTCATAATATCCTTTAATATTGGGCCTCCTTCTTAGGAGTAAGCCCCAGGTTATAAGTTCCCTTTAATTGGGCATCCTCCTCAAGAGTAAGCCCCAATCTTAATTTCTTTTGATTTGGGCTTCCCTCTTAGGAGAAAAACCCATGTTAAAATTCCAAATCTCTATAAAGTACAAATACCTTTATGGACCCTGCTCTTGGGCTTCTTTCCTATGTCTGGGTCTTCATTTTCTTGGGTCGTCATACATACGTAAGCCCCACATAATTTCTTGTGACTGCATCTTTAATGGAACAATTGTCAGGTTTACTGATACCTATTGTTTCTCAAATTTAGCATGACTCACATGACCTTAGAGTGTAAAAGTAATCACGACATCTCTCTTTGGGACATTAACCATGCATAAACATCATACTTTTTCACCTAAACTACATGGACTTTGATCTCTGACTTAAAAGTGGAGTACGTAGGAAGCCTTTCAAAGATTCAATCCCATATTTCATTAATTATTTTCTGTCCCATATGACATTAATCTATATCCTTTTTATCAAACTACGTGGGTTCTGAATCATTTTTAATGAGGATACGTAGGTAGCCCATCTGCGGGAACGATCCCAACTCTGAAATAATCCTTGTCTTCCTCAATGAAAATAAACTTCATGTTCCCCCACTGAGTGGCTTTAAAACCTGTATGGTCATCATAATGAACAAGATATTTCTATATAATATATTGAAGGATACCATTGACTAAGAATCTTCAACACATACGATTGATTCTCAATCGATGAAGAACCTAAAATACATATAAATGAATCTCTAAATCCCATACATATCAATCATTGATTTCTAAATCTAAAGGAAAACTCGTTTTCATGCTTGGTAAATTAATAAGGATTCATGAACATAACTAAAATCTATAAGAGAGTCCTGGAGTATGCAATAATTCCCCTAAAAAAGGTGTGATGATCCTGACCTCCCATCCTCTCAACCAATTCAAATTCTTAAGCCTCATTGGTCCACAACGAATGAGAACCTACCTTTGGAAAGTAGGTACAAATGGATATAGAATCATTGGTTGTTTTCAGTTCTACGAATAAACCCATTAGAAATCGATTAGAAAGTTTGAACCTTAAACAAGCAAGGTCATTCCCATTTCTAGAAGAAGCATTCATGAAAATAGATTTCTTAGTTAAATATTAACTAATAATACTTTTTGGGCTTTAGAAAGTTACTATAATAAAATAAATTCACATTATTTATATGAAAATAATTTACATAGTCATAGTGCTAGGGTCTTGTTACATAACCCCTTATAACACTCGCATAAGACTGATGGGTAAGGTGTGTGATGGTGAAAGACTCTTGGGGTTTCTTGGATAACATCGCTCGAGTGGTAATCTCTATTAAATTATACTTCTCCTGTAGTTGGTTTTTCTGAAGCTTAATATGTTCATGCTCGGATTGGGCTTGGTCAAGATCAATGCCCAATGATTACACCTCCTTTCTAAGAACCGAAAAATGGGCCTCGTAAGGGGAAGTCTGCTGGATGAGTCATCGCTTCCTTTGTCTGATTAAATTGGATTTGTTAAATCCCTATATTTATATACTAATCATGTGATCACTGTTCAATGACTATATTATCAGTGGCCACAATATGTAATGGTATTTTAAAATCTAGAAACATAAAACCAATGAATATCACATTTTATATAACCATAATAAGACATTTAATTATATCCAGAGGAATTTCTATTAATGAATGTTTGGGTCATTACAATATTCCCCCTTAAGAAATTTTTCCCTCAAAATTTCCTTTACCTACACTAAAACAAATGTGGGTAACTCTACTTCATCATTTCATTCGATTCACACGTCACTTCTTCAAACATGTGGTTTCGCCTCAACACCTTGATGAGGGGAATTGTCTTATTTCTTAGAACTTTTTCTCTACGATCTATGATCTTCACTAGTTTCTCCTTGTTATAAAGATAATCCTCCACTTGTACTACCTCTGAAGAGAGTACATGTGAAGGGTCAAGTATGTACATCCTTAAGAGGGATACATGAAAGACGTCTTGTACTTTGGCCATGGTAGGTGGAAGTGCAATTCGATAGGCCATAACCCCAACAGGATCAAGAATCTTGAAGGGGTCGATGTACCTAGGACTTAACAACCTTTATTTCCAAACCTCGTGAACTTCTTCAATGGAGATATGTGTAGAAACACCATATCTCCAACTTTAAACCAAAGGTTTTATCGATTGTTATCTACAAAAGTCTTCTATCGACTATTGGCTTCCTTGATATGCTACTGAATGGTTTTCACATTCTCCACCATTTCTTCGACCATTTATAGTCCTAGCAGCTTACCCTCACCGACTTCATCCCAACATACTAGTGTTCTACACCTCTTCCCATACAGGGCTTCATATGGTGACATTCAGATGCTCTAGTGGAAACTATTATTGTAGTATAATTCAACCAGAGGAAGATGTTGATCCCATCCTCTTTTAAAGTCCATTGAGCATGCTCTCGATATATCCTCAAGTGTTTGGATATTATACTCAAAATGGCCATCATTTTTAGGTTGATAGGTCATAATGAAGTTCAGTTCAGTATCCAGATCATGTTGAAGACTCTTCCAAAATTTAGAGGTGAATCTTGGATCTCGATTGAATACAATAGATAGTGGTACTCCATTCAGACTTACCACTTACCTGACATATATCTGTTCCAGTTGATCTAATGAGAAACCCCCCCCCCCCGAATTGCAATAATATTTGTAGACTTTGTAAGGCGATCCCCAATAACCCAGATTGCATTGTTACCTTTGGATGTCTTTGGAAGTCTGGTGACAAAGTACATGGTGATGTTCTCCCATTTCCATCCTGGTTTGGGAAATGGTTGCATCATCCCCTTATACTTCTACCTCTCTTCCTTCACTTGCTAACACACCATGCACATTTATGTATAATCATCGATCTCCTTATTCATATTATCCCACCAATAATGCTCTCGGAGATCTCGATACATCTTTGTGTTTCTTAGGTGAATAGAGAAATTTGAACTATGTGCATCATCCAAAGGTTCCTTTTTCAGCTCTGAACTTGATGGAACACATAGTCTTTTCCCAAATATCACAATTCCTTCATCATTAACATTGAACTCTGAGGATTTCCCTCTTTTAATAGATTCCACTTTCTTCTGAATTCCCACATCATCCTTTTGATCATCTTTTAACCTTTCCAAAAGAGACGGTTGAGAAATCATTTGTGAAAGGATTGATGATGTTACCCTCTTTATGATTCCAATGTCCATCTTCCTCAAGTCTAACGAGATTGGATCTTTCTCAATTCTCATCAATGATATAATTGATGGGTCCTTTCTTCTTATAGTTTCTGCAACCTTGTTCGGTTTCCCTGGGTGGTAATGAATTGAGCATTCATAGTCTTTGATTAGATCTAACAATCTTTGTTGCCGCATGTTCAACTATTTCTGTGTGAATATGTACTTGGGGATTTTGTGGTCCGTATATATTTCACACTTCTCACAAAATAGATAATGTCACTAAATTTTTAAAGTGAAGATCACCGCAGCCAAATCTAGATCATGTGTTGGATAATTCTACTCATGAACTTTTAATTGCCTTGAAGCATAGACAATGACTTTGTCATTTTTCATCAACACATAGCCCAATCACTTCTTTGAAGCATCACTAAATACCACAATAAGTTCTCCACTTGTGTGTAATGTGATCACGGGCACAGTGATAAGCCTCCTTTTTAACTCTTTGAAGCTTTCTTCGCATTCATCACTCATAGAAAACTTTACTCCCTTCAAAATTAGCTTGGTAAGAGGGTTGGACAATCATGATAAATTTCTCAAAAATAGTCAATAATATCAAGATAACCCCATGAATTTATGGATATCTGTTACCGATGATGGCCTCATCCATCCCTCAATTGCATCTGTTTTGGAAGGATCCACACATATCCTATTGCTTGTGATGATATGACCCAATAATAAGACCTCCTTCAACCAGAACTCACACTTGCATTACATTGCATAGAGATTTTCTTTCTGCAAGGTATCTATTAAAATTCTTAGATTCTCCTCATGAACCTCCTTGGTTTTGGAGTATATCAGAATATCATCAATAAAGACTACCAAATAGTTGTCGAGGTAATTGCTAAAGACACTATTCATCAAGTCCTTGAAGATTTCTAGAGCATTAGTGAGTCTGAAAGGCATTACTATGAATTCATAGTGCCCATATCTTATACGAAAAGTAGTCTTGGTGATATCTTCCTTCTTCACCATTACATGATAATATCCTGACTTAAAATCCACCTTAGAGAATTATTGTGCTCCACACAGCTGATCGAACAAGTCATCGATTCGTGGGAGAGGATTCTTGTTCTTTATCGTGATTTTGTTAAGCTCACAATAATCAAGGAAAATGTGAATTGACCCCTCTTTCTTCTTGACAAAGTGGACTAGTGCACCCCAAGGTAAATCACTTGGGCATATAACCCCTTTATCCAGATTCTCCTATAGTTGTTTCTTTAGATCCACAAGATTCACAACAACCATTCAATATAGATTCTGGGATATTGGCAATGCCCTAGGTATAATATCAACTGAGAATTCATCATCTCTTATATGAGAAAGACTAGGCAGTTTCTCGGGAAACACTTCATCAAATTCCATCACAATAGGCATGTCTTCATGGATGGTTGCCTCCTTATACTAAATCATCTGATATAGATACGTGTTATCATAGGGTAGTAATATCCACACTTGAAATGATGGAGCTAAAAAAGATTCATCATCCTACTTGAACATGTATAGAATCGGGGGTCAATTCTTCACATAGAGAATTATTTCCTTCTCATAGAAATTTTTGTTGGCTCTATATAAGGAAGTCGAATCGACAGCAAGAAGTACATCAAATTCTACTAGAGGGAGTATGATGAATTTTTCCAGGAAATTCAATCCATAGATTATGACAGGGGAGGAGTTATATTCATGGGATGCAATGATTTCCCCATTTTCTGTACTCACCGACGTCATTACTTCCATGATTTGTGGTGAAGATGGGATTTTTTATACTAAACATTTGGGATATAAAAGAATGTGTAGAACCTAAATAAAAAAAGTACATTTTCTATTCTTGAATGAATAACAGGCATACTTGTCACCACTTAGTTGTCGGGGTTCACTTTGGTAGTAGTGATTGAAAAATCTCTCCCTTGCTACCTTGGAGATTGTTGGGTTCCTCCAAAAACCATTGTCTTAGGGATCCAATTTGCAAGATTACCTTGTTCATTGTAGTAGTAGAAATGAACAACAAGTTGAGGTTCAAATGGAGTATTCATCTAATCTGTTGAAGCTGCGGGTTTTTCTTGTCGGTAGTTAATATCTAGGTGCCCCTCTCTTCTACACCTAAAGCATTTCCTCATCCCCTTTTGGAAATTTCTGGGGTGCTTCATTCTGTACCTTTTGCAAGTGGGGTGCAGAATCTTCATAGAACCATTTTTTTTATCCATCAGACTGCCAACATTGAATTCCACCTTATTCTTCTTATCCCCATGATACCCCTAATATTATCCAATCTCTATTTCAACCTTGAGGGAACATTATAAAATTTCCTAGTAGCTGTCGAAGTCATGGATTTCCAACAATTTCTGTAGGCTAGGTTTAAGCCCACAAAAGAAGTGGAAAACCTTACATTGGGGGTAATGACAAATAGAGAGGTGTATCTTTCCAGCATTGTGTAGTTTTTCTTGTATTCTCTGACAGATTCATCGCCTTTTTTGAGGTCAATGAAGTCCCTTTCCATCTTAAGTCAGAGGGTGTGCGGAGAATATTTATCAAAAAACATCTTCATGTGATCCTTCCATTCCAACGCCTTGATCTCCTGCTCAGGCTTTGTATTTTGGATCAAAAATCCACCATTGATTAGATTCACCCTCCTTATGATATGAAACCAGGAGAACCTTATCTTTTTCAGAACATTGAAGGATATAGAAGATATTTTCAATGTAGTTGATCAATTGTTCGGTGATTGAAGGATCAAATGATCTATTAAAAGTAGGAGGCCTTTGTCTCATGAAGATCTCAATAATGACTTGTTCTTTCTTGGGGGAGGGGGTTGAACGTTCCTCTTGAACCATGTTTATATTCAAATAAAGAGTTAATTGAGAGAGAATCCTGACAAAGTTCGCGATTCCTTCTCCCATCGGATTGGGCATCTCATTAGCATAGTCATCACATTGTTCTTCACGTTTTTAGCCCGAGTCCTCCTATTACTGGCCATTGGCTAGAATAAAAAAAATTTAGGGGTAACACATAAATGGTAATCCTTAGAAAAACAGATGACATATAAACAACTTTTATTTCCTTAACTTATAAATCCATAGGCTTCAATCTATTCTATTCATGATCTACTTTCTAACATATATTCTTAGGGTCATTTTTTGATTCCCTTAATAAGGGTACATACTAAGCTTTTGAATTTACCAAAGAATATCCCCCAGAAGGTTCATAACCATGAATTTAACAAGGGATGTTGTTGTTCACTAGTTCCCATTCAAGTCTAGCTCAAAGCAGTGTTTTTGGGTTTTACCGCTAGGATACATCTATGCGAGAGCCGCCTCTACCTACTCATATCCAGAAAAGGATGTATTTTCATGATAAACCACTTAATAAATACTCACCAACACTTAGGGATATTTTTATTATAATTATTATTTTCTCTAAGTCTTCACTAGGGTTTTATAATCATACTCCCATAAATAACTAAACCTATCCTCTGATACCAACTATAACAACAGTGCTCTTTATTACACCCATTAACCTAACTTATTACATAAAATATTCACTTGATCGAACATAGAAGTTCAAGAGTTATAGTGTCTTTAGGGATTAGGAACATTACATAACATATTAGAACATAAAACACACAACATCTTTATTGAAAACTTCCTTTACATGACCACTACATTCCCTTATACTTAGCATTGCATGGGATATCCTAAGGACATGCATAAGAAAAGGGTCTACTTTAAATCCCAGTAAAGGAATAAACATGGAATAACATGAGGAATAAAATACATGTTAGACAATAGGAATATCAACAGATCACAAGAAAAACATGAACATAAAGGCATGATAAATCATGATAATCAAAACATGGAAATGTGGAAACAACACTTAACATGGAATTAGCATGAGCCAAGGCTCATTAAACATAAAGCTTGAGTAAACCCTTATTGCACATGAATCACGAGTAAAACCTCATTTCACTTGAATTATAATGAGTCAACACCCATTTCAAATGATGTATCATGATACTATACTTTACCCAATGCATTGGAGCGCTATCAGGGCGCACCCTTATTAAACATTTCATTTCATGCATAAGTGTGCCACATCAATCATATGACATGGAATAAATCAATATCATAAGTTATTCCATGATTAAGTAATGTGAAAAAAAACATTATAATAACATTAAATATGTATATGTGCATATATATGAATACCATTGAAAGAGACATGGGCATGATATTCACTAAACAATGATCTTGTCTTTGAAAAATCGGTGCAATTTCGGCAGCATAATGGCGTGACATAAAGATTCATGAAAATGGTTGATGAGAGAAAAAATGGTGTCTCATAATATTTACATGAAATGGATAGTAAGGGGGTCATATAGATACATGCACCAAAAAATGTAATGGAATTTATATGCATAATACAAAAGAATTACTTGGGCGTAAAAGAGTAGAGAGAAATCCCTCATGGAATTTCGGCATGGTAACGGGTATACATGAGAGGAAATAATGAGAGATAAAGGGGTATTAAGTCATCCTAAAATAAATAAGGATGTATTAGTGAGGTGAAAAATCATACCCCAACATATTTAATTGAAAACAAAATGGTATAACAACTAAAAGAAAATTGGACAGAAATGAGAAAGGACATAATCGCTTACTTGGAAGTGTGATCGCAAAAGCCTGGGAGAGGCTTGAGAGAGGATTCATGGGATCTTGGGGAACCTTGGGAGGATTAAAGAGAGAGGAGGGTAGGGGTTTTTCAAAACTCAAAGGCTTTGAGTGAA
The DNA here is from genome assembly GCA_963277665.1 of Viscum album. Lineage (NCBI taxonomy): Eukaryota > Viridiplantae > Streptophyta > Magnoliopsida > Santalales > Viscaceae > Viscum > Viscum album. The sequence goes on along the minus strand of OY728140.1, from coordinate 1,465,116,188 downwards.
GAGGAAGTGGGAGCATGGGTGGTTTTATATAGGAATGGAGAGGGAGTTTTTTATTATTTAGGTTTGGGACACTTCACATTAAACTAATCAAAAATACAAACCATCCCATGGTTTTTTCCAAAGGGGAGTGGAAAATAATATTTTAGAAGTACCATGGCTGATATTCGTAAAATAATATGGTTTCTTATATGGAGGTGAGTCACACTCACAAGGAAAACAATTTAAAAACACAAAATGTTTTATAAGCTTTGAAGGGTCCACTAATGCTTTGTAAAATAAATCAAATAGACCCCAAATTACATTATTTTTAGGGAAAAACTTATATTGGCCGAAAATAATGATTATATTATTTTATTATATCACTATTGTGTCATTATTATGTCATAAAACACATTATATATTTAAATGGTATTTAATTCTTACCCAAAAATTCAACTGTCTCAAAAAATTATGAAAAAATCACTGTTGGATAATTTTGACATCCTGATTCCAAAAATAATATTCAGTTTTTCTAAATAATTTTATAAATATGTAAATTTTTTACATTTAAAATTGAAACTGACATGTACCGAAAATTTATGGGTTTTGACAAAAACTGCTTTCAAACCTTAATAAAAATTACAATTGCATTCATAAAATTATAAGATCATTTATATTTAAAAAAAAGTAATATAATCATAATAATATTTTATTAAAATATTATTAAATTAAAAAATCCATCAATTCATCAAAATATATTTCTTAGTTGAATATTAACTAAAAATACTATTTGTTCTTTAAAAAGTAACAATAATAAAATGAATCCACATTCTTTATAAAAAAATAATGTACATAATCATAGTGCTAGGTTCTTGATACATAACTCCTTATAACAACCTCATAAGACCAAAGGGTAATGTGTGCGATGGTGACAGACACTTGGGGTAGCTCGGATAACATCACTCAGGTGGTAATCTCTATTAACTTCCACTTCTCCCGTAGTCGGTTCCACTCAAGCTTAACGTGTTCAAGCTTGGCTTGGGCTTGGTCAAGACCGAATCCCAATGATGCCAAATCCTTTTAGAGCTCTGAGAAATGGGATTCGTATGGGGCTAGTCTACTGGATATGGCCATCGCTTCCTTTATCTGAGTAAATTGGATTTGTTGAAGCCCTATATTTATATTAATCACGTGATCACTGTTCAATGGCTATATTAGCAATGGTCACAATTCATAACAGAATTATAAAATCCAAAAACATAAAACCAATGAAGTTCACATTTTATATAACCATAATAAAACATTTAATTAGAACAAGAGGAATTTCCATTAATGAATGTTTGGGTCGTTAAATTTATGGTCTTGGGATAACCTCTCATGTAACCTTTGAGATTATAAAACATTAATCATTAAAAAATTAATTGGATGTATATAACATACCCACCTATAAAATAATCGTAATCCATTCATATGTATGATGAAAGATCATGAAAACATTTATCATTTTGTCATATATTTTCCAATGGAAATGGAGAATGGGTTTCATTAATATCACATCATCATAATCATGGAAAACATATAGGTGAATAAATATAGTATCACTGGATCATATCCATATTTAGTCATAGGTAACATAAAAGGATATTATCATATATGAAAATAAATTTAAAAGTCTACTAGAATATTTATTGAGTAAAATTCCATTTTCATTTTGAAATCAGATTTTTTAAATCTAAAAATATCCATATTATTTGGGAATTTTTTATATATGAAAATAATAATACAAAATTATAATGTAATATTCAAATAAAATATATATTATGGGAAAATATATTTTCAAGGCATGAATTAAAACATATATCCTATTAACACCATCAGTAAATATTTTATAATTAACAAAATGATGGGAATATTAATTTTAAGGCTTTTTATGGAATGTTACAAGTGGGTAAAAATAAATTTTATCAATAATTATATAATAATGAAAATTATTTAAAAAATTTTAAATAAAATATAGGCATGTAAGAAAAATATTCCTGGCCAAATATTAAAACCAAGTAAATTTTCCTTAAAAACATTTATTCCGAATTTTGAGTACTTAAAGAGTGAAGAATAAACATTAATCTATAGAAATTACCATATTATAGTAAAATAAATAATAATTTTTAGAGATATATCATATAATTTCATCAACAAAAAATTTATACATAAAAAATCCAGATAAATAGTGAGATTGGAACATAAAACCCATATCACATTAGTAAATTTTGAATAATAAAAACCATGAAATGAAACTTTTAAAACAACGAATATACATAGATTCATGTTTTAAAATATAAAATGGGTATTATATAGACCACATAATTAATATAAAGAGATTCATGTTTTAATACAATGAATATAAAGAGATTTAATTTAATTTCATAAGTATATATATATATATATGACTATATATAAATAATATATTTATTTTAGTTTTGAAATTATATATATATATATATATATATATATTTATTAATATAATTAGAATATATATATAATAATTATATATATAAAATAAATATATATTTATTTCATAATTATTTAATAAATAAATATTGGTATTTATATAATTAAAAGATTATAATAAATATATTAATTAAATAAATATATATAAATTTACAGTTATTTAAAAAATATAAAATTATATGTATACAAATATTTACAACTATATTTCAAAATAAATATAGATATATTTAAATAATTATAAAATTATATTAAAGATATTAATTATATATAATTATAAATATAATAAATTTATTTATTTTACATTTATAATTATAAATAAATATATATTTATTATATATATAAATACAAATAAATATATATTTATATATAGTTATTATTATAAATAAATAAATATTTATTTATTTATTTATTATACATATATTTTTATAATTATATATAAAAATATAAATAATTTATTATCATTATAGTTTTATGAGTGCTAAAAAAATGATGATAAAAGGTGCCATTATTAGTGATATAATTCTGGCCCTCATTTAGACACATTTTATCAATGATTTTTTAGCACTGATAAAAGCATGTTTTATCAGCACTTTCTATTTTAGTGCTGATAAAACATATAATTATCAGCTCTTTTTAGCTAGCATTGTTAAATTCTTTCTATGATTTTATAAATGAACTCCAAAAATCTCATCCTTATCTCGCACACCTCAAGCTCTCGTGGAAGCCTTACCCTACCACCAACTCTTCCTCCTCCTCCATTGTCGCCTCCTCCTCCTCCTCCTCCTCCTCCTCTATTGCCACTGACTTCTCCTTCTAGAAAACCACTGAAAATCCATCCACCACCACAACTGTGTGAAGCCCTCCTCTGTGAACATCACCCTTGCCATAGAGAATCCCATTTTCACCACCGCATGAAGCCCTCCTCTACCATGAACATAACCTCCCCCATCAAATTCCATCTACTACAAAATCACCTACACCATGCACCGAAACCCAACCCCACCTTGAACCCTTCCTTTTCATTGAACCCCCCACCCCTATGTACCCCACCTCTACTATTATTCCCTTATCCTCTATGAACCAACCTCTACAACGAACCCAGCTCCTCGAGTTCTACCACTACGAGTCTTTTAATTCTCCTAATATCCATGCTTCTAGATCCTTGTTTATAGTCTTTTTATTTTTTATTTAGACATTACTGTCTAGTTTTTGGATGTTACCTTTATGGTTTTTTTATTTTGATATTTTATGTATTATGAATATTTGACATGATATTGGGATTGTTCTTATCTTATCACGTGTCTATTGAAGGTGAAATCATTCCCATGTTTCTTTGTATGATACCCTAGTGTTTGTCTACAACCCCTGGAGATCGAAATAATGCTTCAAGTATTTTAGTTTCACTATTTGATTTACATTTATGGGTTGAAGTTGGTTGATCTATTACTGAGATAAACATACCCAACCCTCTATGTTTAAGGAATTGTAGATAATTTTTTTGGCCATTCAAGTAATCTTTTCCTAATGATATAATAGTGTGTTTCAATCATGCTAACAAAGAGGATTATCAATACTAATTATCAAGGTGATTGAAATTGAAAAATAATGACAATAGTTCAAGTAATTCAATTCTAGGGGTTTCCAATTAGGGAATTCTATACATACCAAGAAAATTTATTATGGAAGATAAAATAAAAGCATAAAAAGCCTATATCTCAATGAACTGGATAGTACTGCATGGGATTCATTTTAGTCAAACATTAATGGATTCCCCCACCAACCTATTGTGATGTATGTCATAAGTAATAGGAGAGGTCAATGATTAGATAGACTTGTACTATTGAGGATAAGGCTCATACTTCCTTTTAGGTGACCCAACTACTCCCCACTCACCTCTGTTCATGTGTAAGTTTATTGAAATTAGGAGGTAAATACAAGAGGGAGATAAAATATTCACATATATAAAAAATGGATGCAAATAATTTCTTAAAACTGTTTGACAATTTTACCTTCAAACTCATTAACTTAGTGTTCTAAAGTGTTCCCAAAAAATGAGGTAGGAAGATTCAAAATATCTAGAGATCACTATGAGAAAACTTATGGAGCATCAAATATATGCCAAGATCTCAAAGTGTATGTTTTGTATTGATAATTTATACTTCATGGAGAAAATGATATTAGTGGATAGCATATTTTTATAACCTGAGAATTTTGATGTTATATTTAATTTTTGAGAGGCTAAAGAATGTTTTTAGGATCCAAATATTTTTTGGAATTTCTAGTTATTACCTTAGGGTTAATAGAGATTCTTCCTGATTGGAAGCACTAATAAGCTTATAACCTAGAATGTGGTATGGTTCCTTTGATTAGATTTTCATGAGAGATCCTTCTAAGATCTTAATGGGAGATTTTCAAAAGCAGAAATCTAAACCATAAATGATCTAGTTAATGAATATGGATTATATTGCATTGTATCAGGGGCCATGATATGAACAGTTATAGTCCATTATGGTCTTGTGGATTCTTATGGGTTCTAATAGTTAAGGACACATAATTGAAACTCCCCAAATCCTTTCCTAGAATTTTAAATAGCGGTTGTTTCCAGGAGGTACTATTGGTATTTTCTTTAGGGTGATATATTTTTAAAATACACTAAAAAAATCAATTGAAATATATTTAATCACAATATGAAATGAACCATTGATAGAGGAGAATGTTTGAGTACCTATAGTTCTTTACCTTTGACCTAGTTTATACCCTCAATAAGGGGAAATTTTTTTCTAATGTACCATGTTGTAAGGATCAAGCTGAGGTAGTGCACGATTCAAGAATCAAGTGGAATATGGTTAACCTCATTGCAGATATGTGACTTTATTTTCAAAAGTATCATGAACAAGTGACACTTATGTATTTATCAATCACTTATTTACTCCTCAGTAGTATTATAGGATTAGACTATAGGATTCAAACAATTTATTCATGATAGACATGATAAGAATTTTATAGCTTTATATTTTATAAAATATTAGTTATTTTTTATTCATGTATCCTTTATAAAGTGCCTCTATTTGGATTTATGTCTTTGTGAAAATGGGGATCTTTTAAAATGATTCAACTATTTTGAAATGTCACATAAAAAATTATATGTGTTCAACATACCCTTTTTTGGTTTTAAATAGAATTAATATGAATTAAACACTTGAAATGGACATAGGTTGCATGCCATGTATTTTTCAACTCACCTGATTGGATTTCATAAACGGATGTAAATGTTTATAAAGTGTATGTAATGATTGTTTGATTTTAACAAGTTGTGTGTGAATTTTTAAATGAGAATTTGTAAAATATAGAAGTTTTTCACTCATTTTAAATGATTAAGATTATTAGGTCATGAAGTTTCCTTGAATGCATTAAAAAGGAATTGGGTTTTTGTGAAATAGTGTTTGGAATTGATTAGTTTATTTTAAAAAGGGTGTGTTATTTTAAAGATGAATTAGTGTAAATGGTTGGTTTCTTTAATTGGATTTCAATGCTGATTTTATAAATATATGTTAATAGACATCTAAAATGTGTTTTTCCAATAATATTTTATATTTATATTTTTATAGAATTGGGAAAAATATTACATTATATAGGGAAGACAAGTAAATTTGAAAATAACACCACGGAAAATGGTAAATGTATTTCAAGAAAAAATAGATGTCATGATTATATTACATCATAGAGATTTGGAGGAAGTGACATACAAAGATAAATTGGAAGGTTTCATTCTTAATGGAATAGAAGGTTCTGTTACAGTCTCAAATGGAATGTTTTTGGGTTTAAGTTGGTACCATGATAGTGTAACTAAAATTTCAATGCTTTCATGGTAGAATTAATGTTCATGTAGTGTAATGTAAATAACTGCAACTATATGAAGGTTTATTATGAAGAGAGTTTTGTCATTTTACTTATTGATCATGATGAATTTCTCTTTTATGGACTAATTAAGGAATGTCTGGAAGAGCTGATGATTGATTTATCTGGAAGATCCCAAATGAAGAAACTTGGTTTTGGAAAGTGGATCTTAGGGGTAAATATTAAAAGAGACCTAAAGTCTGTAAGTTTTTTAAGACTTGGTAAATTTTTATGTCTAGGTTTTGTGTATTAATTTTGTTAATTATTAATATTACCAAATTAAATATGATGGATGTAAATAATGAATAGAAGCATTCCCATTGTCTGAAAAATGAGTATGAAGATGGAGTGTCAGATTTCATCCAGTTTGAAAAAGACCATGCATATAACCCTTTCCAAATCCTTTTTAGGTGTTTAAGCTATTATTATTCAAGATAAATTAGTCTGAAGGATTTGTAAGAACACTTGATCTATAATGGAATAGATCTAAGTTATAAATAATGGAATAAACACAAAAAAAGTAAATATAGCTAGTGGTTTGGAGAACACTGCATTTTATTAATCATATGATATGATTACAAGTATGGAAAATAAAGAAGACTATATCGAAAATGACATTAAATATGTGAATGATGATGAAGATCGTACTAACAAAATGACTATGGCTGTTGAATATGAAATTTATGATTTCCTAAAATTGTTTTTTCGAAGTTAAAGAGTTCTGAAAAGACATTATTATATGGTGGTTTCACTAAATATATAACATTTTCATCTATATTGTAGGTGTATAATTTGAAAGAATGCAAGAGATGGAGTGATTCCTATTTTACATAATTAATTTCTCTCTTGATTGACATGCTCCTATAAGATAATGGGATTTCGATATGAACATACAATGTCGAATTAATTATACGATCAATGTGTATGATATCTGAAAGAATGCATGCCTTCCCAAATGAGAGTAAACTATTTCATAAGGACCAAAAATCACTTATATAATTCCCAAAGTGTGGTTCTTCTCGATACAGGGAAGATGAATCTTGTAACACCCTAGGTAAATAAGGAATATGACATTTTCATATTTATCCATATTTGTGAATAAAATATTAATATGACTTTAAAGGGGACGCTATGCTCGATGGCGTACCCAACACGCAACAACGAGTTTCTTGGGAATCTTACGTTGCACTCTAATAATAAAATAATATTATTCTAAATGGTAGTTAACATGTAGCCGTTGTAATGGCGGGAATGGATAGAAATAACTAAAATATTATTATATATGTTCTTAAATATTTTTACATTTATACAATAAAAGATAAAGGCTAAAAATACGGAAAGAATTCAATTTTAGGCGTATATGCCCTAGTTTTCACTAAAGGTTCACTTATCACCTTTTGATGGAGAACCGTCATTAAATATAGTTTTGTTCACTCTTAAACATTCTTTTGGATTAAATAAAACTCTTATTAAGAATCGGGACATCAAAATTTACTTTGTGTAAATTTTTGGTATCTTTCCGATAAAGTTTTTTTTTAATGAATAGTGTAAAATGTTGTATTTTAATTCAAAACCACTTTTTAATCTAATTTATTTATATGATTAGATTATATTTTGAATTGGTCTTAAAGTGAAATTAGAAAATATTTTTACCATTAAATCCAATAGTGGTCGTTGGAATCAATTTCACTTTGAAATCAGACTTAAACTAGTGTCAATCTTTTGATACTTATTGTTTCATAAAACATGCTATTTGTCATGACAGTGAGAATTAATTATTAAATTAATTAATGTGACTTATATGTTTTGAATTTTTTAAAACGGACTTCATTTTTGAATTCAGAATATCAAATATAGCTTAGGGTGAATTTTTTGGGATTTTTCTGAAAAACTTCAATTTTTGATGAATAGTGAAACCACTAAGTGGTACTTATAAAAACTGATTTTCCGTTTAAATGAAATTTTTCCATCATTGTGTTTTGATTTTCAAAAATCCGACATACATGGTTGTCATTAAGAAGTAAAATGTGGTTCAATGAGATTAAAATAATTTTTTTGTGAATAGTAACTTATTAAGTTTTTAATCGCGATTAGTGGTAATTAGTGTAGTTTAAGGTAAAAATAATGCTTTAATAAAATGAGATGAGCTTGACACATGTCTTACCCTCATTGGTTGTGTCATGGCCGACCAATACAAGCCATGGGTCAACTTGGGGACCCCATGGATCCACTTTGGTTGGGAAATGACATAAATAACTTTTTATTTAATGTAAAAGTAAAAATGACACAAACATGATATGTTTTACTAAAACAATTTTTAAGTAGGGTCATACAAGTCATATTTTTGATTATAAATATTAATTGGAAAGCTAAAAAGATTTCCTACATCATAGTATTTTTTTTATAATTTTTAGACATTAAATAAAGTAAATTATTTATGACATAATAATGATGCAGCGATGACATCATTATTTGACGATTTAAATAAAATGGAAAGATAATGTAAAATCTATAAACTACACATGCCCAAAACTTATTGGATGAGTGGATTTCTAAGACTTATCACCATATCCAAGAATTATATCAATGTGGGACCTTTTGAAACCGAAACACATTTTCAAATAAAGTAATATTTCTTTACTTTCCAAAAGTGCCCCTCCTCTCCTCTTATAAAAGGCCCCCACCTCTACCTCATTTAACACACTCCTCAAGCCTTTGGCTCGGCCAAACCCTGCCCCTTTACTCTCTCAACATACCTCTCCTCATCCTAGAGGATTCCCTTTGGGAATAATCCTTTCAAAGGAAGCCTTTAGGCTCAAATCAAAAGGAGTTACACTTTTAAAGGTAATTCACTCTCTCGTGTTCATTTGTTTTATTTTGCATCTCCAACCCACTAAACTCTTTTTATTTACTTCTTTTGTAACAACACCAGTATCTTCAATATACTAGGATGTTTTTATAAGATTTATTCGAGCTACACTCTCACAAAACTACATCAAATGGTTAAAGAACATACGGTTTCCGTGGATGGTGAAATTCTGCCTCCCGAAACGATGATTGTTCAATACTCATTTAACACCATCAAAGGTGGCCATTATGATGTCACTATTTTTATATATGATATATAATATGTTTATGTTTTATTTACGCTTCTGTATTTTTTATTTTTGTCTTACCTTTATGGATTCCATTATGGGTATACGCGATATCTTCATTTAAGGAAGTGCGGACTACCGCCCCCTCAAAGTGATTTGATTCGTTAAATACCATATGTGGGACGTATAAAGGATGGAACTATGATATTATATATGATATTATAATGTAATTATAATATACCTTTATATCATTATTATTCCATTCTATAAAATATGAAATAGAAATGAAAGTAGCGTTCATGCGTACGTACGGCTTACCGTCTCCATGAACGGTGCATTTCATTTCTTACCTCTAAATGATTATGTAATGTTATAAATGCATGCATGTACTGGATATATATGACATATATGATATCCAAATCATGAATATTATTCAGGATATAATAAACATTTGACCACACGAACAACATGTAATGGTAAGAAGTCCACTTTCGACTTAAGAACCAAATATCGACAAAACAAACATTATTAACTTAAATGTTTACATAATGTTTATAACATGGAAATAAGTGATCTAATAGGAATAATGAACTATAAAAAGGTTCTTAATAAAGTGGAAATTAACTCAAGTTTATTATATAGGACGTTAAAGAACTATCAAGTCAAGTCGGACCCGATGTAAGGGATCTTACTCCTCTCTTTCTTTTTAAGTACACTCTTTTATGTCATTCCTTTTAAAGCTCATCTTTCTTATTATTGGGATGATATTTTATATTAATCCTACTGTAATTTTTATGTTCATGTGATGAGAGACCCTATTCTCTCTCATCAATTCATTTTGGAAGTTTTGATTGGCGCCGTTAGGCTGCCGAACTTTCGTAAGAGATCTAACTTTTCTCTTTCTTTTTAAGTACTCTCCTTTATGTCACTTATTTTAAGCTCCTATTTGTAATGTTGGGGGATGTTATTTTATATTCCTCTTGCTGTAAATTATATTTTAATGTGATGAGATACCCTATTTGATCTCATCAATCCATATTCGGAAGTTTTATGTGGCGCCGTTAGGCTGCCGAGTTTTCGTGAGGGATTTTTCATCTCACTTTTATTCCCGTGAGATTTATGCTACATTTGCCACAAATTCCATTGAGTGGTGTATGTACTTCCCATTATTATACTCTTTGTGTAATATACTTTCGTTTATGAGTATTTACATCAATGACCTATTTTCTTTCTTTCATGGGGTGTATGTTTTGAAAGATACCCAAGTCGGTAAGGGAACCTTTCACCCTCCTCTTTTTTAAAAGACTTCTTTTATTGGGTCTTTTAATTTACATATTTTTATGTTGGGATATGTTCTCATACACCCTTATTGATCTAAATTTTATGTCCAAGTGATGAGATACACTTTTTATCTCTCATCAACTCATTTTGATGTGATGCCGTTAGGCTGTCAAGGGAACTTTTTAACCCAATTTCGATTTCTTTGGGTTCAACTTGTAGTCATTGAATATGTCATCCATTGAATATGTGTGAATGACCTTTTATTGTTTTACAATTAATATCCACTTATATTGGGTGTATATATATTTGTCACACATATTTTTTGAGATTTATTTGTCCTTAATTTAACGATACCTTCTTTATAAGGGATTTCATCACATTTGACATTTCTATTGAGGGCTCATTGTTGTTATACACCAATTCACTATTATATGGTGTATATACTGTCCTTTGGAGTATTATATCATGACTCCTTTTATTCTCATGATATTATAAAATTCTGACTAAATTTTATTCCTCGATTATTGTATTCAAGTGTCTCTAATTTTGGTAAAACCCCTTTAACCAAAATATCGTTTTAAATGTTTTAATTATTTGTTCTTATTAATATCCATGTTTTCAAAATGGTTTTAAGGATTTATTTATATGGATATTAATGGTTTAAAATATTAAAAGCTTCAAGGTGGTATGGGACACTTTGATTCAAAAATCTCTTTATTAAATGTTTTAAATGGTTTTGGAAATGGTTTCTTTTTGAATGGATTCATTATTTCAATATCCTAAAATGTTATATTGTTATTGAAATGTGGAAATGTTATGTTTCCTTTATTCATGTTTATGTGATACGATTATGTTATGGTTCTTGGGCATTGTTATGAAGAACGGGTGGTTCCGTGATAAACTAAGGGCGGGTGAGCCCGATATAGCTCTCCAATGCATTGGGTAACGTGAAGGAGTGAAACGTTAAGGTTTCTCCGAAGAGATTTAGGGAATATACTGTGATGGGTATTCCAAACTTAACCAAGAGGGTTACTCCCTACGTAAGAATGTTATGAATGCCTCAAGTTACCTTTATGTCTTATGTTTTCTATGATTTATTCATGATTTGATATGCCTATGTTTTATGGGTAAAGTATGATTTCATTATTATGTATTTCTGAACTCATGTTTCCTTTCCATATTTTTATAACCCTTACTGAGCTTTTTATGCTCATCACAAGTTTTTGAAATGTGTTTTCACAGGTCAAGGGAAAGGTACATGATGTGATGATAGTGTCAAGGATGTGTCAAGAAAGAATCCGTGTTTTATTTTAAATGGGTTTCCGTTGATGGGAAGAATGAATATTGTCTTTTATGTAACCACTTTGTTTAAATGTGGAATGTAATGCAAGTTTCATGATCTAATTCTCTAAAACTCTAAACCTGAAAAGATCCTCAATGTGTAATCTTGTAATAACTCAAGATTAAGTAAGGTTTAAGGCTGGGGCCTTATAGTTGGTATCAATGGTCGGTTTAGATAACTTTAGAGGTTAGGGTATTCTTTAAGCATAATTGAAAATTACCATAATGGTTAGGATTTCAGAAAGAGTCTTAGTTTTAGATAAAGTGAATGAGTAAGTATATCTTATTGTCTATCTTACTCATTAGTACATGATGGTTTTTTTGATATACTCACACTGACCTTTTTGGTTTTAGTAAATGGCTGGATCTAGCAGGCACCAAAGTAACAGTGGATGTGAAGGAAACTGTGACAGTTTTTTGAGCAAGCAACTGAATGATATGGGAGCTGCAATGAGAACTCTTTTGATTATCCTCAACCAACTATCTGGAGTCATGATTGACCACCTAAACCTTGGAGATTTCTCTAAGGCATCATATATGCAAGAAAAAAATCCCTACGGAAGTACAGGTAATAATCATAAAGGTAAGTGTGTTCAAAAACCTATGTGTCAAAGATGTGGAAAGAAACACCTAGGAAAATGTTTCAAAGGGACAGAAATATGCTATAGATGTGGAAATGAAGGTCATAAAGTAAGAACCTGTCATGGAAAAAGGAAGCATCCAGTTGACTAGAGGAAAGGGAAAGAAGTTCTTTCTGAGGGATCAATTGAATGTTTTAAATGTGGTATGCATGGTTATTATGCAAACACATGTCCTATGAAGAAGTTTCATGAATGGGGTCACCAAGAGCGAACCAATATTCGTTTACCAATACCTAATGCCATTCCAATTGAGGATGAAGAAACTGACAATGACCAATCAAAGGTATGTACTATTTCATGACTATTGTTTTCTTATTTTGGAATCTTAGGATATGATTCATGATTTTATTTGTAGGAAAGAGGTATTTCAGAATAAGTTGGAATGGAATGGATAATGGATCATGAAGAATGTTGAATGAGTAAGATGTCAACATATGAGGGCTTCAAGAGTTAGGGTGAAATTCTTAAGAGTATTAAGTCTCTTTTGATGATGGGGTTACATTAGAAGACTTTTTATATTATGTGTAACCCTGATGTTTAATATAGGCAAATTTTATTCAAGTAATAGTTATCTTTTCTTTTGTGGACATAGTTATAAAGAACCATTTGGGTTTATATGATCCTTACTTTTGAGGTAATTATGGGTTACCATATGTTATGATTGAAGTGAAAGGCATGAGATAAAATTGAGGTTAAATTATGTTATGGTTATTTTTTATGATTTTATCCCTTTTTGGGTAATGATTTGAGAATTATATAGTTTTGGAAAAAGGACAACACGCAGACCGTGTGACAACCCGTCGCGTCGGACAATGCTGCGGGAATCGAACCCACAACCAAAGTGCGACTGGTATTTATCGCCTACCACTAGAATACGTGAAACCCCTGGTTAGTTTGACTGATTCCTTTTAGTTATATGATTTTATGAATTAAGAGTAAGTTGATTTTGGAGGATATGTTATTAGGATAATTACTTTTCAATGTGAGACTTTAGGAGCAACTGATGTTGTTTGGAGATAAATATTACGATTTAACTTGGAATACTATGTGACTAAATCCTTCAAATATTTGTGTTTCAATCTTATATTGATTTACTTTGATGAATTTTATGGACAAATTGTTTATCGGATGGTCCTCGTTGAACTTTGGGTTTTGATGGACAGATTTTGGAGATTAAGAATAGATTTTCTTTTTATAAGGGGTTATCCTTTTCTGGATTATCTGATCTTGTACTAACCTTTTTGGTTTTGGTTTTGGTTAAAGCCTAAAAACATGGGATGTATATAGTTCTCTTTTGGGGATTAGGTGATTCTCTAGAAGTTGATTATAGTACTCTTAATGCGAACAAGTCTCCCTAAATACTCGTCTTTTGGAAAAAATATGAGTTTGACTAAGGAATCTAGTAAAAGTTGAAAGTCAACATGATAAGTGATTATTCTTCCTTATGAATAAATTCCTCAATAAAAAGTAACTTAAAACAAAAATGTTTTCTATTAACTTTTCCTACTGGGGAATCGAATACCGTTTAACACATCACAAGTTTGTGATTTTCTTGTGGTTAACTTTCTCCTAAACATGTTTTCTATCACTCTCCATCAGAACATGACCCTTTGTTTTTTCCTCCATGTCCATATTTTCATACTTGGAATCCTAGTATGGGTTAACTCGGGTGACCTTTGTACTTATCTTTCTTTATTTTAAAGTGATTTTTTTACCGACACTTCTCCGATGTGGGACGTTCAAGGATGTTTCCAAGCGCAATTTTAAAATTGTGAGGACGCAATTCCCAAAAGGGGGGAAGGATGTAACACCCCAGGTAAATAAGGAATATGACATTTTCATATTTATCCATATTTGTGAATAAAATATTAATATGACTTTAAAGGGGACGCTATGCTCGATGGCGTACCCAACACGCAACAACGAGTTTCTTGGGAATCTTACGTTGCACTCTAATAATAAAATAATATTATTCTAAATGGTAGTTAACATGTAGCCGTTGTAATGGCGGGAATGGATAGAAATAACTAAAATATGATTATATATGTTCTTAAATATTTTTACATTTATACAATAAAATATAAAGGCTTAAAATACGGAAAGAATTCAATTTTAGGCGTATATGCCCTAGTTTTCACAAAAGATTCACTTATCACCTTTTGATGGAGAACCGTCATTAAATATAGTTTTGTTCACTCTTAAACATTATTTTGGACCAAATAAAACTCTTATTAAGAATCGGGACATCAAAATTTACTTTGTGTAAATTTTTGGTATCTTTCCGATAAAGTTCTTTTTTTTAATGAATAGTGTAAAATTTTGTATTTTAATTCAAAACCACTTTTTAATCTAATTTATTTATATGATTAGATTATATTTTGAATTGGTTTGAAAGTGAAATTAGAAAATATTTTTACCATTAAATCCAATAGTGGTCGTTGGAATCAATTTCACTTTGAAATCAGACTTAAACTAGTGTCAATCTTTTGATACTTATTGTTTCATAAAACACGCTATTTGTCATGACAGCGAGAATTAATTATTAAATTAATTAATGTGACTTATATTTTTTGAATTTTGTAAAACATACTTCATTTTTGAATTCATAATATCAAATATAGCTTAGGGTGAATTTTTGGGATTTTTCTGAAAAACTTCAATTTTTGATGAATAGTGAAACCACTAAGTGGTACTTATAAAAACTGATTTTCCGTTTAAATGAAATTTTTCCATCATTGTGTTTTGATTTTCAAAAATCCGACATACATGGTTGTCATTAAGAAGTAAAATGTGGTTCAATGAGATTAAAATAATTTTTTTGGTGAATAGTAACTTATTAAGTTTTTAATCGCGATTAGTGGTAATTAGTGTAGTTTAAGGTAAAAATAATGCTTTAATAAAATGAGATGAGCTTGACACATGTCTTAACCTCATTGGTTGTGTCATGTCCGACCACGACAAGCCATGGTTCATCTTGGGGACCCCATGGATCCACTTTTGTTGGGAAATGACATAAATAAATTTTTATTTAATGTAAAAGTAAAAATGACACAAACATGATATGTTTTACTAAAACAATTTTTAAGTGGGGTTATACAAGTCATAGTTTTGATTATAAATATTAATTGGAAAGCTAAAAATATTTCCTACATCATAGTGTTTTGTTTATAATTTTTAGACATTAAATAAATTAAATTATTTATGACATAATAATGATGCAGCGATGACATCATTATTTGACGATTTAAATAAAATGGAAAGATAATGTAAAATATATAAACTACACATGTAAAAAACTTATTGTATGAGTGGATTTCGAATACTTATCACCTTATCCAATAATTATATCAATGTGGGACCTTTTGAAACCGAAACACATTTTCAAATAAAGTAATATTTCTTTACTTTCAAAAAGTGCCCCTCCTCTCCTCTTATAAAAGGCCCCCATCTCTACCTCATTTAACACACTCCTCAAGCCTTTGTCTTGGCCAACCCCTGCCCATTTACTCTCTCCACATCCCTCTCCTCATCCTATAGGATTCCCTTTGGGCAGAATCCTTTCAAAGGAAGCCTTTAGGCTCAAATCAAAAGGAGTTACACTTTTAAAGGTAATTCACTCTCTCATGTTCATTTGTTTTATTTTGCTTCTCCAACCCCCTAAACTCTTTTTATTTACTTCTTTTGTAACAACACCAGTATCTTCAATATACTAGCATGTTTTTATAAGATTTATTTGAGCTAAACTCTCACAAAACTACATCAAATGGTTAAAGAACATACGGTTTCCGTGGATGGTGAAATTCTGCCTCCCGAAACGATGATTGTTCAATACTCATTTAACACCTTCAAAGGTGGCCATTATGATGTCACTATTTTTATATATGATATATAATATGTTTATGTTTTATTTAAGCTTCTGTATTTTTCATTTTTGTCTTACCTTTATGGCTTCCATTATGGGTATACGCGATATCTTCATTTAAGGAAGTGCGGACTACCGCCCCCTCAAAGTGATTTGATTCGTTAAATACCATATGTGGGACGTATAAAGGATGGAACTATGATATTATATATGATATTATAATGTAATTATAATATAACTTTATATCATTATTATTCCATTCTATAAAATATGAAATAGAAATGAAAGTAGCGTTCATGCGTACGTACGGCTTACCGTCTCCATGAACGGTGCATTTCATTTCTTACCTCTAAATGATTATGTAATGTTATAAATTCATTCATGTACTGGATATATATGAAATATATGATATCCAAATCATGAATATTATTCAGGATATAATAAACATTTGACCACACGAACAACATGTAATGGTAAGAAGTCCACTTTCGACTTAAGAACCAAATATCGACAAAACAAACATTATTAACTTAAATGTTTACATAATGTTTATAACATGGAAATAAGTGATCTAATAGGAATAATGAACTAGAAAAAGGTTCTTAATAAAGTGGAAATTAACTCAAGTTTATTATATAGGACGTTAAAGAACGATCGAGTCAAGTCGGACCCGAGGTAAGGGATCTTACTCCTCTCTTTCTTTTTAAGTACACTCTTTTATGTCATTCCTTTTAAAGCTCATATTTCTTATTATTGGGATGATATTTTATATTAATCCTACTGTAATTTTTATGTTCATGTGATGAGAGACCCTATTCTCTCTCATCAATCCATTTTGGAAGTTTTGATTGGCGTCGTTAGGCTGCCGAACTTTCGTAAGAGATCTAACTTCTCTCTTTCTTTTTAAGTACTCTCCTTTATGTCACTTCTTTTAAGCTCCTATTTGTAATGTTGGGGGATGTTATTTTATATTCCTCTTGATTTACATTATATTTTAATGTGATGAGATACCCTATTTGATCTCATCAATCCATATTCGGAAGTTTTATGTGGCGCCGTTAGGCTGCCGAGTTTTCGTGAGGGATTTTTCATCTCACTTTTATTCCCGTGAGATTTATGCTACATTTGCCACAAATTCCATTGAGTGGTGTATGTACTGCCCATTATTCTACTCTTTGTGTAATATACTTTCGTTTATGAGTATTCACATCAATGACCTATTGTCTTTCTTTCATGGGGTGTATGTTTTGAAAGATACCCAAGTCGGTAAGGGAACCTTTCACCCTCCTCTTTTTTAAAAGACTTCTTTTATTGGGTCTTTTAATTTACATATTTTTATGTTGGGATATGTTCTCATACATCCTTATTGATGTAAATTTTATTTCCAAGTGATGAGATACACTTTTTATCTCTTATCAACTCATTTTGATGTGATGCCGTTAGGCTGTCAAGGGAACTTTTTAACCCAATTTCGATTTCTTTGGGTTCAACTTGTAGTCATTGAATATGTCATCCATTGAATATGTGTGAATGAACTTTTATTGTTTTACACTTAATATCCACTTATATTGGGTGTATATATATTTGTCACACATATTTTTTGAGATTTATTTGTCCTTAATTTAACGATACCTTCTTTATAAGGGATTTCATCACATTTGACATTTCTATTGAGGGCTCATTGTTGTTATGCACCAATTCACTATTATATGGTGTATATACTGTCCTTTGGAGTATTATATCATGAATCCTTTTATTCTCAGGATATTATAAAATTCTGACTAAATGTTATTCCTCGATTATTGTATTCAAGTGTCTCTATTTTTGGTAAAACCCCTTTAACCAAAATATCGTTTTAAATGTTTTAATTATTTGTTCTTATTAATATCCATGTTTTCAAAATGGTTTTAAGGATTTATTTATATGGATATTAATGGTTTAAAATATTAAAATCTTCAAGGTGGTATGGGACACTTTGATTAAAAAATCTCTTTATTAAATGTTTTAAATGGTTTTGGAAATGGTTTCTTTTTGAATGGATTCATTATTTCAATATCCTAAAATGTTATATTGTGATTGAAATGTGGAAATGTTATGTTTCCTTTATTCATGTTTATGTGATACGATTATGTTATGGTTCTTGGGCATTGTTATGAAGAACGGGTGGTTCCGTGATAAACTAAGGGCGGGTGAGTCCGATATAGCTCTCCAATGCATTGGGTAACGCGAAGGAGTGAAACGTTAAGGTTTCTCCGAAGAGATTTAGGGAATATACTGTGATGGGTATTCCAAACGTAACCAAGAGGGTTAATCCCTACGTAAGAATGTTATGAATGCCTCAAGTTACCTTTATGTCTTATGTTTTCTATGATTTATTCATGATTTGATATGCCTATGTTTTATGGGTAAAGTATGATTTCATTCTTATGTATTTATGAACTCATGTTTCCTTTCCATATTTTTATAACCCTTACTGAGCTTTTTATGCTCATCCCAAGTTTTTGAAATGTTTTTCACAGGTCAAGGGAAAGGTACATGATGTGATGATAGTGTCAAGGATGTGTCATGAAAGAATCTGTGTTTTATTTTAAATAGGTTTCCGTTGATGGGAAGAATGAATATTGTCTTTTATGTAACCACTTTGTTTAAATGTGGAATGTAATGCAAGTTTCATGATCTAATTCTCTAAAACTCTAAACCTGAAAAGATCCTCAATGTGTAATCTTGTAATAACTCAAGATTAAGTAAGGTTTAAGGCTGGGGCCTTATAAATCTGGTCTTGTAAATTTTGTATGATAATTTTCAATCATTCCAAGGTTTAGAAACCTATAAGTAAGTTAGGAGACCACATGAAAATTGACATGGAACGTAGAAAAAAGAATTAAATATGGGAAGCTATATCACCTGCTATACTCTCCTCAGTGGAATAGAATTGATCATGAGTATTCAAAATTTGGAAATGATCCAAGAAACCTTTGTGTTCTGTTATCGATAGATGGAGTAAATCCTTTTGGTTTTCAAAGCATCACTCATAATAAATGGGTGGTTATGTTAGTAAATTAAAACCTAACACCTTGTATATGCGTTAAATGAAAATACATCATGTTATTTATGTTTATATTAGGAATAAAATAATTGGGTAATGATATTGATGTTTATTTGACTCCACTGATTCAGGATGTAAAATTATTGTGGGATTTAGGTGTTGCGTTATATGATGCTTTCAAAAATAATGATTTAATGTTGAGATCCATGTTGTATGGGATGATAAATGACTTTCCTACTTATGTAATTTTTTTAGGATACAGCATTAATGGAACTTTAGGATGTTCTGTCTGTGAACAAGGTACATAGTTAATTAGGTTGAAACATTTATAAAAAACCATGTTTCTAGAAAATCACATATTTCTACCAGGATAAAATAAATACCGATCTTAGACTACATCATTTTATGGAAGTTTAGGAGAACATACAACATTGTCTCTACTAATAGTTGAATCAGCTACTTGATAATGTAAAATAAGTGGAAACTACTTTTGGTATACCATTTTCAAAAAACCTTATGAAAACCAGTTGAAAAAAGAGATCAGTTTTTTTGAATTATCTTACTAGAATATTCTATACATCATATATTTTCTTGATGATATTGATGTTGAAAAAATGAATGTGATGGTGTTATTGGAATGTTTCTAAATACACCTAAAAACAATGGATGGAATTAAGGCTGGGTTAGACATGGTTGAAATAGAAATAAAATATGATTTGGCACCAGTGAAGGGTGAAAAATGAATTTTCCTTCACCCATATTCTTATATTCTTTCTATAAAGAAGCTATATCAGTTCTTCAACTTCTCGAATGATGTAAAGGTTCCATAGGGTTATTCATCGAATATCAAGAACATTGTGTCAATGTTCTATTTAAAGTTCAAGGGTCTAAAATCACATGACTTCCATGTTTTGATGAAAAATCTAATGCCTATAGATTTACCTTTCATTTTGCCTAATAATTCCTATTATATATTAACCAAGATATATTTCTACTTTAAATCAATATACAACAAAGTTATAAACCCAATTAAATTTCTTGCTATGGGAAGAGAAATTTCTGTCATATTATGTGAATTCGAAATGTTATTTCTGGAGGAATTTCTTTGATATGATGGTGCATTTGATGGTTCACT
The DNA here is from genome assembly GCA_963277665.1 of Viscum album. Classification (NCBI taxonomy): domain Eukaryota; kingdom Viridiplantae; phylum Streptophyta; class Magnoliopsida; order Santalales; family Viscaceae; genus Viscum; species Viscum album. The sequence continues at coordinate 1,465,095,403 of OY728140.1, read as the reverse complement.
TGGTGAGACAGATTGAACTATTTGGGGTTGTGCAATACAGATAGATTTAACACATTGAAGGATATATGAAGATTTTGAAAAGTTATGTCAAAACTTGATGTCCGAAAAAGGGTTGTTTTGAAAAGAGATATATTATCAAGGAATCCATTGAATTCTATACTGAATACCTATCTGGTGTGGAAAGAATCAGTCTACTAAAATTTCCTCACATTGGGTAACTTTTAGGTGAAGGAATTTCTAGAAGAGTTGTTTTCACAATAAATTTTATAGACTGAGAGTAGGCCCACCTTTACATTTTGTATAACATTTTGGAGATTTTACCATATGTTGAAACACACAAAGAAATTAGTTTCCATTTTAATCCATCATAGGATGAAAGATGGATATCTAATACACATAATCAATATTTTATAAGATGGTTTCATGAACTTAATCTAAAGGTGTCAAATGAAAATATAGATTCAATTTGAGAATGACATCAATGGATAGATGGAGGACTAAATGGGTATGTATTATCTTACAATGGTTATGTAATTAATGGTTATACGTTCAATAAAAATGTGCAAGATTAAGATAGTACAATGAAAAATATTAGAGTTACACTCGTGGATGGAGTGATACATGTTTCTAGTACTAAGGACATAAATCCATTATATGTGACTATGTCATACTTTAGAATCATAAAAAAATATGGTGTAAGATTATACAAAATATCATTTGGAAAATTTTCAATGTAAGTGGAATGATAATAGAATTGATGTTAAAATAGATGAATTGGGATTCGTGAATGTTGATTTTAGTATGGAATTTTACAAAGACAAACCGTTTATAATGGAATCATAGGTAGTATAAGTATTTTATGTTCCAAATCCTACAAACCAAAAGTGGTCAATTTTTCAGTTATAAAAAAACCACTGGAGGGTTAGATGATAATTCAAATTAGGATGACCCTTTCACTTGTATATTGAAATCATTTATTAGTGGACCCAACATAGAAAGTGTATTGTATGTTAGAGGAGACCACAATAAAGGGATATAGATCATCGATAGAGGGGTGAAATTCCTTCAGCCTTTAAAAAATAAAAATAGAGTTCAATAATCAAGTTACTTTTTTGGTAATATACATCATGTTACCTCATGTTGTTATAAATATTTTGGTGCATTTATGTACTCTAAATTAAATTTTAAACCACTTTTTCCAATAATTACTTCCACACGTACTAGTTCTACCAATCCCATGGAACAATAGGACTCTTGACCTGATTTTGCTCACAATGCAGAGGAATGAACTTCTGTACATGATGGTGCCCCCATTTCTAAGGAACAATAGGTTTCTCAACCTACCGTTACTCCCAATTCAGAGGTACAATGATCATCTGCACAAGATGATTCAACCACTCTAGAGGTACATGTTAATGATGTTGATTCTGGGGAAATGGTAGGTGATGAAGGACCGACGATGAAAAAAAAAACAAAATAGTAGCGTCATAGTTTTACTATGTTAAAGAAAATCCTCAAGGTGAAAGTCAAAGGAATCAAATACAAGGTTGGATGGAATGTGTTGGGCCAAAATGTTATCCCCAACAAGTCCATGTTCCGTATTTATATTATAATTATCACTCGAAAACACATGTCGATTGATGTAGATTCATGGCACCATATTGTGCCTTGGATTAAGACACTGATGTGGGAGGAGATTATAGTAACATTATGATATCATTTATTTATTTACTAAAAAAAGTTATTAAACATTGAATTACTCATCATCATCTATTGCAAAGTGAATTTATAGTTGATGACTCCAACAAGAAACATGGAATAATTATTGTTCGATGGATTCATAGAGGATTTCACACAATTATAATAAGATATCCTCTTAAATATGCCAATGGGAAAATAAAATCACACCCATTGAATATTGATGTACACCTGATAAACCTAGAATTATGGGATGTGTTTATTAGTTGTCGCACAAATTTGTCTTTTCAGGTACATTGTGGCTAGTGATACATTTTTCAATTATACGTGTATTCATCACCATGATTGGAAAGTTTTATTTATGAAACAACAACCGAGTGTTGGAAATATGGAATGGGTATAAAAACTAGTGTACCATTACTATAAAACAAGGATGGGGAATGATTCCCCTGATAAAAAAATTGGTGCATATTTTAAATCTATAATAATACTGTTATGTGACATGAAACAAATAAATAGTTATGTTTCTCTGTTTATATGAATATTGATGACACCAAACCCAAAGCCACTTCCAAACCACACCATGTTCTATAGAAGGAGGCATGTGTAAATAAAAATGGGATAGTAATAGATGAAAACATAAAAAAAGTGTGGGAACGTGTGTAAGTATTACCTATTAGAAATTTGTTTTACTTTAAATAAATATTACATAACAATGACCACTTATTTTCCAATGTTCTCAATCTGAAATAGTCATAGGAATCTAAAACACCTATACTAAATGAACACATACTAACAATGACCTTGAAGTGACCCGAACAATATGTTCTTGTAAAAGGTGAGGCTATTCAGGTGACACCCTAAACAATTTATGAGAAACAAAACAAGAGGGGGTCAAAGTGAATTAATACAATAGATGAGAGAAATAATATCTACAGTTGAATAATAATTCAAATGGAAGAGAAATATGGTGGAAACTTTAATGGGTGGGAGGAAAATAGAATAAGAAACTCAAGAACAACCACTATGTGGAGATCCCCCCCCCCCCCACCCTCACTAGCTATGAGGCTAGCCATTCCCTTTAAAAGAGATGTATTAGCTGAGGTAATCAATGTTATAATAAATGTTTATATAAAATGGGAATCAGACATACACTGGTACCTTTGCTATACTAATATTCTATAGGGTGATAATGATTGTGATTTATATCATGCAACACCCACCTATTTCATGTAGTGAGGGCTAGTGTTCAATATTCAAAATGACAATCTACACAACATACACTTCTAACAGGTCACGTGAGAGTGTTGATTAGCATATCCCATGGTCTGAGAATATAGATACTTGTTCTAATTTATGAATAATATATTCATATGGTTGAAAAACTGTTGAAACATTCATCGCATGACCATCACATCTTGTAAAAAAACCTGATGATAAGGTGGTATTCATTTCCAATTTACTTTTCAAGATAAACCTTTAACAATTAATGAAAAAAGATTTTAACAAATGAATGTTATTATAGATGGACAAAGAGAAGGGTATAAAATGAGTAACTACCTCAAAACCATCTAAAGGATCGAACAAATGATCAAAGAGAGATACCAAAAGCACCATTAACCCGCCTTTTCTATATCCACATTTACTATCCTTGATGGTTCATGTGGATACAAAGATAAAAAAAGTGGTAATAAGATAATTTATTTTGAAGAAAATATGTGAAAATAGAAAGATCAAGTCTTCATTGGTGTTGAGAGTGTTTGTGAAATACTCAACTATGATTGGCTAGATGGCTTAATTGTAAATGTATAAATGAGATATGATTTCATGATTTGATTTTCCAAAATATGATATAATGTGTTAATTATGACTAAATACATTTCATATTTTTGGTAGATGTTTATTAAAATAAAATTGAAGGGATTTTCCATGAATGAAAAGTTGGACTCATTAGTCCTCATGTCTCTTCTATAGAACAAACAAAAACAAAACAAAAAAAAAAGATTAAATAATTTTAGGTACAATAAAATCATTTGAAATAAAATTTTCAGATGAGGGACTCTATTTAATAAAAATGATGCTGGGGAAAAACTCAAAAATTTAATCATATTAAATATATTTTTATTTTATTATTACTTATTCCTTTTTGTGTTTTTATGCAGCATTGGATGCTCATTACGATAAATTTGGATATTAAAAATATTTATTTCCTTTAATAAATGCATGGATACCCAACAAACTATCCAAAAATGATGTAATTTTTCAATAAGTAATACACTACATCCAATTTTGTAGAACTAAACATCATGTTATATAATTTATATTATCTTTTAATGAGGATTTTGTTATGATAGGGGGGTGTATTATTATGATGAAAAATAAGGAACGAGGATAGGGGATAAGGATGAGAAAGAAGAAAAGTTATATGATAGGATTAGTATCAGGGTATATATAATAATATTTCACTGTCCAAAAACATATCAAAACAAATTACTTATACTACTCAATGTTTCTGTATTGTTCGAAACAAACCAATGGAAAAGATTGCAGTTATTATGTTTGTAAATTTATGATAAAGGTCATATTCCATGAACAAACTAACATCCCTAAAGAGGTGTTTTCAAAGATTATTACTATTTAATTTAAAATATTTATTAATCCTTTCTGTGTTTATATTTTTCCAGTACTACTATGACTATCGAAAAGACTCATGTTCATAAGATGATGTAGATGTGATCATAAATGAATGGGTTTCATATCTGATGAAAGAATGTAAACAAATAGAATGAATATGTGACTTTCATATAATTAGTGGATTATTTCTTATTTATGTTTAATTTAGTTATTTTTTCTATTACTCACATAAGAATTTTTTTCTTATACAAGTGGATTCCTTTGTTCAAGTATGGGCGGTCTGTTCAAAACTGATCATGCTCGTGAGAGATTTCACTTCAAGGATGCAACTCAAGATTCAATAAGAAGGTAATTTATTTTATAATATAATATTTTTTATCTCAAAATATTATCTTTTATCTACCTAAATAAATTTTTGACTACTCATACAAACAATTCCTTCCACCGACTTACCCTCCCTGAATATCTTGTCACCCCTACATTGTCAACATTTATTACTTTTCTTCAAAGGAAGTGGAGGGAACTTGAAGGATAGTGATAAATTTATATAATAAAATGTTTCCATTTCAAAAACATAAATCAAATTTAAATCATTCTATTAAATGATGTCGTTGTTATGACTAAAAGTGTGTCTTTTTATTTAATTAATTAATTTTTTCATCATTTTATCTAATATTTGTAATTTAAATTTTATATGTGGTCATTGATATCTCCATTTTTTAAAATTATTGTGAATCTATTATCACCCTTTATTATTTTTCATATCCTTAGGTTATTAATAATGGTTTTAGAAATGATATTTCTATAATGGTTTCTAGTAAATAATAACTTAATGAGAGACTATTGTTAACTAGTTCTTTATGTTTCTATGTTTCCAAAAGATATAGAACTAAACTATTAGGGAATGGATCATTATGTTATGTAAGTAATTTTAATCTATGAATATTTTATATCTATGTATGATATGTCTAGGTCAATATAGTTGGTATCCGAGCAACTGACCTACTCAAAACAGAGAAAAAAAGAACAAGGGATCGGTATCACTCAAAGAGTCTCTTTTTTTTAAATTGACTTTACATTTAGTAAAAATGACAAGTGACATAATGAAAACTATGAAAAAACATTAATATTTTTTGATACTTTAGGAAAACAATCCATGAGTCATTTGTGACCTATAAGAATCAACCACATCTCAATCGGAGGCATGGTGTGGCCGATATAATTAAAAGTGTCTAGTATTAATTTAAAAGATTCATTTTAGTTCAAAACATGTCACTCATTGAAGAAAAATAAAAAAACCACTTTATTTTATTTATAATTTAGGACAATGATTCATAATTCATTTTTGACATGTATGAAGCTGTTTCATGTCAAACTGATGCACAATGCGACCAGTATGACTCATAATGCCGACTTCCAGTTTGAAATGACATGTTAGTAAAAACCACAACTGACATAATGAAAACTGAGATAGAACATTCAATTTTTTTTACACTTTATTAAAATGATTTATAATTCATTTTTGATACATAAAAATTACCTGCATCTCAATATGATGCATGATGTGGTCGGTATAACTTAGAGTGCCTCTTTTCATTTAAAATTGATATCAATTTCAATAAAAAAAGTAACATACTAAAAACTATGAAAAAACATTCATATTGTTTTGATATATTAGGAAAATAACATATATTTCATTTTTAAAATTTAGGAATCATCCACAGCTATATAAGATGCACAGTGTGTCCGATATCACTCAAAACGTATTTTTTTATTTAAAATTTATATTGATTTAAGTAAAAAAGAATAAGTAACAAACAAAAAACCCAGAAAACAAATTCATATTATTTTTATACCTTATTAAAATTATCCATGAGTAATTTTTTACCAGTATAAATCAACCACAACTCAATTTGATGCATGATGTGACGGGTATGACTAAAAGTGCCCATTATTAGTTTAAAATCGACATTTCAGTTAAAAACTTGTCACTCACTAACAACCAAGAAAACACACTCTAATTATCATTGTAATTTGGTAAATCAATTAATAAGTAATTATTTATGTGTATTAATAGTTTTCACATCAAACTAATGCAAGATGTGACTGGTATGACTCGTAATGCGTGTTTCTAGTTTCAAATGTCATTTTAGTAAAAAAACACAACTAACATACTAAAAAATGATAAAATGAATTCGAATTGTTTTTATACTTTAGGAAAATGATATATATGTAAGTTGTGATGTTTATGAATCATCTAAACCATAATAAGATGAACGGTGTGGTCGGTATAACTTAGAGTTTCTCTTTTTATTTAAAATTAATATCGATTTCAGTAAAAACAACATATGACATACTAAAAACTATGTAAATTAATTAATATTGTTTTTTTATTTTAGGAAAATGATATATAACTCATTTTTTTTGTTTAGGAATCATCCAAACTAAATAAAGATACATGGTGTGTCCAGTATCAATAAAACAGATTCATTTTATTTAAAATTGATATTAATTTAAGTAAAATACAACAAGTGACATACAAAAAACCAACCAAACACATTCACGTTCTTTTGAAACATTATGAAAATTATCCATGAGTCATTTTTGATATGTAGGGATAAAAAAACCTCAATCATATTCATTGTGTGACTGGTATGACTAAAAGTGTCTGTTATTAGTAAAAAATTGATATTTTAGTTCAAAAGGTTTCACTAACTGAAAACCAATATAATGTGCTCCGAATGTCTTGATAATTTGGGACAACAATTCATAAGTAATTTGGGATGTGTATGAATAATTTTAATATCAAAATGATTTAAACAATTAGTATGACTCATAATGCATGTTTCTATTTTGAAATGACATTATAGGAAAAAAGAGGACATGCATACTAAAAATCGAGCAAACATATTCAGATTGTTTTGATACACTAGAAAATGATCCTTCAGTAATTTGTGATAGGTAAAAATTAAAATGTACCTCAATACAATTCATGGTGTTTTCATAATAACTCCAAATGTTTCATTATTTAAAATCGACATTAATTTTAGTAAAATAACACGTGACAGACTCAAAAACAAGAAAACACATTAAGATTGTTTTGATATTTTAGGAAAATAATCCATAAGTCATTAATGTAGTAGTAAACCATACCACAATATGATACATGGTGTGACTTTTATGACTCAAGATTCATGTTTCTAGTTTAAAATGATATTTCAGTAAAAACACACAATTGGAATACTAAAAACAAAGAAAACACATTCAGATAGTTTTTATATTTTAGGTAAATGATATATTAGTCATTTTGTTATGTGTAGGAGTCATAAGAACCATATTATGATGCATGATGTGGCTGATATAACTCAACATGTGTCTTTTCATTTCATGTTGACATTGATTTAAGTAAAAACAACAAGTGACATACAGAAGGATACAAAACACATTTAGATTGTTTTGATACTTTATAAAAATGATCCATTAGTCATTTTTTATGTGTAAGAATTAACCAAACCTAAAAAAGAAACACAGTGTGGCCGGTATAATTCAAATTTTCTCTTTTTATTTCAAATTGACTTTAATTTAATTAAAAACAACATGTGACATACCATAAACTGAACAAATGCATTCAAATTGTTTTTATATTTTAGGAAAATGATATACTAGTAATTTTTTGATTTGTAAGAATCAGCCACACCTCAATGAAATTTATATTGTGGATTTTATTACTTAAGGTATAACTTTTTATTTATAATTGACATTAATTTAAGTAAAAACAAAAAGTGGCAAACTGAAAACTGAGAAAACACATTCAAATTGTTTTGATGCATTAGTAAAATAATCCATGAGTCATTTTTGACATGTAGAAGTAAGTTGCACCTCAATATAATGGATGGTCTGACCATTATAAAAAAATTGCCCATTATCAGTTTAAAATTTACATTTTAGTTCCAAATGTGTCACTCACTAAAAACCATGAATACATGCTCTGATTATCTTGATAATTTATGACAATGATTCATAAGTCTTTTGTGACATGTAAAAAATAGTCTCATGTAAAACTAATGTAGATTGTGACCAATTTGACTCATAATGTGTGTTTCCAGTTTGAAATGACATTTTTGTAAAAAAACATAATTTTCATATTTAAAACCAAGAAAAAAATTCATATTATTTTTATACTTTAAAAATAAGATCCAAAATTAATTTTTGATAGTTAGGAATCAGCAGAACATTAACCTGATGCATGGTGTGACCAATATAACTCCAAATGTGTCATTATTTAAAATTGGCATTAATTTTAGTAAAAGAACAAGTGACATACTCAAAACTGAGCAAACACATTGATATTTTTTAATATTTTAGTAAAATGATCTATAACTCATTTTTGATTTATAGGAATAAACCCCAACCCCATATGATGAATGGTGTGACAGGTATAACTCCAAATGTGTCATTTTTATTAAATATTGACATATTTTAAGGTATTATATCATTTTAATGTTTAATTTATTTGATTATAATATTATTAACATAATATTTTCTTCTTATATAGGTGGAATCCTTTTCTTGGATTAAGATGATTTGTTTCCCATCCAATAACAAGGGAGGACATTTTTGAGAGGGGATCATAGACATCAAAAGATGAAATATTACAGTTTTAGAATGTTTGTTGGATAATTATAAATATAGTTATATAAAACATTTTGTTTGAAATGTAAAAAAGAAATCCGATTTTGTATATACCATGGGTGGAAATTTATGTATTCATGATTTCTATTAAATGTATACACAATTTTTTGAAAGTATATCATTGTTTTAAATTATAGGTTTTATATAGAATTTGAAATTGAAGGGTTTTTCTTTTAGGTGTGTGTGGTTATGTTAATAGTACATTTCTGGAAACTAGGCCTTTATCAGTTCTATTTTTATCACTGATAAAGGTAGATTTTATCAGCACTATTTAATGTCCTGATAAAGGGTGGCCTTTATTAGTGATAAAAATAGAACTGATAAAGGGCCCCCTTTATCAGTCATTTTTAGCACTAATAAAGGGGACCCCCTTTTTCATCGCTGTGATTAACAACACTTTTTTGGAATTGTTAATAAACGATTTTTGAACCGTTAAAGGGAATATGTATGGTTGTGTGGTGCGTTGTATCAATTTTAGGCATAACAAGCGAGTTGAAACTCTGATACCATGATGTTGAAGAAGACACCACATGATTTAGTTTATCCATCATGTGATATACACCTATTTGAAGAAAATCAGTACTTCCATTTGAGTTATTTTATTTTATTTATTTTCATTATTATTATTTTTAAACACATAATAATAATTATAATAATAACACTCCTTCAAATGTGGTAATCAATATGCACACCCCAAGCATCATTATCAAATTTCACTCTGCATTATGATCATTCAATCACTCATCACATATGTCCATTACCATAAAATTGTGTGGCACACATTTATTGGTGTTAAAAAATGCCCCCTTACAATTGGATTCATTAAGAATGAATAGAATCTGATTCTAAGTTAAATTTACATCACTTTTCTGCATATTTAAACATATGGAGGGCTTTGATATTGAGTCCCATGAGAGGATTTTTCAAGAGTTTTTCGATTGAGGTATTTAAACCATTATTATGTGGAGACACCTAACCATTAGTTCTTATCTAATTCCATGATAGGGAGTAGCCTCATCTTGGGGAACAAATGTCATGAAATTGATGGGATTTCAAGATCTATAGAGATACGACTCTTGACCATGATTCATTTCCTATATTCGAGATAGGGAGTTGCCTTGGCATGGGATAAAGATGTCCTAAAATTGGAATGTGTTGGAATTACATGATGGAAAAGGTATTGGGTGTAAAATACCATGTGTTTGGATCAAAGATAATATTCCTAAACATATCTATGTATCCCATGATAATGGGAATCAAGTCGTACATAGTTCTGAGATGGCAGACTCATATACAGATCAAGCTCGTGCATAGGGATCATAGGTTCATGATGTGTGTGAAATTTTATCGATTTTTTGTTATAATAATAATAAATTATACAAATCCATTTTATAATACAAAATAAACCCAAATTCCAGGATTTGAATGCCTAAATCAAAAAATTTTTTTCTTGAGAAATACTCATGAATGACAACTGAAAAAAATTCCTCATTGATGTATCTTATCTTATTGTCTCAAGACCACCAGATTCCCAAAAAGATAATTTGGGTAGAATATTTGTCCTGGAGAAAGAATTTTCTATTTTCCCTGATGTTAGTGGAATTAGTGAGCATAGATTGAATTTTTTTAAGGCTATATGGTGGGAGTCACTAGCATTGTATCTCTTTATTTATGTTTCCCTAAATGTTTCCTAAGATTCTTATAGGGTAAGGAATAGTGGGCATGGAATTGTATTTTTCCAGGATTTACTTTTTATGTTTTAAACCAGATAAGTTTTATTCCTTTTCCATTTATGAGTACCCAATATTACTTGGATCACAAAAAGTACATTTCTAGAGAGAAGAGAACTGACATTTTCCTATGAATCCCTTCAACGGTTTTCAACCTAGCGAGAATTATGTCTATTTTAGTCTTTCAAACTATACCATTACTTACTATAGTTTAGGGTATTTTATCTTGGACCTTCATTTGTTGTAGTTTAGGGTCTCTTAGCTCATACCTTCTATTACTGTAGTTTAGGGTTCTTTACCTTAGAACTTATATTTCAGGTAATATAATGTTTGTGAGGTATAACTACTCATGCATTTTAATTTCATGTGGTAAGGACATCTACATGAATTTTAACATAATGTGGTAAGGGTGTAAATATGTTGTGTAGTTTACATTATTTCTAGTAGAACATGATTGATGAATATTGAATAGGTTAGAAATTCTAGGGATGACCCAGAACACCCTAGGGTGTTGATTTCCTCTATGGTATTTCTAGGGATCACGAGGATTTTTGAGTTCCGTTTCTACATGGAGTATATGCCTATGGTTGATAGGTTAAATCCCTTTATGAATCGATAGCATGGTCAAACAGAGGTTTCCCCACTCTTTTCTATGTGCCATGAAATATTTAGGGGGTTCCGTTTACTGAGGGTATAATATTAAGTAATCAAGGTCTACCATGATAGTTGGAATATGGATGGTGTAATTCATAACCCAAATGTTTTAATCGAAGAATATGGAATGGGGAAGACATACAGAGAATGACCAATAACACCATGATGTGTCGGGTTTTACCAAGAGGTTACCAAGGCTCTCCAAGGATCAGAGTTCCTTTCCTGAAAAGAGGATATTTCGTTAGTTTTTTGGTCAAAATTTTTCTTCATGGACTTATAAGGATAACATGGATGGTCAAGAAAATATGATCCCCAATTCTTCATAAGAAATATGAGATATTTATGACGACTCAATCATCAAGATGATGATGTTCAATAAGGATAGAAAGATATCAAGGAAGGGTTATGTTACTATAGTGTAGTTTGACTCTAATTTTTGAAGTTGGCCCCTACTCCATCAGATAAGATACATAGGATGTGGTCCATAAAAAAGGTTTAGAAATAGAGTGTCTTATTCATACTTTGTTAAATGCTATAAAAAATGGTGAATTAACAATGAGGATACAGAATGGTCCTGAATAGTCCAGTTACAAAAATTGTAAATCACAGTTTAAAGTTCTTGGGTCATAAGTAGTGATACAAGACAATTATACTGGGGATGACCCAAAACAATATAAGGTGCAATGTTCTTCCATTGTTATGTTAGGTGTCACAAGGATTAAAAATAACTTTTTTAAGTTATGAAACATTTGGTTTATGATTACAGGTGATTATACCGGAACCATAGTAAAAAATGTATATTTTAACAAAGGGCCCCTTGAGGCTGATTTTCCTCCTCTAAGATACATGGATAATTGAAATGATCCGAGGCACACAAATCACGAAGAATGATTTGTGGAAGATTTAATATTCAGGAAGTTTTTGAGTCCCCTTAATGTTCTACAACTACCTAGTGAAAACATTATCCTGATGAGTAGATGTGAAAAATCATTACTCTAACCTTTTCTTGTATGAGGGTGTCCAAAAAGCATTGATAAACATTTAATAGGTATGAAAAGTTCGCATTTCAAGCTTTATGACTTGTTTATTAAGTCTATACATTTTTCCCAAACACTAGAGATAAAGAGTTCAGTGAGCAGAGATCTGACTTTTACTTAGGAAGCTCTTTGTGAGTTTTCTACTTGACAAGTTTTATATCTCATTAATTGGAAGTTTAGTGTATTGAAATTTAGACCATGAAGGGATATAGTTTATGGTATCACATCTTTGAAAAAAGTACACATAGCTTATGGTCATGATGCACATGGACCTGGTATGAGGGGAATGTTACACAACATGCTAAATAGGAAACCCAAGGTCAATAGTACTCTTGTATCCTTTTGAGTGGGGGATAATAATGCTTCACATCATCGCTCAAGGTTCTCGAGTCACGAGTAGTGGTATGGTAAAATCATTCTAGGGATGACCCAAAACACTCTAAGGTGATGAGTTTGTACATAGTGACTTCATGGGTCAAATGGATTAGAAAGCCCTTTTTTTTTGTATGTTATGATGAATTTGGTTGGTGACTATATACACATATTGACACGTTACTATCATGGGGTGTGACAAAAAAATATTTTATTAGTTAAAAATGCATTAATGTGGTTAACCTAGGTTTTCTCTATAGAGGATCACACAAAAATCATGTTTTTTTCACTTGAAATTAGAGAAAGGAGTGGGTTTTTTTAAATTGTTTGACTTTAAAAGAAATAAACATATTAAAAATAATTTTTGACACAGTTTGATGAAGAGAGTGATGGGGTAAAGGTAGGATCACATTTTTAAATTTCATTATTTTGATACAAATAAATCACCATTCTTCCAATTTAATGACAATTGAAAGACTCCATGAACGAGTTTTCAATCACTATTAGTTTAAAGGAGCAATGAAAAACGCTCCTTCGTGCATGAAAGTTCATAAAACATTTCCAAAAAACTAAGGAAAGTACTAATGAATAATTTTTTTATCCTTATAAATATAAAAAAATCACTTATTCCATAAACATGCCAGTGATCTCTATAACTCACCACCAAACACATATGCTCTATTGAGACAAAATGAACTAGGTAAATGGAGTTTAATGATCTTCAACCAAAGAAATAAACATTGAATGACACCAAAAACAAAAAAATTTCTTTAAGTGATTTTTTCACCACTAAAAATTGAAATTATTCATTAAAAGGGATATTTTTACATTTAATCACAAGAATATAACATTCTAAAAAGAAAAACCCCCCTTCCACGATCACTCAAAATATTTACCCCTCCTTTTATAGAGTAGTAGAGTTGAAAGGGGAAGCCGATAGAATTGTGAAACTAATAAAAGTAAAAGGGGATTTCAAAAAAACATAAAGATTCAAATTCTCTAGCACAACACCTATTTAACCATCTTCAAGCCCTTTGACTAGAGGTGAACACTCATATTTATAGGCTTGATGGGTGGAAAATTTTCCCTCTTAATTTCTTACTCCAAAATATTGTGTTTAATACTCATAGTAAACGGTTTAAAATTAAGAAGTTGTATTCATGAAAGTTTTTCACATCTCTCTTATTCATGATTCCAAAAAATATCAGCTTATTTGAGAAACATTAAAAAATGTTATGATTTAATTACTAAAGTATAAATTTTATTTCCGAGAGGACTTCTCAACTCCCTCTACGATGATTCCTTAAATGGATGTCTTAATGAACTAAATTATCCATTAAATTTATTACGTAAATGAGGCTCAGAGTTATATTTCTAATAAATCAAGAATAACTTTATTTGGATGTCTCTAGTCTGAGATATACCTCAATTACTGATTTGGGTTCTATTGAGTTATCCAAGAACATTTAACCACTCAATAGATTTTTTTGGGCTAGTGTGTTTCAAATTTGATATGGGTCCAAAAGACAAGGTCTAAGAACACGAACAAAGGAAGTATAAAAATATCAATCACAAAAATTAGATTAAATGTTTAAAAGTTATGCTCAAAATACAGAATCTCTAAGAAATTTCTAAATTTCCAAAATTAACCAATTTTATCATTTTAGTCCAAAATTCTTGTAAAATACTAATATATCGAAAATAAGATCAAATAGATTAATTGGAAGAGATTAAATAATTTAAAAATATATTAATAATTAACAAAATATTATATCTATCAATTCCCCTACACTTTTCTGTTAGAATCTTGGACAAGTAAACATCAAAAATCAAATCAAAGAAAATTAAATACCCATACCCATGAGATCCACCAATTCCATAATTAGAAACAAAAGATATAATTACTAATTAAAAAAATTTATTTCAAGTTATTAATTTATATCATTCAATATATTTCCACTTTATTTATCCTCCCATGCACAAAAACACATACCTCACATGATTTTTCTCTCATCCCACAGGTGTCAATTTTGAATATAGCTTTTCTCATCCAAACTCAAGAAAGGGTCACCATAGGCTTGATAAATTGTTAAATATACACTTGATGAAAGTTGAGAACATGGTTTATCATGTCTAATTTTTAGGGTTTTTCTATGGATTCTTATTGGTATGATTAGATGTCAAAAAATTATGAGGATGAACGAATAGCGTATGGATCTTTTTGAATCAAAATTATAAGATTCTAATTTTCACTATAGTAAAGTGTCATCCTCACTCCAATTAGTATAAAATCAGCTCCATTTTAATATATACTCAAGGAATGTGTACACCATTCATCATTTTGGTCAATAAATTTTAATGTTATCAAATATAATATTTCTTGATAACTCTAGATAGACATAACTTTCTTTCTCCTTTCAAAGATCAAGAAGGGAAAAATTATTTTATCATGAACACTATATAAAGGATAAAATTTAGAAATAATGAATTATTCAGTAATAAAATAATCTCTTAAATATTACATTTTCCACACAATGTATCACCAAATGAGGTTGAAAAATACCATAAAACTTTCCCCCACACTTATGTTCAACTAGATCATGTAATTTCACTTCAAGATATGGTTGGATAGGGAAAGAAATCTTGTAATATGGATAAACTAATAATATTTTCATATATTATAAGGGATAAAAGGATTAAATGTGAATATAAGGACAAGAAAAAAATATTCTTTTAGAATGGGGGATTTAGAAACCAAATAAATGCCTCAATCATTTAAAACAAAAGTACATCTACTCCTTACGTTTTGAAAGGAATAAATCAAATTTTGGTTAATGAAAGCAAGGCATGGATCTCTAAAGAAGTTAGATGAATAAAAATGTTATGAAAACAATGATTCACAAGTGTCATGGGAAAAAAATTCAATGATAAAGATAGTGAGATGTGGCATGAGATTAAAAAATATAAGTACTTTTCATGAAATGTCCAGAGATTTGGACACGAAACAAAGAAATTTTCAGTATTAATTTAAGCTATGTTTCATGTAATAAATTGGTTCACTCATTGACATGGTTTTAAAAATTTAAATTATAATCATTTAAGCATAAAATTTTAAAAAAACACAAAAATTAATAAAGAAACACACTAAAATTTTTAAATAAACCCACAACTTTTTTTGAGAAACCAAAAATTGAAAATCCTAAACTAAAATGGTTCTATCCTCCCCAATTAAATTATACACCATCAAAAATTAATTAAAATAGATTTAACATGTAATAATATTTTAAAATTAATCATAGTAATAAAATTTAAAATAGAGGTAAAATCTAATGGATTTTAGTAATAAATAGGTTAGAGTAGTGTGATATCTTTCACAAGATCCGATGGAATGGCCCCATGGGATTTTTTCAGCATGTCTCCATTAATAGTTAATGTCTCCTACTCTTCATCCTTAACAATATTTATAGCACCAAAAATATTTTCACAAGTAACTATATATATACCTTCCCATCTAGATCAACGTTTACCTATCATTAACTTGAGTCTTGAGCTGAATAATAAAACTTTGTCTTCAGGATAGAAGTCTTTTGATCTGATAAGATTATCATGAGGCACTATTGTTCTCTATTTTTAAATCTTTTTGTTTTAAAATGACTCCCTTCTAATTTCCTCCAACTCTGGAAATTGAAAACTTTTCTCTTTCCCAATGATTTCAAGATCCAAATTCATCTTCCTCACAGCCCAATACGCCATATTCCTTAATTCCATATTTATGTGAAAATATTCCCCATAAATCATATTATATTGAATCATTATAATTGGGGGTTTTTAGGATGTCCTGTATTATCTTAATGTGCATTCCAACCATTGGATCCAATCCTTTCGATTCTGTTTAACATTATTTTCCAAAATTCATTTGATTTACCTATTGGAATGTTCATCTTGTCCATTAGTCTATGAATTAAAAGGAGTTAATGTTTTAGGATGAACACCATAAATATTCAAAAAAATCCACAATTATCCTATTTAAAAAGTTATTCCCATGATCACTAATGATTTCTCTAGGTACTCTATACCCACAAAATATTTTATCCCTATCAAAATAAAAAAAACACTAGCATTTTCAGTCTCGGTGGCTTTTTTTCTTCCACTCATTTGGAAACAAAATCAAATAAATGAAATATATAAAATTTTCTTAAGTAAATTAATAAAGGAACCACAAAATATACCCCCATAATTCAAAAATTTCACAAAAATTAAGTGGCTTCTGAGTTATTTATGGCCTCTTTGAAATATTTCTAGAGAACTCACATTTTTGAAACCTTTTTCAAAATTATTGAGAATATTTAATAAGGGTGGACCAATAAAGTCAAGATTCTAAAAATATACTAGCTGTCCATTGATGTCCAACATCGACTTTACAAGCTAAAGTGTGATAAAAATAAAAGAGAAAACCAATTTCACTCTCATGAAAACCTCCTCTTATCACTGGGTCATTTCAAATCATCCAAATAAATGAATCATACCAAATGTAATATTTAGAACTAGATTCTATTTTTAAAATTTTTTGGGAATTTAAATGATATGGGACATAAGATGATACCAGATCATTGGACATGTCAGTACAACATGTAACTTGTACTTTAATCAAGTACATCTGATCTCTTGATAGGTGATCATTCATAGGTTCTTTGTCTGGAATTTTCGCTTTAGCACTGTTGGGAAGTCTATTTAAATGATCAAGAACTTGGTTCTCAATTCCATTATTGTTCTTGATTTAAATGTTAAACTCTTTCAACAATAATATCTATCTAAATAGCCTCATTTTACCTTCATCCTTCTTCATCAAATACCTAAGAGATACATGATCAGAAAACACAGTGACTTTAGTTCCAAGAAAATGTGATCTAAATCATTCTAAAATAAAAAATTTGTTAAAAACTCTTTTTAAGTGGTTGTGTAATTGAATTCATCCATATTTAAGCGTTTTGGGGCATAATTAATGACTTGTGTCCTTCCCTCAATTTGCTGAGAAAGGGTTGCTTCAACTTTTGGGTTGGAAACATCACAAAGTATCTCAAATTGTTATTCCTGATTTTGTGGCTACATAATTAGTGGTGTAATAAATATCCTCTTCGTATCATTAATGTATTCCGTAAATGAACTATTGAAATAAAAATAAGCATCTTTCAAAATCAACCTAGAGAGAGGGAGATAAATTGTAATGAAATCTTTGATAAACCTCTTATATAATATTTCATGTCATAAAAATGATCTAACATGTTTCACACAAGTTGGGTGAGGAAATGAATTTATCTCTTCAATTTTTGTTTTATCCACTACAATTCCTTTATTGAAATGACATTCCCTGGTAAAATTCCACTCTCAACCATTAAATGATACTTTTCAAAATTTAAAACATGATTATTTTCAATGTAGTTTTTCAAAATGTTTTCCATATTTTTCAAACTATGGTTAATGAAATTTATAAAAATTGTAAAATAATCTAAGAAAAACTCCAAGAAATCATCCATGTTATCCGAAAAAATACTTACTATGTGTAACACCCCAAGATTTTATGAAAAATATTATTTTTAATTTCATGTATTGTGTGGTACGCTACACCAAAAGGAGCTTTCACAACACACATCCTTGACTTGCCTTGCATTACATGCAATCACGACCTTCCTCGATAGCGTGTGTAGTACGCAAAACCGAGTTTCACTAAACAACGATATGCTATTATTAAAACTATCCGTTATGAATAGTAATAACCACTTTTTGAAATTTTGTAAATTTTATTTTTCAAAATGGACTTCATTTTTGGATTCGGAATATTAAAATTAGCTTAGGGTGAAATTTTGGTACTTTTCAGATAACTTTCATATTCTGATGAATAGTGAAAATTACTAAATTTTAATTAAAAACAACTTTTTTAATAGAAATAATTAATAGTGATAAATTATTAATTTGAGTGGTTTTAAAGTATATTTAGAATATATTTTCAAAAGTTAATACAATGATGGTCATTGGATGTAATTTCACATTTAAACCAGACATAAACAAGTGTCAATCTTTTGATAGTTATTATCTCTCAAAAACACGCTATTTGTTCTGACGACAGGAATTAATTTTTAAATTAATTAATGTAACTGATATTTTTTGAATTTGGTAAAATAGACGTCATTTTTGAATTCATAATATCAAATATAGCTTAGGCCTAATTTTTTGCATTTTTCTGGAAATGTTAATTTTTTGATGAATAGTGAAACCACTAAGTGGTAGTAAAAAAAAAACGGAATTTTTCATAAAACTTAATTTTACCGCTTCTGTGAGTGGAATTTTGAAAATCCGAGAGACACGGTTAATATCAAGGACTAAAATGTGGTTCAATGAGATTAAAATAATTTTTGGTGAATAGTAACTTTTGACTTTTTTTTACCACGGTTAAAAGTAAATATGGTAATTAAGGTAAAAATGATATTATTATTTCCCTAACACATGTCCTAATTCTATTGGACAAGTGTAATTCGACCACGAAAAACCTTAGGAATAAAATATGACCATTTTAGCCCACTTGGATTAGATTAGGACATTTATTATTAATTTATTTAAAGAAGGGTTGAAATAGTTAAAATCAAAGTTTAATAAGTAACTCATTTTTAATATAGGGTTATACATACGATAAATTCGACTATAAATATTCATTATAACGATAAAAAGATTTCATACATAATGATATTTTATTTGTAATTTTTAGACATTAAATAATTTAATTTATATGTGACACAACGATGATGCAGTAATTATCTTATTAATGAAATATTGACATAATTGATGTTATAAATATGAACATAAATGTAATTTGAGACTTTTTATGACTTAAACTAATTTTCTAGGTTACTATGTCATGTTATTGTTTATTTAAGTAACTTGGTTTGAACGTATCATTCTGTTATGAATTTCATAAAAATCATGTACCAAATAGTGTCAAAATTGACATAAATTAGTTTTTAAAACAAATATTATATTATTAATTGTTATTTTATTTCTAAAAATTTAAGGTTAGGCCAAATGACTTATATAAGGTTATATATATTAATAATAAACAACTTGGGGTTCGTTTGTCTTGATATAGTAAGTTTATTCACCATATAGTGTAAGAAAACAAAAAGACACGGTAAAAGTTAAATTATTTAACTTAGAGTTAAATCTAATTGATAAGGTTAAAATAATAACCTAACCTTGTCTAAATCCTATTGGATGAGAGGATTTCGACCCATCCCCACCTTAGCTTCTAAATATATCAATTTGGAGCTATTTAAAACCGAACATGACTTTATAATAAAATAATATTTTTAGTTTTCCCAAAGGTGCCCCTCTCCTCCCTTATAAAAGGGCACCTCCTCCCTCTTCTCCTCACACCAATTTTAGCATTCAAGCTCGGAAAAACCCTGCCAAAATCTCTTCTCCACTTCCCTAGTATCATCCTAGAGGTCCTGGTCTTCTTCAAAGACCATCCTTAGTTCTTTAAGTGGAGGTTAAGAAAAGGCGCGTCAAAAAGAGGTAATATCCATTACCGATCTTTTTCAATTTTTTTCTTCTTCAACATTGTCTTCTTTAGTTGTTTCATGATAAAGTAATTACATCATTATTTATTATATACTGATATGTTATTATAAATATGAAACAACTCTAATTAACCTTCTATCCATTCTACGGAAAAAGGAAATCACCGCGCGTGTGTACGTACGGAATACTGTCTCCACGCCGTGGTGTAATCTATTTTCCGCCACCACCTTAATTGGATGGGTATAATGGTGTAATGAGTAACTATATATGATTATTATAAAGTTATATTGATACTGAAATAGTATACATACACTTCAACACAAGTTCACGATCATGAGAATGATATCATCGCTCGTGCGTACGTACGGACTACCGTCTCCATGACGCGATGCGATTCATTCTCCATGGTAACCATTTAAGAATGATTATAAAGTATATATAAGAAATAATAATGAAATATATGACATTATAAAGCTACTGGATTTATGTATATATGTATTTCATCTACCTAATTCCATTCAACTCAATAAGGAAACCAAAACAGTGTTCATGCGTACGTACGACCTACCGTCTCCATGAACGGTGTATTTCTTTCCATTTACTGATATATTATATATGTATATTATGAATATATATTATATATAAATCATGTTCTATATTCTGGAATTAAGTAATCATGATCTATGTAATCATATGAATAATTACATGTCAAAAAACGGAAGACAAATGAATCGATTTTACCCAAAACACTCTTTAACATGGAATTTACAAAAGAACCGGTAAAATAAAGTCATAAGTGAACCATATATAATATAATAACAATGAGTATGATTCTGTAATAAGTCAATGACATTATTTAAATCATTATACAGGAGGTTCGGACACTTACGAAGCAAATCAGACCTAAGGTAAGGGAAATATCACAATCTCATTTTTATCCGAGATTGTTTATACTTTAGTATTTACTGAGGTGTATTTTATCATCCACATCCATGTTTACCCAATATGTAATATTATTTCCATTCACCTACAATTTTTTAAATCCTATTTTACCCTTTGGTGAGTTTTTAGTAAAAGATATGAAAGGAATCTTTTGTCGTTTTTCATACGAGGTACTTTTTTTGACTTTTCTAACAAAAGTAGGAGAAGAATGTTATTTTAACTTATACGACATGAATGGATTTTTAAAACATTATTTCCAAGAATCTTCCTTTACAAGTTTTAAAGTTTATTTTTAATCAACTTCTTTTAGTTTAAAATCGTATGACATGTTATGAAAGGATAAATGTTTTTGAAGTAGAAAGGATATTTTCTTCAAGAATGGAGTTCAAGAGTTTTATCAAAATTATTTTCCATCTAAGACAATATAGGGTTATGTTTCTATCCCTATTATTACATGGATTTGATTATGTTGTGATGGAAATATTTTTATGAATTCCTTTATCTTATATGAATTGTTTTATGATGTCACAATGTTTAAGATTCCCATTTTTATTACATGGGTTATGCTATGATGTATGGTTTATGATTTTTTGGCACACATAATAATGGTATCATTATGAGATTTGTGGGACCTATATCTCCCTCCAATGCATTGGGTAAAGATTTTATATCTCATGAGATAGACATGGCTTGAAAGGTAGGTTATACCGGTTCAGTGAAACAGGACTGAAACGAGGGTGACTCGGTTCAGAAATGGACTTTGTCCACTAAGATAGTCTTGGAAATGAGTCTTGACTAATAAGATATGATTCTCTATGATTATGTGTGTATGCCACAATGTTTCATGTTTTAATTTGTGATTATTGGTATTACATTTCACTACTATGATTTATCCCATGTTATGAAATTATGATCTCTTTTGTAGGTTAAGATTTCCAAAAGATATGTTCTTATGAATATTATGTGATTGATATTTCTTTTGTTTACCCTTACTGAGCATTTGAGCTCACCCTTTTATGTTTTCTTTTCCACAGGATATAAAGAAAGGTTTTAGGTAAGAAAAAAAAGGAAGATCTTTATAGGAGATGTTGAAGATCTTTCACCATGATTAGAAGATTACGTTCCGAGTTTCCAAAGACACTAAACTATTACGATCCTCGTGTGTGTGTTTTTGTTATGTACTAAGTATTCCGCAAAAGTAATGTAATGTCCATGTACATCAAGCTTCGGGTCTCTACAGTTGGTATCAGAGGAAAGGTTTAGTCAACCTTTGGAAACTAGGATGCGAAACCGTTAGTGAGATCCCTAGAGATATTTCTAAGGTATGTCTAGGGATGTACCTAAGGATAAGTATACGTATAGGATATAGTCCTAGAACTATGGTAACGATATTAGATTAAACCAAAGATGTTAGATATTGAAGTTACTCCCCCTTTATTATGATTTTTTTCTCTCACACTATTCTTTTTGGGTTTTAGAAAATGGCTGGAAACAAGATGATTCACGATAATGGAGGATATGATGGACAATGGAATGATATTCTTCATGAGAAACCAAATGAAATGGGATTTGGAAGTCCAAACATCATTATTATGCCGAATAAGCAATCTCATAATATGACAAATAAAGTAAAATTTGGTAAGTTTCCTGACTCGACTAATAAGAGAAAGATGGAGTTTCATGATGATCATAGAGGAAAGAAAGTTCAATTTCCCCTATGTAAATCATGTGGGAAGAGGCATCAAGGAGAATGATTCAAAGGAAATGAAAGATGATTTGGGTGTGGAAAAGAAGGACAGAAAGCTAGTAAGTTCAAAGGAAAAGGTTCAGTTAACACCAGGGATGAGGATAATGGTATTGCTACGACATCAACAATGGTTAAATGTTGTAAATGTGGAATGTACGAGCATTATGCAAACCAATGCCCTAAGGGAAAGTCTCATGAAGAGAATAAATATGGTCGTATGGGTTGTATTTATGTGGATGATGATAAAGAGACTACAAATGATATGTGAGATGAAAGAATTGTTGAATCTCGGTCAATGGTTTAAGAATGTAGTGGAATGATTAAATGTTTATCATGTGTAATCTCATGGTACTATGGAATAAAGAGACATCTAAGGATTTTTACACTGTTGTCTTTCCTTGAGTTTTGAAAGTGTATGATTAATGTTAACAGTATCCATGAAATATTATTCAGATATTTTTGGAATGTAGATGATATGTGCATAATGAATGGATAAGGAAAAAATGAAATGTTTGACAGTTTTTCATGAGCTCATGATTGATATAAGGACTAAGTGATATCATGGTTTGAGTATATAGAATTTTTGGATTTTGGTGTGTGGAAAGAGTTAACTTTTGACTGCATTCATGTTTTAACTAAGGTTCACTGGGTATTCAAGAGAACACATGATTAAGGCCTTTGAATGTTTGGAATGTGACCAACAAGACATATCTTATGATATATGGGGATCAACGATGGTATTAAATCTATGGTAAACGTTTTCACTATATTATGAGAGTAGACTGCAGTATTATGGATAAGCCTAAAGATTTGAAATGGACTATGTTGGACATAAGTTAGTATTGTTTAAGGATAAAAGTTTTTTTCTATATTATTGATGGGATGTTATAGTAATATAGTTTTAGAAAAAGGACAACCTGCAGGATGGGCGACAGCCCATCGCGTCGGACAAGGCCGTGGGAATCAAACCCACAACCGAAGTGTGACTGGCCTTTATCTCCTACCACTGGACTACAGGAAGTCCCTATTTAGTAGAAACTAGTTTTATTATATTAGGCAGTATGATATAAGAAGTATAAGTAGATTTTAGAAACCATATACGATTAATCTCACTATAGATGGACTTATGTATTTTTTGATAACTTTTCTAACATTTTGTTTGAGACAGATGGAATTACCCATCATTCTATCACATGATCTGCTATCACATCACAAATGAAAAATTCAACTTCATTTATTTAATAGATGAAGTGGAAATTGTCCAAAGAATGAAAAATAATGAGACTATACCAAAATCACGAAAGTATTTCTTCTAATTCCAATTTCATCAACTTTAGAGAAATGATCTTGAAAACCAAAAATATTGTCCTAGTGCTCTTATATCTGATGAATATGATGGTACCTTAGATCATCACAAATTTATGGCTTTGTGATTGCTGGCTTTTCCATAGCCATGTTATCTACCACTCTCCATCAGAACATGATAATTAGATTTCTCTTCTATATCCATATTTTCACCTATGTGGAAACCCAGTGATTAGTTTATTTGGGTAACCGTTACGTTTCATACTTTTGTTTTTAAAGATTTGTATTGGTATTCCTTTTTACGATGCGGGTTTCTATTAAAGAAACTTTTCGAGTAGTAAACCATTTATAACCCCAACGAATTTCGAGGGTGAAATTCATTTTAAGGGGGGTAGAATGTAACCCCCCAAGATTTTATGAAAAATATTCTTTTAAATTTCATGTCTTGTGTTGTACGCTACACCAAAAGGAGATTTCACAACACGCATCCTTGACTTGAATTTCTTTACACGCAATCACGACCTTCCTCGATAGCGTGTGTAGTACGCAATACCGAGTTTCACTAAACAACGATATGCTATTATTAAAACTAGCCGTTATGAATAGTAATAACCACTTTTTGAAATTTTGTAAATTTTATTTTTCAAAATGGACTTCATTTTTGGATTTGGAATATTAAAATTAGCTTAGGGTGAAATTTTGGTACTTTTCGGATAACTTTCATATTCTGATGAATAGTGAAAATTACTAAATTTTAATTAAAAACAACTTTTTAATAGAAATAATTAATAGTGATAAATTATTAATTTGAGTGGTTTTAAAGTATATTTAGAACATATTTTACAAGTTAATACAATTATGGTCATTGGATGTAATTTCACATTTAAACCAGACATAAACAAGTGTCAATCTTTTGATAGTTATTATCTCTCAAAAACACGCTATTTGTTTTGACGACGGGAATTAATTTTTAAATTAATTAATGTAACTGATATGTTTTGAATTTGGTAAAATAGACGTCATTTTTGAATTCATAATATCAAATATAGCTTCGGCCTAATTTTTTGTATTTTTCATAAAACTTAATTTTACCGCTTCTGTGAGTGGAATTTTGAAAATCCGAGAGACACGGTTAATATCAAGGACTAAAATGTGGTTCAATGAGATGAAAATAATTTTTGGTGAATAGTAACTTTTGACTTTTTTTTACCACGGTTAAAAGTAAATAGGGTAATTAAGGGTAAAAATGATATTATTATTACCCTAACACATGTCATAATTCTATTGGACAAGTGTAATTCGACCAAAAACAACCTTAGGAATAAAATATGACCATTTAAGCCCACTTGGATTAGATTAGGAAATTTATTATTAGTTTATTTAAAGAAGGGTTAAAATAGTTAAAATCAAAATTTAATAAGTAAATAATTTTTAATATAAGGTTATACATAAGTTAATTTTGACTATAAATATTCATTAGAAAGATAAAACTATTTCCTACATAATGATATTTTATTTGTAATTTTTAGACATTAAATAATCTAATTTATTTGTGACACAACGATGATGCAGTAATTATATTATTAATGAAATATTGACATAATTGATGTTATAAATACCCAAATAAATGTAATTTGAGACTGGCACTAATTTTATAGGTTACTATGACATGTTATTGTTCATTTAAGTAACTTGGTTCGAACCTATCATTCTGTTATGAATTTCATAAAAATCATGTACCAAATAGTGTCAAAATTGACATAAATTAGTTTTTAAAAAACATATTATATTATTAATTGTTATTTTATTTCTAAAAATACAAGGTTCGGACAAATGACTTAGATAAGGTTATATATATTAAAAATAAACAACTTGGGGTTCGTTTGGCTTGATATAGTATGTTTATTGACCATATAGTGTAAGAAAACAAAAAGACACGGTAAAAGTTAAATTATTTAACTTAGAGTTAAATCTAATTGATAAGGTTAAAATAATAACCTAAAATTGTCTAAATCTTATTGGATGAGATTATTTCTACCCATCCCCACCTTATCTTCTAAATATATCAATTTGGAGCTATTTAAAACCGAACATGACTTTATAATAAAATAATATTTTTAGTTCTCCCAAAGGTGCCCCTCTCCTCCCTTATAAAAAGGCACCTCCTCCCTCTCCTCGTCACACCAATTTGAGCATTCAATCTCGGCCAACCCCTGACAAAATCTATTCTCCACTTCCCTAGTATCATCCTAGAGGTCCTGGTCTTCTTCAAAGACAATCCTTAGTTCTTTAAGTGGAGATTAAGAAAAGGCGCGTCAAAAAGAGGTAATATCCATTAACGATCTTTTTCAATTTCTTTCTTCTTCAACATCTTCTTCTTTAGTTGTTTCATGATAAAGTAATAACATCATTATTTCTTATATATTGATATGTTATTATAAATATGAAACAACTCTAATTAACCTTCTATCCATCCTACGGAAAAAGGAAATCACCGCGCATGCGTACGTACGGAATACCGTCTCCACGCTGTGGTGTAATCTATTTTCCACCACCACCTTAATTGGATGGGTATAATGGTGTAATGAGTAACTATATATGATTATTATAAAGTGATATTGATACTAAAATAGTATAGATACACTTCAACACAAGTTCACGATCATGAGAATGATATCATCGCTCGTGCGTACGTACGGACTACCGTCTCCACGGCGCGATGAGATTCATTATCCATGTTAACCATTTAAGAATGATTATAAAGTATATATGAGAAATAATAATGAAATATATGAAATTATAAAGTTACTGGATTTATGTATATATTTATGTCATCTACTGTATTCTATTCAACTCAATAAGGAAATGAAAACAGCGTTCATGCGTACCTACGACCTACCGTTTCCATGAACGGTGTATTTCTTTCCATTTACTGATATATTATATATGTATATTATGAATATATATTATATATAAATAATGTTTTATATTCTATAATTAAGTAATCATGATATATGTATTCATATGAATAATTACAAGTCAAAACACGGACGACAAATGAATCGATTTTACCCAAAACACTCTTTAACATGGAATTTACAAAAGAACGGGTAAAATAAAGTCATAAGTTAACCATATATAATATAATAAAAATGAGTATGATTCTGGAATAAGTCAATGACATTATTTAAATCATTATACTGGAAGTTCGGACACTTACAAAGCAAATCAAACCTAAGGTAAGGGAAATATCACAATCTCATTTTTATCCATGATTGTTTATAATTTAGTATATACTGGGGTGTATTTTATCATGAACATCCATGTTTCCCCAATATGTAATATTATTTCCATTCACCTAAAATTGTTTAAATCCTATTTTACCCTTCGGTGAGTTTTTAGTAAAAGATATGAAAGTAATCTTTTGTCGTTTTTCGTACGAGGTACTTTTTTTGACTTTTCCGACAAAAGTACGAGAAGAATGTTTTTTTAACTTACACGGAATGAATATATTTTTAAAACATTATTTCCAAGAAGCTTCCTTTACATGTTTTAGTGTTTATTTTTAATCAATTTCTTTTAGTTTAAAATTTTATGACATGTTATGAATGGATAAATTTTTTTGAAGTAGAATGGATATTTTCCTCAATAACGGAGTTCAAGAGTTTTATCAAAATTATTTTCCATCTAAGACAATATAGGGTTCTGTTTCTATCCCTATTATTACATGGATTTGATTATGTTGCGATGGAAATATTTTTATGAATTCCTTTATCTTATATGAGTTGTTTTATGATGTCACGATGTTTATGATTCCCATTTTTATTACATGGGTTATGCTATGATGTATGGTTTATGATTTTGTGGCACACATAAGAATGGTATCATTATGAGATGGGTGGGACCTATATCTACCTCCAATGCATTGGGTAAAGATTTTATATCTCATGAGATAGACATGGCTGGAACGGTAGGTTATACCTGTTCAGTGAAACATGACTGAAACGAGGGTGACTCAGTTCAGAAATGGACTTTGTCCACTAAGATAGTCTTGGCAATGAGTCTTGACTAATAAGATATGATTCTCTATGATTATGTGTGTATGACACAAAGTTTCATGTTTTAAGTTGTGATTATTGGGATTACATTTCACTACTATGATTTATCCCATGTTATGAAATTATGATCTCTTTTGCAGGTTAAGATTTCCAAAAGATATGTTCTTATGAATATTATGTGATTGATATTTCTTTTGTTTACCCTTACTGAGCATTTGAGCTCACCCTTTTATGTTTTCTTTTCCCCAGGATATAAAGAAAGGTTTTAGGTAAGAAAAAAAAGTAAGATCTTTATGGGAGATGTTGAAGATCTTTCACAATGTTTAGAAGATTACGTTCCGAGTTTCCAAAGACACTAAACTATTGCGGTCCTCGTGTGTGTGTTTTTGTTATGTACTAAGTATTCCGCAAAAGTAATGTAATGTCCGTGTACGTCAAGCTTCGGGTCTCTACACTATGCACCTATGAAATGTACATGGAACATTACATATTCCAAATGGGATTATTTTATATGAAAAAGTGCTTACAAAAAAGTAGTGTTTGTCTTCTCTTGATCCTCAAGAGCAATAGGTACATGAAAATACCCTAAAAATCAATCTATAAATAAATAATGTGTTCTCCCAACTAATATCTATAACATATAGTCAATGACTGGGATGGGTAAATGATATTTTCGAGTAACCAAGTTTAACATCAAAAAATCAATGATCACCCTCCATCTATTCTGAATTCTCATAGTGATTAATTCATTATTTTCATTCCTCATGGCGGTTAAGTCAGTTTTCTTGCAACTACATGAATAGGGATAACCCATTTCTAATATGTAATGGGATAGATGACCTCAAACTCCACGAAATTATCGATATCCTTTTTCATAAACCTTTATCAAGGTGGGATTCATCCTCCTTTGGGGCTGTTTTGAAGGTTAGGAATCTCCCTCAAGAAGAATTATAAGTGGTCATATTTTTGGGTTTATTCCTGGGATATCACATAAGATCCACCCAATTTCTTGAAAATTATATATCAAAATCTCAATAAAATATTGTATAGGGTTTCCGATAGGTTATTAGAAATTACCAATGGTAATTTTTCTCCCTTCTTAAGGTACACATATTTCAAATTAGTGAGGAGCGGTTTCAATTATAGAAGTGTAGACTGATCAAGGGATGAAATTAAAACAACATTATCTATTTACAATGGTTTTACCTTCTATACTGAATAAATCATATCATCTTCCTCATTATTTAACAAATCATCAGATAAATCATATTTTACCGCTTCACCCCATATGATACTAGAATCTCTAATGTTTTGGGAATCCACATGTTTAGTGATATTTTCAATGAAAAAATCTCTTATAAGGATAAGAACTCATGACACACACCTTATTCTAAAATTGGATCAGTAGAAACTTCACAGAAAATTATAGAGTGAGTGATCATCTGATGGGTGCCTTATGGATTCATAAATATTGAAGTGGACAGTTTTATCTCCACACTCTATGGTGAGTTCCCATTCATGGAAATTGATAATGGTTTTGGCATTATATAATAATGTTCTACACAAAAATTATGTGTGAGTGTGAGAGGATCATATCTTCTACCATATTTAGCACATAGAAGTCAGTTGGGATTAAGAGATATTTAACTTTCACAATGATATCATCTAAAAATATTGATGAGAATATTGTGGTTTTGTTTTCAAGTTGGACCATAACTCTTATGGGATTCATGTATCCTACTAGAAAAGAATATTACACTGAGTGAGGAAATAAATTAATTAATGAAACAAGATAAAACAATGTATTAAAGAAATTTAAAGAACCAATGGTTCATGGAAAGGAAAAAATCCATGTATTGTGACATTTAGATAGAAATTGTGGTGTGATAAGGTATTATACACTTCTTCCCAAGTTTATATTATCATTACCCTAAATTATTCAATTGTTGGGGAAAATATCCATTAAAAATATAGCATACTTTAGAATTTTATTGAGCGATTCAAGAAGGGGGATATTAATTTCGACTTTCTAAAAGGTCTCCAAAATTTATTTTTGATGTGATTCTTTCTACAATATCCCCGATTCAATCATACATGATGGAAATATTGGGGTTAAGTTTTTCTTCTTCATTTGTTAAATTTTCAATGGTGTTTCTTGTCTATTCCTCCCCATCCTATCCTTATCCTCCTCATCATTTCTTTCTTCCTCTTGGCGAATTTTTAAAAAAAATTCAGAATTTAAATCTTCATTCTCCCTCAACTCAAGTGCTCTAGTTTCAGTTTCATGGGATGGTGGTGGTGAGAGTTATTTTTAAATTATTTTTTTTTATTATTCTGACATTCTTCTTTGGGTATGTGACTATTTTGAATGGAGTTTTCCTAGGATTTTAGACATGATTTCAATAATACTTCATACCATGTTTTCCATCTTATCAAACCTACCCTTTAGGCACTAAAACTTGGACTGTATCTATTCCATAGAAGGTTGTCTGATGGAGGATGTTTTCTCATTGGGTATTTATAAAGTGGGTGTTTGGTTGTATGAAGTCTGGTTATGGGACTTATATTGTTGAAATGGTGGTGGTTTTTGGAATTTTCATTGGAATGGGGGTTGGTTTTGTAACTAGTTTTGGTATGGGGGACTAGCTTGATTTTTTTTATTTACTAATATATAATTAACTTGTATAGGATCTCTCCATCATTGATTCTTTTAGGAATTCATCAAATGAAAGGCCAGCACATAAGTTTCAATTCATTTTATTTTATCACATTGATTACTGAAATGATTAGGTGATGAGAATAAACCACATACCATTGATGATACTTATTGGTCACTCACTTGTTTCAAGTCTATATGTCTCACCAAACTGGTTAGCTCATCAATTTTAGTTTCCCATAAAGGTGATGGATAAGAAGTTATTACCTCATGAATGCCTCTTGTTCCAATACCTCTTGTACCAAACTATTTCAAGTTCTAAGAAATTTTGTCCATCAAGAACTAAGATTATTCTGGTGACTTTTCAATCAACATTCTTCTAGATGATGAATCAAGAAGATCTCTATCATTTTATTGTAATCCTTGGTAAGAGAATTCAATAATGTGATACACTTAAATTTCTTGACATGGGCTACTAGCACATATCTATTATAACATTTATCATTACTCATAAATGGTTTTCTAGATGACTGACTGATGGCATTGACTTCCATCCTGATGATTGTACTTATGGAGGCAGGGAATAATCTTTTCACAAATCATCTCACTAATCCATTACAACCATTCACACATCATGGTTTTAATCCATACAACCATTCTTAGGTATCTCTTTTTAATAAAAATGGGAATTCATTCCACTTTACCTTCTCCCCAGCTACTCCATAAGATCTGAAAGTAAAGAAGACATGTGAAAACATTTTAATATGTTTTTGGGTCTTCTCATACCAAGCCACAATAAAAAAATATTTTTTGTTTAGTGGTGGGTTTTTAGTGGCAGTTTACTAAAACACCCATAAAAACTACTTATTTTATGGTTGATTTTTATAAACAATTGATAAATTTTATGTTTTTATTAAAAAAAACTTTACTCCCCTAAATCTTCTCCCTCCCCCGAGATCTCCTTCCCCAACCACAAAACCTAACATGTTGGCCCTCTGATCCCATTCCCACTGAGCTTCACCACACCCCATCTTCTCCCCCTAATCTCCCATCCCCCTCAACATCTAAACCAAACACCCCTCAAGAACTCCCAAGGCCTCTACCGTGCCCCCACTCCAACCCTAAACCCTAGCACCACCCCCACCGGTTCTCCTGAGACCTCTGGCAAACCCTACTCTTCTTCCATAATCTCCCTTCACTGTTGAGCCTGAACCCTAGAACCACCATGATTACACCTCATTGGAACTCAATAATATCTTGAGACCTCAAATATAATGCCCCTTGAGCTTTTTATATCACTTCAGTTACAACCCTGTGCCCCCCCCGAACCCTACCGTCACTGCGGTCATAGCACTGTGCCCCCAATCCCCTTTTTGGCATTGTGGTCACAACCTCGTGCCCCCTGACCCATTACCGGAAATGAGGTCACAACCCCACCAACCCCTAGCCTTGCAATTTTTGAAGTCATCATCATCACATGAGTGCTCTCCATTCTGTTGCCTTCACTCGAGCCCACACAAGAGGTGAGTTCATATAGGTGTGATTTCTCTCTTTATCAAGAATCTGGAATTGTGTCATTAGATTTGTATATTTGGTAATGGTATCTGAGTATGGTTAAGAAATAAGATGTTGAGGGAGAACACTTCATAGTGGAAGGATTTTATTTATATTGATAATTTTTTTTGTTTTAATTAAAAATAATTATTGAAGATAAATTTAGGTTTTTTATGAACTTATTTCAACAAAAATGAGATGTTTTTCATAGAGGAAATCACGGTGATTGAATTTTTTAATCATTACTATTAGATTCTACATGGTTATTTAGAGAGAATGTTCATGATTTTTTTATAGTGAACCATGTCATAATTATGTTAATATATGGAATATGAAATTATGGAATTTAATAGGTTTCAAAAGAGATAAGATTTTAAATGTTGTGGCTTTAAAATTCAGTCATTTAACTAATAAATCCACAATATTGTGGGTGTGACCACACCATGATATGATTTATTTTTTAAGATATATAATATTTGTTCATATTAAAATTTATATCCAAAATTAATCACATATTGTGACTTTTACCCATCCATGATCAACATTTTTTAAGGAAAATGATGTGGAGACTAGTGGTGTTCAATAGAGTAATTTTTTTTTGAAGAAATTAATTAGAATATTAAAGGAGAAATATTAGGTGATTTCAAATATTATAAAGTACCCTAAAGATTAAGAAATATAATTACTAAACATTTGGAGTTTTTGTGAGATATTTATTATTCTAATTAACATAATTAATGATATAGTGTTGATCATTCAGAGTTATGAGTAAAAGGAAAGACACCCTCATTTTTATGGTTTTTTGAACTTCTATTTTATATTCATTGCGAGAAAGATTAATGTTGAATTATTATCGAATATCGTTTTCTGAAGTAGTTCAAATATAGAAAGGAGGATGATGTGACCCTTGGTTTGTTATTAAGCCTTACATAAAAATTTTAACTACATGTTGTGAATGCTGTCTTTGTTACATCAAAAAAACATCAGTGTACACTCATTGGATATATCCCTTTGCGGTGAACCATGTAAAATCAGCATGTGGTTTCATTTTATTTTTTTAATTTGATATAATGGTTGTGTAATTGGATTATACTGATTTAGTATGGTCTAACCATCCTAATAATAATATCCCTTTAATGAAAAGAGTTAATACACTAATTCGCCCCTTTATAGAGTGCCTTTAGGGTTTTTGGTTATAAAAGACCAGGGAAGAGGGATAAATTATTAATGGTTCCACCTAGGGATGATACCCTAGAGGGATAAATTGATTATTATCAAACAAAATTATCCCCGTTAAATGGTATTGTTCCCTGATTTATCAAAATACACCTCTAGACCTCACCAAATATTAAATTAATATTGGATGATAAATAAGAAATTTTACAAGGTTCAATAAGCATATGCTAAGTATAAGTAGAATGCACATTATATTTTTTTGAACTAAAATTAAAAAGATATTCTTATACAATGTTTACATCAAAATAATTGTCCCCTTTTCATTACAACAACTTACATGGTACAAATATCACTATTCTATCACTCAAGAAGGTGATATATTTTTGTTTCAGTTAATTTTAAAACATAATAAGTAATTTTGTTTTCTATTCCAGTTTATGTACATGGTTTGAAAATTAAGTCTAGTATAATGAATATAATAGTAAATACAATAGAACAATGTTATAATGGACAACTGGATTTAATTTTAACGCAATTTGATATTCTCCCAATTATTATATTATTTTCCATGAGATCATGTTGAAATATATAACATCATTTCTATGTTTTTAATAAATTAATTAATAGAGAATGATGGTTTAATTTTTTTTAAAAAGATGTTTAAGATATGAGAATATTGATAGGTCTTGTCGATGAATTTAATAATATTACATGTATATGAAATGATCAGTGAAAATTGTTCAATTGTTTTTTACTGCTAATGTGTTTTTATTATTTTTTATGGGTTTAACTTTGATGAGAAATTTTTTGATAATGACTTATTTAAAATAAAGTATATAATTAGATGGTTTTTTATAATTTTTGATATATTTATGACAAGCTTTACAAAAATCTATTCTCAATAATTTTCTATAATATAGTGTCGGTATTTATACATGATGAAATATTTAATAAGTTCTATTTTAATGGTCTATGAGAGAAAAAATTTCTAGAAGGAAACCTCAGATTTATTTGAAATATAAAATTTTAGAGATTTTAGTATGTTTTTTATAATGGTGGAATTTTTTAATACTCTTTTTAATTGGATGTTATAGAAACATATTCTCTTAAATGATTTACTGGTGTCACCACTGATTGATTTTAGATATTATTTAATATTTTTTTATATTTTTAGTTTTTTGTCAGGAATATTTGGATGAAGTTGTGATTTGATCCAAAAATTATTTTTCTAAATTATGTTTTACCGAAAACCAAAAAAAATATAAAATTAAAATTTTGATTATTATCGTTTTCAATCACCAATTACCATATTTCTCAATTTTAGGAAACTACTCACTATCCAAAACCCATTTATATTCCCTTCGATGATCTATTCATTCAAAGAATTTAAATTTTAATTAAATATTGAAGATATTTAATTTTAACTAATGAAACTTTACCAAATTTTACCATTTTTTCTTTTCCTATGTAGTAATACTTATTTGTGTTAATTTTTTTAAAAATAATGTATAGTCATATTTCGATATATATGAATAAAAGATAGATCACATTACTGAGGAACCCACCTTAGTATGCTAAGGGTTTGGAAGAGTTTTTAATATTTACCAATTTCTAATCAATATGTTGATGGGATTATAATATTTCCATGTCATAAATTTAAATTTAGAAGATCCTTGAAGAGAGATAAAGTTTATGAACACTTGGAAATGAAGTAATTCCCTACTCAATATTTTTTTTGGATTTTACACAGAGAATTGAACATTAAAGAGTGATTGATAACTTATGTAAATCGAGAGAATGAGCTACAAAATTAATAAATAATGGAAAATGAAATGAAAAAACCTTATAAATGATGCACTCAATATTTAAAGACACCAACATCAGTAGCCAAATATTTGAGAACAACCAGTTGAGGTTTCTACAATTAACAACATGAAAAGTGATGTTTTTGAGACTATAGGACAACCAAATCAAGATTGTATCATATCACTGAATCATCCTCTTGATTCTGTAGAGAATAATGTAAGAGAAAAATTTACTAAATAGAAAAATACATTTCATGGTTTAGTTGACGATGGAAATCATGAGTTTTATAGTGGATGCTGAAATATTCAAACCATTCTTTTGTACCGAACTTGTACCATATCAAATGCCTATGTGGAATTATAAATAAGGTTTTGTACATGATATTAAAATTTTTTAATGATGCATTTCCTAAATCAAATATCCTTGAGTCTTTTTATGATATGAAAAAATATTTAACAATCTTAGTCTGACTTACACAAAAAATACATGTGTGTCCTAATGATTGTATTCTTTATTGGAGAGAGGATTCAAGCATACAAGATTTCAAAAAATAATCTTCTTCATGATGGATGTCAATGGTTGATATTGGAATTCTGAATCAAAATACTAACATGAAGATGAAGAAAAGGAACAAAGCTACAAATATTTTGCATTACATTCCTTTAAATCTTCTATTTCCCTTATTATTCATGTCAATGAAAACCGCAGATCACATGAAGTTGAATTATATAGAAATTAACAATGACGGGTCAATGAAACACCCTAGAGATTCAAAATAATGGGAGACTATTGATTCATTACATCTAGATTTATAATCTAATACCAGTAATGTTTGATTGGGATTGGCATTAGAAAGATTCAACCCATTTGGGACTTTGAGCACCAGTGATAGCATTTGGCCGATTTTTTAATCCCTTATAATATTCTTTCGTGGATGTGTTTGAAAAAAAATATTTTATTATTTATATGATTATTCCTAGTAAAAATTGTCTATAAATGATATATATATACACTTTTAGCCTCTAATTTAAGAATTAGAGGAGTTATAGAGAAACAATGTTGATAAATATGATGAATCTTCTAGAAGAATGTTCAAAATTCAAGTTGCCCTAATGTGGACCATTAGTGAATTCCCTGGACCAGGGAATTTAGATGGTTAGAAAACATAAATAGGTTTGTCTTACCCTCTTTTTGAATTTTATTTTGAGCTCGAACAACTTCCCCAAGGAAAAAATTGGGCTTTTTCTGTCATCAAAGATTTGTCGATGCATCTCATAGATTTTGGTTGATGAAATCACAACAAAATGGTTCTATTGATCGTAGAAAACCTCCGATGTTGTTGAAATGTTCTAAAATATTTGAAAAAAATTGAAAAATTGAAAAATAATTTGGAAAGGTGTATCATTGGAATGATAGTGAGAGTCCAGTTTGAAGTGAATCATTAGGTGAAATCAGAAAACAACAATGCATGAAAAAAAGTATTTTCATAAAACTTCCATATTGGAAATTTATTTTTATGGGGAAAAATCTTGATGTTATGCTTATTGAAAATAATGTTTGTGAAAATTTTATCTTCACATTTCATAATGAGAATGGAAAATCGAAGGACTATATCATTACTCTGAAAGACTTAAAAATAATGAACATAAATCGTGATCTCTAGCAAGATGAGAATGAAATGTATGACCCTAAATTTTATGCAATGAAAAATAGGGATAAATTTACATTCCATAGATTTTTTAAAAATGTGTAGGTATCTAATGGGTATTCAAGTAACATCTCATGGTGGTTGAATTAAAGAATCATAGTTTACATGGATTAAAAAGTCCAAATTCACATATTTGGTTAAATAAGTTAATACCATTGGTATTACATACATTATTACCTAAAAGGTTTACTAATTTTATACTCTAATTTTTCACAATATCTGGACAAATATGCAAGAAAACTCTACAACAATTTGATCTTGAAAACC
The DNA here is from genome assembly GCA_963277665.1 of Viscum album. NCBI lineage: Eukaryota > Viridiplantae > Streptophyta > Magnoliopsida > Santalales > Viscaceae > Viscum > Viscum album. The sequence continues at coordinate 1,465,057,795 of OY728140.1, read as the reverse complement.
ACTATGATATATTTGAATTGACACTTTGTGAAATAGAGATGATCTTTCCCCTGTCATTTTTTACTGTCATGATGCATTTAACTGTGAATTTGGTTGAGGAATTGAAATTAAGAGGCCCCATGCAGTATCAATGGATTTATCCAATTGAGAGGTAATTTATTTATATGTTTATCATTTATGTAAACAATTATTGTCACTTCGTTAAATTCCCTACTATTTTTTTTATTTTAATTCAATGTTTTCTTGTCCATTTGAAATCCTACATAAAAAATAAAGAAAAACATGAAGGATCTATTTTTTATGTCTATTTATAATAAGAATGTCTTAAATTTTTTCTACATACTTGGATGATATTGAGACAGTATTAAATCAATTTTTAAATGTTGATGAAACCTCAAATTTATCTCAATGACTTGGTAAATCAAAAATCATTACTGTTGTTAGCTAGTCAGTTGGGAGGTGATCAAATTTTATACTGATAGAAAGAGAATTATCACACGCACTTATATATGTGCTACTAAATAGTGAAATTATAATTCAATTTATTGAAGAGTTGAGGATACAAAAAAAGAGATGAATGAGAGTTCTAACATAAAATAAGAAAGTTTTAACAAAATCTATTAATAAAGATCTTGAATAATCATTTGCACAATGTGTATTTTTATAAATATTGAAATCAATATGGATATTAGGTTGACACACATATTTTGTAAATTTAATAATGTATATTAATTTTTGTAGATAATGAATACTGGTACATGAGATGATTTTTCAGAAGATTTGAGTTTTCTTGATTGAGGTCCTCTAATACAGGCTAGAATGTTTGATTCATACAATGTGAATGGATTTAAATTTCATACAATCGATCTGGAAGAGGGTTTGAAAACACTGAATAATGGTATATTTATGTTTTCTGATGTTGGATACTATGTAATGTTGACTAATATTATCAAATTCTACCACAACAGGTATTTTTCAATTGTTTTATTCCAATTCAATTGGATCAATATTATTAGGTGTGTTAAAAGAGATTCCTTGCAATTTACTTCTATGAACTTATATCGCTTGATGGATATTGATGACCATGAATTATATTATTCATTTATCTTATTATCGCAAGTGGAAATGGTATATTATGTGGAAGAGTACATGGATGAATTGTGTAGTGTAGTTTCTCACATAAAAAAATGACACATATGATATGGGTGATGAAGTGGAAGATTTGACCTCTAACATTGAATCCCATCAACAATAAGAAGAAAATTTATTTTTCCATCATTATATTGAAAATATTAGTCTCAAAAGGGTGGATTAGGTAGACGATGTAATGATGTAGTAAGAAGATGACATGATTAGAGGATAAAATGATTTCATGTGAAGTCATCCATTCATTTATCAACCACTTATGTTATTTTTGTAGTCATTTATTATCATAAGTATGTATATTTTTTTATTTAGTTATGTACATCAGTTATCATTTATAATTGTTTTTCTATATGAATTTATTGAAATATATAATTTGAGGATAATTTTATTTGATTACATGAAATGAATTACAAGGAGGAGATGTTATACTATTTCCAGTCAACTCTTAGTCGACATTCCCTTGACCATAATGATAGATGATGATCCATTAGTCCTCCTCCATACAGCTTCTGAGACACCCTCCATCAACATCCCATCAATATTTCAACCAATTCCAAACCATTTAGTAGCTTCAATAGTGAGTGAGAAGGTCACCCCTCTTTGTTCTCCTTGGTGACATTGGATGATCATAGTTATAGGTACAAATTTTAGTTTGAATAAAGTTATTGAAATTTTTTTACAATACGAACAATTTTTTCCTAAAAGATGGAAACAATGATACTAACAAGAAAAATATGAAAAGTTCATATTTCTAAAATCTGAACAGACTAAATATATTTGTCCCATTTAACTGTTATAGGGTCCCTATAGATAACATAACAGGATTATTTTGACAGAATCTAGTCCAACAAGAGGTGGAACCGGTTACCCTTATGAATATGAATGCTGATTAGAAGCATATTCCTTCATCATAGAAAAATGAAGTCTTTCATTAACAGATAAAGGTAATTTTAATACATTATGGTTTAATTGATTGTCATTAAATTATTCAATTCAAATATTTTCAAAATAAATATATTATTATAGATTCTTTTCCGATTTCACATTACTGATCTTATAGCACGAAGTGGTCATCAAATAATTTGAGTATGAAATTGAAGTATTTTAAATGGATATTATAGAATAAATTCAATGATACTTCATTGTGCATCCAGAAACTATATGATATGTTACCCAATAGTGTACTTAGAGAGAAATGAAATGTTTTATTGATAGCCATCTTCATGAGAATCATGTGGTATTTAAAAATATATTATTATAATAATCTCATAATAAATTTATAAATTCATATGATAAGGAGATGAAATTGCATAAATTACTATTAAATTATATGTCAGTTTTTTAGGATGTATCAAGGAATAATGCATCAACCCGAGCTAAGAAAATCATCTCTCACACTATCAGGTCGAAGAGTTTTTCCAGAAACCAATGGACTCTATTAATATTTTCATTATTTTAAATATTTATAAGATAATATTATCTATTCCATATATTAAATTATTAATTTATATTTACATAATATAGTCACTGAACATAGGGAACCATGTCTCCTGTACAGAACTATGGTTGGATGTTCATAAAAAATCTAATGAGTGTTATGTTAACGAGTCTACCAAAGAATTTGGGGTATGAATTCATTTTTAATTATAATAAATTAATATTAGTTTTCACTACATTAATATATATTTCATAAAATATGACTTATATTTGTTTTATAGGTAAAAATTAATGAACTATGGAATTCCAATCCTGTTTAGTATTTCTGATTCTCCCAGGATGACCCAGTTGGTAATGTCCTTGAGAAGGAGCATCCTGGTTGAGTGCACATGATGGGTTTGGAACCATTACCATATGTTCCCTTTATAAGTCTATTATGGATTGCAACTACATTTACTCTTGGTTTTAGTCACTCCTCACCCCAAGATTCTTAGAGATATTGTGTTTCTATGAAAAGAACAATTTAGGAATAGGGGGCTTAGAAATCCTCTTCTCAGAAAGTGTTGGTTGATTTATATGAAAATATGACCAGATCTATCCATAGTGATATTACATAGATGACTGGAAGTGAACAGGTAAATCTAAAAACATTAAAATCATTTAGTTAACAAACTTTTATTGGGTTTAAGTTTAAATATAAATTTATGACACTATTTAATTTCCAATATAATTGTTTGGTATGTCTCGGTAGTAGTAAGTAGAGATGGAGATGGAGAGGATGATGAGCGGAGTTCATCATTGGGTAGTGATTTGTGGTCTATTTTAACTCTTGGAAAAATATAGAAATATATGCCTTGTTCATGTATCATTTGTGACATAGAGTATTCACATGACATTTTCATGATTTCCCATGTTGGAATAGGCTAAAACCATTCATATCAAGTTTTTTAGAATAACTGTATGGTGGAATGTTATGGTTCATGTAAATTAATATACTTGATTATATATGATTACTTTCCTTCATTCATGTTTTTGGGGACTGTGTAGATGAATATGGTCTAAGAAAACCATAGAAAAATATATAGTATTTTTTGGGCCTCTTAAGCTCAGAATTAGTTCTCTTTAGCCCAATAGGTAATTAGAATTGTCTAGTGACCATGTCACTATGGTTAGAGGGTACTATGTAAGTTGAAAAGTGATGTTGGGTGGTATCTTGATATGAAACATGATGTGGTCATCCTAGGTTGGTTTTCTAAATGCTATTTTGATATGTTCGATATGATTAAGTCCAGTGGAAAAATGGGTGATATGACCAAATGGATCAGGATTCATTGGAAACACCCACATAAGTATGAATTGGGGCTTAATGAGCACTATGAGTTGGATGAGTCATTTGGGATGAGATGATGTGTGATAGATAAGGGTTCTAACCAGGGGGAAGGATTAAATATATTCCTTAAGTTATAGGTAATGGAACCTAGGTGCAGGTCATAAGAGTTGTTCAATACATGGAATCATGTTTCCAATGGGTATAGAGCATGATATGATGGGAAGATACATGGGTAAGAGGAATAAGAGAGATAAGTGATTTTTTATAGTTGTACTAGGAAATATGGTTGGCTTATGGGAGATATTGGGTAGTGGTGTGACCGATAGGTGATAGGTGTAAGATCATATCAATGAGATTAGATTATGATGGGTATAGGGGATCTAGTCAGTGACCTGACAAGAAAGACATACTTTGAGATGAGGGGATGGGTCTCAATAGACTAGCACCATGGTATTTTTTTGTGAGCATTGTGATTGGATTCATTCTATATTTTTTAATTCATGTGTGTGATTTTATGTGCTTATGATAGTCGATATACAAGGTGGGGTGGAGTTTGTTGAGGCCTGACCTTGCTATGAGTGAGATGGATCTACCTAAACTACCATAGGTGAGATGGATTCATTTTGTTTATGAAGTAGTACCTTGACCTGAGTAGTCTTCCATTGGGATATTTGAACATTCCTTGAGTAAGATTGAGTTGTGATAGTGGACCATGCTGAGTGAGATGGTTAGGTCATGGTATAAGGATATTAATGGATGATGGACACTAACATGATTGAAGAGGTAGTGGGTTAGGATTCAGATGTATGGTTTTAGCGTGATTTCATAGGTAGTGAGTCAAAGACTTAGATGATGTCCACCCTGAGTCTTTAGGTATACACTAGGTTATTAGTAAGATGGAACGAGGTGAGGCGATGATGAGATTTGGAAGGAAATAAATTTATGTATGATAAGTTATAATATTTTCTTAGTTAGCACATAATGACCTAAGGAAAATAAATTCATGGTATCCAAGTTATAAAATTCCGTTTATGATCTTATGTTATATTTTTATTTTTCATTGTGTATACATGTATATGAAGGTGTGTACTAAGTAAACATTATGATACCCTACTTAGATATTCCCTCACACCCTGAATAGGCACCCTATTGTGTATGCATAACATTTTTTTTCTTTCAGACCATAGGATGTTTAGTTAATTCGAATAGAGCATCTTGACAAGTATTTGAGGGTAGGTTATTGTGAAATGTGGACTTCAGTAGGTCTAATGTGTGTATTTTTATCTTTTTATTATATTTATATAAGGTTATGATATTGGGAGGCCTATGTATGTTTTGTATAACCGTGTTTCTGTATCATGTGTTTCATTTTTTATGGAATTATGTTATTGTTATTTATTTAATCTGATTATAAGATATGTACATTTGGGTATAACTATATGTTGGAATGTTCTGTTTTGTTCAAAATGGGAATATGAAAATATTATCTATGCATTTTTATAAAATGTTATATGCATTGTTTGTTTTTTACCGGGTTTTTTCTAGGGATGCAGATTCTACAGCTGGATTTATTTATAAATCATCATATAGAGGAATTTTAAACCATAGTTATATATTTCAATTTTCCATAGAAGTTAATACAACCTCTATATGGTGATTTTTTTTGGGTGGTGGTTAAAACTACCACTAAATATTTTATACTATTATTTAGTGGTAGTTTTCATCATTTGAGCGGTGGTTTAAACCGATAATAAATCCTTATCATTTTTTTCCTGAAAACTACTGCTAAAATGAATAGAAATACCCCGAAATATATATTTTAATATGCTTAGCAAAAAATACTACTAAATGGAAATAAACATTGTTGGTTGGATACCGAAACCAAATTTAGTGTCAGTTTTTTGAAACTATCATAGAAAATTTTGGCAAAGGTATATACCACCACCCAAAAAAAATGTAACTGTCGTAAAATGGTGATTTTAATGTAACGCCATGAAATATTTGGAGCAATGAAATCTTGTTAGGTTTAATCTCAAAATCATTTTGTAACTCTGGAATGAAATGTTTAATTTTTTTATAACAAAATTTTGGTGTGTAGAGGTCTCCAAGGGTTTGGTTCTAGTTTATAGCAATAATGAAAGTCTCAGAGTGAACACTTGATGTTTCACTTGAGTTTGGAAGAGAAATTTACTCAAATTAATATTTAAAATTAAGGATATTAAGTCTATTCAACAAGGTTATTTCGGTTTCAGGATATTGGGAGAAAGGTTTGGTGTTTGAGGTTCTAGTCATGAAATTTTAAAGAGAACAAAAATAAAGAAGAAAGAAAAAAAATTGGCACCACCTCCATGAAAACAACGCCATGTTTTGAAACGTGTATATCATGAGGTGTGACAAAAACTAATATTTACTAAGTAAAAAATGTATTGAAGTTAGTAAACTGGGTTTTCTCCAAATAGGAGTGCATAATAATAACGTTTTCACTTGAAATTTGAGAAAGGAGTGAAGGTTGTATGTGAAATTGTTTGATTTTTTTAAAAATAAAGAAATAAAAAATAAATTTAGACACAAGTTGACAAAGATCGTGATGGGGTCAGGGTAGGATGACATTTTTCATTTTCATCATTTTCATAAAAATCAGTCATCCCCTCATTCTATTTAATGATTAATAAAAGTCTCATATATTGAGTTGTCAATCAACCCTGTTTAAAGGAAGAAATTGAAACCACTACTATGTGAATGAAAGTTCATAAAACATTTCCAAACCACTAAGGCATGTAACAATTGTGAATTATTACTCTTTAGAAAAATAAAAACAGTTCACTTATTCGACACATGTTCTAATGATCTCTAGAATCTCACCACCAAACACAATCTTCTCAATCAAGACAAATTGTACAAGGCATAGTGAATTTAAATATATTCAATCAAAGTTATAAACAATGAATGACACCAAAAGCCAAAACATGGTCGAATTAATAGAATTGGTCACCAATGAAAATAAAAAACATTCAATAGATAAATATATATATTTACATTAAATAATAAGACTCCAATGTTACAAAAGGAAAACTCCCCCTTCCCCAATCACTCAAAGGATTTACCCCTCCATGTGAAGAGTAATAGATTTGAAGGGGGAGTAAGAGATAATTATGAAACTAATAAAATAATAACTCAGAATCCAAAGCACTTAAAACATCTAATTATCAAAAACATTCCCTCTTTCACCTTCTTCAATCCCTTTGAATCAAAGTGAACACTCATATTTATAGGCTTGAGGGGTAGAAAATTTTACCTCTAGATTCATTCCTCTGAAATTTTGAGTTTTTTCCTCATAGAATATATCCCAATATCGGGAAGTTGTTTTCATAAATTTTTTTCCTAGATCACTTTTTCATGAAACCAAAAATACTCAACGTTTTTGTACACGTTTCAAAAAAAAATCATAAAATTACAGAAGAATAATTATTATGGATAATAAGAATTCTCAAATATTTCTAATTTGTCTCATTAAATGAATTCCTTAATGTCCATAATTATACATGAAATTTATTTTATACATTAGCTTTCGAGTCATATTTCTAATCAATCTGGAAAAAATTCATTTGTATTTCTATAGACCGTGATATTATTCAACTATTGATATTGCGTCCATTCTGTTGAACAAAAAAATATCTCCACTTGATTGATTTTCTAGGCCAGTGTGTCTTAAATTGGATCTGGGTATAGACGAAAAAGTCTAATCCCATGGAAAATGGAAGTCAAAAAATATATTCGCATCAATTGGATCTAAATTTTAAAATTTATTATCAAAATACATATGCTCTATAAAATTGTTAAATTTCCAAAATTAATTGATTTTCATAATTAATCCCAAAATTCCCCAAAAAAATTTAAATGATGCACATAATCCCTAATTGATTAATTAGAGGGGATAAAATTGTTGAAAAAATATGAATATTTATGAAAATTGTATCTTTCTCAAATATATAGGTACTATGAGAATACAAAAATTGTCAAACAAAGGGTCCATTAATTCCAAGATTCCTTTTCCAAGGTCCTGGAATTTTGAAGGGTAAACAGAGTTGCTCGAGACATGAAGTGTGGTTTATGGGTTCAGGTTGTTAAAATACGATGAAATGACCCCATTATTGTTTTGACTGGGATTATGATCCTGTAAACCTTTAACAAGGAATGAAAATGGGTGATGACCTAAACATTTTAACATCATGCAGTGGAGATGTATTTTTCAATTAGTTTTAATGTCATGCAACTTTGATGATTTCCTTATATTTTAACAGCACGGGGTGAGGAAATTTTTCATTCCTAGTAGTTTGACATCATGTGTTATGGATGAAAATGTAATATATATTTTAATGTTCTGATTCTAGGAAATGGACCCTAATATAAAATATATCCCAGTCTCATTGGCTAGATCTACTTCCTAGGTCCCCTAAGCTCACATTATCCATGTTTATCATGAAAAAAAGTGGAAACATAGAAATCAACTATGTCACACATGAGTTAGTAACAAATATCTCACTGCGTAGATCCTTCCCATTTATTGTTAGGGGTTCATTATTATCATTTTATATGTTGTGTATGAACACAAGATTGAGTATTTAGGTGTCCCTACATATCATGTGATCATAGTAATCAATCCATACATAATTATTGAATTGAATCTCCCTATACAGGTCTGACCCATATATAATTAGGCATAATTTTCTTGTTGATTGTTGAATCTGGACCCTGCATTAGAGATTACAGGCATCAATGCATATCCCGTTATGATTGGTATCAACTCACATGTAGTTCTTAAACATGAAACTCTATATAAAGGTCTAAACCATACATAGAGGGGGAATTTTTCCCATCGACTATTGTAGATGATCCCAGGATTGGAGATATGGGTATCACTATGTATTGCGTGAATACCAAAATCAAGCCACACATAGTTCTTGAATGGGAAAATATCTACACATGTGTGACTCATATTCATTGAGTGGAATTTTTCCCATTTATTTTTGTATCTTGGACCAATATTGGAGGCCTAGTCATCACTACGTATCACGTGATGAAAGGAATCAAACTACATATTGTAATTGATTTGGAAACTCTTTATGCAGGTTTGAACCATATTCAGTGGGGGGAATTGTTCCCATTTATTGTTGTATGTGGTCGCATGATTGGAGATTCAGATTTCATTACATATCCCATGATAACATGAATCAAGCCACACACAGTTCATGAATTCGATACTCTCCACGTAGGTATTCCCCCTAATAATAAGGGGAATTTTCTATTTATTATTAAAGTTGGGACCATGATTGGATATCTAGGAGTCACTAAGTATACTATGATGACATGAATCAAACCACACATAATTATTGAATGGGAGAATCTCAATGTAGGTATAACCCATACATTTAGAGGGAATTGTTCCTGTTGATTTGTGTAGCTCGTCCTAGGATTGGAGATCCAGACGTCACTACATATCCCATGATGTTAGGAATCAACCCACACAACGTTCTTGAGAAACCATGTAATTTAATGTCATAGGGAAAGGATGTAGGTTCTCTGATGTGAAAAATGATATTGCAAATCGGCCCAATAATTGATATATAGGCATCGCTATGTATCATGAAATGGTAGGAATGAAGCCACAAAAAGTTATTAAATGAGAAAATATCTATGTAGGCATGACCCATGAACAGAGGGGGTCATTTTTTTAGTTTATTTTTGTATATGGACCAATGATTTCAGATCCATGCATCACTACATATCCTACGATGTCAGGAATCAAGGAAGATGTAGATATTGGTCAAGAAACTATCTACAGAGGTCTGACCCATATGTAGACAGGATATTATTCCCATTGATTGTAATAGTTGGACCTATGATTGTATATCTAGACATCACTACATATCTCATGATGATAGAAATTAAGCCACACATAGTTCTTGAACGGGAAACTCTCTATATAGGTTTAGACCATATGCAATGAGGTAATTATTCTCGTTGATTATTTTGGTTTGGCCAAGGATGAGAGATTTGGGCATTACTATGTGTCATATGATTACTGGAATCAAGCCACATAGAGTTCATAAAGAGGAAACTCTCTACATGGGTCTGACCCATACATATAGTGGGGCGCTTCTCCATTTATTGTTATGGTTGGGCCCAAGATTAAAGATCTAGGTGTCACTATCTATCCCATGATTACTAGAATCAAACCACATGTAGTTCATTATAAACAATGTATTTTAACTTCATGTAAAAAGGAAATGGGTTACTTGATGTGAAAAAAGAAGGATTCATGGGTGGGCCTATAAGTAGATATTTGGGCATCAATTTGTATTATGTAATTGTAGGAGTCAAGACTAATATAATTATTGGATGAGATATTTCTTATTTGGATTTCTCTTACGCATAGGAATGCGGGAACACTTTTTTTGTTTTACATAGATCTATATTTTGTGTGGTGAATTTTCGTTGAGATGGTTCTTATCATACAGCTTAATGTTAGGTGGTGAGAAAATCTCCTATACATTTTAATGGCAAGTGATGAGGGCATGATATGATGTGCAGTTTAACGTCTTTTTTCCATGACCTCGTTAATATAGTTTAACACCATGTGGTCAGGACCACTTCTATTAATTTTAGCATCATGTGGTTAGGATGATTATAATTCTTGATGCTATTTAGAAAAATTCATTCTTAAGAATCCTCTTCTTTAGGGGGGGGGGCATAATAAGTTCCCCATCCATCATTGATAATGAGTAAGCTGCATTGTGCTAGACCCAATATATGATATAAGGAATCTCCCAATTGAGTTCCATATTTATAGGTTTCCTTCTTGGTATCATTGGGATCATAAGAAAAAATACCAGTTCTCCTTAATGAATTAATGAATGTGGACCTATTTATTGAAGGCATGTGTAATCATATTATGATGTACTTTAAGGTTGTATACTGTATGCAACATTTTCTCATTGAGCTGCTCCAATTCATCCAACCAATTTATCAATTTCTCACCATATGATAGTTTCCTGCAGATATATATTCAAATGAAGTGAAATTGCAATTTTTTGGGAAATAGTACCTCAATTCTATGCACCAATGAATATGGAGCTGCTTGTGAAGAAGTGTCTGTGGTGGGACCATAAAGCATGGAAGAGTTTTCCAGCTAGGAATATTTTCCTTATTCACCATCTTCTAGAGTATATTCAATATATTCTTATAAAAACCCTATATTTTTTCATTCACTACTATGTGATAGTGGGATGAATGGTTGGAATCTATGTTGTACTCATGGTACAATTCGTCAAATCAATAACATAAAAATTGGTGTCATTGTCCGCAATATCATGTGACAAACATCGAATCTGGTGATGATATTGGACTTTATGAAGATGATTATATTATTTGTTCCAACATCATTGAGATGTATTAACTTATATAATTTCAAAAAAAACTCTATAGAAGTAAGGATTTACTTAAATTGTTTATCCATGTCTGGGGGATATGGACCCACAACATCCATTCCCCACACGATAAATGGCCATGAATATTTATCTTTATGTAGAAGTTTTAGGGGTTGATGGATGAAGTTTTCATGAATCTAGAATGCATGATATTTCTGTGTGAATTCCATACAGTGCTATATGATTGTTTTTTTAAGTAACCCTGACTCTTGATTTTGGGAGAGATCATAGTCCTAGACTGGTGGGAGCCGCATGAGCCTGTATGGACTTCTTCCATGATAGAATGAACCTCACTTTATGCTTTGTATTTAAGAATTATTCCATAAAATCCCCATTTATAGGGGGATGTTTTCTCATATGGACCATACTAGAGGGTAATGATTTCTTCTCAACACCAAATCTATTCCTTTATAGCTCATTCTATTAGAAGGATCCCATTTTAGAGATAATCAATTATGGGATCTATCCATCTAGGGGTGGATGTTGGTTTCTCATTCCATAGAGAACTGTTGACCTAACTAATTTTTTCCATATCACAAATGATGATGAATGATACCATCCTTTGGTGCATGATGTGAATGATTACATCTTCTTGATCAATGTTGGATAAAATCATGGATGTATTAGCTAGTGAATCGATGCAAGAAATATTTGATTAGGGGACATAATGAAATGTGGGTTTATAATATAACTCTTTCCTCTATCCTCTGACATAGCTAGTTACATAGAGAAGTTATTTATTTTTGATGGTATATTCACCATTTTCTAATTTATCACTAACTATGAATCCTCTTTGATGTTCATGTAGTCTATTTGCAGCTGTAGGTCTTGTTCCAATCTAGTGATGAGGGTTTTTTATTTGGCCTCATTATTCATGTAGCCTTTAAATAGTGAGAAATGGTAAGGAAAATTTTATTTATTTAGAGATACAAATACAATCCATAAGATAACATGATTTAGATTTGTTTTCAATTCTATTACTGATAATACTTCCCTAGGTACCATAAAAGTACATATCTCGTATATGGGGAGTACCATGGGTATAGAAAACCTCATCATCTAGAAGCTCGATGTCCACTGATGTACTTTTTAGGGTGGGGTGTACCATGAGAAAATCTTCCAGGTCCTTCCCTTTCACTATGTTTTTTGACATGAACTGGATTTAATAATGTTGTATAATGACCACTCATCAGGACAAATTCTCAGTTAGTATATGATGGAAAAGGATTTACTTGAGTTGGTCAATTACATAGTCCAAGTAAAATTTGTGGTGCTACAAGTAATGCCTCATTTTTTCACTACAAATATGAGAGTGAAACATTTCTTATCGACATCATAATATTAGGTCTCATTTCCTAGAATCATTCAGATAAAGTAATAGAGAATGTTCTCATTCCCCACATCATTTTTCTATGTGATAAGAGCACCAAGTGATTATTAAATAATGACCATAAATAAGATGAGTGGATTTTCTTCCATCGATAGCATGCATAACAGTGGGTGTAGTATATACTACTTGAGAATCTTAATGTCTTCTTGGAAGTCCCCATCCCATCAATAGAAGATTCTACTTTTCATTATATTGGTAAACGGGAGAGATTTTCCATCTAGTTTGTCTATGAAACGCCGAATATATATGAAGAAATATTGGATCCCCCTCAGTTCATTGCAATTTTAACGGGTGAAATTTCTATGATTAAACTTGTATTTTCAAGATCGAACTATATTCTATGGTGGTATACTACAAAGCCAAGAAATTGTCCATGATGTTTCCCAAAAAGCACATGTCTGTGGATTCATCTTCAGACTATGCTGCCACATCTTTTTGAAGACAGTTTGATAATTTGTGAAGTTATCACTTCACGATCAATATTTGACAACTAGATCATGGACATAATAATATAATAATCTCCCCAAGAATGGAATAAATATATAATTAATGGATTATTGATAAGTATAACTTTTTATTTTTAATCCAAAGGGCATGAACTGATAATAAAACATCCCTTGAGGTGATCTAAAGGTTGTGTCTTCCCATTCTTAGGGGGTCATCATGAGCTAATTGTACCCTGAATACCTGTAAGAACCCGGTTCTTATTCTTGAGGTACGAGTTTATTATTTTATCATTTCCTTATGTGTTTTTGAGAAAATGAGGAAAATGGGAGAAAATCCTATGTTTGTGACTGCACGCCATGTACATTTCAACACACCATGTACTTTGGCCGTGTGGAAGGAGTACACATGGAATGTAGGCCAGTAGACGATGTTGGGTGTAAAAACCGACTACACATCGTGTAGTGGGTATTTACACACCGTGTAGTTTGTCGTAAGGAAAACAGTAAGGCGGTGGCCAGCTGAGCGACAATACATGCCGTGTACTCAGGTGTGGCACGTCGTGTACTCATGTCGACAGGTGAAGAGTGCCACACTAGTGAGAAGTAGCTGAAGGAATAGTTAAAAAATGAAAACTACACACCGTGTACCCAATAGTACACGCCGTGTAGTCTGTTTTTTTCACTTAAAAAGGGTAATAGTCTCCCCTGTTCACGGGGAAGTCCTATAACCAGAGGAGAGCTTGGGTGGATGGCCGAAACATTAGAGATCACCCGATCGAGCACCGAGAATTTGATTCCGCCTCCGTTGATCTCGTTGGAATCGTATGGGTAAGCCCTCTCCTCTACGTGGACCATTCTTTCCAATTCTTCCTCTAAAGGAAGTTATTTACATTTGGATGATATTTCTTTTACCTCAGATCTATGTCGTTCTTGGACGTTTCGAGGAGCGTCGTTCACATATATCGATTTGGGGCGATCGAGGTAGGTGGTCTAGTGATTCTTTCCAACTATTGTGGTGAATTTGTGTACCATTGTGATACACTCCGATGAATGGGGTGTCGTATGGCTGAGGCCTTGCATAATTAAATACCTATAATTGCATAGGTAGTTAAATGAACATGTATAACTGTTGTTTGGGATCGCTGCTTGGATCCAGGACCACCCCTGGGGTGTGATCCATTGTTTAACTGTTTTTCCAGGTTACATGAGGGTATACCGTGATTTTATAATTTCTTAAATTACCTTGAGAGGAATTATATATAAATTGATTTTTTATTTATTGGGCATGGCCTGATTACTTGTTTAGCCTGAGTGTAGTGTTCTGTTTAGCCTGTGGGAAGTGCTCTGTTCAGCCTAAGGGAAACTTCTTCCTTGCCTGTGGGTAGTAGATTATGTGCCTATGGAAGACACCTCATAAGCCTATGGGAATTATTTGATATTCCTGTGGGTAGATTCCTATGGGTTTAGACTCTCTTTACCTGATGGTAAGGGTTTACGTGCCTGAGTAAACTGATTGTTTACATAGAAATACATTGTGGTGTTTTCCTTATACTGAATGATTAAATGAATATTAAAATGGAAATATAATTGGTAAAGTTAGTTACTTTTGAGTATTTCGTAGTTATTGCATTTTATTACTGCAAACTATTATTGCACATTCACACGGACAGTTGGGCACGAGCCTTTGGTGGGTGCCTACTGGGATTTATTTCTCACACCCTATTTGGGTCATGTATTCGGCCCAAATAGACTATATTTATGCAGGTATGGATAAGGTCAAGGGTCCCTATACAGGTACATGAGTGTTGCTGAGGTGTAGGGGAGCATGGGACCGAGATCAGGCTCGCGATGATGTTGGTTGTTCTGTTTTTTGTTTGTACCTATACTTTCCACTGTATCGTATTGTACTACTGTGTAACATGTTTTGGCTATTTTCATAGAATAGTGACATGCTGCATCTTGACATACATATATATATGACTACTGGTTCTTTATTGCAAGTTGTTCATTTCTGTTATATATGTTTTACTTCTTCTTCTATTGTTGTATGTTTGTTCTTGTATTCCGCTATGCTACACTTTGAAAAATGAGAGCATAGTTTCCCCACTATCAGACATGGACCCTCACTACTAGTCGGCAGTCTTTGGCATTTGGGAAAATACACTTTAGGTCACGTGGAAAACCGGGTTCGGGGCACCCGTGGAGTGGTACCCAGATCAGGGACGTTACAAAGTGGTATCATAGGTAGGTTCTTTTCTTTGACATACTATTTTGAGCCTTAGTCAGGGATAGGATGAAAATAGTAGTTGTTAATAAGCTGTGCCCGGGAGTAGCTAACCCGTGTATAGGGAAAATCCAATTTACCTCATGTTACAATTTTACTGATTTTGCAGTTTACAGTTGATCTGATTTTCACTGTGGGTGACGCACTTGTGATTGTGCTATTTATATTTTATCCATGGGTTCTATTTAGTTTCAACCCGATGAGATGAGGGTATGCCATCTCATGCATCATTTAGGCACATGCTAGAAATCACATGCCATGCATTGTTCCATGTCATGTAGGCGCATTAGAACTTGCATGTTGTTGTGATAGTTGTTGTTCTAAAAGAGAATTTTGTTATGATAACTTCTTTGATAAATACCTACTATGTGATTGGGTATTTTTGTGTGAGTCGGTTGATATAATGGACGCTAAACTTTGGTTTTTAGGGAATATGGGCCCTCAATAACTGGAATTCGGTGAATCATTGGCTGTTTATCTTGTTATAACACATATATGGATTCCAAACTTTGATTCGCGGGGAGTATGGGCCCTCACGAGTAAGAATTTTTCACTTAGGTGTTGGTTTTCTATATTTACTGAGATTTGGAGTAGTTTTATAGGCTTATTGTTCGGAAAACCCAGGATACACGCCGTGTAGTTCCTTGGACACATGCCATGTGTTCTTCTGTTCGGGAATAAAAGAAAACTTTTTAAGTACACACCCTATATCGTTAGTACACGTCATGTAGTCTCCTACCGTGTCATAGACCGTGTTGGAGGGGACACAGGGTAGGGAAATTCTTGGAAGAAAACACTCCATGCACCTGATGTACACGCTATGTAGTGTTGACCCGTAGTCCGCCCGTGTAACTAACAACACGGACGAAGGAGACCTTAAGACATACACGTCATATCCACTGCGGAACACGCCATTTAGTCTAGCATGGGGATCTGGCCATGTAGCAATCAAACACGGGTTGGTGTCACCTCTTCTAGAACACGCCGTGTACCTGAGGGACACGACGTGTAGCCCTTGCCGGTGGGAGACAGTGTGGACCTGACTGTGTGGCTGGGAAACAGGGTGGTGTACACACTGTGTGCGGGTGTCACATGCCGTGTAGTATTAGCCGAGTATTCTTCCATGTCACAAACGACACGGGAAGTTGGAAATTACACCATAAATTCCATGTAGAATATATACACGCCGTGTAGTTTTGTTCGAAGGAAGCCGTACGTCTTGGCCATGTAGAAGGAACCAGGTAGGGGAAGAAAAGTCAGGAACATTCCGTGTATTCATTATACACGTCGTGTAGTATTGTTTTTCAAATCTTGAAATGCCTTCTTCATCCTATTCCCTTTTTGGTCCCTTCATTTTCAGTCTTTGATAATCTGGATCTAAGGTGGACGTTTGACCTTGTAGATTCATGCCGCCGAGACGACCACGTTATGTTCTCCATGAGAGCAGCAAAGATTATACTTTAGATATGGTGGGCCATGGGCTACCAGTGGATCCTTTAGCAGAGCCAGATGCGGCGACAACCGTTATACTGGACATAGGCGCAAATGCACAGTTCCATGAAGGCTTTATGCGGTTCATGCAGACCTTTCAGGGAGCACCGCCGACTGCCACATCTATGTCAGAGCTGACTCATATCTTCCTGCAGCAGCATCCGCCTACTTTTTCAGAGGATGGTAGAACACAGGCTGCAGAGTCATGGCTGGATTAATTTCAGACTATTTTCGAGCATCTTGAGACGCCTCCAGGGCGGAGGGTCAAGCTCGCGACGTATATGCTGCGTGATTCTGACAAGAGGTGGTGGGACGTTACCACCCAGTCAGAGCATCACAGAGACATTCCATGGAAAGATTTTCAGACAGCTTTCTATGAATTCTTCTTCCCAGAGATGCTAAGGGAAGACATAGCTCGAGAGATCATGAATCAGCAGCAGGGCGCTCTGTCGGGGATGGATTATTCTGTTCGTTTCACCGAACGTCAGTGTTTTGCACCGGTTCTGGTGGGTGATGAAACATTGAGGGATAGGTTATTTGAGGATGGTCTTCGATATGACATCCATGCATTGGTGAATGTTTTCAGGTTGCCTACTGTACATGCTATTCTGAACCAGACACTGATTACTGAGCAGAATCTGTTGGAAGCTAGTGGTGTGGGCCAAGACGGTTCAACACCAATTTCTGGTACTATTTCTACTAGCAGGAGGAAGAGACAGATGAAATTCTCTCATGGTGGAAGTACCAGCGAGAAGAATGTTTCAGGTGGCCATGTCATGTGCTACCAATGTGGTAAGGAGGGGTACAAGAGACCGCAATGTCCACTTGACCTAATAGAATGCCAAGATTGTGGAAGGATGGGGCATCTGAAGCGATTTTATAGGTTGTTTACACCAGTGGATAGTGATAGGGGTTATGTGCAGGCACCACGTGCGGGAGCAGGACCAACAATTTCTTAGCAGTTGGGAAACTGGAATATGTCAGGGCGTGTAGGCAGGAATGGTGGTCGTGGCCATGGTAGCCAGACACCAGGATCTTAGAGGCAGCAAGGCGGGATAGCTCAGGGTAGCTAGGCTGTGTTGCAGGGCCGTGGCACTGGGTAGGCATATGCAGTGAAACAGACCCAATAGGAGCAGGATCCCAGACCTTCTCCTGTCAGAGGTACTATTCTAGTATCTTCTGTCTTGTCTTCAGTACTTTTTAATACGGGTGATACACATAGATTTTTATCTGTGCCTGTTGTGGAGAGCCTTGGGCCTTGTGTTTCTTCTTCTTCTGATGTTATGATGCTAGACACTCCATTGGGGACTAGAATGGTTGTTGTGCATCAGAGTAAGGAGTGACCCATTGAGGTTGGTGGGTGTCACTTCCTTTGAACCTCTATGTCTTGGAGATGATGAGCTATGATGTCATTCTCAGGATAGACTGGTTGGTTTCCTTTTGAGCCTTTGTATACTTCTATCATCACAGGGTGTGTTTCACGTTACCAGAGGGCGGAGATTTTCTATACAAAGGCGAGTGGGATGTTCAAGAAAGTCGAGTTAGACCCGAGCATCATGGGCAAGGTGGAGTCACAACCCAGATTGTGAGTTTATATCTGGATGATCAGGGGACTTTTCAGAAGAACTTCTCTCCAGTGGTTGATCATTTCAGGGATGTCTTCCCGGACAACTTGTCAGGTCTACCTCCAGAGCGTGAGGTGGATCTATCTATTGAGCTTGTGCCAGGAGTGGCACCGGTATCCATTCCTCCTTATAGGATGGCTACACCTGAGTTACAAGGAGCTCAAGAGATAGTTAGAGGAGTTATAGTCAAAGGGTTTTATCTGACCCAGTACTTCTCCTTGGAGTTCTCCGGTCCTTTTTACAAAGAAGGCAGATGGTACCCTGAGACTCTGTGTGGATTATCAGAAGATAAACCAGTTGATTGTCAAGAACCGATATCCCTTACCAAGGATTGATGATATTTTTGATCAACTTTGAGGTGCACGAGTGTTCTCGATGATTGAGTTGAGATCCGGATATCATCAGTTGCACGTTAGACCATCTAATATACCTTTCACAACCTTTAGGAGTAGTTATGGTCTATATGAGTACTTGGTTATTCCGTTCGGACTCATGAACGTGCCAATAGTTTTTATGGCTCTAATGAATCATGTGTTCAATCCTTATCTAGATTCTTTTGTGGTAGTATTTGTGGACAACATCTTGGTGTACTCTCACACTCTACATGACCATGCCACCCATATTAAGATCATGCTGAGTACACTGAAAGATCATTGACTATATGTTAAGCTCTCAAAGTTCCACTTTTGGATCGACCAAATTCACTTCCTGGGTCATATCATCTCAGAGGCCAAAGTTGCAGTAGACTCAGAGAAGGTGAGAGCAATATTTTACATGGATTAGCCTAAGAACGAGTTTGAGATACGGATTTTCATAGAGGTGTCTAGTTACTACAGGCACTTCATCCAGGACTTCTCCTTCTTAGCAGCACCGTTGAAAGTTTTGACTAAGAAGGATGTGAAGTTCATTTGGTCAGAAGCTTGTGAGACATCCTTTCAAGAGCTGAAGAGAAATTTGACATCAACACCAATCCTGATATTTCCAGAGCAAGGGAAGGGCAATACAGTTTACTGTGAAGCATCAGGTATTGGGTTGGGAGAAGTGTTGATACAGAGTGATCACGTAGTAGCGTACGGGTCGCGACAATTGAGGCCACATGAGAGGAATTACCCGATGCATGATCTCAAGTTGGCTGTATGTTGTTCATGCATTTTGTTGTTGGAGACATTATCTCTTGGGAGAGAATTTTGTGGTTTTCACAGATCAAAAAAGTCTCAAATATATCTTTACCCAGCTTGACTTGAACTAGAGATAGTGAAGGTGGGTCGAATACCTTCAGTCCTTCAATTTTGAGCTTGCCTATACACCGGGTAAGGGTAATGCAGTTGTTAATTCCCTGAGTAGGAAGACTCAGATATAGGTAGTGCAGGAAGCCAGTGATGAGTGGGAACTTATGGCCTTGTTCTCTTAGATTCATTTTGAGGTGTAAGATAGTCAGAGGCAGACCTATCATTCTTACTTATCTGTGACCTCTACCCTCCTGGATAGAGTGAGGATGAGAGAGCTATCTGATTCAGAAGGCCTCGTTCTACGGGAGTCGGTGGCAGGTGAGGACCCTCCTCCTGGATGGATGATAAGTGATAATGAGGTACTGCATTTCCATGTATGAGTGTGGGTTCCAGTGTATATACATGAGGAGTTGTTGTGGGAGTTTCATGCTTCAGCTTGGGTAGTTCATCCCAGAGTTACCAAGATGTACCATGACTTGAGATGTCAGTACAGGTGTCTGGGTATGATGGGAGAAGTAGCTGGTTTTGTTACGAGATGTTCCACCTGTCAGCAGGTGAAGGCAGAGCATCAAAGGCCAGCCAGACTGTTACAGCAGTTACCCATTCCGAAGTGGAAATGGGATAATGTCACGATGGACTTCGTGACTAGATTTCCGAGGTCACCTCGAGGTAATGACGTCGTGTGGGTTGTTGTGGACAGACTCACGAAGGTAGCTCAATTTTTTCCAGTCAAGAATACCTTCAGTGCTGATGAGCTCGGAAAGCTATATATCTGAGAGGTTGTACATCTTCATGGGGTCCCTCGTTCTATCGTTCTAGATAGGGACGCCCATTTTACATCTCGTTTATGGTAGAGTTTTCAGATGGTACTTGGTACACAGGTGCTTCTGAGCACAACTTACCACCCTCAGGCCGATGTCCAGTTAGAGCGTACTATACAGGTGCATGAGGACATGCCGCATGTATACGTCCTAGACTTTGGTGGCTCCTGGGAGAAGCATATACCCCTAGTCGAGTTTTTCTATAATAATAGTTTCCAGGAAACTATTGAGATGGAACCTTATGAGGCTTTATAAGGTAGGCCATTCTGATTACCTTTTTTCTAGATGGAGGCAGGTGAGGAAGCTTTACTGGGACCAAAGCTCATGCAGGAGACATCTTAGCAGGTCCAGTTGATTCAGAAGCGAATGGGTACTATGATGTCTAATCAAAAATCATATGTTGATCACCGTAGATTACCCTTTAAGTTCATTGTCGGGGATAAGGTTTTCTTTCTTGTTTCACCGAGGTTAGGACACAGGTGGATTAGGAGATAGGGTAAACTTTCATGAAGGTATGTGGGGACATTTGAGATTCTGGAGAGAGTTGGGCCGATTACCTATCGGTTGCAGTTACCACAGAGGTACTAGGTCATGCAGGACAACTTCCATGTATCTCAGTTGCGCCGCTATCATTCAGACCCATCTCACATCTTTCAGCCAGAGGAGGTTGAGCTTCAGATAGATGCATCCTTTGAGGAGAATCTTATTCATATTGTTGATAGGAGCACAAAGGTTCCCTGAGGCCAGTCAGTTCCTCTCCTATGGGTGTTGTGGCAGCATGGACGAGTGAAGGACAAAACCTAGGAGTGGGAGACTGACATACGTGCTCAGTGGCCAGAGTTATTCTGAGAGTTATCTTCACCACCCTTGGAATAGAAATTCGGGGACGAATTGCTTAAATGGGGGATGTTTGTAAGAACCCAGTTCTTATTCTTGAGGTATGAGTTTCTTATTTTCTCTATTCCTTAATTGTTTTTGAGAAAAGGAGGAAAATGGGAGAAAATCCTAAGTTTGTGACTAAACGTCATGTACTTTTCCACACGTCGTGTACTTTGGCCGTGTGGAAGGAGTACATAGGGAGTGTAGGCCAGTTGACGATGATGGGTGTAAAAACCGACTACACACCGTGTAGTGGGTATTTACACGCCGTGTAGTCAGTTCGATAGGCAAATAGTAAGGAGGTGGCTAGCTGAGCGACAGTACACGCCGCGTACTCAGGTATTGCATGCCATGTACTCATGTCGACAGGTGAACAGTGCCACACTGGTGAGAAGTCTCCAAAGGAACTGTTAAAAAAATGAAAACTACACACTGTGTAGTCTTTTTTTCACTTAAAATGGGCATTAACCTCCCCTACTCATAGGGAAGGCTTAGAACCGGAGGAGAGCTTAGGTGGACGGTTGAAACTTTGGAGATCACCCAATCGAGCACCAGGAATCTGATTCCGCCTCCGTTGATCTCGTTGGAACCGTACGGGTAATCCCTCTCTTCTCCGTGAACCATTCTTTCCAATTCTTCCTCTAAAGGATGTTGTTTACATTTGAAAAAGATTTATTTTATCTCAGATCTACATCGTTCTTGGACATTTTGAGGAGTGTCGTTCATGTATATAGATCTGGTGTGATCGAGGTAGGTGGTCTAGTGCTTCTTTCCAACTTATGTAGTGAATTTGTGTACCATTGTGATACGCGCCCATAAATGGGGTGTCTTATGGAAAAGGCCTTGCATAATTAAATACCTAGAACTGCATAGGTAGTTAAATGAACATGTATAACTGTTGTTTGGGATCACTGCTTGGATCCAGGACCACCCCTGGGGTGTGGTCCTCTGTTTAGCCATTTAGACAGGTTACCCGAGGGCATATCGTGATTTTATCATGTCTTAAATTACCTTGAGAGGAATTGTATAAAAATTTCTTGTTTATATGTTGGGCATGGCCTGGTTACTTGTTTACCCTGAGGGAAATGTTGTGTTTAGCTTATGGGTAGTGCTCTGCTCAGCCTGAGGGAAAATTCTTCCGTGCCTATGGGTAGTAGATTCTGTGCATGTGGGAAACACATCGTAAGCCTTTGGGCATTATTCGATATGCTTGTGGGCATATTCTTGCGGGTTTAGACACTCTTTACCCGAGGGTAAGGGTTTATGTGCCTAAGGACACTAATTGTTTAGTTAGAAATACACTGTGGTGTTTTCCTGAAACTGAATGATTAAATGAATATTAAAATGGCAGTATAACTCGTAAAGTTAGTTACTTTTGAGTACTGCTTAGTTATTGCATTTTATTACTGCACACTATTGTTGCACATTCACACGAACAGTTGGGCACATGCCTTTGGTGGGTGCCTACTAGGATTTATTTCTCACACCTTTTTTGGGTCATGTCTTCAGCCCAAAGAGACTATATTTTTGTAGGTATGGATAAGGGAAAGGGTCCCTATACAGGTACATGAGTGTTGCTGAGGTGTAGGGGAGCATGGGACCGAGCTCAGGCTCGTGATGCTGCTGGCTGTTTTGTTTTGTTTTTTTGTACCTGTATTTTCCATTGTATCGTATTATACTACTGTGTAACATGTTCTGGCTATTTTAATAGAATAGTGACACGCTGCATCTTGACATACATATATATATATAACTACTGGTTCTTTATTTCTAGTTGTTCATTTTAGTTATGTATGTTTTACTTCGTCCACTGTTGTTGTATGTTTGTTCTTGTATTCCGCTGTGCTACACTTTGACAAATGTGGGAATAACTTCCCCACTATCAGACCTAGGTCCTCGCTGCTAGTTAGTATCCTCTGGCGTTTGGGGAAATGCGCTTGAGGTAACGTGGCGAACTGGGTTCGGGGCACCCGTGGAGTGGTACCCGGATCTGGGACGTTACAATACCCATCCATGATGGAAAGGTATTGAAATATAGTAGTTTCATTGATCAAGAGTTATATGATTGGAAATGGGAAATCATCCTTTAGGATGTGTCAATTAAGATCCCTGAAATCGATGTACACCCTAATCTTCCCATTTTTTTCTAGATAGGGATGATGTTGGTGAATCATATTGTGTATTTCACTTCACAAACAATATCATATTTGGTAAATTTTTCAACCTATGCCTCCAAATTATTATTATAATAGGGGATAATCCTCCTAGATTCCTACATGATAGCACGATAGCCATCAGATAAGCCTAAATGGTGCGTGGCCATGTTGTGGTTCAGCTTGGGAATTTTTGTATAATTCCAAGAGAACACATATACTACGGGAATAGCCGCCTATTGCGACAGGGTATTTCCGACGGGCTTTATTCCCATCGCAACAACTCCAACAAAAATCGTATTTGTGAAGGGAATATATTCCCATCTAAAATGGTCAGTTATTTGTGATGGAAATACAGGACCCGTCGTAATAGCTATGGCGTGGTTTGCACGCCAAAACGAGGGAAGCCTATTTTCGACAGTTGCCTTCTACCCATCGCAACTACCCGGCAGTGGTAAATACTATTTTGTGACGGGTCAATTGTCCCGTCGCAAAAAAATATTCACCAGGTCTTATTTGCGATGGGTCTCGTCACCAATATCGGCAGCGATAAATAGGTTTTTGCGATCGGGATATCCGTCTTTCGTTAATGGTGTGTCGGTATGAAGCTATTTGTGACGGGCCCATCGCAAAAACCTGTTTAACTACCACCCGTAATTATTTCGGGTGAAGGTATTTGCGACGGGGCCCATCGCCAATACCGGCGGTGGTAAATAGGAATTTGCGACGGGGATATCCGCCCGTCGCTAATGGTGTGTCGGTAGCCAGCTATTTGCGACAGGCCCGTCGCAAAAACCCTTTTAACCGTCGCCCATAATTAATGCGGGTGAAGGTATTTGCGTTGGGATACCATCTCAATACCAAATATTTGTGACGGTTTCGCGTCGCAAATATGACCGCCGCCACTAATCTAACCTATTCATACACCCCACCCATTTGTTTCCAAAACATTCAGATCTCTCTTCCTCTCTCTCTCTCTCTAACTTCCAGTTCTAAGTAGAAAATTTATTTCTTTTCAATTTTTTCTTATGAGAAGAAGAGAGAAGGAGTTAGAAGGCGCAAATTACTTCAAAATATAGAAGGTATTTATATTTTTTTTATTTTTTAAATTATTTTTAATTGTTAAATTATTTTTAATTGTTAATTTTAATTTTATTTTTAATTTTTAATTTCTTTAATAGAATGTTTAGTAGCTATATAGTATAATTAGATTAAGTGGTTGTAACAAATAATCCTTGTCTGGATACGAATAGGTAAGGTGGCTCTAGAACAGATGTACATAGGAGGGAAAACTCTGACAAGTTGTTTCGAGCTTGACTCGGGATAACCTAGTACACGATAACGGGCCTTGCTGCACTCTTGGTTCAACACTCCTGGAGGATGTTTTGGTAATCACTAGAAATAAATATATTAAATTTGAAAGAATTAGAAATAGTTATATTTAATTAGAAATAATTATATAATTATAAAATAATTAAGAAATTATTAGATTTAATTAGATTTAATTAAAATAATTATCAAATAATTAGGAAATAATTAGATTTAATTGATTAGAAATAATTAGAATAATTAAAATAATTAAGAAAAAATTAACAAAATTAGGAAATAATTAGATTTAATTAGGAAATAATTAAAATAATTAGGAAACAATTATAATAATTAGGAAACAATTATAATAATTAGGAAACAATTATAATAATTAGGAAATAATTAAAAATAAACAATTAAAAATAATTAAATAACAATTAAAAATAAAAAATAAAAAATAAAATAAACAATTTAAAATAATTAGGAAATAATTAAAAATAATGAGGAATCAATTTAAAATAATTAGGAAACAATTTAAAATAATTCAGAAACAATTTAAAATAATTAAGAAACAATTTAAAATAATTAGGAAACAATTTAAAATAATTAGGAAACAATTTAAAATAATTAGGAAACACTTAAAATAATTAAGAAACAATTAAAAATAATTAGGAAATAATTAAAAATAATTACAAAACAATTAAAAATAATTAGGAAACAATTAAAAATAATTATGAAACAATTAAAAATAATTTGGAAACAATTAAAAATAATTAGGAAGAATTAAAAATAATTAGGATGAATTAAAAATAATTAAGAAGAATTAAAAATAATTAGGAAGAATTAAAAATAATTAAGAATAATTAAGAATAATTAGGAATAATTAAAAAGAATTAGGAAGAATTAAAAAGAAATAAAAAGAATAAAAAAAGAATTAGGAAGTATTAAAAAGAATTAAGAATAATTAAAAAGAATTAGGAAAGAATTAAAAAGAATTAATAAAGAATTAAAAACAATTAGGAAAGAATTAAAAACAATTAGGAAAGAATTAAAAACAATTAGGAAAGAATTAAAAACAATTAGGAAAGAATTAAAAACAATTAGGAAAATTAGCAAGCGTGATTGACCGCTCATCTACCTCAATTTTCTTTTCATTTGTGTGTTGAGTCTTGATGGGAAACTTCTACCTCCACAAGTAATATTTTCTTTTACTGTCAAAATTATCAACCTCCTCGCCAGCATAGAGGTGATGAGGTTTATAATTTTGACAGTAAAATGAAATATTACATATAGAGGTAGAAGCTTCCTATCAACCTCAACACACAAATGAAAAGAAAATTGAGGTAGATGAGCGGTCAATCACGTTTGTCTTTCTATTCAATGATTGATTAACCACCCGACCTATATCATCGCATTTCTAATTAGTAACATAAATAGTAATATAATCAGTAACATAAATAGTAACATAAATAGTAAAATAATATAAAATATTATATTACTCTAATATTAATAATTAAATAATGATAATAATATAATTTCTTTATTATTATATGTTTAATATTTATAAAAAAAATTAATACTATTAAAATTATAAAAAATTTATAAAATATTACAATTATCAATATTTTCAACAAGTTTTTCTTTATTCGTAACATGTTCAAATCTTAAAGGGTCGCCAATTGTCAAGTCATTTCCAATAAAAAGTTAGCGTCAACTATGTCCAATGTAAACTCTATAATTGTTCTTGCTTGGTTGATCATCTTACAAGTAGCATTGCAATAAGACAACACAAGTCATTTCTTCCTCATCTAAAAGAATCATATCACATGGCTTTTTACATAGACCATTCTTTTTTGAAAAATTAAGGGAAAGATACTGAAGTTCTATTAATTTTTCAAGGAAGAATGATCTATGTAAAGAGTCATGAAAAATGATTCTTAAAGACGAGAACGACATTACTTGTTTCGTCCTATTGAAACACTACATGTGAGGTGATCAACCATGTAAGGACAATTATAGAGTTTACATTGGACATGGCTGATGCAAACTTTTTATTGGGAATGACCTGAAAATTGATGACGCTTTAATATTTGAACATGTTAAGAATATAGAAAAATCAGTTGGAAATATTTAGATTTGTAATAATTAGAAAGAATTAGTAATAATTAATCAAAAATCAAATAAATTCGAGTACATGGTTATAAATTTGCACAATTTCTAGCGGATTGGCAGCTACCTTTTGTTCAACGTCTCATATCTTTGCTACTTTCTCCCACTGAAATCAGTATGAAAAATGTTCTCTAAAGTATGGCAGAGAAAGTTTTTCATACTGATTTCAGTCGGTAGAAAGTTAAGAAGAGATGAGCTGTCAGACAAAAGAGTCTCTTTTCCCTGACGACTCATCTCCTTGTAAGGATATGAGTCGTCAGGTAAAAGAGCTGCCACCAATCCGCCGGAAACAAATTAGAATAATTAGTAATATAATCTCCACAACAATGATTACAAAATTTTATTTCATTATTCAAGCATATTTCATTTTGTTAAGTACTTCTAAGTATTGAAAAATTAATAATAATTAGTGGGGATGATTACAAACTAACTGTGTCGCCTATAATTATTGGTAATTACTAAGAAATAACTGTAATTATGTATCTTCTCTTTTTAGGATATTGTTTTAATTATATCAAATCATTTAACAACAGTAATGGTTTTAAATTTTTTAGAAACATATATATGAATATGGAACAAGGAAATCGACATCAATCATTATTAGATGACCGTGCTTAGATAAATCAGCGCAGAAATCCAAACAGTTCTTGTTTAAATCCTGTATATGTTAATGGTGTTGAAGCTTTCTTATCATTTGCATAATCAAACCCGGAATTTGTTTCATAAGGGAAAATTAAGTGTCCTTGTAAAAAATGTGCTCTGAGAATAGTTGAGACATTTGAAATCATTGGGAATTATCTCTTGCGTTATGGTTTTCAATCAAATTATATTTTTTGGTATCAACATGGTGAACATAGTTCCAGAGAGGATACTGATAATTTGATTCCGGATCCATCACGGTTTCAGAATTTAGTACATGATGTTTTAGGGTCATCCGTTCAACAAAATAAAATCAAGGATGATGTTTATTTACCTCCTAAGTTGGCACCATCTTAATTTGCTGAGTTGTTTAGGTCTGCTGAGGATAAATTATATCCTGGTTGCAAGATAGGAAAATTAAAAGCAGTTTCAAAATTTATGGCTATTAAATCAGATAATGGAATGTCAAATAACAGTTTTGATCAAATATTTTATTTGGTTAAAGCCCTATTACCTAAAGGAAATGTGCTGCCTGCTAATTATTATGAGAGCAAGAGACTGGTTCGTAATATGGGCCTTAGTTATCAGAAGATCCATGCATGTTCAAACGATTGCATCTTATATTCTGGTGAAAATGAGTCGTTGAATAGTTTTCCCACATGTGGACAATCGAGGTATAAAGAAGCTCAATCAAGGAAGTCTGGATTGATTCCTGTAAAACAGTTGAGATATTTCCCACTTACACCCAGGTTGCAGCATTTATTTATATCTCAGAACACAGCGACAATGATGTCATGGCACACAACCAATTTTTCAAATGGTAAAAGCTTGATTTATCCATCTGATGTTGATTCATGGAAACATTTTGATCAAGTGCATCCGTCTTTTGATTTAGAATCCCGGAACGTGCGATTGGGTCTTTATACTGACGATTTTTTTCCATTTGGATATTTTGGTAGTCAGTATTCCTGTTGGCCTGTCTTTATAACTCCGTATAATTTACCTCCATGGATGTTGATGAAAGAGCCTTATATCTTTTTGACATTATTAATCACAGGACATCCGAAAAAGAATATTGATGTTTATTTGAATCCATTGATTGATGAGTTAAATTTATTGTGGAGTCATGGTGCTGGTACATATGATGCTGCTGTGAAACAGAATTTTGTAATGAAAGATGCTTTGATGTGGACAATTAGTGACTTCCTGGCATATGGCATGTTATCTGGGTGTAGTACACATGGTCCAAAATCATGTCCTTACTGTATGGGAGACAACAAAGCATTTATGCTCGTGAATGGAAAAAAAACCTTGCTATTTTGACTGTCATCGCAGATTTCATTCAATCGATTATCCTTTTTGGAGGAAGAAATCTCATTTCAGAAATGGCAAAATTGAAAGAGATGAACCTCCAAAAATGATCTCAAGTACAGAGTTACAATCAGTTGTATTTTCATTACCTTCCATCATTTTTGGACCGACAATAAACCAATAGAAAATTCATGGCTTTGGGAGACAACACAATTGGAAAAAACGGAGCATTTTTATGAATCTGCCATATTGGTCAGATTTGTTGGTCCGACACATGTTGGATGTCATCTATATTGAGAAGAACTATTTTGATAATTTATTTCATACAATTTTGGATACACCGGTTAAAACAAAAGATAATGTAAAGGCACGATTAGATCATTCCCAAATTTGCAGGCGACCAGAACTTGAATTGTTTGAAAATATCAGATCATAGAGATTAATGAAGCCAAAGGAAGCTTATATACTGACCAAAGAGGGTCATTTATTATTTTGTCAGTGTATTGCAGATTTGAGACTTCCAGATGGATATGCTTCCAACTTGGGAAGATGTGTTAAAAATGGTCATATTACCTGATTAAAAAGTCATGAATGTCATGTTATAATGGAAAGAATTATGCCTATAGGATTAAGAGGTTTGTTGAATTCTAAGATTTGGGATTCGATAACGAATATATCATATTTTTTCCGAAAAATGTGTGCGGCGACAACAGACTACGACACACTAAGAAAACTAGAAGAATCTGTTGTTGTAATTATATGAAAACTAGAAAATATCTTTCCACCAGCTTTCTTTGACTCAATGGAACATTTGATATTACATTTTCCACATGAAGAAAAATGTGGAGGTCCGGTTTAGTTTTGATTGATGTACCCATTTGAGAGATGCATGCAGAAATTGAAGAAAAAAGTACGTAACAAAGCATCAGTTGAAGACTCAATTGATGAAGCTTATTTGCAAGAAACAATTGCTTTATTCAACTCTCATTATTTTGAATCTGAATATGCCTCAAAATTTAACTGCATGGGCCGAAATGAGGGGAATGTTGATGATGATATGAACAATCAATTATCATTTGTCAATTAGCCTGAACATGGCTTTGGTGGAGTTCATGATAGATGGCTTTCAGATGATTAACATCATAGAACTCATACATATGTTCTACTAAACTATGAAGAAATTTCATCAATTATACAGTGAGTGATACTATCCCTTATTCTATAGATTTTATTACAATAAATTAATCATATTGTATTTTTAGGTTTTATTATGATCATATTAAGAAAAAAGTTCCACAAATTACAGCAGCTGGCTTAGAAGAACATCAGCAA
The DNA here is from genome assembly GCA_963277665.1 of Viscum album. Classification (NCBI taxonomy): domain Eukaryota; kingdom Viridiplantae; phylum Streptophyta; class Magnoliopsida; order Santalales; family Viscaceae; genus Viscum; species Viscum album. The sequence goes on along the minus strand of OY728140.1, from coordinate 1,465,027,318 downwards.
AAAAAAATTTCCTACTGGTTTCAAAAACTGGTAACATAGATTCTTTTTTGGTTTCACATATAAAATCAATTTATTACTTGTAATAGTGATAAATGCTTTACAAATTTTCAGGTATATGTACATGATGATAAGATTGATAGTCGATTGCGTATATTGAGTAGTCCACCATACAAAATGGTTAAATCTTATAATGCATATGTGGTGAATGGTTATCGCTTTCATACACGTGCATATAGGGAATCAAAGAAAACGATGAATATTGGTGTATGTTTGAAGGGATCACATCATAGAGATATTGAAGTTGACTTTTATGGCATGCTTGAAGAAATTATTGAACTGTGTTATTTGGGACATAATTATGTAACAATGTTTAAATGTCGATGGCTGGATACTGAGAGAGGCTTGTGTATTCATCCGACTCATGGAATTGTTGATATCAAACATAAAAGTCTTCTTACAGTAAATGAACCATTTTTATTGGCTCATCAGGAACATCAAATTTATTATGCAAAATACCGTGATACTACAAAAGAGTTGGATGATTGGTGTAGTATAATAAAAGTTAAATCTCAAGAAAATCAGTTTACTCAAACTGAATGTGGTTCCACTGAAGTGCAAGGAAATGAAATTTTTCAGGACACTCCTCAAAACACATCTTTTTCACAAAGAGACATGAATATCAAGGATGACAACCCACAGTTAAGGGTTGATGGTGACGATGTTGTCAATGATGTTACAACTAAATTTGAAATTACAAGAGATGATAAAAGTGAAACTAATATAGAAATTGATGATGTTGATGAGGAAGATGAAGACATTGACATTGAAAACTATAAAGATGATAATGAAGATGAACATTGGCACAGTAAAATACTGGTTAGAATGATAACAAATATATATCTATACATAATAGTTATTTTAAACTGTTTGCTAATAACAATCATTTCGTGTTTCAGATGGACTCAGAAACGTATCGTTAGTTGCTGGAGGCTAATCTACCTATGAATAATGAGGTTCTTGAGTCATTTAACCCTCAGGCTATTGGCACTATAGGGAGCACTCGGAGGGGGCGTGGTCTTGCCAGACTGATGATTCCAGATCCTATCCCGGAGCGACGTCCACCTCTTGGATTCTATGCACACATGAGGTGGTATGGAAACCTGTGTATTTTAGTTATCTTTCATTATAATTTATTTATATTTTAACTGTTTGATTATTTTTTCTTTTTCCACAGTTTTACGTATATAGCTATTGGACATGGGAGTGCTATCTTGTGCAATTATTTTTCTCAGCCCTGGATCACATGAGATCAGATTCCCGCTGATGTGCAGGCCGCCATGTTTGATCATTGGCTGGTAAGTAATTAAATATTATATATTTTGAATTTTAATTTATTAATAACTTTATATTAAGGTTTATGGTATCCCATCTAAGAGAGAATGTGTGCTACTATCCACGCGGCATGGGTGGTGTCTATGCGTGACCGTTTCCGTCAGTTTTTCCATAATCTGAGAAAAGCGACTATGAAGAAAGCTGGAGTGACAGAATTTGATGAGTCCCATAGAGCCCACCGACCTGAGTACATTTCATCTCACATTTGGGATGGATTATGTACACACTAGTTGGGTGGTGGGTTTTAGAGGAGATCCGTATTGGGTATACAGAATCGGGGGAGACAAGAGGTGACGCATCGAGCCGGTAGTCGTACATTCAGTGTGCATAGAGAGAATCTGGTAAGTACTTCTTTTTTTAACATTTTATACAACTTTAAATATAAATAGTTTATTTTATATTCGTATAGGAAGCCAAGCAGCCCGGTATTATGACGTATGATGTTTATCAGAGGATGTACACTGATCCAACTATTGGAGAGATTAGAGGTGACCGCCAGCGTCAGATTTTGGTCAGTATTATTTTCTTTTCAGTTTGAAAATTAAATGCATATAATATTTTCATTATTTTAATTTCTAATTGAAACATAAGGATTCATATGAGGCTGTGACCTCTCAGACACAGGCTGAGATTCAAGACGAGACGAGTGATCAGACTAGTGCCCACCATTTTGATGAGACGACATGGATGTAGGCAACCCAGTATGGCTTCGAAAAGGGCCGAGTAGTTGGTATGAGATCTCATTTGACTCCTGCAACTTATTATGGTACTGCTGCGATGTCGGCGTCCGGCTCGAGAGGAGCTCGTGGAGAGACTTCATCTTCTGCCTCATAGTATCAGGAGCAGTTGTGTGCTCAGAGTCAGCTTATAGAGGATTTGCATCAGGGGCAGGAGCAGATGCATCAGCAGCACGATGAGGAGATGCGTCGATGGCAGGAGCCTATGCGTTAGTAGCAGGATGAGGAGAGGTGTCGATATGAGGAGCAACATCAGGAGCAGATGGAGTATATGCGTCGTCTGACTCATAGTTTAGGTATGGAGTTTCCTCCACCACCTCCTCCAGGTCCTCCAGATTATCCACCCCCCAGTGATCTTTTTACATGTAATAAACATTTAAGTTCGTAGTTTATTGTAATATTAAATATTTATAATTCATCTTTCATATTGGTACAAATATTGCATGATTTAATTTGTTTTTGTTTTTGTTAATATTTTATTACTTATCAGTATTATTTTTAATGTCTGTTTATTTTAGTAAATTTACTTTTAATATTTTATATTTATTGTTAATATTGAGAAGTTTAAAATTTTATAATTTTATAAATATTAATAATATTAATATTATTTTTTCATAAATATGTATGTTTATTTTAATAATAATAATATTATATTATAAATATTATAAATATTATTATATAATATTATCTTATTTATATTAATAATAATATTATTTTTTGATATTAATATTTCATAATTATATTATATATATATTTTTTATTATTAATATTATAATAATATAATTTCTTTATATTATTATTATTATTATTATATACATAATTTAATAATAATATTAATATATTAATTTTTTATATTATTAATATTAGTATTATTATATAATATTATGTTAATTATATTCATATTATTATTATTTTATATTAATATTTATTAATTATATTATATATATATTTTTATATATATAATAATAATAATTTTTTTTTATATTATTAATATTATTATTATTTTGATATAATATTATACGATTTGTATTAATTATATTTGTATTATTTTTTTTAGTATTTGCGATGGGAGTATTTGTGACGGGGTGCCCTGTCGTAAAAACTTTTTTTACTGTCCCATTTTCAACGAGAAGAATACCCGTCGAAAAAAACTATTTCTATGACGACCCGTCACAAATACCTACGTCACAAATATTATTTAAATTTCTCATTTGTGACGGGTCAGAAACCCATTGCAACTAATATATCCACGACGGCCCATCGAAAATACCTTTTTTATATATAAACGAAAACCAATTTGTGAAAGGGGAAAAATACCGTTGCAAATACTATTTTTGTGATGAGACCGCTGCAAAAACACTTATTTGCGACGCCGTTTTCGGCAACGGGAGATTTGCGATGGAGCCCCGTCGCAAAAGGTCTTTTGCGAAGGGATCCCATCGCAAATATTCCATTTTCCTATAGTGATATTGATGTTGATTTAAAAATAAAATATAAATCTCTTTATCCTCAAGATACATGGAATCACTAATCAATTTGGTTCATAGTTCTTACACCATTCCAATATTTATCTTTCTGAGCTCATCAATGGTGGTGGAGACACCTTTCTCAAATTTTGGAGGGGAATTCCTGGAGTCAAGTTCTTCTTCATCCACCTCTGAGTCTGTAGAATATTTTTCATTTGTGTTAGATAATCTGAGAGAATCTCTATCACTATTGGGATTATATAGTCCATCCTTTTCTTCTAGATTCATTGTAGAGAGCCTCTAGAGGTGATTGTTTCCCTCTATTCTATCTCTAGGGAAAAGCATATCCTAGATGTATGGAATTAATTATGTTGCCTGAACTAGATTTATGGGTATCACATAATTGTTGTCGAGCATACTCCATGTATTTTTAGGGGTAGTTCCCAAGCCATTTGGTGTTTTAACTTACATATTTTCATCAGCCATATGTTGTTTTTATTCCCTTATGCAGAGACATACCTTAGTATATGTGGATTGAGAAGACTCAAAGAGATTGTTGTCCCCATGTTGTATGTCAACCTCCTCATAGATTGGGTATATCAAAAACTAATGAAATACCAATAGTATTTCCACATCACTATAGAACCAGGGCCTTATGAGAAAGGAATTGTATCTGGTTTATATTAGATAAACATGAACTAAGAATCATATGTGAGATCCCAAAATTGGGATTTGAGTTTTATTTTCTTAGAGGTCTCTGTTCTCTCATATTATTCCCATGAATGGTAATATTTTTGGGAGATAATTACCCTTCACTATATCCAAAATTTCAAAGGGTCTTGATTGGGATGATGTTGATCTAGGATCCATTTTCAATTAAGGAACTTCAGATGTTGACATTATCAAGTCATCCTGAAATATATAGGGGTCAGATGACTCCCTAGATAACCTCTTCCTGATATTACTTTGTGAATGAGATGGAAATATGTCATTATTTTTAAATGTTATCCACTAAATAAACCTTGGTTATACAAATTTCCTTATCAAATTCATGTATACACTGTAGGGCTTCAAAGAGTGAATCTATGATTTATTTTTAAAGATGAAGCACATTCATCATTGAGAGATTGACTGGGACAAATAAAAATTGTTTTATAATTTCATAATTTATGATAGAGTTTGAAACTTCCCAAGGTTGGGTTTCTCATTATTATATGGTTAACAAAATGGGGTTTTTAATGTAGATGGAACTGGTTCTTTTGTGAAGGTCGATGGAGAATCTATTGCTAGTGGATTAGGTCATGAAGGTCTTCCCCATTGGCTGAGCTGATCAGACAATCACACCCCTTCCAGTCACACGTGTATGATGACTATGCTGGGAAGACTGCTGGAGGGATTTGGGGTACCTCAGTGTCTCTTTTGAGAATTTTGGAATGATTACCCATGAGTCTTAGTGACAAATTTATATGGTATTTGGGGATGAGACTGAGATATTGGGTCTGAATTCGTCTAATATTTCACTTGTATAGTTATTTTCTATGCCTACGGCCTCCAGCTCCCCAATCAGGTATATGGAACTCAAACATGGAGGAATATTAGTCATCAGAGAAGGGGTCTACCAATTAAATTATATTCACAGAACCACATATGAGTTCTTTATTCAGTGAGAGTTATATTTGGTGGGGTAGTTCCAATTCTCTAGATGTTGAAGTAATGAAATCTACAAGAGTTTGAAATTGCATAGGATCTGAATATGACTCTCCCTCTTCCATTTATTCCAATGTATAATAGTTGCATCCACCTCTAGGTGGTATATTTGATGTGAACTAACTAGGTAAAAATATATTTATGGGTTTTCAAATTTTTTCTCTCAGGATGGAATGAGCTCGGCCAGGTATCTTTTAAATAATTCGGTTTTAATACTTTTAACCATAACTAGGTGAAACATTTTGTCAATCACCTTCTTCTTCTCACTGGGAAATAGTTTTATAGGTTACCTATGCTTGGGAGTTTTCCATAATCAATTATCAAGAATCAACCAAGCCTTGGAGGATGTATTTGACGATAAATATATCTATACTAGAGTGACCTATCCTCCTTGGGAAAGGGAAGTAGTTGTGGTGATCAAAGAGGTTTAACTCATCATGTTTCCAAGGTTGTGGAATCTTGAGTAGGTTACATTCCATAGATACAAGGAAATATCTTGGGAACTTCTTCTTTCAGAAGGATTATGCTTTGTTCATCCATTCCTCAAATCTTAGGAGACACTAATATCTTATTTTCTTCTGGTTGAGGATGATTTTACTACTTCTACCACTCAACAGAAGGTGTTGGGTGGTTCAAGACCTGCAAGGTTCTGGAATGGGAATTGTTATTGGTTTGAAGGTAAAAATGATAGTATCTACCTTCACAAGAAATTTCCCTTATGATGAGGGAATGGGTCGAGACTTTTCATAGGTCTATTAAATGTGATCTTCCAAATTTTGTTCTATTTATTCAAACTCGTGGAATCCTCTTGGATTCTTCATCAAGATCATAGGTGTCCAAAGATCATCATGAATATTTTCATCATAGAGTTCCAAAAATTATTCTACTGAGAGAGGGATGATGAGTGAATATTTTAATCCTTTCCATCTAGATATGAAGTCATAAACCCTCTCATTTTTATATTTCATGTCATTCTTCAGGTCAATAATTATCATTTTTTCAGTGTGGTGCTGAAATGGTAAAGGAATTGCGGACAAAGCTCTTCCCATTTCGCAATTGATCCTACAGGAAGACTTTTGTACCAAAAAGGGATGGCCCTATCTGATCCTGTATAGAACACATCAGTTTGGATACTTTCTACTGATCTTGAGGGATCATCATTATACCATATCGGGAAACAAAGTGAGTGAGAAGTTGTTCTGGATCTCTCAAACCATCAAAGGTAGAGAAGGTATAATTTCAGAATTTGGGTGGGGGTAAAAGTATATCCACCCATACTAGGTATAGATTATTATTGGGGTTCATAGGTTTTCATCGACCTTCCATGGATTTCATTTGAGAATCTAGGGACTTGATGAAATTAAATAGTTTCAAAGGTACTACTATTGGATCCACCTCCCATCTACAAGGAGTAGTAATAGCTTGATAAGGTGGCCCTGCATTCATTTATTAATAATTATTGATCTCTTATAAGACTAAATGATTACCCTACTGAGGAATATTCTCTCACCATAATGAAGGGAAGAATCGATCATCTCGGACTTCCTCAAATATATAGACCAAATTCCTGGATCTGGAGCTAGTCAGATGCTTGGATAATGCTCTCACAGGTGGATCGACTATTTCTTGATATGTGGGATGAAGAAAATAAATCTCAAGATAAATATAACACCCATTGGTAATGTTTCCCATGATTATCTCCTCATTGAGTTGTCTGAGACTTTTTTTCTCATCCTCATACTATGCCAGTGACTCCTTCATAGAGTTAATTTTGGATCTTCTAGGTGATGTGTGGGGTATAAACACATCTTTTGAATTATCCTTTTATGTATTCTACTATAGGGGTGACAACTCAATATTTTGAGGTTCTAGGTTTTGTATTCTCCTCTAGTTCCACATACACGCAACCTATTTTGGTGAATCCAAACCATCTTCATTTCAGGGTATATTTTTTGTATTGTATCCCTTGACATTTTCATCTTGATCCATATTATCTATTGTGTTGAAAATTATGACATTCATATAGGTATATCAAGAAATGGTATTTCTCCCATTTATCTCAATGTAATAGGGTGATTCTGTATTGCTTTCATCAAGGTCACTTTTCAGACTCTAGGCTATATAGGGCCATTTTGTCTTATGACCCTAGCAGGGTTTGATTTTTATCACCATACATTACTCTCACATCGGTCTATGAATAGTTGCCTTGAGGGAGTTTCTGGACATGTTTTTCAAAAGATCCCAGAGTATAGAGGTTTTTCTTATGGTGGGAGGAAATGATTAGATGCCAACTATTGATATTTACCCCCAATCACAGAGAATATTAATTCCATTTGTAGTGATGATGATGACGAAAATGATCCCGACCCTAAGGGATATAGAATATTCAAGGACACAACTATAATTTTCTGATCCTATTGTTAAGGATTTTATGATTCCAGTTAGGTGATGAATATTGAGGAAAGAAATTCTACTAGACTTTTGGAATGCGGTTGGTATTTGGTTTCTTCGAATACATCTTATATCCCCTTAAGGATTTATGATCCGAGGGGTGGAGGAAATGGTATATATTACCCCAACCTGATGGGTTGATTTTTTTCTGGGATGGATATAATGGAATCTACTATTGTGACCTATTTGATCTTGTGTAGTTGTGATCATGTATGAGTTTGGTGTAATAGAATCCCTTTATGAGTGTTTTTGCCTACATGAGGTTTTTGGTTTAACCCAAACATCAAACTTTGTGTCTAAAATGCATTCCCATTGCTTCGAAGGGCCACGTTCAAAGATCTGATGGCTATCCTCTCCCTCCATTCAGGATGTTATACAATTGTTAAAGTGGGGGAATTACACTATAGTGGACAAATGGATTATGCGATACTCGGTCCCTTCATTTTTTAAGAGGCTATGACATTACAAGATGCCGTATTTGGGGAGTTCTACTGTTTCAGGGGTGTGGTGAGGTGAAATAATCTATACATTCTACATCATCAAATACGAATACATGATGAGGATTCAATGATTAATTATCGAAGATTTGTGATGCATTGGCAATAATCGTGTTGTAGATTTACACTATGAGTTTCTAGTTTTGAGTCCCATGCTATGTAGATAGCCACCAAGTCTAGCTAATAATAGAGTATATTGATCATATGAAGGTGACACTTGTATCCAAGATAGGGGTGGTTTGTAGCAATCAATCGTTGATGAGTTTCACATAAATTATGTCATAGGTAAGGCATGTGCTCATTCTATAGATCATGTGGTATATCATAGTGAGAAGTGGTGAAAGACCACAACATGGTTTGGATGTTGTTTCCCGATAAATCTCTTTATATTTCAATGTCAGATTACTATTCAACAAAATCACATGCCTCTACTTGTTAAACCACATAAGTCACTTATTAGGGTCTTCCAATGACCGTAATGAAGGGTTGTTGGTAGTTATTGGGGAACTATAAATGGTTTACCTTGGTGTTTTGAGGACCTCTCTATATGATGGTTTTTCAGTTTTGAGCACCTATCCATAGGGATGTGTTTGGGAAAGGGGAGGATCTCCTTCTCTATGGGTGTTATCACCATGGGGAGGTTGACCACAAAAGATGTCAGGAGTAGAATCCCTGAGATCCATCTCCACACTACCATAAGGAAGACTATCATGGTACTGATTTCCTTTTTCTATGGTTTAAGAGTAAGAGGACCCTTGGGTATTGAGAATGTGTCTTGAACAACCTCAAGGACAATATAATTGGGAATATTTTTTATATTTTCTTTATTCTTCTACATGAACTAAATATGGAGACCTTATTTTTGGAATTGAACATGGATATTAGCCTATTGGATAATAGTTTTTTGAATATATTGATAACCATATGGTGTTATGGGGATATGATATCACTGTAGAGAAGTTGTTGGTGTATGCCAATAAGATTCTTCATTATTGGCAAGAATATGAGCCTTCTTGTGGGTGGTTTCTACAATATTTCAGTAAAACCTAGATGAAGTTGGGGTACGATCCCATTTCATATATTCATTCCCTATCAGAATATGTTAATGTACGTTTGGAATGGAGAAGGGATATGATCCTCCTATTGTATAGCCTTTGATGAATTATAGTGAAATCGTTCAACAATAAAAGTATGGATATGATCTTAGATTCCATGAGCTACTGGAATATACCAAGTAGCTTCAATGAGAGGAATATGAGCATGTTTTGAGGCATGTGCTACTTTCACCTATAGATCCATGGTTCGAATGAGAATATGAGACCAATCCAATGCCTTTGGAGTATAAAACATATCTTTTTATATGGTTATATGAGAATGTCTTGAGGCATGTACCACTCTCACTCTGTGATCCTCAGTAGGAGCAAGGATATGAACCTGATCTTGTGCGTTTGGAGTATGATTCTGATCTTTTTTTAACAGGAATGTGGACCTATCCTATGTCATGTTCTACGCTCACTTGGAGAGCCCCAGTTGGAATGAGGATATGATCCCAGTCCAGTTTGTTTTCTTTTACTGGAATATACTGAAAATATTTTCAATTGGGAGTAAGAACATGAAATTAATCTTGAGAAACCACTTGGTCATACTGATTAGAGTGTTATTCATTCATAGATATAGGGATAAGAATATTCATCTATCCCCATATCTATACCAAGGCCAAAATTTATTAGAGGAGTTATTCAACTATTGATATGATGTAATGAATCATTAGAAAATGGTGCATAAGAAAGTAATCCTTCACATTTTTTATCTCAAATATATACTTGAAGATATCTTTAAAGGAATCTGTAATATGAACCAACTTCTATCCTCCTTGTGTTATCAAAATATTCCTATGCTCTTTAGATTTTTAGGTAGAGATATGTGCCTCCCCCATTCCTACTATAAAAGTATGCTCGTAGACTTGCTCTTAGCGAGAAAGGAATGATCCAACTCATTGGATACCACTGGAATATCTTAGCATGATTCATCTATGGATGAAGGGGTATGAGACCAATCTCAGTTATGAAAATATTTTTGGACCTGATGTGTCTTCCTTGTTCCACATGCATGATTATCAATGGTGGAAATGTGTCGGGTGTGACCCACAATAGGTAGCTAAGGGGAATCGATGGGATGGTGTTGGTGAAGGTGGTTGACAGGAACCCTCTATAGTGTCTCCTAAACTAGAAGGGGTCATTATTGAATTCTTGATCCACCTTTACTAGATACTGAATGTAATGATTTTCATTCCCTTGGGATAATATTCTGAAGTGGTTGGAAATAGAAATGAGTTCCATTGTCTTTAATAAAGCATAATTTGGATGATGTAGACTCGCTAGTTTCATCATTTGGAGACCCTAATGTGTGGCCTCAAGAGTCAAGGTCATACCATGTCAGTGGTATTCCTAGACTATTGCATTACACACTCGACATGGAATGTGTCTGGTAGGTGAAGTCATTCTATGACCCATAGGGGTTACATCCATAGATGACTTCCATGAATATTTTGTATATGAAGACATGATGTCAAGGAAGGGTTTTTTATGAGATGTATATGCAGGCATGAAGAAAACAAGGAACAAGGTCACCAATCAGTGCATCATCATATGAATGATATATTCTCAATAAAATATTCATAGGTAACATAATATTTTTTCTTATTTATATTCTAACCACTCTGATCGTGTGGACATGTCATAATGAGGATGCACCAATAATTTTTGTTATTTGAGAGATTCACAATGGGTTCACAATTTTTTTCATAAGACATGAAAAGAAAATGGAAGGACACATGGTAATCTGATTGTTTCGTTATTTGAGAGATTCAGGTTAGGTTCACCATTTTTTGCATAGTAAATTAAAAAAAGATCGCCTAATGCATGATAAACCGATAATTTTGTTATTTGATAGATTCTTATTGGGTTCCCCATTTTTTTTTGTGAGAAAAGGGGGTTTTGAATATGCCCAATGATTGATCGTGAGGGGGTTGAGTGTTCTACACATTTCTTCATATCAGTTTCACTATTTTTGTTTCATGGAAAAAGGGGGCTTTGGATATGTCCAATGGCAGATTGTGAAGGGGTTCAATATGTTGCATAATTCTTCACATCAAGTCTATCATTTTTTTTCCTTTCATATAAACTCCCAATGGTTCCCCAATCTATAACTGTAACAAAACTAGAGTTTGTGAAATATATTTTTTGAATTAATTTAATCTTTTAATATTTTTAATTTCACACAATGCTGAATATAGATTTTTATATATAGAATTACAAGGTTTTTATTTCATTATACAAAAAACTGAGTGAATAGTTTTTTTCATGTAAAACATATATTAAATTTTGATACATGAAACACTTTGTTTTTCTTGTTTTACATAAAATGCGAATTTCCTTTGATAGCTTTTGTTACACAAAAGGCTGATTTTTACTGGACAATAATATACTATTAATATTTTTATTAAAATATTATTATAGTTTCCACCAAACCAATTGAATAGATTTTATGATTAAGATAAACTAAATTGTAAAAATATTGTTTACACATGTATATAAAATATATCCCTTGGTTATTGTTTCGCACGGAATTCGGGGATGACCTCCTGGATGGGAGATTCAAAGGTTCCGATCGGTTTCTAACGGGTTTGTTCGTAGAACCGGAAACATCCAATGATTCCACATCCATTTGGACCTACTTTCCAAAGGTAGGCGCTCATTAGCTTGTGGGCTAATGAGGCTTAAGAATTTGAATTGGTCGAGAGGATGGGAGGTCAGACTCATCATAACTTTTTGAGGGGAATTATTGTCTACTCCGGGACTCTCTTTATAGATTTAAGTTATGTTCGTGAATCCTTATTACATTACCAAGTATAAAATGAGCTTTCCTTCAGTTTTAACAATCAATGAATAAATATGTAATAAATTTAGAGAATCTTTTATATGTATTCGAGGTTCTTCATAAATAGAGAATCATCTGTATCTATTTAGAGATTCTTAGTCAATGGTATCCTTCAAAAACATTTATAAAAGTCTCTTGGTCATTATGATGACCAGGCTGGTTTTAAAGCCACTCAGTGGGGCACTTTAAGTTTATTGTCATTTAGAAGGACATGGATTTTTTCAAAGTTGGGATCGAACCCATAAATGGGCTACCTACGTATCCTTCCTTTTGGAAAAGGAATCAAAACCCACGTAGTTCGAGTAATGGAGTATGACGTTTATGATTGATGGCTCAAAGAAGGATGTCATAATTACTTTTACACTATAAGCTCACGTGAGTCATGCTCGGTGTGAGAAACAAGAGGTATTGGTAAAAAATTAGACAATTGTGCCATGAAAGATGAAATCATAAGAAATTGTTTGGGGCTTATGTAAGTATGACTGCCCAGATAGATGGAGGTTTAGGATTCACTTTTAGGGAGAAAATCCAGGAACAGGGTCCATAAAGGTATATGTGCTTCATGGAGATTTGAATACTATAATCTTGGGGCTTACTCTTAAGGAGGATTCCCAAGTTAAGAGGGGACTTATGATTGGGTTTTACTCATGAAAAGGAAGCCCAAATCAAGGGTAAATTAGGACTGATTTAAGAGAAATTAAGGGACTTGGGGCTTACTCCTGAAGAGGATGCCCATAATTATGACTGGGAATTATTCCTGAAAAGGATGCCCAGGATAGGGGACTTGGGGCTTACTCCTGAAAAGGAAGCCCAAGATTATAACTGAGTCTTACTCCTGAAAAAGAGACCCAGGTTAGGGATTAAGGTTTGGGGCTTACTTCTGAGAAGGATGCCCATATTTGAGATTTGGGCTTACTCCTAAGAAAGATGCCCAAATTAAGCGACTCAGGGATTAATCCTAAGAAGGATGCCCATATTTAGAGGATTTGGGGCTTACTCATAAGAAGGATGCCCATATTAAAGGATTATGATTGGGGCTTACTCCTGAGGTGGATTCCCAAGTTAAGGAATTACAGTTTGGGGCTTACTCCTGAGGAGGATACCCAGATTTGGGAATTTTAAGAATTTGGGGCTTACTCCTGAGGAAGATGCCCATATTAAAGGATTTATACCTGGGGATTATTCCTAAAAAAGGATACCCAGGTTAAGGATTCTCTCATCTTAAAGGATGAGGTTGAATGAATGAACTCTCAATTTTTGGTGACATAAAGATGTATAAATCAATATGTTTTGAGAGGTATTCCACAGAATTCATTTCAAATAAGGAAGTCAAATCAAAAAATCATGCCATAAATGGCATTGAAGAGTATCTTGAAGACTAAATCTTGAATAGGAAAGGTGAAATGGCTTAAAAGGGGTAAAATGGGAAATATGGGCACCCAAAAAGGTAGGGGCACACAAGTCTTGAAAGGCGCACAAGTATTGTGTGGGCGCGCAAGTATTGTTCGCGTAGGTATACCTGCGCGGCATGTGGGGTACTTGCACGATTTTCAACCAGCATAAAAATACTTGAGCGGCTCTTTATTAAAGCCTTTAGAATCCTCTTGAGGTTCTCCCAGAAAAGTGACGCGCAAATTCTATTGAAGAAATAAGGAGGCGCGCAAGTGTGGTCACTTCCCTTAAGAGCCGACCACTCAGGCGCGCAAGTGTTGATGAGTTTCAACACTTAGGCCTTCCTCCCTCTCTTTAGATCTTCCATTCTAGGTAAGAAATTACCTTAGAAGTGTTCCGGAAGATTTGAGAAGAGACTTGGGCGTCGGGAGCTTCAATCCGAGTTTCTGGAAAAAGGTCCTCTCGAATGGGGGGCCCACAGGGTCTATTTATAGGCAACAGAAGGCCATGGGTGGTTACTGGGCGGTTATCACTTAGGTCGCGCAATTCACCTGCGTGACCAAGGTCGTCGGGCAAGTGGACTTGCGCGACAGTGATATAACTTGCGCGGTGTAGTTTCTTTTGATCCTTTGTTCATGCCTTTGTCGATTTTTGATGTTTTATTCAAAGGATGAATCACTTTGAACTCAGATATTCCCCTTTTCCGATCTTTATATTCTGTGACGAAAGGAGCGTTAACAAAAGTCCCCCCTCAGAGTTGGATCCGGAGAGAAATGAGGATTTGACTCTGAGGAAATCAAATACATCCAAAGGAAAAGGTGGTGCGCAAGTCTTCAGTGCATAGAAGGCAGCGCGCAAGTGTGCTGGAACTTGACTTTTATTCAGAGTTCCTTTGGCTTTTGTGGGCAGTTTAAAGTCATGCATGCTGGACATAAAGGGGCTAATGTTTAAGTTCAAAATAGCTTTGACCAAAATGGATTAAAATTGACACAATTCCTTGAAGTTTCATCTGAAAACATACTACCATACCCAAGTTTGAGGGAAAAAATGTAAGCTATGGCTTAAGAATATTTGAATCTGGGGAATGATATGAAAAAGAGCTAAAAGGCATTAAAAGAAGTAGTTTCCAAGAATGAAGTTACTATTATTTAACAAAACTCGTTAGGGGGTTGAAATATGCAGGGCCACCTAAGGGCATTGGCTGCATGGTTAAATAAATAGCATCTTTCGGCTGACAAGTCTGTTATGTGGACTGTTTATGCAAGGCCACCTATAGGAACATGCTGCATAGTCAGGCAAAAGAACTCTTAGAAATTTACATTCCTAGTGCTAAAAGCCAGTGAAAGTTTATGGAGATTCAAATTTTCTAAAGTATAGAGTTTGTTGTATGGAAAGAGGGACTTGAATATGGAGAAGATATTTCTAGACAAGATTATCGAAGAACTGGGTGAATATCACTCCTACGAAGGTCTGACCCAAATGTAGGGAAGAAGAATAAACCATAGACTTGAATACTTTCAGATCATGAAAAAGGATATGAGACAAATATGTTAAGGATGGCTATTTTTTTGCAGATCCCTACATACAGTCATTTAAGACAAATAAGGACAAAAGAGGCATTCTTCCCAAGAATGAAGTTACTATCACTTAACAAACCTGTTAGGGGGTTCAATTATGCAGGGCCGCCTAAGGGAATTGGCTGCATAGTTAAATAAAATAGTATCTTTCAGCAGATAAGTCTTTTATGTGGACTGTTTATGCAAGGCCACCTATGGGCACGTGCTGCATAGTCAAGTAAAAGAATTCTCAAGAGTTTGACATTTTTGTGATTAGAAGTCATGAAAAGGGTTATGAAGATCTGAAAATATTTAAGTTTAGGATTATAACAAATAAATATGGGTATTGTCCAATGTATATAGAGATACATAGGTCAATGATAACCATAATCATGTTGTGGCTGGGTCCTGAATTGAAATTTTGGACTTCATTACGTATCTCACAAGAATGAGAATCAAGACATACATAGTTCTTGAAATGAAGTTTAACGTCATGCAGGACGAAAGTATGAGAGATCTTAGTTTAGGGTCATAGAATTCGGACCATAATACTGAATACACAGTGTGTGTTTCCATGAGGACTTTTCAGCTAAGGGACTGAAAGTGAAATTTGGGGTTAGGCCCAAAAGACTTGGGGATGGATTCGAGGGATACTCGAACGTTCCTACGTATCCCATAAGGATGGGAATCAAGCCCACGTAGTTATAGAACTACCCTTTGTACAAATTTGGTTCGTACATGTGAAGGGTGAAAGGGGACTTTAGTACAATGATGGTTTAACCCAAGATAAAAAGTTTAGGCATTACCATGTATGCACGTAGTCTTTTAAAATGAAACATGATTGAAAAAATCAATGTCAATAATAGTTCTCTCTCAAATGAGGAAATAAAAGAATATTGTAGTTTATTGTCGTACCGGACAAAAGTGTTGTATAGTTTAACGCCATATAACAAGGACGAAAGTGAATCAATGTAAAGATATTGATTCCAGGGGCGGTTTCACGAATCAACATCATATGAGATGGTGGTGAACCGATGTGAAGAGATTGTTTTTGGGCTTGAACCCTGGGAGGTTGCCTACATACCCAGCCTGGAGGGCAAGGATCAAAGTCCGTGTAGTTCAATTAAAGAATGAATTAATGATCATGCTGTTCTTGGGTAAA
Source organism: Viscum album (assembly GCA_963277665.1). Lineage (NCBI taxonomy): Eukaryota > Viridiplantae > Streptophyta > Magnoliopsida > Santalales > Viscaceae > Viscum > Viscum album. Next base: position 1,465,011,019 of record OY728140.1, on the reverse strand, counting down.
ATGATCTAATAAAAAATGTTGTTGGGACTTACACATGGTTAGGGGCCCAAAGAGAGTGTTATGGTTGAGTTTTGCTCTAAGATCATGTGAGTCATACTCGGTGTGAGAAACAATAGGTAACAACAACCTTAACGATGCACAGTTTAATGTCATGTAGGACATATCAAGGGACTATGCAGTTTAAAGTCTTGCAGTTAGGACTATTGGTGCTGCACAGTTTAGTGTCATGTAGCAGTGACAAAATAACATTTTAATGTTATATAGGACATATCAAGGATTTTTTGTACAGTTTAGCATCATGTAGTTAGGACGATGGGGACAATACAGTTTAAATTGGATGAAAGGGGGACTGTGCAGTTTAATGTCATGAAGTAAGGAAAAAATAACACACCATTTATGTCATGTTGGACGAAAGTGCGAATAGTTTATGGTCATATGCATGGACCATGGATGGTGCAGTTTAATGTCATGCTGGACCTTTGAGATTATATAGTTTAACGTCTTTCCGGACGTAAGGGACTTTTATACAGTTTAGCGTCATGTAGTTAGGACGTCACAGTTTAACATCTTGTTGGACGTAAGGGAATTGCAAATAGTTTATGGTCATATGCATGGACCAGGGATGATGCAGTTTAAGGTCATGCTGGATGGTTTAGGGAACTTTTTCACAATTTAATGTTGTGTGGGACGAAGTTGCAGTTTAAGGTCATACGGGACCATTGCTGTATAGTTTAATGTCATATAGCAAGGACGAACTGGTGATGCACAGTTTAGTGCCATGTTGCGGGGACAAGTTATTTTCTACAGTTTAACGTCATGTTGGACGAAAGTGAAAATAGTTTAAGTTCATATGCATAGACCGTGGATGATGATGCAGTTTAAAGTCACACTGGACTAAGGTTGTATGAACCACTTGTAAGCATCTTGGTTCTGGGGACCATATTTTGTGTTTATACAAAATATTTCTTCAGAAATTTGGCATTGGTTGGATTTGTGATGAGTTCTCCATCCATTGAGATTAATGAATAAGATCCATTGGAGTAGACCTTATGTATTGAATAAGGTCCTTCCCATTTTGGTTAAAGCTTAGGAGGCTTCTTTCCTGTTATCATTGGTGTTCTGAGAACCAATACCAATTCTCCCAGAATGAATGAACGAAGACGAACTTTTTTGTTAAAAGCTCATGCTATTCAATTCTGATAGATTTCCAAGTGGTGAAAAGTGCACAATCTTTTCTCATCTAACCGTTCCAATTCATTCAATCGCTTTTGGGATTTCTCATCTATAGATAACTGATAACAAATGGCTACTCTGAGTGAGGTCAATTGAACTTCAATTGGAAAGACTGCTTCTGTTCCATATACCAATGAATATGGAGTTGACCGCGTTGCATTGCGGGTGGTAGTCCGATAAGCCCATAAAGCATGAAAGAGTTTATCAGGCCATGACCTCTTATCTTTATCCACCATCTTTTGCAGTATATTTGAAAGAGTCTTGTTAAAGGCTTCTATTTGGCCATTGGCCGCCGCATGATACCGAGATGAATGGTTGGATTTAATGTTGTATTCTTGATACAATTTATTCACCTCAGAAGAACAGAAGTTGGTGCCGTTATCCATCAATATGGTATGAGGGACACCAAATCTAGTAATGATGTTATACTTGATGAAGCTAACAATGCATTTATAACTGACTTCTTTGAGAGGTACTGCCTCTACCCATTTGGAAAAGAAATCAGTAGCAGTAAGAATGTACTTAAACTGCTTGGCCGTAGCTGAAGGGTAAGGTCCCACCACATCCATTCCCCATGTGGCAAATGGCCACGAGTATTTATCTGTATGAAGCAACTCTGGAGGTTGATGAATGAAGTTGGCATATAATTGGCATGATTGACACTTCTTTGTGAAATTAACACAATCTTGTATCATTGAAGGCCAAAAGTATCCAAGCCTTCGAATTTGATTAGACAGTCTATGTCCAGACTGGTGGGCACCACAGACTCCTGCATGCACTTCTTTTATGACAGCCATTGTCTCTTCACCATCAATACATCTGAAGAGAACTCCATCAAAACAACGTTTGTAGAGAATTTTCTCGAGGTGGTTTGGGCTATCATAAAGAGTAAAATGGACCACACGTCGCCGGATTTGTTCTTTCTCGGCTCTATCAGGTGGAAGTGTTCCATTTTGAAGGTATTCCCTGATAGGTGACATCCATCCTGTAGTATGACCATACGGTTCAGGAATGGGACTAATTTCATTAATTTCCTCTGTTCTGACTTGAACATAAGGTGAAATTGCACGACAGTGGGCAATACTGATGGTTGTCTCATCCCGATTTGGATCTGCTAAAGGTGTGGCTATATTAGCCAGTGCATCAGCTTGAGAATTTTGTGATCTTGGGACATAAGAAAATGTCGGTTCTGGAGGGAATTCCACCATTAACTCTCTGACGTAATCATACAAAGGGATTAATTCTTCTTTTCTGATGGCATAATCCCCATTGACTTGTTTGATTACCAGGTCTGAATTACCATTCACCTTTAAGTGATTCACTTGTGCTTGAAGTGCTAACTCCAAGCCTGTAATGAGAGCTTGGTATTCAGCTTCATTATTGGTACCACCTTCCCACAATAAAATGGAATAAGGTAACAATGCCTTATCTGGAGAAATGAGTACAATTCCTAAACCAACTTTGTTAAATTTAGGATTTTCCATTTTCTTCCCTGTTGGACTTCTGGAAGCACCATCAAAATACATTTCCCATGTTTGAGGACTCTCTTGAATAGAGAAAACTTCCTCATCAGGGAGTTCAATATCTGAAGACGTGTCTTCCACTAAAGGACGTTCAGCTAGGAAATCAGCCAGAGCTTGGCCTTTAATTGCCTTTTGAGACACATACTGAATGTCGAACTGCTGCAAAATAACTGCCCACCTTGCTAGACGTCCTGTAAGCATTGGACGACTAAGGATGAATTTGAGCGGATTATTGCGAGATAACAATTGGACCTCGTGATGTTGCAGGTAGTGTCTCAGTTTTTGAACTGCAAAGATTAATGCCAGGCAGCACTTCTCAATACTTGAATACTGGGTTTCTGCTTCAATCATAGTTCTACTGAGATAGTAGAGGCTATTTTCATTCCTATCATCATTCTTTTGAGCGAGAAAGGCACCCAATGATCTCTCTAGAGCTGTCACATAGAGGATAAGTGGTCTACCCTCAATAGGTGGCATGAGTACTGGTGGACTCAAGAGGTATTTCTTGAGAACATCAAATGCTTCTTGACATTCTTCAGTCCACTGGTAAGTGACTCCTTTCTTCAATAATTTGGTAAAGGGTAAACTTTTGCCTGCCAAATTGGTGATGAAACGCCGAATATAGGCTAAGTGTCCTCGAAGTCCTCTTAATTATTTCAAATTCTGAGGAGGTGACATACCAAGGATTGATTTGGTCTTCTCAAGATCGACTTCAATACCACTATGGCATACAACAAAGCAGAGTAATTTTCCTGAGGTTACCCCAAAAGAACATTTTAAGGGGTTCATCTTCAAATTATGTTGTCGAAGCTTGTGAAATATGACTTCCAAATCAGCCAATTGATTAGAACGTTGTTTGGATTTAACCACCAAATCATCTACATAGCATTCAACAAACTTCCCTAAGAAAGGTTTGAAGATACGATGCATGGCGCATTGATATGTTGAACCTGCATTCTTTAAACCAAAGGGCATCACCCAGTAACAAAACAAACCTTAAGGGGCTCTAAAGGCTGTAGATTCCTCATCTTATGGGTCCATTAGGATCTTATTATATCCAGAATATCCATCCATGAATGAATGTACATCATAGCCAGTCGTTGCATCAATTAAGAGTTCTGTAATCGGAACTGGGAAATCAACTTTTAGGACAAAACCGATTAAGATCTCTGAAATCGATGCAAACCCTAATTTGTCCGTTCTTCTTCTTTACAGGGACAATATTAGCCAACCACTTGGGATATTGAACTTCTCTGACAAAGTTAGCTTTGATCAGCTTATCCACTTCAGCTTCAATTTTGGAAGCATAGGTTGGGTGTGTTCTTCTCGCGGCTTTCTTAAATCCTCGATGTTCTTTTGGTAAACCCAAATGATGAGTAGCAACATCAGGATCAATCCCAGACATTTCTGTATAGTTCCAAGCAAAAATATCTTTATTTTTCTTTAGAAAATAAATATACATCTCTTCGTCTTCAAGGGTCATGGCCGCACTAATTAATGTGGGGCGTGGATCTTTCTCTGTACCCAGATTTATTTCTCTGAGTTCATCCACAGTGGTAGAGATACCCTCTTCAAATGCTGGAGGAGCATCACTAATATCTTCCTCTTCCTCTTCATCATGTGCTATTTCTTCCGTTTTTACTTGCATAGTAGATGACAAAACGAAATTCTCATGATCATAAGAGATGTCAAAATTTTCACATTTTGAAGAAGAAGATTCCATTTCCGACCCTGTTGATGATAAAGGGCCTTCTTTAGGAAATAAAGAGGAGATGATGGATTGAGAATCGACATCATTCTTCATCTCTGGTGTTGCTATAACTTCTTCTGGACTGATTGGCGACGTATAGACTTGTTGGACTTTAGCAGATGAAATGAAAACGTCACCACTTATGCTTTCATCACTGTTTGGTAGGTTACCAATTTCTCCCATGTTGTCTGGCTCGATTGCCGTAATTGACATTATGGATCTTTCCATAAGAGTATTTTGATTTGGCCCTATTTTGTCAATTTGACTGATAGGTAACAAATAATCTGTACTCACATGTGTAAATGGATTTATTGGAATTTTCTCCAAACCATATGGAGCATTAACTTTGGTAATTTATTTCATTATAGATTTTTCTCTTCCCTTCATGTGATAAAATTCCGCCTCAATGTATTGAGACTCACATCTCTTGAATGGGGTTTTATCACCATACAATGTTCCAACTTGACCATTGAAATAGTATTTGAGACATTGATGGTATGATGAAGGGATATCCGCATGCTGATGTAGCTAGGGTCTTCCAAGCAAGACGTTGAAAGATGAGTCTTGATCAACAATCATGAAATCCGAATTGGATACAAGATCCCCAAACTGAGTTCTGAGTGTAACTTCTCCCAGTGGTTCTTGTTCATTTTTATCATATCCTTGTATCATCATGGTAGAAGGAGATAAATCAGATTCCGTGAGCCCCAATCGATGAAGTGTACGAATGGGCATGAGGTTGACTCCTGAACCATTGTTAATGAAATCTCTTCGAATATCTACACCATTGACTTTTCCAGATATGTACAAAGGTTTTATGTGCCCATGCACAACATCATCTTCATCTTTATCAGTAAAAGATATCACTGCATGGAATTCTGCAGGATTATTCTCTATGTGATAGACTTCAGCTGCAGCAATTTCAGTTTCAAACTCCTGAGGACTTGACAAAGCTTCGATGAGTGCTTCCCGAAAATCTTTTGAAAGATTCAAAGCATCAAAAATTGATAACATGGATGGTACTTGGGCCAAGTGTTTCAATATATCATACTTTTGATCTAAAGGTCTGTGTTTCCCAACAGGAATATGTGGTTTAGCAGGTACCTTGGAAGCAGATGCTTTGGAAGCTAATGCATCTTGTATAGGGATAGAAGTTGGCAAAATCATTGGTTTTGGAAGATTAGACTGATTAGGTCCATTTACATGCTGAGATAAAGAAGATGGAATTTTCAATCGGTCTTCCAAAATAATTGTGCCAAGACTGAGTTGACTATTGGCAGAAGAACTTGCTTATTGTTTTTGAGCTCGCTGAACGGCTCTACCACGAGTTTTTGCTGCATACACAGTGCTAGCAGGGGTAGAATTGGAGTAGTGGATTTGGAAAGATCCACGTCTTCCCTTGTATCCTGAACCTCTAGAATTTCCCCGGATTCCCTTATTTGATACAGGGAATTCAGTCTCATCCAGACTGGAATATGGATCTGTTAATTGAATCATATTAACAGTACCGAAGATTAACTCTTCGTCTGATAAAGACTCTGCCTGATTAGCCTGTTTAGGCTGTTCCATTTGATGGGTCGGTGCCCATGGGTTTGAAGTATATGGCAGGAAATCTTCCAGAGTCAAAGACAACTTAGGCCTCAATACATACTCATCTTCTTCTGATCCATCTTTCTTCTTTGAATTGCGCTGCCCTTTTGAGGATTTGTTTTTTGATGAAGGCTTCACTGCAGCTTTTGTAGGAGACACAATTGGCTTCTTCAATTGTGTTCGCAAAATGGAATGGGTCTGATTGATTGTCTTTATGACCATCAAATCATCATATTTTTGTGCAATTTTGCTTTTGACTTCCTGCCACTCGCCTCCTTCCTCTGGATCTATAGCGGTAACACACGCTACATGAGCTGAAGAACCCTTCAATTTGACTTGTCTCAAGTCGACCATCTTTTGCAGGAGGTCTTTAAAGACAAAACACTCCTGGATGGGATGCCCCAACATTTGATTAAAGGCACAATAATTGGGACGGTCTTCATCTTCTTTGTTTGGCCTCTTGGGCACTCGTAATTGAACCAAATTATTTTCCAGAGCTGAAATGAAGTAACCAGGAACTTGCTCACTTCAGAAAGAGTATGTTTTACTATTCATATCCTCAAATTTTTTTCGTTGTTGATCTCTTTGATCATTTGGACGAAATGGCCTTTGTTGTTGGCGTTCAGGAGGTGGAGCCCTTCGAGAAGATGAAGGTTTTGTAGTAGAAATAAGTACAGGTGCTTGTTTAAGCATAACTGTAGCAGTTTCTGCTTTACCCATTCTCCTTCCTGGAGCTGATGGAATTACACGAGATTTAACCTTAGCCAGTATAAGGGAATCTTCAATCTGCTGATCGATTGAAGTAAGGTCTCAAAACCCTCCTGTGTATTTCATAGTCATCAATGGTGTGCGTAATTCATCACGCAAATTTTCCACACAGATTGGCAACAGTTCCTCCTAAGGGAGTGCTGAACACAGGGAAAACGTTAATCCCTTCCAGTGAGCAATGAAATCAGAGACTCTTTCATTCTCCCTTTGCTTGGAGTTTGTAAGATCGAAAACTGTCGTTTTTGGAAAAGTTGAGCTGAACTGAAGAATGAATTTTTGCCGAAGATCCTCCCATCCGATGACTAACCGGGATTGCAGGCTTGTATACCAGAAAAAAGCTGGTCCTTGCAAGGTTCGCACGAAGCATCTGAGTTTCACTACTTCTGGCTGTTCTGGAGTTCCCATCATAGGATCACAACAAGACACGTAATGTGTCAAATGTTGTTTAGGGTCGCCTGATCCATTGAAAGTAGGGAAAACAGGGTTTCCAAAACTGGATGGAGGATAAATTGAATCTACCCATTCAAGGTAAACTTTCCTTTCAGGTTGAACTTGCACCCGTTTCCCTTCCATCGTTTCTAACTGAGCTGTTAATGACTCAATAGTAGTTATTAACTTTTGAGAAAAATCAGGTTGAACTTGGTTTTGGGTAGGTGCAATGAATGGAGCTTGGATAGACGGGGTGGTTGGTGCTGCAACTGAGGGTAGTGCTGCCAACCGTTGTTGTATTTGACCAATAGGTTTAGACTTCTGAGGGTGTACTGATAAAGGAGGATATTTCTGATCCATCTCAGTAGTTACAACAAATTCCTTCGGCTATCGGACTTCAGCATTCTTAAGAAGAAGACTACTCTGAAGTAGTTCTGCATTCAACCTTCTTAATTCTTTCATTTATTCCTCCTGTTGTGCAAACCTTTTCTCTAATGAGAGCGACTGACCTTCTCCAGAGGAAGGATATGTAACCTGATTCTTTCCCTTCCCTTTGATGGATACCTTTTGGAGGGAGGGAAGTGGATTACCTAGGTTCTGAGTAATCCTTTGACTTCATGTACGTACACCTTCTTCATTTGTATCGGTGCGTACATTTTCTTGAGTAGGACACTCTTCATCTGAGTCCCCTGAGTGAGTCTCCTCTGGTGGATTAGAAACAACGGCATTGATGACATTGATTAATGCATAATTCATCGCATCCCTTCTATCAACATTTCTATGATATTTTCTTCTTTCATGTCTTTGATGAGACATTGCCTTTTGTTGATTCAATCTTTTAGGAACTTCTTGACGAGCTATAACTTGGAGGGAATCTCCTGATAATTTGGCTCTTCGTTCCTCTTGGGGATTCTTCCCCAATCGAGAAAATACCGACATTCTATGAGGAGGGGATTGATGATTTGAAAGAGTCCCTAGTCTTGAGAACTGGGGATGTTCCTACTGCTTCCGCTCAACTCCTCGAATCCCATTTATTGACTCTGAGGGTTGGGTTAGAGAAGTCCCCAGTCTGACAAGTTGGGGTGTCTCTTGACATGCTACGTCTGAGATCTTCTTAAAAGATCTCTTGATCTTGCGAATCTTAGTTCGGAAATTAGCTGGATGCATTATCCTGTATCCACTTTTATCACCTAGTTCAATAGACCGTTGGATGATTTCCGAAACTTCTGTCATTTGATGACGTGTTTGCTCCATACGAGAGGCTTGTGAAATATTCTCGCCTGCTTGATGTAGGAGCAATTCAACAACTTGTTCTCTATATGTTTGATTTTGAGAGGAACTAGTTGAAGCCTGTTCTTGAGCAGGCTTTTGATTATGAAAAAAGCCCATTGACTGTGTCCGGCCATGGGCAATAACATTGCATGAGACCATTTCCAGCGAGCTTTGCTGACTGAAAATCACTGTGAAATGTAGTGCTCCGTGAATACCCCATCCCCTGATATGAACATCAGATGGAGCATTGGCAATTAAATGACGCAATTTTCTTAGTGGGCCAAGGCATGAACATTGAAGGGTTCTCTGTTTCTTTTCAGCCTTCGGATACCGAGAGACTGATAGAGATGCCAAATCAATCTGACATTGTAGCCCTTCTATTATCTTAAGATGATTTTCATATTCATCATAAGATAAAACCTTCTTCTTCAATTGAAAAAAAGTTTTACATATGTTGAGACGAATATCATGGATTCCATCATCCGTCAACATCTTTGGAATGTCGTACTGGGAGTCAGCCAAAGGCCAAAACATGACTGGTACCTCACCTTTTGCCAGTTTTTTCCTCATGTTCAGCATTTTCTCTTTATCATTAAATGAAGATTCTTCTACCTATTTTGACCATAGTTGGTGTTTCCTTGTTGCTTCATCGAATTCAACAAGATTGGTAGAGAGATCATTGATTAAACTAGAAGATGCATGACTTTGGGGTGGTTCGGAGAATGACCTACACCCTGGGCTATCTTCTAATTGAGAAAGTATTTCACTTGTTAGCGCTAAAGCATCATACATGACTGGTTTCGCATTTGCAAGTGCCTCAATATAAGAGGGATTTATCGGCACTACATTGTCCATTGGAGTATTTTCCAGGCAATGTGAATCACTACTGCGGAGAGGACTTTCGCAGAAAAATTCATCATCATGGGGAGGACCACCATAATGGGTTACAGCAAAAGATGAGATCTCTTGCTCCTTGGTCTTCTGACCACACAGAGGGTTCCTGTGGCTCTCATCTGATGAAGAAACTTCATGATTGACCGAATTTTGATGAATAAATCCATCATGAGGAAGTGTCTGTTGAATTCCTTTAGAATTAATGTTCCTGTTATTGGGAACTGAGAGAGTAGAATCTTGGATTCCGACAGATAAATGTCTGAGGGCTTCAAGAACTCCAGCATCGAGCAAGGCCTTGTTGCAGATTGGCCTTTGATCTCCTGACTGTGCTGGGCGGATCTTTTTCTTGGATTCCTTCATACTCTCTTTGGAAACCACTTGTTGAAAAAAGTGGTTACTCTGAGCAGGTTTATGTGCCTGATCAGGAAAGATGGTCAGGTTAGGCTGACGATCTCCACTCAAATCAGGTGTATGTGCCTGACTTGATTGTCCGTATGATATGGGGGAGTATGCCCCATAACCCTCTTGGAGTGGAACAGATGTGTGTGTCTATTCCAGAGTGAATCGTTGATGTGTCACTCAACTGCTAGGGATAGATTTATGTGTCAGTCCCTGAGATGATGCTGAAGCTGTTATGATATCCTGGCAAGCATCCAGAATATGAGCAGGAATTTGCTTCTGCTCTTTCACCATTGACAAAATATGTTTGGTGACTTCAGCCGCCGGAACGGGGATATAAGTCCATTCCGGGTTTGGAGTAGGTGTATGTGCCTGCTCCTGTCCTCCTTTTCCTGTCAGTGAATCCTGACAGTACTCAAGTGTGGAGGCAGAGAGTTGAGTCTGCCTCCTGTTTGTCGTCGGGGATTTCCGACTGACTTCTCCGTGCGCTACCAAGCAAGACTGTTGGTAGGCTTGATTAGTATTAGCAAGTGTATGTGCCTGCTGATTACACTTCACTAAACGCGGTTAATGAGATCCATCATATGTAGTCAGACGAGCCTGCTGACTAACTGGTGATGCATAAGCAGGTGCATGTTCCTGCCTATAGTACTCTGCTGGAATTGCCTGGCGGGATTGGCTTGATGCTGCCAGATGAGTCTTCTGGACAGCGGAATTAAAACGGACAAGTGTGTGTGCATGTTCGTTGTTCGATACCAAGTTATGTTGGTGGAATCCATCATATGTAGTCAGGGGATCCTACTGACTAACTGATGATGCATAAGCAGGTGCATGTTCCTGCCTATAGTACTCCGCCGGAATTGCCTGGCGAGATTGGCTTGATGCTGCCAGACGAGTCTGCTGGATAGCGGAATTAAAACGGGCAGGTGTGTGTGCCTGTTCGTTGTTCTCCAACAAGTTAGGTTGGTGGAATCCATCATATGTAGTCAGGCGAGCCTGCTGACTAACTGATGATGCATAAGCAGGTGTATGTTCCTGCCTATAGTACTCCGCCGGAATTTCCTGGCGGGATTGGCTTGATGCTGTCAGACAAGTCTGCTGGACAGCGGAATTAAAACGGGCAGGTGTGTGTTCCTGCTCGTTGTTTGCCACCAAGTTAGGTTGGTGGACTTCTCTAGAGATGGCAGGGATGATAACCTACCCATTGTTAACCGGATTCCGTCTCTGGCTGTTCATCTTGCCTGCTCGGGTTCGAAGAACCTGAGCTGAATGCCTGGAGTCGGTACCCTCATCATGTTGAGGGCGCACTACCGCACGAGTCTGGCGGCGATTGTTGATGGGAGCCCTCAGGAAGGACTCCTATCTTTTTGAATTAAGGCCCTGAGGGACCTGCTCATTCACTTCCTCAGAGTAATGGAGTGAATGGAAATTGCGTTCCGGGGATAACGACCCGAAACGGTTAGAGACGGTAGTCAGCACCGCCTGCTTCTTGATCGTTGGCCGCCGTTGTCCAGACGACCAGGTAGAGTTGTTAACTTGGAGGTCTTGACGGGCGGCCTCCAGAGTTTGTATAGTACCGTTGCGACGGTACTCCATAACCAATGCATTAGAAACCCAGCGTTGAAGACACTGAGTTGGTGATGTCATCCTCAGAGCGGACGACGTTCCAGCAGGAGTAGCATCATTGGTTTTCATAGCAGCAGACCTCACAGTAGAGGTGTTCACAGCAGCAGTATTCACAGGGGTGAATTTAAGGAAATCCATTTTGCAGAAGATCTTGAAAAAAGAGTGCCTTTTCCATATAACAGACATTATCAAGATGAATCCGGCCACTGCATCTTTTGGATGAGCACATGTCAATGATTGCTTTGTTGGCCCAAGGGGCCTAACAAATAAGAAGAACATCACTTTAACTTGGTTAAGGATTCATGTCAGGTTCACCATTTTTTCTTCGCACGGAATTCGGGGATGAACTCCTAGATGGGAGATTCAAACGTTCCGATCGGTTTCTAACGGGTTTGTTCGTAGAACCGGAAACATCCAATGATTCCACATCCGTTTGGGCCTACTTTCCAAAGGTAGGTGCTCATTATCTTGTGGGCTAATGAGGCTTAGGAATTTTCATTGGTTGAGAGGATGGGAGGTCGGACTCATCACACCTTTTTGAGGGGAATTATTGTCTACTCCGGGACTCTCTTTATAGATTTAAGTTATGTTCATGAATCCTTATTACATTACAAAGTATAAAATGAGCTTTCCTTCAGTTTTAGCAATCAATGATTAAATATGTAAGAAATTTAGAGAATATTTTATATGTATTCGAGGTTCTTCATCAATAGAGAATAATCTGTAAATATTTATAGATTCTTAGTCAATGGTATCCTTCAAAAACATTTATAAAAGTCTCTTGATCATTATGATGACCAGGATGTTTTTAAAGCCACTCAGTGGGGCACTTGAAGTTTATCATCATTTAGAAGGACATGGATTATTTCAAAGTTTGGATCGAACCCATAAATGGGCTACCTACGTATCCTTTGTTTTGGAAATGCAATCAGAACCCATGTAGTTCGAGTAATGGAGTATGACGTTTATGATTGATGGCTCAAAGAAGGATGTCATAATTACATTTACACTCTAAGCTCACGTGAGTCATGCTCGGTGTGAGAAACAAGATGTATTGGTAAAAAATTAGACAATTGTGCCATGAAAGATGCAATCATAAGAAATTGTTTGGGGCTTATGTAGGTATGACTGCCCAGATAGATGAAGGTTTAGGATTCACTTTTAGGGAGAAAATCCATGAACAGGGTCCATAAAGGTATATGTGCTTCATGGAGATTTGAATACTCTAATCCTGGGGATTACTCCTAAGGAGGATTCCCAAGTTAGGAGGGGACTTATGAGTGGGTTTTACTCCTGAAAAGGAAGCCCAAATCAAGGGTAAATTAGGACTGGTTTAAGAGAAATTAAGGGATTTGGGGCTTACTCCTGAAGAGGATGCCCATAATTATGACTGGGACTTATTCCTGAAAAGGAGGCCCAGGTTAAGGGACTTGGGGCTTACTCTTGTAAAGGAAGCCCAATATTATAACTGAGTCTTATTCCTGAAAAGGAGACCCATGTTAGGGATTAAGGTTTGGGGCTTACTCTTGATAAGGATGCCCATATTTGAGATTGGGGATTACTCCTAAGAAGGATGCCCAAATTAAGGGACTCGGGGATTACTCCTAAGAAGGATGCCCATATTTAGAGGATTTGGGGCTTACTCCTAAGAAGGATGCCCAGATTAAAGGATTATGATTGGGGCTTACTTCTGAGGAGGATGCCCAAGTTAAGGAATTAAGGTTTGGGGCTTACTCTTGAGGAGGATGCCCAGATTTGGGAATTTTAGGAATTTGGGGCTTACTCCTAAGGAAGATGCCCAGATTAAAGGATTTATAACTGGGGATTATTCCTAAAAAAGGAGACCCATGTTAAGGATTCTCTCATCTTAAAGGATGACGTTGAATGAATGAAATCTCAATTTTTGGTGACATAAAGGTGTATAAATCACTATGTTTTGAGAGGTATTCCACAGAATTCCTTTCAAATAAGGAAGTCAAATCAAGAAATCATTCCATAAATGGATTTGAAGAGTATCTTGAAGACTAAATCTTGAATAGGAAAGGTGAAATGGCTTAAGAGGGGTAAAATGGGAAAGATGGGCACCCAAAAAGGTAGGGGCGCGCAAGTCTTGAAAGACGCGCAAGTCTTGCGTGGGCGCGCAAGTATTGGTCGCACAGGTATACCTGCGCGGCATGTGGTGTACTTGCGCGATTTTCAACCAGCATAAAAATACATGAGCGACTCTTTATTAAAGCCTTTAGAATCCTCTTGAGGTTCTTCCAGAAAAGTGATGCGCAAACTCTATTGAAGAAATAAGGAGGCGCGCAAGTGTGGTCACTTCCCTTAAGGGCCGACCACTCAGGCGCGCAAGTGTTGATGAGTTTCAACACTTAGGCCTTCCTCCCTCTCTTTAGATCTTCCGTTCTAGCTAAGAAATTACCTTAGAAGTGTTCCGGAAGCTTTGAGAAGAGACTTGGGCGTCAGGAGCTTCAATCCGAGTTTCTGGAAAAAGATCATCTCGAATGGGGGGCCCACAGGGTCTATTTATAGGCAACAGAAGGCCCTGGGCGGTTACCGGGTGGTTATAACTTAGGTCGTGCAAGTCACCTGCGTGACCAAGGTCTTCACGCACGTGGACTTGCGCGGTGCATTTTCTTTTGATCCTTTTTTCACGCCTTTGTCGATTTTTGATGTTTTCTTCAAAGGATGAATCACTTTGAGCTCAGATATTCCCCTTTTCCGATCTTTAGATTCTGTGACGAAAGGAGCATCAACAGTTATCAATTTATATAATTGAATGAAATAAATATTTGAAAATAAATGAATTACTTTTCTAAGAAAGCTATTTTTCTATGTACAAACATAATTTTATCTCAATAAAGTAAAACAACCAATTTTGATTAATCTTTTAAATAATATTTATATATTATATATTCAATCAATATTTTTGATATTCATCAAATAGATTTGAATGTTATAAGATAAGGACAAATAAAATTTTTTGAATAAAAATATTTATTTTTCTAAAAGTTAATTTAACCACCTTCTAATTGAGAACGCATTTTAAATATAATTTTTGACAGTTTTATAATTTTTATTTTTAAAAATATACATATTTTTTTAAATTGGTATATCAAAATTTACTTTGGGTGAATTTATGAATTTTTTTGGTAAGTTTCATTTTTGATGAATCGTGAAAAATACTGAATTTAAATTCAAAATTTATTTTTTCTAGTTTATTTATATAGTTACATTATATATTAATTTATTTTTAAAGAATAATTATATCTATTATACATAATTCAATATAATTTAGGTCATTGTAACCAATTTCACATTGAAATTGGATATAAGTACATTTTAATCTTTTAGACTTTTTCACATTAAAAAATCCACTTTCGTGACTCATCTACGAGATCAATTTTAAATTAATTTTTGGTACATATGTGTTTATAATTAAGAGAAATGGAATACATATTTTGAATCATGATAATTGATAATAAATAGTATTGTAATATTATTTTATAACCAAAAATATAATTGAAAATAATTTAAATTAACTATAATTATTAAGGTTAAAACGAGTTTACTTAGTGTCTAAACATTAATTTAAGGAGTAAAATACCCTATAATCTTGTAAAAAATCAATTTTTTGGATATATTTAAACCCTAAACTCCATTTTATTTAAAATTTAAAATTATTGGAGGCACAGGTTGTAAGGGAGACCTCTCAAGAATGTCTAGCTTTTTATTTTTACAAGATTGCCACTCCTCATCCACTATAAAAGGGATCTCACCCCCTCACTTCCTCACAACTATAAAGCCACATTATATTATCCAAAACATGCCAAAATAATCTCCAAAAATACATAAACTCAAACTAGTATCCTATATTTTGTTATAAATCTAACCAAGGAATCCAATTGGTGAAAACTAAAAGGAGTTACTCCAAGAAGAGGTAACATCCTTCCATAATCTCTTTTGTTTTTTTCATTATCCACCACCTCAATTATTATTATTAAAATATTATATAATAAAATCTATATCATAAATATAATTATATTTTGTTATTATAAGGGTTATACCTACAATTACACACACTTCCATCTAATGGGCAACGAACTTACTGTTCTTATGTATGGCGAACTTCCGCCTCACAAAATGATGTTGTTCATTTTTAAATTACCACCTATCATGGTTGGTAATAATGATGTAAAATATTTTTTTATATGATATATAGTATATTTATGATGTATTTGTGCTTGTGGAATTATTATATAACACATAACATCATGCTTTCCATTTTTGTGTAAATATTATTAATTCATTTGTGGATGTGTGGACTACTGCCTCCTCAAAGCGATGTGATTCATTCACACCTTACATGTAATGTATTACGAATTATTTTAGTGAATATATATGAAATATATGAAATAATAATTATACTGGAATTATAATATATATATATATATATACAAATACATATTTCATTTAATTTGTTTTTTTTCAATAAGACAATAAAACAGAAACATTGTTCATGCGTACGTACGACCTACCATCACTATGAACTGTGTTTTCTATTTTATATTTAAATATTCTATAGATTATTATAAATATTTATATAGTGAATATATATTATATTTATATGATTTTTTACATTCTGGAAAAAAGTAAATCATGATCTATGTAATAGGATCAAGAATAATAATTCAAAACATATAAGAAAAAAAATCAAATATCACTCGAAGCATAACATTAACATGGAATTGTGAATAAATGGGTAATATAATGTAACTTTAAAATAATATATTTTATTATATATAATAATATGTTTCTTAAAAATATTTATAATAAAATTGTATTTATATTTCAATAATTTTTTACCAGTGCGATGAGAGTCAAGATATAAGGTAACAATTTTCTTATATAACTTTTATTTTTGTGAGAATTTATCCTTATTCACCACTAATTTCTATTGGGTGATGTATATAATGACCATGAATTTATTATATAATTATTATAATTAATTTTTTATTTAGATATCTATTTCATTATATTTCTTTTATGGGGTTTATGGTTCAAAATTAACCAAATTGATAGAGTTATTTTTGTCTCAACTTGCCTTCTTTGAGATACATGCCATGTTATAAACCTATATTTTTCTATGAGGTGTATATAAATTTCTTTTACTTTTTATATCTTTAATATAATTATTTTAATTTCACTTAAATCTTTTTTTAATGTTAATATTTTCATATTATTTTGATTCAAAGTTACCAAATTGGTAACTGTTTATTGGTATAGTCTCAACATTTATCATGATTTTTTATGATCACAAATCCATTGATGAAATATTATGATATATATATCAATAAATCTCATTATTATTCCTATAATTTAATTATATATGATATCCCCATGTATTGGAACCTTTTTTAGGCTCTTTGTTACTTAAGATAACTAATAAAGTGTTTTTAAGAAAATCTAAATTTAACTATCCCTTTGGTCAGAAATTTGTTATATTTACAAAAACAGGTTTCAAAGAATATTTTAAAAAAATGCTTTTATAAAATGTGTAAAATAATATTTTAACCATGTTTTAATGTTTTAAGAAGAAGTTTTAAAATGAATGTCCTTATCTTTTTTCTATCAAGTCACTTTTCTAAACAATTTATAATGAAAAAGAAATTTTCGGCATGTATGGATTTACCTGTTACCGTTTCCATTAAGCATTCATTAAAATATTAAAATGTTATTTTTAAATAATTTTTCCCTAATATTATTTAAATTCTTTATATTAAAAAGGGTTTCAAATAGAATAAATTTAATTTTTTTTATATTTTAAAAAAATTAAAATGGGTTTTGAAGATTCTTTTATATGTTTTAAAAAGGTTCTTTTTAATGAAAAATATTTTAATTATTTCAAAGATTATGTTATAAGTTTTTAAATAATTTTCAATGATTTTTTTTCAAAAAAAATTCAAAATTTCATTATAAGTATTCAAAGAAAATGATTTTAAAAATATTTTCAAAGATTCCTTTATATGTTTTAGAGGTTATTTTCAAAGAAATATTTTTCCAAATGTTATATGTTTTAAAAATAAATTTTCAAGGAGGAATTAATATTTTCCTCATGAAACTTTTTAAATGACTTTTTGATGATTCCTTTATATGTTTTCAAAGTGGTTTCAAAGAAATGAGTTTAAAAATATTATTTATATTAGAAATTGATTATCAAAGAATATTTATTTTCCAAGTGATATTTAAAAATCATTATCCATAAAATATGAAATCCTTGGTTATTTTTTGTTCTTTACTAGGGATGTGACCCAAGGATACCATTTATATTATCACCTTGAATGGTTTATGTTTTTATGGATTGATGTTTATGAAACATATTTCTCTTCAACGAGTTATACCATGAAAAATGCTTATAAATCATACTTCTATTCATGGGTTATTATAAAAAGAAATTATTATGAAACTTATCTATTTCCATAGGATATAATAGGATGAAATTTCTATGATACACATTTCATTTATTGGGTTATGATATGATGTTTATGAAACCTATATCTTTTTATGGGTCATGATATGATGAATGTTTTACAAAACATGTCTGTATGATTTCATTATGTGATGGGTGGTACATATATCTCTCTACCATTAATTGGTTAATGATTTATATCTTGTGAGTATTACATGGATAGATTAAGGAGTGAACATGGTTATGTATGATAGGGTTTGAATGAGAAGTGAACTTGGTTTAGTATAAAAATGATGGAATGAGGAGTGAACTATACTCACAGTGACAGGGTTAGAATAAAGAGTAAACTCAGTTCATTAATACAAGGCTGGAATGAGGAGTGAAATTGGTTCAATAATATAGGGCTGGAATAAGGAGTGAACTCACTTTAGTATGACGAGGTTGGAATATGGAGTGAACTTAGTTAATTATGACAAGGCTCGAATTAGGAGTAAACTAAGTTCAGTATGAAAAGGGTGGAATGAGGAGTGAATGTAGTTCAATAATATTGGGGTTGAATGAGGTGTGAACTCAATTTAGTAATACTAGGCTAGAATGAGGAGTGAACTCGGTTCAGTAATATAGGGGTAGAATAGGAGGTGAACCTAGTTCAGTTATACAGGGATGGAACAGGGAATTAACCCAATCTAGTAAAATAATTTTTCCACTAATATGGTCTTGGGATTGGACTTTTACTACTAAGATGGTTTGGGGAGTGAACCCATACCACTAATATGGATTTGGTCTTAAGTCTTGACTACTATGGAAATCATTTTATATGTTTGTGTTCCTTACACAATCACATGTCTTATGCTTATGTTTTAATTTCAAGGATTATGCTACGGGTTTCCGTAATATTCATGTCTTATGAACTACCAATATTTATTCCATTACTCTTGATTATGATCTTTAATATATATGGTGTGATCTTATAATGTTAATATCACATTCTCATACCCTTATGCACATGTTATTCTTACATTTCTCCCGTGTTTATCCTTACTAAGCATATGTGCACACCCCTTTCTTATGTTTCTTTTTATAAGGTTATGAAGAATCCTTTTCAGTAGTAGTACTAAAGGTGATAATCTTAAAAGGTGATATTGAAGATCTTTCACCAAGTTAGATGATTATGTTTCCATGTTTCCAATAAAACTAAACTATTATGGTCCTGGAGAATGTATTTTTGTAATGTGATGAATATTCATCTAAAATGATGAAATTTATATGTATATTAATTTTGGGTCACTGTAATATCCATGTATGTTAAGCCTGGGCCGCTATAATAATTGAGTATGGACCTTCTTTCCAAAGGAAGGTGATCAATAGGTGTTTCAGACCAAATTAAACTCAGGGACTTACATTTGTTGATAGGATACGAGGATGGGATTATTGTACCCTCTTAGATAAAAACTATTGAATACTCGAGTAATCTCTTATAGATTATAAATATGATCGAAAATCTATTCCTAATCATAACATGAGACAATTTACCCTAACAAAATGATCTAGTGTTAAATACTTCCATGTATAGGGGGTATATTAATGCATCCATGTTTATGTATCAGAGGTTATTTATCTATTTCTCATTAATGGGTAGCTGTTTATATATTGAGTTGATATATCAAATAAATCTATGATTTTCTATCATCCATAGAGGTGAGTAATATAACGAGGGTGGGATTAAACGTTTACAAGGTGTCCTATATATCTTGCTAATAGAAAAAATCAAAACCCATATATTGTATTAAACACATGAAGTTTAACATCATGAGGAAAGGACTTATATGGGGTAAAAAAGAAACCATGAATTTTAGATTGAGTTTTAGGGAGGCATTCTACATATCTTGGTTATGAAAGGAATCAGATTCATTATATTTTGATCACACCCTTAGGAATTTTCTTTGAGGTGGATGATCTTATATGGGGGAATTCATGTGATACCACTATTTGGGTCTTACATAGTGAGGTATTCAAAGCTAGTGGAGGTTTATGACGTGAATGAAATGATTATATTAAATCCCGAATCCTAATTGATCCTTCATCGGTGTGAGAAATAATGGATAACAAGCAGTCAGTCTCACCACATATATATGTAGGAATTATTCTTTGGGGAAGCACTTTGGATGTTTTGATATGGAGATGGGGGCTTAGGAATTTATCCTACATATTCTTGATATGATAGATATTAAAGTTCTCATATTTTAGTTTCCTTCTCAATCACCATTTGGATGAGGAGGAAATATAAACCCATGGGAGAGATTGGGACCTTATGGTTGGAATGTTGTATATATGGAGGGACATACACCAAGGTAGATTCCAATTGGATATTGCGATTATAAATGAATCCCATATATCTTTGTTATGATATGAATCAGTGTTATCATAGTTCAGTTTATTGAGGATTACACATAGAGGTTTCCCTATTTGACCTTAGGACTTAAGAAGGCATCCTAAATATCACTGGTTAAGGAAGGAATCAGAGTTATCATAGTTTAGTTGATCTAGAATTACACACTAAGGTTTCGTTATTTGACCTTGGGCCTTAAGAAGGCGTCCTAAATATATTTGTTATGATAGTAATCATTATTCTCATAGTTCAGTTGATCGGGAATTACACCCCAAGGATTCCATATTTTATTTTGGTCCTTGAGAAGTTGTCATAGGTATCCTAGTTATTGAATGAATCAATGTTCTCACAACTCAGTTGATCAGGGCTTACACACTAAGGTTTCCCTGTTTGAGATTGGTCCTGAAAACAGCACCATGCGTAAACTTATTATGGAAAGAATCAGAATTCTCATAGTTTAGTTAATTGCGGATTAAACACTAAGGCATCACTTATACATCCATTGGACAAGGTTATCATGTCTTGGGATTCCTACTTGAAATGTATGGGGTGTCGGTAAGAAATGAATGAGGATTTCTGGACATGTACTTGTTAATTAGTTTATATGTCTTGGTTTATTAGTAGACCAATCCAAAGACAATAACATGATCTAGTTTTACTTGTATAGAGGTCATCACATGAGTTGGATGGAATGAATCGAGGACAGATCATGATCAATGATGACATTTCTTGAGGGTTTTATCTCACTAAGCTGACATGTGTGGGGGACATCGCATGATCAAGGCTAACACGTCTGGAGGGTGCTGTCTGATCAGATTGACCCGTCCTAAGGTTGTCACATAGATCAAGGAAGGCATGTATTTGTGAAATCATGAGACCAGGATTATTTTTTTTGTGACATCATGAGACTTCTCTAACATTTTTTGGTGCTAACACATGACTCGAGCTACATATATTGAGGTCATTGTAAGATTTTTTGGGAAATCCTAGAGGACTTCACAAGTATTTGGTGGAATTCCTGGAGGGAATCGTGTGACTTTAATAACATGTGAAAGGGGCATCACATGGTCAAAATAGAATGTCGAAGGAGTGTCACAAGATTTGGAAGATATGTCCTAGTGATTTTTCATGATTCGGACTGGTCCTAAAAGGAGGATGAGGATCAGCATATCTGTCTTCACATAATTCTCCAATTTTCCATTCCATATTCTAGCTTTTATTGCATATGTTCCTTTGGTTTTTCTAGTGCTATGATTATTTAGGTTTCACATGACCTAGTCGACATGTGAGAATTACTTATCATAATTTGTTTGACATGCTAGAATTCCTTCAAGTGTGTAAGAACCAATAACTTTTTTTCAGGTATGTTTTTCCTTTTTCAAGAGTTTTTTACAAAAGAGGAGTTTCTGGAAATATTTGAAGTAAAAGCGGTGTAATTTATGAGTACACGCAGTGTACTTCATTACTGCATGAGGTCATATGCTGACCGTGTCCTGGACACACACACGGTCGTGTGGGGTGATGTAGAGGCCACTTAAAGCGGAGTACGGAAAAGGTAAGTAAAGTCATTTACTCTAAAAGTACACACCGTGTACTTTCTTTTCTTCCATTGAATCGACCGGGGTCACGTCTAATAACTAGAAACGTCTTCTTTTAGGACTCGTTCGACCGAGAGAATCCATATAGCATGGAGACTTCTCCAAGCCCCCGAACCTCTGTCTGTTCTCTGAATCGACCATCGTCGATTGCATTGGAACCGCAACGGTAATCTCTTCCTTCTTCTACAACATCATTTTCCAATTCCTCCACTTTTGGAAGTTATCATGGGTTGAATGTTTTCTGCGCTTTCATATATCTACAACATTTTAAGGAGATTAAATCCTCGTGGTTCAAGTATATTGATCTCCTAACCCTAAGGTAGGTGGTTTTTGCCTTTCAGTTCAATGTCTCCGAGTATTATGTGAAAATTCCACTGATACCCTTGAATGGGGTATTGCGTGTTTACTGTTTTACCCCCGTTGTTTTATTTCCTTTATTGTATACTTGTGTAGAGGTAATTTGGTTATGTGTAATGATAATTCCTATGCTTGGATGCTTTTACCATGCTTATCTACTTACAACCTTTTGGTTTTGTTCTGTCTAATGGTCGTTCACATGTTTTCTATGCCTTGTGACCGTAGGATGGAGTGTTGTTCCCTGACATGCGTGTAATGCTAAAAACTGGTGAGCCAAGTAGTTCTGTAGGTTTACTTTTGCATTATAGAATTATTATGCACTGAATGGCATGGGGCTGTGAGAACCTGGTGCCATAGCCCATAAGGGGATAAACTGATTGAGCTTCCTCCTAGTGTCTTTGGACATTATAAACTATAAGAGGATAGATGGAGTAAGATTCCTCTGAGAGTATTTGGACATTATAGACTATAGGGGGATAGACCGAGTGAGGTTCCTTAGGGAGCCTTCGAGATTTATAGACAATAAGGGGATAGACTGAGTGAGCTTCCTCAGAGAGTCTTTGGTTTTACCTAAACATCCTTAAACCACTCCAGGCTATTTGAGGAATTGACCGAGTGAGCTTCCTTAGAGATTCTGTGAATGAACTGAGGCTATAAGAGGAATTGACCGAGTGAGGTTCCTCAGAGAGTCTCTAGACCTTGGGGCTATAAAGGGAATTGACGGTGTGACCTTCCTTAGAGAGTCCTTGACTACCTTAGACAATAAGGGGAATTTACTTAGTGAGCTTTCTCAAAGAGTCCTATAATTTCGTATGACCAAACCAGAGGGGTTAGGCTGAGTGTACTGCCTAGAGGGTTGTTGGTACTTTTTAGTTAGGACCATAGGGGATGGTCGTGAGTACTTCCTAAAGGGTTACCTATTTGTGGTTTGTTGTTTGCTTCACTGTTGCCTGTTTGATCTGTGGATTGTTTACTGTTGAGTACTTCTCTGTTACTATTTACTGTTACTGTGCTTTTACCTTCCATATACTCACTGACTATTAGGAAAAGATCTTTGGGTGGTTGCCTACTGTGATTTAGTCTCACAACCTGTTTGGGTCATGCTTTTGGGCCCAAACAGATTATATTGTTGCTGGTATAGATAATGGCAAGCACCCTTCTACATCAAGTACTTGACTTGTTGTGGAGCTGGAGAGCATGGGACCAAGCTATGGCTTATGATGCTGAGGAGTTTATTTATTTTCCTTTCTTTTGTACCTTGGTTAGAACTGTTGTATTTCCTGCATTTTGACTTGTTTGGATACTTTCCTAGACTTATGTATCATGCATCATTTCATATATATTTGTGTGATCGAGTTTTTTATTATTTTAGTCTTCAATTGTTTACTGTTGTTTGTTATTTACTGATTCCTTTATTGTATATGTTGTTTAATTATGCTATGTACTCTGCCAATGAGAGCATAGTTTCCCTACTATCACACCCAAGGCCCTTGCTGCTAGTCAACAACCTCTGGCATTTGGGGAAATGCACTTGAGGCCATGTGACCAACTGGGTACAGGGTGCCTTTGGGTGGCTTCCGGAACCAGGACATTTAAAAGTGGTATTAGAGGAATTATTTTCTCTTGACTTACTATTTGGAGCCTATAGCTAAGGATATGATAGAATATGTACTTGGTAATAAGTTGTTCCCGGGAGTAGCAAACTCGTGTGTAGGGAAAAGCCAATATACCTTGTTTATTGCAATTTATTCTGGTTTTGAAATTTTTACAGTTGATAAGACATTCACCGATGTGTGAGTGACATGTTTTGTGATGTTACTGTTGATATTATAGGGGTTCTATTTCTATCACAACCTGATGAGATGAGGGTATGCCGTCTCAGGAATCATATAGAAACTTTCTAGAAATCACATGTCTTGCATTGTTTCCATGTCATCTAGGATGAATTAGTGATTTCATGTTGTTTTGATAGATATTATGTAGAATATGCATGATTTTTTGATAGATTCTTTGATAGAATCCCTTTTGTTTTATAATAAATTTTATTGTGTAAGTGCTTTGCTTAGATGGATGCCAAACTTTGGTTCTTGAGGTGTTATGGGACCTCATGGACCGGAATTGGGTGGATTAGTGCTTATTTTCATTATTATAACTTGTATAATATTCCAAACATTGATTCATGGGGAGTATAGGCCCTCACTGATCAGAATTTGGAACCTTAAGTCTTGTTTTATGTGTTTTATGGGATCCGGAGCAGTTTCTAAGGATACTATCTAGAAAAACCCAGAATACATGGTGTGTTGTTTATGAATACACGCCATGTAGTTTTTAACTGTGTCACTGACTGTGTGGGTAGATACACGGGGTTGTGAAAAATCATTCTGGAACATGCCATGTACGGTATGTACACACCGTGTTGTAGTGACCATGTGTCTAACCATGTGACTAACGACACAGATGGATGAAACTTTGACATTACACGTCGTGTCCTGTTTTCACATGTCGTGCCATGTAGCCTAAGTACCCATCCATTTCACGAACAACACAGGTCAGAGAAATCCTTCATGTACATGCCGTGTGCACATGGAGCATGCCCTGTAGAGTGAACCATGTAGCCGGCCATGTAACTAACAACACGGGTCGTCGAAACTTGTCTAGTATACGTTGTGTCCTTCGTTAACATGTCGTGTAGTCTATGAATAAGAGGACAATGTGGGTTAGCTATGTAAGGAGACTTGGGTAGGGGAATAGAGTTCAAGTACACACTATGTGTGGGGAAAACACGTTGTGTGGTTTGGGCGTTACCTGACCAGTTGTGGATGAATTACACGCCCATCTGAATGGCTTAAAAGAACACACCATGTAATTTTATATAAGCCGTGTAGCCATGATTTGTAAAAACTTGATTTTTTTTATCCTGTTCCCTTCATGCAATCTTATGATTTCTGTCCTTAATAATCTTGAATCTAAGTTGTGAATTTGACCATATAGAGTCATGCCACTAAGACATCCTATGGTTGACCGCCAGTTGCAGGGCAGTGATCACATGTTTGATATGGCTAATTAGGGACTTCCTATAGATCTTCTTGTGGTTCCAGCTTTGGCACTAGTAGTTATACCATTTCTAGGTGCCTATGTGCAGTTTTGGGAGGGTTTTTTGAGGATGATGCAGACCTTCCAGGGAGTGCAGCCTCCTTCCCCGTTGATGGCTAAGTTGACGTGGGTTTTCCAGCAACATCATCCTCCCACCTTCTCAGGAGAAGGAGGACCTCAGGATTTAGAGTCGTGGGTTGAAGCCATGCTAACAATCTTCGAGCATCTTGAGGTACCACCAGAGATGAGGGTGAATCTCGTGACCTACATGCTCCAAGACTCCACCAAGAGGTGGTGGGATGTCATCTCTCAGGTGGGAAACCACAAAATATGGCTCGGGAGGAGTTTCATCATATCTTTTATTCTTAGTTCTACCCAAAGACCTTGAGGGCTAACCAAGCCCGGGAGTTCATGAGCTTAGAGCATGGTACTCTTTCTGTGATGGAGTATTCTTCTCGTTTCATGGAGCTACTGCGTTTCACACCTATCCTAGCAGGTGATGAGTTATTTCTGGCTAGGAAGATTGAGGACGGTCTCAAGCATGATATTTGTTCCCAGGTAAACATATTCAGGTTGAATTCAATATCCTCCATCATCAACCATGCACGGATCACAGAGCCCAATATGAGGGATTCTAGAGCAGTGAACTAGGGCAGTTCGGCATCCAGAGTTAGTGCTCCACCAGCTAATAGACAGATACGCCACAGGGATATTTCTTGAGGAGATCAGAGTATGCGGGATGCACCTTCAGGTATCCATGTGGTGTGCTACCAGTGTGGGAGGAGAGGGCATAAGATACCACATTTCCGGAGAGACCCAATGGAGTGCTGATATTGTGGTAGGATGGGCCATCTCCAGCGTTTCTTTCAGTTTTTCCTTCCAGCAGCATGTGACATGGGTTCTTCTATGACTCCGCGTTCGAGAGAATCACCACCCATTTCTCACCAGTCTAGGAACTAGTGTTCTTCGAGCCATTCAGGCCGAGGTGGAGGTTGTGGCTAGGGTGGTTAGTCGCCGGTCTATCAGCGACGGTAGGGCACATCAGCTCAGAGCGGTCAGGCAGGGTCACAGGGCCATGGAATAGGCCAGACTTTTGCGATGGAGCAGACCCATTAGGAGAAGGATCCCAACCCCTCTACAGTTTGAGGTAAGATCTTAGTATCCTCAGTTTTATCTTCTATACTTTTTGACATAGGGGCTACCCATAGCTTTATATATATCACTGTTGTGGAGAGTCTTGGTCTCTACTTCTTTTCTTCTGCCAATATCTTGACACTAGACACACCATTGGGGACTAGGACAACTTGTGTACATCAGTGCAAGGAGTGCCCTATTGAGGTTATTGGGTGTCACTTTCTATGGGACCTGTATATCTTTGAGATGACAGGTTATGATGTCATTCTCAGAATGGACTGGTTAGTTCTCTTCTTGGCAGTTGTTGATTGCTATTGCCACAGGGTGGGTTTCATATCACCAGAGGGTGGATCTTTTATTGATAAGGGTGAGTGGGATGTCCAGGCGAGTAGAGCATGTCCAGCGCATCTTTGGTTAATAGGAGTTACAACCAAGATTACCAGTCTATATCTGGATTACAAGGGGACTTCACAGTTGGACATTCCTCCAGTGGTGGATAATTTCAGAGATGTCTTTCCAGAGGACATTTCATGTTTTCCGACAGAACATGAGGTAGACTTCTCGATTGATCTTGTGCTAGTACAGTCACCCGTGTCCATTCCTCCATATAGGATGGCTACACCTAAATTGTAGGAGCTCAAGAAGCAGTTGGAGGAGTTACTGGCGAAGGGTTTCATCCGACCCAGCACTTCTCCTTGGGGTTCGCCTGTCCTGTTTGTGAAGAAAGCAAACGGTGCCCTTAGGCTTTGTGTGGACTATCCAATGTTGAACCAGTTGATGATCAAGAACCGATATCCCTTTCTAAGGATTGATGATCTCTTTGATTAGCTTCTAGGATCCCGGGTGTTCTCGAAGATTGATTTGAGATCTGGTTATCATCTGTTGCGCATTAGACCATCTGATATTACTCTTACATCCTTCATGAGTAGGTATGTTCTACACTAGTATATGTTTATGTCGTTCGGTCTCACGAACGCGCCAGTAGTTTAATGGCACCGATGAACTGAGTGTTTCATCCATACATGGATTCCTTCATGGTGGTTTTCGTGGATGAAATCTTGGTGTACTCTCATACTCGGCATGACCATGCTACCCATCTTGAGATCTTTATGAGTATACTAAGAGAGAATCAGTTATATTATAAGCTCTCGAAATTCCACTTTTGGATGGACTAGATTCACTTCTTGGGTCATGTTATCTCAGAGGTAGGAGTATCAGTGGAGCCCAAGAAAGTGAGAGAAGTAGTTTCCTGGGATCAGCCGAAGAATGTATTTGAGGTGTAGAGTTTTCTAGGGTTTTCTGGATACTGAAGACGTTTCATACAAGACTTTTCACGTCTAGTAGCACCGCTGACAGGTCTGACCAAGAAAGGAGCGAAGTTCTTATGGTTAGATTCCTGTGAGTCAGCCTTTCAGGAATTTAAAGGAAGGTTGATTTCATCACCGATACTAGTATTTCCAGATCCGGGAAAGAGCTATACCATTTTTTGTGATGCTTTAGGTATAAGGCTGGGAGTTGTGCTGATGCAGGTAGATGGAGTCGTTGTGTTCGGGTCTTGGTAGTTGAGACCACATGAGAAGAATTACCCGACGCACAATCTGGAGTTGGCAGCTGTTGTTCATTCCCTACGTTGTTGGAGATATTATCTTCTAGGAGGGAATTTTGTGGGTTTCACTAACCACAAAAGTCTCAAGTACATCTTCACCCAGCGTGATCTGAATCTGAGATAGCGCAGGTGGGTCAAGTATCTCCAGTCATTTGACTTTGAGCTTGCATATACACATGGTAAAGGCAACGCAGTGGCTGACACATTGAGCAGGAGAAATCGGATACATGCATTTCAGGAGGCCAGTAGTGAGTGGAAGCATATGGATATGTTCTCTGAGATGCATTTGGAGGTGAACGACAGACTGGGGGAGACTTTTCTATATTATGTAGATGTTACCTCTAATCTTCTCAGTTAGGAACAAATGAGGAAGCTATCAGATTCTGAAGGCCTAGTCCTATGGGAAATTGTGTTAGGAGAGGACCCTATTATTGGGAGGACCATATGAAAGGATGAGATCCTATGATTCTAGGGACCCGTATGGGTGACAACAGACATACACGAGGAGCTGATTTAGGACTTTCATTCCTCAGTTTGGCAGTTCATCTTGTTTCACCAAGATGTATCGTGATGTACACCGCCAGTATTGGTGGCTAGGTATGAAGAGAGATGTTTTTGGTTGTGTCATGAGGTGTTCCACTTGTCAGTAGGTGAAATCAGAACACCAGCGACCAGTAGGTCTTTGCATCAGTAACCAATTCCTGAGTGGAATTGGACTGATGTTGAGATGGACTTCGTGACCGGTTTACTGAGGTCTCCTCGAGGGAACGACACAGTTTGGGTTGTCATTGATTGACTCATGAAGGTTTCTCACTTCATTCCAATCAAGGAGACCTATAATGTTGATGAGCTGGGGCAGTTGTACATCCGATAGATTGTACGTCAGCATGGAGTTCCACACTCAATTTTTTTAGATATGGATGCACGTTTTACTTCTTGGTCCTGGAAGGGGATTTAGAAGGCTTTGGGTACACAGGTACTTTTGAGTACATTATACAATCCCCAGACAGATGGTCAGTCCAAACGTATGATTCAAATACTTGAGGATATGCTCTGAGCATTCATCCGAGATTTTTGAGGTTCTTGGTAGAAGCATATATCACATGTGGAGTTTTCCAACAACAACAGTTCTCAAGAGACTATTTAGATGGCACATTACGAGGCTTTTTACGGTAGGTCATGCCGATCACCTTTATGTAGGATGGAAGAAGGAGAGGAAGCTTTTCTGGGACCTCATCTTGTTCAGGAGACCTCAGAGAAGATAGAGTTGATTCAAAAGAGGTTGAATACTGCATAGTCTCGTCATAAGTCTTATGTTGATCAGCGGAGACAACCTCTAGAGTTCGAGGTTGGGGATCAGGTTTTCCTACATGTCGCATCGAGGTTTGGACACAAGAGGATTTGGAGACAGGGTATGCTTTCACTGAGATAAGTTAGGCCATTTGATGGGTTGGAGAGGGTTGGGCATGTTTCCTATCGGTTGTAGTTACCTCAAAGATATCGGGATATGCATGATGTCTTCCACATTTCCTAGCTCTGACTTTACTTTTCAGACCCATCCCATGTCTTTCAACTTGAGGAGGTTGAGCCCAAAGAGGATGCATCATTTGAGGAGCATCCTATCCGGATTTTCGATCATAGTACGATGGTTCTCTATGGACAATTTTATCCTATGGTACAGGTGCTATGGATGAACGAGCGAGTATAGGACGAGACTTGCGAGAGGGAGGCTAATGTATGATTGTAGTGGTAAGAGGTGTTCGAGGTTTATTCTTCTACGCCTCACTAGGGAAATTTTTGGATGACTTTCTTTAAGGGGGGAAGTTTGTAAGAACTCATAATTTCTTTTCAGGTATGTTTTTCCTTTTTCTGGAGTTTTTAAGAAAAGAGGAGTTTCTGAAATTTTTTGAAGTACACGTAGTGTACTTCATTACCAAGCAAGGCCATGTATTGGGCATGTCCATGCCACACACATGGTCGTGTGGGGCGATGTGGAGGCCGCTTAAAGCGGAGTCCAGAAAAGGAAATTACATGTTGTGTAATCCAAATGTACAGGCCGTGTACTTTCTTTTTTATCATTAAACAGACTGGGGTCACGTCTAATCGCCATAAATGTTTTATTCTAGTTCTTGTTCAACCGAGAGAAGTAGTACAGTGCCGAGACTTCTCTGAGCCCCCAAACCTCCATCTGTTCTACGAAACTACCATCGTCGATTGCATTTGAACCACAGCGGTAAGGTCTTCCTTCTTCTAGATCACTGTTTTCCAATTCCTCCCCTTTTGCAAGTTATCATGGGTTAAACGTTTTGTGTGTTTTCATAGATCTATGACATTCTATGGGGATTCAAGACTCGTGGTTCAAGTATATTGATATTTTATCCCTAAGGTAGGTTTTTTGTGCCTTCCTGTTCAATGTCTCTAAGTATTATTTTCAAATTCCACCAATACCCTTGAACAGGGTGTTGCGTGTTTACTGTTTTACCCCTTTTTTTCTGCCTTTCCTGTATGCATTTTTAGAGGTAATTTGGTTATGTATAAGGATAATTTATATGCTTGGACGTTTTTTCCCATGCTTATCTGCTTACGACCTTATGGTTTTATTCATCCTAATGGTCGGTTACCTATTTTCCATGCCTTTTGACTATAGGATGGAGTGTTGTTCCATGATATGCGTGTTATGCTGTAGACTGGTTAGCCATGTAGTTCTGTAGGTTTACATTGGCCTTATATCATTATTATGCAGTGACTGGAATGGGGCCATGAGAACTTGGTGCCATAGACTATAAGGGGATAGACCAAGTGAGCTTCCTCAAAGAGTCTTTGGACATTATAGACTATAAGAGGATAGACAGAGTGAGCTTCCTCAAAGAGTCTTTGGACATTATGGACTATAGGGGAATAGACAGAGTGAGATTCCTTAGAGATTCATAGAGCTTTATAGACTATAAGGGAATATATTGAGTGAGATTCCTCAAATAGTCTTTGCTTTACTTGAACTTTCGTAAACCACTCCAGGGTATAGGAGGAATTGACCGAGTGAGATTCCTCAGAGAGTCTATGAACGATCGGAGGCTATAAGAGGAATTGACTAAGTGAGCTTCCTTAGAGAGTCTCTAGACCTTTGGGATATAAGGGGAATTGACTATGTGATCTCACTCAGAGATTCCCTGACTACCTTATACTATAAAGGTAATTGACTGAGTGAGCTTCCTCAAAGAGTCTTATAATTTCATATGACCAAACCAGAGGAGTTAGGCTGAGTGCACTGCCCAGAGGGTTGTCGGTACTTCTTATGTAGGACCAGACGGGATAGTCATGAGTACTTCCCAGAGGGTTACCTATTTGTGGTTATTTGTTTTCTTCCCTATTGCCTGTTTGATCTATGGATTGTTTACTACTGAGTACTTCTCTGTTACTGTTTACTATAACTGTTATTTTACCTTCCATATACTCACTGACTGTTAGGCACAGATCTTCAGGTGGTTTCCTACTGGGATTTAGTCTCGCACCCTATTTGGGCCATGCTTTTGAGCCCAAATAGATTATATTATTGTAGGTATAGATAAGGGAACGTGCCCTTCTACTTCAGGTACTTGACTTTCTGTGGAGCTGGAGAGCATGGGACCAAGCTTTGGCTTGTGATGCTGAGGAGTTTATCTATTTACCTTTCTTTGGTACTTGAGTTAGCACTATTTTATTTCCATCATTGTGACTTGTTTGGATGATTTTCTAGACTTACGTATCACACATCAATTCATATATATATATCTGTGTGTGTGTTTGTGTGTGTGCTCCAGTTGTTTATTATTTTAGTCTTCCTCCGTTTACTATTATTGTATATTTAATGCTTCCACTATTGCATGTGTTGTTTACTTCTACTGTGTACTCTACCAATGAGGGCATAATTTCCCCACTATCACACCCAAGGCCCTCGCTACTAGTCAGTAGCCTCTATTGTTAGGGGAAATGTGCTTGAGGCCATGTGACTAACCAGGTATGGGGCACCTCTGGGTGGTTTCTGAAACCGGGACGTTACAGTGTGATCCTTAGAGAGACTATGCAAAGCACTTATGCATGTCAAGGGATCCCTTAGGTCATTATTTATATTTCACATAGTGGAATACCTTTTTGAGCGCATGGCTGGAAACTCCAAGAAGTCCACTTCTACACTCCCATGTAGTAGTCACCTGTCTTTGAATGGTTATTTCTCTTTCTTTGTGATGAGAGGTATGTATTTATAGGCCTCACTACCTTAGTTATAATACCCCTTGTGTGGTGTGTATCTTGTAGGATTAGACTAGAGTTGATGGATGTATTTTTATATCACTTGCATCGAATGATCCTTCCAATGTTAATCCATGGAACTACATGATGATCAGAAATTGTGAGAATGTTTTTTAAATATGAAGATTATTGGACCTCAGCTGATCGAATGGATTTTTCCAAACGATTTTTACATGTCAAGAAACCCCTATAAGGTTAGGCTGACATGTCTAGGATTCTTTACAAGATCAGGATTCCCATGGGAAGTCTTTTACGTGATCGAATATGACTTATCAGGGGTCCTTCATGTAATAGAGGTGGCTTTTCGAGGGGGGAATCACATGATCCATGGTGATCATCTGAGGAATAAAAACGTTTTTTCATGAAGTCTAGTGTATCTACCCATAATAAGAAGCTTCTATGTTTTAGTTTTTCATATCCATTATTTTATTTGGATGAGAGATCTCACTCATCTATGTGAGTGTTATCGAAGACAACTACACTCATTGTCAGTGATGCATCGAATGACCAATAATGGGTCTTTTGTTGGTGTGTGAACATTGTAATGGACAATCCCTATCATTATTCTATGGATCTAGAGGGGCATTTTATGATCTACATAAATGTACAAGGTCATTCTCAAGATGAAGGTGACATAAAAAATGTTTCCACATGACATGGTAGACATGTTTGAAGGGGCTCTATTAGGTCTTGAGAATCCCATAATATTTCTTTATGAATATCATTGAATGCAAAAGGATTACCCCTTACACAATCACAAATGCAGGAAAGGTAAGCGCTTTGGTTTTATTAGTGATAATTAGAAATAACTGATAAAATTT
Organism: Viscum album; assembly: GCA_963277665.1. Lineage (NCBI taxonomy): Eukaryota > Viridiplantae > Streptophyta > Magnoliopsida > Santalales > Viscaceae > Viscum > Viscum album. The sequence goes on along the minus strand of OY728140.1, from coordinate 1,464,977,784 downwards.
GGAATTTTATCATCCCTAGAAAAAAAAGCTGATAAATCTACCTTTTATCAGTGATAACATTAGCACTGAATAAAGTCTCCCCCCCTTTATCAGTGCTAACAAAAAGCACTGATAAAAAGTATACTTTATCAGTGCTAATAATAGCGCTGATAAATTTTTTTAATAGAAAATATTATTAATTTATATAAAAATATTTTAATTATATTCAACAATAACGTTTATATTTATACATTAAATAAAAAAACATGCTTATTATGATTATGTTTTATTTATGTTCGTTATGTTTATTAGTTTTAGTTATATATTTATTATATATTTATTATACTATATATTTATAATATTATATATAAATACATTTTAATATATATATATATACACAAATACTTATATATATATATATAAATTTATGTTTCCAAATGAATGTGTTAATTGAATCATGCATTCTTCTCATGAACATATTATCATTTTTTACCCTAATGTTGGCCATATATAATATAGTACTGTATATACTTGGTGTATTCATTCATTTCTTATATATATGAAGCATTATATTATCCTAAATACTCAAAATCACAATAATTATATTTAAATAAATATTAAATGTATTTATTATATTTGAAAATATAAATATTTAGTTATATATAATTATTTAACTTTTAAATATACTATATATAATTATAATTATATATATTTAATTAAATATAAATATGTTTAAATAATTAGAAGATTACAAAATATTTTTTTTAAATGATAAATATATATATTTATGAATACCTTCTTAATATATTTATTTATAAATATATGTCTTTGATGAATATATACACAGATAGACACACTCATATATATTTAGATACTTATGAAATTAAATTAGAAATAATATAACAATTTATATTTATATATATCTAATTATAATTTAAATTATAAAATTATATATATATATATATAATTATAATTTATACAGAAACACAAAAAAATATAAAAATATATATATGTCTGTGTAATTATAATTATAATTATTAAATTATAATAAATATATTAATCATATACATTTAAACAATTATAAATGTAATAAATATATTCGTTATAATCTTATAATTATGACTAAATGGTATGTTTTATCAGTGCTAATTAAAATGTGCTAATAAAACATCAATTTATCAACAATTTTTTAGCGTTGATAAATTTTGCATTTATCAGGGCTAAAAAGCGCTGATAAAAGCATGTTTTATCCGCGCTTTAAATTGTAGAACTGATAAAACATACTTTTATCAGCCCTTTTTAGAACTAACATTGATGGGCCTTTATTATCACTAAATAAGCAATAATAAAGGCAAGTTTTATTAGCTATTTGAGTTTTAGCACAAATAAAACATACTTTTGTTAGTGATTTTTATCTATCACTGATAAAAGTTTCATTGGGTTTTATAAATAAACCATAACTTTCCCCTCCTTCATCGCACCCCTCAAGGTCTCATGGAATCTGATTCCCTCCATTGCCGCCACTACCGCTACAACCGCCGCTTCCACCACCTCATCTCATCCCTCCTCTCCTCCTATCCTCCCTCCTCTCCTGACTCCTCCTCCCCCTTGGTCGTTGACTTCTTTGCCCCTGTTAACTAAGCTTCATCATGCAGATCTCCTCCACTGCACCTCTCCTCCACCAGTAGCTGTCATCTAATGTGCCTCTCCTTCACCACGCCTCTCCTCTACCATTGCCTCTCCTCTGCGGTGCCTCTCCCCTACCGCGTCTCTCCAACACCAAAAATGAACCTCCATCGCGTGCTTAACCACACCTCCTCAGTTACTTTTTTCCTCTTTCTCATTGGTTTCGTTTATTATAGTTTTATATGGATGGTGATTTGTTAATTATACAGGCTAAATTCCCTACTAAAAATTGTGTCCATTGGTGGTCCTTGTTTGTGCAATAGTTATATTTGGTAAAATTTAATTTTCCTATACCATATTTTGAATTGGTTGATTTAAAATACTTTAATACAATGTGGGTTTTCATCATGCTAGAATATAAATATTTTTATTGCTTGAATCTTATGAATTTTAGTGGGTGCAATGTATTTTAGTGGTGTTATTAGCCTAATATTTTGTTTCTAATATCAAATTATGACACAGTTGACTATTTTTTTATGGTATATGTTTATGTCATAAGATTACTCCACAGAAATATTTTATGATTTAGTAATATTTGATGAATTTTCTTAAGCATGAAACTCAAATTTTAAATTTTATTAAATAATTGGAGAATGAGGTGAATATTACAATATTCATGAAATGTATCATAAAAGGGGGAGACAATCCACTATAAATGTGATGAAAGGAATATACCAATAATTTAAGATAAGATTTATTGATGATTCCCCATTCTTATAAAAACCAGTTGAGAATATTTCCAGGAAAACAGTAATACTAAACCTATTTGGCCATTATGGGAATAACTAAAAAGATAAATTAATATAATAAGTGTCATCATTTCACCAAATACTATTAAAAGAGGTATCAAAGAAAGTTAGGTTTATATTTTTTTACATAAATACAATTTTGGGAGAGTGATAATGTAATGGAAAGTGACAAAATTATTTCATAAGGTTGATGATTTATCAATGACTCTATATTTTTCAATGATGATGAGTATTTTCTTTGGATTTTTTTGGTGAAATTGGTAGTATGAATCATGATGAATCCATGCATCTATTGGTCCCATAAATGTAGAGTAAGAACCATGATGTCATGATGTATTGGATTCATGATAGTGGTTCCAAATAATTAATAAGGAGTAATTTTCAGGATTTAAAAGAGAGTCAGTGTTGGTATTGAATTTATTGAAAATTTGATAATACTTGATTTATTGGATACAGGTTAGTATTAGATTTATTGGTAACATGTTGGTGGTATATTTATTGATTTTTTTTAATAAAATTGTGTTTCATAATCATGGATAGTGATAAATTTTCTTTCAACATATGATGATCATTGGCGTTGGATTTATTATCAACACATGATTAGTTATTGGATGTTGTTTTGAAAGTAGATGTCTGGAATGATATATGGTTGTTCTTAAAGTTATTATCAAATATATATTTTATATTTTTTCGATATTATTCCCTAATAGGGGATAAATATGTTCAAAGGAATTATTCTGGAATTTTGATAATGCTATTGAATTGGATGGAGTTCATTTGATAAATTTTAGAAGTTGCAGAAAGTACCATGGAATGAGTATAAGTGTTAGACCATGAGTAGATCTCCTAGAAAAATGACAAATGCATAATAATCATTGTATATATAAAATTATTGATGCCAAATTTTAAATGAAACGGAATTGTATTCAGAACCTTATAGTGATACATGAAGGTCACATTTAACATTGTGTAAGGTAATTTCAAAAGAGAATATGATGTCATAGAGAATGTTGATGGAGTTTTAGATGGTTTTGGGATGAAATTATAGAAATTATATATATATATGATATAAGTAACATCCTAACACCCTAATTCACTCTAATAGATCTACATCATTCTATGTTTGGTTTCATGAGGAATAATTCACACCATGTAGATATACCCATGAGAATTAAGATCTAAGATGTTTTGAAGTTGACTAGTTTATCACAATATGGTAGGTGGAAAATCAATATCCATGAAATTTTTAAGGGTTATATAGATAATTACATTTATAAATAATACATTTTCATGTAATGGTAATAATGTCCACACTATGAGGGGAATGTGTTAGAGTTATTCATGTCTTGGATAGTTTATAGATTTCGTGAAGTGGATCTGGAAGACCTCAGTGGTTCTACCTACTTTTTTATTTCCATGCCAAATATGAAATCTCATCCTGAATGATTAATTATACTTGTAGTCCATGTAAACACACTATAATGTTGGAATTCATGTTGTCATGTTCTAGTAAATAGATAATTATGAGATATTCTACATAATATGTTTTTTATGTCTGAGATATGGAATTTTGAGGTTAACAATTACAATCTATAATAAAGAGTATCACAACATGTTGTAGATTAGGCTTTAGCCTTTGGATTCAAATGTGAACGATATTTAGATGGTTATGAAAATGTTCATTCCCAGATGCATTGAAGTGGATATATGTAACAACCTAACATGGGTTGACCTGAAATATCACCCAATTTGGCTTAGTAAAAGGCCTGAAGCCCATTCAAGATCACCATGGGTTGGCGATAACCAAACGGGTATAGACATACAAAACTATGGGAATGATTTCACCCTAAAAGATAATAACTAAAATCTCTTAAAATAAAGTCTTAAAATAAATAATAACACATCTATAATGTCTTAGTATATTAAAATACCCCCCTATAAGGACTGATCATACCTAAGAAGTATCTCTAGAGGTCTTCCTCGACCATCTTGGGCTACTGATCTGGCACAACAGACTCCTGATTCCAATATTCTTCTTGAATACGCCCACAATTCAAAAAAACTCAAATGATAGGCATCGTTTCCATTCTAAATACCTTTTAAATACAATCAATAATTCATAGTATATGTTTCTCAAACAAATTATAAATAATACCATGTTTTCTTACTTTCCCAAGGGTAGATGTCTAAATAAAACTTCATTATGATTTTTCACAAGATTCAACCCATGAACTAAGTGAAAACCCATATTATAACCCATCACCAAATTCCTGTAAAAACCCAATACCTTCTCTATAGGATGAAATAATTGATTCATTAATGATCTCCTCTAATCGATACCCTTACATGAGTATCTATCATCTACCAGTGCAACTCAGCCACTTATGCGCACACAGAAAACCAACCACCTCTACCTATGGGTTAGGTTCACCTACACACCACTCCCAATGTGCTCTACAAAATTTCATCACTACCAAAACATAAGCATGGACATATCTCATTGTCAACAGAATATTGACACTCATAATCATTTCCAACAACTCCCATACATGCTCACATCACTCATCCCAATGGAATAACTTACAGACCCATCCACTTACCTAGACATGACACTTATAGTTTGACTCTCCACATCCTCACAAGGTCTTGTAAGAGACCAAATAATTTATATAATTTTTATGAACCACAACTAATCATTATTCAAATGAACTGATTGTCTCACACACCTACAACACCATGACATTGGGGTCTCTTATTTACCAAATTATAGAGGCCTTTCCCCATGAATTCATTATTTCCTTTTCAAGTTTGAATTATTAATGATTATATTAAAAGTAAACATTTTTAAAGTATTTTTACATCTCATTTTTAAAAAATTTGTTTCTATTTAATAACTTTTTTAAGAACTATTTGTAATTATTTTTTCAAAATTAATCTATTTCCCTTAAAAAAATTAAATATAATTTTCACTTCAATGTTTTAAAAAAAATTGTGAAAAGGATTGTATTTTCACTTATATTTATTTTCTAAGGAATGTTTTCTATGAAGCGATATTTTAGTCACAATTTATATATTTTTATGATATGATTTATTTTTTAAAATGAGAATTATAATATTCCATGATGTTTTAAGTTCATATTATGTGATTTGTTTAATTATTTAAGAAAAAAAATTATTTTTCCATTTTAATAATTCTTCCCAATAATTCTCCTTTATCTCCCCATCCCTCTTCTAATCTCAATATCCCATATGTTTTTCTTTATCCTAGGAACTGAAATTCATTTTTCATGAGGATTTAGGGATTTAGGTTTTATGAGTGTTTTTTCATGGAAGGAGACATGTTGTGTATTGGTTACCATTTGGTTTAATGTAGGTGTTTATTTTCAATTCCATTATTTTATAATTCAGGTAATACGTATACTTTATAATTTTTTTTCAATTTTAGTATTTTAATGTATGACTTCTTGGATTATTTTATAAATTTAATTATTAAATTCAAGGCTTGTCATAAGGGGGATTTCAAAATAATATCATGTACTATTTTTAAATTAGATTAATTCTCATGAAAATCGTATTTGAAAAGGTTCATAGGGTCATTTATTTTTTTAATAGTAAATTATTGTTTTATGATTTTTTAGGGTTTCCAAAAGAACATTACATGTTCTTGGAGAATGTTTTCAAAAGAAAAATGGATTTTTTTTTTCAATTCCAAAATCATTAAAATGATGAGACTTTAAAAGGGGGAGTGATACTCTACATACTATGCTAGTTTTTAAGTGAAGACCCATTTTTCACTTTAAACAAATAAATGGTTTATTTCTCATGTGAACCTCAATTATTTTCCCTATAAGTGTTTCAACAGATATTGGTTATTGATGATTTATATTATCAATGCATTATGTAAAAATGGGATGTTATATGTGATGATGTTGGAGGTGGGGTGTTATACATTTTTTTGGTAATTATCTTGATTTCTTTCTCTTCTCCATGGTGAATTGTTTATGGTAACATTGGTGTTTAGGTGGAAGTTCTTGATTCGTGATACCCTAGTTGGTACACACACTTATATGGTCCCCTTAGTTGTGTATAAGACAAGGCCAGTGGGCATGTTCAAATATGATGAGTTAGTATGGTTAAATTGGGTGGATCATGTTATTGTTGGATGAAACATATATAATATATTGGTCCATGTAGTTATAGTGTCATTTTGGATCGTCACATACTAGTATGTAGGGTATGTCCCATGAAATTGTTTTCCGTGATTGGTGGTTCTATATAGACGATTAGATTATTATATTGATTACATCCCCATTATGTTGGATTAGTAGTCGGCTAGTATATAAGGTTGATTGGAGGAACACTAAAAAATATTGATCAGAGCTAGATAGGGGGTGTCCTAAGACATATAAGGTGTGCGACCAACAATTATTTTCATTGGATATATAGAGGGAAGTGACAATTAAATCTATTGATTTTGTTAGGGTCCTCTTTTAAAATGATTCAAGTGTTTTGAAATGTTTCTTAAAAAATTAAATGACTTCATCATACCATTTTTTGTTTTAAATTGATTAAAAATAATTTAGAAAAAAGAATAGGTGTTTTGAGAAAGTATGTTTCGAACTAATTGGTTTATTTTGAAAAGGGTTTGTTATTTTAAAGAGGAATTTTAGTAATGGTTTTTTTTTAAATGGGACTTCAACTATGATATTATAAAAAGTTTTCAAAGGAGATTTAAAGTCTATAACTTTTTAATCTTGGTTAATTTTTATATCAACATTTTGTGTATTTACTTTGTTAAATATTAATTTCATTGAATCAAATAGGATGGATATGAATAATGAATAGATGGATGACAATCTTCTGACAAAAGAGTATGAAGATGGAGTGCAAGATTTCAACATGTTTTCAAAATATCATGCATGTGATCCTTATCAAATTCATTAATCATGTTTATGTTGTTGTCATTCAAGAAACATTTGTCCAGAAGATTTGTAAGAACACTTGATCTGTCATAGAATGGATCAAAGTTATAGATGTTGTAATAAACCTAAGGGAAAATTGAATGTAGCTAGTGACTAGGATAACCCAATGTTTTATGGATCATTTTATATGATTACATGCATGGAAAATGAGGAATATCGTATCGAGGATGTGATTACAGATGTTCATGATGAAGAATATCATATTAGGGAATGGACAAGTAATGTTGAAGATAAATTTCTTGATTGCCCAAAATTGTTTGAGTAGTTAAAGAGCGATAAAAAGATGCCATTGTTTGATGGTTCCACTAAATATACAGCATTGTCAGCCATACTGAATCTGTATAATTTTAAATTAGGAAACGAATATAGTGACACCCATTTTATAGAATTAATTTCACTCTTGAATGACTTGCTATAAAAAGATAACGAGCTCCAAAGTCGAACATATGATGGCAAACAAATTCTATGCTTGATGGTTATAATCTTAGAAAGAATACATGCCTACCTGAATGACTGTATACTCTTTCTCAAGGACCACAAATCACATAGATAATGCCCAATGTGTGGTGCTTCTCAATAAAAGAATGATGAATTCGGTTCTAATAAAGTTTCATGGTACTTTACAATCATTCCAATGTTTATACCCCTATATGGAAGTGAGGAGACTACAGGGAAATTGATGTGGCACACAAACATAAGAAATAATGATGGAAAACTGTGGCACCCGACATACCATCCATAGTGGAATCCAATTGATCATGAGTATCCTGACTTTGGAAATTAGCCAAGAAACCTTCGTCTTGCATTATCTATTGATGGAGTGAATCCTTTTGGTTTTCAAAACATCACACACAGTACATGACTGGTTAGGTTGTTAAATTATAACTTTCCACTGTGGTTATGCATGAAACAAAAAAACCATTATATTATTTATTCTTATATTAGGTCTAAAACAACTGGGTAAAGATATTGATGTTTATTTGGCTCAATTGATCAAAGATTTTAAATTATTGCAGGATTTAGGTGTTATGACGTATGATGCTTACAGAAATGATGATTTCACATTGAGATCATTGTTTTATGGGACAATAAACGACTTTACTATTATATATAATTTTCAAGATATAGTAGTAAAGGAACTATTGGGTGTATCATCTATGAACAAAGAACATGATCAATTGGGTTGAAAAATTCATCAAAAACTGTGTTTCTAAGACGTCAAAGATTTCTTCCCTGATGAAATAAGTATCGATCATGGAAGACATCATTCGATGGATGTTTAGATGAAAATACACCAACATCTCCACTAAAAGGTGATCAATTGTTTGAAGAAGTTAAATATGTGGAAACTTCTTTTGGTAAACTGTGTTTGAAAAACCTTACAAAAAATGGTTGGAAAAATAAATCAGTTTTTTTTGAAATACCATACTAGAATTATCGATACGTTAGACATTCTGTTGATGTTACTCATGTTGAAAAAAATATATGTGATAGTGTCATCAACATGTTTCTAAATTCACCTGGAAAAATAAAGGATAGAATTAAGGCTAGTTTGTACATGGTTGACATGGGAATACAAGAAGAGTTAGCACCAACGAAGGGTGAAAATAAACATTTCTTCCTCCTCCTAGTTACACACATTATAAGAAGGAGAGATATCCGTCTTTCAACTTCCTGAATGATGTAATTTTTCCAGACGGTTATTCTTCGAATATAAAGAACATAATGTCAGTGCATGATTTAAAGTTAAAAGGTATGAAATCACATGACTAACATGTTTTGATGGAAGATATAATTCCTATATTTTTACATTTCATTTTTTCCAGAATGTCCATCATACATTAATGAAGCTATGTTTTTTCATCAAATATATATGTAGAAATGTTATAGACCAAAATTGATGATCATAGAAAGATAAATTGTCATCATATTATGTGAATTGGAAATGTTGTTCCTGCTGACATTCTTTGATATGATGGTTCATTTGATGGTTAAATTGGTGAGAGATATTTAGCTATGTGGTCCTGTGAACTATAAATGGATGTATCCCATTTAATGGTATATGGTAATTTTGAAAGGTTGTGTCAAAAATCGATGTTGGACAGAGTGTTGTATTTCAAAGAAATATATTATTGAGGAAGCCATTGAATTCTATACCAAATACCTGTATGGTCTACAAAGAATTGGTCTTACAAATTCTTGTCATACTGGGTGACTTACAGTTGAAGGAACTTCTATAAATAAGGTCTCCACAATCAATATTATAGATCTATTGCATTCCCACCTTTACGTTTTTCATAACCGTTTCGATGTTGACCCATATGTTGAAACCCACAAAGATATTCTTAGGCATTCTAATCCATCAAGTTCTGAAAAATGGATATCAAATAAATTTAATAAAACTTTTATTAGATGGATTCAAGACCATATTTTATAGGAGTCAAATGAAAACCCATACTCAATTTCATAAAAACTTTGATTGCTAGCCGTAAGACCAAGTGTGTTTGTATTATCTAACAATGTTTATGTACTTAATGGTTATAAATCCAATACTAATGAATATGATGAAGAAATTACCAAATAGAATATTGGAGGTAAAATTAAGGCTAAAGAGATGGATGTTTTTGGTTCTCAAGACTGAAATATAATTTATGCGAATATATCATATTTTAGAATCATCAAAAAAATATGGGAGTTGGATAATACGACATTGCGAATAGTGATTTTTCAATGCATGTGGGTTGATAACAGAAGCACTGTTATAATAGATGAGTTGGGATTTGTGAAAGTTGGTTTCCATAAAAAAAGGGTAAAAATACGAACTGTTTATAATGGAATAATAAGAAGTACAATTATTTTATGTTCTAGATCCTACAAACCAAAACTAGTCAATTATTCTGTTATCAACCAAAACCACTGAACAATCTGATGAAAATTGAATGGAGGATGACCCTTTCAATGGGATGTCGCAATCATTTCATAGAGGTCCCAGTGTAGATGGTGTTTTTTATGTCTGAGGATACCATAATGAAGGGATTTGGATGGTCTATAGAGGGGTCAAATCCCTTCAACATTTTAAAAAAGAGAGAGTTCAATGATCAGATTATATTTTTTTATAATATTCATCGTGTCACTTTATATTAATATCTACTCACTGATAATTTTATGTTATCTGAATTAAATGTTATGCCACTTTTTCAGGTAATGAATTATACAAGTGTTGATACTCCCAATCCTCAGGCACATTAGGTTTCTCAACCAGCTGCTGCTCACAGTGCATACGAACAAGAGGTTTCTCAACTTGTTTCCTTATGTTAATATATGTTGGTTTCTTATTATATGTTATATAAATAAAATTTTAAACCAATTTTTCATATAATTACTTCTTCATGTGATGATTCTTCTAATCCCTAGCTACAATAGGTTTCCCAACCTACTGTTTCTCATAGTGCAAACAGACAACATGTTTCTCAACCTGTTGCTGCACTTAGTGTAGAGGTAGAACCACCATTTGCACATGCCAATTCTATCCCACTGGATCCATAGGTACATATTTATAATGGTGGATTTGAGGAAATGAAAGGTGACAAAACCCCAGAGATTTAGAAAAAGTAGAAGTTCCTTAGTTTTACATAATTAGAAAAAATCATTAAAGCTAAAGAGAAAGGAATCAAATACAAGATTTGATGGAATAAGTGGTGCCAACATGTTAATCCCAACAATGAAATGTTTAGTAGTTACATTGATGTAACTTCATGGAACCATGTTGTGTCTGAGATTAAGATACTAATGTGGGGAGATATTATGGTAACATTATGATATCATTTTTTTTAATTTCAAAAAATAAAATAATTAATCATTGACTTAAACATCATCATATCTTACAGAGTGCATTTATAGAAGATTAATCACACATCGACATTGTATTAAGGGTTGTTGGAATGATTCATAGGGTTCTAAAACACTTCTAAAAAAATATAATCTTTAAGATGTTGAAGGGAAAATAAATCAACACCCATATCTTATTTATGCACACCTGATAACCCAAGCATCGTGGGATGTATTTACTGGACATCGTGTGAAGCAGTCTTTTCAGGTACATTTTTTATGGTAATACATTGTTTGATGGTACATGTATTCATCACTTCAATTGATAGTGTTTTATTTATGAAACAATGATTGAGTGCTGAAAATAAACAATGATCATCAAACTAGTGTACCCCTACTTTAAAGCCAGGATGGGGTACACATCATTTGAAAAAAAATTGGTACGTATTTTAAATCTACCATAATATCTTTATGTGGAATAAAACAACATAATAACTATGTTATTTTGTTTATATGATGTTTGAAGAGTCCAAATCGATAGCCACTTCCATCCCATTCCATGAGTTATGGAAGGAGGTGTGTGTAACTAAATATAGAGAACTAATAGATAAAAACACAAAAAGATTGGGGGAAACAAGGGTATGTATGAAATAATAAAAAAATTGCTCTAAATAGATATTACATAACATTTATTACTTATTTTGTTATATTTTCTATCTGACACGGTCACAAGAATCAACAACACCCACACCATATGCTGACATACATTCAGTGGCCTTAATGTAGTCAGAAAATTGAGGTCGCATCAGAGGTGTGGGTTTTGGGGTGACACCATGAACACATTTTGAGGAAACAAAGTGGAGGATAAAACTGAGGAAATGAAAAAGATGAGAGAAACATTAGTTATGTTTCAAGAAGAATTACAATTCTAGAGAGAGATTATAGAAAGTTTAAGGGGGGGAGTCAAAGAGAAGAACCAACTCAAGAACAACCCATGCATAAAGATCCCTCCACACCCCCACCTGTTTTGCGGTGAGCCATTCCCATCAAAAACATTTATTAACTTAGGTAGTAGATTTTCTATAAAAAAATTGTGAATTGTGAATCAGATGAAAACTAGACACCAATACCATTCCTATATTGATATTCTATAGGGTGAAAATAATGATGATTTATATTAATCATCACCCATCCATCATTTTTTAGCGAGGGATACAATGTCCAATATCTAGAAAGACATGTTACACAATAGAACACTTCTGAAAGATCATGTTAGAGTGTCAATTACTGTATACCTAGAGATGAGCGTCGATCTACCTATTCCAATTGATGATGTATATCTTCATACAGTCAAACAAGCTTTTGGAACATTCATCGCATGGCCATCACATCTTACAAAAAAATGTCAGAAATAAGTTATTCATTTCCAATTTAATTTTCAAGATAAACCATAAACATTAAATGAAAAAAGGTTTGAATCAATTCTTGTTATTACAGAGAGACAAAGGGAAGGGGGTAAAGTGGAAGACTGGTTCAAAACCATCTCAAGGATCAACCAACTGATCAAACAAATCTACCAAAAGAACCTTAAACCCCAATTATATATCCAAAATTATTATCATTGAAGGCTCATGTTGAAACAAATTTGAAATATGGTTGTAATCAAATAATTTATTTTTATGCAAAGATGTATGGAGGGGAATATCTAGGCACCATTAGTATAAGGACTCTGCCTTAAACATTACATAATCCTAAATTAAATGAATAATTCACATTGAAGATCTTTTCAGGTTTATAGTTTTAGATAACTACGCCATAAATATTACATATCAACTTGAAAATTTCATATACACACTACTACTCGGTATCCATTTTTTTTATAAAATAAAAAATCTTAAAAATAAACATGTATAATTCCATGTTTCAGACAACATAACTTTTCCTTGATCCCATCCTTAACCCTATTCATCGTTAAGTCATGTGGAAAACATTTCAAAAACATGGGATGAGCATAAAATGCTCAGTAAGGGTTATACAATAAGGAAGGAATACATTATCCCATCATTAAATACAAATCAATGAAACCATAAATTTCAATCATAACATACATTATGAAATCATAAGATTTATGAATAGCACACAAAAATCATAAATCATATAGGTAACTTATGGAATTCAAAACATAATTACATTGTATCTATCATAGCTACATAAGGAGTCACATTTGGAATACTCATCACAGTATAATCCCTAAATCTCTTATGAGAAACATTAATGTTTACCTCTGTCATGTTGCCCAATGCATTGGAGAGCTATCTCGGGCTCACCCGCCCTAGGTTTATCACAGAACCACCCATATACGTAACAATGACCATGAACCATAACATATTCATAAAACATAAAACAAGAATAAAGGAAAGTTAACATTTTTACATTCCAATCACAATATACCAAATCACGAAATTGGAATAAACAATGCTTTATCAATTCATTTTCAAAACCATTTAAATCATTTAATAAAGAGATTTTTGAATCAATGTGTCCCATACCAAATTGAAACTTTAAAAGGAATTAATATTTTAAAACATTAATGCCCATATAATGAAATCCTTAAAAACATTTTGAAAACATGGACATTAATGATAATGATTTAGAAGAATAAATCATTAAAACAATATTTTAGTTAAGGAGTTCTGGACAAAATAAAAGATGCTTGAATAAAAATAATTGAAGAATAAAATTGAATAAATACATTATAATATCCTGAGAATAATGGTATTAATGATATAATATGCCAAAGGACAGTATATACACCATATAAAAGTAAATTGGTGCATAACAACAATGAAATCTCATGGAATGTAAATTGAGGCAAAATCCCTTACAAAACCTATATTCTTAGATTAAGGATAAATCAATTACATAATAGGGTGTTGAAAATATAAATACATTCATTATGATTGGATATTCAGTGTAAATAAATCAAACAACATTCAGACACATTCTTTTTAAGACAAAATCAATGACTGGGATGTTTAACTCAATAAATGGAAATTGAGTTAAAATTACTCTTATCAAGTTCATATCGATGACATGAGAATTTATCAATGGAGTGATTATTTTTATCAAAATAATATCCACACAAAGGGGAGTGGAAATTACAACATAAATAAATAAATATTGATTCCAGACAAAATCATAGCATGACATAATTATGAATTAGATAATTAACCCAAGGAATGGAAATTGGGTTAAAACTTTCCATTACCGATTTGGTAACTAACAAAACATACAACCCCTGAAAGAAGGGTAATAAAATGAAGTTTTAAATACCAATAAATTGATTATATTACACAATGAATACAATAATGTGCAGTACATACACCATAAAAAAAGAAAATAGTGGCAAATATATCATGAATCTCAAGGGAATAAAAAGTGAGATGAGAATCCATTGCCACGTAGTAATCAATCAAGTCGTATGAACAAAAGTTAATTACCACTAAATTATTCACAGAATAACATGAATATAAAGAGAGTAATGATATTATATATCAATTTTCTGTACACAATACACCACATTCAAAAAATTAGTGGTGAATAATGGAAATCTCACGGAATTAAAAATGAGATAAGAAATCCCTTACCTCGTGTCCGACTTGACTCGGTTGTTCCTTGTTCTTCCTGAATAATAAACTAAAGATAATTTCTACTTTCATAAGAACATTTTTCAAGTTTATTAACCCTTTTGTATCACTTATTACCATGTTATAAACATTATTTAATCATTTATGTTATTAATGTTCATTTTGTCGATATCTGGTACTTCAGTCAAAAATGGACTTCTCATAATTACAAGTTGTTCACATAGTCAAAAGTTCATTATATCAAGAATGATATTCATGATCTAGATATCATATATATCATATTTACTCTATATATACATTTATTTATAATAGTACAAAACATTTGTAGGTAAGAAATGAAATGCCCCGTTCATGGAGACGGTAAGCCGTACATACACATGAACACTACTTTCATTTCTATTTCATATTTTAATTGAATGAAAACTTAATGAAACATAGTTATATTGTAATTACAATATAATATAATATATTATTTCAATAAATCCATCCTTTATATGTCCCACGTATGGTATTAACGAGTCATATTACTTTTAGGGGGCAATACTCCGCACTTCCTCAAATGAAATTATCGCGTTTACTTATAATGGAAACCATAAAGGGAAGCTATAAATTAAAAATAAATAAGTATAAAGAAAACATAAACATAATATATATCATATATAAATACAATGTCATCATAATGGCCACCATATGAGGTTGTAGGAGATAATTGTACAATCATCGTTTCGTGAGGCGTTAGTTTCCAATCTACAGAAACAATATGTTCTTTACCCATTAGATGGAGGTGTGGGTAAGTTTAGTTAGAATCATTCTCTTAAAAACATCCTAGTATATTTAGTATTCTGTTTTTTTTGTAAAATAAATGAATAAAAATATTTTAGGGGGTTTTGAAGTAAAATAAAATAAAAGACGTTAAGAGAAACTGTTATCTTTAATTTGGATAACTCCCTTTGGTTTAAACAAAAAAGAGTTCTTGAAGTGACTTATGCCTAAGGTAAGGATTCTAGGTAGAAGAGAGGGATCCTGAGAGCTTATTTGAGTAGTGTTTTGATGATCCAAGGGGATTTAGAGGTGTGAGGAATGAGTTATAAGTGAGGGCTTTTATAAGCGGGAGGAGGGGCTCTTTAGGAAAGTGTGAAAATATTATTTTATTATATACTGATTTTCTTTTTCTAAAAGTCCAAAACTCATTTAGTTAGAATATAAGAATAATCATGGTCGAAATAAAATCATCCAATAATAATTTTACAGGTTTTTTATGTTATTTTAAAATTTATAATCTTATTTATTTAAATCATTTATTAATGAGGTAAATACTACATCATTTTTGTGTCATAAATAATTTTATTTATTTGATGACTAAAAATTATAAAATATACCATGATTTAGGAAATATTTTTAGCTTTCAAATGAATATTTATTGTCAAAAATATAACTTAAATAACCCCATGTAAAAATTAATTCACTAAAAGATATTTGTTTGTGTCATTTTTGCCTTTACTTTAAGTTAATTAAAATAATGTGCCATTATCACTCCCATTTGGCTCCATGAGGTCCCAAAATCGACCCAAAGATGTCCATGTTCGGCCATGACTCATACAATAAGTTTAGAACAAGTGTTAAGATAATTTTTTATTATTATAATATTCTTTTTACCATGAATTACCCTATTTACCTTTAACCGCTTTAAATAAAAGTCAAAAGTTAATATTCAACAAAAATTATTTTCATTTTATTGAACCACATTTTACTTACTAATAACAACCATGAATGTCGGATTTTTGAAATTCAATCCATAGAAGCGGTAAAATTTCATTTAAATGAAAATATCAGTGTTTAACTACTACATAGTGGTTTCACTATTAATCAAAAATTGAAGTTTTTCAGAAAACTACCAAAAATTCAGCCTAAGCTATATTTGATATTCCGAATTCAAAAATGATGTATATTTTACCAAATTAAAAGCATATAAGTTGCATTAATTATTTTAAATTAATTTCCCGTTATCAAAACAAATATCGTGTTTTTAATAAACAATATATATCAAAAGACTAACATGTGTTTATGCACAATTTCAAAGTGAAATTAATTCCAATGACCAGCATTGGATTAAATGGTAAAAATATAATCCAATTAAACATTAAAAACAATGAAAAATATATTATAACCATTTAAATAAATTATATTTAAAGGCACTTTTGAAATAAAATACAGTCTTTCATTATTCATAAAAAACGAATTTTATCAGAAAAATACTAAAAATTTACCAAAGGTGAATTTTGAGGTCCTGATTCTAAAGAAGAATTTTATTTTTTCAAATGGAACATATAAAAGTAACCAAAAATAGATTTAAAGAGGGTTCATTATTAAAAGGCAGTAAATCAACATTTTAAAGTAAATTATGTTTAAAATTATATTCATTCACATTTTAAGCCTCTAACTTTTATTGGATAAATGTAAAAACATTTAACAAACGTATGTAATCATTTTGTATTTAGTTATATTCATTTTGTCCATTACAACATCTAGGAGTTAACAACCATTTAAACTAATAATATTAGATTATTGTAGTGAAACTTAAGATTTCAAAGAAACCCACTGTTGTGTATCGGGTATGCCATCGAACATACAGTACCCTTTAAAGTAGAATTAATATTTAGTTCACAAATATTAATAAATATGAAAAAATTCATTTTCTTTATTTACCTGGGATGTTACATCCTCCCCCCCCCCTTTTGGGAATTGCATCCTTAGAATTTTAAAACTGGTCTTGGAAACTACATTAAAAGTCCCACATCAGAAAAGATTAAGTAAAACTATCACCTTAAAAGAAAGAAAGAACAGTACAGAGGTCACCTGAGATAACCCATACTAGGATTCCATGTAGGAAAACATGGATATGGAAGAGAGAAAAAGTGGTCAAGTTTTGATGGAGATTGATAGAAAACATGATTAGGAGAAAGTTAACTACTAGAAAATCACAAACTCATAACGTGTTAAACGGTCTTTGAATACCCAGTAGGAAACGTAAACCGACAACGTTTTTGTTTTACATTCCTTTTCATAATTTTGAGGAATTCATTTACTACATTGAATAAGATCATAAGGATATATACTTACCTTCAAGTAGAGTTTCATCCATTAATAAGTTTCTAACAAAAACTAATCTTTTCTCCAAACAATGAGCATTCAAAAAGACTTGGTGCAATCAAAAGCACATGAATCATCTTCTAGAGAATCACAAAACCCGCAAAGGAAGAACTATATATTTCCCTTGTCTTTAGACATAAAATAAAACCAAAATGGTTTGTTCGAGACCAGATAATACCCAAAAATGATAATCTTTTACAAAAAGAAAAGCTACTCTTAATCTCCAAAATTTGTCAAACAATACCAAAAGTTCATCCAAGACCATTCAATAAACAATTATCCATAAAATTCTTCAAAAGTAATCCAAACTATGATTGAAACCCAAATCTCCTAAGGATTTAATTACATAGTCTTCTAAGATAAATCTTATCATTTATCTCCAAATAACATCAGTTACTCGTAATGTCTCATATTTAAAATTAATTAACGTAATCACATATTCTCCATGATAGGTTAATCATTTTCATAAATAAACCAAATCTTCATATGAACACAATAAAAACATAGATTCTTGCAAAATAAAATATCAACCATTATTCCACAATTGATTCCCATAGTATTCTATATTCCTTAGTCATATAGTGTTTCTTAAAAAGATAGAACGTCTCCCACAATTACCTTTATCACTTAATCACCAAATTATTTTCCAATACTAAGTATATCTATTTGATAAAACATAAGTTCCCAAAATCAAATTATTCTTGTTCCCTAAAATTATTTTACTAAAATAATTAGTCATACTAACCAGGGACTTCATGTAGGATAGTGGTAGGTGATGCCCCCTTATCGCCCTTCGGTTGTGGGTTCGATTCCTGTAGCCTTGCCGGATGCAATGGGTTGTCACATATCCTATGGGTTGTCCTTTTTATAAAACTGAAAAATAACTCTAACATGTTTTAAACTCGATGGTTTCCTTATACCTCTCATTTTCATCCCAATTAATTATGATCTCTACATCTTAATTCTTTAAGACTTATATATATTGTCATTATTTTTATTTCACCACAATATAATAAGATAAAATGATCCCCAAAATGAAGAACATCATACCTTGATCATGGTGTCCATTTGGTTTCATTGTAATCTTATTCACGTAGGTATAAGGTCCATTCATTGCAAAAATTATTTAAATATCCTTCAAAATCATTTTCGTCCTTCATCCAAATACACCTTGTACAACATGGCTCATATGGGTCTTCACAAATAATCAGTTTTGGAAAATAATCATGTATGACATATAATTTCAAAACATATGATAAAACATGATTTCTATAAAATAGTCAGACCGAATTTGAGTTGAAACATTCAATTAATGGTACTTTTAAAATAACATAGGTATGTGCTGAGAGGCTATATTGTAAAATCAAATATAAATAGGTTGTGCAAGGGTCTCCTTCTTTAGCATCTTTTTCAAAATCATAATATGCTTCAAAATCTTGTGATAAGGTAAAACATTTGAAATTTCCTTGATAATATTTACCTTTCTTGAAAATATGAGAATATGGGGAAAATAGGATTTGTTTTAATACAACCAATGATTCACGATTATAACGAGGTATAGTGGAGGTGTTTGATATCTCAAACAAATTCTTTCAAGTGAGTTGTATGCTAGAAAACTTTTCACAATCATCTGACATCACTTTGCAATAATTATTGCAAGAAAGTCATCAAGAATATATAGGAATGTCATTGGAGATCCTCCTCCTTCCATTTGTAACTAGATTAACTTGATCTAAAAAAGTTGTAAAATAAGGATTTAACAAAAATAATAGTCATTAGGTCTAACCATGTGTCTAATGAAAAATCAGAATCGCAAAATTTGTCTAAATCGACCTCAGATCCCAAATATAAGGACCCGACCTTAAACATTACATAATCCTAAATTAAATGAATAATTCACATTGAGGATATTTTTAGGTTTAGAGTTTTATAGAATTAGGTCATAACTATTACATATGAACATGAAAATTTTATGTACAAACAACTACTCAGTATCCATTTTTTTCATAAAACAAAAAACTCTTCAAAAGAAAAATGTAAAGTTCCATGTTTTAGACAACATGACTTTTCCGTGATCCCATATGGTACCCTATTCATCTTTAATTCCGATAGAAAACATTTCAAAAACTTGGTATGATCATAAAAAGCTCTATAAAGGTTATAAAAAAGGAAGGAAAACATTATCCCATCATTAAATACAAATCAATGAAACCATACTTTTCAATCATAACATACCTTACGAAATCATAAGATTTATGAATACCACACACAAATCATAAATCATAATGGAAAATTATGGCATACATAACATACTTAAATTGTAGATATAACAACTACCTAGGGAGTCCCATTTAGAATACCCATCACAATATATTCCTTAAATCTCTTTGGAGAAACATTAACGTTTACCTCTATCACATTACCCAATTCATTGGAGAGCTATCTCGGGCTCACCCGCCCAAGGTTTATCACCGAACCACCCATATACATAATAATTCCAAATAACCATAACATATTCATAAAAAATAACACATTTATTAAGGAAATATAACATTTACACATTCCAATCACAATATATCAAATCATGATATTGGAATAAATAATGCTTTATCAAATCATTTTCAAAACCATTTAAAACATTTAATAAAGAGATTTTTGAATCAAAGTGTCCCATACCACTTTGAAACTTTTAATGGAATTATCATTTTAAAACATTAATGTTCATATAATGAAATCCTTAAAACCATTTTGAAAACATGGACATTAATGAAAATGATTTAGAAAAATAAATCCTTAAAACAATATTTTAGTTAAGGAGTTCTTAACCAAATGAGAGATACTTGAATACTAATAATTGAGGAATAACATTTAATAAAAACATTATAATATAATGAGAATAAATGTATTCATGATATAATATGCCAAAGGACAGTATATACACCATATAAAAGTGAATTGGTGCATAACAACAATGAAGTCTCAATGGAATGTAAATTGAGATGAAATCCATTATAAAAACTGTATCCTTATATTAAGGATAAATCAATTACATAATAATGTGTGAAAAATATAAATACACTCAATATGATTTTATATTCAGTTTAAATCAATAATAGAACATTCACAGACATTCTTTTTGAGACAAAACCAATTACATAGATGTTTAACTCAATGAATGGAAATTGAGTTAAATTTACTGTTATGAAGTTCATATCGCTGACTTGAGAATTTATCGATGGAGTAATTATGTGTATCAAAATTATATCCACACAAAGGGAAGTATAAATTAGAAAATAAATAAATAAATATTTATTCCACATATAATCATGTCATGACATAATTAAGAATTAGAAGATTGACACAAGGAATATAAATTGGGTTAAAAGGTTCCCATACAGATTTGGTTACATACAAAACATACAGCCCATGAAATAAGGATAATAAAATGAAGATTTAGATACCCATAAATTGAAGTATATTACACAATGAATACAATCATGGGCAGTATATACACCACACAAATAGAAATAGTGTCAAATATTGCATGAATCTTACGGGAATAAAAAGTGACATGAGAATCCCTTACCACATTGTAATCAATCGATTCTTATAACCAAAAGTTAATAACCACCAAATTATTCACATAATAACAAGAATATAAAGAGAATAATGATAATATATATCAATTGGAAGTATACAATACACCACATGTAATAAATTTTTGGCGAACAACAGAAATCTCACTGAATTAAAAGTGAGATAAGAAATCCCTTACCTCGTGTCTGACTTGACACATTTGTTCTTTGTTATTCCAGAATAATAGACTAAAGTTAATTTATAAATGCTTAAGAAACTTTTTCAACACTATTATCCCTTTAATATCACTTATTACCATGTTCTAAACATTATGTAATCATTTAAGTTACTAACGTTCGTTTTGTCGATAATTGGTACTTGAGTCAAAAAATTGACTTCTTATAATTACAAGTTGTTCACATAGTCAAAATTTCTTTATATATAGAATTATATTAATGATTTAGATATCATATATATCATATATATCCATTATATACATGTATTTATAATATTACATAACATTTGGATGTAAGAAATGAAATGCACCATTCATGGAGACGGTAAGCCGTACGTACGCATGAACACTACTTTCATTTCTATTTCATATTTTAACTAAATGAAAACTTAATGATACAAAGTTATATTATAATTAAGTCATAATATAATATATAATTTCAATAACTCCATCCTTTATATGTCCCATGTATGGTATGAATGAGTCATATCACTTTGAGGGGGCGGTAGTCCGCACTTCCTCAAATGAAAATATCTCATTTAATCATAATGAAAACCATAAAGGTACGCTATAAATTAAAAATACATAAGCATAAAGAAAAAATAAACATAATAAATATCATATATAAATAAATTTTCATCATAATGGCCACCATATGAGGTGGTAGGAGATAATTGAATAGTCATCATTTCGTGAGGGGTTTGTTTTCCATCCACAGAAATAGTATATTATTTACCCATTAGATAGATGTATGTGTAAGTGTAGTTCAAATACTTCTCATAAAAACATCTTAGTATATTTATGATATTGGTGTTTTTATAAAATAATGTAATAAAAAAAGTTTAGGGGTTTCATAAGTAAAATAAAAAAATAAGTTAATAGAAACCATTACCTTTAATTTGGGTAACTACCATTGGTTTATACCAAAAGGATTTCTTAAACTAACTTCTTCCTAAGTTAAGGATTCTAGGATAAAGTGAGGTACCTTGAAACCTGATTTGGGTAGGGCTTGGATGAGCCAATGGGCTTGAGATGTGTGAGGAACAAGTTAGAAGTGAGGGATTTTTATAAGGGGGAGGAGGGGCTCTTTAGGAAAGTGTGAAAATATTATTTTATTATACTATTATTTTCGGTTTTTAAAGGTCAAAAACTCATTAAGGTCAAATCTAAGATGACTCATGGTCTAAATTAAATCATCCAATAATAATTGGATTGGGTTTTTGAAGGTTCCAGGCACAGCGGAAGCGCATGGGTGGATGTGCCCACTTGGCTTTTTGTCATTAACAATGATCAATCCGGGATCAATATGATGATAAAATCCAGTCTCCACAGATCAAATCAAAAAAATAGAAAAAGAAAAGGAAAGTATCAGAACCACAAAGTCGTATCATTATAGATTGATTATAATTAATTTAATCAATTAAAAAGAAGTACCTTTTTGTGTTCTATCTTCGTTGATATTCTTGATCATGTTTTGATGTGATTCATTATTGCGTCGTAGAAGAAAAGTGTAGACTTTCTCTAGAGGTGATCCACATGTTCCCCTCATATCTCTGGACGTCACCAAAGGAGTCTCCGGGTGATAACATAGAGAAACCTTTGCTTGCATTGTCCGCCTTAGATCGTCTTGATTCAATGGAAGAGGACCTCTCTCAGTCTTGAGAGCATTCTTGGAGGAAGAGGTTCTTTCAGCCTTGAAAGAATTCTCCAAAATTGTTGCGCACAATGATTCTCTTGTCTGGGGAAAATATTTGGGGTTGTGAGGATATTTATAATCAGGTTTGAGGTTGTAGAGTTATGACAATAAATAAACGCGTTACGAGTTTTATTTATTTCATTAACTCTTTTGAAAACCCCATGTTGAGTAATTAATTCCTTGACATTCGTGCACATTGACTATAATAAATATAATTTAATAAAATGATATTTCCTCAAAATCCTGAATAGAAAAACTACACGGCGTGTAATCATAAATAAACGGTGTGTACTTGTTTTTCATTGAAAACTACATGGTGTGTACATACAATGTACACGGAGTTTATATCTTTCTTTCATTTATTCATTTCTTTCCAAAATGAAATCTACACGGCTTGTACATTTAATAATACACGGTGTGCACTTGTTTTCAAAATAAAAACTACATGGCGTGTAATCATTAATACACGATGTGTACTTGTTTTCATTTTATTCTTCCTCCAACATTAAAATGATTTAGGCTTCCTTGAATAATTATTAAACCACGTACGGGAATAATATTTTCTCTACTTGAGATACTTGAATACACTTAGTGTGTAAGCCTCTAGGCCCCTTTCTCATTGGCATTAGGAATGCTTGCATAAAGTCCAAGATTATTGTCTAGCAACGGGTCAAGGCACCCAAGAGAAATAAGTTGACGCCGCATTGACGTATCACCTCTTACGAACACTTATTGTGTAATTTAATCTCTTTGTATCAATATCTCATCAAGAAGGTTTCATGGTAGTGTCATAAACCTATATGCTTGATCTGTCATTCTTTGACTTCCATAAATAAACTCGTCGTTACACCATGGCCATGGAATTTTGTTGATAGTTCTATTTCAATAAAAGGGCCCGAGATATCTACTTCCATAAATACGGAAGGGAAAAATCCTTCCTTGACTTATCCATTAACAACATGTCATTTGTGACGAACCCAACGTACCCTACTTCCCACCAACTATCTTCTTGACGATTTTTGTTAGCAAATCTAAGTGTGTGAGTCATGACAATAGTTAATGATAATATTTCAGTCTAAGGACCATTACACATGCTCGCAGATAGTAATGTCCGATGACACCAAGACATGTGGAATTACTACTGGCGGGTCTGTTCTCATAATATCCCATCTTGGATATTACCAAGTGCAAACTCCATGAGAGAAAGTCTCGTCTTCTTACGAGTACTCGCACATGACGGTTTGTATACTATGTGTCCTATAATAGTATGTCATCCAACCACAGAACTTTATTTAAGAATATTGTTATAGTATTTGACGGTTCTCATCATAGTGGGGATCTGCCATGACCTTATTAATGCAAAAAAAATTCTAGGACATTATTATATTATAGTCATGTGGAACAATGAACAACATATATTAAGTGAGAATTCATGTAATCAAAGTACAAAATAGTTGGTTCTCAGGACAAGAACCCTTACCTTTTGTATGTTATTTTAATATTTATAATCTTATTTATTTAAATCATTTATTAATGAGTTAAATACTACATCATTTTTTTGTCATAAATAATTTTATTTATTTTATTTATAAACATTATAAAAAAATACCATGATGTAGGAAATATTTGTCCGCTGATGTGACTTTGGATCTTTTTCATGTGTCACCGCTGCAGTATTATCACAATAGAGTGTGATAGGATCTTTACTACTTGGTACTACATCCAGATCTTGGATAAAGATTTTCATTCATACTGCTTCTTTAGCTGCCTCAGAAGCTACGATATACTCGGACTCCGCTGTAGAATCTTTCATCACACTTTTCTTTAAGCTCTTCCAGCTCATTGTATCTCCATTCAAACTGAAGATGTATCCAGTTTGTGACTTCATGTCATCTTGATCAGTCTGGAAACTAGAATCTAAATGTCCTCTAATGACTAGTTCCTCATCTCCTCCATAAACTAGGAACATATCCTTAGTATGCCTCAGATATATAAGTATAGTCTTGACTGCCATCCAATGGCGGTCTCCTAGATTAGCTTGATATATGCCTACCGCACTTAATGCGTAAGCAATATCTAGCCTCGTACATAACATAACATACATGACTGACCTAATCGTGGATGATTAAGGGATCCTATCCATTCTCTTTCTTTCCTCATGTGTCTGAGGATACATTTTCTTGGAAAGATGAATGACATCTGACACTATCAACAATCCCCTCATGGACTGTTCCATACTGAATCTCTTCAGTATCTTGTCAATGTATTTACTTTGACTCAGGACCAGTATTCTCATGGATCTATCATGATAGATCTTGAACCCTAGAATATATACTGCCTCACCCAAGACTTTCATGGAGAAGCATTTATCTAACCATGCCTTCACTGACAATAAGACAGGTACTTAGTTTCCAATTAGTAATATGCCATAAACATATACTATATGAAAACGATTACACTTCCACTAAACCTCTTGTAGACATAAGGCTCACATTCATTCTTAACAAAGCCATATTCTGTTACAACTTCATCAAAAAAATGTTCCATGACCTTGATGCTTTCTTTAATCCACAAATGGAATTCTACAAATTGCATACCTTGTTGGCATCCTTTATAGTCACAAACCCTTCAGGTTGCGTCATTTTGACATCTTCCTAGAGTTTACCTTTAAGGGATGTTGTTTTGACATCCATTTTCCAAATTTCATAGTCATGGTAAGCGGTAATGGCCAATAGGATTCTGATCGATTTCAGCATCAAAACCGGTGAAAATTTTTCATCATAGTCAATTCCTTAATGCTGTCTAAAACCTTTTGCAACTAGTCGTGACTTATAGGTGCTGACTTTCCCCTCTATGTCTAGTTTTTTCTTGAATACCCATTTATTACCAATAGGCTTTACATCAACTATAGGATCTACCAAAAGCTGGACTTTGTTTTGGTACATGGAATCCATTTCATAATTCATGGCTTCTTGCCACTTGGAAACGTCTATGCCTTCGACTGCTTCCTTGTAGGTTAGTGGATCATCATTTACAACCAATAATGAGTCACCATCCTCGGTGACAATAAGACCATATCGTTCTGGTTCTCTCACCTCTCTCGTGATCCTACGCAGTTCTTGTGTCTCTGGAAAAGATCGTTCTTTCACGGGGCTTTGTGGAATCTGTTCTTATACCAACTCTTGTGTATCTTGAGCCTCGACTTCATCGAAGTCTATCTCACTCCCACTATCTCTTTTGGAGATGTGCTCCCTTTTAAGGAATATGGTGTGTCCTACCACTGTAACCATTTTGTCTGAGGGGTTGTATAGGTAATATCCCCTTGTTTCCTTTGAATATCTTATAAAGATACACTTTATGCCTCGAGGTGAAAGTTTGTTATCTAAAGAGTGATTAACAAATGCTTCGCTACCCCACACATGTAAATTCGATAACATGGCTTTGTGTCCACTCCATAACTCGTATGGAATACCATTTATCGATTTAGTTGGTACTTGGATTAGTATGTGTGCTGCTGTTTATAGTGCATATCCCCAAATGGATAATGGAAGACTCGCATGACTCATCATTGATCTCACCATGTCCAACAGGGTGCGGTTCCTCCTTTCACTTACACCATTCCACTAAGGTGTGTAAGGAGGAGTGAGTTAAGATAGAAATCCAAATTCCCGTAACAAATCAATGAAGTCCTGATTAAGATATTCTCCTCCTTTGTTTGATTGGAGTTTCTTAATCTTATTACCAAGCTGGTTCTCAACTTTATTCTTGTATTATTTGAACCAATCAAAAGAATCTGACTTATTCCTCATTAAGTAAATATATCCATATCTACTAAAATCATCAGTAAAAGTTATGAAATATAAGAACACACCCCTTTCTTCAACTAGAAATGGACCACACACATCTGTGTGAACTATTTCTAGAATCTCTTTATCCCTTTCACCTTTCCCACTAAATGGGGCTTTGGCCATTTTTCCTTGTAGACATGCATGACATACACCAAGTGGTTTTAGTTCGAAAGAATCCAAATACCCATCTTGATGTAATTTTGTCAAACATTTCTCATTGACATGACCTAGCCGGTGATGCCAAAGTTGGGTGTGGTATGAGTCATGTGAATTAACTTTTTCATCGATTGCCATTACTTGGTTTGTGTAGTCTAACACATAAAGGCCATTATATAAATGTTCCCTACCAAAACAAATGATATCTTTATAAAAGTAGCAACATTAACTTCAAAATATGAAGATGAATCCATTAGTATCTAATCTGTATACTGAAATAATTTTTTTGGTTACATAGGGTACATAATAACATTCTTTCAAAACCAAGACCATCCCAGTAGGCAATGTGAGGTGGTAGTCTCTGACAGCTACATCAGTGAGTCTGGATCCATTGGTTGCTCATAGATCCACCTCACCTTGGTCAATATTTCTGAATCTACTTGGTTCCTGTAATTGGATACAGATGTGAGAACCACAAGCAGTATCTAATACCCAATTGGTAGAAACAGATAGATTGCATTCGATAACAAATGCACCTGAAGCTTCCCCTTTATTCCTTGGTTGGGTGCAGTTTTTTTTCCAGTGGTCGTTCTTGCCACATGTGAAACAAAAAACCTTATGTTATCTTACCTCCCCTTTGATATTCCTTTTCTTGTTTGGCCTTGAAGAAGCTTTGGGATTAAATCTCTTCTCCTTCCCTTTCCTTTTATTCACCATGAGGACAGAAGGGTTTTCACGCTTCATGTTATTGTCCACTTGGCGAATTAGGATAAGAAGATTTGACAGAGAATTCTCAATGTTGTTCATGTTGAAGTTCACAACAATGATTATGAAGCTCTGGGGGAGTGATGCATGAATGAGATCGGTACCCAGTTCTTCGGGGAGTTTAAACCCTAGAACCTCTAAGAGATCAATGTAGCCAATAAGGTTGACTACATGAGGCCCAGCTGGGGCACCCTCTCCATGATTAATCTGAAATAGATCCTTAGAGATCTCAATCCTTTCATGCCTTTCTCTCTCCTGGTATAGACCATGGAGGTTCTCGAGCATGCTGTAGGCATCCATGTTTTCATGAGACTTCATGAGCACACTAGACATTGATGACAACATCAAACATTGAACGTCGAGTGCATCGCTAAATTGTTGATCATAGACCAGAAAAACATCATCACTCGCCCCTTGGAAGGCGAATCAGGAAGTGAGGACTCCATCACTTAAAACTTCTGTTCATCGAATATGATAACCTGAAGGTGCCTAAACCATTCCTGAAAGTTACTTCCGGTGAGGATATTGTCTTTATCTAGAATTGATCGTAGATAAAATGCGGTTGATGTGTTTGTCATATTGATTCTACAAATTAAAATAGAGGATTTATTATTACTTTCTTGATTACATTTTTATGAGAAATAATGAATGAATTTATTAATTCTCCAACTATTTTATGAAGTCCCAATGTCCCTCACCATTGAACTCAGAATGTCTAGTTGCTTTGACATTCTAGTGGCAAGGATCCATATTCCCGTTCGCATAACTCCAAAACAGGTTGGTCAAGCTATTTGAAGGTATTTAGGTAGGTAGGTCTTTGTCAACTGTGAGCTTACAGTTCCTTGATCTGTTGAGTGGTCTCCCCAATCCTGAAATCCTGAATTGGATTTATTCAGCTCTTGCCTCCAATATTACATAAACTCTAGGAAGGGCTACTCCTCTTGATGTAATATGGTTAAGTCAACCTGAAACCTTTCATAAGGGATTCTTTTATAAAAGTAAGTGTCCCAACAAGGGTTGTTCAAACACATAGTTTTATTGAGTCTTTCCCTTAATCAAGTAACAGAAGGCTTGGTCTGACGTAATATGGTATTGAGGGATTTTAATCATTCATGAATAGTTTTACATTATCAAATGCTTGTTAATATTAAGTGATACTATCTTAAGTGATTAACCATGTTCTGATAATGTTTACGCATAGTTCAATTTTATTTTATTCCATCTTTACTTGCTTTTTCATTTCATTAACTATGTGATCCCGACAACAAATACATAATAAATAAACCCTGCAATTAGACAGAAACAAAATAAGCTGGCATGATCATGAGCTTCTATTGGTTAGCTTATCCAGCGGTTTTGATAAGCTATCCCTGACCAAGGAAAAACACCTTGAACAGATGGTTCGTGTTTTGCAGCTCGCACCTATCCACTTTTGTATCTTCTTGGGTTGGTTTCTCCTCAGATTCGGGTTTTGAACCGTCTCCTCTAGCTTGGGAGATCCTCCATTACATGGGGTTTACATTAAAGAAACCATGCGCACAAATGCCCTACATTTTATTAGAAGAAGGCTCACAGGCCAATGGACTTAAATTAAACAAATTTAAATGAAACCATACACACATACAAAGGGTCTTTGGCCTAGCTTATTACCATCCATAGCATGCAATGACATTTATGCA
Source organism: Viscum album (assembly GCA_963277665.1). Taxonomy (NCBI): domain Eukaryota; kingdom Viridiplantae; phylum Streptophyta; class Magnoliopsida; order Santalales; family Viscaceae; genus Viscum; species Viscum album. The sequence goes on along the minus strand of OY728140.1, from coordinate 1,464,947,808 downwards.
TATTCAAATTCTTCTATTTGTTCCTTCATTTAAGATAAGTCGCGCTTGAATTAAATTAATTATGATCTTATAATTAATCAATTCGTTATCTTAAATTCCTTTCTAAATTTCCTTTAGATTCTTCTCATCCATATTCCTTGTACAGGTCTTTCTACTTTTTGAGGAAACCTGGTGAAATTTCTGGAAGGTACACAACATGTATTTTATATTTACACGACGTGTATTTATTTTCACCCTTTATCCAAAGTACACACCGGGGGATTTGGCATGTTTTCTGTACTTTGGAAATTTTGGAGTACACGACTTGTAGATAAATCACACACGACATGTACTTCCTTGTTATGCGGTAACCGACATGGCAATCCCATGTACATGGTACGCGGAATCTCCATTTTACACTGTTTCACTTCTGCCGGATCGGACGACACGACGTGTTGCTCCAACTTTCACACCGTGTATTCCTATTTTCCATGCACCATTCAATTCTGGTCAACACGGGTTAATAAATACATAGGTGTAATCAATTCACACGGCGTGGTTTGGTAGACCAGTATCGGTTCATTGAACCTAAGTACACGACGTTTAGTTTTAATTACACGCCGTGTATTCCTGTTTTGTACTAACAGAAAGAGTGGCTCCTCCGGATGAGTTCCTAGTTTTTATTTTAATCAAAAAGTAAAATAAAAAGGTTGTTTCTATGATATGAATCGATAAATGAAGAAGGAAGAACAAATAACATTTATTCAAATCAGAGAACAATTTATCTTGAATTGAATAAAATATAAATGCATAAATTATCAACAAAGATGAAATAACTATAATCAATGGTGTAACCTCCCTATGATACCATTTGAAGGTTCTAGGCATAGTGGAAGCACATTGGTGGATGTACCCACTTTGATTTTTGTCATTAACAATGATCAATCTGGGATCAATACGATGATAAACGTCTGTCTCCATGAATCGAATCGCAGAAATAGACAAATAAAAGAAAAGTCCCTGAACCACAAATTAGGATCGTTACAGGTTGATTATAATTAATTTAATCAATTGAAAAGAAGTACAATTTGGTTTTATTTCTTCGTTCATATTCTTGATCACGTTCTGATGTGATTCGTCATTGCGTTGCAGAAGCCAAGTGTAGACTTCATCTAGCAGTGATCCACATGTGCACCTCGTATCTCTGGATGTCGCAAAAGGATTCTCTGGGTGCTAGCATGGAGAAACCTTTTCTTGAATTGTACGCCTTAGATAATATTGATCTGATGGAAGAGGATCTCTCTCAGTCTTGAGAGTGTTCTTGGAGGAAGAGGTTCTTTTGGGCTTGAAAGAATTCTCCAGAATTGTTGCGCACAATGATTCTCTTGTCTGGGGAAAAGAGTTGGGGCTGTGAGGATATTTATAATTGGGTTTGTGGTTGTAGAGTTATGAAAATAAATAAACGCGTTACGCATTTTATTTATTTGATTAACTATTTTGAAAACCCCACGTCGAGTCATTAATTCCTTGACATGTGACCACACAGATTATAATAAATATCATTTAATAAAATGATATTTCCTCAAAATACCGACTGTAAAAACTACACGGAGTGTAATCATAAATACATGACGTGTACTTGTTTTTCATTGAAAACAACACGGTGTGTACATTAAATGTACATGGCTTGTATATCTTGTTTTCATTTATTCATTTCCTTTCCAAAATGAAAACTACATGGTGTGTACATTTAATAATACACGGAGTGTACTTGTTTTCAAAATAAAAACTACACGGTGTGTAATCCTTAATACACGGCGTGTACTTGTTTTAATTTTATTCTTCCTCTAACATTAAAATGATTTAGGCTTCCTTGAATAATTATTAAACCATGTACAGGAATAATATTTATTCTACTTGAGATACTTGAATACACTTAGTGTGTGACCCTCTAGGCCCCTTTCTCATTGGCATTAGGCAGGCTTGCCTAAAGTCCAAGATTACTATCTAGCAACGTGTTAAGGCACCCACGAGAAAGAAGTTGATTCCACATTGACATATCACCTCATATGAATGCTTACTGTGTAAATTAATCTCGTTGTCTCAATATCTCATCAAGTAGGATTCACGGTAGTGTCATAAACCTATATGCTTGATCTGTCATTCTTTGACTTCCGGAAATAAACTCGTCATTACACCATGGCCATGGAATTTTTTTGACAGCTCTATTTTAATCAAAGGGACCAAGATATATAATTCCATAAATATGGAAGGGAAAAATCCTTCCTTGACTTATCCATTAACATGTCATTTGTGACGCACCCAACGTACCCTACTTCCTGCCAACTGTCTTCGTGACGATTTTCGTCAGCAAATCTAAGTGCGCGAGTCAGGACATGAGTTAATGATAATCTTTCAGTCTAAGGACCATTACACATGCTCGCAGGTAGTAATGTCCGGTGACACCAATACATGCGGAATTACTACTGGCGAGTCTGTACTCATAATCTCCCATCTTGGAGATTACCAAGTGCAAACTCCATGAGAGAGAGTCTCGTCTTCTAACGAGTACTCGCACATGACGGTCTGTATACTATGTTTCCTATTATAGTATGTCATCCAACCACAAGACTTTATTAAAGAATATTGTTATAGATTTTCAAGGTTCTGATCATAGCGGGGATCTTCCATGACCTTATTAATGTAACAAATATTCTAAGACATTATTATATTATAGTCATGTAGAACAATAAACATTATATTATAAGTGAACATTAATGTAATCAAATTACAAAATAGTTGGTTTTCAGGACACCAACCCTTACATTTTGTATGTTATTTTAATATTTATAATATTATTTATTTAAATCATTTATTAATGAGGTAAATACTGCATCATTTTTGTGTCATAAAAATTTTTATTTATTTGATGTATAAACATTATAAAAAAACACCATGATGTATGAAATCTTTTTATCTTTCCTATAAATAATTATAGTCAAAAAGATAACTTATATAACCCCATGTAAAAAATTAATTTACTAAAAGATATTTGTTTGTGTCATTTTTGCAATATCACTTCCATGTGGCTCCATGGGGTCCCAAAATCGACCCATTGATCCCCATGGTCGGCCATGACTCATCCAATAAGGTTAGGACGAGTGTTAAGGTAATTTTTTTATTATTATAATATTCTTTTTACCTTTAATTTCCCTATTTACCTTTAACCGCGTTAAACTAAAGTCAAAAGTTACTATTCACCAAAAATTATTTTCATCTTATTGAACCACATTTTACTTACTAATAAGAACTTTGTATGTCACATTTTTGAAAGACAATCCATTGAAGTAGAAAAATTTCATTTAAATGAAAATCTTAGTTTTTAACTACTACTTAGTGGTTTCACTCTTCATAAAAAATTGATGTTTTTCAGAAAACTAACCAAAATTCATCCTAATATATATTTGATATTCCAAATTCAAAAATGATGTTTATTTTACCAAATTCAAAACATTGAAGTTGCATTAATTAATTTAAAATTAATTCCCGTTATCAATAATAATAGTGTGTTTTTAAGAAACAATATCTATCAAAAGATTGACCCTTGTTTATGCCCAATTTCAACTTGAAATTAATTCCAATGATCAACATTGGAATAAATGGTAAAAATATAATCTAATTAAATTTTAAAACCAATTAAAAATATAATATAAAAAATAAATAAATTATATTAAAAGGCACTTTTGAATTAAAATGTAGTATTTTTACTATTCATAAAAAAATGAATTTTATCAAAAAAATACAAAAAATTTACCCAAAGTAAATTTTGATATCCCGATTCTAAATAAGAATTTTAGTTTTTCAAATGGAACATATAAAAGTGACCAAAACTAGATTTAAAGAAGGTTCTCTATTTAAAGGCGGTAAATCAACCTTTTAAAGTAAATTATGTTTAAAATTTGATTCATTCACATTTTAACCCTCTAAGATTTATTTGATTTATTTAAAAACATTTAACAAACATATATAATCATTTTGTAGTTAGTTCTGTTGATTACTGTCATTATAATGGATAGGTGTTAACAACAATTTAAAATAATAATATTATTTTATTAGTGTGCAACGTATGATTTCAAAGAAACCCATTGTTGTGTATCGGGTACTCCATCGAACAAAGAATCCCCTTTAAATTAGAATTAATGTTTAGTTCACAAATATCAATAAATATGAAAATTTCAGTGTTATTTATTTTCTTGGGTTGTTACAATTAGTGTTGAGAGTGAAACTGCAATCCTTGACTATAATTGGTTAGGTGGCTCAATTATAAATATTTTCATGAGGTATGTTTTCATGATTTGATTTTCTAAATGATGACATAATAAGATAATTACAACTAAATACATTTCTTATTTTTCATAGTCATATATATGAAAAAAATTGAACATATTTCCCAATGAACATAAAAATTGGACTAATTAGTCCTTACATCACCTCTATAGAATAAGAAGACATAACTTCCAATAAACAAATTGAAATAGTGACAGGACTGCTCGAATTGTTTACAAAAAAATTAAGGATGACAGAATCTTCTTATTAACAACGATGTAGGGGTAAAATTATATAATATAATTATATCAAATATATATTAATTTCATTCATTACATATTATTTTTTGTGTTTTTAGGAAGCATTTGATGCTCATTGCAGTCAATTTGGATAGTCCAATGATTTATTTTTTGGATTCAATGCATGGATATCCAATAAACCGACTACAAATGAATGCAATTGTCAATTTTTAATACACTACATAAAACATTTTAGAATTGAGAATCTAGTTATATAATTTATATTATCATTAAATGAGCATATTATTATGATTTGGTGATGCGTGAATATCATCTACATCAAGGAATGAGGACATGGGAAATAGAAAAGAAACCTGAAAAGTACTATGACTAGATACAAATCTGCGTATATATAATAATATTTCATTATCAAAACGCATATAAAAAAATTACTTATTTTTTAAAATGTTTCTACAGTGCCCAAGACAAACAAACTATAAAGACTATGGTTATTATGTTTGTAAATTTATGAAAGAGATCCCATTCCATGAATAAACCAGAATCCCTGAAGAGGTATTTTAAAAGATAATCTCTATTTCATTTAAAATATAAATTAATCCTTTTTTGTATTTATATTTTTTCATTACTACCATGGCTATCGAAAATTGTCATATTCAAGAGATGATATAGATATGCTTATAAACTAATGGGCAACATACCTGATGAAAAAAATGTAAAAATATAGAATGAAGATGGTAAATTTCACAAATAATTTCGACTTTAATCATCTTTTCTACCTTATCGTTCTCTTTTTTTGATGTTAATGTTCTGATTTGTATGGGCTAAACACCCCACTGAAAATCATGTCCATTGATAGTCCTTGTTTATGTACTAAATGAATTGCATGTTGATTTGTTTTTTAAATGAAATTTCTGGTCGTCATTTACAGGGCATGTGTTTTGGTGATAGACCATAAAAGAAAAGAGTATCCATAAATGGTTTCCTAATCCCTTGAGTTTTTTGTGACATCTTGAGACATAACGGGAATAGGAGTTTACTCAACTCTTCTTGTTTTCAAAAACAAGATGGTATTTTCTCCAAAAAAACATTGATTCAATATGAAACATTGGTAGTTCCCCTCTTTAGTTGACCCAGTGATGAACCAACTATCATATATTAATTTTGATGATATGAATATTTGATTGTTGGTTCATCACTGGGACGACTAAAGATATAATACAAAAGGAGTATGTTATTTCATGTCCACCGTATAGGGATCTAATGTTTTTCTATAGTTCTTTTAACTCGGTAGATTGAGCTTATTAAGTAGGTCAAATATCTTTTTTAGGTTTTAGAGGCAAGGTTGCATTGATTTTCAAGGATAAAAAGGTACTTAAAATTTGTTATGATACTTTTGGACAGTGATCTATGAGTCATTTATAACATGTAGGAATCAACCGCAACTCAATCTAACACACAATGTAATCTGTATGACCCCAAATGTGTCTTTATTTAAAATTTTCATTAATTCAAGTAAAAAACACAACTGACGTACTTAAAATAGAGAAATACATTCCGATTGTTTTGATTCTTTAAGAAAACGTTCTATCAGTCTCTTGTGATGTGTAGGAATCAACTGCACCTCAATCCTTCGCAAGGTGTCTCCAATATGGCCCCAAATGTGTGTTGTTATTTTGAATTGACATTTATTCAAGTAAACAACACAACTAACATACTGAAAACCAAGAAAATGTATTCATATTGTTTTGATACATTAGGAAAACGATCCATGAGTCAGTTGTGAAGTGTAGTAATCAACCCCACCTCAATCCGACAAATAGTGAGACCGGTATGACTAAAAGTGTCTTCTATGAGTTCAAAATAAATATTTTAGTTCAAAATGTGTCACTTGCTAAAAACAAATAAAACATGCTCTAATTGTATTCAAAATCGAGGACATAAATTCTTATGTCCTTTGTGACATGTATCAAGTAGTCTAACATCAAACCGACATAGGATGCGACTGGTATGACTCAAATTGCATGTTTTCGGTTTGAGGTGACATTTTAGTAAAAAAACAACTGATATAATGAAAACTGAGGAAATTATTTCCAATTGTTCTAATACTTTAGCAAAATTATCTAGAAGTATTTTTTGGTGTTTATGAATAAACTGCTTCTTAATACGATGGACGGTGTGACTGGTATAACTCCAAATGTGTCTTGTTATTTAAATTTGACATTAATTCAAGTAAAAAAACAATTTACATGCTGAAAGCCAAGAAAACACATAATATTTTTTTTGATACATTAGGAAAATGATCCATGAGTTTGTTGTGGCATGTAAGAATCAACCCCACCTCATTTTGACGAATGGTGTGATCAGTATGACTAAAAGTTTCCACTACCAGTTTAAAATTGACATTTTAGTTCAAAACTTGTCACTTACTGAAAAAACACACTCCAATTATATTCCATGTTAATAAGAGAAATTATCATTCCCTTTTTGACATGTATGAAGAAGTATTATGTTAAACTGATCCACGATATGACTAGTATGACTCAAATTTCATGTTTTCAGTTTGAAATGACATATGTGTAAAAAAAGTAGAACTGACATTCGGAAAAACAATGAAATTAATTCCGATTGTTTTGATACCTTAGGACAATGATCTATCATTCACTTGGGACTTTTAGGAACCAATCTCATATCAATACGATGAACAATGTTATTGCTATAACTCCAAATGTGTCTTATTATTTAAAATTCGCATTAATTCACATAAAAACACAACTAACATATTGAAAACCAAGAAAACTCATTCGTATTGTTTTGATACTTTAGTAAAACGATCTATGAGTCTGTTGTGACTTGTAGGAATCAACCCCACCTCAATCTGACACACTGTGTCATCATTTTGACTAAAAGTGCCCGTTACGAGTTTAAAATTGACATTTTAGTTCAAAATGTGTCACTCACTGAAAAAAATGAAAACATGCTCAAATTGTCTTCCTAATTAAGGAAAATGTTTTAAAAGTTATTTGTGATGTGTATCAAGAAGCCTCATGTAAAAACTATACACAATGCGATTGATATGACTCAAATTCCACGTTTTCGGTTTGAAATGATATTTTAGTAAAAAAAACCGACATACTAAAAACTGAGGAAATGAATTCTAATTATTTTGATACTTTAGGATAATGATCTATCAATAATTTCTGACTTGTTAGAATCATCCACACCTCAATATGATGCACGATGTCATCGGTATGACTCCAAATGTGTCTTTTTATTTAAAATTGACATTAATTCAAGTAAAAAACACAATTGACAGACTGAAACCTGAGAATAAATATTCATATTGTTTTGATATTTTTGGAAAACAATCCATGAGTAAGTTGTGACATTTAGGAATCAACTCAACCTCAATCTGATGCATGGTGTGACCGATATGTCAAAAATTGTTCACTATTAGATTAAAATTTACATTTTAACTCAAAACATGCCACTCACTGAAAACCAAGAAAACACACTCCGATTGTACTTCAAATTAAGGAAAATAATTTGTAATTACTTTTTGAAGTGTATGATGTAGTATCACATCAAAATGATGCACGATGTGACAGGTATGACTCAAATTTCATGTTTTCTGTTTGAAACGACATTTTAGTAAAAAAACACAACTGACATGCTAAAAACTAAGGAAATGAAATCTAATTGTTTTGATACTTTGTGAAAACAATCCATCAGTCATTTTTGACATGTAATAATAAACCCCTCCTCAATACAATTCATGGAATGACCATTATAACTCCAAAAGTTTCATTTTTATTAAAAATTTAATTTTTTTAATGTATTATTCATATTAAGGTTTAATTTATTTCTTTATTGTATTACTAATGTAATATTTGTTTTTTATATAGGTGTAACCTGTTTCTAAATTGGGGATGATTTTTTCGGCAACTATTACCATTGGAGGACATTTTTTAGCGTGAATCATAGACGTCAAAAGAGAAAAAATTATTGTTTTTAACAGTTCGTTGAATATTTGTAAATGTAATTTTGTAAAACATTGTTAAAATGTATATAGATGTGTTTTTTAGTATATACCATTAGTGAATATTTTTTATTCATGATTTCAATTAAATATATATAGAATTGTTTGCCAAAATTTGGTGTGTACTGCTTTTTTTTCATCATTTGCATCATGTATGTGGTTCTATTATATATATTATGAGTGGTTATTTTTTGAGTAAGTTTTTGCTTGTTTGTGAAGGTTATTTTTGCTCGTTTGGATATTTTGGTCTGCTTTTTATTTTTTGTTGGTTTGTGGGTGTGCTATTATATAAATAGAATGCCGAGATAAGGAATCCTTTATTAGTTCTTCAATTAGCGCTAATAATGTCCCACCTTTATCAGCTCTAATTGAAGCATTGATAAATAGAGAATTTATCAGCACTTTGAACAACGTTGATAAAGGGGACCCCCCATTAATAGTGGCTTGATTAACAATGATTTTTAGTCTTAATAAATGCCTTTTTAGTGCTGATAAAAGCCTATTTTTTGGTAGTGTTATGCACCTTTTCATCATTTATTTTACAGGGATTTTGGCCTTTATTCTTTGGATGTATATTTGGCAACCATGTGATCAATAATGGATCTCATGATAAAATGTGAGACATTTTATAGAATGTATATTGGCCTATATGTGATGCACCACATATTCAAACTAACATATCAAAGTGAATATACAAGACCAGGATGAATCTCATGACAACTCATGATCATTTTCATGGGAAACTACACTACTTCTCTATGGATCCAAATTTGCATCACATGATTATGGAAACATGTCCAAGGAGAATGAATATGATGAAACCCTGGTTCGCATGAATGTACCATAAGACTTGGTTTGCGTGATAAAATATGATGTATAATCATGGTCTCAAGGATTATTGTTGAAAATCATTATAGGACTTAATTGCATAAACCAAGCTTCTTGAAGGTGTGACAGAGCTGTGGGTTCCCATAAGGTAATCAAATGATGTTCAAATCTTTTTGAGATTTCATAAAGGGGGTTAGGTGATTGAATATTAAAAAAACAATACTTATCACTCTATCGACACCCATGTGTGGAATATATTTTCTCTTCAAACAATGGTATAAAGTGATGCATGAAGATTTTCAGGTGCACATGAATATTGTATGTGTTTGGTGAGAAATTCCATCATATTGATATGATTCACTAGTGGGACTTGAGTGTTATTCATTCTCATCTTTCCTAATGCATAAAATAAATTATTTAGGTCTTGATTATTGCCAAACATTGGGTTGTTTTTTATATTTCATCGCATAATAGGGTATGGAATAATTCACTCTCCTTCTACAAGAAGGTTGGACTGTGATAGGAAAAGTCCTCCATGTTGGCATGATAAGTTTATATGTGAGATATTAATCATATCATTTTCTTCTCACGAAGCCCTCATTTTATCACATACCCTTAACACGATATGTTACATGATTCCTCATCTCTTCACATTATATATTAGGCCATTTATCATATTATTTGCATGAATTCAAGATTGTAGTAACACATAATAATATTCTTGTAACCCTCATTTGGGATCGTGTAAGATACTTCACATAACCCTTATATGGATTTACACAGCTCTATTTTTAATATCAAATGAGAGATCTATTATCCTGAATTTAAGAATACCCCTCCAATTCATCATCCTCTTGAATTTATAGATTAATTATCACGATTCATCTACTCATCTAAGAAAGGTGGCATGTATTAATATCATGTTCTACTATCCATCGCTCTGAGTTAATGAACTTTATATCCAAGTATTATGCTACCTCAAGATATAACTCCAAAACACAAAAACATGTGGTATTCATCATGTGTGATCGTGTATCCTCATGGGGAATTAATGTCATCACAAATTCCATTCTGGATATTTCATGTGCTTGTTGTAGTGTTTCTCCATGGACAAGGTATTCCTTAAACTCACAACATGCATGGTAGCATTTGAAAGTTTTTTAATACATTTTCTAGTTTTTTTAAAAAAGATCATAGGTTTAATTTTATTTTATAATACGCCTCAAAGGAGAAATCACTAATGCCACCTTTTCCCTAAACTAATAGTTTTTTTTATATTTTAATTATTTCTTTATATAATTAAAATTCTAATTTTTTATTATTATTTTCTTATGGTAATATATATATATATATAACAAAATGTTTCAACCTAATTTATCTTTTATTCAAGTATGTGACTTTGCTAACCTATAAAATATAAACTATAAGACTGATATGAATGAAATTTTATAAAATTATTAAACATCTAAAAGGTAATCAAAAATATAAATATTTTCTTAAAAAATGTTGATGAAAAATAATTTATAAGCTTCATAATCCAATTTAAACTTAAAAATGTTTCAAGTACATGACTTTGTTAGATGATAAAATATAAACTATAGTACCGATATGAATAAAATTTTAAAAATTGAATGAAAATATAACAAGTAGTCCAAAATAAAAATAATTTCTTAAAAATGTTTCTGAAAAATAATTTTCATCTTTTTAATCCACCAACATGAATCATAAAAACGTTTCAAGTATACGACTTTTATGGCCTATTAAATATAAACTATAAGACTGATATGAATGAATTTTTAAACATTGATTAAACATATAACATGTAGTCGAAAATAAAAATAATTTCTCAAAAAATGATGATGAAAAATAATTTATAATCTTTCTAATCCACCTAATTGAAACATAAAAATGTTTCAAGTACATGACTTTACTTTCCTATAAAATATAAACTATATGTTCAATATAAATGATATTTTAAAATTTTATTAAACATATAACAAGTAGTCAAAAATAAAAAAAAATCATAAAACATTTTGAGGAAAAATAATTTATAAGATTTATAATCCACTTACTTGAAACATAAAAATGCTTCAAGTATGTGACTTTTCAAGCCTATAAAATATAATCTATAAGACCAATATGAATGAAATTTTAAAAATTGATTAAACATATAACATGTAGTCTAAAATTAAAATAATTTATTAAAAATAGTTCATGAAAAATAATTTATGTGCTTTCTAATCCACCAACATGAATCTTAAAAATGTTTCAAGTGCGTGGTTTTGATAGCTTATATAATATAAACTATAAGACCAATATGAATGAAATTTTAAAAAATGATTAAATATATAATAAGTAGTCAAAAATAAAAAATAATTTCTTGGAAATGTTTGATGAAAAATAATTTATAAACATTCTAATCCACCTACTTGAAACATAAAAATGTTTTAAGTACGTGACTTCGCTAGCATATAAAATATAAACTATAAGACTGAATTAATTATTATTCATTCCTTTCATTTTTATTTATTTATTTTATTTATGAAACTCTTTATGTTAAAAAACATTTTATATGTTTAGGCTATGTTCTATATTTTATTAAGATTGTTTTTATACTATATATTTTATAAGATTTTAAAGTTATCTACTTGAAATTTAATAATTATTACTATGTTTTAAGTAGAGGACTTTGAAAGCTGCAAAATATAAATCGTGCCTAAAATTTAAATAAAAAATGAAATACTGGATAAACATATAAGAAGAGATGATTTTAATAATAATATCATTATTTTATTATTCATAAAACATATAAATGAAAATGTATAATTGTAGAGACCCGAAGCCTGACGTACATGGACATTACATTACTTTTGCGGAATACTTAGTACATAACAAAAACACACACACAAGGATCGTAAAAGTTTAGTGTCTTTGGAAACTCGGAACGTAATCTTCTAATCGTGGTGAAAGATCATCAATATCTCCCATAAAGATCTTCCCTTTTTTTACCTAAAACCTTTCTTTATATCCTGGGGAAAATAAAACATAAAACGGTGAGCTCAAATGCTCAGTAAGGGTAAATAAAGGAAATAAAAATCATATCATATCTTTTTGAAAATCATAACCTGCAAAAGAGATCATAATAACTTAACATGGAATAAATCATAGAAGTGAAAATGTAATCCCAATAATCATAACTTAAAACATGAAACTTTGTGGCATACACACATAATCATAGAGAATCATTTCTTGTTAGTCAAGACTCATTGCCAAGACTATCTTAGTGGACAAAGTCCCTTTCTGAATCGAGTAGCCCTCGTTTCAGTCCTGTTTCACTGAACCGGTATAACCTACCATTTCAGCCATGTCTATCTCATGAGATATAAAATCTTTACCCAATGCATTGGAGGGAGATATAGGTCCCACCCATCTCATAATGATACCATTCTTATGTGTGCCACAAAATCATAAATCATACATCATTGCATAACCCATGTAATACAAATGGGAATCTTAAACATCATGAAATCATAAAACAATTCATATAAGATAAAGGAATTCATAAAAATAATCCCATCACAACATAATCTAATCAATGTAATAATTGGGATAAAAACAGAACCCTTTATTATCTTAGATGGAAAATAATTTTGATAAAACACTTGAACTCCATTCTTGAGGAAAATATCCTTTCTTCTTCAAAAACATTTTTCCTTTCTTAACATGTCATACAACTTTAAACTAAAAGAAGTTGATTAAAAATAAACTTGAAAACTTGTAAAGGAATCTTCTTGGAAATAGTGTTTTAAAAATCCATTCATGCCGTATAAGTTAAAAAAACATTCTTCGTACTTTTGTCGGAAAATTCAAAAAGTACCTCATACGAAAAACGACAAAAGATTCCTTTCATATCATTTACAAAAAACTCACCGAATGGTAAAATTGGATATAAATTATTGTATAAGGATGGAAATAATATTACATATTGAGGGAACATGGATGTGGATGATAAAATACACCCCAGTAATTACCAAAGTAAAATCAATCTCGGATAAAAGTGAGATTGTGATATTTCCCTTACCTTAGGTCCGATTTGCTTCGTAAGTGTCCGAAACTCCTGTATAATGATTTAAATAATGTAATTGACTTATTACAGAATCATATTCATTGTTATGATATCATATATGGTTCACTTATGACATTATATTACCCGTTCTTTTGTAAATTCATGTTAAAGTAGCGTTTTGGGTAAAATCGTCTCATTTGTCGTTCGTGTTTTCACCTTGTAATTATTCATCTGTTTACTTAGATCATGATTACTTAATTACAGAATATAAAACATGACTTATATATATATATATTCAGAATATACATATATAATAAATCAGTAAATGGAAAGAAATACACCGTTCATGGAGACGGTAGTCCGTACGTACGCATGAACGCTATTTTCGTTTCCTTATTGAATTGAATGGAATTAAGTAGATGACATACATATAAATATAAATAATTCCAGTATCATTATCAGGTAATATATTTCATCAGTACTTATTATATATACTTTATAATCATTCATGAATGGTTAATCATTGGGAATGAATCTCATCGCGTCGTGGAGACGGTAGTCTGTACGTACGCACGAGCGATGATATCGTTCCCATGGTCGTGGAATTGTGTTGAAGTGTATGTATACTATTTCAGTATCAATATAACTTTATAATAATCATATATAGTTACTCATTACACCATTATACCCATCCTTTTAAGGTGGTGGTGGAAAATAGATTACACCACGGCGTGGAGACGGTATTCCGTACGTACACACGCTCGATGATTTCATTTTTCCATAGGATGGATAGAAGGTGAATTAGGGTTGTTTCATATTTATAATAACATATCAGTATGTAAGTAATACTGATGTTATTACTTTATCATGAAACAACTAAAGAAGAAGAAGTTGAAGAAGAAAGAAATTGAAAAGATTGGTAATGGATATTACCTCTTCTTTGGAACGTCTCTTTGAATCCTCCACTTAGGGAACTGAGATTGGTCTTTGAAGAAGACCAGGACCACTAGGATTATTATAGGGAAGTGGAGAAGAGATTTTGGTAGGGGTTTGCCGAGCTTGAGTGATCAAATTGCTGTGAGGAGGAGGGAAAGGAGGTGCCCTTTTATAAGGGAGGAGAGGGGCACCTTTGGAATTCTTAAAAATATTAATTTATAATAAATCTAACCCCACATAAAAACCTCCAAAAATGACTCATATTCGAATATTAGATAAGATATGGTTGTAATATCATCAACCAATAGAATTTAGACATGTTAGGAATTTATTTTAAACATTATCAACATGATTTATCCTTATTTAATCAATTTAATTTTATTTGTGGTAATAACATTCTAATTTTTAAATTATAACAAATAATTACTTATTTGTAGTGAATTTTCCATAATTGTTTACTTTATAACATTATAGACCATATAAATATAAATTTATAATTTTTAAATATTTTTGGTATTTTTAAACAATTTTATAATATGTTATTTTTGTAAAATAACAATAGTGTCAATTTTGACACTATTTATTTATTTGAATTTAAATTAAATATATACAGAAGATATGTTCGAACTTAAAGCTTTAATATATTAATAAAAGGTCATATGTACCTATAAAATTAGTGTATCACATTAAATAGTTCATATAATATTTATTTTATTATTTTTAAAACCATTTATTTGGTTTATCTCTTAATAAAATAATTACTACATCATTTTTGTATAATTATTTAATATACATATTTGTTGTATAAAAATTTAAAATAAAATCCTATGATGAAAATAAATCTATTAACTTTCACAATAATACTTTTACTAGAATTTATCATCTTAAAATCACAATATTTAAATTGTTATATTTATTAAATTATGAAGGTGACAACTTTGGAATCATTTAAAATAAAATAATATAAGTGTCATAATCGCTTTTATAAGGCTCCAAATAGTCAAATATTCGACCATTTTATGCTTATGGTTTACATTTACATGGAAAATAAGTTTTGGTTAGGTATTTGTGCATTTTATGGTCACTATTAGTTTAATAAAAACAATATTCTTGATTTTTCACTAGATAAACAATTTCTGCATCACTATTGTGTCATAATTAATGATAATTATTTAATCCCTAAAAATTAAAAATAAATTTATATGATTTAGATAATTTCATTAGATTTCTGGAGACTATTCATGTTCGAAGTTTCATGAAGTTTATTACTAAATTAAAATTAATATACTTATAAGATTTAAGAGAGTGACATGTTGTCACTTTCTTTGGTTTTAATAATAATTAAGTTATTTTCATGGAAAAATGTCCATTAAATGATTATAATCCGACCCTTAGGTGATATGGGTCGACTTTTAGTCATCCAATAGGATTTTGACATTTTTAGGGTAATTTTAAAATATTATATTTACCCTTAATTACCCGATTTACCTTTAACTATGGTAAATAAAATTTACCGTAGTTACTATTCATAATTCCCAAAAATAAAAAGTAGCTTATTAACATAATTTGGACCCAATGATTCCAAATATGGAATCCATTTTTCCAAATTCATTACACAAAAGATGCAGAAATTAAATTAAAATTATTCCCGTTGTCGAAAGAAAACATGTTTTTCTTTAAAACATTGCAAAAGATTGAATTGATTTAAGCTACGAATTCAAGGTAAAATCAATGATAATGACATACATTATATTAAATGGCAAAAATATATTCTATTTATACTTTAAAACCATTCAATATTATAATTTAACCACATAAGATATTATGATGAAAAAAAGTTGTTTTTAATTAAAATATAGCGTGTTTTTACTATTCATTAAAATATGAAAGTTATCGGAAAAATATCAAAACTTTATCTAATATAAATTTTTACATCCTGATTCAAAAGAAGAATTTTATTTTGTCAAATTTAACATATAAACATGTCAAAAACTAGATTTAAAGTGGGTGCGCCATCAAAAGGCGGTAAAACTGCATTTTTTGAAAAATACTTATTTTACCCGAAAAATTTATTTTGTTCTTATACCATGTTCTAGAAATGTGTAAGATGAATAATAATGTTATAAAATTCAAAATTTAGTTAATATTATTCATAATGGCTAGTTCATGACAATATTATAATAATATAACATTGTTTATTAAAACCTGGTATTGCGTACAACACACGCTATCGAGGAAGGTCGCGATTGCGTGTAATGAAAGCCAAGTCAGGGTTGCGTGTTGTGAAAGAATCCTTCGTTGTTTCGTATAACCGAATCCAAACATATTTCATTTATACATTTAATATATATATATATATATATGCTCAATGTTGCGTAGAATAACTATTATCAAAATTGTGTGTAACACGGTCCAAGAATAGTGTTGCGTATACTGCAAGCTAATACGGTGTTGCATATAGCGCAAGGTAATCTTGGTGTAGAATACAACACAAGACATTAATGAAATTAAAATAATATTTTTCATAAATTCTCGGGGTGTTACATTCTACCCCCCTTAAAATGAATTTCGCCCTCGAAATTCGTCGGGGTTATAAATGGTTTACTATTTGAAAGTTTCTTTGATAGAAACCCACATCGTAAAAAGGAATACCAAAAATTATCTTTAGAAACAAAAGTATGAAACGTAACGGTTACCCAAATAAACTAATCACTGGGTTTCCACATAGGTGAAAATATGGATATGGAAGAGAAATCTAACCATCATGTTCTGATGGAGAGTGGTAGAGAACATGGCTATGGAAAAGCCAGTAATCACAAAGCCATAAATTTGTGAAGATCTAAGGTACCATCTGATTCATCAGATAAAAGATCACTAGGACAACATTTTTGGTTTTCAAGATCGTTTCCCTAAAGTTAAAGAATTTGAATTAGAATAAATACTTACTTTATTTTGGTACAATCTCACTATTGTCCGTGCCTTTAACAATTTCCACTTCATCTCTTAAATAAGTGAAGTTGAATTTTTTATTCGTGAAGTGTTAGCAGATCATGTGATAGAATGACGGGTCATTCCATCTGTCTCAAACAAAAGGTTAGCAAAAATTATATACATAAGTCGATCTATAGTGAGATTAATCATATATGGTTCCTAAAATGGACTTTATACTTCATATATCATACCGCTTAATATAATAAAACTAGTTTCTAATAAACAGGGACTTCCTGTAGGCCAGTGGTAGGCAATAAAGGCCAGTCACACTTCGGTTGTGGGTTCGATTCCCACAGCCTTGTCCAAAGCGATGGGCTGTCGCTCGTCCTGCAGGTTGCCTTTTTTTAAAACTATATTACCATAACATCCCATCAATAATATCGAAAAAACTTCTATCCTTAAACAATACTAACTTATGTCCAACATAATCCATTCCAATCTTTAGGCTTATCCATAATACTACAGTCCACTCTCATAACATAGTGAAAACGATTACAAGAGATTTAACACCATCGTCGATCCCCATATATCATAAGATATGTTTTGTTGGTCACATTCCAAACATTCAAAGTCCTTAATCATGTATTCTCTTGAATACCTTAGTGAAAACATGAATGCAGTTAAAACATAACACCTTCCATATACCAAAATCCTCAAAATTCTATATACTCAAACCATGATATCACTTAGTCCTTATATCAATCATGAGATCATGAATACTATTAAACATTTCATTTTATCGTTTTCCCTTCATTATACGCATATCATCTTATTTCCAAAAATATCTGAATAACCTTCCATGGATACTGGTATCATTAATCATACACTTTCAAAACTCAAGGAAAGACAATAGTGTAACAATCCTTAGATGACTCGTTATTCCAACATTACACATGATAAACATGTAATCATTCCACTACATTCTTAAACCATTGTCCAAGATTCAACAATTCTTTCATCTCACATATCATTTGTAGTCTCTTCACCATCATCAACATAAATACTTCCCATACGACCATACTGATTCTCTTCATGAGACTTTCCCTTAGGGCATTGGTTTGCATAATGCCCATACATTCCACATTTAAAACATTTAACCATTGTTGATGTCGTAGCAATACCATTATCCTCATCCATGTTGTTAACTGAACCTTTTCCTTTGCATTTACTTGCTTTGTGTCCTTCTTTTCCACACCCAAAGCATCTTCCAGTTCCTTTGAAACATTCTCCTTGATGCCTCTTCCCACATGAATTACATAGGGGAAATTGAACTTTCTTTCTTCTATGATCATCATGAAACTCCATCTTTCTCTTATTAGCCGAGTCAGGAAACTTACCAAATTTTACTTTATTGATCATATTATGAGATTGCTGATTCGGAATAATAATTATGTTTGGACTTCCAAATCCCATTTCATTATGAAAAATATCATTTCATTGTCCATTATATCCTCCATTATCGTGAATCATCTTGTTTCCAGCCGTTTTCTAAAACCCAAAAAGAATAGTGTGAGAGGCAAAAATCATGCTAGGGAAAATAACATAATAAAGGGGGATTATCCTCAATATCTAACATCTTAGGTTAAATTCTAAGATCGTTACCGTAGTTCTAGGACTATATCCTATACGTATACTTATCCTTAGGGACATCCCTAGACATACCTTAGAAATATCTCTAGGGATCTCACTAACGTTTTCGCATCCTAGTTTCCAAAGGTTGACTAAACCTTTCCTCTGATACCAACTATAGAGACCCGAAGCCTGACGTACATGGACATTACATTACTTTTGCGGAATACTTAGTACATAACAAAAACACACACACAACGATCGTAATAGTTTAGTGTCTTTGGAAACTCGGAACGTAATCTTCTAATCGTGGTGAAAGATCTTCAATATCTCCCATAAAGATCTTCCCTTTTTTTTTACCTAAAACCTTTCTTTATATCCTGGGGAAAAGAAAACATAAAAGGGTGAGCTCAAATGCTCAGTAAGGGTAAATAAAGGAAATAAAAATCATATCATATCTTTTTGAAAATCATAACCTGCAAAAGAGATCATAATAACTTAACATGGAATAAATCATAGAAGTGAAAATGTAATCCCAATAATCATAACTTAAAACATGAAACTTTGTGGCATACACACATAATCATAGAGAATCATTTCTTGTTAGTCAAGACTCATTTCCAAGACTATCTTAGTGGACAAAGTCCCTTTCTGAATCGAGTAGCCCTCGTTTCAGTCCTGTTTCACTGAACCGGTATAACCTACCATTTCATCCATGTCTATCTCATGAGATATAAAATCTTTACCCAATGCATTGGAGGGAGATATAGGTCCCACCCATCTCATAATGATACCATTTTATTTGTGCCACAAAATCATAAATCATACATCATTGCATAACCCATGTAATACAAATGGGAATCTTAAACATCATGAAATCATAAAACAATTCATATAAGATAAAGTAATTCATAAAAATAATCCCATCACAACATAATCTAATCAATGTAATAATATGGATAAAAACAGAACCCTTTATTATCTTAGATGGAAAATAATTTTGATGAAACACTTGAACTCCATTCTTGAGGAAAATATCCTTTCTTCTTCAAAAACATTTTTCCTTTCTTAACATGTCATACAACTTTAAACTAAAAGAATTTGATTAAAAATAAACTTGAAAACTTGTAAAGGAATCTTCTTGGAAATAGTGTTTTAAAAATCCATTCATGCCGTATAAATTAAAAAATCATTCTTCGTACTTTTGTCGGAAAAGTCAAAAAGTACCTCATACGAAAAACGACAAAAGATTCCTTTCATATCATTTACAAAAAACTCACCGAAGGGTAAAATTGGATATAAACTATTGTAGAAGGATGGAAATAATATTACATATTGAGGGAACATGGATGTGGATGATAAAATACACCCCAGTAATTACCAAAGTAAAATCAATCTCGGATAAAAGTGTGATTGTGATATTTCCCTTACCTTAGGTCCGATTTGCTTCGTAAGTGTCCGAACCTCCTGTATAATGATTTAAATAATTTCATTGACTTATTACAGAATCATATTCATTGTTATGATATCATATATGGTTCACTAATGACATTATATTACCCGTTCTTTTGTAAATTCATGTTAAAGTAGCGTTTTGGGTAAAATCGTCTCATTTGTCGTTCGTGTTTTCACCTTGTAATTATTCATCTGATTACTTATATCATGATTACTTAATTACAGAATATAAAACATGACTTATATATATATTCAGAATATACATATATAATAAATCAGTAAATGGAAAGAAATACACCGTTCATGGAGACGGTAGTCCGTACGTACGCATGAACGCTGTTTTCGTTTCCTTATTGAATTGAATGGAATTAAGTTGATGAAATACATATAAATATAAATAATTCCAGTATCATTATCAGGTAATATATTTCATCAGTACTTATTATATATACTTTATAATCATTCATGAATGGTTAATCATTGGGAATGAATCTCATCGCGTCGTGGAGATGGTAGTCCGTACGTACGCACGAGCGATGATATTGTTCCCATGGTCGTGGAATTGTGTTGAAGTGTATGTATACTATTTCAGTATAAATATAACTTTATAATAATCATATATAGTTACTCATTACACCAATATACCCATCCTTGTAAGGTGGTGGTGGAAAATAGATTACACCACGACGTGGAGACGGTATTCCGTACGTACGCACGCGCGGTGATTTCATTTTTCCGTAGGATAGATACAAGGTGAATTAGGGTTGTTTCATATTTATAATAACATATCAGTATGTAAGTAATACTGATGTTATTACGTTATCATGAAACAACTAAAGAAGAAGAAGTTGAAGAAGAAAGAAATTGAAAAGATTGGTAATGGATATTACCTCTTCTTTGGAACGTCTCTTTGAATCCTCCACTTAGGGAACTAAGATTGGTCTTTGAAGAAGACCAGGACCTCTATGATTATTCTAGGGAAGTGGAGAAGAGATTTTGGCAGGGGTTTGCCGAGCTTGAGTGCTCAAATTGGTGTGAGGAGGAGGGAAAGGAGGTGCCCTTTTATAAGGGAGGAGAGGGGCACCTTTGGAATTCTTAAAAATATTAATTTATAATAAATCTAACCCCACATAAAAACCTCCAAAAATGACTCATATTAGAATATTAGATAAGATAAGGTTGTAATATCATCAAACAATAGAATTTAGACATGTTATGAATTTATTTTAAACATTATCAACATGATTTATCCTTATTTAATAAATTTAATTTTATTTGTGGTAATAACATTCTAATTTTTAAATTATAAAAAATAATTACTTATTTGTTGTGAATTTTCCATAATTGTTTACTTTATAACATTATATACCATATAAATATAAATTTATAATTTTTAAATATTTTTGTGATTTTTAAAAATTTTTATAATATGTTATTTTTGTAAAATAACAATAGTGTCAATTTTGACACTATTCATTTATTTGAATTTAAATATAATATATACAGAAGATATGTTCCAACTTAAAGCTTTAATATATTAATAAAAGGTCATATGTATATATAAAATTAGTGTATCACATTAAATAGTTCATATAATATTTATTTTACTATTTTTAAAAACATTTATTTGGTTTACCTCTTAATAAAATAATTACGACATCATTTTTGTATAATTATTTAATATACATATTTGTTGTATAAAAATTTAAAATAAAATCCTATGATGAAAATAAATCTATTACCTTTCACAATAATACTTTTACTCGAATTTTTCATCTTAAAATCACAATATTTAAATTGTTATATTTATTAAATTATGAAGGTGAAAACTTTGGAATCATTTAAAATAAAATAATATAAGTGTCATAATCGCTTTTATAAGGCTCCAAATGGTCAAATATTTGACCATTGGATGCTTATGGTTTACATTTACATGGAAAAGAAGTTTTGGTTAGGTATTTGTGCATTTTAATGTCACTATTAGTTTAATAAAAACAATATTCTTGATTTTTCAGTAGATAAACAATTTCTGCATCACTATTGTGTCATAATTAATGATAATTATTTAATCCCTAAAAATTATAAATAAATTTATATGATGTAGATAATTTCATTATATTTCTGGAGACTATTCATTTTCGAAGTTTCATGAAGTTTATTACTAAATTAAAATTAATATACTTATAATATTTAAGAGAGTGACATGTTGTCACTTTCTTTGGTTTTAATAATAATTAAGTTATTTTCATGAAAAAATGTCTATTAAATGATTCTAATCCGACCCTTAGGTGATATGGGTCGACTTTTAGTCATCCAATAGGATTTTGACATTTTTTAGGGTAATTTTAAAATATTATATTTACCCTTAATTACCCGATTTACCTTTAACTATGGTAAATAAAATTTACCGTAGTTACTATTCATAATTCCCAAAAATAAAAAGTAGCTTATTAACATAATTTGGACCCACTGATTCCAAATATGGAATCCATTTTTCCAAATTCAATACACAAAAGATGCAGAAATTAAATTAAAATTAATCCCATTGTTGAAAGAAAACGGGTTTTTCTTTAAAACATTGCAAAAGATTGAATTGATTTAACCTATGAATTCAAGGTAAAATCAATGCTAATGACATACATTATATTAAATGGTAAAAATATATTCTATTTATACTTTAAAACCATTAAATATTATAATTTAACCACATAATATATTATGATGAAAAAAAGTTGTTTTAAATTAAAATATAGCGTGTTTTTACTATTCATTAAAATATGAAAGTTATCGGAAAAATATCAAAACTTTATCTAATGTAAATTTTTACATCCTGATTCAAAAGAAGAATTTTATTTTTTCAAATTGAACATATAAACATGTAAAAAACTAGATTTAAAGTGGGTGTGCCATCAAAAGGCGGTAAAACTGCATTTTTTGAAAAATACTTATTTTACCTGAAAAATTTATTTTGTTCTTATACCATGTTCTAGAAATGTGTAAGATGAATAATAATGTTATAAAATTCAAAATTTAGTAAATACTATTCATAACGGCTAGTTCATGACAATATTATAATAATATAACATTGTTTATTAAAACCCGGTATTGCGTACAACACACGCTATCGAGGAAGGTCGCGATTGCGTGTAATGCAAGCCAAGTCAGGGTTGCATGTTGTGAAAGAATCCTTCGTTGTTTCGTATAACAGAATCCAACCATATTTCATATATGCATTTAATATATATATATATATATATACTCAATGTTGCGTAGAATAACTATTATCAAAATTGTGTGTAACACAGTCCAAGAATAGTGTTGCGTATACTGCAAGCTAATACGGTGTTGAATATAGAACAAGGTAATCTTGGTGTAGAATACAACACAAGACATTAATGAAATTAAAATAATATTTTTCATAAAATCTCTGGGTGTTACAATAATCAATGTTTATATCTATGGAGAGGTCATTATGTCCCACATGGTGGTATGTGAATAGGACTTTTGTGTCGAGTTTGTAGTGGAGTCTGATGACCTAGAGGGGGATGATCCTCAGACACTAGAACATCAATTGTTGCATCCTCCATTTGTGTGTCAATGGGAGGAGCTATCAACAGCATCTTGTACTACCCCCTTGATCCTTCTCCCACTGGGGTGGTAGAAGGACATTTCATCATCATAGTGGGGAACCAAGCCTGCATTGTAGCTATACCCCAAGACTTTGATTGATCTATACCCCAAGGATGTGATGGATCTAGACCCCAAGGCTGTGATGGATCTGGACCCCAAGGTTGCGATGCATCTATACTGTAAGATGGAGAGAATTGTGTATATCCTATCAAGAAAGATGGATCACATGCCACCTAAGGCACATCATAAATCGGCTGAGGCTGAACTACTAGAGGGATGATCTATAAATGTGGAACAGGTGAGGCCTCACGTAGAGCACGATGCTATATATATTGTTGTGGTCAAGGCTTCTCCGCACCAGCAGCTGCTGCAAGATATTACTCTGGGGTAGGAACCTACTCTATCTAGACTAGACTCTTGAAGATTCTCTTGGAAAGTGCACAAAAAGATGTCCTCGCCTCCAGCACTTCAGCATGGACGACTATCCAGCTAATGTCCCCTTTATACTCTTCATCACTCATGAAAAAAATCTTCTCTTTGTGAGTTCCCTATAAAGAGATTCAAAATGAATAAGAAAATAGTTCAATAAACAAACTAATTGAAATTTACTGACATACTATCCTTTTCATCTCTCTTCTCTGTTGGGTATGATAAAATATAAACTTTATTATATACCATGGATCATACTCAACCTACTCTAAGAGAAATAATTGATTTGTAGGTACACCTAGAATACAAAACTCTACACGTCTGTGCTATTCTTCGAGAAAGAGGGCTTATACTCGATCCTTGTCCTCATCCTACCTCCCTGTTAACATCATCCCATGACGCCACTCTATCTATCTCAGCATAAAATGAATCGGTTGAGCACATAAAAACTAGCGTATGAATCTGTCAGACTACAACCACTCAATAATATGGAAGTGAATTAGGAGCACTACATCCATAGAATCCTCAAGCCCAACAATTTAGAATGTTGTCAACTGGTCTGTAATACTCCATTATAGATGCCATTAAATATGAAATGACATGTGACTTAGTCAAAAGATCTCCTAAAAAAAACCAAAATTGATTCTATTATTAAATTTGTTAAACAATGATAGATTTTATATTAATACTTGGTCAGGTAAGAGACAGTCCAACTGGAGCTGATATATGCCCAAATTGAGGTTCAAAACCATGTAGAAATTGGGTCACTAACACTACCTATAAAATAAAACATAGATAGTGAAAAATAATGTGTAATTAATGTCAATATCTTCTAGTATCATCTGAAACCAATATAAATGATTGATCATACCAGAATCCATGTGGAGGGTCATGTAGCATCCCCATCTTAATCGACATGGCAGCAAGCTCAGGGAAGAATGTGGGGATGTGCTCACATTACCACATCTGAATAATGGTGACTCATCCCCCAAGACATGTATGGTCTCTGTGAGATAGCCTACATAATGCTATATATGTGTATTCCAAGAAGACTGATCCCCAACTGTTCGTCCCAGCCTATTAAAATTCCTCTATTAAGGGTGGATACATCATGTTCAAGTTCATCCTCGAGTGATTAGTACACATGGTCCCTCCAATGATCCATAATATATATGAAGGGGCATAATGCATGACAGTCTACTCCTCAACATCATCGAGAATATATTGAAGTTACATGTAACATCACAAGATTTTCCAAATCTAGTTTTAAATTTTATATATATATATATTATTTATAATTTAAAATAACTAATATTTTTTAGATGTTGTTATTAAAAAAACAACTAAAATCAAGAGTTTTAATTAATTTGATATATAATTATACTTATTATTTATAATAACAAAATTTTTTTTGTGCTTAGTTTAAAACAAGTTTTTAAATAAATATATTTAAAATTATATTTTTTTTCAAGAGGTTAAGTTATATAATACTTTAAATGATCATTATTTTAATATATTATTGTAATTGTAATTATTATTATTTTTTTAAATTATGATTAGAAAATTTATTATAATTTTTATAAATATATGAATATAATTTATGTTTTTTAATTGAATTTATAAATTATAAATATATATAATTTTTACAAAAAAGTCACATCGTATATATGTGTGTGTTTTTGAAATTTTTCATTTGAATTATTTAAAAAAAATGAATTATATAAATGTATATATATAACGCTAGACAATTTTTTTGAAAATGTTATGTTTAAAAAAAGAAAATGTCATGGAAAAGGTAAAAAAGATAATAAAACGTTTTTAAATATAAAATGATGATGATCGGCGTGACTTGAATCATAACAAGAGAGATAAATGTTATTGGATAATGGGACAAAATGTGATTGAGTAGAAAGACAATATTTTATGTAAAAAATTATAATAATAATAAATGAGGTGTGAAAATTATCCAATTGAAAAAAATAGATTATTATAACAATAATGTTAATTTGATTGTGTAAAAAGTAACTCACGTATTTGTTTTTTTATTCGTGTAATAAAAAAGAATATTTATTTTATTCCTTCTTCGAGAAGAATGAAATTAATTTAGACACATATAGATTTTAAATTGGTGTGTCAAGATGAATCCACATTCTTATTTTTGTTGAGTTCTACATCTTCTTGACTACTATAAACATGCCGTTGCAGGTATAAAAACCCTTCTTTAGAAATATGGTGTTTTTTACACTCCCTTCTTGGTGTATCCAAGCCTTGACATGTAGTCTAAATCCACCAAGGTAAGGAAAATTTATTTATTTATTCTAAGTTATACTCTCTATTTTCTGATTTTCGTAAGGGCTCTAATTATTTTTATTATATACTTTGCAAAGAAATATTTATATACATATACATATACATAATTATGTTTTCTCATATATCTCTAATTCAAAACGCATATATGATAATTTTTATTGTTTTAAATGATTTTTTTAAAATCTTATCATTGTAAGGTTGTATTTATGTTACTTGTTGTCTATGTATTTTTAATCCTGTAAGGGATTTCATTATTTTCAATTGGTTTTGTGAACTTATACATATATATTTATAATATATATACACACACACATGCATGATTAAATCTTTTGAACACAAATTTCTTATGTGATATGTTCTTCTTGATTCAAAGAGATTGTTCTTAGAAACCCAATTCATTGTGAGAGTATATTTTTATGATCATTTCATAATATCTTTTACATATATGTGTATATACATGTGTATATATATATATTGGTTATATTTTATGTATATATATATAAAGGGTTTCTTATGGATTAGTATTTCTAATTTTATATTGGAATAGAAGTCCTCTCTTGGAATTCAAACATAGTTGGATGGGTTTTTAAATAAATTTCTAAACCCATGATATATATATATATATGGATTAAATCATTATTATCATGTTTATAATTTTATCATCGATTTATTGTCATATTTCTAAAAAAATTTGAAACATGTCGACGTGTTATTTTAAACTTCGCACCTATATATAGTGTTGACCATGCGATTGTGCACATCACTGACATTCGTTGTATTATAATAAACACATGGTTTTAATTTTAAGGTATAATTCCAATAAAATTACATGTAAATTGAAATAATTGAATGTATTTTATTTTAAATACTTCATTCATATTTATTTATAATCAATTATTATGATCAATTGTGGAAAATGTATTTCACATAAAAAGGATTAAATACATGGATGGTCCATGAAAAGCCTATGTGGTGGGTGATTTGGTTATAACCAAACATGAAAGTCATGCAATGGTAGTTAATGTATAGATATACTTATATATATATATATATAATTATGAATGTACATTTTAAAACAGTGACATGTTTTCAAAACAAAAAACTTTAGTGAAAGCATATACATAACTAAATAAGCTTGAGATGTTTTTAAAAAATCCGAAACTAGATTGTAGTAAATATGGAAGGTCATTGGGGAGTGAACTCAGCCTTCACTATATGGGTAGGCCCACATAGCCTTCAATGATTCAATTGGCCTCAGAAATAATTTTTTGTTTTCAGAAGCATGCGTATTGTATTTCATAAAAAACTAGATTATGTTTAAATCAATTTTAAACATAAATATTTTCTAAAATGGCCTAATATTTTAAGCTGTAAGTAATTTCAAATAGCATTTTAAAATAGTTAATTTTTTAATGAATTTCTTAAATTATTTTCAAAGAATGTTTTTAAATGGATTTATCAAAGGTTTTTAAACTCCTTACTGAGCATTTTTTTGTGCTCATCCCTTTGTTTTATCTGATTTTTCATAGGAATAGTAGAATTTCAGAAGGTGTTCTCTTCACTTACAGAGTCAGTGTGCACCATGTTTTTGTTCATTTTATTTTATTTTGTTGCAAATCTGATAATTTGTATGTTTGTATCTATTCTCCAGAACCTATACCGATAAAAGTTCCTCTATTATGTAATGTTTCATGCTGGGTCCTTATACTACCACTCCAACCAAGGCATAGATATGTATGCTCCATCTATAGCCATACAACCAGACAAAATGTCAACGCCTAACAAGCACTTTGGAAGGTCTATCGAAGATGCATGAATGGGTCCAATAACGGGTCTCCCCAAGATAAGAAGACTGAGAAGCACTGCCACATCCTAGAGGGTGATATTCATATCTACCTTAGGCAGGAGGAATGTGTGTGTCTCTCGTCTCCACCTCTCATTAAGGGAAACAAGCAGGTGATGGTCTATAAATGTGAAATCTGATACGACAATGCCATAGAATCTAGTAGAGCACAAGTATTGTCTAATGGCCTGTAGAGGATCCCTGTGATAAAAATGTGGTGCTCAATGCACCATGATCAATTGATCCACACCACCATCTAACATGACCTGGGAAATATGGGTACGTTGTCGAGTGAGATTTATGGTATCATCCATCTTCATATAGATAAATGAAATGAGTTGTAAGTGTAAAATTTAAATATAACATTATGGTTAGCATAATGTTATGACATTTATAATGCAATATAAGCTATAATTATTCGCATTTTTTATGAACATATTTTTCCAAAAGAAATATAATTATTCCAGTATTTTTGGTTTTGAATAAAATAAAGATAACAAGAGAAAAGAAGAGAAAATAACATATAATGGAAAAAAAACATTTAAGAATTTCCCCATATATGATAATTATTGAAGTAAAAACATTGATACATGCTTTAAGGGAATTGGGGTTTACTACAAGTGTGGTGAGAATGGATACCATGATCATGATTTTATGGAAATTAATGAATTTTCAATTGCAAAATGTCTCAGCTATAAGGAGACGAGTCACTATGAAAATGAATTCCACAATCATTAAGGGAATATATCTTAAAATAATCCAAGACACTAATGTAAATAATATGTTACTGAAACATTCGAAGTAGAATGATTGTCATTCTTGTGTATTTTGATCCAAGATATATGTTTTGAAATAATTTTATTAATGATATTATATTTGTATGAAAAATTTAATGTATAAGGTTTGAATTGTAATACCATTTATTAATGGATTTGATAGAACATGTTGAATGGCACCAATGGAAAAGAAATATGATTTAGTAAAAATTTTAAACACTTTTAGAACACATGATTTGGGGAAGATGGCCCAAAATATGGGCCTAATTTTTGGAAAATTGAAAAATGATATTTATGGGATGGTATTGGTGACCAATAAAGTATATAATGATTTGATGAAAAAGTAATTCATGATGGAGTTTATATCATTTTTTGGATTTATGAAATAAATTCTATATTCTAAGAATTTATTTAAGGAATAAAGTGAAAGTTAATTCTTGAAAGTATTCATGTTTTTATCAAAGATTTAATATTAATAGGGTTTTTAGATATTAGGTATGCATCACTAAGATATACATTTTTGGATTAATTGTTTACTGATTTTTAGAATCATAGAGACAATATTTCTAAATTTTTGGGTCTTGAATTTGTTTAGACATATTTTGGAGGAGTTTTATGATTATATAATTATGTATTGAATTAAGATATACCATGGGCATTACTAATGATGTTTTAGGAATTTATCTAATTATCTATGTTGAAAAACTTATTCTAATCATTATGATATAATTATTTTATTATATTAAATTTTATTAAAATATTAGACACATAATGTTATAAAAAACCGTAGTAATATGAAGATGTCTTTGAGTTTACACTTCATCTAATAGGTTTTTGGATTTAGAGTTTAGGATTTTAGATATTAAGTCTTGGGTCTAGTTTTTTGGATTTTTTATAAGTTTTTAGGGTTTAGGTTTAAAAATATTGGGTTAGGGTTTAGGTTTTAATTTTTAAGGTTTAGAATTATGATATTAAGGTTTAGGAAATATTTTTTTGGGTTACATGTTCTACTTTTGGGTTTGGGGTTTTATAAAATTGATAAAAAAGAGATAACAACATGTAATTTACCATATGAGAATTCCACAATGAAGATAATACATCATTGTGGCTAAGATTGTGAACTCAACCCAACAATGTTAGGGAATTGTTTCCGGTTATGACCTTATTGATGAAATATGGTGCATCTCAAACTCTACCCTTGTTCTTGAGTCTAGACCATATAATTACACATCCTACTAGCCTTTTTTATTCAATGAGGATACAAATGATTGATGTTAGGTATCATTATCGGCTGGCCTTCAGGCATTGGGAAATAATAGAAATTCCCAATAGGAATCTATGGTGTAGTATAACCGTTATAAATGGTGTCTATCTGGTACCCTAGATCAACATATGCTTCCCGTGATATGTTCATAGGGGCACATATTGTGATGTTGTGTGTGCATAGAAACCATAAGGCTTTAATGTTTCCACATTGACATTGCCTCATTTCCAGTAATACCACCATTTTTTCTCTGATGATATTTGTGATGGGGTCTGAATTCTCCTTAACATCAAATCAAGAGTTTTCTCATCAAAAAAGGAAGACATTATAACCAGAATCTTCTTCAATATTCTTTTCAATCTCTCATTGAATGTGTCTTATATACCTTATCCCCTACTATATTTCGTCTGATGCTAGTTTGTGTCTATTAACAATGTACTTCATGCATCGATATAATGTCTCCTAAAATAAGGCGGTTATAGGTATCTTGAGAAGCCCTTTTAAGAAACCATTTATACACTCTATAATGTTTTTGGTCATGTCTCCAAACCTCTTCCCCCATCATATTCTAATGTCTACTTTTCTTTTGGAATCTACATCATATAATCATAAACGTCTTGATTAGCCCGGTGGATTTTTTTTCAAAATGTTCTTCCAACCGTTGTTGATATGAATCATATTATACACAAAATTTATGATATTTCACATAATATGATTTTTTTTTATGTTTAAATAGTAAAAAATTAAAAATTAAATGTGTACGAAGACTCGTGATTACCTTCTCATTGGTTCGTTGAGGAATTATTTATGCACATTGCTATTAATGTGTCTACTACAGAACTAATGTTGTACATTTGGGTATCTCCATGAATCAGAATCTGCATTGACTACCTCATTAATTTCTCGATGCTGATCATATATTAAACAAACACCCCGAATGTTGGTGAAATGGTGGCCAATACATGCCAGAAACCAACTCCATGATTCCTAGATTTTTCTCTACAATGGAAAAGGTAGGAGAAATAGGTGAATGGTTTCCATCTTTGGTTTCTATAATAAAAATTAAGCCCTTGTTATTTTTGTATGTAATCCTTCCATCAATATAAATGAACTGTTTTTTGAAATGAAATGTAGAGATACAGGGGAGGAATGCCCAGATCAACTGATAAAACTGAACATGAGATAGATCAAGTCGGTTATCATGAGACACATGTTCATTTGTATCAAGATGAAAGAGAACTTGGTTATTATGCCTCGGTATGTCTAGAAATTGTTACAACACCTGATATGAGTCATCCTAATCACCATAGACCTTCACAATTCCTTCGGTTCACCATCCATGCCTTATTATAGGTAGTCTTATAACAGAATGTCTATGGTATCCTCTCTTGCACATGGTTTATAGAAACATCTTGGCATGTCTTAATCATCTCAAAAAAAATGGATGACCCAAATTCTGTATCCAATGAGGTATGATCTTGTGTCACACATTGATGTACACAAGTATGAGCTACCTCAATCTGAGAGATTCTCAAACCTCCCAATGCAATGTCTAGAATCACCCTCAAGAAAAATCTACAATCATACCCATACTTATCACACTGTATGACATATTTACCATGACATGATTTGTTAACTATATAACTGTAGTGCCTCTCAATGTGAAATCTCTTTAGTGTGATTTTTAATGCATCTTTACTTGGAAAATTCCTTCCATCATATAAGGTATTTTTCAACTCACTAACCCTATCTGGTACAACTCCCGAAAAATCACTTTTTGGTGTGAGAATATTATTGTTGAATCTAGGCACATGTGTCATTGCTTCTGACCAAGATGAAAGGAGTGGTGGATGATTTATTATAGGTTGAGGTTGTTGTACAACTAATTCATTTCTTGAAACTTGCTGCCTAACTCCCTCTGGTCCCTCTGCATCTACACTGTTGTCACAATCGGATCCATCATTATGAAACACTTCATCAAAAGTCAGATTGACATTTATATCCAGGAGATCATCTTGGTTTTCTTGTTATATATCATTTGGAATATGCTCAATTTCATGGGTCAGACTGTCTTTAACACTCTTGTAATTCTATGCCTTTGTACAACTAGATGTTATTGTTGTACGGTAGAATCATCGACATATTACTCCATCATGATAGAATCTGACCGTGGAGAAATTAAATTAATTTCTTGGACCAACTACGCATCAGTAACCAATGGACAAGATAAATGCTACAATATTGACGATAATTGACAATGACTATAGCTCATAGACATGATCTCTTGATCGGGTCTCATATTTAAGGAACAATGAATTATCTCTTGAAGGTCACTTAGGGTTACAAAATCAGTTGTACTAACCAATTTTATTGGTTGTGTATTGTAAGAAGTGCATATCTCAGTTTGAATAACCTCCCTATAGTAGTACAGAAAGGAAAACATGACTCTCCACATCAACAACGTTTCTTTAATCAAGATTATGATAGTGTAACAAATATTAACAATGATGGTTGACCATATAATATTTATTATAATGTAATTTGGACCCCTTTTTATACCCTAAAATATTATAGTCATTGTATGGAATCATTTTTTGTACTATGTTATTTATTAATTATTCTATAATTAATCATTGCTAATAATTACTATTACTTTTGAAATATATTATTTTTATGATAATAACATTTTAAAACATTGTCTTCTCCATTTAATTTTATATAATCATAATTGTCATTTTATCAACTAATTTTCTTATACAGTTTTTAACTAATCAATCACTCTTTAATCACAAGTGAATCATTATAAAGTTATTCTTAAAGTATTTTTTCTTTAATCATTAATCATATTATATTAATTAATTAATTATAATTTACTAATCATATGTATTAATTTTTAATCCTATGTTATCATTAATTAATATATAATTAATCATTACAAATAAAAAGTATGATTTGTAAACTATATATAAATAATTAAACTACTCAATAAATAACATCTCTAAAAAATGGTAAAAAAATTCAATTACTAATATTAACTATCATTCAGTAATTATTTTTTTCCTAGTCTATTTCATTCTATAACATAATAATTATAATTTTATCATTGATAAATATAATGATTTTCTTTTTTTAGGTATTTTAGTAGTTTATAAAGAAAATATGAATCATCTTAAGCATATCTCTTGGGATTGTCAAACTAGGATTGCAGCAAGGCCCATTGTTGTGCACCAGTTCCCGTTCAAGTCTAGCTCAAAGTTGTGTTTCCAGGTTTTACCACCAGCTACATCTGTGCCGGAGCCACATCCATATGTTTGTATCGAGACATGGATTTGATTTCTTAGAAAACCACATAATATTTATTCGTCCAAAATTTCACAATACTTAATCCTATGTTATTCTATACTTAATCTAGACTTAATCAATATTTAATTTATACTTAATCATTACTAAAAAAATATTATTCCAAACTATATATAACTAATTAAACATCAAAAAAATCAAAAATATTTAGAACTAAATAATCTACTTAAAAATGAAATATTTAAAAACAAAAATTATTCAATTAAATAAATAAAAAAAATAAATTAAATAAAAAAATACCTCAAAATGATGATACGTTAAAAACTGACTTCTTTTGGACCAACAACTCCACAACATGGGAATTTTTTTTAGAGAGATAAGTAATGGATTTAGGAGAGATGAGGGAAAAATTAAGTGAGAAGAATGGGGGGTTACCCTTTTATAGGGATCTGAGGCAAAGGTAGAACCCCCTCATCACTGCCTTTTCCATGTCATCGATCTGGTAAAAGGCGGTGCGAGGGATGAAAGGCGACATCAACGATGCCTCATTTGAGGATAAATTAAAAGGACCTTAAACCTATGATATTTTAAAATTTTGTTTCAAAAACTTATTAAAAACACTCTAGCTTTTTCTCATGCACTTTATATACGCATAGTGGTGACCTCCACATCATCTTCACCACAAGCTCTATTTTTGATGATGACTATATATTTTACTCTTATGGGGGCCAAAAGCCCATATTCACATGGTTATTATCTAGATATTTTACTATGCACTTTGATAAGAGGGTATGGCACTTTTTTTCTTATGTTACTGATGAGGCCAATCCCCTCATGGGTCTATCTGCCAAAGAACAGGAATACGAAGATGATCCCAACTACGAGGGAATTGGTTATTATCCTCCACACTCATGGTGGTTAATGTAGGTGCTCATGTGATATTCAAATTACTATGGAAATTATAGTAGATTGCCTATGGAATCATTGTAACATATCTAATTCACAAGTGAAATCTCTTATTCATGAGAAGATTGGCCCGGATGTTCTACTGCACACCTATCCAATGAGTGGTGCTTCTCTACAGATGTGAATGTAATTTAGGAAGATGAAGTTTATTATTTTCATGATATATATCAATCATGGGATATTCTTATGGCTATATTTAACATTTCTGTCTCAACATGATCATTTTTAGTGTGAGAAAACTCACACATTTAAGGATTTGTTGGTGTGCGATATCAATTCCAGGCCTTAAAGGTGAGTTAAAACTCTGGTACCATGAAACTGATAAAGAAAAATCA
Source organism: Viscum album (assembly GCA_963277665.1). Classification (NCBI taxonomy): domain Eukaryota; kingdom Viridiplantae; phylum Streptophyta; class Magnoliopsida; order Santalales; family Viscaceae; genus Viscum; species Viscum album. Next base: position 1,464,912,509 of record OY728140.1, on the reverse strand, counting down.
CGATTTAGTTTATCCATAACATGATATGCACCTATTTGAAGCAGATCAAGAGTTAAATTTTATTTATTTTCTTTTATTTATTATCATAATTATTATTTGTAAACACTTAATAATAATAATAATCATCATCGTTTTTATTATTTTGGAAACCCCAAAAGGGGGGAAACATCAAAGATAGAAAAAGCACAGTAAAACTCGGAAAACATGGGGAAAACCCAAAAGAAACTACGGAGGCCTAAAGTAGTTCAAAACTAGGGAATCACAACTGATCAGGTTCTTAGCTTCAATAAAAATGGAGATCACATTCTCAGGGAGAAATACCTCAATTCCTTGCAGAGTCATGACAGCAAGATGATCAACGACCTTGTTACCTTCCCTCCAAGTGTGGGAGAGGATAGTGCCATTGTAGATGAGCCTCTCAGACCTTCTTAAGGCATAGTGGATGGACCAGGGTACACTTTTCTTTCCATGAATGGATTCATGCAGGATGAGGGAGTCAGTCTCAACCATAACAAGATCAATATTGCGGCATTTGTAGAGATGGATGCCCGTTATCATTGTCATGGTCTCGGATAGAAGGGAGGGGCGTCTTCCAAGGTGAACAGAGAAAGTGAGAACCACCCGACCCAAAGGATCCCTAACAACACTGCCACCCTTCAACTCATTCATCGAACTGGAGCCATTAAAGTTGAGCTTCAAACCAGTCAGATGGGGCAACCACCGCACCCAATGGCCAGTAGGATAGGAGAGGGCCACCGGAGAGGCCACATGTAGGGTTCTAAGGGTGGGGGCCTCATTCCACTTGTTGAAATCATGGACCATGTCCATAAGCATGAATTTAGTCCTAGCCACCGAGGCCATTTGAGAGGTCGGATAGCCCACATATCTGGCGTTGTTCCAGACTATGTAGATACACCATAACCCCGAAGTAAGAATGATTCCACAAGATTTACTCTCCGGCCCAACATCCCCAGCACCATGGAACCATCAGTCCAGAAATGGGAAGTCCCTCAATGATGCAACCGAAACACCTGTGAAGTCACCAAAAGCCTTCTATACAAGTTGCGCCCACTCGCTGTCTAAAAAGAGGTGGGACGAGCTTTTCTCCCTCGGGACGATACATCACAGGCAGCGGGAAGCCATGCAGATACCGGAGCACCTCACGTTCTCATCCGTTGATAAATTTCTACTCCTGATATTCCATAGAAGGAAGTTGATTTTGGTAGGGACCTCCTTAACCCATAAGGATGACCCCCGATTCCTCTTAGCCAGCACCAAGATACACCCTCCTATAATCCTTGGCTGAAAAAACACCAGAGGGAGATGTAGAAAAACACATTGGTCTGGATCCTCTGTTATATTGATCATGTCGAAGGCCAGTCGTTTGGCGCTATCCAGGACCGCATTGATAAATGATGGAAAATGACTTTCCTCGTTCAAGGTGATGTGCGTAATTGGACAGTATGTAAACTCAGGTATAGAGCCCTCCCAACTGTGATGCCAGAAGGAGATGTTCCCCACCCCCAAAATCCACCTAGAGAGCGAGCAAAAGGAAGGGATATGGGAGCCAAGTGATGTACAGAGAAACAATTTCCACACATTAGCGAAAACCCCCCATCCTTCAGCCACACAGACATGAACCTACCCCAGAGAGAGTGACCCTCAATCACCTCCCATGCTAACTTTTCCCGCATGCCATCTAGCTCCTCCGAAATACTCATGATAGTAATACCACCCTATTGGACCAGCATTGCAAGACTTTTCCACGAAACCAAGTGCTTCCTACCCTCCTCATGCGCATCCTAGACGAAAGAATAAAGAATGGAATCTAGTTTAGTAATCACCACCTTTGGGACTTTGGAGGCTGAGAGAGCATGACAAGGAATAGAGGAAAGGACATTGTTATCCAGGGTGATCCTTCCCCCAAAAGATAAAAAGTGGTTCTTTCAATTATGGATGCGCCCTGAGATTTTCCCCATAATGGTATCAAAATTCTAAATGTGTGCTCTACCTGTGGACACCGGAGCACCAAGATACTCCATGGGAAAGGAGTCGTGCTGCATGCCAAGGGTCCTACATAAGGAGCCCACCCTACTTGCATTACAGCGCCCCAAGGCATAAAACATACTATTTCTAAAGATCACCACTTGGCCACTCCATCGACTGTACTCCACTAGAACATTATTAAGCCCACCGAAAGACCTCAATCCAGTATTCATAAACACAATGGAGTCATCCGCAAACATCAAAGGAGTTATATTGCATTCAATTGGATTGCACCAGTACCAGCCAATGGAGCCATGCAAAAAGGCCCTATTGAGGAGGCGATTTAAGAAATATTGGGAGAGTATAAACAGGCTTGGTGAGAGGGGATCCCCCTACCGCAGTCCATGTACAGCCTTGAAAAAGCCATACTTCCTGCCCATGAAATGGATTTCCAGCCACGGGGTGCAGAAGCAGCGGAAAAGCAAATCAACCGCCCAAACAGAGAATCCCATAACTATTAAAACCGTGATGATAAAAGGACATTAAAAGCAGTCTTATACTTTGTCCATATCCAATTTGACAACCATATTACCTCCATGAACTCTAGAATTTAAGCCATCAATGAGATATTGGGACAAATCAATGGCCCCTTTTATGGATTGATTCTTCACAAAACCATGCTGCTTGTGAGAAATCCAATGGGGCAGAAGGAGACTCAGCTTGTTGTCGAGGATGGAGGCAAGTATCTTGTACATTAAGTTGCACATACTCACCAGATGATAGTGTTTAAGAAGGGAGGGGACCTTAATTTTCGGGATAAGAACCACAGTCGTGGCACTAGCACTGCGGGGGAGTCACCCACCCCAAAAGAAGTCTTGAATGGCCTGCACTACATCATCCTTAACCGTTATCCAAGAAGCCCGGAAGAAAGAACCCGGTAACCCGTTCGGCCCTGGAGCGCTGTCTGAATTCAGTGATTTTACAGCCCCTTGGATCTCCTTCTCATGTGGCATGGCCACAAATGCATTATTATTCAGTCCCGACACCACTATAGGAATGGCCTCTATGAAAGCATCATACCCCTAAGGATATCCAGTCACCATACAGGGATTGGGACCAGCAAGAGGGTCCTTAAATAAGGCCTCCGCTAATCCACCCACAACATCTGGGTCATTAGTGAAGGATTCATCCTCCAACCGGATGTTGGACCGAGAATACCTGCGGTTTTCCATAATGCATGCATGAAAATAAGAAGTGTTACGGTCACCTTCATGCAACCATCTGACCCGTGAATCATTGTGGTCCATATGTTCCTCCCTAAGCAGGATACCAGCCATCTGGTCCTTCTTAACAGACAACTCCCTTAAAATTTCTTCATTCCACTCCAATTCCAAACTGGAATCAAGTCTCCTGATATAAGGCCCCAGCCTGAAACCTTACTTAATATTGAATTAAATGAATAATTCACATTGGGGATCTTTTCAGGTTTAGAGTATTAGAGAATTATGACATAACTATTACATCTCAAAAGATTACAAAGTATAAACTTCTACAAAGTTTCCATAAAATAAAAACTCTTAAAAAGAAACATGTCTAGTTCCATGTTTTAGGTAGCATGACTTTCCCTTGATCCCATCCTTGACCCTATTTCACGTTAAGTCCTGTGAAAAACATTTCAAAAACTTGGGATGAGCATAAAAAGCTCAGTAGGGGATACACAAAGAATGAAAACTGTTAGTTTTTCAAAACAACAAGTAAACCATGTATACTTTATCAAAGTAATACTTTTCACCTGTTCGAAGAAGTAAAAACTCTTCACTGAATAATAGTTCATTACTTACCCTTCTGTAACCAAAAGATTACCATAAAACCCATATAAAGATCACATAACATATAAAGGTTACTTGGGACATAAACATAATTAAGTGGAATGACCATAAGGTCGACTTCCACACATATCACTTAATGGAATAGCCATTCGGCCAACTTCCATACATACTTAATGGAATAGCCATACGGCCGGCTTCCATACCCAATGCATTGGAGGTTATAACGTAACCACCCGTCCTGGTATTCACGGCACCACCCGTCATATGGTTTATCACTTAACCACCCGTAAAATGTCCAAGTACCATTATAAAATTATAACACATAAAACCAACATAATGGAATGATAACATTTCCACATTTCAATCACAATATATCATTTAAATATATTGACATAATATAATCCTTTATCAAAACCATTTTCAATACCAAAATAAAAAAAAAGTATATGGTATTTATTTTATTTTAAAAACATTATGGCTTGTTTAGGAAGCCGAAGATCAAATAATACTCGTGGCGGCGGAAAAGGTCGTTGTCACCGCGTACGTAAAAAGAAACATTCTTTTTTGTCATTTAGTAAAACACTTCGTTGATAAAAGATTCCTTTTGAATAAATGTAAAAGTCAAAGGGTTTTATACACCATATAAATGAAGGTTGTGTATAAAACAAAATATTCCTCAGTCAATGGAGATTGAGACAAATTCCCTTACAAAAACGGTATCCTTGGTTTAAGGATAAATCAATAACATAATTATGTGTGACAAATGAATACACCCAATATAAGTGGATATTAAGTGTAAAACAATCAGAGGTTATTCACACATATTCATATAATGACATATTCAAGGTGTATAAGATTATTCCAAAGAATCAAATTTGGGTTAAGAAGTTCCCTTGCAAAAATATGACAGCCTAACGGCATCACTACAAAATTCAGAAAATGAGTTGATGAGAGATAAAAAGGGTATCTCCTCACATGGAAATAAAATTTAAATCAATAAGGATATATAATAACATATCCCAACATAATATTATGTGAATTAAAAGACATACTAAAATAAGTCTTTTAAAAATAGGAGGGTGAAAGGTTCCCTTACCGACTTGGGTAACTTTCGAAACATACACCCCGTGAAAGAAGGACAATACAACATTGATGTAAATACTCATAAATGAAATTATATTACACAATGAGTAAACTAATGGGCAGTACATACACCACTCAAAGGAAATTGTGGAAAATGTAGCATAAATCTCACGAGAATAAAAGTGAGATGAAAAATCCCTTACGAAAACTCGGCAGCCTAACAGCGCCACATAAAACTTACAAAAATGGATTGATGAGATCAAATATGGTATCTCATAATATAAACATAAGGTTTATAGAAAGAGGAATATAAAAGAACAACCCCCAACATAACAAATAGGATCTTAAAAGAAGTGACATAAAGGAGAGTACTTAAAAAGAAAGAGAGGGGTTAGATCTCTTACGAAAATTCGGCAGCCTAACGGCGCCACTCAAAACATACAAAATGGATTTATGAGAGAGAATAGGGTATCTCATTATATGAAAATAAAAATTAAAGTAAGAGTAATATAAAATATCATCCCAATAACAAGAAATATGATCTTTAAAAGGAATGACATAAAAGAGCGTACTTAAAAAGAAAGAGAGGAGTATGATCCCTTACGTCGGGTCCGACTTGACTCGATCGTTCTTTAATCTCCAGAATAAAAACTTGAGTTAATTTGTACTTTCTTAAGAACCTTTTTCAAGTTCATTATTCCTTTTATATCAATTATTGACATGTTATAAACATTATGTAATCATTTAAGTTAATAATGTTTGTTTTGTCGATATTTGGTTCTAAAGTCAAAAGTGGACTTCTTACAATTACATGATGTTCATGTGGTCAAAGGTTCTTTATATCCAGAATGACATTCCTGATTTAGATATCATATATATCATATATATCCAGAATATACATGTATTTATAATATTACATAATCATTTAGAGGTAAGAAATGAAATGCACCGTTCATGGAGATGGTAAGCCGTACGTACGCATGAACGCTACTTTCATTTCTATGTCATATTAATGGAATTAAATCTAAATGAGAGATGTGTATATTTTTAATTACATAATTATATTAATCATTTATATGTATCATACATCATATATATCCACTATATTTACTTATAATAGTACATTACATTTGAGGATAAGAAATGAAATGCACCGTTCATGGAGATGGTAAGCCGTACGTACGCATGAACACTACTTTCATTTCTATATCATACATTAATGGAAAGAAATAATAATGGTATAGAGGTATATTATAATTTCAGTATAACATCGTATATAATAACTTTAATTCCATCCTTTATATGTCCCACATATGGCATTAACGAATCAAATCACTTTGAGGGGGCGGTAGTCCGTACTTCCTAAAATGCAATTATCGTGTTTACCCACAATGGAAACCATAAAGGTATGCCCAAAATGAAAAATACAGAAGCTTAAGTAAACCATAAACATATTATATATCATATATAAATAGAGTGACATCTTAATGGCCACCTTTGAAGGTGTTAACAGAATGTTGAACAATCATCGTTTCGGGAGGTGGAAATTCGCTATCCACGGAAACAGTATGTTCCTTAACCATTAGATGTTGGTGTGTGTAAGTGTAGCTCGAATAATTCTTATAACAACATCCTAGTATATTTAAGATACTGGATTTTTTACAAAATAAATGAATAAAAAGAGTTTAGGGGGTTGGAGAAGCAAAATAAAACAAAAGGACACAAGTGAAGACATTACCTTTAAATCGGGTAACTTCCTTTGATTTGAGCTCAAAGGCTTCATTGGAAAGGATTCTTCCCAAGTCAGGTTTCAAGGAGTTAGAGAGGGATTTGGAGAGATGAAATGGGCAGAGTTTGGCCGATCCAAAGTCTTTAGAAGTGTGGGTAAAGAGGTAGAGGTGGGGGCCTTTTATAAGAGGAGAGGAGGGGCACTCTTGGAAAGTGATAAAAGGTTACTTTATTTTCAAATGGTTTTAGGATTTTAAAGGTCCCACATTGATTTATTTTGAGGATAAGGTGATAAGGGTTCTCAATACACCCATCCAATAGGTTTTGGACATGTGTAGGTCTTAGATTTTACATTATCTTTACATTTTATTTAAATCGTTAAATAATGAGGTAATCGTTGCATCATCATGATGTCATATATAATTAAATTTATTTAATGTCTAAAAATTTTATAAAAAATACTATGATGTAATAAATCTTATTATCTTTCCAATTACTATTTATAGTAAAAAATATGACTTTTATAACCCCATTTAAGAATGGTTTTAGTAAAACAACCCATGTTTGTGTCATTTTAATTGTAACATTAAATAAAAAGTTATTTATGTCATTTTCCAACCAAGGTGGCTCCATGGGGTCCCCAAGTTGACCCATGGGTTTTCTTGGTTGGAAATGACATATCCAATGAGGGTAGGATATGTTTCAAGCTCATCAAATATTATTAAAACATTATTTTTACCATAAACTACACTAATTACCTCTAATCGCGATTAAAAACTTAATAAGTTACTATTCACCAAAAAATTATTTTAATCCCATTGAACCACATTTTACTTCTTAATGACAACCATGTATGTCAGATTTTTGAAATTAAAAACACAAATATTGAAAATTTTCATTTAAACAGAAAATCAGTTTTTATAATTACCACTTAATGGTTTCACTATTCATCAAAAATTCAAGTTTTTCAGAAAATTACCAAAAATTCACCCTAGGCTATATTTGATATTCCGAATTCAAAAATGATGTCTATTTTACAAAATTAAAAACATATAAGATGCATTAATTAATTTAATAATTAATTCCCACTGTCAAAGCAAATAACGTGTTTTTAAGAAATAATATCTATTAAACGATTGACACTAGTTTAAGTCCAATTTCAAAGTGAAATTAATTCCAACAACCAATATTGGATTAAATGGAAAAAATATATTCTAATTTCACTTTAAAACCAATTCAAAACATAATCTAATCATATAAATAAATTATATTAAAAAGTGGTTTTGAATTAAAATACAACATTTTCCACTATTCATTAAAAAATAAACTTTATCGGAAAGATACAAAAAATTTACACAAATTAAATTTTGATGTCCCGATTCTAAATAAGAATTTTATTTTGTCAAATATAACACATTAAATTGTCAAAAAGTTGATTTAAAAGAGGTTCGCCATCAAAAGGTGGTTCATCAACCTTTTAAAGAATATTTGAATGTTTACGCTTAAAATTGGATTCATTAGCATTTTTAATCCTCTAACATTTATTGTAAAGAGTAAAAATATTTGACAAACATATATTATCATTTTGTAGTTATTTCTGTTCATTCCTGCCATTACAAAGGCTAGGCATTAACTACCATTTAAAATAATATTATTTTATTATTAGAGTGCAACGTAAGATTCCCAAGAAACTCGTTATTGCGTATTGGGTATGCCATCGAGCGTAGCATCCCCTTTAAAGTAATATTAATATTTTATTCAAAAATATGGATAAATATAAAAATGTCATATTCTTTATTTACCTGGGGTGTTACATCCTTCCCCCCTTTTGGGAATTGCGTCCTCGCAATTTTAAAATTGAGCTTGGAAACAACCTTGAAAGTACCACATCGGAACAAGAGTCGGTAAAAAAAAATCACTTTAAAATAAAAAAAGATAAGTACAGAGGTCATCCGAGTTAACCCATACTAGGATTCCCTGTAGGAAAAAATATACATGGAGGAGAACACAAAGGGTCATGTTCTAATGGAGAGTGATAGAAAACATGTTTAAGAGAAAGTTAACCACAAGAAAATCAAAAACTTGTGATGGTTTAAATGGTATTTGATTCCCTAGTAGGAAAAGTTAATAGACAACATTTTTGTTTTAAGTTACTTTTTATTGACGAATTTATTCATAAGGAAACATAATCACTTATCATGTTGACTTTCAACTTTTATTAGATTCCTTACACAAACTCATATTTTCTCCAAAAGACGAGTATTTAGGAAGACTTGTTCACATTAAGAGTACTATAATCAACTTCTAGAGAATCACCTAATACAAAAAAGATAACTATATACTTTCCATGTCTTTAGACTTTAACAAAAACCAAAACCAAAAAGGTTAGTACAAGATAAGATAATCCAGAAAAGGATAACCCTTTATAAAAAGAAAATCTATTCTTAATCTCCAAAATTTGTCCAAAAAAACCCCAAAGTTAAACGAGGACCATTCGATAAACAATTTTTCCATAAAATTCTTCAATGTAAACCAAGCTAAGATTGAAACACAAATATTTGAAGGATTCAGTCACATAGTCTTCCAAGTTAAATCGTAACATTTTTCTCCAAACAACATCAGTTGCTCTTAAAGTCTCATATTGAAAAGTAATTAACCTAATCACATATCCTCTATGATAGGTTAATAAATTTCCATAGATAACCCAAAATAAACATACTCTTAATTCCTAAAATCATCTAACTATAAAGAATCAGTCAAACTAACCAGGGACGTCACGTAGTCCAGTGGTAGGCGATAAATACCAGTCACACTTTGGTTGTGGGTTCGATTCCCGCGGGTTTGTCCGATGTGACGGGTTGTCACACGGTCTACGTGTTGTCCTTTTTCCAAAACCTTATAATTTTAAAACATTCCCCAAAACGAGATAATATCATCAAAAATGATCATAACATATTTTAACCACAAGTTTATCTCATGCCTTTCATTTTCCAGCATATCATATAATAACCCATAATTACCTCAAAAGTAAGGATCATATAAACTCTAATGGTTACCTTTATAATTATTACCTGAACTTCCACATCGATTGGTCATCTCGTACTTGATGCATTACAGAACATACCAAGGTTCAAGTGGTTGATCATGAATCCTTGATAGTTGGTTTAGAAAAACCACGAGTTTCCTCATTGAATCACCCATTTTATCTAGTATCTTAAACAGAGAACCACCACAGTTTCCTTCAAACCTGTTGTCCCTTCGGTTCCTGCTAGATCCATCCATTCACTAAAAATAGAAAGGTCAGTGTGAGTATATCAACAAAACCATCATGTACTAATGAGTAAGATAAACACTAATATATACTTACTCATTCACTTTATCTAAAACTAGGACTCTTTCTAAAATCCTAGCCATCATGGTAATGTCACTTATGCTTAAAGGATACCCTAACCTCTAAAGTTATCTAAACCGACCTTTGATACCAACTATAAGGCCCCAGCCTTAAACCTTACTTAATATTGAATTTAATGAATAATTCACATTAAGGATCTTTTCAGGTTTAGAGTTTTAGAGAATTTGGACATAACTATTACATATCAAAAGATTTCAAAGTATAAACTTCTACTAAGTTTCCATAAAATAAAAACTCTTAAAAAGAAACATGTCTAGTTCCATGTTTTAGGAAGCATGACTTTCCCTTGATCCCATCCTTGACCCTATTCCACGTTAAGTCATGTGAAAAACATTTCAAAAACTTAAGATGAGCATAAAAATCTTAGTAAGGGATACACAAAGAATGAAAACTATTAGTTTTTCAAAACAACAAGTAAACCATGTATACTTTATCAAAGAAATAATTTTATCCTTTTTGAAGAAGTAAAAACTCTTCACCGAATAAAAGTTCATTACTTACCCTTCTGTAACCAAACGATTACCATAAAACCCATATAAAGATCACATAACATATAAAGGTAACTTGGGACATAAACATAATTAAGTGGAATAACCATAAGGTCGACTTCCACACATATCACTTAATGGAATAGCCATTCGGACAACTTCCATACATACTTAATGGAATAGCCATACAGCCGACTTCCATACCCAATGCATTGGAGGTTAAAACGTAACCACCCATCCTGGTATTCACGGCACCACCCGTCATATGGTTTATCAAGTAACCACCCGTAAAATTTCCAAGTACCATTATAAAATTATAACACATAAAACCAACATAAAGGAATGATAACATTTCCACATTTAAATCACAATATATCATTTAAATATATTGACATTGTAACACCCGAGACTTTTATGTTATATAAATCATCAATGGAATCTTTTTCTATACAACACTTGCTTGGCTTGCTTTACACGCAATCGCGACCTTCCTCGATAGCTTGCGTCGTACGCAATACCGAGTTTCACTAAACAACAATATGCTATTAAAACTAGCCGTTATGAATAGTAATAACCACTTTTTGAAATTTTATAAATTTTATTTTTCAAAATGGACTTCTTTTTGGACTCAGAATATCGAAATTAGCCTAGGGTGAAATTTTGGTATTTTTCTGAAAACTTTCAATTTTTGATGAATAGTGAAACCACTAAGTGGTAGGTTAAAAACTGAATTTTGCATAAAACTTAATTTTACCGCTTCTGTGAATGGAATTTAGAAATTCCGAGAGACACGGTTAATATCAAGGACTAAAATGTGGTTCAATGAGATGAAAATAATTTTTTGGTGAATAGTAACTTTTTACGATTTTTACCGCGGTTAATAGTAAATAGGGTAACTAAGGGTAAATATGATATTAATATTACCCTAACACATGTCCTAATTCTATTGGACAAGTGTAATTCGACCAAAAACAAACTTAGGAATAAAATATGACCATTTAGGCCCACTTGGATTAGATTAGGACATTTATTATTAATTTATTTAAAGAAGGGTTAAAATAGTTAAAATCAAAGTTTAATAAGTAAATCATTTTTAATATGGGGTTATACATAAGATAAATTCAATTGTAAATATTCATTAGAAATCTAAAAAGATTTCCTACATGATGATATTTTATTTGTAATTTTTAGACATCATATAATTTAATTTATTTATGACACAAAGATGATGCAGTAATTATCTTATTAATGAAATATTGACATAATTGATGTTATAAACACCAAAATAAATGTAATTTGAGACTTTTTATGAATTCAACTAATTTTATAGGTTACTATGATATATTAATGTTGATTTAATAAACTTGGTTCGAACATATAATTCTTTTATGACTTTCACAAAAATCATATATCAAATAGTGTCAAAATTGACACAAAATAGTTTTTAAATCAAATATTATATTATTAATTGTTATTTTATTCGTAAAAATCTAAGGTTCGGCCAAATGACTTAGATAAGGATATATATTTTAATAATAAACAATTTGTGGTTCTTTTGGCATGTTATAGTAAGTGTATTAACCATATAGTGAAAGAAAACAAAAAGACATGGTAAAAGTTAAATTATTTAACTTAGAGTTAAATCTAATTGATAAGGTTAAAATAATACCCTAAACTTGTCTAAATCCTATTGGTTGATAGGATTTCGACCCTTCCCCACTTTATCTTCGAAATAGGACCCTTTGGAACCATTATAAACCGATTTTGACTTTAATATAAAATAATATTTTGAGATATTCCTAAGGTGCCCCTCTCCTCCCTTATAAAAGGGCACCTCCTCCCCCTCCTCCTCACACCAAATTGAGCACTCAAGCTCGGACAACCCCTGCCATTTTATCCTCTCCACTTCCCTAGAATAATCTTAGAGGTCCTGGTCTTCTCCAAAGACCAATCGTAGTTCCTTAAGTGGAGGATTCAAAGAAGCGTTCCAAAGAAGAGGTAATATCCATTACCGATCTTTTCAATTTCTTTCTTCTTCAACTTCTTCTTCTTTAGTTGTTTCATGATAAAGTAATAACATCAGTATTAATTACATACTGATATGATATTATAAATATGAAACAACCCTAATTCACCTTCTATCCATCCTACGGAAAAATGAAATCACCACGCGTGCGTACGTACGGAATACCGTCTCCACGCCGTGGTGTAATCTATTTTCCACCATCACCTTACAAGGATGGGTATAATGGTGTAATGAGTAACTACATATGATTATTATGAAGTAATATTGATACTGAAATAATATATATATACTCCAATACAATTCCACGATCATAGGAACGATATCATCACTCGTGCGTACGTACGGAATACCGTCTCCACGATGTGATGCGACTCGTTCTACATGATCTTCATTTCATAATGATTATATAAATGAATTGAATAAATGAATATGGTATATACTACACTAATACCATTCTGGAAATGAATTATCTATAACCTAAAGATAAGAATAAGAATTTATTCGACAAAACACGCATAAGAACAAAAAGTTATAAAGACCCGAGTAACAAGTAACAATGAAATATTACTAACAAGAAGCTAATAATATGACCATATATGATATCATATAAATATGTATGATTCTGGAATAAGTCAATAACATTATTTAAACCATTATACAGGAGCTTCGGACACGTACAAAGCTAATCGTACCTAAGGTAAGGGAAAATATCACAATCTCATTTTTATCCGAGATTGTTTATTCGTAAGTATTTACTGGGGTGTATTTTATCATCCACATCCATGTTTCATCAATATGTAATATTATTTCCATCCACCTACAATTGTTTAAATCCATTTTTACTCTTCGGTGAGTTTTTAGTAATATTTATGAAAGGAATCTTTTGTCGTTTTTCGTACGAGGTACTTTTTGACTTTTCCGACAAAAGTACGAAGAATGTTTTTTTAACTTATACAGCATGGATGGATTTTTAAAACATTGTTTCCAAGAAGCTTCCTTTACAAGTTTTGAAGTTTATTTTTAATCAACTTTTTTTATTTTAAAGTTGTATGACATGTTATGAAAGGAAAAATGTTTTTGAAGAAGAAAGGATATTTTCCTCAAGAATGGAGTTCAAGTGATTTTCAAAATTATTTTCCATCTAAGATAATAAAGGGTTCTGTTTTTATCCCTATTATTACATTGATTTGATCATGTTGTGATGGAATTATTTTTATGAATTCCTTTATCTTATATGAATTGATTTATGATGTCATGATGTTTCAAGAATCCCATTTTTGTTTCATGTGTTATGCGATGATGTATGTTTTATGATTATGTGGCACACATAAGAAAGGATTCATTATAAGATGGGTGGGACCTATATCTCCCTCCAATGCATTGGGTAAAGATTTTATATCTCATGAGATAGACATGGCTGGAACGGAAGGTTATTTCGGTTCAGTGATACAGGACTGAAACGAGGAGTGAACTCGGTTCAGAAAGGGACTTTGTCCACTAAGATAGTCTTGGCAATGAGTCATGACTAACAAGAAATGATTTTCCATGATTATGTGTGCATGCCACAAAGTTTCAAGTTTTATGTTATGATTATGGGGATCTCATTTTCACTTCTATGATTTATTCCATGAAAAGATATTATGATCTCTTTTGCAGGTTTTGATTTTCAAAAAGATATGATATGATTTTTATTTCCATTATTTTCCTTGCTGAGCATTTGAGCTCACCCTTTTATGTTTTCTTTTCCCCATGTCAGGAAGATGGATATTAAGTAGAATATGCTAAAAGGGACCCTAGATATGATGAAATTAATGGGAGACACTGTAGAAGATTTATGAACCAGTTGTTTATGTTTCCCAGTTTCTAAAGGCACTATACCTATACGGTCCTTTGTAGTTTTATCATATGTTGTAATAAGTGTGCTTCAATTTTTGAAGTATTAAAAATGTATGTAAAGTATGGGTCGTTATAGTTGGTATCAGAGGAAAGGTATAGTCATCCTTTGGAAACTAGGATGTGAAAGCCTTAGTAAGAACCCTAAGAATAAGTCTAAGCATAGAACACAATCTTAGAAATGGCCATGAATAACCTAGGATAATACCATAAGCATGAAAATTTTATTCTTGAATTATGTGGTTTCCTATTATAATTAGTGTTGCTCACACTATTCTTCTTGGTTTTAGTCAATGGCTGGAACCCGAAGGAACCGTGTTAATGCGGAATGTGATGGGCAATGCAATGATTGTCCCCCTGAGCAACCAAACGATATGGGAGCTGGAATGCAAAATCTTGTAGCCATGCTCACACAACTTTCTCAAGCTATGAATCATGCAGGATTTCCAAATGAGCAAAGGAGGGAGAAACATTCTGTTGAATCCTTCATGAGGCAGCGTCCACCTTCTTTCAGCGGGTCTACTGATCCATTAGTTGCTGAACAATGGATTAGTACTACTAAAAAGATATTTTCAGTTCTTCAATGTTCTGAACATGATAAAGTCATCCTAGCAGTGTACCGTTTGGAAGGAGATGCTGATCAATGGTGGAATCTTGTTAAGAATACGAGGCAAAGGGATGAAATTGAGTCTATGGAATGGGATGAGTTCAGGAACTTATTTTTCAATAAGTACTTCCGTCGTATTCTCCGAACAAAGATGGAGAAAGAGTTTCTTGAACTGAAGCAAAGGGATGATGAATCTGTTGGTACCTATGAAGCAAATTTTACAAGACTGGCAAGGTACGCTTCTGGTATTATTATCCAACCTGAGAGTAAGATCGATCGATTCTTTAGTGGCTTAAAACCAAGTCTTCGAAGGGCGTTAGACATAAGAGACTTCAATAGCTATGAGGAAATCGTTCGATGTGCTCTCAAAGTCGAGATGGAGATTGGAGTAACCCATCAGTCACATGGGTTTGATAAGAAGAGGAAGATGGAATACAAAGAAAAATCTAAAGAGCACACAGAAAAGAAGATGAGATTTTCCTTATGCTCAAAGTGTGGAAAGAAACATGGAGGGAGTTGTCTTAAAGGGACAAGTAAATGTTTTAAATGTGGAAAGGAAGGTCATCGGGCATTTGAATGCCGTGATAATGGGAAGAAGATGTCTAATGACGCAAACAAAGGAAGGGATACACAGAATGAACCTACAACACTTCAATGTTTCAAGTGCAAGGAGATGGGGCATTATGCCAATCAATGCCCAAATCCAAGGGTTGATGATGATGGTCGACGTCAACAAAATCTTAAGGCTAAAGACAAAGGAAAGTCACATGCAATTTCTATCAGCGATGTGGAGTACGATAACGATGTGGTGAAAGGTGCACTTACCATCCACTCTAAAGTAGCAAATGTTTTATTTGATTCTGGATCCACCCACTCTTTTATTTCTGAAGACTTTTCTAAGGGTATCACCGTATTACCTCAACAATTAGATGTTGAGTTAGCCGTGACAACACC
Organism: Viscum album; assembly: GCA_963277665.1. NCBI lineage: Eukaryota > Viridiplantae > Streptophyta > Magnoliopsida > Santalales > Viscaceae > Viscum > Viscum album. The sequence continues at coordinate 1,464,896,503 of OY728140.1, read as the reverse complement.
TAATGGCACATCAATCGCATCAAAAGTTTATAATTCTTCTCCTATCGAAGTTTGTGGGAAAGTGCTTCCTGCAAATCTTGTGATCCTTCCTTTAGTAGAATTTGATGTGATTCTTGGCATGGATTGGCTTTCTCTACATGGAGCTCATATCAATTGCCAAAGAAGGGAAGTCAAATTTCATATTCCAGATCAATCTACGATCGTATACCAATGCAAGGATGAACATAACCTTCCAGTGGAAATTTCTTCCATCTTATGGGTATTGATTCCACTAAATGAAGGTTATTTATCTCAAATGGTTGGTGAGAAACTCACGATTAAGAATATTCCCATTGTACGGGAGTTTGATGATGTCTTTCCAGAGGAATTACCAGGTCTTCCACCAAATCGTGAAGTTGAGTTTTCAATAGAACTCGTACCGGGTGCTTTGCCTATTTCAAAGACACCTTATAGAATGGCCCCAATTGAGTTGCAGGAATTGAAGAAGCAACTCCAAGAGAATCTTGATAAGGGATTCATACGCCCTAGTGCGTCACCTTGGGGAGCACCTGTTCTATTTGTTAAAAAGAAAGATGGATCAATGAGACTCTGCATTGATTATCGAGAACTTAACAAGATCACTATCAAGAACAAATATCCTCTCCCACGCATTGATGACTTATTTGACCAACTACGCGGAGTTCAATACTTTTCCAAGATTGATCTTCGTTCAGGGTATCATCAATTAAGGGTCAAAAGGGAGGATATACCAAAGACGGCTTTCCGTACAAGGTATGGACACTATGAATTTATAGTGATGCCATTTGGTCTTACTAATGCCCCTGCTATCTTCATGGATCTAATGAATAGAGTCTTTAGAGACTATCTTGATCAATTTGTGGTAGTCTTTATAGACGATATTCTTGTCTATTCAAAGAGCAAGGAAGAACATGAAGATCACTTGAGAATTATATTGAAGACCCTGAGAAAGGAGAAGCTTTATGCCAAATTTACCAAGTGTGAATTTTGGCTTCAAAAAGTTGCATTTTTGGGTCATATAATCTCAAAAGAGGGGATATCTGTGGATCCAGCAAAAACAGAGGTTATCGAAAGATGGTCGAGACCAACAACAGTAACTGAGATCCGAAGTTTTCTTGGTTTGACTGGATATTATCGACGTTTTGTAAAAGATTTTTCACGATTATCTAATCCACTCACCAAGTTGACTCGGAAAGGAGTTAAGTTTGTCTGGACAGAGGAATGTGAAGAGAATTTCAAGGAGTTGAAAATAAGGTTATCCAGTGCACCTGTGCTCACACTGCCTTGTAGTGGAGAAAGGTTTGTGATCTACAGTGATGCATCCAAGAAGGGATTGGCGTGTGTTCTTATGCAAAATGATATGGTGATAGCTTATGTCTCACGACAGTTGAAAATCCATGAACAAAATTACCCAACACATGATTTGGAGTTGGCTGCGGTAATCTTTGCATTAAAGATTTGGAGGCATTACCTTTATGGTGAAAGGTGTGATATTTATACTGATCATAAAAGTTTAAAGTATATTTTCACACAAAAGGAGTTGAATATGCGTCAAAGAAGATGGTTGGAGCTGATTAAGGATTATGACTGCTCAATCCATTACCACCCTGGGAAAGCAAACAAGGTGGCAGATGCATTAAGTCGACAAGACCATGCTAGTTTATCCATGATGAGGATCACAAAAGATCCAATATTTATGGATTTACAAAGGATGGATCTTGGAATTATAATGGAAGGGGAAAAATCTTATCTTTCTCAAATGAATGTTCAACCATCTATACATGTGAAGATTAAAGAGGCACAGAAATAAGATGTCGAGTTACAAAAGAAGGTGAGAAATGTTCCTGAATTCAACCTTGATTGTGATGGGATAATAAAGTTCAGGAATCGGGTTTGTGTTCCTCCCATCCCCGAATTAAAGAAAGAGATGCTGGATGAGGCTCATAGTTCTTCATTCTCTATTCATCCTGGAAGCACGAAGATGTATAGGGACCTGAAAGAGTACTTCTGGTGGGATGGCATGAAAAGAGATGTTGCTGAATATGTCTCTCGATGCTTGGTTTGTCAACAAGCTAAAGCAGAGAGACAGAAGTCTAAGGGGATGTTACAACCATTACACATACCCGAATGGAAATGAGAAAACATCACTATGGACTTTGTCACAGGACTTCCTAAAACATCCAAAGGTAATAATGCTATCTGGGTCATAGTTGATCGTCTCACAAAGTCTGCACACTTCATTCCTATTAGAGAGGATTTCTCTCTAGATCAGCTTGCCAGGATATATGTAAAGGAAGTGGTAAGATTGCATGGAGTACCACTTTCTATTATATCTGATCGAGATCCGAGATTTACCTCGAAGTTCTGGCGAAGTCTTCAGCATACTCTGGATACAGAGTTGAGTTTCAGCACTGCTTATCATCCCCAGACAGACGGTCAGTCTGAGAGAACAATTCAAACCCTAGAAGATATGTTGAGAGCTTGCTCTATGGATTTCAAAGGAGGTTGGGATCAACACCTACCTTTGGTGGAATTTTCTTATAATAATAGCTTTCACTCCAGTATTCAAATGGCTCCTTATGAAGCTCTCTATGGAAAGAAATGCAGGACTCCAACTTGCTGGAATGAAGTTGGGGAAAGAAAGCTATTAGGACCTGATCTCGTTGATGAAATGGCAGAAAAGGTGAGATCTATTCAACAACACATAAGAGCAGCTCAGAGTCGACAGAAAAGCTATGCCGACAACCGAAGAAAAGACCTAGAGTTTGAAGTGGGTGATAAAGTGTTCTTACGAATATCTCCCTGGAAGAGGGTTATGAGATTTGGAAAGAAGGGGAAGTTGAGCCCTAGATATATCGGTCCTTTCGAAATATTGGATCGTGTTGGGAAGGTAGCTTACCGATTGGCGCTTCCACCGAATCTCTCTCAAGTTCACGATGTGTTCCATGTATCTCTCCTGAGAAACTACATACCAGATCCTTCACATGTACTCAGCTCAGAAGTTGTACCGCTGGAGCAAGATCTTTCTTATGAAGAACAGCCGATAGAGATTCTAGATCGTAGCGAAAAAGTCCTACGAAACAAGACCACTCGCTTGGTGAAAGTTTTATGGAGGAACCACCAACTTGAAGAAGCTACATGGGAGCTTGAGGATATGATGAGGGAGAAGTATCCTCATCTGTTTGTTACAAAGTGACGAATTTCAAGGGCGAAATTCTTTTTAAGGGGGGTAGAATGTAACACCCGAGACTTTTATGTTATATAAATCATCAAAGGAATCTTTTTCTATACAACACTTGCTTGGCTTGCTTTACACGCAATTGCGACCTTCCTCGATAGCTTGCGTCGTACGCAATACCGAGTTTCACTAAACAACAATATGCTATTAAAACTAGCCGTTATGAATAGTAATAACCACTTTTTGAAATTTTATAAATTTTATTTTTCAAAATGGACTTCTTTTTGGACTCAAAATATCGAAATTAGCCTAGGGTGAAATTTTGGTATTTTTCTGAAAACTTTCAATTTTTGATGAATAGTGAAACCACTAAGTGGTAGGTTAAAAACTGAATTTTGCATAAAACTTAATTTTACCGCTTCTGTGAATGGAATTTCGAAAATCCGAGAGACACGGTTAATATCAAGGACTAAAATGTGGTTCAATGAGATGAAAATAATTTTTTGGTGAATAGTAACTTTTTACGATTTTTACCGCGGTTAATAGTAAATAGGGTAACTAAGGGTAAATATGATATTAATATTACCCTAACACATGTCCTAATTCTATTGGACAAGTGTAATTCGACCAAAAACAAACTTAGGAATAAAATATTACCATTTAGGCCCACTTGGATTAGATTTGGACATTTATTATTAATTTATTTAAAGAAGGGTTAAAATAGTTAAAATCAAAGTTTAATAAGTAAATCATTTTTAATATGGGGTTATAAATAAGATAAATTCAATTGTAAATATTCATTAGAAAGCTAAAAAGATTTCCTACATGATGATATTTTATTTGAAATTTTTAGACATCAAATAATTTAATTTATTTATGACACAAAGATGATGCAGTAATTATCTTATTAATGAAATATTGACATAATTGATGTTATAAACACCAAAATAAATGTAATTTGAGACTTTTTATGAATTCAACTAATTTTATAGGTTACTATGATATATTAATGTTGATTTAATAAACTTGGTTCGAACATATAATTCTTTTATGACTTTCACAAAAATCATATATCAAATAGTGTCAAAATTGACACAAAATAGTTTTTAAATCAAATATTATATTATTAATTGTTATTTTATTCGTAAAAATCTAAGGTTCGGAAAAATGACTTAGATAAGGATATATATTTTAATAATAAAAAATTTGGGGTTCGTTTGGCATGTTATAGTAAGTGTATTAACCATATAGTGAAAGAAAACAAAAAGACATGGTAAAAGTTAAATTATTTAACTTAGAGTTAAATCTAATTGATAAGGTTAAAATAATACCCTAAACTTGTCTAAATCCTATTGGTTGATAGGATTTCGACCCTTCCCCACTTTATCTTCGAAATATGACCCTTTGGAACCATTATAAACCGATTTTGACTTTAATATAAAATAATATTTTGAGATATTCCTAAGGTGCCCCTCTCCTCCCTTATAAAAGGGCACCTCCTCCCCCTCCTCCTCACACCAAATTGAGCACTCATGCTCGGCCAACCCCTGAAATATTCTCCTCTCCACTTCCCTAGAATAATCCTAGAGGTCCTGGTCTTCTCCAAAGACCAATCGTAGTTCCTTAAGTGGAGGATTCAAAGAAGCGTTCCAAAGAAGAGGTAATATCCATTACCGATCTTTTCAATTTCTTTCTTCTTCAACTTCTTCTTCTTTAGTTGTTTCATGATAAAGTAATAACATCAGTATTACTTACATACTGATATGTTATTATAAATATGAAACAACCCTAATTCACCTTCTATCCATCCTACGGAAAAATGAAATCACCACGCGTGCGTACGTACGGAATACCGTCTCCACGCCGTGGTGTAATCTATTTTCCACCATCACCTTACAAGGATGGGTATAATGGTGTAATGAGTGACTACATATGATTATTATGAAGTAATATAGATACTGAAATAATATATATATACTCCAATACAATTACACGATCATAGGAACGATATCATCACTCGTGCGTACGTACGGAATACCGTCTCCACGATGTGATGCGACTCGTTCTACATGATCTTCATTTCATAATGATTATATAAATGAATTGAATAAATGAATATGGTATATACTACACTAATACCATTCTGGAAATGAATTATCTATAACCTAAAGATAAGAATAAGAATTTATTCGACAAAACACGCATAAGAACAAAAAGTTATAAAGACCCGAGTAACAAGTAACAATGAAATATTACTAACAAGAAGCTAATAATATGACCATATATGATATCATATAAATATGTATGATTCTGGAATAAGTCAATAACATTATTTAAACCATTATACAGGAGCTTCGGACACGTACAAAGCTAATCGGACCTAAGGTAAGGGAAAATATCACAATCTCATTTTTATCCGAGATTGTTTATTCGTAAGTATTTACTGGGGTGTATTTTATCATCCACATCCATGTTTCATCAATATGTAATATTATTTCCATCCACCTACAATTGTTTAAATCCATTTTTACTCTTCGGTGAGTTTTTACTAATATTTATGAAAGGAATCTTTTGTCGTTTTTCGTACGAGGTACTTTTTGACTTTTCCGACAAAAGTACGAAGAATGTTTTTTTTAACTTATACGGCATGGATGGATTTTTAAGACATTGTTTCCAAGAAGCTTCCTTTACAAGTTTTGAAGTTTATTTTTAATCAACTTCTTTTATTTTAAAGTTGTATGACATGTTATGAAAGGAAAAATGTTTTTGAAGAAGAAAGGATATTTTCCTCAAGAATGGAGTTCAAGTGATTTTCAAAATTATTTTCCATCTAAGATAATAAAGGGTTCTGTTTTTATCCCTATTATTACATTGATTTGATCATGTTGTGATGGAATTATTTTTATGAATTCCTTTATCTTATATGAATTGATTTATGATGTCATGATGTTTCAAGAATCCCATTTTTGTTTCATGTGTTATGCGATGATGTATGTTTTATGATTATGTGGCACACATAAGAAAGGATTCATTATAAGATTGGTGGGACCTATATCTCCCTCCAATTCATTGGGTAAAGATTTTATATCTCATGAGATAGACATGGCTGGAACGGAAGGTTATTTCGGTTCAGTGATACAGGACTGAAACGAGGAGTGAACTCGGTTCAGAAAGGGACTTTGTCCACTAAGATAGTCTTGGCAATGAGTCATGACTAACAAGAAATGATTTTCCATGATTATGTGTGCATGCCACAAAGTTTCAAGTTTTATGTTATGATTATGGGGATCTCATTTTCACTTCTATGATTTATTCCATGAAAAGATATTATGATCTCTTTTGCAGGTTTTGATTTTCAAAAAGATATGATATGATTTTTATTTCCATTATTTGCCTTGCTGAGCATTTGAGCTCACCCTTTTATGTTTTCTTTTCCCCAGGTCAGGAAGATGGATATTAAGTAGAATATGCTAAAAGGGACCCTAGATATGATGAAATAAATGGGAGACACTATAGAAGATTTATGAACCAGTTGTTTATGTTTCCCAGTTTCTAAAGGCACTATACCTATACGGTGCTTTGTAGTTTTATCAAATGTTGTAATAAGTGTGCTTCAATTTTTGAAGTATTAAAAATGTATGTAAAGTATGGGTCGTTATAGACATAATAGAATCCTTTATCAAAACCATTTTCGATACCAAAATATAAAAAAATTTATATGGTATTTATTTTATTTTAATAACATTACGGCTTGTTGAGGAAGCCAAAGATCAAATAATAATCGCGGCAGTGGAAAAGGTCATTGTCACCGCGTACGTAAAAAGAAACATTCTTTTTTGTCGTTTAGTAAAACGCTTCTTAGATAAAAGATTTCTTTTGAATAAATGTAAAATTCAAAGGGGTTTATACACTGTATAAAATAAGTTTGTGTATAAATCAAAATATGCCTCAATGAATGGAGATTGAGACGAAGTCCCTTACAAAGATGGTATCCTTATTTTAAGGATAAATCAATTACATAATTATGTGTGACAAACGAATACACCCAATATAAGTGGATATTAAGTGTAAAACAATCAGAGGTTATTCACACATATTCATAGAATGACATATTCAAGGAGTACAAGATTATTCCAAAGAATCAAATTTGGGTTAAGAAGTTCCCTTAAAAAAATATGACAGCCTAACGGCATCACTACAAAATTCAGAAAATGAGTTGATGAGAGATAAAATAAATGTCTCTCATCACATGTAAATAAAATTTAAATCAATAAGGATATAGAAGAACATATCCCAACATAATAGTATTTGAATTAAAATACATAACAAAAGAAGTCTTTTAAAAAGAGGAGGGTGAAAGGTTCCCTTACCGACTTGGGTAAATTTCGAAACATACACCCCGGGAAAGAAGGACAATACAACATTGATGTAAATACTCATAAATGAAAGTATATTACACAATGAGTAAAATAACAGGTAGTACCTACACCACTCAAAGGAAATTGTTGAAAATGTAGCATAAATCTCACGGGAATAAAAGTGAGATGAAAAATCGCTTACGAAAACTCGGCAGCCTAACGGTGACACATAAAACTTACAAAAATGGATTGATGAGATAAAATAGGGTATCTCATAATATTAACATAAAGTTTATAGAAAGAGGAATATAAAAGAACATCCTCCAACATAACAAAGAGGAGCTTAAAAGAAGTGACATAAAGGAGAGTACTTAAAAACAAAGAGAGAGGTTAGATCTCTTACGAAAATTCGGCAGCCAAACAACGCCACTCAAAACATACAAAATGGATTTATTAGAGAGAATAGGGTCTCTAATTATATGAAAATAAAAATTATAGTAATAGTAATATAAAATATCATCCCAATAACAAGAAAGTTGATCTTTAAAAGGAATTACATAAAAGAGCATACTTAAAAAGAAAGAGAGGAGTAGGATCCCTTACCTCAGGTCCGACTTGACTCGATCGTTCTTTAATCTCTTGAATAATAAACTTGAGTTAATTTCTACTTCCTTAAGAACCTTTTTAAAGTTCATTATTCCTTTTATTTCAATTATTGACATGTTATAAACATTATGTAATCATTTAAGTTAACAATTCTTGTTTTGTCGTTATTTGGTTCTTAAGTCAAAAGTGGACTTCTTACGATTACATGATGTTCATGTGGTCAAAGGTTCTTTATATCCAGAATGACATTCCTGATTTAGATATCATATATATCATATATATCCAGAATATACATGAATTTATAATATTACATAATCATTTAGAGGTAAGAAATGAAATGCACCGTTCATGGAGACGGTAAGCTGTACGTACGCATGAACGCTACTTTCATTTCTATGTCAGATTAATGGAATTAAAACCAAATGAGAGATGTGTATATTATTAATTCAAGAATTATATTCATCCTTTATATATATCATACATCATATATATCCATTATATTTTCTTATAATATTACATTACATTTGAGGATAAGAAATAAAATGCACCGTTCATGGAGACGGTAAGCCGTGCGTACGCATGAACACTACTTTCATTTCTATCTCATACATTAAAGGAAAGAAATAATAATGGTATAGAGGTATATTATAATTTCAGTATAACATCATATATAATAACTTTAAATCCATCCTTTATACGTCCCACATACGGCATTAATGAATCAAATCACTTTGAGGGGGCGGTAGTCCGCACTTCCTAAAATGAAATTATCGTGTTTACCCACAATGGAAACCATAAAGGTATGACCAAAATGAAAAATACAGAATCTTAAGGAAAAAAACATATTATATATCATATATAAATATAGTGACATCTTAATGACCAACTTTGAAGGTGTTAAAAGAATGTTGAACAATCATCATTTCGGGAGGTAGAAATTCGCCATCCACGGAAACAGTATGTTCTTTAACCATTAGATGTAGGTGTGTGTATGTGTAGCTGGAATACTTCTTATAACAACATACTAGTATATTTATGATACTGGATTGGTTACAAATTAAATTAATAAAAAGGGTTTAGGGGGTTGCAGAAGAAAAATAAAACAAAAGGACACAAGTGAAGACATTACCTTTAAATCGGGTAACTACCTTTGATTTGAGCTCAAAGGCTACATTGGAAAGGATTATGCCCAAGTGAGGCTTCAAGGAGTTATATAGGGATGTGGAGAGATGAAATGGGTAGGTTTGGGCCGATCCAAAGGCTTTGGATGTGTGGGTAAAGAGGTAGAGGTGGGTGCCTTTTATAAGAGGAGAGGAGGGACACTCTTGGAATGTGATGAAAGGTTACTTTATTTTCAAATGATTTTCGTATTTTAAAGGTCCCACATTGATTTTTTCAAGGATAAGGTGATAAGGGTTCGCAATCCACCCATACATTAGGTTTTGGACATGTGTAGGTCTTATAGTTTACATTATCTTTCCATTTTATTTAAATCGTTAAGTAATGAGGTAATCGTTGCATCATCATGATGTCATATATAATTAAATTTATTTAATGTCTAATATTATAAAAAAACTACTATGATTTAAAAAATCTTATTATCTTCCCAATGACTATTTATAGTAAAAAATATGAATTTTATAACCCCATTTAACAATGGTTTTAGTAAAACAACCCATGTTTGTGTCATTTTTATTTTAACATTAAATAAAAGGTTATTTATGTCATTTTCCAAACAAAGTGGCTCCATGGGGTCCCCAAGTTGACTCATGGGTTGTCTTGGTCGGCCATGACATATCCAATGAGGGTAGGATATGTTTCAAACTCATGTCATATTATTGAAACATTATTTTTACCTTAAACTACACTAATTACCTCTAATCGCGATTAAAAACTTAATAAGTTACTATTCACCAAAAAATTATTTTAATCCTATTGAACCACATTTTACTTATTAATGACAACAATGTATGTCGGATTTTTGAAATTCAAAACACAAATATGGAAGAATTTCATTTAAATGGAAAATCAGTTTTTATAATTACCACTTAATGGTTTCACTATTCATCAAAAATTGA